>OX637289.1:17134244-19634244 GCA_951799445.1 Pseudisothecium myosuroides
CTCTGCTGTTATCTGCTTCCTCCTTTGCTCCAGGTCTCATAGTAGGCCTATACCACAGGATCTTCATCTTGGAGGCCCATGTTCCCCGTCCAAATTCTAGCACCTTCCCGATGAAAAAAGGTACCCCTTCCCTCACTTGCCTCAGCTCTACTGTAAGAGCTACATATTGGCCTATAACAATGTCGTTCATTGCATTGAATGGGGGAAAAGGATCTTCATTTGCATCTCGTACTATTTCCGGTAAAACTTCATTTCTTCTGCCTCTATTCCTCCCTCCAGTCACTCTCCGTGATGCTTCCTGTGTGGGTCTCCCTCTACGGGGGCCAAAGTAACCCCTCCTTTCCGGATTTGGCATTGTCGCCATAATCACATCAACGGCTGCATTCCCTGTTTTGGTCCCATTTGCATCAGCTGTTCCGCTTGAAGTTGCACTTGCTTCCTCCACATTTGAAATAGTATCACCATCCATGTTCTGGTTTAAGACATTGCTCGGCCAAAACGGTAAATCACGGAAGCCTTCTCTACTCTGTTGTGGGAAATCCTCCAAATACTCCTTGAATTGGTTTGTTTCGTCCACAACTTCCATGATCCTGATTTGGTCGTCACGGCCTCTCAATAACATCTTCTCCTTATATGCAATGAACTCGTCCAGTGCTTTCAATTCTCTCTGATCGGCTGCAAACACCTCCGCAAGGTCCGGTTTCTCTACTATGCTCGGTAGTGAGTTCAAACAGGAATGTCCACCTGCTGGGCCCCATGCATCTGAACAAAAATGTTTGTGTTGCACACGTACCGACCCATTCTCCATGTAAAACCTCATGTGGTGCGGGAATGTTATGCCCGTCAATTGCTCTCCCCCTCGTAGCAAGTGAGGTGTGATAAAGGCCTTCCAATCACGAATATGCTCAAGCTTGCGAGCACTCACGAAAGCTTCCGTATACGATGTCCCTTTCTCCACTAGTTTCAACATTTCTTCCAATGTATCTATAATCTCATATTTAACTAATTCTGGACAAATCCACAGTCCAGAAATCACTCGGCCGGCAGCCGAAACAGCCGAATCCCGAATTCTGACTTCCAATGTCATTGAACGTAACTGAACGCAGCAGACTTGAAGAAAACACGCCTAGCAAATGGAGTGACATGACCATAGCAAATGCATGGTTCCAGAATTCCCTCAATGAAATAGTGTGACCAAAACATTATAATTGTAGAGAATCATTTCCGGGTGGAGGGAATATTTGCTAGGCAATCCGGTATTTTTGTTCGTGCCAATTGAATGAAAGAAATCAGCTAAGTAGCCTGTATAATAAGTATCAGCTGTCAGCCGATAACTGAACTGAACTCCATTAGCCCCTCGTTCGGAATTCCTATAATCCTGAAACGCGACGAGGTCAGTGCATGTTGAATTGAAGCAAGAGTAGATAACGACAGTGAATCATGTGAAGTGAGCATTGCTATTGTGGTATCGGCTGACGGCCGACATCCTTCGAAATACGATTCCGATCCATTTCTACCCATTCGAAAGATGTCGGCCGTCAGCCGATACCACAGATGTTCTGTACCAGAACATCTCCATCCCCGTAGGTAATTTCCGCATACCTCCCCCCACCAAACAACTGCTACCATTTCTATGACATGTATGAGAATCCCGTGCGTCAACCATGGCCTTCCTACCTGCATTGACCCTTTTGAAGCCCCCCTGCGTGTCCCACTTGAAATCCCATTGCGACAATGAGTATTTTATACCCGTCAGATCCCACATGAGACCAGTAACGAGATGCCCCAATAATAGTTGACAGGATTGAAGAGCACACAAGGCATGCACATCTGATGTCGGCCGGTAGCCGACATGTTTGCGTGAACCGAAAATCAATCTGAACCCCAAGCAGCACTCCTTGACTCCAGACGTATGATATGAATAAAAAGTTGACATGTCCGTCCGTCTGACGCTATCGACGCGTTCGAAAGCATCCTCCGCGAGTCCTCGTTTCGTACCGAATCCTGTAAACAAGTTCCTTTGGCTGTTTGAGGCGCAGGCGGTGTACCTCCACCGAACAATCTGTGCTATACACAGTGACCGGATTCCACCTGATTTCGAAAATTTCCCGCGTAGTACATCCGTCTGCGGAACCCTTTCATTATGTATAGCACAAATTGTTGCGTGGAGATTCATCACCTGTGCCTGCATCCTCCCCGGGAACTCGCTCACAGTATCCGTGCCCGAATGATTCAACTTTAGAAGGAAGCATTCGAACGGTCCGAGCGCGCCTGACATCCATGTCTTGAATCCGGATGTGCGTCCTGAATTCCCTTTATTACAGTTGATTCTACATCAAAATGATGGTTACAAATGTCTCTGATAGAGAAAAGGTGTCCATCTATATATCCCTCCTAAATGCCTACATGTGCATCTATGTCAGCTGGCAGCCGACACCGTGCGCGCGTAGACGTTCCGTGCTCCACTGCCTCCTCTGAGTCTCCGTTGATTGCACAACCCTGTAAGCACGTTCGTCCAATGTTTGGACGTAAGCGTTGTACCTCCACTGCACAACCTCTGTTACACGTAGTGACGTGATCCCGCGTAGGTTCGAGACCTGTCTGCGAGAGCGCTTCATTACGTGTAGCAGAGGCTGCGTAGTGGCGATTCAGCGCCTGCGCCTGCAACATCCAGAGGAACTTGCTTATAGTGTCCGTGCCCGAATTCTCCATGTCAGTTGCCCGCCTATATACATAAATGGACTACAGTGTCGGCTGGCAGCCGACATATAGCGCGCCTGTATCCCGTTCATGAATCCGGATACGTGTCCTGTAATTTCTTAATTACATGTGATTATTAATCCAAATAATGATTACAAATGCTATACAAAAGAAATAAGTGTCCACCAACATCCAGAGCCTATATACAACAATCTACATCTATGTTGGCTGGCCGCCGATACATTTCACGCCTCCTTGTGTGTCAGTACCAGTCGTCCTCAGCTGGTGCCTCCCAAGACGAGAGTTCCCACCTCTGTGTTCGGCCCCTCAAATCCCTTCTGGCACTCCGGTGTCACCTGGACGTAGAGCTTGTGTAAGGGTGACCCCGGCATGCACCGCGGCAGCCCAATGCGAGCGTTTTCCCGACAGAATTCCGGGACCGATAGTCCCGAGGCCAGGAAGTTCTCGATGAACGGAATCATCGTGGACTGGAGAAAGGGTAATTTCGGAGGATTAGCATTTTTCTTGGGTTTCTCCGAATATAGGGTACAAGCGGGTGGATGAACCGCATTGAATGGATCATTGAGTACGTTTCTGTATGGCACGTGATCCACGATCAATGAGTTTGTAAGGGAGGCTCCAATCTGCCTAAGATCCGGCACGGACGATATGATCCGTGCGAGACGTTTTAGGTAGATGGGTTTCCCAGGAGTGGCTGGATCCCTATACGCACTCTCGTCACACATTTGCTGTCCGAAGGCAATGTAATTTTCCGGGATCTCCGGCACCGCCCACCTCATATTATGCATCCGCGCATTGAGTTGAGCCAAGGGCAAATACGACCAGTAGACAATGACAATGTCCTGCCTCATACAAAACTGCAAGAATTTCCTAATTCCTGGCCTCTCTCTAACGGTCGACCTCTGCTGCATAGTGGCCGCCTTGAGAATGAGCGGCTCATAATACATCAGTGTTCCCTGGACCTCTAGGAACAAGAACAACTTGTGAGACGCCACCGCTGGCGTGTCCACGACCTTTGCCTTTTCTCTTGTATCGAGATCCGGCTGGTTACATTCGTCCCCGCCTTCGGACACTTTGTCCTCAGAGGGCTCAGAATGATGAGTGTGATAATCTGCAATGCAAGATGAAATCCACATACCATGAGATGCACTTCCAGAGCAACATGAGAGTAGCATTAGAATGTATCGGCTGGCAGTCGACATGCTACCCACATCCTAGTCTGCATCGATAGAGGCTACGATAGACGAGTTAGGAGCAACAAGTCCGTGCCATGCAGAACTAACATTACAAGACCTAGTGTAGTGATACCCCCCCTTGGCCCCAGCATGTCTATCGCCTACGAACCTCTAACTCGCGTCCGCTTAGATGCTGGACTGGGCGACATCTGTTCGTTCGGGAAGTCCATCTCCTGCCCGACATTTGATTCAGCTCCCCCTTCTGCGTCTCCAGTATCCCTTACCCGTTTTTCCTTGGAGGGTCCCGAGAGCCGCGAGTCCACTGCCTTTGAAGTTTTTCCACCTCCAGTTGCTTTGCTCCTTCCGCGTCGCGGCTCACCCTGTGAGTTGGTTCCCTATATCGGCTGGCCGTCGATAGCGACATCCTGCGCTGTGGCAGGCCTCCCCATCGCGATGAGCATTTCCCCGGATTGCGGTGTTCGGTCCGCCGCGAGAACGTCCACAGGTGCTGTTCCGCCCCTGACAATTTCCTCGGACTGGGGGATGGCATGCAAATCCACCACCATTGCGTCCGCTGCGGTTGATGGTCCGCCATGAGGATCTGTTGCCAACCTGTTAGCTGCAGTTGGAGTCCGAGGGGATGAGGTTCCATAATGAACCGCGGAATCCGGTGTCCCCTTCATTCTCCTTTGCGGCAGTTGCGTCTCCGGCTGTCGTTCCGTCGACGTCGTCCGATTTGCCCTGGAAGTTGAGGGACGTCCTTCCGGTGGATTGGGTACCACAACTTCGACGTCTGACTCTCCACCTTCCTCGGTGTCGCGTATCATGAGCGGCCGTGTGGGGGGTACCACATATGCGGCAGAGACCAGGTTCATTCCCTTGACTCGCTCGTTCGCTTTTGCCAGTCCTTCCTCCTCTAGAACGAACTCCAGCACAGAGCGGCCATTCCTCTACGTGAACAATGACTTGGAGTTAGTAACTTGATGTATCGGCTGGCAGCCGACAGAGTGAGAGTCAAAGAAAATGGAGTTCCAGAAATCTTACCAGAGCGATCTCTGTAACGTTTCCACCTCCCCAGACGTTGATGACGATAGCGTCCTTGGACTTGAGCGTGGGCTTCATCAAGCGTTCTAGGAGTCCATGTCCCACTCCACACATTCCTCCGTTCCAGTCGACCTCCCCGTCCACATCCACTTGATACCAGTCGAGCTGCTTGTTGATCCCGGTGATCCTCTTAAAGACTCCAAATAGCTCCGCTCCGTCATCTGGCTTGGGGAAGGTGAGAGAGAGTGTGACGAGTGGCTTGGGCTCGATCTCTTCTCTCCTGAAGCCTCCCCGCGGAGATGGCTGGTAATAGACCGTATGAAAGTACCACGATGACGATGACGATAACGACGCCAATGCAACCGAATCTCGGAAGCGTGATCCCCCAATGAAGAGCATGGGGAGGGGAATATATCCATTGCGTGCTGGGTTGTTCGGGCCTTCCTCCTCCCCGGGAATTTCGACATATCTGGCGATGGCCTAGAAATCGCTCTTATTAATCCCCAACGGAATCCCGTCGTTTGCATACCCGAAGAGCACAAAGAACTTCTTGTCCGTAGGTTGCAGCCCGTCTGTCTCCGCGCTTTCCCGAAGCGAATCCAGGACGTCGTCGATGTTCTGTCCCAGGCGACATTCATACTTGAGGTTTGAACTACTCCCTGCGACGTTCTCCTGTGGAACCGCAACCGTGGAGTACTTCTTCAATGTCGTGTAGAATACCCCCGGCGCCTTTCCGTCCGTGGACTTATCCGTGGTCGGGTTCATGGGGTTGACGCGTCCGTTCAGCCATGTGTTCCCCTCCGTGACCTTCTTGACATCCTTCCAGACGTTTCTGACGACACCCGGAGAGTACCCCTCCTTGTCCGCGAGTTTCTGCCATGCCTCGTCTGAGTAGGGCACCCAGGTCGCATCCTTACACGGGAGGGGAAACTTCTCGCGGAGCCACATGATCTCGTTCATGACCACCCTGTCCAGCTTTTTGTCCTTGCACCAGTCGTACAGGGTGATCACTCCCGAGCCCCTTGCCTTGGCTGTGTTCTTGATGCTGACGCGAAGGGCCACAATCTCGTCCGCCAGTTCGCAGAGGTCTGAATCACGCAGCCCCAGAGTCGGCGTGAGATCCGTCTTTGTGATGTGCGTGAGCGGCTTCCGATTGACGAGTTGTATCGGAAGAGTCCCGTCATCTCCAATGAGCTCTCCATTCTCCCACGCGTCGAACACCTCCATCCACAGTTCCCAGGTGTTCTCCTTGATGAAGATGAGGGGCAGCTTCGATGACACTTTCTCCTCCACGAAGTGCGCCATCACCTTCAGCTTCGCTGCCTGCGGAAGTGCAAGTCCTCAACATTTAGAACCTCGGGCTGATCTATCGGCTGGCAGCCGAGAGACACAGACGACTCACAACTCACAACATGAAATTGTAAGAGAATCTGTATCGGCTGGTAGCCGACTCAGAAGCAGGTCTTGAACTAGTGCACACATCACGTATACGATGATCAGAATGAACGCTGAGCGGAAGTGCCTACCTCAAACGCAGTTGACGGTTTTCCACCCCCGCGATGTGGCTCCGGACATCCCGCCTTCACCCATGCCGGTCTCCCCATTTCCGCACAAGATCGGAACGTCTCCTTGGCCACCTTCTCCGCAATGTTCAAGTTCAAGGCGTTTGAAACCCTGACGAGAGTGTCCGCGTCTTCCGCCCAAACCGGAATGACTTCAAATTCCAGAAGATCCTTCTTTGCGTCCGAGCCATCGGGGAAGTTCTTGGCGAGTTCGAGGCATGCTGTAACGGTATGCTGACCACCAATGATGTACCAATGCACATCAGGAGCTTTCCACCAGGGCACTGGAACACCGTTCACCGTTGTGGTGTCTCCCACAAGGGGACACTTGTCCATGACAGCATCCATTCCTTTGTCGGTTTCCAAGGGCTTCCGCTTCAATGGAATTCCATGGATTTCTGGCTTCTTTCGAATGGACCCATATCCCTTATACATCGTTGTCACCTACAATGACGATTTCCTGGACAATTAGAAACCCTACATCAAAGTGTCGGCTGGCAGCCGATAGAATAAAAAGTAGAGTATTATATATAAGGCAGTTCAAATGAAGAGATCTTGAGCTACAATACCTATTTCAGGCGGTCCTTCGCGATCTTCCTGTACTTGAGATCATCTGGTGCAATGTGGAGTCTGTCAGCTTGGATGACCCCCGGAAGACGTTGCTTCTTGTAGGGGAAGGCATGCCCCAGCCCCTTGTCCAACGCCTCGTAGATGGCGTTCACCTCGCTGTCCTTTGTCTTCGTGGTGAGGTGATTCCCACGACGTAGGGCCTCGTCCAGTGTGATCTTGAAGGCCTTCTTGGGATCTTTCCCCTTCCTCTTAGGTTTGCTCGGTGACCCCGCCTCCACGACAGCAGTTTCTGCCTCCACAGTCGGTGTGCTGGACGGCTTCTTTCTTGCGGAGGGCACCTTCTTCTTTCCTTTCTCCAGGTCCCGAATGGCAAGCGCATTACGGTCATCCCTTTCTGCTTTGAGAATATACCATCCCTGCACCAGGTCCTCAGCATCCACGGGATGGTTCTTCTCGAATGTCATGCCCATCGCCATCGCCATATTTCCACAGACCTCCTCCGTGCATTTGTCGAAGGGCAACTCCACCGCGATGTAGTCCGCTTCCCCTTCCGGATTCGCAAGTGGGAGCAGACAGATGAGAACATGAACAGCGTCACCGACCGCCATAACGGACATGACCTTCCCCTTGCCCGGGACCATGTTTCCCTTCATCTTGTACGAGCACGCAATCTCGACTATCCCGTCAGTCAACTCCCTCCAGCAAAGGCCCCACTCTTCAATTGCTGGACTTGCTTTCCAAGTTGCGCGTGGTGAAATCCCGTCGGAACATATCCCGGAATTCGGAATCTGTTCACCGAGGAGTCTTAAGAGCAGGGTAGGTTTCCTGCACACAGAAGACATGAGTTCAGCGTGCTACATAATAGTGTCGGCTGGCAGCCGATACGGTAAGGGGGTACAATGTATCGGCTGCCAGCCGATACAAGTTCCAGTAATTCATGACAACAAAATGAACTATATTGAATGCCTGTCGATAATGTATTCAGACTACAAAAAGTGGAGGCGCTGATGCTGTCGGCTGGCAGCCGACACAGAATTCGTGCAATGAATGAACGTATACAAACATGGAAAACATGGAAGGGGAAACTGTATCGGCTGCCAGCCGACACAGAATTCGTGCAATGAACAAGCGTATACAAACATGGAAAACATGGAAGGGGAAACTGTATCGGCTGCCAGCCGATACAGGGATTGAATGGTACCTGTCACTGACTGCATCGGCAGTTGCCATCTTCTGGATCAGGGAAGTCGTGTCGGCTGCTCTGCGTCTCCTGTCGGCTGGTGAGGTCGTCTGCTCACTACTGCCTCCAATTGTATCGGCTGCCCTGGATCTGATATCGGCTGACCTAATCTGCGGAGCGGCTGACCTAAAAAATGCGGCGGCGGGGGAGCGGATACTATATGACCCGAGGAGTGTCGGCTGCAAGCCGTGGGACCAGAAAACAGGGAGACTGTGGGAGAGACAACGAGAGAGAGCGAGAGCATGAGTGAGAGAGCGCGAGAGAGAGAGAGAGAGACTGATCCTGAGCGTGGAGAGTTAGAAATGAGCTGAAATGAAAGTGATCAGGGGAGTATACCCCCCTCCCTACTGAAGTGACGGCTGCCAGCCGGGAGGCGCAATCATTACGATTTCATCCACTTTTTTCATCCGTCCATGGTTTCTCATCCAGTCTGAGACGCGTCATCGTCATTTGCAGCGCTCATATTGTCCGCTATAGTGGTCCTCAGCTGTTTCGATTTAGGTCCTTCTCATATCCATGCAGTCCAAGGTGTCGGCTGCCAGCCGACACAATCTCAAGGTCAGTCTCATGTTCAGAAAATAGGTGATCCTCATCAATGAGGTCGTCTACTGTGATGGATATTGTTGTATCGGCTGCCAGCCGACAAGGGGAAGCGCGATTGAACTGAACAGGAGATTCGACATCGCTGGTTTTAATTTCAGATTGTGTACCATGACATCATCTGATGAGCCGGGGCTGGATACCACTGTAATTGAAGCATTCACAAGAAATGGAGGCTCTGGGAGGTTGAAGATTCGGAAGGGAGCAGTCGTCGCGCTGACACTGGAAGGACTATATTACACAGGTAGGGCGGTCGTAGAGAAGGTGGTGCAGCAGGATCCATGCCTCGTTTGCGTTCGGGTGATAGATGTTCCATCAAACCTCGACATGCCCATTCCGTTTCCGGAGGCAGACTTGCACTTCCTCCGGCAATGCGCAGGAAGGTCGATTGTATGGGAGGCAAAAAATATTTATCCTTATGCGGAGTCGGAAGGGTCATCTTCCGTTGGTGTCGGCTGCTAGCCGACACATGGAAACACGGACGGGAAACCCATACAGCAATTCCTGTCACTCTCTGTCAATATGGAGGTTGTACTTCTGATGATGGTCGGTAATGACCTGCAGTATGCTGGTGTGGGATCCATTGTAGAATGCTCACCGAAGGGATATTGGAATGGCTTCCGCGTACCACACAGCTTCTTCGTCGTCGTCAAGCTTCTGCATGTCCTCGAGGAGTTCGAGGATCAAAATGCCTACTGCGAGATTCCAGAATTCATGACACTGAACCGCTGTGTGGGATTTAGAATTCTATGGAGTGGATACAAGGTGAGGCCGGTCGTGGCACCTAGTTCATCGACCGTGAATGTCGGCTGCCAGCCGACAGATATTACAGGAGACTATCTCATCCACTCACAGCTAGATAGGAGCCCGGAGAGTGGAGGTAGCTCAAACGATGTAGTCGTGGAATTCGGGGACTCGATCGATGAACAGATTCCTGCCACTGCATCGGATGAAGACGATCGAGAGGATAGGCTCTACTCATCGGACGGGCAATGCTGCGGATCTGCTCATGGAATTCACAGTGGTCATGGTTATAGTACCTCTGTAGATGGCAGCTATCCGAGCAGCGGCAATGACTGCTCTGTTCAGGCGGTCGACTTTAGGGGTCATGGAGGTAGTGGAGAATCCAACGCGAACTCGGACGGCGTGCAGTCGGGGCTACCCATCATGGATAGACCTCTTTGGAGGAATAAATACTGCCAACTTCTCAATGACGATTTCTCAGTCTTCGGAAGAGCAATGATACAAGTCTGCCTACCGGAGGAAGCCTGCGATGATCGCGTTCTCAGTGATTCAGAGGTAGGGGTCATGTTGGTCTCGGAAAATGAGGAACTGCAAATGACATCCATGCGGTGGAAGATAACACACGCTAGATTAGAGGGGGGAAGGCTACTCTCGGAGATGGTCACGCTCTGCTCAGAGGCTGCTCTGCTGGAGGAGCCGGATGACAACGGATGTCAGGGGGTGCCCAGAAATCCCTACCGGTCGGTGCGCAGGAAAGTCACTCACAAGGATCGCGGTGGAAAATCCAAATTGCAGCTCAAGATCTCGGAGTTGGAGATACGTGCGGTCAGCTCGCAAAAGTGCTGCAATCTCAGATGCTGCCAGACGTTTCCTTGGGAGGAAACAAAAAATATACGAAGGAAGTTCTTCGCAGCCACATTCGAGACAAGGAGGGAAATGGCATATGCGGTGCACACTCAAATACATCCGGGGATCGTTCCAGGTAAAAAAGTCATTACTCTTGCAAATAGAGACGTATGCGAAAACGCTTGGTGTATCATTCACGGGGTCTCAAGGTCGGCATACCATGTTTACAAGGCGGCGGCCGCAGGAGGATCGGTCAGCGGATCGCATGGGAATGCGAGGTCCACAAGACCACGTCCGAAAACAATTCAAGCCCAAGCAACTCTCATGACAATCATCAATGAGAATGCAGATCAGATGCCAAACGAATTCAGGCTAGTTGGGAATAAGCGCGTAGACAGTCTCAAGGTCGTGCCCTCGGCAATGACGTGGGATCACATGCGCGAACAAGTAAACTCAGTAAGTTCATCATCTTCTTCTATTTAGACATTACATACTACTGTTTGTCGGCTGCCAGCCGATACCATGTACTTATGGAATGGAAGCACGTTGGCAGGCGCTTTAGGCATACTTCTCTGCTTTCCTCAGTCAGGGTTCTGCATCTCTGTCGGCTGCCGGCCGATACAAATGCTCAACCTTTTTGCGCAACCTCATTTGCCAAATGATGTCCTTCAGGTCAATAGGGTATGCAATTTGGAGCCAGTCTCGCAGTCCGCGATCAGCCGCCTTCGGAAGACACATTTCAAAAATGTAGAGGTCAAGGCGGTGGGAAGCAATTTCTCAAAATGCACAGAATGTGACTTCCTCGTAGAGTGTATTGCAAAGTATCCCAGGGGCTGTGATGAGTGGCAGGCGCTAGTCGACGACAGAGAGAGACATCTCAACTACAAAAGGGCATGTAGAAATGTCTATGGAGGATGGACCGCGCAGTCAGTCAGAAATCCATCAGAGTTCCTGTGCATCATTCATGATAAAATGGACACCAAGAAGACAGCGATTCCAAGGATGATGCGCGTCACAAAGGCCACCGCGGGGCTAGGGCAATTGCCAATATCTTGCACGGGCATGCTCACACATGGCCATGGAGATGGCGCATATGCGCATTATTCAACCTCGCTCTGGCCGGGGGACTCAAATTCCACAATTTCGTCGCTCTGTAGGGTACTTAGGGCGCTAGAAGCACCACCTGTGCGGGAGTCGAAGGTGCTCTTCAAATCACCACCGCAGAATAGCTTCTTTGAGGCTCTGATGCATGGAAAATCCAGGTGCAACTCATCCATTCCGCAGGCACAAGAGAAGGTTAATAACATTCAAACATCAGGGCGGCCTCATATTCCACTGCCGAGGAAGCTCTTCTTGCAACTGGACAACTCAGCAAAGGACAACAAAAATAGGTTCCTCATGGCTTTCTGCTCATTACTCACCGCGAGGCGCATATTTAAGGAAGTTACAGTCGGATTTCTAATTGTCGGGCATACGCACGAAGACATTGACGCGCACTTCAGTTATCTATTGAAACTCATCAAAAAGAAGAACACGTATGTACTAGCAGATCTCATGAAGGCGTTCATGGACTCGCAGAAGACGGTGGCATTCGTCCCGGAGGTCGTGCAAGAGGTCGCAGACTTCAAGGAATACCTCAGAGGATTCCATCATGAGGGCGTAAACAAGATCATCGGACTCGGAGATAAACACATATTCAAATTCTATGTAGTCGAAGATGGAGATGATCGGGGATGGCCGGTCATGAGGTACAAGAAAAGGGCAACGGATTCGTCGTGGCTGCCTCCGGGGCCTCCAGTCAAAATGTGGACAGCGGACGAAAATGGGAGACCAAAAATACCGCAGGGGGATCCTAGACCAGTGCCCTACAAGGCACTCTCGGGGAACGTGGAGATTAATACAGAAAGGCGGAATGCAGAGAAAGAAGTCGCAAGGGCGAGCGAATGCAGGGAGAAACAAACATTCATCAAAAATGGAATCGCAAAGTACATTGAATTCTGGAAATTGGGAATGGCCAGAAACAAGCGATATGCACAGGAAATGGCGGGGTGTGTGGCTTACTGGGATAAAATTTACAAGGAAATCAATTCAGTCATGCCACAAAATCAAGCAGAGCTTCGAGAAGGATTGTGGCCGCTCTCAGACTGGACAAGAGATCACGGAGACGCTTTTACGGGGGAGGGGACAGAAGAATATCATTCACTGGACACCACTCCGGAGGACGAACCAGAGAATACTCTATACTGCGGACCAGCCAAAGACAGACCCAGACTGACATTCAATCCATTCAGGGATGTTTTGCTAGGAGACTTTGTGCTCTGTAGACCATGTCAAAACAATTACCTGCCGGTTTGGTTGGGACGGGTACTGGAATGTGTCAACAGGACTCCAGGGACATCGTATGGGAACTTCACAATAGAGTGGTGGACTCCAATGAAGGCGAAGAGGGAAGGAAAGGCGCTGGTGGCAAGGGAATGCTGGACAAGGAGATGGCACAAGGAACTCACTCTTCCACAGATAGTACATGTCAGCATGGTCTTGTACTCGCACAGAATGCCCTCGCATGCAAAGAATGGACCTCCCAACTCTCATGTCATCCCGGAGGCATCCGTGGCTGCTGCACTTGCAAATCTAGAGGCCGCGGGAGCAACATTGGACACAGATGCAGACGAACAAAGACATGATTAGCGCTGCTACGGTATCGGATCGGTCGGCTGCCAGCCGATAGTCGGAATTCGGATTACGGAGGATTTACAAGGACATTCCGCTCAGGGATTCTCGTACGCGGATGCAGGTGTCGGCTGCCAGCCGATACAACACTCTTTGCTGCTGCCGAAGCGCACTGTTCTATCCACAAGATGATTTCAATCAATGGTAAAGCCAGGAACGTCCACATTTTGTACTCTCGTTTGGGGTCAGGAAGGGAGTAACTATATGTCTGAAGTTAGTTCAGGCTGGGCGTTTAATGGTTACCATATGTATCGGCTGTCGGCCGACACATGGAATGTAGGTCTGTACAGCAATCTCTAAAACGTTTTTGGTACTCCTGCTTGGTGGATGACACATCATTTCGTAATGGAATGGCGACGAACTTGTGGAATTCTATTATCAGTTTATATGAAGTTCACCTAAGGACAGTTTTACAAATAATGCTCTTTAGTGCGCTACTCAACCGGATTGCTCAGCTCTCACTCATGTTCTCCGCTCTGTTTTATTCTCGCTAGGCACATTAGTCTACTCATTTGTTGGCTGCCGGCCGATACATTTCACCAGGCTGAGACTACATGTTGTTTGAGGCTGACATGGATTTGGATTATGGGAATTGTACTGGGAGTTTTCTTCATTTCAGGGGCGCGGTTATAGGCATACCTTCTGACCACACACGAAAACCACTGCAAATAAGCAACTCCACTACTTCCTTTTCCATTTGGAAAACAAAGTTTCCTTCATGGCAACATTTTATGACTTACCAAATGTACATTTTCACAATGTGTGGGAGGGCAGCCGATACTTTTCCATCATTTCAAGCATGTTTTTCTACTCTGCAGTGGAGGCTAAGTGAAAAAATTGTCCATAATTCGCGCATTTGTCCATAATTAGTTAAATATGGGTTTATATCTTTTCTCTTCAATACATTGGAAATCACACTGAATCTTTGATCGATGTCCTCATGGGTGTGGCCCACTATCAGAAAACAAAGTTGCACTTCCTTGAAGAAACCCAACCCAACTAGTGCAGCGCACATGCCAAACATGTAAATGTTCTTGTTTTCTCTCGTGGTGTTATCCGCTTGAATCCTCAACGTCGGTGGCAACGATCCCTTCCTTCGCTTCACGTCGCATATAACGTTCATCACTGATGTTATGACTTGATTGCTATCATGCTTGTGGTGAGCATCTATCCACACATCTGCATACAGGCCGATCCCATGCACAAGTACTCCACACAGATGAGTCTTCACAAATCGAGATTCGATGTTCTTCACAGTTTGTCTCATCTTTGGTATCATGGTTGTATTCTGATCCATACCATCCACAATCAAACACATGAAAAAGTCTGGAGTGATCATCGCAGATCTCTTGAACAACCAATAATCTCGCCTCTCCTCCATCTGATATCTGATGTGCAACATGTACAATTCTTTTATCTTCACCTTTGCTACTGCATTCGTCGTGGACTCCATCCCACACTTATACTCCCAACAGTGATAGCACTTGGAGAATCTAGAGAACGGTGGGATTTGCACATGCGGAAACTCCTTCCGCCAAAGCCGATGGAACGAGCTCATCGACAATTCCGACCCATCCACTAGTTTCTTCACTTCTTCATTCACATATCGAAAAACATCCAACTTGCTTGTGTTCATTGGCAACAGAATCAGTGGTAACACTGCATTGTCCATTTTCCTGCGTACCGATCGATGGGGTTGTTGACACCCAGCTTCATTCACAAAAACGTCAAGGCTTTCCCTAGCTGCTGACATTTTTGCACTTTCCCTCCTCTGACACGTATTTCCATGAACGGCTGCCACTCTGCCGTACATAGCATGTGCCGTCTTCAACTGCTTCAAACGCCTTTGAGAATAACCCAATGCCGCAGCGTAACATGCATTGCAAACAACAATGCCATCTAATTTCATCACGTATTTGTCTCTCGTTGGCCCCTCTGTGCGAGTGTAGAACGCATTAAGCATTTGCATTATCCAAGTAGCCCGTGCTTCATACTTTTGCCCCCATGCCATGTATCGTTGATCCAATACATATTTCGCATCTATCTCACGCAGACAATTTCCTTTGCATGCTCCTTTCTCCTTTGCGCACAAAACACTTTCGAGAGTAACTTTCTGACTTGCTGCTTCCCCCCTCTCTCTTGGACTTCTCACCCTGGCCCTCCGATTTGCCATTGAGTACCTCTTCCTTTGTGTACACTCAGGTTGTCCTTCTACTCTTGTAAAATCCGCAGTGCTGCCTTCAGAGCCTTGTGTCACAGGAGAACTTCTCTCAGGTGTGGTTCTTCCACCATGACTTGGCAGTGTAAATTCAGAAGTGATCGGGTTTTCCTCCAAGTCATGAAAATCAAACTCAGGTGTCGCGACTGGAGGAAAAGAGAAATTTTGTCCCTCCCTTGAAGTCGAAGTTGTTGTTCTTACTTCCGAAGGAAGCGGCCAACAAATTGAAGCACGCGGCCACCGTATAACCTTTCCTACACAATCTCCCAGACACTTTCCTACCAATTCACCAACCCATTCCATTTCATGCACAACATGTGTAACACGAACCGCAATCTCAAAAGGGCGTAACTTCACTCGGTGAAGTTCATCACCACATGTGAAGCTCGTATCCACCATGCCCACTCCCACAACACGATTGTCATCCCTAAGAAGTTTGACCATGCCATTAGTAGCCTGGGCCTGACCAACCACGGGTGGTACATCTTCTTCTTGGAAAAGTCTTCCACGAACTACACGCGCTAATCTCTCCCCTACGCTCCTTCGCTCAGTGGCAACCACCGTTGTGCCTACTGCATTGAATACCACTGGACTTCCAAATGCTTCTGCTGCCATACCTTGCGTGGGTGGTGGACAATAGTCACGTACTTGGTAAAGAACTTTGGAATGTCACCGTCTTTACAAACCATTGCCTTCACTGTAACTCCATTGAAAGAAAAAATATTAAAAAAATGCTCCAACATCTTCCAAAGAACCAGAAACAACCCCAAAGACATAATAAATCTAAATGCCCGAATAACAAACATTACAAAATCACACACATTTCAATCGTGTTCTTCATCCATTCCTTTGCGTCAACACAATTTTGTACATATAATAGTGACAAACAATTTAAACAACCAATGCATGTCATATCTACTACTTTCAATGTACAGTACAAAGTCTAGTCAATCTAACTATTTCCAATGTCCACTTTCTTCACCTTTTAAACATGAACAATCTACATATAGAGGACTACATTGATTTTGTACCCTATGAATTACTAATGACCTTTTGAGAATGCACACTCTCCGTACTAATGCACTTGTACTTTCAACTACAAAAATCATTCAATTTCATTGGAATCCTTATACATTGCCCACTTCGCTATAAATATGCAAAGAAAACCATCATGTTCCAATTTCTGAAACAAGCATGACAAAACTCTAAACATTTGACATGAATGTAATGAAGGGGGAATAGATTGATTTTTTCTCTCGGGGGGGGCACCTAGTATTTTACTGCAAACCACGTGCGAACAAGTGGTTTCTAATGAACTATAATTTCAACTTAAAATTTTGAGGGTTGCTTAATAATGACTATAGGTTTCTATTGCCAAAATTTCAAACTAAAATAATAGTTGAAATGATTTGTACAAGAGGTTGAAAATGGCCTAAAATGGCATGTTTTTCAACTCAAATATTTATAGAGATCACATTTAGATGACCATTGCATCAATACTCAACTCAAAATGAACTTTCAATAGAGAGCTATTTTTAGGAATTTTTTGTTCATTTTTTAGACAATTTTTTAGGATATAATATAGGGGTGTGAAAGTTATTTTTCAGTTGTACAGTGTATCTAATTACTTCAAAAATTTGTAACTAATTATCATTAACAAATAAAAATATCAATAATTCAAAACATAAACTTTTGAAGTAGGAAAATCTATTCATATTTTTTTTATTTCATTTTATTTAAATTTTAGGATATAATATAGGGGGTCCAAAGTTTTGTTCGCACGTGTTTTCTAATGGACTTTCTAAGTGACCCCCCCGAGTTTTTTCTTCAAATTCTCAAGTCAATTTATCAATGTAAAAACAATGAAATTAGCAATAGTAATACAAAAAATTTAAGTTAAGAAGATTCACAACCTTATAATCTAATTAGGCAACATGGAAAAATGTGCTCAACGTTGAAAATATTATTATTGATTTGAATAAAGTTGTACAAATGATAATTCTTTTTCTATCCCTATAGGACAATAAGCTCCCATGGACATTTTTGAAGGCTCACACAGGTTCATACTAAGTCATTTTTAAATGGATGAAAGTAAAACTTGTACCAAAGACATAAGCTTGCATTAACTTATTGGAAATGTAGTTATTTTTCCGATCACATACCCAAAACAAAAGTTTAGGGTCAACTACAACAACATGCAAATAGAGAGAGGGGCACAAAGTTCCGCAACATTAGTTTCTTTTATTTCTATTAAATTTGAGCACCTATATCTTGCAATCTATCAGGCTAATAAAATTATAATTTATTCCTTATAATACTATAGAAAATAACATGAAGTTCAAAATGAATCTACTTTCATCCTCTACTTTAATTCAATGCACTGAATATGGAGATTTTATAACACATTTATAACCACTACTTCAAGTTGAAGTGTTAATTCTTGATATTTTTTGGACTCAAGACTCTTCATTTCAAATACTTAAATATAGTAAATACTCTCTAACACGCAATTAATGATAATAAGAACTCTCATTTGACCTTAAACAAAAACCTAGGTATCAAACTTTCATACAACAAATTCAATGCAACCTTCAGCTATAATTATAACGTTGTTATATTAACCCTTGAAGTCCCAAGGCCATTTTTCTATCAGAAACCACTCAAAATTGCCATTTCTACTACATTCACCTATGAAAGCAGAATTTAAAAAAAAAAAATCTAACCATAGTACCTTGTACTTCACTGGTCTGAGATCATGTGGTAAAAATTTCATCAGATTTGACTGCACGGATTGGAAGATATTAGCATTCACAGTCGGATAAAAAGTTTTTTTCAAGAACATGCTTAGGTTGCCCAAAAAACAAGATTGTTCATAACTTTTTCATCATTACACCAAATAGATTGAATCAAAGTTTCACATGTGGACAAAATTATAATATTTGAGGAAAAAAATATTAAAAAAAATATTTTGACTCTTTGTGAAATTTTTTGGGCTACCCACTGACCTCCATTTTTTTATTTTTCTGCGATAACTTTTGCTTACAAGCACCAATTGAAATTAAAATTATATTTGCAATAAGCTTATGTATTTTCCTAGTTTATCAAAAAAATTTAGAAGATTATGATGAATATTGAGACTGTACGAGCCTACCCGAAGACACAATTTGGCCCCCGTAGTGCCAATGGGACTTCAGGGGTTAAAGTTTATTGTTTCATCTTCATTTAGATTAATGCCTTTATTTAAATGTGATACAAATACGAATATAAATTTTCAGTAGCATTGGATAACTACAAAAACAAATAAAATGAAATTGATATTTTTTGAAGTTTAGAAATTTATTTTTTGATTAAAAAAATGAATTGCAAGAAAAAAAGAATTTGATAATTCAAAGTGGTACTTCAAAATTTTATTCTCAACATATTTGGTATTGTAATCTTTTATAAAGTAGAAAATCTAGAAGATTTATTTTGTAATTCACCCTTAAAGTCCCAAGGCCATTTTTCCATCAAAAACCACTCAAGAGTGCCATTTCTATAGCAAAGAGCAAAAAAAGAGACAAAAAAAATTCTTTTTTGCATATATAAACATAGGATCTTATACGAGACTAGTTGAAGAATGTGTGGAAGAAATTTTAAAAACTTTGACCATGTACATTGCAAGATACATGCTTCTAAAGTGAAGGAATCAAGTTTTTTGGCACCTCCCTCAACTACATTTTTTGACTATGAACCTTCTTCACTTAAATTTATAGCTCTAATGATTTTGAATTTCTAATTTTATATCATGAAGAATTCAGTTAAATTTTTATTTTAAAAATCCGAAAAATAAATACTTTGTTTTCAATCATCAAAAAGTAGTTAAGTAGAAGTAGGTTAAAGATTGAAGAAAAAATTAAATCATTAATAGCTCCAAAATCAAATTGAAATATACTAATCTCAACAGTTACATTGTTCTAGCAAGAAACGTTAACCTTCTATATTTTTGTTTTTGAAAATTTCTCAAAATTTAGTTCAGAAATGAATTCTACAAGTCATTTTTTCAAGAAGATGCTCTAATTGCAGTTAAAAATATGATTGTCCATAACTTCTGCATAAAACATTCAAATGTAATGAATCAAAGCTTTCCATGTAGATAAAAATAAAATCTATTTGAAACTAATTTCTAAAATTCATAATTTAAAGTTTTTCCAGAGGGTTTTCTTCTGCCCACATAATTGAAATTTACGCATTTCTACACTTCATTGCATGAAGTGTCTAGAATGCGTAAAATCCTGACCGTCTGTGTTCAAGGAAGAAGAAAAGTATAGAAACGATTTTCTAAAATTTTATAATGTAACATTCCAATCATTTTTAGACTTTCGGTTAAACTTCTTCTTTTAAAACTTTTAGTTTATGCCAAAAAACCAAGAGCCTTACTATATGTACTAAATTATGTTCATTCTACAGGGGGCTAACAACATCAATTGCTGGAACAAATATAAAACATTATTTTTTAATCCTTCAAAGATTTAGGCCATTTTTTTTGTCAAAAACCACTCAAAACTACCATTTCTGCTATGTTCACCCGAAATTAAAAAATTAACAAATTCTAACATAGGAACTTGTACTTCATTTGTTTGAAATCATGTTGTACAATTTTTATAAAGTTTGACTATACATATTGGAGGATATTAGCATTCAAAGTTGGAAAAATAGTAATTTTTGAACCCTGGACTGCATTTTCAAATGACTTTGACCGCCATTTGTGAATAACTTTTGCATTGCAAACTTTGAATTTCAATTATTTTGTGTTGAAAAATTGAGTCAAAAATCTTTAAAAAATATTCAGAAATAAGACATTTCATTTTCATTCTTTCAACTATTTTTAAGTAGAAGTAGATATAAGAAAAAAAAATAAAAAATTGTCAATAGCTCTAAGATGGGCTTGTAACTCAATAATTCCAATGATGAGATAGTTCTAGCAAGCACTCTTAACATTATAAATGAAAAATTTCTAAATGAGGCGTAAAAATTGAATGAGGGTGTTAAAACTAAGAATTTATTTCAGACCTTTTTTCACATGTCAAATCTAAAAAGTTGGTCACAAAAAAAATATGAGGTTAAAGGGCCCAACATGCATAATTCCAATCAATTTATGGCTTCTCAAAATCTACTCTACAATTTTGTTAAATGAATTTCTAATGTGATTCTTCCTCCAAGATCTAGTGTATTTGAGGCTCATTTCCAAAAGTCCTCAACACTACGGAAAGTCAAGATTACAGTGGGTACCCTTGCACAAAATCTTGAATAGAAAAATGTTAATCAATCATTTTCATAATTGGATTTCTGATGCTCAAACTAGACTTCAAAAAGAATTTTTTTTAAATATAAACTTCTAAAAATAGCAAATTGGTTAGGTTTTATTTAACTTCAAATTATCGTTGACACCCAAATTGGGTGCCTTAGACATTTAGGGGTTAAAAATTACCCTGAAAGCAAAAAATTATCATTTCCCTCAACAAAATGCGGTTTCAATAGAAAATCATTCAATATACTAAATTGTATTACATATGTTCACCATTTTCTTATAAAATCCCTTGTGCAAATTCAAATATAATTTTTATGATTAGTTTTGAACATGATGATTTGAATCAAGCATATATATAAAAATCGCACACACAAACCTGCATAATATAAATTATTCTTCAATACAAAAAAGAATTAATAGGCTATGCAAGGAATATTTCTAGTCCCATAGCATCAATGTCATACAAATAGTTGAAGTACAATACCTACAATTGTCAGAGCACGGTTTTATATATGTTTCATATTCTTCAATTACAATTTTTTTGCTTCAACTTAATAACAATTAGTAGAGAATTCTAGATTCTCTTAGAATGCTTGTTATCGACAACATACTAATGAAGTATGAATTTTCAAAGCGTTCAGTGTCCCACTAAGCGCCTATAGGTTCTTTCCAATAAAATCATTATTTTTAACAAATATAATTACAAAACTATTTTCTACAATACAACAAAATTTAAAAACATAACATCAAACAAAAAATCTATTAAAAAATACCTAATTATAAAATTAAATTTAAAACTAATATCTAGTGTTTTTTCTTAAAAAATCTAAGTAGATTTTGAAATGGTTGACATTCAAAAAATATTTATAACTGTGCTAAAAAATGAAAACAAATAAAAATAAAATCAAGACATAATACTATGTAACAACATCTATTAACCCTCAAAGGACATTGTAAGCTCCACGAGCATTTTGAAAGTCACAATTTTATTTTTGGCGTACCTCTTGATTTTAAATGATTATAAATTAAAAAAGAAAAAATTGCTCCAATAAATATAATTGTTGTTCTATTTTAATTTATTTCAAATTGCTTAAAATTATATCTTCTGTGATACTTTGAAGAGAGCATTTGGAATGCTCAAAAGACACCACTTTTGAAGTTTCTGTATCAATTTCCTCTTGGTGTAACTTGAAGGTGGGCATCAAGTACACCATGATGTTTGTCACTTTTATTTTCGTTTTTAAAAAAAAAATTAATACAATTCTAAGCATTTTTTGTAAATGCTATGATTTTTCCATAGAAATTTCTTTGAGAAATTATTAGAAAATGAAATTGATGTTCTTAAGTATTAAAAAAATTAGATAAAATTTTAAATATAAAAATATCAAATCTTTGAAATATTAATTTACATATAAGAATTATCAAATTTTAAAAATACTAATTCAAATATTAAAAATATCAAAATTTTGAAATACTACATGTGAAAAATATCAAATTTCTGAATTATATATTTTAATGTAGGAATTTAATGAAGTTTGACCAAGCTCAAATATAAAATATATGTCCTTTAAGGGTTGAGAAACTCAATAACTCCTATAATAATATACAAAAACTTGGCAATTGACAACTCCATCACACAGAATTTACAAGCGCAATTCCTTGGAGGTGGTGGATCGGGGATCATGTTGCTTGAACAGGGAAGAAGTTTCGTGGAACGGCTATGATCAAACCTGAGCGGGGGTTGAAGGTTGGACCCTCCGCGGCCGCGGAGGGTGTGCTGCCTTTCAAAAGTAACTCCCGCAACCTTCCCTCTTCGTCGCACTTCCCCTTAGCGCGTTGTGGCCACCTTCTTCCTATCTCGTCCGCATCTTCTCGCTCCCTTGTTGTTGGCACCTTCTCGCTTTGTTGTTACCCTCCTTGTTGTTCTTCTCGCTCCCTCTCTGTCCCCCTCTTGCTCGCTCCCTCTTTGTCTCCGTCTTGCTCGCTCCTTCTTTGTCCCCCTCTTGCTCGCTTCCTCTTTCTCCCCCTCTTGCTCGCTCCCTCTTTGTCCCCCTCTTGCTTGCTCCCTCTTTGTCCCCGTCTTGCTCGCTCCCTCTCTGTCCCCTCTTGCTCGCTCCCTCTCTGTTCCCTCTTGCTCGCTCCTTCTCTGTCCCCCTCTTGCTCGCTCCCTCTCTGTCCCCTCTTGCTCGCTCCTTTTCTATCCCCTTCTTGCTCGCTCCCTTGCTGCTCTACTCTTGCTTGCTCGTACAAGCGGAAGTTGTGTTTGAATTACAATTGATGAGGAGCGTATCTAGGTCATTGCCACTCTCTCGCTCACTGACGCTTCAGTAAGCTGCATTTTATAAACTACAATGAAGCGATGCGGAGCAAACCCTTGATTTTTTGGCATAGATGGGAGGTATCACACGGCGTAAAACGAACGTTGCCACAACTCGTCACTGGTAAGCTCTCTTGCTTGGGAGTATCACTATAGGCAAGGGTTTGAAGAGGGCACTACATATTTTCATTGAAGTTGCTCGGTTCCCTAATCAGCAAATCCCTTCATATTCTGTTGCTTTGAATGTACATAGCACGGTGGCAGAACGTCTATTTATTATTAGACACAGAACGCCGCCTATATGGTGTTGACTTTTTTGCACAATTTCCACTTGTGAACTAAAATTTCGGTCTCAAGTTACTGTTTCGTTTGTTGCTCTCGTTTGCGCTCGTTTGCGTGTCTTTTCGTTGAGTCCTATTGTAGTTTCAGCTTAGCACCAATGAAAACAAAAATAGAAGTAGGGCGACAGTATAATTTGTAGCAACTAGCAACTTCTTTTATTTCAAAAATTGTTTGTTTTTATTTTTCTAGTAAATTTTGTTTGAGATGATGAATCTCAGGATTTGGGCTTCGAATTTATTCAAGAACTATCAGCTGGGTTTTTATAAATTCAAAGGAGAAATTTCACAATTTTATTTGTTTGCTGTGAAATAGTGATAAGGTGATTTGAAGGCGTGGCAGCGGAGTTGTTGAAGTTGCAATGGACTCAATTGGAATGTCAAGATTTCTGATGTCATAGATTTGTTGTTTACAGTAAGTTGTGTTTCATTGAGGAGTTTCAAAATTATTATTATATGCTTGTTTTTGTCATTTGTTGTCTCAATTTATCCAAGCACCTTGATTTTGGTTGTTGATTAGGGCTCAACTTATTTTAAATGCAATAGTGAGAGATGGTTTGATTGTTCCGATGTTGTGTACAGCGCTAGTTAGAGTGGAAAATATAATAATTTCATTTATGATTTTGGTGGTGGGAATGCAGACGTGAACTCCATTACCAAGAGAAACGAGGACTTCTGTGTCTTTTCGAAAACACTCGTTTAACTTATTGCTATCCAAGAAGCCAAGGTGTGTCATAAGATTCATTTTCATTGAAATTTCTTAGAATTTTGTTCCAATGTCTCAATGTTGTGATTTTAGAAACCAAGTGTGAATGTTGCATCATTCCTGAATTGCTTCTTCATATTACATCCTTTCATGCATCACATGTGAATTTGCTATAGTGCTTGAGTTTTGTAAATAACTTGCCGAGGGGCTTCAGACTCAAGTATTTGTTGTATAATGTAGAGACTCATCAAGTACTGCACCTCAATCGCTGGATCAGGATGTTCAAGATACTGTGACTAGTAAGTGGAAAAAAGCTTTGCTGAAACCTACGTTTGTATTTCTCTGCAGTTTTGGCTCCATGAAGATGTGTTACAAGTACTACTCATAGAGATAGTAGACTTTTGGAGACTGATTTGGGAACATACTACATGTTGAACTACACAAGTGCAGACTGCAAAAAGATGATTTTACTCAAAATCAAGTTTTAGATGATATTCTAGTGCTTTAGCATAATTAAACTCAAAACTCCTCAAGCATGTTGTGTTAATCCTTGAGAAGGCCAAGCAACACACAAGGATTGTAGCTTTAGTAGCTTCAACATTTTGTAATAAAAATAGTGGCTAATGGAGCAATTTGTCATTGTATTTTAAAACTTGATTCTTTTACCTTATACTAAGCAAGCTCTGGATTTGTGTGACTATGTTTATATAGAATCATTATGTGAATGTTGAGTTGAACTTGATTTCTATAGAGCTAGTTGGGACACCACCAATTTCTTTTAAAATATTGTTCAAAGACTAGTCTATGAACATGGTGTACGTATAATGTATTGTTGAAAAGAGGAAAGGAGTTGAACCGGGGGAGGGGGGAGGGCGCTTCAAAAAAAGACTTGCCTAGAAAGATGGTGGGCAATTTGCCAGCTGGTAGTCTGTTGGCAACCCAACCTCTCTTTCAACGAGCATGAAGGGCAGAGACCCTCCGCGGCCGCGGAGGGTCTTGCTGGGTTGCGATCTAGTTTAGTTTTTTGAAATATAATTATTAATTAATTTTTAATAAATTAGTTTTTTAATTATTTATTTAATTTTAATTTAATTTTTTAAGTATTTAATTTTTTTAATAAATTAACTTATGTATTCAAAGAATTATTTTAATAAATTAATTTTGTATTCAATTAATTTTGTATTTAATGAATTCTTTTAATTAAATCTTGATAATTTGTGGATCTTATTTTTTGAACAGTAATTAATTTTTTATTTAATGATTCTTTTTATTAACATTTGATAATTTGTGGATCTTATTTCCTAATACATTAATTTATTTTTTAAGTCTAATTTTATATTAGTTCAATTAATTTGGCATATTTTTGAAATCATTTTATTAGTTTGGAAATGAAAACTTTGTAATGGTTTGTCAAGGTCTCCATTAATGATTTTCCTAGCAATTGTTGTATACCTCAGGTTTAAATATATAATTAAGTATTATGTAACGCTTTCTTTTTCTCTTATTTTGTCTAATATTTTTTTTTGTAATTCTATTTGTAAATTTTATATATTTTTTTGTTTTGTTCATTCTATTTTTTGTTTTATATTTTTTTATTAATGTAATGAAGTATTGTAGGAGAATGCATATTGGTATATTTGTACTTGTGAAGATGTATTAGAAATGTAATCTAGAATGATAAATTAGTGATGATATTATAAAATTACTTATAAATTGGGATTTGAAGATTTTATCCTTGCGGCTATATTATGTTAGTATTCATAAATGATCATTATTAAAAATATTTGAAGTCAAAGATGAGAAGTTCATTCTACATTGATTGCACATTGAATACTTAGTCTATTGATGTGTATTGAAACAAATATTTTTTGAGATTGGAATGTCAAATTTTAATTATAGTGTTTTGGGATGATTTTGAAGTTTTTGAAGAGTTGCGGAACGGTCACGACTTACTTGACGGATATATCGGACACCAAAGAGGTATTTTATATTTGGAGTCACTTCTATAGGGCCACCTTCTTGAACAATAGAAAATTACTTATACAAGCTACATCTATCAATATCATTTGATTTATAGATTATTTTAGAAGCCATAACTTCAAAATCTATACCATGCAAATGTTAAACCCTATGGGACCATCATGTTTAGAAGTCCAAAATCGCTTCAAAATACTCATCTCCAAAGCAAGGTCAAAATCTTCATCAATAATTATTTTCTAAAAAATTCAACAATAGGATCTTTTAGTTGACTTGTTCAAGTACATTGTTATGAAGTTTTAAAGCAAACATACCCATGGATTGCTTTTTCAATGTGCCTAAATTTTGAATTGTAGGCTTTTCTAGCCCTTCCAAAAGGTGAAGTTTTGTCTTTCAATATTTTTAAAAATGAAATATTTGTCCAATAGCTTGTGCATTTTAGTCAATATTTTGAAAACATATGCAAAAAAATTTAACCAAAAAAACTTTCATATTCACTTAAAAAAAACACGTGAAGTGGAAGGTATTATTGAATGAAAGATAAACTAATATACTAATAACTTTTGGAAGAATTTGTGAATTGTTAATTCCAATGTTGAGAATTTTGTAGTAGACGATTGATATCCTTTATTTTCATTTTTATTTGAAAAATTTCAAAATTGAGTGCAAAAGACGACTTTATATGTTTATTTTACCTTCATTGCTCGGAAAATTGAAATTCTTTAAAACTTTTACCTCATTATTTGGAATTGAATGGTTCAATTTTTTAGAGTAGTTATCATTCTATAAAATCTTTTGAAAGAATTATATTTTTTAGAATATATTTTTTGTTGCCCGGTTTGACATTGAAATTTAAAAAACCCTTGTAACTTTTGCAATATTTATTGGAAAGGCATGAAATAAAGCTTCACAAGTAGATTATGATGATTAGCATCCGCCCTAAAAATTTTATGCAAAATTTTAAATTATGAAGTCAAAATAATTTGCCTTAGATCTCCAAAGTCAAAATAACCTGCAAAGTAGGCTCCTTGATCCTTTACGGGTTGAAGAAGTAACATAATATTATTCAAAATGTTTTTTCCAGTGAATATCCTTTTTTGTGTTTCAAATATATTTGTGTTCATCCATTGTTCGGAATTCAGCGTCTAGTCTTCTAAAGAATCTGTTCTATTCTTTAGTAGTCAAAGTTTTTCAATTTCTTCCATATATTCATAGAAAAATCAAGAAGAAGATCCTACGTTTAAATTTGTGAAAAATAATAGTTAGTGATGTTTTTTGTTCTTTGTAATAGAAATGGCAATTCTTAGTAATATGTAATGAAGATGAGAACATACAACCTTAGAGGTTTCAATATTATTAAAGTTCCAAAGTATTTGAAGTATGCGTGGAAGTTGCAGGTAGTAATTCATGACAAAAGTTCATCATTTTATTTAGTGAACATGACTAAAATATGAGACATTAAATGTTATGATAATAGTAAAGGGACTTTTTGAGTAGAATTACACTTGAAGTACATGTAGGTATCTATTTCTTATTGCCCCTCTAAAAATTTGAAATAGGAGTTTCTTGAAGAGTTTTAAACATGACTTGTAGCTATCATTGTACAATGTCCCTAACAATGCAGAGGATGTTTTATAATTGCAAAGTAATAGAATCTTGAACAAATGGATTACAATATTTTTGAAGTCACTTCAAACATATACCCTGTAGACCGTAATAGTAATTGACTTTGAAATTTTATAGAAAATGCAGAGTAATTCTATTTTTTTTAAATGTGAATTTCATATTTTCATTTGTCTACAATTATAAAATATTCTCTAATTGTATTTTGGACTCTCCTTATTGACATCAATGGAAGCGATAGGATTTAATGTTCTTTTACATTTTTCTTTAGTGGAGCACCAAACAAGTAATGAATACAACATTGTTTCAATGATGCAATTGCTAAATCCTAGAAGTATCCAAAGGCCCTTTGTGGCCTTATAGTACATTTTGTACTTTGTAGTATTTGATCAGAAAAACATTGACCAAATACTTTTTAGTTCAAGATAAATTACTAATCATGACAAAACATAGGTAACAATGTATCACATTTGATATATTAAACCATAATTGAAGAGTTATAAGGCTAAATATAGGCCGTATACAAGGACCTCAAGGGCCTTTCAAGTATTAATTTCAAGTTGAATCCAATTACAAAAGAACGTAGTATTTGAGTTCTTTTTTTATATTCATTACTTGTATAATGTATGTAAAAACTCTAAATTTACAAGCTGCTGAAAAAATATGTTTATGTTGAAATTGCATTAGGCTTTTGTGAATGGATACAATACGTATCAGACCAGAATATCTGGAGATGTGATTTAGAAAGACGTTAGGAATACGTAATTGAACTACCTTAATTTGTGTGTGGAAGTGACATTACATGTGTTTAATCCATTTATAACATTGAATAAGGGAGGCTGCATTTTGACAATGAGGTCACATTCACAAGTCTTACAATGTATATGCAAGAGCATAGTTTCTAAAATTGTAGTGCATTCATTGGATAATGAACGGGGGATTTGAAACTACTTTTTAAGAAGGATGTACGTTAACAAATTTGATAGATGATCTTGTGGTTGCATTTGAAAATGTTTATGTTGAAGTAACTGTGAATATTGAGTCGCTAGGAACTTTGCTGATATGTTAAAGTACTTGTTTATTTTTATTATTGTTACATTGCCATTCTCTTTGTTGAGTTCTTCTTCTTATATTTAAGTGGTTTTTATTTTATATTTTAGTTTTTATTTAAGTTTCTTTTGACTTTTTGTTACTACATATTATCTTTTCAAATTCACTTTATTTTTTTTTCATTCTTCTCATTTTTATTTTTTTCATTTCAAAGTACTACTTAAGATTGTGGTGGTTGTTATATTTAAATAGTTTTCATTTGATTTCATATCATTATATAAAATATTTTATGTTATACCTTCTTTGATTTTCATATTAAAAACATCTTTTATTTATATTCATATCCATACCTTAAGACAGGTGGTTTGTTTTGTTTGTTTGTTTGTTTTGTTTATCACATCGAGATCTCCCGGACCGTGCGTCCCCCGGGGGCATGCTTGGTACTGTCGGAAAGCCCTCGGCGGGGAGGGGTGCACGGGCTTGGTTTTGTGGCTTTCCGACCTACGGAGAGGAAGTTATTGAATTTCAAAGTATTTATGGATCAAAAAATTACTAAATTACTTTTCTTTTGATTTTGGTCACGTTCTTGGTACCGTTGGAAAGCTCTAGGCAAGGAGGGGTGCATGGGCTTGGTTACATGGCATTTGAACCTCCGGTGGAAAAGTTATGGTTTTTTGAGTTATTTTTGGTTTTTAAAATGACTTTTACTTTTGTTTTAGGTGTGGCAACGGCACAGGGCTATACTAGTCTCTCATATACAAATCCAAGTTTTCATTTGCAAAGCAGTAGAATTCCACATACATCATATAAAAACATGGTGCTTAAATTCATTGAAGAAATAGGCATTGAGTTGATTGGATTCTAGTATTTTTGTGTTACAGTGTTTTAGTTGAATGTGGTAGCATTGTCATCAAATTTGATATAAGTAAAATTTTGAAGTATTGTGTTCTAGTTCTTACAACAATTAGGCACGTTCTCAAGTAATAAACTATGGTTACATATTTATTTGCAGCACAATATGGCACTCAAAGTGCACTCAAACTGGTTGGAGCACGGATGGTGGATTGCACTCGATGATACACGGAAGCCCAATTTGTGGACTACAGAGTTTGCAATTGAGGAGGGGCGTCATTGGTCACCATTGGGATGTTCAAATGGGATAATTACGGCCCTCAATGGCACCCCTGATGCAGGTCTGAACGTGACTGTGAAGAGCATTGGTGAAGAGCTTATGAAGTTCAAGTTGAAGAAACAGCTTATGATTGCACCGATTCCACATGAGTTCTTTTCAGCTATTCCTCGGATGCATGGTTTAAAGTCATTGGATGATTTTTGGAAGAGCATGCCCAGTGAATTGAAGATGGCAAGAGAGACATTGGTTAAAAAATTCAAGGAGTTAAATCCCCAACAAGTTTTTCGAGCACGTAAGAACTACATGGAACATCGAGCATATGAGGACAATGCAAGGAAGAATCCAATTGTTGCCCAAGAACAACCTCCCCCAAGGGACCCTGAGGACGTAGAAGAAGTGTATCGGATCTTTGCTACGCCTTTGAATGTGAATTGGGTCCCGGTACATGAACGTACTCGGAAGCGTGCTGGTATGGAAGCAAGTAGTGCAGATCATGTCGAAGAAGGGGTTATTCTCCAAAGACAGAGGACACTTCGTGAACATGCTTCTTCTTCAGCAATGGATGCTACAATGGAGCCTTCTTTACCAAACGAAGCTGTGAGACAAGAAGAAGAATTAGTACCAGCAAGTGCACCAACTATGCAGCAAACTATGGATGCAGTATTTGGAGAGGAACCGATGCAACCACATCGCACTGCCAGCACAACATCAGGATTTGTATTTGAAGAAGAACACACAATTGCCACAACACGTCAACTTGAAGGTGGAATTAGAGTTCCACCAACAGTCACTGAAGTTGGAAGCGGGTCACGGCCTCCAACTCTTGGGTCAGGAAGTAGAGGCAGAGGAAGATCTACATATTATACACCATTAGCAGGACATGAAATTGTTGCACATCGTGCTGTTGCAACACAAATCATTGCTAGTGGAAGAGAAGTTGGTGCATTAGGACGTGGAGTTGCTGCAACACGTGGTGTTGCAGCAAGAAGAGGCACTACTTCAGGACGTACTGATGTTGCAAGACGTATGGATGCATCTGGAAGCGGCACTACTACAGGACATGGGAATATTGCAAGACATGGGGTTGCATCTGGAAGCGGCACTACTACAAGACATGGGAATGTTGCAAGACGTGGTGTTGCAGTAGGAAGCGGCACTACAACAAGACGTGGTGTTGCAGCAGAAAGCGGTACTACTGCAGGACGTGGTGATGTTGCAAGACGTGGTGTCCACACTCGTTCTATACACAAAGGCATCGACAAAGAATATCCATGCATGGACCTCCTGTACAAGGCAGTGATGGTGTAGATGCAGACAATGAGGAGGAGTCTTTTGAGGGAGAGCCGGAGCAGAGACATAATATTGCATTGGCTAGAAGTATGAGTAAACCACCTGTGGTTTTTCCAAGTGAGGCGGAGTACAAGGCAGGGTACGTGTGGGGCCAGGATTTGGTGTTCAAGGCTAAAATTGATAACATCCGGAATGTTATGAACGCGGACACAAACCACAAAACTTTGATGAAAAGACGAGTCAATGAGATTTATGATCGTCTGAGGGGATCAGAAGCAGATGCAATTAGTGCAATTACTCTTCGTCCTATAGCATATTTGCGTAAGGACACCAATGATAATGGAGAGATGCAAATGGTGGAGATACCTTTTAGTAGTGAAGGTGCTGCTCGTGAATTGGAAAGTGCATTTTTGCGGCACCGGCCAACAAATCCTGTACAAGAAACCAATATGGCAAGGATCCCGTGGCTGCAGGAGAGCATTATTTGGGAGCCAGTGGACGGGCAACATATTGTTGCTGCTTGTAAACAAGCTCAACAGGAGAATCGTGAGAAGAAGATGTCAGATGTTGAGTACATTAATTGCTTTGCAGTACGAAAAGCAAGGTTTGTGGTGTATAACAATCCGTTGTTCTACATTGAAGCGTCGGTCAAAATAAATGCAAGGGAGTTTGACCGAACCTTCATCACCACTTATTACGAAAATCTCATGAAACTTCGTGACATTTGGAAAGCGTGTGGGAGTCCTAGTGTTGCCACTCGACATGATGATCCAAGCAGAGCAAAAGCATTGACGATGGCAGCAAGTGCTTTGCATTGGAGCAAGGATTTGCCGAAGCAAATGACACTCGGAGAATTGTCTAAGAAAATGATTGATTATACCCGACATGCATGGAATGAAGATGAAGAGTCCTACAAGGCAATTTTGCAGGTATGCAAGGATTATGAAGAAGGAAAATTGTTCTTCAACAAGGAAGCGGAGGACAAGTGGAAGAAGACAGCGAAGGCAGAAAATCTAGATGTAACAGTGGATGGAAGTCACAAGCGAAAACAGATGGTTCATACTTGGTTGCGACCTTTGAGCAGAGTGTCCAAAGAGAGTTATCTACGATTGGCGTTGCAAATGGCAGCCAAGGATGTAGTGAATGGGGAGCGAGAATCGCAAAGGTACTACTTCAATAGTGCTACTTCTTCAAATCCTCAAAAAAATACAGTAGCTTATGCAGTGGATCGCTTGCAACGGAAGGATGCAGTTAGAAATCAAATTCGATTTTTGATGGTGCAAGCAAAGGATGAAAATCCATCATCTATAGATGAATTTTTTGCTATAGATGCAAGTAAATATGGAGATGCACGTGGAAGACAATTCACCATGATGGGGAAGACTCTGGAGACTGATACAAAGACGTTGTGGAGTGCGCCCACTGTGAAGACAGTTCAAATGCTGAGTACTTTTGAAAATCTCATTCCTGCTTTTGTAAGGCAACACTTTGAAGATATTAAAGCGGGCCGCGAGGGTTATGTAGGATATGGTCGGGATGTTGAAGATGTGGCAAATGCTCGATGGGACTGGCAAGTGGCACTATCCACAGTACAGCATCACGATGGCCAGAATTCTCTTCATGTGAGATGTAGGGGAGGTTTCTTTGAAGAAGAATATGTTGAGTTGGGAAAGCCGTGCTTGTGGATTTTTGATTGTAGGCGTGGCGGTTCGGAAGGGGAAGACAAGGAGTGGTCCAATGAAGACTACAACAAAGTATTTCAGCAGTTGCAGAGGTGGATGTCTTTAATTCTACGATGGAATGCCGTTTTTTTGTTTCCGCCAGGTGTATACTTTGATGAATCTATGCAAACAAGGATGGCATTGCCAGAGGGTTGTACCTCATTGCGCGGTACATGGTTGTTCCAACCACAAACTATTTCATCATATGTGCATGATCTTCGTCACGGTGAGCAAAGACTTGGGGTGCAGGCAATGGGAGATATAGCAATCATCATACAGAGTCCTAGTGAGTGTGGACCTATTGAGAACTTTCCCAGGATCCAAGGGGATTTGGAGGTGGCGTTTGGTGACTCTTGGAGTATGGATGTGATTCCACGAGCAGAAGACAAATTAGAGAGGACACCGACGGAATTGAAGAAGATGGTGGACATGTACTTGCCACGAAATTGGGGATTGGTAACATTGGGCGTAACCATGGCAGTGCCTACGATTTTGGAAACAGATTTTATAGGAAGTGAGATCATTATCATGGAGGGTGCATCAGCTAGGACGCAATTTGTATACAATGCATTACGAACAATGAATGGGTACAAAATGATAATGGTGAACAGTATAGATAGGTCTGCAAAACGCCAAATTCCGCAAGAGGTGGATACAGGAGAGAATTTGCCCAATACTGGTCCTACTCAAACGAATGTGCGTGTACCACGTGGTAGGCTTGAAAGGGTACTTCAATCATCAAGTGACTCTTTGGAAGATGGAAGGAGAGTTGAAGTGACTCAACGGGAGAAACAAAAGGGAAAGAGGAAGGAGACAGCAATTGACTCAGGAGCATCCCTATCAAGCAATGAGGACAGTGGCCCCCAGCAGCAAAACTCTGATGAGTTATGCAGTGGTGGTCGAAGTTTAGGTTCATCTGATACTCATTCTGTGGATAACTCTCGTAGAGTGCGTGACAAATTGAGCGACATGGAAGAAGACCCCGATTATATTCCTCCCCAGAACATTGATGATATGGAGAACATGGAAGTAGATGGTCCTGAAACGAACATTGGAGTAATTGAAGATGCAACAACATCAACAGAGCCCATGTCAGCGTTCACCATGTTGGAGTCCTTGAGTTTGACACAGAGCGAAGACGGATTTTTCTATGATAGGGAACATATTCGATATGAACGGACTGGTGAGGAAGGACGGTATAAGTATTATCCAGTTACTTCAATTTTACAGCCATCTTCTCTATGTACTGCAATATCAGAGGGAGGGTCGACACCGATCGCAAACGCTATGGTAAATAGGGCTTTGGATTCTGCCTCTCCATCCTCGTTGTTTCCAATTGTTGTACCGAGATTGCAGGAAGACACAGATACAGTTGGTGGAGGAATTGGAGGTACACCGACAGAGCCCATGTCGGCATTATCGGCATTTACTTTGTTAGAGTCCATGACTTTGACAGAGGGCGAAGATGGATATTATTATGACAAGGAACATGTTCGATATGAACGGACTGGTGAGGAAGGACGGTACAAGTACTATCCAGTTACTTCAATTTTAGAACCAGCTTCCCTATCTCCAACGGTATCTGAGGGAGTATCAACGCCAATTTTGAATGCCATGGTTGAGAATGCAGTGGATTACGCCTCTCCACCCTCACTATCTCCAATTGTTGAACCAAGCTTAGATGAAGACATAGATGCAATCGTTGGAACAGAAATAGAAGAGCAGACACCTATACGAGTGGTACAGACACCGGAAGAAGAAGTGCCGTAAGAGAATAATGACATATGCTAATGTAGAGCAAATAGTGTGGTAGTGTGGGTACCGTGTGTGGTATTTGAGTGTATGTGTGGAAGTGTAGGTACCATGTGTGGTTTTTGAGTGTGTGTGTGTGTGTGTGCGCGTGTATATGTACTAAAGTGCACATTTTATGAGCCATTCAGTTACTAAATAAAAATTGGAGAAGTAATAAGTGTCTTCCATTTCATGTTATTTTGGTGAATGATTGTGTAGGTGATTGCAATTACTATTGGTGTAGTAGTGAAATTGACAAGAAAATAGTGCAATGTTCATGTCATGGTACAATACAAAGGTAGAAAATAATAATGAAAAAATGATAAGAGTTTATTTGATAAAGAAAGAAGTTGTAATTCATGTTTTGTTGAAAAAAAAAGGGATTGAGAACCCCCATGAAATAAATGACATGCGCAAAACCTATATTACACAATGGAACGATGAGTTTGAGATTTTGAAAAATTTAGGGGTACTAAAGTTTTTAAGAATTTCAATTTCAGCACACTATTGTGCGTACATTGAGTGCACTTGGCCAAGTGCAAGAATGTCTAATTTGGTGTTAATAGTGCATTCCTCGGTTACGTCTTGCACGGGCTTCTTTTCGTGGTGTTTGGACATGCATTATAAAGGTTATGGATTTTTGAGTTTTTAAAATTAAAATTAAGAAATTACTTTAACTCTTATTTTGGCTATGGCAATAGTACAAGGCATGCTAGCATATATTAGATAATACATTAGAGGAGATTTGGGCTTCTAGAAGACCGTTTCAGGGCTGTTCCCAATGCTGAGAACCAGCCCTTGCTGTCAAAAAAAAATTATTTAAAAAGAAAAGAAAAAGTTATTAAAATGTTAAAAGAATACTTTTTTTTTATTTTTTTATTTTTAAATAAAATAAAATGACGTGGCAGTTGCTTGGCCACGTCAGACTGGCCACAATCCGGGAACTCGCGAGCTCTTAGAAGCCCAAATCTCCTCTAATGCATTCTTTCACAAGTGAAAAACTTCAAAATTTTCTATATCATGAAAAGTTAAAAGGATAAATTTAGCTTGGTAGTGGCATTTTACTTTAAAATTATAGGCAAGGGTGTTTTGGGTGTAAAATTAAAACAATTAACTAATAAATCTTTACACCAAACTCCATTGCTACTTGTACCTCAATACATCTTCAGAAAAATTTAAATTAGATGGATTGTTTTGCTATATTTATTAATTTATTTTCACTTTTTGCTACATAATTATAACAACAACAATTTTCACAAAACAAAATGATCTATTTCATTGTGATGGACAATACATTGTTAAGAATTAAATTATAAGATTGATATTTGAATACAATTTTAAAAGCTAAATTTAGCTCAAACATGATGTTTGGCCATTTTGCAATAGATTAGGTTCTTTAAAGGTTAATGAATGACTTGCACTGTCCCCCTTAGAACTTAGAAAAAATGTATCTCTTCTTGATACCTTTGAAGATTTTTATGTTAAATTAACCTCTTAACCCCTAAAGGCCCAAGGCTTTTTTTCTGCCAAAAAACTATCAAAACTGCCATTTCTATATCAAGGAGTAAAAAAAATGAAAAATGTTTTTTTTTCACATCTAACCAAAGGATCTTACACCTTACTAGTATGAAAATGTGTGGAAAAAATTTCAAAATTTTTGACCGCTTAGATTGCAAGATATCTGCGTTTAAAGTGGAAAAAACAAGTATTTCAGCACATTGCGGGATTAGATTTTTTGACTTTAAACATTTTTCACTTAAAATTTTTGCACTACAGAGTTTTGTGCTTCAAATCTTTATAGTGGAGAATTGAGTTGAGAGTCTAGGGAAAAAAAATATTCAAAAAAACTTAATTATCATTCCTAAAAAAATTATTAAGTAGAAGTAGGTACCAGATAGAAGGAAAATCTAAAACATTAAAATATCTTAGATGGAATTCAAATACACTAATCCCAATGGTGAGATTGTTCTAGCAAGTAAACTAAACCATGAGAATTTTTTTTATTGCAAAAATTGCAAAAATAGCATTCAAAATGAATCCTACAAATTATTTTTTTCAAGAAGATGCTCTAACTGCCCCCAAAACAAGAATGTCCATAACTTTTTCATAACAAATCCAAATGAAATGAAGCAAAGCTTTCCAGATAGACAAAAATATAATCTACAAGAAAAAAATACTTAGAAAAAAAAAATCAAATTTTTGCCAAATTTTTCTTGCTGCCCGGACTGCCCAGTTACGAAAAAAGTAACATATTTGGCCATAACTTTTGACTCCTATTTCCAAATGTCCTGAAATTTATTGCATATGAAAGATATTCCTCATGCCCACCTTCTATTAAAATTTCAGATTAAAATATGGAAATCTCTAATCACACGGACCTGCCCAAAATTTCTATACGGCCAAAAAACGCATGCTAGTCCTTTAGGGGTTAAGTCTCATTGTCCCCTTGGGGGACAAAATGGATTTTGGGCACGCTCTTGTGGTTTTAATATTTGTCATAATTTTTTGAAATTTTTAATCAAGATAGAAAAATACATTAGCTTTTTGGGAATATAATTTTGTGCCAAAATTTATGGCACAAAAAACCCAAATTTTAGTTTGGTGGGTAGGAAAAAAAACCCACAAACCTTTAAATTAAAAAAATTAAAAAATTTGTTTCTCATAGATTATATTTTTTATTTACATGGGAAGCTTTGATTCATTTTCTTTCGATTTGTTATATGAAAGTTATAGATAATCTTATTTTTTGGGCAGCTAGAGCATCTTCTTGAAAAAATAACTTCTAAAATACATTTTTGTACTCAATTTTCACATTTTTCCAATAAAAAAGTTTCACAAGGTTTTTATCTCATGCTAGAAAAATGTCACCATTGAGATTAGTGAGCTTTAAATCCATCTTAGAGCTATTAACAGTTTTATTTTTTCTTCAATTTTCAACCTACTTCTATTTAATAAATTTTTAATGAGTGAAAATTAAGTATTTGTTTTTTGAAATTTTTTCCTAGACCCTCACTTCAATTCTTCAAGATAAAAAATTAGAAATTCAAAAAAAATAGAGAAAAAATTTTAAGTTAAGAAGGTTCAAAGCCAAAAAATGTAGTGGAGCAAGGTGCAAAAAAAACTTGTTTCCTTTACTTAAAATGCAAATATCTTGCAATCTATATAGTTAAAGTTTTTGAAATTTCTTCCACACATTTTTACACTAGTTTTATACAAGATCCTATGGTTAGATATGCAAAAGAAAACATTTTTAAGAGTTTTTTGCTCTTTGCAATAGAATGGCATTTTTGAGTGTTTTTTGATGGAAAAAAGGCCTTGAAACTCTAGAGTTTTAGGGTGTAGTAAAGGCTTGTCACCTTTGTCTACACTGGGATTGTCTTGCATGTCAAAGAGGGCAAAGGGCCCCATGTCTACCCTGGGATTGTCTTACATGTCAAGGAGGGCAAAGGGCCCATGCATTGCATATTAACAATGTTATTGGAAGTGAATATTCATCAAATAGTATTAGCAAATTCCTTCACTTGGCCCCTTCATTTAAAAAATATGCTGAATTTGACTTCTTGTTAGAAAAAATAATCAAAGACATTTGACTCTTTGGTCTTCAAAAAGTTACAATAAATACGCCTAATTTTGACCTCATTATTTTTATTAAACCATCTACATTCTTGTAGAAAATGAACCCACTAAAACATATCTAAATTTTTCTATTAAATGAATACTCTCCAAATATTTTGGATGCCCTTATGATCATAACTTTGAAAATTCATAGTTTATTCATATGGTGTTGAAGAAATATTTGCTAAAATAATTTGGAGTCCTTAAAATTAATTTCATTAGTAAATTCTGTAGAATTAGAATAGGTTTAAACTAGGACTTGTATAGATTTATGGTTAGAAAGCACCCCCCTTAAAGACTACCAAAGTTGTGAATATCCATTGTATTAAGGTATTTACACCTAATTGTGCCAACTATTCTTTGGTGGAAAAGCGTCCAAGTGATGTCCCAAAACTACCACAATTGCATAAAAGCAACCAATGGGAGTTGAAATATTCCAAGCTTCAAAGATGACCGTTTAAGGGGAGTCCAGTGGCATGAATAGGCTAGGGCACCTCATGTTTCCAACTTAGATAATTAAAATAATATTGTGTGAATGTCAAAAAATTGCAAAACAGCTTGGATTGGTTTTCTCTCAAAGAGACTAAACATTCTAGACTTACATAAAAACACCATTTTGACCAATGCTGAGCTCCCCGTGCATAAAAAGTGGCGGTTGTAGGTGCACATACCCCAACATAACAGAACTAGTATTGATGTGATAAAAGACCCTGGCAGTAATAATGCTGAACTCTCACAGTATAACTTATCCATACCAAAATTCTCTCTGCATTGCATAGAATTCTGCAGCAACTGTGATCCACACTCTTCTCAACTCCTGCTGCTTTCCTGTTTCAAACGCTCAGAGAAGATGGAAATGCAGACGCTAGCCTGTTCATAATAAAACCAAACTTTTTGCACAGTGTCTCGGAGAAGAAAATTACAGTAAGTTTCATGGAACCTAAACATTAGGGTTTATCAAACTTTGATTGTGTCTCCTCCAGTGAGGATAAGGATTCTGTCCTCCTGCGCTTCAGGAGTAGGGAATAACAAAACTGATGATGGAGGCCAGAATAATCTTGGTTGTCTCGACTAATAAACTACTAAAATATTCTTTAGGCAGGGCGCAGCATAATCCACGATTTGATTATCAGTGGTTAAGTCCAACCAATATTTACCTCCAAAGTTGCTTGAGTACGAAGGGTTCAAATTCTAAAACATTTGAGTGTGGGATGAGTGATAGATCCGGCAATCAGAATAATTAATCATCTCCAGGTGAAAATACAATCTTGTTTCCAAAAAGTATCCTATTAGGTCCAAAGATTCGTGTGCCAGGTTTGACAACCACTACTAGTGCAACAATATTCATAGTGAAAATGGAGATACATTTGTACAAGTACAATCACTCTTCACGCCTACACCGGGGGTCTTCATTGGTGACATTGTACTGACAGTTCAAACTGAAGATTAAAAAAGCAACTAGTCACTGCTCAAACACTGAATCAGATACTTTAAGACCTTCATCCATTTCAAATTCCTTGGAGACAGTGCACGAACTCGCTAGCAATGACCCAATTAGGAATGGATCTTTCAAACTTGAATCAGCCGATTAAATTTCAAGGATTCGATTCCCCACAATGAAAATCAGAATCTTTGCAAAGCAAGCCAATTGCCCGAGTCATGCCTAAAACATTTGAGCCAAGTTCAAAGTTCAAAGTTCGAAGTGTTAACTCTTACTGTTTATATGTCCTTATATGCACTTTGATACACGAACTACAGGTCTAAGCAAAACTGGCCTTATGAAGTTGACAACGGACAATAGGCACTTAGATGAACCGCAGAAAACTTTGGGTTCTAATCAGCCTAGCCTCAAGCTGATTACGACATCTCCCTAGACTCTCAAACAACCGAAAGGAAGTCTCTCCGCCTCCAGATCCATAGGCGAAGGGCACGTTGTGCTTCAAGACTCTAAAAGTCTAACCAAACCAAACACAAAATGACCAAACCCTAATTTTGCCTCCTGCTCTTCAGACGTCTTCAAAATACCCCCACCCGGCCAATTGCAAAGATTCAGATGCTCGAACAAAAGTTGCCGTTTTGCCTTTCCCATTATCATATATGAGACCCACGTCGTGTGAGCCTCCGGCGAAGGTCCGTGATCAGAATGAAACTTCAAGGCCTTCCAAATCGCCGCCTGCTTCTGTCGCGGTAAAGTCGACAGGAACCTGGCGCTCAAGCCTGCAACATCCTCTTCGTCGATTTCCAAGATGATGTTACACAGAACCCAGTGCCACTGGTTGAAGAGTGCAACCCGCTGTGACGTGTCCAGAAACAGAGTCCCTTCCAGAACGTCCTGGAAGATGCTGTAGATCATTCGAGCCCATTTCTTTGCCCTCCATTTCCAAGAGTCGTCCAAATGAGCACTGCGTAAAACATTTGAGACCTCGACATCGTTAAGAAGGACCTCGACCATGGTTTGCGCTGCGTTAGACTTTCGCGCTATTTCGAAGAGCCGACAAAGAATTGACTGGATTCTTTCAGTGCGGCCTTTGCATGGAGAATTAGCAACATCCAAAGTTTCCTTCAGATCAGACAGGAGAGTAAGTGTAGCTTGCTTTAGAAGATTCAAGGTATGCTCCACGACACAGGCACATACCCCAGACTCTGCACCAGAGACAACCAAGTGAAAAGCGCCTTCAAATTTCTCGAGGCAAAGTGGCAGGCTACAGTAACGTTCCACTTCAGCCTCTGGCATTGACGGTAGACGGATTTGTCCTAAGACGCACTGCAAGTAGTCAGACAGCAAGTTCCTAGCAAACAACGAATCCTTGCTCAGCTTTTCATCTTCAGCCAGGGGGAAATCGTCTAAACGTGCAATCAACTCCGTCAGGGAATCGAGTGGTACCAGTTGAGAACCACGAAAGGCGTGAACCAGCTTCTCTTCACCATCAGACCAGGGTGCTGCTGCTAAGTACTTCAGACCCATGTCAATTACATCCTGGAAACCGATCTGGGATGCGACCTTCAGGAGCTCAATGCAAAAAGCCACACCTTGAATGGGTTTGAAAAGGTAATGCATGCGAGAGAAGCAGTCCTCGTAATACCGCAACTCTGTGTGGAGCTCAAGGTGAAACTCCGGCGTTGATTGAGCCCACCGGTCGCTCATGCCGGTGTCGAAGTATGTGCTGCACTGACGCAATCTCCTGGCCTTCACCTTCACCTTGCCCACCTGTTTCTCGGGTGCAACTTGAGATGGATCCATACTAGTGCGTCGTCTTTTGTTGCTGGTGCTTCCATCCTGCTCCTCCGTGCTCGAATTCTCCACCAAGAAGATGGTAACATCCTCAAGGTCACAATTGGCCACAACCTCATCCCACGACATCTCCTGGCCTGAAATCTCTTCTCACGGAAAAGGATGCTCACACTCGTACTTTGCTGGCCAGTTTGCTGGTAGTTTCTGATTATCCTCAACGAATGTTAACGTAAGACAGCGCTCACGGTTTGTAGAATGCTGCCTGCTGAGAAGCTCTCAAAACAACCTGAAGAAGAGTGACCTACTGGTTACTTGAACCATGTCTTTTAGCCAATTATGATGGCATCCAAACTGATCATGGTTACCGTCCTCCTAGACCAGGTGAGTACGTTTAGGTCAGTTCATTGGCAAAGCTTTTAGATGTCAAATTCTTTACAATGGTGGAATGTCAAGAGATTGTCTTGGGCACTCTTCCAGCTGGGCCTGAGCCTCTCTGGAGCCTCCACTCCATACTTGTCCAAGTTTTTGAGCTCTGAGCACCAAACTGTCACAACTTTTGTGCTCTAGCTGAAACGGGCCGATTCAATGATTAAGTTTTCACGATATGACAGCTTAAGATATAAGCGCTCCTTGATGTTCTTGTAAGGATATGAAATGATCTTCAAGACGGCAGTAACAATGCATCAACATTGCCAATTATTACCTTTTACAATATGACCGACATTGGCTAGCAGGATGGACAATCCATTACACTCGAGCAAGCCATGTTAGCAGAGTCTCTATTCAAGACAGAACGACGCCCCGGACACTAATTTAAGTGTCCAATAGATGAGAGAATCCTTTCACGTGGGATGGAAGTGCAGATGCTCATCCTTGGAGTTTTTTTTGAAAAGAAGAGGTTTTGCACAGTGTTTTGAATTAGAATGAGTGTTCTTTGTATTTTTTTAAGCAAATGATTAACACAGTACCAAAAAGGTTGATTTTTGTGGTGACACGCCTATTCTTTTGGGATTAATATGATTGGCAAATTTAAAGAGTTTATTCATTGAAGGTCTCACAAGTGACTCCAAGGAGACAATACAAGTGACTCATAAATTACCTATCTTCATTAGAAGGGAGACTTTGTTTCACCTAAAGTAACAAGGGAAGCAAAGTTTGTTACCCGAATGGTGGGTGAAAATTTAAAATAGTGGTGAATAGGAATGGATGATTTATAGGAGCCAACATGTGGATGGGAAAATTATAGAGTGTGCAGGCATTAGAGGTCCGTTAGTATTGGTAAGGTTTGGTAAATTTCCAATTGTTGTTTGAATAGTAAAATGTAGGTCACATATTTGATTGCAATATTATTGATGTTGAATAATGTGGAGGTTATGGAGGTTTTGAGGATCCTAAGTTGTTGATGAAGTGTAATGAATGTGGATGTGGGTGTTGCTCGTCTTGAACCAACAATAAAAACTATTAGTGTTGAATATTCCATTTGTTTATTTGGATGTTGTTGATGAAAGTGCGGTATTTATTAGTTTTCAAATTGATTGACTCAAGGGGGAACTTATCATTGCATTTGGTGATTCAAAGAATTGAATTTTTATGTCTAGGAATGGTGTAGTAGGTGCATTACTTATAGAGTGCCATAAAATATCCCTTGGATGCAAGTGTACATGAGATTTATATGTATATGCTTCCTAAAATAAATTTTCATATATTAATCTCGTATTTTTTTAAGTGTATATTTTGTGTATATGATTTTTGAAAATCCTTTTTATTTCTAAGAAAATATAATTACTAGGCTTAAGGATTAAAATGCACCATATAAGTTGGACTCATGTGGTTTTCTAGTTTTTGCTAATGCTATCCTCTCCCCCCAAAGAAAGCATAAGAAATTTGGATACAGTTTGGCTGCATACAAATAGTTGTTAAAAGAAAGGAATGTGTAAGGATGTAGCCAAGGGGGTATAGTGTGCTGGAGAGTTTGTCTTTGAAATTGCTTGCATTCTTGAGTAGATATGATCTTAATGAGGCTTGGAATTATAGAAGTTTCTAAATCTTTTGGACTACTTTATTGTGCTTTTAGATTATACTAGCAATTGGTGCTTGCTTTGCTACGCATTCATCATTAGAATTTTATTATACTTTTGATGTATTAGATAGAATGCAGAACGAAAATTTCAATAAACTTTTAAATAAAAATTACTAAAATCTTGCTATCATTATTTTATAAGTAAGCATATATGGAAATGTACAATAGAAATTTATTGACTGATAAATACACTAAACCCAATGGTGAATACTATAAAAGATACACATACATTATAATGCATTAGAAATTTGACTCAATTGTTACAAACAATGGCAACCCAAATGGAAGAATTGAAAAGAAGAACTTGTAAATCTCAAAAACTTCGTGAACAATATAATTGTTGTGAAAACAAAAATCACTTTTGTTCAATAAATTTCTCAAATCATTTGGTAGTAGCAATAGAAAATTGAAATCATGAAAACTCAAAGCTCACAAAAGCACAAAATCATAGAAGTTCAAAGAAGTGTAAAGCCAAGAGAAGCAATGGAATTGCTACCTCTATAATATCACCCTATGGATCCTCTTTAATATCATCTTAATTGCAATGACTACAATATTTCTTTAATATCACCCTTTGTAGAAAGTGAAATCAGAAAGGTAATTGCAAACTGCTACTTGATTCCTATAATATCACATTGTGTGAAAATACAATTTCTATATGTGCATGATTGAAAATACTTTTACAAAATATTAAAATTAATTATTTTAAAGACTTATTGAAATCATTATCATGCATTCTATTCAAATATATCAAAATTTTACCAATATGTAATACGATGAATGCGTAGCATAGCAAGCATGAGCCCGTATTATTAATAATAGCATTTGTGATATTACAGAGGGGCTTATGATTTTAGTAGTATGAATAAGCTTTTATTTGTGGATGAGTACACTATAATAAGACATGGATCTAAGTATCCAGTTAAATAAGTTATAAAGTAGACATAGTATGGAGGGATATTGTGTGGGACAAAAAAAGTGATTGTCTTTTGGACTTCTCCTATGTAAATTGTCCGTAAAGGAATTTGAGAGTGATAGCAAAAAACACTAGTTGATTTTGGAGCATTTTTGCAATTTTCTTGCTTTCTTTCATGAGTACTTAAAAATTAGAATTTAAAAAAAATATAAATGTAGCCAATATATACACCTTTCAAAAGATGGTAAACCCTGAAAGTAAAAGCATTGAAAAATTCTCTGAGTAGGAAGAGCTTGGAAAAGTGCAAAATCTCAAGAAAATAGGTACTTTGATGTTTTGATTTGTAAAAAATAGGAAAAATAGTTTACAAAGAACTAAAAATTGGCAATTTTTGAGGACTTGATGGTGATGAGATTTTACCTAAAGGATGAGATTGAAACCATCTTCAATGTTCAGAAATGTGCGCTCTAAGGAGCCCTACTTGCAAGAACATGGAGGATATAAAATAATGTATTTTTAGATGCCCCTAGTACAAAAATTGCCAACATAATGGAGGAATAGACCACAAAAATTTCAGCTCTAGATCATTATTTTAGTACTCTATAGTATTCAAATTCCCTAAACCTAAAAATGTGACAAATTAGCCAAGTAGATTTTTAAATATAAAATTATTTTTTAAAATTTCTAAAAAATAAAGGATATGATTAAAATAAAAACTTCCATCTCCAATAAAAAATTCAAGTTCATGAAGGTTGTGATTTAAAAGTTATAGTGGATCAAAAGTTTGTCATGCTACGTGTGACATAAAAAAAGACCAGTGCTTCTTGCAATCACCCTTGAGGAGATGTATATTTAATGCATTTGATAAGGATGAAGCTTTGGGTGATTGCAAGAAACACTTGTCCTATTTTCCGTCACACATTCATTGCGGAAGTTGTTTTGTGCTATAAGCATTGCAAAAATGATTGAATGAACATGAAATTCAAAAGCAAGCTTCCTATAGCAATAGAAAATGCACTTGAATTATTTTAATTTGCAAATTAATTCAATAGGTGAAATTGAATTTTGAATATATGTCACACATGTGGTTTTGGTGGTTTTTAGTACTATCGAGTACCTTTTTTGAAGAGTTACGTTGTAAGATTTAGTAGGCTAGCTCTTCTAATAGAAATACACCTTTTCAAGGGAGGGATTTCCAAAAACATATTCCAAGTGTGTTTTACATTGGCCTAAAGTATGCTCTAGTCAAGTTGAATTTATGTTGAATTAAAAAATTATTTTTGTGGTTTTCTTGGTGAATGACCATTTCCATAGAGTTACTAAAAATGGCCAATTTTTATTTTATTTATTTATTTATTTTTAATATTTTTTATTAATTAAAACATTGAGTTATCTATTTTCTTGAGATTTGGCACTTTTCTAGTTCTCCTACTTAGAGAGTTTTTTTAATGAATTTCCTTCTGTGATTATCTTTATCTTAAAGGTGCATACATTGGCCATATTTTTTAATTTAAAAAAAATTGATTTCTTAATTTTGAAGTACTCCAAAAAAATCATGAATATTGTTGCAAAACGCAACAAATAGTACAAGTGTTTCTTGCAATCACCTCTTTCCAATATCTATGTGTTGATTATCAGTCTATTTGTTGATGTTAGGAAGGTTACGTTGTTGATTACGTTGAAATTTTTTATTTTTCTATATATGTTTATTCAATTGATTATGATATTGAACTACTTATGAGATAGTACCCTTGAATGTCGGGCTGGTGACCATGGAAATCATCCCTTTTGGTACTATATGACGTCATCTGCTTTGAAAAAAACAAAAGTACTCACTGGAGGTCAAACTACTATTCATGATCTCCCCTTTCTACACAAAATTCTAAAGATGAATAGTTGCAATTTTGTCCTATACAAAAGGATTCTCTCTCATTCATCAACCAAAAAATGGTTGTGGCATCCTTTATGGGTTAACCTTTAACCCCTAAACGTCTGGATTCATCTCCAAAATTGACAATTTGAGAAAACCATTATAAACTACAATTTGGAAGAATATTTTGGAATTGGTATACAAATGAAAGCTATAGATTTTGATTTTAAAATTCTATCCATACGGTTAGATCTACTAATGCTATCACCAATCTTTTTCTATAAATTTTGAAATTTTTTTTTCAGAATTCCTTCTAAATTCAATTACAAGTAAAATATTATCATTTTTTGAGTAAAACTTGTTGGAATGGATTTGAAATAAGGTTCTCTTCATATGTTGATTTTTTGAAATTTTTGTGACCTTTACATCTTTGACCTCATTTTTGCATGTCTAGTTTTGAACTAAAGTCAATGCAAATTGACCACTTGACATACTTCCACATTTGTAATTTTAGAAATGTATATATTCTAGTAACACCAAATCCAACCAATGGATAGGACAACAACTTGATAAAGTATCACCAAAAATTAAACTGACTTTCATCCAAGCAGGAATGAGATAGAAACAAAGATCTGAATCTGTTCATCGTCCAGAAAATGGACTTCGGAGCGCTCCAGGGTTAAATGCTCAATGCTCCAAATTTTGGTGTTCATTTAAAAGAATTTTGAAATTAAATAATTTTTAATAAATCTAATATTTTTAATATATTTTCTTTATAATTTTGTCAATGTTGCTTTGAAAAATCCTCTTAAAATCAAAAGTTTTTTATTTTTATTTTTTTAATTATAATTTTTCTATTCAAGATTCTTTACAAAACTTGTTTTTTTTAATATTGATTAAATTAATACTAGCTTTTGGAGATGAACCTCAAATGCATTGGAACTTTAAAAAGAATTACGTTGTGAATTCATTAAAAAAATTTACAGTAGATTTTGGAATGGAATAAATTGGTATTTTTTTTAACCACATATTTTTTCAAGACCATAAATTTAGATTTGAAATGTAAACAAAGGATTGAAAGACTTTAATCATCTTCCAAGTTTTCAAATGCCTTTTGATCAAAATTATATCTTTCAATCCATATAGGATATTATTGCATTTTCTTTTCCATACAATCTATAATACATCTAATATAAGATCCTATGGATACAATTTTAAAAAGTTGCTACAACTTGTACAAGCTTTATTGTTTTGCTTTGTTCCAAAAATGCTTCATGAAGCTCAAAGAAAGGCCTTTGGTTGTTTAAGGGTTAAAAATGATGTTGTTTTCACTAAAAATAGTTATTACTCAAGTAATTTTCTACATCTTATTGTGTTTTTTTACATGTTTTTTCACAAAATTATACATGTTTTCAATGCAAGTCCACCGCTTTTCTATTATAGTAATTCCAAAAATTAGGGTTTGTAATTGAATCTAATTGGACATGCATCCAGAAAAATCTTCTTCTTTGAAAAGTATCCAAAAATCAAAGCTTACAGTATAAATTGCAACCAAAAATATTATCAGTAGTCCTTTCTCATGAATCTTTTTTTTAATTTTTGGTCATTTTTGTTTATTTCTTTGTCAAAATATATTATTTTTGTCAATTTCATCAATTTTATCATTAAGAAAAGGCCTTCTTTAAAATCTTTCATAATTTTTTTAGATGACAGAGGAGGTATTTGGACAAAATAGTTTTATAAAATAGTCTACTCATCGTCCAAAATATGGGCATCAATGCAATTAGAGGTTGAAGTCCTAGACTTAATTACTTGATTTCAATGTCTAGTAGAAATTTACCATCGATTGAAATGTTTTTTTTTACTAATTTTGTAGTAGAACCAACATAGAATTCACATAAAATTATTCTAAGCCAAGTTGGATTTCTACTAGTGTCAATTGTTAAAATGAATGTTAGATTTGTCACCTTTTGAAGAAAAAAAATAGAAATTTGGTTCAAGAGCCATTTTTTGGCACTTAGATTAGTCATATACCTAATATGGACCCTATTACTAAAACATACCTATTTTGATTCCTTACTAATTAAAATGTACACTCTAAAATTGATCCACATGGATTTTGATTTACAATGAACACTATCACTTTGAACATGAGAGTAGGATTGATTTTTGGTATACTTATTTTCAACACTTTGAAATGTCATAGATTATTTATATATGCTAAGATAATTATTCTTAAGTCTTTAATGTCAATATCATTAAATTTGCAGAATTCGAAGGCTTTGGCACTTTTGAGGGCATAAGTCTCAAAATGCAAATCTATATTGCTCCTAGATTTTAGAGTTTTGTATAGTTGAGTGTCTAATTAATTATGCCTTCATTTGATTAGAGTTTTTATTCAAGTATGTTTTATTCTATTCAATCTTCCATTTTTGCTCATAATTTGAATTAGTGAAGACTTCAATACCTTAACCACCAAGTAGCATTTTGTGGCAGCACAGTATTTTTGGTCATCCCTTTACAAATGATTTTTTCTTAAACTTTCACACAACATGTAGTCAAGGAGTAGCTTCAAGGCACAAAAAAATTCATAACTTTCTACTATATACTTAAAAAATTATTGTGTGACATGTAATAAAATTTTTTTAAAGAATAAAATATTGAATTTGGTTCTTTAGATTTGTATATGTGTGGAAAATTTGTTGGATCAATCAATTACACCTAACAACATGAAAGTTATGAAGGCGATATTAGTTTGCAAGTTATTATGGGATTTCTATTCCAAAATGAACTTTGAAGTCCTCTTTTGTGCTCAATCTCTAATATTTATGTAAAAAATAAAATAAAATGTTATAGGTAAGGATTTAGGGCGTTTATTACAACATTACAACTATTAGAATTGGAGTTTTGTCATTCTATAATTCTATAATTTAATTTCTGAACAATTTAGTATTTTTAATCATGTCTTACCTCTTCCTACTTACTATTTTTTTCAAGCACGAATGTGAAATATTTTTTTGTTGAATTTTTTAATTATATTTGCAACTTGTTTCTTCAATATATTATAGAGAGTTTAAATGACATACACATTTTTGGATAATTTTTTTGAAAGATGAAGTTAACCCCTAAAGGCCCAAAGTCCCCTCGGGGGACACTTGGGATTTTGGGCAGGCTCGTGCGACCTGAAATTTCGACCTGATTTTTTGAAACTTTTTTTGAAGATAGGAAATCGCATTAGCTTTCCAAAAATATAATTTTTTTTTCAATCGGTGCCCGGGAAAAAAAGTTATGCTTCCCGAAGTCAAAAAAACAGTTCGCCGGGCAGAAAAAAAAAACTTCAAAATATTGAATTTTTTTTTTTGATTTTTTTTCTCAAAGATCATGTTTTTGTCTATATTTGAAGCTTTGATTCATTCTAATTGGACTCAGAATGAGAAAGTTATGGACAATCTTGTTTTTCGGGCAATCTAAGCGTCTTCTTCAAAAAATAACTTATAAAATTCATTTTTGAATGCAATTTTCGAAATTTTTCAAATTTTATTTTTTGAAAAGGTTAAGTTTGTTTGCAAGAACAATCCCACCATTGGAATTATGGTTTTTTAATTCCATCTAAGAGCTATTGAAGATTTAGTATTTTGTTCAATTTTGAACCTACTTCTACTTAACAATTTTTTTATATGTGAAAATCAAGTTTTGACATTCTGAATTTTTTTTTCCCGACTCTCAACTCAAATGTTCAACATAAAAAATTTTAACTTTATGGTGTGTAGTGCAAAAAAAAATCCACAAATGGCCGTCAAAGTCATCTGAAATTGCAATCCAAAGTTCAAAAAAACATCTTTTTCCAACTTCAAACGCTAATATCTTCCAATCCGTATGGTCAAACTTCATGAAATTTTTCCCACATGATTTGAGACAAGTGAAGTACAAGATCCTATGGTTAAATTCTAAAAAAAATGTTTTTTTTGGTTTAGGGAGTGATCGCAGCAGAAATGGCAGTTTTCAGTGGTTTCGGAGCCAGAAAATGCCTTGGGCCTTTAGGGGTTAACCATTTTGGAATAGTTGAAATCCTCATTATTGAAGTCTTTAGCATCATGGTCTTGCAATTGGTGAGATTTCTTATTTAAAAAATTTAGAAGGCTATTTTTTAAAAACCTAATTGAGAGATCCTATGGTTGGATCCACCAAAATACAAAATAGAACAAATATTATAGCATTGTTTTTGAAAAGGGTGGTTTAAGACGGGTTTTTTTTGACAAAAACGCATCAAAATTCTTTAGGGATTAACCCCAAATTATTCAAAGTATTATATTTTGGTACAAACTAAACTTTGAATTTGAATAAAATCTTACCAAATTACTATTTTTACTATTTTGTTTTTTAGATGAATATACCCTTCAAAGTTCATTTTAGGCATCAAAAATCTAATTTTGAACGAAATTGTTTGTGATTCATTTATTGAAGATTTTGTGCAAGGGTATCCATTGAAAATCTAGATTTTTTACTATTAAAGGATCTTGGAGATGAAACTCAAATACACAAAATCTTGGGAGAAAAATTACATTCAAAATTCATTTAAAGAAATTGTAGAGTAGATTTTGAAAAGCCATAAATTAATTATGGTTACGTATCGATCATTATGTCCTTTCACCTCATATTTTTTTCATGACTTAAATTTTTGATTCAACATGTAGAAAGAGGATTCAAAGACTTCAAGTCACTTTCATATTTTTAACACCTTGACACATTATAATCTTTCAATCCATAAGTGATATTGTTGTATTTTCTTTCCAATGTAATCCATAACAAGTCTAGTTTGAATTTATACATTTTTTTTTTTTTAAATTGATAAAACTTACAAAAATATGGGGATTTTGTTTAGTTTTAATCCTAAGAAGCTCAAAAAAGGCTTTGGGCATATAGGAATTAAGAAGGCTTTGAAAATGAATATATACTTGAATTTTTTAGTTTACAACTCATTCAAAAGATGAAAAGATGCTAAGTAAAGTTCAATATAGTTTTTATAATTCAATTCATTATTTATGCAATTTTCAAAGGTAAGATAATTCATTATCTACTACCAAGCTCTACATCTCCCATTTTATACCTTTAACGTTTGAATTGATTAATGAATTGAATCTATAGGGTTCAAAGATTGATGGAATGTGCTCCGTTCATAATGAGCAACGGTATGGAACACTTGTATTGATTTTGCATCACATATTGTGTATCCACTACAAGAGAAAGGGGTGTTTTAAGTGAATTTTTAAGTATAGTCCTAGACACATGATTTTAAGTAATGAACTTTAAGGAGATTTTTAGCAAAATTTTACTTAAAACACATGCCCTATACTTAAAAACTCACTTAAAACATCCCTTTCTCTTGTAGATATCTAATCCAAAATTGAAAATAACATTTAGGATTTTTGCTTGTTCTACTTGAAATTCATATTGCAAGTGTGGGGTATATTGCTTAATGTAACCTATATTTTTTTTAATTTCAAAAAATATTTTATAACTTTTTCTTTAATTTCTTGATTTTGTCACACTTTAGGTTTTAAGATTTTTGAATACTATTGAATGTTCAAGTCAATGAATCTCACTAGAAATTTTAGAAAGTACGTCTTTCCACTAGATTTGCATCTACAAGTAGAAGAAAAACTAAACTTAGAAAATATCTTGTCTTCTAAAGGATGCAAACATGTCTCTATTGCACACGCAATTGTGGACATCGATCAAGATAACCTTGTACGCCATTTCTTTCTTGAAATGCCTTCTCCAAGAAATTTTTGCAATATTTTTTTCTTGATTTTCTATTTATTAACAATTTAAATACTATTGTATCTATTTTTGGATTTAGTACTTTTCTAATTTACCTACTTAGAGAATTTTTTTGAGCTTGATCCTTTTAAGATATAATCTCTTCAAGGATCTAAGCATTATCCTTTTTTTTATATATTTGTTAAAATTGATTTTCTAGTTTTAAAATTTTATAGAAAGAATCACTTGTAATAGACCAAAATACAATAAATAGTACAAGTGTTTCATACCATTTCCCTAATGAAAATAATATATTTATAAGAAGTCAAAGGAAAAACAAAGTTTGAAAATTAAAATTGGACTTAAAAATTATATCCATTAGGTATAGTTGTATCAACAATTTTTACAATTAGCACATATAATTGTAGAAATTATTAATATGACTATTGCTTTGAAAAGGGCATACACTGCTTTGTAGGAAAAAAATTGTATGAAAAAGTTTGCATGAAAAGATATTTCCTTCCACCATATGACATTTGGATCATGGAATTTTGACCTCGTGGCACTTCATTTTTCAAATTTGACAAACATTCCCTTTAACTTGAATTATAGACTTGAACCCAGTCCATCACCGTTTGCTGTCCAATTCCATTTCCCTAATTTTGACCCCAATTCCATTCACTACAAAATTGAAATCCGTTCATTTTTTTGACAATTTCAGTGCATTAATGCCAAAAGAGGTTATATGTCAATCCTTCATTGGTGGGAACTTAGGTGCCAACAAATACATGTCAAGGTGGTTCTGGGTTGTTTATAGGACATTTTTGACCCTACTTTATGGGTGGTTTTGTAATTTCAGGGTAGACTTCACTTCAAATTTTTTAGAAATTACAGTTTTAATCAAAAAATTATAATTCCACTTGGATTTGATTTGTGAAACAAGCGCACACCTCTAAAAATTATTTTTCCCTTTTGGAATTGGCTTCAAGATATTTGATTCCAGATCAAGGTGTTAATAGGCTTGTCTACCTTAATTCTGGTTGTGATGTCATTTTCTGTTGAGCATCAAATGAATGAATTGCCTTTGAGATTGCACGGATTTTCAAGACATAGCGTACAAAGTTTACAAGCTATGTCGGTCACCTTGCATGTGCAAGTACTACTTGGATACACCATTGGAATAGTAATATTGTTTCCATGCTTCAAGGCTTCTTTCAACTCAATAGCAACTCATTTGGCTCCGCTTCACAACCCACAACAATTTGTTGAATGGAGACAAATTGTGATGGCATCCCAACTGCCTTAAGATCCCTCCATCCCTACTATTACATGACTCATACATAACATGTACACCACACATACAAGATACATATTGTCCCCTATTGTCACATAATTCATACAAGATCAAAATTAAAAATTCTCAATAAGAAGTCCTTTACTAACATGAACAAATCTTGCAAGCAACCTAAATTTACAGTTCCTACCCACTGTCATGATTGTGTGTTCTTGCAAAAGGCTAGTTATAATCCATCAACCAACTTGATTGAGGTAATTGGTAACCTGCTTGTACCACAATATATACCGGATACTTCAAATGCTTGATAGATTTAGTTTGTATTTTGCACTTAATAACAACATACATGGTTAGAGGAGTTGTGTTTTGCATTGAATACCAATATATGGATAGAGAAGGGGCTTTAGAATATGGATCATAGTCTTGATGTTTTTCCTAATAATTGAACAATTTGCACCTCAACATGGGACAACTATTTCTAATCCATACATGTGTCCAATGTGGCCGTTTTCCTTGTCATATTGGAGATTCTGCAGATTTTGAGGACTCCATTGGATCTCCATTCCTTCTAGCTCGATCACATAGAAGCACTGAGTATTCAGGATTTCAAGAGAGGGAACTCATGCTTAATAAGCACAACATAATATTCTCTGCATTCAGCTTTCTTCACATGCTTGCTCTTTTGGCAAAATGCCGCTTGCCTATGTTCAAACAATAAGTTGAAAGTAACACGCCCAACAAAATTTGAGTCTACTACTGTCTTGATTGAGAGATGTGAATACACGAACTGGCAGCTCGCAATGTTGAACTCTTATCTCCAGCCCAGAGTTCTCTCTGCATTGCAGAGCATTCGAAGCACTCAGCAATTGCTTACCCTGTCCAGTAGTGGACACTCTTCTCAACTCTTGCTGCTTCTCCTTAGCTTTCAAGCTCTCAATGAAGCCTGAAGAAGAGGCCCAGAGAATTTTTTGGAGCGGTCCCTCTACTAGGTCTATCGCTCAAAACAATCCATGGCAGGACCACCATTTCATACACCTCAGAATCTTTGAGGTACTGTGACTCACTGTGACTGTCAGGGGAAAATTAGGGTTTCATGGAACTTCGGCATTTCTTCAATAGTAAATATTGTGAAAATTTGTTGAGATGCAATCGTAGAAGCACGATTACTTGTCATGCCTACACCCGATTCTTCCATGCTGATTACAATTGTAATGACATTCTGAGATTAAAATAAAACCAGTCACTATGAGAAAAAGTACCTCAAAGATTCACTTAACCTTGCTCCATTTCTAATTGCTTGGAGTGTGCAATTTCACCAACGAGCAACGACTCAATCTGAAGATTAGCTATCAAAACTTGAATCGGTCGATTAAATTCCAGGGACTCCAATCACTACATTTAAAGAAGATGATTCTCGACAATGCAAAGCAGAATACTGACATGCAACCCAAGAGCTTGCGAGTCATGCTGTTTGCATAAACATCATACATACATCAAGGTAAAGTTCAAAGTACAATATTTACAAAGGGGGTAGCCCCTATATACATAGAAAAATCCAAACACTAAGTTGAAGAGCAGAAGGGCTACGGGAAGGAAATTGCCATGGTGAATTTAACAAGCAGGCTATTTCAGGTTCACCACATTATTCTCCCAGGTGACATTTCTAATATTGAAGGGAAATCAGTCTCAAAAATTTATCTGCACTTCCATTCACATGAACAGAATTTTACCGCCCCAGGATGCTAAAGCGGACCCTACTCCTGAGTCTTGCTCCTGACCTCGTTCGATGAAGCTGTGGATTGCGGTTGCAGTGATTGTGCCTTTCTGGTGACCATCCGTGAGATCCACATCCTGTGAGCCTCCCAATAAATTCCTCGCTCAGGTTCAATATTCTCTCTCAGCCAAAACCTTTCCTGCTCCGTTTGCGGTAGAATCGTGAGGAACCTGACACGGAAAGCTTTAACATGCTCAGCATCAAGATCCAAGAATACGTCTTGCACAAGCCAGTGCCAGCGCCAGAACAAAATAGACCTCTGAAAAGAATTCAGAAATAGTTTCCCCTCCAGAACGTCCTCGAAGAGTGCGTAGATGATTGCTGCCCAATTCTTCAACTCACTATCCTTGAAGGGACGAGGATCACCGTCTAAAATTGCGGATAAAAGGTTTCCTACGACATCTATGTCCTCGCCAAGGAGTTCCACGACTAGTGCTTGAGCAGCATTAGTCTCTCGTGCAACTTCGAAAAGCCAACACATGTCTGACAACACGCCTTCCACAGCGGAGGCCCTTGTAGGCAAATCATTCAGTTCTCTTCGGACACGAGTCAGGAGATTTGTCAATGCTTCCGTTAGAAGAGCTTGGATGTGCTCCAAAACTTCGTCACACACAACCCCAGACTCCACACCAGACATGACTACGTGGAATGCCAGAGCAAATTTTCTTCGGCTTCGTTTCCGACTTTCGAGTGCTGCCCCTCCCCAAAGTGACTCCTCTGGTAAGGCATTCCGCAAGTAGCGACTGAAAAAATCCTTTGTATTTAAGGAAAGCTTCTCCTGCTGCTCCTCTTGAGTCAAAGGCAACTGATGAAAGCGTGCACTCAACAAGTCAGTCAGGGAGTCAAACGGAACCAAATTCCCAGAAGTACAAAACTCGCGGACTAGCTTTTCGTCCTCGTCAGACCAGACTGTTCCTCCGAGGCATTTCACACCAATGTCCACCAGAGCCTGAAAATCGATTTGGGACGCGACTTTCAGAAGCTCAATGCAACATGCCACACTTCCAATTGGCTTGTAAAGATAGTTCATGCGAGAGAAGCAATCCTCGTAGTACCGCACCTCTGTGTGAACCTCAAGGTGGAATTCCATCTCCATAGTCCCCTTGGATTGAGCCCACCTCTCGCTCATGCACGTGTCAAAGTATGTGCTGCACCGTCGCAATCTGCTGGCCTTCACCTTCACTTGGCCCAGCGTTGCTCCCTGTGCACCTTCAGACTTTTCCGCTCTAGTTGGACGCCTCTTATTTCTGGTGCTCCCTGCTTCTTGCTCCTCCATGCTGAATTTCTGCATCAGGTAGATGGTGACATCAAGGTCACAATTTGCTTCAAGCTCAGACGGCGCCATCTCCGGTCCTGGATCTCGTCTCAACGCGCGGAAGAAGAAGCTCACTGATGGTTTTTGAATCTTGCAGATATCAGTGAGCTTCAACAAATAAATGCTGAACTGTTGCTTACACTTCTTTGACGTTCTGAAAGAACTTGAAAAAGAAGTCATATATGGCGTCCAGCGCGGATGGCATTGGCATTGCCCTTAATTGGTTACAATCCGTGTTCGAGTTTCCATACTAGTTCGGCTTATATAGCGTCTACTGAACTGATTACGTGCAGAGAGTTTGAGCCTGTAGGCAAGGATAATTTCACACAGCATCACCGACACAACTTATTTACATTGCCTGGCAATCAGCACAAACTTGAGCCCGATATTAATATTCAAAGTGAAAAGAATTTTTTTATTTGAACCTTACAATCCTTGGATTTCAGACTTTGAATCCTCCTAATTCAATATTTTTATACTACAAAGTTCTAAGGTTTGAATTTTCATGGGGAAAATTGAATTTAAAATCTATAATTTTAAAAAAATTTAAAAAATCTTGATTTTCATTCATTAAAAAATTTGTTAAATAGAGGAAGAAATGAGATGGAAGGAAAGGTTTAAGTGTTGATGGCTCTAAAATGAAATTGAAAAACGTGAATCTTGACAATGAGACTATTTCATTATTCCCTAAAAGACTGAGGCACATTTTGGGCAGAAATTATCAAAAACTATCACTTTTTTGGGCAGCAAGAAAAAATGAAATTTTTTTTTTTTTCAAAATTCAACCGTACAAATTTGTACTAGACTTCTCTAGGAATGTGTGGAAAAAATTTCAAAAACTTTGACCGCACGGATTGAAAGATTATAACGTTTGAAGTTAGGAGAAAAAGTTTTTTTCCAACCTTGCCTAACAAGGCCAGCAAACTTTAATACCTTTTAGAATGAGATTTTTACACTACACTTGGGTGTTTTTTTGACATTTGCATCTTGTATCATGTAAGTTACATACCTGCCAAATTTCAAAAGTTGATGAGCATTTTTGCAAAAGATTCTCCAAAAATTCTCCAATTGCCCAAGTTGCCCCAAAAGTTTAAGGCAGCATAACTTTTGATCCATGCACCCGATTGAAAAAAAAAATTAGATTTTTACCAAAGAGGTACATGTTCATACATTGAGTCCAAATTTCATGAATATCCGACCAAAAATTACTTTATAGGAACCTACCTAAGATTTCTTGCGTACTCTGAACAAATACTTGGTCCTTTAGGGGTTAAGTAATTTACACCATATATTTTTTTTGAAAAATTGTGAAAATTTTACAAAGAAATCCAATATGTTACTTTTTTATGAAGACTAGTGTACCTTGTACTGTTGCTATAGTCAAGAATATAAGTAAAAGTAATTTTTTAATTTTTGGTAATTCTTAAAAACTTTGAAAATCAATATGTATTCTACCGTGAGTTGGAACAACGTGAATCAAAACAAAATGACTTGCTTAACATGTCTAGATGTCTCTTTATATACTACCAAGGTTAATAACATTATAACAAAGTAAAAATTAGGATAAAGTGAAAGATAAGATAAAGTAAAAGTTAATGTAATACAAAAGATAAAAATGAAGTAAAAGATAGATTAAAGCATACACCAAAAGCAAAAGGGATTGGACAAAGAATTGAACAAAAGTTTCATAAAATAACTCAAAAATCCATGACTTTCATAATATAGGTCCAAATGCTACAAAATAGAGCCCGTGCATGCTTCCTAGCAGAGATCTTTCCAATGATATCAAGAATGTGATCAATTGATGCATAGTCCAAAAGATTCATAGTTTAGTATATGTGCCCTTCCCTACTGAGGGCTTTTCAACAATACCCAGAATGCGATTGAGGAAAGCTTGGTTCTGGAGATCTCATCGTGACAAACAAAATAAAACAAACTACTGTAACTTAAGGACTAGTGTGCATTGTGATTGCTACAATCAAAGTCAAAGTAATAGTAATTTTAAAATTTTAAAAAACTCAAAATAACTCAAAAATCCATAACTTTCACAACCACTAGGTTGAAACGCCAAGAAACAAAGCCTGAGCACCCCTACTCTCCAAGGGCTTTCTGATGGTACCAAGATCAAAACCAGGGGATGCACAGTTTGAGAGATCTCAATGTAACAAACAAACAAAATAAACAACCTAAATTAAGGAATGGTCAAATTTAAGGTATGGGTGGATGCCTAGATTGCACACAAAACAAGATGTACTCTTTATAACTTTCACATTACTAATCCAAAATAAAGGAATCAAAGATTTTTATGTAGTCATAAATATAATTCATGAGGAGAAACAAAATTTAAAAATGATTTCAATTCTTATGATTTCAAAAAATAAATTTTACTTATTTATCTATTGCCCACACAAGAGCATTTTGTGTGTAGGAGGGCATAGCTTTCATTTTCCTAGCCTAAAGTTGAAATAAAAATTATAGTCCTAGGAAGCGATTGTCGTACCTTCAAAATGAATTTCAAAAAAACCATACCATCAATTAGACTAGTTGTTTTGTTCTATTTGTTGCAATAAAATCTTTTGGACCGTGCGTCTTCTGGTCACATTCTTGGTACCGTTGGAATGTTCTCTATAAGCGAGGGATGCACAAGCTTTGTTTGGGGGGGGGGGTGGATCTACAATGTAAAAGTTATGGATTTTGAATTATTTTTAAATTAAAAAATTGAATTAAATGATCTTTTACTTTGAACAAACCATAACCTTCACATTGCATGTCCAAATGACATAAGTATCTTTAAAATCAATTTCATTAGATTGTCACAATTCACAGAATCAAATTTTTAACGTTCAATTGTATAAAAATGCACTCTTCAAAGCTTGGAAAAGTTTAAACAAGGACTGATATTGATTTATGCTTAAAAAGCACCCACCTTGAAGACTACCAAAGTTGTGAATATCCATTGTTTTAAGGTATGTGCACCTAATTGTACCAACTATTTTTTGGTGAAAAAACGTCCATTTGATGTCCCAAAATTGCCGCAAGTGTGTAAGAGCAACCAATGGGAGTGGAATAGTTCTTGAGGCAACCAAAATGGGAGTTGAAGCATTTTGAGCTTCAAGGATGGCCTGAATAGGCTAGGACATCTTATGCAATTTTCATTTTTGTTAATTAAAATAATATTGTGTGAATGTAGAAAAATTACAAAGCAACTTGGAATTGGTTTTCTCTCAAGGAGGCTACTATTCTTAAAAAAACACCGTACATCATTTTGACCGTACATGCTGAGCTCTCCGTGCATAAAAAGTGGCGGTTTAAGGTGCACATAGCTTACCCCAACACACCAGAACTAGTATTGATGTCATAAAAGACCCTGGCAGTAATGATGCTGAACTCTCACAGTATAACTTATCCATACCAGAAGTCTCTCTGCATTGCATAGAATTCTGCAACTGTGATCGACGCTCTTGTCAACTCTTGCTGCTTTCCTGTTTCAATCGCTCAGAGAAGATGGAATTGCAGGGCTAGCATTCGAAAACCAAATTTTCTTACTGGCTCGGAAAAGAAAATTACAGTAAGTTTCATGGAACCTAAACATTAGGGGTTATCAAACTTTGATTGTCTTCTCCAGGAAAAGGATTCTGTCCTGCTCTTCAGAAGTAGGGAAAAACAAAGCTGATGATGGAGGCCAGAATAATCTTGGCTGTCTTGACTAAACTACTAAACTATTCTTTAGGCATGGCGCAGCATAATCCATGATTTGATTATCAGTGGTTAAGTCCAACCAATATATACCTCCAACTTCGCTCGACTACGAAGGGTTTTGAAACAATTTGAATGTGGGATCGAGTTATGGATCCACAGATGTCAAACCTGGCAGACAAATCTTTGGACCTAATAGTATACCTTTTGGAAACAAGATTATACCTTTTGGAAACAAGATTATATTTTCACCTGGAGATGATTAATTATTCTGCTATCAAAGTTTGACAACCATTACTAGTGCAACAATAATCGTAGTGAAAATGGAGATACATTTGTAGAAGTACAATCACTCTTCACGCCTACACCGGGGGTCTTCATTGGTGACATCTTACTGACAGTTCAACTGAAGATTAAAAAGCAACCAGTCACCTCTCAGACATTGAATCAGATACTTTGAAACCTTAATCCATTTCAAATTTTTTGAAGTGCACAACAATGACTCAATTAGGAATGAAACTATCAAACTTGAATCAGCCGATTAAATTTCAAGGATTCCACTCCTAATAGTGCAAAACAGAATCTTTGCATGCAATACAATTGCTTCAGTCATGTCTTGATACATATGAGCCAAGTTCAAAGTGCTAAAACTTACTGTTTATATGTCCATATATGCACTTTGATATACGAAGTACAGAAGCGAAATTGGCCCGATGAAGTTGACAACGGACAACAGGCACTTAGATGAACCGCAGCAAACTTTGGGTTCTAATCAGCCTAGCCTCAAACTGATTACGACATCTCCCTAGACTCTCAAACAACTGAAAGAAAGTTTCACCGCCTCCAGAGGCGAAGGGCACGTTGTTCTTCAAGACTCTAGAAAACTAGCCAAACCAAACACACAATGATCAAATCCTATTGTAACTTTGCCTCTTGCTCCTCAGACGTCTTCAATTCACCCTTACTCCAACTCAAACTTAACAAAGATTCGAATTTCAGACGTTCCTGTTACTCTTACAGTTGCCGTTTTGCCTTTCCCATTATCATATATGAGACCCACGTCGGGTGAGCCTCTGGCGAAGGTCCATGATCATCACAAAGCTTTGAGGCCATCCAAATCTCCACCTGCTTCTGCCGTGGTAAAGTCGTGAGGAACCGGGTGATCAAGCGTGCAACTTGCACTCCATCAACTTCCGAGATGCCTCCTCGCAGAACCCTGCGCCACTGGTTGAAGAGTGCAATCCGCTGGGACGTGTTCAGAAGCAGAGTCCCATCCAGAACGTCCTGAAAGATGCAGCGGATCTTTCGAGCCCATTTCTTTGCCGCATCATTCCAAGGATTGTCCATATGAGCAATGCGTAAAACACATTTTGAGACCTTGACATCGTCAAGAAGGAGCTCGACCATGGTTTGCGCAGCATTTGCTTTTCGCGCTATTTTGTAAAGCCGAAAAAAAATTATCAGGATGAATGCAAAGCGGTTTAGGGTTTTGCATGGAGAATTAGCATCATCGAAAGTTTCCTTCAGATCAGACAGGAGAGTAAGTGTAGCTTGCTTAAGAAGATTCAAGGCATGCTCCACGACACAGGCACATACCCCAGGCTCTGCACCAGAGACAACCAAGTGAAAGTGCCTTCAAATTTCTCGAGGCAAAGTGGCAGGCTACAGTAACGTTCCACTTCTGCCTCTGTCACTGACGGTAGCCGGATTTGTACTAAGGCGCACTGCAAGTAGTCAGAAAGCAAGTTCCTAGCAAACAACGAATCCTTGCTCAGCTTTTCGTCTTCATCCAGGGGAAAATCGTCTAAACGTGCAATCAACTCCGCCAGGGAATCGAGTGGTACCAATTGAGAACCACAAAAGGCTTTAACCAGCTTCTCTTCATCATCAGACCAAGGGTGCAACTGCTAAGTACTTCATACCCATGTCAATTTCAACATGGAACCCGATCTGGGATGCGACCTTCAGGAGCTCAATGCAGCATGCTACACCTCGAATTGGCTTGAAAAGGCAATGCATGCGAGAGAAGCAGTCCTCGTAATACCGCAACTCTGTGTGGAGCTCAAGGTGAAACTCCGGCGTTGATTGAGCCCACCTCTCGCTCATGCAGGTGTCGAAGTATGTGCTGCACTGACGCAATCTCCTGGCCTTCACCTTCACCTTGCCCGGGTGCAACTTGAGTGGGATCCAGACTAGTGCGTCGTCTTTTGTTGCTGGTGCTTCCATCCTGCTCCAGGACCTCGATCCGTGCTCGAATTCTCCACCAAGATGATGGTGACATCATCAAGGTCACAAATGGCCACAACCTCATTCCTCTGACATCTCCTGGCCTGAAATCTCTTCGCCATGGAAAAGGATGCTCACACTCGTACTTTGCTGGCGAGATTGCCGGTGGTTTCTGAAAAATCGATTTAATCCTCAACGAATGTTAACGTAAGACAGCGCTCACGATTTGTAGAACGCTGCAAATCAACCGGTTACTTGAACCATGTCTTTTAGCCAAATATGATGGCATCCAAACTGATCATGGTTACCGTCCTCCTAGACCAGGTGAGTACGTTTAGGTCAGTTCATTGGCCTAGCTTTTAGATGTCAGTTTCTTTTCAATGGAGAAATTTCAAGAGATTGTCTTGCACTCTTCCAGGTAGGCCTGATCCTATCTCACACTTGTCCAAGTTTTGAGCTCTGAGCACCAAATTGTCACAATTTTTGTGCTCTAGCTGAAATCTGCCTATTCAATGAATAAGTTTTGACGATATGACAGCTTAAGATATAAGTGCTACTTGATGTTCTTGTGAGGATGTGAAATGATCTTCAATACGGCAGCAACAATGCATCAACATTGCCAATTATCACCCTTTACAATATGACTAACGCTAGCTAGTCCATTATGTGTAGGGTAACGACCTTGTGGGAAGGCCTTTCGCAAATGAGGGACTCACTGTGGTCAGCAGGCCAAGGGTCGGCCCCTCATTTGCGTAAGGCCTTCATACGAGGTTGTTGCTTGGCATAAAGATGCAACAACGACTATTTCTTTCCACTATGCCACTCAATGCGTTAAGAGCTCACGCGAACAACAGAAAGAAATTAAGATTATAAAAAAAAAAATCTGAGTGTAAGGCGCCATCCGCTCATTGTAAGACCCAGTCTGACACGTCGAGTAAGGCGCCATCCCCTCTTCTAGTAAAGTCGTTGCGGGATCTTTATGTATTGTAGAGTACACTCTTGAAAGCAAGCTATGTTAGCAACTTAGGGAGGTCATTTCCCTTTATGTTTTGTAACCACGTGCGTTAACCAAATATTTATTTGGGGTCTATTTACTAGTAATTATGATTTTAAGGGACCCTTTTAGTAGAAAAAAATCTACTTGGTCTTAATTTTGAGCACCCTATAGGTAATTATAAATGAAAATCTAACTTATTCTTGGCACGTATAGTACTTATAAACTTTAGGAATTTTATTTTGTTTGATAATGAAAAATTTTAGGATGAATGTTTGGCATGAAAATATGCAATGTACATAAAAAAATTATCATCAAACTCAAAAGCAACATGAAACAAACAATAATTGATTAACCATTTAACCCTTAACTTCTTAACTTCTTGTATGACCAGAATGTGGTCATTCTTTGTTTTTTTTAGAGAAAAGTGAAGAAAATTCATATTAAATTCAAGATGAGCTAAAAAATTCTGAAATTTTTGTCATAGACATACATTATAGTGTAGAACATCATGATGTCAACCAAATTTTCTTGTCATTTTATAATTAGAAAATTAGTAAACTATGGTTATATTCATGAACTTCACATTGCAATAAAATACTTAATTTTAGGAATTTTTCAAAATTTCAAGTTGGAGTAGAAACTAAACCTAGTAAGCTTCATTTCATTAGTTGAATTCAAATTCAAAAAAAGACCATTTTTATGGCTAAACTTAAGGTTCAAACAAGGAGTTGGGAGGTACCAAAATACAATCACTAAGAAAGCATCTTTGATGATTCATTTTTAACACATCTTCTTGTATAAAAAGATTAATACTACCTCAATTAGAAAATTTCCACCACCATCTATTGTGCACACACTCAAGGAAGCCTAAAAAAAAACTTGAATGAAAACCATCCAGTTGCCAGGAAGTGCATGGACTGTTGAAGTGTCCATCGACTACTGTTTGGCTCTGGTGGTGTTTAGGGGTTAATGTTGTCCATATATTGTATTAACCCTTTGGTGGTCAAGCAACCACATTGTGATCACTATAGTATCCAAAATGCAAATAACATAAAATGTGTGAAGAATTGGAACTCATGTTTTTAAATTTAGATTATGCCATTCATTAACTATTGGAAGAAACCCACAAGTGTTGGAAGAAAAAAATCAATTTAGAATTCTCTAACTTTCAAAATATTTGTGAACAAAACACAAAAATACTGCACATATTTAAAAACAGAGTAAATACTTACAAATACAACTAACATATTATGATGTATTTTTTATATTTGAATTTTTTTATGATGTATTATGATGATTTGCTTGTTTGAATTGTGTTTTGTTGTTCATGTTCTAGCAGTGTGTGTTCTAAACTTTTGATCTTGATCAATGTACCAACTCTTTTTAATTTTCAATGTATAAAATTTTGTTCTAAATCGTATACGGCTAAGTCACTTTCACTCATAAACTTTACAATAATTATGTGTGAGATTGTGTTCTTGATATGAAAGGTTGCAATAGAGAGGTGATACATTGAACATTTCTAAATCTCTATACTTTTATTTTTTTTAAATTTGACCAAATTTCTATTTAATCAAAAGCCAGTCTCGCTTTAAAACTTCACAATAATTATGTGTGAGTATTATTCTTGATATAATGGTTGCAATAGAGAGGTGATGATATCAAAAACTAACGAATCTCTTTAATTTTATTTTTGAATTTTAATTAAAATTCTATTTAACTATAAAGGCACACATCCTCAAAAATTTCATTTTTGAATGTACATAATCCCATTCAAATACACACTATGATCTTCCAATTCCGCCATTGAATGATTTTCTACTTTTGACAGAATACCACCACTCCAATTATTGAAAATAAAATTGTATAGTTAATTTCTATTTTAATCCATTTTATTTTGTTGGTATCAATCTTGATAGAAAAGTGCAGCTGAAATTCAATGCATCTAGCTACAATATCCAAAGCGTTAAGTGATTACAAACGTATTATTTTCCAATCTTCTATTAGAAAGACTAGGGATTATACTCATCTAAAAATTAATGTTTTCTCTTCTATGATTTTACTCACACTAATTTATGTCTATTTTTTTTAAATCAAGAGATTTTCCAATATTCTATTTTACATATACTGATGTTCCAAGAATTAAATCTAGGCTAAAGTATCTCCAAATCATTCATAAATTTTTCTTCCAATGAATAAAATGCACCCTATAGTTTAACTTAATTTGTTTTCTACTTTTGGTAGGGTGACCTCCTTAAAGTTAACAAAGTGTCTACCTAAGACAAAAGAACTCCATCTATATATTAACCCTAGAAGGATGCACCCAAACACTAATTTAAGTGTTTGATAGATGAGAGAGAATCTTTCCACGTGGAATAGAAGTGCAGATGCTCATCCTTGGAATTTTTATGTGAAAAGAAGAAGTCTTGCACAGTAGTTTGACCTCCAATGAGTGCTCTAGTGTTTTTTTTAGCAAATGATTAATATGGTACCATGATTGATTTCCGTGATGACAAGCCTGTCCTTTTGGGGTTAATATGATTGGAAAATATAAAGAGCCTATTCATTGGAGGTCTTACGAGTGATTCCAAGGAGACAATACAAGTGACTCATAAATTACCTACCTTCATTAGAAGAGAGACTCTATTTCACCTAAAGTAACAAGGGAAGCAAAATTTGATATCCAAAGGGTAGATGAAAATTTAAGAAGTGGTACGTTGTCCTGTTGTGGATTTGTACACAGTGTAAAAACATATTATAATATGTTTTATTGAGTAGCTTCAAGGTGACGCCGTTCTAAGAGGTGTATGACATCTACATAAGAGGACGATTTTGCCTTAGAGTTTCATTGAGTTCCAGTAGTGGTTTTGTTTCCTACTTTAGATTTAAAATGTCGAATTGGAGGGTTTTTTCTGAGTCTCAAGATGAAGAGCCTCAACCGGAGGCTGAGTTTGAACTTTCATTGTCGCAACTGCTGGATGAGCCACTTCTGTCACGGGAATTGCCATCGCCATTCGTGCATCCACGAGATGAAGCTGGGCCTTCTCGACTGCCAAAGAAGCCTCGTATTGAGTAGCGATGGCACGGGAACCTTCAGCGGGATGCTCGTGCGTTGATAATCTTGTTACAAGTTGGACGTGTTGAACCCGATAGCCGTAAAGTGACAATTGAAGGGATATTTGAGGGTCTAAACGACGACCAATACTATTGTATGGTCAGGCCAATTAAGGGGAGTCGTGGCCACCAGCGATGGTTAGAGGGGCCGGTCAATCCCTTAACGAAGGCGAATCGTGCTGAATATGTCGCTGCGACTATCAAGCGCATTTTCAAGTTCTTGCAGATGGAGTGAAGTTTGTCTTGGAACTCTAGATTTTTACCTCTAATAGGCATTGGTTTGATGTTAGTGCTTATATCCATGTTTGGAGTATTTTATAGAAAGGACTTTGTATGGTTATAGTTGTAGAAGGAAAGGATGGAAATATTTGCCTTCTAGGTGAACTTTGAAGTGATTTTCCTTCTAAGTTAAAGATAAAAATATAGTTGTGGAACCAAATAGTAGGGTCAATGGTTGAAAGTTAGCCTTAGGAGCAAGTTAAGGGCTGATTGCCACTTGCTTAGAAGGTATGAAGTTGTTGATAAGTTGGGGGAAAAAGGTGAATACTATTCATCTTCTCTCTCGTTGTAGTTGGTAAGACCCGAATGTTTGGGGGCCTATTGTGTATGGAGTTTTACGAGTTTTGAAATGAAAATTGGTGGATTTTGATATCGTATTGTTGTCTTTCTAAAAAGTCCTCTTTTGCTTAAATTGAAGTTGTGAGTTGAGATTTGTGCTAGTTTGAGTGGAGAAAGGTCTTCTGCCTCCCAATTGAAGGAGCAGAGACTTCGACCAACCATAAAAGACGGACAGGTCTTTAGTTTGCAATTAAATTTAAAGAGGATGTAAGAAATTTATGAGCTTTTCATAAAGTTGTCATTTGTTGTATTTGAAGCATGTATGAGTGATTTATGAGTGTAGAAATGAAGGAGGGTCTGTTGTCTTCAATTCTTAAGACCGAAACTTCAAGTGACCATAACAGATGGACAAAATATTAGTTTGAGTTGAAATTTGGAGAGGATGTGGAGATTTTTGTTAGATTTTCATAAAGCTATCATTCGTTGTGTTTGAAGCATGTAAGAGTGATTTATGAGTGTGGAAGTGAAGGAGGGTCTGTTGCGCTCAAATTTTGAGGTCGAAACTTTGAGTAGTCATAAAATATAGACAGAGTGTTAGTTTGAGTTGAGTTTTAAAAAAGAAGTAGAGATTTGTGTAAGCTTTCCAAAAAGCTATTGCACATCTCATTTGAATTTGTAGAGTAGCCGTGGCATCACACCAAAGTTTGGTCAAGAAGAAAGAATTGGGGTTGGAGGAGTTTTGAAGAGATTTGAAGAGATTTGAAGAAACCAAGACTTGAAGACAAGAAGATTGAAGATTCGTGTGTTGTAGTTTGTGGCTTGTTATTCCTAGTCGGTTTTGGAGGCTCGTTGTGCTTTATTGTTATTCCTAGCCGATTTTGGAGGCTTATTGTTCTCATTTTTTATTTTACACTGTAAACATTGTTGCGGGCTATGTGGGTATCCAATAATAGCCATGTTTTATGTTTGTGGCGACGAAGTGGGATTAATCACCCACACGGTCGATCTTCTATGTTGTTCCTACTGGTGAAAGGCGCTTCCTGATCATCGTAGATTTGAAGTTTAGGAGCCATCTTTCGGACGGTCAGCTCGTGGTTTGGCCGTCCCGTTTTACCCGTCCGAGGCCTTGTTTCTTATTACACACCCTTACCTTTGGCCCTATAGAGCCACCACAGGATAGGATGGTTGAAGACCGAGTGAAGATTCAAGTTTGAAGACTTGAAGACCGAGTGAAGATTCGAGTTTGAAGACTTTGAAGACTTTGAAGACTGAGTGAAGATTTGAGTTTGAAATTCTCCATCTACACTCATCAACTTGCAGCCAGACACCTTGTGTGTTCCCTAAGCGCGCTCCTCTCTACCTGACAACGTAAATAGGAATGGATAATTTATAGGAGTCAATATGTGGATGAAGAAATTATAGAGTGTGCAAGCATGAGAGGTCTGTTAGTATTGATAGGATTTGGTTATTTTTAATTATTATTTAAATAATAAAATGTAGGTCACATATTTGATTGCAATATTATTGATGTTGAGTAATGTGGACGTTATAGAAGTTTTGAGGATCCTAAGGTAAATGAAGAAAATCAAGGTACTCTTTCCTTACAAAAGTGATAGAAAATAGTAGAGTATATTGTTGTATTGCATGTTGCCTAGCTCATCCGTCCCATAGGTTTACACAAGACATGGACGGGTTTTCATGTACAATGGGGTCCCAATCAAAATGGCGTTTTTGAAATCGCAGTGAAGGAAATTTTGCATCTGCCAACTTTGACAGCCTTCCGAGGGCTTAAAACTTGATCTTCGACTATGAAATTTTTACCATAGCATCATCTTTAAGTTAATTATATGTGTACCAAATTTCAAGGCCAGATAATTTACACAAAAAAAGATATTCAAAATCTCCCAACATATATAGCTGTGAAATTTGTTTCACTACTGCCAACTTTGACACCCTCTCAAGGACTGAAATTTTTTTCTTTTTCTATGAAATTTTTGGCATAGGACCATCTATATGTTTATTACATGTGTAAAAAATTTCAAGCCTAAAATACCCCCATAAAAATAGATATTCAAAATCTAGAAATTTGGCATACATTTTATCAATATAGAGATGATCTCATGCCAAAAATTTCATGGTAAAATGTTTTTTTTTCAGCCCTTGGGATAGTGTCAAAGTTGGTAGTAGTGAAATTTTTCTCACAGCTGTATACATTGGTAGAACTAGCATATATTCTTGTGTGTGATTCATCATAAAAATTTCATGGTAAATAAACAATTTTTCAACCCTTGGGGTAGTGTCAAAGTTGGTAGTAGTGAAATTGTTTCTCACAACTATACATGTTGGGAGATTTTGAATATCTATTTTTATGGGGGTATTTTAGGCTTGAAATTTTTTACACATGTAATAAACATATAGATGGTCCTATGCCAAAAATTTCATAGAAAAAGAAAAAAATTTCAGTCCTTGAGAGGGTGTCAAAGTTGGCAGTAGTGAAACAAATTTCACAGCTACATATGTTGGGAGATTTTGAATATCTTTTTTTGTGTAAATTATCTGGCCTTGAAATTTGGTACACATATAATTAACTTAAAGATGATGCTATGGTAAAAATTTCATAGTCGAAGATCAAGTTTTAAGCCCTCGGAAGGCTGTCAAAGTTGGCAGATGCAAAATTTCCTTCACTGCGATTTCAAAAACGCCATTTTGATTGGGACCCCATTGTACATTGTGGAGGGCTTGAAGGGCTTGGAAGGCTCTTGAAATAGCTTTGTGTATCACACCCAACCAAGCCTTTTAGGAGTCCATTTTTGTCTAATGTATGAAACTTTTATGTTCTTCTGGCAGGGACAATGAGAAAAATTCCCTCAAAGATTCATTGGTATGTGATAGGGATATGCCTGCTATTCAGACAATCTTCACTAAGCAATTGAAATGTGTCGCAAAGAAACAAAAGTTGACAAGAGTGTGACCCATTGCACGATGGGGTGCTTAAGGGAGCCTACCCATTTCCGATCAGCCACCCATTTCCGTTAGTTAGATTACTTTGTTTCCGATCAGTTGGTGGTTTAGGTGACAACTCACTCAGATATTTGAAAATTGGAAGAGGAAGAAAAAACCACATAGTGAAGCTATTTACAAGCATAGAAGAAACAAAATGTAGATGAAAATACACATATTCATCCAAAGGTGAGTAGATTCATCCATTATAGAGTAATGTTGTCCCTACTATAGATTTTGTAGCAATTATTTAAGTGATTACATCCATTGAAAATAGGAAAATCTCTCACAATATTCCCTCCAAATAAAATTATAAAGCTTTTGAGCGATAAATCACCCCCCAAAAAACATTGCAGGGTGGCTTGGAATCACACTATTTCTAAAATTACTAGACACTTGGTTCTTTCATCAAGACTCTCAAGAAATTTAACTACCAATGGAGTTAGTTTCCTTTTACTTGCATGAAGGAGAGCCTACAAATGACCTAGTTTTGAACCAACCTAGTTAATCCTTTAAGGTTCAATTGAGTCTTCAACGAACTTCTTAGGATTTCAAGCAAATTCTTATAACGCCTAACTGTATTGTAATTTTTTAAAATTTATTTTAAAGGTAAATAGGTAAGAAAATGTGTTAGCTTTTGGGACTATAATTTTTATTTCAACTTGAGCTTAGGAAGGAAAGCTATGCTCTTATTTGGGCAACAAGTAAAATAATAATAAAAAAAGCTGAAACATTTTTTAAAATTTTGTTTTTCTTCATGAATTACATTCATAACTATAGGAAAATCTTTGATTCATTCCATTTGGAATAATGATGTAAAAGTTATAAAATGTATGTTTTGTTTTGCTTGCAATCTAGGCACCTTCATCAAAACATAACTTATTGGATTTGCTTCTGAAAATTCTCAATTTTCTCAATTTTTTAAAACAAAAAGGTCTATATAGTGTAAATTACTTGATAAAACAATCTCATCATTAAGATTGATATGTTTCAATTTCATTTTAGGACTATCAATGATTTAATCTTACCTTCCATTTCATTTCATTTTTACTTCTACTTTATAATTTTTTTAAGAATGGAAATCAATTTATAATTTTTTAAAAATTTTTTATTAACAAATTTTAACTCAATTTTTCACTATAAAGATTCAAACCTCAAAATTTGTAGTATAAAATACTAAGTTAGGAGGATTCAAAGTCTAAAATCCAAAAACTGCAAGGTTCAATTAAAAAAATTCTTTTTGCTTTGAATACTAATATCCCTCAAGTTTGTGTTGATTGCAAGGTAGTGCAGATAAGGTGGGTACATACAAAATTGTAGCCTACCAAAAACCACCATCATCACTCCATGTACAGCACATCTCCAAAATCAATATGTACATATGTTGAAGAAACAATTTTAGAACATCTACCAAAAAAAACTTTAACTTTTGCATACAATATCCAAAAATTGCATTATTTGGTGTGGTGTAACCTCCTTTCACTTGCCAACAAGAATATATGAAAATTTGACCAGTCTACTAATAGTAACTAGGCACAGTAGCAAAAAGTGGCGGTTTGGGGGTAACCACCTTTGATGCTCTGTGAAGTTATCCTTGCGTAAAGGCTCAAGCTCTCTGTACGTAATGAGTTGAGTAGACGCTATGCATTGGTAGCAATCACTAGCTAGGCTCTGAAGTGACTTTGCTGTGCGTAATGCAAGAGATGTCACTCATATCCTCAAGGTAAGTGGTTTCCAATTGCTATGCTTCAATTAATGTTGCTGCAACCTTGAACATCAATTCATATCGTCACAGAGCATCCTGTCACCATAAAATTGATAATTGTTTTCAAGCTGGCGAAGTACATAAGCCGAACCAGTATGGAAACCTGAACATGGACTGTAATCACGGGCAGTACGTGTGAATGCCATCCGCACTGGACGCCAATCACGCCATTGATATATGACTTCTTTTTTCAAGTTCTTTCAGAACGTCAAAGAAGTGTAATCAACAGTTCAGCATTTATTTGTTGTAGCTCACTGATACCTACAAGATTCAGAAACCACTAGTGAGCTTCTTTTTCCGCGCGTGGAGACGAGATCCAGGACCGGAGATGGCGCCGACTGAGCTTGAAGCAAATTGTGACCTTGATGTCACCATCTACCTCATGGAGAACTTGAGCATGGAAAAGCAAGAAGCAGGCATCACGGTCAGCAATAAGAGACGTCGACCTAATGCGCTAGAGCCTCAAAGTGCACAGGGAGCAAAGCTGGGCAAAGTGAAGGTGAAGGCCAGCAGATTGCGACAGTGCAGCACATACTTCGACGCGTGCATGAGCGAGAGGTGGGCGCAATCCAAGGTGACTAAAAGGGAGATGAAATTCCACCTTGAGGTTCACACAGAAGTGCGGTACTACGAGGATTGCTTCTCTCGCATGAACTACCTTTACAAGCCAATTGCAAGTGTGTCATGTTGCATTGAGCTTCTGAAAGTCGCGTCCCAAATCGGTTTTCAGGCTCTGGTGGACATTGGTGTGAAATGCCTCGGAGGAACAGTCTGGTCTGACGAGGACGAAAAGCTGGTCCGCGAGTTTTGTACTTTGGGGAATTTGGTTCCGTTTGACTCCCTGACTGACTTGCTGAGAGCACGCTTCCATCGGTTGCCTTTGACTCAAGAGGAACATCAAGAGAAGCTTTCCTTAAATGCAAAGGATTTTTTCAGTCTCTACTTGCGGAATGCCTTACCAGAGGAGTCACTGTTGGAAACGGCAGCACTTGAAAGTCGGAAACAAAGTCGAACAAAATTTGCACTGGCATTCCACGTTGTCATGTCTGGTGTGGAGTCTGGGGTTGTGTGTGACGAAGTTCTGGAGCACATCCAAGCTCTTCTAACCAAAGCATTGGCTAATCTCTGGACTCGTGTCCAAAGAGAACTAAATGATTTGCCTGCAAGGGCCTCCGCTGTGAAAGGCGTATTGTCAGATATGTGTTGGCTTTTCGAAGTTGCACGAGAGGCTAATGCTGCTCAAGCACTACTCGTGGAACTCCTTGGGGAGGACATAAGTACCGTCCTAAGACTTCATTCCGCAATTTTCGTGGGGGACCCTCGGCCCTTAAAGGTTAGTCAGTTGAAGAAGTGGGCAGCAATCATCTACGCACTCTTTCAGGACGTTCTGGAGGGGAAACTGTTTCTAAATTCTTGTCAGAGGTCTATTATGTTCTGGCGCTGGCGCTGGCTTGTGCGAGACATATTCTTGGGTCTTGATGACGAGCTTGCTAAAGCTGTCCGTGTTAGGTTCCTCACGACTCTACCGCAAAGGGATCAAGAGAAATTTTGGATAGAAGCACATATTGAACCTGAGCGAGGAATCTTGAGGGAGGCTCACAAGATGTGGATCTCACGGATGGTCACTAGAAAGGTACAATTACTGCAACTAGAATCCACAGCTTCATCGAACGAGGTCAGGAGCAAGACTCAGGATTAGGGTTCCGCTCCAGCATCTTGGGGCGGTGAAATTCTCTTTATGTGAATTCATGAAAGTGCAGATAAATTGTTGAGACTGATATCCTTTCAAAAGCAGAAATGTCAGCAGAATTTTGTGGTGAATCTGAAATAGCCTGCTTGTTAAATTCACCATGGCAATTTTCCTTTTCGTAGCCCTTCTGCTCTTCAACTTACTGTTCGAGTGTTTATATGTATATAGGGGCTACCCCCTAGTAACTTTACCTTGATGTATATATGAGGTTTATGCAAACAGCATGACTCGCAGGCTCTTTGGTAGCATTAAGTATTCTGCTTCGCATTGTCGAGAATCATCTTCTTTAAATGTAGTGAGTGGAGTCTTTGTAATTTATCGACCGATTCAAGTTTTTGGTAGCTGATTTTTTGATTGAGTCGTTTTTTGTCGGTGAAATTGCGCACTCCAAGCAATTAGAAATGGAGCAAGGTTAAGTGAATCTGGTTCAGTGCATAATCAGTGACTGGTTATATTATAATCTCAGAATGTCATTACAGTTAATCAGCATTGAAGAATCGGGTGTAGGCATGACAAGTAATCGCGCTTCTGCAATTGCATCTCCACAAATTTTCACAATTTTTAATATTGAAGAAATGTCAAGGTTCCGTGAAACCCTAATTTTCTCCTGGCAGTCACAGTGAGTCACAGTACCTCAAAGATTCTGAGGTGTATGAAATGGTGGTCCTGCCATGGATTGTTTTGAGCGATAGACCTAGTGAAGGGACCACACCAAAAAATTCCCTGGGCCCTCTTCTTCAGGCTTCATTGAGAGTTCGAAACCTAAGGAAAAGCAGCAAGAGTTGAGAAGAGTGTCCACTAATGGTCAGGGTAAGAGCATCCCCACCAGTGAGTTCCATATCCCTAAAGGTTTAGGGAGAGGACCTCAGATGCAAATAGAGATACAAAAATTTCACCGCACCAATCTTTTTCCAAAATCTATATCTCTAGAATATACAAATATTTGTAGAACTCTGACCCAATTATGTATCTAGAGGCTCATATAGAAAACTCATATAGAGAATTGGCAAGGTCTCATCCCTATACAAGCAAGTTTGAGACATCAACGCAGTAAAGAGAAAGGGATACGGAACAGTTGGTGGAGAGGCTCTAAGTATTTGCTCGAATGCTTCGAAAGCTCTCCAATGCAGAGAGAACACTCTGGACTGGAGATAAGAGTTTAGCACGCTACTAGTTTGTTTCTTCACATCTCTCAACCAAGACTCAAATTTTGTTGGTCGTGTTACTTTCAACTACTCCGTAATTGTTTGAACATGATCAAGCGGCATTTTGCCAATACAACAAGAATGTGAATAAAGTTGAATGCACAAAATAGTATGTTGTGCTTATTAACCCCTAAGTGCCTAAGTCTTTCCAAGTGTGTTTTTCCTATGAATAAAGAGCATGGACTCATAGTTATCTCCAATGAAGCAAATTGTTTTTTTTCAAAATATAACCGTATAGATGTTTAAAGAGCTTGCTTATTAGTGTGCAAATTCATTTTAAGTGTGAAATTGCATAAGATTTGCGAGATTATAACAAGATAAATGAACAAATCTTATTTTTAGTATATTGTTTGTCCCCATAATGTTTGAGAAATTTGCAAATTTTAACCCCTAAAGCACCGAACATGCTTTTTTGAGAACATAGCTTTTGAGGGCAGCTCACTACAAGTGGAGTTTTTATTTTTTTTCTTTCAAATTTTTACACAACATTTTTCCAAGGAGTAGCTTGAAGGCCCAACAATTTTCATAACTTTTGACTACATGGTTAAAAAGTTATTGCATGATATATCATTTTCATTGCTCAGCGGGCAGCCCGGGTAGCAAAAAAACTTCTTTAAAAATCACTTTTAAAAAAAAAAAAAAATTGAAATTGATTTTCTAGATTTATATGTACGTGGGAAGCTTTGAATCATTCCATTCCGATCAATGAGTCAAAAGTTATGAGGATTCTTAGTTTGAGGGTAGTTATGGAATCTCAACTCTAAAATAAACTTTGAAGTCCTTTATTTAACTCAATTTTCAATATTTTTGAAAAAAAATAAAAATATTGGGTGTAGATTGTTTATTACAACATTACAACCATTGGGATTGGTATTTTTCAATTCCATAAATAAATTCTTAACAATTTAGTGTTTTAAATCATTCTCTACTTCTTCCTACTTACTATTTTTTTCCTACATGTTTTACAATTCTAAATGATTTGAAATTTTTCAAGTATGTAGCCAACTTGCCTTGAAGAATAAATCCAAAGAGTAACCACCATTTTGGACATTTTTTCATACAAATGTGACCTTGTGAAGGGCAGCTGCCCGTTTTTTCGCAGGGACAAAAAAAGGATTTTTGTCAATTCAAACGCTATTATCTTGCAATTCACATGGTGGAAAATTCTGAAATTTTTTCCACATCTTCTTAAACAAGTTTACTACAAGATCCTATGATTACACGTGTCCAAATTTTTTTTTTTCTAAAATTTGGCACTAGTTTTAGAAATGGCAATTTTGGAGCGTTTTTGGTGAAAACATAGTCAAAAACCTTTAGGGGTTAAGAGTTTTATGGGATTGGAAGTGACTAGAACAACTAAAATTTTTGTTAGCACACTAAAATGCACTTCCAAAATCCTTAAGGTCAAATGAAGAGCTATCAAACTCATTACACAATCCACCTTGCAATTGTTGAAATGCAAGTTTTTTTATAAGTAGAAATTGCAAATGACTCCAAATCAATACTTGCATGTTTAAACGTTCAACGGTGAAAACAATAAAAAAAAACACTTTACTCTTTTCAGTGGGACCATTTTTAAAGCAAATGGATAAGTACAATTTTTTAGATCTTAAATCAAGTGAAATAGTAGCAAACTTTGCTCAAAGCAGGAAATCAAGTAAAATTGGCAAGCTTTACCCTTCCACTAATGATACTTACGCATATGCCTTTAAGAACCTCTCAAAAATAAAAAATTTACATTTTTCAATGAAAAATAAAAAATTTCAATGGGTGAATGCAAGAAACACTTGTACTATTTTGTGTCACACCTTGTTTTTTGATTAGTTTTTTGGCCATAACTTTTGCGTTCTAACTCCCAATGACTCAAGATTTACAGATAAGATACTCATGACTATTATACACCTTGCCTAATTTTTTTGTAATTTTCAAAAATATTTACTGTCCAAAAATAGCCCCCGAATATGTCCCACTGGCCAATTTAGAGGTTTTTAGTACTATTTAGTACTCAAAAAAACAAATTTTGAGCTGAAAATTGGAGGGCATGGTCTTCTAGTAGACTTGTAGCTACGCATGGAAGGAATTCTAAAAAAATTTAATTGTATGTGGTGTGGAAGTCCACAAAGTGCGCTTCTTTCTACTTACATTTTGAAACATATAAAATATTATTTTGGAGTTTTTTTGGGTGAATGACCATCTCCATAGAGTTTTTACAAATGGACAATTTTCAATGTATGTATTTAATTTTTTTTCCTATTTTTAACTAATTTATACATCAAGGTATCCATTTTCTTGAGATTTGACACTTTTTTAGTTCTCTAGCTTAAAGAATTTTTCTATGCATTTCCTTTGGTGGTTACCTTCATCTTAAAGGTATATACGTTAGCCATATTTTTTGTTTTTTTAAAAATTATTTTTCTAATTTTATAGTACTCCAGAAGAAAAATGATGAGTACCGTAAAAACGCAACAAAATCGGCAGGTGTTTCTTGCATTCACCCCAATAGCTAACCTTCAATATTGTTCATAAATTTTTTTAGAAAGGTCAAAGGAATTTAATTGCCCACACACAAACGAGCTGAAATTTTGGAGTGACCATATATGGTCGCTCAGGCAGTTAGGGATTAAGCGTAAGTTTCCTCTCTTCAAATCTTGAATTCTCAGTGTTTCTATGTGATCAAGTTAAAGGGAATGGGAACCAACAAAGACCTCAAAATTTGCAGAAACTCCAATATGAGAAGGAAAAGAGTTGTATTGGACACTTCTATGGACTAGGACTAGTTGTGCTATATTGAAGGTTCAAATTGTTCAATTTTTAGAACAAAAAATTGGGACTACAATACATATTCTAATGCTCCTTTGCTAACCGTATATTGGTATTCAATACAAAATAGAGACTAAATCTGTCAAGTGTGTAAAGTGTGCGGTATATGTCTTGTACTGCCAACAAGTTATCACATACACCAGTCAAGTTGGTAGATGGATTATAATAGGCTTTTTGTATGAGCATACAATGACAAAGAATAGGAATTGTAAATTTAGATTGTATGCAGGATTTGTTGATGTTAGCTAGTAGAAAGGGCTTATTAATGAGAAATTTTAATTTCGATCTTGTATGAACTATAAGACAATTAGGGGGATGGTATGTATCTTGCATGTGTCGTGTGCGTGTTACGTACGTGTCATGTGATAGTAAGGATGGAGGGACCTTTAAGGTAATTTGGATGCCATCACAATCCATCCTCAATAAATTATTGTGGGTTGTGAAGCAAAGCCAAATTAATTGGTATTCAATTTTGAACTATTATTTAGCTATGAAAATCTGCATAGTCCCAAAGGTCACTTATTCATTTGATGTTCAACGGGGAATGACAATCACAACTAGAAGTGAAGTACAAATCAAAATAAATGTTTTTCACACTTGAAAAATGAATGTCACATCCAAGTGCCACAATGGAGGTCACAATTCCATCAAGTGATCTACACATGGTATTTGGAAATACAAGTCTTCTCATGTATATCAAAACATGTATGTCCTTTTCAAAGTAATAGTCATATAAACAATTAGCATGAATGATTTTTTACTAGAGTGCAGACGTCTTCATATGTACAAGTGTTGAATTTGCACTCAACACTAAAACAAAAAAAAATGCTTTGGCATGTATACCATGTCTTATGCCATCACAAAGTGATTGGTATTTGTGGAATTGAACCATTTCTACAAATTTGGATGTACATCATTTTCTTAAAATGCCGTAATTATATTGAACATTCTCTCACAAGTCATACATGCAATAATTTTACAAATAATGTTTGCATTCATTAAAAAAGTCGTGTCAATCAAAGGATTTTTGCCCTTCCAAATACATCTTTGTATTCAAAAATTCACATTCTACACGAGGTGGGAAAATGCTTTTAATTTCCTTTAGGATTTAACAACTATATATAATAGATATAACCTTTTAAAGTCCAATTTTAATTTTCATACTATGTTTTTCCTTTGAATTATTATAAATATGCTATTTCATTAGGGTGAAAGACCTAATTATACTATTTATTGTGTTTTGGTCCATTACATGTCATTCTTTCTATAATATTTTGAAACTAAATGATCAATTTAAAAAAATAAGGATAATGCTTATATCCTTGAAAAGATTATATCTTAAAAAGATGAAGCTCAAAAAAATTCTCCAAGTAGGAGAATTAGAAAAATACTAAATCGAAAGAAAATAGATACAACAACATTTAAGTTATTAATAAATAGAAAAATAAAAATAAAATTGCAAAAAATTCTTGAAAAAGACATTCCAAGAAAGAAATGGGATACAAGTGTTTTCTAATGTCCACAATTGTGTATGCAACAGAGAAATGTTTGCGCCCTTGTAAAAGACAAGTTATCTTCTATTTTTAAGAGTGCAATTCTAGCGGGAAAAAGTGTTTTCTAAAATTCCCAATGAGATCCATTAAACTATGCATTCAAGAGTACTAAAAAATATTAAAAAGAAAAAGGGAGAAAAATTAAAGAAATTGAGAAATAAATAAAAATGGACTACATTAGGCACTGTACCACACACCCACAATATGAATTTCAAATGTAACAAGCAAAAATCTTTAAACTTATTTTCAATTTTGGGTTTATTGTGCAACACATAATGCCAAATCAATGCAAGTGTTCCACGTGGCACTGCCCATTATGAATCGAGTACATCCTATCAATCTTTAAACCCTATAAATTCAATTCTTTAGTCAATTCAAACATTAGAGGCATAGAAAGGGAGATGTAGAACTTGATAGTAGAAAATGAGGTCCTTCAACTTTGGAAATTGCATGGATAATGAATTGAATTATATAAATTGAATTGAACTTAATCCTTTAAGGACTGTGGTCGATTTGGGGGGCATACACAACTGCACAACGTTTTTAGTTCAAAAGTGAAGAATGGAAATAACTGAGAAGCATGGGCCCATTCCCAAAATCTGATTGTACAAATGCTATCTTTCCTCTTTGCATGTGCCGAAATAATGAATTTTGGGGCGAGATATGCTGCATAGAGGGATTTTATAATGCATCTAAGTGCTCATATGTGCTGACAATGCAAGTGTATACATTATCTATGTTCTGTTGGCGTATTTCTTTACAGAGAATTCTTTCTTGTTCTTACAAGTCCACGTGTCTCATCCTTTACTGTGATGATGGCGACCTGTGGATCACGCGAAAAGGGGAACGCCATGCTAGAGTTCCCCAAAAGAACTCAAAATCCCCCAAAAGCCAATAAGGATGTTCAGTTGAACCACAACAATTGGGGATGGTACAACACACAGGTATGATAACGGAAGGAAGTGAGTCTTTGGATTGTGAAAGCCTACTTGAACTCCTGCAACCTCACGCCTTGCATTACAAGCCAACGAAAACCTAAACTATGCCCTGACATGAAAAACTCAATTTACAACTCTATACAACTTACTACCGTCACCATTGTTTATACTGACCACAAAGCATGCAGACTGTTTTCAACACCAACCTCAAGAAACCACCCTAATTAAGCTACTTCCTCAAGATGAAAACTCTGAGATTGAAACTAATATGCGTCCACCCAAAATCCAAACTCTCAGACTGAAACTGATATGCGTTGACAACAAAGCCGTCACAAACAGTACAATGGACAACCATTAGGGCACATGGACTCAAACTCTCAACTTGAAAGCCATAAAAGAGTAGCAGGGAACTAGGCATGTGGCAATACAAATACTTGTTTCCTATAGAATACAACCAAAGACAATTGCAGGAGGAAGCATGGAAGAAAGCATTGGCAAGCAAAGCCGAATTTGCATCGCCAGTGCGGTCACATAAACCTAAACCGCTTTGTCCATCAGTTGTTCAAAATTGTCCATGCCCTACTGCTGAAACACCCACTGTAATTGCTCCTAACTACAATCAAGGAGAAGAAAAGCACACTACATGCTAAGACGCAAAGAGACGGAGTAGAAAAAAAATATTAAGTCCAAAATGACGGTCACCACCAATGCCCAACTCCATCAACCTGCACTTGCCAAAGACCCTCACGTCTTCTCTAGAAGCTCCACATTCAACATCCCTCCCTCAGTGCACATCTCGACACCTGCGGACACAAGAACACCAAACAAAATTTTGCAACCAAATTTTGCAACCGCCTCCAATTTACCAGGATCTTGGGGAAACTGCAGCCTAAAATCATGAGGACATCATGGACCGCAAGAAAAGCGAGGAGGGCTCACGGGGCACTTACATTTGAGTCCCAATAGTCTTGCGCGTCTACCTCCAAATGAGTGCCATGCAGATGAAAGAATTCACAGCATTCCACACCGTACAAACGGACCTCCTCACACTGTGCACAGATATAGAATGTTCGCTTTTTGCAGATACGGCAAACGCAGTGTAAGGTCCTCACATGGTGAGGGGGCACCCTCCGGAATGGCACCACGTGATGATTTGTCCCTCCAGCTCGATAAAGGTGGCCCATCAAATGGTAAGCGACTCAGAGTTGAAACTCTTTGTGGTATAATGGGACGCCCATTACGAGGGCTTCCCGTTGCATTAAGCACACGGGATGACCTCCGTAATAGTGGAAACCCGTTTGAAGGTGTACGCTTCACTAAATAACAACGCCTGGGGGCTTTTACATGCCTAGAAGCTTTTGAACGCCGGAAGGCAGTGAACACCCGAAGGTAGGGAGAAAATGAGAGCCCAAAGGTGGAGATGGACAGAAACAAAACAGTGAGCACCAAAGGCACAAAATGAAAAAAGGGAGTGAGAAGCCTGAAGGCAGGGTTGAGCAAGAAAGGTTTGATGTGCCCAAAGGCAGGGTTGAGTTAATTGGAGATCTAGTGGCACTTCAAAGGCAGGGTTGAATTGAACAGAGAAGGTAGAGGGCGCCATAAAGCCTGGGTGAATGGAAAAGAGGTCAGGCGAGATGGGTTAGGGCCCGTTGCCATTGGGCTCTTAGACCTCCAGGTTCGGGAGGTCCAGGCGGCCTCCATTGCCATCCAGGGTCCGGGTACCCCTCCGATTAGACCTCCGGCCTCCAGCCCTTGTAAATCGCAAATACAGAGCTAGAGGGCCTGGACGGAATCTTGGAGGGGGCCTTTTACAACAAAAAAACAAAAGGATTGCCTCCTACTTCGGACGGGCGATGTAAATTTAGAGCCTTCCCTATCTTTTCCTACGGTTTAAGTGGAATTCAATTACAAGCTGACAGCAACCCACCTGTAGCAAACCAAAATTGGGGGTAACCTGAAGCAACAGGGAGCTCAATGGAGACGACTTGAACTTCGGACTGTATCCGAGCCCCTTCCGGTTTCTGGACCTCCAGCTCCCCAGTAGCAATCGACTCTTAGGCAAAGGGGATGGATACTGAGGTGATTACGAACAGAAGGGATTGGGGGATAAGGCGGAATGTCACTTTATTCTAAAAAGGAAACGAAAAAAAAAGAAAAAAAAAAAGAAAAAAAAAAGAAAAAAAAAACATAAATACAAACAAAACAAAGAAATAAAAAGAAAATTGGGGGTAACGGAAACAGATAGAGGATGTTTCGGAAAAGAGGAGGGTGGACTGGAGATGGGAGAGACCATGTGGATGAAAATCTGAACCAAAGCTAAATTAGCAAAAAAATAATGCAGCAAACCAAGGAAAGGAGAAGGGGATTGAAAGACGTAGAATCTACAAACCTTCCTACTCATCTATCAGATCCCTGTATATTGATGGCCTCCGTAACAGTGCTAGGCATTGTGACGAGTGCTTGGCACTATCACAAGTGCATTCCTCCATATAATGAGGGAGAAACCACTCAGTATTAAGCACTTTCAGGTTGGGTCCCATTGATAATCCTCCTCCAACCGCTTTGACATCAAGGGTATATGGAGAAGTCACTTCAAAATCTTGAATGCTTTAATTTTAACCGCTGCATCTACTCAACTCATTTTCCGTCTATTCAACTCATTTTGTATGTACCATTCTGTATTGTTGGAGCCGCTTCATCAAGTTATAAGCTTATGGCACATACTATCACTCGACGATCAGCTTATCAATAAGTATAACGTAACTTTGTTAGTTTACAAGTCATTTAGAAGATGAAAAAAATGCTAAATTTAGTTCAATTCAATTTATATAATTCAATTCATTCTTCGTGCAATTTTCAAAGTTGAAAGATTTGATTATCTACTATCAAGCTCTAGGGTGATTGCATGAAGGACCGGTACTAAAGTTTTATCGCAGAGGGAGTGCCAAAGCTTCCTTTTGCAATAACTTTTGAAGCATGACTTGCATGAATTTGAAATTTTTATTGGAGATGCCTCTCTTGAGTTTAATCATATGCCATATTTTTCAAAATAATTCAAAAATCATTTAAACTAATATGTCACGTTTTGAGTTTAGTACTATGGAGTCTCCAAATTTAATGATTTGGAGCTGAAATTTCTATGGTCTATTTCCATAGTAGGAAGTCATGTTCTCATCCAGGGGCATTAAAAAATATTATATTTTATGCCCTCTATGTCCATGTAAAGAAGGCTCCCTTGCGCGCGCAATTTTGAATGTTGAAGATGGTTTGAAGATCGTTTTTTTGGTGAAATCTCTTCAACATAAAGTCTTTCCAAATGGTCAATTTTTAGTTTCTTTGAAATTTTTTTGTGAATAACATTTTACCTAGATTTTTCTTAGGTCTGAAATTTTGGTGATATGCTATTTTTAGTGTCATACTAATTACACTTATTTTATTTTATTTTTAAAAGTTTGTGTGCAAAAGCTCATAGTACTGGTCAAAATGGAACAAAAACAACAGGTAATTCATGCAATCACCCTCTACATCTCCCTTTCTCCAACGTTTGAATTGGTTAAAGAATTGAAATTAAAGATTAATGATACGTGCTCCATTGATAATGGGCAATGTCATGGAACACTCTTGCATTAGTTGATTTGGCGTCACATTGTGCACTGTTTCCGCAATTAAGAATAACTTTTAGGATTTGTGCTTGTTACACTTGAAATTTATAAAATAGATGTGTGCTACACTGCCTATTATAATCCATTTTCTTTCTTTGTAGTTTCCAAAATTATTTTATTATATTTTTTCAATTTCTTGAATTTGCCACATTTTAGATTTTAGGATCCTTTTTTACTATTGAGTTCTCAAATCAATGAATCTCACTAGGAATTTTAGAAGCATGTTTTTCCACTAGAATTGCACCTACAAGTAGAAAAAAACTAAAATTGAAAAATGTCTTGTCTTCTACAAGCGTACAAACATTTCTCTGGCGCACGCAATTGTGGACATTAAAAAACACTTGTATGCCATTTTTTTCTTGGAATGTCTTCTTCTAGAATTTTTTGCAATTTATTTATTTATTTTCTATTTATGAATAATTTAAATGTTATTATATCTATTTTTTTAGATTTAGTACTTTTCTAGTTCTTCTACTTGGAGAATTTCTTGAGCTTGATATTTTAACCCCTAAAGGTTTTTGACTATGTTTTCACCAAAAACGCTCCAAAACTACCATTTCTAATACTAGTGCCAAATTTTAGAAAAAAAACATCTTTGCACACATGTAACCGTAGGATCTTATAGTAAACTTGTTTGAGAAGATGTGAAAAAAATTTCAGAATTTTCCACCATGTGGATTGCAAGATAATAGCGGTTGAATTGACAAAAATCCTTTTTTTGTCCCTGCGAAAATCCGGGCAGCTGCCCTTCACAAGGTCACATTTGTATGAAAAAATTTCCAAAATGGTGGTTACTCTTTGGATTCATTCTTCAAGGCAAGTTGGCTACATGCTTGAAAAATTTCAGATCATTTCAAATTGTACAACATATAGGAAAAAAATAGTAAGTAGGAAGAGGTAGAGAATGATTCAAAACACTAAATTGTTAAGAATTTATTTATGGAATTGAAAAATACCAATCCCAATGGTTGTAATGTTGTAATAAACAATCTACACCCAATGTTTTCATTTTTTTTCAAAAATATTGAAAATTGAGTTAAATAAAGGACTTCAAAGTTTATTTTAGAATGGCGATTCCATAACTACACTCAAACTAAGAATCCTCATAACTTCTGATTCATTGATCGGAATGGAATGATTCAAAGCTTCCCGCGTATATATAAATCTAAAGAACCAATTTCAAATTTTTATTTTTTTTAAAAGTGATTTTTAAAGAACTTTTTTTTGCTGCCCGAGCTACCCGCCGAACGTGGAAAATGACATATCATGCAATAACTTTTTAACCATGTAGTCAAAAGTTATGAAAATTGTTGGGCCTTAAAGCTACTCCTCGGGCACATCTTGTGTGAAAATTTCAAAAAAAAAAAAAAAAAAACTCTGCTCGTAGTGAGCTGCCCAAAAAAGCTATGTTCTCAAAAAAGCATGTTCAGGGCTTTAGGGGTTAAGGATATAATCTATTCAAAGATCTAAGCATTAGCCTTATTTTTGTATATCTTTTAGAATTGATTTCTTAGTTTTAAAATATTGTAGAAAGAATCACTTGTAATAGACCAAAACACAATAAATAGTACATGTGCTTCATGCCATCATCCTAATGAAATAACATACTTATAACAAGTTAAGTCAAAACAAAAAAACATTGTATAAAAATTAAAACTAGACATAAAAGATTATTAATATCCACAACAAAAATCATGTCAATTGAAAGACTTGCGCCCTTCCAAATACATCTTTGTATCCAAAAATTCACATTCTATACAAGGTGGGAAAATATTTTCATCTCCCTTTAGGATGTAACAACTATACATAATGAATGTTTACATTACTAATGAGTGTGCTGCATGATTGATAAGAAAATGTTTGATATAGTTATGGAATTTTAAGAAAATGGCATACACTCAAACTTGTAGAACCCGTGCAATTTCGCAAATATCAGTCACTTTGTGAGGCATAAGACATGGTGCACATACCAAAGTGTTTTTTTTGTTTTTTTGTTGAGTGCAAATCAACACTTGTACATATGAATACACTTGCACTGTTAAAAAAAGTCATACATGTTAATTGTAGAAATTGTTTATACAACTACTACTTTGAAAAAAACATACATTATCTTGGTTTGTATGAAAAGTTGTGTATTTTTATACACCATGTGACATTTGTGTGATGGAATTGTGACCTTGCGGCACTTCAACGTCACAATCATTTTGCAAATGTGAAAAACATTCTCTTTGACGTGTACTTCATTCTAGTTGTGACAATCATTGCCCGTTGGACAATAAATGAATGAGTGGCCTTTGGGTCTGCATGGATTTTCAAGTCACAAAGTATATAAAGTTTATAAGCTGTACTGATCACTTTGTGAAAGTGCTACTTGGGTGCACCAATGGAATACAATAGAACCTCTCTAAAGTAATAGGTTCCGGACTACTTGCCAATATTATAATAGAGAGGTTCATTGATTTGGTGAGGGTCTTCACATTCAAGAATTTGCACACAAAAAGTTACTTGAACTGTACAAGTGTCACATCTTGACAAAAAAAGGACCTCGTCATGACCAAGAATCTTCTTCAAAAGCCTGTTTCAGCTTTTTTTTTGGCAAGATCTAGGTCCATCTTGATTTCCTTGGCCGACTCTCATTTAGTGCTACCACTTATTATATTCCCCAAGTTGGGACCGCCAAACATTATTATGTTAGAGAGGTTTATTGGCTTAAAGGGTATCAACTTAGAGAGGCTCTACTGTAGTATTACTATTCCCACACTTCAAGGCTTCTTTTAGCTAAATAGCAATTCATTTGGCTCCTCTTTACAACAATTTGTTGGGGGTGGATTGTGATGGCATCCTAATTGCCTTGGAGATCCTTTTATTCCTACTATCACGTAACACGTACTTGACACATACAATATATATATACCATCCCCTATTGTCACATGGTTCATACAAGATAAAAATTAAAAATTTCTCAATAAGAAATCCTTTACTAGCATCAACAAATTTTGTACACATCCTAAATTTACAATTCCTACCCTCTATCATTGTGTATCCTTGCAAAAGACCTGTTATAATCCACAAACTAACTTCATTAGCATATATGGTAACCTACTGGTACCACAAGATATAAGGTAACTTACCCCATTATAGACACAACTTTGGATAAGCCCATTACAGGCACAATTCTTTTTGTGAAGCACATATCACACTACACATGTACATCACAAGAATTTTTGTACCTACAATAGGCTTGTCCAAACTTGTGTTTGGAATGGGATCAGTTACCTTATACCTCACACTTCAACTCCTTAACAAATTTAGTTTGTATTTTGCACTGAATACCAATATAAGGTTAGAGAAGGAGCTCTAGAATACGCATCTAGGTCCTGATTTTTTATGTAAAAAAGTGGACAATTTGCATCTCAACATGGGGCAACTCTTCCTAATTCATATATAAGTCCGATACATCCGTTTTCCTTGAATTGGAGTTTCCACAGATTCTGTGGACTCTGTTGGTTCTCCATTCCCTTGAGGAGTAATGAGGTGCAGCTCGATCTCATAGAAGCAGTGAGTATTCAGGATTTCAAGAGAGGGAACTCATGCTTAATAAACACAACATAATATTTTGTGCATTCAGCTCTATTCACATTCTTGCTCTTTTGGCAAAATGCCGCTTGCCCATGTTCAAACAATTAGTTGAAAGTAACACGACCAACAGAATTTGAGTCGACTCCTGTCTTGGTTGAGAGATGTGAAGAAACGAACTGGAAGTGCGCAATGTTGAACTCTTATCTCCAGCCCAGAGTTCTCTCTGCTTTGCAGAACATTCGAAGCATTCAGCACTTGCTTACCATGTCCAGTAGTGGACACTCTTCTCAACTCTTGCTGCTTTTCCTTAGGTTTCAAGCTCTCAATGAAGCCTGAAGAAGAGGGCCCAGAATTTTTTTGGAGTGGTCCCTCCACTAGGTCTATCGCTCAAAAACAATCCCTGGCAGGATCCCCTCCGTATCATATATATAAATGTTTAAAAAGGGGTGTGCATTTTTAGTCTTCGTAGTGAATAAAGAGAACCTTTCCGAAAGTGATCAGTTGATAATGAAATTCATACCTGCAAAAAATTACAAAACTGATCAGAAACTCCACAGATCTAATCTAATCATTTAGTCACATGGAATCAAATGTTCAAACGAGGCGCTGCAAATCATACAGTTATCACTTCACTTGCAGTTGGAAAAATGTGCATGCTTACAATGTCTGCTGGTCAAGTGTGCAAAGTCGAGGCCATATGTACTTCTGACTCTGTTCTTAGACAGGATACCTGAGAACACACAAAACCAGTTGAGAGAGGAAACAAACAGCCAACGAAACAGGTACGGAACCTGACAATGGCACTGAACTCCTTGCAAAGAGGTGGCAATTGCTCCGAGCTTACATGTCAAGGAGATGCAGCTGTGTTTCTCCAGGAAGAGGCTCCAATGGCACCCACCCAAGGCGAACCACAATGCGGCCTACATTCACATCCACCTGTGCAGAAAGCAAAGCCCCATATTTTCAGCTTCGGAAAAGAAAATTTATGGCGTACAGAATATTGCATTGACGATCAATGAACAACTCCTGCAACTCAATTTTTACATTTAAAACACATATTTCTTTATCCCGAATTTGACCTACTTCAACTAGTAGGCATTAAACGACCGTAAACTCCACCATAGAACCAGCACTGGAGAAATAGTCTACTTTACATTCGTTTCTATGTAACAAACAAAGGACTTTCGAGTACAGGAAAAGAGGGGTGATGCAGAGTGAGCAGTCGCATGCATTCAACGCTTTTGACCCCAAGCCACGCAGGGGATTTCATACACCCCTGAATCTTTGAGGTACTTGTTCTCATTGTGAATGCCAGGAGAAAATTAGGGCTTCACGGAGCCTTAACATTTCTTCAATAATAAATAATTTGTGAATTTTTAGAGATGCAATTGTAGAAGCACGATTACTTGTCATGCCTACACCTGATTCTTCAATGCTGATTACAACTGTAATGACATTCTGAGATTATACTACAACCAGACACTGATCAAGCACTGAACCAGATTCACTTATCCTTGCTCCATTTCTAATTGCTTGGAATGCGCAATTTCACCAACAAACAACGACTCCATCCGAAAACCAGCTATCAAATCTTGAATCGGCCGATTAAATTACAAGGACTCCAATCACTACATTTAAAGAAGATGATTCTCGACAATGTAAAGCAGAATACTGACATGCAACCAAAGAGCCTGCGAGTCATGCTGTTTGCATAAACCTCATAAATCAAGGTAAAGTTCAAAGTATATACATGGGGGGTAGCACCTATATACATACAAGCATTCAAACAGTAAGTTGAAGAGCAGAAAGGCTACGGGAAGGAAAACTGCCATGGTGAATTTAACAAGCAGGCTATTTCAGATTCACCACAAAATTCTGCTGACATTTCTGCTTTTGAAAGGATATCAGTCTCAACAATTTATCTGCACTTTCATGATTTCACATAAAGAGAAATTTACCGCCCCGAAGTGGAACCCTAATCCTAAGTCTTGCCCCTGACCTCGTTCGATGAAGCTGTGGATTGTGGTTGTAGTAATTGTACCTTTCTGGTGACCATCCGAGAGATCCACATCTTGTGAGCCTCCCTCAAGATTCCTCGCTCAGGTTCAATCCAAGCATCCATCCAAAACTTCTCCTGCACCGTTTGCGGTAGAGTCGAGACGATCCTAACACGGAAAGCTTTAACACGCTCATCACCAAGACCCAAGAATACGTGTTGCACAAGCCAGCTCCAGCGCCGGAACATTGTAGACCTCTGAAAAGAATTTAGAAATAGTTTCCCCTCCAGAACGTCCTCAAAGAGTGCGTAGATGATTGTTGCCCACTTCTGCAAATGACTAGCCTTGAGGGGACGAGGATTACACTTATAGAAAGCGAAATGAAGCCTTCTCGCGATATCCTCAAAGTCCTCTCCAACAAGTATCACGAGTAGTGCTTGAGCAGCATTAGCCTCTCGTGCAACTTCAAAAAGCCAACAAATATCCGACAGAATGCTTTCAACAGCGGAGGCCCTTGCAGGCAAATCATCTAATTCTCTCTGGACACAAGCCAAGAGATTTGCCAATGCTTTCGTTAGAAGAGCCTGGACGTGCTCCACGACTTTGTCACACACAACCCCAGACTCCACACCAGACATGACTACGTTGAATGCCAATGCAAATTTTGTTCGGCTTCGTTTCCGACTTTCAAGTGCTGCCGTTTCCTCTGGTAAGGCATTCCGCAAGTAGCAACTGAACAAATCCATTGCATTTAAGGAAAGCTTCTCTTGCTGTTCCTCTTGAGTCAAAGGCAACTGATGGAAGCGTGCACTCAGCAAGTCGGTCAGGGAGTCAAACGGAACCAAATTCCCAGAAGTACAAAACTCGCGGACCAGCTTTTCGTCCTCGTCAGACCAGGTTGTTCCTCCGAGGCATTTCACACCAATGTCCACCAGAGCGTGAAAACCGACTTGGGATGCAACTTTCAGAAGCTCAATGCAACATGCCACACTTCCAATTGGCTTGTAAAGATAGTTCATGCGAGAGAAGCAATCCTCGTAGTACCGCACCTCTGTGTGAACCTCAAGGTGGAATTCCATCTCCATAGTCCCCTTGGATTGAGCCCACCTCTCGCTCATGCACGCGTCGAAGTATGTGCTGCATTGTCGCAATCTGCTGGCTTTCACCTTCACTTGGCCCAGCGTTGCTCCCTGTGCACTTTCAGACTATGCGCGCTAGTTCGACGTCTCTTGTTGCTAGTGCTCTCTGCTTCTTGCTTTTCCATGCTCAAGTTCTCCATCAGGTAGATGGTAACATCAGGGTCACAATTTGCTTCAAGCTCAGTCGGCGCCATCTCTGGTCCTCGATCTCGTCTCAACGCGCGGAAGAAGAAGCTCACTGATGGTTTTTGAATCTTGTAGATACTCCGTATCAATGAGCTACAACAAATAAATGCTGAACTGTTGATTACAAGTACTTCTTTCAGGTTCTGAAAGAACTTGAAAATGAAGTTACAGATTCAGGCAGTCTGTGCCTGCCTGGCCCCCCGCCTCAAGTGACCGTCGATGTGTTTTGCAGAAATTCAGGCCCTCGTCCCACGCCGTTGATTATAAATTCACACCGTCGATCTCCAAATCGACCTCTCCCAATGCCGTCGATCTAAAAGTAGAGGTAAGTAGTTTTCGTCATCAATGTCCGCCGCCCTGTGAACCTCGGAGAGCCGATGATGTGCTGCCGGGCTCCAGAAAATTTGGAGCCGCCGATGCCACTCCGGCGGAAGATCTGAGCCATGCGTAGTGCTAGGGTTCGGCGCCCTGAGAGTCGGCTTCTGCTATGTGCGATGTGCGTTTGGTTCGACTCGCAGATCTCTCAGACGTTGCATTTTCGGATTTACTTCTGCGTTGCGTTGCGATGGTTGAGTTGCGGAGGAGCACAGCTTGTGAAGCCGCCGTCCGACTCTCCAAATCAAGAACTTTGAGTTCAGCTGCTTTTTTGTTCGTAAGATTCGTGAAGTATGCTGCTTGTTGTGCTTGATGTCAACCTCCACCGCCCCTCCACGACGTTGCAGATCGTTTTTCCACACCTGGTTTCGTTGTGCAATGGAGACTTGGATTGGAGTTGTGCTGCATGGTTCGTCTGCATCGTCAAGGAAAGATTTGGGACTATTTTGAGGTATGAATCTAAACTGAATACGGAGTACTGTGTATAGTCGATGTTGCAAGAATGTTTGCTTGCTGTGCCACAGCACTAAGTTACTGGAGAGCGTGTTTGGAAGTTGGCCAGCTCTTGGGTTTACAGGACCTTCATAGTTTCCCAGAGGCCACCCCAATCAGTCATGGTAGCATGAGCTTAGATGCTTCGTCTCTCGTTCCTTGTATGGCGAATCCTGCAGTTTCACATGTTTTTGGTCAAGGCAATCTTGACACAGGACCGTTCCAATTCTGTAACGCTCAGAATGCTTATTCTAAGCAACGATTTATTTGCCTTAATTTCTTCCAACATTTTTGTTCAAAGAACTTTTATCATACACTAGGGTTGCATTTGGTACACTAGAGAGAACGACGCACGTTTTGAGACATTTGTACTATGAATTGTGTCAATATTACCAATTAACTGTAATACAATTATATTTTAGAGATTTACCTTGGTGCTAACAAGCTCTACTAGAGTCGCAAATGAGTTGTTTAGGACATCTAATCATTGTTTAGGTGGTTATGGGGGACACTTCTTTCTCTAGTGTGGCATGATTTTTTTTGTGAATGAGGACATTACTAGTGAGAGTGTTGTATGATTTTGACAAAATATTCAATAAATTATAGCATTTCAAGAAAATGATGTACTTCCAAAATATGTGGAAATGGTGCAATTCCGCAAATACATCACTTTGTGATGGCATAAGATTTAGTGCACATGCCCAAGTGGTTTCCTTGGGTTTTATTAAGTGCACATTCGACAGTCATACATATGATTATGTTTGCACTCTAATAAAAAGTCATGCATGCTAACTGTAGAAATTGTTTATACAACTACTAGTTTGAAAAGGACATAAATTTGGTTTGCATGAGAAGATTTTGTATTTCTATATGTGCTTGTGATATTTGCATGAAATTGTAGCCTCATGGCATTAAAACATGACTTTTATTTTTCAAGTGGAACAAGCAGTCCCTTTGACTTGTACTTCATTCCTAGAATTGGGACAATTATTCCTTGTTTGACATTAAAATCAATGAATGGCCTTTGGGATGGTGTAGTTTTGTAGGTCACAAAGTTTACAGACCATTCATCTTGTGCAAGTACTACTTGGGTACACCAATAGAATAGTAATATTGTTCCATGCTTTAGAGCTTCTTTAAGTTGAATAGTACGGAATAGTTCATTTGACTTCGCTTTACAATTCATAACTATTGGGGATGGATTGTAATGGCATTGCAATTGCCTTAGAGATCCCTCCATCCCTACTTTCATATGATACATATATAATACGTACATGACAAATATTATTTCCTATTGTCACATCGTAATTAGAATTTTTCAATAAAAAGTCTTTCACTAACATCAAAAAATTTTACATACAACCTAAACTTATACTTCATATCCTCTATCATTGTGTGCTCTTGTAAAAAGACCTATTATAATCCATCAAGAAACTTGACCAACATATGCGGTAACTTGCTAGTTTCGCATGACATATCATGTGCAGTTCATAAGCTTGATAGATTTAGTCTGTATTTTGCACTAAGTATAAATATGCATGGTTAGAGAAGAAGCTCTAAAATATGCATTGTAATCCCAATTATTACTTTTTAAATTGGATAATTTGCATCTCAACATACTGCAACTATTCCTAGTTCATACATACGGTCAATATGACCATTTTCCTTGTAATTTGTCATATTGGAGTTTTTGCAGATCTTAAGATCTCCGTTGGTTCTCCATTCGCTTTAGCTCTATCACACAAAAGCAGTGAAAGTTCAGGATTTGAAGAGAGGGAAGTCATACTTAATAAGTACAACATACTAATTTGTGCATTCAGCTTTATTCACATTCTTGCTCTTTGGGCAAAATGCCGCTTGTCCATGTCATGTTGACAAGTAGTTGAAAATAACGCGACCCACAAAATTTGAGTCTGCTACTGTCTTAGTTGAAAGATGTAAATACTGTACATATAGATACGTTTTGGATATAAATAGGAAAATTTTGAATCATGTCTAAAATTTTAAAAATTGTACAACTATTTTTGAAAATCTGAAAAAATTTCATTGTAGCTAATTTTGAATATCCAAAAATTATTCTTGAGAAAATTTAGAAAAAAGAACACATTTATGCATGAAAAGAAAAAATCAATCCAAAATTAGGATTGTCTAAAAATTAGAAAAAACAAAGTGCTGAAAGCCAATAAATCCAAATCAAGCTACCAAACTGTCAAACTACAAAAACTAAACTATTTTGATAGCAAGGTGCCAAAATTGACCTATGCATACGGTAAACCAACTGGCAGTGCGCAATGCTAAACTCTTATCTCCAACCCAGAGTGTTTTTTCTGCATTGCAAAGCATTTGAAGCATTCACCATTTGCTTACCAATTCCAATAGTGGATACTCTTCTCAATTCTTACTGCTTTTCTATAGGTTTCAAGCTCTCAATAAAGCCTGAGTAGGAGGGCTTGATATGTAATAGGGAGCCCTGCTAATCAGACAATCAATCTTCACCAATGAGCGATTGCAACCTATTGTAAGGCAACAAAAGTTGACAAGAGTGTTGAGTGTAAGGCGGGATGGCTGTGTTGTTAATCCTTCTGACTAATAGTAGAGAATGTAGAGAAACCTCTCGTTTGGACATATATAGTTTTGCAGTGGAGGCAATTTGTTTCACTTTTACATCCTTCAACCAAGATAATGAGTTTATACAACAAACATATGTACTCAGCTTAGAAAGGGAGGGCCATCCTTAGAGATCGACGCACCCCACTGCAACTAGAAATCATTAGGTGTGGAGTACAAAGCTGCTACTAGTGGTTACATTCATTTTGCTAGAAGCTTGAGACTTTGGCCAAGCACAAAAAAAACAAATCTTATTTCGAGAATGTGGCACATATTATTAATAGTTTTATTGTGTGGAGGAAGAAGGTCCCAAAGCGCATCAATACGGACTGCACGATTTGAAAATTGGGAGTGGAGGAAAAAACCATATGGTGAAGCTATTTATCACGTATGGATGAAACATACAAAATGTGGATGAAAATACACATATTCATCCTTCATCCAATTGAAAATAGAAAAATCTATCACTAAATATTTCCTCCAACCAAAATTATAAAGCTTTTACGCTATAAATCATCCTCCAAAAAACACTATAGGGTGGCTTGGAATCAACATATTTCTAAAAATTACTATGCTTTTTCATCAAGATTCTCAAGAAATTTTACAACCAATGGAATTTCACTTAATTTCATTTTATTATATGAGGGAGAACTTGCAGAAGACTTGGTTTTGAACCAACCCATTTAACCCTTTTAGGTTCAAACTCCTTCAATGAACTTCTTAGGATGTCATGTATGTTCCTACAATGTTTAATTTTAGTGTAATTTTTTGAAACTTATTTTAAAAATAATTAGGTAAAGAAATGCACTAGTAAGTTTTCTAGGACTCTAATTTTTATTTCAACATAAGCCAAAGAAAGAAAGCTATGCACTCCTATACACAAAATGCTTTTATCCGGACTACATGTAAAAAGAATTGAATTAAATTTTTAAATTTTTAAATTTTCATGAATTATATTTATGACTATATGAAAATTTTTGATTCATTCATTTGGATTAGTGATATTATGATCCTTGATGGATTAACTAATTCATGATGAAATGTGCACTAGTGGACAAGTAGAGATTGCTTTGAGATAGATATCTCTAGATGGTGGATGTGTACAGTACCACCAACAAGTTCACGTTCACAGCAGTCAATCTATAGAAACAGAGTTTATACCTCAAATTTCAAATTGCCACCACATGCTCAAAAATGATCCAAATCACAAACCACAAAGTGCGTTGGAAAGATAATGAACTTTACTTTATTGATGTTTTAAGAATTTATAAATAAAAAATTGTATATAAATATAGAGCGCCATTTTCTATGAGTACAAGTGTTTAGGATGATTGTAAGAAAATAAAAGCCACTCAATTGACTTTTATAGACTACATCCACAAAATCCTACCTCTTTGTCTATCACTTGGCATAATAATATAAAAACACTTATTGAAACTTGTGGACGGACCCCATATCATCACTATTGAATGAAAAACATTTAAAAATGGTACTAGACAATCCAAAGAAAAACATTCATGTGACTTTCACCATACCATCATTTGCCTTGATCTTTTTTCAATTTCCAATTTGTTTGTCCATATTACATTCTTTTAGTCCAATGCCGTCCAATTCCATCCAATGCCGGTGTTCATAGTTTTAAAAGCACACCTCACACCACCACTAAAGTCATTTGTTACAATTAAGAACACCTACAATCTCACACAATCTATTTTTGTCTCTAGAAGTACAGCTACTCATCAAAATACACACACAATGTATCTACAAGCTATCACGTTGCTTGGCCCAAGCATGTTTTGCATTGAAAGGTTGTTTGAGCTCCATATATGAAGCTCAAATTGACAAAAATCTGAATTGTGTTTGCACAAGAAGCATTGATGTTGCCTTCATAACTGAGTAGGAGCTACAAACACAACTTGAAGTGCAATGAATGCAATTGGTTTTTCCTTAGACATGTGACTTGAATTAGCATCCAAATGACACCTAGAATATAGTTAATTCGTTTTTCAACATTTAGGTGGCAGTTTCATAAAGTTTGGAGGTGTGAAGTGGGAGATATGATCACTCAAAGTTGCACTTCTTTTTCAATGACACTTAGAGTTCGAAAATTTGAACATAAACTTCTTAGTAGGTACTGTACACTGGAATTAGACAATGTGACTTGGATGACAATTGCACTACACAGTGCATTGGAGAAAAACAACTCCCAATTAAAGGCAAACCAATTAAATAACTGCAAGTAGAAGATCAAGATTTGAATAAGATATTTTGGATAATTTTAACTATTACTTTTACTTTAGTAGATGATTTTAGATAGAACCAAAGATAAAAAGCTAAAGGTAGAAAAAAAATCCTAGTCTATCTTAAGGACTAATAGTCTTTATTGATAGTTTCTATTATATAAGACCTCGGGGGGGGGGGCACCTAGTATTTTACTACAAACCACGTGCGAACAAGTGGTTTCTAATGAACTATAATTTCAACTTAAAATTTTGAGGGTTGCTTAATAATGACTATAGGTTTCTATTGCCAAAATTTCAAACTAAAATAATAGTTGAAATGATTTGTACAAGAGGTTGAAAATGGCCTAAAACGGCATGTTTTTCAACTCAAATATTTATAGAGATCACATTTAGATGACCATTGCATCAATACTCAACTCAAAATGAACTTTCAATAGAGAGCTATTTTTAGGAATTTTTTGTTCATTTTTTAGACAATTTTTTAGGATATAATATAGGGGTGTGAAAGTTATTTTTCAGTTGTACAGTGTATCTAATTACTTCAAAAATTTGTAACTAATTATCATTAACAAATAAAAATATCAATAATTCAAAACATAAACTTTTGAAGTAGGAAAATCTAGTCATATTTTTTTTATTTCATTTTATTTAAATTTTAGGATATAATATAGGGGGTCCAAAGTTTTGTTCGCATGTGTTTTCTAATGGACACTCTAAGTGACCCCCCCGAGTATAAGACAGAATTTGGGATGAGGAGAACTCTCTTTAGAGATTGATCTTTCTATGGTTGGACAGTTGAGCTCCTTGTGAAACATTCTTGTTAACAAGTATATTTTGTGTATCTAATTAATTGAAGTCCATTGTCAAAGGTTTGTAACAAGTGACGTGAAAGTTATAAAGAATACGTCTTGTTTTGCGTGCAATCTAGGCATCTTCATAAAAAAATAATTTATTAGATTTGTGTTTGAAACTTGAAAGTTCTCAATCTTTACAATTTTTCAAAACAAAAAGTTTACAGGATGTAAATTACTTGATAAAACAATCTCATTGTCACGATTGACATGTTTCAATTTCATTTTAGAACCATCAATGATTTAATCTTCCCTTCCATCTCATTTCTACCTCTCTTTAACAAATTTTTAAAGAATGAAAATCATTTTTTTTTGAATTTTTTTAATAGAATTTTAGCTCAATTCTCCACCATGAAGATTCAACCCTCAAAAATTTGTAGTTTAAAAATATTAAGTTAGGAAAATTCAAGGATTGTAAGGTTCAAATAAAAAAATTACCGCCAAAGAACATCCTGTCACCACAAAATTGATATTTTAAAGCTGGCGAAGGACAGTACAGTACATAAGCCGAACTGACCGTATGGAAACCGAACACGGACTGTAACCAATTAACGGCAATGTGAATGCCATCCGCTCTGGACGCCATACATGACTTCTTTTTTCAAGTTCTTTCAGAACATCAAAGAAGTGTAATCTACAGTTCAGCATTTATTTGTTGTAGCTCATTGATATCTAAGTTACAAGATTCAGAGAGCTTCTTCCTCCGCGCGTTGAGACGAGATCCAGGACCGGAGATGGCGCCGACTGAGCTTGAAGCAAATTGTGACCTTGATGTCACCATCTACTTGATGAAGAACTTGAGCATGGAAAAGCAAGAAGCAGAGAGCACCAGAAATAAGAGGCGTCGAACTAGAGCGGAAAAGTCTGAAGGTACACAGGGAGCAACTCTGGGCCAAGTGAAGGTGAAGGCCAGCAGATTGCGTCTATGCAGCACATACTTCGACACGTGCATGAGCGAGAGGTGGGCTCAACCCAAGGTGCCTTCGGAGATGGAATTCCACCTTGAGGTTCACACAGAGGTGAGGTACTGCGAGGATTGCTTCTCTCGCATGAACTACCTTTACAAGCCAATTGGAAGTGTGGCATGTTGCATTGAGCTTCTGAAAGTCGCGTCCCAGATCGGTTTTCAGGATCTCGTGGACATTGGTGTGAAATGCCTCGGAGGAAAACCCTGGTCTGATGAGGACGAAAAGCTGGTCCGCGAGTTTTGTACTTCTGGGAATTTGGTCCCGTTTGACTCCCTGACTGATTTGCTGAGTGCACGCTTCCATCACTGCTTGCCTTTGACTCAAGAGGAACAGCGAGAGAAGCTTTCCTTAAATGCAATGGATTTGTTCAGTCGCTACGTGCGGAATGCCTTAACAGAGGAGTCATTGTTGGAAGGGGCAGCACTTGCAATTCGGAAACGAAGCCGAACAAAATTTGCATTGGCATTCAACGTAGTCATGTCTGGTGTGGAGTCTGGGGTTGTGTGTGACGAAGTTCTGGAGCACATCCAAGCTCTTCTAACGAAAGCATTGGCTAATCTCTGGACTCGTGTCCAAAGAAAACTGAATGATTTGCCTGCAAGCGCCTCCGCTGTGGAAGGCGTGTTGTCAGATATTTGTTGGCTTTTCGAAGTTGCACGAGAGGCTAATGCTGCTCAAGCACTAGCCGTGGAACTCCTTCGAGAGGACTTGAGTATTCCAGGAAACCTTTATGTAGCTTTCTGTAATGGTGACCCTCGTCCCCTCAAGGTTAGTCAGTGGAAGAAGTGGGCAGCAATCATCTACGCACTCTTTGAGAACGTTCTGGAGGGAAAACTGTTTCTAAATTCTTTTCAAAGGACTATTTTGTTCTGGCGCTGGCAATGGCTTTTGCGAGACGTATTCTTGGGTCTTGGTGATGAGCATCTTAAAGCTGTCCTTGTTAGTTTCCTCACGACTCTACCGCAAACGGAGCAGGAGAAGTTTTGGCTGCGAGCAAACATTGAACCTGAGCGAGGAATCTTCAGGGAGGCTCACAAGATGTGGATCTCACGGATGATCACCAGAAAGGTATAATTACTACAACGACAATCCACAGCTTCACTGAACGAGGTCAAGAGCAAGACTCAGGATTAGGGTTCCGCTCTAGCATCTTGGGGCGGTGAATTTCTCTTTATGTGAAATCATGAAAGTGCAGATAAATTGTTGAGACTGATATCCTTTCAAAAGCAGAAATGTCAGCAGAATTTTGTGGTGAATCTGAAATAGCCTGCTTGATAAATTCACCATGGCAATTTTCCTTTTCGTAGCCCTTCTGCTCTTCAACTTACTGTTCGAGTGTTTATATGTATAGGGGCTACCCTCTAGTAACTTTACCTTGATGTATATATGAGGTTTATGCAAACAGCACGACTCGCAGGCTCTTTGGTAGAATTAAGTATTCTGCTTTGCGTTATCGAGAATCATCTTCTTTAAATGTAGTGATTGGAGTTCTAATTTAATCGACCATTTAAGGCTTTGATAGCGGCTGGTTTTCTGATTGAGTCGTTTTTTGTCGGTGAAATTGCACACTCCAAGCAATTAGATATGGAGCAAGGTTAACCCCTAAAGGACTCAATCCATTCTAAAATGGTCAAACATCACGTCTGAGCTAAATTTTGCCTTTTAAATTGTGTTCAAACAACAATTTTATATTTTCATTACTAGAAACTATGAATGGTGTATCATTGAGAAAAAAATTCAATTTGTTTCATAAAAAGTTGTAATTGTTATCAATTTTTTTGCAAAAATTGAACATAAATAAGTTACAATAGCAAAAGGAATCCAAATTACTTGAAATTTTTTCTAGAGGTATAGGTAGCATTGGAGATTAGTGTGAAAAATTTTCAATTGGTTAATTTATTTTTTACACCCAAAACAGCGACAACAAAGACCTTGAAGTCAAATTCGACTATCAAACCAAGTTTACCCTTTTATTTAATTGATGTATAAAATTTTGATATTTTTTATTGGTAGACACATTCTTTTTCTACAGATGATGTTTTTTTCAGTAAATTTGATGGAAAAATCAAATTATTGTGATTTTTTTAAGTTAAAGGTGGAAATAAAATTATATCAATTAGAATATATATTCAAATAATTTGTAATTTTTACCATAATTGAAGAGTAGAATGAGAAATATAATTTTGTAATCTAGAGTTAAAATACATTTTAAGAATAGAAAATATGAATGAAAAACACACCATTCTATGTTATTCGGATTCTAACACTTAGAGCTTTCAATTGCAAATAACTCTTTTAATTTTTGACATTTTTCAAAATTTTCAAATGGAGTAGAAACAAAACTTGTCAAGCTTCATTTTCTTAGTTTCAAAGACATACCAAAAATGGATATTTTGAAAGTTACAATTAGGGTTGACCAAGGCGCATCCACTTTTTGGATGCACGGACCTTAAAGGGTTAAATGAATCTGGTTCAGTGCTTAATCAACGACTGGTATTATTTTCAGCATTGAAGAATTGGGTTTAGGCATGACAAGTAATCGTGCTTCTGCAATTGCATCTCTACAAATTTTCACAAATATTTACTATTGAAGAAATGTTAAGGTTGCAGCAACATTGAAGCATTGCAATTGATCATCACTTACCTTGAGCAAAGTCCCTTCAGAGCCTAGCTAGTGATTGCTTCCAGTGCATAGAGTCTACTCAACTCATTACGTGCAGAAAGCTTGAGCCTGTGGGCAAGGATAACTTCACACAGCATCAGCGGCATAAGGAGGGTACCCCCCAAATCGACACTTTTTGCTAAGTCACTGTGCTTAGTTACTATTAATAGACTGGTCAAATTTTCATATTTTCTTGTTGGCAAGTGAAAGGAGGTTCCAATGCACCAAAGAAGGCAGCATTTGAACATTGTATGCAAAAGTTTAAAATGGTCAAAGTTTTTTTTGGTAGATGTTCTAAATCGTTTTTTCAACACAGATACATACTGATTTTAGAGATGTACACAAAGTGATGATGGTGGTTTTAGGCAGGATGCAATTTTGGATGTACCTACATTACCTACCTTGCGTTGCAATCAACACAATCCTGAGGGACTAAAAGAGTTTCATTAGTATTCGAAGTGAATTTATTTTTATTTGAACCTTACTATCCTTGTTCAGATTTTGAATCCTCCTATCCTAATATTTTTGTACATCAAAGTTTTGAGGTTTGACTCTTCATGGTGGAAATTTGAGTTAAAATCTATTAAAAAAAAAATTAATAAATAAATTGATTTTCATTCTTTAAAAAATTCTTTAAGTAGAAGTAGATATGAGATAGAAGGGAAGATTAAATCATTGATGGTCCTAAAATGAAATTGAAACATGTCAATCATATGATGAGATTGTTTTATCAAGCACTCCATAATATTTATCCTATTAATAGACCTTTTTGTTTTAAACAATTGAGAAAATTGAGACTTTCCAAAGCAAATCCAATAAGTTATTTTTTTTATGAAGATGCCTAGATTGCATGCAAAACAAAATGTACTCTTTATAGTTTTCACATCACTAATCCAAATGGAATGAATCAAAGACTTTCCTGTAGTCATAAATGTAATTCATGAAGAAAATCAAAATTTAAAAATTATTTCAATTCTCACTTTATTGTTTTACATGTAGCCCATCAAGAGCATAGCTCTCTTTTGTAGGCTTGAGAGTTAAAATAAAAATTATAGTCTTTGAAAGCTAGTATATATAATCCCTTACCTAGTTACCTTCAAAACAAGTTTAAGAAAATAATAGCAAAGTTAGACATTGTAGGAATATACTTGGAATCCTAAAAAGTTCATTGAAGAAGTTTTGAACTGTAATTCCTAAAGGTTCACACGTCCAAAAAGTGGATGCGCCTTAGTCAACCTCAATTGTAATTTTCAAATTAAATACTTTTGCAATTTGATTTAAACTGAGAAAATAAAGCTTGACAAGTTTTGTTTCTACTCCATTTAATTTTTTTGAAAAATGTCAAAAATTGAAAGAATTATTGCAATTGAAAGCTCCATATGTTAGAATCCAAATAATACAGTATGGTGTGTTTTTCATTCATTTAAAAAAAGAATAATTTTACATTTAAATTATAAAATTATATTTTTCAATCTATCCTTCATTTATGGTAAAATTTACAAATTCTTCTAATATATATATTATAATTGATATAACTTGATTTTTGCCTTTAGCTTAAAAAAATCACAATAATTTGATTTTTCCATCCAAAATTATTGAAAAAATCAACATAAATAGAGATTGCATTTTTCTACTAGCAAAAAATATCAAAATCTTATACATCTATTAAATTAAAGGATAAATTTGTTTTTATGGTCAAATTTGACTTCAAGGTCTTTGTTGTGGCTATTTTGGGTGTAAAACATAAAATAACCAATTGAAAATTTTTCACTCTAGTTTTCATTGTTATTTGTATCTCATGAAAAAAATTCAAATCATTTGGATTGTTTTTGCTATTTTTACTTATTTATATTCAATTTTTGCAAAAAATGAAAACAATTACACTTTTTCACAAGAGAAATTGAAATTTTTCACAATGATATATAATTTAGGATTTCAAGTAATATAAATATAAATTTTTACTTGAACACAATTTAAAAGGCTAAATGTAGCTCATAGACAAAGTTTGACCATTTCACAATGGATCAAGTCTTTTAGGGGTTAAAGGGCTAATTGGGTTGGTTCAAAACGAGGTCATTTGCAGGTTCTCTCACATACAAATAAAAGGAAACTAAATTCATTTACAGTCAAATTCCTTGAGAGTCTTGATGAAAGAAGTGTCATTGCAAGAAACACCAACTGTTTTAGTAACATTTTGCAAAATTGGTTTCCGTCCAACATTATAACTTTTGAATTGCAAACCTAATGCCAAAAACAAATTCTAGAATTTTTAATTGTAATTGTATCCCTTATTTTTAAATTTTTTTAAGGAATCATTGTATATTTAAAAGTCAATTTTGTTAATTTGTCACACTTTTGAATTTAGGATTTTCTTATACTATTGAGTTGTTTAAATTAATGATTTTCAACTAAAATGTCTGTACTATATTTCTATAACAAGCATGCATGTTCCTTCCAAAGGGCATCTAAAAATATATTATTTTATGTCCTCTACATTTTATGTCTTCTATATTCATTTAAAAGGTGACACTGTTGCCTTTAATCCTTGAAGGCCTGAAAAGCCCAGTTATGGGTGCAATATGGTTTTTTTTGTGTATTTAAGATAGAGGGTGCATGAATTGAAGTTTGCTTTAATAATCAAAGTTTGTATTTATATTGAGACAAATCCAAATGACACATGGCACTTGAAATTTGGATCATTACTGCATCTCCAAGATGTTTTAGAAAATGCAAAATGGTCTTGTCAATTGCTTATATGGTGCCGAATTTGAGTGTGATGAGGTTCAAATGTAAAAATGACATCCAAATAAAACATTCTTATAGTTGAATTATCAATTTAATGGTGTAAGTTTTTCCATATTTTAGTTTGTAATTGTATTTTAGGAGTCAAATATGGTACTACTCATAATTTGCGGTTCCCCATACACCTTTAAAGATATCCCTAAAACATCCAAGGCACCACATTTGAATGTTGAATTTTTTTTGAAGTTAAACAAAATCTTGTCAATTTATTTTTTTCAAATTTATTTTTTTTAATTGCATAAATATTTGAGTCTATTTTCAACATCAAAATTATTTTTGCAAAAAAAATTGATTTTCCTATTCAAGTTCCTTGAAGGAGGTCAAGGCAAAACTTAATTTTCTAGTATAAAGAGCTTTTAGAGGTGAACCTCAAATACAATAGGAATTGGGGGCTAAACTACACTGTGAATTTTTATTTATTTATTTAGTGGATATTTTGAAATGGACTAATTTGATTTTAGTGATACAATATTAATTTCCTAACCTCACATTTAGGAGGGGGGGACTTGGAAAAATTCACATTGCAAATTCATTTAGGAACTTTATAGGGTAGTGTTCAAATGGAATAAATTGGAATAGTTGTTTTGATTTTGATTTTTTTTTAAATTATTAAATTAATATATTTTTTAAATTATTAAATTAATATATTTTTTAAATTATTAAATTAATATATATTTTAAATTATTAAATTAATATATTTTTTAAATTATTAAATTAATATTTTTGGTGTTACTTTAAAACATTTTTTGGTTCATTTTGGTTTTTGGACCAATGTTTATATGGCCTTTCTTTCAAGAAGGTTTTGACTCACAGACCAGTTGTCTCGTGAACACACCTTGTGAACAGAAAACATTTGCATATAGTCAGAGCATCTCCACTCTTACTTTGGATTGCCCCTCAGCCGCTCAAATCCAGGGCCCGCGCTCTAAAATTGCCCCCATTCCTTGCCCCGGAATCCAAAAGATAAAGCCCGGCCACACTTAAATATGTAATCAACCCGGAATCCTCACGGGCCCGCTCTCCTTCTCTCCAAGCTTGGATTCTCCTTGTTTGTCTCCTTTTAGAAAAATTGGACCACTATAACATTTCCCACCAATGAGAATGCAAAGTTATTGGAGATATAGAGAGCAACTGAAGGTGGGGAACTACTTAGAAGGTGGAGCCCTGAAGGAGAATGGAGCCCACAAAAAACCATTTGGCGAGGTGATTTTTCAGAGCAAGAGTGGAGATGCTCTCAGGGTCTGAAAGTGATCACAAAACATCACGAGAGATCACCGGAGCCAGCTCTCAAGGCAGTATGGAAACCACTTGTTGATTCCCGAACATTGACGTCCATTCGGCTTTTGAATTTTGCGCATCAAGGTCGGCACACGCAAAGACAGAAAATTCCTAATCGCGGTTATACAGTGCGTAGCTAAGTGATTTCGGGGATGATTTCATTCACAGTGTCGACAAAATTTCACTTCAAGAACATATGCATTGGCATCCGTCGTGCTCGCTCGCCTGCTCGATCGGCGTCCATCACATTCATCACTACAGTACTTTCGTACAGTTCAGTTGTGTTACAATCGTTGCACAGATGTCCTGTCCTGGAGTGGTAGCATTTGATTACAGTATGCGCGTTTATCCCACACTTACCACATGAGAAACGTTTACGTTTTAAGAGAGACGACTTGAGGCTCTCCACGCTCTACGAGTCGCTGCCATAGCCAGGTCCGGAACGCGGATAAAGTCCTTCTTGAAAATTTTGATTTTCCTGTTGAGACTTTCTCATTGATTGTAGTAATTTGAAGCGTTCTTACATTTCGGTAAGCTTCATTGAATCCTACTGTTCAAATCGCTGTGAGACTTATAAAAATATGCTAATCTTTGGAAGTTTGCAATAGCACCAGACTTGCCATAGCCAGACTTAGACTTGCTTCATTCCTCTCACGCGGAAAGTGTTCTTGCAAAGTGAACTTAATTGATTAGACATTCTCATCGACGGAAGCAAATCGATGCATTGTTACATTTCGAGAAAGTTCTTTGACTCCTGCTGTTCATCGTTGTGTGACTACTGTATTTTTGTTGCCACTTTCAAGCTACACGTGCCAGCTCTGCAATGAGACATACGTGGAAGCGGTGACTTTTATAAATGCTGCAGTGTATTGATGCTGCTGCTCTTGAACTCCTGGCTGGAGTCGCCCTAGCTCGGAGTTGAGTCTTAGGATTGAAATGGGAGCAGCAACGAGGAGGACGCATGGCGACTTGTTCGGTGTTTTCCTGCTGTTTACATTGGCCTTACTGGCCATTGTCTCCCGAAGCGCTGCTCTTGGTGAGCAACGTCTCACTGACTCCACTATTCAAGTTGGCGCCGGAAAGTCTATAGAAATGAGCTGCAGAGACGACATCATTTGTTTGAATTTCTATGAAGTTCAAAATCTTTTGTATAACCGGAAATGAGAAGTTTACTAATTGCTGTTGAGTGCACAGGCCCTGACGAAATAGCCACCGCGAGATGTCCGGGAATTGGAGCTTCTGTCGATCGTCTAGAATGCCTCGCAAACTCTTACGCTCCATTGCTCAAGTTCGATTCTGGAGAAGTCTTCTTCCCTTCCAGCGTCGATGACTTTCTACCTTACATGAAACTTGTAAGCAGAAACTCCAGTCAATCTTGCTCCAATTTCGATTCACCGCCATAGCCTAGGGTTTACCGAAAAATGGAATCGATCGTTCGTTGTATTCCGGTTCGTTAATTGTACTCTTATTGTCTTTTGGCTTCTTTTTGTTCGATGCTTTTGCCAAAGACTCTATTCGCAAACTGTCGTGGAAGTATTTATACTGAGATTGAAAAATGTAAAATAATATTCAAATTATTACAGAACTAGAGATCGAAGAACGGAAAAGGGGCGCTTTATTTCGTTTTCTGGTAACCCTGCTGTAGCCACTGCGTCCCATGTTTGCCTAATCGTAGAAACCGGGAACCTCTTTTAATTGCGTTTTATTCGTTCAGAGGCAGAGACTCTCTTATGCTGAAAGTACACACAAAATATAGAAACACGTTAAAAACGTCCACATCATAACTGACCTAGAAATTGGGCGTCGTTCCGTGATGTTCCGTTTCCCGTAAACCTGCCTTAAAAATGCCAGCGCTGTCAGTATGCCTAATCGCAGAAAATTTGCGTTCTAGATTAATGCGGATGGATCGGACATACCTAACCAACCGGACCCGTTGAGCTCCTCGAATTTGGTTTACATGTCTGCGACGCCGTTAACGACATTTCTGACAACAAAGAAGTTTCTGAACGAAACCGAGATCGACCCGCGCTTCATGTTCGGACGAAAACCATCGGAGAACAGCACCGTCTCTATCTACACCTCCATCGTCCGCAAAGAGGTTGGTGTGCTCTTCGATTTTGTCTACTACGCCTTCTACCCCTACAACCAAGGCAAGCCCTTCGACAACCAAGTGTTTGGGAATCACGTCGGCGACTGGGAGCAGGTCACCCTGCGCATCAGCTTCAGAAATTCGCCGAATCCTCGGTTGCTCCAAGCGTTCACCAGCCAGCACTCGGGCGGGGAGTGCCTCACTCCTTCTAATATCACGTTCGTTGTGGATACTCCACATCCTATATTCTACGTCGCCAGGGGATCCCACGGCACTTACAACATGCCAGGTGTCCTAAATGTGGATTCACATTGTTTGATTTGCTAGTTTGCAATGTTGCACTCATCTTTGCATTTGTTAGGAAGGAAATGTTCGTGGTCCAGCGTTGAGACAATATTTGCATCCATAATGTTGTTTCAACATGGCGTTCAACAGGGGTCCTAGGGCACTCGTATGAATGATCTGACTCGCAATTGAAAGTTTGGTACTAACAACTTCAATCCAAAACAGCAAACAATTGTGCTGATGTGCATTGTTTCTTGTCATGCTTCGATTTCAGGCAGAACCGTGTACCTCCAGATACCTGAATTGGGAATTGCATTAGCAGACGACCATGATGGTGTTAATGCTGTGGAATGGGAGACGTGGAATAATGTCGCTGTGAGAGTTGAGGGTCAACCTCTTGCCAGTGAGCTCCTATTCCTTCGTCTTGCATTGATATTGTTTTGCAAAATATCGAAATAGAGAAGGTAGGCCTGCGCATTGAAAACATTCATGCACTCATAAACAATTACGATTGTTTGTACTATGCATTATTCTTATGGCTTGCTTATGGATCTAACATCTACTCTCGGCAAACCCACTGCGGAGGAACGACTATGTACTTCATAGACTGCAAGTGGATTTGAATGCTACGAGCTACAGTAACCATTTGGTCTGTGCTTTGGAAATTGGTTCTGAACGGATGATCGTACACTTGCAATGCTGTGCTGCAGAGGAGTACAGGTGGTGGGGTTACAATGGGAGGTGGGGCAACAGAGAGGGTCCAACATCGGATCTTGGACAGTTCGTCTTAGAAAATGGGCCGGCTTATCCTGGAGTTCATACACTCACGTTTCAACTTGACCTAATTGCATTTGAGAATTGTCCTGTACTGTAGTTCTCATATCATAGTCAAATTATTCACATGGGAGTGCAAAAGTGTAGGGCAAACCAATGTAAGGCAACTGTGCACGTTGGTGTAAGACCAAGTCTCAATTGCCTCATATTGGTGGGGTCGTGAGAAGGAATGGCTTATCCAATATAAAAAGAATTTAATGAACTGCACCATTTGGTGCTCAAGGTTTGAGGTGCACGAGTCCCAATAGCCAATTCATCATGCCATGGAAGTTATCGTCATAAACAAGGGCATGATAACCCTGAACTTTCTTCACCAGTGGTAAATTCTTCGACAGTAAACAATCCTAAGAATTTTGCACATCCTGCCACTTCAACTCTTCGATGAATTGTAAGATATTTATGAACAATCGAATCCAACAACACTTAAGAGACGACTCAAGTCTGTATTGCCTCTGGACAGTGAGGCCTACACCACCATGGGCTTTGCTACTTCATCACCCTAAACAGTAAAATTCTGAGCACAATTGTGAATGAAGAGATGAAATACAAGAAAGTCGACGATGAGTATGAACTGTGACGGGAGAAAACCTGTATGTATTCGTGAATTTCCGTTCTCTTATCCATCTGATAGTGGTTACAAGTACTTAAGTAGGCAATTCAAACCCTAAAGCTACAACCCAGTTGTGAGTTTTTATTCTCATGCACTGAAGCATCAGGCCAGGGCAACACTAATGCGCACAGGCAAGATTTATTAGTTTATAAGCATTAAACAGAATTCTTCCATTCACATTGCTACACCAACTTCCTATTCGAATGATTAAAAAGATGTAACGAATAATTGAAAAAGCCAGGCTAAATTGGTGAAGCACGACTGATTAAAGAAAGTGAGCTTCATTTAGGGGGTGCCAAACCTCACGATTCCTGCTCCTCGATTTGCAGGTTAGTTACCAAATTGGACACAACGTAATGCTTCTACCCTCAAAAGGACTAGTCCCCCTCGAAGAGTTGTGGAAAGCAATTCCTCTGTGGTCCAGCTCTGACATCCCCTACTCAGCCCCGTCTTTCTGTACAAATGTTTATTAAATTACAGCCAACTCATGCTCCTACAGAGAAGCAAAAGTGAACAAATTGGTTGACAAACTATCTATGTCTTAAAAGTAATAGCAATCGGGCTCTGAACAACATGTTCTCCATCTGACCACTGAATAAATCCAAACACTGTCGTAGAAGCATCAGGCAACGAAGAATCAACTAAACTGACGGGAATATTGGTATGTGAAACCGTCAGTGTAAAACTGAGCTTCTCATTCTTCTCACTGAAGGTGAGTTGCTTTGGATCCACAGAAATTGAAACGTTGTCCGGTGAATAAACAGTAGCCTTGTAAGTGCCGGTAGCGTGTCCGACATTCGTCAACGTCCTCTTGAAGGTGATGGGTAACAAAGAAATAGGCTTGTTGAAAACCGCCGAAAATGAAGGATAGTTCATATCCTCAATTCTGGGCTTCACGAGAGGACAAGTGACAGCTTCGCCAGTAAAAATTTTGATGTGGTCAGACGAGTACCCCGAAGCACACAAGAATTTCACATAATCCTCGATACCCATGTCGTAGACCAAACCTGGACTTAACGCTCGCTCAGGACGCACGTGCCCGGAACCGAATTTGAAGGGATCTGCCTCTCCAGTCGTCGCTTCGTCCTTCAAGACACCGTTGCTGTTGTCGATAACACTGGCGGTGGTCATCATGGCAGACTTGATCGCTGCAGGGCTCCACTTGGGATGGGCTGCTTTCAACAGAGCTCCCAATCCGCTAATATGAGGACACGACATGGAGGTTCCCGAGATTATGTTAAACGCCACCTTCCTCTTGTCAAAAGCCAAGCTGGTCGGACCTACACTACCAGTCCAAGCTGCAAGAATGTTCACTCCAGGTCCAGTGATATCAGGCTTCAAAACCTCCGGAGTCAAAGTGTTGGGCCCCCGTGAAGAGAATGAAGCTACCACAGGTGCAGGTTTCACATCCAGTTGTGTCCCGCCAAACTTGAATTTGGCAATGGGATCTTTAGTTGACTTGATGTAGGCTAGGACGATGGCTCCGGCCTTGGCGCCGACAAGAGTAGCAGGCAAGATATGGCTGTCAGCAAGAAGGCCTTCTCCATCCACAGGAGCATTTGCCAGCACCATGCCAAAACCTCCGGCTTCCATCACCACCGCACCTTTAGCAACACGGCCGTTTACTCCTCGAATACAGACGACAATCTTTCCCTTCACAAGATCTGGGTTCAATGAACCAGTTAGACATTTGGCACCATCAGTAGCATTATTGGAGGCTACATCACCTCCAAAAACCAAGTCGTGGATCTTCTCAGATTCGGCATTTCCACGGTACAATGATACTCCTGCGACGGTAGAACCATTGCCAAGTACAACGCTAGCAGGAAATTTTCTGTCTAGAGTGCTTGCTCCAACTGTGATCATCCAGGGCGCAATGTTTGAGACAGTCATGGGCTCTGGTCCAGAGTTTCCAGCTGAGCATGACACAAAGATTCCCTTCTTCATCGCCCCAAAGGCACCAATGGCAATTGAATCGTCATAGTAGTCAACCACACCACCACCAAGGGAAAGCGATATGACATCCACCCCATCCGCCACAGCCTGATCTAAAGCAGCAGCAATATCAGAGTCGTAGCACCCTCCTTCCCAGCAAACCTTGTACATGGCAATTCGCGCTTTTGGTGCCATACCCCTGGCAGTCCCTTCGGCCAATCCGTTAAGACCTGCGTTCTCTACCACCGAGCCGGCCGCTGTAGACGACGTGTGAGTACCATGCCCTTCAGTGTCTCTAGGCGACCTCGACTCCAACGTTTCATTAATTTCCCCCTTGGCTTGTTCATATCCTTTGGAATAGTATCTGGCGCCAATCAGCTTCTTGTTGCAACTAGAGGCGTTGAACTCCTTACTGGTCTGACATGAACCCTTCCAGCGAGTAGGAACTGGCCCAAAGCCTTTGTCATTAAAGCTGTCCCTCTCTGGCCATATTCCTGTGTCTAAAACGCCAACAATCACATCATCGCCAAAATCACTCTCAGGCCAAAGACCCTTCGTGTCACTCAAGCCCAGAAATTCAGGAGTGTGGGTAGTGTGCAAGTATTGTACTCTATCAGGGCGAACCCCAAGCACTCCTTTCATATTTTTAAGGACCTCTACCTCTTCGTCTGTCAGCCGGCATGAAAATCCATAAAAGGCGTAGCGATAAACATGTACAGGCTGCGCAGTTGATGCATCATTCTCTAAAAAGGTGTTTGCCTCTTGCTTCATAGACTGCAACATATTGCTGTACATTGAGAACGGTGTCTCAACGAAATTCTTCGATCCAGAGAGAGAAATGTCCACATGAACAATATACATAGAATCCAAGCGAAACATCTGAGTTGATATGGCTCCAATCCGCCCAGCTACGATCATCCATAATCCCAAAAGGGCCAACAGCCCTGCAAACTTTCCCATTTTCAATTTGCAAAGCTGATACAAAGAAACACATCCCATTAGATTACTGGTAATTGACACCGATTTAAGCAATTTCATCGACTGTAGGAACAAACAATGTAGACGATAATCAAGAAGACACAAGCGTGAGAAAAGGTGAATGAAGTCAAATAAAGTATCAAATATTCGAGCTCGAGAAACTTGAAGAAACCTCGCTTAAAATAGCTGAAGATTAATATGTACTACAGCAAGGTTCTGAGACTAATTAATCTAAGTAAGGATCGAACAAAGTTGAAATTTATGGCAACCCGCACTATCAATCTCACTCACTTTCTCTTACTTACGAAACTTGTATTGGAAGAACAAAGAGCCCAGCAAAACTATCGTCGCCCGAAGGTAACGCATTGGATCCAATTTTCATTTATAGAATCGGGACAGGTACGAGCTTGAATCGTCCATAGAAGAAGGAATGGATGTTATCCCTGATTACATGAATTGCCGTGTAGCCCACGGATTACAGGTGTATCCTTGTGAACTCAGAAGCGCGGCAATGGGGAGATCGTCGGAAAGACACTGAGAAATTTAAAGTGATTAAGATATATCTGGATCTTGTGTTACAAAGAGTTGCGTTATCAATTCCCTGTTTTCAACACAATGCACTATTACGCACAAGTTACGGAGCACTGAACCTGTGATATGAGCAGGCTTTATTCTAACCCTCCTAAACTAGGGTGCACCGGAGGACACCTTCGATGGAGAAAGCATCAGATCAAAAAGCATGGTAAGCAGGAAGTTTCCGATGACACACTAAACTCTCCTACGAAAATTTCACTGCAGTAATCACCCCCAAAGTATCCAACCACGGTTTAATACAGCACCTCTCCAGTAAGACACATCAGAATACATTGTCGAAATTGTTACGACTAGTACGTTGTAAACCAAAGAAGTTAGTGTGTAAGAAGTGTAGTAACATCTCAAGCGACTGACTTGGAAGGCAGGAGCTTTATACTTTCTAAGCAACAGATATCCGGTGTCTCGTAAATAATAAAAATAAACAGCAAGAGAAACTATTAATCAAGTCTTCACGTCGAAATTGAGAATTCAGAGATTCGTAAACCACAGAAACATTCAATTACTGACGCGTCATGTTACAAATCACATTATTGATACGTCCGCTGAATTGTGAGTACTACATTGGTGACGCGTCACAAGACAGCAGTGAGCGAATGAGAAATTCACTCCCAGCGAGAGAAAAGACCACTAACTTTTATCACCACAACGATAACCATGTCTGCAGAATCCCTCTGGGTGGTTTAACAAATTCTCGAGCACAATAATCTTCCCGGCAGAAGCTAGTCCACAAGCATGCTACAGCTTGCTAAGATTTCACAAACCTACAAATCAGTCCTTGCGCCAGACATCTCTGACGAGAACGATGAACGGATAATCGTATCCTCAAGTGCTCGGACACGTAAAGATCTTAAGAAGGTCAAAAACAACGAAAAAAAATTAATATTTGCCTTAATTGACAGAAAATGAAGACAAGCCGGTGACTCATCGACACTTCAGTTAGAATTCTAGTAACACAGTCACCGTGGTGAATGCAGCACATCACAATTCAGCTGTCTCTACCGACATTCACACCCGTCCAAAGAACAACCTCATGAAAGAAACGTTCCCGAGAGTCCAATGTTCGCAACCGCCAAATGTACCAAAACTAGGCCGACGCGGTCGATTACTACTCGAAAAGCGAAGACAGGTCTCGCCCTAGCAAATGTGGAATCGCCGGGCCGCTTCATACTCACACTCCAATGTTAACATCCCTCGGTCTTTGAACCAGGACGATTCTCTCATACAGGCGCTACCAAAAAAAAGGCGGAGAAGTCGATCTTACGAGCAAAACAGGGAGCTCCACAGCAACGGAAATGCACAAAGGCAAGGTTTAGCAGTAGCAACCACGCACAGAGAATGTTCAAAGTATACTAACCTCAGCTCCTCTGTTCTTCTTCCGCAGCTTCAAAATCAGTTTCTTCGCCTTTGCAACACCTCCTCCGATCCTTCCTTGGAAAGCCTTCTAAATTCGCCACCAACACCTACTCTTCACTTCAAACTGCTCTCGATCAGAATCGCTCCATCACCAGATTAATTCAGCTCCCGATTCAGATCCAAGACTCTCTAGCTAGCAACAGACCTTCCTGATTCGAGGTCAGTAGTGAGGAGAACTCCATTTGTGTCCGCCATTTTAAACCTCTACGAGCGCTGGATTGAAGGGGCAAAAGCAAAACGCACAAGAAACATGGACGCATAGAAACGGACAGGGATTGGAGGTTCTCTAAGTTTTCCAGCGCTGCAATTGCTGCTCATTTAAGTATCCTCAGCTTTCGCATTTGCATTGTGCAACACGCGGGCGGGCTATGGCGTTCGAAGACAGGTCGACATGCACAGCAACGAGAAGGATCGACGACGGCATGGAGAACGAGGAGCAGAAGTAATGCTTGTGTGAACAAGGGGTTGAGATGAATGAGAAGTCATGGATGGTTTCTGAATAATAGATGAAAAATCCGGATGCATTCGTGGGAGGCTTCAGTCTGAGGGGCTTCAGTTACCTTGGCTTCAGTGATTGGAGGATGAAGAAAGAATGGATGTAACATCCATGCGGATGGACGCAATTTCCAAAATGGATGAATAACGTTCCCGGATGTGCTTACAGTGTGAAAGGAACGAGGCTGTGCCGGCAGAGTTTGCTTGCTACAGAATGGGAAGTACAGTGATGAGTTCTTACTCTTTCCATGGTGGGCCGTGTTGGGTGGCTCGATTGAGTGACAAGTTAGAGCATGGCCATCCTTATTAGAGCATCGTCATCGCTTCAACTTCACATGCAACGTGAAAAGTCATTTAGACAGTCCACTTGTAGTAGTGTCTTCCCATCTTTACATCTTTTGAAACAATTGTTGTGCGTCCTACTTTGTCCCCGCAATAACTTTGTTGCTATTGGGCCCCCTGCAATAACCTTGTTGCAACTTTGTTGCTGTTGGGACCCTCTTGTAAATGTTGCTCCCTCCTTGAATGACACATGGGTTGTAAGTAGTTGTGTGAGCTCTCGCGTGGACTCAAAAGACCTCAAAAATAGTGTAGGTGGAGCATTGTAGCGTCTCTTCACGAAGAACGGAAAGTGATAACCGTGATGCAAAAGTGAAAACCAAAAGTGTCGCCTTCTTGCTACATTTGTGGTCACATTTGCCTATTAGTTTGCGATGGAGCTGCTCTTACACGCTAGGGGTTTGACACTCTTCAAATGTGGATCAAAAATGCTAAAGACCCTTCACGATATTCTCTTAAAATCCAATCCTAGCGTCATCTTAAATTTAATTGCTTTTTCATTTATTCTATTTGAGGAGTGATCATTCAACTATTTATGGGTAGTATTTGGTGAACAAGGATGAAGGACAAATATTTTGAAGGCCCTTCAAAATTAGATGGAAAATTTGAGCATGCCAAGTTGGGCAAGTAAGGGTGGACATGCTCTTAGTTGTGATGAGTCACGATACCAAGATGCCATTGGTCTCTTGGCATCAAGGTTCATTAATCCTTTTAAAGACAACAAATTCATGATTTTAAATTGCTTATTTTGATTAATTATATTGTGAAAAGCATATATTACATTTAAAAAAAATTCTATCAATAGATTGAATAAAGAAAAATTAATTATTTGAACACATGGATATCCCCGTATTAACACTTTAAAATTGCTAAAAAAACACACAACCAAAAAGTGAACTCCTTTATCTTTAAAGGATTAACCCCAAAGAGAATCTAGTAATATGATACTACATAACTGATTAAGTTACATCTAAAATTGCATGAAAAAGCATTTGAACGAGTCTTAATGGGAGACAAAAGCAAATTCCAAATTTTCTGAACATTTATATATAATGTGGATATATGAATAAACTATAAATTTTCAAAATACTAGCATTAATGTATCCAAAATCAACCCTAATTATGCTCTCATAAACAAAGGCCGCACATTTTAAGCAAGAATTTAAATGAATTGGTTTTGAAAACATGTCACAATTAGGTACAGCTACCTTAGGAGGAATATAGATTTAGAGCTTTAGAAGATAAATTAAAACTTATTGTTTTTGTTAAATTTTCACACTTTTTATTCTAAAAACTATGACAATGACATTCTTCACAAAACTAGAAGAATTTTTTTCATATTGATAGACCACAAATATCTCACATGTACTACATAAAATATAAAATTTGAAATAGAATACATTTTATTAATGATATTTGACTATATGAAAATGAAACTAGGTCTTTGGTAGTTAAAGGATTAACCAATTACCAATGAGAGTGGTCCCTTTTTTCAATAAATTTCAAATTTATGTGACCAAAATTTCAAATTACAACATCTTATCTTGTCATCTTTTCATTGATTCAGATCTATGAAATAACATACATTGTTACAATAAAATAAATGATTCCAACCAACATATGAAGGAAGAAACAGAGCAACCTCTGCAATATCTGATTTTTTTTTCTATTTGAATTAGTAGAAATTGTGATCTCAAGGCAAGCTTGAAGTAAAGAGCAGCAATGTTAGGGGGAACCGTTGGTTAATTCATCGTTAGCCCGTAGAATTGGCAAAAATCCATTTGCAATTTGAAAACATCATGAAAAAAATAGTGACAAAATCTAGAAAATGCCTATTTAGAATTTAAAATAGAGAAATAAATAGACTCGATACTTTAAAAAACAATTCAATCTGGGAATTAAAGGAAAAATAACTGGTAAAATTCAAAACATATCCTTTATTGGCTCTACCCTTTGAACACAGATTAAGGCATTGACTTTGGTTTCCAAATCCTATCTACAACTGCTTTTACACTATACAATATGGTAAGATTTTGGTTGGAGTGGAGATGTAGGGTTGAACTTATCTAAATAAATTAATATATTTAGGTTCATCTAGGATAGACAGCCTCATGGTTACACAGTTCTTGTTTCTATTGTTTTACTAAGAATGCCCTTGATTCCCTAGTCTATTTTTGGTTGAAGAACACATCAATCATCCTCAATACACACAGCAAGCCTTCTTTTCAATAAAAAAATGCAATCTATTGATGCTATGTGGGTACAGTATATGCAGTTTAATCAAAAATTTATATACCCACCATCAGTAGACAGTACCCACGCCAATGTTGTGCATATGAAGTCGGTGTTATGAGAGAGAATTGAAAGGTCCCTAGTATTAAGGTAGGAGGTCCATAAATGGACCATCTAAGGCCTAGAACTGAATATGGAGGAGGCTAAATATTTTGAAAAAATTGAAAAAAAATCCAGCAAATTTTTCTTGAAAGACAAGTGGAATTGACATCTAACCCAAGTCATTTCATATTTTTTGGACCTTTAAAGAATTAGTTACAAATTTTTGAAGTTGGAAAAAAGTGATCATGTGTGGTCATCAAAAGCAACCACCTCCTGAAATGTGCATAGTTGGTACATCGAAGAAAGCAAAATGTACCTCTCAGTCATGTTAGCTTTTATTGCCTGGTCAGAGTTTGAGCCTCCTACCTTATTCAGTGTTTCTTCTATCAATGGAAATTGTTCATGTATTTCAAGAAGAAGAAAAAAAGGTCTCTAGGATTGTTTTCAATGCGGGTATAAAATAATGGGAGTCTTGATGCACCCATAATCGATGCTAAAAATTTTATGGATTTTACTACACAATCAAAATCTTATCTACAGCCACATTCACACTAGACAATGTACTTAGCGTTTGGTTGGAGTTGACAAAGCCTCACAGTCACACACACTATTTTTGTGTAGTGGTTGTAGCCTTGGACAGAGACTATGGCATCAACTCTGTTTCTAAATCCCAATTTCCAAATTCCATGTACAATTGTATTCATATTGTACAATACGGTTATGGTCTAGTTGGAGTGGGGATGCAGGATCCAACTGATCAATAAATTTATATTGTTGTTTACCTAGGACAAAGCCTTACGGTTACACCATTCTCGTTTAACATCCAAGTGTTGGAGATTGATGGTAGGCCTTACAAAGGTACATTGTATAGTAGAACCTCCCTAACTTGTTCCTCTAAAAGCCAATAAACCTCTGTAAGCTAATGTAGTTAGACCAGTTCCGGAACCTCTTTAGGCTGATCTTATCGGATAGGCCTGGACCTATCGGTTTAGAGAGGTTCAGCTATATGTAGACTCACCATGTTTTATTTTCATCTGTTTTGGTACACCATCCTTGTGTAAACAAGAACAGTTACACCATTCTCGTTTAACATCCGCAAGTGTTGGAGATTGATGGTAAGCCTTACAAGGGTACATCGTATGTAGACTCACCATGTTTTTATTTTCATTTGTTTGGATAATTTCTTATGCAGCTCTTGCCCATGTGCTCATGGTCTCTAAGGTAGGAGGCTGTAAAACGGAGCGGGCATTAAGAATGGACCTTACAAATGGTTGTGAAATGGACATCAGTTGGTTTTGAAATTAACTAGTATAGTCATTGAATGAAGCTAGGAAAAAAGCATTATTAATTGCAAGAGTCAATCATTCTCTTTGCTTTTCCCATTTTTATTTAGAATTGCAAGTGAAACGTTTATGAAAGACCTAGGGTCACAAATAGGGACCTACAACCCAACTCGTTTGAAAATTCACAAGTAATTCAAAAATGCTTGGAAAAATACAAAACCACTTGGGTTAGATTCCTCATCAATTTCTCTACGTCTGAAAAATGAGCTAAAAATATTCCCGTCCAAGGAAATACATGAAAAAGGCGGACCAGCCCTTAGATGCTCCATTTCTGAGCCTCCTACCTTCCAAGCCCAAACTCCAACTTCACGCCCCTTCAAGGGCAAGACTTGGCAGGGTCCCTGGCGTTGCTGCACGTACATGGGGCTATTTGGGGATCTCAAATTCCCACTCCCACGTATCCTGCAACCTCATCTTTTCTTTACCATGATTGGGCTCCCTCCCTTTTGTCTGTTCAAATGACAAGCTGACAAATCCATGATTCCATAGAAAATGTAGCGGAACATTGCAAGTGTGGGGCCAAAGTCATGACCACTGATTGCTGTGCTGTTACACAGGGGCGTTGCATAATTTGGGTCTTCTTTGTCGGTCGGTCTTCCCACTTGTGCACACAACCAACAAACTGACCTCCTGTAAGTTAGATTGCAAGATAAGAGTCCGTCATCTTGCTTGGTTCAAAAGTTGAGTGCAGAAGAGTTTCTTGCATGCTTCAGAGTTTCCAGGCACGGATGATGGGCAGCTAGTAAGGTACATGGGCGCATGGTTGGTATGCTCATTGTCTGTTTACCTAGTGTAGTGTTTTCTGTGATTCCCACGTTTGCTGCAAATTTAGGGTTTAGGGTTTAGGGTTTTTAGGGTTTAGGGTCACCAATGCACCAATCATGCTGATGACTATGGGTATTTCTTTAGGGGTACTTATCACTTTGTCAATGAATTACAGTCTTGGAAGTATTGTAGAGGTACAAGCACCTGTAAGAGTTTGAGCCAAATCTGACTGTAGGAATTCTGGAATTTGAATAAGAGTCAGATTTGGCACCAATTAAATTAATTAGGAAATATAAGCAATTCAGAACATCCTTTGGGAACCAAACTCCACGATCGAAATGGTCAAAATGATGGCCCGCAGTTCTGCGATGTCAGACCCCTTTAATCTTTCATTTTATGTCAGCGCTCTCTCTTCAGAAAGCAGATCATCAGGAGTGCGGAGACCAATGAGTTCCAGTAGTCTGACAACAAGACACCAGACCTCTTTTGAAAACGACGGCTGAGTACCTACCCATAGACTGGAGTTGGTGATGAGCCACACCATGTCAAAGTAGAATTGCAGTAGTAATTCCGATACAAAGCTTCTTACTTCCGAACACCCTTAATCCTTTTACTTAAACGAGACTCCCACTGCGTTGATGGACAACATTGACTCAGGGATCAGGCACAACAGGCTGGAATATGAGCGTCCAAAACTATTTCAATGAGTCTGAGAAATATCCATACTGATTCTACAGTACAAGGTCAATCATAAATACAATATGAAAAAATCAGGAAAAATTCATTAGTACCTGTATACTTCTAAGTAGTGTTCACAGCTGTACTCTAGGCACGACGTCAAGATACCACAGCAAAGAAATTAAGAATTTACACCATTGAGCAGCTACCTCCCACACTACAATCTAAGTACCTATACTGATGGTCCAAACTAACTGATATCAATGCTAATTCAACTAGCATACAGTAAAATATTAATGCAGGATAGTAAATGAAACTAAATTGGAGGAGGTCGTCATGGCTCAGCCGCAAATCTCCAAACTTCAATAATTGCTTGATTACATTTGACAACAGAACGGCTGCCCCAGAAGTGGCATGCAAGTCGGATCGAATTTGTTTCTTACTGGGTCACAACATACAATTACATCCATGACAAATTTGTATTGGTACAATACCACTTACAGACAAGTGCAGGACAGGGTTTACTAAAGCTTAGGCAAAGTGGCATATACTGAGGGAGAGACAGGATACTTGATCCGATGCACCACTATGCCATTCGCCTTGATCATCGATGCAAGCTTGTCCTCTTGAGGGGCCCGGGCCCGTAGCAATGAGAAAACGTGACTGTTTAATCTTCGCGCTCTCCGTGCATTCTCCAAAAACGACGTCACCTCCTGTGAAAACTCAAAACACGAGGATAAGCACTCCTAAGCCTTACTTATAGATTACTAATTGAACTAGTGTTCTCAGACCTGTTCACATGGGACAAGTGATAATGCATTACCCTCGTAAATAAAGAATTCGTTGCCAATCGATTAGATGCTCTAAGATATATCGTATCATGACGAAATTGTCCAGTAGAACGAAGATAATGGGTGGGTCTACTTACAATGGAATATGAAGTCATTCCATGGGCCATCATTTCAATATATGCCAAGGATGTGGGTAGAGTATCAGACTCGGCCACAGCAAGCACGTGGTATGAGAAGTCGAGGAGCTCAAACCGAGTCTCTTGGCCCAGAAGATAGACAATTGTGCAGCCCCCCCAGGCTACTGCGTCACCATATCGTTCTTCGAAACTCTCACCTTCGTGCTGGTTCTGATCCTGCAGAAAAAATGACTCTAGAATGATAAGTGATACTATCACTGTAGCAATTTGTGCGAAACTCCGTTGCTCTCAACGCATATTGTTTTCTGTCCAAAACTAACAGGTCATGACAAAGCATTTTGTGTACTTACATGAAGTGCGGTTTGTAGACCTGGTGGTAGTCCTTGCAAGTTATGCTGTTACACAAGTAGAATGACGGAATTAGTAGCGGTCAAGTTAACAGTCCAATAAGTTTAAAAAGAGAATGATTGGAAGTAAGCAGTTGAGCAAGTAGGGCTGGCTAGAAAGTAATCCAGAGTCTCTTAAAACACAAAAAACCTAATGAACAGTTGATACGAGTAGAACTAGCTATCGCTGTACCAATATCTTCAGGGAAACAACAGTGAACCAAGCGAAAATACATAATTCCCAGTGCTGAAGCTCACACAGAGGTGACAAATCAACTTACAAATTGAAAGCCGCTGTAAATTCGATAATACTCTCTGGAAGTCGTTATTTCAATCAGACCAGATTTGGATGGCTGATCCCACTTTTCCCGATTTCTAGCGAGCACTGCTCCAAGATATGCCAGCGTGTAGTCTAAAATGCTACCGGTTTGCAAATTGTTCATGTACAGAATATCTGCACAACATTGAGAGAACAATCTCGATCTTAGTTCTGCAAATTACAAAAAAATATGATACAAGAATATATTTTCGCAGATCTCATGGCCCGGCCGTTCTTGTCTCACGAAACGCCTTGGAAATCAGTCTCTTAATAAGTCCATTCTCAACCATCATTAGAGAAGACAAGAGTAATTATTGGATCTCACACTGATCAAATGCTGCGTCCAATTGACACACCTGTGCTTCTAACATGGCAGCCACTGAAGGCGTTGACATTCATGTAGTAGACCATCCACAGTATTTCACAATCCATATTACCCATGCACCCACACAATTAAAAAGTGAAGAGTGTTATACAGGTGTAAATCTATCTAGTTCAGCCAAAGGGAAACACTATACCTGCCACTTGTGCCTGCTTTGCCATGGAAACAAAAGCGTTGGGGTTCTCACAGTTCGCAACAACTTCGTCAGTTGCTTGCTTGAATATACTAACCAAAGGACTGAGGTTGTCATCGGCCAGCAACTGTTGCAACTGACCCTCCTTGTTCGGAACAACACCCAACCATGGAACTACTTGCATGAAGTGTACTGTTTCAACTTGCCTCTGAAGAACGACGTCCATGGTAAAGGTTAGAAACAGGGGTACTTAAATAAAATGTGTTCAAATCTTTTCTTCGAGATAATCAAGTGCTTCATATGATCTACTCTACATATTGCTTTATGTAACAGATAAATTCAAGGATTCCATGGAATGCTAAGGAGGGTCTTACCATAGCAGTATCAAGAAGGCTCATCCAAAAGATCAAGCTTCCTATTTCTTTCAAATTCTGTAGCATCTCAGTGAAACCATCATATGCAGATGCCCATTGCAGCTGCTCCGAGAAATTCCTCAAGCATCCTACAACCAACAAGCATGGTCATTATAAGCTCTGCGTTACTTCAAAAGAAAACATTTGACAAACTCAAGATAAAAGTTACACCCTATCCTGAAAGGAATGTATGAAAAGTATTTGAGCAATAAGCAGCCACTCTTCCAATCTCAAGATTCTTGATCGCGAATATTCATAGCAATTCTTAAATTAAGCCACCTTCATTTAACTAAATCATTTCACGTATAAAATAAAGTATACCTTCAACGCCCCAATCATGGGAAGGGATAGCGATGGCTTTTGGCATGCTCTTGCGCAAATCTTCTATCCCGGGTTCCATAAATGTTATCTGCAGAAGAGGCACACAATATATTAATCGCTTTACACGTCATACGCTCAGGAAAAGGTACATTCTGTCATTTGGAGCGTAACCAGCTAAGCTGGGTACGAAGAAATTAGAATACGGAGCAACCAGGTCCACATACGCAGTCTCGGCAACAGTTATCTTGCATTTAGGTGGATAATATACTTAACAGCCTCGACTCTTTACCACCTAAAAAAATTTCGTCCCGTTAAACTGCTACTTGAAAACATTATTATTTTCAAATCAACTCACCCCATTAAATTACCTATTTACAATGCAAAACGTATGAACTCGTTCTTGAAGGTGCGAGTCGAAATAAGTAAGGGGAGTTGCTGACCTTTTGCGATAGGTTGTCCAGCAGGGCTCGAACAAGCCATGGAAGTGACCTCGACCCTAACAACTTGACGAGAGCGAACATGTGCGGGAGCCCGAAAAAATTGTTGTGCAGTTCCGCCATGTGGCCGTGAGCCACATTCAGGTCCTGAAAAGAGCACCACGTCAATACCTTAAAACATAGTTCTGAGAGTTCTCACCTAGATCCCTATAATGTACACGCTTCTGCGGACAAGTATGATGCTGCGAAATTTGTACTTACTGTAGTACCACAGAGAAAAATGGGATCAGCCTGTGGGATCGCTGGTCGTCGCACGGGTCGTTGATTTTTTACAGCGGATCTAACAAAACGCTGAGTTGCAGTACATAGAATAAAATTTGGAAAGAAGTCATTCTGAAGCTCTGTGTAGACCTGTTTTCAGAAATAGTAGGTTAATGTTTAAAGTATAAACCAATGATACGGAACCAACATCTCTTACTGTAATTATATGAAACCAAGTTCATCAAATATTAGAAAAATCCCGCACACAACTTAAACGATTACCAACGTCACTCTTCTCAGATTAAACATTCTGGTGAAATGGTACCTGCGTGGCTATACGCCCTGAGAAGGAAACAAGAGAGATGGTCTCGGTCATCTCTCCCATCATCAAAGGAAATGGATCCATCATCACATGCTCTGACAGAAACTCATGCGTGAGTCTCAAAATATCCACAAGCCTTTGAAGATCCTGTGGATCATCACCATTGAATATCACGATACGGTACAAATTATATAAAAGCATTTGAAATTACGAAAGGAAAAGTACCAGAGGCCTATGATAACTAGAATTTTGATCAAGTACAAGCCACGCACCACAATAGTGCAGAGATCGTGTGCTTCAAATCTCTCAAACAGGAAGTCGAGATTCTCCCGAAAAATTTTATTCATCCGTTGGCCAATAAGGAATGCCAAGTCGATGCTACGACCTAGAAGCTGTTCCACAGTAGATGTTTAATTAGAAGCACAGCATCGAGCAGCATTAATAAGAAAAATGATGAGATCATGTACATGGGACAAGAGGTTTGCTTCATATAGACCCGAAGGACACGGTGATAAATTTCAGCCACCCTGAGTGCATGCTTCACTTCTTGAAGCCGAAAGAAATTATCTGGAACAGTTTCTATTGGTTCCATATCGAGAGGGATAGATTGCACTAACCTTAACACGCCGAATTCGGAAGAGGAGATCGTACCGCTTCGGAAAGGCCTTGTATTTTTCCCGATTATCTACAACAGCAAGGAATGAAAGATCCAGCATTTCACTGGTCAAGTAACACAACCACCAGCAAAGTTAATCAATAAGCTCCAATCAATATTGGACAACAGCAATACTAGAAGTCTACCAATTGCACAAATCTGCCATGGACAAAGGCTACATTGTTATCATAACAAGCAGGTTATACCTTCGAAATAAAGATTAGTATGAGATGTGAAGGACACATATTCAATTATGCATGGATAGCGGAGAGGTTCTTGCATCACGTAATCTACATGAGACTTCTAATATTGTTATCCAGACAAACTTGTGAATAAATGTGTTAATGATAATGATTACCTTGCTGCACGGGATTTGTAGTAGCCAAACATGTTCTCACTCAACTTGAATACTAATTGATCAAAACATAGATCTACCTGCAATTTCAATAAACATCAAAACGACTTGTAAATTTCATCCATTCTGCAGCTAACGAAGACCAAAATCGATTTCAAATCCAAAGGTTGATGAATTTTCATCAAATAGAAGTGCAATGCAGTCCATCAAATTCAGTACTCTTAAACCAGGCATTCAAACTTCATAGTTGCTTCTTACCTCAGCTTCAATTTCATCATAAAGAAAACGCTGCTTCAGCGCACGAAGTGCACGGTCTGCTGCATCATTATAGACGTCGAAGGGCATAAGTACACCCTCCAACAAGCCTCCCTCTTTTGACTCAATTACATACTCCACCAACATCCACGGCAACGAGCACTCAATTGGAAACTGAAAGACAGGAAAGTAACAGGGTCAGAGTCTTCAAAATGATAGATGAACAAGTGATGGTGTTGATCCATATTTAAACAGAAAATAAGAATCGCTAGATAATATCACAACCAGGGTTCGTTTTAAACTCCAAATCTCAGGTCACTTTGGCTTCACCAGCAATTGCAGAGAACTCCTCATCAATGGACACTACTAATGAAACCGATGAACAGCTGAACATTACATTATTTAAAAGTAAACAGCAGAGCAAAGAATGAAATTTAAATCATCTACACAGAAGTGAGATCAGACCTGGATAACCCGTGAAGTTTCCAGATAAAACTCCCGGAACCACAAAAATCCTAAATCTGTCAAGTTCGCAAGTGTAGCTGCGATAAAAAAAAAGTACAGAATAACGTCTGTCAGTACCCAAGGATAAGAAACCCACCACAAAGGATACCCAGCGCTGAAAAGACGACACTTTTTTCAGTACCAGTGCCATACCTCGATAGTCAAGTATGTGGGGGAAGAAAGCTAGTCTATTGAAAAAATTCTCGAGTTGTCTCATATCTCCTACTGGAATGTCGATATCATTGCCAGTGAAAAAGCCGCCTGATTGTTTTGGGCTGCCTCCAGATACGAGCTCGTGAATCAAATACTGCAAGCAATGCAGCTGCGAAATATTGACAGGTCAGGGACGTTCTTGCTTTACATGCAGTCGAATGGCCAACAAATGAACCTTGGCATAAATAGTCAAGACTGCATCGTAATGCACTGAATAGAGATTCACGAATAGCGCTCTTCTTAAGCAGTAAAGATTCATACTGCCCGATATCATAAATAAAAACCACGTTACAAATACTTTCATTTAAGTGACTACAAAATCACTAAATCCCATCTGGGGAAGATGTGAAACCTGTCCAGCAGTCGGAGCAGCTGGTCGCGTGCGAAAAGTCACTGGGACTCCAACACCCTCTTCTCGAAGTCTTGATGCCTGACCAGCTAGGTGGCTCGTGTTTCCCATCCAATCGGCAGCAATAATTCTCATGTCGTTCAAGACACTGTACGTCGCAAAGTAGGACATCAATAATGTAGACACAACTGGATACAGCAATGGCGTCAAGAGGAAGAGAAAATGAATACAGATGATGAACTTATACTAACAAAAAAGCATTTTACTATCATTACCGAGATAGATCTTTCTTCTTCTTGAACGTGGTGCGAAGCATTATCGCAAGTTTATTTTGGACAAATTCCTGAACTTGTGCATGCAAGACCTCCCAAATCGAGTCGGCCACAAGGGTGTCCACTCTCTCCATCATGGTACCAACTCCTTTTATGTAGCTTATGAGTTCCACCAGAGCCTTTCTCTCTAGAGGAGTGTAGTTGCAACGAACTACCTGAGGATGAAAACCATGTGTGAAAAATTGCAACCAGCCAAAACCCACCAAAAAACTTATCCAACATACATCTTAAAAGGAAATGCATTAAAATACATGTGGAAAGGAAAGCAGACAATGCTCTCAACCTTCTCATAATCAGAAACTTCATTGGATCTCTCAGGATCAAATGGAGTCGCATCTTTAGCGGGTCGAGAAAATTTCCAAGCACTCTGTTCCCATATTCGCCCTGTCCACTCACTCAACAGTTGAAATCCCTCTACAACAACCAGATACATGTCTTGCTTGACATGTGTACTTTCTGCTGAGTCCGCATCCTTAGCCATTTTCACCAGTTGCAGCTGCCACAAAGAACGAGCAAAGAAAAATGATGCCAAGCTCGTCAGCTCAGCCGGAAACGGAGAAGGAAAGCTAACAGAAATGCATACTTCGACAAATGAGGACCCAGCTAGTACAGTAGGAAACCTGGTTCAAAGCAGCGGCAAATCGTAAGCTGTACTCATCATGCTGAGATCTGATCGTCCCCATGTGATTGACAATGAGATACTCCCTCTGGTACGTGCTGTTAGTTAAGGATTCTTTCAGTCAAATGACTGCAAGGATGGCAGTCTACATCCACAGATTTCAAAAGAACAAAGAAATCAATCCCAACATTGACAAAAGAATATAACAGTTGCAAATATAGAACGAGCTCCGACAGTCAAAGACAGAGCAAAAAAGCAGAGCAGGGCTGTTGAGGTGGATATTCTGAAGCTTCTCGGGGGCTGAGCTCATGAGGCAAAGGAACTCCAATCTGTCGAACCTGAGCTGAAACCTTCTGGAAGTAAGGTGCCAGCTCCTTGAGGATGCTTGCAGGTGCTAGATGCAAGTCCGGAAAGGCAGGTATAACCGGATCTCCCTGAAACACGAAAAAACGCGCAGTTTGCAGATGGACAGAATAAGATACTCAGGTAGAATAACAATAGCCTGAATAATATGACTTTAATACAAAGTTAGGACAGTTTTCGTTTCCATGAAACCACAGCCGAGGCGGAAAATGATCAGGACAGCTTCGCCGCTTGAGATTGGATCCGCGTTTACAAAACATCACTATTCATTCAAGTACACAAAGACATAGATGGATAGTGTCTAACCCTGAAGACACGTATAAGTCGAGGAAGTTTGATCCTCTTAAAAAATGATTCTCCTTCTTTCTCTCCAGATGTGGCCAGTACCACCAGAACGGGCAACACTCGGAGAAGACAGTGCCGCTCAGAATAGAGTAAAACACGATCCGATTCAAGAGATTCGAGGCAGAACAATATGAGAACTTGCAGCACGTCCTCCACACTATAACAAAATAAATGGTGGTCAAGGTAATGACAAAAGACCGAGAAATGTTGAAGAGAACAAATACAAAGACAGGAGGATCAAGAAAGCAAAAATATATATACTACAGAAAGCTCTGAAGACATGTCCCTGAATTACAATTCGAAGGAGAGGAGGATACCCATTTACTCGAAACACCTCTGCTTGCAAATTCAGGAGGATTGTCCATCGAGTGCTAAGGAAAATCTGCTCAAATAAGAACACAACAAACTGAGATTCAACCGGCGTCAACTATTTAGTAAGTGATTTCGCCACAAAAATCTATACGAAAGAGAAGAACTTCCCTTCTAAAGCTAGTATTTGAGCATCAAAGGCCCACAAGATTTCATTGCGCACGGTAACAAGGAAGATTAAATGGCAACAACCTGCAAGTCGTCAAGTTCTTCACGCATCCCATCAGTATCAGGCCACTGCGTGCTGACTTGGGTGAACGTTCTGCATACAGAAGGAGGTTGGTTTTATGGACTAACGAGTCGGGCAATCCATAAAGGATAGTATGCTCCAAAATATAGATCCATACCAGTATCTGAATGCTTTGATTCACTTAGCAGATTCTAGAAACAACGTACGTACACATACATTTATATTAAGATGTTGCAACAGGAACTATACACCAATAGTTGCAACATCTTCATTTCGGTTTAGCATGAACATATACTAGAACTAGCTCAAGACAGATATGCAGGATAGGACATGACTAGCTGTGGCAACAGACCTCTTATACCAAGAAAAATCATTGGGAATACTGGCCTTCGCATTTTTGAGGTGATCCAGCTGCAGAAGTACATCCAGAAGCTTCAGCATGCCCCTGCACATCCACCGCTAACCTCGTTACTACCTTCAGATTACAGTAATGCGATAAGATACGGCTTGACAGAGGGTGACAGCTTATTCTGCCTGAGTGTCTCTTGGCTTAACCTAAGGCCTAAGGTACAATTAAACTTTTAGGGGATCCGAATATTCCTCGAGAGTCAGAGTGACAGAGGGTGTCAAACTGAAAATTAACATTCTAGGTTCACTTCTATTTGTGTCTTCACCAGTCTTAGGTATTATGGATATCCACGGTTACTGTCTCAAGCACAGCTAACCGTATGCCTCCCCCATACACATTCGTCTAAAATGTGCAACTGTTTGTCATGATCACCGACGTCTATCGTTCACACGTTTGCAATTCGAGGTAATTAACTACGCTTAGTGAAGTGAGGAACTTGACGACATGCAAGTTGTTATCAATATATATCCTGGTTGCCAAGGGCAAATAGCATTTGTTAATCAATTTCTTGCCTATGCACAAACTAAGCTATTTTTGAAGATGTACAACTGGAACGCGTATATACGATACTTGTCAGACCATTGACATCCTCCGAGCATACAATAGATATTAACCATGACCCGGAGAAGACGGGCATAAAACAATCCCATGGAAGGATAGGTGCAGAGAAACCTGTGCAGTACCACATGTGCGTGACTGTAGGGCCCTTAACCTTCTTGTCGGACCGCGAAAATTTGTGCATATCACTTGCGAGCTGTTCGAAACAAACCAATGATGAAATCAGTGACGTCTACGGCAAAATCAAAATAACAATCCAAAAGCTTGCCAGTCCAACAAACGGACATCAAGAAATACAGCCTTGATTTTTTATCAAGCGAGTGAAGGTCAAGAAAGAAATATACTTGCGACGTCAATCGATAAAATGCACAACGATAGCAGGCTGACCAAGATCCAAGTTGGGACACACAAAGACAATGCAATTCGATAATGCAAAACAACTCAAATTGATTAGCCAAAACCGTCATACAAGATATACAATAAGCACAGCCACCTCACTCTGTTAACCAATAAAAGAAACATATATGAACAGATGCATGTTGACCGATTCAATATCAAAATAAAATTCAACCTTACCTTCGTAGACGCAGCGGCCTGCCATCGTTGCATTCCACGCAGACGACCAATCTCCACATCCAACACCTGATACGTCTCCAAGTACAAGTCTCCTTGACTATGCTTCATATACTCTGGCAGCTGTAAACGCATTTGCATACAAGCGGCAGATTAAAAGGCTGTACAATTGGACTCGCACGTGCAAGACTTCATATTTTCCAGCTTTTTTCAAAGAAATTTCTCAGCACAATAATATAATACTGTAGTAACAATTAAAAAGCGTTGCAAGAAGCTGCAGTCTCAAACCTGCGGTAAAGCTTTCACACAGCTCCGGTAAGAATAAAGAACAGCCACAAGATCCCGTCCCTCCATAACAAGAGTATCCTGTTACAGAAACAAAAAAAGCCCAACCGAGATACAATCGTAAAGGAAACATAAGCAGGCATCGACGCGAAACTCTAAAGCAATAAGAATAAAATGGCAGATTCTCCCAAACAACAAACGTTTACCAAACGAAATTGGGACATACCAGCTGCGTGATTGCAATCGTATCCTCGGCAAGTGAAAGCTGGTAAGCTGGAACATCCTCGTAGTCTGCAATCATCATGCAGAAGGAATCGAAGTTTCATAGTTAGAAGCTACACTAGCTGAAAAAAACTGTGAAAACTAAATATTATCCAGAATGCTCGACTTCACACTACAACAACAAGAGCATTTACAATTACTAAGCAGCAGGTCATTCTACAATCTCATAATTCTGCTATTGAAACAACAAACGTGTGGAAGTTGACGATGGAAGTAAGCGCACCTATTGCACTCTCAGTAGTGCTGCGACCACCAATTAATGTGACAGCGAGTCCTTGAATGTCAGGCTGGTCATCCTGCCATTACAAACCCACAATTTAATCTTATCCCTAAAGGCTTCGATTTAACACAACCTATAAATGATGGCGAATATACTCGATGGCGAACAAACCTCATCCTTTAGAATTTAAGAAGTGTAGAGGAGCTAACTTTCACCTACAAAAAATTTCAGCTTCTAGCTCTTTACAAAACCAGGAATTCCACGAATAAGTCTCTCATTAAAAGATCAGTCAAAAAAACTGCTTTCACCTAAGTCAATTCAGGATATCAGTATGATAACACATCATGACTCAGAAGACCATCTTCAAAATGACATTAACAGAGAAGCTGTCTATTCAGGAAAGATGGTAGAAACTCGCTGCTCGACGTTCGCCCTTGTCAAAGTAAAGTGAGGTACAAACTCAGAAATAGTTGTGAGAATTCAATTCCAACCACATAAACGTATATGAAAATTACCGTTCTATCAATATGAAACTGGTGACAGGGTTGCTCATAGTTAAAGAATTAAGCAGATTCAATTCCTCTTCTGATTTGTAAATCACCCACTGAATTGTCATAAGTACATATGAGGCCCTGGTATACAATCCATCGTCCATCAAGCAACGTCTAGCGGGAATGAAGGATTTGGAAACATAACGCTCGTCTAAGAACCTTCCGCACTATATGAGGTGCTCATGCTCGCAACCCCCCTATTTCAAGCCTAGGAACGTTCCAGCGCATCAGGATTGCAAAAAAGCTCAATAAAATCTAGAGGAAAGAGATTTCAAAACTAGTTTCAAGTCCACTTTCTGCTCTTAAATCAGTACCGGACATCTCTAACGTCCCTATCGCCAGCCTGCTTGTATAGAGCCTTCGATTACTGTCTTTCTAGGAGCCGGACTCTCTCTCATGGAAAAGCAAAAGATGGTCATCGCACCGTCAGAGACTAAAAACGAACAGTTCAAACCACCTAAGGTCTCTATGGTGCACATTACGGTGAAATGCGGAATTTCTTTCAAGAATTTCAGGTCCGGCTAGGAATCCTAGAACTGCAGTTAATATCTAGGAGATGGAAGTGGTGGCAATCGCTCCGGTAGGTAAAGCCTAGATTCAGAAGCAAACAACATGTCTACGGCGATGGCCAGTACTTTGTTTCTCGCCACCCTCGCAATGTCCATTAGAATCTATTTTGAAACTAAATTGAATTAAAATATTTCACTAATCCTAAAGCATCACATTCCCCGCCATTCATTCCCAGTGTCCATAGCTTTGATCGCGTTCAAACATAAGCGCAATGCACTCATGTAGCAATAGTAAAAAGCTGCCAAAATGTTGTCGCACGTTGGCAGGCGTGTTCCATATCCCGTCGAAATGGTCTAGAATCGTATTGTGAAATTGAATTGAACCAAGCGAGCTGATTAGTCCCTCAATCATCTCCCTGCCATGCATCTACGGAACAGGACATTGCTCATGTTCCAACCTACTCCCTTGCAACGAAGGCCGGGCCTCAACCCTACCAAAACCCTCAGAAAATCAGGGTACAACCGGCCAGTACAACCGACAGAGCTACTTATTCTACAGCTTCATAAATCAAACCTCAAGAACTAGCTCTCGAATTCGAATTCAGAGACTCCTGCAATTCACATTTCCTCCCAATCATCACTATTAGACTCTCCCAGATTCCAATAAAAAGTCTCCAAACTCAAATGCACCGACCAAAACAGGAAAAAACATCACGCCTCAAAATCTTTTCGGAAGAGACAAATAGTGTCGGTGTATATTTACACCATTCCAGAAATTCTCATCTACTGCCAATCACCACTACTAGCTTCTCAGAGATCACATTCGCGAAATGCAACATCCAAAGCACCGACTTCCGAAAAAAAACTAGAAAAAAAAACTGAAAAAACTATAATGTTAAAAAAATCGATGCACGCGTATCATTCCAGCAATTCGCATTTCCTCTCAATCACCACTACTAGCTTCACCGAGATAGCATTCGCGCAATCCACCATCAAATGCACCGACCAAAACAGAAAAAAAAAAGTAATAAAACTAACAAACCCAAAAAATTAAAAAAATCGGCGTACATTTTATACCAGACAAAAATCGGAGCGTACGATACCAGCGTATCATTCCAGCAATTCACATTACCTCCTGATCACCACTACTAGCCTCTCCGACATCGCATTCACGAAATGCACCATCAAATGCATCGTCCAGAATAGAAAACAGCAGAAGCTCGCAAACTAAAAACGTAACAATTCGGCCTACATTTTTAACCAGCCAAAAACAAAATCTCAGCCAAGTCGGATCTAGCCAACTGACAAACCTCAAGCGAGAAAGTGGCCAGAGCTGCCACGGCCTCCTCCACAGGGACCGCCATCCCCGCCCCGACGCAGATCGTCTCCCCGCCTTTCACATATTCTCACCACCCCGCGCGCACTCCCCCAACGCTTCCACTAAGTTACGTCCCGCATTCAAGCTCCCCCCCTGTAAGTTAGCCCTAAGAGCTTCAAAAACCATAACTGCACCAAAACAATCCACTCCAAGCGCAGAGATCCTTGCACACCAAAAAGCTTAGTAACTCGGTGCCGCCGTTTCCAGCTTTCCTGCGCAACGTTGAAGATCCTCGGCGTCAACGCCGATGTTGTGCAGGTGAGGTGGATGGACGCGCACACGCAGCGGCATTGATGCGGACGAGGGGGAGCAGATCGAGGCACCGATTGAGGGAAGGGGAGGCGAGACAACAGTCGCAACGACTGGTTTCTATTCTGGGAAGCGCGCTCATCAATGCCGCAGCAGCAGGCAGGCAGGTCTGTGTATGTACGTATATGGTATCGTTGTTCGTATCCTGGACGAGTCTACTTGTACGTTATCGTATCGGTGTACGCTTGGCGGGGACGCTATTGTACTGTACTGATTTGTGGTGAACTCCACCGGCACTGTACTGTACTGTACTGGTCCGGCGTTCTTGGTTTGGTGCAGCTGGTTTGGGGTGGGTGCTTGGATGCGGCCTGCACTGATGGGACAGGGGTGACTGCTGCTTCACACTACTGTAGTGCTGTGCAGGTAGAGAATCTTTTCGCGTGTGATGTACTGTACTGTACTGTACAGTACATTTAAGAGGGGGTGAAATTCATCTCAACTGAGACTCTACAGTAGTTGCAACCAGCCCTTTTTTTTCCTTTTTGCTAAAGTGACAAGATGGCAATCAGTTAAAATTTGGTGAACCATTGTATTTCTACATTCATCCATCTTTTGGACCAAAATACACTTTTCAATCATATTCATGCACTTTTTCATTCAAATTTGGCAACTTCATCCACTTTCTTTTTTACATGGAAAATTTTTGGCGAAAAAAGATTACTTTTATCTAGCGAAAAGTTAGATAATTATTTTGAAATGGTGCAATCTGGCCCCATGGTGCCAGAACAAAAAGGGTTGGTTGCAACATGGTGTATTTTTGCCGTGTATTTAACATAGAAGATGCACAAATTGAAGGAATGAGTAGTGTCAAAAGTGTGTTTTCTTTGTTAGATCTGATGAGACTCATCACACTCACAATTTGGATCATAGTTGCAAATCCTACATGTACAAGATCCAAAGCTACAATATTGTGACTTGTATTCTATCTATATGGTGTTGTATTTGACCATGATAAGGTTCAAACATAAAATGACTTCCCAATGAATGATGTTAATTGTTGCATGGGAATTGCTAGCATGTGAGCATAGAATCTACATTATAGACACCTTCTCTGGTTATAAGTGTCTACATTATAAGTATTTGTTTAATAAGTTCTTTCCATCTTATAATATACCTATGTTATAGGTACATAATTATGTTATAAACGCCTTCAAATGGTTGTTGGTACATACCTACAATTAGATTTAAGAGTAATAGGCTCACGTCTATATACTCACATGCTAGCATTATTGATTGTTGGATTATCAATCTAATAGTGATGTCTTGCCATATTTTAGTACATAAGCTGTATTCTAGGAATCAAATATGATGTTGTCTATATAGTTTTCTATAGCCTTTCCACCACTGAAATGTATACTACAAGTGTAAAGATTCTATAGTCACAAACAAAAGTTCACATTGTATTTTATATCATATGTTTATTTATTCCAGATAGACACTCCAATAACCTCACTGACTTATACTCCCATTGAATTTCAATCCTCCACTATAGGAAAGGCTATTTTATCATTTTCAAAGATAAGATATGTTTTCATGGTATATAATTTGAACCTACTATCATACTATATTAAGCCAAAATTTTATTTAGTCCCAAATTGTTTTAGGATTTAAGAGAATACTAAAATGTGTTACAATAATAAAACAATTTCTTTTACTTTTTGGAATATTTTACATATGATTTTAGAAAGTATCTATCAAGTCAGACTTGAAAAAAAATTATCAAATTAACTTAGATGCATCTAAATTAAAAAATTTGCTAGAAAAAAAATCAATTTCCAATCCTTGAAATCTTATATGATAAGATTAAACAATTAAATTATCCACAAAAAATTATAGATTTCATGAAACTCATCCCATTAGTTTTTCAACTTGTGATTTTACTAAAAGAATTTTGAATTTGAAAATTAAAAAGGTACAAATTTGAATTTTGAATATGTTTTTTCATCTTTCAATTTCATCTCTTGTGAATTGTGATCTATTATTTCAATGCTTGATTCAATTGAAGATTAAAGTTTTTGGAGGTTCTATTGAACTAGTACAATAGTATTTTTTTCCATTAAATTATCAACAATACTTGTTTATTAGAGGTGAAAGGAAAAAAATAAAGATTAAATAAGACATTACAAACCATATAACACATCATGGTGTAAACCAAATTACCATGTCTTTATATAATTAGAAAATCAAGAGATCGTATTGAAATACATAAATTTCAAGTTACAATAAAATATTCATCGTTAGGAAATTTTCAAAATTTTAATTGGAATAGAAATTAGACTCAATAGACTTTGTTTCATTAGTCAAATATATGGCTAAAATTTAAAACAAGGGCAATGAGCTAGAATTGGTCAAAATATACTATTGAGTGATCTATAGATATAGCATCATCTTTTCTATAAAAGATAATAATATTACAAAGTGGAAATACTGGGAAGGCACATAATATATGTAAGTCTCTTATATACATTTGTCCAAGCGGTATTATATGATATCCTATAAGTAATGCCTTTAGAATATAAATATTTTCAAAATATTCCAAAATATTTTAAAATACACTAGAATATGCTAGAATATGCTCTTGTATGATTTTGTAAACCCTAGATTATCTCTAAAAAATTTAATTTTTAGGCTCAAGGTTTAAAAAAAATTGTATAGGTTGGACACAATGTTTTCTATTTTTTACCAGTGCCCCCTTTGAGAGGAAATATCCAACACCACCTACCGCCTAAAATAGTTGGTTGAAAAATTGCCTTTTTCATCTTTAAACTTAAATAAATGAAGCCTATCTTTGAAGTAGTGAGCCGATACTTATTAGACTCTTGGGTGAATAGGTATATTATTCATTTCTAGTGAGTAACCTTGAAAGTCATACATTCAACACTTATTGTCCCAGATTACAACGTATTAAGATTAAATGCTCCTTGAAGTCATCTAAAGGACACAAAAAGTCTACAAGACATTACACATTAATATATATATCATTGCAAATAATACAATTACACTGATATATCCATTCATACGTAGCATGCTTCATGTGGGGTGTTAAAGGATCATAATCAATTCTTTTTATATCGTTAGTTTTTATTAGTACAGACAGTGACTTTTAGAGGAGTGGTGAAGCTATTTACATCCATCAACATAAATGACACATAAAATGTAGATGAAATATACATATTCATCCAAAAATGTATAAATTCATCCATAGTAGAGTGATATTGCCCCTAGATTTTGTAGCAATTGAGCAATTTTATCCCTTGAAAACACAATAATCTATGGTAAAATATTCCTCCCGAAAAATTGTATAGCTCTTGAGCAATAAATTAGCCCCAAAAGAAACACTAGTCATAACATTCTTGAGGAGTCCTTCTACAATATCAATGTAAAAAAAAATAAAAATTCATGTCACTGTGACCCACAATACATGGACAAGCTTGCATTCAAGAATTTCTACAACGAAAAGGGTCTTAATTTATGGAAAGCAAAGGGCCCTACCGTCAAGTTCAAATATACTAAGTAGTGAAATTACTGTAGGTTGCCCTTTACTAATTTTCCACTATTTGACACTATATGATTATTTCTTGTTATTGTATAAGAATGCACTACTTTTGAATTAGATATTGTTGTAATTGGGACTCATGAACCTCCATGTGTACAAATAAAAATATTTGTAGAAGTATTTGTTGACTTTGATGGCTTGTAAAGTAACTTTCTTGCGAGAACACAACCTAATTATTTAATTAGGCAACTGAATTTCACTATTTAGTGTACAGTACGTCATTGCAAACACTACAATTCTACAGTTCCTTTCACCAACATTGATATATGGCATGCTCCATCTGCTAGTCCCCTTAGTAACTCTTCTACAACAATCCTACAGTAGTAGTAAGCTAAGTGTGCCTCAAGACCTGTTACCAAGTCCTTCTTCAGTTGCCCACCTTGGGGTTGGACAGACAGACACAGTCAAATCAGCTTCAATCCACACATCTTCAGCTCTATGGAAATGTGTCCGTGTGTATGACCCTTTCTATCAGATTCGCATTGCTGGATGCCAGGACCTGAAGAGGTGGAAAAGCAAGCCTAAGGAACCTGTGGCAGAAGGAATGAATGTGCACCGACAATTAATATCAGGACCTGACCTCGCCTAACTTACCTCAGGCAGAGCTTGCAATTGTCCTGCACGCGGACGTACAAAGTGCAGTCATGCAAGGAGTCCCCACTTTTAGCTTTTCTGTAAACCCTAAGTTAAGTTAACTTATGGTGGTGAACTGGTGATGTGAGCATGTTTCATCAGTGTCTTTGCCAAGAAGCTTATGCTGAAATCTAAGCTCCAAGAGATTGCAGTGACAAGGAAGCTCTGTGAAGATTAGCTCTATTTGAGATGGTGGAGGATTTCAAGCTTTCATTTGCAAAGGCTCGTACATTGGTCTGTTACTGATGAGGTTGGATGTCCCATATTTGATCACTTGTAAAGAATGGTAGTACTGTATATTCAGTATAGTACAGTACATGATTCTTTGGGGAGAAGTTTGCAGTTATAGAACTCTAATGAGCCCTGTCAACAAAGTAGCTAGTTGGAATCATTTTCACATACTTCACTGCATGTGGAAGCATGCAATAGCCTGATTAGGCTGCACAAAGAAAGTGCATTCTTTCGTGTGCAATCCACTGAACTGTTAGCTTACCAAGATCACATTGGTCCAACATTGGTCATGCAATGTTTTGCAATTAGAATTTAGAAGTACTATCATTGGAAGCTCATCAAAAAGTACTTAAGAATAACAAAAGAATATCCTAATTTAGACTTTGGACAAACCAAATTAGATGCAATTGGAAAGAAGCTAAAACACAAGAAAATTACAAAGGTGTTGGCAAATTGTGGTCATTTACAAGAATTTTCTTTTCTTTTGCAATATGGACTAAAAATGTTCTTACCATAAATGGGAAAAAAATCAAAATAGGTTTCTTTGACAATGAAAATACAAAAAAAACTTCTTAAAAAAAAATCTCTTTTTTGGTGCCAATTTGAAGGTAGTAATAAAACCTATGTAAGGTGATGTGGCATCTAGTGTTAAAACACGTCATGGTGTGTTATTTACTAGGATAAGATGACTTCCTTAACCCATATTATGGTTTTAGGGAGTCCTTAGTCATTTAAGAATCCCATATAGAAGTTGACTATTTGTTATTGTCAACTGGGAGTACTTAGTCATTTAAAACCGCCATATAGAAGTTAACTATCTTTGTTCATGTAGAAGTTCATCATGACATTATTGCCATTTGATTTGACTAGGCGCCCAATGCACATGACAAAAAGCTAGAGTTTGGATTGGAATTGATATTGAGATCTAGCATCAAAAACTTGTTGAAGGCAATTAAGGATGGGACTTACATTTGCATCCAAACTATAGTATCCTATCATGCCATGTTAGAAACTCACTTTTGCACACGTCGACCAACCGATGAGGATGTAGAGAGATGTGTAGTCATTTCATCATGACATTTGAATCCAAATACATTTATTACTTAGTCCTGATGGTTTGCGGGGGCAACATTATCAGCTAGGAGAGCACTTGAAAAGATGTTCTTAACACTCTTTTGTATTGATTTTGATTGATGTTTTGATTGATAGTTGTGGCTATACAATGTGTTTTGTATAGTGATCTATAATAACATGACACCTAGATTTGATTATCCAAGCAAATTAGACTCAAAAGTAATATAAAAAATTCAACACTAACTAGGTAACAACACTTAATTGTGACCTATTTAGAAGACAATTCCACCTAAATTTTTGATAAAAGTGTATAACTTCCATGCATGAGAGTGTAGGGTCGATTCATATAGATTTCAAAGTGCATTCTAAGAGAATCTTGAATCCCCATTCAACTACCAAGTAAACAAGAGATTTTACAATTCAATAATAGAAAGTATGTTTGAATCCTTATTTAGACGCATTTAGATGTAATCACCATACCCAAACTATTGTAATTCAAGGGCAAGATTTGCACCTCCATGTAGATATATACAAATTTGTTTGGAAAATATATTTTGACACATGCTTAAAATAAAAATATTTTGCATGATTATTTTGTTTCATACAAAAAAAATTCTTTTAAAAAAATTCTCAACAAAATTCTCATCTATTTTAAAAATATTTTTTGTCAAGCCCTACCTACAACTATAAAAAAATAAAAAAAATCCTATACTAATTTTAGAGCATTCCTAGTCCACTCCGCCAATTGTCCCTTCAAATAAGCTTTTCACTTTTCACATGTTCTTAATTAAAACATGAATTTTTTTAAATCATTATAGGGCATCCAAGAGTGCTTTGAATAGGTAAAAAAAATTCAAATTTAGACATTTGACAATGAAATTAAAACACTTCAAGATTAACTATAAGACAAAAATCATAGAGGAATTGGCAAATCATGGCTACTAAAGAACATTGCACTCCAAAATTTAGACAATTGGAGTGCAATGTACTTTGGTAACCGTGATTTGGCAACTCCTATATAGTTTTTGTCTTTTAGCTAGCTCTGAAGTAATTTCATTTCATTGTCAAATGTCTAAATTTGAATTTTCTTGTACAAAGTTAAAATACTCTTGGATGTGCTTTAATGATATTTAGAAATTCAAGTTCTAAATACAAAGCAATGGAAAAATAGAGTTATATTTGGTGTGACAGATACTATTGAAGATGCTCTCAAAGTCGTTTTCCATGTGGAGCTAGGGCCCGTGAAAACACCAATGATCGGTGGGATGGGAGTCTGGTTTTTTAGGAGTCCCCATCCCATTAATCATTGGTGGACTCTATAAGGAAGTTTGCCCTTAGAGCATTGCTAGTGTTTCTCGTCAAATGGGCTCCCCTAAGCTCTAAGAGGCACAATCACCTGTAATCTTGCCTTACTCCCCGTTCATCCCTGCTATGCTCACTCCCCATCAAAAATCACTATGCCATTTGAATTGTCAGGATGGTCCAAAGTTACTATTCTAAGCCTTCTAGGGCTTTAGGAGCACTGAAATTTGATGTTAAAATCAATGTGAACAATGATGAATAGGACATAACAATTGTTGACAAACTCTGTGAGGTATAGTTATTGCATTTGGCAAGAACAATGTCTTGGTGTTTGGAGGGACAATTTTAGTGTTACCGGGCTCCCATCAACCCTAGCCAAGGACCTGGTGGCGCTACATTCGTACACAAGCCACACCCAAGCCCGGGCCAGCCACCTTTGATGTGAAACATTGGCAATGTTCTTAGAGCATCTGCAATGGTCTCGGCAAAAGGTGATGTTATCGGCACTTCCAAGGTCTCGGTATGCGACCCTCTAGATCTGACAAATTTCCAAAATGTAGAGGGCCCACAAGTTTGCTCCCCGTAGAAATAATTATGATTGTCAACCCTTTTTCGCATTGTAAAGTGTGCCAATCAATTCAATGTTCCCTTGTTTCTACGGAAAGTCTTTTTTTAATGGAGATTCGTTTCTTTCTTTCCTTTTTTAATGCCAAAAAGTTCATTTGACGTTTGGATTGCTGAGACACCATTGGACCAATTTGTTCTAAAAACAACCCAGCATAATGCATGCCTCGTGGAATGCCCCTGCGTTTGCTAATGCAGGGACTGTTTACCAAGATACCACTGCAGAGTGCAGATGCTCTTAGAGCAGGGTTTTGAAGGGGCTGGCAGCTGCATTTGTAGTCTTATTAATTTTCAATGAGTGCGTCCATATGAGAAAAAACAGTTATAATATTCAGGACGGATGTCGAGTTTGAGTCAGTGGCTTTCATAAATCAACATGTTCTTACTTCTTACCTTGAGTCATCAGTAATCAGTCATCACTCACTCATCAGACAGGATGTTGAGCTATCTATGAGGTGATCAGAACCCTCAGGAATTATGGGTTTTATATTAAACCCATTCAATTGTCTGTGCCGAGGCCACTCAACTAACCTACCACTTTTTTTTAACTCAATAGGTTATCATTTCAACTTATTTGAGGACCCCAACAACAGAAGATTGATTAAGAGATAGGCTACAGGCTGCAGTCCACCTTAAAGTTTGGATTTCATAACTGAACTGTCACACATGATTCAGAAATGGGTTGGAAACCATATTCAATTGGAAGGTAGGATCATTCAAGGACCAATTACGTTCCCCATCAATGCATGCTCTACAAATCCAGAGAACAAATAGATGCTTGGTACACAATGTTGAAGATGCATAATGCACTCGGAAAGATTTCTCTTCATTAATATTTGCTCCCCCCGCAGCGGAATCTCACCATTGACGAGGGAGGGCGTTCAACATGATGGAATGCACCATATACAGTGGAATGCACCATGGTTTCCCACGCATTATGCAGGGGAAGCCCTCTCAGGTCGGAGGTCCCTGCATTTTCGGGCATGACCAACCTCGGGCTAACGCCCTCGGTCTAGTGCCCTTAAATGCAGGAACCCCCTCCCCTCGAGGCCTTCCCCTATACATAACTTTCTGTACCAGAGAGAAGGACTGCCCTCCTTCCAATTGAATGGTGTGGAATGTTCCAATCAGTAGCTAATATACATGTGTCGACATTTGTCAAAGTTTTAGGAAAGCAAGTCATTAGATAAGAACTAATTTCCTTTAAGCATCTGACACAATTGTGTGCATTTTTCTATAAAGTGAAGTGAATGGCGAAATAAATAAACCTAACTAAAAATATGTACAATAAACTTACTTATTAATCAATGATTTGATTGAGTAATTCCTAGGTTAAATTTGCGATTGACTTGATTCATCAAACTGAATTAACCCCTAAAGGACCACTGTCCCTTCAGGGGACAAATGTGTTTTTGGGCAAGTACCTATGGGCTGGAATTTTGTTGTGCTTATTTGAAACTTTTTTTGAAGATAGAAAAACTGATCATCTTTGTGGGAATATAATTTTTTTCACAATCGGTGCCCGGGAACAAAAGTTATGACCAAATAAGCTCAAACGAGGGGACGCAGGGCAGCCGGGCAGCAAAAAAAAATGGACAAAAATTTGAATTTTTTTTTAATATTTTTTTTCTTATAGATTATATTTTTGTCTATCTGGAAAGCTTTGATTCATTTCATTTTGATTTGTTATGAGAAAGTTATGGACATTCTTGTTTTAGGGGCAGTTAGAGCATCTTCTTGAAAATAATAACTTGTAGGATTCATTTCTGAATGCAATTTTTCAAATTTTTCAATTTTTTTTCCATGGTCTGATTTACTTGCTAGAACAATCTCACCACTGGGATTAGTGCATTTTAATTCCATCTAAAATATATGAATATTTTAGATTTTCCTTCTTTCTTGTACCTACTTCTATTTAACAAATTTTTTAAGAATGATAATTAAGTTTTTTTGAATATTTTTTTTTCCCCCAGACTCTCAACTCAATTCTCCACTATAAAGATTTAAAGCTCAAAACTCTGTAGTGCAAAAATTTTAAGTTAAAAATGTTCAAATTCAAAAAATCTAGTCCCGCAATGTGCTGAAAAAATTGTTTTTTTTTCACTTTAAACGTAGATATCTTGCAATCTGTGTGGTCAAAAATTCTGAAATTTTTTCCACACACTCTCATACTAGTTAGGTGTAAGATCCAACGGTTAGATGTGAAAAAAAAATAATTTTCAATTTTTTTTACTCTTTGCTATAGATATGGCAGTTTTGAGTGTTTTTTGGCAGAAAAAGGCCTTGGTCCTTTAGGGGTTAAGCCAGTTCCATAAATTGCCTGACCTCCACTTTAATGTACCAAAGCTTACAGTATTGACCATGTGGGGATGAAGTTAGCAGATGAGGATTTCACAAAGGGAAAGACAACCTTTGTGAAGGCTACTGAATGTTATGTATGGCCATTGAAATTAGACACTTACAATTTTTGGAAAATCTATCAATTCAATTTTGATCTTTTATAACTTTTGCAAACAAAGGTAGAAGCACCCAACACTAATAGTGTAGCCAATTGTGTCACTTTTTTTTTTTGAAACACATCGACCAACTCCATTGCAAAAGGAACAAGTACAACGAACTAGAGGCAAGCCTTGGCAAAAAATTTAAGGATTTTCAAACAACTAAACTTGCAAACCCAATGAGTACCAGGCAGCCAACAATGACTGGAAGCCAAACAACCTCACAAACAAACTAGCTGAACGACCAATTGTGTCACTTTTTAGACAATGCAATCTTTTTAGAATGTAAATCTAGGTAGACCTTAGATAGCTTATCATTTTGGTCAGCAAACAATAACCTATTTATGGTCTATCTATATTTAAGTTCTAAAATGACTACCATCTCTAGAAAGTGACGCAATTGGATATAGTAAGTTGGTTTTGGGTGCTTCTAACTTATATTTGAATGTTGTTCTTGAACTTCATCCAAATTTGATTGCAATATATCTTTACACCATTAAATAATGAGTACTCTGTGCCACACAACAATGGTTGCCAGATAAATTTGTTTTCAATTTTCAATAACACTACCTTAATCTAAGATGGTTGAATAAAAGATTTATATAGGTTCCATATATCAATTGTAAGTCTTGTCATAAGTTGAGTTTGCATGCAAGCAACTCATTTTCATTATGACACACAATGAAACTTCCCTTACTGCATGAGAATGGTGGAAGTAGTTTTTAGCTCTATGCGCCGAAAGCCAGTTAATTAAACATGCTCATGAAGTACAATAATTGTATTTGATTGGTTCAAATTGGTTGTTTAACTAAAAAAATTAGTGATGTATGACACACACTACAAGAAACACCCATTTTAGGTGACGAGCCCTAATTTTTTATGACAAATTTTAGGTGAAGTCAATGTTGACAACCCAAATTTTTTATGTCAACAAAAATGTACAACATAACATCAATGTTGACATAAAAACATTGGATTGTCAATATTAATGTTACGTTGTACATTTTTGTTGACATAAAATTTTTGGGTTGTCAACATTGACATCACCTAAAATCTGTCATAAGAAATTAGGGCTCGTCACCTAAAACGGGAATTTCTTATAGTGACAATCAACTCCATTAATGATTTGTGTAGTAGACTTTATGCACATAAAGAATATGCAAATATAGAACTACAATTTGTTAAGCAAGTAGGGAATTTGCATTATGAGAGGTTTCATTGTACAATGAATTAGTCTTAAAACAAATTATATCTTCATATGTAGTTTAGTTGGAAATTTTAGTTGAGATAAAAAAACTAAACTTGAATGTAAGCGTGCACAAGTGAGTTGAAATAAAAAAATCTGTTGATAGTAGAATGACCAATTATGGCCTTAAGGTCTAATTCATTCTATATGGTCTGAAAAGTATCATTCAAGCTCAACTTATGAAAGGACCTCTAAAAAATGCACAAGACCTATACATGTCATTATGTTACTTTGTATAGACAAATTTTGGTTTGGAGACCACCTAGATGTCAACCCTCTAAGGATGGGACCTATCACCAAGGTACTTTGGCAAAAATGATCCAATTTCAGGGCCAATTGGTACACTCTTCATTTCTACAATTATAATCTTGAAAGTCATCCATTGACCACTTTTTGGCCTCAACATCCTTCTAAGGTAGCATGAATTACTTGGTGTAAGTTTGCAATCAAGTATATAAATGATTGGATGATCTTGTATAATGATCTACTTACATGCAAATTTATCCTTACATGTTTGGGGAAGACCACATATATAGTCTTGAATTTTGTTCTCGGAATACGGATTATGTATTAAAATATGGCAAGACATGCACCTTTGGATTGAAAATTCATCAACTAACAAATTTCATTCCAAGTTCATTTTAATATTTAAACCTTATCATGATCAAATATAGCACCATATATGTAGAATACGTGGCCATTTTGCACTCTCAAACATGAAGGAAGTGTAGTAATGATCTAAATTGAAAGTGTCATGTATCATTGGATTAGGCTTAGTATAAACACAAACTTTTGTATTTGTTGTTTACATCATTTCATGTACCTCGTATGCCAAATACTCAAAAAACATCATGCAATCCAAATAAGGCTTCTCATACCTTTAAGGATTAACATTCATAGAAATTAGATACCTAATTTTGATACTGAAAAATAGAGATAAAAATTAAAAATTTCAATTTTTGTAAGATTGGATATTGGACCTATTTGTTGGTGTACAATATGTAACTGCTACTTTTCTCTAAATGCCTAGGGCCTTTTAGGATTTAAAAACATCATTGCTTTTGAAGTGTTATAGGTCTAAATGTCACTAAGGTATAGAAATCTCAACCATACAATCTTCTAATGTGCATCTTGTAGATGACATAAATCAAATTTGAAGTCATTTGGTCACATAGATTGCAAGATTATAATGTTTTAATGTTGAAAAAGGATGTTGAAATTTTCCTAGCAACACATTTGGAGGTGAAATTTGATTTTTAAACCTACTCAAATTTAAAAACTTTAAACTACAAAGTGCTTCAAAACCAACATACAAACACATTGGTGAAAGAAAATATCATTCAATTGACTCATTGTGTCTGCAAAATGGCTTTGGAATGTCATAAAATAGCAAGAAAAGTTGCAAAAAATGCATCTAAGGTTGAAATTCCATCTTCTAAAATGCCTCTCAGTCTCTCATAACTTCTTGGATTGATATGAAATTTTAATCACATAAACTAGACTAGTATGCGCAACTTTCTCCAAAAAAATTATTGGAAACAAACACTTGGATTGATATGAAATTTTAAGCATATAAACCAGACTAGTGTGCGCAACTTTCTCCAAATTTTTTATTGGAAACAAACATTGTATGAAGAAGAAACAAGCCACCAAAGTTCACCATAATCCAAAAATGTTCAAATTTAGAACTTCAAATTGTTTCCAAACATTCAAAACAACTTGGATTGACATGAATTTTTTTATCAAAATAACTAGACTTTGAGAGAACATAACTCAACAAATTTCACTAAAAACAAACATTGGATGAAGGAGATATAAGCCCTTGAAGTTGCAGCCATCAAAAATGTAGTTTGGTGAACTTGAATTGAACTAGTCAACTTCAAATGGCTTCCCAAAAATCAGTACACCTCGGAGATTGATCTGAAAATTTCACGACACAAAATAGAACATAGAGCACAGATTTTCCGACAAATTTTATTGAATTCAGACATCGGATGCAAAAGTTACAACACTTCAAATTGGACTTCCAGACAATGTGAGGACACTTTTGATCCCCTGGGTTTAACAATGCCCCCACGTCGATTGCCTGAAAAGAAAGAGCGAACGGTGAACAAAGAATGTTATAAGTGATTTCTTCTAGAAAACTGAGCAGGCTGATTTTGAAAATATCACGGTTAAATACACGGTCACATTAATGATCCTGTGTTGCCTGATGAGCCTCCTCTAGCACTCGAATTCTCAGCTGCACAAGGAGGAAAAATGAAGGGAGGGAGTTATACCTGATTCCAAAAATTAAAGGATGCGCAGAGGTGTGCTATGCTTCTCACATATGAGGAAGTGTTCATACCAAAGTCCCACTTTTCCTACAAACTGGCCTAAGTTAAATACTCAACCGTGCAGCCAAGTCCGTGGAGCAAGCATGCCTCAAAATTTAATCAATCTTACTGTGCAGTCACCTCCCTTGCGCCAGAGTGTATGAAATCGATGAAGTATAAATTTGGCATTTGACCGTTAGGTCCTTAGAGTTTGAGAGAATCAATCTATTCTCTTGAGGCTGCCGATATGTGAAACGCTGAGCGAGCTGTTCCGAAGCCTGCACGCTTGAGTTCCTATAAAGATGTATTCACCAACGATTCAGAGGGATCTCCGAGTATTCGATAAAACTCCTGCAACGACCTCCGTGCTGAACAGGTGAAGCAAATACTCTTGATATTCAACAATTCCGCAGCAACTAGCGAGTGAGAACCAAAGCGAGCATCTCTTGCCAACCAGATTGCTCTGTCGTAGAGGTATTTCAAACAGAGTCATTCCAAGACGACACTGTCAACTAATCAGCAGAAGATAGCCTTCCATGTTCCAAAGAGATGAGTCACCAGCACCCCAGCTTCGTTTCCTTCTGAACTTGGGACTCTGATGATGTCGAAATATTCACACTATCAAGCTTCCCTCCTGAGGTGGATATCGAGAGCATGAGGAGGTGATCAGCAGATTAAACTCAAAGGCTATAAGATAGAGGATAGTGAAACCGTTAGGAACCTGATGCAGTCTCCTCTCCTTATCCCTGTTGCCGAGAGGAATTCTTCTATGTATACACTCGGCTGGTAAGCATGACTTGGCTAAACGACTGGAATGTCTGTGGTCCAATATCTTTGAATGTGAATGGGATGTTTTACCATCACTGATAGTGGCTAAGAACCCCTCACCCACTCACTATTAATAGCATAAGAGATTCATACATATTTGATCTGAAACAAATTTGGCTCTTGTACCCAAAGATCTTTCCACAGTCCTACACCAATCTCCAAGAAAACGCACTCCTACAATGTTAAAATACTCATAGTGCCGCAATATTAGTATCCACTACCTTAAACAACACAAGCCGTCAAGTCCTTTGCCATATGATACCATCCTCAGGAATTATTGAAGACTTTGGCACGAGTATGTAAGTTATGTACCATGGTTGCCTTCCAGCTCTGTGGACACATGCTAGAAGTTCTAAACGCAAAGATGTCGAAACTTTTATGCACAGGGCAACAAAACGAACAGCTCCTCTGTCACTAAAACACACAAAATCACAAATTCACAAGGAAGCTAATCATCATAGCCATGGAGAATTGCAATTGAAACTATAGCAGAAGCTAAACAGTAAACACCGCTGTAGCATAACCCTGTGAAGGGTGAGCTGCTGCTTTGCTTCACTACCTCTAAAAATGAGAGGGATGAAGTTCAACCTCGAAGTCAGACGACAATGCTATTTGTCCATCTGGTCAATCCAACTAAAACTATGTACAAAGGCCTAGGTCGACTACCCTGTTCGACATCCGCAAGGGGATGATCGACGCAGGAATCAACCAGGAGAGGACTATTGTACAAATGCATCTGTGCACCCTGCACCACTAGGCACCCGCCATTCGGGTGGCCGGAGAATTGCTCGCTTTCTTTCACTCCAGCAATCTCGTCACCACGCGTTGTTGCTCGGGCACGCTAGGAATCATGAACAGGTACTTCTGACGCGGGCTGTTGTGGATTCGCCGGCGTGGCTGCGGGATCATCATCCCGGTGTCGCCACCTTGCCAGGTCTTCTTCTCGCGTCGACGCGCCACCATCTCTTTCCATTTCAATCCATCCTAAGGGATACACACAACCAAGAATATTTAGGCTTACGGATTCTCTTCGAGGGATACATACAACCGAGAATGTTCAGGCTTACGGATTCTCTTTAAGGGATAGAACACAATGTAGGTCGCTGATGAAGAAGCTCTCCAGTGTTGTTACCTGCGTAATGCAGAGCTCGGGTGGTGGGCACCGAGCTGGCTGGTCCAAGTCCGTGGGCTCCGAGGGATGCTCCACGGCTTCAAATCTCTCCGTGCACGGCACGCTATGCACTATCCCGGCGGGACTGATCCGGTTGCCTCCAATTCTTTCTTCCTGCAGCGCGAGGCATATTAGGGTTCCGTCACATCCACAAATTCTACATTAAGAGACCCAACAGCCAAACTACTTTCATTGTAAGATACGCCACACATTCATCAGAGAACACCTCGACCTTTGAAGTAGAAAACTCAATCGACATCGCGAAGCATTCCGCATCCTCCGTTGGGGACCATTTCATATGCTTCAGTGGCGGTGCAGCCCTAGCGCTATCAGATTGCAAATGAAGTCTGTTCCCCGAGGGCCTACGAGCTATGACCTACCCCCAAACTAGCGACGCAGAAAGTGCATTCCGAACTTCCAGGGAATTAGCGACTGACCAAGAAATGGTGGTGCCGGGCGCGAGTGCTTGGTCGACTGCACGAGAATTTCGTGAAAGCCCCCACCATGTCGAGCTCCTCCAATGCTGCACCTGCACACATGCACCCACCACAAGAATTCACAACTTAGCTCAATCTCCTCCACCACCTCTCCTCCACCAGTTCCTTGCACACTGAATCACAAAGCAAGTTTCTCTGCGCTTTCACAAAGCCACACCCACCTTGCTTCCTTCTCACCCAAGCCATCTCTTCAAATCCTATCACAACGAACTCATTCTCATTCTCATCCTCTTCTAGAATACCAACAGCCCCTCCCCCCTCCTTCAATCTCAAATCACAAAAGGCTCTGAAAGCAAATTACAATGAATCTGCAACATTTGGTAACGATACACCAAAGCTTGGGAGTACTAAGTTCCAAAATCCACACACCTTGACGGAGCCGATTCGCACTCAACTCGACCTCATATCTCAGGGAGGTTAAGTTATCCCTGAAATCCCCACCGAACGCCACCATCCGCAGTCAAGGCACACTAAGAAGCTGGCCTGTAAAGCGAGAGCATCATCGTCGCAGGCAGTCAAACTGACACAAAGGGTAAGTAAGTTAAGTTAGCTCCGCGTCCAATATGCTGACTGCGGGACACACTGGCTGCTTAAGTTAAGCTACTCACATAAGCTTAACTTACTCATGTACCTTGAAGAAAACGACTGTCACTGAGACACTGACCCTCAATGACTCTCTGGCAGAGGCTCCTTCACAATGCAGCCCAGCTCTGCAACAAACCACGCTGCTGCTGCTGCTGGAGCTCCTTCTCCGCTTGCAGCAGGGCTGCTTCCGCTTCAGCAGGCAGGCCACTTGGGGTTTAGCCCCCGCGGCAAAAGTGCTCAATAGGGGTTAAACCCTGAGGCATTTGAGTGCCTTGCCTGCCATGTCTCTCCGGTTTATCCGTTAAGGTAGGAGGTCCATAAAGCGACCATCTAAGCGCTGAACCTGAATTTCGGGGAGGTAAAACATCTTGAAATATTTTTCAGTAAATTTTCCTTGAAAGACAAGAAGAAATGGCATCTGGCTCAGGTTGTTTCATATTTTTCGGAGCTTTGTGGAATTAGTTATGAAATTTTGAAGGTGAAAAGCCAAAGGGCTGTAAAAGCGACCACCTCCTAGAATGTACATCCTTTGTACATTTTGGGAAATTGAAGAAAGCAAAATGTACCTGTGTGTCCTGATCGGTTCAAAATGCCCGGTCGGAGTTCGAGCCTCCTACCTTACCAATGTTTATCCACGCACATTCGTTCAGGCAAAAATTCTACTGTTGCTTTTTACTACTGGTAAGGTGTGTACACCCATAATCAACACTGCCCAAAATGCAACAACGATGTCAGTTGTTTCATTAGGTTTTGGTTAACACCTATAATCCACACCTCCCAAAATGCAACACCAATGTCATTTTTTCCTCAATTTTGATTAACACCTATAATCAGCAATGTTCAAAACACGACATGAATGTCACTGTTTCCTAGGTTTTGAGTAAACAAGATGTCTATGAGAGTCTACAGTATTGTTGGTTTCTAGTATAAGGTAGGAGGTCCATAAAGCGACCGTCTAAGCGCTGAACCTGAATTTTGGGGAGGTAAAACATCTTGAAATATTTTTCAGTATATTTTCTTTGAAAGACAAGAGGAAATGGCATGTGGCCCAAGTTGTTTCATATTTTTTGAGCTTTGTGGAATTAGTTATGAAATTTTGAAGTTGAAAAGCCATAGGGCTCTAAAAGCGACCACCTCCTAGAATGTACATCTTTTGTACATTTTGATATATTGAAGAAAGCAAAATGTACCTCTGTGTCCTGTTCGGTTCAAAATGCCCTATCGGAGTTCAAGCCTCCTACCTTAGTACTCAACAATTATATTACAACTCCATAACATTCAGTAGCCTTCAGAGAGGCTGCCTTTTCCTCTCCGAAGTCCTCATCCACGACTTTCATCCCCACTTAATTTATGTTAGCTTTGGTACCGGTATAGTTATAGTACATTATGGTATGTTCCATTTTCTTTTCCTAATTTTAGGACTAGACATACAAATCATCAAATATTGTAGTGAAAGATGTTGGCAAAGAATCCAATGAGTAATACACTAATGCCTTGTTAATATTTGCAATCAATAACTTACATTGGGTTTCAAAGTGAAAGATAACTCTATATATACACATGGGGTGCTAGGAGGTAGAGCAATCCATGTGGGATAAATAAAATAGAATTTGTAGGTTTTCATGCACTCATAGTTAAATAAAAAACAAAAAAAATGTGTTAAAAGTAGAATTTTAGACCTCGTTTAGGCATAGTAAAATAACTTTTCTCAAAAAACTTTGGACTAAAAAAAGTTGTTAAATGAAGATAAGTTTCACCTCCAAAAATCCGTTTGGAATTTTGAATCTCCAATCAAAAGTTATGAATAAAATTCGGAGAGGGCTTAGAATGGATTTTTAAATGACTTTGTAGAAAATGTCCATTAAAAATCCTCTCCAAAATTTATTCATAACTTTTGATTGGAGATTCAAAATCCCAAACGGATTTTTGGAGGTGAAACTTAGCTTCATTTACCAACTTTTTTTAGTTCAAAGTTTTTTGAAAAAAGTTATTTTACTATGCCTAAACAAGGTCTGAAATTCTACTTTTAACACAATTTTTTGTTTTTTACTTAACTATGAGTGCATGAGAACCTACAAATTCTACTTTATTTATCCCACATGGATTGCTCTACCTCCTACCACTCTATGTGCATATGAAGAGTTGTCTTCTCACTTCAAAAGCACAATGCATGATGGGTTCAGATTCAAAGTGAGGTAATTCTACAATATCATAGAAATCAATATTCTCAATGAATCCATTAGCATTTTATTTAAAGTTCCTATTGTTTCGTATTCAGTTTTACTTGAAATTTTTTAATTTACCACTGCCTTAGTGTACAGTAGCGGCGCGGGCTCGAAGTTCAGTTCTGACAAATATTGACAATTGTTTGCACAAAATCAGTAATTACTAATATGGTGCGGAATATACCGCACCATTTCATCTCTCGGATGAAATGGTGTGATATATTTCACACCATTTCGTTCGGGGAGGGCAGAGCGAGTGACTGCTACTGAATGTTATGTCCCTTCTTTTTTTTTCCATTTCAAAGAATTTTGCACAATACAATGTAAAAAAGTTACAAATAATAGATAATTATATATATGGACATACACATGCATGATTGTATTCATTCCACCAAGGAAAAATTTAAAAGTTTAGCTGCACTGACAACACCGTGTTATTAGCTTGCTATTATGGAATTTGAACAACCGACTGAATGAAGGCGCATCCAATAACAATGATGTAAAAGTTAGCTAAATTTAGTTTTAGAAGTCTGTGACTAGGGGCTATCATTAGCTCCTACCCAAGTCAGGATAAGAAAAGAATTTCCTTTTCTCTTTTGTATACCATTCAGTTGGCTCAATGATTGCCAGTGCTGATTGGCGCTAAAGAATTTTGTATTAACTATCTTATATGTGGAAATAATGTTAATATCCTATGCGAGGTCAGATTTGACATAAATTAAGTAGTTTTTGTAAAAGAAAAAAGAAATTAAAATGTCTTCAACTAAGTCCCTCAAGGACCAAGTCTCCCTTTAGAGACACTACAAGGTTCAAATAGGTTCGTGTGAACCCCAATTTTGCCATGATTTTTGGGAAAAAAATTGAAGACAAAAAAACACATTAGCTTTTGAAGAACGTACTTTTTATTAGTGCCTTAGAGCAAAATCTATGCCATTATAAGTTCAAAGAAACAATTTGTTGAACAATCCAATTTTTTTTTTTAAATTCCAAAACTTTTATTTTTTTATTTTTTATTCATGAAAAAGACTTTTGTTTGCATCGAAAGATTTGTGATTCATTCCATTTAGATTAGTAATAAAAAAAATTATAGATAGTCTTGTTCTCTGGGCAATCTGAGCACCTTCTTCAAAAAATGATTTACAGGATTCATTTTTTTAACTCAATTTTCTTAATTTTTCAAAAACAAAAAGGTTTGCATGGTTTGATTTGTTTGTAAGAACAATCTCACAATTGCACTTAGTGTGTTTTAGTTTCATCTTAAAACTATTATTAATGATTTAATATTTCTTTCAATCTTGTATCTAGATTTTTGTAACAATTTCTTAAAGAATGAATTTTAAATACTTTTTGCAAGTATCTTTTTTCTAGACTCTAAACTCAATTTTCCAGTACAATTTCTTTTTATTCAAAATTTATTGTGTTAAAAAATTTAGTTAAAAAAGATTTAAAGTAAAAAATCTAGTTACGGAAGGTGCAAAAAACCATGTTTTCTTCACTTTATATGCAAATATTATGCAATATATGTAGTTAAAGTTTTTGGAATTTTCTTTTAGACATTGTTATATGAATTTAGTGCAAGAACCTATGGTTAGATTTGCAAAAAAATATAAATTAAAATTTTTGTTTCTTACAATAAAAATGGCACTTTTGAGTGTCTTTTGACCAAAAAAAAAGGGCCTTGGTCCTTGGGGGCTAGGCCAAGATTCACCCAAAAGATGCACTAAAGGAGATAACTAGAATCCTGTGGTGAAGACATCTAGGGCACCCAAAGATACAAGCTAAAAAGAAAGAAAGAAAAAATTTATCTATTATTTCAAAAGAAAATTGTGCCTAAGTTACCTTTTCATAAATTTAAACTATTAGGTAAAGCTTACCTAAGTTTAAATTTATCTAAGTTGCCAAGGTCTTTTACATTGTCACCACACCAAGAACAATTCATCGTGATTCATGGGCACTCTTGAATTCAATATTTTTTACAATGAAAAGAGCCCTCAATTCAAGGGAAGCAAAGGTCCCTTCCTTTGATGTGCAAGAATGTTATGTTTGATTTCATGAAATGGTATTTTTTATATTTTGAAATTGAAACTATAAAAAAATTGATGAAATATTGTACAATAATCACAACTAGTTGAAGTTGCGCAACGTTAATTATCTTTGGTATGACACTTGTTGGCTATGTACTAAATCAAGGAGGCTTTGCATTCATTAAAGCTACATCTAATCTAACTGTAAGGAATTTTGAGTAGCCCCTTACTCAATAAGCAAGGTAAACTAAGCTTAGATATTAGATAGATGGTAGTGATTACAAATACCTAGCCTACAATAGAAGTTCCAAAAAATGATCATTTACCATTTAATTTGCAATTTTGAGGAGTTTGACTTTTAGATATATTTTTTACTAAATTTTCCTTGAAAGATAAATGGAAAGGGCATCTAAACCCAAGTCATTTTGTATTTTTTGGACCTTTATGAAATTTGTTGGAATCATATAAGCGTCTATCCCCTCAAATGTTTATTATTAGTACATTTACGCATGCAATTAATACACTGAAGAAAATAATATGTACCTTTGGGTTAAAAAATGCTTTGAGAGCATAGTCACTTTGAGGACCTTCTTTATCACTATTTTTACCTTGAATTCAATCTCTTCAATGACCTAACCCTTAACCCCTAAAGGACCAAAGCCTTTTTTTTTTCTAAAAAACACTCAAAATTGTCAATTCTATTGCAAAGAGTAAAAAAAATTTGAAATTTGAAATTTTTTCCACATCTAATTGTATGATCTTATATTTGACTAGTATAAGAATGTGTAGAATAAACTTCAAAAATTTGACCACACAAATTGCAAAATATTTGCATTTATAGTGAAAAAAAAAAAATTTGCAACTTCTGTGACTACAATATTTGACTTTTAACCTTCTTAACTTAAAATTTTCAAACCATAAAGTTTTGAGATTTATATCTTTATGTAAAGGAATCAATTTGAGAGTCTAAGAGAAAAAAATTCAAAAAAACCCTTAATTTTCATTTTAAAAAATCGTTAAAGTATAGGTACGAGTAGAAGGGAAAACCTAAATTATTAATATCTTTAAGATGAAATTAAAACACACTAATCCCAATGGTGAGATTGTTTTAGCAAGCAAACTATACCATGTGCTACTTTTGTTTTTGAAAAAATATGAAAATTGAGTTAAAAAACAAATCCAAAGCATTATTTTCTCAAAAAGTTGCTACAATTGTCTAAAAAATAAGATTGTCTATAACTTTAATTTACATTGTTTATCCAAATGAAATGAATTAAAGCTTTTCATGTAGAAAAATGTAATCTATGACCAAAAAAAATTAAAATTTTGTGAATTTTTTTTTGCCCGGTCTCCCATGTTTTGAGTTTATTTGGATATAACTTTTGTTCCCTTGCATTGATTGAAAAAATATGTATATTCCCACAAAACTAATCAATTTCTCTATCTTCAAAAAAAGGTTTAAAAAATCATGGCAAAAATTTGAGACCGTGGGTACTTGCCCCAAACCCAATTTGTCCTATGATGAGACAATAGTACTTTAGAAGTTAAAGCTTTGAGTGATGCCTAAGGGCTTTGAGGGTTAAAGAATTTTAATTCCTAAATTTATTAGTATAGAGCCTCTTGAAGTGTTGGCACTTTTATATCTCAAAGTGCAAGGCCTCCTTCACCATCACCTAGAATATAGATAGAATGCTTTAAGGGCTAAGCAATGCAAAGTTCATTCAAAGTTGGTTTCAAGTTTGAATGAACTTCAATGTGCAGGATCAAAACAAATTTGGTTGTAAGGTAGAGGCGTCCCTTCCCAACCTACACTTTAAACAAATCTTGAAATTACAAACATCTAGATTTTTCAAAATGTATAAGACATACAATTGAATGATGAAAATGGTTTAACCCCTAAAGTACCAAAGTCCCCTTAGGGGACACTTGGGATTTTGGGCAGGCTCCTGCAACCTGAAATTTTGACCTGATTTTTTGAAACTTTTTTTGAAGATAGGGAATCACATTAGCTTTCTAAAATATAATTTTTTTTTCAATCGATGCCCGGGAGCAAAAGTTATGCCCTTCTAAAGCAAAAAAGCAATTCGCCGGGCAGGAAAAAAAAATGATTTTTAATTGTTTTTTTTCTTTTTCCTCAAAGATCATATTTTTGTCTACATCTGAAGCTTTGATTCATTCTATTTGGACTAATAATGAGAAAGTTATGGACAATCTTGTTTTTTGGGCAATTTAAGCATCTTCTTCAAAAAACAACTTATAGAATTCATTTTAGAATGCAATTTTCAATTTTTTTCAATTTTTTTTTTGACGAGGTCAAGTTTGTTTGCAAGAACAATCCCACCGTTGGGATTATGGTGATTTCATTCCATCTAAGAGCTATTAACAATTTAGAATTTCAATCAATTTTGGGCCTACTTCTACTTGACAATTTTTTTATATGTGAAAATCAAGTTTTGATATGCTGAATTTTTTTCCCCCACTCTCAACTCAAATGTTCAACATAAAAAATTATAACTTTATGATGTGTAGTGCAAAAAAAATCCACAAAATTGCATTCTAAAATGAATTCTATAAGTGCATACACGGGCATTCTGTAAAGAAAGATGGAGAAACCAAGAAGCACTGGGATTTGTAATAAATAACAAGCAAACATCACAAAGTTGGAACCTTATGAAATGTCACTAATTATCGTGTGGTTACTATTGCTTCATGGATGCGCACGTTAATTTACAATTTTATCACATTGTTACGATGCCCACGATTTTTGCACAAGTGAGAAAATCCTACAAAAATCCTACAACCGGCCATGTGACAACCACCACAAATAGTGATGCCACCAAGGTTTGAACCGTGGACCTCCAAGTTGAGGCCCAAGGTTCTTAACAATCCAATGCACCACTAACTCACACATGTGTCCAAGGTAGGAGTTGGAAGTTATTTACCAAGTTTTTACAGTTTTTTTCCAAGTGCTTTGTAAAACCAGCAGACTTCAGACCTCATTTAGGCATAGTAAATCAATTTTTTTCAAAAAACTTTGAACTAAGAAAAGTTGTGAAATGAAATTAACTTTCACCTCCAAAAATCCGTTTGTGATTCAGAGATTTGTATAAAAAGATATGGACAAAATTCAGAGACAGGTCGAAATGGACAATTTTTTTACATTTACAAATCTGTCTCTGAATTTTGTCCATAACTTTTTATAAAAATCTTTGATTCACAAACGGATTTTTGGAGGTGAAAGTTAATTTCATTTCACAACTTTTCTTCGTTCAAAGTTTTTTGAAAAAAAATGATTTACTATGCCTAAATGAGGTCTGAAATCTGCTGATTTTACAAAGCACTTGGAAAAAAACTGCAAAAACTTGGTAAATAACTTCCAACTCCTACTTTGGACACATGTGTGAGTTAGTGGTGCATTGGATTGTTAAGAACCTTGGGCCTCAACTTGGAGGTCCATGGTTCAAACCTTGGTGGCATCACTATTTGTGGTGGTTGTCACATGGCCGGTTGTAGGATTTTTGTAGGATTTTCACACTTGTGCAAAAATCGTGGGCATCGTAACAATGTGATAAAATTGTAAATTAACATGCGCATCCATGAAGCAATAGTAACCACACGATAATTAGTGACATTTCGTAGGGTTCCAACTTTGTGATGAAGGTCTTAAATGTAACTATGCTTGTGTCAAATCAATTTTGCAAATTTTGTATTTTCCATAACAAGGTAGTTGGTCTACCAACTTTCAATTTAAATACAAGAATCTTCATTTATTGATATATTTGAAAATGAACTCAACTACATGTGTTTTCCATTTGTAGTTCGACCTTAATCCCTAAAGTCCTATTGTCCCTTTGGAAGACAAAACGGATTTTGGGCAGGTTCCTACAACCTCAATATTCATCATGATTTTTTGAAACTTTTTGTGAAGATAGAAAAACACATTAGCTTTCTGGGAATATAATTTTTATTTCAATAAGTGCTTGGAAGCAAAAGTTATGGCACGAAAGGTCTTTTTTTGGTGCAACGGGCAGAAACCTCTTCACACCAAAAAAAAATTTAATTAAAAAAATTGTTTCTCATAGATTGTGATTTTACCTGTATGAAAAACTTTTATTCATTTTATTTGGATTTGTTATGTGAAACTTATGGACAATCTTATTATTTGACAGTTAGAGCATCTTCTTGAAAAAATAACTTATAGGGTTCACTTCACAATTTTTCAAAAAAATTTGTTTGACACAGTTAAATTTACGTGCTAAAACAATCTCACCGTTGGGATTATAGTGTTTCAATCCCATTTTAGAGCTATTAACAATTTAGTTTTTCTTTCTATCTTGGACCTACTTCTACTTAACAATTTTTCAAAGAATGAAATTTTTTTTTTTTTTTAAATTTTACTCTTAGAATTTCAACTCAATTCTTCAATACAAAACCCTTAAAATTCAAAGTGTGTAGTGTAAAAAAATTCTACAAATGGTGGTCAAAGTCATTTGACTAAATTGTTGGCTAGTGTAAAAAAAAATTCAATTTTGAATGCTAATATCTTCCAATTTGTACGTTCAAATTTTTTGAAATTTTTACCATATGATTTGAGACAAGTGAAGAACAAGATCCTATGGTTAAATTCTAAAAAAATATCTTTAGCTTTCTTAGATGAACGCAACAGAAGTGGCAGTTTTGAGTCATTTTTGACATAAAAATGACCTTGGGACTTTGGAGATTAAATCATTATCTTAGAGACTTCAATGTGCTCTCACTTTATCCTTGCATCATTCAATGGCTATGTGACCACCTCATGTCCATTTTTGAGCTAAGTATAGGGTCACTTTGTAGAAAAGGTTGCTTTTAGAGAGGACTACCTTATCTACCTTAAAGTGATGAAAATAGGTGCCTCTTCCTTAACCCTTAAAGTCCCAAGGCCATTTTTCCATTAAAAAAACCACTCAAAACTGCCATTTCTATAGCAAAGAGCAAAAAATAAATAAAAAATGTGTTTTTTGCATATTTAACCGTAGGATCTTGTACTCTAATATTAATGTAAGAATGTGTAGACGAAATTTTAGAAACTTTGACCATGTAGATTGCAAGATATTTGCATTTAAAGTAAAGGAATCAAGTTTTTTTGCACCTTGTTCAACTACATTTTTTGGCTTTGAACCTTCTTAACTTAAAATTGTTGTCCTAATAATTTTGAATTTCTAATTTTATATGATGAAGAATTGAGTTGAGAATCTAGGAAAAAAAATTCAAAAAAGAAACACTTATTTTTCACTCATTAAAAAAACATTAAGTAGAAGTAGGTTCAAGATTGAAGGAAAAATTAAATCATTAATAGCTCCAAGATAGAGTTGAAATATACTAATCTCAACGGTGAGATTGTTCTAGCAAAAAATCTTTACCTTGTGAACCTTTTTTTTTTGAAAAATTGTCAAAATTGAGTTAAAAAATGAATCCTACAAGTTATTTTTTCAAGAAGATGCTCTAATTGCCCAAAAAATAAGATTGTCCATAACTTTTGCTTAACAAATCCAAATGGAATGAATCAAAGCTCCCCATGTAGATAAAAATAAAATCTATGTGAAACTAATTTTAAAATTTTAAAATTTAATTTTTTTGTGATTTTTTTTCCGCTTGCCGAACTAAAATTAGGAGTTTTTGTGCCTTTAATTTTTGCTCCCAGGCACCGATTGAAATAAAAATTACATTTTCGAAAAGCTAATGTGATTTCTATTTTTGCAAAAAAAATTCAGAAAATTACAACAAATATTGAGGCCGTAGGAGCCTGCCCAAAATCCATTTTGTCCCCTGAGGGGACAACGGGACTTTAGAAGTTAAACCCTAAAACCCCTAACCCTAACCCTATGTGGACAACAGGGTGGGCCATCTCTGATAGGGTTAATGAGTGTATTTTTGCCTGTTTTGCGGCACTAGGATGTGCGACTTTCTAGCTGTTCCTGGGGAGAATTGGTCATCTGAGGTTGACTTGAGTGGGAGTAAGTTAACCCCTAAAGGACCAAGTGTCCGTTCAACGTACGCAAGAAATCTTGGGTAGGTTCCTATGAAGTCATTTTTGGTCAAATGTTCATGAAATTTGGACACAATGTACAACTATGTGCCTCCTTTGTGAAAAACTAATTTTTTTTTCCGATCGGGTGCCCAGATCAAAAGTTATGCTGCCCTGAACTTCTTGGGCAGCTCGGGCAATTTGAAAATCTTTGGAGAATCTTTTGCGAAAAAGCTCATCAACTTTTGAAATTTGGCATGTATGTAACTAATAAAATATGGCATACAATTGTCCAAAAAAAACAAATTTTACTACTCAAATCACATTCTAAGAGTAGTCAAACTTTGTTAGCTATGTTGGGGCGGTTTCAAAAAAAAAAATTCTTCTAACTTCAAACGTTATAATCTTTCAATCCGCACGGTTAAATGGGCTGAAATTTTTTCCACACTTTGGTAAAATACTTTACTTCAGTTTTGTATGGTTGAAGTTTTAAAAAAAAAGTTTCAATTTTCAGTTTTGAATAACGTACCAAAAAACCACAGTTTTTGACAATGTCTCCCTGAATACCCGCCTCGGTCCTTTAGGGGTTAATTGCAAAGTCAAATAGATGCTGGGTTTAGCAAGTGAGGACTGAAGGGTCGAGCTTATAGTTGTGCATCGAGCGTCTTGCGGAGGCTGTTTTACCCCCTGTTTTGCCCATGGGAAAAATGCAGGAACTTTTTATTTGCGAGGCATGATAAAATTTGCAAATTCTGATTTCATATTTGCAATCAAAGGCTTGAAATTAGCTAAGAGAGGTTTACAACATACCCTGAAGATGGCACCGAATAGGGGATCTTTTTTTTACATTGACCCCTGGCTTAACCTCCGCAAGAGCCTCGTTGCACAACTATAAGTTCGACCGGCAAGCATCCTCCTCCTACAGTACACTTTATCTTATTAGACAATGTTTGGTCCCATTTTCCTACTTACAAGGAGTAGGAGGCAAGTTGCCTCCAATGCCACTTAGTTTCTGTCTGTTGGGGCTCTCAAGTAAGTTAATTGAGCAGTTTCATTGGACTCTGAAATGGGAAGTCTAGGAGCATCTTGGTATGGACTAGGGAGCATTGGAGTGGAGGCATGATGAATCAACAGTCCAAAAGTTTGTATATGGTCTGCTTGGCTCCAAGGACATCAGCAAAGTGCTCACACATGCTAAGAGCATCACCAGCAGCCTCAGCAACTATAGCCTACTGCAACGCTTGTCTAGAGGCAAAGGGCTCTACACCAACACCCCTTCACGCTACAAGCCTTGTGCTGTTCTTCCCGTCATTCCCACATTTACCTGACAACAGAGGGCCTTTATAAGGTAGGAGCACTCGTAACCATGAATTTTTTTAGAATTTTTTTTATTTTTTTCCATATTAGCAATTGAAAATTATGAATTTTCAAAGAAAAAATTAATTTTTTTGGATAAGGCATCTAATTTCTATGAATTTTCAAAGTAGAACTCCCTAGGGCACCCTAAACCACAATCTACTAAATTTGCCTTGATTCTAGTATCCAAATTTTAAAAATTCAGAATCCACCAACCACAATTTAGTATGGAGTCATGTATTAAAGTACTTTAAGCATGCTTTTAAGGGCACTCTACATCCCAGGCATGGGGACATCATGTTTATGGGTGCTCCTATCTTAGTAGACAGTTTTACACTCACACTAACTTGGTTAACTTTGTCAATGGAAAACGTGGAGGCTAGTGAGGGGCATGAGAAGAAGGAGAAGAACTTTAGTGAGGACTTTAAGGGGTGGTTGGTGCTAACCATCGGGTCTTGAGTGCACCGCCACATCTCACGAGGTAGTAAGTGCCTCCCTACTTCTTGATGCCATGGTCAAATGGAGTACAATTGGTGGCAATGCTCTAAGTAAGCATTAGGTGGGTACCCCCAAAACTACCACTTTGTGCTATTTGGGTCTAATCACTATAATTAGATTGATCAAATATTCTTATTAGCAAGTGAAAAGAGGTTCCAATGCACTAAAGAAAGCAACATTTGGATTCTAGAGTTAATCATAGAAGTCGTCTCGAGTGATAATAGTGGTGTCAGAGGAAGGTTTATTTAAGAATAGTCAAAAAAAAAAACCCATCAAACCCTAATTTGGGTGCTCCAAGGAGTTTCGTCTTGTATTTTTTTCAAACTCTGGCTCTTGGTCTTGCATTGTAGACACTTTATGATTAACTATATTGTACATAAAAGTTAAGAAGGTTCAAAGTTTTTGAGGGTGGATGTTCTAAAATCGATTCTTCAATATATGTACATATTGATTTCGGAGATGTATACAAAGTAAATATGGTGGTTTTAGGCAGGGTGTGATTTGGGATGTACCCCACCTTAGGTGAGGACTTACTACCTATATGACAAATTTTGTAGCTTTCAAGAAAAGATAACTTTGAGCAAGTATATTGTTGCAAGTTGAAATTGACAACCACAACTTAATTCTCAAAGGGCAAACCTACTAGAGGGGGATAAGTTTTAGGGCTAAAACTTAATTTTGCATAGTTTTTTATTTTCAATGTCTTGGAGATTCACTAAAAGACTGTAGTTTCGGTAATCTACTTTTTCATTTGTTTTTATTTTTTCCAAAATGTTTGAAATTGTAGTTTTTGTAATACTTTGAAGGTAGCATCTTGAGAGCTTAATAAAAAATACTAGTTTGAACTTTAATTTCTATCAAATTTTTCTTGGTGTGAGCTCAAAAAATACAACAATCACACTATGATGTTTATTACTATCATCTACAATTTTGCTAAAACAAAATTTATTAATTGAAGCATTTTTGTAATTACTATGATCTTTACAAAGAAATTACTTCAAAAAATCATATAATTTTTATTTAATGTTTTAACTTATTAAAAAAACTAAATTAAAATCTTGATATATTTCTACATGAAAAAAATATTAAAACTTAGAAAATTGCGTATTAATATAGAAAACTAATAAAGTTTGACCAAATGGGAACATGGAATGTCTTTTAACCCCTAAAGGACCAAGGCCCTTTTTCTGCCAAAAAACACTCAAAACTGCCATATCTATAGCAAAGAGTAAAAAAAATTGAAAATTATTTTTTCCCCACATCTAACCATAGGATCTTACACCTAACTAGTATGAGAGTGTGTGGAAAAAATTTCAGAATTTTTGACCGCACAGATTGCAAGATATCTGCGTTGAAAGTGGAAAAAACAAGTTTTTCAGCACATTGCGGGACTAGATTTTTTGACTTTGAACATTTTTAACTTAAAATTTTTGCACTACAGAGTTTTGAGCTTTAAATTTTTATAGTGGATAATTGAGTTGAGAGTTTAGGGAAAAAAAAGAAATTCAAAAAAACTTAATTATCATTCTTAAAAAAATTGTTAAGTAGAAGTAGGTATGAGATAGAAGGAAAATCTAAAACATTAATATATTTTAGATGGAATTAAAATACACTAATCCCAATGGTGAGATTTTTCTAACAAGTAAATCAGACCATGAAAAAAAAAATTGAAAAATTTGAAAAATTTGATTCAGAAATGAATCCTACAAGTTATTTTCTTCAAGAAGATGCTCTAACTTCCCGAAAAACAAGAATGTCCATAACTTTCTCATAACATATCCAAATGAAATGAAGCAAAGCTTTCCAAATAGACAAAAATATAATCTATGAGAAAAAAAATATCAAAAAAAAAATTCAAATTTTTGTCCATTTTTTTTGGCTGCCCGGGTTGCCCGCCGTCCCCTCATTTGAACTTATTTGGTCATAACTTTTTTTCCCGGGCACCGATTGTGAAAAAAATTATATTCCCACGAAGCTAATCAGATTTCCTACCTCCAAAAAAAGTTTCAAAAAATCAGGATAAAATTTCAGCCCGTAGGTACCTGCCCAAAAACGCATTTGTCCTCCAAAGGGACAACGGTCCTTTAGGGGTTAAAGGTTAACTATGTAAGGCCGTGGAGGATAGTATAGTGCAAAAGGGTGATTTTGACCACTTATGTACAAATAGAAGATAGTTGTTTCACATATGCAATTTTTTTTGCATTGAAGGTGTATACATGCACAATTATATGAAGGGAGACAAATATCTCCCAATTAAAAAATTTATAGTTTTGTGTGACAAGATTGGAAAAAAGTAATAGACCATATCAAGCATCATCCATATTTGGGATTCTGATGTTGTAGTTTTGTATTTGACCAACATTCTTTTTAATATTGGGATTTGTTGTCACCTTGTAAAGTAGGAGGTCTTTAAACCGTCCCTTTAAGCCTACCTACTTAATCAATGACAATAATAGTGCCTTAATGAATATGTCACTCATTTCTAGATAAGGGACACATTTATAACCTATTTGGTTTACAGACCTCCTACCTTATATGCACTCCCCACGTTGTTTTCAATAGACATTGGGTATTAATTTCAATTTTATACATAGTCACTGCTTTCACTTGTTACATAAGACTATTAATAGTGACCTAGGCATTCTTTTAGAGCTGAATGATAGAATGTATGATAAAGATTACAAATTATAGTTATAGTAATCTTAACCCCCAAAGTCCAACAATCTTTTTTTCATCAAAAATTACTCAAAATTTTCATTTTTATTGCAAAGAGCACAAAAGATTTTTCATTTTTTCATTTTTCATATCTAATTGTAGGATCTTGCACTTGACTATTATAAAAATGCATGGAGAAACTTTGATGGTATAGATTGCAAGATATTTGCATTTAAATTGTATTGACATTAGAGAGTATAAAAACACCTGCAAAGTTGTGTGTGAAAGAAGGAGTTTACGGATTTCATATACTACCTTGTTGTCACTTTGGATTTGTGGAGCTTTAATATGTGGTTATGTGCACTAGCATATACATGTAGCCATGTACATGTTTGGTTAAATTGCAAAGAGGGCATATAGTAGAGGAATATTGAGTGAGTGTGAATATCTTAGAGCATCTACACCTTGGTGTGTCCAAAATGGCACGCAACAAGGTTACAGAGGGCCCGTTACGAGTCCCACTCAAGGAGTGACCCCCCAATCATCATACGTTGTAAAAACTAGTTGCAATTCATTTTCTAGAATGGAGCTCCACTTGACCAGACTTGTTGGCATTGTTTCATGTTTCTCCATCTACATGGTTGTTGTTGCTCAGCTTCACAGGCATGGACCAAATCTGATGATTGGATCCTCTGAAATTGGAGCTACACTCATGTCTCATGCAACAATTGAGAGGATCCTCAGCTATTGAATGGCCATGTTTCATTTTGAAAAGCCAGCAGTGCTTGTTTCTGTTGCTCAAGTAACAACGGGGCACAGATTTTGCTGAGGGCCCAGTAACTTATGAGTCGTTGGGCATTTTGCGTGCGGGTGCTCTTTACTGAAGACCGAAAAAAGGTCACCGGGGCCGTTCCGTGCAGTGTGATGAGTAGCCAGTGTCCGGTTAGCAGAGTCTCCTAACTTACTCTCCGTCCGTCACGGCGTCACTCCCCCTGCAATACGTAAGTTACTAAAAGTTACTAAGTCTTTGTTTTCCTCATTTAGTAAAATTCGTACACTCCTACACCCTCAAATGACCCTGACAGGGCTCTGCCAGATCACCGCCCTGCAGCAAAAGGTCTTCTGGTTCCGTCCAGTCTCGTAATCTTGAGAGGCAGGCTGGACTGAAGTCACTGAACCCCATCCCAGACAAAATGACATCCCACCACGACGGCAGGTCCTGCTCCAAGGCAAACTGTACAAACTTAAGCCATTCAAGGAAAAGTGCAGAAGCAGTTAAACGATAATTTCAAGGCAGATTGACAGACTGTTGCAGTGGCGGACTCGCAGGCAGGCAGGCAGGCAGGCAGGCAGAACGATGATGATGAGGAGCAACTGAACTAAGCTTACTGAAGTGTTCCAACCCAAGTTCCTCCAATGGCTTCAGCAGAAACATGCAGCAAGGAGCATGTGTTAAGCTTACTGTATCTTAGTTGGTCTCATCATGAACTGGGACTGACCAGCAGTGCACCACCATGCCCAAACCAGGTTGGAAAAGCGACCTGTCTCGAAATGCGATCTGGTATGGTAGATTCTGCCTCGTAACATGTACCAGAAGTGTACATTTCAGGAGGGGGTCGCTTTTAGAAACCACTGTGTTTTCAACTTCAAAAATTCATAACTAATTCCATGAAGGTCCAAAAAATATGAAATGAGGACTTGGGTTAGATGCCAAATCCATTTTTCTTACCATGAAAATTTACTGAAAATTGTTTTAAAGCAGTTTAGCTTCCCCCAAAATGCAAATCAGCTCTTAAAGGGTCGCTTTTACAGCCCCCTACCTTAATGGGAGTTCATTTGGCCCAGTTTCTTGATTACCTGACTTGGTGTAGGCAACTTTCAATGTGAAGGGAAATGCAGAAAACATCTTCTAACAATAGAGTTATTCGACAAAGTTGTCCTGTGTTTATGAACATGTGTCAGATGAAGGTTTAACTGAGAATAGAAGAAAACAAACACGGCACCAAACTCAATTAGACCTGAGTTTGGGTGCTCCAAGGAGTTTGGTCCTGTGTTTTCCAAGAACTCCGGCTCCTGATCCCGTGTTTGCTCACTTTACGATTAACTCTAATACAGAGTTCATTTAGTGAAACTTTGAATGAACTGAAGATAACTAATTTTTATGAAGATAGTATTGTGGATGACATTACATGAGTGAAGGATGTAAGTTATGTACACGCCTACATTGCAGAGTGTGGATCACTCTACCAACCAAAATAATCATCCTAAACCATAAACAATGTACCCTAAAGTTCCTAGGCTCAAACATAAAAAAATATTCTCGAAGTTGCTCCAAAAAAAACCCTTAGACAAAAAGAGTTGCAAATGATTTTTTAACTCCTAAATTCCCAAGGCATTTTCCTGCTCCAAAACGACTGAAAACTGCTATTTCTGTTGCGATCACTCCCTAAACCAATTTAAAAAAAAATCTAACTATAGGATCTTGTACTTCACTTGTCTCAGATCATGTGGTAAAAAATTCATGAAGTTTGACCGTATGAATTGGAAGATATTAACATTTGAAGTTGGAAAAAGAAGTTTTTTTCAAGAACATCCTTAGATTGCTTGAAAAACAAGATTGTCCATAACTTTCTCATTCTGAGTCCAAATAGAATGAATCCAAGCTTCAAATGTAGACAAAAATATGATCTTTGAGAAAAAAATTGAAAAAAAAAAAATCAATTTTTTAAAGTTTTTTTTCTTCTGCCCGATGAACTGCTTTTTTGACTTCGGGTGGCATAACTTTTGCTCTCAGGCACCGACTGAAAAAAAAATTATATTTTTAGAAAGCTAATGGGATTCCCTATATTCAAATTCTTTTTTAAAAATCAGGGAAAAATTTGAGGTCACACAGGCCTGCCCAAAATCCAAAGTGTCCCCGAAGGGGACTTTGGGGATTTAGGTGTTAATGCATTTTGAAGAATTTCTAATTGTAAGATCTTATTCTTGACTTGTGCTAAAATGATATTTAAGAATTTAGGTCTTTAACCCCTAATGACCCAAGAAATAATACTTTCAAAATGGGCAAAAATTGCCAAGAACTTCAGAGCAATTTGTTTGTTCGTTTTTTTTTCTCTTGAGATTGGATAGAATGAAACCATTGGATCTTGAAGTTCACATTGAAAGTGAGCACTTCAAAAAAAAATTAGATTATTTGAGAGCATAGTTCAGTAGATATTTTAATTTGAAGTTTTATTTGGGTTAATGAAAAAAAAAGGCAATGCACTTTGAAGGAGCATATCTTAGTCAGAATATTTTGAAATGATGATTTTTTTTGACTCAATGAAAAAAAAGAGAGTTGAAAATGATCATCATTCAAATGAAAGTAGTGTTTGTATGAAAAAGAAAAGTGGGACACTTGTCTTCTCTTCAAGCTTCTTGGATCTGCCCTTTTCAAGGTGTATCCCATCTTTTTGAGGTGGGCAACGATGTATTGGTTGACTGAGTTTTCAGTCCATGCCTAAACCAAAATCCCAAAAATGAGTTGTAAGCTACATCGTACCACTAAACTATAAAAATTTCTACAAGGTGGAGTTTAATTAGGAATTTGATGAAACTACCGCCATTGGATTTATAACGCAATCTATTTATTTTTTGTGTTTAATAATTTAAAAAAAAACACAAAATTTGAGAATGGACAGCTCAAAGAAGAGGGGTAGTGACTAGAAAATGGTCATTTAGGTCTTTAGGGGTTTGAAGCACCACATGAGTGAAATCCATGCATGCAAAAGACGTTTTTTTTGTACTTCAATAAAGTGATTTAAAAAATCCAAAATTATTTAGGATTTAAAAGAGCTTTAGGGATCGGAGCCTAAGTTGTAGCCCCTATGATAATGTGATCAAACTTCAATTTAGGTATTTGATTTTACCAACATATATAAATGAAGATTATAATTTGTAGCATGTATCATATGACTAGACTTGATAATCAAATTTCTTTTTGTTGATGAACTCAAATTCAATTGAAACCATCTTGAAGACTGAAATAGGATAGGGCAAAAGAAGTCTAAAAGTGGCTCAATAAATATTTAATAGAAGTCATCTCATATTTTAACTCCTAAATTCTTTAAGCTCTAGTGGAACTTCTTGCAAGCTTAGGTAGGTCATATGAAGTCATTTTTGAGCAAATGAAAGTGAAATTCTTATTGAAGGTGCACATTTCTATAAACTTCCTAAAAATATAATTTTTATTTTTAATGGGGTTCAAAATTTGAGGAGCAACTTGGGTAGCATGTTAATAGAAAGGGCAGGTAGTTAGGCAAGCTATGAAGTTTTTTCCATTAACTTTTAACGCTTATATCTTACAAACTGTCAAGCCAGATGGGCTAAATTTTTTTCTTCATATTATCATAGTAATATAGAAAAGTTTTATATGGTTGAAAATGAAAAAAAACACTACTTTTCACTCAATGCACTAAAAATGACAATTTTAGGACAATTTTACAACCATTAGCACAAATTCTAATGTAAATTTATGAGTTTTTTTATTTGTTTTTATTTTATTTTTTAACTTAATTAGGAGAAGGGAGGTTTGTTTTGACCATTGGAATTTTGATTTTTCCAAAAAATGAGTTCTCTAAAAAAATATTGAAATCTTACTCATGTAGTTGTTGTTTTTTGGACATCTTCTCAATGCAAGATTTTGGTGTATGTTAAACAACTTCATTCCCTTCGAAAGTTGACATGCAAGTAACTAGCATATCTATAAATCCAATGGTCTAAGTTTCTAAAGTTGGATAGTTCCTCCTTCTCCACAAAGTGGAGTCATACTGTACTAACCGTATTAATGAAGTTCCAAAATTTCTTTTCTTCTAACTTCATACATTACAATCTTACAATCTACGAAGGCAAATGGTTTAAAACGTTTTTCACGATTTCATGTAGTAGTCTAATACAAATTTGTACAGTTGGAAGTTTGATTTTTTTATTTCAATTATGCTCAATGAACTAGAAAGTAGCTGTTTTGGACACTTTTGGCGGAAAATAGCCAAAGAACTTTAAAGATTATAACTCATGGAAAGTCCAAATATAAATCAAAATTTTCCACATGGTTATACATTTAGTTGCCATTCCTCTACCATAAAATTAACTCAATTTTTTAAATTTTTATCCCAAATTAAATCAGTGAAAATGGTTTAATATTTGACACCCCTCTAAATTCATTTTGATCCCAATAATGAGGGAGAAAAAGAAATGCAATATTAAATTTTGTTGGTGAAAAATATTTTTCAAAGGATCTCTATCTCTCTTTGAAAATGAAAGACTAAAAAACATAATGTAGAACATGTAGTTGATGAATGCACCAAGGCATAATACATACTAATAATAGAATGTAAAAAGCTTGAGGTAGACTAGTAGCTTTCAATTGGTTGAATTTTTGAAAAACTAATCATGGTAGATGATTGAATCTTTAATTTGTTTTCTAATTCATCTTGCGGACAACATCTTGAACAACTTTAGAGAATTCATTTAATATAATTCTACAATAGTTAAGAAAAGTAATTATTTCTCCCTTTCCTTTAACATTCACACAAAATAATGAAATTAGGTTGCCTTTACAATTAGGTTGCCTTATCCCAAGAAAGTTACTTTACAAGCCATCAAAGTCAACAAAGATTTCTATAGATATTTTTCTTTGTACACATGGAGGATTATAAGTCCTAAATGCAACAATACCTAATTCTAAAGTAGTGCATTATTGTATGATAACCATAAATATTTATATAGTGTCAAATGTCAATAAATTAGTATTGGGCAACCTAATTTCACTATTTTGTGTAGTGGAAAAGGTGTCATAGAGCACCAAGCTACATTGTGAGAGATTGGTATTTTATGACACCCCTTTCCACTAGTGATATTTATAAATTTTTAATACCTTTTGGCTAAGGACACAGGGCTCGACCCTAAGCTCTATATTTGCTCAAATTTAGAGGGGTGTCAAATGATTTATAAACAACAAGCAATGTGAATAACCAAGTAAAATTAAAATTGTAAAATAATCACGTAATAATTAGAACTTATCATTTTGAATTGAACGGAAAAATAAATCTTATGAAAATCACACATATTCAATCTATATATTCAACTTTAATTTTTAATTTTTGGTTTCAAACTTTACTGAAAATTATTATTCAATTGGTGCCCAATAGAAATAGTTATGCTATTTAAGCCCCTAAAGTAGTTCACTGAGCAGATGAAAAGTAATAAATGAAAACCAATTAAAATAAAAATAATAAATTATAATAAAATCATAAAATAAAATATTATATATATTCTCATAGATTGTATTTTTGTCTACGGGGAAAGCTTTTATTCATTGCATTTGGATTAGTGAAAGTTATGGAACTTTTTGTTTTGTGGGCAATCATAGCATCTTCTTGAGATAATATTATATTGGACTTGTTTTTTGACTCAATTTTCATAATTTTCAAAAATAGAATGTTCTTGGTTGCTCCTCCTCCCCCTCCTGGAAAGATGTATGGCACAAGGCCCGCCCTCACAAAGATGCTGCCTTCATATGGTCAATATGGCACAATGCCGTGGCAGTGAATTCCTGGCAAGCTCAGATCGCCCCAGGAATAGATGCTAGCTGTATCTGCTGCAACTCCAGAGAAGTTGAGACACCACTCCACAGGGTTTATCTTTGCCTTAAATCTCAAGATGTTTGGGATTACGCTCAAAGCATCAAGTACCACCTCGGTGGCAAGCCCCCCCTTCTAGGTCCTCATGCTAGACTTGATGCTATTTAGTGCATTTTCGGGTCTCCTCTTCCTAGGAAATTTTATGAAATTCGTACCATATGGTTTCTCATCCGTGGAGCTACTCTTTGGTTAGTATGGATCGCTCGCAACCATCTAGTCTTTGCGCAAGATAGATGGCCAATACAACTCATCTGATCTGCTCTCTGGGATGCCTTACTCGATTTAGGCAGAGCTGCTTTCCTGAAAGCTCAAAGAGCTGTTCATCACCGTCCTCAACAATCCGCTCGGATTTGGACCAACTTTGACAAGATCTGGCTTCAATCTCCCATCCTTGCTAGAAGAGACGGAGAGATTGTTAGATGGTCAAGGGAGGGTCCCCCTCCCCGCTTATTCTTCTAGTTCTTTTTTCTCTCTTGGTTCTTTCAGTTGCTTTGTCTCTCTTCATTTGTCTAGCCGTAAGGCTTGGTTGTTTTTCCGGCTCTTTTTAATGCAATGGTTCGCCATTTGTTTCAAAAAAATAAAATATAAAAAAATAGAATGTTCTACAAGGTTCAATTCATTTATTAGAATAATCTCATTGTTGGAATTAGTGTGTTTCAATTTGATTTTAGAGCAATCAATTGAATTTCTTTCTATGATGTGCCATATTTAGTAAATAAGTTTTTAAAGAATAAAGATCAAATTTTAATTTTTAATCTTTTTTTTATAGATTTTCAACTCAATTCTTCAACATAGAAGTTTTTAATTAAAAATTGTATTGCAAAGACTATAAGTTACGAAGATCCATAGTCTTATGACTCTTATAATCTAGTCATGAAAGGTGCAAAAAACCCCACTTTCTTCACTTTTAATGCTAATATCTTGCAATCTATGAAGTTAAGGTTACTTTATAAAATTTCTTCTACACGTTCTTAGGGTCGCTTCACACTCCATCCCAAGTCCCAACCCTCCAAATCCCAAGTCGAGGCCAAATCCCAATTTTCTTGGGTTCTAAAAGGAGAATATAAAACATCAAATGTAGGATATGGGACTTTATAGTGTGAAGACCAAAGTCCCAACTCTAAGTCCCAACTCTAAGCTCCAATTTTTTCATATATATTATTATTTAGCAAATAAGAGCCTCCAAAATAGGTCAAAAAGTAAAGTATCTAAATTTTGGGCACTTTTTGGATCAAATATGCATCGGACAAATTTAGACAAAATTTTAGCTCTCTAGGATGCTTTACATGGTATTTTTTTCCTTATTTTCTATTGAATTTTTTTTATTTTTTAAAGGGTGTGTTGGATTTTTATTTCAGCTAGATCCATTTTAGCCTCCAAGTCTCAGTTCTTTGGCTCCAATTTTTTGGCCATGTAGGTGTTTAGTAGTAACTTTCACACTTGGGATATAGTGTGAAGCCCCAAGTCTCAATTTTCAACTCTCTACCAATCAAATTATGAGAATCTTATGGAACTTGGGACTAGAGATATTGTGTAGTAGACTTGGGACTAGGGATGTAATTTAATACAAGATCCTACAGTTAAATATGCCAAAAAAACAATTTTTTTCCTTGCTCTTTGCAATAGATATGCGAGTTTTGAATTTTTCTTGATGTAGAAGAGGCCTTGGAACTTTAGAGATTAATCATGAGATGGGATTGACTATTAAGATTGAAATTGCCGTTCATTATAGACATGATTCCAAAGAATTGATTTTATGATATAATTTGGATGTTAATAATATTTACAAGAATTGGTTCAAGATTTATTATTGGATGCTTTAAATTATACTTTGAATGTTAGTGGCCCCTTTATGTAGATGCTTTTGAAATTTCTGAATGAATTACTTTGAAAATTCACATGGATTATTCCCTCTGTCCCACTAAAAACCTCCAAATTAAGTACAATTCTTATCCCACTAAAAAGCTCCGTTTTATGATTTTGACCGTTGCATTAGAAGACATTTGAGGCCAAAAGAAGACTGCGATTTCCCAGCTCATTCCCAGCCTAGAAACTTTGCCACATGTGTAATTTGACGTGGTCGAAATTGTGCCATGTCAATAAATAATATTTAATTATTTTTTATAATTATTTTTATAATTTTGTATTTTTTATATTTAAATAAAATTTTCATATATATATTTTTAAAAATTTAAAAATTTAAATTATTAAAATATTTTGACTGTTCCGAGCAAGGGGAACAAGCCTGAAACGGCCCTCCCTTGGCCTCAAATGTCCCCTAATGAGTAAGCATTAGCCATGTTGAACAACCTTGTGGGGGCAAGTTAAGAAATTAGGAAGTACTCTTCTCCTAGAAAGCTTGGCCTTGCCCATATGAGACACTTTGTATTTGTTGAGCTTCCTCAAACAATAGTATTGACGATGAATTTGGTGATCACTTTGGCGCTATGAAGATTTATTTATGAAGTGAGCCAGGTTCTTTCTTATAGGTATTTAAGTTGGGACAGATGTTTTTAGAATCCCATTGTTGCCACAAACCTTTAACCCCTAAAGGACCGTTGTCCCTTCGGGGGACAAATGTGTTTTTGGGCAGGTACCTACGGGCTGAAATTTTCATGTGATTTTTTGAAACTTTTTTTGGAGATAGAAAAACTGATAAGCTTTGTGGGAATATAATTTTTTTCACAATCGGTGCCCTGGAAAAAAAGTTATGACCAAATAAGCTCAAAACAGGGGACGGCGGGCAGCCCGGGCAGCAAAAAAAAAAGGACAAAAATTTGAATTTTTTTTTAATATTTTTTTTTGATAGATTATATTTTTGTCTATCTGGAAAGCTTTGATTCATTTCATTTGGATATGTTATGAGAAAGTTATGGACATTCTTGTTTTTCGGGCAGTTAGAGCATCTTCTTGAAAAAAATAACTTGTAGGATTCATTTCTGAATGAATTTTTTCAAATTTTTCAATTTTTTTTTTTGCATGATTTAGTTTACATTCTAGACATAACATTATTCACCAACGCTGGGGGGTACCCTTTTGCTTCTGGAGCCCCCCAACAAGGAAGCTTCTTGAAAGAGCTACGTGGTGAGAGTTCATATGGTGCTACAGCCAACACTATTCCGGAAGCCAATCGGAATTCTACATTTTAATTGAATTCAAACCTCCCAGGCATCTCGGGGGGGGGGGGATTATACCTCATGTGTCAAGGTAGTCAGGAGCCCGGTTAGTAATGTTATGGATCAATCTCACCATTGGGATTAGTATATTTTAATTCCATCTAAGAGATATTAATATTTTAGATTTTCCTTCTATCTTGTACCTACTTCTACTTAACAATTTTTTTAAGAATGATAATTAAGCTTTTTTGATTTTTTTTTTCCTAGACTCTCAACTCAATTCTCCACTATAAAGATTTAAAGCTCAAAACTCTGTAGTGCAAAAATTTTAAGTTAAAAATGTTTAAAGTCAAAAAATCTAGTCCCGCAATGTGCTGAAAAACTTGTTTTTTTCACTTTAAACGCAGATATCTTGCAATCTGTGCGGTCAAAAATTCTGAAATTTTTTCCACACATTCTCATCCTAGTTAAGTGTAAGATCCTACGGTTAGATGTGAAAAAAAACAATTTTCAATTTTTTTTACGTTTTGCTATAGAAATGGCAGTTTTGAGTGTTTTTTGGCAGAAAAAAGGCCTCGGTCCTTTAGGGGTTAAATCATCAAGAATGATGGAGCTGGCAGCATTCACAAACTATGTTTAAATATGATGCTTTCTGTATGGATTTTGGATGTCTAAACGACGGCACCTAAGCTGGAGATTTTGCACAGATCTAAAGGATGGATTGTTGGTTTTTGAATGCATGTATTTTCTGGCACAAAGACTCAAAATATAATTAATCCCTCATGGGGAAGCTTTTTGGAGTTTTTTAGTGGGATAGAGAGAGTATTATTTTCATTAGAAAATTGTAATCTCGCTTGGGTTTGGTTTGTATAAATGCTTATATTTATAAAAATTAATATCTCTCCTAGATTTGTCTCCAAAGTATTGACATTGTTAATTTAGGTGGTAATGGGTTGGTAACCTTTAGAATGACTTTTGAATTCTATAGTTACAACTATTCCTTGATGAATATTTCTTCATGAAATTACAATGACTTACAAAACTAAGTACAAATTTGAAATGTTTTTATTCAAACAACTACTTTGTATATCATGAATATCAATGGACAAAGTCCAAAAGTATATATATAAAAGTTGTAGTATGCGACATACTACATATTACCATGGAAATTTGAAGAAAAAATTAGTTGTGATTTGAAAAAAAATCAATTTCAAAGTTAGCCCTATCTAAAACTCAGTTTTGTTCAACACAATTTGGAATTACTTTATTTTTTGTCAATATTTTTTTAAAACTTTAAAAAAAAATTTGCGCCTTGGCACGTTGGTATACATCATTTCAGATTGTTGTACACAAAAATTGAAGGAAATTGACATTTATAGAATTTAAAATACCAACAATTTGACAAACATGCAAATGATATTGGTTATCATAGTATTTGAATTTTTTTTTGGAATTGACAACATAGGATAGCATTAGCCATTGTCCAGAGAGTAGAGATTGCAATATAGACCATTGTTACATCTTAATGCCCTTGCATTTGAAATATTTGTTGAATTGGACAATGCATTCACTTCATATTTTGCAGCCATATTATGCGTTTTTGAATTCAAATTTTTTGTCCAAAGTCTAGAATTCATGATGCACATAATCGATCCAACAAATTCTAAAAAAATTAAATTATCATTGTCAATATCGTGAAAAAATTGGAAATTGGAAAATTGATTGTCATCGTTCTCACTGTCTATAAGATGTGAAGATATTGCATTAAGGTTGTCACCGTTCTCACTGTCTAGAAGATGTGAAGATATTGCATTAAGGTAGTTTGCTCTTAAAGCAACCATTTAAAAGCTGTTTGCCTTTTCGGGGAAGCTAAACTCCTTAAAAACAATTTTCAGTTAATTTTTGGAGGAAGAAAAATGGAATTGGCATCTAACCCAAGTTGTTTCATATTTTTTGGACCTTTGTGGAATTAGTTACAAATTTTTGAAGTTGAAACGCAGTGGTCACTAAAACTGACCACCTCCTGAAATGTACACAGTTGGTACATTGAAGAAAGCAAAATGTACCTCTGTGCCATGATCGCTTTTAGAGCCCACTACCTTACACCCCTACAATCAGGATTAAGGTAGTGAGCTCTAAAAGTGAGCGGCCTCTTCAAATCGACCCTATATTTAGGGTCGATTATAGGTGCCTACAACAATTTTTTTTGAAAATTCATAAGTAATTCGAAAACGATTCAAAAAATATGAAACCACTTGTATAACATTCCGCATCCATTTTTCTTTCTCTAAAAAATGATCCAAAAATATTTCTGTTCAAGGAAACCTGTGAAAAAGGCAGATCAGCCCTTAGATGGTCGCTTTTAGGCCATACTACCTTAGAGTTTATATGGAATGGTTTCACAATACCAAGATCACTGACATCTTCTTCCTAGCACACATCCTCTTTACTCCATCTTTGAGAGGAAGAATTTTCAAGGAACCCTAGGGCCCTAGGCACATCGATCAAATCAAAAATCATATTCTGATTTTCTTATTGTCAGATGAACAGTAAGATGGACGCACTCACAGAACAGTTACAGAACATTATGAATCATCTTCATTGGTACACTATTTACATTTGCGGAATCTGCACAAAATCCTGCTGATCTTGAGCACTCACAAAGTCTCGTAATTGAGTTACACCGTGATAGACATTCTGCACCATCACAACAAATGTTTGCCTTCCCCATTTCAGACTAGATCAAAATAAAAATGAATTAGAAGCAAATCAATCTCCAACACTTTCTATGAGGAACAAGACCACCGCCGATCTCCGTCACGAATTGCTTTCTCGATCAACAAGGCGTTCTCTTGGGCCCGACCCCAAACAACATCCACATGCCCCTTCTCGGGCACCCCCACCAGCTCCACATTGGAGAACGTGCGACTCATTTCTTCGGGCAACCGAAACTGAATGGTCGTGTCGATCTCCCCGTGAATCACCAAAATCCGGTGCCCGCTGTTCCTGAGTTTCTGCAACGCTGGAATGACTGCGTGTGTACCCGCCAGCAATGAGTTGTGGGCGATATGCCAGGCCGCGTCATGATAGTTCGTTAGGTAGTCATGGATAAATGATCTTGGATATCCTTTCCTGCAATGACAGCCAATGTTCACACACTCTCAAAATCCACGAATGCTCTCTCTTCACGGGAAAATTTGCCCCCGAGTGTCTGAGCTGATAAATCAATAGCCCAGATTGGAAGTTTATAAACGATTATTGAAACCTTCAAAATAAACTCTCATCTTCAAAATTAGGTTATAACCGCTAAGCCCAAAAGTGACCGCTTCTGAATCCATTAAGGTTAAAAGAAATCGTTTAGATAGATTTAAAAAAGGAAGAGGAAGAATATGTATACCAATAGAAAAGAGGAAACCAAGCCCTACAGGTTTTGAAAGATATAAGTATGTTCACTGTGATCGACAGTTACATTCCAATTTCCAAAGGTATAATTCCTATTTTTAGCTTGGAAATTCACAGGTTAAAGAGAGTTACACAGGTACTCGTATGTTACAATGCTAATTACAGTTTGACAACCTCAATCCCACTTGAATATTTGCATTAGACACTTGATGTTTGCCGCTTGTCATGGGAACCTATATAGTTACCAAATAAAGCATCAATTCTCGTATGAAACGATCTGCACTCTCCAGAAAACATAAGATGCACAAGCTTCATGGTTTGAGCCTTACCCCTTGAGAAGGTTGTGGATGCGACCCACCCAATAATTATGTTTTGCGTAGAATAAATGGCCTATGAGTCGGCTTATATTATAGTACTTGCAAACGGTAAGCGCACGAACACCTTTAATCTGCCACAATCACCAACAACCACATTATTAACCCCAAATGTCCAAAAGTGTCCGGTTCCATGTCTGTCGAAGCTGACTTAGGAAGCTTCAAGGAAGGTAACTTAACCAAAAGTGCCATTAGAAAAAAGAAATAGGAACCTTTGATATTGAACACCGGAAAGTTCCTGTTAGCTTCCAAAATATATTTTTCCTATTTTAGATTGGATACTCAGGAATAAAAGATAAGAGATGGACTCAACACAGATATCACGGATCAAGACGATGAGAAAGCCCATAATTAAATATTTACTTATACAATTGAGCTAATCGAAACAGGTGAAAAGAAACTTACAGTTAATGGGTCGAGGAAGGAAAAGAAGGCATCACAAGGGATCTGTGCAAGCTGTCCATCTTCACGCAGGCAGCAGGGTGGGTACACCGGTGCAATCAAGCTGATTGACCTAACTCTCTGAGGGCAGCGAGCCGCGAGAGCAAGTGCGATGATGCAGCCCATGGAATGCCCCACCAAATGAAAGCTCTCGAGCTGATACCTCTGGATCACGGATTTCTCAATGGCTTCAATCTGGTCGGAAAGAGTGTAGAAACTATCAATAGGACGTGGGCTTCGTCCACAGCCCAAAATATCCGGTGCCAGTATCTGGTGCTGGTTCTTAACATCATCGGACAGATTGAAGGCTATGTCGGTGTCAAACCAGAATGTAGCGGAGCTGAACAAGCCGTGGATGAAAATCACTGCAGAACGATCTGCACACATCCAATGCATATTCTTCTCTATTAGATTTGGCAGTATTGGCACCCTTCTTGATACCCTAAAATATACTGATTCTAAAATCCCACAGAATAATTCGTTTGTTTCAATCACTTCTTGGCCACCAGTTCGTCGGAGAGCCCTTCTACATGGATAAGGCAAAGGATAATACCATATTAAACCGTTAGTGGTGTCCTATTGACTGACCCCTGAACCAATAGCAATTCAACTCTTCAAATACACTGGGTTGGCCTTCAATTAGCAAGTTAGGTACCGGTATACCCAGTGAAAGCAAACTCCCTACATATTGGTGACAATACTTAAAGTGAATTAAAAAGTATCCTCAACCTTTCTATCTTGATCTTGATACCAGTTTCCACGGAAGAAAATGCCCTGTACCTTTGTTTTGAGAAACATCGTTGGAAGAAGGCTTCGGGGTATTCCTTGGCTCCGCCGGGAGAGATGTAGGCACACCGTCCTTTGGACTAAAACTCTCTGGAGATAGCACACATAAATTCTCTGCTGCCTTCCGCATGGGCATCAATAGCGGTGCACACTGAATGCAATTACACTCCGACCATCGAGGCAGGAAACTATCTCCACCCTCATCCTGAAAAATCAATTCATACCACATCAATTATAACATTCTGTAAGCTGTTCTTATCTTACTCAAAAATACACGAAAGAACAGCGTATGATATGATTTCAATCAATATGACCAAGAATGGTGTGCAACAACAAGCGACTTCTGCTTGCTCAACATGGAACTTCTGGAAGCATTCATGGCAACTGCTTCTTTCTCCAGAATTTTTGAAATCAAAATGGAAGACGATGTGAGTCAAAGACAGAAGATGTCACAGAATCAAAGCATCTTGGACACCGTGATTAGTGACACCGTTCCGAATACTCTCCCAAACACTTGAAAGAACCTATGATATTATAAACTTAATACTTAAGAGAGGATCGGAAGGTGGACTGGTGGTCACCTGCAGGATTTTACTTGCAGCATCCCCGATCTCCGCAATTGCGTCCCCATTTTCACTTTGAATTTCGTGTTTCAAGCTCTGCGGCGATCCTGCTTGCCCTAATTGACGCTCTTCGTCCACTTTCGTTTCCACCCCCAAATCCTCCACCCTCCATCCCCAGCACTCGCACCTTTGTCGCGGCTTGGATTGTTGGCGAGCCCACGCCCACCGTGTCCGCAGCCTCTTAATCTCGCCTCTCCTCGGGTGCGCCAATTCCAACGCCTTTCGGGTTGTAGCTCGAGGCTCAAGGAAGAAATCCATGACCCAGTAAAACACACCCAGCAGAAGATCGATGACGAACATGGTGACGTACACAAGTTCCTCCAACAAGGGACGCAGCTTCTCCGCATACTTCCGGCGAAGCTTCTTGAACGCCACGCGCGGGGTCACTCCACTGCCATTTTGGATTTGGTTATGGCTGCTCCGCTTCGCAAGGGCGAAAGTGCCGTAGAGAGAAAACAGCGCAGCGGCGGAGGCGACGCCCCAGTAGAGCGCTGGGGGGTGACGCGAGCTCTCCACTGCCACTGCCACTCGCTCCATGATCACTACCCCCAACAAAAAATTTGCACAACAAAACTCACATGCAACCAGCTATGGCGACACCAATCCTGAGCACGCAACCCTGTCTTTCCCAAATGCACCAATCACGAAAAAGCTTTCACGTCTGAACCAGGCTACCAATCCCCTTCAAATCCCCTATTGAAGATCAACCACAACGTGCAACCCCAAATGCAGCAAAATCGTGCAGCCCCAACTGACTTCTCTCTGCGCGCCTGGATCAAGAAATGGGAGAAACCACTCCAGGGAGTCCCTACTGCGTGGGCTATTGCGTGAAGTTCCTATTAAAAAACCTGTCGAATCATCACCATTGCTGTCTGCAATACACAGGAGTGCTTGCCATTCATAAATTTCCAAACTTGGAAGCTACTCAGCGACTATCTCCGTGAGGAGCAGTTTCCTCCCACTGCAAAATTGTGAGCGCATTTCCACGCCATAGCAGGTACCCATTCGCGACGAAACGAATAGACGAAGCTTAATCCAATGACGCGTGCCACGAAACGACCGTGGATGTTCTTCTTCTTCGCCTCCCGCAGGTTCGGAGGAGCTTCAAAGGCACCCACTTGGATCCCGATTCCCTCATCTGGGAGCCTTTGATGAGTTTGATCTTCTGATGTCAGCGTGAATCTGGGAATCTGGGAAAGGGCAAATTTCTGAAATTTCTGAAATTGTGGTTATGGAGCTCATGAGCAGCATCCATCGAGCCTTTGTGTCATGAAGGAGATTGAAGTGGAAATCCACCGTCCACGTGGGTTGCGTTCCGTGTTGTTGGGTGCAGGAGGGTCCATGAATCTCCCAGAATCTCGTGGTACCACCCTGAGGAGCGGGACGGAGATACACCGCAGGATGGCAGATGCGGGAATAACACGGAATCTGGCCACGGGTGCGAGAGGCGCCGAGGAGCTTGTGGGGTTGTGGGTTGGTCTCCAGGTGGAGACGCTAGACGGCGTCCCCAATGCCTCGAAATGCGCTCCAGCACGTGTTTTGGGACTCACGAAGTCACGACAGATTTGGACCCGTGGGAAAAGAGAGAATAGCTCAGTCTAGGGGTAAGGTAGTATGGCCTAAAAGCGACCATTTAAGGGCTGGTCTGCCTTTTTCACAGGTTTCCGTAAACAGAAATATTTTTGGATCATTTTTAACCCTGGAGCGCTCCAACGTCCATTTTCTGGACGATGAACAGATTTAGATCCTTGTGTCTGTCTCATTCCTGCTTGGATGAAAGTCATCCTAATTTTTGGTGATACTTTATCAAGTTGTTGTCCTATCCATCGGTTGGATTTGGTGTTACTAGAATATATACATTTCTAAAATTACAAATGTGGAAGTATGTCAAGTGGTCAATTTGCATTGACTTTAGTTCAAAACTAGATGTGCAAAAATGAGGTCAAAGATGTAAAGGTCACAAAAATTTCAAAAAATCACCAATATGAAGAGAACCTTATTTCAAATCCATTCCAACAAGTTTTACTCAAAAAATGATAATATTTTACTTGTAATTGAATTTAGAAGGAATTCTGAAATTTTCTTTTCAAAATTTATAGAAAAAGATTGGTGATAGCATTAGTAGATCTAACCGTACGGATAGAATTTAAAAATCAAAATCTACAGCTTTCATTTATATACCAATTCCAAAATATTCTTCCAAATTGTAGTTAATAATAGTTTTTCTCAAATCGTCAATTTTGGAGATGAATCCAGACGTTTAGGGGTTAAGAGAAAGAAAAATGGACGTGGAACGTAACGCAAGTGGTTTCATACTTTTTGAATCATTTTTGAATTACTTATGAATTTTAAAAAAACCTTGTTGTAGGCACCTATTTGTGACCCTAGGTCTTCCAAAATTTGACCACTTGCAACTTCTAAAGTGATTTGAGTTAATGAAGGCCAATGATTGGCTCTTACAATAGATAATGCTTTTCTCTCGATTCTCTCAATGGCTTGAGAGGTCCATTTAAGGACCACCTAATATCCATTTCTTACTTAAATATAGGGTCGATTTGAAGAGGCCGCTCGCTTTTAGAGCACACTATCTTAGTCATAGCCCCTCCGAGAATTGTCCGCTTCTCACAGATTGGACGCGTGGCTTTGGGTAATTGGTTTCCCGTGTTTCGGGATCGCTCAACCTCCGAGGTTCAAAGTGTGCCGTTCTTCTACTCCGCAAGTGAAGAAAAGAGCTGTGAACGGCATTTTCTCCCAGAAAATTTCACCTTCTATTCCGTGATTGGTTTGCCATGGTTGCCATGGTGCTCTACAAGTGAACCCTTTTCGCGGAGATTTCATTTTCGCTGCAAAAGGGGTGTCACAGCCCCTCCACATAACAAGGCTCGCCATTGGCTCTCCATTTTTCTGCGCCTAAATCTCAATCTTAGAGAAAATCTCAACCTCAGAGGGGCTGTGACTACCCCTAGTGTGTGCTTTGTTTCATTTGGGAGGGGGAGGGGATTTAGAGCATCCCCACCAGGTGAGTTCTGTATCCCTAAAAGTTTAGGGTCAAGACCTCCGATGGGGATGGGGATACAGAAACCTGCACCCACTAGTTCCAATACAAAATTTGTACCCGTAAAATCTATAGATATCTCTAAAAGTTGCGCCCAATCTTCTATTTGGAGCTCATATAGAGAATTTGCAAGGTCTCATCTACATAAAGTCAAGGTTGACTGCTTTGAGACCTCTAGTTTAGGGATAGGGAACACCTTGGTGGAGATGCTTTTATTGCTCAAGAGCTAAGGTAGAAGGCTTAGAAGGTGTCCACTGGAGAGAGAAAATAGCCCTCTCCAGAGGAATCTGTGGATCCACATTGGTTTTCATAATTTTTGGTAGGAAGAGAAAAGGAGAACGTTGCAGATTTATTTAGAATTTTTGCACTAGAAATGAAATAAATGCAATTTTTGGAAGTGGGAGTTCTATAGGTCACTATTTATGGTCTTAGACTATTGCAATAATGAAAGAAAACATGTATTTCAAGAGAGCAAGGAAGTGCTTAAAAGAAATGAATAGGATGCAAAAATTGTTAATGCAAGCTCTGAACGCGTCCAGATTTTTAGTCATCATTTTGTAAACCTCTGGTTGTGGAGTCTGGTTGATGTGTCATCACGTCATTGATGTATCATCAGCTCTTGGATTACTGACGATAACTTGATACGCTCGGGGGGGTCACTTAGAGTGTCCATTAGAAAACACGTGCGAACAAAACTTTGGACCCCCTATATTATATCCTAAAATTTAAATAAAATGAAATAAAAAAAATATGACTAGATTTTCCTACTTCAAAAGTTTATGTTTTGAATTATTGATATTTTTATTTGTTAATGATAATTAGTTACAAATTTTTGAAGTAATTAGATACACTGTACAACCGAAAAATAACTTTCACACCCCTATATTATATCCTAAAAAATTGTCTAAAAAATGAACAAAAAATTCCTAAAAATAGCTCTCTATTGAAAGTTTATTTTGAGTTGAGTATTGATGCAATGGTCATCTAAATGTGATCTCTATAAATATTTGAGTTGAAAAACATGCTGTTTTAGGCCATTTTCAACCTCTTGTACAAATCATTTCAACTATTATTTTAGTTTGAAATTTTGGCAATAGAAACCTATAGTCATTATTAAGCAACCCTCAAAATTTTAAGTTGAAATTATAGTTCATTAGAAACCACTTGTTCGCACGTGGTTTGTAGTAAAATACTAGGTGCCCCCCCCGAGTTGATACGTCCACATTGTTTGAGTTGGATAAATGAAGTTGCAGACCCTACCATTGAGAGAGCCTATTTTTGTTATTGGATGGAATGTTTGTAACCACTTTATACTCGTATGAAATACTTTCATAATCCCCATGTGCTTGGATGAAATGTATCATAATCATGCTATTTTTTGGTGATAATTTCTATAACCAACATGTTCTTGGATGAAAATATATATTCTTATAAATCATCACTGTAGATTTCAAATTTCAAAAATTGAGTTCAAATGAAGTTTTCGTGACATTGTTCATCGGTATCCTAAATCTAGGATTCAATCTGATTTTTCAAATTGTTTCTATTCTAGAGAATCAAAAGTGAGGAGTTGAAATCAATGATTCTTCTGGTACATTCACTATAGCTAGTTGGCCACGGTCAACAGAAACACTACAAAAAACTAATTATCCTTTGCCTTGATGAATTATCATTGTGAAGGAGGATGTGCATAGTAGTTGTTGAAAAAAATGGAGAAATTTCCTTGATTATCAACAAATAGTGCCTGCAAAAATAACACGCAAACAAAAAATATCTAAAGCTGACACTACAACATGTGATGTTGGATGAGTAACAATAACCTCTGAATGATGAGGAACTTCAATGATCGCGTTGGTCTTTGAAGGATTTAATGAACAAATAGGAACAACAACTACCACTTAAAGAAACTTGCATTTTAGGTGACGTTAGCATAATTTTAAGAGACAAATTTTAGTGGACATCTGAAAAAACAACTAGTGTTTTTATGACAATAATAACGTCCAATGTAACATCTAGATGTTACATTCGATGTTATTATTGTCATAAAAACACTAGTTGTTTTTTCGGACGTCCACTAAAATCCGTCTCTTAAAATTATGCTAACGTCACCTAAAATGCAAGTTTGGGAGAACAAAACACTTTGGAAAAACAAAACACTATTTAGACACTCTATACCATAAAGTGAAGTCGAGTCAAAACTCAAATTAGCAGTTTCATCTGGGAAATACTTCATCAATGGTTGAACTTTAGCTCTCGTGTGCATGATTTCTATTTCAAGGAGGCGAACAACTGTTGTGCATGATTTCTATTTTAAGGAGAAAAACACGTAGCCGCTGCCATGTGGCAATCCCACTTCCGGCTTCTCACTACGACTTGTGCTTTCTATTCTTGATTGACTAAGTGACTTGATCGTGTCTCCGGATCTCCTACTAATTCTTTCAAGGAAGTTCCTATCTCTAGGTATTTCCTTACTATTGCAGCTGCGAAGGAGCAAGCTTCAACCTGCGAATGTATCTCCTTATTGCTACAATTGCAAAAGAGCGAGCTTCAACCAGCAGCCGGATATGTAAGTCTTCACTAGTTCCCAGACATTTGTACTCAGTCACAATCGTGTCAATCTTGGTTTTTTGTATTATACTCGGGTGCTTGGGTGCAGCGCACATGTATCTCAATTGTATCTCAGATTCAAAATTGATTGAACTCAACTTGCATTCACTTTCAATTCTACAGCGTGAGCACTGGGTTTACTTTAAAATGGAAGAATTCCATAATGAGTTTCACTGTTCACTTTCATGTCTAGACCGTAGTTAGGGCCATATTCAGGATACTCCTTAGGAGTGGTGTTCCATGTGATCCAAAATGGTGTAATCAAAATTAATTACCTTGCATGCAACAAAATTAATTTCCGATAAAGATCGGACAAATTGAATTGGGGGTGGAGTTTGAACTTCGAAGGCTTGATATGACTTGATTCAATATGATATGGTGCCAGATTGAGTGTGGACAGAATGTTTCGATCAATATTTCAGCTATATCAAGAACAATCAAACCCTCATAATAATTGTATGTTACATACTGATCTTTCAAATACTGATCTTTCAATTAATTATAGAGGTGGATACAAAAATTAGAGTTTTCCGACCATCCCAGAGTCTCAAAATTTGTAGATTGAATAGAGATGATTATATATCTCACATACAAAACCTAAGGCTCATTTCAAAAATTTCTTGCAACCATTTCCAGATTTTGTCACAGTGAGAATTATTGTAAATATTGATTTTCATATATCCAAGTCACACTAGTACAATCTTCTTTGAGCTCATGGAAAACAAATGCAAAGAGAGTATCATTTAATGCAGCTGCAACGCAACTTTTACAAACGTACACCATAGATTGACAAACTCATCCCACTTGTAGTAGTGAAGAATGTTACCAGTGATGATCAGTGATAATAGAAGTTTTGTTCTGGTACAATTTTGCAGGATGCAAAATTGGCCATCAATGTGGCTCTATTTTATAGGAGTTGCAGACTATCTACGACACTAGAATTCAGGTTCCTTTCTTAATCCAATTCTGTTTGCCATATTCTGTCTATCTCAGGGCACTCAGCATACAAGTAGGGAAAATGAATTTGTAGACTTTATTTTATCAAGAGTGATTACGTCTTTATTTGCACAAGTTTATTTAACTGAGCGTTTCTAGCATATTTTGGAATTGATGTACAAATAAAAGCTTCATATTTTGAATTCTACATTCCATCCTTGTGGTTAGATCCACCAATGCTATCATACATGGAAGGTATGTGTTGGACACTTATTTAAGTTACGATGAACACATGCAATGTTCTTAATTGATTCTAGTGACATACGTTTGTTGAACCTTTGATTCTAGTGATGTACATTTATTGAACCTTAGCGTATTTCTTAATTTAAATTCATAAAGTATCTAAGATTAAATATAAAGCCAAAATGTAATTAATTATTTCCATAAATCCTTTGAACAAACTCATTTAAATAGAATCCTTTAAACACATCCTTAGAATAGAATCCTTTTAATCCTTTAAATCCTTTGAATATAATCTTTTAAATGGAATCTTTTGAATCTTTTAAATAGAATTCCTTCAATAGAATCCTTGAAATCTTTTAATCCTTTGAATAGGATCCTTTAAATAGAATTATTTGTAAGTTTTAAACAATTATTTTATTCAAACTACTACTGCCCTTCATTTGCAGGTTCTAAAGGCTGTCCCCAAACCTTGCAAGGTACAGTAGCTGCTTCAAAGCAGTTGTTTTTTCAAGTAGCTATTTCAACTTGAAGTACCTGGTTCAACTCACTGGTAAGTAGCTACTAGTACCTAATTTTTTCCAATTTAAAAACTTCTCATTTAAGGTTATTTGGTTTAAGGTTGGTTACTTTTTCAGTCAATATATATAGTGTGTAATTTTGATAATTTATGAAGATTGTTGAGATCAGATGAAAAGCTAGTATAATCCAATTGAATCCTATAGAGATCAATTTGCATGCTTAGGGGCCAAGGCAAGCGTTTTGCAATATTTCATCTATCTATAAGTTCAAATATAAGGTTCTTCTACACTCTATAATTTCAAATATAAAAAATGTTTTTAGTAATTGAAAAATATCATGTTTTGCTAAAATACTTCAAAACGTACCTGCCTATAACATTGAAGAAAATGGCATAGACAACATGGACAATACAACACCACCAAAAAGTTCCAAGATACCAATACCAACACCAAGCACCATTGCCCAGATACCGCCACAACCTACAAGCGCCAACCCAAATGCACGTATGACAATTTTTGGAGAGAGAGAGAGTCCAAGTTTTTATGTATCCTCCAAAATTTGGAATGTATAGAAAGGGCACTGGAGCTTCATTGTCAGGTGTCGGTTCTTCTTCACATCATAGAGCTTCAGGCATGGTTCTCCATGAGTCTCCTACATCATTGACCTCTTCTTCAACTCCCTCTCCTTCAATTGCATTTCCCTCACCTGCTTCCATCTCACATGTCTCTCCCTCGGTAGCTTCTACTCTACTTGCAACACCTGTACGATTCATCACTTGTTCTTTTCTAGTCATTTCTGATGGTACACAGTGGACGAGACTTTATGGGTTGCCATCCATTACTCATTGGCCTTTTGACCCTAAAACCGTAGTAATAAGTCTACCTGATTCAAAAAAGTGAGTAGGTCATCACAAAGTTCCTTTGTCACGAATTGTCAAAAGTAATTGTACGATTATCGTCAGGCATTGTTTTCATGTTACATTCATACATTTGGAAACATTGTTACAACACGATATTGACATTCATTACTACCATGCAGTTTAGGCATGTCATTCATATTTGAGTTTGAAGTGCAAAAGTTGCACGATAACTATGCATGACTAAAAATGTATGACTTCAGTGCTTTTGTGATGAGCGACTGACTACGTGCAACATTAGTGCTTATTTAAGACATATAAAATTAGTGCAATAATCACACAACATCATGTCCATGCATAGTTATTGCACTATCATTGCATTTTTTATCTTTCACAATTTTAGTAGCAAGTTAATTGAAAAGCAGAAATTGCGTTGAAAGTAGAAATTTAGACCTCATTTAGGCATAGTAGAACAACTTTTTTCAAAAAACTTTGAACTAAGAAAAGTTGGTAAATGAATCTAGATTTCATCTCCAAAAATCCGTTTGACATTTGCATCTCAAAGTTCAGGACCGACGAATTGTTAGCAATTATCATATAGTTACTATTGTTTCATGGGTGCGTACGTTAATTTGCAAATTATCACATCGTTACAATGCACACGATTACTGCAAAGAAATGGCACTACTTTGTAATTTATATTAACTATGTCACTTTTATACATTAATCACAAGTGTGCAAAAGACACAAATTATGCATGAAAATTTACATTCTTTATTGTGCATTTTCTGTGCATTGAAGGACACAGAAAATCCATGACAATAATGTCATTGGAGTCAATACTGCAATAATGCTTATTAACTAGTGTCAATGTTCCAAAAAGTATTGTCGATGTTCAATTGTTGATCACCATTCTAATTTAAAAAAGATACTTAACTAAATCCCTGGCATTTTGAATTAAATCCATCATTACTATAGGCCATCAAATTTAAACTTGAACTAAATCCATCAATAGGCTACCAAGAAACTTGATAGCGTAGTGAAAGAATTACTTCATTGTAGCTTGAATTGATTCCATGGTTAGGCCACCAAGAAACTTGGTAACGTAGTGATGGAATCTCTTCATTTGCAGGTGGTGAGAGTTGAGGGTGCAAAGGCCCTCTTTATACTAAAATCCACTCTATTAACACTCAAAAGATATGGGACAACTTGAAGATGAGAGTTTGACTTCTCATAGTCAAGTTGTTTTGAAAATGTATAAATTGTGTTCAAAGTAGAGATTCAGACCTCAGTTTGGCATAGTAAAGTACCTTTTTTCTTAAAACTTTGAACTAATAAAAGTTGGTAAATGAATCTAGCTTTCATCTTCAAAAATTCGTTTGAGATTTAAAGCCTCCAATCAAAAGTTATGGACAAAATTCAAAGGCAATGTTTGAAAATGTCAAAAAAAGGCTCTTCCAACCCGTCTCTGAACTTTGTCTATAACTTTTGACTAGAGATTATAAATCTCAAACGGATTTTTTGAGATGAAAGATATCTTAATTTAATAACTTTTCTTAGTTCAAAGTTTTTTGAAAAAAGTTATTCTTCTATGCCTAAATGAAGTCTGAATTTCTACTTTGAATACAATTCTTGCCGCTTTTCTATTGACTTAGTATTGAAATTGTGAAAAATAAAAAAATGCAATGTTAGTACAATAACTATGCATGGACATGATGTTGTGTGATTATTGCACTAACTTAATATGTCTTAAAAAAGCACTAATGCTGCACGAAGTTAGTCATCCATCACTAAACCACTGAAGTCGTACATATTTCGTCATGCATAGTTATCGTGCAACTTTAGTATTTCAAACTTAAATATGAATGACATGCCTCAACTGCATGGTATTAATGAATGTCATTATTGTATTGTAACAATGGTATTAATGAATGTAACACGAAAGCAGTGCTTAACGATAATCGTGCGATTACTGTTGACATTTTGTGACATGGGAACTTTGTGATGTGGAGCCTCTGATCAAAAGTTATGGACAAAGTTCAGAGACGGGGTGGAAGGGACGTGTTTTTTATATTTTCAAACATCCTCTCAGCATTTTGTCCATAACTTTTGATCAAAGGCTCCAAATGTCAAACGGATTTTTGGAGATGAAATCTAGATTCATTTACCAACTTTTCTTAGTTCAAAGTTTTTTGAAAAAAATTATTCTACTATGTCGAAATGAGGTCGTGTTCAGTACCGGTCTTTTTTGCAATGACCCCAAGTCACTTCGTCAAGAATAGAAAGCACAAGTTGTGGTGAGAAGCTGCAGAGTGCCGCCGGCGACAAGTTCAAGCGTACATTTGGATGATACTCGAATGGATGAGAAATCGGAGCGGAAAGGTGGGGAAAAAACCCGGGCTTCAATTACTGCAGGTACCCTGGGCTGGAACATAGGTGACCTGCCCCAAACCATAGGTGACCCGCACTTCTACTTGAGTGATAGTACATGGCTGTTTTGGTACTCCCTAACCAAGTACTTGTCCTACCCAAATCTCAACCCCGCCCTGTTCCCTGACCCCGCCCTTGTACCCCAAGCCTCGACTCCAACCTAGTGTTTTTTTTAGGTGATAAAAGACTTTAGAATAGCACCAAAAAATTATCTATTGCACCAAGCTCTTAGAAAAAAATAGAGGTAAAAAAGATTAAAAAACCATATGTAGATCTTAGATCACACCCTCACAGCCACTACCTCGACAATGACTACTGGAGTTTGTCACCTTATTGCCACCTATGTAGATGTTGATTCAACAACTTTTCATCCGCAATTGCCTAAAATATACCAAAGTTGTAGATATGGGCACAGATTGTAGCCACTATAATGTTTCTAGAATTGGGAATACAATCATTTGGGGCCTCCCCTACTTATTCTTTTAGTTCTTCTTTGCTTGTCTTGTCTTCTTCTTTGTCCAACCTTTGTGGCTTGGATGCGTTTTTTTCTCATTTTCTAGTGGAATCCATATATTTCAAAGAAAAAAAACAAAAAGAAAGATTGTTGCGCCTACTTGTGGGGAAACAGATTCGGCTCTATCTATTTTACTCCAGTTCAAGAGATGAAATTGCCGAAGATGTTTTTTTTATTTTTATTTTGAAGCCATACAATTCATACTAATTCCTGACTTGGAGCCAAATTTTGCACCAAAAAAAATTTGAGGGTGTTTCACTTGGAGCCCACATTTAGATTCCCTTAAAATTTTAAAAAGAACACTAGTACTCCAACCGCTTTGCCTGCGATGGGAGGTTCCGTCCTTACCTGTGACGGCAATTGAATTTGTATGTCTACCAAGGACTCGGGATTCAAATTGGAACTAGTTGCCCTCCCCTGTCTTTCCTCTCTTTCCCACTTATCTGCCCCTCCAAAGTCAAAGACAGACTTCGTTGCCTTGGTTGCCCAACAAATTGCTTTTGGCAAAAAAACGCTCATAATTAACTTCTACAATTTAAGTCGGATTTCAATGAAAATTATATACACGTAAAGCTTGTGAGACTCTACTCACACAAAAAAAGTTTCAAAAAAATCACGTCAAAAAACGACCTTAAACGAGCTTACCACAAAACCCAAGTGTACGTCCCCCAAGGGGCCTTTGGGCCTTTAGGGGTTATTAAAAGTCTAGACCAAATACAACACATATTGTGCGTAATAGGTTGATGACCCTCAATTAATTTTTAGACTAAGGCTAGTATGTACGTTAGATCATCAGAGCTTAAAGAATTTAGAACAATTGGACAATGCATTATAAATGTGGGATTAAATGCCAGCCCTAAATCCATAATTAAATTTTTTATTCCACTGAATTAATAAAAAGGAGGGGGGTATCCTAAGTCTATTTTTTTCCTAATGCATCCTACTATACCACACCCTATAATATTTACAATACATCCAATGACATTTTACATACACTATAGAATAATCAATCAAATTATAATGTTTAGCCCCAATGTTTTTTCAGCACCCTACATTTGTTTGTTCCAATATTTCTACTTCTACCGCTTACTGCACCCTCCAAGGGAGTTAGTTTCCTTTTCTTTGTACAAGGGAGAACCTGCAGATGACCTGATTTTGAACCAACCTAGTTATCCCTTTATGGTTCAAACCCCTTCAATGAACTATTTAGGATTTCAAGCATACTCCTATAATGTCAAACACTACTGTAATTTTTTTAGACTTAGTTTGAAGATAATTAAGTAAGGGAATGTACTAGCATTCTGGAACTATAATTTTTATTTCAACTCAAGCCTAGGAATAAAAGCTATGCTCTTGTCTAGGCAACAAGTAAAACAATTCAAACAATTGAAATAATTTTGGATTTTGTTTTTTCTTCATGAATTATATTTATTCATGACTACAAGAAAATCTTTGATTCATTCCATTTGGATTAGTGATGTGAAGTTTATAAAAAATACATTTTGTTTTGCATGCAATCTAAGCATCTTCATAAAAAAATAACTTATTGGATTTGACTTTTGAAAGTTCTCAATTTTCACAATTTATCAAAAGAAAAAAGGTGTAAATTACTTGAGAAAACAATCTCATCATCAGGATTGACATGTTTCAATTTCATCCCTTACATCTCATATCTACTTCTACTTAGCAATGTTTTAAAGAATGAAAATCTATTTATTTATTTTTTGAATTTTCTTTTATAAATTTTAACTCAATTCTTCACTATAATTAAAATCTCAAAACTTTATAGTGTAAGATATTAAGTTAGAAGGATTTATAATCTAAAATCAAGGATTGTAAGCCTCGGGAGATCACTATCAATTTTTTGGAAAACTACGTGAGTTAAAAGATAGGGTCCATTTAATTCAAAGGAAGAAAATTTTATATAATATGTGGGGCTACTATAGGGTCTATGGAATGCTACATACTCTATTATATATAAAGTAGGCTATGTAAAAACATCATGTAGTAGGAATATTTATTAATAAATTAGCCTTGATAGGTGGAGGTTGTACAAATTTTTTCATAGTACGGTGAATATAGATGTGGATAGATAATGGACGCAATAAAAGGAATCTATAATGAGGGGCAAATGACTAAAATTTTGCCACGTTACCAATAGCGTCTATACCAAAAAATTAAGTATAATTGTAAGACATTAACCACAAGTGACAAAAATTGTCGCATTGCACAAATAGGGAGGTTTAGCTTAGTGGGTTCAACAAATTAAAAATTGTACAATATGAGGATAGAATTTATAGTCCATTAAACTTCTATCTTTGAAACCATTTGTGTTAAATACACTCAAATTGAATAGGATGTTTATGGAATAGTTTTAGTGGGGATTTTGAAGTGTTCAATGGTAAACTTGTTACTAATTTCTAAAGCCCAGAGGATGTTTTGGAAGACAAAAAGTTCCAAACTGCCAATTTTTTATGTATTTTTCAAATAAAAAATTATATATGTTTTTGAAATCCAACCATATAAAAGTGAATTACCCCCTGAATGACCGAGGTACATTTTGAGCGGAAATTGTCAAAAATTTCCACTTTTTAGGGTAGTAAGGAAAAAAATGAAAAAGAAATAGTTTTTTTTTCAAAATTCAACCGTACAAATTTGTACTAGATAACTAGACTTCTCTAGGAATGTGTGGAAAAAACTTCAGAAACTTTGATCACGCAGGTTGAAAGGTTAGAACGTTTGAAGTTAGAAAAAAAAGTTTTTTTTTACCTTGCCCATTAGGGCCAACAAACTTTAATTCCTCCTAAATGAGATTTTTATACTATACATGGTTATTTTTTTTACATTTGCATCTTGTATCATGTAAGAGTTATCTTACATTTTTTACATACCTACCAAATTTTAGAGTTATTAGAGAAATTTTGCACATGCTACCTGGAGTTGCCCGGGTTGTCCAAAAAATTCAGGGTGGCATAACTTTTGATTTGGGCACCCGATCGGAAAAAAATTATATTTTCACGAAGGGAGTATATGTTTACACCTTGTATCAATATTTGAAGACCATCCATAAAAAATGACTTTATACGCACCTACCCAAATTACCTGTGTACGTTCAACGGTCATTTAATCTTTTAGAGGTTAAATAAGTAAAGCAATGTCTAGTAAAATTTTCAGCCCATTTGACTACGTGGATTGAAAAATTATAAACTTTGAAGTGAAAAAAAACTTTTTCTCATTTCTACAAAATAGGGGCAATAGACTTTGAGCCCTCTTAGAGTGAATTTTTGCTCTATACAAATGATGATTTTGACCATTTATAAGTATATGATGTTAGATTCACTCATGAAAAATTTTAAAAGCAAATATAGAGTCTAGGTTACTCCAAATCAACCTACAATGAAAGAAGGTTAAATGCATTGGCAATACACTAGTCATTTTTTGATGATTTCTTGTGCAATCAGGAAATTTTTTATTTGAAATCCAAATGATAAAAAACTAGAAAAAAAATGTTTGGAGTGTGGGAAAAATTTCAAGAACTTCGACTTTACGGATTGTAAGATAATATGGCTTGAAGTTAGAAGAGAATGTTTCTTTTTGAAGTTGACCCAATATAGCAAACACAGTTTGACTCTTTTTAGATTTAATTTGAGAATTAAATTTTTTAGGGCAATTGTATGCCATAATATATCAGAATATCAGTTATAAGCATGCCAAATTTCAAAAATTGATGAGCGTTTTTGCAAAAGATGTCCAGAAGATGCTCAAATAGTCAAATTGCTTAAATTGCCAAAAACGTTTAGGAAAGCATAAGTTTTGATTCGGGCACCCAATTGGATAAAAATTACATTCCCACTAAGAGGACACATATTCACACCTTGTTTCTAAATTTTCCAAACATTTGACAAAAATTGACCTACCTGGATTTTCAATTGTTTGTTCAACGGACAATTTGGCCTTTAGGGATTTAAAATTGCCACTTGGTCAAAGGTACTTGAATTGATTGTTGTTGGTTTTATGGTGTATACCCTATACATTTATGTAGTAGAGGGAAGGAAAAATTTGTGAAGAAAGGTGAGGTCAGGAAAATATTGGACACTGAAAGTTTTATATGTAAGATAGTCCCACTTAAAAACCCGCATGAATGAATTTACAAAAACCATGGGGTATTGAAAATATGCCCCTCGTAGCTTTTCATGTAAAACTATGGTCATTTTAAATGCAAAAATTGAGGTAAATAGCCCCACATCAAATACCCTCTTAACTCAAGTGTATACCTTAAATTACAAAGAGTGGTCTCCCCGAGATTGTAAGGTTCAAATAAAAAAATTATTTTTGCTTTGAATACTAATTTCCCTCAAGTTTGTGTTGATTGCCAAGCCATGCAAGATAAGGTGGGTATATTGCAGCTAAAACCAAAATTGCAGCTACTAAAAACTAACATCATCATCCTATGTACATCTCCAAAATCAATATGTACGTATGCCAAAGAAACAATTTTAGAACATCTACCAAAAAACTATGTACGTATGCCAAAGAAACAATTTTAGAACATCTACCGAAAAACTATGACTCTTAGTCATAACTTTCGCATATAATCTCCAAATGGTGCATTCTTTGGTGCGTTGAGACCTCCTTTCACTTGCCAACAAGAAAATATGAAAATTTGATGTTTCTATTAATAGTAACTAGGTACAGTAGCAAAAAGTGACGGTTTGGGGGTACCCACCTCATGCCGCTGATGCTGTGTGAATTTATCCTTGCCTACACACTCAAGCTCTCTGTATGTAAAGAGGTGAGTGGACGCTATGCATTAGTAACAATCACTTGCTAGGCTCTGAAGTGACTTTGCTGTACGTAATGCACTCAATTCCTCAAGGTAAGTGGTGATTAATTGCAACGCTTCAATGTTGCTGCAACCTTAAACATCAATTCATATCGCCACAGAACATCTTGTCACCACAAAATTGATATTTTCAAGCTAGCGAATTAAGTACATAAGCCGAACTAGTATGGAAACCAGAACACGGACTGTAACTACGGGCAGTGTGAATGCCATCCGCACTGGACGCCATTCATATAACTTATGACTTCTTTGTTCAAGTTCTTTCAGAACGTCAAAAGAAGTGTAATCACAGTTCAGCATTTATTTGTTGTAGCTCACTGAACAAGATTCGGAAACCATCCGTGAGCTTCTTTCTCCGCGCCGTGGAGACGAGATCCAGGACCGGAGATGGCGCCGACTGAGCTTGAAGCAAATTGTGACCTTGATGTCACCATCTACCTGATGAAGAACTTGAGCATGGAAAAGCAAGAAGCAGAGAGCACCAGAAATAAGAGGCGTCGAACTAGAGCGCAAGAATCTGAAAGTGCACACGGAGCAAAGCTGGGCCAAGTGAAGGTGAAGGCCAGCAGATTGCGACAGTGTAGCACATACTTCGACACGTGCATGAGCGAGAGGTGGGCTCAATCCAAGGTGTCTTCGGAGATGGCACCTTGAGGTTCACACAGAGGTGGGGTACTACGAGGATTGCTTCTCTCGCATGAACTACCTTTACAAGCCAATTGGAAGTGTGGCATGTTGCATTGAGCTTCTGAAAGTTGCATCCCAAATCGGTTTTCAGGCTCTCGTGGACATTGGTGTGCAATGCCTGGGAGGAAAACCCTGGTCTGATGAGGACGAAAGGCTGGTCCGCGAGTTTTGTACTTTTGGGAATTTGGTTCCGCTTAACTCCCTGACTGACTTGCTGAGTGCACGCTTCCAGCACTTGCCTTTGACTCAAGAGGAACAGCAAGAGAAGCTTTCCTTAAATGCAAAGGATTTGTTCAGGTGCTACTTGCGGAATGCATTACCAGAGGAGTCACTGTTGGAAGGGGCAGCACTTGAAAGTCGGAAACGAAGACGTGCAAAATTTGCTCAGGCATTCCACGTTGTCATGTCTGGTGTGGAGTCTGGGGATGTGTGTGACGAAGTTCTGGAGCACATCCAAGCTCTTCTAACGAAAGAATTGGCTAATGTCTTGACTCGTGTCCAAAAAGAACTGAATGATTTGCCTGCAAGGGTCTCCGCTGTGGAAGGTGTGTTGTCAGACATGTGTTGGCTTTTCGAAGTTGCACGAGAGGCTAATGCTGCTCAAGCACTAGTCGTGAAACTCCTTGGTGAGAGCTTAGGTACCTCAGTAATGCTTTATTCCGCAGTTTTTAAGGGTGATCCTCGTCCCCTCAAGGTTAGTCAGTTGAAAAAGTGGGCAGCAATCATCTACGCACTCTTTCAGGACGTTCTGGAGGGGAAACTGTTTCTAAATTCTTGTCAGAGGTCTAATATGTTCCGGAGCTGGCGCTGGCTTGTGCAAGACACATTCCTGGGTCTTGGTGATGAGCATGTTCAAGCTGTCCGTGTTAGGATCATCTCGACTCTACCGCAATCGGAGCAGGACAAAGTTTGGATGAAAGTAGATATTGAACCTGAGCGAGGAATCTATTGGGAGGCTCACAGGATGTGGATCTCACGGATGGTCACCAGAAAGGTACAATTACTGCAACCGCAATCCACAGCTTCATCGAACGAGGTCAGGAGCAAGACTCAGGATTAGGGTTCCGCTTCAGCATCTTGGGGCGGCGAAATTCTGATTACGTGAATGATAGTGCAGATAAATTTTTGAGACTGATTTCCCTTCAAAAGCTGAAATGTCAGCAGAATATTGTGGTGAATCTGAAGTAGCCCTCTTGTTAATTCACCATGGCAATTTTCCTTGCTGTAGTCCTTCTGATCTTCAACTTACTGTTTCGGTTTTTATATGTATTTAGGGGCTACCCTTATGCGAATACTTTGCACTTTACCTGATGTATGAGGATTATGCAAACAGCATGACTCGCAGGCTATTTGGTTGCATGTCAGTATTCTGCTTTGCATTGTCGGGAATCATCTATTTTAAATGTAGCGATTGGAGTCCTTGTAATTTTAATAGACCGATTCAAGTTTTGATAGCTGGTTTTTGGATTGAGTCGTTGCTCGTTGGTGAAATTGTGCACCCCAAGCAAATAGAAATGGAGCGAGGTTCAGTGAATCTTTGAGGTACTTTTCCTCACAGTGACTGGTTGTATTTTAATCTCAGAATGTGATTGCATTTGTAATCAGCATTGATGAGCAGGTGTAGGCATGACAAGTAATCGTGCTTCTACAATTGCATCTCTATAAATTTTCTCAGTATTACTATTGAAGAAATGTTAAGGTTCCGTGAAACCCTAATTTTCTCTTGGCAGTCACAGTGAGATAAAGTACCTCAAAGATTCAGGGGTGTATGAAATGGTGGTCCTGCCAGGGATTGCTTTGGAGCGATAGACCTAGTGGAGGGACCACTCCAAAAAATTCTTTGGGCCCTCTTCTTCAGGCTTCATTGAGAGCTTGAAACCTAAGGAAAAGCAGCAAGAGTTGAGAAGAGTATACAGGGTAAGCAATTTCTGAATGCTTTGAATGCTCTGTAATGCAGAGAGAACTCTGCGCTGGAGATAAGAGTTCAGCATTGCGCACTTCCAGTTCGTTTCTTCACATCTCTCAACCAAGACAGGAGTAGACTCAAATTCTGTGGGTCATGTTACTTTCAACTAATTGTTTGAACATGGGCAAGTGGAATTTTGCCAAAAGAGCAAGAATGTGAATAAGCTGAATGTGAATATAGCTGAATTCATTTGATGTCCAACGGCGAATGATCGTTACAACCAGAAATTGAAATACAAGTCAAAAATGAATGTCACGTCCACTGAGTGTCACAAGGCCACAATTCCATCACCTAAAGGTCACATGGTGTATGAAAATTCAAATCTTCTTATGTAAACCAAGACAATGTATGCCCTTATAAAGTTGTAGTTGTATAAACAATTTTTTGACTTTTTATAAGAGTGCAGACATATTCATATGTACAACTGTTGAATTTGTACTCAATTAAAAATCGCTTTGGCATGTGCACCATGTCTTATGCCATCACAATGTGACTGGTATTTGCGGAATTGCACCATTTCTACAACTTTAGATGTATGTCATTTTCTTAGAACGCCATGATTATATCAAACATTTTCTCAAAAATCATGCAACACTTTCACTAGCAATGTTTGGGTTCATAAAAAAAATCATGTCAATCGAAGGATTTTTGCCCTTTTAAATACATCTTCATATCCAAAATTCCACATTCTACACAAGATGGGGAAATGTTTTCAATTCCCTTTAGAGTTTAACAACTAATTAACGGCCTATTTGACAATTCTTTAACCACTTTGTAGCTACATTGGTATTTTAGGATTAAATTTCTACTAGTCATTATCAAACAATTGTAAAACCAATAAAGAGATGGGAATCACATATAACTTATTAGATGTGATTTCCATCTCTTCATTTTCATTAAAGTTCTTTTTTTAAGACCTTTGACATAATCATGAGAAAAATTAGGTGGATTATTTGCATGTGCTCACCTAGTTGTTGTTTTGTAATTCAAGTTATAACCACTGCCAATGACTAAGTTCAAAATTTGTAGGCACTTCATGCTGTTTTGTACTTCAAGCTATGACCACTGCCAATGACTAACTTCAAAATTTGTAGGCACTTCATGCTTTGGCTTGTTTATATCTTTGCATCACAAATTTAAAATACAATGCTCTCGTATCAAGATCAACTAATAAAGTCACGAGTTTTTTAAAGAAGAAGCTTAAAAGAAGAAGGTCAAGAATTGTTTTATCATTATGTTTTGATTTTTAAAAGTAAAGAAGACTACCTCATGACTTTTAGAGCCTTGTGAGAGCTATCTTAAAAATTATACTACGGAGTAATACGGAGTAATATATGGGAAGGCCCTTTAGGCAATTGCTAGGTTGGAAGAAGCAATTAGAGGATGTGAATGGCTCTTATTCATCCCATAATGCAAAGATGAGCTTGACATGGAATTTTTTTAAGAATGCGAGATAGAGCGGTGGAGAACATAACATTCAGTAGCCTTCAGAGAGACTGCCTTTTCTTCTCTGAAGTCATCATCCACAAAATCCATCCTCACATAAATAATGTAAGCTTGGATACTAGGATAGTGGCAGTACATTATGGTATGTTCTATTTTTTTTGTTAATTTTAGGACCAAACATATAAATCGACAAATATTTGTAGAAAAAGATGTTGGCAAAGAATCCAATGAGTAATGCTATATGTCCATTTGCCATCAATATCTCATTTTGGGTTTTCAAGTGAAAAGACAACTCTACATATACATGGGGTGGTAGGAGGTAGAACAACCCATGTGGGGTAAATAAAATAGAACTTGTAATTTCTCAAGCACTCATTGTTAAGTTAAAAACAAAGAATTGTGTTAAAAGTAGAATTTCAAACCTCATTTAGGCATAGTAAAATAACTTTTTTCAAAAAATTTGAACTAAAAAAAGTTGTTAGATGACAGTAAGTTTCACCTCCAAAAATCCGTTTCGCATTTTGAATCTCCAATAAAAAGTTATGGACAAATTTGAGAGTGGGGTTGGAATGGACATTTTCTTTAACATTTAAAAAAATTCCAAACGGATTTTTGGAGGTGAAACTTATTGTCATTTAACAACTTTTTTTAGTTCAAATTTTTGAAAAAAGTTATTTTAATATGCCTAAATGAGGTTTGAAATTCTACTTTTAATACAATTTTTTGTTTTTGACTTAACAATGAGTGCTTGAGAAACTACAAGTTCTATTTTATTTATCCTACATGGATTGTTCTACCTCCTACCACTCCATAAATATATATATATATATATATAGCTTCTCTTCTCACTTGAAAACTCCAAATATAGCTGGTTTTGTATGTAGGACACTAAATCCTCCATTCAAAGTGGGACCAGCAGGGTGAATTTTGTGTTTTAGGGGGATAAAAGTAAAAAAAGCCCCCTAATTTCAGCCGTGTCTAGGATATGTTGTAGGTCTCTTCTAGCTAATTTAAGGTCTCTGATCGCAAATATGAATTCAAAATTTGCAAAAAATAAATAGTGTGAAAAATTAAAAAAAACTGCGTTTTATCCAGGGATAAATTTGGCCCGCAAAGCCCACTTCGAATGGAGGATTTAGTGTTTTCCATTTTGTATGAGTTCAAGCTAAGAGTTTGGTTCATTTTTTTTATTTTTTTATTTTGTGTTTTGTAATGTTACAAAGCACACAAAAAAAATGAAAAAAAAAATGAACCAAGCACTTAGCTTGAATTCATACAAAACCAATTATATTTTGAGTTTTCAAAACACACAATGTATGGGTGTAGAACGCTGGTTATTGTGTGATTGGTTCAATGGGTGTATGAACTCTGGTTTTGTTTTAATTTTAATGTACCTTGTACAATCATGGCCAGCTAACTTACTCTCTGACCAAATTGACTTGTGTAAATTAGTTACTAATAGGACAAATGAGTGTACCCATTACTTAGCCTCAATCTTTTAGAATAAAATAGGGCGGACTTCTACATTGTATCAAAATTGGAAAACAATATTTAAGTTTTCTAGAATCAGAATTGATTTCCCCAAGTTTCATAATGTTTACACTTCTATGTAGGTAGAGAAAACTACATTCTAGGTGTAGCTTTGTCTTGTTGTCAAACTAAAAATATTATTTCAATATTCAAATAAGTTTTTCAAAAGTCAAAAATTCAGAAGTTGCCTATCCCACTTTTCACGAACTCTCTCCCTAAAATTTCACCAATGAACAATTCCTATTTCCTCTCTTGCAAACGTTGCACACTTCCATGTAGAATCTCAAAAAATCATTTGCTCTCCCCCCCCAAAAAAACGCCCATTGTACCTCCGTGCCCTAAGGCCGCGCACCCACGGTCACCAGCATTCTCCCCTTCAAAATGCTTGTCTGTGATCGCTCCACGAAGTGTGCCCACTACTACTGTTGATCATGCCCGCGTGCAAAATTCGCCGCTACCCAATTTCGTTCCACATGTCCACAGGATCGCACCGCCTTTCACTGAGCACTGTCAAAATTTTCGAAGATTTGGTCCAAAAATTCCATGAATTTAGGACTATACAAGAATTCTGGTCACTCAATCGCACAATTTGATTGAGTTTGCACACAACTCTTTCCGTTTCTGAGATAATCATTTTGTACCAGGTTGCTCTGTTCCGATCAGCGGCCATGGCCTTGGCCGCGCAAGGTTTAACGCTTTCTTCCATCCCCAAAGCCATTGTGTTGCAAACGCACAACCCGGTGTCGCAATTCAAACGAACTCAGAGTGTCGGATGGGGCTTGACTTCTCGGCCACAACAGCTGAAATCTGCGCGCTGTTTCTGGCCCTTGCCGTTCTGCCCTAACTTGAGGTAATGGCACTTGTTTTTGCGTTTAATCTTTCTAGGGAGTTGGTAATGATAAGAAATTGCTGTCTTTGAATTTCCAGATAGTGGCACTTGTTCTTTGTATTTAATCTTTCTAGGGAATTGGCAATGATTAGAGATTGGCGTCTTTGAATTTGAGATAGAGGCACTTGTTCTTGCATTCAATCTTTCTAGGGAATGGTAGTGATTGGAGATTGGTGTCTTGAGTTTGAGGTAGTGACGCTTGTTCTTGCATTCAATCTTTTTAGGGAATTGAAAATGATTGGATTGTATTTCACAAGAATTATGAAATTTATACTACTAGGGATTGATATTGGATCATATTTCTTGTGAAATTCAAAAAACTCCAAAAATCTCCACTCCTAACGAAATTTGTACTTCTGGGGATTGGTATTGGATATACAGGTGTGGAGATTTTTGGAGTGGGAGGTGGTTTTCTACAACCATGGATGGTAGCAATAGGGCTGCCAACAATACGGCCCGTGCTAGTTCAGCTCCTGCGGACAGGGTCGATCAAAGTGAGCAGCTGAATACTCTTTTTCCCTGTAACCTAGAAATTGTGTGAGTTCGGGTTGTCATTACGGCTTCTCTAGTGTTCCATAACATTCGTGAATAGGAGTGGCACGGTCCTGTTTGAGAATATTATCAACTAAGAAATATTTATAGCAAATTCATGCCAAATCAGAGCAAATCAAGCAAAATTAGAGGACATACTCATTTTGTGAAGACAAGGGCTTATTGTCGTGGAACTCGTTCTCACTGTTCATACTGAGCTCAACTAAAGGATTCTTATATGTCTCAATACAGATGTTGCTCAACAAGGCTTGTTTAGAATGTTATGTTTGGTTGGAGGCTGACCATCACTTGTGAAACAGGATATACAAGGAAATATAATTTTGAAACAATTGTATTGGAACCCAAGGGGGAACACCTAGCAACCGTCGTGTGGCTTCATGGCTTTAGTGATTCCGGTGCCAGGTACTTCAATTGTCGATCTCCGCGCCATCAAATTTATTGTTAAAGAAATATTGGTGAAGTGATTGGAAACGAGTGGAATTTTGACGCTAAACTATTTGAGTTACGGCCATCATTTTGTTTAAACAAGCCGCTATGCTTTACCTTCTAGTGATGACTTATCATCTTCTGTCATGTCCCATCCTTCTGCTGGGAAAGTTCGCCCTGTTTTTGTAAGGCCTGTGATTGCTGATAAAACATTCAACTCAAATTTGGACCATTTGAATAGAGTTTTGAATTTCAAAACTAGTGTCTCTTGGGTCAGAAGGTAGCCTCTAGTAGCCTGAAGCCTCTAGTAACTTTGGAAAGGTTATAAATTGAATGTATAATTTACATTTGGATTGCAAGGGTTGCAAATTAGTTTAGTGCCATAGGTTTCACTTTGTTTCTAACTAATTTTGAAAGCCAGATGAATTCATTATCGTCATTTTAAACATTTGGCCTCTCTATCTCTTATTGTATACGTCCAGCATTTGAAAATTCTAGCTTGTATGGCTTCAATTCGTGTAAAAGGGTAGGGCGTACTCCTTTGAATTAGCTATACATTTATTTCCAGGAAGTCAAAAAGAAACGCTCAAGGTGAAACCTAGGGATGGACAGAGGATTCCATCTAGGATTTCTTTATAGTGTTGTACAAAAGTGGTCCAGTCATACCTTCATGACTGCTGTACTGAAAGGGAATTTGTTTCAATTTCTGCTGTTCCAGGTGGGCGACGGAGCTGAAGAATGTGGGTCAGTTGTCTCCAAATGTAAGAGAAACATCTGTTCTATCATTTTCATAGCATTTAGTGATGTATTCCAGGTTGTCCTGCATTGGTATGTTGTTTTCAGAAAAATTTGGGCCTTCACGGACAAGGGTAGACTACAAGTTGAACTTCTGTGTTGGATGGGTTCAGATTCGCTGGATCATACCAACGGCTCCCCTTGCACGGAACGCTCCAGTCACAGCTTGTAAGTGAAATGCACAACTTGGCCGTAAAAGGCTAAACACTAAACCCTGAAACCGTAATCGTTTAATCAGCTGTGTTTACTCATATGGGATGTGGTATTCTAGGGTTTGAATTCAGGTATGGCCAGGATGTAGATATGGAAGGTTTGGATCGGTCGGCAGAAACTGTGGCCAAGCTTCTTCTGGATGAGAAGACACGAGGTGAGATACCTGTAGTACCTTGTGTGTGCACCAAAGAATTGGGAGGCTCTTTTGGAAGAGACGAGTGATCCTCAGGTGACACCGGCCCCCCTGAATTGTACTCCAGTGGTACATTCTCTCCATAGGATATACACTGGGTGTCACCTGAGCAGCACTCTACTCTTTTGGAATTGTTTTGGAATTTCTGCCTGGGCAGTCAAATCGAGTCTTTCGGTGCAAGTTTTTAATGACAGTTTTGGTAAATTAGCTGGAGGATCACAGAACGTGAAACTAGCGGTTGGTGGATTCAGTCAAGGTTGTGCTACAGCGCTGTACATTACAGCATGCTCTGTTCTTGGCAAGTATGGGGGCAATGGGAAGCCCTTTCCTGTGAAGGTGGATGCTACGATTGGCCTCAGCGGATGGATGCCCACTATCCAGTACGTCTGACTGTCATGTTCCATTTATCATACTGTGCAATACCCCATAGGGTACTTAACCCGCAAAGGACCAATAAGCCCAAATTGGGCCTCATGTTTTTCCTTCAGCAGTTATAAGTCAGTCATGTGGAGACTTTCATATGTCCAGTTTTATTTATTTGTGGCCAACACATGCAAAGTTCTTTATTGATTCTGGTGATACAAAGTTTAACTCCATGAATAGAGGTTGAAACTTGATGATGGCCTCCGATTTAATGTTCTCGAGGTCTAAGATCTAACGGGCGCTTGTCTGGGATTGTCAAGGAATCTGGTATCTCAAATGGCTCGTAATCGAGACGCATCTGAACGGGCAAGGACAACTTCAATATTTATAGGCCATTGCAATGGTAAGTAATTCTTGATGCACCTTGTGAGCTTGGGTTGTAATGTAGAACTTGAAAAAACTTTTAATTGAGGACAGAGAGCGAGTTGCGGACCAGGCTACTGCATGTTTGTTTACTGATTTTGGTTCCACCATTGGGGTCTTGAAGATGATGGAGTGGTGCCGGCCCGTTTAGCTAAAGCATCGTCTGATGCTTTCCAAGGAGTTGGTTTCAACGACATTACTCTCAAGACTTATCCCAAGTAAGTGAATCTAGCTCTACATATTTTACTGTGGTTTTACTTTCAGATGTCTCTATTGGTTGGGAACTTGATTGGGATGCCTTCTGTTTTGCACTTCACCGTTAATTCACTTTAGTGTCAGCCATGATCCAACACCAAAATAGTGTGCCAAAAAATGAATGAATTCCTTCGTCAAATTGTGTACCTTCGGACTACCATCACGACTGCTTTTGAGTGAATAGTCACTTAAGCAACGATTGTTCAACAAAGAATTTAGTGTTCAGTAATTGGTTATCAGCGATAAGTACACTAATACAGAGTTTTTCATTGTGTATCTTTGGCGTTCATAACAGTGTATCATACACCAAGTAGAATAAATGATGCGGTCGTCATGTTCAGAGCGTTTTCCTGGGCTTTCTTGACCAGTGGAAGTCCTGTTGTGTTGCGCAGTGGTGGGCACTCTGCTACAAGCGAAGAGATTGCCGACATTCGGGAGTGGATCACTACGAAATTGGGTTTGGAGAAATCACGCGGTCGAAACCATTAGGATCCAGTGCAAGATTCTTGCGTTCGTGTAGGAGTGGTTCAAGGTGGACTGAAGAAAAGAATTATACTATGAGGACATACTGTAGCTATAGCTGTGGCGAGTGATTATTTGAGTGACCGCTATTTATTTCTTGGCACGCACGTGTGAAGACCAGTTCACTTCGAGGTCCCAGACCGTAGACAGTTAGACACGTAATCCTTGAACAATTCTTTGGTGAGGAGCTGGGATTTGAACTCGACCAGGACTAATTCTTTATGTTGGCCCGATGTGGTGAAAGCCAGGGAGTTGATATTAGAATTGTCATGAACATTGTTTTGTCAAAATATTCATTTTATGAAGCAGAAGAAACTTAATTCACAAAATGTTTTTCTAGTGTAAATTGGCAACTTCTTTTTTGTCTTAGCCATAAAAATGATATTTTTTTTTTATGGAATGAAGTTTATCTAGTCTAGTTTCTACTTCAATTTGAAATTCAGAAAAATTCCTATACTTGAACTTGTTTATTTAACTATGTCCATTTTATTGCAATTTGAACTTTCTTTTTTAACCATATCTATTAATTTTTAAATTACAGAATGGCATGGAAATTTTGTTAATACCATGATGTTCTATCCTATGATAAACTCCCATATTGAAAATTTCAGATTGCTTAACCCTTTACTTCCTAAGAAGCCCAAATTGGGCCTCACGTTATTTTAGCAATTTTGAAGAGTTTAAAAGGAGATTTTTAAATATTTTAATAATTAATTATTTAAAACCAATGCATGTAATGTTCTTCACTTAAACTAATGATATAATAGAATTTTGCATTTATATTATACTTTTTACTATATGATCAATCAAAGTTGGCAACTTAAAATCATGAATTCTTAGGAAGTAAAGGGTTAAGTGTATTTTGTATTTGATATGAATTTCACTACTATTTCTTCAAAAGTTCACAGTAATATTAAATTTCACATAAACAGTTGACAATTCTATGACTTATTCAAAGTACTTGTTTTCATCTATAAACAATAAGCTCATACAAGGTGAAAACACCCCATAACATCAAAATAACGATTTAACATAATTAGAGGCACCTTTTTCAAGGAAAACCACATTATTGCAATAATAGCAACTGAAAATCATGAAATTTTAAAATTTTAAAATTTTAAAAAAATTGGAAAAGACATGTAGTTACTATGAATTTTCAAAATAGTCCCTAGACCATTGAAACTGTCATGTGTAAGATGGTCATAAAACCTGAATCTAGAGAATTAGTAGTCAACCAATCACAAGTAAGTTTGAAAATGGTTTAATGGAGGACACATGCAATAGAAGTCTAGTTATGAAGAATGAGTCCATGGATGGATTTGGATGTTTTCACCTTCCAATGGCAAAATTGAAGCATGCATAGAAGAATTTTGAAGTTCAACTACACGGTCCTAGGCCCATTCTTTCAAGATAGAGAATCAGCATGTAAAGATCTAAAACATTCACGCTGACTGACCTTGTTGCCCTATTACCAACGGCAACTCTTACAATAGGTTGGTCTTCAATTAGCAAGGTGAGTGTCAACATGACTTCGCTGAATATCTACAGCCACTGATGGTCTTTGGATAGAAATGGGATTAGAGTTAATTGTAAAGTTCATCTTGTGTTGTAGCTGGGTGTCAGAGAAAGGTTTAACTAAGAATAGTGCAGAAGAAACACAGCACCAAACTCCATCAAACCTAAGTTTTGGTGCTCCGGTGAGTTTGGTCCTGTGTTTTTCCTGAACTCTGGCTCCTGGTCCCACGTTTGCTCACTTTACGATTAACTCTATTGTCTATGCTCCTTTCAATACTGGTCTACAAACCCCAATGTGAAATCAATTGCATTTATATGAAATTCACACAGATTGACAAAATGTGATCAAAAACAGATCATGCCCTTGTATCCCAAGGAACCTACCTCTCCACAGCTCAGCTCAACAACGATGTCCCGATAATCAGTCCTAAAATCTTAAATACCGAACTTTTTAGCTATGCTGAACATAATAACGTATGTCTCCAGATCGATCCAAGACAATTCGTACAGTGTTTCAGGAAATCCAAATATACGACACAAACTAGATTCACTGACGCTCAGTCCAGGCTCGTTTGGCTTGGTTCAATAAATAGAGCTCGAGACTTGCAGACCGAGTGCAAAATCTGATCCCCACCATTTGTATTTTGAAACACTTCTAAAGCAACCTCTCACATGGATGCTAGCTAACCAAGAATGCCTCCTCGCTCCCTACCCACACCCTCCTACTCCCGCTGTCCTGTACAAACAATTCAAACCACGAGCTAGATATCGACGCTATCAAAAGTACAGCTCACTTCCCGAGATTCTTCACAAAATCAAAGAGCCTAGAAATCTTGCCTCCCCCAGGACTAGCACTACTCCTCGACGAGTGCTCCGAATCCTTGCCGGCCTCCACCCGCGGCTCGCAGTCCGTCTCGAACTTCCCCGTTTCCGGATTCAGAACAATGTTGACAACAGAGCTGTCTTGACACATATCGGAAGAGACGAGAACGCGGCTCTTCTTGGTCTTGTGACCCACAGCCACCACCGTGTACTTCCGGTACGTGGCGTGCGCGTCCAGCACCACAGTGCAGTGGCCCTGCGGGTGAGGAGCACTCGGATCGGTCGTGCCCTTGAGCACCGCCAAGTCGCGGTACACCCCGGCGTTCCCTTCCTTCAGCTTGAAGTCGAGGGCGGTCTTGTTCACGAACTTCGTGGACACCATGGTCGAATGATGTTGCGGAGTTGTTTAGGAGTCGGCTGTGGAGGGGGCAGGGGCAGGGGCGTGGGGGTGGCAAAGCACGCGGTAAATCGAGATGAGGAATAAACTGGAGAAGACCACCAGGACGACAGCAACGAGCGCGATGGACCACCGAAGCTTCGTTTGATCGAACTTGCGGCTTCTGCTGTCTGGGGCGTCACGGGCGAAATTGAAATCACCCCGCTTTTGACGGAGCCTACCCGCGCGGTTGATACATTCCTGCGCGTACACAGAAAACGCCTCAAAACATGGCGGAAACCGTAATTACAAAACGTAAGGTCTCCGAGCTTGCGTGCTTAGAGAACTCATCTATGGCCTTTTCAATGATACCCAAAATCCAATTAACAGAACCACCTGAAAACCTTGGACTATAGGCGCCACCACTTTAACATCATCCGATCAGGTGGCGGTTCTAGAATATTTAGAGATTTTTCTACAAATGGTATCTAAATGACACATTCTTTGAAGGGTTGAATTGGAGTCCTCTTTCATTTGCTAACAGGAAGGAGAAAAATCTGACGAGGACTCATGAAAGTGGCGGTTTTGGGTGTCCCTATCTTAGTCTAAAACTATGAAAAGATTCAAGAGGTCGGCGAAAGCAGAGTAAGACCCCGCACCTGTCGCGTGTCGGTTTCGTTAAGGATGGTCTTCTCTAACGCCAAAATAGCCCTAAACTTCTGAAGAACCCCGGCTATGGTGACTATCGATGCGAGCAAGCTCAAGATGAACGCGCACCACCAGTTATAACAGAACAACAAGCTGGACTGCGACACGGCCGTGAGCAGCACCCCCTGAAACACACTATAGAATCCGACCAACTGGTAAATCTCGTTCCGGAGGGAGTTGCTTTGCTTCTTCTTCTTATCGATCCGACTCGCGAACAGCACGTCCTTCTTCTCCCACTCCACATACGCTCTCGCCAGCACCTCGTTCCCTATCTGCTCCATCCACAGCAAGCTCCGAATCTCGTGCTCCGCCAACCCCTCCTGCGCCGGCACCACGGGACTCTGCGGAGGCTCCCGGACTGTCACCGCCACGTGATCGCTGGTGGGAGTCGGCCCCGACTGTTCGCCGCGGATCCCATTGCGATCGGGGACGGCCAACAACTCCCGCTCCATTTCCAGGAACGTGCCTGAACGGGAAACAGGGGTTGGGTTGGGTTGGAAGGGATTGGTGACGACTGATTCTGGACTTGCAGACTGGTGCTGAGATTCTAAGAAGGCGCCCCAATGGTCCGTTTACCTAGACGTACGAGGGTCACGAACTATGTTAATGCTTGCAAGGCGAGGGGCTTCCGGGATGCCTGCCGGCGTTGGCGAGCTTCGCACTGGGCTCGTGGTTGCGTGCGGTCACTGCGGGGGCTTGGACCGAGACAGCCGGACCTCGGACCTTGCAACTGAAGAATGCAAGCGACACTTGCCTGAGGGGCATTCGCATTGAAGCCCGCTTTTTTGAGTGTTGGAATACCGACAAGCGATATGGTACAGCAGTGAAAGAGTTTGTTTTTTGTTTTTTGTTTTTAAACAAATGAAACGGAATTTCACAAGAGTTTGAGTAATTACTGGGAGGCCCGCAAAGTGTTCGGGATTTTCTGGGAGCTCCCCCGGTTCATTTACTCCTTGCAAGGACATGGACAGATGGACTGGTTTTCTTCCTGTTGTATCCGCTCAACTGTAAAATCTAATGGTTTATTTCGTGCAATATCAAATTTTTACTGACATTCAGTAGCTCTACAGTGATGGTGTGGGACATTCCACATCCTGACAATGCTTCATGGGTAGCTACTAATGAATTAGACAGGAGGAGGATGTAAGGTAGGAGGTGCATAAAGCGACCCTTTAAGGGCTGATCCGCCTTTTTCGCAGGTTTCCATGGACAAAATGATTTTTAGTTCATTTTTCAGAGAAAGAAAAATAGATTTGGAACACAACACAAGTGGTTTCATATTTTTCTAAGCTTTTTTGAATTATTTATGAATTTTCAAAGATTCAGGTCATAGGTACCTATTTGTGACCATAGTTGTCCCAAAATTTGTCCTCTTGTGACTTGTAAAGAGATGTGCGGAAACCAAAGACAATGATTGGCTCTTGCAATTAAAAAAATAAATTTTCTTGAATTCATTAAGGGACCAAAGAAGTCCATTTAAGGATCACCTTGCATACATTCTACAACTACCTATAGGACAGTCTGAAGAAGAGGGTCGGAATTGGAGCCACCTACCTTAGAGGCACACCATCACTGTAGAATCAAGGCAACATCACCACATGCTACTCAATGTTATGACGGGCCAATTACCTCCAAACTCAAATTCACACAAACTAAATTGTTTAAATCCTCTACTGTAATAACAAAGCCAATTTCAAACTAAAAGTATTAGTTAACCCCTAAAGTTCCTTGACTATGTTCTTACCAAAAATCCTCCAAAACTGCCATTTCTGAAAAAAAAACATTTTTGGAAATATGTAACCATAGGATCTTGTAGTACTTTGGTTTGAAAATATATGGGAAGAATTTCAGAAATTTTCATCGTGTAGATTGCAAAATATTAGCATTTGAAGTGGCAAAAGTCCTTTTGGGGGCCCTGAGAAAAATCAGACAGCTACACTTCACAAGGTGAGATTATTATGAAAAAAATTCCAAAATGGTTGTGCTTCTTTAGAATCATTCTTTAGGGCAAGTTGGCTACATGCTTGAAAATTTTCAGATCATTTGGAATTGTAGAACATATAGGAAAAAATAGTAAGTAGAAAAAAGTAGAGAATGGTTCAACACACTAAATTGTTAAGAAGTTAATTATGGAACTGAAAAATGCCAATCCCAATGGTTGCAATGTTGTAATAAACAATCTACATCCTACACTTTTTTTATTTTTTTTAAATATTGAAAATTGAGTGAAATAAACAACTTCAAAGTTTGTTTTAAAGTAGACAATCCATAATTGCCAGCAAACTAAAAATCCTCATAACGTTTGACTCATTGATCAAAATGGAATGATTCAAAGCTTTCCACGTATATATAAATCTAATAAACCAATTTCAAATTTTTATTTTTGAGAAAAGTGATTTTTTCTTAGTTGCCTGGATTGCCCGAGTTGAGAAGCAAACTACATATCATGCAATAACTTTTGACTCGTATTTCAAAATGTCATGAATTTTTGTGCTTATGAAAGATATTCCTCGTCCCCACCTCAATCTATAAAAATTTCAGCCCAAAAAATGCAAATCTCCAATCACACATACCTGCCCAAAATTTTTATGTTGCCAAAAAACGCATGTTGGTCCTTTAGGGGTTAATATTGCATCCTTAGTTTGGGCATAGGATCCTTCCCACATTAAGTGAGATTTTGCAACATATTTAATCATGGTTGGAATTCACATTTCAATTTGGCCAATGGATGTCAAGGAAGGCTATATATTGAAGTTCTAATGTGTTTGCATTGCTCTTTCTTCAAAAATTTCACTTCTTCATTTGCTAAGCAAGGCCATTTTTTAATGTTTTGCTCAAAATCTAATTAAATTGCTTTGGTCGACTTCCATGATGCTTGCACTTCCATGTGGTAAGGAAAAACTATATTTTAAGAGTAGCTTTGCCTTGTTGCTAAACTAAAATTAATCCCAAAGTCAAGGCTAATGTTTTTTTCCCAAAAGTTAAAAACTTCTTCCCACCTACCCACCACTTTTCATAAAGCTATTCGTACAATCTTATTGCCAAACTATTGTCATTCCCCCTTACAAACATTGCACACTTTCATGCTCAGTTCAAGAATTGTACAATTTCGTCTTTTCTACAAAGTTTGGCCAATTCTTATATATAGCAATCTAACCTAGTGGAAAGATTTTGGAAGAATGAAGATAGAAGTTATATAAAGTTGATGGGTGTAGATGAAAGTTGAATGACAATCCCTGTGTTCTAGATGATACAAAAATAAAATAGACTCCATATTATGTCAAGCCTTCTTATTGGGCCTCATTTTCACCTTCGTCTTGTGGGTCCTTCAGTTGCTTTCAAGATGGTCTTTTAGACTTTTGAATAAGATGTGAACCACTATGATATAATTGCAACTCATAAATTTGCATAGTTTCTAAATTTGTGCAAGTTAGAATCAATAGTGGCATGGTGCATTAATTGAATTATTTAGTATTGTGATTGTGTATGATTATGGCCTAATAGTACCAGATTTAGTAGAGACTAGTGTGTCTTGTGTCGTTGCGACAATATAATAAAATAAAAATAAAAGTATTTTTTAAAATTTTTAAATTCATAAATTAAAATTTCAATATGGTGTATCTTTTTTAGGGTGAGCCGAAACGCCACAAAACAAAGTCCGTGCACCCCTAGTTTGTTAAGGTGTGAGAGGTTGCATTCTTAATGGTCCCTAAGTTATTGCCACATCCAAAATAAAAGTAATAATATTTTTTTAATTTTTTAATTCATTAAAACTTTGAAATTCAATGACTTTCACCCCATAGTGTGAAAGGTTGCATTCTTGGTACGAATAAAAAGCCTTATGCACAAAGGAGTGCAAGGGCTTTGTTTCATGGCGTTTGGACATGCGATGAGAAAGTTATGGTTTTTTCAAAATAAAAGATAATTTAATTCAATTTCTGAATTCATAAAAACTTTGAAATTCAATAACTTTCACACCATAGATCCAAACGCCATACAAATAAAGTCACTGCACCCCTCCTTGCCAAGAGTTTTGGAGCGGTACTAAGAATACCACCGGATGCCTCACGGTTTCTTAGATCTTAGTGTATCAAACAAAACAAACAATCTAATTTAAGGTATAGATGTTTTGGCATAGGTAGGAACTCGTTAGAATTCAAGGTAGATTGTACATGCAATTAAGTAGCCAAATTCTATAGCAAATTTGTCGCAATTTTGTTGCATATCACAAATATATTATTTATTTTAATTTTGTCAAATTGGTTATAAAAAATTGATTGAAATATTTATTTGAATGAATGAAAAGTTATTCAAATGAATCATCTCTCTAAAGCACTTTCATTATGAAGAATATGATCTTTTAAGTGCTTGTGGGCTACCAAATCTCTTGAAGCCCCCAAAAGACAATGACTGCTTGTAGGTTTGGAGGTAGGTAAGCTGCTATGTCGTGTGGACATGTCCTTTCATTAGTGTTTGAATTTTACTTTATTTTATTTTGTTTTCTTTTTCTTTTTTCCTTGAAAAGTGACGATGCTTTCGTAAAAACAAACAAATAAACAAACAATCAATCTAGCTCACGAGACCACATACACAATAACTCTGTTTGAGACCACTCATAAGCTCTTTTTGAGACCACAAACACAATAACTACAGAGTATTACTCCGTACTATATTACTGATAGTAATCTGTTCTCAATGTTCACATAGGGACTCCAGTAGTGGGGTAATCGACAAATTTGATGATAATGAACACAGTAATAGAAATACAGATATATCAGCAAGGGAGTAATGACTAGGTCACAATTTCAGTAATTCGCAAACTCCGAGTATACTCCACACATTGATTGTTCTTGCAACATTATCAGCATCAACATGGGCGAGGACTAAAACCATCATCCCAACTCCTACTCACTGACCCTCTTTTCAACGGCAACTCTTACAACACTCCCTCTGTCTCAAAATAAATCTGTATTTTTTCGTGGGAAACTGCACCGGAGTACCCCGAATTTACTTTGAGAGAGAGGGAGTACCGAATTTCTCCGGATCCATACAAGACAATTCGTACAATGCTCCACGAAATCCAAATATATGACACAAACTAGATTCGCTGATGCTCCAGGATCGTTCAGCTCGTTCAATAAATAGAGCTCCAGAATTACAGACCAAGTGCAAAATCTGATCCCCACCATTGGTACTGTGAAACACTTCTACACTAACCTCTCACATGGATGCTAGTTAACCAAGAATGCCTCCTCGCTCCCTACCCACACCCTCCTACTCCCGCTATCCTGTACAAACAACTCAAACCACGAGCTAGATATCGACGCTGTCAAAAGTATAGCTCACTTCCCGAGATTCTTCACAAAATCAAAGAGCCTAGAAATCTTGCCTCCCCCAGGACTAGCACTACTCCTCGACGAGTGCTCCGAATCCTTGCCAGCCTCCACCCGGGGCTCGCAGTCCGTCTCGAACTTCCCCGTTTCCGAGTTTAGAACAATGTTCAGAACAGCGTTGTCTTGACACATATCGGAAGAGACGAGAACGCGGCTCTTCTTGGTCTTGTGACCCACAGCCACCACCGTGTACTTCCGGTACGTGGCGTGCGCGTCCAGCACCACAGTGCAGTGGCCCTGCGGGTGAGGAGCACTCGGATCGGTCGTGCCCTTGAGCACCGCCAAGTCGCGGTACACCCCGGCGTTCCCTTCCTTCAGCTTGAAGTCGAGGGCGGTCTTGTTCACGAACTTCGTGGACACCATGGTCGAATGATTTTGCGGAGTTGTTTAGGTGGGAGGGGCGCCGGAGTGGCAGAGCACGCGGTAAATCGAGATGAGGAATAAACTGGAGAAGACCACCAGGATGGCAGCCACACCCCTGCTATACCACGTAAGCCTCGTTTGATCGAATTTGCGGCGTTTACCCTCTGCGGCGTCAACGTCGAAATTGAAACCACCCCGCTTTTGACGGAGCCTACTCGCGCGGGTGATACATTCCTGCACACGCAAGCAAAACGCCTCAAAACGTAGCCGAAACTGTAGTTACAAAACGTAAGGTCTACGAGCTTGCGTGCTTGGTGAACTCATCCATGGCCTTTTCAATGACACTCAAAATCCAATTAACAGAGCCAATTGAAAATCCTGGACTATAGGCGCCAACACTTTATAACATCATCGGATCAAGTGGCGGGTTTAGAATATTTAGAGATTTTTCTACATATGGCATCTAAATGACACATTCTTTGCTGGGTTGGATTGGAGTCCTCTTTCATTTGCTAACAGGAAAGACAAAAATCTCATGCAAGTGGCGGTTTTGGGTGTCCCTGCCTTAGTCTAAAACTGAGAAAACATTTGAGAAAACATTCAAGAGGTCGGCGAAAGCAGAATAAGACCCCGCACCTGTCGCGTGTCGGCTTCGTTAAGGATGGTCTTCTCTAACGCCAAAACGGCCCTAAACTTCTGAAGAACCCCGGCTATGGTGACCACCGACGCGAACAAGCTCAAGAAGAACGCACACCACCAGTTCTTACAATGCAATAAGTTGGACTGCGCCACCGCCGTGAGCAGCACCCCCTGAAACACACTATAGAATCCCATCAACTGGTAAATCTCGTTCCGGAGGGAGTTGCTTTGCTTCTTCTTCTTATCGATCCGACTCGCGAACAGTACGTCCTTCTTCTCCCACTCCACATACGCTCTCGCCAGCACCTCGTTCCCTTTCTGCTCCATCCACAGCAAGCTCCGAATCTCCTGCTCCGCCAACCCCTCCGTGTGCTGTACGGTCGCCGGCACCACGGGACTCTGCGGAGGCTCCCCGACTGTCACCGCCACGTGATCGCTGGTGGGAGTCGGCCCCGACTGTGCGCTGCGGATCCCATTGCGATCGGAGACGGGCCTCGTTTCCAACTCCCGCTCCATTTCCAGGAACGTGCCTGAACGGGAAACAGGGGTTGGGTTGGGGTGTATGGGATTGGTGACGACTGATTCTGCACTTGCAGACTGGTGCTGAGATTCTGAGAAGGCGCCCCAATGGTCCGTTTTCCTACGTACTAGGGCCACGGGGGGCGGAACTGTGTTAATGCTTGCAAGGCGAGGGGATGCCTGCCGGCTTTGGCGAGCTTCGCACTGGGCTCGTGGTTGCGTGCGGTCACTGCGGGGGCTTGGACCGAGAAAGCCGGACCTCGGACCTTGCAACTGAAGAATGCAAGCGACACTAGCCTGAGGGGCATTCGCATTGAAGCCCGCTTTTTTGAATGTTGGAATACCGACAGCTTGAGTAAGGTAGACAAGCCTATGAGGCTATGACCACCCTGAGTAGCAATCTGAATGTCTTGGGGTCAATTCCAAGAGGGGCACATATTTTTCAGAGGTGTGCGCTTGTTTCACAAATCAAACCCAAGTGGAATTATAATTTTCCAATCAAAACTATAATTTATGTGAATTTTTGAAATAATCGGACTGAAATTACAAAACCACCCGTAGACTAAAGTCATAAACACTCTATCAACAACCCATAACCACCCTTCTATGTATCTATTAGCACTTAAGAATCCACCAATCAAGGGTTTACACGTTACCCCATGTTGACATTAAGGCCAAAATCTTGTCAGATTTTGTCAGAATCTCAAATCGGGTTAAGGATCTTTTCTGGACAAATTTGGATGGGGCAGTGATTGCAATGGGGCCAAACAGTAGGGCACTGAACTAGGAAGCAGGCGGTGAAGGGCTGATCCACCTTATATGGTACAGTAGTGAAAGAACTTGAATAATTACTGGAAGCCCCGCCCAGGTGTTTGGAAGCTCCTCCAGTTCATTACCTCGTTCTAAAGAAATAGACCAGTAAAATCTAATGGTTTATTTCCTGCAATATCATTATTTTACCTGTCAATCATCTCCAAACTCAAATTCACACCAACTAAATTGTTAGAATCCTCTATTGTAATTAGAGCATCTGCAGTGCATTCTCGGCAAACAGTCCCTATAACAGCACATGGCGGGGTATTCCATAAAAACCACACTGTGTTAGATTTTATGGGGGACAATTGATCCCTAATCCAAAATTCAATACTCTAATGACCAGGCCAGCCTCCTAGGCTAATAGCCTCTTTCCAAAAATTAGTACTTTGACCACTTCATATAGGAATCTCGCCCCACTCGAGTATCAACTCGAAAATTTATCTTCATAGCAATTGAAATCCACCAAGAGTTTAAAGGAGACAGTTAAAATATCCTTTAATTTTTTCTTTACACCAATTAACTTCTAACCTTAGGCTACATTCCTTCTCGTTTTACATTTTTTGAATCCAAAATGCAAACATTCTTTTTTCACAATTCGACCATCTAACTTTGAATTATTTTTTCTTATCCTTCGGATATGTCACAATAATAATTTGTATAATAATTTGATGAATGCAATCCGATTAAGGACAAACTCCCATGTAGAATTGGATTGGAAAACAAAATTTAAGTTTTTCAAAAACTAAAATGCTTTGGTTGACTTCCATGATGCTTACACATCTTCCATGTGATAAGGAAAAACTACATTTTAGGAGTAGCTTTGTCTTTTTGTCAAACTAAAAACAATCCAAAAGTCAAGGCTAATAGGGTTTTTTCTTAGAAGTTAAAAAAATTGTTTCTACCCACCCACCACTTTTCATGAACTTTTCCCTACAATCTTATTGCCAAACTATTGTCATCCCCCCTGCAAACATTGCACACTTCCATACAAAGTTCAAGAATTTTTTTTATCTCTTCTACAAAGTTTGGCCGATTCTAGTCTCGGGGGGGTCACTTAGAGTGTCCATTAGAAAACACGTGCGAACAAAACTTTGGACCCCCTATATTATATCCTAAAATTTAAATAAAATGAAATAAAAAAAATATGACTAGATTTTCCTACTTCAAAAGTTTATGTTTTGAATTATTGATATTTTTATTTGTTAATGATAATTAGTTACAAATTTTTGAAGTAATTAGATACACTGTACAACTGAAAAATAACTTTCACACCCCTATATTATATCCTAAAAAATTGTCTAAAAAATGAACAAAAAATTCCTAAAAATAGCTCTCTATTGAAAGTTCATTTTGAGTTGAGTATTGATGCAATGGTCATCTAAATGTGATCTCTATAAATATTTGAGTTGAAAAACATGCCGTTTTAGGCCATTTTCAACCTTTTGTACAAATCATTTCATCTATTATTTTAGTTTGAAATTTTGGCAATAGAAACCTATAGCCATTATTAAGCAACCCTCAAAATTTTAAGTTGAAATTATAGTTCATTAGAAACCACTTGTTCGCACGTGGTTTGTAGTAAAATACTAGGTGCCTCCCCCGAGATTCTAGTTCAATCTAGTGGAAAGATTTTGGAAGAATTGAGATAGAAATGAAATAAAGTTGAATGACAATCCCTATATTTCAGATAGTGTAAAAATAAAATAGACTTCACATTATGTCAAACCTTCTTATTGGATTTCATTTTCACCTTCGTCTTTAAGGTCCTTCACTTGCTTTCAAGATGGTTGTTTGGACTTTTGAATAAGATGTGAACTACTATGATATTATTGCAACTCACAAATTTGCATAGTTTCTAAATTAGCACAGATTTGAATCATACGTGACATGGTGCACTAATTGAATTAACTTCTATTGTGACTTTGTTTATGATGATGGCCTAGCATTGCTGGATTTAGTAAAGATGTTTTGGCATAGGTACAAGCTTGTTGAAATTCAAGGTAAATAGTACAATTAAGTAGCCAAATTCCATAGTAAATTTGTCGCAATTTTGTTAAATATCATCATGAATTGTATCGTAGTTATAGTACTAATTTTTTTTTAATTACATAAGGGGATCCTTATTCCTCTAGTGTCCAAGTCCTTTTTAAAACTACAAACTACATTTTTATGTTTATATATTTTTGAACAAATATATTATTTATTTCAATTTCATCAAATCAAATTGGTTATAAAAAAGCGATTGAAATTTTTTTTTGAACGAATGAAAAGTTCTTCTGAGAAAACATCTTTCTAAAGCACTATTCATCATGGAGAATATGATCTTTAGAGTGCTTGTGGGCCACCAAATCTCTTGGAGCCCCCAAAAGACAATGACTGCTTGTAGGTTTGGAGGTAGGTAAGCCTATGTGCCGTGTGGACATGTCCTTTCATTAGTGCTTGGATTTTCTTTTTTCTTTTTCTTTTTTCTTTTCTTTTTGAAACAAACAAAACGGAATTTCATTGCTAATGGCATAAATGCAAGACCACCAGCCACAAGTGACCAAGTGTTTGGATTCTTGGAGTAAGGGATTAGATTTGAAAGTTTTGAAAGCTTTGAAAGCTTTGAATTGACAGATGGGATTGAGAAATGGATTGATGACGACTTTGGTCTGCACTCGGGACTCGTCGACAGTACGGGCAGCAAGACAGGCATCCTCAGCATCAATGCACTTGATGAGAAGTCACAGCGACAGCTTGCGAAAGAAATTAAATGGCATGAAGAATTAGTCGTTTTCTTAATTTTGTTTACATATTCTACGTCAAAGTCGTTAACTTTAGAAAATCACAAAAAATAAAGAATTCCAATGCAAGCTGTCACTGCACTTACAAGTGGACTGAGCGCTGGTAACTACACCTAATTTGGACCGCTTTCTAAAACCGACCACTAAGGTGGAAGCACCCAAAACCGTCAATATAAGCAATTCAGCATAGTTGGAGGCACCTTTTCGTAAATATAATATTTTTGTAGTATTAGTGAGTGGAAATCATGAATATTAAAAAAAAAAATTAGATTTTTTGGATGTGGTGTGTAATTTCTATGATTTTTCAAAGTGCCGGCTCCCTAGACCATTGAAACTGTCACATAGGTGCACCCAAAACTGAAATGTGCAAAAATCAGTAGTTAGCCAATGAAAGTTAGGTATGTGTCCTTCAAATATGTCAACAAATCAAAGTTAAACATTTCAAGGACGTATTAATGGGAAGTATAGGGGCAAATTTAGTGCCAATCTAAGGTACAAGAATGGGAACATGGACGCTAATCCTTACAGATTATTTTCTTGCCTAATTTGCATTCTCCCTATCAGTGTTCCGGAATTTTTTTGAGTTTTACTGGCTAATGTCCTTCAATTCTCGTATTGAACTAGTTATTGAAGAACTGAGTCCAGTTATTTTCTCTATTTTTTTACTCAAAATATAAACTTTATAGTTTTTTTCTCCGGATTTTTGCCGATGTATTCAAATTGCAACCAATTTTTTTCCCAATTCCACCGACTAACTTTGAACTAGTTGCCGGTTCTTTCCAAACACTACTCCCTATTCATGAGAGTCTATGGTCATATAGAAACACTTATTTTCAGCACTTTGAAAATTGGTAGTACACTGATAGAGTGTCCAAAATATGCATTCCAAGAGTATCTAGAATCATCTTTTGACTATCACCAAGACCCCGCAAAAAAAATTCAATTAAGTAATGGGAATTATGTTGAATTGCTTATTTGTGCAATTTTAGGTGTAGTTACCTTGAGGTAAACCAACCTATAGCAGGCAAAATGACCGGTTTGCCATATTGGCATTTTTGGAAACTTTCAAACTTTTCCCCTTGTAAAGACAAATGTGAGAAATGCCGCGAGAGCAATTGAATTTTATTTATTTATTTTGACAAAGTATGAATTTGTTATGAATTTTTGAAGCATGCTCAAATTGCCCCCAAAGAATCTCTAGACTATCCCTAACCAACAAGAAGTGTATCTATAATGGTCAATCTTACTCACCTAAAGCAATCACAATATTTCCTAACACGACCACAATTAAAGGCCTAAAAAGTCACTTCCTATGATGAATTTACATTCAAAAGGTAGAAGTTTTTTTGTAGTCAATAATCACTCCACCACCATCATCCAAGGCATTAATTGTGGCCACTAATTCAATCTAATGTTGTAACCAAAATCTCATTGACTAAAAAAATATTGTCACTGGTTGATGCAAGATTGTAATGGGCCATTTATTTGGTGTTTGTTATGGGTGTTTTATTTGTCATAGGTTGTTTTACCTTATGGAGATTCAAAAGACAAAGGAAGAAGGTTGACCTCTTAGCACTTTAATCCTTTCTTGCTTGCATCTTTATAAATAAATATTATTCACAAGAATTTAGATTTTCATCCTAATCTCCCAACATTCCTATCCCTATGCAATTAAAAACTCTCAATTTATATCTCAATTTTATCAAATTCATTTTACAAAAAGTTATAAAAAATAGAAATCAAGCATTGGTTTGGATGAATTAGAAGTTTTGTGGTTCAAAAAAGCTCTTCGCCCTTCTATGTTCATTTTCCAAATTTTGGAAGTCGGAGGGCTAAGGGTTAACTTAACTTTGGTATAAAAGACTATGGTGTCTGTTGCAAATGCTTCAACTATCTCGTAGACTTAGATGGTGAATCTCATCTTCAATGTCTCCATTAGGAGGATGACCCATTAACCCCTCATGACAAGGACTAAGAAGACATAATGTGTCGTCTTCAAATTCTCAATGGCAAATTCTCCGTAGGGTGAAACAAGTTTCAATATTCGGTATAGTATAATCTTGTATGGTAACAAGTTGACATACTTGTTGCAATTTCTGATTTTCAAAATTTCAATGTGAGAAGTATTTAAAATTTTATTTAAGAAATGTAGTCTTCTAGAAAAGTGAGCAAACATAAATTTTTACAATGAAAGGAATAGTGGGAAGGAAAAAAACATTTTGGGGGACATTTCTAGTCTTTAGTGTACACAAACAAATTGGATCTGGAGAAAAAAAAATTCAATTTTTTATTTTTAGCAATTTAAAAAATACAAAGGTTCAATCTAGTGTGATTAAGAATATAAAATAATTTGAATGATTCCAGTTTTTTTGAAGATGTGCCAAACAATATGCTAATAATATCAATCATTAAATTCCAAATATATATATAAATTTTTTGTAGGATCCAATTTGGTCAATTTTTGTTTTTTAATCCTTTTGTTTGAAAATGTGTACAAAATTGAGAGAGTTTTTATTTTTCATTTTTAAAAATTAAAGAATATTAAATTTTCCTTTAATACCAATAAAAAGGGGGGGGGGGTAAAAAATCATTATTCATCTTTTTATAATTTTTCTTCCCCCAAAGCTACATTTTTTTGCCTATAAGTTTATCATCCAAAATTGTTATAATCTAAAAATCCAATGGTCAATATTTTCCCCAATTAATTTTATGCATACTAGAAAAAAATTTCTTTATTTTGTATTGTTAAAATTATAAATTTCGAGCACATCCATGTGCAAAAAATATCAAAGTGGGACAATTCATTGAAAACCTCCATTGTCAAGAAGTTGTTAGGCCTTGAGAGTTTGAAAAATCAACATGATCTTTTCTCAAAAAAGTTCCAGGTTCCAAGCAATGATGAGTTTTTTTGATGCACCATCATAGTTGAGTGGACTTTGTTGGTAAGTACCTCGCCAAATCCCAAATTTTAACTCATGACTACCTTACTAGTGTGCCAAGGCCAAAGCCGCTAAACCAAATCTGAAAGTGCATTTTATAGAATTTCAAAGTTGAAAGCATAGATTCATATGGGATCTTGTGAGGACTTGCTAGACAAAAAGTCAATGATTGACAACTTTCAACATTTCTACAGAATAAAGAAGTTTACATACTTAATGTGAAGGCATCCATTCCCAATCCTACACCCTAACACTATAAGAAAGCCTTGTTTTGAAGGACAAGCTCAAAAACATCAGAGCACGTTTTCACTAACATCAAGGTAGTCACCTTCAATTTCCACAAAAATTCGTTATACTTGACGTGCAAAAAACAAGCCTAAATTTCAGAGAACAAGAAACATTTTGGCACTGATTTACTGAAACGTCTGTCTAAGATTATAATACAATCTTAGAAATGTGTACATCTTGAATTTTCACCATATAAAATTTTGAGATATCCATAACATTCTTAACGTTGCTCTTTCTAACCCCCCATGATTTCATGAAGAATTTTTCCTTGATACTTAGTTGGCAATATATGTTAAGACCGCAGCCACTTGTAGTACAAATGTTTAATTAGAAAACCATATGCTCACTAACTCCTAGGGTCTCAAGACATTTTTTGGAGGCCAAAAACCACTCAAAACTACCATTATTGTTGTATTCACCCAAGAAAAAAAAATTTAGAATCTAACCATAGGATCTAGTACTTCACTTGTCTTAGATCATGTGGTAAGAAATATACGAAATTTGATAGCACTCATTGGAAGATATAAGCTTTCAAGTTGGAAAATTTTGTTTTGAAAGTTGGCCTGCAATTGATTTTGACCCGACCATTTGTGGAAAATTTTTGCACTTCAAAGTTTAAATTTAAAAAATTTATGTAGAAAAACAATTTTTTTTTCTTTAAAAAATTGTTAAGTAGAAGTTTAAATTAAACCCTTGAGCTTCCCATCACCCAAATTATCTAGCCTCCCAAAATTAAAAAAAGGGTTGCATGCCACCACTTGGGGGTGTATGCCTTTAAAATTGAACAAAGGTTTATAATAGTAGGGCATTCATTATGAGGGAGTGAGGGACAAAGTCACTTCAATGCGTTGTTGGAACAGTGCACCAATTGGATAGGAGGAAAGCTCCTTTTAGAGTCCTTTTGGCTAAGCAAGAGCAATTGGGACCACCGTATACGCCTTGTTGCCTTTAATGTCCAACACCCGTAGTGAAGACCCTTGTGGCATGTGTTTCTGGCATTGAAAAATTCAAGGATTTTGTGTGATGTCAGATTGTGATTCACCTTGGCTCCTCCCAAAATTTAGTGCGAGATTTGTCTTGGTCGCTTTCAAGCTCTTTAATTTTTTGAAGTGCCACACCTTCCACTATTTGGGTAGACTTGTGAATTTCAACTCAACTTTGACCATTATAATCTTTAGATCCGCATGGTGAAATAGTCTGAAACTTCCCCCCCCCCCATTCTGGGCCTAAAGCCTCTCTTGATTTCAATAGCTAGGTTTTGTGCACCTCATTAGTGAACTCGCGGTGACATTCTAATTGGCAGGAGGTCCTTCGAACTTGAATTTTGGACGTCACGCTATAGGCGCTTAGGGATTAAAGGACATTTGAGGTCCTAGAAGGGCTACTCGAACTTGGATTTTAGAATCTCTTTTAAATGGGCATTATGTAGCTTCTTCAAATGACCTATCAATGATGAACTTTGGTCCTCCTCAAGGCTAAGGACGCCCGGGGTGAACTACCCCCCTCACTTGTCTCCTTGAGAAAATGCTAAATTTTTTATTTTCCACGCATGATAAAATTAGCAAATTTTGAATTCATATTTGCAATCATAGGCCTTGAAATGAGTTAGGAGAGGTGTAGAAGATAAATTAATTGGGTACAAAATAGGGGGACTTGGGGGACGGATGAGGGGTCAATTCACCCTAACCCCAAGGACAACCTCAAAGCCACTATTCAAATTTTTTTATCAAACTTTCCAATGCAAAAACTACATGTTCAAATTGTGATTCAAAATCTAAAACTTAAATTGATAGAATGCATCTTGTCAAGACAAAGAGAATGATACCAAGGAAGCTCACATGCAGCTGGGTAGTGGAGGAGTTTTCCTGAAGATTCTCTGAAAATCCAGCCAGGATATGTCGTTCCATGGATAAGGCGGGCCATTAAATTTTACAGCTAACTTACGCGGTAACGTGTTGTACTTGTGCAGTAAAGGAAGCTTACCGCCATTCCAACAGGTACTCAGCCGACGATCGAAGCTTCAGTTACTGTAGTTCGAACTGCAAGTTGCAATGGTCAGGGTCCTTGTCGTTTTCTTTCCCCAGCATTTTCCCCGTTGCTGTGAACCCGATCTCCGAAAACCCTAGTACCAAGTTCAGCTCGCTCCTCATCGATCTCTCCTGCGTTGCAAGTCGGTTTCTGAGCGTCACAGATGTTGGAAATATCACAGATGTTGGAAATAGCACAGATGAAGTGACTTGGTGGGACTTCACAGTAGTTCTTCCCGCATCTAGACACTGCTGCATGAGGTAAGTACCGACAATGTCACGTTCAAATAGATCTCTTACTTAGCTTTGACTATTTGGTGTTATGCAACAAGAGTTCCACAGGCACCAGTGTTAACAGGATCTAGAAGATGGTGCAGATCTAGCTCTCGCCCTTGATGTCGTCGGAGATAGAGCAGCGTCCCGGTGATGATCGACGTGAGAGGAGTCCTGGTGCCCCCGCAGCAGCCCCGGGGACCTTGAACGGCGAATCGATTCGGTTACCAATTGCGGAACCAAGTGCGCACGGGGTGCCGCCATTTGGGAATGAGGTGGGGAATGAGGTGCCCGCAGTATCCGCTCGGAAAGATTTGGTGCGTGGAAGAGTGACCGGGGATAGTACCCGGAGAGACATCGAGGAAGGGCCTGACGAGGAGGAGAACGAGGCATTGGAGGAGATTGAAAACTTGCTTTGGATCAAGAACGTGCCCATCACCAAGAAGAATCGGTGCAAGGAGGCGCTCAGGTCGTGGGCACAGAAGGATCGGTTGTTCACGTCCCGGATTGACAGGAAGAGGAAACAGAGCTCGGATTTTCAAAACGAGGTGTACCAGCTGGTGGGATTCTACAGCGTGTTCCAAGGCGTTCTGCTGACGGCCGTGGCGCAGTCCAACCTCTTGCACTGCAACAATACGTGGACGGCCACGCTCTTGTCGTCGCTGGCGTCTTCCGTCACCATCATCGGTGTCATTTTGAAGCTGAGATCCATCAAGGAGTTGGAGAATACCATCGCTAGTGAAGAGGCCACTCGCAGGGTACGAACTCACTTGACCTAGATTTCTGTTCTGTTGGGGTTTAGCCTTTTAGGGTTTGCAGCTAAGCGTGCTCGACGTTGGTGCAGGCTTTGGTGGCTTGGCAGCTGAGTCTCCGGGAGGAAGGAGAGAATTTTAACTTCGACTTTGTGAAAGCTAAGAACCAGCAAAACGATCCAAAGAAGAAACGACGCGACAAAAGGTCCGCGCGGTGGCTGAAAGGATCCTTTGTTGCAGTGGTGATCACCCTCACCCTGTTCTCCGTCGCGTTCGTGGTCTCCATTCGACAGATTTTGTGCAACCCTGGACGTAATCCATACCCTTAGCCAGCGAAGCAATTCCCTTTACAGTCGGCAACAAATCTGCAACGGTCTCACCTTTAATCTGGTTCGGTGTCATACCTTTCTTCGTCTCCAGGGCACCATTAGGTTGAATTTAGGGTTCAGTGATTTAAACTGCACGTCTTGCAACAGTCAGAGGGATTCTTCGTTCACATTCTTTTGCAGGTAGCAGTTCAGCATGCAAGCTTTACTACTCCTGTTTTAGAGGATCTTCTCATCCAGAGGATTCGCCACAATATATAGGATAGGTCTTTTCGTCTTTGTGCAATCACTAACCACAGGAAGACGCTCCCCGGATTCATGGGGAAGTTTTTCTTTGCAATGTTGTCTGGAGCTTTTGAAACATGCTTAAACATCCTGTTTATTTAGGGTTTAGTGAATTCGAAGCAAGACATGTGAATCCCATGTTGGTTCGATCTTTTGTGCAGGTACCTCGCGTAAGCGGATCTTGCAAGGATGACATTAACCACGACGTTTGTCAACAAGACCACGCTGTCCTTCAAGTTGAAGGAGGGCGACAACGGAGTGTACAAAGAGCTTTGTACTCTTCGAGGCCTCCCTGACGAGACTGCCAAGCCTTCTGATGAGAGCAAGATTACTTTGGAATTCGATGCCAGGTCCACCTACAAAGAGTATCGAATGGTCACCAGTTCCAGACCAGCGAGTGAAGGACGCGTCTCCGCTCCTGTCAAGATTCTCATCTGCTCGGACTTCATCATGGACAACTCCACGATCTACATCGTGCCGAACCCTACTCCGAATGCGGCCAATCCTCATAATTATATTATCGAAGGGGACCCTCGGCGAATGTCCAGTTTCTGGCCTGTTTCTAAACTTCTGAGACTATTCAAGAGGAATTAGGAAGATCAGCGTTCTTATTAGTGCCTAAATAAATGATCCACTCATTGAGGAGCTAGGGCATTCATGATCCTTCCTGTGTAAGAGCATGAAGCTGCGAAACTTGCAGCAGGTATGTCTTTCATTGGAGTTGTATGTATTGTTGATTGTGGAAGGTGCCCCGTGGTCACTCTCATTAATGTTTATTTCCTCAGAGGATTGAAGCCCAACTGGCCGAAGTTGTAGCTTTCGTGATTTTTTCCCAGTTCATTCTTAGCTTCAATATAATTTCCGCTTTCTTTTCTTTTTTGATTAGGCACAATGGTATCCACCAGGTCTGTCATTTGACTTCAAACTCAAGGGAATGCAGAGGCACACCGAGGGCTTTCAGCTTTGAAGGGTCATGGATTTCGAATTTTGTACCTGTAGCAGTACTGGTTGCATGATGATTGTGGACAGAGAGATCAAAATTATTGAGTTGGGTGTAGATAGGAAGGACTCATTTTCAGCTAGCTTGTCAGAGTTCATGTTTTCAGTCCAGAGAGAGAGAGGATAAGAGACTCAGCGCATCATCGGACCCCTGCGTAACTGATGAGTGATTTTTTTGGTCCAGATCTTGATTTTCTGTGTTTGATTTGTTGTACCAGACTGATGCTATATTGAGAGAAAGGAATTATCAGCAGATTTGTCAGAGGAGACAAGTGGCAACACTGGTGCTGATAGCCCGGTGGCAATGCGAAACAATCTTTTGTAGATGCATCTAATATGCTCATTGCTGCATGTTTTATCCCTTAATCTTCACTTCCGTAAATGTACTGTAGTTCCATTACTTATTACCATCAAACTCACAGAAGGCCTCTTTGATCACCGCATCTTAACCCTGGAAGAGCCTGAAGGCCCTTTCGGCCGTATAATGTACTCTGTATTTGGTGGTATCTGATCAGAAAAACATTGACCAAAATCTTTTCAGTTCAAAATAAATTAATGATCATGATAGAACATAAATAACAATGTATCACAATTGATATATTAAACCACAATTGAAGAGTTATAAGGTTAAATACATGTTGTTTACAAGGACCCCAAGGGCCTTTCAAGGATTAACCCTTGAAGGGCCTAAAGGCCTTTGTGGCCATATAATATATTCTACATTTGGTGGTGTTTGATCAAAAAAGCATTGAGCAACTACTTTTTTGTACAAAATAAATTAATGATTATGATAGTACATAAATAACACTGTATCACAATTCATATAATAAATCACAATTGAAGAATTAATTAGGCTAAATACAAGTTGTATAGAAGGATCCCAAGGGCCTTTCAAGGGTTAACCCCTAAAGGATCATTGTCCTTAGGGGACAAATTGGATTTTAGGCAGGTACCTACGGTCTCAAATTTTGTCATGATTTTTTGAAACTTTTTTTGAAGATAAAAAAACTGATTAGCTTTGTGGGAATATAATTTTTCTTTCAATTGGTGCCCGGGAATAAAATTTATGCCCAAATAAGCTCAAAATAGGGGAGACCAAGCAACAAAAAAAATTCAGAAATTCAAATTTAAAAAAAAAATGGGATTTTTACAATATTTCAAGAAAAAGTTCCACATGGTTTAGTTTGTTTGCTGGAACAACCTCACCGCTGGAATTAGTGCATTTTAATTCCATCTTGGAGATGTTAAAAATTTAGATTTTCCTTCCATCTCGTACCTACTTCTACTTAACAATTTTTTTAAGAATGAAAATTAAGTTTTTTTGAATTTTTCTAGATTCTCAATTCAATTCCCCACTATAAAGTGTTGAAAAACTTGTTTTCTTCACTTTAAACAGAAATATCTTGCAATTTGTGCGGTCATAAATTCTGAATTTTTTTTCATACATTCTTATACTACACTAAAAAGGGTATTTAGTATTGGATTACATTTAGTGTAATTACCACCTTACTTGACCCTACACTAAATGTCAATTTTAGGACGATTAGTGTAGTGCTAAACTTCAATGTGCCGCCTTCGCCTTTTCTTCCCTTCTACCTTCCTTTAATAAGTTCTAACACTAAATGTAAACATTTTCAGATTTCAGATTTACCATAGAGTATATTTAATGTTAGAAATTATATTTAATGTTACTTACTTTAGTAGGCTTAATGATATTTAGTGTCATGGTTCGCAAATAGTGTTGCCAACACTAAATACCCTTTTTAGTGTAGTTAGGTGTAAGATGCTATAGTAAGATGTGGGAAAAAAATTCAATTTTTAAAATTCTTTGCAATAGAAATGGCAATTTTGAGTGTTTTGGGCGAAAAAAAGGCCTTATCTTTTAGGGGTTAAGTAAACATTATTGACTGCTGTAAAACTCAGGTTACAATTACCAAGCTACATTTTTAGTGAAACTTATTTTGCGGGCTCACTAGCTTAACTAGGGTATTGGTATAATATCTATAGTATTTTAGAGTGGGAAAAGTATTGAGCAGATATCCTACTTATTTGAGACCTAGTTATTTGATTTTTCAAAAAAATAAAATTGTACACTTGTTGAAAATGAATATCAATGGAATATTTGAGACTTGACATTTGAAGGACAAGGAAGCTTCTAATAAAATTAATTTGTTAATAGAGAAGCCTTGATATTATCCAACAACGGCCACAAGTTCAACAAATACATTTCGAAGGTTAGAGAAACTTGGTTTTGTAGGTTGTGAAATTCTAAACCAAGTTGGAAGGAGATAGAGTAGGAAATCAAGAACTGCATGGTGATTTGCTATATAAATCTCAAATCAATAAGATTTACTATAAGACATAAATCTCAAATGGACAAGATTAACTATATACTCTCATGACTCTAGATGAATTTCTTGTTTCATTGTTGAATAATGTAGTGATTTGTTAAATTAGTTGAATGTATTACTAAAATTGTCAATAATATCATGGATCAATAAGACATTTTAATGAAATTAATTTGCAAAACGAATAAGCTATATCTTGTTGTTCAAGACTTAAATACATGGTAGCAATAGTAACATGTATGGTTAGTAAAAATTAGATCTTTTATTAAATTAAACTAATTTGTTCTACCGATACATTTGATAGTAGTTTACCAAAGTCATACTATCTATAAATTAATAAAAACGGCAATGAAGGCTTAAATATCGTTGTATTAAAACAATTTTTATAGAAACAAAATTTTACAGTGACACTTATTATATAGGTGACACTAATTTTGCACCCTGATTAATATGACATGTTAAATCAATGTAGTCGATTTGAATGATAGCCAAATGACAAATTGTAGCAAATGGCCTATCAATGAAACATCCAAAGGACGTTTTATACTTAGAAGCTAGGCCATTTCCCTTGAGGATGATTGCACAAATTTTAACCTTTTGTCCAATCACAATTGAAGATTTCAGCCTTTGTCCATTCAAAAGTGAGGATTTCAAGCCTCCTATACAACAAATTGGCCCGACCTTTAACTTAGGTGTAAAATGTCCCTAAGTTAGTTTACAACTTGGATCCACACAAATAACAATGTTGTAATGGATCTCAACAAACATGACAATATCGGCATTGTGCTGAGTGCCAAGTGATTTGGAATAAAATATGCGCCCCAATGCAACCGTTATGGGGTCCATCACTTCCATGGTCTTGGTATGCGCCCCCTAGAATTGGCAAATTTGCAAAATGTGAAGGGCCCGCAAATTGGCTCCTGGTAGAAATAATCATTATTGTCAACACTATTTCGTATTGTTAAGCGTGCCAATCAATTCAACCTTCCCTTGTTTCCATGAAAAGTCTTGTTTTAATGTAGATTCTTTTCTTTCTTTCTTTTTATAATGTGTAAAAGCTCATTTGACATTTGGATTGCCAGCGTACCATTGGATCAATTTGTTCTAAAAACAGCCCAGCACTATGCGGACCTCGTAGAATGCCCTGCGATACAGGGATTGTTTACCGAGACACCACTGCAGATGCTCTTTAGGCTACCATATTCAAATTTATGATGCTGCCAGGGCGAAGTACCGATGAAGTTACTGCCCTAGCTACAGAAACCGAGTCTCGACTCTCGAGCCCAGTAACAAGCTTATCCTACCGATTCTGTTGTCTAAATGTCTGCACTGTGGTACAAACGCGCAAATTCCCGGCTGGTGGGCATTTTGTAGGCCAGATGATACTTCAGTTTCAGTATAGCAACGCGCGTGGTTCACATCAGCAAGCAGTTTCATTTTCGTTTTTTTTCGAGGTGCCAATTCCTGAAAGTTAGAGCAGTTTCAGTAGTTGACCATTTACATCATTTCTAGCATTTCCATCTCAACATATCGTAGCCCGGCGGTCATGATCGCTGTTGCTGTTGCGTTTCTGAACGTGACCCCGTGTCGACATCGGAAAGAATCGACGGGGATGAGCTGATTCGCAACAGTCAATTCCCGCACTGACTTGGCGGTGACATTTGTCGGTAAGTTCACTGCCACACGACTCGAAGTTTTCCTGGCATTTAGGAGTTCGGTGTATGCAATGAGCGTTCAATCGATCGTTTTTCAACCAAATTTTGGACAGAAGACCGATTTTGGATTGTCGGATCTTCGGAAGGATGTTGCAGACCTAACTCTTGCTCTGAAGCCTTGATGTCGTCGGAGATCCAGCTTGTCGACGCTGCTGTGGAAGTTGATGATCATCGCAACACGAGTAGTAATCCTGGTGCGACCGCGAACGGAACCGATGTTACAGGCCCGTTACAGAGTCCAGTTCCAGCGCCTGCCGATCCATCCCGTCCAGGGGTTGATCCGCTAGGGGAGCCATTGCTTGACAGAGACAGTGACCTAGAACAGGGCGTGGCAGAAGACGACGTCAACGACGCCTTGCAGGAGATTGACAACGTGCTCTGGATCAACGGCTTGGATATCAACTTCAAAAACCGGTGCCAGGAGGCTCTCAGTTCGTGGGCAAAGAAGGACAAGTTGTTCACGTCTCGGATTGACAGAAAGCGGAAACAGAGCTCGGATTTTCAGAACGAGGTGTACCAGTTGGTGGGATATTACAGCGTGTTCCAAGGGGTTCTCCTCACGGCCGTGGCGCAGTCCAATCTCTTGCACTGCAACAACACCTGGACGGCCTGCCTCTTGTCCTCGCTTGCGTCCTTCGTCACCGTCATCGGCGTCATTTTGAAGCTGCGGTCCATCAAGGGGTTGAAGGACACCATCGTCGGGGAAGAAGCCACACGCAGGGTACCCGTCTCCACTAGGTTGACCTGAATTCTGTTTGAAATTCTCATCGTACTTTCGTTTCGTTTGTTTTAGGGTTGCTGCATGCTGAGCGTGTCCTGCCTTGCAGATTTTGGTTGCTTGGCAGCTGACTCTCCGGGAGGAAGGAGAGAAATTTAAATTCGACTCTGTGAGAACAAGGGGACAACAAGAGGATTCGTTGAGAGACATAAGATCGGCGCGGTGGCTGATAATATCCTTTGCTGCAGTGGTGGTGGCTCTCATTCTGTTCTCGGTCGCGTTTGTGGTCTCCATTCGACAGATTTTGTGTAACCCTGGTCGTGCTCCATACCATTAGCCAGCAAGCAATCCCCGTTACAGTCCGCAGCAAATCCTCAACGACCTCAATAGAAGAAATCACCGACGAAGAATCAAGCCCCTCTTCTGCAACAAACCCTCAAAGTCGGCGAATCTTGAAGCTGGTTCGTTGCCCTTCCTTTCTCACCTCCGTTAGTTTCTGCAGCTTTAACAAGATTTTCAGTAAAATTCGACCATTTTAAGAACTTTTAGATTTGCGTCGTACATAAGAGTGGCTAATTCTACGGAGTACTATTTAGAGGACCTGGAGAGAAGCTCAGCGCATTATAGGGTTTAATCTTCCAAGTCGAGTGCTTTGGAGATTCCCAGAAACAATGACCCTGATCCTGGCTTTAGGATGTGCTCTTTCAAGTTACTCCTAAACAACGACACCTACAGAGCAGAGTAGAGTTTGTGATAAGGCCAAAATGGTCTCAAGTTGAGCAGGCCATCCTACTCGGGCTCTAATGAAAAATTTGCAAAGAAAGGGTTCCAGGGGTGCACCGTCGGTTTGATAAAATACATTAGGATCTTCTGTGCTCTGGATAGGACTTTTTATGTTGTCTTGAAACAGTCTAATTGTTTTTTTAGTTGAAAGTAGCGTCTCCTGAACTGGATCCTGCAGCTTGCACGAAAGCAAGACATTTGAATCCCATGTGACTGCATCCATTGTGCAGGTACCCTTCGACCCGATTTCGCACAGATGACGCTAACCACGACGTTCGTGAATAAGACCACGCTGGCTTTCAAGTTGAAAGAAGGCAACGCTGGGGTGTACAAGGAGGTTTGCACTCTGGCAGGGCTTACCACCCTGACTGCGGAGCCGAGTGTAGCCAACAAGAAGACACTGGAATTCGACGCCAAATCCACGTACAAGGAATACCGCGCGGAATTCTCCGCCAGGTCCATCAGGATCCCCATCAGGTCGAACGTCATCTTGGAATACGCCACGATCTACATCGTTCGGGATCCCGACGATGCGCAGAATTATCTCATTCAAGGAGACAAGAGGTCGGAGGCCCCGTTGTTGACCAATTGGTTTTCTAGACAGTTGCAGAAGGTGTTCCAGAAAGTGAAACCGCAGGCGTGAAGGAAGTTTTGTGGACGTATTGGATAACCAACCGGTCAAGCTGCAGAGCTGTGGAGTAAGTTTTTGTGGATTGGAGAACCAGTTGGTTAGATATTGGATGGAACTCTCTCCTGCAAACTTGATATGATAAGGGAGGATTATGTAAATTTAATGGTGTCTGCAAATTGCTTGGTGTAGTTTGTAGTAGTGGTTGTTTTTAGTGTGTTTTGGTGAGAAGTTTAGAATGGGAAGGGCTCATGTCGCGGGGAAGGTTGATTGTTCTGTTACGTGTTTGGGAGACTGCAATAAACTTTCTGGAGAGAAATGTGTACTTTATCCTGTAGAAGAATCTTCGTTGTGTGTAAAAATATCTTATATATTCTACAAAGACATCTTTTGGGTTCTTATAAGGTCTCCTCTTTTTTTGTTGTTGCCATTTGATTTCATTGTCTTTTGTGTTATTCAATCTCCATCATTGTAACAACTCCATTTAAGCTTGGAGATGATTTGAATTCCAAAAGGATGTGGTTTCCCATATGATATAGGTTTGCTATGACTTGACCCAGCTTTGAGTTTAGATAGGATGGGTTGCATGCAACAATTGACACCCTTGGAGCTCTATGACCTTTCTTCCTCATTGTGTACAAGATTTGATTTTGATAAGTGTAGAATTGTTTGTCTCCTTCCCAATGTATTGTTTCAAGCATTGTTGATTGAGATCAATATTTTTCATATGTCAATGATGCGAAAAGTCTTTTTAGATCTTTTTTTACATCTTTTCTATCATTTGCAATGGTGAGTACATGATGGGGTGACATGTATTGAAGTTAGTTCTCCTTCTCATCCTATGTGACATTGGATGACCTTACTTTGAGAGTGTTTTAGGATAAGTTCTTTGTGAAGGCCCATATTGGATTGTGTAGAACAAGTGATTTTATCCTTATAATTCAACTAAATGCATTATGATTTTGTAAAGAATGGTTGCATCAATTGCCAAATAAATTTAGCAATGGATTTAAGACTAGTAGTTAGTTCATTGTTAGGTAACTACACTTGAAATCAACCTTTGTTGAATGTCAACCTATTTTTAAATGGAAAACTAAACAAATATTGTACCTCAAATGGTGAGTAGTAGAAAGGTAATAGTAGGTAGAGTTGAAAAGCATTTTGAATAATGAATGGTTTCATTTTAATCCATTTATGTAATTAATAATACCATTATTTTTTAGTTCCAAGTTTGGTAGTTTCTTGTAAAAAATAATTTTGTACCCTTTGTTTTGACAATAATAGCATTTTCCCTCTTTTGTTGCACTTATTAAGACTCTCTTGTCAACTTTAAGGTGATTTTTTAATTTCTTTTTTAACCTCTTTATCCATTTCTTGTCCATTTAAGTTACTAAAAATTTCCTTAAAAAAATGTTGTGGGATTTGGAGGTAGGGTGTAAATATATTAAAGTATCTATAATAGTTCTAAATTGGACCAATTTGGCCATTGTTAAAGTTGAACCCCTATGCCATATTCAAGAATTTCACAAACTTTAAAGATTGGGACTAAAGAGTCAAATTTTTACTTAATTTGGCTACCCAAGGTGGTACTTGAGTTGGTCATATAATGAACAATTTGGCTACAATTATAATAACAAATGTTTTGTACTTGATTACAACTCTTTTTAGGACCAACTTTCTCACCTCATAGATTTATTCATGTATGGATTTTGGATGGATGGTAATTTTGGTTTCTTAAATTCTACGCTTTCCTTAAGAATGTACTCCTTAAAGGTCCTTTGTCCTTCAACTCTTCACTTTGAGGTTTCAAATACTTTCTACAATAAACCCTCTAACACTTTTTTAATGTAGATACCTACTTGTGACCCTAGGTCTCCCAAAATGTGTCCACTTGCAACTTCTAAAGTGATTTGAGGAAATTAGGGCCAATAATTGGCTCTTGCAATAAAGAATATTTTTTTCTTGATTCAATCAATGATTAAAGTGGTCCATTTAAGGACCACCTCATATCCATTTAGCAAGCTTTTATAGGGTCAATTTCAAGAGGATAGTTGGTTCTAAAGCAGACTACCTTACACATGCTTATTCCAATTAATTTTAGTTTCTAAACTTTTCAGTCAAGCACATCTATTTGGCCATTCCAAAAGCATATACACTTAAATTAAGACTCTTTATTCAATTCAATCTTTAAAACTTTACACATTGGCTATAAACTTAATTCATTATTTTGTCACTCATAGTATAATGCTAACATTTATATGGTCAAAATAATTTAAGATTTAACACATACAAAACAGTCATTGACACTCCAATCTACACATATAAAGTGACTATGAATCCTTATTGGCCATAGACTTTCTATCCTATACTTACACAATAATACTCAGATGAAAGACCATAGCTATTCTCACAAACCATGGTCATAATCAATATCTCTCTAGACTCATTCGACTCAAATATAATTCTACTTCAAAGAGACCATAGCTCACACTATATATCTTCCACTTCCACTATTACTCAAACATTTCACAATCACGCACAAAGCCATACATACATAACAATAGCCTTGATTACAACTATAGTGACGAGCACATATATAGATAATGGCCAATGTCACTGGTGCTATCAACAACAAATACTACAGACTTGTTTTTTTGCAAGTTACACACACAAAACAAAGAAAATAGCCAACCACAATCTTCCCGATTGGATGAAACACTCTAAATTGATTACAAGGAAAAAATGAATACAAGAAAACTAAGTAAAAAATGAACTCTAGATTATCACCATTTGAAGAAACAAGACAAGTAAATAGCCCTACATACTATTCAAGCCATAGCCATTCTTGCAAATGACTACCGAACTTCCAACTTCCTAGCTGTCAATAGCCAAATGGCTAGATACTGAGGCAGTTGCTTTCGTATGACAGTAGGTTTCTTAAATAGCAATTGGTTGAAAAAAAAATTCATACTAAGACTTAAATGCAAAACTTTTATATAAAAAATACATATCGCTTGTAAAATTTCAAAAGTAGAGGAGGATATTTGCAAGTGTTGTCCAAAGTTGTCAACTTTGCCGCAACATAACTTTTGACGTGCGCATTCATTTGGAAACAAAATTTTATTCCCACTATAGAGAACCATGCCTACATGCTAGGAACAAGAATTGTATGTTTGGTGAGTATTCAAAGATAATGCTATGAAATTAATTTGAAATTTGTTTATAAATAATATTTCAAACTTGAGTATGTAGATAATTTCTAGCTATTCATCATGCATAACATATTCACTATAATGGATGAAAATGGCAAAATGTTGAATATGCATAATTTACAGCACATCTTAGTCTTGTCCCCCTTCAAATCATTAGGGGCTAAGAGAATATAGGGTATTTCAAGTGACAATTTCCATGTTGGATCAAATAGAACAATAAATCATGTCCATTATTTTAAACAAAATGCACCTAAATTTTAGATGGCATAGTCCCCAAAAATGCCAAATACACACTTACAATGGATAACGGAATAGCAAAGATTTATTAGGTAACTGCTTTTAAAACTACCTAGGCATGCTCAATGTTAACCTCTAGTTTTGAATAGAAACTCAAAAGATAAGATAACTAAAATGGTACGTAGTAGAATGATAATGATGTTGAGTTGGAGATCATTTTGGATCATTAATGCATATTTTTCGTTTATATTACTATAGAGTTCGTAGTTTTGTAAAGGGACAATTTTAGGGAAGGCTTCATTCAAAATAAACTCTCGATTTTGAAACAATTTGACATCAGTATGACTTTGGACATTTACAATCGATTCATTGTGCCTCCTAAATTACTTAACCACTTGGATTTAGATTCATAAGCATTCACCAATGTGCAAAATTATTTCTTCATTACGGTACTTATTGAAGTATACCCATGGTGCCATGACAAAGTTGATAGAGTTGGTTCAAATGTAATTGGTAATGAGCAAGGTTATACTATCGTAGCGAGCATTATTGGGAGATCGATTCATTTTGGATATATACCCTTGAAAAGACTATGTAGGCAACATTACTCTCTTTACATTTTATCACTTCAATGAATTAGTTCTATTCTTTATTTATCATAACCTCTAAAGTCCCGAGGCCAATTTTTTGTCAATTCAAAAACCACTCAAAATTGCCATTTTCAATGCAAACAACAAAAACATTAAACATTTGTTTCTATTGTGTATTCAAACATAGGATGTTGCAGTAGACTAGTATGAAAATGTCTGGAAGAAATTTCAAATGTTTTGACTATGTCAATTTCAAAATATGAGCATTTACAAAGTAAAAAATGAGTTTTTCTTGTTCCTAGACTCACTAGATTATAAGACTTTGAATCCTCTTGACTTAAAATTTTTGTACTACAAGTTGTGAATTTAAATTTCTTATGTTGAAGAATTGAATTGAAAGTATGAGAAAAAAAATCCCCGCCCCCTTATTTTCATTTTTTAAAACTAAATATAAGATAGAAGGATAAACTAATTTGTAAATAGCTTAAAGATGGAATTCCAACGGTGAGATTGTTCTAGAAAGCAAACTTAGCCATGTCCAATTTTTATTTTAAATTTTTTTTGACATTGAGTTCAAAAACAAATCTAACATATTATTTTCTCAAGAATTTGCTAAGATTGCTTACAAGACAAGAAGCTTGATAATTCTTACATACTTATCCAAATAAAAAGAATCAGATATTTCCACACAGACAAAAATATAATCTATAGGGAATAACTATTTAAAAAAATTATTTCAAATTTTTGTGTTATTTTCTTGTTGCCCATCCTTGCCTATTTTGGGTTTATTATTTCTTAATTGTAGCTTCTAGGTACCAATTAAAATAATAATTATACTTCTAAAAAGCTAGTCAGTTTTGATATTTTGAAAAAAAATTCAAAAAATATTGCCAAAAATTGAGACGAGGCTATGATCTCAATTCTCGAATCTTCAAGAATCCTCCAAGGGGACTCTCAGGACTTTATTGGTTAAATGATTGAACTAATAGAAGAATTATGTAAGGTTTTCTAGGAAATTTTGCCTACAAATATTCATTACTCATAACATTAACCCCTAAAGAACCAAACACCATTTTTTGGCAACATAGTGATTTTGGGCAGCTCACTACGAATGGAAATATTACTATTTTTCTTTGAAATTTTCACACAAGATGTGACCGAGGTGTACCTTCAAGGCCCAACAATTTTCATAACTTTTGACTACATGGTTAAAAAAATATTGCATGATATGTAATTTTCTACGTTCGGCGGGCATCCCGGGCAGCTGAAAAAAATTCTTTAAAAATCACTTTTTAGAAAAATTAAAATTTGAAATTGGTTCTTTACATTTATATATACATGGGAAGCTTTGAATCATTCCATTTGGATTAATGAGTCAAAAGTTATGAGGATTCTTAGTTTGAGTGTAGTTATGGAATCTCTACTCTAAAATAAACTTTGAAGTCCTTTATTTAACTCAATTTTCAATATTTAAAAAATAAAATAAAAACATTGGGTGTAGATTGCTTATTACAACATTCCAACCGTTGGGATTGACATTTTTCAATTCCATAACAAAATTCTTGACAATTTAGTATTTTGAGTCATTCTCTACCTCTTTCTACTTACTATTTTTTTCCTATATGTTGTACAATTCCAAATGATCTGAAAATTTTCAATCATGTAGCCAACTTGCCTTGAAAAATGAATCCAAAGAGTAACAACCATTTTGGACATTTTTTCATACAAATGTGCCCTTGTGAAGGGCAGCTGCCCGTTTTTTCGCAGGGACAAAAAAATGGTTTTTGTCAATTCAAACGCTTATATCTTGCAATCCACATGGTGGAAAATTCTGAAATTTTTTCCACATCTTCTTAAACCAGTTTACTACAAGATCCTATGGTTACATGTGTTCAAAAATGTTTAAAAAATAATAACTGGTACTTGTATTAGAAATGGCAGTTTTGGAGCGGTTTTGGTGAAAACATAGTTCAAAACCTTTAGGGGTTAAACCATTTAGAAGCAAGGAGGTTCTTCTGAGTAAAAGTAACAAAGGCAAAAAAGAATCTGTTATTTTTAATTATTTAAGAAATGAGTTAACACGTGATCTAGCCTAGATCTTGACTGAATTTGTGCTTGAGTATAGTAAAAGTTAAGCATCTCACATTAATTACACTAGTTTGTTTCACCAATTTTGTTTCTCCATTATAGTGAATAATCTCCCTTTTGTTTGTACGAATACCAAAGGATTCTTTGGATGCCATTATTAAAGAGGTTGTTTAATTTAGGATCCAAAGGACTAAAATGGTTAGATGAAAGACTTTTAAAGCAAATAAAGAAACAAAGAATGCATGAATTTGATAGGATAACACTTAACTGATTAAGACACTAATTTACCCTAATAGAGTGTATGACATTAATATATCCAAATCACAATATTTTGAATTATTGTAGGTTTAAATATTATTGCATTGTGTGAATTTTCACAAAAATACAATTTTTTAGTGATGCTAATTTTAAAGGTTACACTAATCTTCTCCCACCTACACTATTAGATCAAATTGGTGTTACTTGGCAAAAGAACCACTAACATCCTTCTAAGAAGAGCCTAATAAGGTTGTGAAGGACTTAAAGTTCTTGATGAATGGTTTACATGGATACTCTCAAAGAAACAAAGAAGAATGCATTTATACATCCAAAAATTTGATAATTTGTGGCTAACTACCTTTGTGTGAGATTGTTCGATTCTTTGGGTGCACTCCACATAGATATGTTAGAGTTTGCAAGAGTTGTCACTGGCTATAGAAATTGGTAGGCCACTCAAATTCTATTGCTTAGAGCAATATATATTCTTCTCACTCACAAAAACAAACTTGCAAGTGCAAATCTCTTTGGTGATAGGCCAATCATCCTTCTATAGTTAAATCTAAGAAACTTTGAAGAGTCCAATTGTGATCACAACATGTTTGTATTTTGGTATTTGATATAAAAAGTCTATGAACTTAGCTATACAATAGTGGCAAAAATTTGTCATCATGTTGTAGAGATCCAATGAAATATGCATAACGCTTCCAATTAGAACCATTATTACACCTCTCACATGTCTTTTAAAGCTATAGAATGATCACATGTTCTCCACTTGTGGTGTCGTACCGTAAGTGTAGGACAAGGTTGGCACCTCTCTGCCAAATATTTATTTTTTTCCAAAAAATAAGGTTTGGTAGATGCTAAAAACATATTTTTTTGCCAATATTCTTTTTTTCACCATACAATTTTTTTATTTTTTTTGAAAAAATAATTTCCCTAAAATTTTGGCATCTATTTTTTAAATTATTTTCCTCTGACCTTGTCCTACAACTACAGTTTTCTATTTGAGTATGGTAAGGTCTTGATCTTATTAGGACATCCAAGTGTACGTGACAGTTGTTCAATTATGGATTTGATGGTGTATGTGTTATAATACTTTAGTACATACTCCCTCTGTCCTATTGTACAAGTATTCTTTTGTAGTAATGAAAGTATTAAAAGATTTGACAATGATTTTTTTAATGCAATTACGATCAAATTATTCTATAGTGAATGTGCAATGTGTCTTCTCATTTGCACAACAAGTGGATGTGGCTATAAATTGCAATTGAAGAAAGATAAAAGAATAAGAAGTTATATTAGATACAAAGTGCCACACATCAATAAGGATAGGCTTTCTATGCGACTACCTTGCCCTCTAAGTGTATTTAGATCTGTACAAGAATAGCTTGGAATTCAATGAAAAGTTCAATGCCTATTGGTCTTTGACCTAGTCAACTTTAAGTTCCAATAAAAATTCAGTTTTCAATTTTTTTTTGATTGTGTTCTTCATTTCAGTATGTACCTCCAAAACCAAAAGAAATCTTCTTCAAACCTAAAATCTCTACCTTTAAGATAGGATGGTTTTTTTTTTGCTTTGTTTGATACGTTGGGATTTCTAGAATTGTGCATCTCCCGACTGCGTTATTGGTACCTTCGGAAAGCCCTCAGCGAGGAGGGGTGTGCGGGCTTTGTTTTGTAGCGTTTCGACTCACAATGTGAAAGTTATTGAATTTTGAAGTTTTTGTGAGTTTAAAAAATAGAAAATTACTTTATCTTTTCTTTTGAATGTGGTAACGACACAGGGCACACTAAGGTAGAGCCACCCATAACCAACCAAATAAGGAATTCCAACATGATCTAGAGTAGTGAAGGCAAAACAAATATTTTTTAGAGGTACATTGATAGAAATGACATAAATTGCAAATTTTTTGGTAATTTTATCGCTTGAACTGAAATTACTATGAATTTTGGGAGGCAAAAAATGCTCCGGACCCATGGCCTATGTCTAGGCTCTTCCGATTCTTATCATTCAAGAACTTTTTTCCTAAGCACTATTTCCTACTTTCTTTCTCACAACTTCGGACATGTGTCGTGCATTTATTAGTTCCAATCTTGAAGAGGAAAAACACACACATTTGTGCACCTATAGGTCGGGAATGCATACTATGGTAGGAGTCAAACAGGGTATCGTGGACACGGTTTCCTGCAGACTTTTCAGGGTTTGTGGCTTGTGGGTCTGTCGCGGCCTCGCGGGCTAGTCGGCCATGGCCAAACGTCAGGGAAGTAGTTAGCTAACAATGAGCGAAGAGGAAACTAAGATTCGGGTTGCGCGGAGAGCAGCGAAGAGAATGCAGGACGATGGTGCGCAGCGCGTCTTCGCCACCTCACGATCGATCTTTCCAGGATGCATGCAGCTGGATTCAACTGCTGGCACCGGACCTGAATTCAATCGGCAAGTAAGCTAGCTATACTAATTTGACATTCGATTGAGGTTTCCATGTGGACAGGGTTCCCAAGTGCTTCTCTTGAATTTTCTTGGATCTAAGGTTTGCGTCCAGCGTTGCCTGCTGCCTTGTTCGCATGCTTGGAACGATCTACTGTAGACGCGCATTTGCAGTTCTAATATGTTCTACATGGAGTCGCGCTTGTGAAGACTGATAAATTGCTGACCATATCATTGCAGGCTTTCATGTCAGTGATGAGCTGGGCAAATCTGGTTTCAGTTTGCCGACCTTGATCTTAAAGGCTGGCCGTGAGCATTCGTAAGTATGAACAGCCTCCACCTTATAAACTCAACACCGACAGATATCCGGAGTCCTTGGAAGAGCTGGAACGAGGTCCTCAGTGACGAAGATTGCTCAAGGAGCGGCCAGGCTTTGGTGCTGTAAATTGACCGTTTTGATCGTGAACCCTAACCCTAGAAATACACTGAGGCAGTCACTGCTATACTTGGCAGGAACCTACAGCACGGCTGGACATGAAAATCTGAATCATGATCTTTGAGTTTTTCCTCCCTTGACGAGGGTTGGCGTAATTAGGAGAAGAAATCGTTGCCGTACATGTCAGGAGCGACTTTCCGGATTTCTAGGTGTGTACCGGCATTCTGGGCAGGTTGAAGTGATGGACTTGTCTGGAGTCTTCAGATTGCTTTCTGGAGGTACACGACATCCATCTTTCGGGTTTTGCGTTTCCAAGTATGAAGTAACCCGCCGTTTACAACGAGGATTATTGGATATTCAAGAAGCAGTGGACACGTTTGCATGGACAACCTCGACTGCTGAAGTGCAAAGCAATCGTGCGCAGTGTGAAGCGCTTGCTCAAGAGTTCCGAGTTGGTGTGACGGAGATTGATGGACTCGTGCGGGTGATACTGCAATTGCTTACAGAAGTAGACAGTGACCAACTTCGTGGCAAGGCAGTGGTGATGTCATTAGAACTCCTCTTGGCTTCACTTGAAGAGATCTGGAGGTGTGTTTTCTTCGGCGCAGTTTTGACTGCAAAGTGCATTCGTCTCGAATTTCCAGATCCGGGAGTCGATCCTTCTCTCTCGACGTCTTGGGCAGTCACCCTGTTCCAAATATTTTCGTATTGTCGTACTTTGTTGGAGGTTGGGTTCTACCGCTTCCTCATCGAACTCAGAAGACTTGGCGTTTTAGAAACTCCCGTTGGGTGGGACATCAACAAAGATGTTGCCGATGAATTTTGTAATGGTGCACCGTTGGATTTGTTTGAATGGTGTTTTAGAAGTTGTGGACCGGTTTTGAAGCAGCTCCATTTGGAACTCGGAGAACAGGTTATGCAACACCCCCATCCGGGCATGGATCATCTTTGGCTCCAACTCAGAGAAGCAAGAGCAGAGCGTGCAAGATGTTCAGTATGGACGCAGGTCCTGGATGAGCCAAGTGCTGAACCTAGCGACTCCCTGCCATTAAGAGTCAACTACGAAGACCTACAGATTGTAAGACTTTTGGGACAGGGAAGTTTTGGAAGTGTGTCCCAGTGCAAATGGCATGATCAAGACATTGCAATGAAGAGTATTCCGATGGATGTTGCATCACGCGCGCACCAAGAGAAATTTCAAAGGGAGGTTTCAATTCTGTGGTCACTCCGCCATCCAAATATAGTGCGGACCTTTGGATATGGATTTGACACGCAGGGAAGTGGATTTGGATTTATCATGATGGAGCGGATGGAGGTGGCCCTAGACACGCTTATTCGAGACTTGAGACGGGATGGAGGATCTCATGTATTTCCTCTGGATGTCTCTATGGATTTGATGTCACAAATCGTGGAAGCAATGTGTGCTTTGCGGGTTGGGAGGGTGATCCACCGGGACTTGAAGCCGGGTAACATCCTCGTGAATCGGTTGGACAATGGCATGGGGCCATCTGAGCGTATGTACAAAGTGAAGCTTGCTGACTTTGGGACTTCGAAGCAGCATGGTGTTGATACCTCCATTTGTACAACAGAGAAGGTGGGTACGGTAGCTTATATGGCACCTGAAATTAATTGTGCCGCGGTGACTGGGAAAGAAGGCTACTCCTGGGAAGCAGACGTGTACAGCTTTGGCATGGTCTGTTCTGAAATTCTCTCGGGCAAACATCCTTTCGACCATTTGGAATCGGTCACCTGCCAAACCGTCCTTGCTGCAGTCCGAAGAGGCGAGCGACCTAAGCTCCCTCTTGATCGTGAAGACCCTTTGAGAGCACTGATTGAAGATTGTTGGAAACTCCAGCCAAATGAGCGCCCTGATGTTTGGGAAATTCGTAGGAGGCTGTCGCAGTGCAGGCTTCGCTTTCTTCTCCCGACGCAGACGCTGCAAATGAGCAATTTATTCAAAGACTTGGAGATCAATTTCAAAACCGGGTGCCAGGAGGCTCTCAGGTCGTGGGCCGAGAAGGACAAGTTGTTCACCTCTTGGTTTGGCAGGAAGCTTAAACAGAGCTTGGATTTTCAGACTGCGGTGTTCGTGGTTGTGGGACAGTACAGCGTGTTCCAAGGAAGTCTCCTCACGGCCGTGGCGCAGTCCAATCTCTTGCACTGCAACGTCAGCTGGACGCCCGGCCTCTTGTCCTCAGTTGCGTCCTTCGCCACCGTCATCGCCGTCATTTTGAAGCTGCGGTCCATCAAGGGATTGGAGGACACCATCGCCAGGAAAGAAGCCACACGCAGGGTACCCGTCTCCACTAGGTTGACCTAAATTCTGTTTGAAATTCGCATCGCACTTTCGTTTCTTTTGTTCTAGGGTTGCTGCAAGCTGAGTGTGTCCTTCCTTGCAGATGTTGGTTTCTTGGCGGCTGAGTCTCCGGGAGGAAGGAGAGAAATTTAAATTCGACTCTGTGAGAACAAGGGGACAACAAGGGGAGGATTCGTCGAGAGACAGAAGATCGACGCGGTGGGCCTTTGTTGCAGTGGTGGTGGCTCTCATTCTGATCTCGGTCGCGTTTGTGGTCTCCATTCGCCTGATTTTGTGCATCCCTGGACGTAATCCATCCCTTAGCCAGCAAAGCAATTCCCGTTACAGTCCGCAGCAAATCTACAACGGCCTCAACGAATCTCAAATTTGTTCTGTTCTCGATGCGCAGAATTATCTCATTCAAGGAGACAAAAGGTCGGAGGCCCCGTTGTTGACCAGTTGGTTTTCTAGATTGGTGCAGAAGGTGTTCAGAAAGTGAGGGAGGGGATGGGAAATCGCAGGCGTGAAGGAAGTGTTGTGGACGTACTGGATAGCCAACCGGTCAAGCTGCAGAGCTGTGCAGCAAGTTTTTGTGGATTGGAGAACCAGTTGGTTAGATATTGGATGGAACTCTCTCCTGCAAACTTGATATGATAAGGGAGGATTATGTAAATTTAATGGTGTCTGCAAATTGCTTGGTGTAGTTTGTAGTAGTGGTTGTGTTTAGTGTGTTTTGGTGAGAAGTTTAGAATGGGAAGGGCTCATGTCGCGGGGAAGGTTGATTGTTCTGTTACGTGTTTGGGAGACTGCAATTAACTTTCTGGAGAGAAATGTGTACAGTACTTTATCCTTTAGATGAATCTTTGTTGTATGTAAAGATATCGTGTATATTCTGTAAAGATATCTTTTGGGTTCTTATAAGGTCTTCTCCTTTTTGTTCTTGCCATTTGATTTCATTGTCTTTTGTGTTATTCAATCTCCATCATTGTAACAACTCCATTTAAGCTTGGAGATGATTTTAATTCCAAAAGGATGTGGTTTCCATATGATATAGGTTTGACTCAACTTTGAGTTTAGATAGGATGGGTTGCATGCAACAATTGACACCCTTGGAGCTCTATGACCTTTCTTCCTCATTGTGTAGAAGTTTTTTTTTGATAAGTGTAGAATCCTTTGTCTCCTCCTTCCCAATGTATTGTTCCAAGCATTGTTGATTGAGATCAATATTTTTCATATGTCAATGATGCGAAAAGTCTTTTTAACCCCTAATGTACCAAAGTCCCCTCGAGGGACACTTGGAATTTCGGGCAGGTCCGTGTGGCCTGAAATTTTGTCCTGATTTTTTGAAACTTTTTTTGAAGATAGGGAATCACATTAGCTTTCTAAAAATATAATTTTTTTTTCAATCGGTGCCCGGGAGCAAACGTTATGCCATCTTGAAGCAAAACAACAGTTTGGCAGGCAGAAAGAAAAAAACACAGAAAAATTATTTTTTTTTTAAATTATTTTTTCTCAAAGATCATATTTATGTCTACATTTGAAGCTTTGATTCATTCTATTTGGACTAATAATGAGAAAGTTATGGACAATCTTGTTTTTCGTGCAATTTAAGCATCTTAAAAAAACAAAAACTTATAGAATTCATTTTTGAATGCAATTTTCAAATTTTTTCAAATTTTTCTTTTTTGACGAGGTCAATTTTGTTTGCAAGAATAATCCCACCGTTGGGATTATGTTGTTTTAATTCCACCTAAGAGCTATTAACAATTTAGTGTTTTGTTCACTTTTGGACCTACTTCTATTTAACAATTTTTTTATATGTGAAAATCAAGGTTTGACATTCTGAAAAAAAATTCCCTGACTCTCAACTCAAATGTTCAACATAAAAAATTACAACTTTAAGTTGTGTAGTGCAAAAAAAATCCACAAATGGCCCTCAAAGTCATCTGAAATTGCAGGAAACAGTTCAAAAAACCCTCTTTTTCCAACTTTGAATGGTAATATCTTCCAATCAAAACGGTCAATTGTCTTGAAATTTTTACCACATAATCTGAGACAAGTGAAGTACAAGATCTTACGGTTAGATTCTAAAAAAAAAGTTTTTTTGGTTTAGGGAGTGATCGCAGTAGAAATGGCAGTTTTCAGTGGTTCCGGAGCCAAAAAATGCCTTGGTATTTTGGAGGTTAAATCTTTTTTTTACATCTTTTCTATCATTTGCAATGGTATGTACACGATGGGATGACATGTATTGAAGTTAGTTCTCCTTTTCATCCTATGTGTGACATTGGATGACCTTACTTTGAGAATGCTTAGAGTAAGTTCTTGTGAAGGCTCATATTGGATTGCGTAGAACAAGTGACTTTATCCATATATTCCAACTAAATGTACCATTATTTTGTAAGAAATGACCACATAAATTGTTAAATAATTAGCAATGGATTCAAGAGTAGGAGTACATTGGGAGGTAACTTCACTTGAACCCAACCCTTTTTTAATGTCAACCTATTTTTGGATACATATAATACCCCAAATGGTGAATATTAGGAAGGTAATTAGGTGGAGTTGCAAAGCATTTTGAGTAATGATCCAATTTCTGATTCTGTCGGTAGGGTTTAGGATTTAGGGTTTAGGAATGAGGAGGAAAGAGAGGAGAGTGAGAGGACCAAGGAGTGCAAGCACAGCGATGTACTATAGAAGTGACAAGAAGAACGGCACAACTTTTAACATCACATGACGTGGAGCTGGTGAGGAGTCATTTTTGCCGAGGCCTGGTACTGTGGCGAGACTGCTGGCGATGCTCTAATAACCCTGTATGTTCCAAGGGCGTGGTGCAAGGCCCGTTAATTTGGTGCAAATGGCGAGGAAAAAACAAGCTGGTTTTGTGCAGCCTTTTCAAGGGCATGGTAATCCGGGATTTTGGGTCTGTCGAGAGCCAGTGGGCCATGGCCAAACGCCAGAGAAGAAGGTAGCTAAATGCTAACAAAGAGCGAAGAGAAAACTGAGCTTTGGATTGTGCAGAGAGCAACGAAGAGGATGCAAGACGATGGTCGTGACCATGAGCAGCGCGTCTTCGCCACCTCACGATCGATCTTTCCAGGATGCAGATGGATTCAATTGCTGGCACCGGACATGATTTCAATCGACAAGTAAGCTGTACTAATTTGACATTGGATCGAGGTTTCCATGTGGACAAGGTTCCCAAGTGCTTCTCTTGAATTTTCTGGGATTTAAGGTTTGCGTCAATCAAGATTTGCCTGCAGCCTTATTTGCGTGCATGGAACGATCTACACTAATTTCTTGACATTCTACTCTATATAAATATTTATTGCTTTCCTATAAGAATGCACTGCTTTTGAATTAAGTAATGTTGTAATTGGGACTCATGAATCTCCATGTTTACAAATAGAAATATTTGTTGACTTTGATGGCTTGTAAAATAATTTTTTTGAAGTAAGGCAACCTAAGTTCACTATTTTGTGTAAATGCAATGAACAAGCCTCTTTTATTACTTTTGAAAAAGTGTTGAGATGGTGATCACTTCAAATTTGGTGAAGTGCTACATGCATTTTTTCAATTATATTCATACACTTTTTCATCCAGGATTGGCAACTTCATTTACATTTTAAATAAAAATGGAAATAGAAAGGCAAGAAAAGATTATTTTCGTATAATGAAAAGTAGAGATTTATTTTGAAATGGTGCAATTTGGCCCCATGGTGCCAAAAACAAAAAATTTGATTACAAAATCAATCAAAAGTTATTGGAGAAAAATCTAAAAAAAGAACAAGATATAGAAAATAATATAGAACTGTATTTGCTATTGCAAAGCAATTCAAAAACATTTAAAAGCAATGTAAGATTTAGGTAGAAACTATTGTAGAAGAATAATCCAAAATTATTGCAAAACTATCCAAGATTCTTATAGCATAATAGAGAGAAGTGTTGAATAATAGGAAGTAGTGGTGGAGATTGTCTTGCTTACAAGTAAATTACAAATCATTGTAGAACAATATAGGTCTTCTGGAGACTAGAATTTTGAAAATAATTTAGAATTATGTTTTTGATAGCAAAACAATTGAATGACTTTCTGTAGAACAAAATAGGATATAAAGAACATTGTAGAATGTTGTTTGTGACTGCAAAACAATTCAATAGTAATGCCAAACAATCTAACTTTGATAGAAAAACAATTGAGAAAAGTTTTGAAAAATGTCAATAAAAGCAAAATTATTCAATATTCTTCTGCTATGATTAAAATCATTGCAAAACAATGTGAAATTTTATACTGAAATAGAAAAGTAGTCTGGAAGAACATTTGAATTCAAATCAATATATAATCATTGGAAAGTTGTGTTGGATTTTGGTATTATATTATGCAATTAATAAAAATTAACTATGTTATTGATATTACAAAACAACTTGAATTCATTGCAAAGGAGTGTAGGACTAAATATGAGTTGAAATTGAATACTTCATACAACAAATACAAGCAACTATATGAAATAAAAGAACTAACTAGCAACAAGAACAAATATTTCTTCTTTTGCAACAAATGCCAATTACATATTATAAGAAACCCATGATTTTTTGGTTGTCTTGACTCCAAACATCAATGTCCAAAAAAACATCAAGATGTCAAGGGGCAGATGGCCCTAAAAGGTAGCTTTTTTGTGGATGTTGCAAAGAACGCATGCAGATTGCAGTAAAAAGAAGAAGATGCTATCATTGATGGTAATATTTTATTTGACATGAATTAAGACATATTGAAAAGTGACATGGCATCCAATGAGGATGACATGGCATGCCACATCAACATAGTTTTACAGCGTCTAAGAATTTTAATATTGATTTTTGAGACATCTAGATTTTTTTTGAGACATCAATTGCGACAATGTCGTATTCATTTTGATGCTCATGTCTCTTTATGTTGCATGCTATTTGACTTCCGTCCGACTTCCATTTCATTACATTAAATGGATGCTTAGACATTCAGTTACCAAGCAATGAAGGACATCTTCATAGATATCCAACGAAATTCTATATCATATGAAGGTCTATCATTTTGCATTTTCATGTACGCCATATACAACAAGGATGTCATAAAATGTTAAAGGAAATGTCCCTTCCAATCCTTCTTTGAATTTGGTTCATAATTTCTTTAGTTTTAGCTCCAAGTGTTCAAAAGTGAATTTTGAGGTGTCATTTCACCATTTAAGGTTCAAAAGGGCTAAACTTTCTAAATTTTTAGTAACTTAAAGATACACATTTACTACATCACAAGCATCCCTCGCATCCCTCATGGGCTTTGGGCTTGTTTTATGTTGCTCAGTTGTGCATTCTAGGCTCACGATAGTTTTTGTTATATGAATACCTTTTCAATTGTGACGAGTGCATTGAAGCCCACGGGTGGTCTCTTGGTCATGACAAACTTTGTCATCTTGGAGACTAAGGTTTGATCCCCCTTAGTGTGCTTGAAACACCTCTGGCAAAACGCCAAGTGAATTCAAGTTGCCTTGATCCAATTGTGGATTTGAGGATACTTATATGACCTTGGGTCTTGCCATATGACTTTTTAAACAAATTTATTATGAATTTCAAAATTCCCAAAGAGCACCTATATGGCCTTTCTTACCATTTTTTTGGCAACTTATTAATTTATTTGACATCCAGAAGAACATTTGAATTCAAATCAATATATAATCATTAGAAAATTGTATTGGATTTTGATATTATATTGTGCAATTAATAAAAATAAACTATATTGTTGATCATTGCAAAACAATTTGAATTCATTGTAGAGGAGTGTAGGACTAGTTATATGACACAAAATTGAACACCTCACACAACAAATACAAGCAAATGTATAAAATGAGGAAATGGACAAAAAAACTAACTAGCGACAAGAGCAAATATATATTTTTTGTAACAAACATCAACTACAAAAAAACATTTATAAATTTACTCGAAGAGATCATTCAACAAAAAGTCAACCAAATTGCTAAAAATCCAAGTGCTACAATATGCTCTTGTAAGTAATTGACAAATACAGAGAAGAGAAGAGGTCGAGTGGCTGCCAAAAGGATTTCGGGTTGGAATGGTGAGGCTCAAGGGAGGTAGAAGGAGGCCAAGAGAAATGTGGATGTAAAGATGAAAAATGAAGTGACAAAGGGTGATTGCAAGAAAGACTAGTACTATTTTCCGTCACATTCAGAGTGACGAAGTTGTTTCCTGCTATAATTTTTGAAGGTTGAACCCGATGAAATTGAAATTTTGATTGGAGATGGCTAACTTGATTGTAATCATATTTCTTATTTTTTAGAAATTAAAAAAATCATTTTATATTTAAAAGTCAATTTTGCTAATTTGTCACACTTTGAGGTTTAGGGTTTTTTAGTACTGGGGAGTACCCAAAATGAATGATCTAGAGCTGAAATTTCTGTGGTCTATTCTCATAGTAGAAAGTCATGTTTCTACCAAAGGAAATTTAAAAATATTTTATTTTATGTACTCTACATGTGTGCGAATAGGGCTCCTTTGCGTGCACATTTCTGAATATTGAAGATGGTTTTTAGATAATTCTTTTGGTGAAATCCCTTCATTATAAAGTTTTCTCAAATTAACAATTTTTAGTTTTTTTTAATTCATGATTTTCTATTTATTATTAATTTATACCTCATTGTATGTATTTTCTGTGACAAACTGCATTTTTTTCCAAATAGTATTGTTCCAATACTTATTAGTAGTCATAGTACTCACAACAGTACTTTCAGCCGTCGATTTTTCAGATCAATGGCTGAGATTGTTTTCTTTCACAATACTCCCAGTACTCCTAGTACTGAGCGCAGAAACTGCAGTTTTGGCAAAACGCTACAAAAACTGAACGGTCTTTCTTGCAATCACCCCAAAGGAAAAAGTTGGCCACAAGCAAACTTTACCTATTGAGGCGACTTAAGGTGACATGTCACAAAGTTACCTTCCTATTCATTTATTGTCTTCCTTTTAATACTTGGGCTAAAATTAATAAATGGAGGGGCTCAATGGTCTCCATCCTTAGATGCTAAATAAAACAAAATAATTCATAGGTGGAGGACCTACTGCTCAATTTAGGTTGTACATGGCTAGCCAAGTTCCCTGCCAAGATCACATCACACCATTATCTAAATCAATCATAATATGAAGTAAATTGTCAGGAAGTTGCCTTCCTAGTAGTAAATAGAGGGGCTCAATGGTCTTCATCCTTAGATGGTGAACAAAATAAACGAATTGGCAGGTGGAGGACCTTTGGGCTCAATTTAGGTTGTATATAGCTAGTTAAGTCCTTTGCCACAAGCACATCGCATCATTGTCTAAATCATACAAAACATGATTGGATTGGAATGGAGATCTTCCGAATTCAATACTTATTGAGATATTTCAAGGACACCAGAATCAAAATTTTGGCTATCATTATTTGAAGCCTACAAGTGAGATATTCAATTCTAAGTCAAAGGTGGGCCAATCAGTGACTCCCACACCTAGATGGACTGCAAGACTTTCACTAAGGGCCCCCACCGCGCATGAGTGTCGATGTTTTTACATGTGCAAAATGTCAAATGACTATCTTGTTGAATATATATACTAAATGATATCGTTATGAAGGGAACATGCTATTGATAAGGTGTCAAGAGGGTAGATAATATTGTTATATGATTTACACCTAATATCACTATTAGTTCACATAAAGAACCATAAGTGATGTTATAAAAGTCCAATCCAAAGTCTAGAAAGTCAAAAAATCATTAAAAAATGAAATTGGTGGAAAATCAATAGTATTACATTTCATGGTTTTATGTTTAACAAACTGTGGCGTTTCTTAAAGGACACATAAAGGTGAAATTGGTGGAAAATTATGTCATATAAACATGGAATTATATTTCACAAACTGTAAAAGATTGCGTCTCATAAGGTTCCTCATGCGTGTTACCAACAACAATCTAGCTATTTACAAACTTGATTGGAATCATTGAAAAGTGATGTAAGCATAATGTACTAAATGTTTACAATCATCACTATCTTACGCTGTCAACCAGTAAAGGCCAATATTAATTCCAATCCATAATAGGTTGATACAAAAGTGACCATCATTACCACATTTGATTTTGTAGAAAACTTAAAATGTGACTAACATATCTAATCTACAACCAAGTTGCTTCTTAGGAAGAATAATTTGACTAGAATAAAACGTATTGCATATATAATTAACAGTTTGATATGTAGATTTTATGCAATCAAGTTGTGTATAACATAAGAGATTTAAAAGTTGTAAAGTAAGTGCATCTATAATTGATACTAATATCAACTAAGCATAAATATCATTATTATTAATAATTTAAAAAAATCAATCATATTAGGAATTGAAAGAAGATTCCTAAGAGCTTTAGCATGCATAATTTGAAAGGTGTTTTTTCAGACAATTCTAAACACTAAAGTATTAAAAAAATGTTGCAAAAAAATTCATTTATTGACACTTTAGTATCAAAAATAGTGCCTACAAAAGTATCAAACATGATATGTTGAAAAGAGTGTCAAAAAAGTGCCAAAAAGGTGTCAAAAAGAATGTTGAAAAGAGCGCTAAAAAGAGTGTCAAATAGAATTTTAAAAAAATGACCAAAAAGTGGCCAAAAAAACAATATAACTTTGGAAATCTTGTACCCAAAATCACTAATCGGATGGCCCAAGGCAACTATCACGCAAGTTATGGCATTTGAATTCTTCACCCCATGGTTGGTGGTGGGAATTCTTAGTGTCTCACAACATGTGTGATATTGTAGATTTTTCTTTAGCTTATAAAAGATGATGATGTGTCTACTTAGCATTTGTTGCACCAAATGTTGCCGATCTCCTTTTTTCAAAGTGTACAACTCCTCAAAAATATTTTTCAACTAGATTTCCTTGAAAAGAAAGATGAAGAAAATTGAAATCCAAGTTGTAATGTATTTTTTGAACCTCTGTGGAGTTAGTTATGAATTTTCAAAGTGAATTTTCAAATTTTTCAACTCTATTTCTGACATTCTTTTGACACTCTTTTTTGACAACAAAAATTTTCAATACTTTTTTTGACACTTTTTTTGACACTAAATGTTGAAAAAATAATCGACATTGATTTTAACACTTTAAAGTTGAAAAAAGTGTCAAAATAAGAGTTTAAAAGTTTTTTGTTTCATGACATGTTGCTACCATAGTGTGACATGACTTTCGTCTTTGTCATGACGAAATAATTTTTTTTTTGAGCCAAAGTGTTTCGCTCACACTAATATGAATTAATGATGATTTTGTTTTTGTACTCTTGTAATTATTTCTCAATTCATCATTTCTTCATTATGAGCAAAATGTCTTGTCCTTTCAAGAGAATGATGCATGCACAAGCGGGCTTTGAAACTTTTCAAGGTACTGTAGTGGTTCATTTATTTGTTTAACAACATTGTTAACGGTTCAAGGTATTGAATATATATAGAATGTATAGTGAAATATGCAATTTATATGGACTCTTGACATTTTGAGCATGTCGGCCACAAATTCAAAACCCTTCCAACACTTGCTCTTTATTAGTAAAGTTTTCGACAAAGCTCTTACGTATTTTCCACAAATTTCGTTATATGTTTCTTAACATTTTATAGAATTTTTTTTTGACATAAATGAATTAATAAAAAATGAAACCCATGTCACACTATGGTATTTGATACTTTAGTGATGGAAATGATATTAAATTTTTTTTAAGACAATACTCTTTTTGGGTGGTGACACTATATAAATAAGGTATGGAATTCAAAGTATTGTTTGTAGGGTACCAAATATTTTCACTAGACTTTTGCAGGCTTTCATGTTGAGACTGTATACATCTTTTGTCAACAATATCTATATTTTAGTATTGTTTTTGATCAAAATATTGTGTTGCATTTTTTACAATGATTATATGGGTGCACATATCTTATGGAAGATGTGTTATAAGAGAAATTGAATGTAGTGAAATGACATCATTTTAAAATAGTTCTAGTTAAAAATTATTTGTTTAGAAGCTCACATGGAGTGAGCAAATCCAACAAAATGATGGTATTGATCTTTAACCTCTAAGTGCTTTGATGTCCAATTTCTAGACAATGAATAGATTGAAACTCAAGTTTCATTCTCATTACTGCTTAGATGAAAGTCATCTTAATTTGTGGAGAGACTTTATAAAGTTGTTGTCCTATCTAATAGTTGGATTTGGTGTTATAGTAAAGTACATATTTTTCTAAAATTACAAATGTGCAAGTATGTCAAGTGGTTGACCAAGCCAAAATTGCATTGACTCTAGTTCAAAACTCGATTTGCAAAAATGAGGTCATAGATTTTAAGAACACAAAAAATTTCAAAAATTTACCATGTCAAGAGAACCTCATTTCAAATCCATTCCAACAAGATTTACTCAAAAAATGATAACATTTTGCTTGTAATCTGATTTAGAAGGAATTTTAAAATTTTCCTTTCAAAATTTATAATAAAATATTGGCAATAGCATTGGTGAATCTAATTGTACGGATGGAATCTCCAACTTTTATTTGTGTATCAATTCCAAAATATTCTTCCAAATGGTATTTATGATGATTTTTCTCAAATCATGAATTCTAGAGAACACTCTAGAAAACACGTTTAGGAGTTAAAGGATCAAATGAGGATTTTCTAATCAGTGTCAACCCAAGGCAAGATATCTTCTTTCTTAAAATTATAATTTTGGTGCCTTCTCTAGTTTAGTTTACTTTCATATTAGAATGATTCAAAGTAATATCTCTATGATTAAAAACTTATGAAGAAAAGTGTGCAAATGATCCAATATGACCAAAACATTCACGTGAGAAAAAATAGTATTTATTTTATATGATTGGCTAAATATTTTTATAATTGGGTTCAATCTTTTTAATAATTAGATCACATAAGTAAATGTTCCATATTATTTGGGAAGTTGAAAAATAAACTAAAAGATGATAAATCAAAATTAATAATAACTGTCTCTACAATTAAAATTTTCATAGATCTTTGTAATGCAGTATGTAATTTTGGATATTCATTGTCAAATATGCTTAGTATTGGCATTTGAATTTCTATTATTGTCTAAAATCTCATCAAATATTAATTAGTAAAAAATAAAAGAAGATATAATAGCAAAAACATCAACACTTTTTTTCACATGAATGTTTTAATAATTTACTCCACAAATCTTCCAAAAAATATAGAAAATTAAAAAATAAATAAAATATTTATGTATAAATATTTTCATGATATTCTAGAGATTTTTGGAGTGAATTAATAAAAAATAAATTTTATGTCCTATTTCAATCAATAATATTTCACTCAATCAAATTTTGAAATTCATGAAATTTTTATCATAAGATTCTAAAAAAAAATCTCATTCCTTTCGTAAAGAGATTTGAAAATTTGATTTGTGTTAATTTTTTTTTCATTAATAATTTTGATTATATATTTTTTTAATAATTTTTTTACTTTAAATTTTTAATTTTAATATGCAAGTGTGTTAGTTGCACCACAATATATCCAAATTTTTGTTGAAAAAAAATCTAATTTCTCAATTTGTTATGTCAATTTTTGAAATGTCAATTTTTCAATTAGCTATGTCAATGGTTCATTTGCTTCACTAGCCATGCCTTGTTCAAAAGGTGCCCAAATTTATAAACAAAATGCCAAGATTTTATTTTTATGTCAATTGAAAGGATATTCAAGTATGATTCTTTAACCTCTAAAGAACCAAGGTCCTTTTCGCATAAAAAAAGTCTCAAAATTGCCATTTTTATTTCAAAAAATAAAAAATATTAAACTTTTTTTTGAGCATATCTATCACTAGGATCTTGCACTAGACTAGCGTATGCATCTATAGAAGGAATTTAAAAACCTTTGACCACATAGATTGCAAGACATTTGTGTTAAAGTAAAGAAATTAGTTTTTTTTAACCTAGCATCAATAGATTATAAGACTTTGAAGTTACAAAAACTCTTGATTTTCATTCTCAAAAAGATTATTAAGTAGAAGCAAGTATGAGATGTAACAAAAAAACTAAATTGCTACTAGTTCTAAGGTGGAATTGAAAACACTTATGGTAAGATTGTTCTAATGAGCAAACTAAACCTTGGAGGTCTTCTTTTCTAAAAAATCGTGGAAATTGAGCTAAAAATGAATCCAACACTTTTTTTCTCAAGAAATTGCCATAATTGTCCCGCAAAACAAGATACTCACTATAACTTTTATATCACTAAGGTAAAACAACCGATTGTAGTTAGAATTAGGAGTTTGCCCTCATGCCATTATTGAAATTTTTAACTTTTTTTTTTAGCTTTTTTTTTCCACATCAAGATAAGTGTAAGAAACAGTGAGCAATTAAAATTGTATATTTTTGACAAAGTATGAATTTCTTATAGATTTTTGAAGTGAACTACCCAACAAAGTCCCTAGACTATTCCAAAACCAACAAGAAGTATATTCATAATGGTCATCTTACTCACCTAAAGCAATAAAAGTATTTCCTAACATAAAAGGTCTAAGAAATCACTTCCTACAATGAATTTACTCCAAAAAGTTGGAAGTTCCTAATGAGGTCACTAATCACTGTGTTAGTGTCACCTAACACATTGATTGTGAACCAAATCTCATTTATTGAAAAAAATATGTAATAGAGTCGTTCCCCAAGTGTTTGTCATGGATCTTTTGACCTTAATGGGACATTCTACCTTAATCCAAATGGAATGAATCAAAGTTTTTCAAGTACACAAAAAGACAATCTATGACAATCTATGAGAAAAGATATATTTCAAGATTGATACCATCCCATGTTTACACTCCACTAAATAAATTTCATGAAATCTGAAACTTTATTTCTTGAAAAACAACACGGCGAGGATAAGATTTCCCTCATCGCTCTTCATGACTACTAGTTCTACAAAATCCTCAATTGAACTCTCTTTCCAAACCTTGAACCATTCAACAGACAGCCATAATATCTACAACGATTGGCATAAGAGTAGATTTCATTGAACATTCCATGGATGATTTTGGAATGATGTGATTCACCTACGTGATCATCTCCACATGAATGACTCACATCTTCACCACTAAATTTGAAAACAAGAACATTACACCTAATACAAAAAGAACCCCACAAACTTTAAAATGCGGCCGAAAACCACAGCAGGCAGTGAGGGCGATCTCGCCAGCGTCCTGGGAACGCGTGCCACGTCATATTTTCCTTGATGCCGTTCAACCCTCATTTCCCTATACTCAATAGCATCATCGGATGAAATGATAATGATTACACCGACTGAATCTGCACCGATCCAATACTCTCGATATGTTGTGTTTGGATTCACAGTAATATCATAAGCACCCCCACCTTTAGCAAGGAGACCAAGCACTGCATACACCCCGGCATTTCCTTCTTTCAAAACAAGGTCCATATCAACCAAGTTGTTTACCACTTTTGTCTTGACAAGCACCATCGCACCAGCTCTTTCTTCAAAAGGGGTGTGCTGGTCAGATTTAGAACTCCCTCATGCACCAATACCTGCTGAACGAGACATCAAATTCACTGGTAAATCATAAAAAAGGAAGTTCAAAATGCTCTCATGAAACATATTGACCAACCCCAAAGTCTGGTTCAAGTATTTCAAGTTGGATACTAAATAGCTTTCTGATCGTAGTTCCTTTGGCAAAAGAAGAGCTAGATGCTATCTAATGAAAAGTGAATGAGGGAAAGAAATTTGTACTGCATGCGATTTATGTACATCAATAGAAAGACTCACCAGTCAACTGTTAATATCGATTGCACATTATCACGCTGAGAACGTAAGCGAAGCCAAATCCTATGAAAAACAAGTACACAAGAATGATATATTTCAGCGTTTCGGCGTTCTCAAATTGCTTTTCGAGCCGATCTCGTTTCTTCACAACTTCTTCGTCGTGACGTTTCTTCAACTTCCACCTTTCAGTCCCAGAAGGCTTGCAATAATTCGGAACACCAGGAGCAGAACCAGTAGAACTCACAAGAGTAGAATCGTTTGGAGAGGGATCCGCAACAGGTAGAAAGGAAAAATCTTTGCCTTGTCGGTGAATTTCGTTGATGTAGTAAAGGAGTACCTGCAAGTATACCAAAGCATGGGGTAAATCAAGAAGATACGATAAACTACATCAATTCTCAAGATTTTCACTGTGTTTGCATGGCTTGGACTGAAATAAAAAGGTACATGACGAATACCTTAATTGATATTGCATCTCCATTAGAACGATCCTGTATATCAAGGAGATCGGAGAACTTAAGAGAAACTCCAATCATGGTGCCCAAAGTTGCAGCTACTGACAGAGCTATTGGTATGTAACGAAATTCACAACCTATTGATAACTGCGTAACACCTTGAAATAACACTCCTTGAAACACGCTGAAAAACCCTATCAACTGGTACATATCACTCTTCATGTCTTTGATGTCTCCATTTTTGCCATCCTGTCGACTTTTAACCTCTTTATACTGGGCTCTCCAAGTTTTCAAAGCAAATTTCACTTTTCTAATATGAGTCTCCTCATCACTAGATGAAACTCTAACCTTCTCAAGACTCCACAATCTCTCAACAAGAATTAAGTTCAGATCTTCCATAATCAATACTTGTACTCACAAACTAATAAATGTCACCTCTACAATTGCCACTCAACGTATTACTTGTCGATGTAAGATCCCTTCATTCATTGCCTCTCTCAGTAAATTGAGCACACAGCTCGATTCATATGAGGGCTTGTGAAGGAATTTTGATGTGAAGCGCATCCTACACAATACAAAAACATGTACAAGTAAGCGCTGACACTTGATGTACAAGCTTCTGCAATTACTAGATTAATTTCGATTCATGCCAACATCTTTAGAAGCTCATTTAATATAAGCAAACAAACACGCCCAGACCTTTACAGACCAGAATGTCCAATTCTGATAACAGGATCAAACACAACACTGATCATTCAAACCCTAAAGTCTCAGTCAAGAGCTATCCAAAGCAGTTGACGGACCTCAAATATCGAATCAAGGTGAGCAGCATTTTCACATAATGCACAGCTAGATTTCATTTCACATTCTGATATGCTTACTAATTTCTTACATATCTCCATTTTACGTTCAGATCCAGCACATTCTACAAAACTTTTTATTCAGAATGATGCAGTTGCAATATCAATAGCTTACTATCAGGTGCAAATCTGCAAAGAAACAAGGGTCTGGGCGTCATGCTCGAGTAAAGTTCACTGAGATGGGAGCTTGTTGTTGGGCTCCTCTCTTAGCATGGCTAGAGAGGATAACTCGGGAAGGGGTATGCTTAATTTTTCTACTTTGTTATTATAATGATTCTTCAAGCCAATCACAAATTAAATGAATGATGCAATGCGCATCCATAAAAACTGACACGATTACGATAAAAATATCAAAGAGCTATCAACCACGATTCTATAAATACGGTTTCTCAAGTGGAGCGCGGCACACCAACTGAGAGATCAGCGCAATTCTAAAGTAGATGAACGGCCTCAAAAATTAACTCTGGCATTTGCAACATATCACGGGCAACGTGCAATAACGACACATAAAAATTTGATTATCTGTTTGAGTTTCATCCTGTGCATCAGGGGACAAAGCATCTGAAAAGCTTGTCCACAGACAGGTGAGGCACCTGAATTACGAAAGAATACGTACATAAATACGTAACAAAGTGGTGCCGTAACTAGCTTCTGCTTATGTTACAGTTTAAAACTCAAGGGGCAGCAGTGCATCTTACGTTAGAAAGCGGAGGGATATCTCGCTCTAATATTGGAAACTCTCAAATGGTGTCTACCCTAACCCCGCAAGCTAATTTTCAAACTGGTGCTGGGAGACTCATTCGAGGACTGAAGTTAAAAAAAATCTCCAGGGCATAATTTCAAGAAACGTACGACGAATCTAGTAAGCTTCAGCGGGAGGCTGAAATCCATCACGGAAAATGACGAACAAAGGCAACCATCACGGAAATGGCGGACAAGGGCATCTATCGCAACAACTTCAACATGTGGACGAGGAATCTTGAAACATTCAAAAGCTAACGTAACTTCGATCTCAAACAGATGCTCTCACTCATCAAGAAGAATTGAGCGAGAAAAAACCACAAAAGTCTTCGAGAAGTCGGGATGAGGAAGTGGAGAATTCAAGGGTACTAACCTCGATTTTTCGACCATGCAGCGCTCCCGCTCACCAAACTCACCGCTATGGCTCTAAAATCACTTCAGTGTGCGCGGGCAAGAGTGAGAGCACTGTGAAGAGATTATCCTCGGCAACTGAAAGACGTGGAGCCTTCGAAACCCTGACAATTAGGATACTTGTGCTACGCAAGCGGGGAAAGGAACGGAAGAAAGAAAGCACTGCCCCCGGGACTGCGACCTCGGAAGGGTGCTCACGCACGGCAGGTTCGCCATTTTTTTATAAAGAAGAAACTGCACTTTCATCATCCACTAAGGTAAACTAGCCATCATGGTCAAATGACCCATGACGGACACCTAAGGAATGACCCCATGATGGTTATTCTCAGTTTATGAGATTTTAGACCACAATCAATGCCTTACCTGACACTAATGGATTAATTAATAACCTCATTAGGAACATCCAACTATTTCAGTGTAAATCAATGTAAGAAGTGACTTTTTAAGACCTCTCACTTTAGAAAATATTTTGACTGCTTTAGAAGAGTAAGGTGAGCATTATGAATATAGTTGCATGTTGGTTATGGAGTAGTCTACAGACTCTTTTGGGCTGAACACTTCAAAAAATTCTAGCTAATTCATACTTTGTTAAAGAAATATAATTTCATTGCTCTTGCTATTTCTCACACTTGTCTGTATGTGGGGAAAAACTTAAAAAAATTCAACCATGGCATAGGGCAAACTAGCAATTCTGACCATGATGGGCTGGTTTACCTTACACTAATGATGGTAAATAGTGTTACCTACTCTAATTGATTTTAAAATGTTATAACTGATTACTCTTCATGAATATTTTTACCAAGAGCGTAGGTATTGATATGTTCCAAAGTTGTGGTTGTCAATGAATGTAGTTGGTAAAAATATTCATCAAGAGTAAAAATTTATGGCATTTTGAAAGCAAGTAGTGTGGGTAACACTAAATACCATCATTAGTGTACTGTAGTGAGTGTGCCCTGTGCCGTTGCTACAACCAAAACAAAAGTAAAAGTAATTTCTAATTTTTTTGAACCAAAAATAACTCAAAAATCCATAACTTTTCCTCCATATCTCCAAAAGCCACGAATCAAAGCCCGTGCACCCCTCTTCGCCAAGAGCTTTCCGACGGTACCAAGCATGCCACCGGGGGACGCACGGTCTGGGAGATCTCAACGTAACAAACAAACAAAACAAAACATAGTGTAGAATTTTGTTTGTTTGTTACGTTGAGATCTTCCGGACCGTGTGTCTCACGGTGGCGTGCTTGGTACCTTCAAAAAGCTCTCTGTGACAAGGGATGCACAGGCTTTGTTTTGTGGCGTTTGGACCTACAGTGTGAAAGTTATTGAATTTCAAAGTTTTTATTGAATAAAAGAATTAGAAAAATATATTCACTTTATTTTGACTGTGGCAACAGCACAAGACACACTAGGCTAAATAGTGAAATTAGGTTGCCCCAATTAATTTCTCAAAATTCTACGCTATATAACTATGTACAGTTATTGTAAAAGGATGCACTAATGTTGGAACCATGTAGGTTGCATGGATTGGAGCACTGACTCATGGCTTAGGTTTAGAGAATAGCATGTACCTCCATTTGGACAAGCAGTGAGTCATGAAGTAACTTCTCTAGTGAAGGCAACCTAATTGTTAAGGCAACCAATTTCACTATTTAGTATAGTTTGCCTGAAACTAGCATCCACTGTACTACGGCCAGAGTGAATTGCCCCCCTCACTTGGCCCCTTGAAAAAGTGCTGAAATTTTTTATTTTTCACGTAGGATAAAATTTGCAAATTTAGAATTCATATTTGCAATCAAAGGCCCCAAATTAGCTAGGGGAGGTGTACAAGGTAAAATAATCAAGCACAAAATAATAAATGGGCTTTTTTTTATCTACACCCTTGGAATGACTTAAAGGAGCCAAGCAAGGGGGCCAATTCACCCCGACCCACTACTAGAGGGGCGCCTACACATAACAAATGTGAAGACTAGATTCAGCATAAATTAACCTAAATGGTACCAAATTTTGGTATTGATAATACTTTGAATTTAAAAAAACCTAACTAAGGTACTAGTTCTTAGTAATTTATAATTTTGAACAATTATTTTTGAAGTCTAGTTTTAGCATCAAAAATCTGATTTTGAAAATGAATGATTATGATTTTTCTATTCAAGATTTTGTGCAAGAGTGTCCATTGCAAATCTTGATTTTCTAATCTTGAGGGCTCTTGAAAATGAGCCTCAAATACAATATATTTTGGAGAAAATATCACATTAAAAATTCATTTTAATAAATTGTAGAGTAGATTTTGAGAAGCCGTAAATTTATTGAGGTTATGCATGTTATTATTTAACCTCATATTCTTTTGGCTACCAATTGTTTAATTTGACATGTGAAAAGAGGATTTAAAGACTTCAAATCACTTTTACAATTATAACACCCTCGTGTCATGATCAAACATTATAATCTATCAATGCAAAAGTGATGATTTTTTTCTGTGATCTTTAACATGTCTAGTTTGAATTTGTACAATTACGATTCAAATTTTTTTGATAAAACTTATCAAAATTTTGGCTTTTTGTTCAATTTAGAGTAAATTCCTAGAAGCTCAAAAAAGACCTTAGGCATTTAGGGGTTAATTCATTTTTGCAAAAAATGCCAAATGCCATCTTGTGATTTCTTGTGATTGATGCAAGTTGATGTGGACCGTTCAAAATTTGCCACGGAAATCCTATTTCTCTATGCCATATCTAACCCTCATGTACAAAACTTATAAGTGACTCAAGTGACTTGGCCAAAAATTCTTTTTACTATTTTTTAATTCCAAGGCCTAGTCATTGCCCCCAAAAGGGCACCTTTTGCACTCTTGGGTACGCAACTCTTGTATTATATGACCTTGATTATAATCACTTATAATGCAATTTAGTACAATCTTAAGGGATATAATTTGTTTTAATGTAGAAAATTCTTGTAGCCCTTTCAACAGAAGTAGATATATAAAAGTTGTAGTATGCAACATATTATACGTTACCATGGAAGTTTGAAGAAAAAATTAATTGTGATTTGAAAGAAAATTAATTTCAAAGTTAGCCATGTCTAAAACTCGGTTTTGTTTACCATGATTTGGAATTACTTTATCTTTTGTAAATTTTTTCTTATAATTCCTAAAACTTTTTGTGCCTTAGCATGTTGGTATACATCATTTTAGATTGTTGTACATAGAAATTGAAGGAAACTGACAAACATAAAAATTAAAATATCAACAAACATCAACAAACATGCAAGTGATGTTGGTTTTAACAATATTTGCATTTTTTTTGAATTGAGAGCATGGGATTGCATTAGCCATTGTAGAGAGAGTATAGGTTGCAACATGGACTAGCATTATATCTTAACCCTTTAGTGGTTTTGCGTCCATTTTATGGACGATGGACAGAAGGGAACTGTCGTAGCTGTCAGGGAACAACAGCTTTTCATCCATCCTTTTTTCTGCTGGTAGGTGCTACTGTTGTATACTTGGAAATGAGTGTTGAGCACCCAATTTTGGTGTGTGCAATTTTTGAAAAAATGAAAGGTGCACACATGTGTAGAAAACAAGAAATTTTTACTTGCCTACTCTTGCCAGCTGTGTAGCAGCAAAAATTTTTGGACATCGACACTTTCCTACGGGCAGTGCTTGAGCGTACAATTTCATGACGTCATCCTGCTGTAAAGAGCTCTTCTTTTTCGTGCTACGTGTTGCTCGGAGATGAATTTGTCAAAACCCTGCAGAATGTCTGGAGGTATTTTCTGGGGTTTCTACTGTACTGGAGTCACGGTCATCACGGTCATCACTTCCTACTTGCTAGACTTGGTATTGCAAAAGTGAAAACATCATACTGCCGCCTCTATCTTCAATGCATAGAAGTGCAACTTCTAGAACTTACTAAGAAGTACTCTGTAAAAGGCAATGAAGGAAGTGTAAAAAATTATAGAATTGTAGGTGTACAGAGTAGACGGCTGTAAACAAAGCAATTCCAAGCCGCATTGTTCATTGAATGCTCTCTTTCTGAGTAGGGCATGCTAGTTTAGCACAGTACCTTCAGAGCTCCACGATTGCAAACAATGTTTCCTGTAGTGAGTCCCTCACCTTGGGAGACACTCATACATGCACATGATTTTTTGCAACTGAATAGTGCGTACAAGGCCGCCGTAAGCATTGATGAACTGCTAATTTTTATCCTTGGCAAGCACTCTTCCTTTTCACATAAGAGGGCATCTGATAGCAGCAGGTTGAAATTGCATCACCTATACGTGATGCAAATGCAATTCACTGTTGGAGAGCTAGTGCAGGTCAACATTCACCAATGCTGTTCTTACTCACCTGTAGTTGTTGCCGTTCATATGCTTAGTGCGTAGAGAGTGTATTGTGCTACGTGATTAGTCGCGTCCCATGAAGTCACGGCCTCAAGGATAGAGCGACGGCAGTTCTTCGCAGTAGTGACATGACTGTAGTTTCATATCCCTTCATGGTGTTGTAGAATACTTGATCGCTCATATTTTTCAAGTCCTAGTCGCTCCTACATATGTGTAATGGAAATATTAGCATCCACGTTGAAGTCCACATGCATGAAAAGGAACGTCAATGTGTGCACATGGAGTATTTTTTTCCAATTCTACTAGTCACTGATCATTCACTGGTATTCTCTATCATGGAAACATATATATTCATAGTAACTAGGAAGGACTGTTATGGCTTGCTACTGTTTTTGTTAACTCCTGTGCACGTTCTCACTATGTGCGGTGATGTGTTTGATAGGAGATACAGCATACATATACCTTACAATCCGTCGTACAGTATTCTGAGAGATGAAACTGTCATTTGATGGCCGTTTTTCTGCCGTCCACTGAACAGCAGCCATCGAGGTTGCCTTACATTCGAGAAACAACTAGATAGTCGACCAGCTCCATTGGCGCTACAGACGCACAAACCCGACAAATACTTGGACTGCTGGACAGACGTAACTTACTTCGTAGAGCAGTGAAACGAGGCGTGAAGAAGAAAGACACCCCACGAGGCCTTCGATTTCTTTTCAGACACCACTGCTCGCGCATTCTCGGGTGGAGAGAGAGATTGCCCGAGGGACATCGGGACGGCTTCAACGACGAGGTAAATCACGCACTACGTGTTCTCCTTTGGCCGGAACTCTCTTCATCTCCCTGTCTTTGCCGTCTGTGCATCTGTACACCGTCGTCATCCTGAGATTTGTCTGGAACGGCACGTACGTCGGTATGACGGAGAAGAGCTCCACAGCAACTGCTGCCGCAGTATGTGCACTGGCCTTGAAGGAGACGCCACTTTTACCAGGAGCTATGAAGGATCACACGACACAGACTTGCTCACACGACGGGCAACATGGCAGCAGGAAACGAAAGGACATCACTGATAAAGTCTATGAGAAGGAAGAAATAAAGCGTGGGAAGCAGCTGCTCTCCACTGCAGAGTCACATCCAGTTGCTGAGGATCCGCTTCCAACCGTAGCACATTCGAACTTGGGCGCCTGCGGTTGTTCCAGTCCCAAGCGCGCGTCAGCCACGAAGTCCATATTGACCTGGCGAGGGGATTTGTAGATCGTTGAAAGTTCTTTTGCAGAGAAAGCGCCCGAGGAGGTCACGAGTCCTATGCCTGTACGATTCCCCGCTTCAGCACTGAAGTTGCAGACATGTTTTTACACTGGAACGGAAGAGTCGGAATGGATTCTTGGACTTGTCATCCACTCCTACATTCTCAGTGGCCGGAAGGAGCTCATGTACGTCGTCCTCCTCGACGATGGAACCGAGGCGCACCTCCAATCTGGCAAAGTTGACCGAATAACTATTGTCAAACAGTGTGAGTCCACTGAAATGTCACAGCCGCTCACGCAGGACTCCGACTTCATATTTGGAGGAGGACATCCGTCTTCGCAGGAGGAACTGGAGGGCAGTGATACATCATTCTCCAGCTTCTTCTCAACGTTGCTTCAATCTGCAAGCGACAGCGATTGCAGTGCGGACAACCACATCGATTAGCGAAGTGGACCGGCACTCCAGCATCCTGCAGGACTGCACTTCACTGAATCAACGCAACCAGAAGCTTGGCCGCCAATACCAGGTTTGTTACTGCCCCAAACAGAAAGTTTCAGTCGTTTGTTAGAAGAAGTTGTCCAGAGCGCCCAGCCGTTGGAGCCTGCAATCGCACCTCCTCTTCATACCAGCGACAGCATGAAGTCCGCAGCAGTGCAGAGTGATCGCATACTCCGTCCACGCCCACTTCTGAAACGAGCGCTGGATCCAACGCATGCAGCAGTGCGCGCATCCAAAGCACAGAAGGTGATAGCTCCAGTGCCCGACGAGCAGGGCAGATGCTCCCGACGAGTTTCTGCAGTCGTTCCAGCGCAGAGTGTGGAACATCGGCGTCCTACTGGCGTTTCCAAAGATGCTGTCCCTCCAGCGACTTTGGCGGATGCACCGTCGACGGACCCACCAGTTGCACGTCGTGGAAGACCTTCAAGGAACGGAGGACTTTCAACGGCAGCAGAACGACTTGCCTTCCTACGTGCATATGCAGACGAAACTTGGACGATGAACGACTCTACATTTGCCGTGGGAGCTCCTCCATTCTCGGGACCCACAAGAGGTCCATCTTTTCCAATACATCGACTGTCCACAAAGGCTGCGCTGTTCGGTCGCTTCTGGAGCGAGCTGACGTTGCAGAGGATCTGTGTTGACACTAATCGATACGCAAGTGAAACAGAGCAGGGGAGGACCGTGCCGTTGGGTGGACCAAATTGGTGGAGATTGGAGCCAACGGAACTGAAAGCGTTTGTTGCCGTCAACTTGCTAATGGGGATTAAGCGTCTGCCCAACCATCGACATTATTGGAATCGTAGCAACCAGTTCCTATACTGCCCTAGTGTGACGAGCATCATGACTAGTCGACGGTATGAAGACATAACTCGGTGTCTGTATGTCGCTGACGACTCTGTCCCAGTAGTTGCAGGCCAAGACATTGAATTCGATAGGTTACGGAAGATGAGGTGGTTGATCAGGGAACTGCAACATAGGTTCAAATCGAATTGAAATCTTCATCAGGAAGTGACGGTGGACGAGAGTATGATCCCATACAAAGGTAAATACTGCCCTGTCAGACAGTATCTACTTCGGAAACCGACGAAATGGGGGGTTAAAGTTTGGTGTGTGGCGGATGCTCGTTACAAGTACATCTACGATTTTCAAATCTATACTGGATCTGTTCACAAGGAGTCATTGGCAGGAGGTTCATCAGGAGACGCCAAAACGGCACACGAAGTTGTGCTACAATTAATGGAGGGCCTCCACGGACTGTCGCACATTGTGTGCACTGACAATTACTTTACTTCAGTTAAACTTCTTTTGCAGTTATTGTCACGCGGCACTTATGGTGTGGGCACAGTCCGTTGCAATCGATTAGGCCTTCCCAAATCGCTGCTGGACTTGAAGTCTCTATCAAAAGAACAGCAAGGTAGCCTACTTTGGCGGATGCATAGTAACAGAGACATAGCTGCGGTAGTCTTTGTTGATAGGAAAGCTGTATTAATGCTTTCCACTTATTATCCGCCGATTCCAGGAGAAGGAGAGTTATGGCCTACTGTGCCACGCCGTATCGACGGTATTGTTACTGATTTGGACACCTCACCTGTCCACAGAGGCTACTCCGACTTCATGCGGAGAGTCGACGTAGCTGATCACTTGCGGGGCAGTTATTCAAGTTAGACGAGAAGCCACAAGTGGTGGCATAAGATATTCTTCTATCTTATCGACACGTCAGTTGTGAACAGTTATATTCTCAATAAGGTGGCCCTCGAACAGCTCGGAAAAGACCCAGTCTCGCACTTGCAGTTTCAGTTCCAACTTGCTGACGACCTTAGCCGACCTTGGGCGCAACAACGAGGAGCGGTGTCTCAATTTCGTCTATCCGTTCCTGGAGTTCACGGCCTCATTCGAACGAGTCGGCGCAGGAAGTGCCGTTACTGCCGAAGCACTATGAGGACGAACATGGTCTGTCCCCAATGCGGAGGGGTTTATCTTCACTCCGGTGACTGCTTTCAACGCAGTCACTACGTGCTGCGCAGATGAGAGCCACACCGAACTGCAGAGTGCATGACGATTTGGACGGATGTGTATCAATCACTTGTGCAGTAGCATTTTCAGAAGTTTACAAATATTAGCGGCTGTAGTAAATACAAAGACTTGGATGGTTGTACGTACATATTATTAGTATCGGAATGTTTGTCATAAGGAGTGTGCGTTTGTCTTAGAGAGAACATGGACGCTCATTTTTTTCATATAGCACAGAATCCTTATATATGTACAGACAAGAGTGCATTCTTTACGGATGTCCATCTCTCTACTTATCATGCAATAATATGTAAAAAAATTATGTACGTCGTTGTCTAATCTCATGTACTCGATAAAGAATGTCATGCATGGGTCGTTCTAGTGAACGTGAGCTCATGAACTCCTTTGTAACTGAATGTAAAGAGCCATTGTCGGTTAGTAAGAAACCATGAATTATTTCAAATTTTGAATGTCAAATACGTGCCAATCCAGGAGACAGCAGCTAGTCCGGGATACACCATAAGGTTTGCCTAGAAAATCCCGAGTATAACCCCCCCCCCCGCAAAAAAAAATTCATGAAACCGCAGCCAGAACATGAGCAGAGGCGAAACGGTGGCGCAGGCAGGGCCGACCCATCGTCAGAAGTCCGGAGGGACTGGAAGCGTCGGAGGGCAGGTGAAAGCAGGGAAGTCGGAGGAAGCAGCACCTGCCAGGGAGGCGCCGCAGGCGCCTGATCTCCCACGAGAGAGACTGACCGTGGTCCCGGTCTTGAATAAATGCACGTTTATGACGATAGGAGTTGTACTTGGTGGAGGTCCAGGTCTGTCGCAAGAGTGTCGATTGTTTCCCTGAGGTTCAGCGCCCTTGTGTAGGATTAGTGGTCAGATGGGTAACCAGCGGCAGTTGCTATAAAAAGGTAACCTCGTCGTTTTGCACTAGTACTTTGGAGTCCTTCAAGTTTTGTTCTTCTTAGTCGATGACAAGCCGATATTCCTGGATTGAAGTAATAATTCCATGTGCACATTCCATGTGCACCGCTGTACATCCCCAGGTGTGTCGTTATTTTGGAGAGGTATGAGATCAGCAAAAGTGGCATATTCGGAGGGGCAGCACTTAAAAAGACGAACGGGCATACGGACAAGCCACTTTTTTGTAAAGTTACAGTCATCGCTCATCTTGCCAGGTCAGAAAAAAACAGGCGGACCAGCTCTTCTTTCAGCAGTCTCAGAAGATGCTCGACATTGCAAGATCAATTTCGGCTTGCTGGTGCAATGAATTTGTGCTCTACTAGTTTCTTTCAATTGAAGACATCCTGCACTTGGACATGATTATTTTTCACAAATTTTGCCGATGCGTGAGGTCAGCCAAAGCTGGACCTGAATGAATAGGACAGGCCCTGCCCGTGACGGTCAACGTCACGATCTTCATGGTCAAAGCACATAATCTCAATATCGGCGAACATTTTTTGAGTAATTTCTGTTGCAGTCGATTGAAGCGAACACCATACTGAAGATCCTACGGTTGCTTTCTGTCTTCATTCATCCGTATTGCAAGAACCGCAACTGCAAGATTTCCATTTTTTTGTCTCCTTCCCTGTCTTCCGAAAGACTCGTGCCACTAAAGGGTTAATGCCCTTGCATTTGAAATATTTGTTGAAATGGACAATGCATTCAATTTATATTTTACAGCCATATAATGCAATTTTAAATTCAGTTTTTTGTACAAAGACTAGAGTTCATGATGCACATAATTGATCCAACAAGTCCAAAAAATTTAAATTATCATTGTCTACCACTAGAACTTGCAGGGTATATAAGTTCATGACCAACCAAAACTTCAATATACTTCATGTACTTTACATTTCAGATACTCTGAATACTCCCTCAGACTCCACATTAAGATCAGTCCCTATTGATTCAGGCCTTTCGGAGGGTTCCATTTGTAGGCCAAATCATCCACAGAGGGCTAATTCTGCCACGGAGGGTTGATTCTATCACATAGTGCCGATTCTGTTGCGGGAACAAATTCGAAATGTTGCGGGAACTGCTCTTAACGCCAAAGAACGGTCCATCAAGGGCCGATTCTGCCATGGAGCTCGCCTAAGAACTTGCCCTACCAGGCTCGCCCCGGGGCTCGCTCCACAACAGAATTGGTCCTCGATGGACCATTCTCTAGTACATATATCCTGACCTCATCGGCACCCAAAGCCTTCAGCTCTGCTTTCTGCTCCAAGCGCCGGACTATGTTGATGGTTTTGATGCCGTAAGTTAGTGCTTGGCGAGCGTGATCAATTGCTTGCCGAAAATAGAGTCTGTTGTGCTCTGGAGAAGGTACTTGCCTTTCGGCACTTGGAGCTCGTGCAACAGGCTGTACAAGGTGAATGGATTGATCACAAACAAGGATTCGTCTGGAACTCGCCACCCGAACCCCGCATCATGATGCTCACATATTTTTGGTATGATCCGTCGTTGCTAAAATGGGAACCACCCGCTATCCTTTGTGGAACTTCATATACCACTCCCATTCATTTCCTGGTATAGGGCAATATGCTGTAATGCCCGATTACGCGGGCAAACCCGCGTAATCATGCATTACGGATTTTTCATCCAACTGCAATTTCTCATCCGATTGTTTTCATCCAACTTCAACATTTTTTGCTTGTGGTTTACGCCGGCCAATGCCCCTTGTCGTCGGGGATTCTACGAATTAAAATGCCTCCTCGTCGAGCTCCGCCCTCCTCATTGGCATTTTAATACGCAGAATCCCCTCCTCCTTGGGCATTGCCCTATACGTAACCTCCTTCGCCAACCTGCGCCAGCCCAAATTGCATCTCAAGTCTCAAACTTGGAACATCACGGCAAGAAAAAAGTAGTTTCTGGAGGGGAGTTGGTGCATAAGGTAGTTTGCTCTTAAAGCGACCATTTAAGGGCTAGTCCCGCTTTTCCAAAGGTTTCCGTGAACAGAAATATTTTTAGTTCATTTTTCAAAGACTAAAAAATAGATTTGGAACTTCACACAAGTTGTTTCATATATTTTCGAGCATTTTTGAATTAGTCGTGATTTTTTAAAGATTTGGGACATAGGCACCTATTTATAACTATAGGTCTCTCTAAATCTGTCCACCAACAAGTTATAAAGAATTGGGAGGAAACCAAGACAAATGATTGGCTCTTTCAATAACTAATACATTTCTGTTGATTCAATCACTGGTTAATGAGGTCCATTTAAGGACCTCTTCATGTCCATTCCATACTTATTTATAGGATTGGTTTGAAGAGGCTAGTCAGTAAGGACCAAAACCTTCCAAACTTGTTTTTCCACTGATGGTGCTACTTGTACAAATAGAGAGGTAGTCCATGGGATTGATGGGATACAGTGTGATGTGCACCACCACCTGTCCTGGGGAAGGCTTTGGAATGGGTTTCATCACCAATCTCAATGTGCTCAATGCATCACCAATGTTGAAGCCATCATGTACAACTATAGCACTTGACAGTCTTCGAACTAGCATTTTTGTTCCCTACCACTAAAGGAATATAATAACTTGTGAGGAGGTGCAAATATCTCATAAGACTAAGGTTTGATACTTTAGTTCGTAAAGTACATGCCAAAGGATAGAAAATCATAACATGAACTTCTATTCCAACTTACAATAGTTCAACACAATCTTTAACAAATTGAATCATTGGAAAACATCATACAAATATAGAACTGCATCACAATACAAATGAATTGTTTCCACTTACGAGTCGATGAAAATGTGGGAGAGTGAAAAAAACAATTAATTCTCTTATATCACTTTGAAGAGTTCATGGAAGAAAAACATTTTATTATCATGAAGGAATCAACATACAAAATCCTTCATTACACTCCAATTGCAATGGATGGAGGAAAGAGCCGATGGCCTTTTCTTTTATCCGCTCCATCTAAGTTAGAATCTAGCTTTCTTTCTTGAAGCCTACTCACTAACCTACCAAGAGACTTCCTCACTGATTTGATCTCAAATTTGATCCTTAGGAGTTACGCCTAAATCATCCACTCGAGACCTATACCAACTGTCACCAACACTTGTTCCCAACTCCCACACCTATCCCTCATCCCACCCTCCCCTCCTCACCAATGTCTTAAATTGCAACTTCTAAATGCACATAGTGTCAGTTGGTGAACTTGGCTAACCTACAAATTGACTAGGCACAAATCTACCTGTAACATCAACTACCAAGTGTTACTTTGTAGGAGTTTTTTCATACAACATTGATGCAAAATAAATGATAAAAAATTTACAATAAAAGTGAAACTCCAAAGGTAAAAAACACAAGAGTGAATGAATTAAGTATCCCTTGTTTAGGCAAAACAATTCTCTTTTAATATTCTTGAGAAAGCTTGCTTGCGTTGTGTAGTGATCACAATCTCTGTTCCAACATTATTGGGCACAATATCCCAAATCTTCTGTTTTCATGGCTGCCACTCGCAGGCTGTCGCCACGGGATGCTGTAAACCGACATTGCCATGAGTCGGTTTCTCTGTCGGAGGAGGAACAGACGGACAAACCGAGGCAAGGGATTCTAGAGGTGAGGGTGTTGGAAGGGAGATTGCGAGATTTGGATCGTTGGGATGAAGTGCTCGCTTTGTTCGAGGGGGCGAGGTAAGGATTAGTGAGAAACCGCGATGACGACTTGGCTATAAACGCCATTGCCAATGAGTGTAGGTGCTAGAATTTCTCAGAAAGACATGTAAGCAAATTGCAGAAGTGCAAGGAAAACAAGATTGAGTACAAAGTGAATGGTTCCTAAACATAGGGAAAGGAAGATTGGGAGCTCTAGAAATGGACTACAAATGCAAGGAGATGAAGATTGGAACAAAGATTGTTGGGTGCACAAGAAATGGTCCCAAAATCCATGAAAGGAAGATTGGGTGCTCCAAAAATGGACCACAAATGCAAGAAACCAAAGATTGGGTGCACAAAAACTGGTGTGAATTGAACACAAAAAGGGAGAGAAATGGAGAGATTGCTTCATTCCTAAGGTACCTGCTAAACAACAGAGTCATGGCATGAACTCCTATTCTAGCACACAACAATTCACACATGTTTAACGAATTGAATCATCACGAAAAACAATAGACAAATATAGAACTACATCATGATACAAGTGAATTGTTTCCACTTAGGAGTTGATGAAAATGTAGAAGAGTGAAAAAACATGCAATTCTCTTCTACCACTCTAATGAGCTCATGGAAAAAAAGCATTTTATTATTATGAAGGAATCAACATACATTAAACTCTGATTGCAATGGATGGAAGAAAGAGCCAATGGCCTCCCCTTTTATCCACTCCATCTGAGTTAGAATCCAGCTTGTTTTTTTTGAGCCTACTCACTAACCTACCAAGAGACCTCCTCACTGATTTGATCCTTGGGAGTTACACGTAAATCATCCACTTGAGACCTAGACCAACTGCCACCAACACTTGATGCCAACTCCCACACCCGTCCTTCATCCCACCCTCCCCTCCTCATTAATGTCTTAAATTGCAACTTCCAACTACACATAATGTTAGTTGGTGAACTTGGCTAGTCTGCAAATTGACTAGGCACAAATCCACTTGCAGCATCAATTACCAAGTATTATTTTGTAGGAGTTTCTTGATGCTAAAGAAAGGATAAAAAAAAATATAATAAAAATGAAACTACAAAGCAAGAAAGACGAGAGTGAATGAATTTAGTATACCTTGTTTAGCGTACACAATTCTGATTTGTTCTCAAGAAAGCTTGCATGTGTTGTGCAATAATCACAATCTCTACTCCAACATTATTGGGCACAATATCCCAAATCTTGTTGCTAGGGATTTGAAATGGAACATTGGTCACTGGTCCACCTACAGGGAGAGTGACAAATTGCATCAAGGTTGGATTAATATATATTGCTTGACTTTGAGTTGCCAATCCAACAGAAGGAATGTGCTCCCATCGTTCCCATCTCATATCTCCAAAAGATGAACCTATGGAGATAAGGATGACTACAAGGACCCATCCCTTACTACTAATCAGCCAAAACTTTGCATCTTCTTGCAAATTGGTGCAAACTCTCTGATACACCAACCTCTGTAACAACTGATGGCCAATCATGATTTGGACAACGGATAGCTGTAGGCATGTATGACTTATCAGCCTCTTTGTACCTCCCATTCATTCTACCAAACGTTGTTGATTTAGTTCCAAAGATCCCTATTGAAGGTGGGACCAACTCATCAAAGAGTTGACCAAACAAACTAGATGCTCCTTGATGAAGGATACCGGGCACTAGCTTCACAATCATGAGCCTCTTCTCTTCATCATACAAAATCCTCATTTGCGGGAGTTCCCCACAATGATGAAGATAGTCAATTTGCTCAATGTTAGAAGTTGACACATTCTCCATAGCAATGTACTGAAGCTCCGGATCCTCAAGAAACGCATTGCCTACTCTGCAAGACACCTCTTAAACTTTGTCCAACCTTGCAGTTTGATAATATCACAATCATAATTCGGAAATGCATGCTACTACACTTGAGTGTTGTTGCTGGTAGTAACCTCCATACTACAATCCTCTCCATCCAAAGAATTCATTCTTGAAAGAAACAACACAAAAGCCCTACAATACTGCTACAATAAGGATCATAAATCTTAAAAGTCTGAGATAATTATGCAATCTTTACAATGTCGGATAAAAATAATTAGCCTTAGAAAAACACGGGTCTAGTTACTTCTAGATTTAGCCCAGGACACAAAGGATCCTTTAATAATCAAATGAAATTAGATAAACCCCCAAAGTACAATACATGTGAGACATATGGCAAAATCCAACAAAATAACTATTTCTCAAAAGTATATAAAGTTGTATCTTATATTATATAAAGATTTCTATCCAAATATCTAATGTCTATTTGTTTGTCTAACTATCTCTCTATCTGTCTATCTCTCTTTATGTCTGTCTATCTATCTGTCTATCTATCAAACTCTATCAAACTCTATCAAACTCTATCTAGGAAGAAGAAAAGTCTCCTTCTTAAACTCCACCTTCTCTTTAAAGAAAGGAAAAGTTCAACCCAAAGTAAAAATAAAAATAAACCTAACACCCATCAGTCACTATAGTAATTAAAAATTTAACTAAAAAATAAAATTACCTTTTACTCTCTACAAAAATAAAATACTTCTAAACACAAACCTACAAGAATTAATATCAAACATATGTCCAATAGAGGTCACGATAGAGATACAAAATAGAGTTCCAAGAGGAGCATCATTCCATCTATAATAACTTGAGACTTAGAAAAAACTCTCCAAGTTGACATATTACATCTAAATCCATCTAAATAACACCTGAACATATATTTTTATATGTTAAAAGCATTTACTATGCAACCATGGACATGAATAAAAAAAACCACAAATATGTGTTTTTATCAAACTATATAAACGAAACACTTAGGATCTTTGAGGTATATGTACAACGCTTAGGTTTTAAAGCCCCTCAATATAAGCATCTTTGTGGATACAAATCACAAAAACACGAAATAAAATCCTCAAATCTACACAAAGAGTTCAAAATCCACAAGGCACTTACAAGCTTAAGTTTTGAAGCCACTATATACAAGGGTCCATCTCTTTGTTCCGTGTTGATTGTCTCAATTACGTTTGTCAAGACCTGCAGAATTCTCAATCCAGCAAGTATTGCCTAGATAACCTTATAGTCGTGAGGATAGCATATTTCAATGAGAACTGTAACAATTTTTTTTAAGCTTGAGTGAAATCTTACAGATCTACTCTAGTTCTAAATGTTTAAAATTGCAGACATTTAGAAGTTCAAAGTTTCTGACATTGAGCAAATTGACAACAAAGACTTCACAACCTCTTTGTACACAAAGACACAAGAAGATAGCAACATGGACTCACAGAAGAAAACCCAAATAATGCACAATATACATAAAGATTCATAGTTTAACCCCTCAAGGCCCAAGGCCTTTTTGGGTTTAAAAACATCATTGCTTTTGAAGTGATATAGTTCAAAATGTTAGTAAGGTATAAAAATCTCAACCGTACAATCTTGTAGTGTACATGTTGTAGATGACATGAAAACAATTTGGAGTCATTTGACCGTGTAGATTTCAAAACTATAATGTTTTAGTGTAGAAAAAAGATGCTGAAATTTTTCTAGAAACACATTTGGAGGTGAAATTCGATTTCTAAACCTCCTCAAATGAAAAAAAATTAAGCTAGAAAGTGATTCAAAATCAACACTCAAACACATTGGTGAAAAAAAAACATCATTGAATTGACTCATTGTGTCTGCAAAATGGCTTTCAAATGTCAAAAAATAGCAAGGAAAGTTACAAAAAAACACATCTAAAGTTGAACCTCCTTCTACTAAAATGCTTCTCAGTCACTCATACCTTTTTGGATTGATATGAAATTTTAGCTACACAAACTAGACTAGTATGTGCAACTTTTCCAATAATAATTATTGGAAATGGACACTGTATGAAGAAGAAACAAGCTGTGGAAGTTCACTATAAACCAAAAATGTCACGATTTTGAACTTCAAATTGCTCCCAAACATTCAAAACAGCTTGAATTGACTTGAAAGTTTTTCCACAATAACTAGACTTGAAGGGAACATAACCCAACAAATTTTATTGAAAAAAAACTTTTGATGAAGGAGATAAAAGCCCCCGAAGTTGCAGCCATCAATAGCAGTTTGGTGAACTCAACTTGAACGTCTGAACTTTGATTGGCTTACAAAAAATCAGTACATCTTGGATTGATCTGAAAATTTACCACACAAACTAGAAGAGAGAGCGCAAATTCTCCAACAATTTTCATTGAATTTGGACATTGGATGCAAAAGTTACAGCACTTTGAATTGGACTTAAAACTCTATGAGGACATTTTTGGGCCTCTTGGGCAGTGAGGGGTTAATAATACCTCAACGTAAAATGGGAAGGAGAAAGATGGGATTTGTTTTGTAATAAGTGATACCAATCAGACATAGCATATCTAATGATGTAAAATTTAGTGTTATTATGATTACTCTTATGATGTGCAAAAGTCTAAAATTAGGCGTTGACTTAGAAGGAAGAGATAAGTAGATGCAGCTAAGCGCTTAATCCATAAAGGACTAGCATGCGTTTTGGGGGGTATAGAAATTTTGGGCACGTACGTGCGACTAGAGATTTCCATATTTGGGGCTGAAAATTTTATAAAAAGGTGGGGACAAGGAATATCTTTCATATGCACTAAATTTCATGACATTTGGAAATAGGAGTCAAAAGTTATGACCTAATATATTACTTTTTTTTGTAACTGGGCAGCTCGGGCAGATAAAAAACATCACTTTTTTTGAAAACAAAAATTTGAAATTGGTTTTCTAGAGCTATATATACATGGAAAGCTTTGAATCATTCCATTTCGACCAATGAGTCAAAAGTTATGAAGAATTTTAGTTCACGGGCAATTATGGATTTTTCTATTCTAAAATAACCTTTGAAGTCGTTTATTTCACTCAATTTTCAATATTTTTTGAAAAAAATAAAATTATAAGATGTAAATTATTTATTAAAACATTGCAACCATTGGGATTGACATTTTTCAATTCCATAATTAAATTCTTAGCAATTTAGTATTTTGAATCATTCTCTATTTCTTTCTACTTACTATTTTGAATCATTTTCTACTTCTTTCTACTTACTATTTTTTTCCTATATGTTGTACAATTTCAAATGACTTGAAAAATTTCAAGTATGTAAACAACTTGTTTAGAAAAAAGAATCCAAAGAAGCACCACCATTTTGAATATTTTTTCATAGAAAAGTGAGCTTGTGAAGTGCAATTGCCCAGTTTTTTGCAAGGCCAAAAAGAGGATTTTTGTCAATTCAGACGCTAATATCGTGCAATCTACACAGTGGAAATTTCTGAAATTTTTTCTACATCTTTTCAAACTAGTGTACTACAAGGTCCTACGGTTATATGGGTCAAAAAAAGTTTTTTTTCAAAAATTTGGTACTTGTATTAAAAATGGCAGTTTTTGAGCAATTTCAAGAAAAACATAGTCATGGAACTTTAGGGGTTAATTAGTGAAGGATAGATGAGCTTGCTATAGGAAGTATATTGCTTCCCGGCACTGATTTGTAGCAAGTTAAGTTAAGTTAATCTTGCAACTAGAGGACTAATGCTTCCGACATCAAAGAAAAAGCGTATTGTTGGTCCTGAACATTTGTTTGTTGTGTAGTTGCTATTTGTGGGCTAGCTATGGTGTGAGAGAGATTCGGAATATTCTACTGTAGCAAAAGCGGCAGTTGAAAGTAAGGCAACAATGCGGCAATTCACTGTTCAGAGTTAGCAAGAAATAAACTGATCAATATATAAAGAGTTCGTTCAATAATATGAATCAACTAGTGACTGCCCCTTTAAAGAGTTCCATGCCAAGGATCATCGCACTTACTTTGTGGAGCCATCTCAAAGAGTTGGACAACGGTATAAGCTTGGCATCGGCATGATCATTCTCCTTCATGACCTCTTTGTACACTGAGACACGAGAAACTTCTACAAGCACACCTTCGTTGTATGGTGAAAGATAGCACCAACTCTTGATTCACAACCACCACCTCAGAAACTCACCATAACAAGGCAAAGTTGCACGCTAAAACCTAATGAAGGACGTTGGGCCCGACCCCATCCAGTTTGCCTGGACAACCATAAAAAACTTCCACCTCAAACGCGTCTTGTGACAATACCGCGACATCACTTAGAAACAAAGAAGATGTTGCCAACACATCCTAAAGCTACCTTCTCACTGGCTCTATGTAGGAATGCTTGTAAAATGTAAAAGTGAGTCATGTAGCTGTGAAAAGAGTTCTTTTCCGGAATTGTAGGTTCTGTGATTTGTAATAAGTACGTACTGCTAAGGTGTTCACACTTGTAGCTTTCTGTAGTAGTGCTTACCTATTGAAATTGCCCCTATAATTACACCTACACATTGTTTAAGTACAATTGTAACCAAGCTTGTGAACGAGAGAGAGGTCTGCGTTACATCTCAAAAGTTAAGAGTATGGCGGTGAGTTTTGGGATCGAATACGTCTCACATCAAAATTGGAGACAAAAAGGGTCACTTCTAAAATCATTAATGGTGAAGGACTCGTGTCTTTGGGAAAGATTGCAAATAAACAAGAGGATTTGGAAATCCATTGATCGAAGTCCTATTCCACTTTTAAAGACTCATCATATCTCAATATAAGAAAAATTAAGGAGGGTAGCTACTTTGTTTGGAAAAAAAACGTCTTCTTGAACTAGATCCTACAGATATTGCATGTGCAATTGCATTGTTGATGTATAGATTGAGGAAAGAATGGACTTGCTTTTGAAGCCAAATGCTCTGTTGTGCGATGTTGAACCAGATAATTCTATAGCTCGTGTCTTTTATGAGGAGATGTTAAGTGAATATTGTAATCCTTTAAGAAATATTTATGATAATAATGCTTTGGTGTGTGTGGAGAAAGAAGTTTCCAGTAACTCAATCGTTAGTCAATCTGAAGATGAAGGATTCGATGACCTTCAAGCTACCTCAGTATACCAAAAAAATTTAGAATACAAGTAATGGTACACAATCCAGAGCCTGAGCCCCTCCCCTCAATTTCCACCTTGAAAACTGATCAATCATTAACAGTCTCGGAAGATCCCCTGTCAAGTGACGGGATTGCCCATATCAATTCCAAACAATGCTTTGAAATAAAGTGTCTGTATAGGGAGCAAAAGTAGTAGGAAACTCTGAAAATTGTCTCGATTGTAAAATAGAAGGGAATATTGAAGGAAGCAAGACAGGAAAGAGGAAGAGGTGTGAGGAGGAGATGCTCACAAATGCAACTGTGGCAACCAAAGTGGAGGTACCATTAGTCTAGTATCTTCGCCGTTCCCCTCAAACCACATGATTCTTTCTATGCATTTTCTTCATTAAATGAGATGTGTGCAACCTTTTTCCACTTGTCTAAATATGAATTGTAATTGAGTGTTGCGTTATTTTGTTTAGATTAGTGGCAGTATCAACTTGCTCATCTTCACTCTTGGTTCTACTTAAAACTTTTAGAATCTCAAATGTAGTTTGTTGCAATTTGTTTTTTGTAAATGGAAAATATTGAATTTGCTCGTAGATCTGCTCAAGTGTGTCCTCTGCAAGCAAACTTCATAATCACTTGTAACTAACGATAGTCTTTTGAACACGGTGTGTGTTTTGAATGCAAGGGTTCACTCACAACAGCATAAAAGGTGAACTACTCTCATAACGACAAAATCGAGACACCGCTCTTTTGTAATGGAACTTTGCAATGGAGATTAGAAAGCAAGGCACCTACAGTTGCAAATTTTTTTGAAATCTTCATTTCCATGGGATTCTTGTGCTACAAAAAACCTGGTGTTCCACCCAAAGTTTTCTCCTGAAACTTCGCATCTTTTCAACTAACACCGCAATTACTACTCTACCAACAGGGACTCCACGTAGGTTTGGGGGATAAAATGGGGGGGAGGGAACAGGCATGGCTTTAGACGTTCAAACCACCACTCTTTCCAAACTCTTAACGCCAAGTGAGAATGGCACCTAATCAAGGAAAGTTGCACAAGCCCAAACCCTAAAAGTCCTAAGCAATGGGCGACCTAGATCAACACCGCAACAATCACCAACAACGATTGTTCCAATGCGCAAGATCAATGACATTGCTGGGTTTTGCGTTTTTACTTTTGAAATTGACAGTGGGGTTCAACATCAAAATGCATGTGTAGCTTCCCATTCATCTCCTTCTTGCACTTATTGTAGGTTTTAGTTGTTTTTTAAATATATTATGTTGCCAATTCATTAGTCTCTCTTACACGATGTTATGATGTTCAGGAGAAACATCTAGATGTCTAACTCTCCATACTAATAGCTTGACTAATATTGAAATCATCTCTCACAAATTGAATGGAATGTGTTTTCATAAATTTTTCAAAGTTGTGAATCAACCCATGGCTTGTTTTTCATTTTATATGAAGTGCCAAAGTGGCGATATAAAATGTTATAGTGGTGCTCTAAATTTCAGCATTCATCCTCACATTGGATAGAAAATATCACATTAACACATATCACATGTTTATAATTATATTTTCATCCACTGAATTTGGCAATTTCATCCAAGATTTTTTTTTTATTCAAAGTTTTTGGTAGAAAACTTCACAATTTTTTACCATTTTTTAGCCAAAATTTTTATTTTTGTACAATCTGGTACCAGAAAGCCAAAAAAAAGCCTTGATTCAACCACATCGACGCAGCAAAGGTACACCTTTCCATTGCCCATTGAATTATAAATTAAAAAATTTGATTAAATTATCTTTTATTCTGGAAAAACATAACTTTCACAAATCACATGTCTAAACGCCATGAAACAAAGCCCTTGCACTCCTTCATACAAAAAAGATATGGAATAATGAATTTCAAAATTTCTACAAAGAAAAAATTAGAAAACAATTTTACGGCATTAGAGTTATTCGTAAAGTCCTCCCTAGTTTGGGCAGAACTTTTTCTGAAATTGAGAAGGCAACTATAGTTGAAGTGTCAAAAAATTTTGCAAGATACTTATGACACACAACCTCAAAAGTGGGGACCAAACTTTTTTAGGCACCATTTTGATGGAAAAATAAGTTTCATACCCACTTTTATTCCGACTTTTTTAACTCAACCGGCTTTTTCACAAAACTCACGGGTTTAAACCCCAGTTTAGGGTACTTTACGAATAACTCTATTGTGGGGTTTAACATTGATAGTGTTTTTTATTTTTGAGACCGGCGGTGGGGTTCAACATCAATAGTGTTTTTTGCTCATTCAATTTAAATTTATGGCAGGTGTGATTTTTCTCATTCATATCAACAATAGTTTTTTGTTTTTTTTCAGTCGAAAGATAGGGGCGGGAATGTTTGTTTCTTTTTATGCATATGCATAGTTTCAGAAACAAATTCACTTGAATGAGTTTTCTTGAATTATACACTAAAAATAAATCCGGTGTTTTCAAAAACCATAGGAAGAAAACTTGATAACAAAATGCTCCTTGAAAAAAGAGCGAAGACTTTGTACGGTTGAGACTGCACCATCTACACCTTAACCCCTAAAGGATCACAACGCCACCGGGTGGCTTCTGCAACATTGTTTTTTGCACCTCTAGTCATTTAGGGGTTAACCATGTAAGGATGAGCTCATGACCATTGATTTCAAGCCTCAATTGTCATGACTTTGTTTGGTGGCATTTTGCAACTTCATATGAATGAAAAAAATTTAATTTATTTTTTAGAGATGAAGTCATATGTTTACTACAAGTTATAAAATTTTCAAATTTTATGGGGAAAATTTAAAAGTACTATGGAATTGTTAAGAGAAAAATGAAGAAAATTCATATCAATTATAAAATATACTCAAAAAATATGAAATTTTCATCATAGATGTATATTATAGTGTAGAACATCATGATATAAACCAAAATTACCGTGTCACTCTAAAATTAGAAAGTCAACAAATCATGGTTATAGGCCCAAAGTTCATATTTCTATAAAATATTAAAATTTATGAACTTTTCAAAATTTCTAGTTGGAGTAGAAACTAAACTTGATGAGATTCATTTCATTAGTTGGACTCAATTTCAAAAAACATCTTTTTTATGGCTAAAATTCACATCAAGAGTAAATAGCAAGAAATGGTCAAAATATACTACAAGGGTGATTCATGGATTGAGCATCTTCTTCTTTAGAAAAGTCAATAAGCCCATAATGAGGGACTTTGCAATACTATTCATTGGAAATGTACTCAATTATCCTCCAAATAAAAAATTTGGACAAAAAAACATTTTTTTCCATCATGTAGTGCCAAGTGAAGTCATCCAACGGAAATTTAGTGTCCGAAACAACGCTATTATAGGGTTAACCCCTAAAGGACCGGAGGGGTGTCCAGATTTCCAAAATTTCAAAGATCTATTATAAAATGCAACTTAGAAGAATATTTTAATGATGGCTTTCAAACAATAGTTGTAAAATGCTATTTATAGATCACATCCATATGGTTAGATCAACAAAAACACATATTAATATTTTTCAATAAAATTTGAAGCCAGAAATTGGAAATTCCTTCTAAAATCAATTGTAGATTGAATATTTATGATTTTTAAAATATTTTTTTCCTATAAGTTTAAAATATTGAGTTCTAATTATAGTGATTTTTGAAGATTTTTATTTGATTTTTTGATTCAAGTCATTTTTGAAGGGTCATGTTTTGAACTAAAAAAGTTATTTTTTGAGGCTAGACCTCCCGATACCTTTTGAATTATAGAATATTTGCAAAGCAAAATCTTCATAATCTAAACCGTACAAATGTTAAAGAACTAATATAAGAATCTTGAAAAAAAAATTGATGGATGAAAAAATGCATTTCGGTGAGTTCGGGACGTGTTTCCGTTCATTCATTGTTCAAAATCTGCACTCATGGTCCTTTAGGGGTTAAATGAGATTCTTTGTTTTGATTTTGTCGGTTTATTTGTTTAATATGATGAGATCTAAGAAATTATAAGTCCCCGTACCATTCTTAGGACAATTAGAAGCTCTCTGTGAGGAGAGATGCACAAACTTTGTTTGGTGGCGTTTAGACCTATGGTGTAAAAGTTAATGAACTTCAAAGCTTTTATAAATTAAAAATTTGAATTAAATTATCTTTAATTTTGAAAAAAACATAACTTTCACATTATGTATCCAAATGCCATGAAACAAACCCTTGCACTCCTTTGTGCATAAAGTTTCCTATTTTTATATTAAGAACACAACTTTTCACACCTCAACAAAGTCCATGCACTCCTTCGTGCATAAAAAACATTGAATTTCAAAGTTTTTACAAATTAAAAAATTATGTTGGTTGCAGCAAAGACATAGGGCACACTAGTCTTATACCTTAAATTAGTTTTTTGTTTGTTTGATATAGTGAGATCCCGGCCATGTTTTTTGTACCGTTGGATAGCTCTCCACAAGGAGCAGAACACAAACTTTGTTTCATGGCGTTTGGACCTGCGGTGTGAAAGTTATGGATTCTTGAATTATTTTTAAATTAAAAAAATTGAATTAAATTTTTTTAAAACAACATAAAATCCATAACTTTTGCATTTCATGTCCAAACACTACAAACCAAAGCCTTTGCACTCTTTTGTGCATAAAGCATTCTATTCATATCAAGAATGTAACTTTTCACACCGCAACAAACTTAGGGTACATGGACTTTGTTTCTTGGTGTTTTGATTCAAGGCAGGAAAAGATATTGAATTTTGAATTTTTTATGAATGAAAAAAATGAAAATTTATTTTAATTTTATTATACTATAGCAATGGCATAGGCGCACTACACACACTAGCAATGAGCATGTGCATAGGAGAGTGATTGGCAAAGGAGGGTAGCGTAAAGAAATTTGCAGAGATCTTAGCGGAAAGGAAACCTATGAATTTTGTTCATACCTTTTTTCTAAATCTCAAAATCACAAGCGGGTTTTTAGAGATGAAATTTAGCTTGATTTCCCAACTTCTTTTAGTTCAAAGTTTTTTTTAAATAAGTTACTCTACTATGCCAAAATGAGGCCTAAAATTCTACTATGAACATAATTCCTACATTTTGACAATGAATTCAAGCTCTCATCTTCAAACTATCCCATACCCTTTGAGGATTCATGACAAACAATGGATTTGATTATAAAAACAACCTCTCCACCCAAGTGTCAAAGAAGCAAATGTTTCATTTAACCATCAATTTTTTTCGGATGGTAGTTTGTCAAATGACAAATTGATAATTGATTCAATGGGTTCTTTGGGCATTTTTTATTTATTTTAAATGTGGCAATTAGGAATAACCTCTTGTTAGGCCAAAGGAAGCTACAAAATATTTGCTTCCTTGCCACCACCTCTTTATACATTGTGTCAAAAAATTTAGTCTAGAAAAATATTAGAGAAGTACCCTAGTTTGAAATTAAGGCAAGAGGTGGCCCAAGGCCCTGCCTGAGCTCTTCTAGGCTTTACAATGCAAATTTCATTGTAGTGTATGTTATCCTACCTATGCTGCCCCCCATCTATGAAAAACAACATTTTCCCCCATAACTACTCATAGGCACATTCGATTGTAAAAACATTTGGTGGAGTGGCAAGCTACTCCTTGTTCCCACATCCAAAAAAAAATTCAAAAAATATAGCAAATTTTTATGTTTGTATAGAGAGTTGCCCAAAATTGCTATGTTGGCAAAAAAATGCAACTTGATCCTTTAGGGGTTAATAGGAATTAGGATGGATGAAAGACCTCAAGTGGTAGGATGGATGTGCAAAACACGATGGTTATTCTAACCCACCCACATTCCCAAGTGCATGTTGCTCTACTTACAAAAAGATCAAGAAAGATTAATTTCTTAAATGTAGACGGTTCTCTTTCGTAAGCATACTCTATTGTAGCCAAGTTTGTTTTTTCTAGTGCCTTGGAGCCAAACTCTAGTGTTGTGGCACAATGATAGTGGTTTAAATTTGGAGGGACCATCCTCCATTTTCTGCATGGTGTTCTGCTACAGTGCAAAAGAAAAACCTTGATTGTAGCCTCTATAATTTTCATCTTTTAGCTTGCTTCTAATGGGGTCAGTCTATTTCCGTCATCCAAAGTCCAAATCCAGATATTCTTGTGTATAATTTTATATCATTTTTGATGCACTTCCAATGATACTACTCAAGTTTTAATTCCACACCAATCAAAAGATAGTACTCTGTAATACATTTTGTTGGGTCGTTTGATGTGTGCATTGAAGATGCTGTAAGTAAATTCAGTCCCCGGCACTTCGAGCCCTTGGACTACCGGTAATCTACATGAACCTCCCAATTCTTGATCAAGCATTACAGTACTAATGACTTCGTCAGTACACATAAGTTTGATGCCTAAATTCAAAGATGCTTGCACACAAAAATCGCAAGAATACACAAAGATGCTGAGCACCTCGCAAATAGGTACTGAAACTTGTGCACGTTGAAACTTGGTTGCAGGCCAAGCAATTGCTTGATTTCAAAACTTATAAGGAATTTAGCATCATGGTAAAAACGAGGAAATGCATCATCCAGAGTAGGTCAGCATCTGCAGCTTTACCAAGCCAAGCTGTATCCATGGCTGCACAAGACTGTGATTTTTGTTGACATAGCAAAGTGACTAAAAGATCAAAATACCGGGGATTGGCATTGCACATGCAGCATGCAATGGAATCGCAGTGACTCACAAGCGAAATAAGATGGATACAGGAATCACAAACTCAACCATGCATCATGTTTAATTGAATGTACAAGGAAGAGGTTCTGCAAGGAAATGGAATCTCCAGTAGCAATCAACTCACTGCCCAGATTTCAGAAAGTCTGGAACAAATTGAATGATCCAAGAAGCAGTTGTAGCCTGCTCAGATTTGCTGTATTATTGATAGCCAAAACAAAGAATAGCCTTTACAATCAGGGAATGGTACAGTAATGCTCAAGATCCCCTTTCAACACATTATGATCTTGACGATCCACTAGGTCAAATTCAACAATTCTTCATAAAATGTCTAAAACACTCAACATCCGTCTTTACTTGAAAATGACCAGATCAAGTGCCTGCCACCTGAAAGAGCTTGAGGCTGGGGTTGCGCTTATTGCAGACTTAATAATGTAATTACACCTAATTGCGACCAAGAATAGCACTCAATATATGTGTCCACAGGGTGTAGTTAGTTGAAATATCAGCAACAGACTCTTCATTCACAATGGTCTTACGATCATTCTTCTTCTGCACCTCTTACCCAAACGCAATCCCTACAGATTCTTGCCTGTGATCTGAACAGGGCCAATTTCAGCAACACTTTGAAAATTCGGAGTTTATTTTCATGGTGTTCCAAAAAAAACATGCTAAGATCTTCCATTGTCAAGAAGACTCAACTAAAATGCTTCCCGGAGGAACCATCCTCTTAAAATGCTTATTCACGTGCACATACCTCAGTTGCAAATTTTGTCAACACAGAAGCACACCAGTGGCGACCAAAACGGCCGTTCCCCGCAACACCACGCTCTTGGACTCTCGGTTCACAACCAACTCCAGCACGCCGCCTCGCTTCGACGCCTGGTACGCCACCAGCGTCTCCTTCCCCAGCTTGCCCGCCCACAGCGATGCCAGCGAACAATGCGCCGTCCCGCACACGGGATCCTCCGGCACACCGAAGTTGGGCGCAAATACGCGCGACACAAAATCAAATCCGCCATCGCTGCCTTTCCCCGTCACCACCAACTCCCCTGGCCCAGCCAGAATCTCCTCAAAACAAGGCTCCAGCGTCTCCACCTGCTTCGCACTCTTCAGCTCCAGGATCACTTTCCCCCGGCTGTTCTCGTGCGTGGAGATCACCTCGCACCCTTGCAAGGTGCGAGGGAGTGTTACTTCCGTGTTGGTTGGGAATGTGTCCACGAGTGGTAAGGTGAGCTCCATATGTCCCTGCCATTCCTCGTTGCGCACAATCTTCGTCACCGTTACAGTGGTTGCGGATGCGTGAAAGATCGCGGAGGCGCTAGGAGCTAGGGTAGATTTGAACATTAGGTATGCGGATGCTAGAGTCGCGTGGCCGCATAGGCCGATTTCGTCCGTGGGCGTGAAGTAACGGACGTTGAATTCACTTGCGCATGGGCGGGGGACCAGGAAAGCCGCCATGGGCGCATTGAACTCGGCGGCAACGTTTTGCATCCACTCTTTGCTTCTGGCGAGGGGTAACAGACACACCACGGCCGGGTTTCCTTTGAAAGGCTCCCCGGTGAATGCGTCCAGTTGCGCGTAGTCCACGACATCTGCAGATGCGTCTAGGGATCGCGACATAGGGAACAATGCCGCCATAGCTGACCCTGATCAACAACGCCAGATCCTCTCGCGAAATTAGCAATTCTCGTACCAAATTCTGCTCAAACATCACAACAATTGACATCAGCTGACGACCCACAAAACCCAAGCCAAACTCAAACCTGCAGCACAACATACAACACATACAGCACCTACAGCACGGCGTTCGATCGATTACAGCAAAGACATCCCAATAGGAATTCACCTAGTCACTCTGGACAAGGCCGATCGATCAACCTCCAGTGCGAATCAACAACTGATTAGTCAGTGGCAGAATTTGCAGAGAAGCGATTCAGCCGCCGGAAAGTAGCATTTGTCGGTGAGATGTTCAGAATTTTGACAAACCCCCGTCAGAAAGCAGCACCTAGCTCTGGCTAGAGAGAAGCACGACATACTGGAGTCTGTACACTTCGGAGCTTGGTCGCCACGCAATCGATAATGTGAATTTCGTTGCAGCTGTGAAAATCGGCATTGTCGTCGCAGCAACTCCACATTGCACCGCATCTGCCTAACGTCAGCATTCGCAGATTTGTCAATTGCAAAAACAAATTGCAAAGGACAAAGCCATGAGTGCTTGCGACTTTGTGGAAACTGGGCTAAGGGTCTGTGCAGACCTGGGCTTAAGGTTGTGGACGGAGGGCGGTTTTAGGAGGACAAAAATCGCAGTGTTCAGACTTGTGCGACTCGGGGACCGCCGAGCCTAGCTGGAGAGCCACCTGGAAGAAGATAAGAACGCTGGTCAGTCAAAGTAATGCGACTTTTCTGAAATGCTATCGCCATAGCTGGGATAATTTAGGTAGCACAAAAATCTCGGGAAATGAAGATTTGAGAACTCCAACACCGCTGTTAGTTAATGCGGGTCATCATGGCCCATTAGCAAAGAGTGGGTGTTGCTGGAAAGGTGGAATGGGCCTACAGTAAAAACATTTTCTTAATGCTTGGACCCCACAACATTTGTACTGCCATGCATGCAAATTAATTGAGAAGGCGTGATACATATCACCTTGACGTCTAGGAGGTAGGCCTTCTTCGTGAAATCTCAGTGTTTTCGTGATAGGGAATTCTCTTGCTTTGTATCGTCTGTGCCCACCACTTCCCACTGTCTGGAAACTGTGCAATTTGCGTGCTAATTTTGTTCACTTCTCTTCAAAGAAACCCTGGAAAATTTGCGTGTTAATTTCGTTCATTTTTACCCAAAGAAATCCTGGAATCGCGGCTGCCGTCCGAAGCTCGAAGGCAACGTGAAACAGTCCGATAAGACTTTCTTTGCTTTAAATCACGCATCCACGCCTACAGCTAATTCTTGTCCTGCATGACTGATCTTTGATTAGTGATTTTCTAAACTTCGTCAACACTGTTAAATGGGGTTTAGGAGTGATGGAAAACCACCTGGAGGCTGATAGTTTGGGCCGTCAACAAACTGCAGCGACACGAGCAGATCTTGATGGTTAGTTCCTCGTCTTTGTTTCCGAGTTCGAATTTTTTTTTTAAAAACAAACGAACTTGCACACCACAAACACACACTCCGATGCCACAGTAAGAACAAGGTTTGAAGAATTGACGTTACTAGAGTTTTGGGTTTCATGAAGGTACCTTGGGTTCCGGAAGAGTGAGATCAGGGACCCCGGCGCGTCCTACTTCTGAAAATTCACGTCCGCCACCTGCTAACACATCAACAATTTCGAAGCCAGCTAAGCGCGCCAGGAAAGACCGCGGTGCAAACTGGAACACCGAGGAAGTCATCGCACTCATACAAGCGAAGCGACAGATGTTTATAGAAGAAATTGACGCTGACGACGCTCGGGATCTCATGAATCCCGACACAACGAAGTGGGAGCGCATCAGCAACGTCGTAATGCTGGCTAATTGTTCACCCTGTCCTCGTGATGGAGCTTCTTGTAAGACTAAGTGGAACCAGTTGATCATCGATTATAAGAAGATAGCAGATTTCTTCTCACGTACTGGCAACAGCGACCGCGTGTACTGGAAGCTGACTGCAACGAATAGAAAATCAGAGGGTCTCCCTCGTTCTTTCACTGAAGAGATCTTCTATTCCATTCATGAATGGTTTGGAAGTCGGCCTCAGATGAACCCGCCACACATTAGAGATTTAATGTCCAGTGAAGATGGCAACTTCCAAGTTCAAAAGAACCAGAGCGGCCTACCGGACGATGACTGCAACAGTGATCCTGGAACTGAGGATCCCATGGACCTCGCAAATGCTGCTACTCAGAACCAGACTGATGGCAGCTCAAGAAGTGTATGTCCTGACTTCCCGGATCACCTGAGAGAGGTCACTAGTGCTGGCATAGGGACCAGGAACACCAGCCCAACTTGTTCTCCCATGCCACAGAGACGGAAGAATTTGACTGCAGGAGTCTCCAGAATTCTTATAAGCTCCAGCGGCACTTCCGGTTTCCAAAATAACCGCCATGTAGGAAACACTGGTGTACGTCGGAAGAGTGTCAGTGGTCATGGTCTCATAGCGGAAGCGACTCGTGCTAGTGGCGCCGTTATGGCCAGCCAGATGAAAGAAATGGCGGACGCCAGCAGGAGCTTGGAGGAATCAAAAATGGAAGTGCAGCGGACTCTTTTTAGCGAACAGATGCAATATCAACGCGAGAAAGATGAGCGCCTGCATGACAATGCCCGCTTTGCCAATGAAACTGCAAGACTAGCAATTGAAAGACAAGTGGAAATGGTAAAATGTTTATCAAGTCTTTCACATGTTCTTAGCGGAGGCATGCACCATGCCAAGCAAAAACAAGATGCCACTAAGACACCAGTGAACTCTCCAACTGCAGACATTGAAGAGACAATGGCCGACGCTAACCTGGACTTCCTGCATGCTGCTACTTCGGAACAGCCTAGTGCCATTCCCGAGATCTGAGTTACCGTCTGTGCTATCCTGTACATTAGATCCGCTTACTGCTAGTACTGTACAGAACTCTGCCAGCTTCTTTTGTACATTGAATCGGCTAGCTTTGAGAGTTTCGTCCGTCCAAGACAGGACCTGCAAATGACAACATATGTAGTTAGTGAATTTTGATTTCAGTTGCTACTTCCGTCACTAGAACTCGTCATAGGTCTCTCCTGTGACAGGAATTGGTGCATGTGAGCCCCCCCCAAAAAAATACAAAAAACAATTTTGAAAAACCAATACTACGTGTCTGCGTCCTCAGTGACTACTTCTTGAATTTCTAGTCTCTGTTCACTGAAATGGCATTCATGTTACTGAAGCGCAGTCACATGTTCTTCCTCTATATACATAGAAAACAAGAAGTCGAGTTGCCTTCAATGATAGAAACTGGTAAGCAAAAGATTTGCAAGTAACATCACAATCAGTCGCAGTAGCAGATTTGTAAATTGCATTAACTAAAAGAAGTTAGTTACTCTCACCTGACGAATTCAGAGTTCCAAGTTGCGTTGCAACGCCAAAAACACACCGAGATCCTTGCGTTTGGCAAGACCCTGTGCCACAGCGGCATCATCAACGAGAAGTTCCTGTTCCTCCAGGACAACTGCGTCGTCGTCCACAACCTCAGGAGCAAGTCCCTCGGTGCGCAACATTTGCAAGAAACGGTCGACATCCTCATGGGACTGTCCGAGGAGAACATTGTGCAATATAGCACAGCACATAATCACGTCGGGCATGAAAGTGACTTGCAAATCTGATTTGACGAGGAGCTCGCGAAAGGTTTGTTTCATTATCCCGAAAGCATTTTCAACCACCTCACGGCCCCGACTCAGTTTCCGATTGAACAACGTCTCCGCTACTGGCAGGTTTCCCACGCGCCGGTTTGGTACAAGCAACCATGGCATCAGAGGGAATCCGGAGTCCCCGATCAAATATGGACCGAATCCGCCAAAACTGAGAGACCCATCCCACAAACTGCTGTGCATTCCCTTGTAGTAAAGGGATGAACGCCGGAGACAACGAGCATCGTTGGTAGAGCCAGGCATTCCTAGAAACAAATCTAGAAAACGTTTTCGAGAATCAACTATTGCCAGACAATTCAGTGTATACCCCCCCGACTTAAAGTAGTAATAGTCAGCAGGACCGACTTTAGGTTTAGCTATGGATACATGCGTACCGTCAATGGCACCTAGTACTCCAGGGAGGCCACACAGACCTCTGAAATCAGCTTCAGTTTCCAAGATCTTGTCACCAACGGGCCATGAAATCTCAGATCTCAGAGCGACGTTGATGGCTTGGACGACTTCACGAAGCATCAGAGAGACGGTGGAGCAACCTACAGCGAACAACTCACTACAAATTAGTAAGCTTGCTGCATGGGTCAACTTAAAGAGAGTGCACGCAACACGAACTACAACTGGAATGGCCAACCGATATTTAGTGTCTTTTTTCTTCACATATGGGTATAGGAGTTGAGCAAGAGAAAAAACTGCTGGTTTTGACATTCTGAAAATTTTCATCCAGCGCTCTTCGTCATATTCGGCCATCAGAAAACGTGAAAACCAGGTTGTCGAACGTGGCTGCACCCAATAACCAAGGTCAGCATCAAAGAGACAAAATACATTGCATAGCCTGAAGTTGTGCAATGCAGCCTGAGTGAACATCTCTGTGTCATAGACGGACACCATTTCAGTGTTCCGAATGTTGTCCAGGAGGTAGTTCTCGTCCTCTTCAGGAACCTCTTCCATTGGCAGATCCTCTGCTCTGTTCGATGTTAGCAGGAGTAGAAGCACAGCGGCCGCCACTGACATGATTTCCGCAGGGTTGGAAGCAAAATCCATACTTGCTGAACCTGCATCGGCAAAGGAGATTCAAAAATTCGGGCCTCAATAGAAAGACTGCAGACAGCTAATTAATGATCGCTAAAGCTCAGGTGGATGACGACCCTGTGCAGCAATGTTTGTGCAGAAGGAACGGGACTCATTGAAGCGGAACGGAAAATGCAAAAAGAAAATTCGAAATTGGCCATTGCCGAGGACAGCGGAACAGCTCTCACGACCAATTTGTTCAATACCGTTAAGGACGAGCTGTAGTGAAGGCTTCACGTGAGTGCTGGAATTTCTACCTGTCCGGAAGTTGTAGTTTCAGAGTGTCAAAATGAGGAAATGGTGTACGCGCTCTCAGTCTGCTGGGAATTCTGTTGCCACACCCAGTGCGAAAAACGTGTGACAGAGCACGCTCTCTAGAAAGCGTGTGAGAAACGCTACGACGACAAGCCAAAACCCTAGAACGTGAACGGGAGGCGAAGAATTCTGCAATGCCGACTCGCGATGAAGGAACAGACGATTTCAAAATGGAAATAAATTAACGTATAACAAGTCTTAAACCCTATGAGCGACAGCCTTCACAAAAAAACTGCGTCATTTCAAAGGAATTGTGCTTACCTGACTTGCACGTTCACTGTGGAGCGCCTCCTCTGCGCGCTTCTGTACAACCATGGAGCGAGAGTTTTGGAAACGCAGCAAATTTGAACCGTCTTGAACTCTTAGGCGCAACACCTGCAACAGAAATTTACACCAAAAGCATCGACGCACAGCAATTGAAGGCGGAGGGCGAGAAAACAACAACAATTTCCCAGCGGAGCTACACGCAATTTCTGAAAGAACTCCAACGCCACAGTTCATGAACCCGAAAACAACTGAAGCAAAGTGCAGGGACGCGCGCGCAAAATCGTGACTCAGTGGGGGCCACATCCGAGGTAAGCTCTCGCTTCAGGTGTGACCCCCTCCTTTTTAACCTATGACGTGGCACTCCAACTCTCTTTTCATGAAGTGTATGTGTGAACAAGGAGCAATGTTATGTGATTCACCAAGGCTGTCTGTTTTGGAGTGCTAGGACACGCCATTCCCGTCCCTATCTTCTGGGCCCATCCTACATTTCTGGCTCAATTATTTTTACGCACCCGTTGCTACGTAACCACAAGTGTGCATAGACCATAAGCTTACAGGACTGTAGGTCGAAGCACGTATTCTGCACAATACTTGGAGGTAGCGAAAAGGAAAACTCTCAACTGTGGGTCCCTCTCCACTAGAAGAAAGAAGGTCTTAAAGCTACAAGTCGGGGTAAGGTAGAAGCACCAGTAGTCAATCTTTTAAGGAATTTCGGAGCAGATTGTGCACAATAAGAGGTGGTGGATATTGTTCCCATGTAGGAAGATAGGAAATATGGGGATTACAAAATTTTCAGAATTTTATTCCCACAACTGAATTTACAGTGAATTTTGGGAACTATAAAGTGCATTTCACTAGTAGCCACTCTCTAGAGTCTTCCAATTCCGATAATTCAAGAACTAATTTCCTGCTCATTACTTCTTACAATCTTGCTCACTATTCCAAAACATGTGTCATAACGTTAGTAATCCCAACCTTGAAAAGGACCAACAAAACACAATCCGAGCTTCCCTTAGAAATTTGTTCCAGCCTTGGTTGGAAATATTGTATACCTACAGGTTGGGTACTGGGTGTGGTTGACAACTGGTACTTCTACCTTAATCTCGGCTTGTTCACCGTCGAGGTGAACAATGGATATTGAAGTCGCAGTGGCATAGGGTTGGCCTCTTGTTGCTGGAATATTCTTAGCGTGACATTGTTTGTTCACCCTAGGTATCCACCTTTAGAAGTGGAGATGGAAATGCGCAAGTTATAGCTCGTTAAGAATATTTGTTTGTTTACTTAACTTTCACTTTTGAACTCCTACTTTGACCTTTGGACTTCTAGTTTCACCTTCATTCTTGTTTTAACCGCTACTCCTTCAACTTCCGCTTCCTCGACATTGTCGAGTCAGGTAACTCCATTGTCCATTCTCAACAGTCGACCATTTGAAGGTGGTCACAACTTCTTCAAAAAATGTGGCTTCTCATTGGCTAATCCAAACACTCTTCGCTATTGAATCTCCATTGTTCACATGTACCTTGAACAAGCCGTGACTACCCCTAGTGTGAGGGCATGGTTTCAAAAGTCCATGAAGACATCAAACTGTTTTCTTTTGCATTTGAGTGCCGCTAAGAAAATATAGCTTTCAATGCCAATTTTTTTGCTCCCTTTTGAATTTCCAAAAAATTATTGAAATTGATTATTTTATTAAAATTATTACAAGTTCAATGCATATTACCACATAGTGGTGAGTTATACTAATTTGTGTCACAATGATGACTTTTTATCAACAATGTTATTCTTCGTTGTAATTAGGGCTTTCTTTCTTGGCAAAATTTCACCAGATCTGTAAAAATCTAATTTCTCTACCTTTGTCCCTCCAAAAAGTGTTATGTGCTATGATGCCATCAAGAAGGACATTGGGACCAAAAAAAACCCTAATTGTAATATACAACTCTATTAAAAGAAAGTAGATTTTTTTAGTACATTTTGTAATTTTCTCAACAATCACATCCATAAGATATAGAGATTTCATTCAAATTTTACCATTTTATTAAAAGTTTATGAATTTTAGTAGATACATTCCTTCATCTACTAAGACCACAAAAGCGAATTTTTATATAAGTTTAAAATGCAAGAGTGGAATATAAATGAATATCTAAGAGGAATTAAAATAGTGAGACTTTTAGTTTAATAGTATTGATATGGAAATGGACTCCTGTAATTGGTGGTTAAGGTTGTCAAAATTTATTTTTTAAAATAGATGTTGGAATTTTTTTTTTAAAATTGTATAGAAAAAAAATTCTATTTTTAACTCAGACTAAGTCCAAAGGGCATTTTAAAAAGTCAAACTTGAACTTTTACATAGTTCTTGATTTTAAATGTCTTTAATCTCGACAAAGGTAGATATAATCTAATTTTTATTTCATTTTAAGATTTTCCAAAATGATTAAAATTATAATTTTAGTGACACTTCAAAGTGATGATAGCATCTTGAAAGCTTAAAATATACCACTTTTGACCTTTATCTATCAAATTTCTCTAAATGTGAGCTCAAAGATTACACCAATTACACCAATTACACCAATTACACAATGTTGTTTATCACTATCATTTCCAAATTTTCTTTAAAATCTCATACTACTATTTTAAGCATTTTTGTAATCACTATGATTTTTACAAAGAAACTTCTTTGAAAAATCATATAAAATTCATTTTTATTTTTTCAATTACCAAAAAAATGAAGTTAAATTTTGGATATATATTACTACATAAAGAAAATATCAATTTTTTAAAGGTGTGTTTTAATATAGAAACTAATGAAGTTTGACCAAGTCAAAACACTAAATGTCCTTTAAGGGTTAAACATGTGCTAAATTGCATTTGCCATCTTTAATTGATTATTTAGTAAGGAATACAAATCATGACCACTGAGTACAATACTAAAGTGCATCATTAGAGTTTAAAGGGCAGATATACAATAACTATACATTATAAAACTACCAAAGTATATTGTCAATTACGCTTTTAATATTATTAATAATATAGCAATGAAATATTTCTTCTATATATTAATTATTACACAAACGTAAATTAGAAAACAACTAACCATTACCAAAGAACATTGATCTATTATAATAAATACAAACACTCATAATTCTCAAAAAATTGTGTAAAAGCCAAAGATAATACTATTTAAACACACTCTACGACTATTGTAATTTTAAAAAAAGTATTCATAAATTGAGCCTCCCTTCTAATGGAGGTATGTAGTCTTGGTGTAACTTGTTCATGTACATTGGTTTTTGTTTTGGGACCCAAGATGAAAAGATTCCTTATGTATGCCAACTTCTAAGAAAGGTTGTAGTTATTTCTTTCTACGGTAGGGTGTCCTAATATTATGTGTCTTCTAAATGTGTACACCTGGTTTGTATATAAAAAAATGTGCAATATTGGGACATATGGCCTTCAAAAGTTCAAAAAATAATTAATATGAAGCTCATGGTACAATTTCTTTCTTCATTGACACTTGAATAGAATGTGCAATATTAGGACACCTCCAAAACTTCAAAGAATACTATTCCTTTCATTAGTCAATTTTTATAACATTTATTGAAATCATCCATTTCATTCAACGAAAATCATCTATTAAAGTGGCTTCAAAATTGCATAGATCATGGGAATTTAAAAAAAAAAATTAAAATTCTAACTGAGGCGCTAGCTCGAAGGTGCAGGTGCGCAATATTAGGACGCCCTACCACAGTACCACACGGTGGATCACTCAGTCAACGAAGCCTCGTTTTTCATCCACTCTACATTCATCAAGTTGATGAAATTCAGGCGCCCTCAACGGAAGGACTTCCCGCGCTCGTTCGGCTCTGCTGTTCTCCTGCGCTTGAATTCAAATTCTTGGTTGCAAAACGCACCTCCGGGAGCTGGATTGCGGTGAAGTGAGCCCGAATTGGAGTTCGGCTCCTGTCGAAGTCACCGGAATTTCATCGGCGGCGTTCTTATTTTCACCTTTCATTCGCTCCGGAGTTTCTTCTGTTCAGTACAGCGATTGCGACTCCCTTAGGTTTTGTGCGGAAGAGCTGGAAGTTTGCTGTGAAGTTCTATTCTCGGTGATTCAGGGAAATCGAGGAGCTTCAATGCGGGTGGAATCTGCAAGTTTATGAGCCAGAATGTTATCAGCAGAGGCAATAATTTGAAAGTTGTCGCATTGTCCGGTTTAAGCAGCAGGGGACGAAATTATCGGTCATGGGGCGCGAGGTTGAAGTGGCGGTGGATGATCGACCGTCCGCGGGGCGAGGCAAACCGCGGTTGTTCATTAAGAAGATGGTGTTGGAGAATTTTAAGTCGTACGCGGGAAAGAAGCACATCGGGCCTTTTCACAAGGTGAGAGTCATGGTTAGGAGAACGACGTCCGAGAATGTTTTCGTTTCTAGCTCAGTATCAATTTGAACAGTTTTCCAGCGTTTTTCGATTACGTCTGACGGGTTACAGCTCAAGAATTGAAGATGTTGGAAAAGAACAGACACAAATTCAGTTTAATTACCTGAAACGCAGTCTGAAAAATCGAATTTGAAATATTGGACCGTTCTTCGTGACGGTTGTAAGCGCCATGGCTCTGCTGCCATTGTTATGAACCGCATTACAGGAAGCCTCTAGTGCCCCGAGTTCTGACGATCAATGTCGATTTTGATTTCGCAGTGTTTCTCAGCGGTCGTTGGACCTAATGGCAGCGGGAAGAGCAACGTAATTGACGCGATGCTGTTTGTCTTCGGCAAGCGAGCAAAGCAGGTACTGGTTCTTGACGTTAGTTTGATCTCCAGTTTTTTCTTTCTTCTCGTTTTCTTGCACCAAATAGTTTCTTTTCATTTGTTCTCTGCAACTTTTAACGTCATAGACAGCTGAACTGATTCACCATAAGTTTAATTTGAGACTTCTTCCGAAATTCTCTACCAGTAGTCGGTTTTACATCCCAGAAGCGACTCGCTTGTTTTCCATATCTCATCAACGCATCCGCCTCACGCTAGAGTGCTGTGCGCGAAATTGGGCTATTCTTTCATTTCGAATAATGGTAGTGGTTCTGATGAAGCGCTTGGGTCGTTGACGATCTTCTTTCAGATGAGGTTGAATAAGGTGTCAGAGCTCATTCACAATTCTACCAACCATCAAAATCTTGATAAGGCCTCTGTTTCAGTTCACTTCCAAGAGATCATTGATCTGGTAAATGACACTATTCTCAGGCTTTGGTTTCATGACGAGTATGTCTTCCTTTTACTGATATGCTCACATGGCATGGTTAATCTTCAAAATTTATAATTTATAATAAACCTTGCAACGTAGTAATAAGTCCTTGAATTTTCTTGTACAGGAGAATGGTGGCTATGAAGTCGTACCGGGGTCTGACTTCGTGCTTACGCGAGTTGCATTTCGTGACAACTCATCAAAGTACTACCTCGATAATCGGACGAGCACATTCACAGAGGTCACCAAGTTATTGATGAGCAAAGGAGTTGATCTTGAGCATAACCGTTTCCTTATCTTACAGGTTAGACTCTGTTTCTCACCATCACTGATGAATCTATTTTACTCAATTCGTTCCACGGTTTTTCCTTAGGCAGGTCAGTGAGTCGCACTCATCGATTTCTACTTGGAGGTCTCTCTCCTTGCACACATACGTGGGGAATCCACGCAGTGTTCTGGGTGTCAGGTGACACTTGAACATATAGGTAGAAACCCTTCTGGTCAACACTTTGTCTGACCATGGCTTCTCTTTCCAATGAGTCAGTAAATCTCTCTTGTTGTTCCGTGGTCAAATGATTGTATTGATGAACTTTGCTCACAGCTCAACCAATTTTTGGTTTCACGATCAGTCTTTTTTTCCCGCAGGTCAATGCCGCAATATCCTCCAGGGATAGCATTTGTCCTCTTCAGGCTAAAATCCTCACGCTTTTAAAAATTTCTCATTCAATGAATCTGTTATTATTTAATTGCAGGGTGAGGTGGAACAAATCTCTTTGATGAAACCCAAGGCACAATCTCCACATGATGAGGGTTTTCTTGAGTATCTTGAGGACATCATTGGATCCAACCAATATGTGGAGCGAATCGATGCAGCTAGCAAACAGTAAGCGAAGCATATTTAATAGTCTCTTTCTTGATGCAGATATAGTCTTTTCCACACTTGCTTTTGATGGCTTTCTGTGTCTTGGATTGTTAGTTGTAGGGACCCAAACTTTGATACGAAGCTGATGCCTAAGGATATGTCCTTGTATCTGAATATGTCATTGTACTTACTACGACTATCAAAAGCTTAATATGTTGCTATATACCCTTTTTTCTAGGATGTGCTTCTCATGTGGTTTGTTGTAGGTTGGAAGAATTGAATGAGAGAAAGGACAGCATGGTGCAACGAGTGAAGGTAGCAGAAAAAGAGAAAAACGGTCTTGAGGTATGATTTCCATCTATCAAAGTTCTTTCGTTTTGAGTTTCTAGGACTGTGAGAGTGTCTTTAGAGGCCTTTGCGTTTCCAGTATGTATCGTTCGGAGCATCGAGGGTCTCCACTCTTATATTCGCATCGTCTACCTGTATGTAGATAGTAAATAGTTAGGCTCTCTCCTGTAGCAATGCCTTTGTTTCGAGCTTATGCTAGCAATTCCATGGTGATAGGGTGCAAAAAACGAAGCAGAACAATTCATGTTGAAAGAGGCAGAAATACTGAAGTGGAGGAGACGTACCACGGAACTCACACTCAAAGAAGCCGCTGCCGAGGCTGAGGAACTGAAAAAGAAAGTGACTGAGCTGGAAGATGCTTTGAAACTCGAACGGTACGGTTAATGCTTTTCAACTTCTGAGTAGTCGTCTCTACCTACCCTCCATGGCGATCCACTCAAAGCGTTTAGCCAGATCAGTATCATTGACTATGCTGTAGCTTTCCGTTTTCGTGAATTAAAGACCCGTTGGATCATTTGTCGAAAGTAATGAACAATTCAATGTTGTTGTAAAGATTTTAGCCTGATCCAATCAGGACGCAGACTAAATATCAAATGCACATGACAGCGTAGCGGGTTTGTACAGGACTAATCATCTATGTTACATTGTGTAATGGTTTTTCTATTAGATATGTGCCAACGCCACTGTAGTATACCTTTCTCTTATACACATGAACCCTGACCCAAGTCCGGAGGGTATGTATCAAACCTACCGCTTAAAGTCTTATTTCAGCTGGGATCTAGTTTCCTTAATCTGGCTGTCCTCTTTTGTTGTGCAGTGAAAAATATGCCACGCATTTGTCTGAGATCAAGGAACTGGACAAGATATTGAAGATACAGACCAAGCATCATGAGGTTCGCCGATAATTTTTCTGTATTAATCACCAGGATCTACCCATGCTGAGGTGACAGATTCCTTGCTTTTCTTTTATTTGTACGTCAAGGTAACCCATCTGACAATATTATGATATTCTTAACTACAGGGGATCGAGGGAGAGCTCAAAAGCTGTTCAGATCAGTTCAAAGCCTTCGAGCGTCAAGATCTTAAGTATCAAGAGGATCTCAAGCATCTCAAACAGAAGCTTAAGAAGTTGGAAGAGAAGATCGCCAGGGTGATTTCTTGATGACCGTCGCTTTGCTCTCAGCGCTGTTGTGTTTCCTTTTGACAAGATTCCAGTTTTCTATTGAGGAACTTAATCTTTGTTCTTAGCCTAGGGCTTCCTGTTATAATGTTCAGCTGTCTACTTAAATTGAAGGCGCTAGGGTGTTCTGCGGTGGAATGTGCCTTCACTGACCTCAATTACCTGGTCGGCTCTTTATGACCTTGGTTTTATTAATCTTCTAAGAAGAACCCTGCGTAGGTTTAATGATATGATTTTCTTGAAGACTTTAAATGTGAAATTAGCTAATTAGTCTTCTGATGTGCAAAAGGATACTGCCAAGGTCGAAGAAGTGGAGAAAGAAACAGTAGAGTCCACTGAGATGATACCCAAAATGGAGGTTGAAGTTGTCCGGCTCACTGAGCAGCTTGGAGAAGAAGAGAAAGCTCTTGAAGCAATGCAAGAAGGCTGCAAAGGTGCGAACTTGTGTGTATTTCATGCTTTCATCCCTTCTAGCAGCTGCTGACCAGTATCGTACTACTATCAGAGTAAAGTCTGGACCTAGAGGTCAATGTCTGCCTGACGCATCGCAGCGTAATTGGATATTAGAGAATTCATGACAAGGTGCTCGGTACTTGGACAGGCGAGATCGAAAAATATCGTAAGCTTCTTAGTACTGCTCGAGAGGAGCTCGAACCTTGGGAGAAGCACATTATTGAATGTGAAGGCAAGATTGGTGTCACCAGCGCAGCTAGCAAACTTCTGAAAGACAAAGTAAGCAAAAAAAAAACGCCAAATCTCCTCGTACGTTTGCAGATTTTATTGAGCATAGCGACATTGCCATTAAGTTATTCCCTCGGTGCCCTCCACATGAAGACAATGGTCAAAGTTGGTCAATTCAAGCACAAGTTAATAGTCCAGCATTCAAACACTGGCGTCTATGGAGTATATGTTCCTGCGTCTCAGAGCTGCTTATTCCTCAGCAGCATGCTCTTTTGAATTGAATTAGTAGCATCATCTTTTTTCATCCTAGTCCGCACAGACCATTGTAGAATATTTCATCATGTTGAATCATGTCTATTGTTTTCAGCATGAGGCCGGCAAAAAAGCATATGATGCTGCTCTGGAGAAAATTCAGGAAACCAAACTTAAAATCAAGGAGAAAGAGGCAGATCTAGTCCGCCTTACGACTGAGCTTGCACGATCTCAAACAAGCCTGAAAACCGCCAAAGAGGAAGAGCAGGTAAAGAACTGAAGATACTTAATCAATGGCGTTGTAGTACAGCATCTTGTTGATTCCGCGTGAAGGTTGAGTGGGTGACAGCTTCATAGTTAATATCATCTGAATCATTAGACTCATATAGGATTCAAGATTCTACAAGGGAGTTGTACTGCCTGAATCTTCATGAAGAGTTCATATAACTGTGCTGTATATTCATGAGAGTCCTTATGATATGACAGAAAGGCAGCGAGGCTGAGGATTCATTACAAGCTCAAGAGCAAGCACTTCAACAAAAAGTGGGAGAGATGCGTGCATTGCTTGACACAGAGAAAAATCAGGGCTCAGTTGTAAAGGCCATTCTTCAAGCCAAAGAGTCGGGCCAAATAGAAGGAATATATGGCCGACTCGGAGATTTAGGTGCAATTGATGGTAAGCTACGCAATCTTTAGTTTTTGCAATTAGTGAACCATGACGTGAGTAATGCTCAATATGTGTGTAATATTCTTCATGAGTGTGCAGGAAAGTACGATGTGGCAATATCCACCGCCTGTGGAGGCCTGGATTTTATAGTCGTGGAAACTACAAGCGCAGCTCAAGCATGTGTGGAGCTATTGAGGACCAAGCAGCTGGGTGTAGCGACGTTCCTCATTCTTGTGAGTGGAGCAGTATTTCACTCATGCATTTACTGGCTTGGTTTTAGAAGCTCATCATTTTTCTGCTGAATGAAACAAGATATTGACTCTGTATATGACATCTTGGGCACCACTCACATTGGCAAGGCGTCCTTGCAGGTTTTCAATTAGTTACCAATTCTTGATTGTGGAAGCCTTTTACCGACCCTGTGTTATATGATTACAGGACAAACAAAGCGGGCATATTCAAAGGATGAATCAACGAGTTCAGACTCCAGAGGATGTTCCGCGATTGTTTGATCTAGTCACTGTCCGAGATGAGCGTCTACGACTTGCCTTCTTCTCACAGCTTGGCAATACTGTGGTTGCCAAAAATCTCGATCAGGTGCGTCCCAGTATTCGCAATAAAGAGAAAGAATGAACGGCCTTCGATGGCAATCGTGATACTTATAAGGGGACTTCTTACTTATATTTCATGTAACTCTTAATGTTGCTCTCTGGAATGCTACCTCTGCTTGTCTACATTGCCCATGATACTTAATCACTCTATTGCTTTTTTATGTTACATGAGGGCGACTTCAGTACACTGGATTACTGTAAAACGTGCTCACTCTGAGGATTCCATACGTTCTGTTTTGTGACTTCAGGCTACAAGAATAGCTTATGGCCCTGCTGTAGAATTCCGGAGAGTAGTTTCTCTTGATGGGGCAGTTTTTGAAAGATCCGGAACCATGAGTGGAGGCGGAGGCAAACCTAGGGGTGGTCGTATGGGTACTGCTATAAGGGATTCTTCTGTGTCTCGGGAAAGTATGGCAAGTGCAGAGAAAGAACTTGAGAATGTGAGGACGGAGCTAGCGGCAACCCGTGAACGAGTCTCTTTGTCAGCAAATCAGTACCAGTTGGCTCTTAAATCAGTTTCTCAGCTTGAGCTGGATATTGCCAAGATTAAGATGGAGGTAAGCGTGGTCTCTAAGACTATGCATACTTCGCTGATTCTCGGTGCAAGATTCATTCCGCCTTTTCTGAGAGAACTTGAGTAAGCTTGAAAACATATCGCTTCGTCTGAGGCAATACCTGATCCGTCCACACTAATTTTCTTTTTCTTTTGAGCAGCTGGAAGCTCTGAAAGGACAACAGAGTGACATAAGTAAGCAACTCGAGGCTTTGAAGACTGGTGCAGTGCCAAATGAGCAGGAGCTTGACCAGATTCAGTCTCTGGACGCTGAGCTTGCTCAAGGAGAAGCACTGCTTGCTGATCTGAATAAGAAGTCAAGTAAACTACGAGCCAAGGTGCAATTTCTATCCAGCAATTCAATTCCTTTATTCTAAATATAGTAATCTCTGAACGCTATGCTTCCTTCATCATTCACAAATTTTTGTGTGATATTCTTGTTTTGGTTTACCACAGGCCCAAGACCTTCAGCACAAAATGGAAAATGCAGGAGGAGAGGAACTTAAGTTGAAGAAAGCATTGGTCGACAAACTCCAGAAGGTACTGCAATCCCAGCCATCTTTTCATCCACAAATATATGCCATCCTTTAGCAATGGACCTCCATTGAACATGAATCTTATCTTCTTTCTTTTGATTTTAATAATGTGCCTAAGTTTGAGAGGGGCCTTTTATCTGACATGATTCACAAGTGTGGTTCAGGATATCAACAAAACAAGTACTGAAATCAACAAGAGGCAGGTTCAAGTATCGACAAGTGGTAAAACAATTGATAAGCTCAAAAAAGCAATTGAAGATGGTACTAAGGACAAAGAAAAACTTACTCAAGATAAGGAGACTAAGAAAGACGATTTCAAGACTGTTGAAGCTAAAGCTTTTGTGATACAAGAGAAATTCACCGAACTGCAAGAGGTAATTTTCCCCTTTCAGAATTGTTCCTTTTGTGCTGTCTGCTACTGACCTCGACCCCAGTAAATATCTTTCTCTTACCCATTCTGTATACTGTTGAATTTCTATATATAAGCATGCAAAATCTGTTCGAGAGTCGTGAAGTTTTTGTTCTAGTGAGAATCTCGCTTTTATACTCAGCACGGGAATATACTCAGCAGACAACTGTTTTTTCAGGCTCTTGCTAAAAGCACCGAGGAGCTAGAAGTGGCCAAGAAGGAACATCTGGAACGTCAAAAGATTACTAATGAACTGCGGACAATGGAGGTATGCAAATTGTATTTAATACTTTTGTCCAGTCCATCGTCACCAGGCATTCTAGTGAATTCAGTGTTTGTGTCATCGATCGTGGGCAAAAGCTTTTCCCACCGATCCTGTGATTGAACATTCTTAGGTTTGATTTCTTGAGTGCAGCTTGATACTGAATTCAAGCTAAAAGACATCAAAGAGACATCCCGGTCGTGGGAGGGGAAGACAGAGAATTGTAAAAGGGAGTTGAGGGAGTTGAGCAAAAAGTTGCAGGAGCACATCGAACAGTCAGTCCCTATTCTTCCCTGTACTTTCTGTGCTTTCTGTGTATGTTGAATTCTGCATTGGACACACTGATGGTCAAATTAGTCGGTTCTTGAAACAAAATAATACCTTCGCGTTAAGAAGCTTTCACATACTTTGTATCGACTTTTAATTGATCAAATGTGCTGAATAAAGTTCCTTGCTCTGTATTACATGCCTTTATACTTTACATTGAGGTATTGTAAGATATTAATGTACCTAGGACTCGGGACGAAAAAGCTAAATGGTAATTTTAATCCTTCGTACAGAATACAAAAAGAGGGTATTGACTCGGCTCTTTTGGAAGTGTCTCTCAAAGAGCCTTCCGGAGACATCAGCCTGGCACGTGCTAAAGAAAGTGTCAAAGTACTTGAAGCTCAACTCAAGGAGATGCAGCCAAGTTTGGACTCAATTGCTGAGTACGTGCTCTCGCCTGTGTTCCCTATCTCATTTTTGAGTATATCATAGTGTGAGACACATGGTCTGACTATCATATCATCATCTTCACCATCACCAAGGATGATTCCATGAATGATAGCACTTAAGAATTGTGTTTTTTCTTAATGGCATCAGGTACCGTCGTAAGGCTGCCATGTATGATGAAAGGATACGGGAGCTCAATGAGGTCTCCCAAGCGGCTGATGAGATTAAAAAGGGTCATGACGAGTTACGAAAGAAAAGGTTTGTCCTTCTATGTTCTAACTCACTCACAATACTCTTGACTTCTGTAGTGTTCTAGGGTACACAAGGCAGTTTGATATTGGCTATGGAATCCTAACTATAGGCATATCCACTTTTATAAACGTAAGTGATCTAAATGCTATCAAATCATCATAGTTTTATGCTTCAATGACGCAGAGATGCTCATGAGGATCATCACCCCAAGATTTTCTGATTCAACACTTGATTTTATCATGTTGACCTGTTGCAGATTAGACGAGTTCATGGAAGGTTTCAATTCCATCTCAATGAAACTGAAGGAGATGTATCAGGTCTGTGAATATTTCCTGTCGATGCAATTTCGATGATTCAGATGTATGTGATTTTTAGTTATGAGTGGAACTTAAGTTAATGTGGCATGTACAGCACTATGAGCATTAGGATTTTCACTTATTGTCGCCTGGAAATACGTCTTTTTGTTATTGCTGATTGATGTATTTCCTTCGTGTGTATTCCATCATGCTACTACTAACCGGATGCCTCACGGCGTTCCGGAATATCTCATTATGTGATCCAACTTGAACCGGTCTTTTCAAGATGAATTTCTACTAAGACTGATTCTGTTCATTTGTGTTTGTCAGATGATTACCTTAGGAGGTGACGCAGAGCTTGAGCTTGTGGATTCTTTGGATCCATTTGCAGAGGGTGTGGTCTTCACTGTTCGGCCACCCAAGAAAAGCTGGAAGGCTATAGCCAATTTGTCTGGAGGCGAAAAGGTTTATCTCTTCCAAAATTTTATGAATGTCAAAGTGTTATCAAGTTGTTTTGGAGAAAATTACTTCCTCTGAAGTGACAGGACTACCCCCATATCCATAGCTGGTGTTGATCATGAGATCGCTGTTGAGTTGGGTCCGTTTGTAGATATCGAGGCACTAAAAACTGTGGCACTCTGTTTTGTCTTGTGCAGACATTGAGCTCATTGGCCCTTGTATTTGCCCTTCATCATTACAAGCCAACTCCTCTGTATGTCATGGATGAGATCGATGCAGCTCTTGGTAAGTTGACTTAGCAATTTCTAACTTTCTCTATGTAGAGTTTCTTCTACTAGTCTATTGAATATCTTGCTTGTACACCATATCGTTGTTCTACTGAATATGGATGCGACAACCTTGGTTTTGAATTAAATTCCGAAGTTTATAAGCTACGCTGCCAACATTTGCCAGCGCCAGCAATTTACTTTAGTGATGCATTTTACTATTTTTTGAAAGACTCTTTGGTCGGTCGCTGATTGCAGATTTCAAAAATGTGTCAATTGTCGGCCATTACATCAAGGAGCGAACAAAAGATGCCCAGTTTGTTATCATCAGGTTAGCTTACTTCACTTCACAATGATTTCATCCGATTTTTCTAAATGGTTGAATAGAGCATTGAATAATGGCTTCATGGTAGATTGCTCCAGAATCAGCCAAGCAAATTGTAGTATTTTTGCACTTGAATGATCCGAATTGACTGTCATCCCTGTTTTGAACTGTGCACATCCTCAAAATTTATTAGAAGCCAACACCTAGGATGTAGTTAACATCAAATTCCTAGAAGGGTAGTTTATTGCTGACCTAAATTGTTAGCAGTGATGGCAAGACCTTGCCCTCATTGCACTTTCAGACTGTTCAAAGTACTGCATTTGGGGGATACAGTTTCATAAGTAATCTCTTTAGGAGTATCATGTGGTAGTTCTGATACATTGCTAACAATGTTGACTGCTCTGTAGCCTGCGAAACAATATGTTCGAGCTAGCTGACTACCTAATAGGCATCTACAAGACTGACAACTGCACGAAGAGCATTACGATCAACCCACATAGCTTCGTAGTCCCGACAACCGGTGAGTTGTTGACACCTCATTAATCGTGCTAAACCATGCAGCAGCCCTCTCTCTTCAATTTTTCTGTTGCTAGCTTAGGGATAAAGAACCTCTACTCTTGAGTTCTGCCTTGACATGAATTGCTCTTGTTGCCGTACTCATGTGTGCAATTTTTTTCATCTCCAGTTAAGGAGGATTTGCACCATACACCTGAAAATTCAGCTGGAGAAGTTGTGACCTCCAGTTAGCTTTCCCTTCATCGCAGGGTGCCAAGATATACTTTAGGATGTGTTTTTATACTGATAGAATCATGATGTGCCGTAGCTTTCATTTCTTCATGTATCATAGCTGGATAGAGCCGTTATTACAGTTGTGTCACAATAGCCTTCGGCTTGGGAAGTCCAAATGCTTTGGATACCCGTCATTATCTCGTTGACATACCTTTGTACAAAGTCATGGAAATTGGAATGTAATTTAGTACTTCGAGTTTCATGTTATCCTTATCTTGACATCAGTGGTATGTAGCTGGGATAGGTCTAAATCAAGAGGCGTGCCTACCGGCGCCTTGCCTCCTGCGCTTAAATTCCTTGAAACAATTAACACTTCGAGGTAATTAATCAACCACTAAAACTTGCAGGGTATACAAGTCCATGACCAACCAAAACTTCAATGTACTTCACGTACTTTACATTTCAGATACTCAGTGAATATCATTTACAAACAGTAGGATTCGTAGCAAAACCACAGTGCCATTGTTACTGAAACAAGTGGTTGATGGCCTCTTCACGTACTAGGTATATGCTGGATTGGACGGACATGAGGAAGCCACTGTATTGTGATAATCTACTCTGCTTTAACTCCGCTGTAACGATATTACACAATTGAGCGATGGACGCCCCCCATTTTTTATGGGCTAACAAGTATAATCTTGCCAGAGCGTCCGGGCTCTTCCGCTTTCACCATGGCCTGTTTGAACTCGCTGAGATCGATCTTCTCCACTTCCGCAACGGAGATGATCCCTTTGCCTACGAGAGGTGCGACCGCAGCAGCGCAAGCGAGGCTCTTCTCAGCGTTGCTGAGAACCTTACTAGTGATCGCAAAGGCTGTAAGTGATATACCTCGAAACAAGTCTGGAGCAAATAAGGTGGGGTTTATTCCTCCCATCACACCGTAAACCAGAACGCGTCCTCCGTCCTTCACACTGGCCATCAATAATGCCGTCATCGTGCCGCAAACGGCGTCCAATGCTGCCCAGGCGCCCTTCCCTCCAGTGATCTCCTTCACTCTCGCCACTATATCCTCGTCCTTGGTGGAGATGACCTCCTCGGCACCCAAAGCCTTCAGCTCTGCTTTCTGCTCCGAGCGCCTGACTATGTTGATGGTTTTGATGCCATAGTGCTTGGCGAGCGTGATCAATTGCTTGCCGATTGTAGAGCCTGCTGCGCTCTGGAGAAGGTACTCGCCTTTCGGTACTTGGAGCTCGTGCAACAGGCTGTACGAAGTGAATGGATTGATCACAAACTGGGCTGCAACTTCATCGGACATGTCGTCTGGAACTGGCCAGACGAAACCCGCATCAAGGCTGACATATTTCTGGTACGATCCGTTGCCCGTGAGCGTTGCTAGAATGGGAACCACCCGCTGCCCTTTGTGGAACTTCGTAACTCCTTCTCCAACCTGCACCAGCCCAAATTGCATGTCAAGCCTCGAATTGGAACATCATGGCAAGGGAAAAGTATTTTCTGGAGGGGAGTTGGTGCATACCGCATGGACAATGCCGAAACCTTCCGAACCTGGCGTTCCATTGACGGTGCCACCCGTACGAATAGAGAGGTAGTCCGTGGGATTGATGGGACGCAGTGTGATGTGCACCACCACCTGTCCTGGTGAAGGCTTTGGAATGGTTTTCGTCACCAATTTCAATGTGCTCAATGCATCGCCCGCGTTGAAACCATCCTGTACAACTGTAGGATTCGACATGTCTTCGATCTAGCGTTTCTGCCACTCAAGGAACACAATATATCGTGAGTAGGTGCGAATATCTCACAGGATTTTTCGCAAGGGTTTGCGTAGCAATCACAAGAGTTTTCAATAGATGAGTGGACAGAAAGACAGTCAGTGCAGACACCTGATGGAGCTGAACTGAAGTTGTGCGAATTCGGAAGCAGTACGATACCGATTTGTTCAAGTACTACACTGCGGAGTTTAACTTAATTACCGACTTGAAGACCCATCGGCTGGGGCCCGACAAGTGCCTTGTAATCTGGAGCTTGTTGATGAACCACTGGCAGCCGGTGAAGTTCCTAGTCAATTTCGCATCCTCAAACCAACTTCGTCATCAGCTTCCTCTCTTCTCGTGAGCAGGTGTCGAACAATGATTATGATGTGCAAATGCAGGCATCCCCGGAGCTTTAAGTTATTATTTTTCCAAAGCAGGAGCAGCTTTACACAGAGAATGGATATTCCTGCACTTTCCCGGTCAAATGGGCGTAAGTTAAACACTTGCCAAATTCCTTATTATCATATTAGCAAGATTTGAGAGTGTGATTGTGAATATGTGGAGGGATTGATCTGAGAACATGTGATCGTACAAGCATTTCCGGCTTCAACTCGGTTCTAAATTAATTTCAGTTGGGCCCTCATCGATAGATGCAAGCTCTCAGTGGCAATGGCACTGCATGGGTTTCAGTACAGTACTGTACAGTGTTCCTCCTCTGAGCACCACTCACTCATCTATACTGTAGTCGATTGGGTACATTGATATATTACGGAGTACTTGATACCTTGTGAACAAAACGGTATGTGCAGCGCACAAAATATACATAGAGTAATTTCCCTCCTAAAGCTTGTATGTATATTATACCTATTATGTATGTAAAAGACACTAAAAGTACTTAAATGAACTTATATTTAGTGGTTTTATTAATGATACTCCGTAAATATTTTCATGCTTGCACAATACATATATATATAAATATATGTATTATTTTATTTCTTGTATTGTTTTATTTTAAAACAAAAAGTCATTCCCTATGTTTTTTGGCATACACATGCATGACTAAGGTATTTTATTGGAGGCATTATTTGAAGGCCTTCGAATTTTAGGACCCCTTTAATTATGTTAATTTCTAATTTGTAGCATTAATGAGGATCCTATTAGTAATTTTTTTTTAAAAATAATTAGAGCATTTCAAGAACCCTTCATTACTTACAAAATTTAGTTTTTGCAAATCCAAGCATACTCTTTACATAATTATAAAAATGTGTAAAATAGTATGGCGACCACTTGAGAAATGACTTTGCATACTATAGAAACTAAACATATCTTTTTAGCACACACTTTAACACACACAATGTTGAAAACTAAAAAACGTAAATAATTAGAAGAATTCTTCAAACTCTAATAGTGTCTTTTTTTACTATAGTGAATAATAGAACCCCAAAACTGCCATATCAGCCTCAAATCGTCAAAAAATAATATTGGTCTTGACAATACAGCAAGACACCAACCCGTGCGTAGTGTAATTCTATTCCTTATTAGGATCCAAAACATAGTAATCCATTTTTTAAATCCAAAATATTATCTCATGAGTTCTACTCTAAAGCCCCTATGGTGTAACCGCAATTCTCGTTAGTCACCCTACTAACCCTATTGCATCAAATAAATTTTAGACTAAACGATGTCAATGATACATGTTTAATAGTTGCTAAAAATTAGCACATTACAATGACTTCTATCTTACTTATATTCTGAGTAAGAAATGTAGGGATGCATGCATTATTCTAGTTTTTTCTAAAATACACACAAATGGAATTATATAGACTTCATGTAGTTTTCTAAGTGAATGCCATTGAACTCTCTAGGCAAAAAAAAAGGCTACAATACATGGATATTTATTTTACAAAAAATGACCATGGACACTCTGACAATTAATTTTCTTTAATGTGAATATCAAAACTTTGTTTAAAAAAATTTGAGTTTTTCAAACTGAAATTTAGAATGCTTGATTAAGATTCTGTACAAAGGAATAAGGATGCAATGTCAAGTATACAAATGAAAAAAACGGCCATTGCTCTTTACATCATGCGAAATTCTTACACTTTTGAACTCTATTGGACCTCACTCTACTGTACTGTACAGTACTGTACAGTGCCCTCCCAACAAAAATGCTTTTCCTTCATATGGGAAAAGGGGGAGTGGGGGTGGCAATCTTTTTGGGAGGGCACTTAAAATTTATTTATAAGTTCGCTCAGTCCTTAAAAAGGAGGCCAGGAAAAGGTCAAAAAGTATAATGCACCCCACCTCAAAATTCAATTACAAAAGCGTACACATGCAGATACCTTCGTGGGTACATGTATGTATGTATTGGAGTATATTGGTGGTATAAATACGTCTATATGCATACAAATTTTAATACAAATTTCAAATTCTATACTAACTGATTGGGACCAAGATACAGATGCAGCATTATCCCATGTCGTTGTTGAACATCAGGAAATTCAAGCTACACCCTAAACCCTGGAAATTTGAAAATTCAAGGATGGGGTAGGATTTGTTCACTCTGCAATTTTATATTTGAATGTATAGTGTATAGACACCATGCACACTATGTAAATTCAAATCACACAAATGGAAGTGTGGGATGTGCATACAGAGGCTGCCAGTGCACAAAATCGCATGGAGCTCCATACAAACCCCCAAAATCATCAATATCCTAGCTCTTGCATTTACAAATTCACCGCAGCAATTACAGGAAGTGTAATTAGGCTTGGATGATAAAGCAAGCATGATTGACCAGATGACAATAATAAGTTAAGAACATAACCTGCCAGTATGAACTTCAAAGCAATCTCACCATTCAAATAATTTTCATTTTTCCTTATACCTGTACAGAGGAACACATTGGCACTTCTTGTACCAATGTAATCTTTTCCTGAGAAATTTGAAGTACTCATATAACTGCATATCCAATTTGGTCCATTCAGGGCATAGCCACCTCTGTTGCTAACAAGAATGGAAAACTAAATGTGTGTATGTACCCTAGTAGAGACAGATTTACATGGGAAGAGTCGTCATCCTGTTCATAGGCTCTTCAGCGAAAGACCAACTGAATTCTGACCCTTCAATTCCATCGCTTTGCATTCTTGGTTACCTTCCCTTTGGCTTTGCCCTGACTGAAAGCTTGGGCCTTCTGCTTTTTCTGTAACTCTTTCTCAGCCTGGCACACAAAAGGAAGGGGCTGTCAGTGAAGGGCGCTTCTGGCTTGAACGATAGACTGGTGAATGATATGCGCAAAGTCCAAGTGGATGCAAATTAAACTATTAAAGCATACCTTCGACATTTTCGACTTGGCCTTCACAGATGGAGCCTTCAAGTCAAGCTCCTCTTCCCGATCCAGTTCTCTTTGTCGAGCTTCCATGTTCTGCTCCAAGTAGTACTGATGACGCAAAGAGAACCGCATGTCAGAAATGGAAACATCACTGATATGAAAACCAGAACTCTCCAAAAGCCTACAATACACCTAATCTTCACACTACAATCTGGAAGAAAAGTTACGCAATTACAACTGGATCATCATTCAACCCTCCAAATAAGCAAAAAATAGTGAGCCCTTCAAATCTCCACTAACACTACTTTTCCACTACAATATAACTAGCAAAGTTCTCATGATAAATGATAGCTCACTTTTTGCTTCAGCACATTCGGGAACTTGAGATTGTTTTAAGGTACATGCAGTGTGTTTCTTGGGTGGGGTAAACTAAAAGCAAAATATTTGCAGGGGAATTGAGATGCTCTAAGAGAAGTAGAAAATTGAGAATGGCGAAGTTAAGTAGAACATACACTATAATCACCGCTGTAGTCATTGAGGAGATTATCAGCAACTTCCACCACACGATTCACAATTTGCCGAAGAAAGTATCGGTCGTGGGAAACGGCAATCACCGTACCCTTGTACTCCCTCAATGCTTCCTGCAAGGGACAACATAAGTTACCTCAAATTTCTAAGAAGCAGACGAAGCACAATGCCTAGAGTGATTTTGCTTTTTGAGGGCACACACAAGCTTGAAGCACCAAGGGGAAAAAAACCAAGGAACTTGAGTTCCAGCGCCCTTACCTCAAGCATTTCTTTGGAGGGGATATCTAGATGATTTGTCGGCTCATCCAATACTAGCAATGTAGAAGGGGTAACCATAAACTTGCAGAGTGATAACCGTGCCTGCCATGATACATACCATATTAGAAAACACGAAACTCAAAGGACATTTGAGATAAATGAGATTTCCATGATAGACTATGGCACCAGAGATTGCATCATCCATTTGTCCTGTACCTTTTCTCCTCCACTTAAAAAAGCGACTTTCCGATCCAGCATTTCAGCTTTAAAATTGCATCGCCCAAGAAGAGCTTTGATATCATTCATTCTCCAATCCTCCGCAGCCTCTTCTACAGTCTGGAGAACTGTTTTGTTCATATCAAGCGCCTCAGCCTGACACGACAAGCCAACCTTTAGAACCTTTAGAACCAAAATAAATGTATGAGCAATGTATGAGCATGCCGGTATGCATATTGAACGAGCAAGAGGCTCACCTGATTTTGCTCGAAGTAGTTGGGAACGACTCGATATGCACCAAGAGATATCTCCCCAGACGTAGCCTTTTGTGTCCCCATCAGCATCCTTAGAAGTGTACTCTTACCACAACCATTTGGACCAATGACTGCTAACTTCTCACCCCGCTCCACTAGAAGCTGAGCATTCTCAAATAGCACCTGCACACAAAGCAGTGTGCGTGAATGGCCATCCACAAATACTGACTGTGGAAGAAATTAAACCGAAAGTGCTCACACTAAAAACATGAATTCCAATTCTGGAAGTTCCTGACTGAATAGATAACTTCCAAAATTTATTTCCATCCTTCAAAAATGTAGGGTATGATTATTTCCTTCTATTGTTACATTCCTAAATGATTTGTTTCAATCCCTATAGACATGCGAGCAGACACACTAGGGTCAGTTGTGCACATAGCTGTAAAATATCTTAAATTTAAAGCCATCTGTGGTCAATACGTGATAAATTGCTTGTGCCGAGGATGATTACCTTGTCGTCGTAACGAAAGCCCAGTTTCTTAAGCTCCACAACCGTTTTCCCACTGCGCTCGAGCTCTGGAAAACGAAACTTGAGAGGCTTCCGTTCAAATGGCTTTTCGACTACCTGTCCTTCATCTTGCATTTTCTCCAGTTGCTGCATTTCAACAGTGTCTCATTCAGCTCAAAAATCTCCTCAAAATGGTTCCACTAAAAATGAAAATGCAGCACAGCTAGAAATAAGCACCTTCGCAGCAGAGGTTGCACGACCAGAATTCGCTCCGCTACTGAGTCGCTGGATCATCTCTTCAGTGCGCGCAATTTCTTTCTGCTGCTTTTCCCATGCCATACGTTGAGCCTCCACCCAGGCTGCCTTCGCAAGCACATACTCACTGTAATTCCCTGGAAACGTCTGCGCCACACCCATGTCCGTCTCCACGATCTTCGTGCACAACTGGTCAAGGAAAGCCCGGTCATGGGACACAATCACCATAGGCACATCTTGGTCCTTCAAATACCTTTCCAGCCACTCGATACTGTCCAAGTCCAAATGGTTTGTAGGCTCGTCGAGTAGCAGTAAATCGGGATCCTGGTGCAAAATTCACCAGTCAGTGAGATGGATACCCAATTCGGAATGACTCCTTAAAGCACGGCCTACAATTTCGCCCAACCATGACTGTAGATTACATTTATCAACCTTCAACCGATGAAATCTACCTCATGCTAAGATTCCACTTCTGAAAAAAAAATTGGTCGCAGCCTTTTCATAAGATGTTAGGAACGTTTAAAGCATAATCAAAACCATAAAATATGACTTTGAAATTCATCACTAAATCTCCAAATTCACAAAACGACATAGGATGAGCTCCATTTTCTCTTACTATTCCATACTGAATAGGTCACCCTACCTGAAGTAAGATTTTTCCCAGCGCTATACGCATTTGCCAGCCGCCACTAAACGAAGCCACCAATCGGTCGGCATCGTCAGCCGTGAAGCCCAATTCTGGCATCATCTTGTTGATCCTCACATCGATGCTGTAAAGATCGGAGGCCTCCGCCTTCTGCTGCAGGGTGTCTAGTTCGTCTAAAAGCTTCGCCATTAATTCCATATCGTTGGTAGAATTCTCAAGTGCCACCTGAAGAAACAAACTAAACTCAGTCTTATCACTTGGTATAACGTAGAAAATCCATCTGTCGGCGGATCCCTTCCCTATGAATTGAAATGTTACTCATTAACACTGCCAGTGTCACCCGAACATGTGACTAGTATGAAATGAGGAACTTCTGAGTTCCACCGGTATGCATTCCCAAACTCACACAGACCCTATTGACACACTTTCCACCAACACGAGGCTAAGCTCCGTATAACGCCGAACCACAAGATTGTTCATTCAAAGTAACGCTTCTCTGCCCGCGAGTACTCCGAAACCCTAAAAACGCTTCCAAAGCCCATTGACTACCCAACAACAACCTTCTCCAAAGATCAATCTTGACGAAAGCAAAATTCATAACCTAATTTCAAACTCGCAACTGGAAAAACTATGAATTCAAACCAGGTCGACACTTTAAAAATGTCCCCAATTGAGATTCACACCTGCACTTCCTCCATCTTCGACGAAATGTCCACTTCACTCGCAAAAGTACTCATGAACTCCTCTCGCAACGTCCTCGACCCCACAACTTCAAACTCCTGACTCAGAAACGCAATCTTCATATTGGCTCTGGCTTTCACCACATTCCCCTCATCCGCTTCCTCTTTCCCCGCAATGATATTCAGCTGCGTCGTCTTCCCGGCGCCATTAATCCCCACCAGCCCCACTCGCTCCCCTCGCTTCACCTCCCACGACACGTCCTTCAACACCGTCACGCCCTTGAACGTCTTGCTGATATTCTCCAACTTCACACCAGAAACCACAGTCGAGGCTCCAGAACGATCTTTCCTCTGGCTCTCCTTGCTCTGCTTGGACTCCTTGGGCACCTGCTCTTTCTTACTACTCTTCTCGTCCTCGCGAACATAATCTTTTTCAAAAGCTTCCTCCAGGAGGAACAGCGGAACCTCTTCTGTTTTCACAGCTGCCACTCGCAGGCTGTCGCCACGGGAGGCTGTAAACCGACATCGCCATGAGTCGGCTTCTCTGCCGGAGGGGGAACAGACGGACAAACCGAGGCAAGGGATTCTGGAGGTGAGGAGGGTGTTGGAAGGGAGATTGCGAGATTTGGATCGTTGGGATGAAGTGCTCACTTCGTCCGAGGGGGGGGCGAGGTAAGGGTTGGTGAGAAACCGCGACGACGACTCGGCTATGAACGCCATCGCCGGTGAGTGCGGGAGCTGGAAAATTCTCAGGAAGACATGTAAGCAAACTGCAGAAGTGCAAGGAAAACAAGATTGGGTACACAAGAAATGGTCCTTAAATGCGTGAAAGGAAGACTAGGTGCTCAAGAAATGGACCACAAAATGCGAGGAGATGAAGATTGGGTACACAAGAAATGGTTCCTAAACGCAGAAAAAGGAAGATTGGGTGTTCCAGAAATGGACCACAAATGCGAGGAGATGAAGATTGGAACGAAGAATGGAACGAAGATTGGCTGCACAAGATATGGTCCCGAAATGCGTGAAAGGAAGATTGAGTGCTCCAGAAATGAACACACAAATGTGAGGAACAGTAGATTGGGTACACAAGAATTGTCCACAAATGCAAGAAACCGAAGATTGGTTGCACAAGAACTGGTGCGAATTGAACACAAGGGAGATAGAGATAGCTGAGCAGAATGGGCACGCTGGGGACACAAGCCCAGTGAGCAGGAGCGTGATTGTAAGTAAGTTAAAAGCTGCAGCTGCGGATGATGTGATCAATGGCGGTGGTTTTGGGAAAAGGAAGAAATCAAAGTGCAGCGAGGCTGATTGGTTGGCGCCGTGTGGAAGGGATTGGCGCAAACCCTATCCGCAATTCCGCAATCCGCATCCGCTGCGGGCACCGCAACCACTAGATTGCGCCATCCCATTTAGTGTCACCCAGACTAAATTACAAATTTTTCATTTGGGCTTGGCACGTGGCTTGCAGGGGAGCCTATCAATTCTGGCTAGCGGTGCATAAGAGCATGAGGTCCATAAATGGCTCATTTAAGAGCTGAAACTGAATTTTGGGGAGGTGAAACGTCTTGAAATATTTTTCAGGAATTTTTCCTTGAAAGACAAGTGGAATTGGCATCTAACCCAAGTCGTTTCATATTTTTTGGACCTTTGTGGAATTAGTTATGAAATTTTGAAGTTGAAATGGCATAGGGCTTCAAAATCACCCACCTCCTGAAATGTATATTGTTTGTACATTGTTGAAGGCTATGAAAAAGCAACATGTACAAGCAGTGCACATTTGAGGAAGTGGGAAATTTTAGAACCTATGCGCTTTTAGAACCTCCTACCTTACAACTGAAACATAGTTACTATTCTCAAACATAAAGTATTTTTAACCCCTACATGCCCAAGGCTCCAAATTTTGGTGTTGACAAAACTTTGAAGTTTGATAAAACCTTAGCAAGTTATTACTTTTAGTAATAAATTTTAGTAGTTTTTATTTTTGAAAAAAATTCTTTTTGAAGTGTAGTTTTAGCATCAAAAAAACGATTTTTGAAAATGAGTGATTACGGGGGTTTTATACAAGATTTGTGCATTGCAGATGTCCATTGCAAATCTTGATTAATTTTCTTTGTTTAAGAAAAAATCACATTAAAAATTATAGAGTAGATTTTGAGAAGCTTTAAATTGATTGAGCTTATGCATGTTATGTTCTTTAACCTAGAATTTTTTTGGTGACCTCAATTTTAGATTTGACATGTGAAAGAAGATTGAAAGACTTTAAATAACTTTCACAAGTTTAACACCCTCATGGTCAAACATTATAATCTTTCAATCTATAAGTAATATTGTTGTGTTTTCTTTTCCATGTAACCTCTAACATGTCTAGTTTGAATTTGTATGACTACATTTCAAAAGCATAGGATAAAAATTATCAAAATGTTGACTTCTTGTTCAGTTTAGAGCAAATTAGGAATTAATGGATTTTAATGGCAACTGAAAGAGGACTCTGATGTACATGAGCTTACATTATTTTTCTCCTAAAGGACCCAATCATAGTTTTTGGCACCATAGCGTTCTATGTCATATTGCCATGGTTAAACATCCATTTACAAACAAGATTTTCATTTTTTTCCTTTGAAATTTTCACATAACACGTGGTTGAGGAATAACTTTAAGGTGCTACAATTTTCTTAACTTTTGACTACATGGTTAAAAAGTTATTGTATGATATGCAGTTTCTTGATGAGCCTGGGCAGTGCGGGCAATTCAAAAAAATCACTTTTTCCAAAAACAAAAATTCAAAATTGGTTTATATATAAAGCTTTGAATCATTCCGTTTTAATTAATGAGATGAAAGTTATGAGGAATTTTAGTTTACGGGTAGTTATACAATCTTTACTTTAAAATGAAGTTAATTTTGAAGTCCTTTATTTAACTCAATATTGAATATTTTGGGAATAAAATAAAATTAGACAAATGAATGTAGATTTTTTATTGCAACATTACAACCATTGGGATTGGCATTTTTCAATTCTGTGACTAAATTTTTGACAATTTAGTATTTTGAATCATTCTCTACTTCTTTCTATTTACTATTTTTTCAAGTATGATTATGAAATATTTTTTGTTGAAATTTTCCATGTATTTCCACCTTATTTCTTTAAGATATTATGGAAAGATGTGATTTTTCTTTAAACAACAGCCTACGGAATTTTCATCTCAACAAATCCAAAGGCAACTTTTCTGTGTTTATATCCTTTTTTGCTCCATTCATGTAATATTTTATTTTGCTTTGCAACCAATTGCAAGCTTACCAAAAAAATATTTCGATCATTGCTAATTCAATGTACTATTTGTAGAAGAAGATAGAAGAATTTTGGTAGAGTTGCCAGTTTTCATTCTCCAAAATTGCAACTTTTTCCATGCTAGAGATTTTTTTGGCAGGATCCATGCATTAATTGCACACTTTTCATCCAAAAATTGCAGACCTAGCTAAAAAATGTTTTTGTGTGGGTCATATTTTGTGGATGTTTGTGCACAAGAATGTCTTCAAGTTTGAATTTCCAACCCCAAAGGCACTCTACTTACACTTTGATATTCAAGTAAGGTAAAAATCCAAGAAGTGCTCTTTTACTAGATGAATCAAAACATTAGAAGAGATTTGGGGGCATTAGGGGGCCGTTTCAAGCCTGTTCCCCATTCTATTCTCGATGTAGCAAAGGAACGTCGAGTGCTGTCAGAACCCTAATTTTCAAAAAAAATAAAAAAATAAAAAAAATTGCTTCTGAAATTTAAAAAAAAAAGGTTAAAAAAAATTTTAAATCAAAAAAATCAAAAAAATGATGTGGCACTCTCTTGACCACATCGAACTGCGCGTGTGGTAGAGTTCCCAGGCTGGGAACGCCCTGGGAACTCGCAGTCTTCTACACCCCTCAAATCTCTTCTAATGTTAGGACGATTGATGCACTAGATGAATTTTCAATGAATTTAGTAAAAGGAAAATGAAACCATTAGATGTTTTTCAGCCCCTTTGGAGGGCAGTGAGTTTTCCAGAGTTCCCAGCCTGTAAAACAAGTCGAAATTGCACTACAGCAGTTGCGCTGACGTGGCCGAGAGACTGCCACGTCAGTTTTTGGGAAAAACAAAAAAAACAAAAAAAAATTGTTTTTCGTTCTAAGAATTTTTTATTTTTTTTAAAATTTGGCAACGGCGTTCTTTAAGGCCTGGAGGAACAGAGCCGGGAACAGGCCTGAAACGGCCCTCGAGACCCCCTGAATCTCATCTAATGCAAATATTGGACATTCAGCTATAATCTATGAAAGTGAAAGCTAGTAGGTTACTATTTTTGTTTATAGGTGGTGCAATAATCACATGGCATAGTTTTGTAAACAAGCCATGATGTATGACAAAAGTGATCTTCTTGAATTTAAATAGCACACAATATGGTTTTAGAAAGTATCCCTCATTATTTGAAAATGGACCATTGAAAACAAAACATTCATTACCATATTTTTGCTATTGGTAATTGAAAATGGAACATTTATGGCTTCTCATTTGTTTATAATTTTTTTTGTAACTACATTGTCCTTTCTCTTTTTGTCCATATTAAGGTTGAATTTTGTCCCGTGCAACTTTCCATTCTCTTTGGAAACTATGTGGAGACAAGTAATACTAGTCTTCAGTTTTGCATTAATCACACTAGATACTAGACCCTTTTTGAAGAGCAATTAGGGGTGATTTGAAGAACTTAGTCACTTGAAGGACATGTTACTTTATGCCATATTACATTTGTGAATTCCCTATTCTCAATGACAAACTTACACAACAATATCCGGCATATCATAAATGTCTAGATTACATTTTTGGAAACTGTGATTGTGTTGTCAATATATTTCCTATCAAGGAAGGATGAAAACCCCAAACTCATTGTGTGTTGTTCCATAATGCATAAAGTCGTTAATATTCTCAATCAATTTTCAAAAAATTGGTGATATTCCATGACCATTTTGACATTACATTAAGCAAATAGATATGCAAATTAATATGCAATTTGCTTTTCATTCACAACGTAATGCACAGCTAAGTTAGAATTTTCACACCCATTCCCATTCCGCTCTCTAAATCATTTCATGTTCTAAATTATTTCATGTCCTTTTCTTGTGGGTGTCCTGCGTCCTTTTCATGGAATTTTCATTTGAACTAGGCATCAAATAACATCAGCAGAGATATGCACCAGCTCAGTAAGGAATGATGCTTGGAAGAGACCAAAACCAAACACTTCAGTCACACCAATTGCTGCAGCTTACTCTAATCTCACCCATTGTTTGTATCGATTTGTTCCGTTGGAGATGTCTGAACGGAGTATCTTAAGCACAAACGATACATTGTTGACAATTCGTGAAGAAAGCGATGCTCACAGATCACCATCACATCCACATGCTGAATGGACACTGCAATACTTGATGTTTGTCACTGAAAGTCTGCAGCAATATATACCTTCCAAAGTAACGTATACACCGATTCTAGAATCATAAGCATAGAACCAGGCACACAGAAGCATTCAAATCCCTAATTGACAATTCCCCAAATGGGTAAATTTTTGGAGAATCAAATCTTAATCGCATATGGAAGCTGCCAACTGCGGTTACAAAGCCTTCTACAACTAAGTAGCCCTCGAATTACTCCATAACAGAAAATTTAAACTATGATCTCATTGCCTTTCATCCCCTGGGTTCTAAAATACGCTGCACCGGCATGGAAACTCATAACCACATCCAAAACCACCGATTTAGAGCAAGTTTAGGGCTCAGGATTCCAGAGACCCACTCAAGCTTCTAACCCTAAACACAGATTTCCGAAACGAAGACTCAGCCTGGCACGAATCAGACCTGTAAATCGTAAACTTCTTTCAATAAGCAACACAGAAAGAGTGGAGTTCCCCATTGTCCGTCTTCTGCAAGTGTTACCCTAGAATGAAGTCACCGTTCTCTCACTGCCTCAAAACGGCCTGTCTGGCAAGAGCAACTTACTGTATAAGTTAAGTTAACCCATATCGTTTGCAGGTATCACTTCCTCAAACGGGTATAACAACCCACTGTCGCGAGGTAGTAGACACCAAGCCGGGTGCTCAGCACAGAGCGAACTATTCTTTCGCCTTTTACTAAAGAATACCGTGCGCTGGGTACACGTACCGGCATACCCCATTTTTTGGACTGCCCCTCACGGGGCCCAACAAATAAAACAAACAGCATGTCGAGGACCATAGCTGATTGCTGACTTTCCAATGCGAACATGGCACCAACCTATCACCTTTTCCATAACAAGTTGCAACTCATAATGCCAAGCCTGGTTATCAAGGCAGATTTGGCACCATTCCATTGGAGAAATCACCATTTCTATAACAAGTTGCAACTCATAATGCCAAGTTTGGTTATCAAGGTAAATTTGGCACCATTCCATTAGAGAGTCAGAAGTGGGTTATGAGTCATAACCAAGTCCCTCTTTCTACGCCTTTAGATTTGAAAAAACTACAGAAATGGACGCTTGTGATGAAGTATCACCTTTGGCATTATGTAATCCATAACTAGTTGTTGACTTTTTCAACGCTAAGGTGGCACTGTCCCATTGGCAACATGTCACCCTTGCCATTACAAGTTGGAACTCATAACCTTCTTTCCTTTCAACTTGCCTCCTACACTCTTGGATCATGAAGATTAAAGGTTGTGATTGAAAAATGTACAACCGGTTATATACAATAACCAATTCGTTGCTAGTGCGGCTCATTGGTTATCTAATATATAGTTGCCCCTATTTTGGATTGCCCCTATTAAGGCCCAACAAATAAAACAAATAGTACCGTATGTCTACGACCATAACTGCCCCTACATGCTCAAAGCACCAAATTTTGGTGTCAAGACAATACTTTCAAGCTATACTAGTGTGCCTTTGCCACAGTCAAAGTAAAAATAAGTAATTTTCTAGTAGTTTTTAAAGTTGAAAATAACTCAAAAATTCATAACTTTCACACCGTACATCCAAATGCCATTAAACAACGCCCGTGCATCCCTCCTTGCAAAGGGCTTACTAATGGTACCAAAAACGTGATTAGGGGACATACGGTCCATGAGACCTCACCGTAACAAACAAACAAAACAAAACAACACAAAACAAATTAAACAACCTAACTTAAGGTAAGGATAAAACCTAATAGTTTAGATTTTTGAAAAATCAATTTTTGAAGCCTAGAAAATGCGTAAAAATGCAATTTTGAAAATGAATGATTGTGATTTTTCTATTCAAGATTTGGTGCAAAGGTATTCATTGCAAATCTTGATTTTCTAGTGTTGAGGCTCTTGGAAATGATCCTCAAATACACTAGATCTTGGAAGAAAAATCACATTGGAAATTCATTTTTAAAAATTGTAAAGTACTAGATTTTAAGAAGTTGTAAAGTGATTGGGTTTAGACATGTTATGCTCTTTAACATGTGAAAAGAAGATTGATAAACTTCAAATCAATTTTACAGTTTCAACACCCTCATGATCAAACATTATAATCTTTCAATATCCATAGGTAATATTGCTATGTTTTCTTTTCCCATGTAATCTCTAATATGTCTAGTTTGAATTTTTGTAAGGTTACAATTCAAAAAAATTGATAAAGTTTATTAGGATGTTGGCTTTTTGTTTAGTTTAGAGCAAATTCCAAGAAGCTCAAAAAAGGCCTTGGGCATTTAGAAGTAAAATACTTCCTCACTATTGTAGTATTGACTTTTCAATCCTTGGATCAGCTTTACAGTATTTTAACCACTTCTTGCTCCTAAATTCTTGACGTGAGTTATAGCTATAAATATGATATTTTAATAATTTGAGCCCAACTAATGAAATGAAGTTTATCAAGTGTAGTTTTCTAATTAGAAAACTCTTAAATTTTGATATTTTATTGCAATTTGAACTTTGGGCCAATAACCATACTTTGTTGATTTTTAATTTTAAAATGCCATAGTAACTTGGTTTATACAATGAAATTATACTCTATAAAATACATCCATGGTGAACTTTTGAGATTTTTCAAGCATATTTGTATTTGATATGAATTTTTTTCACTTATTCTTTAAAAACTTCACAATAATTAAAAAATTTACCAAAAAAAACTAAAATTTGTATGACCCATAGAAGGCACATGTTTTCATCTCTGAAAAATAAATATAAAAATTTCACTTATACATAGCTGCAAAATGGTAGCAAATAGAGAGAAGAATTGTAAAGCTTCAGTTTGAAATACATATATTGATTTTCCGTTGAATATAACACATCTTATTCTAAGAATCAGAAAATGTCACCTAGATTGTGTTGAATGCAACTAGGTTTTCTTCTAATCAATTGATTTTTGTCACAAAAGATGATCACAAAAGGAGGCCGTATAATGGATGTCTATGACTATACGACATTTAGTAAAATTTGATATTTCAAAGGCAAATAATATTTTTTTGAAATTTTTTTTGTTAACAACATTATTGCATATCACTTTGTCTTCGGTTTACCATACCTTGATTCTAATCCTAAACTTCTTGTAAGTGAATGTTCTCTCTATATTTCTTTGCAAACCTCCGTATAATTATGTTAAACATCTACGAATTTAGAATATCACTAAAAAATTTGGAGGACACCGGAACAAGGTTATAATGTGTCATTTTTGAACTATCTAAAAAAAAGGCCCCCACACTTGTTACTCAATGAATCGAAGCACCTTAAAAACAATCTCATTTTTCCCATTTGAAATACATATTGTACAAATATTACAATCTTCAACATACAATGTCCAATGACTACAAATTCTTTGCAATTGATGCATCTTTAGTATATTAACCCCTAAAGTTCCTTGACTATGTTCTCACCAAAAATGCTCTAAAACTGCCATTTCTAGTACAAGTACCAAATTTTTGAAAAATATCATTTTTGGACACATGTAACCGTAGGATCTTGTAGTACTCTAATTTGAGAATATGTGGAAAAAATTTCAGAAATTTCCATCTTGTAGATTGGAAGATATTAGCATTTGAAGTGGCAAAAGTCCTTTTGGGGGCCTTGCGAAAAACCAGGCAGCTGCACTTCACAAGGTCAGATTATTATGAAAAAATTTCCAAAATGGTTGTGCTTCTTTGGATTCATTCTTCAGGGTAAGTTGGCTACATGCTTGAAAATTTTCAGATTATTTGGAATTGTACAACATAATAGTAAGTAGAAAGAAGTAGAGAATACGTCAAAACACTAAATTGTTAAGAAGTTAATTATGAAATTGAAAAATGCCAATCCCAATGGTTGCAATTTTGTAATAAACAATCTACATCCTACAAATTTATTTTTTTTGAAGAATATTGAAAGTTGAGTGAAATAAACGACTTCAAAGTTTATTTTAGAGTAGACAATCCATAATTGCCCACAAACTAAAAATACTCATAACGTTTGATTCATTGATCAAAATGGAATGATTCAAAGCTTTCCACGTATATATAAATCTAATAAACCAATTTCAAATTTTTATTTTTGGAAAAAGTGATTTTTTCTGATCAGCCCGGACTGCCCAAGTTGAGAAACAAACAACATATTAGGCCATAACTTTTGACTCGTATTTCCAAATGTCATGAAATTTGGTGCATATGAAAGATATCCCTTGTCCCCACCTTCTATAAAAATTTCAGCCCAAAATATGCAAATCTCCAGTCACATGTACCTGCCCAAAATTTCTATGTTGCCAAAAAACGCATGTTGGTCCTTTAGGGGTTAAATGCGATTCTATATGATTGAATAAATAAGATGTTTCATAAATAAATAGCAATATATGTATTTCAAACCACAGGTCAAGAATTTGGTTATTTCTTGCTACAATAAAGGCTAGGCTATAAAGGCTTAACCCCAAAACGTCACAGGCTGAACACTAGAAGTCAAGAGCTATTTTTCACTTGATAGGAAAAACGGAATATATTTTGAAACTGGCTTGTTAACTAAGGACGTCACCGTTAGATTTTACAGCCAACTATCTGACAAATGTGAATGTACAATTTCTAAGTGGATCCATCGTCCAGATATTGATATTATAATGTTTGATGAACAAGTTATTTCAGAAATTTCGGATTCTTAGCATCCAAAAAATGTCCGCTGTGACGTTCAGGGGTTAAAGTCCACTGCAGAAGTTGTGGCCAAATTTAACCCACTCAAGACTATACTCATTTCTCCTACTACTACATGTGACATTCTATGTGAGGGAGGAGGTTCTAAAATAGTTCAAGCTCTAAAAGCATGTTCTAATACAAAGGTTCATATTGCATTCTTCAATGTACCAATAGTACTCATATGAGAGGGTGCGTGGCACTTTTAGAGCCTTAGGTGATTTCCACTTCAAAGTTCATAACTAATTCTATAAGATCCCTAAAATATAAGTAGGGACAAGTGAAGCTACCATTTACCTTTATCTTTGAAGGAAATTTTATAGAAAAATGTTTGGAGAATGTGCAGAACTTCCACAAGAGCTAAATCAATCCTTAACCCCTAAAGGCCCAAAAGTCCCCTCGGGGGACACTTGGGATTTCGGGCAAGCTCGTGCGACCTGAAATTTCGACCTGATTTTTTGAAACTTTTTTTGAATATAGGAAATCACATTAGCTTTCCAAAAATATAATTTTTTTTTCAATCGATGCCCGGGGAAAGAAGTTATGCCGCCCGAAGTCAAAAAAGCAGTTCGCCGGGCAGAAAAAAAAACTTTAAAAAATTGAATTTTTTTTTTTTGATTTTTTTTTCTCAAAGATCATGTTTTTGTCTATATTTGAAGCTTTGATTCATTCTATTTGGACTTAGAATGAGAAAGTTATGGACAATCTTGTTTTTCGGGCAATCTAAGCGTCTTCTTCAAAAAACAACTTATAAAATTCATTTTTGAATGCAATTTTCAAAAAAATTCAAAATTTTTTTTTTGAAAAGGTTAAGTTTGTTTGCAAGAACAATCCCACCGTTGGGATTATGGTTTTTTAATTCCATCTAAGAGCTATTGAAGATTTAGTGTTTTGTTCAATTTTGGACCTACTTCTACTTAACAATTTTTTTATATGTGAAAATCAATTTTTGACATTCTGAAATTTTTTTCCCCAACTCTCAACTCAAATGTTCAACATAGAAATTTTTAACTTTATGGTGTGTAGTGCAAAAAAAATCCACAAATGGCCGTCAAAGTCATCTGAAATTGCAATCCAGAGTTCAAAAAAACTTCTTTTTCCAACTTCAAACGCTTATATCTTCCAATCCGTACAGTCAAACTTCATGAAATTTTTACCACATGATTTGAGACAAGTGAAGTACAAGATCCTACAATTCGATTCTAAAAAAAAAGTTTTTTTTGGTTTAGAGAGTGATTGCAGTAGAAATGGCAGTTTTCAGTGGTTTTGGAGCCAGAAAATGCCTTGGGCCTTTAGGGGTTAAAGGGATGCTTCTCGAGCCCCAATACCTTAAGTTATCCGTCAAGTGCTTGAAACTTTGAAGTAGTAAGAGTTTCATGTTTGAATTCCAGCCAAGCTTTTTACTTGCCATGATAGAAAATTTTGCTCTAACACTAGTCTTGTGTTTTTGAATTGTTCATGCGTTTATCTTTACAGACACCCCCCAAAAAAAATTTAAACGTTTTGGTAGTTTCAAGATTCATTCAAATCTCACAATCGCAATTTCAAAGTTGCTGGAAAGTGACAAGTTTGGTGACACCACATGGGTACGTACAAGTGATGACCCAACTGATTTCTGAGAGCTCCAATGTCACCACAGCCTTCGAATCTTACTGTGCACCAACACAGATCTCAGCCGAAGGTTTTTGCCATTTTTTAATAAAAATAATTGGATTCGATTTCACACGTGTATGTGTCCATGGAATGCTTAGAATCGTCCTATTTGGACTGATGAAGTGAAAGTTACGACAAGTTTCATTTAGCAGGCAATTATATCATATTATCACAAACAATATTTGAAATCATTCTTTTCCCTCTAAAAATATTTAAACAAAATCTTAGAATGCAAAGTGTGAAGTAAGTACTCATTGGAGTTCACATTTTTCAATTAGTTTTTTTGAATTATTAGCAATTTGATATTTCTTGCCCACTTAATTATGGTTCAAGAATGACTATGAGGAATTTGTAGGACATATAGACTTTTTGATAAAAACGTTTTCACCGGGGCGGCCATCATCGAGACTATTCGCAACACATTGGCCCGGATGAGATGGCAACGATCGGTCAACTTATAAAGCAACATTGAAAAACCGACTGGATTTAGTGATTTACAAGGCCACTGCCGAACTGTAGATCTCAGTTTAAATTGAGGTACCGCGGTTTTATATATTATAACAAGCTTAGCTAAAGTGGAGTTTTTAGCACAAACATTCCAAAAGCGCAAATCCAGGTTCCAGAATTCTCAACAACATATAAACGGAACATTGAACTACAAGATGAGGTGAAATTCAATTCTCACGAGCTTCGAATGAACACATATAATGCACTCATCACTAACTGAAGTTAAGTTAATCCTCAGAGCTAACACCTGAAGCAGCTGAGAATGGAAATCTTCGGTAGAAACAACATTAGTTACACGAGGGACTAAACCGCCTGTTCTTCCAGGGACAGAATTGGTGTTCAAAATATACGGAAACTTTAAAAAGGTCAGCATGGACTAAACCGCATGTTCTTCTTCCAGGGACAGAATTGGTGTTCAAAATGTACTGAAACTTTGAAAAAGGTCAGCATGATGAAACATGCATGACGCCAAATCTGATAACCAAACACTGACAGGGCACTGTCCAGTCAAATGGCCGAATGTCCCAATGAAGATGCTGGACCCACACAGACTCCTTCATTGTCGACATCACAGCCACTTCAAAAGAAGCTCGATAACTGCCTGCAATGACGTCAATTGCAAGTACCTTCGAGACTCAACTCCACAAAGCAGTTCCAGGATTCCATTCTGAACGTGTCATGTAAAGCCAACCCTTCATGAACCGAAAGGTCTCCCCGGCATCATTTTGATTGCTTGTGTCAAGAAAAAATTCTGCTGAGTGACAGTCAAACTGCAAAGCATTCAAGAGTTGGGAAACAAAGAAGTTGATGCTGAAGTGTACATACCCAGCATGGGTTGTAAAAAATTTCACATTAGGAATGTGACATTGAAGTCTGGTCGCTCGACAACCATGATTGCCTCTGAAGTAAGACTGACTTCCTTTTAACATAAGCAAGATGATTGTCTACCATCTCAACTGTAGCCCTCTTGCAAAAAATAGAATACTTAGTGTAAGAACCGCTGCCATGTCCAAAGTGTATACAATGTCGCATTTTATACAAAATTTGATGGTTCCAAGTACTCTACACTGGCCCCTCTTTGCAGCTCTTGATTCTCCTGGACATGCTTTGCGCTCGCCCTCCCCGTAATCAATCATCCGAATTGAATCTTGGGAGTCGAACACAACGGGCTCACAAGGCGATGGCCAAAATCGCAGGTTCATCCCCGGCTCAAGCAATCGAGACTGTTGCACATTTGAAGGTGCTAAAATATACGAGACCAGCTACCTCCGAGGAGAGCTCACCACCACAGCTTGGGAAACTGCTTCTTCTGCTTCTTCGAGTGGCTACTTCTTCTCCCGACTTTCGTCGCTGATCGCATCCTCAGTTCTCGCTTCGGACTCTCGGACAACGGAACGTGCGCATGAGAGGAGCCATTCGAAAATGCACGCTGAAGCCAACCGAAAGAGGGCGAAGTAGAAGGCCAAGCCTGGAAACTGGAACGCATTGCAGCGCCGTCAGAGTCTGAGCCTCCGCTAGAGCGCACCCGAGAGTAAAACGGCGCGTATTTCTTCAAAACACGATTCGTCCGCAACGCCATTCTTCCCTTCACACAACAAAGGAATGACCTAATCGTCTACACCCACCCTTCAGACACCTCAACACACAGCTCTCGCCTTCAATTGAAACTCCAAATCCCAAACACCAAACAACCCATCCAACACAGCTTTTCTAAGATTCTCGCACACAACACTCTGGCTGTGGCCTGTCAAAACAAACAAAGAAATTGCCCACTACAAACGACCCTTGCAACAACAAAGTCTCTCTTCCAAGCTGAAAATCTATTGCAAGGATGCAACACCTTATCCTCCCAAATCCTTTATATACCCCTAAAACTCGATGAGCCCACAAATTCTTGCACAACACTCCGTCTTCGACACACGAAGCCGGACATCCAACTCTGTTTCATATGTAAATATAAACGAAGAGCCGCCCCTGAATACAAGCAACTGCAACGGCTAAGTAAGCTTCAAGCTTCTTCCACAGTGCACGAATTGAACTGAGACTTGTTCAGCACTCTTCTGTTCTATTCTTCCCTTCCAGAATGAGCATCCTCTTGCTCCTTTATAATGATTCGGCGGGCGAGGAACTCCAAAGGAAATGAGGGGCGAAGGAACTCGCTGACAACAATCCCCGACAGTGCAGCTGCGTCTGCGCCTTCATGAGTGGTAACTGGAAACACGGGCCGCCACGAAAAAAGACCAGAATGTATGGGAGGTGCAAAGTTTTTATGACGGGCATGTTGACTGCCCGAGTTCAGTAGTATTGGTTGGTGCCTTGGTGGCGCGGTTTGTTTTCATAGTTGGGCAGTGGAATGTTCGGGTGACGTATGCGGTTTTGGATATGATCTCACGTGTGAATGCGGTTCGCGACTTCGAATTATTTCAAATGGAGAGTGAGTGACGAACTGACTGATTCATCAGTCGGTCTGGCTTTTATTTATTTTATTTTATTTTTCTTGTTTTTCTGCTTGGAATGAAGTGCAACCTGACCTCGTTATCGGCCAACGTTCTAGAAGCAGACGGAGAACGTTAAATCGTGCCATCCAAAGTGGGCCCTGCGGACCGAATTTACCCAGGGAATTACTAATTCGTAAATAATTACGGAAAATTTGGAACTTGTCTAAACTTTTAAAAATAATATTTCTGAAAATTTGAAAAAATTTCATTGGTGCCAATTTTGGATATTCAAAAAGTATTCTTGAGAAAATTTATAAAAAGGAACACATTTACAAATGAATAGAAAAAACCAATCCAAAATTGGGAGTGTCAAAAAAGTAGGAAGAGCAAAGTGCCGAAAGTCAAGAAAATCAAAATAAGCTGCCGAATTGTCCAAATTCTAAAATGATATTATTTCAGCACCAAGGTGCCAAATCTGGTCTGAACGTATGGTAGACCGGGTGGTAAACTCAATTTAAAACTTCCCGCACATTGCTTGAGAGAATTGAAATGTGATTGTATTGAGGTAGAAACATCCAAAAGCGTCCCTATTCCCGTTCCTGTATCCTAGAGGTCCACTAAATGTATCCCTGGACATTTGTTAACCCCTAAAGGACCAGCATGCTATTTTTAGTAACATAGCAATTTTGGGCAAGTACGTGTGACTAGAGATTTTCATATTTTAAGCTGAAATTCTAATAGAAGGTGGGAATGAGGAATATCTTTCATGTGCACTAAATTTCATGACATTTCGAAATAGGAGTCAAAAGTTATGGCCTAATATGTTACTTTTTTCATCGAGTAGGTAGTCCAGGCAGATCTGAAAAAATCACTTTTTTCAAAAATAAAAATTTGAAATTGGTTTTCTAGAGTTATATATATGTAGAAAGCTTTAAATCATTCCATTTCGACGAATGAGCAAAAAGTTATGAGGTTTTTTAGTTTGCGGGCAGTTATGGATTCTCTACTTTGAAATATACTTTGAAGTTGTTTATTTAACTCAATTTTTAATATTTTTTGAAAAAAAAAATCGTAGGATTTAGGTTGTTTATTACAACATTACAATCTTTGGGATTTTCAATTTTCAATTCCATTCCATGGGATTTTCAATTTTCAATTTTTTTAATGATTAAATTCTTAACAATTTAGTATTTTGGATCATTCTCTACTTCTTTCTACTTACTATTTTTTTTGTATATGTTGTACGATTCCAAATGATTTGAAAAATTTTAAGCATTCAGCCAACTTGTTTAGGAAAAATAATTCAAAGAAGCACCACCATCTTGGACATTTTTTCATTTAAATGTGACCTGGTGAAGTGCAACTGCCCTGGTTTTTGTAAGAACAAAAAAAGGATTTTTGCCAATTCAAATGCTAATATCTTCCAATCCGCATGGTGGAAAATTCTGAAATTTTTTCCACATCTTCTAAAACTAGTTTACTATAAGATCCTACGGTTACATGTGTCAAAAAAGTTTTTTTTCCAAAAATTTGGTACTTGTACTGGCAGTTTTTGAGTGTTTTCGGTAAAAATATAGTCATAGAACTTTAGGGGTTAATGTGTCCTACAAATGCTTAACTTTGATTTGTTGATGAATTTGAAGGATATATACTTCACTCTGATTCACTGACTGCAAATTTCAGTTCAGGGTGCGCCTATGTGACAGTTTCAGTGGTCTAGGGAGCCGACACTTTGAAAAATTATAGAAATTACATACCACATCCGAAAAATCTAATTTTTTCTTTGGAATATTCATAATTTTCACTCGCTAATACTACAAAAATATTATATTTCGGAAAAGATGCCTCCAACCATGCTGAATCGCTAATATTAACGGTTCTGGGTGTTTCCACCATAGTAGAGGAGACAACTAAAGGTCTGGTGCGTATTTACAGTACATTAAGGTCTACTTCATTTACGAATTTTTGAAATCGCAGGGAAGGGAATTTCAAATCAGCCAATTTTGACAGCCTCCCGAGGGCTCAAAAATTGGTCTTTGGCCATGAAATTTTTACCACAACTTCATCTTTAAGTTAATTATATATATGCCAAATTTCAGGGCCAAATGATTTACACAAAAAAGATATTCAAAATCTCCCAACATGTGTAGCCGTGAAAAAAAATTCACTACTGCCAACTTTGACACACTCCCAAGGACTAACTTTTTTTCTTTTTCTATGAAATTTTTGGCATAGGACCATCTATATGTTGATTACAAGTGTGAAAAATTTCAAGTCCAAAAGACCCCCACAAAAATAGATATTCAAAATCTCCCAACATGTGTATTTGTGAAACAATTTCACTACTTCCAACTTTGACACTATCCCAAGGGTTGAAAAATTGTTTATTTAACATGAAATTTTTATGATGAAATCATCTCTATGACAATAACATGTGTGCCAAATTTCAAGTTCAAAAAATTTACACAAAAAAAAATATGCCAATTCTACCAACATGTGTAGTTGTGAGAAAAAAAATTTCAGCCCTTGGGATAGTGTAATTTTTTGGGTTAAAACTTTCACATGAATGTAGAAAGTCATTCTCACAACTACACATGTTGGTAGAATTAGAATATCTTTTTTTTGGTAAATCTTTTGACCTTGAAATTTGGCATACATTTTATCAATATAAAGATGATCTCATGCCAAAAATTTCATGCTAAAATATTTTTTTTTACAGCCCTTGGGATAGTGTCAAAGTTGGTAGTAGTGAAATTTTTCTCACAACTACACATGTTGGTAGAATTGGCATTTTTTTTTGTTTGAATCTTTGAACTTGAAATTTGGCACACATGTTATTGTCATAGAGATTATTTCATCATAAAAATTTCATGGTAAATAAACAATTTTTCAACCCTTGGGATAGTGTCAAAGTTGGAAGTAGTGAAATTGTTTCACAAATACACATGTTGGGAGATTTTGAATATCTATTTTTGTGGGGGTCTTTTGGACTTGAAATTTTTCACACTTGTAATCAACATATAGATGGTCCTATGCCAAAAATTTCATAGAAAAAGAAAAAAATTTCAGTCCTTGGGAGTGTGTCAAAGTTGGCAGTAGTGAAATTTTTTTCACGGTTACACATGTTGGGAGATTTTGAATATCTTTTTTTGTGTAAATCATTTGGCCTTGAAATTTGGCACACATATAAATAACTTAAAGATGAAGTTGTGGTAAAAATTTCATGGCCAAAGACCAATTTTTGAGCCCTCGGGAGGCTGTCAAAATTGGCAGATTTGAAATTCCCTTCCCTGTCGATTTCAAAAATTCGTAAATGAAGTAGACCTTACTGTACATTGTTTTGTTTCTTTTACTCAAATGAAACGGAATTTCATTGCAAAGGAAGCCAGAATACGAAGCTGCCACGGGAACCACATGTGGCCTGGCGGGAGGGACCAGTGTACCGGTATTTCCGTTTTGAATGTGACTCACTGTAAGATAAGCTTCATTTAGAGAGGTCGAAGTTCCATACTCTACAGTTAGTTAGTTTTTGCAGTGGGTGGGGTTCCGTGGAAGGTTCGACAGCAGCATCAACGCATCTGCCGCTTGCGATGCGGTTCTGATGATGTTGCTGGTGCACCTGCAGCCGATTTTTGGAAGTTAACTTATTTTGTAAATTTGTAGTAAAACGGCAAGCTTCATGTGTCAACTGGCCGCAACAGGAGACGAGGTGGCCTCATCACTGTTGCAGCGGATCTGGGCATCTGGCTTTCTCTTTTATCTTTTCTGCCGAAGAATTGGATTTCCCGACAAGCTATCATTGTTCATACGTGCAGCCACTCAGTCCAAGTTTGCCATTGGTATGCATTTTTGGAATATTTTTCAGAAAGCTTGGCTTGAATTGGCTTCTTCTCGGTGTTCTCCACTCACTGCAAATGGTTGGGAGGTGGGGGTTCAACTTCCAAGTGGGGCCTATGGAGGTTTAACCCTGTAACGTGGGTGAGGTCATTTTGTGGCTTTTGGATGACAATGATGTGTTGTATACAGAGATTGGAAGCATTTTTTCATCCATGTCTTTCTTGTTGACCTTTCATGGTGGGTTATGAAGAGTATCCAATTGAGTTTGTAGTCTTGCCAGTGTTTGTCTTCACATAAATGAGAAGTTAGTAAAAAAATGGATCACAAAAATATGCTATTTTAGCGTATTTTGGGAAGTTGTTGTTCCTTGCTCTAAATCTGAAATTTATCCACAAAAATGATATTTTTTGAGTTTGAGTCCAACTAACAAAATGAAGGTTATCTACTCTAGTTGCTACTCCAATTTGAATTTTGAAAAAATCCTAATATTGAATATTTTATTGCAATTTGAACTTTGGATGTATTTTCAATGTCTATTATTTTTTTTAATTATAGAATGACACGGAAATTGAGTTTACACCATGATGTTTGTCACTATACTGTAATACACACACATGTAAATTCTCAAAAAAATCTAAATTTTTTATGAAGTAATGAAGACATGAAATTCCACCTTTGAAAAATAAATTAAAATAAATTTCATTCATATCTAGTTGTAAAATGGTAATAAACTGAGTGATGGGCAATGAGGCTTGAAATTAGTGGTCATGGGTCCATCCTTTAAGGGTCAACCCTTTAGTGACCGTGGTTGATTTGGGGGGCGAGCTCAATTTTTGAATACAAATCTAGAAAAGGGAAATTTCATCACTACTCCAAGGAAGTAATCCCAGATCAGACCGTAGGAATTGATGTTGTAGGCTTTATCCTTGAAAAAAACAAAAAGTGATCATGATCTAACAGTGCAATTTGTTGTGACTGATCTTCAAAGTGCAATGCAGCGAAGTAGCCTTCAGCTGAAGTAGCATAATACATTATTGCCTATAACTTTTGAAACATGCCTCCACAATTCATGGGATTGTTGGGCAGCTTTTCTATCGTTCTTAGGCATTAATTTCAAATAGAATCACATGAGTTGCTGAATATATATATGCGACTTAAAAGGTATGACTCAAGTCATCCCTCTTGTCTTTGGACAAGCACAGCTACCTTGTTACTGCACATAATTCTCTGAAATTAGATTTTTTTGGAGCGCATGCTGAAGCTCTATTTGCGTTACTCTTTGAGTTTTTTCAAATACCATGTATTAAGGGTAGTAAAAGACAAAGAATCCAAAATTCGACCAAAAAGTGGTCAACCGGTCACTAAAGGGTTAAAGGAAGAGGTCCATGAAGCGCTGGGGCTTTGAAAGCGTTTGCCTTCTGAAATGTTAAATATTTGGACATTTGGCTTTCTCATTGCACCAAAAAAAAGAGGAAGAGGAGTCTATTGAGGAGTCTTATGACCTCCATGAATGAGGAATCTATTGAAGATAATTTGACTCTATGTTTGGGAAGACCTAGTGGCTAGTTCAAAGTTAGCCGGTGGAATAGGGAAAAAAATTGTTTGCAATTTGGAAATATTGGCAAAAAAAATTGGTGAAAAAATCTATAAAATTTCTATTTTGAGTAAAAGATAGAGAAAATAACTGGAATTGTAGTTGGAAAAACCGTACAATTTGAGAATTCTTGAAAATAGCCGGTGAAACTCAAAAAAAATTCTGAACGCTAATTCGACTAAGTCATCAAGCCTTAAAAGGTTTAGGTTGCAGGTGCTATCTTTTGGTGCCCTCCTTTTGGAAATAGACTCTATTAGTAGCAAGAACTTATAACTAGTAAATAGTGGCATGTATCTATTAGTATATGTATCATTGCACCAACAATGTACAAAATTGGGTAGATTTTAGGACGGAGATGGTTTTAGTGACCACTGTGTTTCACTTTCAAAAATACATAACTAATTCCTAGAAGCTCCAAAAAATATGAAACAGCGTGGATTAGATGCCAATTCCATTTGCCTTTCTAGGAAAGTTTACTAAAAAAATATTTCTAGCAATGTAACCTCTCCAAATTAATTTCTAGCTCATACACGGGCGCCTTATGGACCTCCTATCTTACTTCATGAATAAAAAAAAAGTATAAGTCCCTGATATTAGAGATTTTTATTTAAATTTGTCCATATGTTCAATGTGGTGATAAAATGTAGGACAAGAAAGACTATTTTTGTTATTTCTAGTTCTATTGATCCATATCGATCTATTCAAGCTATATAATTTATTATTAGAAGGAAGATTTGGCAAATTATAGGCCCAAGTTCAATAGGAAATGGCAAAAATTTGTCCCAAAAAAACTCAAATCTCATGTAGGCTTGTTACTATCCCGTGGACCAAGTTGGTTTCTAATGACAAATCACCAATATTATTAACCCCTAAAGGACCAAGCCATTTTCAGGCTCCAAAACCACTGAAAACTGCCATTTCTACTGCGATCACTCTTTAAACAGAAAAAAAAAACTTTTTTTTAGAATCTAACCGTAGGATCTTGAACTTCACTTGTCTCAGATTATGTGGTAAAAATTTCAAGACATTTGACCGTTCCGATTGGAAGATATTAGCATTCAAAGTTGGAAAAAAAAGTTTTTTTGAACTGTTTCCTGCAATTTCAGATGACTTTGACGACCATTTGTGGATTTTTTTTGCACTACACAACAAAAAGTTGTAATTTTTTATGTTGAACATTTGAGTTGAGAGTCGGGGAAAAAAATTTCAGAATGTCAAACCTTGATTTTCACATATAAAAAAATTGGTAAATAGAAGTAGGTCCAAAATTGAATGAAACACTAAACTGTTAATAGCTCTTAGGTGGAATTAAAACAACATAATCCCAATGGTGGGATTGTTCTTGCAAACAAACTTGACCTTGTCAAAAAAAAAATTTGAAAAAAATTGAAAATTGCATTCAAAAATGAATTCTATAAGTTAGTTTTTTTAAAGATGCTTAAATTGCCCGAAAAACAAGATTGTCCATAACTTTCTCATTATTAGTCCAAATAGAATGAATCAAAGCTTCAAATGTAGACATAAACATGATCTTTGAGAGAAAAAAATAAAAGAAATAAAAAACTTTTTTTTTTTTTTTTTCTGCCCGATGAACTGCTTTTTTGCTTTAGGATGGCATAACTTTTGTTCCTGGGCACTGATTGAAAAAAAATTATATTTTTAGAGAACTATTGTGATTCCCTATCTTCAAAAAAAGTTTCAAAAAATCAGATCAAAATTTGAGGTCACATGGGTCTACCCGAAATCCCAAGTGTCCCCCGAGGGGACTTTGGTCCTTTAGGGGTTAACATTGTTCAATGCTTCCTTGTGGAGTCAAACATCATTTGTCCTTTTGCCCAACCTTACAAATGTATAGCCATGCCTAAAAATCTTGTTATTTACCAATAAAATAGGATGTCATTTCACTCACACAAGTCTAATATGCAAAAAAAGATAATTTAAATAATTAAAGAGAAGATTGTCACTATTCTATGATTACCTATCTACATGTCATACATAAAAACATTACCAACAATATTAGAAAATTTTATCTTGCCAAAATACAGGGACATTGTTTTGTTGTAGCAAATTGTTGTTCGTCCCATTGGTGCAATTAGCTATTTTGTCTTCCAATCAATCCAAAGGTTCCTAGTGCCTCAAAGCAAAATGAATCTCCATCATTGCTAATCCAATGAACTCTTTGTGGAAGGAAAAAGAGTCTTGGCAAAGTTATTGTCCCTTGCAAAACTATAATTTTGGCCATGTCGAAGTAAATATTTTGGCGTAAAGCAATCATTGTGCACTTTTCATCTCCAAAACATTAGGGTAGACTTATTTAACGTATTGCTAGAGGTGCTTTTAATTGATCACTTTGTCATGCTTCTTCTTGGTTTTCCATTTATCTCTTTAATTTTAGCCCATTTGACTATGTGGATTGAAAGATTATATCATTTGAAATGAAAAAACACACATTTTTTCACTCTTGCAAAATGGGAGTAAGAGACTTTGAGCCTTCTTATATTGGATTGAAAAATTTCTCTTCATGAATTTGCATCTCTTCACCATTGAGTTCTAAATCCTATAAGATACATTCATGCAAAATTCAAAAAGTCTAACAGTTATTGTAATCACCATGCATTGCTAGGAAGTTAAGTGAACTAGCAATACACTAGTAATTTTTTGATGATTTCTTAGTCGTAATCCAATGGTGAAAAGTTAGAGACAAAAATTTGGAATATGTGGGAAAAATTTCAAAAAAATTGAGATCATAGATTTCAAGATAACAACGTTTGAAGTTAGAAGAAAATGTTTTTTTTTTCAAACATGTTCACTATGGTTAGTAGAGTTTTTTTCCTCTTGAATTGAGATTTTTGTGCTAAATGTAATTATTTAAAAAAAAATTGCATACTATATCATAGTAGTTGCCTACAAACAAATTTTAGAAGTATATAAGGAATAAGGAATTTAGCAAAAGATTCTTAAATTGCCCAAACTAGATGCTAATACATAAAATATGTTTTTGGGCAATATAACTTTGATATGCACATCTAATCCTCATTTTCTAAAATTCCCATAAATTCTGTCAAAATTTTGAGAACATTTCATAAAAATTGACTTCATATGACTCTATCCAAGTTTTCAAGTGTTTATTGAACAAACACTTGGTCCTTCAAAGGTTCAATCAAAGCATCAGAAGGAGAAACTAAGTTCAATTCTATTCCAACTCTCCCTAGCTAAACATTGATGTTGATGAACTTTAAAAGCTTTTTAGAATGTTAGCATATATTTCTTTGGGGTTTACGAAGACACTCCCTATAACAAAAATTGTTTTAATTTTTAATTTTTTTTTAAGGTAAAAACACCCAAAATTGTCTTTGTACCCATTCTTGACAAATAGGCTTCTATTGAAAGTGTCCCCAAAAGTGCAATTTAAACCATTCCCATACCTAATTGCAATTGGTTAACTATTCATTATCTAAATTTTGGTTTTATGACCAAGCTGTACGACAGTTTCACTAGCCTAGGGAACTTCCACTTTGAAAATTCATAATAATTACATGTCTTATTTACGAAAATCTTTTTTATGTTTAGAAAATTTATGATTTTCAATTGCTAATACTACGTAAATATTGTTGTTTTTTCTTGAAAAAGGTGAACTCCAACATGTGCTGAATTGCTTACTTTCGGTGTTTTCACGGTTTCACCTAAACCCAACTTGAGTTTCCAGTCGGCGATTCCCGGAGATCGATGCAATGCAGAATTCAAACTGAGCAGCAAGTTTCAGTTGGATCTCTCAGTGTCAGTGTGTTGAGCATCCCAAGATCAAAATTAACGTTGGAATTCAAAATTTCGGTGGTCTCTGAAAGAACTGTTGAAGAGTAGTTGTGCTGCCCAACTAAACTTAACTTATAGTCTGTTGTGCGTGGGAAGTTGTTAGGTCGATCGTGATCGAGATGCCAGGGATTGTGCTTCTCTGCCTTCTCCACAACGTAATGAAATGAGCTTTGGAAATTCAGTTTCTGAGTGGACATTCACTTGCACTGTATGGTAATGTCTACTCTATTAAGTACTGCTTTGGTAGGGTATGAGCTCAAACTAGAATCAATAGATATGAGGAAAAAAAGCCTCAAAACAAATGAAATTTTCCATGGAGAAGATGGTGCCGCTTCAGGTCGTCGTAGTAGACTGGAACAAGTAGTTCCTCGTATTCACTGGAAAATATTGACCAGATTCATGGAGGAACTTCAGTTGTATTGTACTTCCGATCTGCGGAGCATCTCAACTCTGCGGTTCGTGTCCTCACCCGCTTGTCTGTCTTGCCACGCAGAATGGGAGCAGCAGTGCAGCAGGAGCTTCTTCAAGCTCTTCCAACTTTAATAAGATAGGAGCAACGTTGCAACGTAATCCAAGCCAGTACCCCAAAAGTGTTCTAATGAGTCCGGACATAAAGAAATATTCATTTCACAATGTTCAAATTTATGACAAATAAAATTGGGGGGTGAATGCAAGAAACACTTACAAGTACTATTTTGCGTCACACTTTGCACGTTGATTTGTTTTTTGGCCATAACTTTTGCTTTTTGACTCCAAATGACTTAAGATTTAAAAGTAAGGTACTCATGACTATTATACACCTTGCCTAAATTTTTTTGTAATTTTCAAAAATATTTTACTATCCAAAAATAGCCCCCAATTTTTTGTCACACTTGCCAATTTGGAGGTTTTTAGTACTATTTAGTACCCCCAAAAATGAATTTTGAGCTGAAATTTGGAGAAGATGGTCTTCTAGTAGACTTGTAGCTATTGTCCAAAGGAATTCTAAAAAAATTATTAACTTTATGTGGTGTGGAAGTCCACAAAGTGCACTTCTTTGTGCTTGCATTTTGTAACATATAAAATATTATTTTGGAGTTTTTTTAGGTGAATGATCATCTCCATAGAGTTGCTGGAAATGGCCAATTTTCATTTTATGTATTTAATTTTTTTTCCTATTTTTAACTAATTAAAACATCAAAGTATCCATTTTCTTGAGATTTGGCACTTTTCTAGTTCTCCTACTTAGAGAATTTTTCTATGCATTTCCTTTGGTGGTTACCTTCATCTTAAAGGTGTATACATTAGTCATATTTTTTTTAATTTTTTTCAAATTATTTTTCTAATTTTAAAATACTCTAGAAAAAAAATCATGAGTACTATGAAAATGCAACCAAATCGGCATGTGTTTCTTGCATTCACCCTGGGCATGAATTTATAAAAGTCTACTAAGGTAGTCAACGCATTTCTAACCACTTAAGCAATTACGCATCTGGAGTATGGGTTTCCTAAGTGGGAAAACTTTCCCGTGTACAAAAGTAGAGTTTGGAAGGATTCCATAATTTTCTATAATTTTATTTCTCAAAACATAATTACTATGAATAATTTTTTAGTTGAAGATTTTGTTCAACTTATACTAGTCATATAGGTCTTCCTATTTCCAACCACATGCTGGTTGCAAAATCGACCAAGGACTGGTTGCAATATTGAAAGTCTTGCAGTCAATCATAATGCGCCAGAGCTGTACCAGGAATTGTACCATAAGAGATCATTACACTAAAATTGGTAAATAGTGTTGGCTACACTAATTGTCAACAGTAACACTAATTGTGATTTGCAAGGTTAGTGTTAGATTATTATTTACCCAATCTAACACTATTTTAGCTCGATAGTAAAATTAGATGAATGACAGAGAAAGTCATAATTTTTACGAGAGTGCATTTAGTGTTAGATGGGAACTAAATGAAATGCTGAAATAGACAATGAGATGCTGAAATGCTGAAATAAATAATGAAATGCTAAAATAAATAAATGAAATGCTGAATTGCTGAAAAAATGCTAAAAAATGCTAAAAATGCTAAAATGCTAAAAAAAAATGGCAACAAAAAAAAAACACTATTTTTCAGAGGAAATAGAGGAGAGAAAGACAAATCCAATGGTGTCATCCAATGTTCAATCACATACATAAAAAAAAAGATATAGGTGACGGAAGTTTGAAGTGAAGCGGCAGGAAACCATAGAGCGGGAACCACGGAGTATACCCCCCCCTCCGTGAAAGGAGCCTCCTTCAACCGGACAAGGGAAAAGTGGGATAAGCAAGCAAGCAAAAATGAAAGTTTTTTTAGAGAAGGAATTGGACGACGTGAGGCGGAAACCATAGTGTCCCAAAGAAGGGCCAGAATTGGACAATGGGAGTCGAAAATTATAATTTACCAGGGAAGGATCAAAGTTTGACGGCAAGAGGCGGAAAACACAGTTTGCCAGGGAAGGGGCAGAGTTTGACGGCGGGTATAATTTACCAGGGAAGGGCTAGAGTTTGACGACAAGAGGCGGAAAATACAGTTTGCCAAGGAAGGGGCAGAGTTTGACGACGGGAGGGAAGTGCCCCAACACTATTCACACATAAGTTGGAAAATAGTGTTGGGGGTAAAAAACAAGGAACAACACTAATTATCACCCAACACTATTTACCAATTTTAGTATACAGTACTCGTCTCTACTTGGACGGACAAAGAACAACTTGCAAAATCCAAATGGTGTGTGTGATCAGAAATGGGTTGGCTACCTTAATTGAACTTGAATATCTTCTAACTTTTACTTGTAAGTGTCAAACTTCATCCTTGCACTTCTAAGTAATCTTTGTTGGAATTTGCCTATGTGTGTAACAAAATTATACTTTGAGAACGAATAATCATGGTTGCTAAAAAATATATATTAACCCCTAAAGGACTAAGAGGTTGTGAAACGACCAATTGAAATTTTGAGCAGGTTCTTTTGAAGTCAATTTTGAATGAATCTTTCTAAAAATTTAACACAAAGTGTTTCTATATGTTCCCTTCTTGAAAAAATATTTTCCTTCCAATTGGGTTTCTAAATCAAAAATTATATTCCTCAAATTTTTTTTGGTAATTCATGCAATTCATGAAAAATCATCTTGTACTTTTGAAATGTTGCAAGCATGTAACTAATATGATATAGGATGCAATTGTATTAAGAAAAAACTTAAATGTAGTGCAAAAATTTCATTGTAGGAGGAATTAAAGTCTATTGACCATGTCTTGCAGGGTTCATAAAAAATTCTTCTAACTTCAAGTGTTGTATTGTACTTGGATAGCAATTTCAACTCAAAATAAATTTTAAAACGGTGCCAAAAATTTTCTTGATAATTCTAGGACCAAAAAATTAAATCCACAAATAAATTTCATAGTGTGTGGGTGCTTTATTCCCACCCTTGGAATAAGGCGAACACAATCAGGTTCTAGTTGACCTTATTGTATGAAAATTCCTACTGGGTGTCTACAATGTGTAATTATCCAATTACACCTTTCAAGCAATGGATCTTTTGTTGTTGATTTCTACTTGTTCTTTCCTTGTGGCAAATGCTAATCAAATCAAATGAATTAGTAGCTAAGGTTGGTTTTGGCTATGACAACCAAAACTGAGGGCCAATGTGGATTAGTCAAGCGGAAAAGTTTAGTAGCCTAAGTCATAAGGCTTATTTTGCAATTTTCAAAATGATAAAGAAACCTAAACTTGACCTAATTCCCTAAGAGATATCCGCGGATGAAGTTTGATACTAAAACTACCCTCTAAAACTTCATTTGTCGATTTCTAATGTTCTAACTATCAAAATTCACTTTTAATTCTTGGATTATTTTCTATTTTTTAGCTTCTACCTAAATTTTGACCTTGACTTGATTTGGTCAGCCATTAGATGAGATTCACCTACTAAATAAGGCCGTGAGTTTCTTGGAGTTCCTGGATTGTAGGAACTCGGCTGCAGCAGCAGTCTGATGTGACACATGTATTGCCATGTTAGATAATAATATTTAATTAATTTTAAAATATTCTTTTGATTTACTTTTACTTTTATTTTTAATGTTTTGATTGACTTTTTTTTTTTAATTTTTAATATTTTTATATTTTTATATTTTTATATTTTAAATTATTAATTATTAAAATAATCTGACAACGACATTGTTTGTTACAATAAGGGAAACAAGGTTGAAACGGACCTTGAATGCCGAAAAACATCTAATGTTTGGTTGACTTTCATCCAATTCTACCTTACTTTTGGTTAAAACTTCATCCTACTCTAACTTCTTCAATACTAGCCCCTAAAGGAGCAGAGGGGTGTCCAAATTTCCAAAATTCTGAAGATCTATTATAAAATGCAACTTAGAAGAATATTTTGATGATGACTCTCAAACAATATGTGTAAAATGATATTTATAGATCATATCCATACGGTTAGATTAACAAAAATACATACCAATATTTTTCAATAAAATTTGAAGCCAAAAATTGGAAATTCTTTCTAAAATCAATTGTAGATTGAATATTTATGATTTTTAAAAGATTTTTTTTCCTATAAGTTCAAAATATTGAGTTCTAATTATAGTGATTTATGAAGATTTTGATTTGATTTTTTTATTCAAGTCATTTTTGAAGGATCATTTTTTTAACTGAAAAAGTTACTTTTTGAGGCTAGACCTCTCGATACCTTTTGAATTATAGAATATTTGCAAAGCAAAATCTTCATAATCTGAACCATACAAATGTCAAAGAACTAATATAAGAATCTTCAAAACAAATTGATGGATGAAAAAACGCATTTTGGTGAGTTTGGGACGTGTTTCCTTTCATTCATTGTTCAAAATCTGCACTCATGGTCCTTAAGGGGTTTATCCGATTTGTGAGGTTAAACTAGTTTTAGAACCCTGAGACAATTTCATTTAAGATTCTACCCATACTTTGTTCTTTGATTATCTTTTAGTCTGAAAGATAAATTCTCGATCGTTTCTCTGGATTTTGGATTTTACTTCTACTTTTAGGATTAAGTAAATTTATCTTGAAGGCCCTAATTTTACCTTTCTATAAAGGTAAAAATTTCTTATTTTTGACCTTCTTAATAAAATTTATTTATAGATAAATTCTGACCATTAATCAGTTCATCAAATTTTATCTGTCAATTTTTTTTACCTTTGATTTTTGGAATAACTTTTATCTTTCAGCTTTTGACTTCTACTTTTATTTTAGATTCAAAAAAATTCTTTTAGATTCTTTTGGATGACTTTCTAATCTTTCATCTACTTTTACTACTATTTTTCATCCAAGAATAATTTTTGGTAACTTTATCTAATTTTTGTGGTTGAAATCTTTTTTGAAAGGCTACGGTAACTTTCTAACTACTTCTAATTTCACTTTTGGATTTACTAAATTCCTATGGTCTAACTTTAATCCTAACCTTTAATTAAAATGTCAAATTCTAATTTAATGTTTTGATGAAATTTCAAAAAAATTGGAAAAAGAATTCAATTACTAACCTCAAATTTGGCAACTTTGATGATCCTATCCTTGTTAATTGTAACCCCAATGTTGTTGTACGCTTTGTCCAACTCTATTTCAATTCTTTTGTATTTAAATGTCACGTTTTGGAGACTCATATGATGAATTGGAGATGCCTAAATCTTCTTTTCTTTTGGGTTTCTTCTTTTCTTTTTCTTATACGTCTTTCTAATGTTTTCTTTTCCTTTCAAGATATTTTTTGGGGATAAAAATCCTATCAAATCTACTTCTAAATCCTTTGCTAATTTGGTTTAGGAATCAAACAAAAACTCAAGACAAACTTCATTAATCTCTTCCAACTAATAACTAAATTATAGAATAATAAAAAGTCAACTATTCTTCTTTTTGTTGTTTTTCTTTGGTCTAGTCTTGTTTAAGGGAGTCAAACTATTCTCTAACTAGTGGTTCATGTTCACTTCATGAATGTATACTAGACTGTGAGTTCTATTAGTTTGCAACTTATTTTTGTTGGTGAATTGAAGGTGGTGACCTCTCCAAACCTCTCAATTTTCTTTGGAAACAAGCTCACCTCTCAATCTCTTTGATGTTTGAGCAAGCCTCTCAATATGTTCTCGATGTTTGAATATCCTCTCAATCTCTCTGATTTTGAGCAAACCTCTCAGTCTAACTGGATTTTGAGCAAGCCTCTCAGTCCATACAATGAACTTTGGAAATTTTGTGGACATTCACTTGTGCTATTATGGTGTTGCCTACTCCGTTAAAAATTGCTTTGGTAGGGTATGAGCTCAAACTAGAATCAATAGATATGAGGGACAAAGGCCCCCCAACAAAGGAGATTTTCCATGGAGAAGATGGTGCCGCTTGCCTTGGGTCATCTTATTAGATTGGCAAAAGTAGTCTTTGTATTCACTGGAAAATATTGACCAGATTCAAAGAAGAGATTGTACTTCCAATCTGCGAAGCATCTCAAATCAAAGCTTTTTGAAAAAAATTATTCTACTATACCAAAATGAGGTCTAAAATTCTACTTTGAACAAAATTCCTATGTTTTGACAATGAGTGGTTAAGCTCATGTTAATCCTAATTTACATATCCCACATGGGTTGTTTTACATCCTACCACCCTACTTGTATAATGAGCTTGTCTTCTCATCTCTCACCACGCAACTTCAAGTGGCTTTTGGCTGAATATATTGTTTGAGCCTTGGAATTTTGTAGTTGTGTGAAATTTGGAAGAGTTTCTATGTTCAACTCTTGCCAAAAAAAAGAAATTTTCCCCAGTTCAAATTAATTGTGAAAGGAAATTAAGCCAATTCATGTGCTACATAAGACAAAAATGAGCTGTTGAAAATTAGCCGGTTCAAATTCACTACAAAAGGAAAATGACCGCTTCCATTAGATGGAAAAAGCAAGAACCAAAATGTAGGATTGGTTGGACATACTCTTCTCCAATCAACTTTTGGCCTATATAGCGATAGCTACAGAGTGACCAAGCTTGAGAATGAGCCCCCCCACGGCTATGACAATCAACCAATGGCCAACCGACTCGGAAAAATGTGGGAGATTACAAGGAACAATGGTAATACGTGAAGTAAGGTAACTACACCTAAAATTGCACGCTTCCTAAAATCGCACACTGGATATTCTTGCCTAAAATGTACTCCCACTATTCATATGACTCTAATTTCGCTTTTAAATACACCTATGTTTAGCACTTTGAAAATTTGTAGTTTATTCACACGGTGTCCAAAAAATGCATTCTAAGAGAATCTAGAATCCTGTTTTGACTACCAATGGGACCCCACAATTTTTTTTCAATATAATAGTGAAAACCATGCTGAATCATGCTGAATTGCTTAACTGTGCGATTTAAAGAGTAGTTACCTTACAAAAAATTCCTCGTGGTTGTTCGGTAGTGTTGTGTCTCAGTATGGATTATGATGAAAGGGCAAGCTGCAAGAGGAATCCATTTGTTGGGATCAAAGGATTACGTCGGCGGATTGACTTGCATAACTTTGATCGGAAAAATTCCCTAATATATAAGCCTATTGTTCCTCCATTTTTCTTCTTGTATAGTTTGATCATATCATCAATTCATAAGATTGTAATTGCAGGTTTAGTAGCAAATTGTACAAAGGCATTACAACAGAACAGATTAGTATCATCATGCGCTTGAACAACTGAACAAGGGCAAATTGGATACATCATCACTCACTTGTTAGAAAAAATAGAAGAGAAAGGCAAAACTGGTCTATAAATAAAACTCCAAGCATGAAAACAATAACCTTCTTACACAGATAATTGATCACACCTGAATAATTTTGACTTTGCTCAAAGCTGGCTCGATCACCCCAGCTTCAATATTGTTTCTGACTACGCCCTTAATCAAGTCCAACCCATTCCTGTTTCACCAACTCAAAATATCACCAAGATTGCACACATAGAGAGGCAGATTCAGAGTGGCTCTAAATTTTTATTTGTAGTATGATTTGGAATGCCAAACAAATCTTAACCCCTAAATGCCCGAGGCACCAAAATCTGGTGTTTGCAAAACTTTGAAGTCAAACAAAACTCAACCAAGTTGCTATTTTTAGTAGTTTAAAATTTTTGGAAAGTTCTTTGTGAAGTCTAGTTTTAGCATCAAAAATCCGATCTTGAAAATAATCAATAGTGTTTTTTCTATTGAAGATTTTGTGCAAGGGTACCCATTGCAATCTTGACTTCCCGTCGTGTTGAGAGCTCTTGGAAATGAGCCTCAAATACACTAGATCTTGGATCAAAAATCACATTCAAAATTCATTTAAAAAAACTATAGAGTAGATTTTAAGAAGCAATAAGTTGATTGGGGTTATACATGTTAGGTTCTTTAACCTCATATTTTTTTGGTCACCATTTTTTTAGATTCGACTTGTGAAAAGAGGGTTGAAAGTTTTTTGCAGTTTTAACACCCTCATGGTCAAACATTATAATCTCACACTCTATAAGTGATATTGTTGTGTTTTCTTTTCCTATGAGATCTCTAACATGTCTAGTTTGAATTGGTACGGTTACAATTTTAAAAAAATTGATAAAACTTATCAAAATGTTGGCATTTTGTTCAATTTAGAGCAAATTCCAAGTCAATCAAAACAGGCCTTGGGCATTTAGGGGTTAAGGCAGGGGTCTGTATTATCTAAAACAAAAAGCAACACACAAGCAACTCATGTGATCATAAGAAACTCACCCAGCAAGGTGCTGCTTATCAGCCTTTGTTTGAGCATTGGTGGTATGCACGAAGTTTACCAACTAGTTTTGCGGAGTCCTTAGGCTGCATTCACAGTCAGCACCTGATTGTTCCGCACCTTAGTGTTCAAATGAGGCTTTAAATATGGTTGACAGAGAAGGGACGATACATTCCATTGCTGTTATCATTCAGAGCTGAGGAGTGAGGACCTTGGCATGAAGACTATAAATTTAGATTGAGTTCGTCTTAAGATTCCCTTACTAAGACTTTTTCAACAAGAAGCACTGAGAATATGAAAACTGTCCATCGCTGCTACACTTCATTTTTGTTTGCGAGGACGGAAAGGATAATGTAGTACCTTAGGAATGACAAGAAGAGCCTCAGCAAATTCAGCTAAGGTAGGAGGCTCAGAAATTAAGCATCTAAGGGCTGGTCCGCCTTTTTCATGTGTTTCTTTGGACTGTAATATTTTTAGCTCATTTTTCAGACATAGAGAAATTGATGAGGAATCTAACCCAAGTGGTTTCATATTTTTCCGAGCATTTTTGAATTACTTATGAATTTTCAAACAAGTGGGGTCATAGGTCATAGGTCCCTATTTGTGATCCTAGGTCTTTCATAAACGGTTCACTTGCAATTCTAAATAAAAATGGGGAAAGCAAAGAGAATGATTGGCTCTTGCAATTAATAATGTTTTTTTTCCTTAATTCATTCAATGACTATACTAGTCAATTTCAGAACTAACTCATGTCCATTTCACAGCCATTTATAGGGTCCATTCTTAATGCCCGCTCCGTTTTACAGCCTCCTACCTTATAGCAAGTTGCTCTCGTGAACCTAAAGTAGTACGTTGCCAGGTTTTCAAAGTATACCGACAAAGTTGTTTCCACATCTCCCCTTCTTGCTACCACCTGCCACGTAAAAAATAGAAACAAAGAATGGGGGTGAATTGACCCCTCGCTTGTCCCCCAAGTCATTCCGGAGGTGCATGTAAGAAAAAAGCTCCCTATTTTGTGCCATCTTAAATCTATGTTCTTCAACTCTCCTAGCTAATTTGGGGCCTCTGATTGCAAATATGAATTCAAAATTTGCAAATTTTATCATGAGTGAAATATAAAAAATTTCAGAGTTTTCCCTTGGGGCCGAGAGAGGGGTTCAATTCACCCCGGCCAAAGAATGTAGCATTTGGAAATCAACATTCCATTCACACTGAATGAGCTTAAATAGGTTCCATCTTTAGAGTCCTTTCAATGTACCCATTATTTACTTTGTTGTAACCCACAAAATTACTTCGATAGAAAAAGTTGTAGTCACAATACACTGCATGTGAAGAGTAATAGAAAAAAGAATCCAAAAGTTGAGCAACCACACTATTTAATGTATAAGAATCATACTACTTACAATAAATGATTCCAATGTACGTTTCACTGAAAGAATGGTGAATGGAGCATTCCATTTCATCTAGCATATAGTCATCTGCTCCTCTCAATACGATTGAAACCTGCCAAAGGACAAAGAGTCATGACATGAACTCTTTTTCCAACACACAACAGTTCAACACATCCTTAGCTAATTGAATCATCATAAAACAATATACAGATGTAGAACTACATCACCACACAAGTGAACTGTTTCCACTTACGGATTGACAAAAATGTGGAAGAATGAAAAAACATTCAATTCTCTTATATCACTCTGATGAACTCATGGAAGAAAAACATTTTGTTATCATGAAGGAACAACATACAAAATCCTTCATTACACTCCAATTGCAATGGATGGGGGAAAGAGCCAATGGCCTTCCCTTTTACCCACTACATCTAAGTTAGAATCTAACTTGCTTTCTTGAAGCCTACCCACTAACCTATCAAGAGACCTCCTCTCACTGATTTGATCTCAAATTTGATCCTTAGGAGTTATGCCTAAATCATCCACTCAAGACCTATACCAACTATCACCAAAACTTGTTGCCAACTCCCACACTTGTCCCTCATTCCACCCTACCCTCCTCATCAACGTCTTAATTTGCAACTTCCAACCCCTCATAATGTCAGTTGGTGAACTTGGCTAATATGCAAATTGACTAGGCACAAATCCACCTATAACGTCAACAACCAAGTGTTACTTTGTAGGAGTTTCTTCATACAACATTGATGCAAAATAAATGATAAAAAATTTACAATAAAGTGAAACTCCAAAGGCAAGAAAGATAAGAGTGAATGAATTAAGTGTACCTTGTTTAGTCTAAACAATTATCCTTAAATGTTCTCGAGAAAGCTTGCATGCGTTGTGTAGTAATCACAATCTCTGCTCCAATAAATTGGGCACAATATCCCAAATCTTGTTGCTAGGGATTTGAAATGGAACACTAGTTGATCACTGGTCCACCTATGGGAGAGTGACAAATTGCATCAATGTAGGATTAATATGTACTGCTTGACTTTGAGTTGCCGGTCCAACAGAGGGAATGTGCTCCCATCGTTCCCATCTCATATCTCCAAAAGATAATCCTATGGAGATGAGGATGACTACAAGCACCTGTCCCTTACTATTGATCAACAAACCTTGCATCTTCTTGCAATTGGCGCAAACTCTCTGATAAACCAACATCTATAACAACCGATGGCCAATCATGATTTGGACATCGAATAGTTGTAGGCACGTATGACTGATCAGCCTCTTTGTAATTCCTGTTCATTCTACCAAAAGTTGTTGATTTAGTTCCAAAGATCCTTGTTGAGGGTGGGACCAACTCATCAAAGAGTTGACCAAACAAATTAGATGTTCCTTGATGAAGGATACCAGGCACCAACTTCACAATCATGAGCCTCTTCTCTTCATCATACAAAATCCTCATTTGCGGGAGTTCCCCAAAATGACGAAGATAGTCAATTTGCTCAATGTCAAAAGTTGACACAATCTCTACAATAATGTATTGAAGCTCCGAAAATGCATTGCCTGCTCTGCTAGACACCTTGTAAACTTTGTCTAACCTTGTAGTTTGATAATATCACAACCATAATTCAGGAATGCATGTGGTTGCACTTGAATGCTGTTGCTGGCAGTAACCTCCACACTACAATCCTCTCCATCCAAAGAATTCATTCTTGAAAGAAATGACACAAAAGCCCTACAACATTGCCATGATAGGCATCATAAATTTAAAAAGGTTTGAGATAATAATGCAATTTTTATAGTGGGGTAAAAAGAATTAGCCTTGAAAAACATGGGGTTCTAGTTGCTCTTAGATTTAGCCCAAGTCATGAAGGATTCTTTAATCAAATGAAATTAGATTAACCCAACAAGTACAATACATGTGAGACATATGGCAAAATCCAACAAAAGAACTATTTTTCAAAAATATATAAAATTGTATCTTATATTATATAAAGGTTTCTATCCAAATAGCTAATATCCATCTGTCTCGCTGTCTATGTATATGTCTATCTATCATGACCATTAAATCTATTGATATCTAACATCCATATTCAAATATAGATCTGTCATACCCATCTATCCATATTCAAATATAGATCTATTGTGACCATCTATCATATTCAAATTTGTTTATCTATATGTCTATCTATCGTGATCATTACTAGGCCCAAACCGGTTGTTGACTTTTCAAAGCTAATGTGGCACCGTCCCATTGACAACCCTTCACCATTGCCATTACAATTTGAACTCATAACCTTCTTTCCTTTCAACTTGCTTCCTACACTCTTGAATCATGAAGATCAAAGATTGTGATTGAAAAATGTACAGTACAACCGGTTATGTATTAAAACCTATTCGCCGCTAGCTCAGAGCATCGGTTATCTAATACATACTTCACTCACAAGAGTGCCAAAGCATGCAGTGTAACTTAGAGTCAATCACCACATGTCAAATTGGTGAAAGCCAAAGAGTCTTGAGCATATGTTTTGTAATTTTCTTAAGTCTTTGTGCAAGTGCGTCACTCAATGAAGTGACACATTTCACTCAAAAGAGTCATGCAGCCCAAATTTGAAATTTTTTCAAATTTTTTTTGATAAGGTTAAGTTTGTTTGCAAGAACAATCCCACTGTTGGGATTACAATTACACCCCCCTCTCCTAAAATAATGAAAAAAAGGTAATTTCACAGACATATTAAAGACAAGTACGAGTACAAATGATGAATATATATACAAAGCAGATACATATAGGTCCTATATATTTTTTAGCAACGTTAGGACGTTAGAAAAACATATAGTAAAAGTTTCAAATTCAAGAAAATAATTCTACAAATAAAATCACTAGTCAATATCACAGAAACCATTTCATTAACCTCCCCCTCAAAAATGAATGGAAATAACAACAACAATAAGGACCAATACCCCCCTCACTACTCACTCAAGAGAATTAACCCCTAAAGGACTAGCCTGTGTTTTTTGGATACATAGCAATTATGCGTAGGCTCGTATGAATGACGATTTGCATATTTTAGGCCAAAATTTTAATAGAAGCTGTGTACAAGGAATATCTTTCATGTACACTAAATTTCATAACATTTGGAAATATGAGTCAAAAGTTATGACCTAATAATTTTTTTTTGTAAATGGGCAATCTAGGAAGATTAAGAAAATCAATTTTTTCAAAAAAAAATTTGAAATTATTTTTTTCAAGATTATTAGATTTACGTGGAAAGCTTTGAATCATTCCATTTTTATCAATGGGATGAAAGTTACGAGGAGTTCTAGTTTGCGGGCAATTATGTATTTTCTACTCTAAAATAAACTTTGAAGTTGTTTATTTAACTCAATTTTCAATATTTTTGGAAAAATAAATAAAACCATCAGATGTAGATTGTTTATTACAACATTACAATCATTGGAATTGGCATTTTTCAATTCTATAATTAAATTTTTAACAATTTGAATCATTCTCTACTTTTTTCTACTTACTATTTTTTTCTACTATGTTGTACAATTCCAAATGATGTGAAATTTTTCAAGCATGTAGACAACTTGTCTAGGAAAATGATCCAAAGAAGCACCATCATTTGAGACATTTTTTCATAGAAAAGTGAGCTTGTGAAGTGCAGTTGCCCTGTTTTTTGTAGGGCCAAAAAAATGATTTATGCAAATTTGAATGCTTATATCTTGCAATCCACACCGTGGAAATTTCTGAAATTTTTATCACATGTTTTCAAGTCAGCATACTACAAGATCTTATGGTTGCATGTGTCAAAAAAAAGTTTTTTTTCCAAAATTTTGTACTGGAAATAGTCATGGAACTTTAGGGATTAAAGTTATTTCACTAAGCCAATTGAAGAAATATCCTTTAGGTTAAACTATTAAGGGGGGTAATGGTTTTTTTGTTCCAAGCTAAAGTCATCATTCAAGTTTCCATCTTTGTGAGAGGGGGTAATAGAGCTTTTAGCCCTAGAGTTAGGATGGAAAAGATGAAGGCTAAAGTGGTACAAAAGTAGCCCCTCTACCCAAAACTTCCCATGTGTTAAGGTGAAAACACTGATTTCCGTCCCTGTACCCAATTCCGTCACCATATACCAACAGAGTACATTCTTACTAGGAAATGTGCACCATTGGTACATCAGGACGGAATTGGGTACAGGGATAGGAATGGGTGTCTTCACCTTAGAGGGGGTGAAGAAAAAAGGGATCCATGAAGAGGTACTAAACCCAACATCTTTTGCTCAGACTAATAACGTGACTAGTGTGATCCTCTTAGTGTTTTGTATTGAGCAAAGATCCTAATATTAAATTCTTGTGATGTTTTGGTGATTTACATCCTCATAACCAAAATGTACTCATCATTTAGGAGCAAAAAATTTCATTAAATTTGTGTGATTCCGATGCCAAAATGTGTGACCCAAATCTACACATAACTCTGAAAACTTGGACAAGTAAATGGAACAACATTTCAAGTCGCACATCCAGAAAGTTCAAAAGTTGTAGAATTGTGGAATTTAACAAAAATTTAGGACACTTTAAAAACACTCTTAGAACTGGGTTCTCCACCTTCATAACATTTAATAGCCTTCAGAAAGGTTGTCTTTTCCTCTCTAGAGTCCTCGTCCACGAAATTCATCCATACGTCAATAATGTAAGCTCAATACCAAGACAATGACAATACATTTATGGTGGGCTTCATTTTCTTTTGCTAATTCTCAGACCAAACATACAAATCAATAAATAATTGTAGAGAGGAACCCAAAGAGTCCATTGAATAAGTTAATACTCTAGTGCAATCTAACCATTTATCATCATTAACTTATCTTGGGTTCTCAAGTGAGAAGAGAAACTCTTTAAATACACATAGGGTGGTAGGAGGGAGAACAACCCATGTAGGATAAGTAAATTAGAATTTGTAGTTTCTCAAGCACTCATAGTTTAGTCAAAAGTAGAAATTATGTTTGAAGTAAAATTTTAGACCTCATTTAGGCATAGTAGAATAATTTTTAAAAAAAAACTTTGAACTGAAAAAAGTTGGTAAATGAAGATAAATTTCATCTCCAAAAATCCATTTGAAATTTCAAGCCTCCAATCACCAAGTTTTAGACAAAATTCAGAGAGAATGTTGAAAAATGTCAAAGAAAATGTCCATTACAACCCCTCTCTAAATTTGTCCATAACTTTTGATTGAAGACTCAAAATCCCAAACGGATTTTTGGAGATGAAATTTAACTTAATTTACCAACCTTTTTTAGTTCAAATTTTTCTGAAAAAAGTTATTCTACTATCCCTAAATGAGGTCTGAAATTTTACTTCAAACACAATTTCTACTTCTGACTAAACTATGAGTCCTTGAGAAACTACAAATTTTAATTTACATATGTCACATGGGTTGTTCTACCTCCTACCACCCCATGTGTATACCGTACCCGGATAGCAAGTTCAGCTTAAATTAATTAAAATAAAAATGCCAAATTTTCTTCTAATTTTGGGACCAAGTAGCCGAATTTACAAATAAATGTAAAGATGGTTTGCCGAAAATCCATTGAGTCAAATCCCAATCTACCATTTGACAATGTACCTTGAAAATGTTTATTTCACAATATCTTGAAGGGATTACTTCATAGACATTTTGTGAGAATGGAGGGTGGAGAGGTTGTTTTTATAATGAAATCCATTGTCTGTCATGAATCCTCAAAGGATATGGGACAATTTCAAGATTGAGAGCTTGACCACTTATTGTCAAAATGCAGAGATTGTGTTGAATGTTAAACTTCATACCTCATTTGGGTATAGTAGAATAACTTTTTACAAAAAAATTTGAACTAAGAAAAGTTGGAGGATCAAGGTAAATTTCATCTCCAAAAATTCATTTAAGATTTTAAGCCTCCAATCAAAAGTTATGGACAAAATTTAGAGAGGATATTTGATAAATGTTCCTTCCAATCCTCCTTTGAATTTTGTCCATAACTTTTGATTGGAGGCTTATTAAAAATCTTAAACGGATTTTTGAAGATGAAAGGTACCTTGATTTCCCAACTTTTCTTAGTTCAAAGTTTTTGTAAAATGTTATTCTACTATGAAATTTAAAATTTTACTTTAAATAAAATTCCTGCTTTTGACTTAACTATGAGCGGTTGAGCTCCTTCTAAACCTCAATTTACATACCCCATACAGGTTGTTTTACCTCCTACCACTTCACTCGTATAAAGATCTTGTCCTCTCAACTTGCTACAGTCACAATAGCAAGTGGCATTTGAAACTTTTGAAAGATGGAAGCCGAATATTTTTAATTTTCTGAAACTTAAAGCCGAATTTTCAAAAATTAATATTCTAAAGTGCCGAATATTATTTTGGACTTAAATTAAATATTTGGCACTAAAGTGCCGAACCTGCTATCTGAGTACGATATAAAGAGTTGTCTTCTCATTTCTAAACACAATGAATGAATACATCACACTCCAAAGTGAGGAAAATCTAATGCTGAAATCACTAATCTTAATGAATTCATTGGCATTTTGTTTTAAGTTCCTATTTTAATTTTAGTTTCATTTGAAAGTGCTTAATATGCCACTAATTATGGTGTATAGTCTCGACGCAAGCACCAAGCTGAATTCTGACAGTTATTGACAAGTGTCTCTTTAGTTATTGATTGGATGTAGAATATTTCACACCATTTCATTCTTAGGAGGAAATGATGTGGAATATTTTGCACCATTTCATGTGCGGAGGGTTGAACCAGTAACTACTACCAAATGTTATATTAAGACCTAAAAGCCCGTTGTACCTTCGGGGGACAAATGCGTTTTCGGGCAGGTACCTACGGGCTGAAATTTTCTCCTGATTTTTTGAAACTTTTTGTGAACATGAAGAATTGAGAGAGGTGCGTGGCAAAAAAAAATTTGAAATCGGACCTTTGAGCGAGAAGTTATGCCATTTCTTGGAATGCGTGGGGACGGGGGGCAACAAAAAAATTTTGCAAAATTTTGAATTTTTTTTTAAATATTTTTTTTCTCATAGATTATATTTTTGTCTATCTGGAAAGCTTTGATTCATTTCATTTGGATTTGTTATGAGGAAGTTATGGACATTCTTGTTTTTCGGGCAGTTAGAGCATCTTCTTGAAAAAAATAACTTGTAGGATTCATTTTGGAATGCAAATTTTGTAATTTTTCAATTTTTTATTTTTGGAATGGTTTAGTTTACTTGCTAGAACAATCTCACCATTGGGATTAGTGCATTTTAATTCCATCTAAATATATGAATATTTTAGATTTTCCTTCTATCTTGTACCTACTTCTACTTAACAATTTTTTAAAGAATGATAATTAAGTTTTTTTGAATTTTTTTTTCCCCCTAGACTCTCAACTCAATTCTCCACTATAAAGATTTAAAGCTCAAAACTCTGTAGTGCAAAAATTTTAAGTTAAAAATGTTTAAAGTCAAAAAATCTGGTCCCGCAATGTGCTGAAATACTTGTATGTGCAGATTGCAAGATATCGGCGTTTTGTGATCTCTGGCTTTGCTTGATTTCACCTGTCTAAACTTATTTGAAGTAATGCTATGCATACACAGTGTCCGATGGATAACTTTCTCTCTGTATGCACACCATTACTTCACATGTTAGACAGGTCAAATTATTTTTATTCAGTGATCAGCACAGTTCCTTAAATCTCTGATTGACTTGTTCCAACCTTGCGTACCATCCATTCATGCTCACAAAAAGAACTTGTGTTGATAGTTTATTAACCCTGGTAGGACGCCACCTCAGTGATAGGTGCTTGCTCAAATATAATTCAATTTTTGAACCATTAGATGCATTTTTGGACCAGCAGAGAAAGCCATCCAACGGACACTTTGTGCCGCTCTCTTCATAGTTTCGGGCTGCATTTGGCTGGGACACACAGAATGAGGTGAAAGCAATATAATTTCAGTCCCACAATGAGACAGGACAGGCAATGTGACGTGCACTAGACACAGAGTACAGAAGTACTGTTGGTTCTAAGCCTACATTGTGATTCATGTACAAACACGTGTGCATGGAAGATTGGAAGTAGGACGCAACCACGCAGAGCTGTTGTACGAGGACCATCTGACCTACAGTAGACAATCTGACTATGTGGGGTGCCAAAAAAGTGATCCAAACTTTGAAAAGTGGGAGAAATGACAATGAGAGTAGGACAAAACTAAGTTTGCAAAATATTTCAGAATGTCACTGTAGAGCCTGCAGGCCATAATAAACAGGTTTTATTTGGTGTTATGGTAGCTAAGTTGGAAGGCATAACTGGTTGTATGACACTCATGCTCAGTCAGTAGAGCCAGGTTCACTTTCTAGTTCCACAAATAGGAGAGAGTTTGTGAGCTTAGATGTGTTGTCTCTTTTGAGGTGATAGTGATAGTGACAGAGACAAGTACACGTGACGCAATATGGTTGTATGGCACCTCCTGAATTTTTGGGCCATGTGCATTTTTTAATCTTTTATCTGTTTGGGGGTGGGGTACAACATAGTTTTCAACTCATCTAATTATTCCAAAGAAGCAGTGCTCACCAGTGATGATTTGGAAGGTGAGTACCAAAATTCATAAGCGATATATGGACATTTGAATAGCAGTGCAAAGCTAGATCCATGCATAAGTCGTATGCATTTTCAATTTCAGTTTGTGGAGCAAAAGCCAGGTCGAGCAGGCATAGTTACACAAGAGCAGACATAGTTACCTGGAATCCATCGTTTCCTGCATCAATTCGAATTCCATAGGCCTCACGACAGCCAGTGAACACCACCACACAATGTACACTCAACCTTGAATTCATTACTCACAAATGTAAAAATCCTTCAATAGCAAGCCATCGAAACAGACAATGTGTTACCCCCTCCTTGCTTTTTAAATTGCAAAACAATCACAACCACCCTTAAATCTCAAACCGTTAGAAAAGAAGAGAAGATATACATACCTACGCTTCACACCAACAACCCAAGGCAGCTCTTACCCCCGCAAGCAAGAAGCTTCCCTAATCTCTGTACACGAACATGCGGGAACTTGAGGAGAGAGACGAACCCTAAGCTCTAATCTCTGTAGATGGCCCGAGATCCCTCACCGTGCGATGATGATCAACGGCAACTGATTTTTTGGGGAAATTTAGATCGACGGCATTGGGGGGTTCGGTGTTTTAAAGTTGAGATCGACGATGTGTGAGTGTTAATTGAGTCGGGGGCCAGAGCCAGGGCTGTCTACCTCTTTTGAGGAGATAGTTATATAGTTATATGTTGCTTTCTATGCTTTCTAAGGAGAACTTTCCAATTGGACAGATTTCTATGATAGAACCCACTACTTCTTTCTAACTCTCCAATTGACTGAACGTGAGATCTCAACATCCCCAAATTGCACACATTCCAAATTGCCAATTGGTTATGGCCAATAATGTCTCAAACCTCCAGGCTCTCAACCTGTTATCTACTCCATGAATGATTCACAACACGGACTGGTATTTCAGACAGTCCTCATTATTCTTGTGTAACATCGATATCATTTCTGCTATCCCAGTCGTATATACCCAAGTTAAGTGTACACCACACACAGTCGTCCAGTTTAAGAAAAGCAAATGTATGGAAAACTCATCATCTTCACACTCAATGGGGACCAGAACACAACCAGTTGAGCTAACTTCAGTAACATTCGACCATGATGATCCAGGCACTTTAAAGAATTTTCATTCGATGATACATCAGAGCTCAAAATCAGCATCCTGCACTACAGAAAATCTCATAAACTCTGGTACAATACATCCTTGTTACATACATAAGTAGAATACAATGTTACGGGTATGCACCATTCTTATAAACTCTTGCTAATATCATGTATGAAAATGAAAGCTCTGCCACTCTGAGCAGCATGTCCGAATACCTTTCCTGTACCTCTAACCTTCAGGAGACACAATTTCTTTTTACAAGAAATTTACTCTACAAGTAGGAGTCCTGACTAGAATGCGGCTGCCATGTGGGTACCTCAGCTCATGTTTTCAAAAATCTCTTTTGTACTCTTACACTATGGATAAACGCGTACTTCTGTTCATAAGACCTAATTTAAACTCCGTGAAGTTAATTGAATAACTCAGCCACATGAACCAGAAGAAAATCCAGCACCGTCTTCTCCACTTGAAGCTGATGTCGCCATGTACAGCCCGAATGTACTACTTTCTATGATAGATATATACTCTTCATTCAAGTGTGTTGAGAAACCAACGATATTCCTCTTATTCTTCGTCTACAGAATGTATTTACGAAAAATAGGAACAACTCAATAACCGATCATCACCTGGCAGTAGAATTGCAAAAAACCTGTATGCAGCTACAGAGCAATTGGTATTATTGATACCAGTATCGCTTATCCTGTGCAACTTCGAACACCGGCGGAGGCGTCGTTTTCTTTTTCGGAATGTCTATAGGTTTGGACTTGGCTGGCTGCCAAGGGGGAGGCTGCTGCTGAGGGCGAGGCACCACAGCAGTCAGACAGGCCAGATCCTCTGTTTCTTGCGAAGGACTCGCCTTCCCCGCCTCATCGTGTGAAGACTCTTGTGACGATTCTTGATCAGCAGACTTTGACGACGCACGGTTCCACCAGTCCCTTGCCTGGGAGCCTTCGCCCTCCTGTGTCCGATACTCTCCTCCTCCCATGATTCCTCTCTTTACGAAAATCACAACCTTAAGATTAACAACAAAACCTCAAACCAAACCCTAGGTATGTACAAGATCGGCAACTCGATCTTCGGACTGCAAAATAAAACAGAAGCTGAAGCGCTGCGATGTTCTGTAAGCTCAGTTGGTCGAGAAAGATTACAATGACTAAATTCACCCCTCTGGGAGAGCGTGCCTTGATATACTGTCCAACGATCGAGAAAAAGGCGCTGTTACGGACGTGTAACGGAAGTCCGGGCTGTTACGCTGTTGCTTGAGCGGATCGCACACGGCATGCCCCTTTCCGCGAATCCTCGCCGTCGCTCTGAGAATCCGCAAGTCGGGCAACCAATAAAGAGCTGCCACCTTTCTTTAGTCCTCTCACTGTAGCTGATATTTGCTGATCGATCCTATTCACTTTCTATTGCGAGAAAGTGCATCAAAGCCTGTCCTCCCAGTAGCATCTCCAACACACAACCGTGACAAATTTGTGATGCGTCAACGACCACATGGAATCAATTCACCACCTGCGTCAAGCTAAGGCTAAGATTCTCAAACAAGCAAGTCCGTGGAGTGCTGTAGTACTGCAGTGTGACTGCGGCTGTTGTTTACTTATTTTAATATTAGTAGGATGAAACTGCGACTCCGCGAGCTGCTTCTCGCCGAAGGCAACTGCGAACTTGCCGTGAGACAGTGAGACCTACTTGGAAATGTGTACAAAATTCGGCATGTGCGTCATCTACTGCGTCAAGGGTTGTCTGACATGAGAAGACCTGGGAAAACGCAAGGTGGCGGCAGGTTCTGAAGTTGCGGCGGGATCGGTAATTAAGTTAATGCAAGGGACCTTTGATTGTCACGTGCTTCGCGACTCGCAACTTCGCAAGCTTGCGCTCCAAGGAAAATGAGTGCGAATTCCGAAGAATTGGAGTTGCTGAGGATTATTGTTGGCGGCGAAACGTGCTGAATCTACAGCGGAGTGACGTACGTGGGTCAGTGGGAGCCTGAACGGCGGCTTGGACTTAAATATTGGAAACTAGGACGAGACTCGTACTGAGCGAGGCTTGAACTGGAGCGAGGCTTGGGACAGGCTCAGCAAACACTTAGCAGCGCATATATTTACTGTTATTAACATAAATAACTTTTACTAGATTTTGTTGTAATGAAAGAGGGCTCCAACGCACTTCAGTACACTAAGTTATGTACTGGTGTGGCCTGTGCCTACTGTTGCCACAGTTAAAATAAAAGTAAAAGTAATTTTCTGTAATTTCAGATCCAAAAATAACTCAAAAATCCATAACTTTTACACCATAATAACGCAACCAAGAAAACTCATTGTAACATAAGAAACAAATAAAAACAAAACAAAACAAATAGCCTATTCTAAGGTATGGACTGGTGTGTCATGTGATGTTGTCACAGTCAAATGAAAGTCATTTTCTAATTTTTAATTCATAGAAACTTTGAAATTCAATAACTTTCACACTATAAGCTGAAACAAAGTCCAGCACCCCTCTTCGCGAAAACCTTTCCGACAGTATTGATTCCAATAAATCCTGATTGAGTATGATGAAGTCTGACGTTTCTGGGAGGCATCCGGGTGTTCTGATTCCAACATGGAATTGTGCTGTTCTGATCAGGCGTAGTCGAACCACTATCCGGTACAAGCTGTGCGTTTACTGAGAGCGGTTACGATCAAACCAGAACAGTTAGGCAGGAGAGGATAAGAACCCAGAAGTGAGAGAGAAAAGGGGTAGACAGTAGGAGATCAAGGACGGAGGCATGATGTAGGAGCTCAGACAATCCGAAATAAAAGGTTGATTAGTTGATAATTGAAAGCTTCGTTTCTTTGCTTAAGCTCCGAGCATCAATCTAGGAATTAAACTGTTTTTTCATCTTGGTTTCGTTACCGGGACTTCCGAGAATTTATTGAAGGGTGAGAGCCAGAAGTATAGTCAGATCCTTGAGATTAACATAGAATACTGAAGTTTAACTGTCTTAGTAGCGTAGTTTTTTCCTTAAACTCTGGAGCAGGGCCCGCGTCTCAATGAGTGAACTCGGAGTCTTAGTGGGTGAACTCGGGGTCTCAGTGAGTGGAATCATCCAAAGAGCTCTAAGTGGGAATCGAGTCTAGCGAGTGGATCGAGTCTTTTCAAATTCCTGGGTTGCGTCAGGACCGCCTGAGTTTCAGATTGATATACGAGTGAGTAGCAGGGATTAACACTTGTGTCGAATCTTACAGTGTCTGTGGTTTATATTTCCATGACATGACAAAGTTACGTATTATTGAAAGTATTGAAAGTATTGAGAGTAATTATGAGATGAAAAAAGAATGTAAGTTTTGCAATTTTAAGAATTTTGAAAAAGTAGATTGTGCAAGAAAAGACAAACATAGTAAGTGGTTAATTAAGGAATTGATAGAACCTAAAGCAAGGAAATTACATACCGGTCCTAACAAGAAGGAAATAGTCAAATTGTGAGAGTGTAAGATAACTTCCGAATATGTGCTTCCCTCAGTTGCTTGTCGAAGAAAGTTGGTCAGTCATAGCTGAATTTACTAACCTTATGATAGAGAGAGAAGATTCTGAACTTCAACTATTGGAGGAGATTGTGCAGCCGGTAGAATTCGAAACATCTCATTATGGCATTTCTCAGGCATCAGAGAGTTATCAAAATGCTTTAGCATAGTAGGATGAAACAAATCCACAACAGTTTGACGAAGAGCGTTCTCACGAGTGACAGCGCAGAGTGAGTAAATTGTTTGGAATGAATATTGTTACAGGATGAAACCATAGAAGTTGAATTTTGATGGTTCCTGTACCAAGCAATTGGGTTCGGGGGCTGGAGTGATTTTAGAGAATCCAGACGAATCGAAAGAGACTTATCATCGTGATCTTGGCAAAGGATTGACTTGTAATTAGTCCAAATACGCTGCCTTAGTTGCTAGTTTAAAGATAGCCAAGGAAAGGAATGTACATCACATTCAGATCAGAGGTGACTCTAAGTTGATTTGTAATCAAATTTCTAGGAACTAGGAGGTCAGATCTAAGAAACTGTTACCCTTTTATCGAACTGCCAAGCAGTTGACGCACGACTTCAAAACTGTGGAGATTATTCATATACCGAGAGATCAAAATCACGAGGCTGACGCTGCAGCGAAAAATCCATCCAAAATATGAGTCGCAAAATATTCAAATATGTTACAGGCGGGATATTCAAATTACCCATTATAAGTCCAGATAAACGGTGAATTAAGTCGCTTGAAGTGTAGTCAGACTCAATTTGAAATACAAACCTTTGACAGGGAAGATTCCTTAAAAGACTGAAGCACGTAGTTATTGTTAAAAAGATTAAACATATCAATTTAATCATGGTATCCATACCAGTTTTCTCTGGGAAAGAAAAAGAAGATCCTAATCGATTCCTTAAGCAGTATAAGCGCGCTTGCATGGCTAACAGAGATTAGACAGAAGATTCATGGTTAGAGTTATTGCCAATTCACCTCGACGATACGGCATCGTTCTGGTACGACAGGCAAACAATGTCAACAAGAGCAACATGGACGAATCTTACCGAAGCTTTAATAACCGAATTCCAAGAGCGCGAGAGCTATCAAGCTCTATTAGGGACGCTCAATTTGGTGAGACAAAGATCGGAAGAAACTGTGCGTCAGTTCAGTGAACAGGTCAGGGAGCTGCAAGCTAGGATCCAGCGAAGCTTGAGCTGCTCAATCGCGGCTAATAAAAAAGTCCGTCCTAGTACTCCGGACAGTATTGCCGCCAACTTGAGCAGTATTGAAGCTTTGGCCTTACGCAGTTTCGTGGGAGGTTTGAAGCCTACAATTCAAGAAATGGTAGTGCATGGAAGGATCCATCTACATTCGAAGTTGCACTTACATTAGCCCAACGCAAAGAATTAAACTTGAGCAATATTGTGCAAACTCCTCTGACAATAGCAGCAGTAATGCCTATGACCGCAAGCATAAATCAAACGCCACCATATCAAGCTTTGAATAAGAGTGATGTGGTTGGTAAGGACCCTAAGATATCTTAGCTCGTGGCTGAGATGAGAGACTTAAAGTTATTTTTATTGCAGGGTCAGAGCAATAACCGGTCCAAGAGACCGTTAACGGATGCTCGATTGAATCCATCACGAGTAGTTCAGTTCATAACATGTCACAGATGCGGTCGTAAGGGACATTACAAGAGTGATTGTCCTGATTAGGATAAGACAACAGTGTCAAGTAATATAAAGTTAGCGGAGGTTAACTTGGTGCAGATTGCAGACGGCCCTACAACAACTCAAGAAGAGATAGAAATCATGATGACCAAGCGAGGAAGACCACCAAAAGAGCCAATTCAACCACTAGCTGAGAGACATCGTGATAAGAAGAGCAAAACTGATAAAGCTATCCGTAAACCCAAGCGTCGGATCGAGATTAACAATTTGCTGATTGGAAGAGGTCAAACAGAGTATTCCATTTTGGACGACCTTAGCAATCAGTCTGCAAACATCACAATGGGCTAGTTGGTCGCGAAGTGCCCTGCATTGAGGAGAGAACTTTGGCAAGGTATCAGTACACAACAACATAGACCTCCAGCGGAAATTCATGTTGCAGATAGAGCGCATGGCGACCTTAAAGCTCCCCAAGTTGTAGCAACTATCCATTGTTGAGACGTAAAGGGCTGTTTGATTGATGGGGGTGCTGCGGTTAACATCATGGCGAGCTGGTTCATGGAGAAAGCAGAGTTAAAAGCAACCAAGTCCTTGTCCATGCGATTAAAGGTAGCTGATCAAAGATGTGTGAGGTCACTCGGGTAAATAAACCAGATACCTATTACTGTCAATGGAGTTACTGTAAAAGTGGATTTCCATGTCCTCAACATTTCGATAGGTAACAATGGTTATCCATTGATTCTGGGAAGACCATGGTTGTGACAAGTGAGAGCTGTTAATTATTGGGAAAAAGGAAAAATGAAGATAGGGTCATCATTGAATCGAGTGAGCATCCGAGTGGTAAGTGACGCTGGGACGAGCTCATCAAGTTGTTCCACGCCAGAAGGATCATCCGACAAGTCTTCATGGGATTCAGACGTAGTGACATATTCCAGCGAAGATTCAGAGGACTTAGAAACCGAGTTGTATGCTATTGATGTACTACTTCAGTTAGTCAGCGATTTGATGGAGTATTTAGAAGATCATACCATTGGACCATGTAAGAAGAGCGAGTTGTTAAACTTGTTAAAATTTGGTCCGAATTTAACTCCCACAGAACGCAGTGAGTTGGAGCAGGTAGTTACTGACTACGCAGATCTATTTGTAACAAAACATGCCGATCTTCCAGCAATCACAGTCGAAGAGCATAAGATTGAGTTATTACCAGAAGTAAAGCCTGTTAGATCAAAGCAAAAGAGGATGGCCCCAGAGAAGATGGCCGTTTTGCGGGCTGAATTGGATCGTCTTTTAGAAGGAGGATTTATTACCGAAGTGAGAAACACGGAGTGGGTTTCACCTGTGGTGATCGTGCCGAAGAAAGGCGGAAAATAGAGAGTTTGTGTGAATTATAAAGCGTTAAATCAATTTACAAAGAAGGATCGTCAACCCCTAATGCACATCGATGAATTGTTGGACGAAGTTGCAGGTCAAGAATTGTATTCTTTTTGTAATGGGTATTCTGGCTATCACCAAATTCGTATTCACCGCGACAGTGTGCTATACACTACCTTTACCACACCTTGGGGGACTTATGCATGGTTGCGCATGCCTTTTGGCTTGTGCAATGCGGGAGGAACTTTTCAACGTGTTCAACTAAATTTTTTTGCTCCTTATATAGGAAGATTCATTCGAGTTTATCTCGATGACTTTGCTGTGTATGGTGATAGATTATGCCACGTAGAACAAGTAAGGGCTGCTTTTCAAAGTTTAAGAGAGCATGGATGCTCTTTAAGTCCAGCAAAATGCAAGCTCGGCTTTGAGGAAGGACCTTTACTAGGGCATGTAGTGTTTCAAGGAGGCTTAAAGGTTGATTCCAAAAAAATCCAGCGCATACTTGAAAAGAAACCACCAATTTCAAGAGAACAGTTGTCAAGATTATGGGGTACGACGATATATCACAATCGTTTTATAACTAATCTTGTTGGTAAAGGACGGCCAATAAGTTCACTAATCGCAAAGACCAAACCATTTGAATGGATTGAGGAATGTAATCAGGCATTTGAGTACGTAAAATCAAGGTTGGCTAGTGGACCTGTATTTCGAAATCCTGATTGGGGCGTGCAGTTTATATTGAATCCTTCATCTTCTGAGTTCGCAGTTGCAGTAGTCTTAATGCAAAATGATAGCACTGGACGAGCTCATCCGATGTATTATGCGAGTCGACTTATGACTAGTTACAAAGTAAAATACTCATCTATTGAAAAGTTTGGAGTTTCGCTGATGTTTGCTTGCACCAAGTTTAAACATTATTTGCTGGCCAGTCAAATCTTGACACTGGTTCAGTGTGAAACCGAGGGTCTTAAAATATTGGTACAACAAACACATCCCAAAGGAAGGGCTGCCCGATTGATGGCATCCCTGCAACCATACGATTTGATTATAAAAACCACCAAAGGAACCAGAGCGAGTCACGTGTCTTTGCTACTGGACCTGGGTCGACCACCAGAAAGTGTGGAAGGAGCCTTATTGGATGAGTTGGAGTGTTTTGCGTTGACGACTAAATTGGAACAATAAGACTTTGGGTACGCTGATATAATTAATTATCTGAAGGATTTGGACTTACCTGAGGGGCTTATTGCACAACAGATAGAAATCAGAAGAAAGAGTCAACTATATACTTTAATTGACAATGAACTCTACCGAGCTGGCAAAGATGGAATTCTACGTAGGGCGGTGAACCCTGAGGAAGCTGTGGAAATTCTGCATCACTATCACGAAGGTGTCTGTGGCGGGCATTTTGCTACAGATATTATTTCGAGGAAAATACTTCAAGCTGGTTATTATTGGCCGTCCATGTTTGCAGATAGCGCATTCTTTTGTAAAACTTGCCAAAGTTGTCAAGCCTATGGTAGACGATCGATCCCTTACACGGAATTGAATCCAATATACCCGACAGGAATATTTGAGAAGTGGGGATTGGATTTCGTCGGTCCTCTTCCGATGACTGCAAAGTGCAATGAATATCTCATTGTTGATACCAACTACTTATCAAAGTGGTCAGAGGCTATGCCAGTGAAATAGTGCAATAAAAAGGTGTCCGCGGAATTCATATTCAGTCAAATAATTTGTGGTTATGGTTGCCCACTCGAGATTGTTACAAATCAGGGAACCCACTTCATTAATGAGGTCATCACAGAACTTATGCCAAAGATGTCAGTAAAGCATAGACGGGCTAGTCCAAATTATCTACAAAGCAATGGGTTAGTAGAAAAAACCAATGGCATACTAATCGGCATTATCAGCAAAGTAGTGCTTGAGAAGCGACGCGAGTGGGATCGGCACGTAGCGGAAGCACTTTGGACGTATCGTACAGCTCACAAGACAGCGACTGGTTACACGCCCTTTCAGTTAGCATTCGGTAACGAAGCAATATTGTCGGTGGAATTAGAACTAAAGTCACTGAGAGCAGCGATATAGCATGGAATCAGAGATGTGGAAGCGTTGAACAACCGTGTATTTCTTCTTGAAAAGCTGGATGAGACTCGACGTTAAGCGTTACAAAATTACGAAGCTCTGCAACGAAAGAGAAAGCTTTGTCATGATTGCCAAAGAAAGACAGTTAAGTTTACACTAGGAGATCTAGTCTTGATGATTGATCACTGGCTTGTCAAGCAACACGGTCAAAAGTTTAAACCCAAATGGCTCGGACCTTACGTTATTCATCGGCAATTTGACAATGGTTTATATAGTTTAAGTACCCCAGAAGGAGTGATCTTAAAAAAACTGTATAACGGCACCAAGCTTAAACGATATTTTTATCGAACGGCGCAGTCTCTGTGCGCTCAAGGAGCTTCAGAGTCTGGGGAGGAGATGATTCCAGTAAATCCTGATTGAGTATGATGAAGTCTGACGTTTCTGGGAGGCATCCCGGTGTTCTGATTCCAACATGGAATTGTGCTGTTTTGATCAGGCGTAGTTGAACCACCGTCTGGTACAAGCTGTGCGGTTACTGAGAGCGGTTACGATCAAACTAGAACAGTTAGGCAGGAGAGGATAAGAACCCAGAAGTGAGAGAGAAAAGGGGTAGACAGTAGGAGATCAAGGAGGGAGGCATGATGTAAGAGCTCAGACAATCTGAAATAAAAGATTGATTAGTTGATAATTGAAAGCTTCGTTTCTTTGCTTAAGCTCTGAGCATCAGTCTAGGAATTAAACTACTTTTTCAGTACCAAAAATACAACCGGAGGACGCATGGTTTACAAGATCTTGACGTAATAAAAAATAAAAAAATAAAAAGCATATAGACTAATTTAGTGTATGGATTATTATTTGGACACTATTTGAATAAGTTATAAATTTTAATTGAAAGTGTTCTAAAAATCATCACTAGGTTCTATTAGGTTCTATGTTATGATCGTGTACACCTTTTGTCATCAATATCTAGATTCTAAAGTTTATTTTTGATTACAATGTAGGTGTCGCATTTTAGGTAGTGATGATTATAGGTGTACATACTTTGTATAGGGGTTGATGTAAATTTAGAGATGGTTTCACAAAGACTTACATGAGGCTTCACAGAAACTTGAATAAGACTTTCGCAGGGATGGAGTGAGGGCTTAGACAAGGCTTGAATGCTTGAGATTCAAACTAGGCTTGATGCGATTTGAACGAGGTTAGGTGGAGACTTTAATGAGGCTTCACTTTGATGAGACTAGCATTTAATTCCTGAAGTTCTTTAATCTCCCATGAAACTGTAGGTAGGTTCATATAAAGGCAATTTTAAGCAGATGAAAAAAAATTCTTATCAAAGATGCACATTTTCATAAGCTTTCTAAATTTTATTTTATTTTTCCAATTCGGTGTCCAAATAAAAATTATGGGACTTGAAAATTCAAGGGTAGCTTGGACAATGTGTTAATAGAAAGGGCAAACAATTGGACAAGCGATCATAAAAAATGTAAAGTTTTCTTCATTAACTTTGAACACTTAAATCTGACAATCTATAAAGTATAAAATTATTTTCATATATTCTCATAGCGCCATAGTATAGAGAAACAATCTTTGGTTGAAAATGAAAAAGTATTTTTTCATTTAGTTTTCACTCATTACACTATAAATGGTAGTTTTAGAACAATTCTGGAATCTAGTATAAATTCATGAGAATTTTTTTCTTTTTTCTACTTAATGAAGAAAAAGAAAGCTTTGTGTTGACCACTGAGATTTTGATTCTTAGAAAAAAATGAATTGAAATCTTGGTTATTTAGTTGTTTTTTATTTGGACATTCTCTTAATTCAAGATTTTTTTGTGCATGTTAGACACCTCCATTATCTTTGAAAATTGGCATGCAAGTAACTCACATAATTACCTATCCAATGGTCTAAGTTCCCGAGGTTAGATAATGCCTCCTTTTCTACAAAGTTGAGTCTAATTATATTGACCCTATTGGTCAGGGTCCAAAATTTATTTATTTCTACCTTCAAATGCTATAATCTTGGAATCTACATAGTCAAATGATGTAAATTTATTCTAAGAATTCCTACATCAATCTAGTTTAAAATTGTACAATTGAATGTTTGAAAAATATTTTTATATTTCAATTATTGTCAATGCAATAGAAAGTGGCAATTTTAGACATTTTTTTGTGAAAAGAATCAAAGAATTTTAGGGGTGAAGTTCAAGAAAATAATGTGCCAAAAATATCCAAATCTAATGTAAGTATAAGACTTGAAAACTTCAATGCTTAGAACATTGTCACCCTTGCCTATTAAGGATCTAATAGATGACCAATATGGATGAAAGGACTTTGAGCTTTCCAAGTATTCTCCAAGCCCTCCATTTTACATTATTAAGGATACGTTCACAAAATCTAAGTTTAGTGAGAAAGGCAATGATCCTTGAAAAAAATAAAGATATAGGTGTGAACACCAACAAATTATTGGGAGGATATTATTTTTTGTCTAATTATTATTTTGCACCCTATCATTATGTAATTTTCTAATATAGGTCATTAAAGGAGCGGCATAAATTAGTTGTAACTCCCAATTGCAATGAATACATTATATGATAAATTTTTAGCATTTCATAAAAAAATCACTTTTTTGCTTGATTGTTGTGTCAACATTAATTTTTAATATGGAATGACCAACAAAAAATGAAATGACTTGGGGTAGATGCCAATTCCATTAGCCTTTGAACGAAAAGTTATACAAAAAATTCATATGTATTATTGCAAAGATGGGCAATCTCATTAAAATGGCAATATTATTATATAATGGCATGAAAATTGTTTAGAACGGCCATTCTAAGTCTATACCTATCCTAGATGGTTCAAAACAGCCGTTCTAAAATCTATACTGGTCCTAGATGGTGAAAATGGCACACCGTCAAAGTGGCACTTGAAATACCGCCATTTTAATGAAATTACCCATAAAGCTGAAAAAATGTGAATGACTTGGGGTACATGCCATTTTCACGTCTCAAAATTTGTACTTATGCAATTACACAAAGCTCAAAAAAATATGGGAGGACTTGGGGTAGATGCTAATTCTTCTTGTATTTGAAGGAAAGGTTCAACAAAAATTATTTAAGAAGTTTCACCTCCCCAAATCAAAACCTCTCATTTAGCAAGGCATTTGGCAATTGAAATATCCAACAAAGAAATTATCTGTGCATGAAATCCAAACTACCATCTTATTAAAATCTTTCAAAAAAGAGAAATTTTATTATCTATAAAGTTGAATAAATATATTCTACAGTTTGGACTTTACCACAAAAATTGCAGCAAATACATCTGCACTTGATTGAGATGATGTTGCTAGAGCAATGATGGAGTCGAATTTTGGTAGCACAGGAAAAGAATGAAATGTAACATGATCATTGTGTAAGGAAATTAGCGCCAAATCTAATTCAAACTAGTGAGCGGGAAGAAAAATGAGAGACCGCAAAGAAATTCTACGACATGAAAAGATGCGTGGTGCTCTAAGCTAGCACAAATTAAAAATTAAGAGGGATGGAAAAAAGGCCATCTAAATTTAGAAAAACAAAAGCCAAAATTTGCAAGTGGAAGTAGGAGGCACAATTCCAAAAGTTGCAATAGAAGGCAGGGTACCCTATATTCGCCACATGCCATCCAATCATTCGCTACAACCTTCTACAATTTGGGATACGTTTCCAGAAAGTATGCATGCAAATACCATTCCTTGGTTTTCAGTGAGGTACTTCAAGTATACTTGGACCCACTTCTGATAAAAATTCATCAATAAATTCTTAGGTTATTTTCTTACCAAGTTCCATTTAAATCCTATCATTGGCATAAGTATAACTTATTATCAAACAATTAGATACTTTTAATTATACAATTAAATCTAGGATGAACATTTTTTTTATAAAAACTTATTAGTAGAATTCAAAAACCCTCTAAGAAGCTATATTTGGTATTTTTTTATTCTAGTGTTTAGGAATTTTATTAATTTTAATTAGGGATCTTATTTGCAATTATACTACTAGGAAAATTATATGTCCTTTTTTTAAATCTTAATCTTTATAAAGAAGTTACATATCTATTTTTACTAATCAATTCTTAAATTTTTTCTTATCAAAAGGTAGAATAATTTTTTTTCTATTATATATTGTAGCCACCGATAGCCAGAACCTTTCTTTGGCAGCAACATCAAAATGCAATCTAGATTTTGCTCTATCCAACGAAAAATCCAAGACCACTACACTAAAATTGGTAAATAGTATTGGCTATACTAATTGTCAACAATAACACTAATTATGATTTGCAAGGTTAGTGTTAGAACATTATTTACCCATTCTAACACTATTTTAGCTCTATAGTAAAATTTGGTCATTTCAACATTTTTACGAGAGTGCATTTAGTGTTAGATGGGAACAAAATATTGAAGTTGGAATGGTGGGAAAAAAGCGGTGTATGAAATGTTGAAATAAGCAATGAAGTGCTGAAATAGACAATGAGATGCTGAAATGCTAAAATAAATAATGAGATGCTGAAATGCTGAAATAAATAATGAAATGTTCAAATGCTAAAATAAATAATGAAATGCTGAATTGCTGAAATAGACAATGAAATGTTGAAATGCTGAAATCTTTCATAGTGTATGTATAAGTTGCTAAATATAGCAACAATAAAAAATACAACATAATAATCCTAGCTGTAGGCCAAAAATTAAAAGAAAAATATAGTAAAATAGCAAAAAGGATTTTTAAACTGCCCTATTGAAATTGGGCAGTTCTTGCCCTTGGAAGTATTGCAAATGTTTTGCAATTATCTCTTGGAGATGTAGAAACAATTGTCCTACACTCCAAGATCCATCAAGTCCTAATGTCAAGCCACAATGAATCATTGCTTTTCTAGCATAGGACATGTTGTCACCATCCACCTCTCGATTAACATCTTCTACACTATCAACAACCAATTGTAGAAAAAAACGTTTACCAGGATTTGTCAACTTCCCTGACCATTGTCCATCTGTCCGGGGTGCATTTTGCCAAGCATTTAGTTGTATCAACTCAATTTTCTTGGCTTTCCACTGTCTTGTCCATGCATCTTTGATTTTTGAAATGAGAAATGTATTTGCTAGTTGGCAAAGGTGAGTAGAACATGGAGGCAAAAATTTGAAAACTGTATTTTTGACAGCTAGGACAACAGCCAATCAGGGGTGATAGTATGGCCGCTACAATGATCAAGCCATATGATCTTCATACGTTGATGAAGATCGACTTGATATGCACGAGGGTCCAAAAAGAATTCGGGAAGATGGTTTGGTCCATCCAGCCTTTAGGGCCCATTCTATAAGAAACCCTAGGAATATTATCAATCAAACCCCGTATAGGATAGCTCCTATTTTCATTTGAGAAAATGAGCATAAGAGCTTCTATTGTGGCACAACAGCCTTTTGAAATGTGAACCACCACAGTCATGGACTCCCCACCCAAGACAACTTCAGCGTATTTGACAGTTGTATCTCCCCGAAATCCTAAAGTTCGGCCATTGTCAAGATTGACAACAAAATACGTTTCATCCAAGTTTTCCATGAGATTTTCATCAAATTCCCTGGATGAAAATCCCCTTCGTAAGACCCCCAAATGGTAGGCGGTTTGCATTTCGATTTGAAGCTCCTTTTTAGGGCTACAAGTCAAACAACCACGTTGGAATAGAAGGACTATATTGTGGTTATCTATGAACTGATTGATCTAATTTGCTGTGATTTTGTTGACCAACAAAACATTGTCTTTGGGATCGACAGAATGGGCTGTGAAAATGAACTCAGGAGCTACAAGAATGGAAAGGGTCAATTCACGAAGTAGATGAGAGGAAAATTTGACACCTGATTTGCGAAGGCAGTTGAATTCTTCAAGTAATATAGGATGTAAATATTGCACCCATCCGCTCTTCTTTTTGCCTTGACATGTCTGGCCTTTGAAGAATGGTGCCTCCTATTGCCCAAACAGACAAGAGAATGGAGTGATGGGGCCTGCAATATCTTTATGAAATTGGTAATGTTGCTGCCACCATCGGCTGACTTTCATGAGGTTGGTAGGGCATTGGCTACGGAAGTATTCTGAAAATGCTTGAATGACCTGACCATTGAGGCCAGCCAAGCCGTGAACGATGCCATCCGCAATCATCCAAAAAGTCACAGATCGACGAGTGGCAAGTGGGAGGCGGTCCATGGTCGGCTACAAAAAAAAGTAAAAATGTGGCTATAAAAAAAAGTGGCGACCGGAAAAAAACATTATTTTTTAGAGGAAATAAAGGAGAAAAAGACAAATCCAATGGTGTCATCCAATGTTCAATCACATACCTCAATAAAAAGATATAGGCGTCGGAAGTTTGAAATCAAGCAGCGGGAAACCACGGAGTATAACCCCCCCCTCGTAGAAGGAGCGCCCTTGATGGATCGGAGAGCTCTCCACCTCTCCTCACAATCTCTCCAAGGTGGTCACCGGACAAGGGAAGAGCGAGGCAAGGAAGCAAGCGGAAAAAAAAAATTCTAGAGAAGGGAGGGCCAAAATTTGATGACAGGAGGTGCGGGCGCTAGATTATCCATCCTTGGTAATAAAGCAAATACGACCAAGTTCTTAGCTTTTATCCACTTTTTAATTTAAGGGGTGTTGTAAGCGCTGTTCACTGTGCCTTTCAAGCAATGGATCTTTTGCTACTGTTTCCTAAGTGTCGTGAATGGACAAAAAAAATGCCTAGAAATGCATGTGGTGACTTCCAAGCTAACTGTCGATGATCAAGGGTTGCGGTAATCTAATGGTGAAATCCTACCGTACTAACTATCTATCCTATATTTAGTGTAGACTAGGTGGTTGGTGCCATGTCTAACAACCCTAACTAACTGGAATAGGACCCCTTAGGTTCCTTCCATGAACCCCTAAGGTTATCTTTTATGTTTTAACTTCTACTCTAAATTTTTACTCCTTTGAATTAACTCTAAATTTTAACCTCCAAGTTCAACTCTATATTTTAACTTTTAACTCTATGTTTTAACTTCTAAACTACTCTAAAATTTACCTTCTAAAATTTAACTCTATATTTTGACTTTTAACTCTAAGTTTTTACTTCTAAACTAACTCTAAAATTTACCCTCTAAATTTAACCCTAGGTTTTGACTTTTAACTCTAAATTTTTAATTCTAAAATTAATCCCAATTTTAACCTCTAGGTTTAACTCTATGTTTTCACTTTTGACTCTAGATTTCTACTTCTAAAGACTAACTCTAAAATTTAACTTCTACTTCTAACTTTTTACTTCTACTTCTAGCTTTGAATTTTACTATCTAATTTTTTACTCCAAGTTTAACCTCTAATTTTAACTCTAACTTTTAATTTCTAACTTCCAACTTTAACTCCTATTTCTACTCTTAAAATCTACCTCCGAAATTGACTCTAACTTCCACTTCCTAAATTTACTCTAAAATCTTTATTTTCAATTTCTACTTTTTTGCTTGGATTTTTGACTCCTAAATTAACTCTAAACTTTTACTTTTAAACTACCCTAAGATTTGACTTGAGAATTTAACCCCTAGATTAAACTTCCAAATTAACTCTAACTTTTAACTTCTCAATTTCACTCTAATTTTCACCTCCTAAATCTAATTCTAAATTCTACTTCCTAATTTATGAACTTCTAAATCTAACTTCAACCTTCTGCTAATCTACTCTTCCTAATCATAGGCTAAGGTTTAATCGAGAAATATCAAGGAGTAATTAGGAAAAAACGCCAATGATTAGTTTAATGGCTTACCTCATCGCTGCTGGTGTTGGAAATAACCTCGTCCACGTTTTCGTACGCATCCTCGTACATGGTACTCCCTTGGTTATTTCTTTTCTTTTCAAAACTCATCGCTTATTTTAGAAAATAGTACACACTCGCAATCTAACCTCCTTCTTTCCCTTCCTCCTTTCTTTTTTTTCTCCTTCTCTCCTTCTACACTGGTATTATTCCACCTAGCTTTTATGGAGTCTTACACCATGGTCTCAAACTCCAAGGAAGTTTTAATGTGTCTCCTACCCTCTTACACAACTCCCCTATTTGTCATACTAATCCTTCTCCCAACGGTCACCACAAATTCTAGAGATTTCCTCCCTAACCCTACCTAATCCTAGGCCTAAGTCACTATTTATCGTCTCTCACCTTCTCCCGCCTATTTCATCTCCTTCTTCCTTAATCTCCTTCCATTCTTGTTTTTGGTGGTGAGAGAGTTGGGAGTGCTTCTTTGCAGGTGTGCACGTGGAGGTGTTACTTCTATTCTCCCCCTTCCCTTTTTTTCTTCTCCTAAACCCCTATTTTCCTACTCTATCCCCTAGCCTAATAGAACTCTAATCCAACATTTTAGGAAACCAAAAACAATTTTAAAAAAAAAAGTGTGAGAGAGCCCCGGCCCTAAGGCCAAGCCCTTGCCTGTCGAACCAAGCCGGCCTCTTGGCTGGCCGACGCTTGCTGGCTAGTTGGGGGGTCGGGTTTTAATTATTTAATTTATTTATTAATTTAATTAATTTATTTATTTATTTATTTTTTATATTATTATTATTATTATTATTATTATATTTTTATTTTTATTTTTTTGTATCTGGATTATGAACTGGACTGTTGAACTAGACTGTTTTTTTTTCCTTTGCCGATTTTTGAACTGGACTGTTTTTTTTTCCTTTGCCGGTTTTAAACTGGACTGGTTTTTTTCACATACTTGGGTAGGCTAGACTCACAAAAAAAACTTGGGAAAAATAGACTTGCAAAAATCTTGGGGAAAAAACTAGACTTGGGAAAAACTAGACTTGCTAAAAACTTGGGACAAACTAGATTTGCTAAAAACAAAGAAAATCTATCTATCTTGGAAGCTAAACTTTGGATGTTTCCACAAAGGTCTTGGAAACTATACTTTGGAACTAAACATTGGGGAGGTTCAAAGCTTCGCCGCTAAGTTGGGTTTAACACCAACTTTAGGACTTTGTGGCACTTCAGGGGTTCAAAGCTGAAACCATTTCACACACACTCTAGGACTTTGACTTAGTCACAGATTCAAAGCTTCGCCGTCTCCGAAGGGGTCCACACAACAAGGGAGATTTTAGAAGAGGGTAAAACAAAACATTTAAATAAAATACATACGGGGGTTCAAAGCTTTGCCATCCCGGGGGGGGGGATCCACTCAACAAAGAAAACGTTAGAAGAAGACTTAGAATAATTCAAAGAAAATATGCAAAAGAGGTTCAAAGCTTCGCCATCCCGGAAGGGGGTCCACTCAACAAGAAAAACGTTAGAAGAAGACTTAGAATAAACCTAAGAGAACACACAAGTTAGGACAACGTGGTAACGCGACAAATTCACACACTAAAGGCCTTCCAAAGCTACAAAGCCAAAGTACAGTGGGGGGTTGCTCTAGGGTTAGTGCAAGACTCAAAAAGACTCCTAAAATCACACAAGCTAGCTCACGAGGGCACAAAAAGGACACATAAAGTATGGGAAGATGTTCCACTCACAATAAGAGCACAAAGAGTACACAAAGAGTATACAAGACAAGATAAAAGGACCCCCTAAGGACCTTCAAAACTTGAAATACAACAACAATGGAGCCAAAAGTGCTTCAAAAACACCATAGAGGTTTTTGGCTTCAAACGCCAAAATATCCAAAATAACTTGAACCCACGGACCCAAAACAAGAATTGGGTGTATTTTAGAGAGAAAAATGGGGCCCTTATTAGATAGAAGACTTGAGAAGAGTTCGGGCATTTACAAGCGTCCCTACAAAAGATTCTGATACAATGCAATGCGTGTCAGAATTGCAATAAAAAGTATGTGCTGTGAAATTGCGGATGTGGGTGGGTAATTTTTGACTGCTCATCAGATGGAAAAGTTGAACAAAGTGGACGATTTATGTTTATATTCGAATTCTTAAAGAAAAAGACTGAAAGTACAAGTGTAATTATTAGAATGCAAAGAAGTTACATTTACAGTCACTAGTGCACCAATTTAGGCATTCTATGCATTAGTTCATGCATTGACTTGCTCTATTTTGAGATGCATTTTAATTCATTATTGTTGTACCCTACAAACGTAAAGAGCGACCTATATAACTTGCACTTCTATAATTCATATTTAATGCATTTTAACTTTGAAATTTATGTTTCAAGTCTCTAGTGAATGGCCTTTCAATTGTCTGTGTAGCAAAAAAAATTCGAAATTCTTTTCATACATTTTGTTCTCCTCAAAGGGTTGTTTTGCCTTAAATGGGTGGTTCCTGAGCCTTCTACCTTATAGGTTTCCAAAAGCCCACGCCTCCCTCTAAATTTCTAAGATAACTTTATCAACTCGGATTTTCATCCTAATCCCTAAAAACTACTTCTAACCATCTATGCTGGACCAACATCCTAATTTTTGGAGATTAGTTCCAATCGTCGAACGAATTGCGCCGTTGGCTCCAAATCGCCATGTTTAATCCTTGACCCTCTTACCCCCCTACCGGGACCAAAAACCCATCGTAGGCTAATTTAGTTTAAAAACCAAGTCGTGGTAAATTCCTAAATCTTAAAGTTTCCTATTTTGAGAAAAGTAACTAGCCTAGGGTCTCCGGTAGGTACGAGAGAGTCGAAAAGGACTCTTGGTTGACTTCGTTTCGCCATCGTATGGTTCCAGAATATTGGTCCACGTCGCGGGGACCCCGCCACATGGTTAATTCCCGAGGAATCTCGCTGGTTCGGGTGCTTGCCGCTATCAGAATGTCGTGAAACTTCATGGAGTGCATTATTAACATAAAACAAGCTATGATAATTTTTAGTGAGATTTTACCGTAACCTGGGTAATTTCCACAAAATTCCCGTTGGAGGTTAGAACGGTTGACCCCCCGGAAAAGATTCTTCTGCAAGTCGGAAGATGCCGGGTATTTTTATGGGACCTCTCAGGGAATCGCGTGAAAGATGTGTAGGTGCATTTCCATACCTAGCACGATTGGTCAGTGGAGATTAAAACTGGCCATCTCCTTGAATTGACGATGGTGCGGGAATCTTTTGTAGATGAAAGAATCTTGGCAAATTGATTTCGTCATTGGATTCTTGACATGGAATTTTTCCTAGAACACCATCTTTGGGCTGTAGATTCCTCCACGGGCCCTGTCTTGCGTTTGTGACTCTTGCATGCTAACAATAGGGATTTTGGGAATTCATCGATCTAATGGGAAATTCTAAATCTAACTTTAGGACCCGACCTAGTGGCCTCGTTGTGGATCCCTCGGACCGACTTAGCCATGAATTGCCACATTCATGGTGGAATTTAGTCCTTTGGGGGCTATGAGACTTAAATCCTCCAAATCTCGCCATCTCGTTATTTTTACTCTATTTTTAGGCGAGGTTTGAGAGGATTCTAGGTATAAATACAAATCTAGACCAAATACTATAATGGGTATGACGCAACCCTATTCCGGTTCTACACTCTTTTTATGGCTTTTTGTATACTTTTATCAACTTTAAATTGCAAATTTTTTAAAAAAAAATCTACAAGTCCCAAGTGACAAATTGGGAGCTCACAGAAGGCAGAAATTACAATTTTCCAAGAAAGGGCCAAAGTTTGACGGCAGGAGTTAAGTGCCCCTACACTATTTACACATAAGTTGGAAAATAGTGTTGGGGGTAAAAAAACAAGGAACAACACTAATTATCACCCAACACTATTTACCAATTTTAGTGTAGTGTAGGAGTTATTTTAAATAAGAAGATTAATTAAGTAGTCTATCATTATGTGACCAATGTCACTCTTAAAGTAGCATTAATTTTAAATTTTAAAATCAAATGTATTTGATTTTGGGCTCTATAACACACTAAGACTCTTATTCCTAGGGTTCATAATTTAATTATGATCCACTGCCATTGCTATAGATTGGATGAATGTTGTCTTAGTCCTATATAGTGCTCTATTCGTTGGTCAAATATTCTAGACAATGATTCACGTTTGGTCAATTTGTCATGCAAATATATGCACAATCACCTAATTAGAATGCCGAGATAGTAATTTGAAATAATATACATATAGATCCTTAATATATACTCTCTCCATTCCAAAATGATCTTCTTGTTTGACTAAATGTTCCAAATTAAGGTCAAAAATTTAAAAAAAATTAATTTCATTTTGACCTAAAAATGAAGGTCAATGCTTTTCTATTGTCCTCCAAATTTGAGCTTTGGATTCATTTTCAAATTGAACTTATGAAGCTTTTGGGAGGAGCACCACTAGATTATTGATTGAACACTTTGCACGTTGTTTGTCATGACTTTTCCTCTTTCTGTGGTGAGAGCTATGAGTCCCGCAATGCCATTGTCCATTACATACATGGACGAAAATAACCAATACTCAAGTTGCATTGATTAGTAGACTTGTGCACTGTTGATGAACTCACCTACCGAATCAACAAGCTCCAAAAGTAGATGAGCACTTTGGCATCGAGCCCGCAATATTGAAACTACAAAATGTTAACCTTAAAACTTTACCGCACTCCTAAGTTCGTCCCTTGTTGTCAAATTAAGCAACCTTGAAACTTGACCACTACTCCGATTAGTAACAAAAGTGCTCGCCAAATCAATAATCTCCAAAACTGTTTGAGTAGTTTAGCATTGGTCTAGCGTTGTGTACACTATTAAAATTGAATCTTCAACCAGTCGCAGCGAAAAGGCCAAAACCTTTCATGGGAGCCCACAGCCCTTCACAAATCCAGTGACTATTACAATAAAAAAAAACATAATTGGTGTATATCACGAGTTGAATATTCTTAAATTTTCGAAAATAAATTGATTATGTTGATTCATCATCTTCCTACTTGCATCAGTGAGCCTCAACTTCCGATCTTCACGTCGTAGAAATTTGCCACTATATTTTGTTTTCTTCTTCACTTCCAACTATGTAAAGACCTTGATGAAATTCCTTTCAATTCCAGCTGGCCAATTTTCCTTCAAGCTTCAATTGTTGAGATCAATTGTGGCGCTCAAGTGAATTTTAGATTTTGCTTTCCACTTCTGTGAGTAGCTAGATGCTTTTTCAGAGTAGTTTGCAATTTCCTATGCACACAGTCACCATTTGGGGATTACTACCTCCATGTGAGCAGATATCAGGCCTCAAATTGAAAAATTGACCGGCACATATGATAGCCCAGTTTTTACTTAGCAATCATACCACAAATTAGACAAATCAAAGATTCTACAACACATGAGCTAGTTGTACAAGTGTTCACACTTCTCAAAGAATTTTGATGAGGAATTATTTATCAAGAACACTTGAATTCAAGGAAAGTATTTGGCAAAAGCATAATGGTTGCATTCATGTGTGCTCCCCAAATGTGCAGTTTAGTGACAAGAATTAATATGCTTACAAAATACTATTTAATTCAACCAAAAATATAGCAACAAGCACAAAGGAGCAGCTAGCTAGTAAGCTTACTGAAGGTACATATTGGGAGTGTGTACAAACTTCTGTTGTTGATGTTTTACAAGTTCAAGTTTGGTTTGGTCTTAAATTTTTCATTTTATGGTATCCAAATGAAGTACCACACTACCAAAGAGAAACTTGTCAAATTGTTGATATCTTCTATAAAGAAATTCTTTTTGATGTGTCTCGATTATGAATTCTCACATTTTGAAAATTAAATTGGATGTGCACATTGGAGATGTCATCACCAAGTTTGAGAAGAAAGGATTTTTTGTAGAAGATATCAAACCGCTTATCTTTTGTCCTCCTATTGCTTTTATTTTTTTGAATATAGTGATTTTGTATTGAAGCAATGCAAATGCTTCTTGTCATAAGAGTGATTCCATTTTTCTCACAAAACAACCCAACACCCCTCTAATTTCAATGTAGCTTCCAAAGCACATAAATTTTAGACTGAAATTTGATTGAAAATTAAATCAATTAGACTAAAATTAGACTAAAATTTAAATTAATACACCTGAAAATTAAATTAATTAGATTTAAAATTAAATTAGTTAGATTGAAATTAGATTGCTATCAGATTGAAATTAGATTGAAATTTAAATTAATATTCTTGAAAACTAAATTAATTAGACTGAAATTAGATTGAAATTTAAATTAATATTCTTGAAAACTAAATTAATTAGACTGAAATTAGACTGAAATTTAAATTAATATAAAAAGGTCTAAAATTTTGATTGAGGTAGTCATTACGGAATAAGAATCACGACAAGATGGAGGGGTGATCTCACATTAATTTATTGTCGATGAATTGATTGTAGAATCATCCATCAGACCACTCTGGTCTGTACTGTACTTATAGGATTAATAATTGTAGGCACTCCCAAATCCACCACTTTCGGCTACAATGTCTATTTACTATTTGTGGCTACATTTTTACATTTTCCTCTTGGCAAAGGAAAAGAGTTTTTTAATGCACAAAAAATGTGATATTTGAATACCGTATGCAAAAGTTATGAAGGATCAATCTTTCATTTAGTAGATGTTCTAAATTCTTTCTTCACTATCTGTACATATTGATTTTGGAGATGTACATAGAGTGATGATGGAATATTTGGAACTAGAATGGTTTAGATTTTTTTGCTTCATGGCATTGACAAAGCAATGTAGCATATGTTTTGTTTTACGGAGTATTCCTAATCAAATTTTAGTTTTCCTAGTGCCCGAGTGGAACGGAGTGCTAACAATCTTTAAAGGAAAAGTTTTGACATATTGACCTCATTTGTCTCTGTTCCACGCTTCCATTGCTCTTTTGTAATTCACGATTAATTAAATCTAAAGGCAAGTCCATCATTCTGAAGGTCATTTCAATTTTGCGCTGGAATAGAAGAGCAAGTGCAACTCGGAATTGCTCTGCCAGTCAAAAAGGTGAACATGACTAAATCGGAATGTCAATTGTGTTATGAATTTTTATTGACTCAGAGTAACAACGGAATCTTGAAGTAAGGATCAATCACAACTGCGGCCCATCAATTTGGATTCACTGCTCAAACAATTAGCAGTGTCTGGGCAAAAGGTCAAGCCTCCATATCAAATAGGAACTACTTTGGAGACGTTTCTTCTTGTATTCTAGGAAATTTGGGACAAAAAAAGAAGGAGATCGATGCATCCGCAGTCAAAGATATTCTATTGAGGCATGTTGAAGAAGAATAATGACCTATTCGAAAATTATCCATTTAGTATAATAAGTTCGTTCCAAGGGAGACAGTCAAGTCCCGGGGAGGTCACTTAGTGCGTATATTAGAAACCACGTGAGATCTAATATAGGATACTATATATTTATTGTACCTAAAATTAAAAAAATATCATATCTAATATAGAGTGTGTAAAATTACATGTAGGATATTATAACTAATATAGGGTTATGTTTAATACCATGTATTAGATTTTACGTAGAAAAAATATAGGGGGGCAATAATATGTGGGAGAAATAATTTTGTAGAGTGAGTATTTAATGTCCTTAAAGGAGAGATGGGCAAAAAATGACACGTTATTTGTCCCAAATTATCCATGAACCTTGGATAAAGGACTCTATGAATATTTATAGGGTGCTATAATAAATGGCAATTTAGATTTATTTTTAACAATAGGGTATATTAAATTATAAAATATTAGAAAAATAGCCCCCTATAAAATATCCGTTGATTTCACGTATATACTAAACTTCTAAGCTAGTGACTCCCTCGTGAATCAAGTAGGATATTTCTATGCTAATAGATTCAATTCCAAACTCAATAATACAATCCAACTATCCAAAGACATACACACATTCAACAAATAAAATCCAATTAGACTTTTTAATATAACATATCACAACTTAACATATCCAATTCGATTTCATTACACTTTATTATATAATTGGTTTGCATTTACAGACTCCACTCTATTCACAATTCAAATAGGTTCCAAAGTATCTCCAATTACAACTAATCTTCAAAATGACCAAAAGATTCTCAATGTTCTACATTTCCCTCCTATCCAGCACTCCACACAAATCATAATTCTCATCCAATTTGGTTTATACTCTCACTACAAAGCTCACACACACATAAAACACAAAAAAAACGTAGCCAACTTGGGCTAGGACTTGCATGCACGTCTAGCAGTGGGTGAAAGAAAAATGAATTGCACCACACCTTATAGGAATCGGCAAACGGTTGCCAAACCATCCAACAAGACTACTCTTCCATTACTCACCTAGCCCTTTGAATCCCATATGAATCCACTTTGAGTTCACATTAATACCACCAATTTGAATTATTGTGCCGATTAACACTATTTAACACATGATTACCTATTTGCCATCCAAAATGAGTAAAAAAGACACCTAAATTAGAAATTGGCATTTCAAAAAGAATTTGGCAAGTTTATAAGGCAACATAAAAACATTCAATCAATAGCGCTTGCTATGAATGTCTCCAAATCGACTCTGCATCAACGCATAAAGCAAAAAAAGCTTTATTGCCATCTAAGTGTGTTGAAACCATTTCTTGCAGAAGCAAATAAGAAATCTCAACTTCAACATGCATTGTCTATGATCGAACCATCATTGTTGAACACGGAGTCGCCAACATTTAAAGATTCATTTAATCATGTTCATATTGATAAGAAATGGTTCTATCTCAATGAGGAAAGTGATAACTTCTATCTAGTGCCTGATGAAGAAGAGCCGCAATGTACTACTAAAGGTAAGCACTTCAAGGTTGTTGCAAGAAAGAGTGCCCATTTTTGTTCCACTTTGGGTGTTTGTGTCTAGTACTCCCAGTACTATGAGCTTTTTGCATACGAATTTTTAAAAATAAAATAAATTAAGGATAATTAGTATAGCACTAAAAATAGCGTACCACCAAAATTTCAGACCTAAGAAAAATCTAGGTAAAAAGTTATTCACAAAAATGAGTGAGCTAAAATTTTGAAGAAAATACATACTTTGACGTTTTAATTTGTAAAAAATAGGAAATTTATTTTTCAAAAAAACTAAAACTAAACCATTTGGGAAAACTTCATGTTGAAGAGATTTCACCAAAAAAATGATCTTGCAACCATCTTCAATGTTCAGAACTGCGCGCGCAAGGGAGCCCTCTTTACATGAACATAGACGACACAAAATAAAATATTTTAAATGCCCTTTGGTAGAAACATGACTTCCTACTATGGGAGTAGACCATAGAAATTTCAACTCTAAATCATTAAGTTTGAGGACTCTATGGAATTCAAAACTCCTAAAATTCAAAACGTGACATATTAATTTAATTGATTTTTAAATATTAAATGTTTTCTTTTTAATTCCAAAAAGTATGAAGTATGATTATCTCAAGACAAACATCTCTAATAAAAATTTCAAGTTCATGTGAGTTGTGCTTCAAAAGTTATCGCAAAAGTAAGCTTTAGCATAGTCGTTGTGACAAATACCCAGTATCATTGTTTCTTGCAATGACCCTTCATTCTCAAGGTGATGTTCCTTGCTCCCGTTGCCCGCTCTCGCTTTGATTACTTGAGGAGTCAATATTTCAATGGCAAGATTGGAATATATCCTTTCATATTTCAAGAAGCTACCAAATGGTCTAGCAAGAATCGCCCAGTCAGTACAACGGAGACAAAGCTAATTGCAAGATTCAAGAAGAAGGTTACAAAACGGATTTTGAGAAGTTTTTTCTAGACATCATTTTGGATTAGCCACAAAGCTCAGAACCGGGACCAGTCAAAGTCTTCATTCAACTAGATAATGCAAAACCAAGTCTGGATGACCCAATTTTGATTCAAGAAAGTGATAATTTAAAATTTGCTTGACGTACAAATTATCAAACAGTCCTGATACAAATGTATTGGTAGTTCACTTGCACAAATGAATTACACAAGCCAAGAAAATATAGTAATAATATATTAATAAAAACACAAGTACATATGATTAGTGACCAAATGCCAAGTTTAAAAAAATCTATTTATAGCCTCTTATAGAACGGTGACAACTCTTGCCAAGGAACATATGTAGTGATTGTTCATTTTAAAGGGATATTTATTTATTTATACTTTCAACCCTTATAGTGACATTTGGTAATATCCTTAACCCTTTTTAGACTTAATTGACTATTATAAAGTTATATTTCAATCTATATATCTTTTTAGGTACAAAATATTACTTATTGTCTTAGGAAAATCTAAATAAGGATTTTATAATATGCAATTCTAACTACAAACACATAAAAATTTGAGTTTAGGATCTAAAAGTATATTAAAAACTCATAATATTAGAAAGGAAGAGGAATTAATCTATTACAATGGTCTTGAAACAACTAACAATTTGACGTTTCCAAAATGAGGGTGATTGCACGAAACACTTGTACTATTTGTTGCGTTTTGTCACACCCTAGTTTTTGATTTTTTTTGGCCATAACTTTTTTATTTTAGCTCCAAATGACTCAAAATTTATAGGGAAGCTACTCATAACCATTATACACTTTGCCTAATTTTTTGGTAATTTTCAAAAATAATTTACTATTTTTAAACAGCCCCGATAAATTCTCACAATGGGTGATTTAGGGGGTTTTTGTACTTTTTTTAACCCAAAAAAAACGATTTTTGAGCTGAAATTTGAAGAAAATGGTCTTCCAGTAGACTTATATCTAATATATGAAGGAATTTAAAAAAAACTTATTTTCATGTGGTGTACAAGTCCACAAAGGGAGCTCCTTTCTACATTTTTTTCCAAAGGTATGAAACATTATTTTGTTGCTTTTTTTGGTCAAAAACCATCACCTAAAAGTTTTCTCAAATAGAAAATTTTTAGTTTTTTTTAAAAAAAAAACTCTATTTTTTACAAATTAAAATGTCAAAAGTGGTATTTTCTTCACCAGTTTTAGGGTGAATTCTATGTCTAAAAAACCGGTGAAGAAAATACCACTTTTGACATTTTAATTTGTAAAAAATAGTTTTTTTTTTAAAAAAAAACTAAAAATTTTCCATTTGAGAAAACTTTTAGGTGATGGTCTTTGACCAAAAAAAGCACCAAAATAATGTTTCATACCTTTGGAAAAAAATGCAGAAAGGAGCTCCCTTTGTGGACTTGTACACCACATGAAAATAAGTTTTTTTTAAAATCCTTTGGACAGTAGATATAAGTCTACTAGAAGACCATTCTCTCCAAATTTCAGCTCAAAAATCGTTTTTTTTGGGTTAAAAAAGTACAAAAAACCCCTAAATCACCCATTGTGAGAATTTATCGGGGCTGTTTAAAAATAGTAAATTATTTTTGAAAATTACCAAAAAATTAGGCAAGGTGTATAATGGTTATGAGTAGCTTTCCTACAAATTTTGAATCATTTGGAGCTAAAACACAGAAGTTATGGCAAAAACAAAAACGAAAAACTAGGGTGTGACAAAGTGCTTTAAGTGTTTTGTGCAATCACCCATGAAAGCAATTGAGTTACAATTGCTAGCATCTAAAGATATTTTAGATTGAAACACTACAAGAGAAAGGAGTGTTTTAAGTAAGTTTTTAAGTATAGTCCTAGACACATGATTTTAAGTAATGACCTTTAAAGATATTTTCAGCAAAATGTTACTTAAAACACATGTGTTTTAAGTAACATTTTGCTGAAAATATCTTTAAAGGTCATTACTTAAAATCATGTGTCTAGGACTATACTTAAAAACTTACATAAAACACCCTTTTCTCTTGTAGTAAAAGACATACAAAAGAACAAGTTTACAAGAAGTCTTGGCCTCAAAGTTATTGAACTTGAGTATTAGAAGTTTTAGAATTTAATGACTTGAACTGTATTGCCTCGATGGAGTGTCATACACCTAAATTACAAAAAAGTCCCCCATGGTTGCTTGAAATATGACAACTAGATCCAACATAAGTTAGTACATAATTTAGCTTTGGCCTAAATTTTTTCATTGAAAGAACAATTGAAGAGCTCTATATAATAAGCAATTGAGTTTGTAGAAATAATTTCTCCCTCTTTGAATTCAATGAAAGAATTTTCAATACCATCTATAGTATATAGGCACTCATTTTTGGGTACAAATGAAAAGAGAAATTCACAAACATACATGCTTTAGCAACATTTAATTCCTAAGGTACAATTTTCCTTCAAGGGGGCTTTTGGAAATTGATTAGGTTCCTTCAAAGCCAATTTTAATGAATCCTCTCACTAATGTTTTTTTGTCATAAAGTATAGAAATGTACACTTTTGAAGCAATGTGATTTTTTCCAACCAAGACTTTGAATCTAAAGTTATGCTCCCCATTATTTTAAAACCAAGCAATTAGCTCCAAACTCCTTGTACAAAATTCATTTTGAAATTCAACAAGTATGTAACCAATACCATATGAGGTAGTACTAAGCAATGGTAGTGAAAAAACTATGCAAGAATTCTCAGCCAAAAAAGAACATATATTTGTCAATCAAATTTTTTCTCAGAGGCGACATGATTAAGGCCAAATAGAAACTTTACATTCTTGTGACACGACTTAAACCATAAGGTGTACAACATTTTCTTGGCTTCAAATTTCCGTTCACAAAATCATTAACCTCTAAATGTCTAAGGCCTTTTTTGAGCTTTTTGGAATTTACTCTAAATTGAACAAAAAGCCAACATTTTGATTAGTTTTGTCAATTTTTTTTGAACTGTAACCGTACAAATTCAAACTAGACTTGTTAGAGATCACATAGAAAAACACATACTACGATATCACTTATGGATTGAAAGATTATAATGTTTAATCATGAGGGTGTCAAAATTGAAAAATTGATTTGCAATCTTTCGAATCCTCTTTTTACATGTCAAATCTAAAAAAATGATCACCAAAAAAATATAAATTTATAGGGCATAACATGCATAATCCAAGTCAATTTATAAATTATCAAAATCTAGTCTACATTTTTAAAAAATTAATATCTAATGTGATTTTTTCTCCAAGATCTAGGGTATTTGAGGCTCATTTACAAGAGTTCTCAACACTAGAAATCAAGATTTGCAATGACTAAGATTCTACAATTTTCTAAAAATATAAACTATTTAAAATAATAATCTAATTAGGTTTTATTTTTTCTTGAACAAAGTATTGTCAACACCAGAATTTGGTGCCTTGGGCATTTTAGGAGTTAAGCAATTATATTCATCCTAGGTCCTTTAGGTAGTTTCAAAATATTAGCATTTTGCATATAGTACGTCTACTAGAAAAAAAATACAGAAAGCTTTTTGTTCGCCGATGAGGGGCTAGATTTAAGGCACAAAATTAGCTAACCTGTTCTTACAAACCCTAGAACCATTAAGGTGAACCAACTTCTTACTGCCACCCTCCTCAATTCCGTCCTTATGTACCCATGGTGTACATTTCAGAAAGTAAATGTATTGTACACCACACATATGTGAGGGCAAAATTGAGAAGGGTGGTGTTAATCCCTAAAGTCCCATTGGCCCTACGAGGGTCAAAATGTAACTTTGAATAGGCTCATATGGTCTCAATATTCATCATGATTTTCTAAAACTTCATGTAAAGCTAGAAAAATCCATAAGCTTTTTGGAAATATAATTTTTATTTCAATCGGTGCCCGAAAGCAAAAGTTATTGCACAAAAAGCCAAATATGGAGGTTGGCGGGCAGCCCAAAAAACCCCCAAAAAAGTCAAAATAATTAATTTTTTTTTCCGAAAATATTATATTTTTGTCTACATGTAAAACTTTGATTCATTCTATTTGGACTAGTGATGAGAAAGTTATGGACAATTTTGTTTTTTGGGCAATCTAATTAGTTCTTGAAAAATAACTTTTTGCCCAACTTTGAATGCTAATATCTTCCAATCCGTATGGTCAAATTTGATGAAATTTCTACCACATGATCTCAGACAAGTGAAGTACAAGATCCTATGGTTAGATTCTAAAAAAAAATGTCTTTTATACTTTCATGGGTGAATGCAGCAAAAATGGCAATTTTGAGTGGTTTTTGATAGACAAATGGCTTCGGGATTTTAGGGGTTAACCCCTAAATGCCCAGGGCACCAAATTCTTATGTCAACATTCCTTTAAGTTAAAATAAAACTTAACCAAGTTGTTATTTTAGTAGATTATATATTTTTGTAAAATTCTTTTTAAAGTCTAGTTTTAGCGTCAAAAATCCGATTCTGAAAATGATTGATTATGGTTTTTCTATTCAAGATTTTGTGCAAGGGTACCCATTGTAATCCTGACTTTCCATAGTGTTGAGGACTCTTGGAAATTAGCCTCAAATACACTAGATCTTGGAGAAAAAATCACATTAAAAATTCATTTAAAAAAATTGTAGAGTAGATTTTGAAAAGTCATAAATTGATTGGGGTTATGCATATTAGGCCCTTTAACCTTATATTTTTTTGGTGACCAACTTTTTCAAATTTGACTTGTGAAAAAAAGATTTAAAAAATTTCTTAGTTTTAACACCCTCATGATCAAACATTATAATCTTTCAATCCATAAGTGATATTGTTGTGTTTTCTTTTCCTATGTGATCTCTAAAGTGTCTAGTTTGAATTTGTACGGATACAATTTTAAAAAAAATTGATACAACCTTTCAAAATGTTGGCTTTTTGTTCAAGTTAGAGCAAATTCCTAGAAGCTCTAAAAAGGCCTTGGACATTTAGGGGTTAATGGGATAGTTTACGGAAGTTCACCTTATTACGGCCAGGGAGGATTGACCCCTCTATTGCCCCACCAAAGGGTAAATGTAAAATTTTTCCCTTATTTTGTTCTGCTTAAAATTTTTATTTCATCACGTCCCCTAGTTAATTTGGGGTCTCTGATTGCAAATATGAATTCAGAATTTGCAAATTTTATCATGCGTGGCAAATAAAAAAATTCAGTGTTTTCTACGAGGGTAAAACACGGGGCAATAGAGGGGTCAATCCTCCTTAGGCCCTTAACTTATACCCTTAGTATTACTGCCTGCACTATTACAAACAATTCTGCAATCTTGCCCTGCACCGTCGTGGGATCCCTCAAACTTTTTGTTCGACTTTTTCAGAAAGGAGCGGGGGTGCGTCGTTCTCACTTCGGAAGTTACTAGTCTCGTGGCAAGGAAGTGGATAGCAAGGGATTAGGGTTAGGTCAGTGCACCAGGCCTCGCGCGAGCCCAATCTCCTCGTTCTGATGACTTCTTCTATCGATCGATCGTGATTGCCGACGACGAGGAAGCACGTCGGTACGTCGCGAGTCGAATTCGGGACCGACAAATATAATTGCTGCAGTGGAGTTGACTGGCCGAAGAATCCTCGCGGTGGAATTCCGTTCTCGGGGAATCCGTTCTTTTTGGCTTTTGCGTTGGGGTTTTGGTTGGAGCGTGGGTGGAGGGGATTCGGAGGAGCGCACGGGCTATGGTGGAGCTATGAGGTCGTGGAATGTGCATGCCTGGGAGAATTCCGCGGACAGGACCGTGCATTGTGGAATTTGGAGGAGACAGAGTTTGCGTGGTACGTGGATTGGGATTAATATGAAGTTTTATAGTTTCGCTGTATGCACTGTCTGTGCTGTGATGGTTTTTTTTTTATTGCGGTCGCGCTCAGGTGTACGTGCGGGCTTGCGGAGTCAATGTAGCGCCTCAATGTGTCGTAAACAATGTGCAATTAGGTTTGTTATCCCCTCAGGTGGAAGTTGGTTCGCTTCTACGCTGAGTGCCGTTTATTCAATCCAATGGAAACTTTCAGCTTGGGACAGGCATGCTCTTGGAATTGTTTGAAAGAGGCTCGTCAACCACGACAGGAGGGATATTGATTTGTACGCTGCTTGGGGTTGCATCGCTCGGCGAATTTCGGTAGAATTTTGGTAAAGTCAATTATGTTACTTAAGCCGTGGTTAGAAATCTCCAGCTGCTCTCGTTCTGGAATCTGGTTGGTCTCATGTGGCTACCCCGTGTTGCGATCGTTTTCCTCTTGCGTGCATGCGTGCGGGGTTAATGTAGCTCCGGATCCGCAAGGTGTTGCGAACAATGTGCAATGAGGTTTGTTACTCCCGGAGGGCGGAAGTTGGTTCGAGCGGTCTATCCAATGGCAGCTTTGAGCTTGAGACGGGCATGCTTTAAGAGGCTCGTCAACCACGAGAGGAGAGATTTTTGATTAGGGTCACGATGGGTTGGGGTTGCACCACCCGGCGAATTTCGCATCGATTTTGCTAAAGTGAACTAGGTTACCTAAGCCGTGGTTAGAAATCTCCAGCTATTCTTGGTTTTGGGTCCCATGTAGTTTTACCCCTCAGTCGAAGCACATACGTCAGACAGGATTCAGCATAAGGATTATCGCCGCACTTTTACACTACAGGCACTTTAGTGCGCTCCATGATTCTACGCACCTGGTTTACAGTGTCAGGGTCGTACGAATCTCACGTGCAATCCACATTGATGCGCACCTGGATGCGTCTACTTCCAGAGGTTTTGGCCCAAATCTGATGAATTATAAACCCTTATTAAGGTGAATTATGTGGCAGAGGCTTTTCATGCTTCAATGGTTTAGGATTAGGATGAGATCATAATCAAACCTTTTGTCGTCAAAGCTCTAATGTATAATGCACTTCTTGTCTTTCCCTCGGAAATGGAGGCAGTGATGAGGGGAAGTGAACGGCCTGTTGTCAATAGGACCGTTCGTTCAATTTTCTTCTGAAGCCTTGAAGTGTAAAATTTGCTGTGAAGCCATAATTCTTTTTTTATTGGGGTTGACTGCAGAGGTGAGCGCATCTCCCGAATTGTTACTATCCGAGCTGTTTTCTTTCATGCTGGGGAGCTCCAACCAAATCGAATTAGCCAATCAGGTGCGTGTATTGCTGTGAGTATCCTGGAATAAAATGGTGTTCCTTTCCAGCGTTTTCAATTTTCTCGCATTGTGTGACTCTCTGCTGGGTTGTGCAATTGGACGGCACCACAAGCACCTTTGCATGAATTGCTCACTGTATGTCTTGGGAGTGATATCTTCTTTTGTATTTTCGAATTGGAGGGCAGTCGATTATCATTATATCTTTAAGCATGATCACTGATTTCAACCACCATGCTAGGACGAGAAACTAGGTTGAGAGCTTTGGAAATTTGTGGTGTTCGGGTAGATTTTTTGGTAAAACCTTTTCTGCTCGCCCCTTGCAAGTTGAGGCGACTGAGTACGAGGACGGTGGGTTGCAGTGATACAGCTCTTGTTAATGGCTGTATTTACCAAGGAACGGCCTGATTACTCTGGTCGTTTCAGCGCACCTGCAGTCGCTGGGAGTTCAGGAACATTATGTGGTGCAGAGACCTTTCCCCAGAACAATGTTGAGGTGGACATTTCAGAAATTTATTTCCTTGTTATGCACTTTCTGTCCGGTAGCCCTTGCCATCGTGCTTTTGCGCAGCTCTCCAATGATGTTCTGCAGCATAAGCTTCTTCCCCGACGCTTTCATGCGTTGCCCTCTCGAGGAGGAAAGCAGGCTGTTGACGAGGATGATGACGGCATGTCCTCTCCGATCAGTTATGACACCATCGTGGCGAGGTAGATTCTTCGACTCTACTTGCGAGTTATTCTCTTAGTAGATGATGGGTCTGTGATGATGTTAGTACTGCTCCCTTCCATTTAGATGATGACAAACATGTTCAGCATTTCGTATGGGTCCTTGACCCTGATTAAGTGTTTTGGATGGCAATTTGATATTATATTTGATCACTTCTGTGACTTGAGCTCCTTTCAAATATGTAAAGAATATGCCAACATTGTTTTTCGGAAGGTGTTTGGCGTTCATGAGAGTGCCCCTTTTAGCTATTTTACCAGCTTCCATTATGAAAGGATGTCAAGGAACTTCAGATTTTTGGGAGTTTAGTGATATCTTTTTAGAAGAAAGGTTTTTGTTTTTATTTATTATCGTTTTAGTGTATATTGCTCACCAGGAACTAATATAAGCAGTGTGTATAGAGTAATGGATACTGTTTGACCATTGGTCCTGCTCGTTAACAGAAATCCGACCGTGCAACAAGATCATCTGGTGAAGCTGCTAGAGCAGCTGCTTGTGCATAATCGAGCATCTGTGGAATCTTTGGAACGTCCAAACTCTAGGATCCCCACTGGAGCTGACGTCCCTACACTTTTGGGAACAGGATGTTTTTCACTCTTTGACTGTAAGTCCAAAACTCCTGTACTTTTGGTTGTCAGTACTGACATTGTACATTCACAGATTTATGTATTGGTTACAATGATTACCCTGAAACCTTGGTGCCAGTGGTTCCAACGCCACTTTAAGATGATGACTTCTTTTTGAACCTCTGTTTTGGAGAGAAAGCTTTCCCATACTGAACAGAAGTTGCGCACTTGGATCGTGGCCACTTTAGAGTACCCTTGCTGTACCAGTTTGTTTTCCGTGCTATGAATCTTCAGGCAGAAGTGTTTCCAATTTCTTATTGTTGAATGAGAAGAGAAATTGATCAAGCACTACCCTGGCCCAGTTTAAAAAGCCTTCATCTACTTTTACAGTTGAAAGGAAAAAGGCCCGGAAGGATGTCCCTGATTGGATTCGACAATTGCGCTGGCCTCATTGGCATGCTGATCAGGTACGTGGTTGGCTTATTACACCAAGTGTAACATGCTCCTTGCTTCTGCGGTCTAGAGCTTACAATCTTAAATGTCAAATTGTGTGCACCTCTGGAACGAGGCTTTCACTGTAAGTGTTTTAGTCAAGCGGGGGAGATGACATGCAGAGTGTCTGACTCGCTTACAAGCGTCATTCCGGACTTTAGCGTTACAGTTGTTAGACCTTTACTTCGACTAACATAAATTCCATTATCAACATTAATATCAGTATAAAGCTTGGGTACTCTGGAATTTATCCATAGCGGAGAAATAAATTTACCTGTAAAATAAACATGTGCGCTATTTATAGAGGCGATGACTTTCTACAGGTGCATGGGTTGATGTTTCGTGAACTTGGTGGAGGATATGCACGGCACAAGCAAGCACCTTCAGTTCGCACTCCTAGTTATGTCATTGTGAAGCCTGCCGTATTGGTGGACCGAATTCAGATAATTAAGAAATTGAGGGGACACCGCAATGCTGTGTACTGCGGTACGTGACTTGATTCCATTGGTCATCATTCTGGTGGCTTCCATGTCAATATGCAGATATGCTTCAGTTTCAGTATTAGCTGTGTTACGTTTGAGCTACATGCTGTGTTAGCCTCAGCAAGTCAAGACATTATTTGAAGTTTTGAGTTTCCTAGCTGTACTTGACCACTAGGCTTTAATCCGTTTAGGTTGATGCTTGGTCTTCTTGAAAGCTATTTTAGTAGTCTCCGGAGTGTATGTTGACTTCAGTTCCAGTTTTTTGTTTTTCATAAAAATATGGAGGGCTGACAATCTCTGGGTGTATGCGGAAGTTTTAAAGTGCAAGATGTCGTTGACGTGTTTTCCTTGGATGTCTGGTTGCAGCTATATTTGATGGCACAGGGCGTTATGTAATAACTGGTTCCGACGATCGACTTGTGAAGCTGTGGTCGGCAGAAACTGGGCTTTGTCTTCGCAGCTGTCGGGGTCACGAGGTATTCAACTCTTTCCATTCCATTTTCTTTGGTGGCATGAGCTCTTTAGACCATTTTCTAACGTTACTTTCGCTCGGAAGATGACTCTTTCTTCTTTGCTACTGCTTTTAGTCTCCCTTTGTGATCCATACTGACACGAAAGTTCAAATTCCTCCGTTGTACAGGGTGACATAACCGACCTGGCCGTGAGCAATCGTAACAAATATGTTGCTTCAGCTTCAAATGACTTTGTTATTCGTGTTGTAAGTCCTGGCAGTTTCAAACTTTTGGAAAACACACTGTTGAACGTTTGCCGTTGCAATTTTTATTAACTATTTTTCGTTGAAATGTTTCGCGTAACGCATTGATTTCAGATCTTTTTGTCATCTGAAGCTCCTTCATGATATATTGTTTTGGTACGGTTTCCTAGTTGGGTTAGCTGATGCTCTATAGAGGATGTGAATAGGCAGTGCTAGGATCAAATTACTATGCACTATTTGTCTTGCGAGGATCCAATTTATTTAAGCTATGCTTGAGTCATTATATATTTTTTTGCTTGCAGTGGTTTTTGCCTTCTGGTAATCCAGTTTCTGTCCTACGTGGTCACACTGCTTCAGTTACTGCAATAGCCTTCAGTCCTCGGCAAGGTTGCGAGCATCTCCTCCTCTCGTAAGACTCTACACGTTGCCCTAGATCAATCTGGTAGATTTGGGGAAGGTGCTCTGGATCAAGCTTGCAAAACTAGTTCTTTTCATTTCCTTTTGGCATGTATCCACTTAAGTCTGGTCGAAGGGTGTTTGAATGATACCCTTTCAACATTATTTGCTCATCTGGTTAGTCTTAGTGTGTTAATGTATTAAAATATAGTTTTTTTTTGATGGGTCTATTTACTTTGATAGGTCCTCTGATGATGGGACGTGTCGCATATGGGATGCTTCTGATTCAACTCTGCATTCCAGAGTTTATATGCCCAACCCTAAAGATTTGAACCCAGGTTTGTGCTAAGCACTCCCCCTGGTCAACGTGCCTGCAACTTATAATTAGAGGCCTATCACTTCAAAATTACAAATGTCATTATGTGATTTCGAACTGCGAGTTCGATGTTGTCAGGCTTCTACGTTTTCAAGTTTATCTGTACATGTTCAACTTTCATAAATTTTGACCACTCTAGTGTTCTTGGAGGTCGTCTTGATGGCTTCTTTGGCAAGCTATGACCGTAGTATTGAATGAATGCATTGGTTTCTTCGAGTGCAGTTTCCGTTTGTTGTTTCCATGTGTTTCATGTGTTCAAGTGTTATGCGAAGTCTGTACATGGTGTTATATTTCACTTGGAATACTGAATGTGACTGACTTGAGAAATTGGTCCGTACTTGTAAATATTTCAGCTCCCAAGCCTGTTGCTCCTGCCCAACCATCAACTGTCCCTGGATGCAATCAAATTCTTTGCTGTGCTTTCAATGCCGATGGCAGCATTTTTGTTACAGGGAGCTCTGACAAAATTGCAAGGGTATGTTTCTTGCATTCAATTCTGGAAATTGGAATCGTTATCAGTTTGAGTTTTCATCACTTCGGGAGATTAGCATTCAGATCCTACAGCATCAAGAAATCCAAGCTAGGGAGGGACAGTCGAGAGTAAATTTTAAATGTCAAAACGCCTAGGCATGTGTCACTATCAGCTTGGCTATTCTTAACCAATGAGAGTCTGCCAGGTCTACGAAAGTTGGTTATGCCAAGATTATGTATTCAATATAGTAGTACTGTTGTGATGGTCTTCTGAAATGCCCAGTGGATGTTGCATGTTGGAATCTATTCTAATAGAGTGAAAGCCATTGTTCATGTGGATTGTGACGATTTTAACAGGAATATGCTTGCTCTTTGTATGGACCAGGTTTGGGATGCTTGCAAGTGGAATGACGACGTCACTGGACGACCAAACTATGAGATGGACAGTCTGAAAGGTCATGAGAATGACGTCAACTATGTTCAGTTCAGGTAGCGCATTCTGTCACTGTTGTAGCTTGCAGACGCTTTACTCTGAGGGCTCATGTTTACAATTCGTAAACCATTTACATGGACACAGTATTTTGACGTACTGAAAAATTTTCTTTGTATGTTGGTAAGCATTTTATTTTCAGAGACAGGATAACTTAAGAGGTGTTAATTACCTTGGTTTCCACAGCGTATGAAGTCTATAGATGAGGGGCTGTTCCTGTATCTGTTTGATTATCTGATTTTTCGGCTGGGCAGAGTTGTCTTGAAAAATTTCGCCAAAAATGTTTGTCCTGGCTATTTTCCTTCAGATTTGCTAGAGAAGTTGTGTCGGTGTCTAGTGACGTCAGTTCAGTTTTGCTAATCTTATGCTTGTTTTTTTGAATGATGGGTACCATTTTAGTATTCTTAAAGCTATTGTGCTGTTCTGTGCCACTCACAGTGTCCATATCTTAAATTGTTAGCCTTAAGGTCCTTCTCTGATAAACAACATATGTTTACACTGAAATCTGAGCTATTTGCCGCTTGGATATGTGAATGCAGTGGATGTGCAGCTCCACGTAAGCCATTGCTTGGGGACAGTGCCAAGGAAGAGCATGCAACACGATTCCGAAATTCTTGGTCAGTCTGATTTATATTTCAGTGCTGTAGTTACTTTGTTGGGGAACGAATTAATTATTGTGAATCTGAGTTCTACTAAAAGCTATTTTTGAAACGCATTGGTTCTTTGATAGGGGTATAGTGACCGTACTCTGTTCTTAGCAACGAAACCTCAACGCTCAAGTTACATCCTTCAGATTTTGGATGCAGGAAAGTTTCATAATCGTTCCTGTGTTGAAGGTGCAGGTTTTCCCATGACAGCATCGTCACATGTTCAAGAGATGGCACGGCCATTATCTGGATGCCCCATTTTTCCAAATCATATGTAAGCAATTGTAAACTGCGGGTTAATTTAAAGAAAAAAACAAAAACAATATTGCCAATTTTTTTTAAGCTTAAAATGTATTTTTGTGCTCGCTTTTCTGGTTTGTAAATTCTAATTTGATCACATAGACTTACGGAGATAATGTCTGTTCCTATGGTCTGTTCCTATGGTCGAGAAGTAGGTGTGGGCTTTTGTTTTCCTTAGCACTGTCCCATCGTGTAAATTTTCTTGTTTCACTTCGGTTCTATTTCCCTCTCACCACATACTATCTCTTGTCCTTGGCAGGTGAAAGTCGGAAGATGGCAAAAGGCCTATCACCTACGAGTTCCACCTCCTCCCATGCCCCCCCAGCCGCCTCGAGGGAATGGACCCAGACAACGGCTTCTACCCACTCCTCGAGGAGTGAACATGATAGTGTGGAGCCTGGACAATCGCTTTGTTCTTGCAGCCATTATGGGTACGTGCTTTGATGAGTAGTTAGATCAAGAGAGCTATTTTATGTTTCGTAGTAGAGGTTTCCAGTTCTGTTTAACATTTTAGATTTCCTTGCACAACACTTGGGATGAAACTAAGAGTTCAGAATTTTCAATATCATAATTATGGTATAATCAGAAGCTTTGACTATTTGGTGTTAGTCTACTTATTCCCACGATGGTTTTTCTCTTTTGGTTATTGCTACTAAGACAATTGGATAGCTGTTGTACAGTACACTTCGGTGAATAGTATTGCGAGGCTTGTTCCATGATTGGTAGTTGAACATTATGCTGAGCCATACACTGTATAAACTCAGTACTCTACTACTGCAACAAGATGCATGCATGGGACTTTGTTATTTGCTGTATCTTATTGCCTTGTACCACCTGCTCATGTAGTGCTTCATTTTCCAACCGGTCAGATCACAGGATTTGCGTTTGGAATGCATCAGATGGTAGTCTGGTTCATTCACTCACTGGACACGATAAACAGGTGAGTCACCAGTTACTGCTTCTAGAGTATAATCATGTCTGATGTACTTTTGCTTGCACCCAAGGGATTACTTCGACCCTCAGAATTGATTTGGTATACTGTTCCTGTATTTGAAGTTAAAATTTGGACGTTTGTTGGGTTGTGCAGACTTATGTTCTAGACGTCCATCCCATCAACCCGAGAATTGCCATGAGTGCTGGCTATGACGGACGAGTTATTATCTGGGACGTGAGTGTCTCACTCTACTATTCCTCCAGAGTTGGAATCAGCCTTTCCTCTTTTGAGAAGCCTTGTACTTAAGCTCAGCTGATGATTGTGCAGATATGGGAAGGATGCCCCATTAAGGTTTACGAAACTGAGGAGTATAATCTCGTGGACGGCAACTTTTCTCCGTAAGCTTGCTTTTGCATAAACGTTCTGTATTTTTTCCCTGTCTTCTTTGAAAGTGCTTTGGGGTGGATGTATAAATAAACTCTATCAAACGAAGGAAAACGCACTTGCCTGGAATAGTGAGAAACTGTCGTCGAGTTACCTGGTTTCTGAACTAGGGTGTGGTTCTTTTCTAATCTTTATATTTTTCTTAACACTTGGATCATTTTTGGCTTTGCTAATGTCATGCAAATTGTGAATAGCTTTAAAGTTCTCTGGGGTACCATTAGTATTCGTAATCATTTTCTTCAGAGTATAAAGCTCGAAATCCTTTTTGGAAAGTGAATCGGGTTTCTAGTAGAGCATTACAGTACAGACGACTATTGCCAGGTGGTTATCTCCAGTGGCAGTAATTGAAGATCCTCAATTTTGGCTTTACCAGATTAACTGTTTTATAACGTGAATTTGCTTGTATGGATGCTCATCTGTTCTCTTTATCTGGAGCCGAGTATTTCACTATAACTCTTGTGGCTTCAAATTGCAGGGACGGCACATCTCTGGTGGTGTCTGATGAAGTTGGCCAGATTTACATTTTTGGCACAGGATCAAAGATGTCTGAGAAGGACGTGAAGTATGATCAGGTGACAAACCTTGAGCTGTTAATTTTTTCAAACTTTTCTATGCAAAGCCACCTTATTGTGTTGCCGTTTGAAGTATTGGTTCTATATTGGCTGCTGAGAAGCTGCTTTGTGCTTTGGTGCACTCGATTTTTAGAACTGGGAACAGTTGGATTATTGTGTGATTTTGATTTTCTTGCGTATCATGCATGAGCTGTAGTGATGTAATCTTCAGCAGTCTTTTAAGATCTGGGGCTATTTTCGTGGTTGTAACTGGGTATAGAGTTCTGTTTAATTGCTGTATGCTTTAATTGTCAGCTATACAGGGATTGGAACATTTCGAGAGTTAGATATGTTCTTAAGGAGCCTGTAATGTACACCTTAAGGTTGTATGGCTTAGGGTATTGTGCAAGAAGTTTATTGAGATTTGTGTGATTCCGTGTGCTGTGATAGTTTTTCCTTGGTGATTTCCGTCCTCTGCAGCGCGACCTCCATGGCAATGTCTTGGATGTGGTAAGAAGTCGGTTCCAAGAATCTTTAATTTGTTATTAGTTTGATTCGAGGACAGGAAGCTTTTGGAAGTTAGGGTTGGATCTCAGAGGACTTGTATTTTTATCTTTCTCAGATACGCATGCTGGTTGTCTTAGGATATAATGATGCTATGCTAGTAGATCGGCTTTGTTCTGGACGTGACCATCGAATCTATTGCCTTTTGTTGCAGGAAACTCAGCAGCCACCCCATCTTCGTAACCTACGCGATCTGCTGTGTGATGCTGGTGAGTGGGCCTCGGTGAATTCTGACGTGATATGGAAGTGATCGTTTCGTTTTGAATTTCCAAACTTGACTTGTATCATCTGCTTGTTTATGAGCAACATGAAAACCAAACATGGAAACCAAACTTCAAGTAGCAAGTTATTTCCTTTTGTGCTGTCTCTAATGTTGCTAATCTGGTGTTGCAGGCATGATTCCTTACGGTGATCCTTACCAAACCATATACCAGCAGCGTAGGCTTTCAAATCTCGGTCTGGAGTGGCATCCACCAACTATGTCGCTCTCCATCGGGACTGGTGATGATGTTACATATTTCCCGCAAGAGCAACCCATGGCATTCCAGCCACCAATTGCGCTTTCACCTGAGAGACGTGATGGACCAAGTCCAGCAATTGCAGATAGGAACAGATGGGTAGAGCAGCCCCCTGAGGTAGTTGAGCCAATGGACTGGGAGCAAGATGCTGCAGTGCATAGCGAAGATACGGGATCAGATTATAGCGCAAGTGAAGAAAGCGTGAGTGATGAGAAAGAAGGCGACGATGGTTATGAGAGTCTGAGTGAGGGAGAGTCGAACAGTGAGGAGGAATTGGAAACTTCAACCCAATTACGCCGATCAGGGAGGAACAAGCGCAAGAAATTGGTAACACCTTCTCACAGCCTTCGATCTCAAATGGAAAAGCAATGCAGTTATTCGTCGTAAGCTAGTCACCTTCTTTGAGTTGCAGATCTGATGCGTTTTAAAAAATATCCCCCTATCCAATTCTCTCTATTCAGACTTTTCGTTGGTTTCTTGTTGCAGGAATCTGGACGTTCAGGACGGCGAGTGAGGGGAAGAACTTCTACGGACTACGACACCAGGAAGCGTCGTCAGCAACGTGGTCGCCATTTGAAGGCATCCAAGAATAATTCTTATAGGGCAAGTAAAGTAGCCAGTGCCAGTGATCAGGATCATGTGCCCACCAGACCCCAACGGCAGGCTGCTCGCAATGCTCTCAACTTGTTTTCCTCAATCCAAACTCCAGGTCGTGATGAAGACGAAGAGGATAGCCCCGATCGTGAAGAAATATTGGCAGCAGAGACGGTCAATACTGGCCAAGAAGAGAGGGAACCTGCTTCGACGGCAGTGGGAGAGCCGAGGCCACAGCTTCGTTTTCTGAGAAGAAATCCGCGAGAAGAAGGTGAAGAGGAGGACGGGCAACGCAACCAAAGGAGCCATGCTTCAACTTCACAACCGGAGGTTGACAACCTCGGTGATTGCAGGCGTCCTAGATCACAGAGGCCTAGAAAAATAAAAATCATATTCAATCGTCCAGCTGGCCCGCTACAAAGCTCTGCGCAGTCTGATGGACGTGGTGAGGGTGAGGCAAATGCTGTGCAGCCATCCGAACCCGCTGGTCATTCTGATGACAAAGCCCCCTATCTCAGTCCAGCGGGGGACAGTATGCAGCCATTGGAGCAGACTCAGAAGTCTCTTAGAAAATTGATTATTAAGCCTCCAAAACCTGCTGGCCAGGAAAATGGAAGCACAAGCAGGGTGCTTGAAAGGGGTAGTAATGAAGAGGGTGATGCAATAGGCGCGCAAGGGGTGCTTTCAGCTTCAACCCAAGGATCTCCAATTCTTGGTCCTCAAGCTGCAGATTCTGTTTCAGAGGACTTTGGGGTTGAGGAGAATCAATGGCAATGGAAGAAAGGCAAGGCAATCAAAAGTGCTCAGGGCAGCGGCTCTTCCAAGCATGCTGAGAAGGGCAAAGACAGCGAGAGCCTTGAATCCTTTGAACATGCAATTTTGTCCAATGAATGTGCCCAAGCACATGCGTTGGAGCAAACTCAGTTGCTTGACAATTCAAGATCACCAGAGAATCATGATGGTAGAGTTGGAGCAGGGTCTCATCATTCTGAACTTCAGAGAGCACAAGATGTTGCTGTTTCTAGTGGGCATGGAGTAAATGAAGGCAGTCTCCTCTCTGATCGTGAATTCAAGGATACAGTTTCACAGAAAGTTGATTTGAATAAAGACCCTTATCCAGACGAACAACAGTCTCAAGACACAGAATGTAAAGGGAGAAGCGAACATAATAATGGGAATCACTCGTTGATGGAGACTGGCTCTTGTGATAGAAGTCCAATTTCATCGGAGGCAGGAGATCTGAGAACATCAAGGTTGCAGTCTACATCACGTTACGAGAAGGGGGATAAGGATCAGTCACCAACAAGCTCTAGAGAAGCTGGCTATGGTGCTAATGATGCAGATGAGGGCCCCGAGACTTCGAGACAACACCTGATTGAGGCCGGCGGTATCGATCAAGACACACGAGGAGACTACAGCGAGGAAGACTCCGTTGGTGCGAGAAAGAATGTCCGGCGGATGAACAATTCTTGTGTGAGGCTTGAAGAACACCACTCTGAGCTCGAAACTGCTGGAGAAATGGGAAGTAGTGACGAAGAGGCCAATATGAGGAGGGACGGTGAACCTGATGATAACGAGGACGCCGCTGGTTATGAGACCGGACAGGATCAACTGGAAGGAAGTGTAGAGAAGCAAGCATCAGACTCAGAAATGGATGAGGTAGCTCATGTTTTTGTGGTACCATGTTGTTTGCATGCTTGATTTGCGTCTATTTCAATGCGTGCAGATATAGAATTTCCTTTTTCATTCAAGGTCTTCATATTTACATGTTTGATGAAGAGCCATACTAATAGTTCAACTATTTTGGTTTTAAAGGAGGGTTACGCCAATGAGGAGGAAAGTGAGAGTAAAGAGTATGAGGTGACACCTCCACGGCCTAGAAACCGGTCTCGTCGACAGAATAATCACGAGGTGGGAAGTCGGAGCGCTGAACGCAAACGACACAAACCTTTATCTGAGCTAACCTCGGGCCAAAGTCACTCATTGCATTCTGATGGTGCGGTATCTCCAGCAAAAAGGTCAACTCGTCATGCGCGTTCTGTTCCAGAGAGAAGTGAACGGAGGAGACAGTCATGGTTGCATGAACACGCTGTAGCTCAAGAGTTGGCAGGTCCTTCCCGACCACTTTCACGCATGGAAACGCAAGTGAGAGGAAAGAGTAGGCGGGAAAAGAATAACAACTTGGATGGCATGCTTTGGGAGGGTGAAACCCCCAGCAACGGTGTATTGCCTGGTCGTCAGGGACTCCGTTCAGATGCTAGTCCTAGCGGAGCTCAGAGTGAGAGACCTTTGAGAATCAAACTAAAATGTGTAGAGAATACCACAAAGAGGGAGGAGGAGGAGGAGGAGTTGCCCGAAGACAATGATTACCGAAGGGGGAGGCAATCGAGAGTGTCAGCGCGTAGTTCTCAAAGACAAAATCGTGTACAGAATGAGAAGGCAAAGGTTGTTGACGTCAAGGTGGGTGTGACAAATTCTGTTCCACGCGGAGGTTGGCGTGCCCCTAGACAGAATCTTCGGACGATAGAAAGTGTAGCATGGCTTTTAATGTCAGAGGCCGAGCAAGGTCACTATACTCCTCAATTTGGTGACGAGGTTGCTTACGTGCAGCAGGTATGACCTTTTTATTGTACGCCACGCAGTCACACTTACGCTTTGAACAATTCACTATGTTCTGTAGTTGTTTAAATGAGTTTAAGGAGGAATCATTTCCTCGGTTTCCAAAGCTTCAATCAACTTTTGGCTAATAATTTATTTTGTGATCTTATGATGCAGGGGCATAGAGAGTATCTTGAAGCATCAAAGGTCAAAGAGAAAGGTCCTTGGAAGAAGTACAAGCTCCGCTCTGTAGAGTTTTGCCGCATCATGAATATAGAATATCACATTGAACCCGGGGGTGGCACAAGCTGCAAGCTGGAGCTTGAATTCACAGATATGGAGTCGTCTGCCTGTGGTTTTAAGTTTCAGTTGACTTGGCCTGAGTTGACTAATTTTCCGGACTATTTAGTTGAGAGAAGCCGTTTTGATGCTTCGATGGCAGCAGGGTGGGGCGCTAGAGACCATTGCAAAGTATGGTGGGCTAGTGAGAAAGGGGCAGAAGATGACAGGGGCCAATGGTGGGATGGTCGGATTAAGACTCTCAAGGTTAAGTCTGATGATTTTCCAGACAGCCCATGGGAAAAGTACATAGTCACCTACAAAGCTACTGGAGAGCCAACGGCACATAGTCCTTGGGAGCTTTTCGACAGGAACTGCAGTATTCCTGGATGGATTGCGCCGCAAATTGAGGAAGATGAGCGGGACAAGTTATTGCAAGCTATTTATGATATAGAGGAGAGCCTGCCCGAAGATAAAACGGTGTGTGTAATATGTTTGAACTTCAAGTATTCAGCCAGGAAGCACATTGTTCTTAATCAACCTGTTCTCGTCTCTGAAAGCTAGGCTCTGACTTCTTGCTCGATCATTATGGTTTTTGCAGGACCAATTCGGTCTGAAGCAGCTACAGACGTTAGTAAATCGCGATCCGAACTACCTGAACAGGTTCTATTTTCTCCCCACCTTTTTGAATCAAATGAAAGTATAAGCTACTATTTGAATTGATAGATTTATTGACTTCGCCGTGAAGTTGACCATTTCGGCTGCAAGTTGGGTCCTTTGTTAAGTCCTTTATTAGAACCTGGTAACCTGCAAAGTACTTGGCATCTGCTGCTTCGTTCAAATTCCACACCTAGGGCCTGTAGAATTATCATTGCCATAGCTGTTTTTCAGTACTCAGATAATCCAACAAAATTATAAACACTCGACCCTCCCTAATAACACTTTCCTTTTTTTTTTGAGTGGAGAAAAATGCACTTCTGCATGCACCCTCACATGTGTTAACAACCTGACATGTGGAAGTTGTACGATCAGATTTTTATAGGAGATGACAATTCTAAGGACATGCATGGAATGTGCAACCATTGACTGTCATTAGGAGAGGGTTGAGTGTACGTTTTTCTGCAAGAACATTGTATTGTTTGCTATTTCTAAAATCACTAACGAATGTGGATCGGTGTGGAATTTTTAGGGTACCTGTGCCACTGACATTGGAGCTCGTTCGAGAGAGGCTGGAGAAGAACTTTTACCGTAGCAAAGATGCCGTGGAATACGACATTCGGTTATTAGTGACAAACGCTGAACTTTTCTTCGGAGTCGATAGTGATTTAACGAGAAAGATGAATCTGCTGGCCAGTGACCTCTTGGAAATCCTGCAATGACGTTGCTTCAGCAAGGACATGTAAAAACGAGATATAGAACATTTGTAGATTAGACAAAAAGGTTGTGTTTTGTTGTCATAAGGTGCTGGCTGAGCTTGCGCTCCAGCACCATGATCTGGCTGCCTTCCTTCATGTATGCCCTCTGTGATTATGGCCATCATTTGTAATTTTATTCGGGGTTCCACTCACCCCTTTGCAGACTATTGCTTGCTGCCTCCCTCTTGACTCGGTGCACCTGTTGCGTTTGCACCCCCCTCCTTTACCGTTACCAGTTTCAGAAACAAGAAAGTCACTCCTTGATTCAGTTCTCATTCTAAAACTCTGTTTGTAAGCTTAATTTGAATCTTGCAGAAGCTCTATTGCATAGACCAGTGGACTGGTTGGCAACAACTACACTTGATTGCACTTGACTGATAGATGGTCAAGTACAGTCGGGTACAGGAACCTTACGAATTTTTTTCATCCTGTGGTGATTAGGTCAACTTTGGAAGGCCCGTGTGTGCTCAAAATTGAACGGAATTTCAAATTTCGAATTGCGTTGGAATTACACTGAAGTCTACTTTATCATCATTACAAACATACATATGTAATTGAAAATCATACAAAAAGTTTGATGTTTTCTTTACACTATGTACTATCTAGTGTTGCCAATGTTTGTGAAAGTTACAACTTGTATTCAATGGTACATATAAGAAATGAACCTTCACAATTGCTTAAGAGATACTTGATCTCATAACACTTGAATTTCTTGAATGTTTTTTTGCTTGTTCTTCACCCCATTGCAAAAAAACTTTGACTATCTTCCAAAGGTTCTTTATGAAATGGTAGATAGTGTATAAAAGGAATTCAAATTGCTGTATGATTTGAATTTATTCATTTTTTACTTATTATGAAGTTGAAGTGCACTTCATTGCAATTCCAACGCGACTTGCGGTTCCAAAATCGGTTCATTTTTGAGCCTGCTAGAGCTTCATGAAGTTGATGAACTTTCTACTGAAAACTGACTAGAAAATTCGTAAGGTTCCTGTACCCGACTGTACAATAAGGTCTACTTCATTTATGAATTTTTGCATCCTGCTAAGATTAGGTCAACTTTGGAAGGCCCGTGTATGCTCAAAATTTTGAATGGAATTTCAAATTTCAAATTGCGTTGGAATCACACTGAAGTCTATTTTATCATCATTACAAACACGCATATGTAATTGAAAATCATACAAAGAGTTTGATGTTTTCTATACACTATGTACTATCTAGTGTTGCCAGCATTTGTGAAAATTACAATTTGTATTCAATAGTACATATAAGAAATGAACCTTCATAATTACTTTAGAGATATTTGATCCCATATCACTTGAATTGCTCGTATGATTTCTTGCTTGTTCTTCACCCCATGGCAAAAAAAACTTTGACCATCTTCCAAAGGTTCTCTATGAAATGGTAGGTAGAGCATATAATAAATCCAAATTGTTGTATGATTCAATATTATTCATTTTTCACTTGTTATGTAGTTGAAGTGCACTTCATTGCAATTCCAACACAATTTGTGGTTCCAAAATTGGTTCATTTTTTAGCATGCTAGAGCTTCCTAAAAGTTGCTGAACTTTCTAGTGAAAACTGATTGGAAAATTCGGAAATGAAGTAGACCTTATTGTACAGGACATCATAAAAGACTTGTTGAAGTAATTTTGAATTAAATTAGATTGGAGTTGAAATCTACAAAGATTTTTTATTTATTGTAAAGCGCAATTTTCTTGGTGCAGAATTTCTGGCTCATTTGCATTGTTTTTCTTGACATTTCTTGGTACAAACTTTTTGGCTCATTTGCATTGTTTTTCTTGACAAAGGGTTTGCATTTTGCTTACTTTGGAAATAACTTTGATTATTGGTCAAATGAGGCTAATAGTTTAGTTCTATGCTCTACAAAGAATCATGAACACATTGGTTATGTGAGGGCATTGTTCAATTTCCATGTTTTGATATTGAATGAGCACATCTCAAAAATTCAATGAACATAATATCTTGATTTCTTCATCCTTACGGTTGGTGTTTTTGTATGACCATTGAACAAATGACTTTTGTAGAATATTAATTATTCTCTTACAATTTGGATTTTCAATAATCAATTTATCAAAAACTAAATTTTGAATACCTTGGCAAAAAATTAGGGCTTCACCTTTGTCAATAGTTGGTAAAATATACAATGAAGGATTTATACTATAACTATAAAGCATACAAAGAGATTATGTTATTAGATGTAAGTTGAGTGTAGCATTGTGTGAGCCCTCAAGATAGCACTTGGAGCTCTGGGTTTATTTTTCGCGATTTATTGTTAGTTTTAGTATAAATTCATGCAAAATAGTATGAATTAGTAGTTGAGAGGAGTTTGGTAGAAGTTCCTACCAGATTAGTGAGAGATTGTCCTAAAATCATAGAAAGCACAAAATACTTTGCTTTACTATGTTTAGGTCTTAGTTTAGTGTCTTAGAGTCCATATTTACGTATTAGAGAGATGTGAGGATGTGAGAATTAGCCAGTTCTAGTGTCCTGTCCATGTAAAACTCGACATGTGAACACATGTGACAGCCTGGCTGAATCATAAGAGTCTATGTTCAGGTTTAGAAGTATCTAGATCCAATTCATGTAAAATTTGGACTAGTTATGTGAAAACCTACAAATGTTGAAGAATACGAAGCAGAATGCAAAGTAGAAGAAGGGCGAGGTGATTGGAGCTTACAAAAAGGTGCTTTTAGGATAAAAGCATGCCAAGAGGTCACCAGCGGAGCTAATCATCCACGACAAACCCCGGTACCAAACTAATTTCTCCCTCGGGCGGAAATTATTAAGGAACTGCTAAATTTAGCATCCTTATTGGAGGTTTGGTTTTGCCCTTAGCTTTTGGACACTTCTTAGAAGATTGCCCAAAAGTTTCGGGATTTTACAAAACTCCACGATGACTCCATGGGAAGTCAACCGTCTTTGAAACTGATAGTAATTTCTTAGAAATTACCCAAAGTGCGGTAAAATCTCACTAAAAATTAGATTAGAGTTTTATATATAAAATAATCGACCAGTCAAGTTTGAGGGCTTTCCGATAGTCAAAAGTACCAGAATCGACGACGACATTGAATTTAACAAGAATTTACAACATGGCGGCGGGTTGACCGGCGAACCAGGAGCTGGCGGTGTCCAAATGTTGCAAACAAGGAATGTTTTCTTACTCTCATGAACCTTCCAGGCAACTCTAGCCATTCAGTTTTCTCGGGAAATTCAAATTCCATTAGTTGGGATTTTGACTTTTCTTTGAAGTTACCGTTAGTGGTTTTTACAAGTATTTACAGCCTGGAAGTGGGGGACAAGGGATCTTCTAGACTAATTGGGGTCTTCTGAACGCGATGGCGCAATCGGTTTTCAATTTGGAGTTGTTCTCAAGAAGATAGGAAGAGTTCAGCCGTAAGTTTGACTTTTTTAGAGTAATTAGCGGTAATTCAAAGTTATTTCACAAAATATCTTGGTGAAAGTCGAAGATTGGATTTAGTTAAGATTTCAAATCTTTCCTTTAAAAACTAATTTAGATTAAATTAAGAATATTTGGAAATATCCTAGGGTTGTTTGCAAAATATCTCAAGGTCAAAATAGTTAAATTCCTAAATATCTTTGGGAGAATCTTAGATTTTATTTTGGACAAGATTTCCTTTCTAATTAAGGCTTGTTCTAGAAAATTCTAAAGATTAAACAAAGATTATTTAGGAAATATCTTAGGGTAGTTTAGAATTTAGTTCAGGTTAGTTTTTGAGTAAGAAGACCAAATATCTCATGGTAAACTAAGTGGTGGGGCCTTCTAGCGAGTATATAAGGCCTCCCCGCGAAGTTTGTCGTACCCCATTTTGTTCATTATCTGCCTACCGACACTCTGTCGGAGTACAGACACTCTTTCGTTGTTCCATTTGCTTACCGGCTTTGTCGGAAGCAATTAAGCTAGACCAACTTTTGGTCATCTTTGCTCATTTTCATTTTCTTTGCTTCCTTTGGTGGAGGATTTGGTTAAGGACTCGGGGTTTCCTTTCCACCTTCACAACCACACTAAGTTCACACTTTTGGGAGGTTTCATCCCCCAAACTTGCATACCTTGTTACATACTAATTTCGTGTTTTTGCAACAGTTATTGAGTTAAGAATTCTTAAGGCGGTGAAGCTAGTCTTTACCAAAAGATTTCAACACTCAAAATACCAGCCAAACTTCGTTGTATAACAAAGTTTGGTTTGACTTAATCCTTAATGTTTGGTTTAAACACTTTCATGTGTACCTCCTTTAAGAATTAAAACCATTTGATACCTTGAAAATTATTTTAGTCCTTAATGTTTGGTTTAAACACTTTCATGTGTACCTCCTTTAAGAATTAAGACATTCCTACAGCCACTTGGAACTATAATTGACAAGTTTAGCCTGGGGTTGCTCCCGCACGGCGAAGCTTTGAACCTTAAAATAATTTACCTTGAAGGAAAAGTTGGGAAAAAAACCTCGGTGTGTTGGCTACTTAAGCCAAAAACCCACACCTAGTGGCTCCCTTTCTTCTGCCAAAAATTGCTCATTTGCTTTTCATCTCCATTGCCAAAGTTAGGAACTCTCATCGATAGTAGTTTTCTCCCTTAGTTTAGTTTATCTTTGCCTTTCTTTAGTTTAGATCACTTTGCCTTTGTTTAGTTTAGATCACTTTGCCTTTGTTTAGTTTAGATCACTTGCCTTAGCTTACCCCAACCAACCCATAGAACCATTTAGTTAGTTTATCTTTAATTCGAATATCCCAAAACTCCCCAAAAATCATTAGTTTAGATTTGTTTGCTTCATTATACGCAAAAAATCCAAAGCCATTTAGCTTAGTTTAAATCCTTGAATTATTTTATTTAGTATAGTTATTAATTATTTAGTTGTTTGTTGTTTAGTTAAAAAAATCAGAGTTTAGTTCTCAAAATACCGAACCAGAGTTTAGTTCTCAAAAATACTGAACCAGAGTTTAGTTCTCAAAAGACCAGAACCGGCATTCAGTCCGAGGGACCAGAGCAGAAGGGCAGCCAGGAGCCACGGGAACGGAAGCCACGAGAACGGGGAGCCACGGGAACGGGGAGCCACGGGAACGGGGAGCCACGGGAACGAGGAGCCACAGGAACGAGGAGCCATGGGAACGGGGAGCCACGGCCCGCCACATGTCAAGCAGTTCATGAGTTCAAGCAGTTCGGAGTTTGAGCCAGTTTGTGAAATTCCAGGCCTTGAACTGATAGTCCAGACTTTGGCTTGGGAAGACCAAAACTCACACCACTCAAATTAAACTCTCAAGGTAAAGTTTCTTTCTTAAACTATAAATCTAAACCGGGTTATCATCCTTGACTCATCAATCCAATACTACAAATTAAGATCCCCCTCCAAGACAACTCAAGCACTATTTTCAAACACGCTCAATTTAAAGTGAAGAAACAAGGAGGACCGTACGGATGTGGAGAAGCTTGTTGCGGAGGAGAAACTCAAACTCAAAAGTGCTAATGAATTGAAGTGAAGGAAGAAGAAGAATTAAGAAGACGAAGTGGCGGCTTGAGAATAATTAGATTAAAAAACTAGTTTTCCTAAAGAATCTCACTATTCATGTTGGCTTGATGTTTTGTTTTTCACTATTCCTTTTGGATTTGGCGCGGTTGTTTATTCTTTTTCTATTCATTTGTTTTGTTTTGTTGTGCTTTTCCTATTCATTTTAGATTTGGTTTGGTTTTTATTCCGTTACTATTCATTCGGGACAAATTGTTTTTTGTTATTATTCTTTCTTTACTATTCATTCACTATTCATTTAGAATAGGTCTTTGGATCTATTCCTTTTACTATTGAAGAATTTGATTTTTTCTATCAATTAGTATTTTTGGAAGGAATTAGTTGGTCTTGTTGACTTGGATTTTTGTTTTATTGGCCTAATAAGCCAAATAGGAAAAGACAAAAAGTCAACAAAAAACAATAGATTAATCCAACAAAAATCATAAACTAATGAATAACAAATAAAATTGACTATTCATTGGAATATTATTTATTTGGAAGATATTAATCTTTTAAAATTAATTCTTAAATTAAAACAAATATTCAAGGTGGTTAGAAATAGGGCCTTGAAGTTAGTTTAATTCCACGAGTTATTTTAAAAAACAACTAAAAACCATTAGAAGTTTAACGTAAATTCCTAAAAACAAAGGAATTAAGTTAACCCCTAAAGGACCAAGCCATTTTCAGGCTCCAAAACCATTGAAAACTGCCATTTTTGTTGCAATCACTCCCTAAACCAAAAAAAACTTTTTTTTTACAATCTAACCATAGGATCTTGAACTTCACTTGTCTCAGATTATGTGGTAAAAATTTTAAGACATTTGACCGTTTCGATTGGAAGATATTAGCATTCAAAGTTGGAAAAAAAAGTTCTTTTGAACTGTTTCCTGCAATTTCAGATGACTTTGACGGCCATTTGTGGATTTTTTTGCACTACACAACAAAAAGTTGTAATTTTTTATGTTGAACATTTGAGTTGAGAGTCGGGGAAAAAAATTTCAGAATGTCAAACCTTGATTTTCACATATAAAAAAATTGATAAATAGAAGTAGGTCCAAAATTGAACGAAACACTAAATTGTTAATAGCTCTTACGTGGAATTAAAACAACATAATCCCAACGGTGGGATTGTTCTTGCAAACAAACTTGACCTTGTCAAAAAAAAAATTGAAAAAAATTGAAAATTGCATTCAAAAATGAATTCTATAAGTTAGTTTTTTTGAAGATGCTTAAATTGCCCGAAAAACAAGATTGTCCATAACTTTCTCATTATTAGTCCAAATAGAATGAATCAAAGCTTCAGATGTAGACAAAAACATGATCTTTGAGGATAAAAAATAAAAAAAATAAAAAACTTTTTTTTTTTTTTTTTCTGCCCGATGAACTGCTTTTTTGCTTTAAGATGGCATAACTTTTGCTCCCCGGCACCGATTGAAAACAAAATTATATTTTTAGAGAGCTATTGTGATTCCCTATCTTCAAAAAAAGTTTCAAAAAATCAGATCAAAATTTGAGGTCACACGGGCCTGCCCGAAATCCCAAGTGTCCCCCAAGGGGACTTTGGTCCTTTAGGGGTTAAATACTTAAACTAACCCATTTATTGTAGGAAATCAGCTAGAAGAATGTAGGGAAAGGATTTTTCCACAAATTCTGACACTAAAACTTTCATCGACAGACGGAGTACCCATGATGGAAGACGACGGCTATTTTGAGTCCATTATGCTGGTGATCTACGATGATGGGACTATGGACCCAGAGGTACGTTAATTTTACCCTTTGCTTTTGTTTTGTTTTTGTTTTGAAATTAAAGTTAGAATCTTTGCTATTAGAAGTTAGTTTTTAGATTAGAATTTAGAATTTAAGTTAGATTTAGAACCTAATAAGTAATTTAGGAGTTATAAAACCAAATCATACTTAAAATTTAACCCAATACCGAAAATTACCAATAATTAACCATAACCCTCCATTGGATGATAATTTAAGATTTTCATCCAAAAAAATCTTTAAGGAATCTTTTTAGGTAGGAATCAAACAAGGAATCTATAAAGATTCCAAAATCCCTTTTTGCTTTTGGAAATACTTTATTTTTAAAAGGATAAAAGCTGGATGAAGTTTGAGACCAAATTCGGATTAAAAACATCCAATTGGGTCAAAATTCCGATTAGTCTTAAAAATCCGTAATTTAAAAGAACTAATGACTTAACCTTAGAATTTAGAATTATTTTGGATCGATTTGCTGTTTTAGATTAGTGGAGGAAGGTTAGCACAACTAAGGGGCCGAACGTACCTCGTGGTAACTTTTGCTAGGAATCTTGGAATCTAGTTTTCTTCACCATTCTGGAAAGAGAAAATTATATTCTAAAAGGCTACTTAGATACAATTTTATTTAGATCAAATTTTGTTTATTTCTTTGTTTTTTACCTAACCATAGCGTTTAATCAATTAACCCATAGCTTTTCTTAGAATTAGTGGAATTTTACAGGATTACCAGTCACAAAAAGTGTCCATTGCTTGGAAGGCGAACACTTATTTAGGAATCACCCGATTAGGAGTAAAATCTCCAACGAAATTGCCGCTAGAGCCCGTGTGTAACTTTCTGACTCAAGGGTGGAGTTAGAAACACTCACACATTGGCTGCATTATATTTAATCCTACATCTGTAGAACTTGTTCTTTGAAACCATATACACGTCTATTTAGACACATTACGACTTTGACATGGTCTTTTGCAATTATATCCTTGGGACATATGTATGCAATTGTTGCATGAACTATGAGGATGCAACCTTATGTCTATCTATTGAATTCTATGTTAACTTTGTTAAGTTGAAATCCTACCTTATTGATTATGAATTTTTAAAGATTTTGGTTTAAGAATTCAATGAAAGAAATTTTAATAACGCTTAAATTTCTTATGTTTTGAACAACATATTTGCAAATCACAAATAAGGCATCTAGTACCTCTTTTTTGTTGTATGAAATTGATTATATGCATGTATTTGCTAAAAATAGAGTCCTTTTTCTTAGTTGAATAATGATTTTTTCTGGGTATGTTTCCCTTCAAATCAATTTATATTTTGAAGGTCCATGACAAGTTTTTGTTTTAAGTCCTTGTTTGCTTCTAGAATTGTAGACACAATAGAAATTAAAGTAGAGAGGATGTAGTTTTAACAGTATATAGAAAATAACATTCTAATTTTTCAACTTGTAAGTCATGAATTTGTAGATTCTACCAGTTATGGTTGTCTTTATAGACTTGAGACAACATAATTCTTGGAATAACTCCAATTTGTATTGGATATTTTGGTATCAAGATCTACAAGAAAATGAAAATAGTACCTACTATATTTGCTAGTAAACTTTAGTTTTTTGTTTTCTATTCTTGAGTCTTTGAATTGCACTACCTTACAGGTGTTACTAATTAACAAACTAGCCATAGGTTGTCTTAAATTCCCTATATAAGGTTACAATTTAAGATAGAACATATTATTAGGGTCACTATAAATCTTTTAATTTACTTAGTAGATTCATTTGAGGGAGATGTTGCCAAATAAATAAAAGATTTTGTGGCTTCACTTACATAGGAAAGAATGAAATTATAGAATATGAGGTTCAATCTACAAATTTTGACAATTTTTGAATTATCTGTTAACCATTCAACCTTAATCCTAGTCTGTGACTATATCAATCATTGACATTATATTGATAAAAAAAATGTATCATTAATAATTACAGATCCAATGCTTATTTGAAGTGTAATCTAGTGGTTTTTAAACCTTCTTGCACAAAAACTAGAGATCTCAAACATATGCAACATTTGACAATTGCAAAACTTTCTTCCATTGAACAAGCTTAAATGCTATGAAAGAAGATATCTTTGATAGTCATGAAGGTTTGTATTTATTTTTTATTTTACATGCCATTAAAGCACCATACATCCTTAGAACTTTTGATTTTCTATTCACCTTCAACCTTAATTTAATATTTAAAATCCTTCAAAAATTTAATTATCTAACCTCAAAAATCGTTTGTTGAATTTTCAACTACTAATAGAAGTATAATATTTTCATTAGAGCCGGTTTGGACTCAAGTAGTGCTCCTTAAGAAGCTTGAATTGGGTACCTTTGTTTTCATTTAAATTTGTACTTCACTTGTGAAGGACATAATATTTCTCCTATTCTCATCCACTCATAGTACTCTCAGTCAAAGCATAAGAATGGACAATCTCTATATACAAGCTTGAATTGGTACACTTTATTACAATTTCTATAGTATCTTATAAGGACAATTTTTGGAACTATGTAGAAATTTAGAAACTAATTTTCATGAACATTTTGATGGTTTCATTGTTTGAAATTGAAGTTCTCAAACTCATAATTGGTTGACTTCTTTCTGTTCATGACTAACAATTTAGATTGACCCTAAATCCACCAATTAAGCATAGTTGTTGCCAAGTAAAATTTTCTAATTGAAGATGATGGAGTGTATCACCAAAGGAAGATTCTGTTTCTTAACTATTTAGCTAAAGTGGTATGATTTTCTTAAAACAACTTGTTGATCTTGTGGTGATATCTAAACTTGCTCAAGCATGGTTCACTAATATTTGCAATCCAAAAAACTCTGATACAAGTATACACATATGGAAATTTTTGTTTCAAGCACCTACACTACAAGCATGTTGGAGACATTTCTAGGAGTACTTACTCATAATTTAAAAATGTGTTAATATTTCAAACTTGCAAGGATTGTCATCTTGTTGTACATGGGTGTGCACATTTCACCCTTTCAATAACATTTGTCACGTTGCTTCTTTTGTCATGTCTTTGCCTACACTACTTGATAGCTTCATATATAATACCACCACTTCACACACATTTTCTAACTCAAAAAGTATGCTTTGAACATGACAATTATTTTTTTAGTGATACCAAAATTGGAGAGCAATTCTTGAGTCCAAAATCCGTGTAATGGTATCTTTCCTTTGACTTTTGATAACAATTAGCCTAGTATTTGGAATGTATAGTTTCATTTATTGTTGAGATATCAAATATTGTGAAAATGTTTTTAAAAAAATCCTTTAACGATGCTACTTTACTATACATAAAGTCATAGACAGCTCTTATCCCTTAGATACCAAGGGTTTAAATTTTGAACAGTAAATGAATGCAAAGATAATCCATATATGAACCAAAAAAAGAAATTAAAAAATTTAGTATTTTAGAAAAGGGGATGGATATAAATCCTAGAATAGAAGTACACAATTTTGTCGATGATATGCAATATGCAGATGAATTAAGCTAATGCTAATGCCAAAGTTTGCGCATAGAATGTCACCAATTTAACTAAATTGACGTTTACACTAAAGTTGTTTGAATACTAAATGATACTAGAAATGTAGCTGAAAACAAATAGCAAACATTTAAAGTACAATTAAGTCCTATTATAGTCTTACAAATTTTTCTTTGTAGGCAAATTTAGCTAGAAAATAGTTCATGACACTTTGGGAAGCTCTAGCATACTAAAAAATGGACAGATGTCCAAATCGCAAATTGTATTGAAATTGTAGTGAAGAGTACTTGAATATTATACAACAATTTCTAAAAAAGTGCACTCAAGTTCACGATATGAAGAAGTTACTTTGGTTTCCTAATTCACCATAAAGAACCTTTAGAAGATGGTTAAAGATTTGTTGCAATGACATTGGTCAAGAGCATAACAATGAGCAAACAAAAAATGATATAAAAAATTCAAATAGTATAGGATTAAGTATCTCAACAACAACTGCAAACGATCATTTCTAAGATGCCCAATAGAATGCAAACTATAATTTTAGCAAAGGTTGGCAATATTAAATGATAGATAATGTATAGAAAAGATTCAAATTGTTGTATGATTTTGAATTTCACATGTACAATAAGGTCTAATTTATTTACAAATTGTTGCTTTGAAGCATTCAATTTTTTTTGTACAGTGTGTGGTATAATTGGCATATTTTTTATAAGCATATTTTAGATATATTTTTTTTGCAATCCCAATCAAGCATACCAAATTTCAGTTTTAGAAAAGCAAAATTTTATTTTTGGTGAATTTTTGAAGTCAATTTTCATGATTTTACATAATATTTTATTGAAAACAATTGGTGATGAATTTTTTTAATTTGATTGCATAGATATGTAGCTAACATCTATATACAAGGTAAAAGCACACCACGGTTGTCCAAAATTGTAGTCATGGCAAAAATCTTGCATAGGATGAAAGTTTGGAGTCAATTTTACTACAGCTTTCTTCACTTTAAAAATAAATAAAAATTGAAGCAAAGTCTTACATCTTGTCTATATTGAAAATTGTTTAACAAGAAGTGGCTTTCATCTATTAATTGAATGTATGGAGTACAAACAATAAATGTTTGTATTGTCACATATTCAGCTTTTGTATTGTTGTACTTATTGTGTCAAGTTTAGGATTTCACTTTTGCAATGCAAAGAGCTAAATTCAATATTCTAATGTTTCAATACAATGCTTTAGCACTTAATTAGGGTCTGGAGGATTTTATAAAACAATATTGTTGCAAATGTGTGATTTTAGTACGAGGTCCAAATTTTCACCTTAAAGTGTATTTTTTAATTTTAAATTTAAGAATTTGTGAGAAGACCTTTTGATTCAGATGGGCCAACATTGAATTTTGGTAAAAATGACGTTTTTGCTTCATTTTGTACCAATTTTCATACATTTTGTACTGGTTTTGAGTGGTTTGTATATTTGGCAAGAGGGCGACTGTAGTGTGCAATCACCCTGCACGTCTTTCATTTAAAAAAATATCCCCTTCACAAAAATATGAGCTAGGAAGAGTTAAAATGAGAGACGTCATATGACCAAAATTTGTGAAATTGATATCTTTATATTTTAATTAGATTTTTCTATTTGATCCTCACATTGTAACTAATTTTGTAAATTTCAGCATGATGTTACAATTACTTTGTCAAAATCTTGTTAAAATATAAAGACAGTATCAATTTCACAAATTTTGGTCATATGACGCCTCACATTTAACTCTTCCTTGCTCATATTTTTGTTACTTAAGGGGGTATTTTTTAATATGAAAGCTGTGTGTATGGATGTTCCCTACATATCTATGCAACCAAATTTTAAAAAATCATCACCAATTATTTTCAATAAAATATTATGTAAGACTATGGAAATTGACTTCAGAAAATTCACCAAAAATGATTTTTTTTTTCGAGCTGATTTTCGGTGGTTCCATGTGGGCATGGGTTAATTTGACTTAGAATTAGAAATATCTATCTTGAAACTTAAAATGAGAAATGTTTTAACTGCTGCTGAAATGGTGATCCAAATATTGGTGCATTCCGTCATGAAAGGCTGATCGAATACTGTGTGGCATGGAATTTGTGCAGTAGAATTGCTGTTATGCCCACCTGGCGAGCCTTGACTTGCAATTGCAGAGACATCACCATTGCAAACCTCAGTGCCTCAAGGTTCCAATCAACATTCCGGGGTAGAAATTTATTACAAAATCTCCAGCTTACAACGCAACGCAGTATTCTCTGGGACGAGTGGAGCTCCCCTGAAGTGGACACAATTGGTACATGCTCTCCTATGAACAAACACTCCGCCCCATTCTCAGTGGTGCTTCGAATCAAGATCTTGTACGAAGGAATAGTTGCAATTTGAGGAGTTGCAGATTGCGCAAAATCATCAGATATCTTAGGCATCTGAGTCACAATTCTCACTATGAATGTCTGCTAAAAATACATGAACGAAGCTTGGAGTTATGTCTGAAGATTGTGTACAATTCAGCACTCCTAATTAATCCATGACTTACTGAGTTTGAACATTTTCTTGTAACTACTGTCTGTATCAGAGAATTCAAATTTGGTCCATCTTGCTGCAAGCTTCTTAAATCACATTTCTTCTTAAGAGGGAAGAAAATGTCATTGAATTAGAACTCATTGACATTGTGTAACAAGGTCATGACTTATTGGACACGAGCAGTGTAAACCGTACAAACTACAAGACTCATCTTCCACCAGACTTGAGGCTTAAAATCGGCAAGAAGAGAATTCATAAGCAACCAACAAGATCCTAAACCAAGCAGCTGAATGAGAGCTCTCACCGAAAATGTCACTGAACTAGGACGGATTGTGTAATGAGGCCATGACTTATTTGATGCGATCAAGGAAACCCTAAAGACTTCAACAATCATCTTCCAACACATTTGCGGCCTAAAACTCATGATGCAACCGTTACGATCCACAACCAAGCAGCACATACCTGAATACAACAAAAACTCGCTCGCAATGGTAGCAGAGCCCTTGAGAGTGATCACATCCCTAGTCAAACGATCAAACTACCCAAAAAGAAAAATCCATAGAATTCTGCCATCGAATCATGCCAGTGCCTGGCACTGTAACAGATACATTATGCCGTATAATTAGGTACATTTTTTGGTAGGACTCGGCTGCATAGAGCTTAACGACATGGAACTGGCCTATTTTTTATTTACCAACGGAAAACTGGTCGAGGAGCAATTTTCAGTTGCCCAGCTAGCTAATTAAAAGCACTAAAACCTGAAATCAGCCAGCTGAATCCCAATTCTATCTCTTTCTCTTTTTCTTTTTTCTTTTTTAATATTATTTTTTATAGATTTTAGAGCTTCAAATTCTGGACCTTGCTGTGCAATGGATTTCCATTTGTTTCAAAAATAAAAAATAAAAATTTTGGACCTCAAAATATTGCAGAGGCGCAACATTTTCACTGCTAGACACTGGCAGCTTTTGCATTTAGATCGAATTGCTTAGTGTCAGCTCTACTAACTGGGAGCACATATACACTAAGTTTACACAAACATCTGTAGAACAAATATTCTAGTGCAAAATGAAAATATCTCAAGAAGCAGAAAAAAAATTATATACTCCGTGAGATTTTTATACTTGCTCATTACAAAATGCAAAGCTTAGCATATATTGTTTCAGAGAATGTTTTCTTTGCCAGTAAGTAAACGCGAGGAAAATCTGCTACGAACCTAATAATACCTCTGCATGATACACAACAGCATGACCGGAGTAAATGTTTACCCTTTCCAAGTTTTCATCGCAGCAGAAATTCAGCAATGTCGTATGAGTATTTCCACCGGTCAAGTCCTGTCAAATCTTCAAAGGTGAAACTGTTGGAAACGCTAAGTGCAATCTTACAATAGCGCAAGCAGGACTGTTTAGCAAAAGATGTTAATCTCTTTGTTAAGCAGGTTTAAGTACAGGAGGTTAAACCCTAAGTAATGAACTAGAGAATGAATGTAACTAATAGGATGAATGTCATCCTTAGACTGATGTAACCCTAATATACTAACACTCCCCCTCAATCGGGAGATTGTGTTTGTTTGTTTTTTTGTTCTTCAATCTGTACAGCGCGTGAGTTCCGATTGTTTGTACAATTGTTTGAGTTGCGGAAGCAGTTAGTTGTGGGCTGGATGGCGCGCGTGGAGCTCCATCGAATGCAGGGGCTGCGTGAGTTTGTGAGAGAAATTTCTCTCGCTCGTTTGGCCGGTCTTGTGATCTGGATGGTGCTCGCATTCGTGTCACGCGTATCAGCTTGGTGCTTTGATGCGGTGGATGCCGTCGTGGGAGGCCAGAGCGTCGACAAGGATTGCTGTGAAGTTTGTCCTAGCGTTGGAGAAACAGCAGCAGTGGCGTTGGTGAGGCCGCAGGAGCAAGAACGCCGACGCAAAGTTAATCCGGTGTCGAGGACTAGGTTTTATGCCGTGAGGCGAGGTCGAACGTCAGGTCTCTATTTCTCTTGGCTAGACTGTTCTAGAGAGGTCACAGGTTTTAGAGGTGCAGAACATAAAAGCTTCGGATCCTTGGGTGAGGCCGAAGAGTACTTGTTTGAATCTGGTGAGTGGTAGGGTGTAGAGTAAGCATCAGAGGAGGCTTGGCAGGCTGTTGGCAAGCTCTGTCTGCTATATAGCCCTAGAGAAGTACGGTGTTGTTGGAATTTTCCGCGACCCAGGGATTTTGTAAGGCAATCGGCTGGTTGCTCGTCAGTGAATTCCAGTTTCTGTGCAATAGGTTTGGAAATCTGCAAAGAGGTACTCTCCTCCTCTGTCACTGCGCAGAGTGTCTATTTTCTTGTTTGGTGTTTCTACCATGGTTCGGAATTTTTTGAAATAAGCTAAGGTTTGAGACTTGCTAGTTAGGAAGTACAGCCATGTCTTTCTAGAGAAATCATCTATGAATGTCAGGATGTACTGATTGCCCTTGCTAGAAGACACTGGTAAGGGTCCACACAGGTCACTATGGACGAGTTGGAGTGGTCTAGAGGTGTAGGTGCTTCGTTTCTTTGGTTTCCTATCACGAGGCAGTTTTCCAAGTTGGCATGATGGGCAGATGTGTTTGAGAAGGGGTAGCTGTGGGATTCCTGCAACTATCTTCTTAGAGGACATATGATATAGACTCTGGTAGTTCACATGGCCTAACCGTTGGTGCCACAGGTGTGTATCGTCTGTTGAAGGTTTCTGATGGGAGCAGAGTGTTGAATTTCGAACAGGATTTGGAGCAGAGTCTTCTGCTGGGGTGTCGGCTTGTGATGGCGAGGTGGTGCAGATGTTGTGCAGATCCAAGGTGCCAGTTGATTGGATGGTGCAGGTAAGCTTTGCCGCTATAGTGTTGATGCGGTCAAGTCGATTTGTGACTCGGTAAAGATTATTTCTTGAATCTCTAATACCTTGTAGGAATATAGTGTTGGGATTGTCTTTATCATATATAAGACATTTTTGTGATTCAAATAGGACTCTATACCCTAGGTCTGTTAATTTTCCAACTGAAAGTAGGTTGGTTTTCACACCAGGGACGTAGAGAATAGTAGGGATATCCTTTGTATTGTCTGAAGGATCAATGGTAGATACAATGCCTTGACTTGCTACTAGCATAAGTTGCCCACCTGCTGTTCTAATGTGTGATGTTCTAGAGGAGGTGAGCTGACTGAGAAGATCGGAGTTTCCTGTGATATGAGAAGAGGCTCCTGAGTCTAAAAACCAATCGTCTTCTACGTTTGATACTAAACAGGCATTGACAACCTCGCAGGAGTTGATCTCTTCGACAGCTGATTCTGGTTCGGGATCGTCATGAAACGCTTCAATACATGCTTGAATATGAGGTGGGTTGGAGTCACTGTCCGAGTTGTAGTCTTCGGAGAGATTGACTTGTTGCTGAGTTCGATGTTGTGGTAGTTTGCTGAGTTGCAGTTGTATGGCTTTGATCCTTTCTTCCAGCATGAGGTGGGTGCAGTCGCGCGCATAGTGTCCGGGCCTCCGCACTTGTGACAGAATATGTTGGTGTCGGATTTTTGTTGACGAACAGGGTCTGATCTGGCATTTGATGAAGTGGAACGCTGCTGACTGGTAAGCTGTGGGCCAGAAGTTGATCGGTCGGACTGGCGACTTTGTTGAGGACGGCCACGGGATGAGTGTCCTCCTCGTGATGAGCCGCGGTTGGTGTACAGAAGATTAACTTGTTCTTCGCGTTGGTTGTCTAGGTGGCGGCCGTGTTCTTCCTGAAGAAGCAGCCCTTCTAGCTCGGCAAAGGAAGGTAAGCGGTCTCTTCCTTTTGGAATTTGTTTAAAGGTTGACCAACTACGAGGTAGGCTGTTTAGGGTGAGGTCAACTAGGTCTTCGTCAGGTGTAAGGATTCCTAGGTTGGCTAGTTGTGTAACAAGTAAGTTTATCTGCTGAAGGTGGTCTCCTATTCCCTTTCCTTCCGCTAGCCTAAGAGAATAGAATTGTTCTTTCAAAGAAAGCCTTCTGGAAGAGCTATGTACATCGCACATTGTCCGCAACCGCTCCCAGATAGAATGTGGATCGGTAAGATGAATGACGCTTAAAATAATGGAATCTCTTACCAGCGCAATGATGATTCACCCCGTGCGATATCGGAGCTCATTCTCCCTGGTTGTGTCAACAGCAGGTACTCCAGCAGCTGCGGCTGGTAGTGGTGCCGCCAATGGTGTGATCTCGACTTCGGCCGTAACTTTCGACGTGGCTCCAGTGCTTGTGGAATTGTTCGCAACGCTCGTCTGATCAGGTTCCACGAATCGCCAAAGGCCTTCTTGCATTAAAATCATCTTCACTTTGTAACTCCAAATGACATAGTTAGCACGTCCTGCAAGTTTCATAGATTCTGGGACATCTCTCACGCTTGGATCCATCGTAACAGAAGGAAAATAACAACTGTTGGCTTTGCCTACAGATACGCCGCCAAAAATTGCGGCTGGTGAATCGACAATCGACTTGCTACAGTGTTCGACCGGCTATAGTGTTTTCTGAACTTCGAAATGTACTGTGACTTCTTCGAAGCTTGGTACACCGATCTGTGACACTACTCTGAGGTACTCTGACTACTCTGAGGATCTATGCTTTCTGCTCTGATAACATGTTGGAAACGCTAAGTGCAATCTTACAATAGCGCAAGCAGGACTGTTTAGCAAAAGATGTTAATCTCTTTGTTAAGCAGGTTTAAGTATAGGAGGTTAAACCCTAAGTAATGAACTAGAGAATGAATGTAACTAATAGGATGAATGTCATCCTTAGACTGATGTAACCCTAATATACTAACAGAAACAAGATGTGAAACTTATCCATGCTCGCATTGAAGCTCTGAAGTGCTAGGGCACGACAATCTGGGGGCTCCGCTGATTTGATCAGTTGGTATACTTGCCGAGGCTTGCGCTCCATCTCCAAAAAAAAACTTTGGGATTTGACAACTCGATCGTAATTGCCCACGATGTAGTTTTCTGTAACCTTGAAGAGTTCACAGAGTTCAGAATCTGACTCTAGTTGCAATAAAATGTCGTACTACTTTAAGCAATTGTCAGGACGCAAGAAACCGAGCAGAGCATATTCTAGGACAAATCTGACTCCAGAGCGCTTCACCTGGTACTTGTTGAATGCCTTACACAACTCTGCGAAATGAATTCCAACAGCAAGACAAAAGTGTGGCATCTCGTGTGCATATTTGCCCAGTTGAAGTTCAGTGGTTGCATAGAGCAATAGCAAAAACAATTGCAAACCATCGGTGGTCATGTCGTGGATGTTCACTGTGGAAGTGAGCTGCTCCTTCATGTCGTGCTGGAACATGGCATTGAAAACTGGGGACACACAGGCCAACACACTTCGGTGTGCTTTCACGAAGCCATCCTGAGTTGTGAACGTGATGTCAGCGTGAGCACCTTCTTCCAGCATCTTCAAGAAGACGAAATCATAACCTTTTATTTGAATCGCCTCCAAATTTTTCGCGGAAAAGAACTTGGAAATGTTAACATTTGCAGATGTAGCAGACTTCATAATTAACACGTACTTCTAAGAACTCAATGTAAGAACCCACGGTAGATAGATACCAATCAATTAAAGGAACCTGCACAATCATGCAAGCTTCAGAAACCGAGGACACGAATTAACCAAGGACTGAATTAATTAATGAAATTTGCCACTGGAGAACTTTTAGTTTATTGTGTTTCAATCTGCATGCAAAATTCAGAAGCTAGCGTTAATTCTACAACAGAACTTGATCCTGTCTTACACTACAAGTGGAACTTCATCTGCAACCATCTGACTTGAGCAATGCAAACCACAAAGCCACTGAACAAATGGGTGCTCCATTCAAGACCATCACATGATAAAACAGCAAATGAAAACTTGACATTACAAGGGGCACTACCGCACTCCGTACAGTTACAAAGTCCTGGCATGGGAATCACAAACACTTCCTTCGCTATGGTATACATATCCAGCCAGTCGCCCTAGCTAGATGTACAATCTGGCTACATTGTACCAAACAATTACTCTTTTCATTCCAATCTATGTCTCGAGCTTGTACTCGAAGACGTGCCATTTTCTGTGAAAACTTACTATTTTAGCAAGCCATCATATCTTGTCCAACTCGATCAAAGATTAGACATTCAAGTGTATATCTGAAATCAGGATAAATGATTGTGTTCTTGTGGCAGATTCTTTGTCAGAAGAGAGCAAAGTAAATGAACTTAATGTTCAGAATCCACAATCAAGCTGCTCATATTGAAAACTCAGTGTGAAGTTAAGAAAATTTCTCAAAATCCCTAGTGTGAGAAGAAGGAATCTCCTGTAATCTAAAAATTCTGGGTATCCATCCAGCAGGTTGCTCGCAAGATATAGTCAGGTCCAATAATTTTTGAATTTTGAGCTGTACAGTACAGTACAGTAGCCAGGGTCCAATAATCTTACAAGTTAGTTGATATATCCCTCATATTTGGAGGCTAGACAATCTCTTCACCCTTCTTTCTGCATGACGAATTGCTCATTTTAACGGTTTTAGGTGTTTTTGGCAATATGGAAAGTAGTATTGAGAGTACTTTGAGCTTTGGGATAAAAACACTTGAAAATAAAATAAAATATGTATAATTAGAATTACACTATAAATATGCTACTCTCAAAATTTTAGGAATAAGAAAAATAATCTTCAAAATGTATGCACAAAACAAGTTAATAAAATATTTCACCCCAAAAGAGGCTTTGATGTTTAAATTGTTAAAAATTAGTGAAAATGTTCAAAAAAGAATAGTACATTTTAAAAACCTTTGTGGAGATGAGATTCAAGTAATGAAATTATGGAAAAATTTGTTTTGAATGTGTGTGCAAGAGAGTCTTCATTGCACCTTTGTGGAGGACAAGGAAACTATTTTTTTTAGAAATTCTTCAATAAATAGATCTAATCCAACCTTCTCTCTAAATTTCTAAGTTAGATTCATTGTTTTGGATACTCCACATTACTGAAAAGCATCAAAACTGTCAATCTCTACAAAATAAAAAAACTAACTTTGAAATCGTTTATATTTTTTTTAATTTCAAAAAATATGGACTACATTTAATACACTTCCAATATAAACACATCTAGATGGCCAATTTCATTAAAATGGTGGTATTCCATTAATTTGGCACTTTTAGCAGTTCAGACCGCCTAGTCTAAACTATTTTTTTTGTACCAGAATCTACACCTGTATTAGATTTTTAAATCTATACCAATCCTAGATTTTCAGATTCCGTAGTTTGATATCTATGCCATTCCTAGACTTTTGAAATCTAAAAATGACCTAGATGTTAGCAATGTACACTTGTCCTAGATGTCACGATGTGAAAATGGCACATGGAATACCGCCATTTTAATGAAATTAACCATCCAGTATTAATTTCAAATACATTGACTCCATGCCCCAAAAGTTATACTTACATTTGAGTTGGTTGTATAATAAATTACAAATAATAGTACAAGTGTTTTTTGCTTTCATCCCTAATCTAAAATGCATGCATAAAGAAACTAGAATCTCGTAACTACTAATAAGTTCCAAAAATAATATAGTCATTTTTGTCATGAGAATAAGCTCAAATGCTTATATGGTCAATTTTAGATGCAATTATCTTATTAATAATGTTTAAATTATGTTTTCTTCTTGGTAGCACAACATGCACCATGAAGTGGAGTCGAGTGCTGCCAATGATTCATTTTTGAACAACCATTCATTACTTATGTACTTGCCCACAAAATTCCCTAAATTAGTAGACTTCATTTTAAATTTGGCAATAAATGTATTTCATTGAGATGCATTTGACAATTTCATTAGCATTTACCTCTTAATTTTCTAGTGTTTTGGTAGCCAATACCAAAATGAAAGAAGATTTACTGCAGTAGAAGAAAATGATGTCTGGTACATCTAGCTAAATAATGACTACTTGTCCCATACAACTACTCTACAACTGCAAGTAAGGTTGTAAGTACAAAGTCTAACTTGGGTGAATGCAAGAAACACTTGTACTTAATTGTGTCACACCCTACATGCTGATTTGTTTTTGGCCATAACTTTTTCATTTTGGCTCCAATTGATTCAAGATTTATAGATAAAGTGCTCATGACTATTATAAACCTTGCCTAATTTTTTTTAATTTTCAAAAATATTTTATTGCTCAAAAATATCCCCCAATTTTATGTCACACTTGCCAATTTGGAAGTTTTTAGTACTATTTAGTATCCCCCAAAACAAATTTGGAGCTATAATTTGGAGCGGATGGTTTTCTAGTAGCTCGGGGGGGGCACCTAGTATTTTACTACAAACCACGTGCGAACAAGTGGTTTCTAATGAACTATAATTTCAACTTAAAATTTTGAAGGTTGCTTAATAATGACTATAGGTTTCTATTGCCAAAATTTCAAACTAAAATAATAGTTGAAATGATTTGTACAAGAGGTTGAAAATGGCCTAAAACGGCATGTTTTTCAACTCAAATATTTATAGAGATCACATTTAGATGACCATTGCATCAATACTCAACTCAAAATGAACTTTCAATAGAGAGCTATTTTTAGGAATTTTTTGTTCATTTTTTAGACAATTTTTTAGGATATAATATAGGGGTATGAAAGTTATTTTTCAGTTGTACAGTGTATCTAATTACTTCAAAAATTTGTAACTAATTATCATTAACAAATAAAAATATCAATATTTCAAAACATAAACTTTTGAAGTAGGAATATCTAGTCATATTTTTTTTATTTCATTTTATTTAAATTTTAGGATATAATATAGGGGGTCCAAAGTTTTGTTGGTTTGTGTTTTCTAATGGACACTCTAAGTGACCCCCCCGAGTCTAGTAGACTTGTAGCTACCATATAAAGAAATTCTAAAAATAATTAATTGCATGTGGTGTGGAAGTCCACAAAGGGCGCTTTTGTCTACTTGCATTTTGTAACATATAAAATATTATTTTGGAGTTTTGGGGGGTGAATGACCATCTCCATAGAGTTTTTACAAATGGCCAATTTTCATTTTATGTGGTTAATTTTTTTCCTATTTTTAACTAATTAAAACATCAAAGTATCCATTTTCTTGAGATTTTGCATTTTTCTAGTTTTCCTGCTTAGAGAATTTTTCTATGCAGTTCCTTTGGTGGTTACCTTCATCTTAAAGGTGTATACATTAGCAATACTTTTTTAATTTTTTAAAAATTATTTTTCTAATTTTCAAGTACTCTAAGGAAAAAAAGGCACGAGTACTGTAGAACAGAACAAAACTGACAAGTGTTTCTTGCATTCACCCACCTATACATCATTGACATTGCAAAATAGTTGTAGAAACAAGTAGAGGATTTACTATATTAAGTCAATGATCAACTTTGCAAAAATTGACTGATTATGTCCATATTTTTTCACCTCCTATACATTATAGGAGCTAATGTGGATTTGGGAGCCTGAAGTGAATTCCATTGTGTCAATGTTTAATTGAAAAATAACCAACCTCAATTAGAAAATAACTCCTATTCCACTTTTGAACAACTAGTCTAGTATGGAGTAGTATTCTATCACCCTTATGTAATTCACATGTTCCTACATTTGGTATCCAAATTTTTCGTGTTTGACTAGAACTACTCTACTACTCAGAATACATAAAGGATTGACAACACATGTGTGTCATACAAAAGTTACAAAATAATATACGTCAATGTAGTTTTGTATAACAATTAAACCATTTGAAAGTCGTCATTTTTATCACAACCTTGGAAGCAACATACTACTACAACTGAAGAAAATAAACAAGGAGTTTTTCATTGGCTCAATTCTTGCCACTTTCGACACTACTCTAATACATTCATCATTCATAGTCATAGTGAACTACAAACTTCACTCTTCTACAATTGCACATGGTACCAGCATTAGTAATTTGAAATAAAAACAAAAGTTCTATGATCAATTTTTTTACAAATATTGCATTTTGCACCTCCTAATATTTAGTAACCTAAGCAAGGTTGTCCTACATAGAGAGTTCAATGGGTCCATAAGAATTAATGCCATTGTCAATGCTAATGAAAATATTTGATGTGAAGACAAAAAAATTCATGTGAAAATGACAAGAAATTGTTTTTTGAACAATATGTGGTATTTTTTTGCATAAGTGCACTCAAGTGAGTCATTGTAGAACAGTCATACTAACAATAGTTGTAAAACAATCATAGAGCAATTGTAAAATAGTTGTAGATTAATCATAAATCATTTGTAGGTAGTTGTGTAGTAGTTTTACAATAGTCATTTAGCAATCATAGTGGACATTGAAATGTAATAGCTATTGCTTTTATCCGTTGGTAATGAAGGTGGGTGGTGAAGATGTCATGGTTCTTCTTCAAAGTCAAGGAAATACTAATTATGTTGCATCCTCATTGTAATTGCCTCCTATTGTTAATTACCACCGTACAATTCTTGTTCTTGCCCCTTACTGTCGTTACCTTTGTTTTCCTAACACAAGTTTGTTATTCTCCCACCTAGTGTCATTTCCTTTCCATAGCCGTTCTTGCCTCTAGCTATTGTTGTTTGCTATCACAAGATTGTACTTATTTATTTCCATTGCTATGACTTGCATTTTGCTTCCTCTTGTGTGACACCATTTTAAATTAGAATTTCACATCATGTATTGATGAAAACATGTGAATCACTTGGTGCTATCAATTACAACATTAGGTGATTAGGAGACTTTGGTTAACAATATATGAATGAATTGAAAGGCAAAAACTAATAGTAGATGTTAAGAAAGTTTAAAGAGATTTGTGCCTTTTGCAAGTATAGTTTGTAATGTGCTAAGAATCCAAGTAGACATTTATAAAGTGCATGCGCCTACTATAACACTTAAGGTTCAAATGGAAGCAACTGATTGAAAGATGTAGCAAGAAAAATGCAATTTTGGATGAGAGATACATGAAATAGTTATGTTGTCTACAATTGTTAGGTATAGTATACAAATTAGGAATTGGGAAGTTGTAAAAAACTTTGATTGGAACACGAAAGAAGTTGCAAATAGAGAGAACCTTGTTGTTGTAGAGTTTAGGTCCACTTTTTTGGACAGTGGGGTCTATTAGGGGGAGCATTTGCAATTGTCACTGAGTTGTACTTACAAACAAGTTGGAGTTGTAATTTGAAGTCAATATTCAATTTTGTGTTGTAAATGACTAACTGATTCACATTAATGAGATTATTATGTAACAACGTACGTGTCATCCATGTATAAAGTAGTATTTCAATAACCATTGATTAGTAGCAATAGGGGTTAAAGTAATCATTGTTTGTGACTCAAGAACAACTGCCACTAACTAGCTATCACCAAAAGTAGTCGCAAAGCAATAACTAAGCAAGTTGAATGCCAATACCTTCCTCTAGTCGTTTCTTCTTAGAAGATGGGAATATGACTACATCATAGTTGTATTTTCAATCCAACAAAAAACAACTTCAAAACAACTAGTCCATTTTGAATTTTTGACAATGAAACTTATTACAATTTATCCTATAGTTAAAAAAATTGTCATTTTAGACGTAAAAAAAGGATGGTCACGTGTATATAGAAGCCACTTAGAAAGCGCCCATGTTGAATAGCCCACATGATGTTTTTAATAGTTGCATAGCAATTGTAGGGGAGGCAACCCATTCTAGATCAACACCCCATTCGTGCAGAGTAGGCTTCTCTCTTCCTGTGAAGGAGAAGAAAAACAATGATTAATTATGGCACGGTTCCTAAGGCAATTGTGGTGCATTATGATTGGCTCAAAGACTCTCAATATTGCAACCAACCCTTGGTTGATTTTGCAACTAGTCTTTGGTGGAAAATAACAAATCTACATAACCACTATGAGATGGACACAATCTGCAATTCAATAATTCATAGTAATTTTGTTTTGTAACAAAACAATCTGAAGACTCTGGAAACGGTCCAAACCCTATTTCTGCACTCGACATAATTTTCCTTCTAAAGAAACCGCCCGTCACCTACCTGTAATTCCTTTAGTGGTCAAGAATCTTTCCTAGTCACTTTGAACTAGGCATGTATAATTGAATGCCAAATTGCATAATTAGATGGACAGTAGATGAAAAGGCCATGCTAACAGGGCAAGTTAATGTGTACTAAGGCTCCACTTCATCCTCTACGTGAGACTAATCAGTAGATGAAGTTCCATCTAAGCATCCAAATGAAAATGCCCCCCTCGACCAAAATTTCAAAAATGACTATTCCATAATGATTGGACCTCCTCACAATTTCACAAGTTGTATTTGTTTGGAGAAATTGAAAAAGCAGTCATAGAAGTAGTCATAGAATCTTCATTTCCTTCTAGTGATTTTTGTGAAGATTTGCCAAAAATTTAAGGGTTGCTTAGTAGTTCCTTTACGCCAACAGCTACATGAAAATCATCCATTGTGAAATGAAAGACAAAATCATAAGGAAGCCACCGACAATGTCAAGTTCGGCTTTCTGGATTATTGTGAACACATGACTATTTGGAAGTACTCTTCAATTCTCACAAATTCTATTTGGAGACTAGAGCTAGACATATGGTCTTGTGGTACCCAAGGTGCAGAAACTTCAAAATTTTCACCAGGCAAACAAATGTAAGAAATTCTCCCCTACTGTGGAGGTGTTAACTCCAAAAGTTCCATGATTGTTTTCACTCAAAATGTTCCAAAACTGTCATTTCTAGTAGAAGTACCAAATTTTGGAAAAAAAAACATTTTTGAACACATGTAATCGTAGGATCTTGTAGTAAGCTGGTTTGAGAAGATGTGGAAAAAATTTCAAAATGTTCCATTGTGTAGATTGCAAGATATTGGGGTTTGAATTGACAAAACTCCTTATTTTGGCCCTGCAAAAAACTAGGCAGCTGCACTTCACAAGGTTACATTTATATGAAAAAATGTCCAAAATGGTGGTTACTCTTTGGATTCTTTCTTCAAGGCAAGTTGGCTACATGCTTGAAAAACTTCAAATCATTTGGAATTGTACAACATATAGGAAAAAATAGTAAATAAAAAGAAACTGTAAAAAAGGATTCAAAATACAAAATTGTTAAGAATTTAATAATGGAATTGAAAAATGCCAATCCCAATGGTTGTAATGTTTTCATAAACAATCTAAATCCTATGATTTAGTTTTTTTCAAAAAATATTGAAAATTGAGTTAAATAAACGACTTCAAAGTTTATTTTAGAATAGAGAATTCATAATTGCCCGCAAACTAAAACTCCTCATAATTTTTGACTCATTGATCAAAATGGAATGATTCAAAGATTTTCACGAATATATAAATCTATAAAACCAATTTCAAATTTTTGTTTTTGAAAAAAGTGATTTTTTATGATCTACCCAGACTGCCCAGTTACAAAAAAAAGTAACATATTAAGCCATAACTTTTGACTCATATTTCCAAATGTCATGAAACTTAGTGCATATGAAAGGTATTCCTTGTCCCCACCTTCTATTACAATTTTAGCCTAAAATATGCAAATCTTCAATCAAATGTACTTGCCCAAAATTCCTATGTTGCCAAAAAATGCATGCTGGTCCTTTAGGGGTCCATTTTGAAGATCTTCGTGGGTGCAGCAGCACCCACTAATTTGGGGTCCTTGATCTCCAACATGAATTCAAACTCTTTCCTAAAATTTGCCTCCTCGATTTCTTGCATTTTCCCCCAAGGTTCGAACAACACGAGACAGGTGTGGACTAGCCCTGTCCATTCGACTAGTTCACGCACTTCCGCCACCGCCTGAACTGAATTCATTCAGTTGTTGTGTCCACGGCAGACATTCAATGGATGTGTTCGAGTGCGCAGGGAGCCTGGTTGTGCAGCACTCCTTCACTCCCAGCAAACCTGGAGTGGAGTGGACTGGACTGCACGGGAGTGACGGAGTCAGTCTGTGGTGGAGAACTGAACATTGGAATGCTGAGCCGCCTGATGACCACAGGTGAGCTCACCGTCTGAATTTCGCACGCCATCCTTACGTCTTCACTGGGCCCTTGGAGTCTTGGACTGGACTCGGCACTCTTACAGTACGGTCTACACGACCTCTCTTCACCCTGGAAGTATTAACCCTGTAAGGACGCGGGGGGTGACCCTGGAAATCATGCATTGTATAACCGTGAGAATCATTGGAATAAAAAAAATCCAAAAGTACTCATTGGAAGTCAAGCTACTGTAGATGTTCTCCACTTTCCACAAAAAACTCTAAGGATGAATAGTTGTAGTTCTGTCCTACATTGGAGAATCCCTTGTCATTCATCGGACACTTATGGTCCGCAACGTCCTTACTGGGTTAACCGTGCTGAGAGAGCTCCTAACTTCAGTTATGCCCGTGTAATTTCATAACTGGAGCTGCTACAGTAGAACCTCTCTTAGTGCATACTCTAGTAGTGCATAATATGCACTAAGAGAGATTGTACTTTGAAGCCTTTATTGTTGAATAGTGGTTGGAGGCCATGTGGTTGGAGGCCCTGTAGTTTGAAGCTACGTTAGGCAGTGAACATTATTGCACCTCTCCAAATGCATAAACCTCTCTTAGTGCATAGTCCCAACACTATGCACTAAGAGAGGTTTTACTATAGTAGGTGAATGAAGGAATCAAATGGTTCTTGTGACTAAGCTTTACTCTGGCTGTAAATCTTTGTGGTTGCAAGCAATGGAATCAACGATGTTCTAACTTGGAATTAGCTATCCTAGAGAAGCCATGTGCCAACTGTCCTCTCTTGAGCTTGGTTGTTGTTCTTGGTGTTTTTATAATGCAATGGTGCGTTCCATTTGTTAAAATAAAAAAATAAAAAAAATGTGCCACCAATGGAGAGTTTCTGTTTCCGGAATAATCCACAGGGCATTAACCCCTGAACGTCACAGCTAGAACACTGAGCTTCTCAACACTTTTTAGTCAAAATGGAATAATGAGAAATTGCGTGATTTGCTGAGGACTTCATTGTTGAATTCAGGACCTAACTACTTGATGAACATGAAGGTTCAATTTTCGAGAGAATCCACCGTTCAGATTTACAGATTATAATAATTGATCAACGAGGTCTCCCGACTCTGAACGTCCAGAAAACGTCCACTGTGACGTTCAAGGGTTAAGTTAACTACCTTCATTTTGCATTAAATTCATAGTATAATCCTCCAAGAATAAGTAGAAAAAAATTTGGATGGAATTGTGCATTTTTCCATCCTCCACATACTTTGGAAATTGTCCATCGACCGTTTTGGGGGGTCAATATGGTAGTTGAAGGTTGAAGGTTTGTGGGGACCATATAGATATTGTACAATATTTGACTCATAGAATAGTTTTATGAATTATGTACTATAATTTGGCAAGACATACATCATTGGATTGATAATTCAACAGTTAGCATCTTTCAATTGGATGTAATTTTACCACCTAAACCTTATCATGTTCACGTGTGATTTCATTTAAGCAGATATATAACCAATTCAAGCATCTCAAACATGTGAGAGGAGAAATAGTGATCCAAAGAAGGAGCATTATGTGTCATTGGATCTGGCTTAGTATGAAGACAAATGAAATGTTGCACAAGTGCATGTATGCCTCAATGCATATATCATTTGTGTCAAATATTAAAAAAAAATATATATTGCAACCCGAAATGAACTCTGTAGACCTTTAAGGATTATCTTTGCAACATTATGGAGGATAAAGTGTCACAAAATGAATAACTTTTGGAGTTCACAAAGAAATAAATAATGCACCAATTCATCCAATACTTAGATATTTTTTTGTATAATTACTTGGATGATAGGTCTTGTATTTTTAGGATATATTCCTTGGGCACCAAATTCATTGTTACATGGTCAAATATAACATTTAAATTCTATTTAACCTTTTAAATTGCATTTAAGTTTCAATATTTTTTAAATTATATGAGACTACTTGATGTCTATCAACTTCTAAACTCCCAAGGCATTTTTTTCATCAAAAACCACTTAAAACAACCATTTCTATTGTAAAGTATAAAAACTTTAGAATTGCGTTGAAAGTTTAGGAAAAAAATTCAAAAAACGTGAACTTGATTTTCATTCTTTAAAAAATTGTTAAATACAAGTAGATACAAGATTGAAGGAAAACCTAAATTGTTAATAGTTCTAAGATGGAACTACAAATCACTAATCCCAATAGTGAGATGTTCTAGGAAAAAAACTAAACTCCATGAAAATTATTTTTTAAATTATAAAAATTGAATTTAGAAATGAATCCTATAAGTTATTTTTTCAATATGATGCTTAGATTGCCCGAAATACAAGAATGTCCAAAAAAATTTCATCACTAATCCATTTAGAATGAATAAAATATTTCCATGTAGACAAAAAAGCTTTCTATAAGAAATAAAATTATGAAAATTTTACTTTGACTTTTTGTAAATTTTTGTGTTGCCTGTCAAACTATGTTTTCAATTTAAGGTGGTATAACTTTTGCTTTTGGGCATCAATTGAAAAAAGAATTATGTTTTATAGAATGTTAATGTATTATACTATCTTAAAAAAAACATTACAAAATATTACAACAAAAATTGAGACCATAGGAGCCTACCCAAAATCCTTATTTTGTTCCTTAAGGGGATATGCAATGGAAGTTTAGAAGTTATATGAGATTATTTATTCTCTATCAATGTTAAAAAATTTTAGTCTATTGAAATATTGTCATTGTTACAATTTTTATTGCAAAAGCGAAATATAAATCGGTAAATGTAATAAAACAATCTAATTAATTAAAAATTTATTAAAAAAAATAAAAAATAAAAATAAAGGTAGGAGTGTGAAATTTTTTCAAGTAATTATTTCATTTCAAACTCAAACTACCAAGCTAAATTTAGCTTTTACATAATTACCATTTAAAAATAAATAATGTGGAAAAAAATAATATCAATTAATACATATATAAGTAATTTGAGATTTTTTTTTATCAAACATGAAGATTAGAATGAAAAACAAGAAATTTTGACTTTGGGTTTCAAAAATGATAAATACAAAATACTATGTAATTTGAACATGATACTTGAAATCCTACAATTACAATAATTCATTTAACTTTTGAACAACGGTGCTAGTATGTGAGCCCAAGAATGCGAACTTGTGAGCATTGAGCCTACAATATAGGTACCTATAATATAGATAACACACATTGTAGAAGGTGTATGTATCATAAACACCTATAATATGGATATTTGTAACATATATATCCTATAATCATAGACGGTTTCTATAATATATACACCTATAACATAGGTGTGTAGTATTCCAGGCTCATAGGCTCACACTCCTATGCTCACATAATAGCAACCCTCCCTGTTTTTGTAGCATTTGCATAGTACTCGTGATATTTTTCTAAAGTACTTTAAAATAAAAATAAAAATTTAAAAAAAAAAAAAAAAAATATGTCCTATGTATACACCTTTATGAAGAAGGTAACCTAGGAAGGAACAACATAAAAAAATTCTCTAAGTAGAAAAACTAGAAAAGTGCAAAATCTCATGAAAATTGGTACTTTGACATTTTAGTTTGTAAAAAATAGGATTTAAAAAAAACAAAACTAAAAACCATTTGGAAAGAGTTGATGATGATGAAATTTCACCCAAAAAATGATCTTAGAACCATCTTCATTGTTCAAAAATTGCACACAATGGGAGTGTTGTTTGCACTTATATAGAGGACACAAAATAAAATATTTTTAGATTTCCTTTGGCAAGAATGTGCGGCTTTCCACTATGCAAATAGACCATGAAAATTTCAGCTCTAAATTGTTAAATTTGGGGACTCCTAACGTAGTAAAAATCCCTAAACCTCAAAGTGTGACAAATTAACATAAATGATTTTTAGATATAAAGTATAGTTTTTTAATTTAAAAAAATAAGGGATCTGATTACCATCAAGTTAGACACGATCCTTTGGAATTTCAGGTTCATTGGACTTGTGCTTCAAAAGTTATTGCAGATGATAACAACATCACTCCAATTGTGACGGAGAATAATATAGGTGTTTCTTGCAATGATCCATTATCTTATTCTAAACAAATTATCAAAAGTAGATATTTTGAAAGTTACAATTGAATAGCAACTAAAAAGTTGTTCAAGTCCAATGTTAAAAATAGTTTTCCAAAAGTTGTGGACTTGCTTCCCCTCCTTTCCACAAACGTCCTCCAATATCTTACCAACCAAGAGCTCCAATTCTCCACTTGTAACTACTATACACTTCCATGTTGAATTCCAAAAATTCTTTTATCTTTTATGCAAGGTTGGGATGATTTGTCTAGGTGCATTGAAGTTTGCTCTAATCTAATTTAACCTTGGAATGCCATACTGTCTAATCACTATGAAATTCATCCTTTTTGCAATGTATAACCTTGGAAAAAGTTGCAGCTAATTCAAAGTTAGCAAGTGGAATTGGGAAAAAAACAACCGGTTGCAATTTGAAATCCCAATGAAAAAATCTCTATTTAGACAAACAAAAAGGAAAAAAAAGAAAAAGAACCAAATTCAATATTTGATGAGCTAGTTCAATAGGGGTAGTCACACCTTCTTTGCACATTGCCCAAAATCTAAAGAATGGAAAGCTGGCAAGTTACAATTGATTGGCCGCTGACAAAATATATTGTTTTTGCAAAACCTTCACACCGTTCATTATTTCCCTATAGAGGTGAATAATGGGTGTGGTGAGGCCTTCGTAAGTGAATGTTTTTGTCTGGTACTCCCTGTTTTAGCCTGCTCTCTTTGCTTCTCTTGCACTTCTTGCGATTTTGCAAGCTGGCTTACGTATTTTTAGTTGAGGTGAATCCATTCTTTTGCAAAATCCTCGAAATGACACAAAAGGGGTACCACAACTTCTTCAACAATTCTGGGTCCTAATTGGCTCAGAGTTTCCTTGCTCAGCTGCTCATTCTTCAGCAAAATCTTGTTTTTGGAGAAGGTGTGACTACCCCTAGCATGGGAACCAAAGAAAAATAGCCAATAAAAGTAAAAAAATATTGCAACATTGGTGCCGTGTGCTTACTAAAACCCAAGAGCATTTTTCATTTGTGTCAAAAAAAACACCAAGAGCATAGCTTGCCGGAGGTCAAACTTCTCTACAAGACCTCCCCTTTCCGCTCCAAATTCGAAGGATGAATATCTGCAAACTTCTGTCTTATGTCTAGAAGGATTCTTTGTCCTCACCCGAACACTTGTAGGTCGTCACATCGTTCCAGGGTTTAAGTTACAGACTGTGGAGCTTGACAATAGTGCTGACGACAGGACGGATCATCAGCAACTCATTGCTAAGTTACGTTTGCACGTGAACGACTTTGGGTCACAAGTGGTTTGAAAAAATCCAAACGCAAACACAGAAGAAACTGGCGGATTCCTTTCATGTTCAGTTCTGGCTTCTAACTTCTGAAATTCACTCATCTTCTTAACCTGTAAGTTATTTATCGCCAAACCTTCATGTTATGACAATACTATTAGATACTCCGTATTATTGTTTGCAGAAATGAACATGCGATAAGTCCCTCTATAACTCTAGTATTACTTATTGGTGCTCTGCAAAGATGACGTTGAAAAATAAAAATCTCTTTATTTTGGGGCCTAAAGTCTCATCTACTTCACGAGTAGAAACATGGTCATGGTAGACATTACAAAATGACAAACTTGATTGAGGGTGGGTCTTAAAGTCGAGTTTACCAAGACCATGTTTCTAAGTGCTAAATCTTTAATTCTTATAACAACTATTCTTCTAATTGCTAAAAACCACATGTCGTTCTTTCATCTATTTTTCAATTTGTTAGTGTTTGTTGAATTGTAATAAGTGCTAATTGGAGGTGCTCATTCCTTAACCTACAAAAGGACAAGACCTATCATCAAGATAGTCAACTAAAAAATGAACATGTTCATTCTTCAGTTCTCTGTGAACCTTGAAAGTCATTGAATTAAACACTTTTTTTTGTCCTCCAAAGCATTCCAAGGGACAAGTGCACTCAACCTTCTCTAATTCGACATTAGTTTACCTGGGAGGGATCAATGTTTTCGACAAAGTCATCATTGTACTGTAACCATGCACTTACTGTTGAAACAATCAACTGAACCATTCTAAAACGCCAATATATAGACTTCTAAAATAATAAACTTTCGCATAGATTTTGCGAAAGTTTATCATTTTAGAAGTCTGTAAAATTGTGCATGCTTTTCAACAACGGAGAATGTTAAACTGCTTATTACGCATTGGCCAGCTACTGTAGACTCTCATGTGCACTAGGCAAATTACTGTACTGAAGTCGGCTGCATTTCAGCTCCCTTTCGAAAATGACTTCTTCAGAACTGGAACATCACTTGCCGAATTCCGAGTGCTTGCCTGACCTCCAAAGTTGATTGATCGAGCTTCTGCTCTGTACGTACGTGGTGACAATGCTGCTCCCAAATTCTGCCAGCTATGGAGCTTGGAGTGTAAGCCTGCTTCTCTTTCCTGCTACCTCATCGATCACTCTTCTTCCCCAATTCTTCTAAAATGTATCATGGCCATGTGCATTCATATACAATCTCGGCATGGTTCACCGAAATGTGATATTCAAGTGCACGGATGGAGCTCTAACAGGACTCCAGGACTAGCAAGTAAAGATCTGGGCGCCTGGAAAAGTGCCAATCTGTGGAGTTTGTGCCACTTTAGCGAATAGGCTTTATCTTTGCAAATATGTGAGTTCTTGGCGGCGGAAGGGGCTGACAGAATGGATAGCCGTCTCGTCACATATTTTGTGACAAGCATTTGTGACCAATTTGTGTGTGACATTGATGTGGTGTTGGTGTGTGAGCAGGTTGTCACAGCGGTGGTGCTGGGCATCCTCCTGGTTCTCAAGTTGTTCACAGGCAAGCACAAGAACTTGCCTCCAGGCCCAAGAGGTTTTCCCATCATAGGCTCCTTGCACCTGCTGGGCAAACACCCCCATCGGGATCTCGCCAAATTGGCTAAGATTTACGGCCCAGTGATGTCGCTACGGATCGGCGCCAAGCTCACAGTGGTGGCTTCTTCCCCTGCAGCTGCAGAGGAGATTCTCAGAACTCAGGGCCCTAATTTCTCATCAAGACCCAAAGCGCATTATGCTGAAGTTCTTCTGCCTGGTGGTATGATGCTCTGTCTCTGCCTGCCTCCACTAGAAAGTAGCTTCAATCTCTAGAACATCTGGATTTTAAGGGCGAGGTTCTCTACTCTCTTTCTACACTGGAATGTCAGCTAGGGCATTTCGATCATGGGTGCCTATAATTGTATCCCCCAAACAGAAGAGCTTGTTACTTGAGTTTGTCAAGCACTCTAGAGACTATATATATTTCAGATTTCTGGCAGATTTCTAAAAAAGAACTCGATCTGCAAGGGAATGATACTTTTTAGACGTGTACCCTGGAAACACTTCCCCAATTAGACCTCATTTCCCGATACAGATTCAAAGGATTGGTAGTATTAATGCAGTAGATTAGTGCCGTCTAGAGGAAACACGTCTCCTCAAGTTCATCTTAGAAGGAGAATCATATCCACCCTGGAGAGTTATTTCAGGTGGTGTCTAGTTTTCTAGCAGTAATTCAGCTGTCTCTTGCTCATGGATAGAAATTGCAAAATCCAATCTCCATTCGGACTAAAAACTTGAAACGCCTCCTAAATTTGCAAAGAGTTAAGAATCATCTAATCTTTATGAGAGGCAGTTTGCATTTTTTGTTTGTTTGACTGACAATTATGTTATCAATGTCGATTTTGTCAAATTGGTGGAAGTCCACGACTTCGGCACTTTTCGGGGCGTACATACTGAAATGAAACTCTCTGCGATGACGCCCAGAATCAGGTCAATTTAACGAAAATTGACAATGAATCTTGGGTTCGTCAATTGTACTGTTGGTGTTGTCAGAAAAGCAAAAAGTGCACTAGTTGTTTCATAAATTTGAACCTACTAGATCAGAGATGATACAGACTCAAAGGATTATTTCCATCAACAAACAAGCATTTGAAACATCCGTCAGAAAGTCTTAATTATGCAGTGTCAAAACCATGATATATTGTTCAATATCCCATTCATGATTAAAGGTATATTGCTCGCACTTGGTGTCTGAAAGTCTAATGCATATCATGTGGGCATTCAAATGCAGATATTACGACAACGTGTGACTCTCCTGTAAGGCTGCATTTAAAGAAGATATTCACCATGCAGCTCAGCACCACCAAACAGCTTCAAGAAACTGCCAATGTGAGAACAGAAGAAATTGCCCATCTTCTCCGCGTGATGCCCCACGATGGTGCTACGGTGGTGAACGTTAGGACCTACATTGAAGTCGTTATCACCAACATCATATCTCGCATGGTTATCAAGAGGCGCTTTCTTGAGGCCACCGGAGAGAAAGATGCCGAACTTGAGCTTGAACAAGTAAGGAATTTCAAAGAAATCGCAGATCCAGTCGCCTCACTTGTTGTTCAAATTAATCCTGGGGACTTCATTCCTATCTACAAGTGGCTTGACATCCAAGGCTCTCGGAAGAAGATTTGGAAGCTGAAAAAGCGAATGGATGAGTTCATGTCCAAGGTCATTGCTGAGCATCTTGCAGAACGGAAGAGTGATATTGCTTATGAAAATGATATGGCCCATCTCCTTTTGGACCAAATGGAGGATTCTACTTTACGATTTGACGTCACGAAGGAAAATGTCCGGAGTGCATTGTGGGTAAGAATATGCAATTTTTCTCCAATTTTTCCTCCAATTTTTCTTCTTGCTAAATTTTTCTCATAAGTTTTTTATTTTTCTCAGTTCAAAATGTTTGAATTCGAATTCAAGTTTTCAAAGTTAAGAGAAAGTGCAGCAATTTTGTTGACTTGTTGTTAAAGTACTCTCATATTTTGATTCCCAATTTTCATGCCCATGCCTTAAAATCTTACCCACGAGATGATAGATATCAGTTCTTTTTAAGAACAAATTTGGAGCTAATCTTTTTCAATTTGTTACTTTTGGGGCTCCAAATGTAGGATGCTTTCATAGCAGGTACGAGTACAACCACAGATACAATTGAATGGGCACTGGCCGAGTGCATTCACAATCCCCACGTCATGAAGAAAGCCCAAGCAGAACTCGACGTTGCTGTTGGCAAGTCCCGGCGAGTCGAAGATGCTGACATTCCAAACCTCAAGTACTTGCAAGCCATTGTCAAAGAAAATTTCCGGCTTCATCCGGTAGCTCCGTTACTAATTCCTCACTTGAACGCAAATGCCTGTAACGTCTTTGGATACGACATACCAGCTGGAACAACAGTTTTTGTAAATATTGGCGCTATAACACGAGACCCGAGCATCTGGGAAGACCCTTTGGTATTCAAGCCCGAGAGATTTATGGACGGAATGCCACATGCCAATATGGATGCAAATGGAAAGCATTTCGAATTGCTGTCATTTGGAACGGGACGGCGAGGCTGTCCCGGATTAGTACTGGGAAATGCCATGGTTCACATTCTACTGGCAACTTTGCTGCAATCGTTTGAGTGTTCCCTTCCAAATGGCTTGCAACCCGAAGACCTTGACATGACAGAAGCTGCAGGAGTGATGAGCACTCGAGCTGAACCTTTGATGGCGGTTCCAAAGGATCGATTGTGAATGGTAAGTATTTTTCAAATAGATGAATTTGTGATGTTTTAGAAATACACTTGACTCATGGAATTGTTTTCCTTGACGAGTTGGTCATTGGTGCATACAAGGAGTAGGATTTGTTTGTGTACATAGATTACACTCCGTTCACATAGGTTTCAGGTTTGTTTATTTTCCTAATTTGGTATATATATTTATTAGTCTATGGGTGATTGCACGAAACACCTGTCAGTTTTGTTGCGTTTTGAACAGTACTCATGATTTTTTTCTGGAGTACTTTAAAAATAGAAAAATAATTTTTAAAAAAATTAAAAAATATGACTAATGTATACACTTTTAAGATGAAGGTAACCACCAAAGGAAATGCATAGAAAAATTCTCTAAGATGGAGAACTGGAAAAGTGCCAAATCTCAAGAAAATAGATACTTTGATGTTTTAATTAGTTGAAAATAGGAAATAAAATTAAATAAAAAAAATAAAAAATTTTCATTTGTAAAAACTCTATAGAGATGGTCATTCACCAAAAAAACACCAAAATAATATTTTATGTGTTTTAAAATGCAAGCAGAAAGAAGCTCACTTTGTAGACTTCCACACGACACAAAGTTAATTATTTTTAGAATTCCTTTGGGCAAGAGCTACAAGTCTACTAGAAGACCATCTGTACCAAATTTCAGCTCCAAATTTGTTTTTATGGGTACTAAATAGTACTAAAAACCTCCAAATTGGCAAGTGTGACATATTATCGGGGGCAAGATCGGGGGCTATTTTTAAATAGTAAAACATTTTTTTAAATTCCCAAAAGTCATGCAAGGTGTATAATAGTCATCAGTACCTTGTCTATAAATTTCAAATCATTTGGAGCTAGATCGCAAAAGTTATAGCCAAAAAACTAATCAGAATGCATCGTGTGACAGAAAATAGTACAAGTGTTTCATGCAATGACCCCTATTATTATTATACTATAATTGGATTCAAATCTATTTTCTAGTGGAGGCAGGGAGAGATAGAGTATCATACCACCAGGCAGAAGAACTTCGAAATTTCAAGAAACTGCCAATGCGAGATCGACAGAGATGGGAGCGAAATGGGTGAAGAAGGGCCCCTCTTCTAGCCATTTGTTAAAGGGCTCCAGGAATGGGAGCGTGGCCGAGTAGTTATATTTTGGCTCTTCTTCCATTATGTTATCTACCTGCATGTGAAAAACGGAATCGTAAGTGTTTTTTCATTGCAGTCTATCTTCGACTCGAGGATACTAAGGTAGTTTGTTTTAGAAGCCTAATTTTCGCAACTCTCTATGATCACAATTTATTTGTACATCTGAAGTCTACTGCTTTATCTTTGGTACGAAGATAACTGCATACGGTCTGTTGTGTTCCTAATTTGGTCTCACGTTTGTTGTGTTCCTAATTTGGCTAACGGTATTATCTTCGGTTCGAGGATAATTTTAGTTTCTCTGTACCCGTTTGGCTAATGTCTGCGCGCGACGACTTGATGGGATAATTTCAGTTGCTCTGTATTTGTTTGGTGTCAGTATCTTCGGTTCGAGGATAGACGATGTCGTCTGGTTTTCGTGATTTCGGTCGTCTTTTTCGTTACTCTCGTGTGCCTTTGTACTCATGTGCTGTGTTATTATTCTTTCTGTTATGTTTTCCTGTTTCTTTGGTTATGTTTTGATAACTTTTTCTCTGGAGCGTCTTTTTTGCGTCTGGGGTTATCTTCGGCCCGAAGATAATTGTCCATTACGCGGCAGTAATTGTTGACGTAGCAGTCGACATCTTGATGGATATTAAGACCGAAAGGAGTTCTTATCTTCGTGTCGAAGGTAATTATCTTTGTGTCGAAGGTAATTATCTTCGACACGAAGATAATTTTTGTCGGAGAGCCTGTTATTGTGAGGGTTGTTTCTGCGCATTCCTTAATTTATCTTCGGGTCGAAGATAATTGTCTCCGACCTGAGGACAGTTTGGGGCGAGGATTTTGATATCTTCAGCGACATTATACCTTATTGCATTTGTTATCCTCGGGTCGAAGATACTTATCTTTGACCCGAAGATAATTTCAAACTTTGAACTTGGCATCTGCATTTAAGGTGGACCCTAGACCCTAATCTACTCTCAGGTCTAACATACTTATCTTCGACACGAAGATAATTACAAATGTCGAACTCGGCATCTGCACTTTAAATGGATTCCAAACCCTAATCTATCCTAGGACCGAAGATACTCATCTTCAAGCTGAGGATAATTACGGACGTTTGAACTCGAAGTTCTCTTGTAAATCATATCCTAAACCCTAATTAATAAGCAAAGCACCTGCACACATAGTCTGAGTACCAAAATCTGCCGTGAATTTTTGAATTACGGGTCTAAAAGACTAAAACGTCATGTAATTTTAGAAGAATGACAAACCTGGTATGAAAAGCTAGTGCCCTCTGCAGCTGTGGCCCTCCAATGTCAAAATCCAATCAGACAAAATTGCAGAAAAACACATTTACTGTTGAACATCAATGAGAGATCAGAAGCACAGGAAAAAATGAGACAAAAAGTAGCATAGCTAGCTGAATATGCAATCCCAACAGAAAAACATAAACCCAAGCAAAAGAGGATCCTTGTAAACCAGCACAACAACATCCCTCTAAAAGCACGCTGAACCCTAAACCCTAGCAGCAGAACCTAAATCCCACCAAATTCAACTCAAAAAACTAGCACAAGAGGATCCCTGTACCAGCTCCATGGAGAGAAAGCAAGCATTGTCAACAACAACTGATGTGAACTAGTGCATTGTGTTTTCCAATTGAAAAAATAATGAGATCAGAAGAAAAGAGGGCTTGCTGCTTACCGAGAGAAAAAAGCGCCTCCTTGAAATTCGTTGCTGTCCGCAACTCCAAGCTCACGCTCACGCTCCGAGCTCCGTAACTCCAAGCTCACGCTCACGCTCCGAGCTCCACAACTCCAAGCTCACGCTCACTGTCCGAGCTCACGCTCACGCTCACGCTCACGCTCACGCTCACGCTCACGCTCACGCTCACGCTCACGCTCACGCTCCGTAATCACCTCCAAATCAAGTAATCGCTCAAGAATGCAAAACAGAATCACTCACGAACGCTCAAGAATGCAAAACACAAAACAAAAACAACAACAACACAGCGCGGGAGTCAAGTTTGGAAACAAGAAATCGGAAAACAAGGCCGGGGCCGCGAGGAAGATGACTGACCGAACCCAGTCCGAGCCGACAAATTCTGGGCAGGGTCGGTGCCGAACCTCGGGGTTCATGCCGAACCTCGGGGTCGGTCCCACTCCTCCACGTCCGGTACCGAGCCCTTGCTTTAGGGCTGGTACACATACCTTTAGACACCGTGTTTCTTTGGTTTTGATTGGATTTTTTTGTTTGTTTGTCACGTGAAGATCTCCCGGACAGTGCATTCCCCGGTGGTGTGCTTGGTACCGTCAAAAAGCCTCGAGCATGGATGCATGTACGGGTTTGGAATTCTGGCATTTGGACCTACGGTAGAAAAGTTATTGATTTTTGAGTTATTTTTTATTCTTAAAAATTACTAAACTAGTTAAATTATGTATAATTATTTAACCCTGGAGCGTCTGGATTCATCTCCAAAATTGACGATTTGAGAAAAACCATTATATACTACAATTCGGAAGAATATTTTGGAATCGGTATACAAACGAAAGCTGTAGATTTTGATTTTTAAATTCTATCCATAGTTACGGTTAGATCTACTAATGCTATCACCAATCTTTTTCTATAAATTTTGAAAAGAAAATTTCATAATTCCTTTTAAATTCAATTACAAGTAAAATATTATCATTTTTTGAGTAAAACTTGTTGGAATGGATTTGAAATAAGGTTCTCTTCATATAGTGATTTTTTGAAATTTTTGTGACCTTTACATCTTTGACCTCATTTTTGCACATCTTGTTTTGAACTGAAGTCAATGCAAATTGACCACTTGACATACTTCCACATTTGTAATTTTAGAATTGTATATGTTCTAGTAACACCCAATCCAACCGATGGATAGGACACAAACTTAATAAAGTATCACCAAAAATTAGGATGACTTTCATCCAAGCAGGAATGAGATAGAAACAAGGATCTGAATCTGTTCATCGTCCACAAAATGGACGTCGGCGCGCTCCAGGGTTAAAACCGTGTGTCAAATTCTCACGTTGTTGGTATCGTTGGAAAGCCCTCGACGAGAAGGGAGGCTTTGTTTTGTGACATTTGGACCAATGGTGGGAGATTTATGGGATTTTCAGTTATTTATAGTTCTTAAAATGACTTTGACTTTTGTTTTGGGTGTGGCAACAGCACAGAGCTACACTAGTCTTCTATTGAATTCGTCTTCTACTAATCCCTAAAGGACCGAGAGGGTTTTTCAGGGAGACATTGTCAGAAACTATGTTTTTTCGGTACGTTATTGAAAATTGAAATTTGAAATTTTTTCTTTTTTCTTTAATTAAAAAACTGAAGTGATTAAAGCATTTTACCGAAGTTTGGAAAAAATTTCAGCTCATTTGACCGCTTGGATTGAAAAATTATAATGTTTGAAGTTAGAAGAAAACGTTTTTTCTTGAAATTGCCCCAACATAGCTAACAAAGCTAAACTACTCTTAGAATGTGATTTGAGTATTAAAATTTGTTTTCTTCTATTAATACAATTGTATGCCATATTTTATTATTTACATACATGCCAAATTTCAAAAGTTGATTAGCTTTTTTGCAAAAGATTCTCCAAAGATTTCCAAACTGCCCCAGCTGCCCAATAACTTCAGGGCATCATAACTTCTGATCTGGGCACCTAATTTGAAAAACAACTAGTTCTTCATCAAGGAGGTACACATTTGTACATTGTGTCTCAATTTCATGAACATCATTTTGACCAAAAATGACTTCATAGGAACCTACCCAACATTTGTTCCGTACGTTGAACAGACACTCGGTCCTTTAGGGGTTAAGCATGCATGGTATATTCTTTATTTATTTTGATTTGGAAGGCAAGATAACTGAAGACGTTTTATGAAATTGGTATCCAAAAGAAGGCTCAAGAAAATGTACAAATTGTAAATACTCCAAGGATTAATATTTCGTGAGGGCACTAAATTTAGTACCCCATTTTCAAACATATACTACAAAAAAAGAAAAAAAATAATTGATCACGCCCTGTAGTTTAAAGAACCAAAATTTCAAATGTCATGAAATTGGTATCCAAAAGAAGGCCAAAAAAAATGTACAAGTTGTAAATACTCCAAGGATTAATATTTCGTGGGTGCACTAAATTTAGTGCCCCATTTTTTAACATATACTACAAGAATAAAATAAATAAATAAATTGACCACGCCCTGTAGTCTAAAGAACCAAAATTTCAAATGTCATGAAATTGGTATCCAAAAGAAGGCCAAAAAAAATGTACAAGTTGTAAATACTCCAAGGATTAATATTTCGTGGGTGCACTAAATTTAGTGCCCCATTTTCTAACATATACTACAAGAAAAGAAAAAAATAATTGACCACGCCCTGTAGTTTAAAGAACCAAAATTTCAAATGTCATGAAATTGGTATCCAAAAGAAGGCCAAAAAAAATGTACAAGTTGTAAATACTCCAAGGATTAATATTTTGTGGGTGCACTAAATTTAGTGCCCCATTTTTTAACATATACTACAAGAATAAAATAAATAAATAAATTGACCACGCCCTCTGGTTTAAAGAACCAAAATTTCAAATGTCATGAAATTGGTATCTAAATGAAGGCCAAAAAAAATGTACAAGTTGTAAATACTCCAAGGATTAATATTTTGTGGGTGCACTAAATTTAGTGCCCCATTTTTTAACATATACTACAAGAATAAAATAAATAAATAAATTGACCACGCCCTGTAGTTTAAAGAACCAAAATTTCAAATGTGTACAAATTGGTATCCAAAAGAAGGTTAAGTAAGATTAGAGCAAGTTGCAAATATGTATAGGATTCAGAATTCTTTAAATATTCTATTTAATATATCTATGTCACATCCATGTCTACTAGAATTAAAGAAATTGGAAATGATTGGATGCCTTGTATTTTAATGTCCAAGAATATCAATTGGATATTTGCATGGGAATGATGTAAGAAGAATTTCAGTATGCTGTAAACATTCTTACAATTTAGTATAAAAGAAATAGGCCACTTATTCCCATCATTGTATTTTATCATTGTACATGGTCATATTAATTATTCTTTTTCTAATGAATGATGTACCTAGTCATATTTTGCATAGTTCCTTTTAATTAGATTAATTACATATACTCTAGCCACTTTCAAATTTCATATAATTTTGAATTTATTGAAATTGTAGTGTTTTAGAACGACTAAATTGAATTATTTCTTTTTCAAGCCAGGCATCGTAAATCAACTGAAGTTGAATGAAGAAAGGAATTCCATGAATTCTAGCTTTGTAGTTTTTGTGTAGGCAAATCATTACAATCATGTTCAATTATGAATTAGTGGCAACGTTGCAGTTAGCGTAAAATGTCAACCTAATTTTTTAAATCCATTACATAAAATAGATGGAATGGAGTGCACAACAACCGTGAACTAAATCAGACCCTTCATTTAACCCCTAAATGCCTGAGGCACCAAATTTTATTGTCAACAAAACTTTGAAGTTAAATAAACCTTAACCAAGTTGCTGTTTTTAGTAATTTATATTTTTGAAAAATTCTTTTTGAAGTCTACTTTTAGTGTAAGGAAGCTGATTTTGAAAATAATTGATTATGATTTTAGTATTCAAGATTTGGTGCAAGGGTATCCATTGCAATGTTGACTTTCCATAGTGTTGAGGGCTCTTGGAAATGCGCCTCAAATACACCAGACCTTGGAGGAAAAATCACATTAGAAATTCATTTAAAAAAATTGTAGAGTAGGTTTTGAGAAGCTGTAAATTGGTTGGGGTTATGCATGTTAGATCCTTTATCTTCATATTTTTTTGGTGACCAATTTTCCACATTTAACATGCAAAAACAAGGCTAAAAGATTTTTATAATTTTAACCCCTTCATGATCAAACATTATAATCTTTCAATACTTAAATGATATTGTTGTGTTTTCTTTTCCTATGTGATCTCTAACATGTCTAGTTTGAATTTGTACGATTACAGGTCCAAAAAAATTGATTCAATTTATCAAAATGTTGGCTTCTTGTTTAATTTAGAGCAAAATTGAAGAAGCTCAAAATAGGCCTTCGGCATTTAGGGGTTAAATTATACCCTATTCTGAACTTCTTAAATACTGTGCGTAAACCCTAAACCCTAAACCCTAAATCCGAAAGGAAGACTAAACCCGAAAACCCTGAACCCTACAGGAAGCCTAAACCCAGAACCTAGAACCCTCAAGCAAGTCTAAACCCTGAACCCTGAAGGGAGCCTAACGCTCTAAACCCTAAATCCTAAATCCAGCCTACAAAATGGATTAGATATGAATACTCCATTCTTTGTGGCCGCTGCACATTAGCCGCATGATTTTGAGTAATTTGTGCTGGCACTTGTCGCAAACACACTATAGCCGAACCTTAAAAAAGAGAATATTTCATGTCAATGGTCGAAGGCAAGGTGCCACGTCAAACTCCTAAATTGGACAAATGCCAAATCCAAGAGTAATCCACATTCCAGAATGGAATGTGGCTGGCAAAGTAGTGGCAAAGTTAAATTCCCTCTATTTATATATGCAGAAGATGGAAGATGCCCTTTAAATATAAAAAAGTACATTTGTCAGTCCCGCCGCTTACCTTTTTATGGATGATTAGATTGTCAACGCACCCTGAACCGAGGAGGTACTTCCCCCTTAAGCCTGGAAAGTTTTCAACGGTTCAAATTCCAGAACTTCCCGCCTAGATTGTCCCGCCATCCAAGCATCGTCTCTCCCCCCGCGAGCCCCACACTTACTCAACCAAATTCTTCTTCATTTTTCTCTTTCATCACCGTTGCAAACATCGCTGCGGCGCAGACTTTGAATTTATGCTTACGCGATTTTCTGCTAGTGTTTCCCGAACCAGTACAGTCTACGGACCTGAGTTTCGCTCTCATTCTTGTAAGCTCATTGTTTTGTTTGCCGTTCATTTCCGCCAGTTTCATATAGAGTACTTTCGAGTACAAATGCTGTGACTACGTAGTGCTGTAGTTGGATGCGACGCTTCAGTCGTCGTGCTGGATGTGGATCAGGTTGTCTTCTGTGTTGATCATTCAAAGGACGATATTCTTGACTTCTATGTTGATGTCCGTATGGATATAGAGGACCGAATTATACGCCGTAAATAGCGGAAGCAATGATCTTTCCGTCCACGACGTAGAATACAAGTTATCTTGGGATCGAGGATACTGAAAACTCTCAAATGATATTCTAGTTATCTTCGACTCGAAGATAAACGTGACCCCATGAATGTTTAAACTACTCGATGTATGAGTTGAATATTGTTTTCTACGGTCTTTGCATACTACAGGCTAACCTATGGTGGAGGCCATATATGACACATATACGAAATCAGGTTTATCTTCGAATCGAGGATAAATGTTTGTCTGTTAATAAATATGACAATACCACAGTGTGTACAGATCAGTACCTCATGGATTTACCAAATAATCCGTCTAAGAAATATGTATATTATCTTCGACTCGAGGATAATCTATAGTTCTGAACAGAGATATTTTCACTAGTTTATCTTCGACTCAAAGATAAACTAGTAAATATATCTCTATTCAGAACTATAGATTATCCTCGAGTCGAAGATAAAAGTAATGAGGATGCATGAATATAGGTGTCTTCATCTTTGAAACCTGGATAAAATATTCATTGTCTTGGAAATTTCATCCTTCGTTCGTCTTCGACTCTAGGATAAACTAGTGGGACTGAGAGAATTATATGTACATTCTTATCTTCAAGCCGAAGATAGAATAGAGGGATCTTAAAATCTTTTGCTAGTGAAATCTTTTACTACTGAAATCTTTTACTACTGTTTTGTGATTCGGCTTAAGATAATCCTGTCAGGGCGAAGAAGAATTCCACTTCTTCATCTTTGAGAAGAAGATACAGTAGTCATAGTCCAGAATATTATACTATTGTTGTATCTTTGTTTTTGTGATAAAATAGTGTGTGTGTGAGAGATATATGTACATCTTTATCTTCGAGCCGAAGATAGGGTTGTCATGGTCTGAAATATTTCACAATTGCTTTATCTTCAAGTCTAAGGTAACATAGAGAGAGTATGAGAAATATGTCTATATCTTTATCTTTGAGCCGAGGAAAGAGTAGTAAGAGTCTAGAGTATACTACCGTTGTTTTATCTTCGAGTCAAAGATAAAATTGTCAGGGTGTGATTTACATTTCTACCTCTCCATTTTAGAGTAGTAGATAGAATATCCGGGGTCCAGAATATTGTAGCATTGGTTTATCTTTGAGTCTAAGATGAAATAGTCAGACTGTGAGAAACATTTCCACCTCTTAAACTTTGAATAGAAGATAGAATAGCTAGGGTCCAAAATATTATTGCGTTGATTTATCTTCGAGTCTAAGATAAAATAGTGAGACTGTGAGAAAAGTTTCCACCTCTTCTATCTTCGTGTCGAAGGTAGAATAGTTAGGGTCAAAATAATTTTCCGCTGCTTTATCTTCGAGTCCAAGATAAATTGGTGAGAGTCTGAGAAATAGTTTCGCTTATTCAGCTTCGTGTCGAAGATAATGTACTCATAGAGCATTATATCTTTCCACTGGATTATCTTCGAATCTGTGATAAATTATGTATATTAATTCTACTGGTTATATCTGATCTTAAGATAATATTGTCAGAGTATATGAATTATTCTAACCGGGAGTTTAAGTTTTTCATGTCTTGTCTTATAGTATTCATTGAATTCTTTGTGTAGAGGTGCTCATGGAATTGATACAGTGCTCATTGAATTTTAATAATGTACTGCTTGTCTAATGTCTTTGCTTCTATCCTTTAACTTATTTTAATTTTACTGGCTGCAAAATGAACAATCCTTTCGCAAACGGGTTTGTAGATCCGGTGCCAACTTTGCTGGCCGGTGTGGCATTCTAAAAAGGCATCCCTCGTGCCTCATGGTATACCAAGTGCGTGACACTGACAAATGAATCTGGGACAGAGGTGGCAAAAGGAATTTGCCACAGCGTTGACGCAGACCTTGTCATTGATATGGACGGGAAACCACTTGGAGACGACCGGGTCGCAATTCAAATTGCGGAGTCTCTTTGTGAGGCCGATGTTCCGTCGCAGTGGATGTGGTCAATGCACTCTTGGCCGATATCGAGGACCTATCTCAACGGTGCCAGTCTTTATGACCATGATCAGACTTCTATATACAAGGCCGCAGTCATTGCATCTACCCGGCGTGTTTGAAGTGGAGTTCGTTCTTATAAGAGTTCTCGGGAGAGGAAAGAACCAAACAACCCTCCGAAGAGAGAAGCTCTCCTCACCCCTCAGGCAATCATTGAAGTGTCTACCAGGAATTGTTGCCCGAAGAACTGTTTGCAACCGTTTCCGCGTGGGCAAATTCAAGCCGTTCGGACCATTCTTCATTGGACGGCGGAGTGAAATTACGTAAATCGCGTCTCCTTGACGTGCACAAGCAAATCCACTCTGATGCCAATGGGAGGGACATGATCACTTTGTCACATCATGAAGTTTGCCCCACTGCCTGGTGCTCCATTCATGGGATATCGAAAGCTACCTTTTATAGATACAAGGGCATGGCTAAACTTGATAAGCCGCCGTTGCACCATGGTAACCTTGGCTTGAAGAAGCCACGGACTCAAACCGTACAAGCGACGGCCACACTTCGATTGATTCTTGAGAGGGAAGCGGACCCGATGCCTCATAAATCAAGGACGCTTCAGTCTGGGGAGAAAGTTCCATCCATGGTCTTGCCTTCATCATTTCAATGGAAGGACCATTTGCCGGAGATCAACAACGTCAATTCGACCTTTCAATTGCCACATATTTTAGCAAGCGGGTTGAGCAACATCCGCCGAGCTTCATTTCCGGAATACTCTCCAAAAGCTCGTGGTAACAATTTTGTTCGTTGTGCCGAGTGCGATAGATTCATGCAACTGAGGAGCGCTTGTACTCCACGTTCACGGGCGCAAGAGTTTTGGACTTTACAGTTGAAAATTCACCTCAATAGACAGCAGGCTCATAGGGAGCTGTATTATGCAAACCGTGCGGTGTCCGAGAAGTATCCGAAGAAGGTTATTACCATAATTCATGACAAGATGGATCACTCAAAGACGGCTTCTCCCCATTATTCTCACAAGAACAAGGGCACCGATTCATTGATGAAGTTGCCTCTCGCTATTACGGGCATGATAGCCTACGGGCATGGAGATGTGAGATATGCGCACTATGGCTTAGACATCTTTGCATCGGACTCTAACCACACCGTGGGCTCTATTGCGAAGTTGTTGCGAGATCTTGAGGCTGAACCGAAATTCTCCTCGCGCCACTTGTTTCCCGTGGATGTGATTAATCCATTGTCAAAAGCCTTGTTGGAAGGCTCAGAAATATGTGTGGAATCTCTCCCCTCTCATTTTAAGGATGTGGTTGAACCCCAACGTCTTCCTCCAACATTGAATCTTCAACTTGACAATTGTGCAGGTGACAACAAAAATCGGTGGATTTTTGCATTCTGTTCTCTGCTTGTATACAGAGCCGTTTTTCGTGAGGTCTACGTGAATTTCCTCGTTGTTGGACACACTCACGAGGACATTGATGCTCTATTCGGTCGTTGGAGCAGCATGTTGAAAACTAATGACTATCTCACAGTTCCGAGGTTGATGAAGTCCTTCATGGATTGCGAAACGCAACCCGTAATTCCTCATCTCATTGAAGAGGTTCCTGATTTCAAAAAGTTTGTAGAGGGGTACTTGCATGCAGGGGATGAATCTCTAATGGGTCATTCACAGGCCCAGCAATTCAAGTTCTTTAAAGATTCGAATGGGTGGCCCCTGATGCAGTACAAAATTCAATGTACAGACATTGATTGGTTGCCAAAGGAAGGTGGAGGGATTCGTTTGTGGAAGGAGACAGCTGATGGGCGTCCTAAATTGCCAAGAGGCAAACCTCTACCTTTGTCACCTAAAGTGATGAAGGGCTTCGATGAGGTTTGTAAGGGTGTAGACGGGTACATTGCTGTGTGGTCTGGAATGGCCAATCAAGACTTGTCTGGGGAGTTCCGGAGGAAGAATGAGCCAGTGATGAAGTATTGGGAAGGTGTGAGAAGTGCTTTGCATGAACCACTTGTGGCACGTGATATATTGCGGGATGGATTTTGGCCGAATTCAATAGTCACCAATGAAGAGGAAGACCAATACCTGAACCAATTCCTACAGGACGGTAGTGTGCGTGAAGAGTTTGCAGAGGAAGCACCCTTTGTTGGAAAGAAGCGTGACCGTCCACGTGCTTCGTTCCGTGTTGGTCGTGATGTATTTGCCGGTTATTTTCTCGCAGTATGTCCCGCAAAGGGTGACCTTAAACCGTTTTGGCTTGCTCGAGCTTTGTCAAACCCTAGTCCGGATCCAGGGCATATCAATTTCATTCACTTGCAGTACTGGATGCCAATGTCATTTGAGCACGTTGACGAGGATACATATCTTGGGTGGAACACTAAAAAAGGGAATATATGGTGTGAAGACACAGAGGTCTCCTCAAGTTGGAATCATACGGATACCCTAATGACAGCTTGGAAGCCTCGCGTGAGAGCAGAAACGGTAGATCCAGAATTCAAAATCCCGAAAACGCAAATCTGCATCATCAAAGAGTCCGTGGAGGCCAACATTGTTGCTGAAAGGAAGAAAGCATCCTCGGCACGAAGATGAATAGCTTATAGGCATAGGAAGTCATTATTTTGGAGTATTAGTTGTTTGTAGTTTAGATATTTTAAAAATAAAAATAAATAAAAATAAAAATGAAGGAAACAAATATGAAGGAAAAAAAAAATAGGTATGAAAGAGAGTTTGTGTGGAATTTTCAAAGTTGATAGGTTATTTTTTTACCATTTTATGTCCAAAAGAAAATGGAAAAAAAAATAGGGAAGAAGAAGTAGTAAGATTTCGTTTGCAATTTTCTTTAGTACATTGTGCTGATTTTTATTTGATTATACTGGAAATGGATGTTCTGTATTTTTTTTAATATAAAAAAATTGAATTTATTGTTATTTTCTATATTATATGGAGTATTTTTCTCCTTATTACTTGTATTTCAAATGTCCATGTTTGTTTGTTTAGAAGGGCACATGCACTTTTATCATTTATAATGAATATTTTTGAATTTCTATATCTGTAATTATGCAAAATGTTTTTTTAGCCAATCTAATAATTATTTATTTGTTATGAATGACCTTAGTTTGAATGTCATTGAATTCTTTGGAACACCTTTCCTTGCAAAAGTGCGAAGCGAGTCTACTTGAAGAGACAAAAAAAGCACGTGAATTTAGCAATGGATCCATATATCGACATAAAATATGGAATTGTAGTGTGCAGAATGACATGTGTTGGTGTTGTTTCTCATACGTACCTAAAGTTGTAGTTCTCTTGGTATATTACAGTCTCAATTTATCAAATTGTCTCAAATTATTGAACTCTTTTTCATACTAAATATAGTCTCAAAATTAAAATGAGACGTCACCTTCTTTCATTTTAATGAATATGACCTTGAGTAGGAGTAGCTAAATAGAGAATCTAAGAGCAAGTAGGAGCCTAGAAGGAGGAGTAGGGTAGAAGAAGACTCCTAAACTTCAAGTTGGAAAACACCATTTGCACACTCACACGTTCCACCAAAATTCCTCACAAACACTCACACACACCAAGAGCAAAGCAAAACAAAGCATGTGGAAGAACAACAAGAAGGAAGTTTTAGTAGAGAAGAAGATGAATAGGGAATAGATTAGCAAAAATCCTACAAGCCATCAAGGGCCACTGGTTGCTCCGGGTGTAAGAAGAAAAAGAAGAATGCATCATTCGCATTATTAGAAGTAGTTGGTAGGCATTAAAGGGGCACATAGAGGAATAGTAGGGAAAGAAAGATAGAAGGGGAAGGAAAAGAGAATAGCTAGACGAACAAGGTTGGAATTTATAAAATTACCGCTCCCACAAACAAAAGCAAGTCACCAAGATGGCAACCGGGGGAACCTAAGTGACTTAATTCGCGATCTCCAATACAAGGTGGGTCACTAAACTCCCTCTTGGCATTTTAAAACTTCCAAAACTAACGCTTATTAGGAAGGCCGAGAGCTAGAGTAGACAAGAGGCAAGGTCAGGTTAGAATTGAATTTAGAATCTTATAGTAGAGGTCTAGAGGTTTCCAAAAACCTAAAACACGTCAAAATTCGAGTCAAAACAAAGAAATCATGAGTAAATGAAGTTAGGGAATCATGTTGGATGAAACTTAGCAAAATTCATCCAAGAGGAACAAGGAATAGAATTTGGAAAGAGGAAGTCATTAGGCACCCAAATTTGAAATTAAGAAGTAATTTTGAAATTAAGATTAGCCGTAATCAGTGGATGAAGTTTGAAGGATCAAGTAGCGGTCAAACTTCATCCATGGGTAACTTTTGCCAGGAAAGTCCAAGTCTAGAGTGACTAGTCACATTGGGAAGGTAAAACCAAGGACTACAAGGAACAAGCTTTAAGTTGCTAAAAATAGTAAATTAGTGACCATAATTCAGCCCCTTCGATGAGATTAGAAGATGGATTAGGAGCTCTTAGGATCAAGTTTAGGTTAATTATAGATTTAAAACCTCTTAGAACAAGATTAAGGTAACCCAAAACTAAACCCAGCTTAAGGGAAGACCTAAACCCAAAGTAGTTAGGGAGGGATGAAGTCCGGAACAAATAAGGGATGAACCCTAGAATATTTCATCCATTTGAGTCAAGACTTGAGAATTAGGTTAACCTTAGGGAGTCAGGCTCATAGCTTAAATTCCAAGTCAAATTGGAATTGGGAGCCCATAGAAAAGAATGGATGAAGTTTGAAGAACCGAATAGCGGTCAAACTTCATCCGTCCATAACTTTCTCTAGGAGAATCCAAATCATACAAACTTTACACTTTTAGAAATGGCATGAGGTACTCTTTCACTTAGGATAGATAAATCTAGACTGAGATTACATCCTCTCCTAAACCCCCAAGCCCTCTTAAGCTTGACTCAGACTTAGCAATTATAGTAATTCCTATTAGGATTTTGTTTTCATTATCCGAATTAGCAAATCTTAGGAGCATAAAAAAGATCCATTGCTTGGAAGGCACAATGGATTGGCGCTAGACACCCATAGATCAAATTAAACGGTTATTTGCCGAGAGCCTGGTTGTGCTCGTTTATTTACCAAGGGTGGGTAAATAAGCGCTCACACCCCCGCACCATCTCAAAATTTAAAACTTACAATTTTTCAACAATTACCATGTTGTTATTATTGTTTTATGGATTCACACATTAATATATAATTTATCACATCATTGCAATGCATTACTTTCAGTTGCAAGTAATGCATTGTAATAATGCGATAAATTGTAAAGTAATGCATTGCAATGATGCACTAAATTGTATATTAATGTGTAAATCCATGAAACAACAATAACCATATGGTAACTGTTGACAAACTACAGGTTTTAAACTTTTTGATGACGGCAAAGCTTTGACCTTTAAAACCATTTAACTTGTGAGAAATTTGGAAAAAAACAGTCATTTGACAAGTTTTGACTTGTCGGGGCTATTTAACCCATTAAGGACTGGTCGACCATTTTGTGGTTGATTTGGGTCCTTTCTGGTTTGTAGAGAGAGTATGTCAACGAATTTGATGACGTGGCAAAGGGGACGGGTCTGGGGAATTGGGAAGTGAAGAGTTTAGGACAATAACTAGGCCAATCTGAGGTGGCATGTGGCCAGAGGGTTGAAAAAACGAAGATAACAGGGGCTGAAATTACACCAAGATTTGCGAAAAATTCCTACTTCACAATGCACCTTCACCAAAAAATTTAATGCTAAACCCTATATCATGTGCAACACTTCCATCCGTACGGTTAGATCTCCGATAGGCACTTGCATTCAAAAGTTTTAAAATTGCTCCCAATTGGCCATATAAAGGATTGCCCACCCCCCAAATCAACCACGGTCCTTAATGGGTTAAACCCAAAAAACATCAAGTTCTTTCCTTTTTTTGCTTAGTTTGCTTTATGCCGTGTTTCACTATTAAACCTTTGATTTGCACTACACTAAATAGGGTATTTAGTGTTGGATTACATTTAGTGTAATTACCACCCTACTTGACCCTAAAATAAATGTCAATTTTAGGACGATTAGTGTAGTGCTAAACTTCAATGCGCCGCCTTTGTGTTGTCTTCAGTTTTGTCATCTCCTTCCTTGGACTTCTTCCCTGGACTTCCTTTGCAATCTGCTTTTGCGGCCTTACCTTGTATGTTGCCTTTTGGGCCTCTCTTCCATTCCGACTTGGTTACCTTACCTCCGGCTTGGCTTCTTCTCCTCTATTGCTCTCCCGCTTCTCCGCACTTAGAATTCCTTGAGTGAGTGAATTTTTTTTTTTTTGGGGGGGGGGGATTTATACTCCCACATTCCCGCCTCCCGTGAGCGGTTTGAATTTCCCGCCTATTCCCGCTCCCGATTGCTCCTTGTTGTGGCAATTTCAACAATTTGCGGCAATTTGATCTAGGTTTGTTTTCCCCTGTTCATTGATCTGTCGACCTTTTTTTTTTTTTTTACTCATCTTCCCAACAACCTGTCAATGTATTTTTTTGGGCTGATTTTGCTTCCCATTTTAGGAATTCGCCATGGCCAACGCCCCACCACACAATTCCACACCCCGATGCTTACAACAAGTTTCTACAATTGTTGTTCGCAAACGCATCATCAATTGGATGGTTCAAGATGAACTTGTGCACGGCTTTCCTGGGCTCTACATTCGCACAATCAATACATTTCCCGAGCATTTTCGAGCTCAAAGGAGTGCCAACCTTGTTCGCGCTTCCCGTTGGTGGGCTCAATGTCAACAATTTTGCAATGAAGGAGAGGCGGACAACACATCTCCACCACTTTCATGCAGTAGGAGCCGGGATGGTAGGCAAAAACAACTCCGCACAAAGGCAGCTCTCGGTCGTGGGCCCAAGCGAGCTGAATGGGTACTTTGGATCTACCCTATACTTTTGGATGCATTTGACAGATTTAGAAAAGCTGGGGTCAAATTTTCATCCAAATTACTCATTGAGCTGGCTATGACCATCTTATTAGATCCTACCTCTCCATATACAGCCGAATCTCGTGATCCAAAGGACGATGTCCTACTCACGGCCAAGTTGACCTCAAGTTGGGTTCAACAATTTATGCATGTGCACAACATTGTTTTGTTGTCACAAAGGGGACGATTGTCTTGTAGTCTCGAGAAGGAACTACAAATTGAGAGGGCAACAGTTTACCATCTAGGTGTGTTGCAAAGAAGGTTCCAAGCCGGTGTTTTCGATGAAAATCTCATGGAAAACATTGACGAAACTCATTTTGTTGTAAATTTAGACAATGGTCGAACATTGCAATTTAGAGGAGACACGAGTGTCAAGTATGCTGAAGTGGTTTCGGGGGGAGATTCTATGACCATGGTCATTAGAATTTCCGGAGGGCGTAGATCAATGATTGAAGCCCCTATGCTGATTTTTACCAATTCCAGCAGCAGTTACCCTATTCGGGGCTTGGAAGACAATATTCCAGGAGTATGTTACAGATCTAGGCCTAAGGGCTGGATGGACCAAGCACTTTTTGCTGAATTTTTTGTTGAACCCCGAGCCTTCCAAGCTGATGTTCATGGCTGTACAAAAGTCATTTGGGTTGACAATTGTACAGGCCATAGTATGACCCTAGCATTATCAACTGTTTTGGAAGCAAAACAAGCCACTCTTAGGTATTTGCCACCTTGTTCTACACATTTGTGTCAACCGGCGGATACCTTCATCATTTCCAAGGTCAAGGATGCTTGGACCAAGCGATGGGAAGCAAAAAAGGCCAAGCTCATTGCAACCAATGCTTGGCAAAATACTCCTCAGGTTGATGGGTAGTGGTCAGGAAAACTCACAAATCCAGAAAAAAGATTTTTCCTACAGCTGGCTGCGGATAGCATTGAAGATGTGAACAAAGAGGTAGATTGTGATAATTTGTCATATGCTAGGAAAGCTATGATTAGATCGGGTATGGCTTTGGGTGTTGATGGCACTTGGAGTGTCAATCAACTTTTTCCACATTTGCAGGAAATTATAGCCAAGCATGAACCATACTTCCATGGACAACAAGTTCCAGCCCAAGTATGAAATCTGTATTTCTTTTGCTCTAGATATTAATTTTTTTTCCCTTATTTGATGTTCAAAGACTTCTTTTATTGCACATGTTTTCCACATTTTCTACTCCTTCCATCATTTTCCAAGTCTTTAATCTTTTTCTTTCCAAATTATTTTTTTACCTTCTAACACTAAATGTAAACCTCTTCATATTTCAGATTTACCATAGAGTACTTTTAGTGTTAGAAATTACATTTTGTGTTACTTACTTTAGTAGGGTAAATGATATTTAGTGTCATGGTTCGCAACTAGTGTTGCCAACACTAAATACCCTATTTAGTGTAGCATTGCTTGTAGTATTGAAACCTTTGCTTTGCTTTAGTTATTTTCCCAAAAAAATCTAAAAACATTAGTTAGATTTGCTTTGTTTAGTTGTTTAGGTAGTGAAACCTTGATTAGATTTTAGTTGTTTTAAAAAAATTCATAGTCACCAAAAAGCCTTAGACTTAGTTGAATTTCCTTTTTTTTCAACCATCCCCCCCAAACCATAAAAATTAGAATTTAGTTAGATTAGAGTAGTTAGAGTCATTTGATTTCAAAACTATCCCCACAAAAGTCATTAACAGTTGGTTAGGGTACTTAGTTTGAGTTGCTGTAGGTTGATTTTATTTCTTAGATTAATTTTTAGTCAGTTTTAGCCAGATTTCAAACCAGCCAGCGAACCAGAATTTCAACCAGCCCTAGCGATTAGAATTTCAACCAACCCAGCTATTAGAATTTCAACCAATTGATGCTCAGAGGGCTGGTTCTCTGGGAGTAGGCCGGATATTGGGAGGGGCCCACTAGCCAGTTATTAAACTAGAACAAACGAAAATAGAATGAACGAGACCAGAAACTAATGGGACCAAGGGCAAGTGGCCCCTCGCCACGTGTCACCACAAGGAGCCAGGTGCATTTGGGATCATGAAGAAACCAGCAGTTGGTACCTTAGAGAGACCATTAGGAGGAATTTCAACCCACAAAGAGACTATGAGTTTTCTTACTAATTTTAATACTAATTGAATGAGTGTGAGGGTGACCATATCCTCATTACAATTACCACGTGGCGTGTGCTCCATCCTTCATGATAAAACCATCATGAGATTCATGAGATTGTGGAAATGGATTGGATAATGATGACGAATTTTTGAGTTCATTGTGCAATCTTTGGCCCAATTAGTGAGTTGAGAAGGCTCTTCCCACCCAACTTTTTGCATTAAGAAGCGGCCTCTTTTGGGGTTTAATTTTTTCCTAATGCCATGGAGTTGTTGCTCAATCCAGAGCAAGTCTCCAAGCTCAGAACATGTGAAGGTGAGGTTTAAAATCAAAACTAATTTAGAGTCTCTCCATACAAACTCCAATTAGCATGCTTTCTTGTGCAAATCTACGCTCACCATTTAATTTCCACAACTAAACTCAAACAAGCCTAGGGGAGGAAGAAAAAAATGGATATACACCATTCAAACAACAACAAGAATGAGCCATAATTAAAAAAGAGGAAGGAAGAATAAGAATAAAGAGGTTGGCGGCTTCAAGAAGGAATGTTGGATTAAAATATAATATCTCGTAAGCATCTAACTATTCATTTTGGAATTGTTCTTGGGATTTTATTCTTTTTCCTATTCATTTGGGAATTATTCTTGGATTTTATTCTTTTGACTATTGAAGAATTTGTTTTTTTTGTCATTAATTGCGATTCCGGTGGAAATTAGTTGGTTGAATGTTGGTTTAGTTTAGTTTTATTAGGCCTAATAAGCCAAATAAGAAAAGACAAAAGTCAAAAAATATCCTAAAATAATCCAACCTACTAATAAATTAATGAATAAATTAATTACTCATTAGAATATTTATTAGAATTGGATAATCTTAGTATTTAAAGATAATTCTTAAATTGAATGAATCATCAAGGTAATTGGAAATAGGACCCATTGAAGGTTGTTTTATTTAAGAATTTATTTTAGGAACCAATTATGAACCACTAAGTATTTAATTTAATTCCTAAAATCAAAGGAATTGAGTTGAATACTTTAAACTAACCTTTTGTAGGAATTTAGCCAGAGGGAATGTAGAAAGGAAGATTTTCAAAACATTATAATTCCCAATATTCACCAAATAGGTGAACGAAATGTATATGATGGAGGACAATGGATATTACAAACCATCATGTTGGTAATTTGCAATGATGGGACTATGGCAATCGTTGACACAGAGGTATGTTAGTTTTTCCTTTTCCTTTTGTTTTTTGAATTAATTTATAGCCAAAATTAGGAAATTAGAAGTTAGTCTTTAGATCAAAGTCTTAGAATTTAAATTAGAATTTGGAAAACAATAGATAATTTTAGAGGATTCCGAAAACATTGCACACTTAGAAAATAACTAAAAACCAAAGAAGTTACGAATAATTGAATTTTAATCATCAAATTGGATGAGAATTTAGGAATTTCATCCAAAAGAGTCTAACAAGGAATTTAGGAAGTTAGTTTAGAAGTAGTATTTTTAGGTCAAATTAGAAGTTATTTTATTTCTTTTTGCTAGAAGTAATTTGTGGATGAAGTTTTGACTTACCAATTAAGGTAAAAACTTCATCCATTAATAACTTTTTTGTAGAAAATTAGTCTTTTATATCTTACCTTGTTGAAAAGGTAATTTTTTAATTTGTTACTTAAAAATTAAAAAATCCTAAAAATAATAATTTAAGAATAATAATTAGAATTAGGATTAATCAAGGAATAATTAGGAACTAAGACTTAAGGAATCAATAAAAAATCTTTAAGGATTCCAAAATTTACTTTTACTTTTAAAAATACTTTATTTTGCAGGATAAAGGCTTGGATGAAATTTAAGTCTAATTTTGGATGAATTTATTTCCTTTAGATCAAAATTAGAACTAATCTTAAGAAATCAGTAGTTAGAATAACTAGTAACTCAATCCCAAAGTTTAGAATTAATTTGAATTGATATACTATTTTAATTTGGTAGATGAAATTTTTTAGCATAAGTTAGAGTTTGAAATTTGACCTTTGATAACTTTTACTAAGAATCTCGGAGTCTAACTTCCTTTATCATTCTGGAAAGAAAAAGTTATATTCTATCACTTTGCCTAAATACAATTTTAGTTTAATTTAGTTTTTGTTTTTACTTCATAATTTGATCTAACCATAACATTCTAACCATTTAACAATCAGTGTGTTTTAGAAGTGTTTGAATTTGATAGGATTAACAATAACAAAAAGTGTCAATTGCTTGGAAGGCAAACACTTGACTAGGATTTATACAACCAGGAGTAAATCTCCATTCAAAAGCCGCTAGAGCTCGTGTGCAACTTTCTGACTCAAGGATGGAGTTAGAAACACTCACACACGGCTATGGAAATTTTATCCTTTCAGGAGTAAGCAACTTAGAACATTGTTTCATTTGTCTGGTAGAAGAACAGTTCTCAAAATGCAAGTATTGTAAATATTTTGCAGGTTGCAATAATTTTTTCTTTAATTTTGTGCATATGAAGTGATTTCATAGCAAAAACAGAGATTCTGAGTCATCAACTAAATAGTTAATTTGATGTATGTGAACATGTGATAGCCTCATGATTTGTTTCAATTTTGAGTTCAAGTCGAGTTTGTGAGTTTGTTTTCTTGTGTAAAGATATCTATTCATTGAATTTAGTTGATTCTTAAAAGTGGATTATTTTAGGGTTACAAAGTTGTACTTGAAAGTTTTTAATCTAATCATGAGGATATAATTTTGTAAAAATTACACCTTGTCAATTAATCTGCCGTGGAAACATTGCAACCAAAGCAAATTTTAGACCTATCATATGGATATATATCATCCATTGTTTGTTAGGACTATTACTAATAGAATACAAACTAATTTAAAATTGCTTACTCTCAACTAAGTGATCAAGTTGATAAACTAGTCTTGAACGAATTGAAATCCACAATTTTGTCTTTCAATTCACTCTTGTAAAAGCATCGTTATGGCTGTCTCGCCAAAGTAGGACGCCAGAGATGCTCTTGGCAAGGCTGTTGCAAAGCCCGTACTTGAGAAGGTATGTGGTGCTCCACTCTGGCCGCGCCATTGAGACTCGCCATCCCAAATTAGCACACAGTCCAAAATTATAGCCCCCTCCACCTCATCATTGTTGATGTTTTGTCAGGCCAATTGTGGGGTCAGATTGTTTTTAATTGGAAAGAACTCTATTGAATTTTATTGTCATGGGGTCAATACCTTGGAACATTGACCACAATATGCATAGCAAGTTACGCTAGGACCACACCATTTGCTAGTGCCTTTGCCAAAAAATAACGTATCTCAACATTATTTAGTGTTTGATGAGTTTGTTGTGGGGTACTTTCACAGCCCTAGCTTGTCCATTTAGCGTGTTGAGCCACTTTGAAGTGTAGCTAAGGCGATGCTTTAAGTCCAATTGTTGTTACGAATTTCAAAGCTTTCATTATTGACTATCTTCTAAATATCCATTATTGTCAATCTTCCTCTAAAATTAATGCAATCGATTCATGCATTGTTGTTGTTAGTGTTGATACAAGTGAGCTCCTCTAGAGAGTGAAGGAAGGGTGTGAGCACTTATTTACCTACCCTTGGTAAATAATCGAGCACAATTAGGTTTTAGTATTTTGGATTTACATTCATCCTATGGGATGCCTAACGATGGTCCATTGTGCCTTCCAAGCAATGGATCTTTTTCTAAGTTCCTATGTATCTTAAATTTGTCCGAGAATTCTAAGAAGAAAAAGAAATGAAATTACACTAGCTAATTAACCAAGCTAAACTAGGCCACAATGATTCTACATGGAGAATTCTACAGACCTAATTTATCCATTATAAATAAAATATTATCTCATGCCATTTCTAAAAACATAAAGTTCATCTAATTTGGACACTCCTAGCAGAAGTTATAAACGGATGAAGTTTTGACCTTGAAGGGTGCTCTAAACTTCATCCACTTCTAATTTCTATGTTTTTAGATCTTTTTTTGAGTTTATTCTAGTTTTGGTTTACCCTAAGCTTGCTCTATGAAGTTCTAAATCTAGATTTGACCTAAGCGTAACCCTACAAGCTCCTAATTTACCTTCTAGTTTTATCTAAGGGGCTGAATTACCTTCAAAAAGTTACTATTCTTAAAAAGCTATGATTTGTTCTTTGTAGAACTTGATTTTACCTTTCTAGTTTGACTAGTTACTCTAGGTTTGGACTTTCCTAGCAAAAGTTATGTATAGATGAAGTTTGACCGCTACTCAGTCCTTCAAACTTCATCCACAATTTTCTCCTAACTCACAATTTGAATTTGACTTTTTACTCTACTTCTACCTTTTTATATTTTTGTTGCTTTTTAGTGTTTTTTTTCTTGTTCCTCTTGGATGAAATTGGCTAAGTTTCATCCAATATGATTGCAAAACTTCATTTGTTTCTATCTTTCTTGTTCAGACTTCGATTTCTATGTATTTTATGTTTTTGAAAACCTCTAGACCCCTACTCTGAGATTCTACACCTGAGATGGACCTGACCTTACTTTCTAAGGTTCTAACTTGTGTCTAGGCCTCGGCCCTAACCAACAATTGCTAATTGTGGAGGTTTAAATGGAAAGAACGCTTTAACATCTTACCTCGTATTGAAGGTCTCATATTAGGTCGTTGAGGTTCCCTTCTTGTGCCATATTGGTTGCCTTCTTACCCCTGGGTTGGTTTGCCAATTTGATTTGTAGAAATTCAATTTCAATCGTAACCCCAAGCCTAGCCAATTCCCTTCCTTTTCTTTCCTCCTTTCCTATCTTTCCATTCTAAATTATTCCTTACACCTTATTGATGGCCTACCAACCACCCTTACCACTCCTAAACAATTAAATGGCATGTTCTTTTTTTCTCTTATGCCTTGGCCATCCAACGGCCCACAATGCTTCTAAGAATTTCCTTAATCCTCTCTCTACCTCTTCTCCCTCCTACTAAAGCTTTCCTTCTTGCCGGTCTCTCCACTTTCTCTTGATGGTTTGAATGTGGTGTGCGAGTTTGGAAAAGTAGTTGAGTTGTGAGTGTGCAAGAGACTTCTTCTAGTTCAAGCTACCTTCTTCCTCCTAATTCCTCTTTAATTGGCTTCCTCTTCTTCTTCTATTCTAACTTGTCATATCTCCCTTCTAGTTCTACTCTATTATTTTATTCTACTCTATGCTTCTATTCTACTTTGATTTGATTGCACTTTCTTGCTTTATTTTCTCCTACCCCCTCTAATTATCCTAATTCAAATTCCAAACAAGCAAAAAAAATCAAAAAGAGGGAAGCCAAGGTTGGGGCCTGGTCTGACTGTAAGGTTGGCTGCGCTTTAGGCTTCGGAGCCGGGGCTTGGTCTTGGCCAAAGGTTGGGCTAATTCAGGCCGAGAAGTCGGGCCTGGTCCGGTTGCAAGTTCGAGCTGGTCTAGTCAAAGATCAGGGCTGGCTTTGGCTTTCGAGATTGAGTGTTTTGGCCTTCGGAGGCTAGGGCTGCTTTAGCCCTTAACCTTGGTGGAGCCCCAGCCCCCAGACTTAATTGACCTTTGGCCCCCCCTTCAATGAAATGCAAATTGAAAATTTGGTTTGGGGGCACCACGGCTATGGAGTGGGATGGCTAGGCCCTTCTCTTTCAAAGCTAATTCGGGCCTAGGCTAGTGGAAATTTTAGATACTAAAACTTAATTTGTTTCTAAAATCTTTTAGAAACTAAACCTTGAAATCTGATGAGTATGGGGGTTCAAAGCTTTGCCAAAACTTTGATTTTAACACCAAATCTAGGACTTCCAATGACTTTACAGGCTCACAACTCCGCTGTCTATCATTATTAAACACATGCACTAGGACTCGTGCCTTGGGGGAATTCAAAGTTTTGCTATCAATAAGGGTCATACTAGTAACAAGTGCCCTTTCTTTTGGACAAGGGTTAGTCCACACACTATACTCTCAACGGCTCCCAAATGCTCTAATGCATTAGTAATAGTACAAGGGACTACCTAAACACTACTTCGCGATTAACTCTACTCAAAGATTCACACTAAAAGCCCCCCAAAACACCATCGCCAAGGTATGGTGGGGGTGACTTTAGAATTAGTACACGGACCCGAAATACTCACAAAACATACATATATGTCAATACAACCACTACAAAGATACAAAATCGTCCACACAACACTTAGCAGAACCTTTAGGGCCTCCAAGAGCTTACAAAGTACTAGTAATGAGGCCAAAAGTGCCCCGAAAATACCATTAAGGTTTTTGGCCTAAACCGCCAAACTGCCCAATACAACGTGGATCCAACGGACCCCAAAACAAGAATGGAGGGTGGTTTAAGAGAGAAATGGGTGCCCTTTTATACTCTTCCAAGGCACCCACCTCCTCTCATTTAACTTATGTAATCTTATCACATTAGATTTTCATCCTTACCTTTTAGGATTTCCACCTATTTTGGGGTTTACATTGGTCCAAAAATCTAGCTACTAGAGATCAACTCCAAACTGAAAATGGATTGCACCATTGATTTCAAAAGGCCATTTATGATCTGGAATGATCCCCATCTCCCTATTTACTCTGCCAAAAACTCGCCTAAAACTAGTGCCAATTAGAATCAATTAAAAGGTTAAAAATCTATTTTTGGGAAGTTATCTTTTCTGATAAAGAAAACTAGCTAGGGTTGTCTGGAAGGCCCTAGGAAGTAAGAAAAGACTTCATGTTGATTTTGTTCCGACTTTGTGTGCTCCCGAGACGCCGGTCAACTCCACGTAAATTCCGCCATGTTGTTAATTTGGAGGATTGTTGGTGATTTGGGCACCTCCCGCTATCGGAACACTTTGAAATTTGTCGGGGCATGTTATTAGCATAAAAGAAAATAACCTAATTTTTAGTAAGATTTTACCGCCACTTGGATAATTACCATGAATTTCCCGTTGTGATTTTAGACGGTTGACCGTGCAGAAAGGGCATCTCATCAATTCTAAAAATTCCGAAACATGTTGGAAAACATCTCATGGGATCTTCCAAGAGGTGTGCAAGTTCATGTCTCCTTGCACGTTTTGATATGGAAGGCAAAATACATCTTCCGGCAGTTAGGGAATCTTTTGCATACGAAGAAATCTCGGCAAATGAATTTCGTTTTTGACTTTCCAGCATGTTTTCAACTCTAGATCACAATCTGGTGGCCATAGATTCCTCTGTTGGCCCATCTTGAGAAAGTGACACCTGCAAGCTAACAACTAGGATTTCTACTATTTTGGCGATGGGATGGGGTACTGAAATCTATTTTGGGAAATATTTCTAGGGATCTTCCTAGACTCTCCCCAGACCAAATTAGCCAAGGATGGTCATATGCACAGTGATTTTAGGCTACTTTGGGTAAGAATCCTTAAAGTTGTTAACTTCCACTACTTCCACGATTCAAATCTATTTACAAGTGGGATTTAGAGGTGTTCTAGGGATAAAAGTCTATTTAAGACCAAATGCTATATTGACATGTTATATATCTATTTTGATTTTACACTCTTTTCATGATTTTTTGCATATAATTATAACTTAAACTGCACAATTTACAAAAAAAGAAGACTATGAGTCTCAAGTGATGAATTAGAAGCTTACAAAGGGTCACATCTTTTTAAAGTTGCATTCTCTCCAAAACATTTTTATTTCTTTTGAAATTTACAATATTATTTTAATTTCCTTATTGTAATTTCATGGCTTTCATTGATCAATAATTATTTTTTCTAGGCTAAGGTTTGATTCAATAGATATTTGTGTATATGCTGTGTCAATGTACATATTTAGTCCTTGATTTAGTGAATTAGTGATTCCAAAGTCTAGAAATTGTAATTTTTTTTTGTGTCAATTCTATAGATTTCTTAAACTTTCCTCTTAATAAGAGTTTTTGGTTCATTGTTAACAACCCTATCGGTAGTTTGTTAGTTTCAAATAGATATTCAAACTTCATGTTATAAGTACTTAATTGGTAACAAATGAATGAGCCTCTCATTTCCCCTCATTTGGTATTAAAATACAAATTCATGTAAATTCAAATTGGTTGCTGCAATTGGTAACAAATTGGTTGCTACAAGTTCAAAATGTCCATCACAAGTACATTTCAAAATGATATTTTACATGAATTTGTATTTTAAAAAACTTAGCAAAAATCAAACATCGACAAGAAATTGTTTAGACCATGTACTCTAAAATAAAATTTTAACTCGTAGAAGTTCTTTTCAATTCCTAATACTAAAAATTCACATTCAATGTAATATATGAAAGTAGCTCCAAACAACTGCTGGTTTTAGACCACGTGGTTTAAACTATGCCGGTTATCGAAAGTAATGTTGCAACTTAGGATGCACATTCTAAAGTTAAGTATTGTCTTAGGCAACCATATGGTTTTAACCATTTGGTCTAAATTCTAAAACGTATCTTCGCTTGGTAGCAATGGCTAGATTTTTAGAATTCGTTTTTTAAACTAAATCTTTGCCTCTAAGAACAAGTAAAGTTTAGACTACGTGGTATAAATTGTATCCGTTCTTAGGAGCATAGTATACATCAGAATGTCTGTTTTGAAATCAATTATCATTTTACGCAAAAATTGAAGTGAACCATGCCTTTGTTTGGAGTCAATCCAAAACCTCCGCTTCTTATTTAAAGCAATGATCTTAAACAAACATATAAGTCCTAGTGAAGGATTTGCGCGCGGGTTGTAAAGATAGATGCATGAAAGTGAAGAAAAGCGTTTGTTAATTTGTTTTTTGTTTTTTTTGTATTTATTGCCTTCCAAGTTAAACAAAACTATTCATCTAATTGTTAAATGAGAAGAAAATTTATATTTTTTTATATTTTTAAATGAAAAATCAAGAAGCTGTTTTCAACTAAAAAGATAAAAAAGTAGAGATGAACAAGACCGATACCCTGGGCGCAAACAAAGGTAGCAGACTTTCCGCCATTTGAATGACCACCACAACTTCGTTCAAGCTCCAAATGCAAAGAGGCTCTTATCAATGTTTTTATTTAGAACGGTTCCATGTATGACCATCACATCTATTATTTGAGTGTGTTGTTCTTGTAGCACTTCTTAGAAAATAAATTTGTATTCACTTTTATAAAATCATCATTTTCCAAATGAATACTTTGCTTCAATTTGTTGTTAGATTGTCTTTGTTTTGTTTTGTGTAGCATTTGAAAATTAAATGATATTAGTGAAGTATATCAAATTTTGTCACCTCAGTCGCATGCCTTCATATCCTTCTCAATAAGAACTAATTCTTATGAAGGTTTCGCTGCTTGAACAGTCTGTTGAAGAAGATACCAAGATATCAAGTCTCCAAAACTAGGTAGAATGGTATGAGCGAGGTAGAAACGGTGAATGCCGCATTGTATATACACACCAGCATTTTCAAAAAAATTTATGTCTTCTAAAAGTTTTGTTTACTTACAACTTAGTATCTACTTAAATAAAGTGTCTCTGCTTAAATGTCTTATAATGTCTGCAAGATGCTACTATGTTGAAGAATTTGAATTGATGAATATTGGCACTATATGTATTTGGTGTTGAAGGTGGTTTTTGTCATGCGAATCTAGTCCCGAAGTGGATGTAATTGTGTGTTGAAGAACCTAAGGACTACCACTCTTTGAACACTAATTATCAATGGAGTTATGGAGTTATAAGGTGTTCTCCAAACAACTTTTTGTTCGTTGATCCTTTCACTGAAGCGTTAGTATTGTGCATATTGATTTATGACGTTGAGACCAGTGTCGACGTAGAATTTCATTTACTTGCAAATTTTTATAAATGTTCTATGTGGCTAACATATAGAGCCGCAGACAAGTAAACAAACTAGGCTAAGATTTTTTGTTGAGAATTTTCTTGTATTCACAAAATGTATCTTTTGTCTTGCAGATGCCGCATCTTTGAATGATCGGATTTTATTTTATTTTTCCATATTTTCAAGCATTTTGATTTAATATAGTGTCATTAAAATGTGATTTGAATTCCAATATAAATCTAATGCAAAATTGGTGCTCATCTTATATGAACATTTTGCCAAATTCAATAATTTTAGTAGATGTAGATCTATTTTTAGATTAGTTCGGTTAGGTGATGTAGAATGATAATTTTTGTAGTTTTGGACCTTGAAACCGCCTCATTTTCTAACGTTTCTTCAAAACAAACTTTAAATTGTACGTTTTACTCATCTTTGCTTGCAGAATCGTTTGAATACACAAAATTTACCTAGCAAACATGAATGTCCTCTTTGCTAGGGTTCTTCTCATAACTTTCTTATTGTAAACACTTCCAAAAATTTAGGGTGTATTTTTAAGTTTTTTTGTATTTTTTTAACATTGTTGTTTTTATTTCACAGGTATAAGCATCAAAACGCAAACGTTTATAAACTTTAGGAGGATCTGGCCACATTTATTTCGGACCGACTTGCAATTCATTTTCCAACAGTTTTTCTTCATTTGAAAAAATTTGTAGAAGTGGAGAGTTCAGGCGTTGGTGTGACTATTGGAAGTTCTCCTTTCACGTTTTTTGCGATTACAAGAGATTATAACGTTCGTCCACACATTAACCAAGATGACTATGACCTTGGTTTCATTATATGGTTGCAAGAAGGTAAATATTTTCATTGTTAAATTCAATTCTCTGATAGTTGTTTCTTTGTTTATTTAAATATTTACAAAGTGTTTTTTTGGTATTATAGATATTATACAAGAAGGTGAAAAGATTTCTCCTTTTGCTTTTCCTGAATTTGAGGTTTTTTTTGTTCCAGCACATGGTGAAGTTCTTTGCTTTAGAGCAAGTGGGGTGCATCATTGTATCAGAGTTTTAAAAAAAAGGAATCAAGTTGGATTGACATTTTTTCAAAAAGCGTCTCTATTTAGGCAAGTGAGGAGACTGTCGAATTTACTTATGAATGGAGTTATAAAAGACATTGAACCTAAGAGGGGGAAAGTTCCTAAAAAAAACCCGCTTTTAATATTAATGTCTTACAAGAGGATTTTTTTTAAAACGTAATTTTAGATATTAAAGCTCTAGGAGTCATTGTCATCCGTGTAGAAAATAACATGATCTTCTCTAACGAACAAATGATGAAAGAATACAAGTTTAATTCAAAGCCATATCAACTTTTAATACATTATGTAAAAGCAGAGTCTGAAATTGATAATTATTATAGAATTGCATACTTACCCTGCCGTCAAGCAGGCTCTGCTATTGACTGACTTGACGTTCCACTTTGTTGACCGTGGTCAAGGATTATATTAATAAGGTAAACGACCTTTAAATTGCTATACTGAATTATAAAACACATATATTTAAACATGAGGTATACATTCAAGAAATAAATTCACATAGAAAAACAATGAGAAAGTTCAAAAATCTATAAGGACAAACATCAAAGCCACAAATAAAAAAAATGAACTTTACTTTGCATGTACTAAAAGCTGTTACAACAGATATTATTCAGAGTTGTCATATATCCACTTTGACACTTACAAGTGCAAGTGATATACCAATTCGTGCTTTGGTTCCAATTCTTCCATTAGTAATAAAGGTGGAGACTTGCAAGGCTTTTCTACCATAAGGCAAAAAAACTCCTTTGAATTGGGCTGGTGGAAGAGTATATGGAACACTAACCAAGTCTGCTTTTCAAATAATGAATTCCTAAATGTTTTTTATTTTATTTTTATTTAATTGATTCTAAGTGAAAAGAGGGTAGCACCCCAAATCATCCAATTATGTATCCTAAAATTTTCAAATCACTTTAACACATATTTTGAAAGGGTAAGATAATCTTTTAGATCAAAATCACAATAAAAATGTTTAATTTGAATCCTAAATGAGCTAAACTGCATCCTAAAAACTAATCGCAGCACAATTCTTTCACACCAGATATTTAACAACAATCACAAATTAACCTATGCACCTTATTAAAGTTGTTAAATCCATTGCTAACATATTCAATCCCTCATCATAGACAATTGAAATTTTAATACCATGTGATTATTTCAACAATCCAACCATAATTCAAACTTAAATTTGGCAGCACTTCCACATGTGCTTTAATAACCTTAAAAAATGAAAACTCACTAATTATGCACTCTTCTTAAACATTTAAATCAAAGAAGCCCATAAGAAATATATACACATGTAAAATCAAACATATATTGTAATCATCATTACATTTAAATTCAGTTGAAATCACAAGAACAATAAGAGATACAACATAATTTTCCACTAATAGGGCAGCTAACCTCCCTCCACAAAAATGATTGTCATTGCTTTATCCTTGCTTTAAATCAAACAAGTTTGATTTCTATAGAAAGCCAAATTAAAGATCCAAATTCTCTCAAAAATTTAGCTCAATTTCCTGTACTGTCCTCTCGATTTTGATTCTCAAAGTTGTCGTTCCGAATTGCAACCGCAGCAGACTCTCTATGCACTAAATTAGTTGCCCCGATCTTGTCCTTCCTCCAAATTAAAAGGATTATAGCTTTTTGAAAAGATGATTTTTTTATCTATCACCTCCCAAAAATTCAAATCATTTCATATTATTGTCCTCATGATTTCGTTCATCAAAAATAACCATTTTGCTTAAAATTGGCAGCAAACCTTTTTGCACTGAAATAGTCGCCTACTTTTTATCTTTGCTTTGCTTTAAGCAAGCTTAAGCTTTTTGAAAAGCTTACTTGCTAATCTATCACCTCCCAAAAATTCAAATCATTTTGTAGTATTATCCTCCTAATCTCATCTGTCAAAATTGACTATCTTGCTCAAAATTGGCATCAAACCCCTTTGTACTAAAACGGTCGCCAAATCTTCATCTTTGCTTAAAATGAAGCAAAACTAGGCTTATTGAAAAGCCCATTTAAATGTGCACTAGATCACCAAATTTAATCTTCAAATTTATTGTAATCTTTTTTATCTTGCCTTTCAAAGTTGCAGCTTTAATTCAGAATTCATTTCCTAACTCTAGCTTCAATTCACTGCCTCCCAAATGATGGAGGAAAGTGTATCAAATCTACTCGGCAAATTTTTCTACTCACTCTCTTTTAGATCTCTAATCAACACTTTTTTTTTTTTCTCAACCATTTTTCACCATCACCATCCAAAATACACACACACAAAGAGAAAGAGAGAGCAAAAACAAGAGAGCTTTTAACCCAAATCTCCCACCTTAAGAACAAATAATTTAGAAATTCATCCATTAAAATTTCATCTCCACACTATTCTATTGAAATTGCACCAAATAATGGAAAATCGCATTAATTTACTTTAAAATGCACTACTTTATTGTGAACCTCTCTAATTTTTTTTTTCACTATTTTAGAATGTCTTTTACAATGTTAGTGTCCTAATAGTTGTTCAGTTGTTTTAACTCTACTAATTTGTTTTACATTTTTTGTATTTTAGTCTTCAATTTTCATTTCAATTTTTATACAATTTTTTTTATGTAGTACCTTATTTTCATTTATTCCACATCTAACCATTTGCCTATTTAATTAAATTTCCATTTTTTACTTAATGTCTTTTTCATTTAAGATTCCTAATTTTCACTAGAATTTTTACATCATTTTTGCATAATTGCAATTCCTAAAGTTCATACTTTTGTTAAAGAATTTTCATTTGTATCTATTAGAAAATCTATTAGTTCATAATTATAGTTTAAATTCATCCAACTAATAAATCATAACCTATAATTTCATCTAAATTGTCTAACTCTTTCTAATTCTATTGTGAGTCAATGTAGTGGCGCACAAGACCCCACAAGAGCCCAACCGTGTGATACCACAAGAGACGGAAAAGGCTTACAAGCAATCATATATTGGACCAAAATTTTGTCTTAAAGTGAAAATAAAGTGAAATAGACATTCCATCAATGCTGCAAGTTAACCCCTAAAAATCAACCTATTTTTTCTAGCAATACAACGATTTTGGAAATGTACCTGTGATTAAAAATTTGGGGACGAGGAATATCTTTCATATTTTCATATGAACTAAATTTCATGACATTTGAAAATATGAGTAAAAAATTATGGCCTAATATATTGTTTGTTTTTCAACTCAAGCAATGTAAGCAGATTAGAAAAAATCACTTTTCTCTGAAATAAAAATTTGAAATTGATTTTTCTAGATTTACATAGACATGCATAGAAAGTTTTTAATCATTCGATCCATTTCAATCAATGAGTCAAAAGTTATAAGGAGTTTTACTTTGCAAGAAGTTATAGATTCTTACTCTAAAAAAACTTTGAAGTCGTTTATTTCACTCGATTTTCAATATTTTTGAAAAAATAAAATCATAGGATGTAGATAGTTGTTTATTACAACATTACAACCTTTGGGATTGACATTTTTCAATTCAATAATTCAATTCTAACAATTTTGTATTTTAGATCATTCTTTACTTCCTTCTACTTCCTATTTTTTTCCTAGATGTTGTACAATTTCAAATGATTTGAAAAATTTTAAGCATGTAGCCAAGTTGTTTAGAAAAAAGAATTTAAAGAAGCACCACCATTTTGAACATTTTTTCATACAAATGTGACCTTATAAAGTGCAGCTGCCCTATTTTTTGCAGAGATAAAAAATATAGAATTCTACCAATTTAAACGCTATTATCTTCCAATCTGCACGGGAGAATATTTAAAAAAAAATTTCACATCTTTAAAAACTAGCATAGTATAAGATGTACGATTACAAGTATTCAAAAATGTTTTTTTCTAAAATTTGGTACTTATACTAGAAATGACAGTTTTGGAGCATTTTTGGTGAAAACATAGTCAAGGAACTTTAGGGATTAAAGGGCAAATGCACACTATGGTAGACCAAAGTTGGCAAAAATACATCCATAAAAGTCCATTTCATTTTTTTGCATATGATTTCTAAAGTTTTTTATTTTTTTTCTATAATTTTTTTATAGTGTGTTAAAGCAAGAGATGAAGAAATTTAATTTAATTTTTTTGTATATTTATCTAAAAAAATTCAAAGATGACATCATATTTTGATTTATTTCAATAATTGTAGAATTTATTATAATGAAAATTAATTCTATAATTAAAATCAGACCCCCCCTAGAAATACTTATTACAATTATTTATTACATGTATTTTCAGTAAATTTACTGAAAATCTCTTAAAAGATCATTATTTATAGTCTTATGTTTAGGACTATACTTAAAAACGCACTTAAAACATCATTTTCTCTTAAAGTGAAAGTCCTTAACCTATCTTCCATTTCAACCACAATTATACATTGTCGGCATTTCTGAATCAATGCTGGCTGACCAACACAATGTCAAAAGAATATGAAGATAATGGAGTAGGATGATAGACTAAAAAAATATGAGGTACTCCTAACCATCTTAGATACAATTAGACCATATGGTCTAAAATCATATATACATTTTTTGGTCAAATGGATGAGTTTTTTTATGTGATATCATCATCTAGCTAATCTAATTTGAGATTGAAGATTCTCACTTCTATTAGATTTTTGACACTTTAAACAATGTGGTTTGAAATCATGCATACATTCCTTAGTCAAATGCATGATTTTTTTAATGTGATATCATTACTTGTTTAATCTAATTTGAGATTATTTAAAGATTCTCACTTCTATTAAATTTTTGGCATTGTAGACCATATGAACTGAAATCATGTATACATTTTCTAGTCAAGTGCATAATTTTTTTTATGTGGTATTAGCATCTAGCTAATTTAATTTGAAATTGAAGGTTTTCACTTCTATTCAATTTTGACACTCTAAATCATGTGGTCTAAAGTTCTAAGTGATATTTTTAAAAAATACCAACATAATCACTTTTACGTACATTCAAGATTTTAAAAATAAGGCAATGTAAAGTTGTAAATCTACTGAAAGTATGAAGCAAGCTAACAATTCAAAAAAATCTACTTATAAAGACTTTGACAAGTAGAGAGACCAAAAACTCATTATAACATCTAATGAAACATAGTCAGATTAGAAGAAAGTCTTTAAGAACCATGAACAAGGTACTTTATACGATATTGGTACAAAGGATTTTTTCAAAAAAGGGCAAAACAATGATGATTTATTTGTTCCATATAAGTTCAATCTTATCAACCAAAACAAGTTGAAGAATTTACAAGGTTTGAAAGATGAAGCAATCGGAGAATTGGCTCACCATATTATAATAAAATCGCTAAAGGTGTATATTGATCCTCGGCCAGATAATTAGACACGACCTATTTTTATCGCCTTGTGAACAACTAGAAAGAAACAAAAGCTTGAACTTACCAAACAAATTGCAAAAAAGGTCTTTCTCGAAGGGATCAATAAAGCTGAGGAAATATTTAATTATAGACAGTTCAATCCAAGGCCTCTAAGACATTAAAGTATTTGTATACATCAACAGACACTACATAGAGGCTCTCTATTGTTTTTTAATAGAAAAATGATTGATTCATACATGCAAAATGATAAAGACAAAAATAGACTTCTTAAGCGAGCTCCTAAATGATTTCATGCAAGCAGTGAAAAACAATAGCCAATACCATCATTACATGTCATTTGTACAGGACTCTATTTGCAAGTGAAAGAGGTTATCTATCGCAATAGGATTTTTGAGAAGGAGGTTATTTATCTCAAGGACACTTGAAAATCGTACCGTCTATATACTAGCTGGCAGTAAAAGGACGATTAAACTAGATTAATAATGTCCTACTCTCCTAGTTAGAAAGACATAAATGTTTTAAACACTTTGAGAAGTGTCGTCTCGCTTATTTTTATGAAGTTCTAAAGATTAATTTTTTCTTGTCTTTGATTGTTATCTAGATTAAATGAATTTGATAAAAATAATGATGAAGGCCCTTACTAATGTCAATATCTTTAGAAATGTAGCCTAGGGAAACTCGGGTCAAGAAACCTACAGTGCCGAGGTCTAAGATCTGATCATCTCAATTGATCGATTTGAAATTCTAAAAGATAAACGTATAGTCAAAGTACTGCAACTGTTGTATAGTTCGTGGTGCCAATGCAAGTTCGTAAGGCATGTCTATTTAACACCGATTCAAAATTTGAGATAATTTTATGCGTCTGATAATTAAGTATACGACCAATATGAGAGTTGACATGGCATCATAACGGACATCGAGAGTCCGTGGATGTAACCCCCTAGGACATCTTTTGACATTTAAATTTTTTAATTTAATGGACGGACGAAAAATCTAGCCCATCTTCAGCGTCCGCAAAAGCTGCCAATCTTGGCAATCCGCTCCGTCCGCTTAATCATCTATCCGCCCATGCACTAAACCGTCTGTCCACCTGTCCAGCCATCTGTCCGTTCATTCGTTGTTGTGTGCCTTATAATATACCATTAGACAAGTATTGTTAAGAGCTTTTGAATGATATATTATACATCTTATTTAGACAAAAAAATTGGCGGTAGAATCCCTCCAAAAATTGGAGTCCACTCAGTTGTCCGCTAGTCTTATTAGCCGTCGGCCCATTTGTCCGTCCATCTGCTATTATATATCTTATAATATATCATTGAAAAGATATCGTTGAGAGCTTTTCAAAAGTATATTATGCGTCCATGTAGTTTAGATTTTTGTCAATCTCACAAAACACCCAAGACTATAGTATAGGGGTTTAATCTCTGTGGAATGATCAAATAATTTAACGTTTCGTGACTGAAGTCACTTGTACTAATAGAAATATCTCGAATTCAATTTAATCCCAAAAATATAACTTAACATTCCCTTAGTTGTGGATAAATAATTTACTCTCTTATCTTATAACTATTTTCTGTCCGACACAAATGGATGCAACAAACAATTATGCAGTTCTAGTCTTATTTTAGTGTGGGGATTTCAAGTAAGAAGTACGCTTAAGCGAGGGAAAACATAACATATAGCTTCAAGTAAACAAGTATTTATTTCCTGTTGCATTTACTTAAGCATAAGCTCACAATAATTGCTTCAAAGTTTCATTCATTCACTCAACAAACCACTTGTTAGTTTATTCCATTGCTTCAAGCATTTATAGTCTTCACAATTTGCTTATAGCATTTCAGTATTAAGTTGCTTAAAGTCTTTTTATCAAAATATCCAAACCGTAGTCACATCTTCAATACCATGTTAACTATTTAATTGCTTAAAGCTTTACAAACACAAGGCTGTAACAACTAACACTTATTCATGTACACTTTACTTATATAAATTCAATTTTATAAACACTATACAGCTTCAAGCTTATTCAATAATTCAATTATAATCGGTTGACCAGTCTCTGGTTTTATTCACACTTTCTCTCATATATTGTTTAAAATTTATTCAGTTGATTACAACAATTTAATCAAAGTCATTATCCAATGATACATCAACATTCAGTTAATACAAAAATAAATTCTCTTGTCCAGATTCACTCACAATTACTACAAATACCCAATCACTGGGATTTCTATACAATAAATACATAATTTGTCATTCCCTTCAAGGCACATAAATTATTCAGTTTTAAGCCATAAATTAGGTTCAATACACAATGTTTAAAGTTCGTTCACAATAAACTCAAGATACTTTATTTAAAACGTACAACACACACATAAGTCTGCTTAAAGCACATTCAAACACATACATCATAATTAACAGTTAAAAGCTACAATCCTTCCACTCAACAATTGCTTCAAGCCTCAACAAAATCAATCAACCAATCACTGGGACTTTGAAATTTAATCAAACACACACACAGTTGGCCAATCATTGGAATTTACAAACCATTTACAAATATATGCTTTAAGCTTCGATAATCAGAAGAGATATTTTAAGTATACCGAACTCGATACTACAGACTTAAAAATATATGGATCCGGAAGAGTGAAAGAAAACAAAGCTCTAAGAGAGTAAATGAGGAGAAGAGAAACCTTTTATCTACTTGCTGAAGCGTCTCTCCAAATCCTCACCGATTTAACCATTAATGCTTAACATAGGTTCACATGAATTTCCACGGCAATTCCTCAAATCTTATTATCATTCAAACACCTATTACCGTGAATTTCTAAAACTAATGATAGAATCATCTCCATTCTCACCTCAAAGTAAAAAGAGAAAAATTGTTCTTGATTTCTTATATCTACAGTCCAATTTGGACGAAAACTTCAATAGTGGGACCTCTTCAAAAATTGGGTGCTAGCCATTATTTTAATTCTTGTAATCTTCAACACTCTTGGAGTCCTTATCTTTACCTAAAAAGATCGAGTTGATCATTATTAAATTAGATGTATGGCTCGCTTGCAATTGTATTATTAGAGCTTTAGTATGATTGATTAATATTATATTACTAGTTTGTAATAACCAATACTTCTTGATTGTAATGGCAGTTTCAGTTATCAAAATCCCACACTGAACGAGTAGTTCATTTATGGTTAAACGCACATAATCACATTTGAATAGGTACTTTTCTATGACTAAAGCTATGGCGCAACTTTCCATTTAATTATAGCGTTTGCATTTTGAACGCTGAAGAGGTATCTTTTGGGCTCCTCTTCCTTCCGTCCACGGGAGAGTCACTAGTTTAGAGGTTTAGTATATACGTGAGATCAAGGGATATTTTATGGAGAGCTATTTACCTAATATTTTGTAACTTAATATACCCTATTGTTAAAAATAATTCTAAATTGTCATTTTTATAGCATCCTATATTATATTTAATACACTTTTGAGTTCAATTTTTTGGCCCCTATATTAGATATAAAAATTAAAACTAATAGGTTTTGTATTAATTTTTTTCCTAATTGTTGTTTTTTATCATTTTTTTTTCTCTTTTTGTCCCTTCAAACCATTTTTTAATTGCTACTGAAAACTAAAATACAATATGTTTGGATGAATGTACTATGGCCATACAAATACATTCATAGGTTGTAAATAATACACTCTAGTTGTATCAAACAACTTACTACTAATCATTTACAATATATTCTAATGAATACAATGAGTGCAAGTACTCAACAAAGAAAAAATGACACTACATAACATCATAATTGGGCTTTCAGTTGAAGTCACTTAGAATTTGTCTTGAATTTTGTTTTAATATATTCTTATTTGTTCACTCCAAATAGTAAAAAAGTATGAAAGAGCCAGGTGGTCTATCATTAAGTATTAGGTACTTAAGAGCTTGGTGGTCTTCAAATTTGGATGGAAAGTTTTTTAGTTCCTATAAAACTTTTCACCCAAATTTGAAGACCACTAAGCTCTTACACACCTAATAATAATAGACCACTAAGCTCTTTTATATCTTTCTACTATTTGGAGAGAACAAATAATAGTATATTAACCCGTAAAGGCCCAAGGTCTTTTCTCTACCAAAAAACACTGAAAACTGCCATTTCTATAGCAAATAGTAAAAAAAACTGAAAAATATTTTTTTTATACATCTAACCATAGTATCTTACACCTAACTAGAATGAGAATATATGAAAAAAAATTCAGAATTTTTGACCGCACAGATTGCAAGATATATGCATTTAAAGTGGAAAAAATAAAATTTTCAGCACACTACGAGATTAGATTTTTTGACTTTGAATATTTTAAACTTAAAATTTTTGCACTACAAAGTTTTGAGCTTTAAATATTTATAGTGGAGAATTGAGTTGAGAGTCCAGGACTCCAGGGGAAAAAAATTCAAAAAAATTCAAAAAAATTTAATTATTATTCCTAAAAAAATTGCTAAGTAGAAGTAGGTACAAGATAGAAGGAAAATCTAAAAAATTAATATATTTTAGATGGAATTAAAATACACTAATCCCAATGGTGAGATTGTTCTAGCAAGTAAACTAAACCATGAGATTTTATTTTTTTTGAAAAATTGCAAAAATAGCATTCAGAAATGAATCCTACAAGTTATTTTTTTCAAAAAGATGCTGTAACTGCCCGAGAAACAAGAATGTCTATAACTTTCTCATAACAAATCTAAATCAAATTTTTGCCAATTTTTTTTGCTGCCCGGGTTGCCCGCTGTCCCCTGTTTTGAGCTTATTTGGTCATAATTCTTGTTCCCAGACACCAATTGTGAAAAATATTATATTTCCACAAAGCTAATCAGCTTTTCTACCTCCAAAAAAAGTTTCAAAAAATAACGACAAAAATTTAGCCCGTAGGTACCTGCCCAAAATCCCATTTGTCCCCCGAAAGGACAATGGGCCTTAGGGATTAAAGCAAAATTTATGATAGATTCTTCAAATTCTAAGTGACTTCGAAGGACTTTATAAGTAACTCTCGAGGCAACTAGAGCCCCTCATCCAAGGTTCATTGATAATTTATTAATTTAGGACAAATAATGTGTCATTTTTTGTCCATCTCTTTTTTAAGGACATTAAATACCCATTCTACAAAATATTTTTCTCCACATATTATTACTCCTCTATAATTTTTCTACATAAAATCTGATATGATGTTTTTTTAAATTTTAGGTATAATAAATATATAGTTTCCTATCTTAGATCTCACGTGATTTCTTTATGCGTACTAAGTAACCTCCCCGGGCTTCCGTTGCTCCAATCGATGTTTCTCTTCTTGCAATCACTATTCTTCCTTTTGCAATCGTTGTTCTTCCTCTTGCAATCACTATTCCACTTGCCGTCGCTACACCTCCTCTTTCAGGGGTCATTGCAAGAAAGACCGGTCCTATTTACTAGTCACATAGCAAGTGACTCTCTTGTCATCCGCTATAACTTTTGAAGCAAAAGTCCAATGAACATGAAATTTTTATTGGAGATACCTAACTTGATGGTAAGTAGATCCCTTATTTTTTAGAAATTAAAAAAATCATTTTATATTTAAAAATCATTTTTGTTAATTTGTCACAATGTAAGGTTTAGGGGGTTTTACTATGTTAGGTTGTCCCCAAATTTAATGACCTAGAGCTGGAATTTTCATGGTCTATTTGCATAGTAGGAAAGCATATTTCTACCAAAAGAAATCTAAAAATATATTATTTTGTGTCTTCCACATGAGTGCAAATAGCAGTCCCATTGCACGCAGTTTCTGAACAATGAAGATGGTTCTAAGATCAATATTTTGATGAAATCTCATCATTATGAACTATTCCCAAATGGAAAAATTTTATTTTATTTTAAAATTGATTTTTCTATTTTCTACAAATTAAAATGTGAAATTACAATGCAAGTATCCATTTTCTTGAGATTTTGCACTTTTCTAGTTCTCCTACTCAAAGAATTTTTCTATGCTTTTCCTTCATAGAGTACCTTCTTCTTAATGGTATATATATTAATCATATTTTTCAAAAAAATTCAAATTTATTTTCTAATTATAAAGGCCTCCCAAAAGAAAAAATGAGTACTGTGGAAAACATTACGTTTTTTGAACGGTGTTTCTTGCAATGACCCTTAGTTGCTTCCTCTTCAAAGGTTGGATTGTCAACCCACTTCACATCATACATTTTGAGCCCCATTGCGCTACCTTACACTCAAATTGAATTTATTTTGCAAACAAAGGTTCAGCCATAACATTTATACCTGCCATCTTTGATCGATCTTGTACTATATACCGTGGCAACGTCGCTCTTGGTGATTTCCTTCTGTTGTACCTTGTCATGGCCATTTTTGGCAGGCACAAATGCCAGTGCCAGCGAAATCTGTTAGGATCCGCTACCTGGCCAGCGGTGGGAGCCCTAGCGGACTCAACCACTGCTAGGCTCTACTACAAACATGAGAAGAAGACTTGCATCGTTATATAATAGACTCAATTATACCTATTGGCAATTCAAAATAGTATACACTCTTTCTTGTAAACAAAGTATATTTGTAAGCCAAATCGATTACTGAAAATATAAATATGGTTATCTCTACTCTTGAATACTTCAATAAGCAAAACAAAGAAATGAAAACATTAAGAGGACTGAGACTGTTGAGATAATGAACAATGACAGCAAAATATACAAGACCAAATATATTGCAGTAAAGAAACGGGCGAGCATTGTAAGTCTCCTTTGTGTTGGTGCTCATGTACTATATAGTTTGACTATATAGTTTTCCACTTTCAATTCAATTGATATTGTAATCTCCAAGATTGTAGATTACGTAACTTTCTATAAAATCATTTGTACATGCACTATTTCTTATTGTTATCTCATTTCTTTGGCTATAAGTTTGTGGCATATATTTATAATTCTATTTATGCTAATTTTTTTGGTCTTATTATTCAGTGATATTGACAGAATGACAGTGATATCTAAATTTTTTTGTGAAGTTAAAATACTATTTCTTGAGATGAAACCTACTTGTAATCATTAAAGTATGACATACTTGTCCCAATTGTTAGTTTCAAGGTACCTATACTATAAAGTGACATTGTGTAAGATTTTAGGATTTAACATTGTTTTAAATGTCAAGATTAGGTGTGATGACATTAATGCATATTAAAATGTGTACCGTAAAATTTTGAAAAAGTCCACAATGCATGTCCATTGTCCAAGGTAGAATGAGTCACTTACTGTGGTAGGTAGTATATGGCCGGCATACCCACCCTTGATTCTTAGAATGATCCACAATCCCACAATCAAGAAAGTCATAAACTAATTTTGGACCAAAAATCACCCAGTCCTTCTAAAAGTCCACACTGTAAATCCAATGTTCTATTTAGGACTTTGAATAGACTCATAAGATTCACCATGACAACATATTCCAAAATACAAATATTAATTATTCATGTGAATGATATTAAAAGCCATCATTACTTAGATCACAAGCATTCAAGCATTTTTCTTTGTTCAATTAAAGTTTACTAATTTACTCCAATGAAATCCATATTCCCTTTTGAAGCACTAGAAGTCTAGAACGCAATTGTTTTGAAAAATCAAAGAATATTATATAATGTACATGTTCAAACTTGAAAAAATTCACAAGCTCTGAATGTGGACATGGGTGATTCTCCATTTCTCCAATATAGCACCATCTAATAAAATTATTTGTATAGTTGTAGTATGATAGTACTGATTCTTTGAATTTGGCATGCATCCTAAGGCCTATGCCCAAATTTGGAGAAACACTTCAAATCATAATTTCACATTTGCATATTACCGCAACATGACTTGATGATATCAATTATGACGTAGAAATACATTACAAATGTACATAAATGAGGGCCATAATTGTCATACACGAGGGGTCATGATATTTGAAGGTCAATCACATTCTTCACTACTGAAGCACCAATATTTTTGGTATGGGATATATTGTTGATGTTTTGCAATTTAAGATGTAGATATAGGTATAAGGGTGTAGAAAAATAAATTCAGTTATATTTTTGTTGTATGAGTGCAATATTTAATCTTGAGCTACATTAAATTATATTAAATTACATTAAAGTGTTTAAAGCATTTTTAGTAGCATCTTCTAATAGAATAATAAAATAATACAATTGCTTGTACTATGTATACCTTGGTGTTTCAAACTATCAATGCATTTTACAACAAAACTTAAAGAAACACTTCAGGTTATAATTGCATGTTCCACATTTGTACATTGGCACATAATAACTGATGAAAAAAACAAGGAACACATTGAAAACATAAATGAATAAGTTTGTAAGGTTCATATGTAGTACATTCTAATAATGACATTCAAAGGGAATTGAAGTTCAAACATATTCCACACATCATACCAATGTTTTTGGTAACTAATGTAAGGTTCAAAGTTTAGGGTTTCGGGTGTAGGATTTAGGTTATAGGATTTTGGATATAGGAATTAGGGTATAGCATTTAGACTGTACGTTACAATTTGTGATAGAATAACTTCAATTATCCATTCTTGCATACATTAATACACTACTAGAAGAATTCGGTCCGAATGAAGACAAAATCAACAAAAATGTGTTGATATCTCCTATTGGTTAGGAACACTTGATTTAGACCGGCTACCAACACATTTCCATTGGTTTTGTCTTGGTCGAATCTGAAATTTGAGGGACAAAAAAAATTTTAAAAAATTTAAATTTGGATTGCCCGCCACTGGCTTGGTTTGAATCAAGACCACTTGGTTAATAATCATGGGTTTTAATCATTTCACCATGGTTGAGGCCCCATGTTGAAAAGGACCATGAGGCTTTTATTTATAAACTTTTTTCTCAATATGCAAAGTCAGCAAACTTTGAGAGGCCATATCTCCTTCATTATAAGTTTGTTTTCTATGAAGCTAATTGGAAAGGGTTCATATTGAAGTTTAATTTTAGTGGTAAAATTTTCAATTTTTTAAAAAAAAATTTGAAACTCTGACAAGCATTTTTCTAAAGGTAGTCCTACTTAATCTTTTTCATTTTCATTTTGCAAAGTCAGCACACTTTGAAGATCCATATCTCCGTCACAAAAAGTCCACTTTCCATGAAGCTTGTTGGAAATGATTGGTATTGAAGTTTACTTTTAGTGATAAAATTTTCAATTTAATCTAACTTGTTTTGAAAATCTGACAAGCATTTTCTTAGAGGTGGTTTAGCCAAATTTTAGAATTAAATAGTTGAATTCTTGAATAGATTAAATTTCAAAGTTTGAATAGTTCAAATTTAGGATTTTGAATAGTTTAAAACTTACATTTTGAATAGTTCAACACTCAAAAATCAAATTTTAATCCATAATTTACAATTGTCATCTTGAGGGACAAAATGGATTTCAAGCATGTTCCTACCACCGCAATTTCTCGTGAAACTTTGTTTTAAAATAAAATATCTTATTATCTTTATTTGTGATGAAAAAGTTATGAAGAATCTTAATGTTTGGACAATTTGAGCATCTTGGTGAAATTTCTTGAACTTAGTAAGTAAATTTTTTATATTAAACTTTAAAACATATTTTAGAAATTCAATTCAATTATAAGTTTCAATTCTAATCTAATTACACCCTATAGAAAACTGAATGAAAATTGCAATAGAGTTTGAATGGATCAAAGTTGAATTAAAGTTGAAATTTTAATCAAGTTTTTAGAATCACAATTTGATTTACAATTGAAATTGATTAACATTTTGATCAAATTCTAATTTTGAATTATTAATAAAGAATATCATTGGAGTTTACATCAAATTCAAAATCAAATTATACTCATTAAAAACTTGATTAAAATTTGAATTTTAAATTCATATTCTATATAAGTTTCTAAATGATTTTGAAAGACTTTGAAAGATTTTAGAAATTTTCAAAAGATTTCAATAGAGTTTTAAAAGATTTAAAAAAGTGATTTCAATAGATTTCTAAAAGATTTCAAAGATTCTAATAGATTTTCAAAAGATTCTAGTAGATTCCCAAAAGATTTTAGTAGATTTGTAAGAGATTCCAAAAGATTCTTCAAACTCCAAAAATTTTAATAGAATTTTGTTGATTTATACCACACCACTAGAATTGTGTTGATGTGGTCCAAAAAAACACGTTGGATGAGGAAACATTAATTTTTATGTTGATTCGAGCAAAAATGCATTGATTTTGTCTTGGTTTTGACTGCCTCTCTAGAAGTGATGCTACATTGAATGCTTATAGCATTGAATAGTAGTCTTTGGAAGCAAATTTGTACTTTTTAGAATCCAACATTTTAGCAGAGGCGGAGGGCTGGGTGGACAGGAAAGCAATTGTCGAGCGAACGGGGTCTGCCATCCATTGTCCATTGTCAAATGTAGGAATTCTGCTCACAGTAGGTTTTCAGACCTCATTTTAGCATAGTAGAATATCTTTTTCAAAAAACTTTAACCCCTAAAGGCCCAAGGCCTTTTTTCTGCCAAAAAACACTGAAAACTGCCATTTCTATAGCAAAGTATAAAAAAATTTAAAAAATGTTTTTTTGAACATCTAACCGTAGGATCTTACACCTAACTAGTATGAGAATGTATGGAAAAAATTTCAGAATTTTTGACCGCACAGATTGCAAGATATCGGCGTTTAAAGTGAAAAAACAAGTTTTTCAGCACATTGCGGGGCTAGATTTTTTGGCTTTAAACATTTTTAACTTAAATTTTTTGCACTACAGCGTTTTGAGCTTTAAATCTTTATTTTAGAGAATTGAGTTGAGAGTCTAGGAAAAAATTCAAAAATTCAAAAAAACTTAATTATCATTCTTAAAAAAATTGTTAAGTAGAAGTAGGTCCAAGATAGAAGGAAAATCTAAAATATTCATATATTTTAGATGGAATTAAAGTGCACTAATCCCAATGGTGAGATTGTTCTAGCAAGTAAATTACACCATGAAAAAAAAAAAAAATTGAAAAATTTGGAAAATTGCATTCAGAAATGAATCCTACAAGTAATTTTTTGCAAGAAGATGCTCTAACTGCCCGAAAAACAAGAATATCCATAACTTTCTCATAACATATCCAAATGAAATGAATCAAAGCTTTCCAGATAGGCAAAAATATAATCTATCAGAAAAAAAATATTAAGAAAAAAAATTCAAATTTTTGTCCATTTTTTTTCTGCTGCCCGGGCTGCCCGCCGTCCCTTGTTTTCAGCTTATTTGGTCATAACTATTGTTCCCAGGCACCGATTGTGGAAAAAATTATATTCCCACGAAGCTAATCACTTGTTCAAGCTCCAGAAAAAGTTTCAAAAAATCAAGAGAAAATTTCAGCCCGTAGGTACCTGCCCAAAAACGCATTGTCCCCCGAAGGGACAACGGTCCTTTAGGGGTTAAGCTAAAAAATGTTTGGTTATCAAGCTAAGTTTTATCTCCAAAAATCTGTTTGAGGTTTTGACACTCCACCTAAAGGTTATGGATAGATTTCAGAGAAGATGTTTGAAAATGTAAAAAAAAATGTCCCTTCCAACCCCTCTATGAAATTTGTTCATAAGTTTTAGTTGATGTTTCAAAACCTCAAACGGATTTTTTGGAGAGAAAACTTAGCTTGATAACCAAACTTTTTCAAGTTCAAAGTGTTTTGAAAAAGGATATTCTACATGCTAAAATGAGGTTTGAAAATCTTTTGTGAGCACAATTCCCGCGTTTTTATTTACTACGAGCGGTTGAGCTCCTATAAAGCCTAATACACATATCCCACATGGGTTGCTTTACCTACCACTACTTCACTTATATAAAGATCTTTTATTCTAATCTCCAAACACACCAAATTAAGTGGCTTTTGATTTGAAGCTAGTTGCCAAATGAACTCAAATGATTTTAGCAACTAGCTTCAAATCCAAAGCCAGTGAATTTAATCAACTTTGATGATTACTAATCAATTGCATTAAATGCTAGATATAAAATACTACCTTCCTTGCACTTTGATTGACATGGCTTGACTACTTTGACAAAAGTTAGATAATGTGAACCCCTAGTTTGAACAATTCTGTAAGGCCAGACATGACATGTAAATCCTTAAGGATGTCACTGTCTGGCGGCCCACATTTGGGCTCGTTTTTTTCAAATGTTGTTGTCCGCCAGTCCATCCGTTGTCTGCCATCCGCCACGGCGTCCATATATCGTCGTTTGCCCCACTCAGTCATTTGTCCGTTAAAATTATTCAATGGCGGATGCACCCAACAAATGCAACGTCTTCATTTTTTGGACATCAGGGCGTTAGAACGTCCCAAAAATGGACGTGATTTTGCCCTAGACGTAGCAATTTGTCAACCCTTATCAGTATTCTAGTCATGATTTGCACAATATGTAGGGTGATTGCTCAAAATACAACGCCAAGAATGAAACCTTGGCGCCGATGGTTGATGCCTAGCCAACGATTCTCGGCCACCAATTCTCAGCCACCGATTCTTCCTCAGTCTGCTCAATTGGGGAGTTGAGATTCTCTTAGATTCAGATTTCCTTGGTTTGAAATTCGAACAATTTGAAATTTGTTGGGCTAGAAAAATAGTATGAGACATTTGATTCAAAAGTTGAAGTAATCGTGGTTAAGAAACTATGGTTCTTTACGGTGTTTGGAATCAAAGAGAGCCACTAGAAAGGAAGCTTTGGCGATGATGGTTGCCAACTAGCCTTCTAGTTTTGATCAAAATTGTTGCGTGGTTCTAAATTGTGATACCAAATTGTTGCTTGAGAAATGTAGCCTTGGCGCCGAGGGCAGGCTCTATGCCAATTGAAGGTAGTTTGATCATCCAAAATTCAAATCGTCCTCAAAGTCCAAGTGAGTGTGAATCCAACTTAGTAAGAATCCAAATGAGTGTGAAATTAGATTCTTGTGAATCCTCGAGGCCGAGGGAAGATTGGAGGCCACAGTAGTTTGATCAAGCATTTTTTAATCCCTTTTTTATTTCCAATATTGTTTGATATTCCAACCCTTATTTGACAATATTATTTCATGATTCTAATCTTCATTGATATTTTTTGCCTATTGAATTCCTTAAAGATATTTTCTATCTCATTTTTGAATTTCCTTAACTAATAATGTATTTTTCACATGTGAAAAGCCCTTGGCACCAATGGGAAAGAGCTGACAACCCCCTAAAGGATTGTTGTCCCTTCGGGGGACAAATGCGTTTTTGAGCAGGTACTTATGGGCTAAAATTTTGTCGTGATTTTTTGAAAAAAATTTGGAGATAGAAAAACTAATAAGCTTAATGGTAATATAATAATTTTCTCAATTGATGCCCGGAAAAAAAAGTTATGACCAAATAAGTTGAAAATAGGGGACAAGGGCAGCCCGGGCAGCAAAAAAAATGGACAAAAATTTGAATTTTTTTTTAAAATATTTTTTTCTCATAGATTATATTTTTTTCTATTTGGAAAGCTTTTATTCATTTCATTTGGATATGTTATGAGAAAGTTATGGACATTCTTGTTTTTCGGGCAGTTAGAGCATCTTCTTGCAAAAAAAAACTTGTGGGATTCATTTGTGAATGCAATTTTTCAAATTTTTCAAATTTTATTTTTTTGCATGGTTTAGTTTATTTGCTAGAAAAATCTCACCATTGAAAATAGTGCATTTTAATTCCATCTAAGAGATAATAATATTTTAGATTTTCCTTCTATCTTGTACCTATTTCTACTTAACAATTTTTTTAAGAATGATAATTAAGTTTTTTTGAATTTTTTTTTTCCTAGACTCTCAACTCAATTCTCTATTATAAATATTGAAAGCTCAAAACTGTGTAATGCAAAAATTTTAAGTTAAAAATGTTCAAAGTAAAAAAATCTAGTTCCACAATGTGCTGAAAAACTTGTTTTATTCACTTTAAACGCGAATATCTTGCAATCTGTGCAGTAAAAATTTCTGAGTTTTTTTCCACACACTCACATACTGGTTAGGTGTAAGATCCTAGGGTTAGATGCAAAAAAAAAAAAAAAAAAAAAAAAAAAAAAATTCAATTTTTTTACTTCTTGCTATAGAAATGGCAGTTTTCAGTGTTTTGGGCGAAAAAAGGCCTTGGTCCTTTAGGGGTTAAAAGTAAGAAGCTATTTGGAATTTATCAAAGTGATTGAAAAATCAGTTTAGTTCCTTTGATATGTTTCTTTGACTTCGATGAGAACTTCATATCTTTTAAATTTTGCTCAAGTTGCCTACAATGATTTGTAAATCGAACATTTTATGATTTCATTTATCTGATTTAGTGTAAAAAATTTGTATCCTTGACGCCGATGGAACCGAATGTGGATTGACAAAGTGAGAAGCAATTTTATAAGTCCTTCCAATACTGGGTATATTATTTTGCCCGATTTAGAGGAAATTGCATGATTTTTGTATTTAGTGATCAAGACAAATCTTGGGAGTGCTTGGCCTCGGCGCCGAGGAGAGATTCTAGACCATGATGTGAGGATTGACTGTTTTGTAGTACATTTGTAATTCTTGAGGTGTCCACACATTGATACGGTTTGATTATATGAGTTACAATCTAGACTATACTTGTCAAGGATAGCCCTCAGCGCCAAAGGAAAGATGTTGGTCTTGGCATGGAGATCTCATCTCTTATAATTTGTTTTAGTTTGAATCATTTTAGTCTATGCTTTGACTAACTTGCATGCCTCATTATTTCTAATATTTCTACTTTACAACTCAAAGCTGGGACTTCAAGGGCTACCCTCGGCGTCAATGGGAGGGTGATGATCCTCTGGATTGATCTAGTCCAAGCTTTTTGTTTGAACATAGAATTTTGGTTGCACATTGTTTACCAATTGGTTTATGAAGAGGGTGCTTATAATGTTGTTGTTTGTATATGTATCTTCTACTTATTACTCGATTTTTTTTAATGTCTTGTTTTTGTTGCAGGGAGTGGTTGTTGTTTTAAATCTTCCGCAATCTCAAGCTCTAGGGAATGAGCACATTTGTGATGATGAAGAACAAGACGGTGGCACTTTTGAAGAAGACGTGGAGAAGACTGAGATGCACTTTGCCTCCGTAGACGCATTTTGGAAAGCCCAAAAAATTAACTTTGTTGCCTCCATTGCCACCTTCAGATTGAAACCTCATTTGATATCTTGTTTAAGGATTTCCTTGTGCTGTCTTGTTGTGATGTCTATAGTCCGTCCAGCACTTCAATGTGATATTACAAAACTACTGGAGGATTTTGTGAATGAATATAGAGATGGGTCTTCCGTATTTTACGTGTCAATCACTAACAAGCAAGGAAAAATGGAGCAAATGTCACATTACAAAGAATTTCAGCCCTTGAAGGGGCTGCGAGTTTTGACCTTACCCCCCGGTGCAATTGTAGAAAAAATGAAAATAATTTTATTTTATTTTTTAAAATTCAGGTGCTGATGTGGCACTATTGTTGCCATGTCAGCACCATGTCAAACTTTTTAATTTTTAAAAAATTTCTCTAATTGCACTGTAAAGGTGCCAAAAATGAACTATTAGCGGCCTTTTTGAGGGCTGAAATTTTTTGTAATGGATGCCAAGAAAACCGCATGAGGGCCATTGTGGAATGCTAAGAATGACAACTTCAACGCCGTACTCAGTGCAACACCCGGTTTAAAGCATTTTCACGGCTCTAAATTTTCTGTGTATAATGATAACCATAGGATGCTTGCCTGGTCTTTAGACATATGTAAACACCACGATCTTGACCGAGATTGGCACATGTTGGTGGATTCTATAATTCTGGAGACAATTAGACAAAGTAAAATATTGGTCAAGTCATGCATGCCATGCATGGTATAAACAAGTAGGTGCATCATTTCATCTTGTTTTTATTTGGATTTGTTTTGTTGTTAGTTTGTTATATTTAACATGTTTTTTTTGTCTTGGAGGCATACAAAAAATTCATTTATCAAAATTAGTCTTGTGCACACACTATTTTGTGTCCAAAAGTATAGTATACTTTTCCTAGACATTCAAGTTTGTGGAGCACTTGAGCACCTCTAAGATGACTTAGTGCCAATAGACTTTAGACACAAAAGAGTCGTGAAAAGAGTTGGTACTCTATGTTTGTTGAAGTGTTTACATCATTTATTTTTGGGTAAGACTTCTCAATAAATCAGAGCAGGTATTTTTCATTTCTTTTTAATTTTGCCACAACATTGCTAATGTCTATATTGTTGTGCAATACAAGATAGCGGCAACAGCTGATATTGCAATTTGAAAACATAAAGAAGAAACACTAGAGGAAGAATAGCTACAGAAGGGCATCTTGGTTGCCATGAAATTGGATGCTAAAGTGCAAATATCCAAATTGATTCAAAAAATGGGCAAGTTACAGTGGCTAATAATCCTAATTTTGGAAGCAAATGGCTTAGAGAGGTATGATCACATTGTCAATGCCTTGTCACTTTATGTTTTTCCTTCTTTATTTTATCATTCTCACTCCAAGTTCACCATGTTACAGACTGAGCACCACTGGAGCTTGAATATTACTTCAGAAATGACTTTGAATAAGATGCAAATGATTGCAACGAGCAACGAGCAAAAGGTCAAATGGTTACGAAGGTGGAATTCTTCAATTCAAACAAAAGAGGCATGAAGGTTTCCATTGGAGCCAGTTGAAGAAAATGAGTTAAAGGCGTTCTTAGCAACGGCTTGCTAATATGCCAGGATAAGTATTTCTCATCTAATTAAAGTTTTTGTCATTGCCTTATTTTTTTATGTTCTACATGATGTCTTCAATGGCATAAGCAAAGATTTTTTCATCTGACAATTGCATTATTTTCTTTACACAGATTGAAGAGCCGGAGTCTAAAATGTTTGATGACATTGTGAAAAGACCAGTTGGCGTTGACTATGAATTTTTTCCAAAAGTTAGAGAGTTTTCCAGATTATATTGAGGGATGAAGAATCCGTATTTGGAACAAAGCGTTCTTGAGTAATTTCGAGGGGCAAGACATCTTTAGAAAGCGAAATGACTTCAAAAGCGTAAGGGCAGTGATCAAGTTGTGAAACGTGTGATTTATCAGTGTGAATTCCATTTCATATTGTTATTGTTTTATAATTAGATGAATTTGTTAATCCTTGGTTGTGAGACATTATTTCCGTTAGTTGACATGATTTGTTTCTATAGGTATTTTAAGTACAAGCTGCTACCAAAGGAGCCATTGCAAAGCGTGATCTACCTCCTTTTGGGAGAACGTGGTTAGATGTCTCTTCTGAGCAATGCATGTTCTCACCATTGCAATTGAGGTGGTGGACCAGTTTGCACCTCAAGTTTGGTGCTTTGTATCTGAATTGCCGACTGGAATTCACGGCACTACCTAAGGAGCACCTCAAGCTCTCTATCAATTCTCATGAGGTTGTGGAAGACATTGATGAGTTTATTGACCTTGATGAAGATGCAAAAGCAAGAGCTATGAAGAAGAGGGATGAAGCTAACAAGAAAATAGTATTGAAGAACTTGAAGGTAGTGGACAAGGCTAAGGAGAGAATGATGAAGAAGTCCATAGAACTCATTGAGACCATAGAGGCCTCAACAGCTAAGAAGATCAAGGGGAAGAAGACTAAGCAAGAGATTTTGCCTTTGTCTACTAAAGACGAGATCTCCTAGCACTAGGGTTCTTTCTCACAAGGCACCAAGCATGATGCTAATTATCCTTTACTCAGTGACAAAGGCATGTTGCATAGTCCATCAGCTATAGAATTTCTAAATGATTTAGAAATTTCCATGGATGAATTTGTCCTTCATTATTCTTTTGCAAATGTGTTGGCTGATCTTCTACCCTAGGTGTATTATAATATTGTCAAATTCAACAATAAAGTTGGCAGTTTCGCTTGCCTTGATGAATTTTTTGTAATATAATTTTTTTATTTCATTTATTTCTTCTACTAATCCCCAAAATTCAGTTGCAACACAAAGAGGACAAGCAATGCTTCTATAAAAAATTCAAGAGGGATAAAATGTGCATTGACCTTATTATGTAGACATGCCAAAGAGTTTACCTATCCTTGATTTGTCGGTGCCTGCAACTAACATTCCTAAGTGGAATATGGTCGATCCCCTATGACTAAAGTTGTTTTTGAATTTAGTGATGGTCATCTGTATGACAACGGAACTCTAATCATTATCTATCCTTTGAAGGCCATAACAAAGGCCACCATTCTCGAGTACGGTATTACTTATTCTTTTGAAAAGATAAAGGATTGGTAGGGAACAAACAAGTTACATTTGGCCTTACTTGTTACTCCTTCAAGAATGGTATATTCATTTGTCATTTCAATTTTGGCTGTAGTTAATTTTTTATCAACATTTTTTCATCAAATCAAATGCTTTTATAGTTCGGTATTCCATTTCCAATTTTAATGCAGTGTCATGTTTTTTTATATTTGTTTTGAATTGTATGCCTTGAGATCTTTTAGTCTACTTTGATTTTTAGTTAAGCTACTACATTGTAATTCTGCATTTTATATGTCTTCATACATCTTCATTCTTGCAGACATAGCGCTTCAGAATTATATTGTTAGTGAAGAACTTACTTGGTGTTAGTCCTTCTTAGGGTTGTCTTGTTGGACAAATTTTGGGATTCTGGCGTCGTGTTGTCCGTTTGACGTCGCATGTCATTCATCACAAGTGTCGAGTATGCATGACATTTTTGTCTAATAAAACCATATTTAACAGTTGAGACAATTTGAAATCCCACTTTAATTATAACCCAAAATGTAGAATGTAATAAGTGTTTATTAATTGAGACATTTCAATAAAATGAGACTTCATTATGTCAAAATTGTAAATAGAGAATTTTTAATTTGAAAATCAACTTTAAAGTTGACTTTATTAGACAGACAAAAGGTCTACTAAGCGTCTTGAACGTTTTGTTTGTCATGTTGTCAGCATATTTGGGAAGACAACCATGGTCTCCTTCTGAGTTCCAATTTCAACCGTGCCCTCCAAGCTTGAAGAAATTAAACTTGGATGTTGCGACTAACAATGTCCTTCAAAATTTCACCAACCTAGAGACTTTGACCATAGATAGCAATTCCAAACTTTGGAGAGGGGCACGAGAGAAGGATCCTCAATTCCTTCAGATGTTGATACAAGCATGTTCACTTCTAAATGATATTGTTCTCGACTGCAATACTGCGACAGGTAATATCAGATGTCTTTACTAACTATTGTTTGTAATCTTTATTTTCATATTCTCTTACATCCTTGCCAACTTTTTCACTGTAATTGAATTTGTGGTGTTCTTGGTATTAAGGGCCTCCATCCATTTTGAGCAGGCACATTAGTTACACTTGAAAAAGACAAAGCCATCTTCGATGCAATTTTGGCCTCAATGATTTGCACAATTCTAGATGTTCCACAACCAACTACAACAATCTTCTTGCATTTTGATGATGGGGACGTGTTGAAAATTAAAGTTCCTCACATTGTGAAAAAATCTCATTTCAGTAAGTAAGTCTATCCACAGCTAGCATTTTTTTCTAATTCATATGTATAATCCTAAAGTTGTTGTTATATTCCGTTTACATTTATGTTGCACATGTGTTTCATCATCAATGGGACACTGAAATCATTCTAATCCTTTATTTTTTTTATTTGTAGCATGATTTCTAACAAGGAGCCTATTGGTCGTTTTTCACTTTACCTAGTTTTTTCCCAAGCCCGGAAAAGTCCTAGGTATGGCCATTGTATATATAGGCTTTAACCCTTTAGGGCCGAGCATGCCAATTTGGGTCTTTTTAAACTGAATTTTGAGAATTGGAATACTTTCCTAGCCTTAGTTGCCTGTGAGGTGTGAACGAGATGTGAGGGCACGGGAATTCCGCTTCCAATGAGCCATTGGCCATCAAATTTGGAGCAATAATGATTTGTCTATGGCAATTTGAAGTTGGGATTTCTAAAGTTTCAAAATGCATTGTGGAACATTTTTCTCTATCAAATTTATTTGTGTATAACTAAAGAGAAAATGCCAACTTCACCATACTGTTTATTATAATTTCTTCTATTTTCTATAAAAATTTCATGGTAAAGTGAGCTATTTTGTAATTACTATTATTTTTCGAAGATAGAAACTCTAAAAAATCTTATAAATTTCATTTTTTTCCCAAAAAATATTTTAAAAACAGATTAGATAGAAGATATGCATGGTTATTTGTGGAAAAATAATAATTTAAATTAAATTATAAAATTTTAATATGCAAATTTGATTCCAAAAGAACTCAAGAGGTTGCTTGGGGCTCCTTAGGCCCTAAAAGGTTAACTTTGACATTTCACATTTGCATCTTAGCAAAATTTTCCTAAATGGAAAAAATCTAGTTCTTTAGATCCAAAAGTTTTGCAGTTTGTAGATGTGACACCATTAGAATCAGACAAGGAGACATCGTCGATTGATAGTAGTGCTTATTCTCAATCTATATCTACATCTTCTATGTGATTCTTTTGTTTGTTGCATTGCACTTGCTGGATTTTATTTTATTGTTAATTATACGTTGTTTTTGTACTTCAATCATTAGTATTCTATGTACCTCAAATTGTTATGATTTATTTTATTTTATTAGAGATTTAAGGGTTACTTATGATATTGTAATTTTAATATTGTAATGTTGTTGAATTGTGAAATTCATTTAGTATTTATCCGTGGTAGGTGGAGCCTATGACCATTGATTTGAAGGCTAGCGGATTATCACTTTGTTTGTCGCCATTTCACAACTATATATGAGTGGAAAAAAATGTCTTTATGATATGGAGATGACGTCATATTGTGAGCCTTCAAGTTAGCACTTGAAACTCTAGGCATATTTTTTGCAATTTATTATTTAGTTTTTAGAATCATTTCATGCAAAATAGCATAAATTAGTTAGTTGAGAGGGATGTGGTAGAAGTCCCTACCAAATGAGTGAAGAATCTTTCTAAAATCATAGAAAGCACAAAATACTCTACTTTTTCATATTTAGGTCTTAGTTAAGTGTCTTAGAATTTAGATTAGCAATTTCGAGATAAGTGAGGATATAAGAGTTAGTCAATTCTAGTGTCTTGTTAATGTGAAACTCAACCTGCGGAGTGCATGTGACAACTTGGCTAAATTTTAAGAGTCTAATTTTAGATTTAAAAGTGTCTAGATCCAATTCATGAGGAATTTGGATTAGTTTATGTAAAGTCTTGCAGGTGATTACAAATATGAACCATAATGCAAAGTAGACAATGGACGAGGTGATTGGAGCTTACAGAGATGTGCTTTTAGGGTGAAAGCATGCCAAGAGGTCAACATCGGAGCTAATCATCCACGATAAACCCTAGTACCAAAATCATTTCCCCCTTGGGTGGAAATTAACAAGGAGTTGCTAATTTTAGCCTCCTTATGCCTAGTAAAATTGGAGATTTGGTTTTGCCCTTAGCTTAAAAAACTTCTTAGAGGTTGTTCAAAAAGTTTCGAGATTTTACAAAACTCCACGATGACTCCATGGAAAGTCAACCGCCTTTGAAACTGATGGTAAATTCATAGAAATTATCCAAAGTGCAATAAATCTCACTAAAAATTGGATTAATGTTTTGTGTGCCAAGTAAACAACCTATCAAGTTCGAAGACTTTCTGATACTCAAAAGTATAAGAATTGGCGACAATATTGAATTTAACAAGAATTTACAACATGGCGGCAAGTTGACCGGCAAACGGGGAGCTAATGGTGTCCGAATGTTGCAAACAAGGAGTCTTTTCTTACTCTCATGAACCTTCTAGACAACCCTAGTTAGTTAGTTTCTTCGGAAATTGCAAATTTCAATAGTTGGAGTTTTGATTTTTTTTTGGAATTATCGTTAGTGTTTTTTACGAGCATAAACGGCCTAGAAGAAGTGGACATAGTGATCCTAGGACTAATTTGGGTCTTTTGAATATGATGGCACAATTGATTTTCAATTTCGAGTTGTTCTCTAGAAGATAGGAAGGATTCAGCAATAGGTTTGACTTTTTTAGGATAATTTGTGGTACTTCTAGGTTAATTTACAAAATATATTGGAAAAAATTGAAGATTGGATTTAGTTAAGATTTCAAATTTTTCCTTTAAAGCCATTTTTGATTAAACTAAGAACATTTGAAAATATCCTAGGGTTATTCATAAAATATCTTAGAGTGAATTTAGTGAATTTTCTAAATATCTTTGGAAAAAATTTTAGATTTTATTTAGACAAAATTTTCTTGCTAATTAAGGCTTGTTCGAGAAAATTCTTAGATTAAACAAAGATTATATAGAAAATATCTTAGGATAGATTAGGAAACATCTTACGATTAGTTAGGGTTTGGTTTTGAGTAAAAGACAAAATATCTCGTGGTAAACCTAGGCGGTGGGGCCTTCAAACAAGTATATAAGCCCCCTCTCCGAGGTTTCCTACAATCCTATTTTGATTATTGATACGCTGCTGAAGTGTGGAAGACCCGCACTTCAATTTTGCTTGCCAACACTTTGTCGGAATTATCTAATTAGGCCAAAAAACGGCCATCTTTTGTTCAATTTGATTCTTTTAGTGGAAAACTTGGTTAGAAGACGCAGGGTTCCCTTTAAAACCGACAAACCACACTAAAAACATACTATTGGAAGGTTTCGTCCCCCAAAATTTGATACGTCTGCTAAAGATACTAATAACTTGTGATTTGCAACAAAGTTTGAGTTAGAATGCTTAAGACGGTGAAGCTTGACTTCACCAAAAGATTTCAAACTCAAAAAAACAACCAAACCTTATTGTATAATAGAGTTTAGTGTGACTAAATCCTAAATTTTGGTTAAACACTATCATGTGTAACTCATTTAGGACTTAAAACTCTTGAATACCTTAGAATACACTTTAATCCTTGATTTTTGGTTTAAACACTACCATGTGCACCTCAGTTGAGGATTGAAACATTTTTAGAAGAACTGGGACCATTTTATACAAACTTAGCTTGGAGATGCCCCCGCACGGCAAAGCTTTGACCTTCAAAAATATTTTATCTTTGAGAATCTTGAAGAAAAAGGGATATTGAGAAAAACCTTGGCTTGTCGGGCTATTTAAGCCCAGAACAACACCTATTTGGCTCCATTAGAAGAATTTTGAGGCCTGCAGAGGGCCGTTTCAGGATTGTTCCCGCAGTTGGGAACAGTCAGAATATTAAAATGATTAAAAAATTAAAAAAAAATTAAAAAAAATTAAAAAATTGAAAAAAATTAAAATTAAAAAAATATTTGAAAAAAATTATTAAAAAATTATTTTTTTTATTATTTTCTGACGTGGCACTCTCGTGACTATGTCAGATTACTGTTCCCAGGGCGTTCCCAGAGTTCCTAGGGCCTAATAATTCGCAGTCTCTTGAAGGCCTCAAAATTCTTCTAATGCCCCTTCTTGTTGCCTGAATTTGCTCAAGTAGCTTTTTTGTGCTAATTTGCCAGAGTTATAAATTTTAGTCTTAATCTTTGATAGTTTAGTTTGATAAGTTTAGCCTTGGATAGATTTAGTTAGGTTCTCTTCCCATTAGAAAAATCCCTCAAAATACCCCAAAAAATCATTAGAATAGAGTAAATTAGTTTAGAATAGGATTATACTCACATTTCAATTAAGAAAATCCCCCCAAAATCATAAAAATTAGGATAGTTGAATCACTTTATTTTAATTAGTTAGTGTAGTTTTTGTTTGTTTCTTTCCTTTAAGTTAACCAAATAGTCTTTTGTTTTAGGACCAGAATTAGGACTAGAAATAAGGACCAGCTCACACCAGCAGTTTGAAGACAACTAACAATCAACAAATCGAGAACGGACACGAGAATTAGTCACGGGAATCTTTGGGGAACAAACGGGGTTACGACCACTCATGGGGCGACACGTGGCGAGCAGAAAAAGCTCGGGAGGTGGTCACGGGAGCAAATGGAGAGTAGTCCAAGCCAATCTAAAGGAGTCCATATCAACTGAAGGAGTCTAGATTGAATTAAAGGAGGCTTCAGATCAACTGACGGGGGCTCCAGAACAAACTGAAGAGGCTCTAGATCAAACTAAAGTAATCTAAGGCAGAACAAGGGTAGGTAGTTGCACGACATAACTTTTATTCTGATTTCCTACTAGATTTTGGGTTGCCGCTCTTAAAATCAAGCTCACCACACTCAAGCATACAAGTTTACAACACTCAAGACAACACTATAACAACTCAAATCAAACAATTCAAGAATGAACTTGAAGAATGGGTCAAACCACACTCAAAGATACCATTGGGATTACTTTTGTAGGATAGGACTTGAGTCCTTTTCTAAACTTTTGAAGCTCTCAATTACTTTGATGTTGTCATTATTTAAAAAAATTTATGGATGAATAATATAGCAATGCATCCTTTTAAAGGGATGAAGAAAAAATTTCACAAAAAAATCTTTCAAAAGACATAAATCATCAATTTTAAGGCTAAATTTAGTGTCTTTATTACAATATAGCATTTTAAATAGATTTTTTAATCCAATTTTTTTTAACTTTCAAAACATACAACTATCAAAAAGAATTTATAGTGATTAAATTTTGAACTGAAAATAGTATAATTTTTTAATCAATTTATTTATTTTTGACAAATTCTTGATTTAATCTTTTAAAAAAATTAAACATTCAATTCCAAAAATAGATTTCATAGGACCCTCAATGTGAATAATATAAACACTTTTTGTTCTATCACAATCATCATTTGGATTAATTTTTATATTAAAAAAGATGTTCACATGTTTTTACTTCTAAATATTATAGAAAATGAAAAAATATTAGAATTATAGCAAAAGAGTCTTTTTCTACTCTCTCTTATGAATATTTATACACATGATTTTTTTGAATTCAATCACAATATTATTCATTAGAAATTAGACCCCTTTTCTACCATTGAAAAACCTGACAGGCTGACATCTAAACTTCAATTGAAACTTTAGTAGATAAATTTAGATTTATCTATGAATAAAAAAATATTAGTCTTAATATGACTTGAACTACTAGTAGAAAAGCACTGAAATGACTAAATTTAATAGATTAGCCTTAAAAAATAATAGCTTCAAAGAAGATCCATTGCAGATTTCAATGTGTCTGACCCCTTTTCTAGTACCTTTGAGTGTGATTTGACCCTAATAAGTCAAATAAGAAAAGACAAAAGTGAACAAATATATTAGAATAATCCAATTAAACTAATAAACTAATGAATAACAAACAAAACTAACTATTCATTAGAAAATCTACTAGAATTGGATAATCCTAATATTTAAAGTTAATTCTTAAATTGAATAAATCATCAAGGCCAATTGAAAATAGGGCCTTGAAGTTTATTTATTTAAAGATTTGTTTTAAGAACCAATTAAAACCACCAAGTATTTAATCTAATTCCTAAAAAACTAAGGAATTAAATTAAATACTTAAAAACTAACAAATCTTTGTAGAAATTTAGTTAGGGGGAATGTAAAAAGGAAAATTTTCCAAACATTCTAATTTCCAAATATTCACCAAATAGGCAAACAAAGCACACATAATTGACGGATATTATGAGACTATCATATTGGTGATATGTGATGATAGGACAATCGCAACCGTTGATACAAAGGTATGCTGGTTTTTCCTATTCCTTTTCCTTTTGGAATTTCTTTTGCTTTCAAATTAAAGTTAGAATTAGGAAATTAGAAGTTGGCCCTTGGATCAGGGTCTTAGAATTTAACCCTTCATCGCCTAATGTCCAAACATGCTTAAAAGCATCTTGCCTTTGCAAGTGTTAAAAGTCTAAATTTCAGTAAGGTATGAAAATCTCAACCATACAATCTTGTTTTGTGCATATTGTAGATGGTGTGGAACAAATTTGGGGTCATTTGATTGTATAGATTGAAAGATTATAATGTTTTAGTGTTGGAAAAAGGTGCTGAAATTTTCTTAAAAACACATTTAGAGGTGAAATTCAATTTCTAAACCTACTCAAATGAAAAAACATCAAACTGCCACATGATTCAAAAACAAAATGTAAAGTCTTTGGTGAAAAAAAATATCATTCAAATGACTCATTGTGTTTGCAAAATGGATTTGAAATGTTAAAAAACAATGAAAAAAGTAGCAAGAAATCACATCTATAGCTGAACCTCCTTCTACTAAAATGCTTCTCAGTCATTCATAACTTCTTGGATCAATATGAAATTTTAACCACAAAAACTAGACTAGTATGCGCAACTTTTACAACAAAACTTATTGAAAATGGACCATGTATGAAGAAGTTATAAGCCGCCAAAGTTCACTATAATACAAAAATGTCTGGATTTTGAACTTCGAATTGCTCTCAAGCACTCAAAATAGCTTGGATTAACATGAAAATTTTACCTCAATAACTAGACTTTCAGGGAAACAAAACCCAACAAATTTGATTGAAAATGAACATTTGATGAAAAAGATAGAAGCCCCCAAAGTTGCAGCCATGACAATGTAGTGTGCTGAACTCAAATTGAACCTGTGAACTTCGAATGGCTTTCACAAACTCAATCCATCTTGGATTGATCTGAAAATTTTACCACACAAACTAGACTAGTATGCGCAACTCTTACAACAAGTTTTATTAAATTTGGACATCAGATGAAAAAGTTAGAGTACTTCAAATTGGACTGTTACAATGTGTGAGGACACTTTCTGTCCCCTTCAATGATGAAGGGTTAAATTAGAATTTAAAAAACAATAGGTAATTGTTAGAGGATTCCAAAAACATCACACTTAAAAAATAACCAAAAAACAAAGAAATTACTAACAATTGAACTTTAATCATAAAATTGGATGAGAATCTTGGATTTTCATCCAAAAGAATCTACAAGGACTCTCAAAGGAACCTAAAAAATAATTTACAAAATTAGATTAAATTTAGATTTTAAGTTAAAGTAAAAGTCATTTTGCCTTTAAAAGTTAGAAGTAGAAGTAGGTAAAGAATAACAAATTAAAAGTAGAATTAATTAAGGAATAATTAGGAACTAAAACTTAAAGAATCAATAAAAAAATCTTTTAAAGTTAGAATCAACAAAGGAATCTTTAAAGATTTCAAAATCCACTTTTACTTTTGAAAATACTTTATTTTTGAAGGATAAAGGTTTGGATGAAGTTTGACTCTAATTTTGGATGAAATTCTTCCATTTAGGTTTAAATTAGAATTAGTCTTAAGAAATCAGTACTATAGTTGGAATAACTAATAACTTAACCCTAAAGTTTGGAATTAATTTGAATTGACTTACTATTTTAGTATTAGTGGATGAAATTTTTTAGCGTAAATTAGGGGCCAAAATTTGTCCTTTAATAATTTTTGCTAGGAATCTTGGAATCTAACTTTCTTTATCATTTTGGAAAGAGGAGGTTATATTCTATCAATTTGATTAGATACAATTTTAGTTTAGATTAGGTTTTGATTTCTCTTCATAATTTGACTTAACCACAATGTTCTAACCATTTAACAATTAGTGTGTCTTAAAATTAGTTGAATTTTAGAGGATTAATAATAACAAAAAGCGTCAATTTCTTGGAAGGCGAACACTTGACTAGAAATTACACACCCAAGAGTGAATCTCCATTCAAAAGCCACTAAAGCCCATGAGCAACTTTTTGACTCAAGGGTGATGTTAGAAACACTCACACATATACCTAAAACAAGTCGTGATATTTTCAAACTTTGATGAAAAAAAATTGAAATTAATGTGCATTGTAAACAAAGCAAATGATGAATTTTTTTGTCAAATATCAAAAATCTAAATTTTCACTGTAAATGTTTTTCTATTGTCAAATGTCACGGTATTGAGCAAAGTTAAATTGTCTTTCTAGAAATCCAAATTTAAAAAAATGATTATAGGTTCAAATTTATATTATTTGGAATTTTTTAATTTTCAAATCTTATTTTTTAATCTACAATTCATTAGTTGGACAAACATTTGAAAAGCATCATTTTAATGGATGAAATTAACATCATTTGTAAATAGCAAAAAATGGCCAAAATGCACTACAAAGGTGATTCATGGAATAGGCACCTTTTTCTTTAAGCCTTGAACCCTAACCATATCAAGGAAATTTGCAATAAATTTTACTACAAATGATTTGAATTACCTTTAAAGAAAAAAATTTAAATGACCATTTCTTTTTTTCCATCCTACATTGTGAGGTGAAGACATTATTCTGAAGTCCACAGTTATAGGTACCTCATCAATTTCCAACCCGGGAAAATATATGACCATAAGCTCATAGACTCACACATTCACACTCACAGGCTCACAAAATAGCAACCTTGATAATCAAACTAGTAAATACAAGGAAGAAGTGGAAATAAAGGTGTATATAAATTAGCAATTGCAGTACTTTTATTATCTAAATAGGAAGGGATTAGAAATAGAATTTTGGACAACAAATCACATATTAGCACTGGCATTTGGATACAAGATAGGAGTCTCACAATTATTGACTTTTGGATAGGGAGACAAGAAGTAGCATTTCTCGAATTTTGTTGTGAAATTTGAATAATTGCTTTTGCAAAGTCAACTTGTAGGATTTAATAATTGAATAGAATAAAAATAGAAAAAAAAGAAGGATTAGAAAAGGAAACAAAAGCAAGAATAGAAACTTAGAAAGAAATAGGAGTAGACTTTGGAATTAATTTTCACAACTTGTATCAAAAAACTAAAAAAATTAGCAGTAAGTACAAAGCAAAAAGGGACAAGATGGCAAATGAAGAGGGCTTTGAGGGCGTTTTTGACCACCTCATTGATGAGGTTCAATCCAAGGGGAGTTTCTAAATCCCATTTTTTCCTCTAAGTCTTGTAATTAGGGACTTTAAACCATGTCCAAAGTACAAGTTTGATTCAGACCATTAGGACTAGATTATATTTCAGGTTTAGAACCTTGTAGAAGAGGTTCAAAGGTTTTCAAAAATGTAAGACACTTAGAAAATAAAATTGAAACAAGTAAGATACAAGTGGATGAAGTTTAGGAGCTAGATTACATGATAAATAGTAAATTTCATCCAAATAGAATAAGAATGAAAATTTAAGGAATAGTAAAAATCTTAGATTGAAAAGTGAAATTTGAAAATAATTTCAACTTGTGAGTCAAAAGTAATTAGCAGATGAAGTTTAAAATACCAATTAATGGTCAAACTTCATCCATGCATAACTTTCATTAGGAAAGTTTAATCTTCAAGTATCTTAACATTTTTGATAGGTGAATTCAAGCTCTATAGGAACCAACCTATAAAAAATCTAAAGACAGTAAATTGATAAAAATAATTCAGCATCTTTAGGAAGAGGAAGATGTCAAATTAGACCCTTTTAAAGATAACCAAATAATAATTTAAGTTTAGAATCTTCTAGAAAGAAATTAGAGGAGTCCAAAACTAGTTTATAAGAAGAAAATCAAGTTAAAATCTGTAAGATTTTAGAGGATGAAATTTAGAATGGAAGTTGGATGAATTTAGAAAGTTTCCATCCACCCAAAGTCAAAGGGCAAATGCCCCTTGTGATGGACCAAAGTTGGCAAAAATACATCTATAAAAGTTCATTTCATTTTTTTGCATATGACCTCTAAAGTTTTTTATTTTTTTTCTATAGTTTCTTTATAGTGTGCTAAAGCAAAAGATGAAGAAATTTAATTTAATTTAATTTTGTATATTTATATAAAAAAATTCAAAGATGACATCATGTTTTGATTTATTTCAATAAATTGTAGAATTTATTATAATGAAAATTAACTCCAAATTTTGAAAGCTAGACCACCCTTAGAAATATTTATTACAATTATTTTGATAAGATAGATTTGTGTAAAGTTGATTTTAAGTATGTCTTATGTACCCTCAAAAATCAATAGTATTTTTGATAAGACAATGATACATAAATGATTCATATCTACAAATTTAGGGATATAGCTCTACATATTTTAGAACAAAACATTTGATTACATATATACCTACTTAAATATAATTCTTTCTTTTGCAAAACATTTGAATTTCTAATAGATCAATGAATTTTTATATCTAATGCTATGGACTGTGACAATATGTAAAGAATACATTTCAAAGTCCTTTACAAATAGCATATAAACAATTTTGTAAAGATTTCTTTTATATATGATAGATCATCAAGTATACAACATTAATATGTGTCCTTTTCCATGTTCTATGATTTTTGAAATTACACAAATTTCAAAAAACTACACTAGAATATAAACTCTGATAGTCCATATTGGTCCACCGTAGTATGCATTTGCTCCAAACTTAGAACTAATGTGTTTTCTATCTTCAAAAAATGTTACAAAAAATCACAACAAATATGGAGACTATAGGAGCCTAACCAAAATTCATATTTTGTCCTTGAGGAGACAATGGGAGTTTAGAGGTTATGTAAGACTATTTATTGTCTTTTAATGTGGGAAATTTTTAGTTTTTTGGATGATTGTCATTGTTACAATTTTGATTGCAAAAAATGAAATATAAATTGGTGAATGTAACAAAACAATCTAATATTCTTCTTAAAAAAATAGCAATCAAGAATAAAGGTACCGTGAATATTTTGTAAGTAATTATTTTATTTTAAGTCAAACTATCAAGCTAAATTTAGCCTTTATATACTTGTCATTTTTTAATGAATAATGTGAAAAGAAAATTATATCAATTACAAAATATATATATATACAAGAAATTTGAGATTTTTACCAAAGATGAAGATTAGAATGAAAAACAATAAATTTTGGCTTTGTTTTTTTTAAATGATAAATACAAAGTACTAAGTAACTTGATTATGATATTTAGAAACCTACAATTACAATAATACTTTGAATTTTTGAAAAATTTTGAAAATTTTCTATTGAAGCATATGCTAAATTGTTTGAATTTCATTTTCTTATCCTAAATAAAATACCAAAAGTAGATATTTTGAACGTTACAATTGAGTAGCAATTAAAAAGCCATTCAAGTCCAATATTAAACATAGTTTTTCAAAAGTTGTGGACTTGTTTCTCCCACTTTTCACAAATCTCTTCCAAAAAAATTTCCATCCCCAAACTTCAATTCTCTTTTTGCAACTATTAATTGCACACTTCCATGTCAAATTCCAAAAATTCTTTTATTATAAAGTTTGGATTATCTATTTAGATTCAATGAAGTTTGCCCTAATTTAACCTTGGAATACTAGGCTAATCATTGTGGTAATCACCATTTTTGGTATTGTGCAATAATTAGGAAAAATTGTTAGTTAGTTTGATTTTAGAGAATGGAATTGGGAAAGATTCCAATTTTGCAATTTGAAAATATTAGAAAAATGAGGTGAAAAAAATCTCTATTTAGACCAAAAATAAATTAGTGAAAATAACCGGACTTAGTATTTGAAGAGTCGGTTCAATATGGGAACCAAAGGCAAATAAGGTAGAACCATGTATTTCCAACCAAGCTCCTATATCTAACTTGTAGGTTGCAGCTATCTCCAACTAAGGTAGGAACAAATTTCCAACCAAAGCTTGGAATATGTTTCTATCTCCTTTTCAAGGTTGGGACTAATAAGATCATGACACATGTTCCAAAGTAGTGAGCAAGAAGGTACGTAGGAAGTAGTGAGCGGGAAAGTAGTTCTTGAATGATTGGAATTGGAAGAGTCTAGACATTGGCTATGAGTTCAAAGCACTTTTTGGCTCCTAAAAATTCATAGGAATTCCAATTTGGGGGGAGATAAAATTATGAAAAATTTGCAGTCTCCACATGTCCTATCTTTCTACATGGGAAAAAATTGCATTGCCTCATACTACTCATGATCTATCCTGGAATTGCTTAAGTGATTGAGTATGGGTGGTCCTACCTTAGCTGATAAAACTCAGAAAATATTCCCAACACGGGCATCGTGTGAATCTTTTGCTTAAAAGAAACCCCAAGAGCACTCATTGGAGGTCAAACTACTTTGCAAGACCTCCCCTTTCCACACCAAATTCTAATGATAAACATCTACACTTCTATCTTCCATAAAAGAAATCTTGGTCATGCACCGGATACTTGTAGGTCGCCACATGTGAAAGTTACAGACTGTGGAGCTTGCCGATAGTGCTCACGATCGACAGCAACTCACCGAAGCACATCACTCACAGTAACAATTATGACTGGATGTTTTTTTTCTGTAAATTCCAGTCCAAATGCCAGCAACGGAGGCGAAATTGAGTTTGCACGGATTGCCTTCAGGCCACAAGTGGTTGTAAAAATCTAAGTTAAACGCAAAAGAAAGTGGCGGATTCCGTTCATGTTCGGACTTCTAAACATCGGAACATCACTCATCTTCTAACCTGCAATTATCGCCAAAGTTACATACCGTATTGTACACTCAAACCTTCCTGTTACGACAACTGGTGTAGCCCTGCGCCGGTGCCACAGTATATATAATATAATAAAATAATAATAAAAATAATTTTTGAATTTTTGAATTCATAACAACTTCAAAATTCAATTATTTTTCTGCCGTGAGTTGGAACACCACGGAACAAATTCCATGTAAGGTAGGGGGCTGTAAAAGCGACCTGTCTCTAAAAGCAATCTAGTAGATTTTGCCTCTAACATGTATCAGAAGTGTACATTTCAGGAGGGGGGCGCTTTTAAAAACCATTGTGTTTTCAACTTCAAAAATTCATAACTAATTCCATGAATGTCCAAAAAATATGAAACGACTTGGATTAGATGCTAATTCCATTTTTCTTACCACGAAAATTTATTGAAAATTGTTTTAAGGAGTTTAGCTTCCCCCAAAACGCAAATCAGCTGGTAAAGGGTCGCTTTTACAGCCCCCTACCTTACCCTTGTTTGCAGAGCGTTTTTTGGTGGTACCACGATTGCAATTGGGTGGCACACAGTCCAAAAGAGAGACAGTTTAAGATCTAAAATAACTCAAAATCTATAGCTTTCACACCATAGGTCAAAACACCTCAAAACAAATTCTGTACACACCTCCTCGCAAAGAGGTTTTGAATAGTACCAAGAACCCAACCAATTAACCCCTAAAGGCCCAAGGCCTTTTTTCTGCCCCAAAACCATCAAAACTGTCATTTCTATAGCAAAGAGTAAAATAAAAATGAAAAATGTTTTTTTTGCACATCTAACCGTAGGATCTTACACCTAACTAGTATGAGAATGTGTGGGAAAAATTTCAGAATTTTTGACCGCTCAGATTGCAAGATATCTGCGTTTAAAGTGGAAAAAACAAATATTTCAGCACATTGCGGGACTAGATTTTTTGACTTTAACCCAGTAAGGACGCTGCGGACCATAAGTGTCCGATGAATGACAAGGGATTCTCCAATGTAGGACAGAACTACAACTATTCATCCTTGGAGTTTTTTGTGGAAAGTGGAGAACATCTACAGTAGCTTGACTTCCAATGAGTACTTTTGGATTTTTTTATTCCAATGACTCTCACGGTTATACAATGCATGATTTCCAGGGTCACCCCCCGCGTCCTTACAGGGTTAAACATTTTTCACTTAAAATTTTTGCACTACAGAGTTTTGTGCTTCAAATCTTTATAGTGGAGAATTGAGTTCAGATTCTAGGGAAAAAAAAATATTCAAAAAAACTTAATTATCATTCCTAAAAAAATTATTAAGTAGAAGTAAGTACGAGATAGAAGGAAAATCTAAAACATTAAAATATCTTAGATGGAATTCAAATACACTAATCCCAATGGTGAGATTGTTCTAGCAAGTAAACTAAACCATGAGAATTTTTTATTTTTTTTAAATTGCAAAAATAGCATTTAGAAATAAATCCTATAAGTTATTTTTTTCAAGAAGATCCTCTAACTGCCCGAAAAACAAGAATGTCCAAAACTTTCTCATAACAAATCCAAATGAAATGAATCAAAGCTTTCCAGATAGACAAAAATATAATCTACAAGAAAAAAAATATTAAAAAAAAAAAATCAAATTTTGGCCAAATTTTTCTTGCTGCCCGGACTGCCCAGTTACGAAAAAAAGTAACATATTTGGCCATAACTTTTGACTCCTATTTCCAAATGTCCTGAAATTTAGTGCATATGAAAGATATTCCTCGCGCCCACCTTCTATTAAAATTTCAGCTTAAAATATGAAAATCTCTAGTCACACGGACCTATCCAAAATTTCTATACGGCCAAAAAACGCATGCCGGTCCTTTAGGGGTTAATGCACAGTTCAAAAAATCCATATATAAATCCAAAAATAATTTTGAAAATCCATAATTTACACACCATACGTCCAAATTCTACAAAACAAAGTTTATGCACCCCTCCTTGCAGAGAGCTTTCTAACGGTACTAAGAATGCAACTAACTAATGCCTAGTCCAAAAGATATATAATTTAGCATAGTTCAAGATCCAAAAATAACTCAAAAATCCATAACTTTCACACCGTAGGTCCAAATGCCATGAAACAGAGTCCTTGCACCCCTTCTTGCTAAGGGCTTTTTGATGGTACTATAAATGCAACCAAAAGAAACATGGTTTGAGAGATCTCATTGTAATAAACAAAACAAATATCATTCCTAAATATAATTTTTTTTAAAAACATGCTAATTTAATACTTAGATACTTTTAGATATTATTGTTTGAAGAAATGAACATACAATAAGTCCCTCTTTGACTCTAATATTGGATATTGGTGCTTTGCAAAAATGCCCTTGAGAAATGAAAATCTCTCTATTTTGGGACAAAATTCTCATCCACTTCATTTGTAGAAACATGGTCCTAGTAGACTCAACAGTAACTCAGTAAGGCCCATCCCAAGTCAATTTATTATAAAATGACAAACTTGATTCGAGATGGTCTTAAAGTCAAGTCAACCGTGACCATGTTTCTACTAGATTTTCAATTCTCATAACACCTATTCTTCTAATTGCTAAAAAACAGACGTTATTCTTTCATTTAGATTTCAATCTATTAGTTTCTGTTGGATTGCAATAAGTGGCAATTACAAGTTCATTCTTTAACCTACAAAAGAACGACCAAGATAGTCAACCAAAAAATGAATAGATTCATTTTTCATTTCTCCATAAACCTTGAAAGTCATTAGAGTTAATAGTAAAGTGTGTGCAAATGCGGGACTAGGAGCCGGAGTTTGGGAAAAACACATGACAAAACTCCCTGGAGCACCAAAACTCAAGTCTGATGGAGTTTGGTGTTGTATTTGTTTAGTACTACTCTCAGTTAAACCTTCCTAAGACACCGGTTCCCAAACACAGAACCAACTTTACAATTAACTCTATTGATTAGTCACTATTTTTTTTGGTCCTCCACAAGGCATTTCAAGGTACACTCAACCTTCTCTAATACGGAGTACGACAATAGTTTACCTCCGAGGCCGGGATCGGTGAGTTCAACAAGTAATTATTGTACCGTAGTCATGCACTTCCTGTTGAAACAATCCACTGTTCCATTCTAAAACTCCAATTTAGACTTTTAAGCTGATGAATTCTCCCATAATCTATGCAATGAAGCAAAGATCTTACTGTCAAATTGAGCATGCTTTTCAACAACGGAGACTGTTAATTAAACTGCTTATTATGCATGGGCCAGCTAAGCTTGTGCACAACACAAATTACTGAAGTCGGCTACGCAACCACTGCCTTAGGACTCTCAAACTGTGCACGTGAGCTCCACCAGGCCGATATATAAAGTTACTTCGTACAACCATTTCAGCTCCCATTCGACAATGATTTCTTCAGAACTGGACCATCACTTAGTTGCCGAATTCCGAGTGCTTGTGCTGACCTCCAAAGTTGATTGATCGAGCTTCTGCTCTGTACGTACGTGGTGACAATGCTGCTCCCAAATTCTGCCAGCTATGGAGCTTGGAGTGTAAGCCTGCTTCTCTTTCCTGCTACCTCATCGATCACTCTTCTTCCCCAATTCTTCTAAAATGTATCATGGCCATGTGCATTCATATACAATCTCGGCATGGTTCACCGAAATGTGATATTCAAGTGCACGGATGGAGCTCTAACCGGACTCCAGGACTAGCAAGTAAAGATCTGGGCGCCTGGAAAAGTGCCAATCTCTGGAGTTTTTGCCACTTTATCTTTGCAGATATGTGAGTTCTTGGCGGCGGAAGGCGCTGACAGATGCATAGCCGTCTCGTCACATATTTAATTTGTGACAAGCATTTGTGACCAATTTGTGTGTGACATTGATGTGGTGTTGGTGTGTGAGCAGGTTGTCACAGCCGTGGTGCTTGGCATCCTCCTGGTTCTCAAGTTGTTCACAGGCAAGCACAAGAACTTGCCTCCAGGCCCAAGAGGCTTTCCCGTCATAGGCTCCTTGCACCTGCTGGGCAAACACCCCCATCGGGATCTCGCCAAACTGGCGAAGACTTACGGCCCAGTGATGTCGCTACGGATCGGCTCAAAGCTCGCAGTGGTGGCTTCTTCCCCTGCTGCTGCAGAGGAGATTCTCAGAACTCAGGGCCCTAATTTCTCATCAAGACCCAAAACGCATTTTGGCGAAGTTCTTCTGCCTGGAAGTATGATCGATACTCTCTCTCCCTGCCTCCACTAGAAAGTAGCTTCAATCTCTAGAACATCAGTCTAGGTTTTTGAGGGCGAGGTTTTCTACTTTCCTTCCACATTAATTGTCAGGGCATTTCGATGGTTGGCCTATATTTGTATCCCCCAAACAGAAGAGCTTGTTACTTCAGTCTATCAAGCACTCTACAAACTTTATTTCTGATTTCTGATTTCTGGCAGAATTCTAAGAAAGAACTCGATCTGCAAGCAAGGGAATGATGCTTTCTAGATGTGTATCCTGAAAACACTTTCCAAATTAGGCCTCATTTCCAGATACAGATCCAAAGGATTGGTAGCATTAAGGAAACACAAGTCTCCTCAAGTTCATCTCAGAAGGAGAATCATATCTACCCCGGGGGGTTATTTCAGGCGTGGTGTCTAGTTTTTCAAGCAGTAGTTCAGCCATCTCTTGCTCATGGGTAGAAATTGCAATTTAATTGAATCTTTATGCGGAACCAAAACTTGAAACGCCTCCTAATTTGCGAGGAGCTTAGAATCATCTCATCTTTAAGAGAGGCAGGTTGCTTTTTTGTTTGTTTGACTGACATGTTATCAATGTCGATTTTGTTAAATTGGTGAAAGTCCACGACTTCGGCACTTTTCGGGGCATACAGACTGAAATGAAACTCTGTGCCAATCCTAGTTTTGACGCACAGAATGAGGTCAATTTAACGAAATTGACGACGTCGACTACATTATGGAGTCTTCTGAATCTTGGGGTCATCGATTGTGCTGTTGGTGTTGTCAGAAAAGCAAAAAGTGCATGCTAGCTAGTTGTTTCATAAATTCGAACCTAGTACTGGATTAGAGATGCTAAGACTCGAAGGATTTTTTCCATCGACAAAAAAGTATTTGAAACATCCATAAGAAAGTCTTAATTGTACAGTGTCAAAACCATGATATATTGTTCAATATCCCATTCATGATGAAATGTATGCTCGCACTTGGTGGTGTCTGAAAGTCTAATGCATATCATGTGGGCACTCAAATGCAGATACAGTATTACAACGACTTGTGACTCTCCCGTAAGGCTGCATTTAAAGAAGATATTCACCATGCAGCTCAGCACCACCAAACAGCTTCAAGAAACTGCCAATGTGAGAACGGAAGAAATTGCCCATCTTCTCCGCGTGATGCCCCAGGATGGTGCTACAGTGGTGAACGTTAGGACCTACATTGAAATCGTTATCACCAACGTCATCTCTCGCATGGTTATCAAGAGACGCTTCCTTGAGGCCACCGGAGAGAAAGATGCCGACTGTGAGCTTGAACAAGTAAAGAGTTTCAAAGAAATCGCAGATACAGCCGCCTCAATTGTTGTTCAAATTAATCCTGGGGACGTCATGCCTATCTACAAGTGGCTTGACATCCGAGGCTTCCGGACAAAGATTCGGAAGCTGAAAAAGCGAATGGATGAGTTCATGTCCAAGATCATTGCTGAGCATCTTGCACAACGGCAGAGTGATATGGCTTATGAAAATGATATGGCCCATCTCCTTTTGGACCAAATGGAGGATTCTACTTTACGATTTGACGTCACGAAGGAAAATGTCCGGAGTACATTGTGGGTAAGAGTATGCAATTTTTCTCCAATTTTTCGTCCAATTTTTCTGCTTGCTAAGTTTTTATGTTTCTCAGTTGGAAGTGTTTGAATTTGAATTCCAGTTTTCAAAATGAAGAGATGTGAAGCATTTGTAGACTTGCATTAAAAATGGGCAATTTCATTAAGATGGTGGTATTATTGCGCAATTTCGACGGTGTGACATTTTGACCATCTAGGACAGGTACAGAGTTCAAACCGGCCGTTCTGAAACAACTAAGACATGTATAGATTTCAAAACGGCCGGTTTGAACTCTAAAAGCGCCAAAGTTCTGGAATGACGCCATTTTAATAAAATTGACCATAAAAGTACTTTCATAATTTCATGCCCATGCCTTATTCCTACCCACCAGATGATATCAGTTCTTCTTGAGAACTAATTTGGAGCTAATCTATTTTTATTTTGAACATTACTTTTGGGGGTCCAAATGTAGGATGCTTTCATAGCAGGTACAAGTACAAGTACAGACACGACTGAGTGGGCACTGGCTGAGTGCATTCACAATCCCGATGTCATGAAGAAAGCCCAAGCAGAACTCGACGCTGTTGTTGGAAAGTCCCGGAGAGTCGAAGATGCTGACATTCCAAATCTCAAGTACTTGCAAGCCATTGTCAAAGAAAATTTCCGGCTTCATCCGATAGCTCCGACGCTGATTCCTCACTTGAGCATAGATGCCTGTAACGTCTTCGGATACGACATACCACCTGGAACAACAGTTTTTGTTAATGTTGGGGCTATAACACGAGATCCGAGCATCTGGGAAGACCCTTTGGTATTCAAGCCCGAGAGATTTATGGAAGGAATGCCACATGCCAATATGAATGTACATGGAAAGAATTTCGAATTGCTGCCATTTGGAGCGGGGCGGCGAGCCTGTCCCGGACAAGTACTCGGAAGTGCCATGGTTCACATTCTGCTTGCAACTTTGCTGCAGTCGTTTGAGTGGGCCCTTCCAGATGGCATGCAACCCGAGGACCTTGACATGACGGACGGTGTCGGAGTGATGAGCACTCGAGCTGAACCTTTGATGGCGGTTCCGAAGGCTCGATTCTGAATGGTCAAGTATCTTTGAAATAGATGAATTTGTGATGATGTCCTAGAAATACACTTGACGCATAGAATTGTTTTCCTTGAAGTTAGTCCTTGGTACATACAAGGAGTATTACTTGTGTACATGGATTACATTCCGTTTACGTAGGTTTCGGGGTTTGTGTATTTGTCCTAATTTGGTATAGTAAATTTGCCAATCACCGCATAATTAGGTAAAATTCAAATCCTTCTCCACATAAATATACAGACTTTCATGTTTTGAAATTTGGCATGATTATTAAATGTCATGTTAAGATTCACCTTCAAAAAACAAAATGTAAAAAGATTTCTTCCTACAAATTTTATTGCAATTTGAAGGTGATGAAGCTCAAATCTAGTTAAAAATTCCTTGCAACCAATGACCGCACGGTGTGAGGTCATTGGGCAGTGATACAGAATTTTGTTTCCATCACAATTGAATTGTGCGGTTAGTGTTTGGTCATTGGAGGGGTGGTGTACGGTTAGTGTTTGGTCATTGGAAGGTGCTGTTGTGCGGTGATTGGATGCGTGCGGTACATGGCCGGTTTACTCTACATGTATTTACTAGCCTATTATTTATTATTCCGTATTGGTTGGGTACAAGAACCTTACAAATTTTCCAGTCAATTTTCAATAGAAAGTTCATCAACTTCATGAAGCTCCAGCATGCTCAAACAATGAACTGATTTTGGAACCACAAATTGAGTTGGAATTGCAATGAAGTGCACTTCAACTTCATAACAAGTGAAAAATGAATAAATTCAAATCATACAACAATTTGAAGTTCTTTTATACACTATCTATCATTTTCTAGAGAACCTTTGGAAGATAGTCAAAGTTTTTTTGCAATGGGGTGAAGAACAAGCCAAAAATCATACAAGCAATTCAAGTGGTATGAAATCAAGTATCTCTTAAGCAATTGTGAAGGTTCATTTCTTATATATATCATTGAATACAAGTTGTAACTTTCACAAATGTTGGCAACATTAGATAGTACATAGTGTTTAGAAAACATCAAACTCTTGTATGATTTTCAATTATACATGTGTGTTTCTATTGACGATAAAGTAGGTTTCAGTTTGATTCCAACAAAATTCAAAATTCAAAATTCCATTCAGTTTTGAGCATACACGGGCCTCCCAAAGTTGATCTAATCTCAACAGGATGCAAAAATTCATAAGGTTCTTGTACCTGACTGTACTATAATACGATGTAAGTCTATTTGTAGATAGTTACACACAAATCCATGAGAAATAGTTACTAGATTTCAATGTATATATTATATCCATCGTTTGATTTATTTGCAAATTGATATTGGATATTTGCCTCGAAAAAACAAGTGGCACCAAAAATTCAATTATATTACGGAGTACTTAACTAGGATGGACACAAAGTATTTACAAAGGACACAAAGTATTTACAAAGGACACAAAGTATTTACAAAGGACACAAAGGACATTGCCAAATTATTAGGCTTGCTTAAATACATGCATACTTGTTTGAATTTAACAACCAACGACTTGGTATCACCTTTTAGTTCTATGAGAAAATAAATTGACAAATAGAGGATTTTAGTACTATAACAAATCTCAAAGAATCTTATCAATAATAGAGAGAGATTATTACTCCAATTCTAGTGTTTTATTTGTGGTTGTTTAGTGACCTCCTAAAAAGTATGGAGTACATGTATCTTATAATCAATTGAGTACATCCTACCATTCTACTAACACTACTAACTACACTTCTATAAACTTAAATTGGTTCAAGCATTGGAGGTCAAAATTAAGAAATATACAAGTTGGAAGTTGATAATGTATTCATCTACCTCAAAAAGTATGAGAAACAAAGAAAAATATTTTTCTGATTAGACTAATTGTAACTTTGAAAATCCACATGCACATTGGATTAATTGAGTCCAAGTTTAAGTTGGAAAATAATTGTTGTTAACCCTTAAACATCTTTCAAAGTCCCTTATGTTGACTTTATAGTGTATTATGTGAACCTTTGACTTTAAGGGGGGCAAACATATAATGTGGTTAATCTTTTTATAATAGCTTCCTAAATCCTTTTAGCTATAAATAGTATAGATAAAATCATTTTATTTGCAATATAACTATTTATCATTAAATTTAAGTTTTCTACTTATCTTTTCATGTTTCCCTTCAAGCAATCCATGTTACAAATACTTGAATCTTGAAATAAGATACCTATACCTAAGTCAAGTAAGTCATTTAATCAAATGGACCCGAGGACAATTTTCAATTGATGATGAGCACATATTGAGTTTAATGACACTCACCAAGATTATTATCATCTAATCAAAATCTTTGATTCCTTATGATGAAGCATGGGATTACTTAATTGTGTTATAATCTCTTTGTAGTTGCTAACAAGAATGAAAAGAAAATAGCTAGTGTAATACTATCTCATAATATACTCAATGCTTAAAGTTAATATCAAACTAGGTGTAGTTATACAAAAGAGAACCTACAATGATGGATTCAAGAATGCATTGATTTGCAATCAATTCTATTAAACCTAATTATAAATTGAAATCATTAGAGACAAAATAATATAAATTTGGACAAATATTATTTAGATACTATATTATCTATGAGTTAGTAGTCAAATTGCAACAAAACTTGACAAAAAATTCAAAAGAAAATTTCAAATTTTATAGAGTTTTACGGTTTAAATTTCAAAGTATTTTTCATTCAAAAAATCTACAAAAATTAGAAAATATAGAAATGTCAAAAACTGTAAAGAAAAGTCTGACTCTAAAACAAGGGAAGCATAGACTAGGGTTTACACTATTCTCGACACTATTTGAACTTACAGACCAAGAATTTTTAAAGTCACTTTGTATAATTAGTCACTTTAGTCATGCTCAACAACACAAACCATAGTCATTCAACCTTAAAATCTACTTTTAGATAACATCAAGTCAAATTACATACCCCAATTCAAAAAATGCAAGCAAAATAAATATACCCAAAACCAATAAGTTAAGAAAATTGACACTATAGACTACCATAATCCTACATTTAGGGACACCAATGTACAATGATAGTACACAATGTTGGTTTTGGGTGTACAATTGGTTTTGGATATACTTAACAACAATAGCCACTAATCCAAAAATTGTAATTAATACGAATACGGCTACTAATTGCAAATTTTTATTTCCACAACAAAAAATCTATGTAAGATAATTACACCTAATTCTACCCCTTTTCTAAAACAAACCCCAAGTAAGATTCTTGCCTAAAGTGTATTGTTTTAGTGAGAGCCCATGATTGCTTTTCAATACATCTATTTTCAACACTTTAAAATTCATAATTTATTCATACAATGTCCAAATTGCACGAAAGAAGGAATCTGAATTAATATGCTTTTGAGTTTCAACTAGATTCAACAAAAATTTAGGCAATTACGTAATACAAACAATGCACAATTGCTTATTTGAAAGCAATTAGTTGACTGTAGTTACCTTGTGTGAATAAAAATCTTTTTACTTTGAAACAGTTGCAACCCACAAACCCACAATATATATATATATATATATATATATATATATATATATATATTTGTGAATACATTTGCATTCTAGTAACATTGAACTACAGAGCAACAATAATTTCCATTGAGCCAAAATCTCTCTACAAGCAGCCCCACAACAACTAACCTCTAAAGGTTCTAGGGGAGGCAACCCATTCCTGATCACCTCCCTCCATTGTGGTAGCACAGGGTGATTTGTTTTCGTATATGCCCAGAAGAATAAATGATCAATTCTAATAGTCATTGATTGGTCAACAATTAACTATCACGTGAATGAAGCATTGTCCATTTTGTATTCAATGTTTGGTCAGAATTGGACAAACCATCTCACCAGAATAGAAAGAACCTGGTCTACCGCTCAAAAATTCATGGTAATTCCAAATTGCAATACAAAAATCTGGAAAATTATGGAAAGCTTCGTTTGTCTATTTCTGCACACTGATAAATTGACCACGTCCTCCGGATACATGGAAATGCTTATTTGATTGGAAATGGGTTGCCTCCCCTATACCATCGATCTTCTACGATAGAGGAATGTCCTCCATTGACTTGCTTGAGCGTGTTGCTGTGGGGCTGCTCTACCAGAGAAAACTCTCTCTTAACCGCTTACCAGTGAGTGATAAGGGCGCTCGCTCACCCAAGGCAGGAAACTCTTCACGTGGCAGCCGACGGATGAAGGAGCCCAAACCGCTTGGGACGGATCATGGATGAATATGCGGCACCCCAGGAGTGGCCTGCATGCCTTTCCAATCCAGTGCACGGCGCTCCGCTCGTCCTTCAAATCAACGGAGACGATGCTGTTACTTGGTGCGGCTAGCCTACTTCCACTTGGCGCCCCAGGCCCAGGAATTCGACACCTCAACACCACCTTTTGCCTTCCTCCTTTGCATATATACAACACCCATCTCCACGTTCCACATCACAACATTCGCCATTCAGACAATCACACATTTCTATCACAGAGATCCATTCTAAGTTCGCTATTTGCTGTACGTATATTTGAGCTTGTAAACTGCAGTTGTGGAGTGAGTTAGTCTGTTTTTGAGAAATTCGATCAAGATGGCAACTTCAAGCATGTTGAGCAGGAGCTGTGTCCAGACGGTGGCTGGGCTTCCGTCGCTGGGAGCGTCTTCCAAGGGGAGGTCGACGAGCAGCAGCCCATTTTTGGCGACCAGGATCTCGCAGGTGCAGCGACGCAGTTTGGTGATTTCTGCCAAGCAGGACAAGAGTCCACTTGTAAGTGCCAGACCCTCACATTGTTATGCAGTTAATGTCGAACGATCTCTGCAGTTTGTATGTATGTTTCGATTGAAGATTTGTGTGCAGTGATCGAGTGCCACCAATTGCAGTCAGTGATGTTACTTTTTAGAAGTTTGGGTTCGAAACTTTAACATTTCAAATGTTTTTTTGTGGATTCTCGAATGATGTATGCATGCACCTTAAGTCTCGTTTGTCAAACTCTCTTAGACGTTGCAGGTACATGTTTTGTGCATTTTTAGGTTCGAATGTTAACCCATTTGAATCGCTTCTGCGGATCGATTTTCTAAACAAGTATGTATGTATCCCCTTGATCCCTTGTTTGCGAAACTTTAAAAAAGCTGGAGATTGCGATCCGGCCATGGCGAGAAAATCGGTAATTGACCCTGATGCTTGTGCCTTTGTGCAGTCCGAGACGAAGGTTGATCCCGAGAACAAGGCCGACCCTCTCCGCATCTTCCAGGGCTCTCCCGTGGAGAAATTCTACCGCCCCGAGGAGGAGCGAAGCCCAGAGGCGGGTAACACCGACCCCAAATCCTTGATGAAGTTCGATGGCCCAGCTCCCGAGACTATCAACTCCCGCTTAGCCATGCTCGGTATCACCTGGGCGTTCGTGGCGGAGATCATCACTGGCCAAAGCGTTTGGGAGCAGGTCACCGTGGGCAGGGGCTTGATTTACTTTTTGTTCGTGGCTCCGATTGTCATCGGTGCGACGCTCATTCCGATGTTCAACAAGGAGAGTCCCGACAGTCGGAAGAGTGGCCCGTTCGATGCCAAGACAGAGAGGTGGAATGGGAGAGCGGCAATGATTGGGTTGGTGGCGTTGCTGGTGACCGAGAATATCTACTTGAAGGGGCCGTTGTTCGGGTTCATCCACAGCTCATTGAACATGTAAATTCGGGAATGGAGAGACATTTGAGTGTCAGCTTGTCAGGCAATTTTTCTGTATATTTTGCAGTGATAGTGTTTTGAGTGTACACTACGTTTAGCGGGGAGGAATTGGTTTTGTAGTGACCGGTATGGAAGAGATGTATATGCCTGAAATTGGGTGCAACGTCTGCTTGCATATACCTGTAATGATGTATCATCTATAAGAAATATATTGAATTATTATTCAGTTTTACTGTATATACATCTGCACTTTTATTGTTCAAAGTTTTCGGGTGATTCGCAAATTCGCAAAATCATCATTGAATATCGTGTAATTTCCATCTTGAGGTACGTTGAAATCAATGATTGCTCTAAGTGGAATGAAGTATTACTTTCTATTCATTGGAATAGTCTGTAGAGGATGTTACTCGTCATCAATTTCACACCGTTTAGATTTAATCAAATGAAATACGCATACACTTGAATGTTCAGAATTTGGGCTGTTAAAATTAGCGCACTTGGGAAAAAAATTTAGAAATTTTATAAAACTGTAAATTTCTCAGAATCAATTTGAAGCTGCAACTTTAATTTCTGAAAACGCCTTTTTTTCTCTGTGGAAATAGAGCAGCAAAGAGCCTATCAAAATGTCTTGAGCACTGATATTTCCTTTGTAACTTCAGTTATACTGTAGATGTTCTTGAATGAGTTAATTTATGGAAGGACGAGCCACTGTGCACTCAGATCCAAGTGTCCGTCACTCTGTTTGCTGCCATTTTGCAACTAAATATGAACAAAAAGTTTTATAATTATTTTTCAGAGATAAAACTATGTCTGAAAAAAATTCAAGTTTCAAACTTCTGGGAGAAATTTTTACATTCCTGTGAATTTCTTGAGAAAATAATGAGCAAAATTTGTATCAAATATAAAATACACTTGAAAAATCTGAAATTTTCACTATTGATGTATAACGTCATGGTGTAAACCAAAGTTATCGTGGCACTCTAGAATTAGAAAATTAGCAAACCATAGTTATAAATACAAAGTTCATAATGTTGTATATAGCAATACTTTGATTTTCAGCTCTTCAATACTCTTTATATTACAAGTCACCTTTAGTACTATCAAGCAGGGTTTTTTTTTTGGTTTTTGGAGTAGTGTTGAAGTGGTATCATACGAGAAAATAGTGTAGCCAAATATTTTAGTATTCATCTACATTTCGGATAGAACTATCATTTCATCCACATATTTGGATGAGTTTATTTAAAATTGACAATTTCATCCAATTTTTAAAAAAAATTGGAGGAATTTGGCATTATCATCCAATTTTTCTTCAAAATTTTTCCTATAGGCTTGGTTCCTATTTTTTTTTGAGGCATTTGGGCCTTATAAGGCCCAAAAAAAACACTGCTATCAAGGGCATGGAAACATAAATTGGAGGTAGTCGATTGGATTTTAGATTTATTATTTTGACAATATATGATATTCATCAATGGATGGCAAGGATGGATGACAATACTAAATTAATTCACTATAAAAACAATTCACTTGCAAATTGAAGATGCTACGGGTTCCCCACTAGAACTATTGAGTCTTTTTATGTACTTTGTACCTTGAAATACTATTTTGAGCCACATGTTAGAAAATGAGACTTCTTCATTTCTATTTTTTTAAATTAGAAAATGCACTTGAAAATTTTATTTTAAAAATGGCCATTGTTGTTAACTAAAAACAAAGAAGGAGGATTGAAGCCAAAACTTAAGAACTATTTTAAACTCGAGTGTGCTATATTCAATTGTTGTAGTACAAAAATCATCTATTTGTCAATTTACTTTTCATAGAATTTAAAGGTAACACCAAAGCCTTGATTGTTAAATCCAAACAAGTATGCATTCATTTTAGCAAGCCTAGGAATTTGGCAATGCCCTTATAACTAGTTTGTGTCCATCCTAGGTGAATATTATAATTGCGTTTTTGGTAACACTCTTTTTTTGAGGCAAAGATCCAATATCAATTTGTATGTAAATAAAAAAGATGAACATAATATATTCATTAAAATCTAATAAATAATATTTATGTATTTTCATGTAACTATCTACAAATAGATTTGATTCCAATTATAGTATAATAATAATAGGGGTCATTGCATGAAACACTTGTACTATTTTCTGTCACACGATGCATTCTGATTAGTTTTTTGGCTATAACTTTTGCGATCTAGCTCCAAATGATTTGAAATTTATAGACAAGGTACTGATGACTATTATACACCTTGCATGATTTTTGGGAATTTAAAAAAATGTTTTACTATTTAAAAATAGCCCCCGATAATATGTCACACTTGCCAATTTGGAGGTTTTTAGTACTATTTAGTACCCATAAAAACAAATTTGGAGCTGAAATTTGGTACAGATGGTCTTCTAGTAGACTTGTAGCTCTTGCCCAAAGGAATTCTAAAAATAATTAACTTTGTGTCGTGTGGAAGTCTACAAAGTGAGCTTCTTTCTGCTTGCATTTTAAAACACATAAAATATTATTTTGGTGTTTTTTTGGTGAATGACCATCTCTATAGAGTTTTTACAAATGGAAAATTTTTATTTTTTTTATTTAATTTTATTTCCTATTTTCAACTAATTAAAACATCAAAGTATCTATTTTCTTGAGATTTGGCACTTTTCCAGTTCTCCAACTTAGAGAATTTTTCTATGCATTTCCTTTGGTGGTTACCTTCATCTTAAAAGTGTATACATTAGTCATATTTTTTAATTTTTTAAAAAATTATTTTTCTATTTTTAAAGTACTCCAGAAAAAAATCATGAGTACTGTTCAAAACACAACAAAACTGACAGGTGTTTCGTGCAATCACCCATAGGCTAATAAATATATATACCAAATTAGGAAAATAAACAAACCTGAAACCTATGTGAACGGAGTGTAATCTATGTACACAAACAAATCCTACTCCTTGTATGCACCAATGACCAACTCTTCAAGGAAAACAATTCCATGAGTCAAGTGTATTTCTAGGACATCACAAATTCATCTATTTGAAAAATACTTACCATTCACAATCGATCCTTTGGAACCGCCATCAAAGGTTCAGCTCGAGTGCTCATCACTCCTGCAGCTTCTGTCATGTCAAGGTCTTCGGATTGCAAGCCATTTGGAAGGGACCACTCAAACGACTGCAGCAAAGTTGCAAGCAGAATGTGAACCATGACACTTCCGAGTACTTGTCCGGGACATCCTCGCCGCCCCGCTCCGAATGGCAGCAATTCGAAATGCTTTCCATTTGCATCCATATTGGCGTGTGGCATTCCGTCCATAAATCTCTCGGGCTTGAATACCAAAGGCTCTTCCCAGATGCTCGGATCTCGAGTTATAGCCCCAATATTTACAAAAACTGTTGTTCCAGCTGGTATGTCGTATCCAAAGACGTTACAGGCATTTGCGTTCGAGTGAGGAATTAGTAACGGAGCTACCGGATGAAGCCGGAAATTTTCTTTGACAATGGCTTGCAAGTACTTGAGGTTTGGAATGTCAGCATCTTCGACTCGCCGGGACTTGCCAACAACAGCGTCGAGTTCTGCTTGGGCTTTCTTCATGACATCGGGATTGTGAATGCACTCGGCCAGTACCCATTCAATCGTATCTGTGGTTGTACTTATACTTGCTACGAAAGCATTCTACATTTGGACCCCCAAAAGTAACAAAATGAAAAAGAATTAGTTCCAAATTTGTTCTTAAAAGAACTAATATATATCATCTGGTGGGTAAAGATTAAGACAAGGACATAAAAATTGGGAATCAAATTATGAAAGTACTTTTACAACAAGTCTACAATTTCTTCTCATCTCCACTTTAAAAACTGGAATTCGAATTCAAACACTTTGAACTGAGAATCATAAAAACTTACCAAGCAGAAAAATTGGACGAAAAATTGGAGAAAAACTGCACACTCTTACCCACAATACACTCCTGACATTTTCCTTCGTAACATCAAATCGTAAAGTAGAATCCTCCATTTGGTCCAAAAGGAGATGGGCCATATCATTTTCATAAGCCATATCACTCTGCCGTTGTGCAAGATGCTCAGCAATGATCTTGGACATGAACTCATCCATTCGCTTTTTCAGCTTCCGAATCTTTGTCCGGAAGCCTTGGATGTCAAACCACTTGTAGATAGGAATGAAGTCCCCAGGATTAATTTGAAGAACAAGTGAGGAGAGCGCATCTGCGATTTCCTTGAAATTCCTTACTTGTTCAAACTCAAGTTCGGCATCTTTCTCTCCGGTGGCCTCAAGAAACCGCCTCTTGATAACCATGCGAGATATGATGTTGGTGATAACGACTTCAATGTAGGTCCTCACGTTCACCAACGTAGCACCATCGTGGGGCATCACACGGAGAAGATGGGCAATTTCTTCCGTTCTCACATTGGCAGTTTCTTGAAGCTGTTTGGTGGTGCTGAGCTGCATGGTGAATATCTTCTTTAAATGCAGCCTTACGGGAGAGTCACAAGTCATCGCAATATCTGCATTTTGAATGCCCACAATGATATGAATTAAACTCTCAGACACCACCAAGTGCGAGCAGTATACCTTTAATCATGAATGGGATATTGAACAATATATCATGGTTTTGACATCGCATAGTTAAGACTATCTTATGGATGTTTCAAAATGCTTTTTTCTTGATGGAAGTAATCCTTTGAGTCTTTACATCTCTGATCCACTAGGTTCAAATTTATGAAACAACTAGTGCACTTCTTGCTTTTCTGACAAAACCAACAGCACAATCGATGACCCCAACATTCAAAAGGCTACATTGTAAATTTCGTTAAATTGACCTGAATCTCGGCGTCAAGACTAGGATTTGCACAGAGTTTCATTTCAGTCTGTACGCCCTGAAAAGTGCCGAAGTCTAGCAATTTAACAAAATTTAACAAAGATTAAATTAATTAATCACACAGCAGTGAAACAAAACAAAACAAAAGCAAACTGCCTCTTTCAAATATGAGATGATTCTCAACTCGTTGCAAATTTTGGAGGCGTTTCAAGTTTTGGTTCCGAATGGAGATTCGATTTTCCAATTCCTACCCATGAGCAAGAGTTGGCTAAGCTATTGCTTGAAAAAAAATAGACGCCACCCCTGAATTATCTCTTCGGGGTAAATATGATTCTCCTTCTGAGATGATCTTGAGTCCTCACTTGTGTTTCCTCTAGAGCAGTAGTCTACTGCATTAATACTACCAATCCTTTGAATCTGTATCTGGAAATGAGGTCTAATTTGGGAATTGTTTCCAGGGTACACGTCTAAAAAGTATCATTCCCTTGCTTGCGGATCGAGTTCTTTTTTAGAATTCTGCCAGAAATCTAAAATAAAGTTTCTAGAGTGCTTGACAAACTGAAGTAACAAGCTCTTCTGTTTGGGGAATACAATCATATGCACCCATCGAAATGCCCTAGCTGACATTCCAATGTAGAAAGAGAGTAGAGAACCTGAGCGCCCTTAAAACCTAGACTGATGTTCTAGAGATTGAAGCTACTTATTTTCTAGTGGAGGCAGGGAGAGATAGAGTATCATACCGCCAGGCAGAAGAACTTCGCCAAAATGCGCTTTGGGTCTTGAGGAGAAATTAGGGCCCTGAGTTCTGAGAATCTCCTCTGCAGCAGCAGGGGAAGAAGCCACCACTGTGAACTTGACCCCGATCCGTAGCGACATCACTGGGCCATAAGTCTTCGCCAGTGTGGCTAGATCCTGATGGGGGTGTTTGCCCAGCAGGTGCAAGGAGCCTATGATGGGAAAGCCTCTTGGGCCTGGAGGCAAGTTCTTGTGCTTGCCTGTGAACAACTTGAGAACCAGGAGGATGCCCAGCACCACCGCTGTGACAACCTGCTCACACACCAACACCACATCAATGTCACACACAAATTGGTCACAAATGCTTGTCACAAAATATGTGACGAGACGGCTATCCATTCTGTCAGCCCCTTCCGCCGCCAAGAACTCACATATTTGCAAAGATAAAGCCTATTTGCTAAAGTGGCACAAACTCCACAGATTGGCACTTTTCCAGGCGCCCAGATCTTTACTTGCTAGTCCTGGAGTCCTGTTAGAGCTCCATCTGTGCCCTTGAAAATCGCAATTCGGTGAACCGTGCCGAGTTTGTATATGAGTGGACATGGCCATACATTTTAGCAGAATTGGGACAGAAGTAATCGATGAGGTAGCAGGAAAGAGAAGCAGGCTTACACTCCAAGCTCCATAGCTGGCAGAATTTGGGAGCAGCATTGTCACCACGTACGTACAGAGCAGAAGCTCGATCAATCAACTTTGGAGGTCAGCACAAGCACTCGGAGCTAGTTCGGCAAGTGATGTTCCAGTTCTGAAGAAAGCATTGTCGAAAGGAAGCTGTTTGGTGGTACTATCCCAAGAGGTTGTCGAAATGCAGTACGGAGTAATTTTTACCGGCGGTGTGACTTACGTGCACAGTTTCAGAGTCCTTTGCACAGCAAGGCAGTGCGTGCCTAGCCGACTTCAGTAATTTGCATTGTGCACATGAGAGTCTAAGCTTAGCTGGCCCATGCATAATAAGCAGTTTAATTAACAGTCTCCGTTGTTGAAAAGCATGCACAATTTGACAGAACTTTGTTTCGTTGCATCGATTATGGGAAAGTTTATCACTTTAAAACTCTAAATTGGTGTTTTAGAATGGTACAATGGATTGTTTCAACAGGAAGTGCATGACTACTTGTCGAACCCGGCCTTTGAGGTGAACTTCTGCCTGTTTCTTTTGCGTTTAGATTTTTTCAACCACTTGTGAGTTGTGACCCAAAGTCTTTAGCCGCCGTTGCTGGCGTTGAATTGAGTTGCTGATGATCCGTCCTGTCGTCAGCACTATTGACAAGCTCCACAGTCTGTAACTTTAACCTTGGAATGATGTGGCGGCCTACAAGTGTCCGGTCGATGACAACGAATCCTTCTACGGGAAGGTCTGACTCGGCAACTGAGTGCCAAAATTGAAATTGAGTTTCCACGTCAGATTCTCAAGGGTCAGATTCTCAGGGTCCACGTCACCAGGGCTTTTTTTTTGGCTTTCTGGTGCCAGATTGCACCAGAAGAAAAAAATCTGGCTAAAAAAGGTTATAAAAAATGCCAAAAAAATTGGATGAAATCACTAGACAACTTTGAAATTTAAAAAAATTATTAGATGAAATCGCCTAATTGTGGATGAAAACCATACTATACATCCAATAAGTGGATGAATGTTGCAATTTGGAGCACCACTGTAACATTTTATATCGCCACTATGGCACTTCTTCAAAAATGAAAAAAAAAACCCTGCACGTCACCTCAGACCATTCACATGATGACATGTGTCAAAAAAAAATTCCAAAAAATGACATAATTTTTCCTAAATTTGATCTTTACATTGGATATATAAGACAGGCAGGATGCTAACCCTGTCCCATAAAGTGGAACCAGCAGGGTAAATTTACCCCAGGGAAAATGTAAGAATTTTTTATTTTTCACTAATGAAAAAATTTGCAAACTTTGATTTCATATTTTCAATGAGAAGCCCCAAATTAGCTAGAGGGGTGAAGAAAACATGATTAACATGGCACAAAGTAGGGGGCTTTTCTTAACATTTACCCTGTAAGACTACAAAACACATAATTCACAATGTTGGTTCTATTGATTTAGTGTCCTGCGTAAGACAAAAGTGTAGAAGTTTATCTTTGGAATTTGGTGTGAGAAGGGGAAGTCTTGCATTTAAGGTGAAAACATCCAAAACCATCTTAGTACCCATTCATGTACCCTAAATCTCTATGAAAGCATCCCTAGACTTTTATCAAAATTTCCTTCAAAAGTGACATTGAACCATCCCCATACTTAACTGTGATTAGTTGATTGCTCATTTTTTGAGATTTTAGTTTTAGATCCAGCTATAGTATATGATGGTTTCAGTGGCCTAGGGAGCTCCTACTTTGAAATTCATAGAAATTACATGCAATATCTAAAAAATCTAATATTTTTTTTAAATTCAAGACTTTTAATTGCTAATACTATAAAAATATCATTTTAGGAAAAGGTGCCTCCAACTATGGTGAATTGCTTATTTTGACTCTTTTAGGTGTTTTCACCTTAATAGTTTGACCTCCAACAAGGGCTCATGGGTTTTTTTTAAGGAAATGATTCACGCGATATATTTGGAATATTTTTTTACTTTTATAAGCAATTTGCCTTTGGTTCTCACATTCAACTGGCTCTTCAAGTATTGAGTCCTATTATTTTCTCAATTTTTTTGGTCTAAATAGAGATTTTTTCACCAATTTTTTTCCAATATTTTCAAATTGCAAATGGACTTTCCCCTAATTCCACACGTTTCTAATTTTGAACTAGTTGCCTGTTTTTCTTGAACACTGCACAATACCAAAAAGGATGATTTCTATAGTAATTAGACAAGCATTCTAGGATTAAATCAAAGCAAACTTCAATGCACCTAGACTAATCGTCCAAACCTTACATAAAATATTAAAAAAAAATTGGAATTCGACAAGGAAGTGTACAATAGTTGCAAGAAGAAAATTGGAATTATTCGCTAGTAAAAGTTTGGGGGAAGGTTTTTGGAAAGTGCGGAAGACAAATTTACAACTTGGAGAGAATTATTTTTAACATTGGACTGAAACTTTTAGTTGCTATCCAATTGTAATTTTCAAATATCCACTCTTGGTATTTTATTTAGATTAAAAAAATGAACCTCAAAATTTTTGCTTATGCTTCAATAGGAAATTTTGAATTTTAGAAATTCAATGAATTAGTATAATTGTAGGTTTTCAAGTATTATATTCGAACTATGTAATATTTTATTTGTAGTACACGTGCGATCAAATGAAGGGTTATTATGATTACCTTGGTCCTAAATTTTAGACATGGCTTAGAAGTAAATTAGCATCATCATAATTGGTTTAGGATCTTTATAAATAATGAAGGATAGGGGATAATAGTGAAATTTATTTATTTTTTATAGCTTTGTGAGGAGTATTCAAAAGGTGGATCCAATGTTCTTTGGATCATTACTGTATCTCAGTTGTATCTGGTTAATTAAGTTAGTGTATAAATGTAGTCGTTGAAGGTTGGAAGATGAACGAAAAAAGTTATAGTAATGAATTAGTGGATGAAAACCTAGATGACTGCACCTTCATATGGAGGCTTCGACATTTTCCAAGTTTTAAAGTTGCATTGTGGCAACGTTTGGTTGCAATTTGAAGGAATGATTTTTGCTGTGTTTTTTTAATGCTCCTCAACTTGTGGACCATGGCACTCGACAACTTGGTGGCACTTAAAATTCATCGACTGCGACGTATTCTTTGTAGAAGATGACAATTTGAAATCAAAGTTCAAATGGGAGATGGATAGGCTGAATGCCCAAATGTGTGGGTCACTCCAGCATCTGGATGAGGTAGAATGTTGCACCTAAACCTCAAGCAGTAAATGGTGTGATTTCAAATTTCATTCCCATTTTTTTCAGCATCACTCATTGTGCTTCTTCTTTGTCAATGTGCAAGTGGCCATTGTAACAAGGCATGTATGAGGCTGCTAGGTTTTTTTTGCCTTGCTGGATTTGCAGACTCAAAGTTCCATATTGTGGTTGCATTTTCCTTCAGCATTTTTGACCTTGGAATCTAGACCCATTGACATTGCACACCCTTTAGTTTTTATCATTGTTGTAAATACTTTGTATTGTGTTTTGGAACACATGCACTTATTGCACAATGCATTTCTACCCTAAATCTTGATGTATATTTGTTTCTATATGGTTTTGGACATGGTACTTGTTTTTGAATGCTTTGTATTTTAAAGCACTTTGTGGTTGGAAAAACTTTGTGTTTGAAGTGGTTTATGTTTCAAACTAATTTTTGCTTGAGACTATTGTAGTTTCAGTTTGGAAGTACTAATCGCATGAATGTATTTTGTATTTGCAAGTACTTCATGTTTGCAACTAGATTATGAATTTCACTCTTTTTATTTTATATATCATTTTTTGAATGTGTAGTTTTCAATGATGAATTCATTGTGACCCTATCAGATTTATGAAAAAAAAATTGTTGTTGTTATATATTTAAAATGAATATAGGGTACACAAAAATACCACAAGAATTTTTTTTAAAAGAAGCATAGGGGACATAAAATTATCAAAACTTAGAAATTTAGGTATATATAGTCCTATAGAAATCCAAAATATTTACTAGCATAGCCTCCATATAATAAGGGCTTGAATGCATGGTACCCATGAATATCCTATGTACTGCAGTCCCCAAGCCTTTGTCTTTGGTAAAGATGTCAAATTATATATATATAAAGTGACATAATTTTTTCCACATTATTCATATGAAAATGAAAATTATATGAAGGCTAAATTTAGCTTGATAGTTTGATTTGAAAATGGAATAATTACTTGCAAATTTTTACACTACCTTTAATTTACTTCTTTAATAAGATTTTTTTAATTAATTAGATTTTTTGTTACATTTATTAATTTATATTTCACTTTTAGCAATAAAATTTATAACAATGACAATTTTTCAAAAAACTAAAAATTTCCCACATTGATAGGCAACAAACAATGTCATATAACCTCTAAACCATTGTCCTCAAGCGGATAAAATATGGATTTGGGGTAGGCTCCTACAATCTCAATTTTCATTGTAAATTTTTGTAAATTTTTTTGAAGATAGAAAAATTATTAGCTTGGGGAATATAATTTTCACTTCAATTGGTGCTTGAGAGCAAAAATTATACCATCCTAAGCCCAAAATACAATTCAACGAGACAACGAGCAATACAAAAAAATCATAAAAAAACAAAATCAAATTTTCAAAATTTTGTTTCTCATAGAAAGTTTTTTTGTCTTTATGGAAAGATTTATTCATTCTAATTGGATTACTGTAGTGATGAGAAAAGTTATGGACAATCTTGTTTTTTGGGCAATCTAAGCATCTTCTTGAAAAATGAACTCATAGAATTCATTTCTGAATTCAATTTTTACAATTTAGAAAAAAAAAATTATAAATTTTAGTTTTCTTGTTAGAACAATCTTACCATTGGAATTATTGATTATCAATTCCATATTAGAGCTATTAGTGATTTAGTTTTTCTTCAATCTTATACTTACTTCTATTTAACAATTTTCAAAAGTATGAAAATCACGTGTATATTTTTTGAGTTTTTTATCCTAGAATTTGAACTCAATTATTCAATATTAGAAATTAGAAATTCAAAATGTGGAGTACAAAAAGCTTAAGCTAAGAAGTTTCAAAGTGTCTAAAGTCCCAAGGCCTTGTTTTCATAAAAAAAATAACCCTCAAAACTGCCATTTCTATTGCAAAGTGCAAAAAGTTTAATTTTTTTTTATATCTAACCATAGGATCTTGCACTAGACTAGTATATAAATGTGTGGAAGAAATTTCAAAAACTTTGACTTCATAAATTGCAAGATGTTTGCATTTAAAGTCCAGAAAAAAAAGTTTTTTTGCACCCTACTTGACTATTTTTGGCTTTGAATCGTTTTAATTTAAAAAAATTTGCACTAATGATTTTAAAATTCTAGTTCTTTATATTGAAGAATTGAGTTGACAGTCTAGGATTTTTTTCTCTTAAAAACACATTTAATTTTCACTCATTAACAAATTGTTAGTAAAATTCAATCTCACCTATTGAATTAATTTTGAAAAAATTCAAAAAATTGAAATACATTTTTTTATTGCTACAGGAAGCTTGCTTCTTAATTTCATGTTCATTCAAGCATTTTTGCAATACTTGCGGCACAAAACAACTTCCACATTGAATGTGTGACGCAAAATAGGACAAGTGTTTCTTATAGTTGCCCATAAAATATTGAAATTTATGAGTTTTTCAAATTTTCCATTTGGAATAGGAACTATACTTGATAAGCTTCATTTCATTAGTTGAACTCAAATTCTAAAAACACCATTTTTTACAGCTAAAATTTACATCACGAGTGAATAGCAAAAAATGGCCAAAATACATTACAAGGGTGATTTGTGGATTAAGGATCTTCTTATTTAGAAAAGTCAGTAATATCATAATGAGGGAGTTTGCAATACTATTCACTAAAAACGTACTCAAGAAACTTCCAAAAACAATTGGATGAAAAAGCCCTTTTTCCCATCCTAAATGCTTAGAATGATGACATCACCAAAAGGATGTTTTGTGTCTTTATTAACATTTTAGGGTTATGTTTAGTTTCATCAATCTAAAATTTTGTAAATGTAAATGTGATACAATACTATGTATACAAATTTATATATATACAATAAACAAATTTGTAACTAGTTTGGAATTTAACCATCATCAGGAACTTCAAGGCATGTGAACATGGTGCCACAATGGTGCATTGAAATGCAATTAAGTTAATTTGGTGCCAACCTCTGTACCAACCTAGTATGGATAAAATGACACTAAAATGACCTGTATGTGGCCTTTGGTGTCAAAATGGCACCAAAACAATCTGGCCCAACTTTTCTGATGATGGAAGTATGTGGCCCCTGATGACCAAGGTAATCACCTAAATACTCCGATTATTGAACCAATAGATGCATTCTTTGTTTCTACAATTAATACTAGACCTAAAAGGTCCACAGCAACACGGCTAAATGGCACACCAAAGAGGGACAACTAACATGTGAGATGGTAGGATATGGAAGGTTAGGATGTCTTTAGTCACAACCTTTCATGCGCTTTCAAGCGGGTCTGGTTGGCGAAGAGTTAAATCCTTCAACCTCTCAACTCTGCTGTTCTTCCAGAAAAACATATATTACTTCGGAGAGGGATCAAATCTCTACGATTTTTATGGAGCTTGCAGTGAGAATGCAATTCCCTGTTCTGTTCCTAGTACGCAATTTCTGCACACCAAGGTGAGCTCAATCTTTGGCTTGGTAATGATGGAGCAAGGATTCCACGAGGCTAAGCTAGCTGTACTCACCACACAGCCATAGTCGGACAATATCAGATAATTATACTTCAAATTTTGGAACGATCTAGCTAGAAATGGGTAACTGCAGCGCCTCGCTCTATCTCTCTGCTAAAATGGCATATTTCAAAGCGCTAAATTGTGGCATTCAAGTGCAAAGAGATATAAATATTTAGGAGCGACATAGTTTTCAGTCGGCTGTCCAGAAAAGCACTAATTTCTTCAAATATTCCCATTTTCATACACATGAAGAATTGAAGAATATTTCTCCGTGTGGGGAGAGCAATGTGGTTCACATGTTACTGCACGAATCTTTTGCAACGCTGTGTGAAGACAGGCCTTGAATAAGAATCAGGAGCATTAATATCTAAGCTCTTGCCTGGTCAGTGATCATGTACTTCCGCACAAGAGAAGACGATGCATGGCGATATCAGACCACGAGCTCACAATATGGGCAATTTTACAAAGCCATTGATCGCGAGGTAACTCAACTGCAGTGTCTGCAGATTGCACCACAAAGACATTAGAAGGGAGCATTGTCGAATGTTCCTATTGCATTCTGAATCCTATGTTCTCTGTATGCACTGTCTAGAATCAAAACCATGCAGAGCAGGATTTTGAAGCTAACGGGCTGAGGTCTCAATGGTTGAGGGATTTGCTTGCCCTTCTTCATTTACTTATGATCCTCCAAAGATGTAGAACTGATAAGATTCACGTGCAAAAATGCATCCGCCAGGTCAAAGTGTCGTATTAAATTATTATGTCTAGAACTTAGAGTGTTATGATCAATTAGCTTTTACTAAAAATCAACAGTTGACATTTTGAGGATACTGACCACAAACAGGACTTGTTCTTGACGATTTTACAGTTGCATTATGTCGGCTAGTTTCCAGAAATTTGATTTTTAGGATAGAATTTGGTAGTGACACAACATTATTCAGCAAAGGTAAAGACATTTCCCGCCAGCATTGATGGCTAGAGGGAAATATTCTACAGTTTACTTAAAACCTTACGCAAATAAAGACTACCAAGCTAATCTATTTACCAACAAGACCCCATCCGCGCGGATTAATATTCCTAAGAAGTTTAACACATCATTTGCATTGACATTGTGTCTAATGATGACCATTCGATTGAGGTAATCAAAACTTCACCACCCTCACCTCCCAGCCTCCCAGTACTAAATTGCAAGTAATTTTGCAAGTTCCAGAATCCTTCCATGGTTTAATACAACAAAGAAGTTGTCTGCAGACTCAGAGATACAAGAGGCAACATGAAGATTGCGACATGCAAGAAGCGCAACTGAGGGAGGAGCTTCATGAAGCGAAGGCATGCTTGCAAATGATCAATCAAGGAGGCCCACCGCCCAACCAGTGGCCTTACGGTCCAAGAGGTGAGAGCCATTAAAGCTGATAATAAGCTTCCAGAACGATGAGGCATTGCAAACAAGACATGGAGTGACTGATTTACGTGTGCAAGTGTGCAATTTCAACCACAAGATTCTCCTCGATTTCAGCATTGTGCAAATTCTGAGCCCCAAAATGTTTATAAAAAATATTAAGCTAGCATGTAAAATTTTCAAATCTCATTTGAGGACCACTTCTCCATTTCAATGTCCGTGCCTTGTAGGTCCCTGCAAGAATCGATACAACTTGAACTCGTTAGAGGCTTGGAACTGTGGACAAAATCCCGAGCCTGAGTTTCTCGAGGACCACGTCAATTGCTACCATCCTCGAGTCGGACTGAAACCCCTAACTCCCAAGATCACCTTCGGCTATTCAAGCAAGAATGGGTGAGCAATTGCGCTGTCTATCACATTCTTGCCGTTTAAATCCGTCATTAGGGTTTAAGGTGGTTTGTGATGTGTTCTGAAGGTGGAGTGCACGAGAGGGGTGCAGGGGGGATTCTTCAGGACGAGGGATCGGAAAAGAAGGGGAACCGCGAGCGATTCAAACAAGCCCAGCAGGTGCAAGGAGTAGTTTCTACAGCAATAGGTCTGGCGGCCCTCAACGAATCAAAGGGACGAATGTTCTGCCCAACACTTCGCGATACGGCTTCTACAGATACTATGGTGAGCACCGCTGTCCCCACTGCCAGCTGCACCCTAAACCCTAAATCCAGAAGCTCAAAGTATCTCTTGCAACAGTCCAAATCAAGTAGTCGCAGCTACAGTCAACCTTCTCTAAACTGACATCCTGAACTCTGCTGCACACTTCATTGACTGCCGCACACTTGTCACACAATCAAACTACGTTATAGGTCATGTTTTGGGACCCCAGGCAGTCAGATGAAAGTGGTCAGGGTGTACTAGTGATTGATCCTTGCTCAATTCAGGAAACAATCAAACTCAGAGGGGAAATTTCGATGTTTGTGCATGTGTAGGATTGGCGGGGCAAGGTGCGAAGACCAGCAAAGGCTACCGTCCCCGACTTTAAATACTGAGCACCATTCTTCCAAAGTAGTTTAGGAGGAAAAACGGTGAACGTTGAAGTTTCCAACATTGGAATGGGAGGAACATTAGGAGAAGACAAAAGTGGAGGGCACCTTGAAGTCCTTGAAGTAGTTGACAACTTCCAACTTCGGAAGTATCGTTGAACAATGAGAGTGCCCCAGACGACAATCTTCAACGGTGGACAACAGTGGCTACTCTTTACTAAAGCCCATAATTGAAACAGGAAATTGGTGTGAATTGCTTGCAAGTACTGCAAGTGAGGGATTTGAATGTCCTTGTAAGTGCACAGATACGGCTCATCACAACCTACATAACAACCGGCCCACTCGCCATCGTTGCTACAACCGGCAATGCAAAAAAGCAAATTGGTGTGCATTGCTTGCAGTTACTGCAGGTGAGGGATTTGAACGTCCTTGTAAGTGCAAAGATACGGCTCATCACAACCTACATAACAACCGGCCCACTCGCCATCGTTGACATACCCGGCATTCCACACGGACGCGTACAAAAACATGGGCTTCGTGGGGTACGCTTCGTTCTCTTTCCGCTCATGCTTCCGAACTTGCACCCCATCAATGAACCACAGAATCTCACTGGAGCTCCAGTGAATGGCGTACTCGTGAAAGGCCTCCGAGGAGTCGAATCCCAGCTGGTGAATCTCCTCGCGATTGCCCGTGCCCTGCGTGTACACGTTCGTCTGGACGATGCCCTTATCCTTGCCCAGAAACTCGAAGTCGATCTCGTCCTGCGTCTTGTCGCCTTCCAAGGAGGACAGGTAGAAGCTGCAGTTCAAGCCGCTGGTGTTGCCCGCAGGGGTCTGATCTTGGCACTGAAAACGCCTGCAATTAGAGACGCAAAGTTTGTTTTGAGGGACGCCGGGTAAGGTAGAGGCTCCATTAACCATACAGTACATTAGAGTTCCGCTGACCGTACATGAGAGCTTTGATTTTGTGCTCAGTGTGAAAATACTTAAGCTATGCACATTTAGTTTTTTGCAATTGCGTTTTAGCTTAACCCAAACTAAATGTATAAAATTTAAGATAGTGCAAGTATCTAGATTGTTGTAGGAAAGGTTCAAAGTTCACCTATGTGGGGAATGGAATCTCTCCCTCATTGTATGGTGAATGGAGACTTTATATCAACTGAGGAAAAAACTTACCAGATTCGAAGCGGTGTGTCGTCCGCCACCGGGCTCCGTTGCGAATGTCATACGTGATGGCGATTTCTTTCGCCTCCTTGCTGTGCTCCAAAATCTCGTGCCCATAGTCGACTTCAATGTCTGTCAAATGTTTTGTCGTTGTGAGGAGGACGGGCTTGGAGGCCGTGATCTCCTTGGAAGCATCCGGCACCTATAGAGCGTTCGAAAAAAAGCATTAGGGTTTCGTTCCAAAATCGCAGATATTAATGCACCCATGTAGCAATGCGAGAATTGTCTAACCACGATTGTGTTCCCAAACGAAAGCTGGATAACAACAATGCAAGGGGGCAGGTTCACAAACAAGGTAAGACGAAGCTGAACATGGCGAGTGCAAATGTTTTTCAATCAAAAGCGCTATCTGGAGGACTCCACTTCCCCCATTCAACGAGATGGCGAACGACTGAGTGCCCATATCATCACAATGCTACAAAACTCCATACAACAATCACTGACATTTTGCACACGAGGACCCGCAGGACCGAAACAGGCGCAACTCCCACCGCAACCTCCTCCATTCATTGTCGAACGCTCCTCTTACGCTTCACTCTCCTGCAACAAGACAGAGCTTGATAAACTTAGAATTCATCAACCACAAGCTACACAAGTACACACAAACATCGACAGACACAGTTTGCCTATACCCCATTCCCATCTCGTTGACTAAGATGTCGTACCGAATGGTAGCTCACTCAATCGCCTACCATAATAAGCCTCCCAAGCTCACCACAAACAGCACTTGTTCCACACAAGAGCATTGACAATCCAGATCAAAACCATCACAACAGATTTCCTGCAAAGAAGATCGATATATCCGCCAGAGCCGTTTCGTCGGAGATGAGTATGAAAAACTAAACTGATGTGGGTGGAGATCACATTGACTCACAAGATTGGGATAATCTTTGCATGTCGACAGACTCTGGGTGCATAGAATTCAAGGCGGAGTCATGGAAGGGTGAAATTGCACCAGTTTCGGGAAGCAGCAGTGCAAGTTGCAGGCGGAGATTGATGAGATTGATGAGATCAGTGGAGAACGCCGACTACTGTGATGTCTGTGCTGGCGGAGGTTGCCATGAATAATACGTTGGAGTACAAAAAGATATGATGTTGGCACTCATTTTATGTGATTGAGTAGTCGAGAATAACTTCCACTTGATGCTGCCGTGGTGGCCAGCCACTCGCAATGGGGAAGTGACAAGCTTATCTGCTTTCTGACGGCGAAGACGCTTTGTCTGCGGAATGCAACACGGACTAAGCCTTCATAATGCAAGCATGGGAGCACCAGGGCATTTTTTTTCATTTTTTTATGAAGTGCCAAAGTGGCGATGTAACATGTTGTAGTGTACGTGCTCCAAATTTCAACATTCATCCATGTATTGGATAGAAAATATCAGTCACATGCATTAGCACATATCACATATCCATAATTCTCTTTTCATTCACAATCTGGCGATTTCATTCTAGATTTTTTTTTTAATTTGAAATTTTTTGGCAAAAAACTTCACGGTTTGTCACCATTTCTTAGCCAAATTATTTTGTTTTGGGCAATCTGGTACTATTTTGCCAATAATAAAAGCCCCTAGGGAGCATCCCAAATCGATACTTTTTCATGTGCTATCATCTTTGTCTAATTGTAAATACAAACTATGGAATTTTTTTTGCTAGATTGTTAGTGATTTCAAGAGGAATCCAACCCAATTTGTTTCATAATAATTCAATGCTTGATAAGTACTCTAAGAATTGTTGAAGGTGAAAGTATAGGATACCTACATGTCACTAAATTCTCCTCAAATGGATACTCTTGAAGCACAAAATGTTTCAATTCCCATTGGTTGCCTCAAAAAACTCATCAACTCCATTGGGTTGCTCTTGAAATCTTGAGGTCGAATTGGGGGACGAAGTGGCACTTTTTCAACGTTTTTTGTTCCTTCCATGCCTTGCCATAGGTGGTGGCAAACGGAAGGTGGCGATTTTGGATACTCCTACCTTATTAGTTGATCGCATTTTGGGGGAAGCTAAACTCTTTGGAAAAAAAATTATAAATTTTTCTTTAAAGAGAAATAAAAATAATATCCAAAACAATTGTTTTATCTTTTTGAATTTTTAGAGAATTAGTTATGAATTTTTGAAGATGAAATGGTTCACCATTGATACATTTAAAATTCCAATATGGATGTACATGATGTAATAGGAGCCATATTCAACATCTTTTAGGTGTTTTTGAGGATTGGTTCTTTAAACAAATAGGATCATATGGTCAATCCATAGAATGTACAATAAATGTCGTCATGCCACATGCCCACATGTGCCCACTTGCGTGTCCATTTCATCAAAGGATTTTTGAGGGCATTAGGAGACTATTTTAGGATTGTTTCCCTCGTTGGGAACCAATGCAAAGTTGCCAGATTATTAAATAATTAAATATTATTATCTGACGTGGCAATCTCTCGACCACGTCAAACTAATGATGTGGTAGAGTTCCCACAATTCCCACACTCCCTACACTCCAGAAACTCACGGTCTTCTAAAGACCTCAAAAATCCTCTAATGACAACACTTACAACGTCAAGAAATTTCAAATTTAAGCTATTCAAAAAGGAACAACAAAGTTTCTTGCCACGACTTTCGTATCTTTTGTTTTGCCTTTGGTTTAGGGTTATTTTTGAATTAAATGCAAGTTTGTTGTTGCTCTATTGCATTTTGCTATTGTGCCTAGGGTTAATGCATTACATCTCTATTTGTCTTCGCTTATTTGAAACCTCTTCCACTTCCAGTTTAAGATTTTCAATAGCTAAGTTTGTACAGTATTTTGCTCAATAGTTCAAATTGGTTTGCAAGTGTGCTTTGGGGCCATAATCTTTACAAGTCTAGGTGTATTGGTCCACCACTACGCAAAAAGTTTAGTAGTTAGTAGAAGTCAATTTGATATTGTTTCACCTTAATTATTTGTTTCTTGCAATTTTAGTGCTACTTAGAGTTTTTTGCATTTGATATGTTTCAATTCTAAAACATCAAATCTATTTCAAAGGTTTATTATTAAATAGATTCCTATATAGAATGGGGGGAATCTATAAGACAGTCACAAGAAAGGAGAATGTTACTTGATAAGAATTAGGATTTTTAAAGCATAGCTATTGGTTTTGGAAATGCAAAACTATTTTCCTTTAAACTACAAATGGCCAATTTTTTTTGTAAAAGAGAGGGGTTTATATGGATAAGCTCTTAACCCCAAAAAATCCGTTGATATGTCATGCGTGACACTCGATAAAATAAAGGAAGTCTAGATGAAGTGTATCTGATTAAATAAGACAAGTAATATCCAATTGAATCTAGGGAGTAAGATAGAGTTGATTCAATTGTATGCAAAGATTTATGAGGAGATTGACGTCACAAATAATGAATTCATGACTTGGGGTTGTAAAATGCTACTCCCTCTGTCTCGAAATAAATCCGTGACTTTCTAAATTTGCTTGTCTCAAATTAAATTTGATGTTTCAATTGTTCATGAAAATTGCCAAATTAATAGAACTTTTATTACCAGACTTATGGTTCTTGAATTGCAACAGTCAATCACCCTTAATCCCACAGGCAGGTCGAACTTGAATCCCAAAGCCTAATCGCAAAGCCTAATCGCACTAAATCTTACATTATGGTCGCAGTGATTCCCAAAATCTAATTGCAGGTAGTGAATCATGATCTCGCAGGGTGATCACAGTTTCGCTTCGCTGAGGTTCTAATCTCGCAGAAGTGAATCTCGCAGAGTGATCGCAGTTTCTGATCGATCAGGTTCTAATCTCGTACTGTAATCACATTGTAATCGCAATTTCATCTCCAACACTTCAATTTGTATAGAACACCTAATCGAAGTGTAAAATTCTTGCAATCGCACCTGCAATCGCACCTGTAATTGATCGGACCTGTGCAAGATTAGAACCTCGATTAGAACCCTGAGTTCATATAGCCTGATCGAACAGTATAAACAAAATTTATTTTGCGAGATTCGCTAGCTTCGATTTCTCTGCAAGATTCAGTTGCTGTAACTGCCGCTTGAGCTCTTATACAAGGAGCGGTCCGAGGCTTCACTGAGATCTCGCAGAGTAATCGCAGTTTCCAACCCGAAACAAGATCCATAGCTTGTAGCTGCAGCTGAGAAAGGATCGCAAAATGTTGACTTAGGTCATCAAAATTCTCTGAAGGAGCCATTCGAAGTTCACTGAACTCATCGACCTCTGAAAGGAGAAGACCGCAGTGAAGAAAAAGTAACGGAAGTTGATCGCAGGACAACCGGAATTCATTTCACCGGAGCCAGCTGAAGAAAACAAAGAGATTCTCAATTTTGCAGTGTTTTTTTAATATGGTCCGCTTCACTTTTGGGTTCAAAATTTTAGGCCGATTGGGACTAACTAAGAGCTACAAGAATTATGCATTTTCATCCAAATAGGAGTAGCTTACGTGTTAATCCAGCGTATTCTAGGAAACCCCGGATTTATTTCGAGACTGAGGGAGTATATTGCAAAGCTCATGGATTTTCAGGTGGATTAGGCAACAAAGCTAACAGTAATTAAAGCCTTTTGTCTTGTTAGCTGATTGGAAGGGGAGATTTTGAAGCATTGACTTTCTTCAGAAGAGGTTCAGTTGTGCTCTTTCAGAATTTAACACCTTTATATTATTATTTAATATTTCAACTCTAAACACAACTTCTACATTGGCAATTTCAATGGCCGTCATTGAAGGTGCCCCTAAACTTCAACAAAGCTTGAATGTTGATGCAACCACTTTTGTATCCAATTGGTGATGAAATTAAACCCGCGTTCCTTCATCACAAATTTTAGAACCTACGGTTTGTCAACAATTATCATGACATTATTGTTATTTCATGGGTTTGCACGTTAATATACAATTTAGCGCATCATTGCGATGCATTACTTTATAATTTATAGCATCATAATAATGCAATAAATTGTAAAGTAATGCATTGTAATGATGCAATAAATTGTATATTAACGTGCGAACCCATGAAACAATGATAACCACATGATAATTGTTGACAAACCACAGGTTCTAAACTTTATGATGTTGATTAGAACCTGAAATGTTTATACTGATTGTTATACCTCGTTGCATCACCCAAAGCCAACTCAATATATTCGTGGAATCAAGTAATCCATCTATATCCTACTGAGTGTGAAAGTTGTAATTGAGAATGAAGATCTTGTGCAATTTCATAATAATTTCACTAGACATCCATCAATTTTAGGAAAAATATATGCTATATATCAAAAGTCTACCAATTTAGTTGGACTACACTAAAAACTATATTTAGTGTTAGCAACACTATCTACGAACCATGACACTAAATATCATTAAGCCTACTAAAGTAAGTAACATTAAATGTAATTTCTAACATTAAATATACTCTATGGTAAATTTGAAATCCGAAAATGTTTACATTTAGTGTTAGAACATATTAAAAAAATGAATTTGCAAAGGAAAAGATTGAAGACAAGGAAAATGATGGAAGGAGTAGAAAATGTGAAAAATATTTGTAATGAAGGAAGTCTTTGAACATCAAATAAGAAAAAAGAAATTCATATTTAGATATAATAAAAAAATACAGATTTCATACTTGGGCTAGAACTTGTTGGCCTTGGAAATATGGTTCATGCTTGGCTATAATTTCCTGCAAATGTGGAAAGAGTTGATTGACACTCCAAGTGCCATCAACACTCAAAGCCATAACTGATCTAATCATAGCTTTCCTAGCATATGACATATTATCACAATCTACCTCTTTATTCACATCTTCAACGCTATCTGCAGCCAGGTGTAGGAAAAATGTTTTTCTCGGGTTTGTGAGTTTTCATGACCACTACCCATCAACTCGAGGAGTATTTTGACAAGCATTGCTTGCAATGAGCTCAACTTTCTTCGCTTCCCATCGCTTGGTCCAAGCGTCCTTGACCTTGGAGATGATAAATGTGTCTGCTGGTTGACACAAATGTGCAGAACAAGGTGGTAAATACCTAAGACTGGCATGTTTTGCTTTCAAAACAGCCGTTAAGCTTGGGGTCATGTCATAGCTGGCACAATTGTCAACCCAAATGACTTTTGTGCGGCCATGAACATCGGCTTGGAAGGCTCGGGGTTCAGCGAAGAATTCAGCAAAAAGGGCTTGGTCCATCCAGCCTTTAGGTCTGGTTCTATAGCATACCCCTGGAATATTGTCTTCCAAGCCCCGAATAGGGTAAGTGCTGTTGGAATTGGTAAAAATGAGCATGGGGGCTTCAATCATAGATCGACGCCCTCTAGAGATTCTAATGACCATGGTCATAGAGTCTCCACCGGAAACTACTTCGGCGTACTTGACACTATTGTCCCCCCCTAAATCCCAACATTCGACCATTGTCTAAATTCACGACAAAATGAGTTTTGTCAATGTTTTCCATCAGATTTTCATCAAAAACATTGGTTTGGAACCCCCTATGCAGCACACCTAGATGGTAAGCTGTTGCCATTTTGATTTGTAGTTCCTTCTCGGGACTACAAGTCAAACGTCCACGTTGTGACAACAACACAATGTTGTACACATGCATAAATTGTTAAACCCAACTTGGGGTCAACTTTGACGTGAGTAGGACATTGTCCTTGGGATCACGAGATTGGGCTATATATGGAGAGGTAGGATCCATCAAGATCGACATAGCTAATTCAATGAGCAATCTGGATGAGAATTTGACTCCAGCTTTTCTAAATTGGTCAAATGCATTCAAGAGCTTAGGGTAGATCCAAAGTACCCATTGAAATCGCTTGACACCACGACCTAGACTTGCCTTTGGGTGGAGTTGTTTTCGCCCTCCCATCCGGTTCCTAGTGCATGAAATTGGTGGAGATGTTATATCTGCTTCTCCTTCATTGCAAAATTGTTGACGTTGAGCCCACCACCGAGAAGCCCGGACAAGGTTGGCACTCCTTTGAGCACGAAAATGCTCTGGTAACGCAGTAATTGTGCGGATGTAGAGTCCCATCTTGAACCATCCAGGTGATGATGCACTTGCAGACAGCAATGGTGGAAACCTATTGCAAGCGTCGAGGTGTGGAATTTTCTGGGAGGGCAGCCATGACGGAATTCCTGTAGTGCCAAGCAAGAGTAAAAAAAAATGACGACGGGTCAAAATTGAGCTGCAGAACCTACGAAATCGAGTTGAACTTGCAAAATCGAGTTGTTGAACCTGTAAAATCGAGCTGAACCTGCAAAATCGAGCTGCAGTCGAGCAGATCGGGAGGCGTGGGCGCAGTCCAATCTCCAAATCGGGCACATGAAGCGGCGGGAGATTCAAACAATGCTGGAGCGGCGGGAACAGGCAGAGTATAAATCCACCCACCCCCAAAAAATTCCGTCACTTATTGGATCGCGAGGAGGAGAGCAACGGCGGAAGGGAAGAGAGACCAAGTTGGGAATGAGGATCACGTGGGAGGGGACAATGCGACGGGCAAGAGAGGCAAACGAAGTCCGATCGCAAGGAAAGACCAAGGAAGGGGAAGGCAAAAGGGAAGAAAAGGCGAAGGCAACGCATTCAAGTCTAACACTACACTAATTACTCCAAAGTTCAGATTTAGTGTAGGGTGGGGTAGGCTGGTAAATACACTAAATGCAATCCAACACTAAATATAGTTTTTAGTGTAGTTAGAAAATTTAATTAAAACTCCTACAAATATCTCACAAGTTTAAAAAAAAGAAATACAACATATAAAAGGTTCACCATTTTGGTTGGAAGTTCGAGTAAAAAACTATATACAATGAATTGCTTGGACAAATCTTGCTTTAGAAAGGAAAATCATCCAACAATTTTTCTTGTGGCATTTGTATAAAAATACAATTTCATCATTTGTTGAAAAATGCATTGAAAATAAGTAATAAAATTGTTGAAAATATCATGACCATGCAATAAAACCTTAAAAGACAAAACATGTCCACACTTGGTTAAACTTATTTAGTTTGCTATATTAAAATAATCATTTTAAAAATTTGAATTTTTTTCCACATATTTAATCAACAACTTAGAATTTTTATCACTTTTTCATAGTTAAAAATGTCAATTGAAAATAAAATTTATATAATTTCCTTAGGTAATTCTTTAATTTAAATTTTAAATTTTAAAAATAAATCTAAAAAATAAAAATTATATAGAAAAAATGACAATCTTTAAGGTATAACTATAATATTTCTTGAGCTCAAATAAAGAGAAATACAATAATAAAGCTCAAGAATAGTATATATAAAGTTGTTAAGATATTATCTTTGAAGGGACTCAAAAGTTGCAATTTCAACAATTTATGAAAAAATTAAATTGGAATTAAAATTAGATTATTGGAGCTACATTTCTTTAGTCTGGCTTAGCAACATTTTAAAACCAAGAATTACGTGAAAAGTTATATTGAACTTTGAAAATGCTCCTATGGAGCTTGCAAGGTCCTTTATGAGTTAATCATTGTTTTGAATTTGAAGTTTTGATTGTACCAAAATTCATCTTGAAGATTATAAAAAATTTCACATTTTTATATATTCTATTTTACAAGTCATTATTGACGAATGGGAATCAATGCTAAAGTATGTACACAGTACACAATGTCACATTAGGTATAGTTTGAAACCCAATTTACACACTAATTTATCTATTAGTGAAGGAATAAAATTAAAATCATTTTAAAAACATTATCGTACGTTGGGGTCAGATTCGTTAGGCCCCATACAAAATCATTTTTTTTTATTGATTTTCCTATGGTTAACATGATTAGAATTTGGAATATTTTGTGCCCTTCAGTAAGGTTGAAAATATGGCCTTTAGCAATACTCACAGCTTTACTCATACTCGTGGCTTTACCGGTACTCACGGCTTCAACTTCGTATTCTTTTTGAAGATCAAGATTATTTTCATTAATATTTTTTATACTATCCAGTTATGCCACATTATAATTTCTGAAAATTTCAATAGTTTTCATATTTAATTATATTTTGAATTATTTTTTTAACAAATCTAACCCTAGCATATGATAATATAACTACAAAACAAAATTATGAAAATTGGATCAATACAATAATATTTCAGCCTTCACTAACATAAAATAAAGTGCCTTTGAAAAATTAGTCCCACTTGTACTAGCAGGATTTTTGTGTGTGTTTGTGTGTGTGTATGTGTGTGTGTGGAGAAGCGGTGAAATGTCAACATACAAGAAAATGATGTAGCCAAATATTTCAATATTCATCTATATTTTGGATAGAACTATCTTTTCATCCACATATTTGGATGAATTTAATTTAAAATTGGCAATTTCATCCAAATTTATTTTCAAATATTGGAACAACTTGGCATCATCATCCAATTTTTCTTCAAATTTTTCCTATGTGCTCCCCAATTATTTTTGGTGCTTTCAGACATTTAAATGCCTAAAAAAATAACCTGTGCACTAGTAATAGGACAGAATAGTGTACGGGCATTCTAGACTCCTGGAATGATTTTCCAACTGGGTCCACATGTAGCGGATTCCAGAATGACCTTGACTTCAGTTGGTGAGTCAGAAAAGTTCATCCATTTCAGTTTGTTTTCCGTTCATCCATGAATCAACTGAGTGAGCCAGAATGTCACTTGCCGTGATGAGTCAGGAAAGCTCATCCTCTTGTTTTCATTCATCCAGTTGGCATACCTGAGTGGCCCGCCCGGCGTGGCCGGACAATCAACATTCATCCACGCGAAACCTTTCTGGTTAACGATTTTGTCCCCCATCGTATGTTACTCGTAAAATGATGCAGTTTAACCCCTAAACGTCTGGATTCATCTCCAAAATTGACGATTTGAGAAAAAACATTATAAACTACAATTTGGAAGAATATTTGGAATTGCTATACAAATGAAAGCTGTAGATTTTGATTTTTAAATTCTATCCGTACGGTTAGATCTGCTAATGCTATCACCAATCTTTTTCTATAAATTTTGAAAAGAAAATTTCAGAATTCCTTCTAAATTCAATTACAAGTAAAATATTATCATTTTTTGAGTAAAACTTGTTGGAATGGATTTGAAACAAGGTTCTCTTCATATGGTGATTTTTTGAAATTTTTGTGACCTTTACATCTTTGACCTCATTTTTGCACATCTAGTTTTGAACTACAGTCAATGCAAATTGACCACTTCACATATTTCCACATTTGTAATTTTAGAAATGTATATATTCTAATAACACAAAATCCAACCGATGGATAGGACAACAACTTCATAAAGTATCACCAAAAATTAGGATGACTTTCATCCAAGCAGGAATGAGACAGAAACAAGGACCTGAATCTGTTCATCGTCCAGAAAATGGACGTCGGAGCGCTCCAGGGTTAACCCTTACCCATTCTTTTAAGGTAACAGTTGGATCTTTAAAGCTTTCTTTATGACAAATTTGACGTAATTGAAGTTTATAAGGTCAACACCCATATGGTTTTTTATAACAAAAATCACATTTTTTTGCTTGTATCTCTACACAAAGACACTTGCTTGCTTCAATTTCATCAACTGTATCTTATATCCAAGGAGGTGGATGCACGCACAAATAAGTTGGACATAAATTGGTAATGCAACTTGAATACCAACATTAAAAACTCTCTTTCAAATTCAAAATAAAACTAAGAAATATATCAAATAACTAACAACAACATGGCCGTTGATTAGTATATGCTTTAGTCCAAAGTCTTAGTTTAAACAAAAAAAATATACTCTCTCTATTTCTGAAAAAGACCCGTGTTTCCTTTATTAAATACAAAAGAATTTCAAAAACAAAGGTAGTAATTAAAATCCTTTCCACTTCCCATTGATAAATTGTTCTTGGATAATCCTTCTCTCTAATTTTCATTTTCATTTTCATTTTCATGTTATTTTTTTGAATCATAATTTCCCACAAACTTTGGCACCTACTTTCAGAATGATTTCCCATTGACGGTGCTGTCCACATTCAGTTCCGAACCACCCAAGTTCAGAATCCTTGAATTCAGACCCTCACGGGAGTCAGTCACCTACCTTCAGTTACCTTACTGCAGTTTGAATCCAACTCCTCCGCCCCTTCTCCATCCCTTTCCTCTCTGGGACTCCATGTGACAAGGGCCTGCTTTCAGTTCAGCCCTCCCTCACTTGTTGACTCTGACCTCAACCAACCCAAAACCCATTCCGCATTATTTTTATTTTTTATTTTTATTTTTTCTTGAACCTATTCTGGATTGTGAAGGGTTGGGTTTTTTTTGCCCCTTTCAGCAAAAATTCACATTGGGGACATGAATCATGGTAAGGTGGGGAAGGTAGGTAGTCTATAAATCACTCATAAAGTGAATTTTAGGGAGGTGAAACGTCTTGAAATATGTTTTTAGTAAATTTTCCTTGAAAGACAAGTGGAATTGGCATCTAACTCAAGTTGTTTCATATTTTTTGGAGCTTTGTGGAATTAGTTATGAAATTTTGAAGTTGAAATGGCATAGGGCCTTTAAAATTGCCCATCTTTTAAAATGTACATTGTTTGTACATTGATGAAGGCTATGAAAAAGCAACATGCACAAGTAGTGTACATTTGAGGAGGTGGGTGATTTCAGAGCCTCGGTGCTTTTAGAATTAACCTCCTACCTTATATACACCCCAAAACCTCAACTTTATTGTTTCTGTGTCTAATTACTATTTCTAGATTGGTCAAGTTTTCATTGATTTTCTTGTTAGCACTTGAAAGGAGGCTCCAACGCACCAAAGAACGCGACATTTGGATATCATATGCCAAAGTTAAGAAGGAATGTAGGCACATGAAAAGTTTGAGGCAATTTGGCATGACTTACTATTCTTTATCAAAAGGTACTTGAATCAAGATTCTAAATCACTATCTATTTTATATTACTTTTAAATTTGGATTTGGATTTTTTTTTTAGTTTTATATGTATGTCTCATAAATGTTGACGAACACAAGTCAAGCTAATTTCATGTACATCCAAGCTTGACATCTTTGGAAGTTTTGATGGTGATCGTTGAGGTGGTTCTATAAAGAATTGCTCTTTACTAGCAAAAAAATAGTATTTATATTTTATTTTTACAACCTTCACATGGATCAAAAAGCTCATACATATTTTATTTTTACTTTAAATTTTATTTTTACGTCTATTGTAGAAGGAGTGATATATCTAAGCATCTAGTTGTGAAGACCGGAAATCAAGCATCAAGACTCGTTAGGAGGATGACAAAATACCCATAGACTCGTTAGTAGGAAAGAAATTTTCAACTTATATAAAGGAGCCCAAGCAATGAGGTTTATCAAGGTGTTGGGATTTGTTGTCTAATTTCTTTTGGGTTGTGAGAGTAAGAAATAGTCAAGAGAAGGAACAATCGTCATGAATTTGTTGACCCAAGTAGAGACTGTGCAAAAGGTTATGGCCATGGAGCAAGTGATCGGCAACACTAAAGATGTCTCATGGCATGTCAAGTATAAGGATTCATCATATATATATGTTGGAGGACTCCCTTTTGATCTCACCGAGCGTGATATCATGGCCATATTTGCTCAGTGAGTGCCTATTCACCCACTTGACATAGATTTTGCTCTTTTCATTTGCTATTGGATGTTTGCATGCTATACCGTATGTATTTGTTTTTTTTTGTCAAAACGAACTAAAAAACAATGTTTAGATAAATTTTTAAAATAAGTGTACAATACTTACACCTCAAACTTTGATGTGGAAGACAATTTTAGGGAGAAAAGGGCCTCTTTATATATTTTAAACTATGTACATTCTACTGAATGGATGAGATCCAATTGACCTTGTCCATGCGGACTACCATATACATCCTAACAAGATTTTTGAGTAAGATGAAATAATTAGGCTAGGCACAAGGTGAACATTTATCTTAATATATTGTAAAATATTGTGCAGATGTGGAGAGGTTGTAGATGTGAATCTTGTGAAGGATAAAGCTAGTGGGAAGTCCAAAGGTTTTGCATTCTTAGCATATAAAGATCAACAGAGTACTATGATGGCAGTGGGTAAGTCTTATTTTGCAACCTTTAGAGGAGTTTAAATATTTTTTTAAAAAAAAATTGTTCACTTTATAAGATCATTTCTATGTATCTATGAAAAGTTGCTTCATTTTTGTTAAAGAGATCTTCATTTATTGAGTGAATGGAGGTGATGGCAGATTATCTCAATGGAACTCGAGTTGTAGGCCACACCATGGAAGTAAACCAAATAGGTGATTACATGATGAAGATTGATTAAAACAAGGAGGAGAAACACAAGAAGTGAAGTGATTCTCAAACACTTTCTTCCACATAGGTACGTAATTTATATTAGAGATGTATACAGAGTGAAGATGGCAGTTTAGGGCCAATGGCACATTTGGGGGGGGGCTTACCTTAATTATTCACTTCCATGAAATTGAGAAAAACAGTTGGACTGTATGAGTGGAATATTCTAGAATATACTTGAATCTAAATGGGGAACGCAAAGGTTTATGATGTTCTTACATTCAAAGCCTGGTATGAATCTAATTATCTTACGCGTGGTTGAATGGATTTGGCAAGGCTAAGTTAATGCATATGTAAGGTAGTCTGCTCTAAAGCAAGCGGGCTCTAAAACTGAACATGGCATAGAGGTACATTTTGCTTTCTTCAATGTACCAACAATATACATTTTACAGGGTGGTCGGTTTTAGTGACCAACTTCAAAAAAATTGCAACTAATTCCACAAAGGTCCAAAAAAAATATGAAACGACTTGGATTAGATGCCAATTCCATTTTTCTTCCTCTACAAATTAACTGAAAATTGTTTCAAGGAATTTAGCTTCCCCGAAAAGGCAAACAGCTCTTAAATGGTCGCTTTAAGAGCAGATTACCTTACCTTAAAAGACAGGCGATGCACATGACTAGCACTCTTATTTTTCCAAGGCAGGCAGGCAAGCAAAGACTATTCTAGAACCAGTTGCTGAAACTTGCCAAAGTCTCATGAGACACGAATTCTTTAGCATATTTCCATGGATTTTGTATATCGAGCACAAGCCGGCGCCGCGAGGAAGTCAAGGACCATGTTCATCAGTGTTCAGTGTTCACCTTCACATCCAAGCACCATTCAGCAGAAAAAAAGCCAAGGCCGTACACTTTGAATTCAGTCAAAACCTTCTTCTAAACCGACTACTATTGTACTGCCTTGTGGTGTCTGCTTCACTTTTGATGAGAGGTCCGGACTCTGGAAGTTGGTGAAGAAAATATCTCGGGGTCCTGGCTGTTTTGAGGTGTGTGTGTGTGTGTGAATTGAGTGTCTTGCTGTTCAGGAGTAGCAGGGGCTAAGGTATGTGCACCCATGATCGGCACTGCCAAAATTGTGACACCTACATTTGGACCATAAAAGTAACTCAAAATTACAGATTGATAATCTAGTTTGACAAGGACATTTATCAGTGCAACAACAAATTTTGGCCCCATGTCTTTTGTCCAAATTCCACAATTTCCAACATGTTCTACAATTTCCTTCTTCACCTAGCCAGGGCCAACAACCCCTCAAAGCAAACTTGTATAACAATAAAAGAGAGCTATTAGAGTTATCCTAAATGTCATGAAAGACACCTTCTCTATGGTACTTCTAATTCTAAATTGCATTTGAATTTTTATTTTTTAAATTGTCAAATACCAAACAAATGAAACCAAAACTTCTTCTTCCAAAATTGAGATTTAGGTCTCAACCATTTTATTTTGAATTTTACAATTGATTAAAAACGCAAATGCAATCTACAAGTTTAGCCAAACCATGAACCGTTGAATACCCATCATTCCAAGTAAATTTGCATAGAGAATTTTGTGTTCTACAAGGCAATTACATAGTATAAAAAAACAGCCTCCTATTTTGTGCCATGTTAATTCTATGCTCTTCCCATCTACTAGCTCATCAGAGGTCTTTGATTGCAAATATGAATTCAAAATTTGCAAGTTTTATCATGTGTGTCAAATAAAAAATTCCTACATTTTCCCAGGGCTAAATTCACCCTGCACGGCCACTTCGAATGGCGGGTTTAGCGTCCCGCCCACGGACCAAAGAGGGGTCAACTTTCGTGACTTCTCAATTACTCCGGAGTATAAAATACAAAACAGAAAGGACAGAATAGGACGGAAAGCGAAACCCAGGTTCGGCAGAGGCTCGGTTCGGCCCGGACCCCATACAGAGGTTCGGACCTCCCGAGCCTACGAAGCAGCCCGCAGAGCCGGGAACCGCTATGTGCCTCTTTCCCAGCGCCTCCTGCTCGCTCAGCAGTGCAGTTTCTCATCGACTTGGCATGCATGAATCTCCTGCAGCCCCGGACCGATCTGCATATATGCCTCCCCACTTCCTCCTCCTCTTCAGTCTCGTGTCTGCAGTCCCATTTGAACAAGCCTAGAACAAGCGATTTTGGTGAGTTTGTTCAAGAGGTTTCAAGGTGCGGCTTGTTTGCAGAGGGGTTCTGTTTTGGGTTTTGTATTTCGATGGTACTGTAATAGCTTCCGATGATCGCGTAGCCATCTTCTGCGTTCATGTGTGTTACCGGTTTCTGAGTATTGGATCGTTACTCCAATACCCAGAAAAATTGGTCCGGAAATTCGTATTTGGGGTGCTGGTTTCGAGTTTTGTGGGGTTTGGTTGATTGCGTGTGTGATACTTCTTGTTGAATCATCTGTTGGTGAAGAGGGTGAATGACCCATTTGGTGCTCTAGACTAGAAGCAGAGGTGGAGACAGGTCTCTTGGAATTTGAAGCGAGAGGGTCTCTCTGTTTTTCGCAAGAATCAGTTTCCCCGACTTTGATGGTCTTTAGTTTATTAGTTTGGTGACATTTGCTTGTAATACCGTGCTTGAGCTGAGTATTTCAAGCAAGGGCTTGTCCTCAAGTCGCGTTAGCTGTGGTTGGTGTTATTTGCTGTAACGGACTATGCTGATGTTTGAATTTCTAATGGGTTTACATTACTGGAATAGCGGCGCTTATTTATGTCTGATTTGATGTTAATTTTGCTAATTTTTAGATCAGTGTGATGTAGTTTTAATTTTCTTGACTAGTTGAGAGGGTTACGGTTTTCTTGAAATCGAGTATCCTTACTATGTAGGAGGTTTTAATCTGGAAGCTTTGTTCTGCTTGTTCTCACTGTTGTAGCTGTTTGTTTGCAGGTCTACTAGCAGGGTTTCTTAAGTTCGTAATCATGGGTGAGTATCTGATTGCTGGGCTCTTGCTCTTCAAGCTTGTATTTATTTATGTGCAGTCTTGGTCTTTTTCTGTGAACATTATCTATATGAGGAAGGGGAGCTGCTCAGGGAACACCAACCCTGAAGTTTAGAGCTCTGGGACATTCATTCTACTGAACTTACACTGGGTGTCACCTGAGCAGCGCTCTATCTCTTTGATTTTGCGTCATTGATGTCTTTTGCTTCATCATATCGGTATGTCTGGAACGTCACTGCATTGTATATGGTATTAGTTGCATGTGATTGTTGCAACATCCTCTCTTTTGCTAAATACTGTTTTGTATCGTTCGCTTGGTGCAGTGGGAGCAGAAGGCAAAGCTAAGGTCAAGGTCGGAATCAATGGTACGCCTGCCCATTCCTACTTTGATGCCACTTTTCTAGAATTTGATATTTAATCAACTGCAACTATGATCGGGAGAGGATCTTTTCTAAATATTAGCAATGTATTTCTTTCAGGTTTCGGTCGTATTGGCCGATTGGTGGCTCGCGTTGCCCTTGAGCGCGATGATATTGAGTTGGTAGCCATCAACGACCCTTTCATCACACCCGAGTACATGGTAATTTACCTTCTTCTATAGAAATGTATATGACCTCCTTATATTATATCAAGTACCTGTTCTTTATTGCACCACTGCACTATTCGTGAGTTGAATGCACAATTGAAATCACAAATTTGAATCTGTTTCACACTATTGACGTGTGGCACGCATGTTGATTGCTTGTTACAGGCCTACATGTTTAAGTACGACAGCACACACGGTCAATGGAAGAAGACCGAAGTTGGTCTTCACTCTGAGGGTCACTTGACATTCGGTGGCAACCCGGTTGCCGTCTTCGGTTGCAGGTAGAATTGTCGACCTGTTGGCCTTGGTACAGAAGTTGGTTTGACATTTTTTGGGGGTATTTATAGGGTTTGTTTGTTAGCTCTTTCCTAATTGTACATTCTTTTGTTGTAACTACAGGGACCCTTCTGAAATTCCGTGGGGCAAGCATGGAGCTGAGTTTGTGGTGGAGTCAACTGGTGTCTTCACTGACAAGGAGAAGGCTTCTGCTCATCTCAAGGTGAAGCATCCTGATGCAACATCAGTTTATGATTTACGTTTTGTATTTCGTTTGATGAAGAAAGTATATGTTTGGTACTTTTGAAAAGCGTGGCAAATTGTTATTTTGGCCTCTGTTCTAACAGACATAGGTGTCTGGTCGCAGGGTGGAGCGAAGAAGGTTGTGATTTCTGCCCCCAGCAAAGACGCACCTATGTTTGTCATGGGCGTTAATGAGGATAAGTACGCGAATGAAGACATTGTTTCCAATGCCAGTTGCACCACCAACTGCCTTGCACCGCTCGCAAAGGTATCATATCCCTGTTTTTTGCGGGAAATGGGCTTGTGAACATAGACAGTCCAGAGAGTGTTTGACTCTGTAGAAAGGTTGCACATTCTTTCTATGCATTCTTTTGCTACTAATATCTATTAGCTTTTCAAGTATTAGTATCTACTAGGTTTTTAAGTATGTAGTTGTAGTTCTCATCTTTGGTTTGAAACCAGGTTATCAATGACAAGTTTGGAATCTTGGAAGGCCTCATGACCACCGTGCATGCCACCACAGGTACACTAATTCTTGACAGTTTGGCTTTTATGACCTCACTATATTTGAGCACTTCAGTTGTTCACTTTCTAATCGGTTGTATGCTACCGTGGACCATCTCCTATTTGAAACTCATCTCGTTTTTATATTGACTTTTATTTTTATCACTTGCAGCCACACAGAAGACCGTCGATGGACCCTCGAGCAAGGATTGGCGAGGTGGACGTGCTGCCAACACTAATATCATCCCCAGTAGTACTGGAGCTGCCAAGGCTGTGGGCAAGGTGTTGCCAGAGCTGAATGGAAAGCTTACGGGAATGTCCCTCCGTGTTCCGACTACCGATGTGTCGGTGGTGGACCTCACTGTTAGGCTGGAGAAGCCTGCTTCCTACGATGCCATCAAGGCGGCTGTCAAGTATGTATCTGTCTTCAATACAGTGAATTTTGAATTTCATAATATATGTATGAGCTCCCATTTGATCTGTTTTCAATGGTTCACTGATTCTCTACATGCGCAGGGTTAAAAGGGTGGACGATCGTTTTTGTCTTCTCTAATAATTTTGTGTTCGTGTCATAGGGAGGCATCTGAGGGGAAGATGAAGGGCATTTTGGGTTACACTGAGGATGATGTGGTGTCCACGGACTTCATCACTGACAGTAGGTCCAGCATCTTCGATGCCAAGGCTGGAATTGCTCTCAATGAGACCTTTGTGAAGCTTGTTGCGTGGTACGACAACGAATGGGGTTACAGGTACAATTATCGGCCCCTTTTAATTTGGATTTGAAATGTCCCTCTTTTCAGTTTTATGTTCCAATCCGACTTGTTTAACCCCGTAGCTAAAAGTAGAAAGTCCTTTGGAAGACCAGATGTGATCGTAGGAACTTTCAAAACATGTTTTTATTGTTCAAGAATACAGGGAAATGGTTTTCATTCTATTGCTAAGTTAGAACTACCAGAAAACAGAACATTCCTCCTCCGCCCGATTGCTGTCATATAGAGGTCCTTTTGAAGCGTTACCAATATGACCTAAGACCGTCATCATGGATGTCAAGAGCAATAATAAAACTAGAGAGACATTTTAGGATGTCTAGTGGATGGCTTTTAGTCTTTCCCAAGACGACTTACAAGGTTTCCCTTTATAGATTTATTTTATTTTAATTTTTAAGTTCGTGATTTCCAATTGCCTATAAGTAAGAAATAACCTCTCATTAATGTTGACTGCAAATCAGCTTAAATGGACCGTAATAGGGCGTTCTCCTGACACCCAACTCTCTCGAATGACACTGTTGTTTCAGATTTCTTGTATATCTCGACAATCTGTTGTTGAGTAAACATTTGATTGGGCAGTGCCTACAATTCGAGATCTGAACATATGTGTAGGGAGCTCATGTGTCCCCCAAGGCAATATCATTAGAGAGGGTTGAGTGTTCGTTTTGTTACCTTCGTGGAATCTTCGCAAATGATTTATTACGATTCGTTAATGATCAAAGTGACCACTTTTGGCCATCTGGGCAATCCTCGACTCCCTAAGAGGCCGTATAGTTTGGGTACTTGCAAGTTGGTGGCACGCGAAGCTGCTGAATCTATTATTTGCAATTATTTATGTGCTCTTTTTCTAACACCTCCTGGTTTGGTTTTATTGGTGCAGTAACCGTGTGGTGGACCTGATTTTGCACATTGCCGCCTCTCAACATGGAAGCGCGAAGTAGTCGAAAGGGAACTTACTCTTTGGCGTCCTTTTATAGTTGCTATCTGTTGGGACCAGTTTCAGTGCACAAACGGTGTAGATATTGACCAGTCATTGGTCATTTTTTGTAATGGAGGCTTCTGATCTGTCATTGGATCTCACATATTACTCACTTACATGAAGTTCAACTAGCGGTTGAAAATAATTTTGAGATCCGTTTGTTCTTGCTCTTCGAGTTACTGTCTAGAACCAAAGACTGCATTTTGAATTGGTTTGTTTATGGTTTGTCCCAATGAACTTTGCGACCTTGGAATGTGCTGGCCTTGCAAAACCCTAGAGAGAAGTACGGTAGTTGGTCACTTTCTGGTTTGAGTTGATCCATGACCTCGATTGAGGACACTTCTGTAGAAGAGAGTAGACGATTAATCATTGCATACGGTGGGTATGATTATGGCTTATACTCTTCTCGTTCTTTAGCGTTATAGCGTTGTATACCTTTGATCGAACTGAGCATTTGTATACAGTATCGAGGTTATGTTCGGTGGTACAAAGTAGAGCCTTGTTATTTCTTGTCTCTTCTATGGCTTGGCATATCATTTCTTGTAACAAGGCTTCACTTTCATGTCACTCCATTTCCACTTATTCTAATCCTTCATTAGTAAATTGGAGAACTGATTTGAACCTCTTTTCTGAAGTCTAACATTACAGTCCACCGAACAGTGAGTGGTACACGAGAACTACCTAACTTATATGTTTGGAAAAGGAAACGGTATTCTACGGTTGTGTCTGGCGAATGACATACGTGTTTGGCGAGGAAAACAATATAACTTACTATAGAAGCACATTGAATTCAAAGTTGGAGCCTCGCCTTGCATTGGGACGTGGATATTCACAGCCTTGATAATGTGCTTCAACGACCGTTGCTTCTTTGTTTGATTTGTGGGTTGCATGACAATCATCGGAGTAAGGTAGGAGGTCCATAAAGCGACCATCTAAGCGCTGAACCTGAATTTTGGGGAGGTAAAACATCTTGAAATATTTTTGAGTAAATTTTCCTTGAAAGACAAGAAGAAATGGCATGTGTCCCAAGTTGTTTCATATTTTTTGGAGCTTTGTGGAATTAGTTATGAAATTTTGAAGTTGAAAAGCCATAGGGCTCTAGAAGCGACCACCTCCTAGAATGTACATTCCTTGTACATTTTGGTAAATTGGAGAAAGCAAAGTGTACCTTTATGTCCTGTTCAGTTCAAAATGTCATGTCGGAGTTTGAGCCTCCTACCTTATCACTGAGCACCTAACTTATATTTTTTTTTTTTTCTTGAAACACATGGACCAATTCCATTAATAAAAGGAACAAGTACACAGAACCAAAGGAACAAGTCCTCGGCGAAGCTTTTTACATTTTCCAAAACAATATCTATTTTCCACCTAAACAAGAAACCAAGGCGAGAGACGACAAGTAAAGATCCAAGCACAGTAGCAGGCAAAGCCTGCTTCTAGAGACCTAAAGAAACCCAGAAAATCCTTGCCTCTTCAATGAAAAGTACCTATCTTAGGTTGAGCTAGCTGCCAGCTCATTGAAAGATGGGACCTCTCGCCAAAGAAGTTTGATTGAAGCTATATGTTGTCAAAGTGCCGAAGAAAGACATATGTTGGAATCGATTTACACACGGCGGATGTTGACGAGTTTTTAGCAGGCAAGGTAAAGAAAAAGCTTGCATACTGGACTAGCATACACTTGTCTTTGGCAGGTAGAGCAGTCATAGTCAACTCTATTCTTCTTAGCACATTGTGGTATTTCATTGCTATATGGGGTGGGTCCCTAGCTATCATTCGCAAAATTCAAGCATTGCTGAGGGACTTTCTTTGGTCAGGTTCTATTCATCGAAGTCGAGCTAGAGTCAGCTGGTCTGACTGCTGCGCCTCTAAACACATTGGGGGACTGAATCTTATTGACCTAGAGGAAGCTCTCTATGCTCTCATGGCCAAATGGGTCTTGAAAGCTATGCTTCCTGGGTCATCTAATCTACAATTCCTCCTCAAGTATTGTCTACTTCAGTTCCAGCCAGCAAAGGATCTAGAGCATGGGACAGAATAGTACGTGCCTAGTGCTTACTTAGCAAACATATTATAGCCCTCCCGCCTCAAAATTGTGACGAAGTTCTTACGACCTCTCTATGGTGGTCTACCCACTTCATTGGAGGTCATCATGGGTTTTCTGCCAACAGAGCTGCTACTCTCATGCGGAATGGTATGGGACAAATTCAACATATTTGGGATCTAGATACTCAGTCCTTTATACCTTGGGAGGAAGCAAAAGTTAGATTCCACTTACTAGAAGCTGAAGCTCAATCTTTTCAAAACTTGGTGTCCTCTGTTCTAGCTGACTGGCTCTTCTGGCTCTCAGACAACCAGTTGGTCACTTGGAAACAAGAATACATTGGATGGTTCGAGAAGGACACCGACCCGCTGCCGTCATTGATCTTGGTCACCACTTCACGATTCAAACCAAGGCTATCGCGGAGCAGCCTCATAGTTGAAATCCCACGTGATATTCTTTGTTATACGATCGGTCACTCCTCCATGGCTCTTAGGTCTTGGTCTCTCGAAGCCTCTATGGAGAATCTGATACTATCAAGATGGCTTAAACGTGTTAGAGTCATCCGATCCAAGTCCGGCCCCATATTATATGTGGGAATAGTGGCTAAGCTTTTCTTTGACCCGGGCAGATGGATATGGGAATCTCAAGGGTCAATCGCGGGGCCCCTTCATTCGTATACTGCTAAGCTAGGTTGCTCTTTATTGACCAAATGGACAGAGTTGAGTAAACCGATCCACAAGAAGTGGCATGGCGACTTAGTGGTGGGATATCAACCCAAATGGAACGAGGTTTGGCTAAAGTCCCGGCCTCCAAAAGATGCGGGTTTTCTTTGGTCAGTCTATCATTGCGCAATTGCAGTATATAGTTGGCGGAAGATAGCCAACCCCAACATTTCTACTACATGTACCAGTTGTCAAACAGGCATGGACGAAACTATTCTACATCGTTTTCATCACTATGAGAAGACTCGTCATGCTTGGAACTTTGCCCTCTCTGTATTGTATAATGCTCTTCAGATTCCCCCCACGGCAGGTAGTTGGCCCTCCCTTACATGGCAATAGTGTATCCTTGGTTCTAAGTTACCTCGTAGGTTGAGACGTGGATCTACAATGTGGTCCCTTTTTAGAGGCTCTGTGAACTGGACCGCCTGGGTGGACCGGAACGCGATTTGCTTCAACAACAACCCTTGGCCTCCCTCAAAACTTGAACAAGTACTATGGGAAGCCTGTATTGATCACGCAAGGGTGGCATGGTTCAAAACCACAAAGCTTTGTGGTCTCTACCCGGACACCTAACTTATGTTTCAATGGAAAGAAAGGTAGGAGGTCCATAAAGGCTTTAACCCTTAAAGGACGAAGAGGTGACCTTGGAAATCATCCCTTTTCATTACCGGCTTAAAAAATAGTAAAAGCACTCATTGGAAGTCAAACTACTATGCAAGACCTCCCCTCTTTACAACAAAATTTTGAGTATGAATAGTTGCACTTTTGTCCTACACAAGAGATTCCCTATCATTCATTGGATGTGAAACAACTACCTCAACGTTTAAGGGTTAAACGTGTTTACTACTATAGTAGAACATTTTGCATTCTCATTGCACCAATAATGTACAAATAGTGTACATTTCAAGAGGTGGATGCTTTTAGTGACCATTGTGTTTCAACTTCATAAATTTATAATTAATTGCATGAAGCTTCAAAAAATATGAAACAATTTGGGTTGGATTGCAATTCTATTTGTCTTTGAAGGACTTGAAAATGGTTTTGAAGAAGGACTTGAAAAAGGTATTGAAAATGGTTTGAAGAAGTCTAACCTCTCCAACTTAATTTTTAGCTCTTCAGTGGGTGTTTTAGTTTCCTTATAGTATAGATATGCTCAATGCACAACCTCAATGCATTCTTCAATTAATTGCTAACTTTTGCATTGGTTAATAATGAGAATTTGAAATTTTTATCATTGAAAGCGCATCCCAAAGCACTTTGAGTAGGCACAAGAAAACTCAAATTTAGACATTTGGCATTGAAAATAAACAACTTCAAAAGCAAGCTAAAAGAAGAAAAAAAATTATAGGTAAATCACCCCTACCCAAAGCACATTGCATTCCAAAAAAAAAATGAATTTTTCTTTTATGAATTTTTTTCCTATATTTTCAAATTCCCCGTCATAAAGATTCAAACTTCAAAACTTTGTAGTGCCAAATTTCTAAGTTAATGGAATTCAAAGTCTAAAAATTTAATAAGCAAGATACAAAAAATTATTTTCTTGTCACTTTAAACACTAATATTTTAAATGTACATAATCAACTTTGTTTGACACATTCTCATAGAAGCCTAGTGCTAGAGCTTACAATTGAATAAATGTTTTTGAAGAGGACATGTTTATAACACATCTAAGTTTTCTCTAAAATCCAACACTCATTTAGGGTTTGAAATGTAAAATAACAATTAGGACAAGTTGCCTAATAGAACATAACATTTAGTAGTATACACTATCTCTACCTTGACTTTGTAATAAATGGTGAAATATTCCGCATCCAAAAGTAATTCATCAGTAGCTAAGTGGACAATCAAGACTCAATGTGACAAACAAAATGCATGAAGGAAAGGCAGTAGACATGAAGTTAAGGCTACTGAATGTCATGGAATAAGGGTGTGAAATAGTGTGTATGTGCTCATTTTTACAATGTACTAGGATATACTTGCATATATTAAATGAGTATAAAAGAGGTAAATTTATGAAAAAAAGCTTGGTATGCATTATAGTTTTATTATATGACATTAGTTACATAAGTTATTTGAATTCAATCCAAACAAGTGTAATGGGTGATTGCAAGAAACACCTATACTATTTGTTGTGTTTTCTATTTTTGGCTTTTTAGTATTTTTTGTACTACGAGTCACCTTCAATACTATTGGAGGCATGGAACATAAATTCTCGATGGTCAATTGGATTTCAAATTTACTATTTTGACAACATGTGATGTTCATCATTGGATGACAAAAATGAATGGAAATACTTAATTTGCCATAAAAAAAAACAATTTACATTGGCAGATAGGACGTACTACAAGCCCCACTAGTACTATTGAGTCTTTTTGTGTACCCTAAAGTACTATTTTGAGCCACATACTGTAATTTATCCTAGAAAATGAGACTTCATGTTTCTATTTTTTTTAATTAGGAAATGAACTTGAAAAAACTATTTTAAAAGTGGCCATTGTTGCCAAGTGAACTAAGAGCAAAGTAGGAAGATCAAAGCTAGAACTAAAGAAACATGTTTAATTCAACATATATTCAACCTGAATATAACACACTTTAGGCCAATGTAAAACTCACTTGGAACATGTTTTTGAAAATCCCTCTCTGAGAAGGTGTATTTCTATTAGAAGAGCTAGCCTATCAAATCTATCAATGTAACTCTTCAAAAAAAGGCACTCAATAGTACTAAAAAACACCCAAACCGCATGTGTGATATATATATTCAAAATTCAATTTCACCTATTGAAATAATTTTGAAAAAATTGAAATAATTCCAGTGCATTTTCTATTGCTATAGGAAGATTTTTTTTTAATTTTATGTTCATTCCATAATTTTTGCAGTATTTATGGCACAAAACAACTTCCGCATTGAACGTGTGATGGAAGATAGGATAGGTGTTTCTTGCAATCACCCTAACATACGTGTAAAGTTTTCTTAAATTTTTTATATTCTTAAAAGGAACCTTCAGCCTATATTTATTATAATTAGCCCCCAAAAAATTTGCCAGCACCATTCAATTTATGATAAGAAATTAAGTAGATGACTAAGCTAAATTGTTGCCTTAATAAAGATGGACTCCCAAAACTTTGCAACAATCTTTACTTGTATTTTCAAATTATAATGCCACTTCATATATTGTTCACTTCATTCTAGAATTCTAGTTGCTACAAAAGAGCGATTGGTTTTAAGAACTTTACTCTCTTTTTGAGGTTTGATGAATTTACATTTGTGTAGACAAGTTAGAATTCTCAATAAACCCCATGGCTATTTGGAATTTATATATGACAAGACATACAAAAAAATCATATTAATTGAAATGAATGGCAAGAATAACAACTTGCAATAATAATAAAATATTGAAAATTTAGTTAGATAAAGGACTTCAAAGTTTATTTTAGAATAGAGATTCCATAACTACCCTCAAACTAAAACTCCTCATAACTTTCATCTCATTAATCCAAATGGAATGATTCAAAGCTTTCCAAGTATATATAAATCTATAAAACCAATTTCAAATTTTTATTTTTCAAAAAAGATATTTTTAAAGAACCAAACACCATTTTTTGGCATATATTGAGTAAATTTTCTCATTATTTGTGTAATTTGTCCTATTTTTTGTTTTAATTTTTCAAAATTATCTACACATGAAAGGAGTTAGTAGGGTAGTAGAAAAAGAAGGTAAAAGATCAAAGTTTCTATAAGGTACTTATTTTCTTCTATAAGGAACAAATTTCCTTTTTGCTTTCGATACTAACCTACATAAGCAACACTATACATAATTCATTCAAGTTGAAGAACATCCAAAACTTTGAAGTCTAAGAGTTTTTGTCCAAAATCATCATCATCATCATATATATATATATATATATATATATACAAATATAATCAATTCTAAAATGTCTAAATTTGTGAAAAATATGTAAGTGAATAGAGATGCCATAGATGAAGAAATGGTTTAAAATATATGGGATTTACAGAGGGGCTAGAATAATTATAGAGAGTTTTGGCTACAAGAAATGAGGGAATTGTAGAGTCTATGAAGAAAAATTTCAAACATTATGAAAGTTGTTGATAGCATATAGAAAGAGTTGCATAAAAATTGAATTGATTCCTTTCTAAACCATAAAACACTTAATTTTAAGTATTGTATATTTTAAAAAATCATTTTTTCTTACAGTAATATTGAATATGGCCCGCACATACAATATAAGGTAAACCCCCCCATGACCGACTGAATAAGGAATTTCGATATGATCTAGAGTAGTGAAGGCAAAACAAATATTTTTCAGAGGTACATAAATTGAAAAGACACATATTGCAAAAAAATTGGTAATTTTATCGCTTGAATTGAAATTACTATGAATTTTGGGAGGCAAAAAGTGCGCCGGACCCATAGCCAATGTCTAGACTCTTCCAATTCCGATCATTCAATAACTTTTTACCTAATCATTTTTTCTTCGTTTTCAAGGTTGGAACTAATAAATACATGACACATGTCCCAAGTTGTGAAAAAAAAATAGGAAATATTGCATTCTAAGCGTGGTCAGAAATACATGCACCTATAGGTCGGGAATGGGTCACTGGTTGGGAATGGGGGGGTTACCTTACCTTTGTTCAATGTCTATTGATTCTCAAAAAATACCTTCAATTCAAGCATATAAACAACGGTACTAAAACACATATTTTGCACAGTATTCATTTATATTTATATTTTATTGAAATTGCACCCCCTCAAAAATTCACATTGCTCTTGTCATTATCCCATTGATGGACCTTGATCACTTGAACAAATACACTCCTTATTCATATTGACTCCAAAAGTATTTGGAGTTTTTTTTAGTTTCACAATATGTCGTGATATATTATGTATATTCTATTCCAACCATTCCCAGTTTTAAAACTTATCCTTGTCCTGAGGCCAGGAAATTAGTGTGGCTGCGAAATTAGTGCCACTACAATTCTTTTTCCCTTCTTTATTTAGGACAGTATTATTTCAGCTGGCATTGATTTAAGTGCATTTCAAATAGTGTGACGGCTTTCTGTAAACTGCTCTTACATGCACTAACCGGTTAAATTAGTGTTAAGTTAGTAGTGTACTTATATTTTGAGTCACATTTTGTACATCATGTTGACAGCGCTGCAGGCTTGTCACTTTGTGTTGGTGGATGTCAGCCTCAACTGTGCTATCAGTCAAGCTGAGGTGAAGTGTGAATGAACACATTTAAGGTGCCTAGTTTGACTAGTTTGAATGGTCAAATTTTCATATATTCTTGTTGGGAAGCCAAAGGAGGTTCCAACACGCGAAAGAACGCGACATTTGAATACGGTATGCAAAAGTTATGAAGGGTTAAAGTTTTTTTTATGTAGATGTTATGGGATCATTTCTTCAACATATGTACATACTGATTTTGGAGATGTACATAGGGTGATGATGGTGTATTTAGGCAAGGTGCGACTTTGGGTGTACCCACCTTACATAGCAATAAAGACATTGTATATGTTCAAAAAGTTGGGATTTCCATTTAAACAAAAAATATTGTGTTCTCCAAAAGGTCCATTCCTTTGGAAGCTCAAAAATGACATGTTGGAGCTTATGGGATTTATCTTCTTATTTTAAGGTAAAATTGGTGGTTTAGATGGACGATTGACATGAGAAATGATTGAATTCATTTTTGTAAATATTTTCTTTTGTAGATTTTGGAATTATAAAATTGAAAATTGAAATGTATCCTCACTTATTATTTTCAATTATACATTAGAAGTCATGGATAATGCTACTTTGAGAGTTTGGTAATTAGACATCTACCGGGATTGAATCTAAATTTGAATTCATTGAACTTACTTATTACAATGTAAATGAAGATTTCCACTCATCATTCAAACTCCCTTAAAAGGATGGTAAAAAATACTATTTATCATGTATGTAGGTGTAATGAAGCTCCAAGGCGTTGGAAGTGGCTTGGTGAAGGTGGTAATAGTGAGTTTATAATGGTTTTAAATATTTCATTTATAGGATAATTATTTCATTTAGACATTTTTGTCAAGGGGCTCTATAAATCCAACTTTTAGTATTGCCGATTTCTATACATAAATATAATCCAATATATAAATTTAAGATTGCAACAATTTATTCTAAGTCACACAATTTTGTAAAATAATTACATAAATGTTTTAGGTTGAAGTATGATTGACTGAATTCCTACAATTTTTTTATAGTGATATGATTAATTTTTTTAGGTGACACTAATTTTGGCACTTTCTTTGATAGAACAAATCATGTTAGCTACTAAAAGAAATTCCACATCTATTTTAGAAGAGAAAATCTCATATTAATAATATCTTGTTAGTGCCTTGCATGACAAATAACTCATCTAACTCATACCAAACGCTAGCCCATAATTAGTGGAAACTGAATTATGTGCATGAGACCATACATGAGTGTAGCACCTTGAAATTTTGTGCAAAGAGGACCATTACACCAAAATGATTATTTTGTATGGGTGGATAATTAGTTGGCATGAGAATTAGGTTGCCCAATCTAACAATGCCACTATTGTGTACCACAACGATATTAGCATGTGAGCCTAGAAATGCGAGCCTATGAGTCTCAAGTCTAAGTGTAAGTAGATACTCTACAACCATTAGAGGTGCCTAATATAACATAGCTAGGTATTCTATAACCATGGAAGGTGCATATAATATAGGTATTTACAACATAGATATCCTATAACCACGGAAGATGCCTAGGCTCTTAGGCTATAGGCTCAAGATCCTGAACTTCACATGCTAGCATCCCTCTTGTACACCACAAATGCCGCAACACCACAATTATAACCAGAGTGAAATAATATGTCCTTATGATAAATAATTTAGTCCATACTAAATAACCATTTGAATGTAGAGTAATCTTGGGACAAATCAATGTCTTTTACATTAGCGTTAATTCGACTAAGAAGTGTTGAAATTGAATTTCCATGTTAGATTTTGAAGTTATCCCAAATACTCCCTCCGTCCCAAAATGATTGTCCCATGAAAAACTATTCTCAAGATTAAGGCGAAATTTGAGAATTTGGTAAAGTAATGAATGTAGACATGTAGATTAACTCTTGATTTGCTCAATGGTTTGCAAAACTGGCAATATCAAGTTTAAAGCATGAACTATTTAAAGCGGGAAAATCGAGGTTGCAAGTTTATATGAAAAATCACCCACTGGCTTACGATTTTCCACCGAAAATGAGTACAGAGTACAACAACACATTGCTTTTCATTTTGTCTTTGTACCATGTAAAGATTTCGGGAAGATAGTTTAGCGTTAGATTTTTCTTGAGCAGCTTGTCAACAGCTTACTGTGAGCAACTTATATAACTAAAACTGACTATTTCATGATTTGTGTCTTCGTGGAATTGATAGTGATTGTTTCATGAATTGTGTCTTCATCTAATTGAAATTCTTATTGTGAAATACTAACTATTTTATGAATTGCATCTTCATATAATTAAATTTGAAGTAGTGGACAATCATTTTTGAACATCTATTTTTGGAAAGATGGACAATCATTTCGGGACGGAGGGAGTAATCCACAAGGCCGCATGTGATTTATTTATTTTGACAAAAATTTACTAAATTTGTACCAAATCTGACCCTCACGTATGTTACCGTAGTTAAGGTAGGAGGCTGTAAAACAGAGCGGGCATTTAGAATGGACCCTATAAATGGCTGTGAAATGGACATGAGTTGGTTCTGAAATTGACTAGTATAGTCATTGAATGAATTAAGGAAACAAGCATTATTAATTGCAAGAGCCAATCATTCTCTTTGCTTTCCCCATTTTTATTTGAAATTGCAAGTGAACCGTTTATGAAAGACCTAGGGTCACAAATAGGGACCTATGACCCAACTCGTTTGAAAATTCATAAGTAATTCAAAAATGCTCGGAAAAATACGAAACCACTTGGGTTAGATTCCTCATCAATTTTTCTATGTCTGAAAAATGAGCTAAAAATATTCCCGTGCAAGGAAATACATGAAAAAGGGGGACCAGCCCTTAGATGCTCCATTTCTAAGCCTCCTACCTTAGAAACTGAATCAACTGCAGAAGTCATTTGAGCCAGTAAACAAACTTTTGGTCACTTGTTTGCTATCTACAATGAGTCTGCAACACGTGGCACTCGTACCATAAATGATGATTCCAGACATGGCTCCCCAATCCAAAGGCGACATGGAGACATTTTCATTTGCAGATATTATAATTAGGATCATTAAGGTTTAGGGGTTTTGTTTTTATGTTTTTAACCCTTAAACGTCGAAGTGGACGTTTTGCGTCCGATGAATGACAAGAGAATCTCCTATGTAGGACAGAAGTGCAACTATTCATCCTCCAAATTTTGTGCGGAAAGGGAAGATCATGAATTGTAGTTTGACTTCCAGTGAACAATTTTGGGTTTTTCAAAGAAAATGATGTCATCCGATGCCAAAAGGGCTGATTTCCACGGTCACCAGCCCGGCGTTCAAGGGTTAATGTTCTTTTCAATGACCACTACACTAACCGTGTAAGGATGCGGCCCCATGACCAAGGTAGTCATCAAAATTCTCCAATTATTGGATCAATAGGTACAGTTAAAAAAAAGTGAATAGTGAAGTCATCTATTGGATTGCAATGTCCTTACAATGTTAACCCTATAAAGACACGGACCCTTATGACCAAGGTACTAAAATACTTTGATTATTGGACCTCTATGACCAAAGTGATACTTGAACCTCTACGACCAAGGATACCAAAATACTTTGATTATTGAACCTATAAGGTAACTAATACACCTAAAATTGATATAATAAACAATTCAATAGGATTCACATTATTATATTGAATTTTTCCTCTGGGATCTTGTTAATAGTCAAAAGAGGATTTTAAATTTTCTTATAATGCATTTTTTGGATTCCATATAAGTAAACTATGATAATTCAAAATACTAAAAATAGATATTTTTAAACCTAACCTTGGACTCTCATGAACAATGGGGTTACATTTTAGGTAAGAATCTGTAGGGTCCGTTTTAGAAAGGGGTCAAAATTAGATGTAGTTACTTTAAGTTCATTCTAGTTTTCTACATTTAACCCCTAAAGGATGAAGGCCTTTTCTCTGGTAAAAAACACTCAAAACTGCCATATCTTTAGCAAAGAGTAAAAAAAATTGAAAACTGTTCTTTATCCACATCTAACTGTAGGATCTTACACCTAACTAGTATGAGAGAGTGTGGAAAATTTCAGAATTTTTGACAGCACAGATTGCAAGATATCTGCATTTAAAGTGGAAAAAACAAGTTTTTCAGCACATTGCGGGACTAGATTTTTTTACTTTGAACATTTTTAACTTAAAATTTTTGCACTACAGAGTTTTGAGCTTTAAATCTTTCTTGTGGAGAATTGAGTTGAGAATCTAGGAAACAAAAAAAATATTAAAAAAACTTAATTATCATTCTTAAAAAAATTGTTAAGTAGAAGTAGGTATGAGATAGAAGGAAAATCTAAAATATTCATATATTTTAGATGGAATTAAAATGCACTAATCCCAATGGTGAGATTGTTCTAACAAGTAAATCAGACCATGCAAAAAAAAAATTTGAAAAATTTGAAAAATTGCATTCAGAAATGAATCCTACAAGTTATTTTTTTCATGAAGATGCTCTAACTGCCCGAAAAACAAGAATGTCCATAACTCTCTCATAACATATCCAAATGAAATGAATCAAAGCTTTCCAGATAGACAAAAATATAATATATGAGAAAAAAATATTAAAAAAAAATTTCAAATTTTTGTCCATTTTTTTTTGGCTGCCCAAGCTACCTACCGTCCCCTCGTTTGAGCTTATTTGGTCATAACTTTTTTCCCCGGGCACCGATTGTGAAAAAAATTATATTTCCATGAAGTTAATCAGATTTTCTACCTCCAAAAAAAATCAAGAGAAAATTTCAACCCGTAGGTACCTGCCCGAAAACGCATTTGTCCCCCGAAGGGACAATGGTCCTTAGGGGTTAATTGCGAAGTCATCTATTGGACTCCTCTAGTCCACAGTGACATTTTAAGGTTCATTCAAACCCTATAGTAATAATGCTAACATACAAAATTTTAGGATTTATGTGAATTTACCAAGAATACTAATATGAAATTTTATAATATTTTAAATGAAATTAATATAATGTCATTTATACTATTGCCATATAATTCTAAATAGTGTACTTTCATTCAATCTCTCTTCCAATATTCATCAACTTTCAATAAACTTTTCAATGATTGTGTCCGCAATTCATCTAGATTTTGAGCAAATGTTCACACTAATTAGATGGAAATCATCCATAATTCATTTAATCCTTCTAGATAAGGGTGTCTAATTCTATTTAAATATCATATTGATTGGATTAACTTGTGTTGTATACTGAGAACAAAATGGAGGAATACTTTCAATATGCTCAATTTTTGCACTTAAAACTTACTTAAAAAATAAAACCTCAAGTTTTTTGATATATGAAGGCATGTATCCATTTTAATTTTTAAATAAATTATAGTGAAAATTCAAATTTATTATAGTTTTTTAAAGCAATTTTTGCAAAATTCATGCTAATTACAAAACAAACTACAAATGTTTATCTTTACTACCATAGATGTATGCTACAATAAAAAAAACTGTTACTAATGAAATGATGTTTTAACCCCTAAATGACCGTTGTCCCTTCGGGGGACAAATGCGTTTTCAGGCAGGTACCTACGGGCTGAAATTTTCTTCTGATTTTTTGAAACTTTTTTTGGAGGTAGAAAAATTGATGAGCTTCATGGGAATATAATTTTTTTCACAATCAGTGCACGGGAAAAACAATTATGACCAAATAAGCTCAAAACAAGGGACGGGGGGCAACCCGGGCAACAAAAAAAAATTTGCAAAAATTTGATTTTTTTTTTTAAATATTTTTTTTCTCATAGATTATATTTTTTCCTATCTGAAAAGATTTGGTTCATTTCATTTGGATTTGTTATGAGAAAGTTATGGACATTCTTGGTTTTTGGGCAATTAGAGCATCTTCTTGAAAAAAATAACTTGTAGGATTCAATTCTGAATGTAATTTTTCAAATTTTTCAAATTTTTTATTTGCATGGTTTAGTTTACTTGCTAGAATAATCTGACCATTTGGATTAGTGCATTTTAATTCCATCTAAAATATATGAATATTTTAGATTTTCCTTCTATCATATACCTACTTCTACTTAACAATTTTTTTAAGAATGAAAATAAAGTTTTTTTGAATTTATTTATTTTTTCCTAAACTCTCAACTCAATTATCCACTATGAAAATTTAAAGCTCAAAACTCTGTAGTGCGAAAGTTTTAAGTTAAAAATGTTTAAAGTCAAAAAATCTAGTCCTGCAATGTGTTGAAAAACTTGTTTTTTTCAGTTTAAACGCAGATATCTTGCAATCTAAGCGGTCAAAAATTCTGAAATTTTTTCCACATATTCTCATACTAGTTAGGTGTTACAATCCTATGGTTAGATGTGCAAAAAAAACATTTTTCAAAACATTTTACTTCTTGCTTTAGAAATGGCAGTTTTGAATGTTTTTTGGCAGAAAAAAGGCCTTGGGCCTTTAGGGGTTAACCAAAATTAGTAAAATTTTCCAACTTCAATGTAATAGGATTTGAACTTATAATTACAATAACACCTACATTCATGTTTAAGAAATTAATAATATTCAAAATGGAATAAAATGAAACTAGACTATTCTATGGAAACTATAGTTTGTTAGTGGATCCAAATGCATAAACATAATTTTGTTAGTCAAATTGAAGATTTGGTAAAAACTTTTGACAAAATTTAGGATGGATTGTGCAATGATTTGTTGTCATTTTATTTTGCTAAGACCCAAATGAGATCTAAAATAACCAAATAGCTCAAAAATAATTTCTAGTGGTAGTAAGACCACCAATAATCCTTTTGCATCAATAGATGGAATCCATTCATTTTAGCATTAGAAGAAGTTTCAGGCCTCAAAGAGGCCATTAACAGATGATTTTCGGCACCCCTGTGGTGCAATTACAGAATAATTAAAAAAGTATTTTTTATTTTTTAAATATATATATATATTTTTAAAAATATTATTTTTTAATGAAAAAATGAAAAAATATTAAAAATATTAAAAAAATAAAAGTTCTGACGTGGCACTAGTAGTGCCATATCAGCACCCGAAATCAAATAATTTTTTATTTGAATTTTTTCTGCAATTGCACCCGGGGAGGTCAAAACTTGCGGTCCCTTCGGGGGTTGAAATTTCTTGTAATGATTGTGAAGTTAGAAAGCAAATGATCAAAAATTGTTTTGAGACAATCAAATTTTCAATGAACATTACAATTTGAAAAATGTCTTTTTAATGGTAGATCAATTATAATTGAAAATTATAGAAGTACAACTTCAACTTTGTAACCTATATAGTCAGCATTTGAATTTCAAAAATATGAATTTGAATTTTTGGAGCAAATTTGAGTTATTTGGACTTTCTAATTTTATAAAGTTGTTGAAGGATTAATTCATTAAGTTCGAAGATTCAAAATAAGTTTAGAAAAACATACAATATTGTTTATTCTCACAAGAACATTTCATTGTTGATTGGCCTTGTAAAAAGGTCCTTTTGAATTTGAAGAAAGCCCAAATATCTAGGAAAACATATTTGTCCAAATAATCAATTGGACTAACTAGTCCGTACCTCACACAAAAGAGGGGTCTTTACTTTAAATCTATATTCTTGTACCTTCAACAATGTTATGGGGAGGCCTATATGCAATTTTATATTTATATTTTGTTTGCTTAGTTTGGATTGATGGGGAGGAAACTTTGTATTGACAAAAAAAAATGTGAAAAAATACAAATAGGTTGTTGCTTGAAAAGCAATTTACTACTATAGGGAAGAGCCTCCAGTATTGTAGCTTCTTGTTTCAATGTTGTTTTACATGTGGGAGATTGACAACAATAGCAAGGTAATTAATAATCAATCACTGGAATTTGGAAGTAGAAGAAGAAAAAGCAAAGCTATCCATCTTTTAGTCTTTTCTCCATATGAGTCAAACCACTTTTGGAGATTGTCACTACGCTTTTGCACTACAACCTTCATAACTCATCAGGTGGTTTGGGATGGCAAGCTAATGTAGCCACATAAGATTTTTTTTTTCATTCAACAAAGGCTACCCGTTCATACTTGTGTAAACTCTAGTTGTAATGGACTTGTTTGAAATTTTTTTGAGAGCTATGTCCAACTTTATAGTGCCAACTTGCAAGGTAGACAACCATTTCTTTCTAGTGTGAAATGATCTTCAATTTTCACTTCTTTCAGTTTGTGACAAGAAAGTATTTGGGACCTAAACGGTTGACTAGAAGGACTTTAAGGACATTTGTGTCTTTTGGATGGTCAACTGAGCTTTGTGCACGTTGAAGAATGAATGATTTTCATCCTTTTTTTTGTGCAACTTAATTGATGCTATATCCACATCATAGAGTTAAGCTCAAGACATTTTCATTATAGGAGATCTGAGCGTTTAGAAGACCGTTTCGGGGCTGTTCCCAATGTTGGGAACCAACCCCCGATGTCAGAATTTTTTATTATTAAAATTAAAAAAAAGAAGTTATTAAAATGTTAAAAGAATACTAAATTAAAAAATTAAAAAAAATGACGTGACACTCGCTTGGCCACATCGGACTGGCCATGCGGTAGCGTCGCAGCAGTCCTGCAGAGTTTTCACAGTCCGGGAACTCGCGGGCTCTTAGAAGCCCAAATCTCCTCTAATGAGTTGTCTTTTGATTTTATAAGAGGTAGTTTATCCAAAAATTGGTACACTATCCAATGTATTTCAATAGTTTGATTTTGACACTCAAAACAATTTCTTTTGCATTCAAGTAAAACTAACAAAATGAAGCTTTTGAAGTGCAGTGACTACTCCACTTCAAAAATTTCTTAAAAAGTTTGAAGTTCATGATCTATATCCACATTTCTAAATGTGGAGTGACACAAATTTTTCTTTTATACCACAATGTTCTACTCTATAATGTACTCCTATTTTGAAAATTTTAGATTTTTTGAACATAATTTGTATTTGTTATGCATTTTCTTCATTTTTCCTTTATAAATTAATGGTAATTCAAAATATTCACGAAAAAACTGAAAATTTTATGACAAATACAAGACGTATGATTTCATCTCTGAAAATGAAAACAAATTTTTTTCCTCATAAATAGAGAAGAAATGGAGGGTGCAGAGTGCGGGCCTTTCAAGTTTGACCGCACGGTCTTGGGCTCCGTCCTTTAGGGGTTAAATGTCTCCACTAGGTGGGGACAATATAAAAGTGACATGATGGAAACAGGCCTCAAATCCCCGGCAGGCCCGAACGGTGCGATCAGTGCGGGACGGATGAAAACTCCCCCTCAGTTTTTCATTCATCCTCGCCTGCAGACCAACGTGGCGTTTTTCCCAAGCACACATGGACTGACGGAAGGGCATGGTCCGGGCCCTACTATATCCAACCCGCCATCAATGCTGCCATTTCGCCCACTTCATCCATCCACACCAGCGAATGTCGTCCCATCAACGCTGCCATTTCGCCCATTTCATTCATCCATGCCAACGACCTTCGTCCAAGATCCGCCTAGGAGGAGACCGGCGCGTACGGATGAAAACGATCCCAGTCGTGCTTCCCCGCCGGTGCGCGCGACGAGGGACCGGACCGGCGGTGGAGTCCAGCCAGGGTGAGCTTTCGCTAGTTGTCAGGCAGCAGCAGCAGGAGGCGCTTGTTGCGACCGAGCCATCCATCATCAACGCCCCGGATTTCCCTCCGCCATCGTGTGCAGCTTCGCCATCGCCATCTCAATCCCGGTCCTGCCTTGAAATACCTATTCCCCGAGCCAAAAATTAGCTTCTGCGGTTGCTATTTGCGTCCGCCGCGCGGGTTCTGGGTTGGTTGGCTTGGCAAGATCCTGCTGGAGTGGTATGGTGCAGCAGCAGCCGCGGCGACGACTGGACTGGGGTGAAGAAAGTGCACACGCGGTGGAGATGGTGCGGCGTTGCGTTTCGTGAGGGACGCGCGTGGAATCGGTGCAATTTCGGAGGGTGGAGGGTTTTGAAGGGGGAGCTAGGGTTTGGTGGTTGGGTGCGTGGAGTTCCTTGGCTGTGGATGGGAGATGGTGGAGAGATCCGGGTGGTGGTGGTGGGGATGAGAGCGGGTCGGGATCAATGCGCCGTGAATGGAGCTCCGGTGGTGGCAGCGTGATACGGGAGAATCGGGGTGTGGAATGGGGAGAGTGTTGTGGAGTGTTGGATGTAGGGAACAGTGTTGACGATGGTCCTGCTTGGTGCACATCAGTGTTTGGATCGGAGCTGTCGGAGTTAGCGAGCTGCTGGGAAGCTTTGTGTGTCTGAATTCCAGGGGTTGCTGAGGATGTGGGAGCTTAGGAGCAGAGATGTCGATTTTAGGCATGTGTCTGTTTGGAGAGATGTTTAATGTCGGGAGCCTAGTGTTGAAGTTGTTCCTCTTTCCCTCGATCTTGGTCCGGTGCTCGGAATTGATTCTGGAGTGAGACGAGACTTTGTAAGCTTTGAGAGGTTTGGGATGTCGATCAATGTCATGGACGAGGGGTAGCTTTGCACTATCGCTCTCAATTGCAGATTATATCAGATCGATTCACATGTGTTTGTTCCGTAGCAGCTGCCATCTAGTAATCGGGTCCTTGCCACATGGTGAGGTGCATTATCTTTAGGAGGTCCTTAGTCTTCATCTTCAGGTGGCGTTTCATTAGCATCTGTGGAATTGGTCGGTATGAAAGATTAACGGCTGAGAATAAGTGTAGAGGAGGGATAGGAAGGAGATAGAGGGGTGGCTCCAATCGCCGAGCGGAGAGTATCTGACACTCGCACGGGACCTCTTCTAATAACAGCTCCTATGCTGAGCCATTGCCTGGGTGAGAAGCTGCGATCGGCAGTGCTTCTGATAGTCGATAGAAGAGGCTCTGTTTTGATTCCGCGCCAAATAGGTTTGTTACAGCGCAGGGTAATCCAAGGTCGAGATGCTTGTATTTGAGCTCCAAATCAAGTAATTCTTAGAAGATAGGTATGCCAGCTTTAAATTTCTACATGTTAAATTGCGGTGACATTTAATTGGGATCGCTTGATCAAAGATTAGCCCTAGATTGAAGAATACTCATTGAGGCATTATCAGAGTGGTCATATGGGACCATTTGGCAGAGCTGCTGTAGGGCTCATTGCAAGTAAAGATTCAGCAAATAAGAAGAAGAAGAATGGAGAAGAGGGTGTCGGTAACGTTCGCAGAAGGAACGCAAGCAGCTTGCCTAGTTGGCTCAAGGATGAAGTCGCCGAGGAGAAGCCCGTGAAGGAAGGGAAAGAGAAAGCTGGAAAGGAAGGTAAGGACAAATGGAAGGACAGGGTAAAAGAAAGTAAGGAGAAGAGCAAGAAGGGCTTAAGTTCTGGGAAGGGTCACATTGATGAGGAATTGGAGATGACAATTTCTGATCCTATTCCGGATGAGGATTTCCGGCTTGCAACTTCTCTTCTGGGCCTCCACCGTATTAAGACGCGGTCAGGTCCTCTGCTTTTCCCCGCCAGCACTCGCTCTGGTCCTGCCTATGCAGGAACTTTTCAGAGCCGATTTGATACGGGGAATGCTAGTCGACTGGAACAGGAGAAAGCTGTGAACAGTTGGTCGAAGGGAGAGCCATCAAGCAGACTACTGTCAGGTGTGCGTAAGGCCTCCGTGGTGCACGCACGGGATTCAGTCACGCCCAAGGACTTCACTGCAGCTGAGGATAGCAGCGACAGCATCAGAGAAAAACATCTTATGCATGCAGATGCCTCAGAGATGGAAGCAAGCCCACAATCAGATGGTAGTCCCGGGTCTTCAAATGTGAAGAAATTACAAAGAAGTTCAAGAATTGTCGATGCTGGTGGGCGTGTCGATGGGTCGGGTCTCAAGTTTGAATCTCAAGATAATGGTAACGTCCCGCAGAGACGAAATCCTTTCAACTCTACTTGGTCTGACGGCCACGCGAGCTCCTCTACATCCCAATCCTTGAATAGTAGAGAAGGGAGTTCCGGCGGTATATTCGATTCACATGTATATTTACAAGGTATGATGACTTGAACCTCTTCGATTGGGGATGAGTGTTGGAAATGCGAGAGCAGCCCTAAGAGAGGTTGTTTTTGCTTCGTCACTGTATGCTTTGAAGGTTTGGGATTTTCTCTCAGCTAGTGCTAATTCAGTTTGGGAGGGAGTGGGTTGAAAGTAGGAAAGTGTACAGGCGTAGAATTTATTTTTGCTGTAGACTGCTCTGTGATTTTCAAATAGTGTTTGATGAACAACATAATTGAGGTCTCAAGTAACATAATTCTTTTTTATTTGCTGATTCATCATTCAGTGTGTTTGCTCTCTCGTCTAAGGCTATCTCACTTGTTCAATATCATATGAATGACATTTTTAGGCTCCATTGATAATTTCCTATCTTTAGAGCTTCTCCAAAATATATATCCTATTGCTGTCTATAGCTTATGGCCTGATATTACATGTAGTCAGTGAATGTTATTTCATTTGAACTAATCATTCGTTATTCCCTGTCCTCTGATGTCCGCAGATCAGAGGAGTCCGTCACGCCATTTAGTTGAGGATGATGCTGACGCTGAGGTATTACTTCAGTTTCCAGTGGTTGTAAAATATCAGTAAAATTGTTTCTCTTCACGTTTTAATTTACTTTTTGCAGTCAACGATGAGTCTCTGGTCTTATTGGATGATCCTTTACTCCTTATCGAGGAAGTATTAGAGACTCTGTTGCACATTGTTTTCAACTAGAAGCGTACAAGTCTCGCTTTCTTGCTCTTATTCTTATTTCGAAGTGTGTCTGAAAGTTTCGTGATCTTAGGAAATGCATTTACATAAATTTTTACTTATTATATAAGACGCGGCGAGTATTTTGTGTAGAGTCCAACAGATTCGCCTCGATTCAAAGCACTTTTGAGAATGACCAAAAGTAGAGGCAAGCGGCCTACTGATATCAAGAGCTTCTCTCATGAATTGGATCCACGCGGACTTCGGTCGCACGAATACTTTCGGCCTCACAATCTTGGAGGTTTCAACGATTTGGAGGTGTGTGTTTCTTCATCTTTGGTTTCTTCTGCCCCCTTGAAGGTTATACAGCAGACCTGGGTGTAGTAGAAGTCATACCAGAGTGTTGACCTTATCGAAACGAGGACTATGGCAGATGAATGTCCTAACTTGAATGTCAAATTTGCCGAAGTTCAAAGTCAGTAAAGTAGCGCGTCGGTGATGGTTTAGCTGAGGAATTTAGAGCTGTTGGGGGTGATGTTTGAGGCTATCAATGTATGCGGTTCCTTTCTCATTCACCAGCTGTGCTAACAGGAGCTTGTGCGAACATTGAAAGCGAGGTTCAACATTGCAAAGGAAGAGGTCAATGCTGAGCTAGAGATTTTCGCTGGTGATCTCATTGAGATTCTCGAGAAGAATGCTGATGCTGCACCAGACTGGCAAGAGAAAGCGGAGGATTTGCTGATTTTAGCGAAAGAATGTGCGATGATGGATTCTCAACAATTTCGAAAAAGCTGCGAGGCCATTGTTCACGATTTGGATGATAAGAGGCAAGAGCTTCCCATGGGAGTTCTAAAGCAACTCCATACGCGAATGCTTTTCATTTTGACTCGCTGCACGCGTTTATTGCAATACCAGAAACGGAATTTCCTCGAATTGGATCTTCTTAGATTACAAAAGGTTGAAAGGTTTTGGCACCCGGATCATCAGAAAATACCCGCAAGCGAACCTGTGAAAAGAAAACCCTCACAAGATCCTTTTCGACCGGATGATGGCTCAATTGGAAGGCGTCCTAAAGATGAAAGCACCATTAACAAGTCACCCCTCGAATCAATTAAGGAATCAGAATCAAAAGTTGATTTATCAAGTTCAAGAACTTCGGATTTCAAGGACGGGATCTTGGATCAGGCGGATGCGATTGTCATCGAGAAGCCTGCATCTTGGAAGAAATTCGATAAAGAGAAGCCTGGATCAGAGAAACTACTAACGCCCGAGAAGGGCTCTACCCTTGGTGGCCCAGTTTTGAAACATCCTGACAGGCCCCTGCAGCCAACACCAGTAAAGCGTCTGCATACTGAGAAGCCGATGGTGATTTGTAGAATATGTGAAGAAGAGGTTCCCACAGTTCATCTGGAGGAGCATTCTCGGGTGTGTGCTTTTGCGGATAGATGTGACCACAAAGGATTAGGGGTGGATGAACGGTTACGAAGATTAGCAGGAACTCTTGAACGCCTTGTGGAATCTTACACTCCGAAGAGCTCTACTGTGGCTACTAGTGTTAGTCCAGAGACGGCCAAGACGCTAACTTATGGTGGTGATCATGGTATGTTAATCCTTCTCCTATGAAAGAGACTTAATTGTTCTAAATGTTTTTTTAAGCGTTCGAAGTTTGAATCAGGTTATTTCATGATGGATATCTTTCAATCTTTCTTTTCGCCTCGTCTGTTGATAGTATTCCATTGATGAAAATTCAAATGCATGCAAGTCTCAGTTTAACATTCTTTACTGTTTGGCTCTGTTGATTTTGCAGAGAGTTGCTTGACAGATAAGCTTACATCGGTTTCAGAAAAGCTTGGAGTATACGAACGAGGAGGTGGTGACTTTCTGCGCAGGGGATCTGAGGATATGCTCGAGGATTTACATGAAATTGATACTGCGAGTATTTTGGATGAGCCAAGAGTTTTCAACGCTATTGCTTGTAAGACGCGGTTTGGGGCCAAGATTGATCCATATTCAACTCTTGCTTCTTCAGTGGGCAGCTTACTGTGCCTGTCATCGTCAGCGGGTAGTTTAACGCCGCGGTCTCCTCTTACTACTCCCAAGAACAACCATATTGACTTTCTGTTGACTGATAAAAACAACTTCGCTGAGTCGGAGGACATTGAGCAGGTTTCTACCTTCTGTGCCTTGGCTATTGGAATTTTCTAAAGTGATTCAATTATTTCACATTATAATAGTTAGACATCAGGGAGTGGACTTTTACAGATGGATGTGTGGAATGCTGATGTGAAGAACTATTATACGATTTAAGGTAATGTTTTAGTATTTGCTGAAATCGTCCACTGAGAGTTGATCTAGGCGTTGACCGTCTTCTTCTGATTTGCAGATTACTGAGTTGTCAGATATAGCTAAGTGCAGTGCCGCCACCAACCCTAGTCATCCTCAGGCCGCAGAGTTCATTGTTATATGCATGGAGGATTTGAAGTACGTATTGCAGCAGAATAAAGTGGATGCCCTTACAGTTGACACTTTTGGTAGGCGGATTGACAAGCTTTGCAGGTTGGCAATTTCCCCTTGGGGTCTTATATTGAGGCTGGATCTTTGTAAAGACGATGATGCATTGTTCGTTAATTGTGTTACAATCTGATGGAAGTGATTATGATTGGAATAAGAAATCTCAAGACTGTTGTTAGCCTTGTGTAGTTGTCGAAATATTAGAAACATGAGCTTTTCGTGAGTGCAGATCATAGCAAGGAATTCTTACCAATTAGTACATATCTTTATTGCAGGGAAAAGTATATGTTGATTCAGAAACACCTAGAGGCTTCAGGGCAACACGTCCCAGATAATTTAGTGAACTCAGCGGAAGACTATCGTCCCGTAGACGAAGAGCGTTTTCAAACATCAAGAACTCCCGTTCACCAACTACACAAAGATCGGACAACTATTGACGATTTTGAGATTATCAAGCCTATCAGTAGGGGTGCATTTGGAAGGGTGTTTTTGGCTAGAAAGCGGATAACAGGGGATCTTTTTGCTATCAAGGTGAAAAACCATACTTTGCAGCTTCTTTGATGCAATCTTCGTCAGATGAGGATTGCTACTGTAGTGTGATTTATAGCTTTCGTAGTTTTATTATTATTAGAGTTGGTCATTTTTGTCTGGCATGGTATTTGTTGGAAATTCAAATCGACTTGTGGTGGTCTTTCTTTATTCGTTTGGACTTATTTTAAATCTTCAAACTCTACTTTTGTACGATTCTGCTCATATGACTCTTTCAGTTTGATCCATTAACGTCTGTCTTGCTAAACTCGGTATTGTCTCGATTGTTTGTCATTGTTAACAGGTCCTTCGCAAAGCAGACATGATCCGGAAGAATGCAGTAGAGAGTGTTCAGGCAGAACGAAATATTCTGATTTCTGTTCGAAATCCTTTTGTGGTAATTGCTTATATGTTCCCGGCTGCATTTGATTTTGTTGACGTTCTTTGTATATTGCTCTCGGAACTTAATTGTGGTTTAGGTTTCCCGTACCTTAATTCGTTTTAGTTTTGATTTTTTATGTTTCCTTGTGCAGGTGCGTTTTTTCTACTCATTCACATGCAGCGAAAATCTTTATCTGGTTATGGAGTACCTTAACGGAGGAGATGTGTTTTCTTTGCTGCGAAATATGGGCTGTCTGGAGGAAGAAATGGTCCGTGTCTATATAGCAGAGCTGGTATGTTGCCACCTATTCTTGTAACTTGGATTTAAAAGGATGACTTGGGGGCAGTTTTGTTATTTTAAATTTTTAAGCCGTATTAATACTTTATGGTTTGCAGATACTGAACTTGAGTTTGCTAATGTGCTCTTTGGTTCCAAGAGTAGGCTTTTCAAGTATTAATATTTGAGGAAGGTGTTTGCTGCCAAAGTTAAAGAGTTAATGTCTCTTATGTGAAAATTTTCAGGTTCTGGCTTTGGAGTATCTTCATGGCTTGGGTATAGTGCATCGTGATTTGAAGCCAGATAACCTTCTTATCGCACATGATGGGCATATCAAGGTAATTATATATCAATTTGGTGCACAGAAAGATTTTCTGCATTTTATAATGTTGATTCTGTGTTTTACATAATTTCGTCGTACACCCGATGTTCGCGTGGGTTTCTCTTTCTTTATGGTTTTATCTTTGATTATGAAGTGAAGACATGTATAATGTATTGATACTTGGGTTCTCTTCTACAGCTCACAGATTTTGGTTTATCAAAAGTTGGTCTCATCAACAGTACAGACGACCTTTCGGGTCCCACGGTGGGTGGATCTACGATAATGGAAAATATCACTAAGCACCACAAAGTAATAAGTGGTGAGCAACCACAGCAGAGGGAGAGGCGCCAACAGCGATCTGCTGTTGGCACACCGGACTACCTAGCTCCAGAGATTCTTCTTGGAAACTCTCATGGTAATTCTTGAATTAGGGTGTCGAAGCGATGCTTGAATGTTGTGACGAAGTTATTTTGAGATCCTTTACTTAAAATCTGGTTAAGCAAGCTTTTTTTTTGTTATCATTTGCTCTCCTGCTGGAGCATTTTGTCTGCTTATCTTTTATTCACCCTAGCATGGTTCCTATAGGAGTTTTATTTCAATACATACCTCATACCTTAGCCTTATCTTTTGTGTAGGTCCTGCTGCTGATTGGTGGTCCACTGGCATCATTTTGTTTGAAATGCTCACTGGAATACCGCCATTCAATGCTGAGCATCCACAGGTAATACTTTCCACATGCTGAGATTTTAAAGGTCGTCAATAAGCGAATTGTTTGAGTTGTATTTCAGTGATGAATTCCTATTCTGCGTCAGTTCATGACCAGTATCTAAGTATTAACATCCGTTTTTGGGGGGTTTCAGATTATTTTTGACAACATCTTGAATCGCAATATACCTTGGCCTCATGTCCCCGAGGATATGTCGTGCGAGGCTCAGGATTTGATCGACAGGTATTTTTCATCTTCAGTACCTTTTTCTTGGTCTTCAGATCTTATCAAAGTAGTGTTATGCTGTACAATTCTCAGAAGTTTTTATTAGGGTATAAACAGTTAAGAGTTTCGAAGCATGTTGACCATGTCGACTAGGCTTCCATCATGTCTATTTGTCCTGCTGATGAACATAGATTCCCAGAATCGCATTGCAGGCTTAATTGATTATCGTTCTACTTCAATAGTAAAGGATTTCTGACAGCCCCTGTTTGTGATCCAGGCTCTTGACAGAGGATCCTGACTATCGGCTTGGAGCTAAAGGTGCTGCCGAGGTGAGAAATCGTGATTGTTATTTTGCTTAAAAGTCTGAACTAGTCTATCTTCACTTCTTACTTGGTATACTGGTAACCCAGATTGTTCATATTGCATGCACATATTATTATTATTATTATTTTAATTATCCTATATTACACTCAAACCTCTTAATCTGACCTCTCTAAAATGACATTCTGGAATAGCCTGTAGCATCGATATTACTCTAGCTATCGTGTCGCACATTCAGACTGATAATACGACGGTTGCCGAGTTAGGAGGGCAGAGCGTACCAGTTGTCTTCCTTTTTTATTTGTATTTACTTGTCTGTTTGTTTCACGTGTTATACATTGTGTGTTTCCATGTGAAAGAAAATGAAATTAGGGGTTGAATTCTGATTCTTCATTGATCCTGCAGGTGAAAGCCCACCCGTTTTTCAAAGATATAAACTGGGAGGGTTTGACAATGCAGAAGGTAATTTGCCCCTGTTTTATTGCTTCTGCTTGATCTTCATTTGTTGGTATTCAGTCTCTAGTTTTAGTTCCCCTATGGATAGTCCGAATCTTAATCCGCAGACCCCGAGGCGGTCGTAAGAACCGTCATTGGTCCTTTGTTGGTCTCTGTAACCATCAGAAGTCAGTCGTTCTAACTCAGATTGTGTTCTATGTGACAGGCTGCCTTTGTCCCAAGTGTGGACAATGTCCACGATACGAGTTACTTCACGTCCCGTCAATGTTGGAATTCAGCGGAAACACGCTTATTTGCTGACGCTAACTATGAAAGTAGTGACTACGAGTCCAGTGCTAGTGGAAGGAGCACAAGCTCTTCAGAAAACAGGCCCGAAGACTCGGTACGTTACAAATTTAGAGTTTTCTTATCCGAGTCTTCAAACATTTTGTGCTTTGTATGATTATATCTGTGTATCCGATGTCTACTTATGTGTTTCTGGGTTGTGGGGAAGACTGACTTTGTCAGTAAACAATTTTTTATTGCGCGGGGGTAGATCCTCGATTATTCACAGAGCTCTCTAAAATTAGCTTTTCAACTGGTATGGTATGCAGGAAGTAATCGATGTCGCGGGTCCTCTAATAGGAGAGGAGGGCCGTGACATATCTGCCGAAGTCACTCCTTCATCAAGATTTTCTTTCAGCAACTTTTCGTTCAAGGTTTATCCACTTACATTTCTCTAAACTTACATTCAGCTTTTGTATAATTCTCGCAGTATACATTCAAGATATACATTTTACTAGCACTGAACTAATTGTGCTTTGGTTTGCGTATATCAGAATTTGTCGCAATTAGCATCCATCAACTATGACCTCCTGCAAAATGTCAAGGATGCAACTTTGCCGAAGGGACCAAGCAGCTAGTACCTCGAGTCCTCACTTCGTACTCTAAGCTGACAGATGTGGACTCTTACGATGATGTAGGATCAACAGTGGCATTCAGTCTATTCATGATCCTGCAGACGTGAGTCTCATGCTTGTACTATATGTATTATCTTATTAAAGCATATGAAATTAGTTTACTCTTATTTCCTTGCGTTGTTTTAATTTGAAATCTGGTTTGCTGGGAAGAGGGGAGGGAGAGGTACCGACGTAAACTGGTCTTTGAGATTCATGACATTCATGTCACTCATGGATGGTAATCAAATGATCTAAACGTCTAAATTTTAGTCCTACCTATGGCATAGCTTCTCATAAGAAATTTATAACACAACTAGTGTGGAGGGACAATATTTCCAGGATCATGTTTCCTGCACACCTTTAAGCTTCAGTGCCGTCATGTCCTGACTCGGATGTTTTGCAGATCTCGTAAGAGAGTCTTTCTCTTTCCTTCGCTTTTGCCGATGTAACTTTGCCGAAGAGGAACGCTTTTTTTCCCAAAATAGTTGCCAGCTAACTACAGTTCCAAGCCGTGGTGACGTGCCGGCTTTATCCCACTGTGACTGTTCTGGTGTGGCAGGCGCTTTTTTTTCGACAATTGAGGCCCAGCAATTGGCCCACACTTATTCGACACTAGTAATCAAAATTTTCCCCTTTGATCAGACCTTTTGGCAGATTATTGACTTGGATCTACGGTGGTACTAACTTACAGTACAGTGACTTGATTGAGTGCCCTGTTTGTTCCTTTGTGGGCTTGTGGCTCGCAAAGCGCTGGTCGTGCTTATCCTGAGATTCTCCATCCAGCCAACTGATGAGCTTCTGGCGGCCTGAGGAGGGCGCATGATCATGCGACAGCTGTTCCCATTGGTGCCATTTGCAAGGCATCTGATTGAACCGCGTCTCCGACACTGCAGGACGGAGGTGACGTGATGTCCGTCAACACATTTTGCTCAATCAACAGTTGCCGGCGTCAGTCCAGTTGTTTGGGAATCCATTGTTCGTGGGTAGCCTAGTTCTAGTGCTTGACCCTCTTTTCAAGCTCCGAAAAGGTGCAACCGTGCAAGTGTAAAAGTGTAAAGAACTTCAATATAGTACCACAGAAAATAAGAAATGGGAACTGGAAGTCGTTCTGGAGAGCAAATGGGAAGTGGGCTTCCAGTCAGAAAGGGCTTGAAAGTATTTCAGTAGGAATCTACAGAACTACAATTTTCCGTAACTGTTTTTTGCCATGTGTTGGTGTGTAGTTTAGTGTTCCAGTGAATCACTTTGGAAAGTACACCCAGATCTCTTGCAGGGCACGGCCAAACTGCACGTGGCTATATAGAGTTTTATAATATTTGTGACAGTACAGTTTTGCAAGTAAAAGTGACAATAAAGAAGTACCGTCCGTGAAGGTCAGATTCGGAAATAATTAAGTCCTTTTTGTGAAGAAGTGCCACATGTCATCTTGTCATTGGTATGAGGTGATGTGCACCCCTTAGAATCTTTCTTGGAAATTCAATTTTGATACCTAAGTGCTGAATCATTTTTGGTACTTTGGCTTAAATTGTGGTATAGAATCATTTTTTACATTTGATGAATTCTTTATTATCACATTTGTATGCAAGTGTTTCTTTGTGACATAACAAAGTGGGATAATGAAAGTAGAAGGTGAGTTTAGTGTGGATCAAAGATGTGTACCCTAAGCAATGTACTATTCCAAAAGATTAATAAAATGAGAGAAACTTTTACTTCATATCAACAAGATAATATTATATTAGGAAAAAAATATACCAACCTATAATTGAATTGTCCAACCAATTAATAACCATATTTGAATTTGTGAATGTTGATAAACTTTTTTGGTTATCTATTCTCTTATTCTTTTTAAAAAAAAATATGATTAAAAATCCTATGCTTTAAGTCATCAAGACCCAAACATTTTTGTACTTATTTACAAATTTGAAATATGACCAACCTAAAGTGTAATCCAATTGGTAAACTTTCTTGAGATTTAAGAATATGAAGTAAAATTTTTGACTTGTTGAATAGGTGAAAGGCCAAATAATAGCCCCTTGGGACCGTCCAAGGGTTAATGAATTACTAAATTAGGCACGCTTTATATCATAGAGAGGCATAAAGTTGGAAAGGCCACCGTTCTTCTGGCTTCTCAACAATGAAAAGCAGTCCACATATGCATCATAGTGTGAAAAACTCAAGCAACAAGAAGCACTTCAAAGCATTGTAAGCACCCTTCCGACCAAAAACCTCGAGAAGAACTTTGTTGCTAGTGGTAGACCATAGTATCTTTTTCATCCATGTATACTTCCTTCCTATCAGTCTAGTGTGAAATCCCACATCAATACGCAACCAATTACAGTGAAGAAATGCTCTTGCCGCCCATCTTCCTCCCACTCATGTGAAGCCGGCCTCACTTGTAAAACCAAAATCTAACATTGCTTGTGCTTATCTAAAAGTAAGTTGACACGATTGCTTTTCAAGTCGTACAAACCAATGCAAACCCCACTCACTGACTCACTGGGTTGGCAACTCCCGTACTCCACAAAAGCAGGACCCAACGAAAGCATTATGTCCATGGACCCCGCGGCAACACCCACGACCGTGCAGGCAGGCAGGCACGGTCGTAGGTCATCTCGCAGACTGACTGTCACTCGTATGGATCAACTCCAACTCAGGCGAGGCGGGAGCGCGGGCGTACGAAGCCGCGAGCTCTCTGCGATCCACTTTTGGCGCCTCAATCGATGTGCCACGGTCCCGGCCATTTGTTTGCCGAAGTGTATGTCCACTTCTCGAAACAGGATTTGATTTGATTTCATCAGTTTGAATTCACAAAGTGATTGTGATCAAATTCTGTGCTTTGCTTAATTTATAGTACACGCAGTGTCGAACCTTGAGTGCACTGTCAGATGTGAAATGGACGAGGATAAGTTCTTATCATCAGTGTTGGAAGTAGACACGTCGCGCTTTCCTCGCCAATGCAATTCTCTGGAGATTCCTTAATGTGGGTGTTCTTTCTGTACGTGCTTAAGAGTTTAATGACGGAGCTGCTGATCTTGTGCGCCGTAATTATGCGATTTTGAGTCGCTGGAGTGTAGGTGACGATCCCGACCATTTGTTTCCGATTCTCGAAGGAGTGTATGTTTATGTCTTTTCTTGAGTTTTGGTAATAGAATTAGATTTCGCTGTGAATTGGCGAAGTGACTGCGTTTTGATAGTTGAAGCAGTTTTAGTAGCTTTGAATTTTTTTGGGTATCCAGCAAGCGGACCAGGATAATTTTTGAATAGTGATGGACGTGGACGCGTCGAATTCTCTCCACCAATGCAGTTCGGTATGCAATTCGCTTGTGGAGTTTTCTACGTGTTTTCTTTGAAAAGATTTGAGCCTAATGACAGAGCTGCTGATCATGTGTGCCATAATGTTGCAATTGAGTTGGGTTTCAAACGGGATTTTGATTTGATGTAGATGCGTTGCGCTCTCTTTGCCGAATGGAACTCTGTTCAGACTTGTTTTTTTGTGAGATTAGAGTATATGACGGGAGCTGCGGATGTGTTGGTCTTTAGAAGGTGATTGAGTGAAGTTTTTGTCAGGAAATGTTGACTCGATTGTTTCGTTGCAATTGCCTTCCGGATTTGATTTCGTCGCATCGTTTTGAAATTGGAAAGTGATAGTGCAAGTGGTTGAAGTACGATAGCTTTGACTGTTTTCTCTTCAGTCGTGCAGTCCGATGTTGCAGGATGTCGCAGTCATAGATGTAGGATAAGCTCTTCACAGCGTTGAATTTAGCCACGTCGCGGTCTCTTTGCCAATGCAATTCTCTGCAGAATCCTGGATGTGCTATTTCTGAGTTTTAGAGTGGGAGCGGCGGAGTTCTGTGCCGTAATGTGGCGATGAGTTGAGAGGGCTCGGAGTTGTAGTAGAATATACAAGAGTCGGCAGTTTGAAACAAGCAGTTCGTTAGAGTCAGAAGTCTCCGCGTTCGATGAAGAGTTATCTTTCGAGGTGGATACGAAGTTCATTTGGACAATAAGCATTAGAAACGAGGAAAGACAAGAAATATACTTAAAGATTGCCATCTCATGAACATTAAAGGTGTGAGCGGGACAGGGAAGGGGGAGGGGGGTGATGGGCAGGGAGAATGAGAGAGAGAGATACGAGATTTTGGTTATATAGAATTCTATTCCTGTGTTGAAAGACTGATGTTTTCTTTTAAGCTAAGTGGAAATCCGCTATTGCACGTGCAGTGATGACGGTTCAGATTCTTTGACCGCGATGCAACGCCTTTGTCCTTAGAGAGTGTATGGAAACGCAAAGGAGAAAACCCTGGGACTTCGCTCACACCATTTGGATTCACGTTCTTGCGTCCAACTGCAAGTAGTTTTCGACAACGATCACAAATGGTAATTCTTCTTCCCCACCTCTATTGAAAGGGTGTCAATATCCTGAAATTGCTGTGAACGCTTTCATTTGCTTCTGAAGTGCACAACTTACATTCCAAGCTACAATAGTGCCGTTGAATCTACTTTTAAAAAGGTATGAAAAGATTTCATAAAGTCTTGTCTGTTCACATGTTACCATCAAAGTCCGAACCTCGTGACTCCTTGGAGTTTTTGTGTTTGAGATTCTTCACGAGTCGATGCGTGCCTAGTAGTGGTACCACAAATGCTCTCAATTTCCTGGACATTGTAAGTTATCAAGGTGCTCAACATGTCTGGCTTTAACTCCCGCCCTCATGCCACTCTACAGGACACCATTTCGGTACGCTCTTTTGCGGGTGTGCCGGGGTGTTTACTACCATTACCAGCCGGGGTACGACATGGGGAGTTCCGATCCATCCTTCACCACGGTGCTGGAGCAAACATCATCGATTCGAGTTCCACCTTCAGAACTCCGTTTCTTGGGGACCGGTACGACGGAGAATATATCTCAATTGCGTTCATTATACATGTCAGTGTTCTTGTCTTGGTCGTCGACGATGAGTATGATGTGCTAAAAGGAGGAGCCTGAATTGTTGCCAACTTGATATTTTCCAGGAGCTCAGAGATAAGAAAAGTTATCAAGGTGCAGCGGCAAAGTAGGCATGGCGGCACTGTGGTTTCAGGGCTTAAGGTGAGTTCAATGCTCTTCCTAGCTCGGAGAAGTTGAAAACTGCTCCATCTGGGGGGAAATATTAAGATGTCTTGCTTACATTTGCAGGGAGAGAGTGCTACTGGTACCAGAGATGTGAAGATACCAGAGGATATTGCATCTCTGAAAGCTGCTCTGGCCGCAGCTGAATCTAGAGCGGATGCCTCAAAGAAAGCTGAGAAGAAAGCCTTGGATGCGTTGAAGATCATGGAGGCTAAATCACAGGATATGGCAAAGAACACACGAGAAGCCTTGTCGAAATTGGAAGCTGCGAAAAAAACATTTCGTAAAGAGAAACAAGAGGGCATTGATCTCGCTGTGCAGGTTGAAACAATTTCACAGTCTGCAATTCAGAAAGTAACAGCGCGGATAACAGAGGAGGCGAAGTTGAAAGTTTCTGCCGCTGAAACTTCCGCGGCTGCAGCTATTCTGGGGCTTGAAGAAAGATTACAGCGAGCAGCAGATGAAACCGCCTCAGCTGTTTCCGTGCAAAGTCATGTGGCTATTGATGAAGCAAGGGAAATGGCTAGATCTGCCAAAGCTCAGGCTGGAAAATTTGAAGCTATCTTGAATGAACAAGTGAAAGCCTTGAATGAATTGGCAGAAGCTGAGGCGAAGGTGTTATTACTGGAAGAGGCTCTTCTTGCTGCGCGTCAACAGTTGCAAGTTGAAAACGGAGAAACCGAGCGTGTCCGCATTGAGCTTGACACTGCTAAAAGATTTGTTCAGATTGCAACAGCTAAGATTGTTGCAGCGGAAAGAACGTTATTGGATATCAAAAAGTCTGCTGAAGAAGCAGCGGAAGAACGTGAGGGAAGTGCTCTACGTGCAATTGATGCGGTGAAGACGGCAGCGAAGGTAAGGCAAGAGGCTGATAAAGTCGCTTTTCAAGCAGAGGCAGATGCTCTTCGAAGTGCAAACGCTACATCTCACAAAGCTAGCGAAGCTCGCAGACTTGTCGACAAGTCCAGGTAAAGCATTTTTTGTTTGCTTTTTACTGTCTTCATCAGCTCGGCACTGTTTTCCAAAACGAATATTGATTACAAACTGCATTCCCGCACTTCGGCAGATATGAATTACTAGAGAGATCATTGCTGGGTGTGGAGAGTGCCGCGGCTGCTTGGAAGGACAGAGCGCTCATGGCTGAGGAGGCATTGAGGCTGGCAAGAATCAATGGAGCTGAAACCGATGCTAGCAATTCGACGATTGGCCAAATTCCCAACGTAGGTCGTCTGGAACTGCTTCCTAGCAGTGATTCACGAATCAAGGACCTTCTTGAAAATGGCCCTAGACTGGAAACACCAGACTGGATGAAACGGCGTCTTCAGACAGGGCTGCAACCTTTGCCACCGATGCAACCTTCTTCACTAACCGCCGACATTGACGCTATGATTCCTCTACAACTTCCTACCCTGGAGGAAGTCTGGGATGTTGCGAAATCAAAGGTAAAGGAGGATGACAAATTCACTGCTCGAGCAGCAGAGAAAGAGGCCCTCGACTTGCAAAGAAACGCCCTAGAGAGGGCTCTCCAGACGAAGTCTATGAAGGGTCTAGTGAGATATCCTGAAGACACGGAAGAAAAATTAGGTCAGATGCAGAACGTTGGCCTAAATTCATTCCACCACTCCGCTGCAATGACTTTGAAAATCTACATTCTCTTACTAAGACTTTGTCTCTGAGGTTCTGACTGTAGAAAACTGCTACTTCTTTGCATGTGTGCAGAATCTGGTACAGGAACTGGACGTGAGATTGTGGTATGTTTTAGGAAGTAGAGGAGGATGAATTCTTGATCTCGAAATGCAGTTCATCTCTTTGAAACATGCTTTCGGTAGCTTCGTCTACTTGGGTTCTATGGATTTGAATAGCGTGTATTGTCGTCTTGACCTATCGTCTCTCTTTTGCCCTAAGCAGTGGTCTAGTCATCTGCTTTGATAACATCGTGAGTTGATTCTAATGCCAGTTTCAAGGATTCAACTGGGAGAGCTGGAGACGACACTGGTGGATGGAGATGTCAGTGAAGGCCGCAGATCTTTCCAAATGCGGAATAACAACCGTCTGGCTTCCTCCCCCGACACATTCAGTCGCCCCGCAAGGTAGCTAATCGCCAATCAGTCACTGCCTGTGTCACTGCTGCCGAATAGAAGAAGCTGCAAAAATGTACTCTACACTCCTGCCTTTAAATGTCGATTTCCTTGAGAAATACTGTAGATGTCGACGAGAAACTCTTAATTCAAGAAGCTACCAAAACTTACTCTGTGCTTCTGCCTTCTTGTCGATTGCCTTGAAAAATACTTAGATGCCGATTCGAAGCTCTGCCTTTTGTACAAAACCAACAATTTAGCGAGGCAGAGATTCTAATCTGTCGGAGGATCACCGCAGGGTACATGCCAGGAGATCTTTACGACTTAAACTCAGCTTATGGAAAATCTGAGGAACTGAAACAATGTATAAACGAGCTGCATAAGAACAACCTTCTTGTAAGTTGGAACAGATCCTTTCGGACTATATTCGTTCTCACTTTTTTCCCATTCCTTTTATGTGAAACACCCAGTGTCTCCTACTCTACTTTATGATTCCGAAGAGTAAGTTACACTTACACTTCAGACATCTCACAGAATATTTTCGCGCTGCAGGTTCTTGGGGACGTTGTTCTCAATCATCGCTGCGCACAGAAGCAGGTGATGCAGGGTAACCATGATGCTTTGATTACTGCATTTGTACGCTCACTTTGCATTCATGTAGCGATTGTGTAAATGAACCAAGTACTGTCTAGAGCTCCGCCTTTTAGCTTCCTTCTATTGTAGGTTAAGGCAGAACCCTCTTAACTCGCTCGGTAATTCCTAAACCATCTGAAAAGCTTTCACAATGTTGACTTTTGTGATTACCAGAGTCCTAATGGAGTCTGGAATAGATTTGGAGGGAAACTCGCTTGGGGACCAGAGGCTATTGTAAGGGATGACCCCAACTTTCAAGGGCAAGGAAACCCTAAAAGTGGTAATGATGCAGTTACCTCTTGAACCCTTTCCTTGCATCGTGTGTGACATTTCAACCTTCACAGCTAATTTGATAATAGATCCATTCGCTAATCACCGAATGTATGTAATGGGATTACTTCTAGAATCGAAAGGTTTATATGTTTTGACTGCGTCAATCCGCACAGGAGACTTTTTCCATGCTGCACCAAATATCGACCATTCCCAGAAGTTTGTTCGTAAGGATATCATTGAGTGGATGAGGTGGCTACGCGTTGATTTTGGTTTCGATGGATGGCGGCTCGACTTTGTGAGGTACTGACGTAGCAAAAGCTACGCCTTTGCCATTGGCATGATTTGTGGAATGAGAAGCCTTTCGTATTTCTGGTTATTCTCTGTGAAGCAGCCTAATGAGTCATTGTCTCTGGAGGTCTTTGAATAGGGTTTTCTAGAATTTCTCTCCAAGAAAACACATGCAGTATAAAAGAACTCAATATCTGATCATTTCCCAATTTCCTTGTCCCCTAACAACGACAAACACTTTCTTGTATGTGATTGGTATAGGGGTTTCTGGGGTGGATTCGTAAAGGAGTACATCGAAGCAACGAAGCCTGCATTTGCAATTGGAGAGTACTGGGATAGTCTGGCCTATGAGGGTGGACAAGTGAGCTACAACCAAGGTTCAGTATTTAAACCCTTTGAAATTGATTCATAACCACACAAAACAATATGTTGAATTTTAGCACTAGACAATTGTTAGTTCTGTGAACTCTTCGCCATCATTAATCCTGCAGATTGTCACATAGTCCTTGGGCTGTCGCTCAACGTCAGTGATGGTATGGATGCAGATGCTCATAGGCAAAGAATAGTGAACTGGATCAATGCCGCTGGTGGTTCATCTTCAGCGTTTGACGTGACAACAAAGGTTAGTGACAGGAGCCCCATTCCTATTATTTCTGGATTGATCCAGCTGTAAAGTTGCAAGCCAATGGATGTATTGGAGCTTTACCCCTGATATTGCATCATTACATGGACTGCACCTCTAGTTTTGAAGTTTCGAGTCCCTTTTGTAGAGCGTTCAAATTCATTGCTTTGCGATTAGAACACCTTATTGTTCAGCTTTCAATTTGAACTCCAGTCATTGCCTGTCCATTTGACAGGGCATATTGCACTCAGCACTCCATGGTGAATTCTGGAGATTGATAGATCCTCAAGGGAAACCACCTGGAGTGATGGGATGGTGGCCTTCTCGTGCAGTCACGTTCCTTGAGAACCATGATACTGGATCGACCCAGGTATACGCCTTGTCTACCTGTCTATGAGATGCTTAGGCTTTAGGCTAACTCGGATTGTAATTGTGTTGATGGAAAAATTTATGCTTCAGTGCTGCATACCAGTGCGGGCATGGCGTTGACATTGCCATACGTTTTCTTTTTTCAGGGTCATTGGCCATTCCCTCGTGATAAGCTGATGATGGGATATGCGTATATCTTGACGCACCCTGGCACTGTAAGTGCAAGCTACCGTAACTTTGTTAACGAACCTTACAAAGCCGTAAGGGTGATTATGTTTTTGAAGTAAACGAATCGTCAGAGTATTGTTTCCAAGATTGCTAGCGCACAGTAATCCAGAGTCTCTTGATCCTACTAAATTGTTTACTACTGAAGTTTTATGTGTTTCTGTTTGCTTTGCAGCCTGTGATTTTCTACGACCACTTCTATGACTTCGGTCTGCATGATCAAATAACGGAACTCATTGCTGTGAGGACCCGAACTGGTGTGCATTGCCGGAGTCCAGTGAAAATATTTCAAGCAAATTTTGATGGCTATGTTGCTCAAATAGGCAAGAACCTAGTCATGAAAATTGGGCATCTTGATTGGAATCCTTCGAAGCAGAACGACCTGACAGGGAGCTGGAATCGATGTACAGACAAGGGTGAGTATCAGCTCTGGGAGAGGCGGTAACAAGAATGCGCTACTTATCTCCCATCTTCCTAGTGCTCATGATGGCGTAACATGCAGTATGTAAAAACATTCTTCCTCTGCCAACGCAGAATGTTTTATCTCATAGCTTCATCATTGTCTATATCTTTGGGTCTCAGAAAAGATTATATTTACGTAGGGAATGCAACAAAAGTGGCCACAAGTAATAGCGTCAGCTGGATACTGTTTTGAAAAACAAAATTTAGCAATTTATTTGCAGCTTAACCCACATTTGTAGGGAAGGCAAATACTTCTGCATCAACATTTTTCACCAATTTAATATAATTGTAAATTATGGGTTAGTTTACAGAAAGCACACCCTTTGTGAAGATGCCGGTGCCCATAAGCTTCAGATCTATAAGCCCCTGTGAACCAAATCAAGAAAACTACTTATAGGTACACTAGTCGCTCCCTATTCACTGGGTTAAACATGATATTTTGGTGCACGTTGCCAGTGCCGTGTAAGCTTACTATTTCTGTACCGCCATGCATATGGTACAGAAAACCAAGGTGACATCGATGTGACATTTGTTGGTTTTGGAAGCAATTTCTCATCAATTTTACGACACTCAAAGGATCGTCATTTTTCTTTAAAAACTTTCTGGGCTTCACATTTCAATACATTCATGTATTCAACGAACTCTTTCACCAGATTTTTTAACAAGTTCCATCCCCTTGATTCTCCATTCCGTAGCTCCAAGAACATGGATATAGGAATAAACACCAAGAAGGAACATACGGAATAGCGTAACCTCTGTGACAAAAGGGTAATCGTCAACAACGATCCATTCCTATACTGCAAGTTCACACTCAAATACATCCATAATTCCCAACCCAGAAATTGAGCAGCAAACATAGCGAGTCCAATTATTCGAAAATGATTAGGGATATCATGTGCAATTTGGATATTACCTGTAACATGTCATATTCAGTTTGTCACCACCAAAAACATCTAGCACAAAGAGCTGAGAGAATGTAGGCCAAATCAATGTCCACATATACAACCAAGGGTCCCATGAACTAATTCCAGAGCACGTTCTAGATGCTAAAATCAAGTCCTAGTCTGACCTGCTCTAATTTGCAACTTACCCGCATGAAATTATGCACCTGACAAATACATTGACTACAGGAAGGAAACAGTCCTACACAATTATCTTTTCTTCTCGCACCCAGAGCAGGTGAACACGTATTTTCACAGCTTCAATTTTGCAGATATTAGTACAGTAACATGAGACCTTGAAACTCCTGTTCTCTTTTGCACCAACAAAGTGGGCTTCTCCCCGCTGAATCACGTGAAGCACTGCTGTACTCTGAGCAACTTCCACTGGGTTAGCATGGGTTCTCAATGAGTCGAGTAAAAGACCTCAAAGAGGAACAGCAGGCTTTGTTTGCGACTGCTCATCCGACTCAACAGGAGTTGGAGGTGATGCAGACACTCTTGGACTCGGAGCTGAATCATCAGCGGGGTATGGTGGGGGTGGGAAATAGCCTTCGGAGGTGGAACTAGGCGAACTTGTTCGTGGTGATTTCTGGTCGCCTGAGCTTAAGGTAGCCACTCTCTCGAACGTCTTCTGACCCACTTCCTCGGCAGTTTTTGCAACCTTGGCATACGCACCCGCTACCCAAGATGTTCCTGTGAGAATGTACCTGTTCTTTGCAATAGCCGAACCTGCCGCGTTGAGCTTCTGTTCAGTAGCCTGGACAGCAGCCCGAGCCTTATCGGCAACGTGGTACTTTTCATCCACGGCCTTCACCTGCTGGTTGATGGCTGCAGTGCCAGCACTGAATTTCTGCGTGATGCCAATCTTGTTGTCGATTGAAACAACCTTGGCCTGGGCATTTGCTGCTAGTTGCGATGCATTGGCGGTCAGCTGGTGCTTATCATCAAAAGACTTAGCCTTCGACATAGTATTGGTATGGAGAATATAACCCTTTTCCAGCATGTTTTGAAAGGCTTCCTGAGCGCTCTTAGTGACGGGCTTGACGGGCGTGACTTCCTGGACACGGAAAAAGGTACGAGCATATCGGTCATATCACTGCGTCTCACTAAGAGACTGGAAAGTAACTGCTATTAGAGAAGCAAGATGCTTACTGCCTCGTTCATTCTTGATATAATTACAATCTAGGTGCGGGATAGAGCAGACCCAAAACGAGAAGTAGAACATGACGGTCATGGCACTGAAGGACAAACTTTCAGCGGGTAAAACCACTGAATTCAAGGATTAAACCAGCAACCTCCCTGAATCTTTAGAACGAACGAGTTCAAACATGACTGCCCTACTCATGGCATTTAGTGTAGCTAACAGAATATTGTTACATGGGCACTATTTTCCATTGTGAATGTATGTCAAAATAGAGCACCCCATCAATTTAACTTCACGTTATCGCAACATTGATCTACTATTCTATTAAATTAACATTAACTTAATGATCTAACGGATAGTTCTCTTGAGATGAGTCTTCTAACCAACAAAGAAGCACTAATATCATACGAGTTAATGACCCTCTAATATATAAGTAGGAAAAAAAGCTATCACCCAGTGTAACTTCGTTCTAGTAGTGACTCCAACAACAGAGTTAAGATATATGAAATACAGACAAATGCTTTCAAAGAGCATACCGTAGATTCGGAAGAACCCGCGTCCAGAGAGATGGTATCAACACTTCTTGCAAGGCGCTCCGACTCATCTGCAGGTGCAATAGTGACGGCCTGATCCACAACTGTGGCTCCCTGCCAATGCAGAAATCCGTTATTGTTTGAACCAAATTCAAAACGAACGTTACATCCATAGCTGGTTCGCTGTAATCAGATTCAGAGACTGCCGTGGACGTTTTAAAAAAAAAAAACCCACCAAGAAACCATGGATGCATGTTAACTTTCAAGACTTACGGATAGCAGAAGAGCTGTCTCTAGAGCCTGCGCCTCCTTGAACGTCACAAAGGCCGTCTGAGACAATTCACCATCCCTGCAGAGGCATAAATAAAAAAATTAGAGCTCCAAAGAGAACCCTAAGAGAGGATCAAAACTCATTTTCATCATTCTCAAATCTACTCCTACATCTCGGATTGAAACATAATTAGGTTCGTAGGGCATATTATTTGCTCTGACAGCGAGATCCTGTACGTACAGGTCGATCAACCCTCTGGATTTTGCCAATTCTACCAAGCCCAGATTTCGAAGCTATCGAAATCATCGTCGGATCATGTCCCATATAATCAGAGAAAGCACATTCAACTAACGCCATTTTCGGAGCTCGACCGTCAAGATACGATCCATTCAACAGAGTAAAACGATCGACACTCACTTGTGAAGCTCGATATGCTCAATCTCCCCGGAAAAGGAGAAGAAATCCTGAATGTCGTGCTCGGTCGCTTTCGGCGACACGTTACTCACTCGAACGGTATGAACCTCTCCCACCGTCTGTCTCCAATCAACCCACCCACACGCATCAATCAATCAATCAATCAGCCCCCGCGATCTCATCGCAAAACCCTAATCACTCCCTCTCACCTGTCCTCTGCTCCCAAACCCCAAGAATCTCACTCCATCTTCCAAACCCGCAAACGAATCCCGCCCATTCTCATTCCAAGACCAATCTGAACGAAGAGCAAGTCCCCCTGCAACAAAATCTTCAAAGAAAAGGTGGTGTGCTGAAAGCAACAACAGCAGGAGCAGCAGCCCGAGCTGAGCCATATGAGAGCAGCATCAAGACAAGGACGTGCCAAAAGACGAGGCAGTGGTGATGCACGTACCGCCATGGAGACTGATGAGAGGAGCGATCGCAGAGGTTGCAAAAACGAAATGCAAGAAGCAGTGGGAAGCAAGACTAGTGAGAGAACGAGAGGGAGGGAGGGCGATGAAGGAAGCCACAGGAAGAGCGTAAGTTACTCTAGTTGGTGCACTGATGGGCGTGTGGTGTTTAGGCACCGAAATTTGGAAGAAGTAAAGTTAAACTCGTAGTTTCCTTGTTCTTTCTTGGGAGTTGGGACCCAACCAATGTTCAGTCGGTTAGTTCATTGTTAGCCGGTGCCTTTGGGAAAATAACCTGTTGGAGTAGATGTCCTCAACTACCGACATTTCTCCAAAATACAATGAATTTTTACAATTATGAAAAAGCTATGATTCAAGCTTTCTCTACATTTGGTGGCTCCTCCTACCTCACCGCTTTCTTCTTTCCAAAGCTCAACTCCCCACGATGGATTCTACCCCTGGAAAGCGAGATCAAAGTTCAAGCTAGAAGTCATCAAAATAAAACTTTTTTTTTGTAATCGTATAATTCCTTCAAAAATAATGCTTTTTCAATCAAATAATTTATGTTCTCTTTCCTAATCACTCAACTACCAAAGTTCAAATTTCAGCAAGAAAGACATATTTTGGGTGGAGATATTTAGGATTATTTGAAGAATGTTGCTTTCTGAGGACATCTATATTAATATTGTTAACCCTTAAACGCCTCATTTCTTTTTTGAATTTTTTCGCATTTTTGCTTGTATCTTTGTACACAAATATCATTTACTAGAATTTCAAGAATTCAGTCATTAAGGAAGGTTGTCTTTTCTAGATTCAAGTGTTATACTAGATGAATAAGAAGTTAGTTGGACTACACAGTGCCTTGAAGCCCTCCATTCATCATTCAAAAAATGGATGTCGGGGCGCTGCAAAGAACCAACACTAAAGGGGTCCCTTTTCCTTCTACAAGAAGTGGCAACCACCCAGTATGGCACCTTTCCAACTAGCCAATTTCTTGCAACTTTCCACTCATCCAATAAAAGTAACTCTACAAAATATAACTAAAGTCTTTCCCAAGCATCTAGAAAGGCATTATCCCTCCTTGAAGGGAGAATGCTTGAAGCTAGTTAACAATGCTATGTGGTGGTTCTACATCTCAAAGTTCAGGACCGATGAATTATTAGCAATTATCATGTAGTTACTATTGTTTCATGGGTGCGTACGTTAGTTTGCAAATTATCGCATCGTTACGATGCACACGATTACTGCAAAGAAATGGCACTACTTTGTAATTTATATTTACATTCTTTATCGTGCATTTTTTGTGCATTGAAGGACACGGAAAATCCATGACAACAATGTCACTGGAGTCATCACTGCAATAAGGCTTATTAACTGGTATCAATATTCCAAAAAGTATTGTCAATGTTCAATTATGATCACCATTCTAATTTTTTAAAAATTCTTACAAAATTTCTAGCATTTTGAACTAAATCCATCATTTTTACAGGCCATCAAATTTAAGCTTGAAACAAATCCATCAATAAGCTACCAAGAAACTTGATAGCATAGTGAAAAAATTACTTCATTGTAGCTTGAATTGATTCCATGACTAGGCCACCAAGAAACTTGGTAACATAGTGATGGAATCTCTTCATTGGCAATTGGTGAGAGTCTAGGGTGGAGAGGCCCTCTTTATCCTAAAATCCACTCTATGAACACTCAAAAGATATGGGATAACTTGAAGATGAGAGCTTGACTTCTCATAGTCAAGAAGTTTTGAAAATGTAAAAATCGTATTCAAAGTAGAAATTCAGACCTCAGTTTGGCATAGTAGAATACCTTTTTCTTAAAAACTTCGAACTAATAAAAGTTGGTAAATGAATCTAGATTTCATCTCCAAAAATCCGTTTGAGATTTAGAGCCACCAGTCAAAAGTTATGGACAAAACTCAAAGGCAATGTTTGAAAATGTCAAAAAAATGTCCCTTCCAAGCCGTCTTTGAACTTTGTCCATAACTTTTGACTGGAGACTTTAAATCTCAAACGGATTTTTGGAGATGAAAGCTATCTTAATTTAACAACTTTTTTTAGTTCAAAGTTTTTTGAAAAAAATTATTCTACTATGCCTAAATGAGGTCTGAATTTCTACTTTGAACACAATTCCCGATTTTCAATTGACTTAGTATTAAAATTGTGAAAAATAAAAAAATGCAATGTTAATACAATAATTATGCATGGACATGATTTTGTATGATTATTGCACTAACTTTATATGTCTTAGAAAAGCACTAATGCTGCACGAAGTTAGTCGCCCATCACTAAACCACTGAAGTCATACATATTTTGTCATGTATAGTTATCGTGCAACTTTAGCACTTCAAACTCAAATATGAATGACATGCCTCAACTGCATGGTATTAATGAATGTCAATATTGTGTTGTAACAATGTTTCCAAATGAATGAATGTAACATGAAAGCAATGCTCGACGATAATCGTACGATTATTGTGGACAATTCATGACAGAGGAACTTTGTGATGTAAAACTAAACAAAAGAAAATTGATACGACTAACAACTAAGGTAGGAGGTCCATAATGCACCCATCTAAAAGCTAAAACCTGAATTTGTTGAGCTAAAACTTCTTGAAATATTTTTTAGTAAATTTTCTTTGAAAGACAAATGGAATTGGCATCTAACCCAAGTTGTTTCATATTTTTTAGAGCTATGTAGAATTCATTATGAATTTTTGAAGTTGAAATGGCATAGGGCTCTAAAATTGCCCACCTCCTCAAATCTACACTATTAGTTGCACTTTGTTGGTACAACAGAAAAGCAACATGTGCAAACAATGTACATTTGAGGAGGTGGATAATTCTAGAGCTTGAGCACTTTTTAAAACCTCCTACCTTAATAAGTGTGCAAAAACAGAAGGTAGATATGTAGCTACCGCTTTCATAAAATTGTCAAATTTTAGCTACTTGCCATTTTGAATTCAAGGTTATTTAATGCATGGATTGTCAGAGGCGGATATGTTCTAAGACAATTTGGATATCACTTTAGGATTGGCCGTTGAAGGACTTGGAGTGCTTGGACAAGATAGGGGCGAGTACAACTTAAGGGTTGGTTGTGGCGGCTAGGCCTTGTTCCGTCATTTGTGTCTACTAGTGTAATGAAATTTGAATTTTGGTCTTTGAAAGAGGATTGCAACCTTTGCAATTTGAAATTAAAAGAAAATGGCCCGTGAGAAATTGTTATTAAAAGAAATGAACTAAGAGATTTTGATAAGGAATGGATGCAATTGGTGCCCTTGGAAAAAAAACCCATCTTTTTATGCAAAGACAAGACAAATTACCGGGGTAGCTCCGAAACTTCCTAAATGCTAGATTAGACCGCCAAAGGTGTCATATTCAAGCATCTACAAATTATTTTTGTGAAATTATTTGAGTTTTAGGTTTGGAAAGAGGACTATTTTTAAGGAATTATCCTCAAGTTTAGAGTGAAATTCTTGTATAAATGGTCCTTGTGGGAAATAAAGATCTTGCAAGGAATTTCTCAAAATATCATTTCAAATTTGGATGGATTATGAATTTTTTCTACCAATAGGAGATTTTTTTTTAAATTTGTAACTAGGGGGGGGGGAGTTTTTATAATCTCATCATAGAAGGTCTTTACGTTCTTTTTTATAAATTATTTCTAGGGTGATAGTATTTTCATTAGAGTTGGATTTTTATCTTGTAAAGTAAAATCAGAAAGCCACATGACTTTCTTGGTTAGATTGAAGATACGCGAAGTTACTGTTGACTTAAAGTCTATGGCATTAAAATAAACCAAATTGGCATATCCTGGACTTGCATTTCCTAGAATGGCTTTGGAGAATACTTTCCAAATATCAATGTCTGTACAAGGACCTATTTGAAATTTATGGATGTACAAAAATCAAACTTTTAAGTTTCAAACATCAAAATCCAAGATCTTAAATTGGACATTATTTGTAGCAAAGAAAGTAGCAAAGCCCTAGTATCATTATAGAATTTTATAGATTTTTCTCTTCAAGCTTTTTGTAACACTGTAATAAAAAATATTCCTTCCTAAGATCCTTAGAGATTGATTTTAAACATTGCATAAAGATTTTTGATAATTATAAAATAGGATTTTTAATTAAAGTGACCATTGATACTATACTATTATAATGAGAACCTCGTGAGTAAGGTGTCAATGCCTTTGATGAATATACTTAGATTAAATTGAACTTTTAGATTGTTATTTTCTGAGACATATGATTAAGATTTAGTTTTCACAATAAAAGTCACATGAATGTGGAAAGATGTGAAAAATTTACTTGTTGTACAACTCTTTTGAGCAATGCATTCTATTGATATGATGTAAATATGTAAGATTCCAAAATTAAATTCATCTTAATCAAAGTATGGTATATATATTGATACATATACACATATTTAAGAAAAATTTGTATATGCATTTTGGGCTCCTCATTCTATTCGTTGCACTCAATTGTTAATATTTTTTGATGTGATGTAGACATGTGCATTTGCTACAATACAAAATTTGCAAAATTTCAGAGAAATGAAGGAAAATCTATGAATGCAAAAAATCCCCCGAAATATATTTGCAAATGGGTATAGCAAGAAGTGTAGGGAACCAATGCATTTCATTTTTAGTGTGTGCCATAAGGCTATCAAAATATGGTGGAAAATGAGCAATCTGAGGCTCTCATTTCTTGGTTTAGAAAAAATAGAATGAATGGTGTGCTACATTGTTGGACAAATGTAAGACAACAATGATCTCTACCAATGTTTCATCATTCTTTTCAAGGTGAGTTTAGAATTTGTGAAATGTATTACATTTGAAGACTTTCCGATCACATGGTTGGTTGGCATCATATTTTGCATCATGCCTAAACATGGACCCTACAATCAACCACTGGGATATTGATCATAAATACACCCAGTGTACTTTGGGTTGGCAAGTTAGTAAAAGTTGTTTTATTTCTTAGATATTATCCAATTACAACCCTTGAACTAATTATAGAGGTTGCAAAATAGATCCAAATATTTCTACAAAAATTGCTAAATTAATACATTTTTGGTGCCCTTTGTTTTCTAAGTGCATTCAAAATCAAATAGTATTGTTTGCTTATAATCAAGCTCAAATTTCCGCTACAAGTACTTTGTTGGACAAATTTTGACTTTGAAGTCACTTCAAGGTTAAATTGCATAGATTATCTATCATTATTTTTGTTAACATCATTGATTGGTTTTCTACAAGGTGTTATGGAGTAAAATTCAATAATATTAGTATAGAGATAATCCACATTTATTTTAGTAAGTCAAAAAAAAATTTAAATTCTAATGTAGAGTTTCTAGAATTGATTTATATGTTACGGTATATGCTTGAACATTGAGGTCAATCTTTCAAATGCCTATATTTAAATTAATTGATGAAGAAAATTATGTAGAACAAATTAACTAATATGAAATATGGAAATAAAATAATATTCCAATGATTCATTTTCTATACACAAGTTTTGATGTCATAAAGAAAATGTTTGTAAGATGTCTTTGTAATTCATAGATACAAAGTCAAATAGATGAATCTGTAAATTGGGAAGTAAAACTTCAAAAATGAGTGCAAAAGAAATGAAAGCATTTGAAACATGAAAAGTGATATATTCTTCACAAATCAAAGGAATGTTTTTTATTTGAGAGTTGCATCTCTTCAATCAAACCTTTGCCTAAAGCTAAGGCCTACATAATATATCCTTTGCATTTAGGAGATAGCCTTGGTGGCTGATTTAGGAGTTCTCTCCAATGGACATTTGATTCATGTTGTTTTTTTAAAAAGGTCCAAAATTTTCTCCTTCCTTTAAATATAAATCAGGATGGATTTTATAAAAAAACATATTGATGTATTATTTTTTGGTTTATATATTTTTTAAATTTAAGCAAGAAAAACTCCATTTTATTCCTTTCAATTCATATTATGTAATTCCAATTCAGCATACCAAATTTCAGTTTAAGAAAACCAAAACTTTGTTTTGGGTGAATTTTTTATTTAATTTTCATGATTTATATGATAATTCATTGAAAAACATTGGTGACGAATTTTTTTAATTTGATTGTGGATATATGTAGGAAACTTCCATACGCACATCTTTCCTTCAACAAGCATCTCCAAAATAAGTTCACAATTCCCTCTAGAGAGATTTCCATGTCGGAGTGACAATGCCCTCAATTTTGAAAATAAATATCTTTTTGTTGTAATTAGATTTTTGCATTGTTCCTTCCTGCTATAACTAAATTTGTACATTTGAATGTAATGATACAAATCCTTTGCAAAAAACTAATTACAATAAAGAGATATTTATTTTCAAAATTGAGGGCATTATCACGTATCTTTTGGGTACTCCATTGTATAATAGATTCTTAAACAAAACCAAATTTTCCTTCAAAGTACACACAAACCTCTTTAATTTGACCCACTAGAAGATAAATGTCCCATGAGAAACACAACTTTAATCCAAAAAAGAGTTTGAAAAAACATCACACCATTACAAAAAAATATGCCACTCGAATGTTGTTTAAATTAACATGGTCTAACATAAAAATTTGAACATTACATAGAAAATGTTTTGTATATTAAAGCAAATATGAGTAGGGCTTTCTACGTGGATTTTATTTATGACATGGCAAGTGAAGTGGATATAATATGGTAGGTGAAGTGGAAAAGACATGGATTTAGGTTTTTTTGACATGTGTATTTTGCTTCTAACATGATATCACTGCAATCCTTCTCAATTGTTGTTATTGTCAACAAAGATGTGTCATGTGTAATGAATAATTCTATTATTATTAACACGTTCAATTATAATTTTCATTCCAATTAATATTTGAAATACATAGAGAAGAAGTAGATACTTTACAAGGTAAAGTAGTTGATGCCAGGCAAAAGATCCATCACAAACTTCTAAAGAATAATTGTGCAATTAGTAGAACTTCATGCCTTGTTTAATTCCTAAAGGACCATTGTCCCTTCAGGGAACAAATGAGATTTTGAGTAGGTACCTATGGTATCAATTTTTGTCCTGATTTTGTGAAACTTCTTTTGAAGATAGAAAAATTTATTAGCGTCATAAAAATATAATTTATTTCAATTGATGCTTGGGAATAAAAATTATGCCTAGATAAGCTCAAAGCAAGGGAAAAGGGGCAGCAAAAAAAATTCAAAAATTTGAATTAAATTTTTTTTCTTCATAGATTATATTTTTGTCTACATGGAAAGCTTTGACTCATTCCAATTGGATTTGTTATAAGAAAGTTATGGACAATCTTGTTTTTCGGACAATTAGAGCATCTTCTTGAAAAAATAACTTGTAGTATTCATTTCTGAATGCATTTTTACAACTTAAAAAAAAGGTTCTATATAGTTTAATTTGCTTTCTAAACCAATCTCACCACTAGAATTAGTTCATTTTAATTCCATCTTAGAGATATTAATAATTTAGATTTTCCTTCTATCTTGTACTTATTTATACTTGACAATTTTTTAAAGAATATTTTTTTTTTTTTGAATTTTTTTCCCCTAGACTCTCAATTCAATTCTCAAAACTTTGTAGTGCAAAAATGTAAAGTTAAGAAGGTTCGAAGTCAAATAATCTAGTCCCGCAATGTGTTGAAAAATTTGCGTTTTTCACTTTAAATGTAAATATCTTGCAATGTGTGCAGTCAAAATTTCTAAAAAAAATTCCATACATTTTCATACTAGTAAGGTGTAAGATCCTACATGGTTATATGACCAAAAAAAACATTTTTCAATTTTTTTAATCTTTGCTAAAGAAGTGGCAATTTTGAAAAAAAAATTGGCAAAAAAAAGGCCTTGGTCCTTTAGAGGTTAAGCATGGAAAATCAACTTTTTGCAAAATTTGTTCAAGTAGAAGAATGTAAAAAATAAAGTTAACCTTCTGCCCCAAAAATCTGTTTATGATTTGAAGCCTCAAATAAAATTTTATGAACAAAGTTAAGAGAGGGGGTATGGAAATGTGCTTCAAATCCTTCTTTGAACTTTGTCCATAGATTTTTATTGGAGCCTTGAAATAACAAAAAGATTTTTGGGTTTGAAAGCTAAGTAATTTGATTTCCCACATTTTTAACTTCGGACAAAACTTAAGAAGGCTTGTTTACCATGCTTAATTGAAGTATGAAGTTCAACTAAAAACACAACTATTGCATTTTTACTATGAGTGGTTAATTAAGCTTCCATCTTCTTCCATTATCCCATATTCTTTGAAAGCTTGTGATGCAACGATTCCCTTTATGCTCATCAAAATCATGTTGTGGTCAAGATGTCAAGGCATATTCCAACAAACATGATATATGCCTTGACATTTATCATGTTTGTTGGAACACAAGGGTATAACAAAAGCAAACGTATTCATGTCCCATATTTTGTCAAACAAATGTTGCATTATAAGAAACACAAGATATATAGACATGTCAGTACATAGACATGTTAAATTGGCCTATAATATGGACATATTAGAATAATATGTTTTGTAAAATACAACTTTCTACTAGTGACCTTTTTTACAATGACTTTTTAGAATATCCTACACCCTTGTCCCATTATTACAATCACAGTAGATCCCATTTGAAGACAAACAATACTCTCTTTGTGAATGAAGAGAGGCATATTCTTTTTCATAAAGTGGGGCTTGTTTAACCCTTCTTTTATATCTTTAATTTAGCATGATTGACCAAAGTCCAACCATTCAACATTGAAGTTATATCTGGTAATGTGAAAGAGAATTGAGGCGTTATGAGAAATAACGTCCTTGGCTAATCCCGTGACTGAGAATGTTATTTCTCAAAATGACGTTCATTTGGATTTCACATTACATAGTCCATTGTCTATCATGCATTGTCCTCTAATTCAAACCATTTGACCTATTATATGATTGTCTTCTAAGTCATCAGATTCAAGGGGTTAGAGAGTAATTCTAATGAATTCAATAAATTTAAGAATAACATAATACTACACTTGGTGATCAAGATTGGCAAAAAATATGTGTGAAAACAGACTTCAATATTCTTGGGATGCTATATTTAAAAAAAAAAATTATATGAGAAAAAAGACAAATCTTTTTCTTTTAGGCATTGCCAAATATAATTTGTCAACTTTAATTAATTATGCGGCAACAAATGCCAACCCTCACCATTGGGTATGGTGTAAGGTGGATCCCCTAGATGCGCCATTGACCCTAAACCGCCATCTTCAAATTGTGTACATCTCCCAAATCTATTATATACCTATGTGGAAGAAACTACACTAGTTTAAAACCAAACTTTGTTCCTTCATAACTTTTGCATACAATATCCAAATGCCATGTTCTTTGGTGCGTTGGAATGTCCTCTCACTTGCCAACAAGAAAATATGACCAGTCTAATAATAGTAATTAGGCACAGTGGCAAAAAGTGGCGGCTTTGGGGGTACCCAGCTTACGCCAAGATTGCCTCAGACCAGCTACGGAACCCTAATTTCAAAACCTATAGTGGAATCTATTGCTCAAGAAAACTGAGTTTCCGATGCTCAAGGGGCGGGCCGGGACAGACAGACAGCGACAACAGCAACAGACACAAACTCCCTCGTTTTCACGTTGCGACGCGACGGCCTGCGTTGTAGGGCTCCTTTTACTGGGAGCACTGTTGCCATTGCCCCAATCGGAACGCCACGCCCACATTCGATGCCCGACTTACTTGCACTCAATGCCCTGCTCGTCTATAAAAACTGTGAATTTTGTCTGTTCGCTAAAGTGAACTACTTCAATTCAATCGCACGGCTTCACTTTTATGGTCTTCACTGTCACGTGAGCTCATGAACGATCGGATCGTCGGTGTTCGGTATGCGGCATTCGGTTTAAGATTTTGGTGCTAGTGCCATCGTGCTGTTTTGCTGTTGGGTACACATTTGGTTTAGGAATTTGGCGCTAGAGGGAGTTTTGGTGCAATCGATCATCTTGCTGATTTTTTAATTGGGTACCCGTTGGTGTAGAATTTTGCTGCGATCGGGAGTTTTGGTGCAATTTTCTCGCTCCTTTTTGTTACCCCAGTTGTCATTGCGTTTCTCTGCCGAGTTGAATTTCGAGGAGGTTTAGAATGGCGACCATGCAGCTGACTGCGCAGCCGGCGACCACATCGATCCGAACCTGCCGTGTAGAGGCTTTGAGTCGTCAGTCGACAAAAGATGTTGTGCACTTCAAGAGTTTTTTCGGCGGAAAGCCGCATCACCTCCGATGGATTGCGAACCCATCCACCAAGGCACGATCTTTTCCTTTCTCTGTGACATCTTCTGCTGCCAGTACTTCCACCACCAAGGTCTCCACCTCCCCTGTGTCGCTCGAAGTCGCCGAAGAGCCCCCCATGCACCTCTTCAAGAACAAGTCCCCCTACCTCGCCACCATCAAGTCCGTGGATCGCATCGTGGGACCCAAGGCTCCAGGCGAGACTTGCCACATCGTGATCGACCACGAGGGGAACGTCCCGTACTGGGAGGGACAGAGCTATGGCATCATTCCTCCTGGTGAGAATCCCAAGAAGCCCGGCCAGCCAAATTCCGTCCGCCTCTACTCCATCGCTTCCACGAGATATGGTGACGAGTTTGACGGGAAGACGGCGAGTTTGTGCGTTCGCAGAGCGGTCTACTGGGACGCCGAGACAGGGAAAGAGGATCCTGCGAAGAAAGGCATCTGCAGCAACTTTCTGTGCGACGCCAAGGTGGGAGACAAGGTGCAAGTGGTTGGGCCGTCTGGGAAGATTCTCTTATTGCCGGAGGACGATCCCAAAGCTACGCATATCATGGTGGCCACAGGCACGGGGATTGCTCCGTACAGAGCTTACTTGCGGAGGATGTTCATGGAGAAGACGGGGTTCAAGTTTAATGGCCTGGCGTGGCTGTTCATGGGAGTGGCGAACACTGATAGCCTGCTGTACCACGAGGAATTTTCCTCGTACTTGGAGGAGCATCCCGAGAATTTCAGATACGACATTGCGTTGAGCCGGGAGCAGAAAAATGCCAAGGGGGGGAAGCTGTATGTGCAGGACAAGATGGAGGAGTACAGTGAGGAGCTTTTTAATCTGCTGGACCAGGGTGCGCATATTTACTTCTGTGGGTTGAGGGGGATGATGCCGGGCATCCAAGACATGCTCAAGAGGGTGGCGGAGTCCAGGGGCGAGAGCTGGGAGGCGAAGCTGGCCGCGTTGAAGAGGAACAAGCAGTGGCATGTGGAGGTCTATTGAGCTGTGAGCGCCTTCCTTCACGTGTTGGGAGGCTTGATTAATCCCAGCTCGACGGACAGTATCTTCACTTGCTTTTTCTTGATATCTTGTAGATAAATTAATTTGCAAAATTCGGATGACGAGACATACTTGAATTGTTCTCTGTCTGCCTTAAATCTGCTTGCATTGACCGACCCTGCAGAGTCATTTGGATTCGAAACATTCTCTGGATGTTGTTGAGGTAATCAGGTCACAGGTAGATACATAAGGTTCAAAGCTCCTAGATGAGCAGTTTTAGAAATGGCTTGTGCGCAGGCCAATATGTGTAGATTCGATGGTTTCAATTTCAGGGTCATGGTGGTAGGATTGTTGTGATTGGTGCAGTTAGTTTAACACAAGGGTGTACCACTTTGGTGGTAGCTCAAACAGAATTAACCAGCTATGATAATACTAATCAGAGCACACTATAATACGTGTGGATTGGAACCTTTTTTGTCTATCAATGTGTGACTTGGGCATGTTCGCAGTTTTTGCCGTTATCCTTTTGTGGATATACTGTATGAGCATCTCCTTCAGTAATATCTCGTGAATCGGGGCTGACAGAAGAGACTAACATAAGAATAAGTATCTGGAAAGAACTGCTCATCCTGATTCATTAAGCTTTAGTAATTTGTTGAAATAATGAATGTGTATCCCTGCAATTTAATTTCAGGTAACTGGCTGGTAGTAGTCGCAGCATTGCAGAAACTGTTTGAGCTTCTTGAATCTAAGCTTATTAGCAGCTGCTTCTTTTGCGAAGCCGGGTTTAAGTTAATTGCGATCTGCATAACCTCAAACTAAGTTGGTGAGCTTTGAAACGAACAGCTTTGGACATCTGGAACGATGCTTTTAACAGAGCCAACTCACTTAGTGAAATGGTGTTTAGTCTTGGCCTAAGGCTCAGAGATGGCCGTCGGTATTACTCCGTATTTGAGTATACAGCACAGTACAGTACACTTAACCGTCTCTAATTCCATACTCTATTTGCAGATGCTCAAATATATTGGGTTGGACAACTTTCATATTTCCAATTGTGAACATGAGATACAAGCCCTTTTACCCCAAGTCGAGGGTTGCATGCATCTCCGGCCTAAAACACTTCTTGAATACGGCAGTTTCATATGGAGCCATTTAGAGTTTCGTCAAGATTGCAGATGGAATTTAGACCCACCATTGAACAAACACAAAAATTGCAATCAACTCCTATAATTGACCATTTGTTCATGCAGTTCAAATAATGCAGGAATGGTGTAAACCAAAGCAATTTTTAATAATACTATGCTTGTTTCTCAATGAGGTCTAAATTTTTAAGTCACATACGGGCAAATTGTTACTAAACTTAGGTGAAGTTCAAGAATGACATTTGAATATTTTATATTTTATAAAATTATAGTTATTCAAGGCCAAAGTTCAATTGGTAGATCTTTTAAATTCATGCCAAAATTTCAATGTCCTTGTGTTGAACAATGTACAATGTGGTGCATTTGGTTATTGTTTAAATTCAACAAAGATTATGGTTATAAAAAATTCATCTTCTAATTTAATTGGCTACCTTGATTTAGATAATGTGAATGATCCCTTCAAAGAATTATTTCAAGACCTATTGGTAGTCCTAAGTGACACATCATCTCTAATTAGTCCCAATCTAATATGTATGGTATTCAACCACATTGGTAATTTCACAATTAATTGATAATCACAACTTCACCATGAAAAACAATCTAAGTTATTTGCAAATTGATTCTAATTGCGAAGGACATCTATTTGCACCTCCTTTGGACTCTCAATTGTTGAATCCTTGAAAACGACTACAAATGCAACCCACAATCCACTTATTTACAATTTGTGCTATTTTTGTGCATGACAATGCTAAATTGAATATTGCTTGCAATTACTCACCTAATGGAATCTCTCCGATTTTGTGAATGGAGACTATATATTAGGAGTTGATTGATGCTTTGCAATTGACAATATGATTGATAGCCTGTTTATATTCAGCTAGCTCGTTTCCTGTGGCACTGAAGCAAATATATACTTGGTGATGAGATTGTCCGTAGCATTGTTAAACAGGGCATGTGATGTCATGACATGTTTTCCTGGATACTGGACTCTTTGTTAAAGAGAAACGGAGAGAGTACTGGTGAAGCATTTTATGCACAATACTAATGGTGCCACAAGCAACCCTCCTCCTGGAGTCTACGCAAAGAAGTTGTAAAACTGTTCTTGTGAGTGGTTATTGTGCTTGAATCACAATTTGTTTTATAAATGTGTATGTATCCATTTAAAAAATATATATATTTGAGCTTTGTAGAAAGCAGGCTTTGAATTCAGGAGTTAAACAGCCTTCGTTAATTTCAATTTTGCAGGTCCGCAATGAATTTGGACACCCTGCCGGAGAATTGGCATTGTACGTGAGAACTGTTCCACCTCCTGCTGTTTGGGCGAGCCCTCCTAGGCTGCGGAGTATTGAGGTCTGTGTGCACCGAGCGAGGGGCTTAAAGAATGTGATACCACTTTGGAAGAGGTTGAGCCTGTCTGATAAATGTGTGAGGAAGATGAGACCCTACGTGGTGGCTAAAAACAATCTCAGAGATGACCCTCGAGGGATATCTCCAGTTGCTGGAAGGGGTGGCAAGGATCCCCAGTTCGACTTTGATTGGACACTTCAATGCGAAGAGGCTCTTCTTGAGAAGGAAATCAATCGGATGTTTAGCCTTGAGCTATGTCGTGGCATTTCTGACCGGGAACTAGAAAAGGACCTCCTCAATGGTACCGTCGAGGATATCATGGTTTCCAAGTTTCATACGGAACGCTAACCACAAGACAAATATGTCAGTTTTCCTGAGTAGGAATTTCTCAAACATCTGTAATAATCTTGGTTTCAACCTGGCCTCGGAAGAAGTCTGATGAAATAATGAAGTTCTCAGAGGTTTGGTCCTTTATAGTTACCCATTGTAAGGTGCATGGTTTTGATCAATCTGACTGAATTTTGTAGGTGTGCACACCGAAAGGAAAAAGTTGTGGAACAGTCATTGTGTCGGTGGCACTTGGGAAGCTCGAACGGTAGGAACAGGAGTTCTGGACATCGCCAAGCTTGCCATCATGGACGCCTAGAACTCAGTCGTCAGAGTCGACTTTCAAGAGCAATCGATCAGTTACAGAGGATTGCTAAGGCTGCTGAAAAATTCGGTGCAAAATTGGGAGATGTACTGTACATTTGAATTGAGTTGGAGATTTGAGCATTGCATCGCCTACCAATTAAGTTCGAATATGGTCACCTACGAGATAACCAACCAACCAATACCCAATATCCCGGACATACTTTAAAGAATAATAATCTCTCACATTAAAAACTCAAATTGCACACTGAGGCCGATAGTGGCAGCACGAAAACCCCTGCCAAGAAATGTCACGTTCATTTTGCGGGAGGATTATTTCCCGTAATGCCCTCGTGGCTCGTGACATCCGCGGAATCGGTGATTACGGAATTTTCACTCATGGATCACATATTTTATCCATTTGTAGACAGGCGATTGTGTTGGGCAATCCCCTCGTTGTTGGGAATGTAGAAATAAAAAAGCATTCCTCATCGGGCTTCGCCTTCCTCGTCAGCCTATTTAAGTTTAGAATTCCCTCAGCCTCGGTGATTGCCCTATACTAAGAGGGTGCAGTAAGACACTTACGTACTGTAGAGAAGGTAGACTATAATTGTGGCCAGATGGCGCTTGTACAGAACAGTGATTCGAGCGTCTAATCTCCAATATGGTCATTCAACTGTTGTAAATTAACATTGTTATTTACCTAGTACAGAGCCTCTCGGTTACACCGTTATTCTTTCCTGCCGGTCACTGGTGATGCAGTAATAGTCTACGTACGACATACTGTACCATATAGCACATGGTAACCTTTTAGTTTGGAACGCACAAAGTTATAGCCTACGGCATCCTAAGTGGAGGGTCATGGTCCCCAGAGTCTAGCTTGCTGATATACAATGAGGACTTTGGTGTGGTATATTCCTTGAGTTGCATAAATACTGTCAACAGAAGGAAAATCTTATCATAGACTTTTAAATGAATCTCTATTGCAGTCGTTAGTTAGTATGCTCAAAGAGCGACACAACGTTGGGTGTAATTCTCACTCTGTAGATGTAGCAATAAGGTGATAATCTGCAGTGGTGTCCACTCATATTCAAGCAACTGGGCCGTAAAGACCAAGAATGAAATGCACCAAGAAATGAATGTTCTGTTATGTACTCCGTAGATGGCTAAACAGCGTAGAACCGAACTCATGATCTTAATCTTGGCACTCTAGTTTCCTTCCCGGAAGGCCTTCAGTCGAAAGTGAAGATACGGAGGGTGTGTACGACTCTGTTAACTTACAAGATCTCCAAACTAGTGGACGACGTGCAGCAAAAGCTGGACTCTCTGTAAGCCGATGTCAGTCTTCAGGAAATAATTGCAAACAGTGTCGCTAGCTGGACCCGAAGCTGGTTACCGGCACCTGTAGATCCCTTTCGTTGTTCTCTTATTTCCAAACCCATAGCACGGGGGGTTTGGTCTCCAACGATTCAGCAAAATTGTAAAATAGTTTTTCAACACATGGTATTGCACACCCACCCATTAGTTTCTGGACATCTCAGAGTTGGCACCTACTGACTTCAGTGTCAGTCCAGTTAAAGCTTCAGACTTTCCAGCCTTCGATTGGGTAGGATCTGGTTTCTAAGTGATCTCAAAGACAAATGGCAGTGGGATGTCATAGCCATCACCTGTTATTCTTAAATATTACTCCGTATTCTTTTTTCTGTGCACATGGCGTGCACTGGTTTTCAATCCTTAATTCTACAACCTGTACAATGAACACGTTTTCTTTAACATTTCAAGTCCAAAAATATAGGAGATGCCGGACCTCAAAATTCTTGCTCCGTGAGTTGAAGGTATTTTCCCAAATTGTGCACAATGTGATTTTTTTTCTCTCAAAGTAGTCGCTACTTGTCGAGTCTTAGAACGCCATTCTGAAATTGCCCTCTTATTCTGTCTTTTCGAAAGGTGGAAGATTGTTCCGGAGGAATTCCGACTGCAGAGACACTCAAATCAAGCCTTCTCAATCTGCACTTGTGCCGGCAGCTTCAAATTTCAGCTTGCAGATCGTTTGGCATCGTTTAGTAGAGCTACAGCAAGACTGACACAGGATTCAACTGGAACAGTTTAATCTAAGCCTACTCCACCAAGTTATGATTTCACAGTTTTTGGACAGGAATCAGTGCCTGAAGTCTCAAATTGGATCTAAGCTTAGACGAAAGGAGGACTCGATGCGGACTGAATTGGTACTTGCTATCGTGATCTTAGTGCAGTTTGTCGAAGCTCACAACTTCAACATGAACACCGATTTTGCCTTCCCGAGCTTCACCCGAGCCGACGACGGCAACAAGTTGATCCAGGTAACACAACCAATACCTATCAAATTGCCAAGTTTCCAAATTGCTGGTCAGAATAAAATGCGCCTGTGTCTCTTTGTTCAAATAGTAAGTTTTGTTGTATTGGTGGATATTCACGACATTAGCACTATTCAAGACGTTAGAGCCTGGAATCCTAACTCAATACTCTCAGTTTCGAGAGCTTTGTGTAGTACCATGTCACAATTTTGTTGCTCTGAAGAGTGCCAACTTCAAGAAATTGGCGTCTCAAAGAGTAGTACAAATCTGGATGGACTCCTGCAAGTTTTGTACAGGAGCAAGAATGTTTGCCATTTTGAAAGGAAAACTTGGCAATTGAATGCAAAAGTGGATCCCTCAGGTGGTGAGCGACGCGAGCTACAACGCGGACTTCTCATCCTACGATCTCAACGTGCTAGGTAATATGAGTAGCCGACTTGCGTACACTTCCTGTGGTCGGATCTTGTGGCGCGACGCGCTGCGGGTGCGCGCCGGAACCCAAGTGGCTTCGTTCAGCACGTCCTTCACGTTCACGTTCGATGTGTTGGACCTCGCGACAGATCCCAGCTACTGCGGCGATGGAATTGCGTTCGCCTTCTTCCGTTCCAACAACTTCACCGAGGCCGAGTATGAGCGTCGCGGGGGAGGGTTGTGCCTGCTCGATTTTTACGACACCAGCCCTGCGAATCGCGTGTTCGCGGTGGAGTTCGACAGCTACAAAAACTGGAACTACTCCGACCCCAGCGATAGTCACATCGGCGTGGACGTCAACAGCACGAGCTTGAAGACGTTCGACCTGTGCACGTCGGAGTTTCTCGGCCTTCGGGACAACTCCTTGAACCAGTCGTGCAATTTCTACTGTGGGGTTGGCAAAGGGCAGGATTTCACGGCGTGGATTGATTATGACAGCGTCGCCGCGACGCTGGGGGTTCGGTTCGTGGTGGGCGAGGCGGAGAAGCCGACTGATCCCGTGATAACGGTTAAGAATCTGACGCTTCAGGGCGTTTTGGATGAGGATATGTTTGTGGGGTTGACGGGGAGCACGGGGAGGTCGCGACGGATTCACAGGATTAAAGCGTGGAATTTCACCAGTAGCGGCTTGGTGATCAGCGTTGCAGAGAATCGGAATACGAAGGCGTTGATTAGGGGCGCCTTGGTTGCAACTGGCGTGGTCGCCATCCTCGCAGGATTGCTCCTGTTCTTTTGGTGGAGTCGCTGGAGGGTTAAGAGGTCGTTAGAGAATCACGAGCTGCAACTACGTCTCGCGGAAACCTCCCGCGCGTTCACGTTTAAGGAGCTGAGCAGAACCACGAAGAATTTCAGCGAAAGCGAGCGACTTTCCAGCGGCGCATTCGGGGATGTGTACAAGGGGACGCTGCCGTCGGGAACGTTGGTGGCGGTGAAACGCATCAAAGCGAATAAAGAGTGTGGCGAGGAGAGCTTCCTCGCGGAAGCCACGAGCCTGCGACAGATCCGGCACCGGAATCTGCTGCAGCTGCGCGGGTGGAGTCATTCCAAGGAAGGGCTGCTGCTGGTTTATGACTACATGTGCAACGGCAGCTTGGATAAATGGCTGCATCCCCAGGGCGAGTTTGCGCCATTATCGTGGAAAGTGCGACGTTTCATTCTTACAGGTATGCTCCTGTTTGTGAAATCGGGTGTCTGAAATAGCCCCAATTGTGCCATTCAAGTGTCCATTTTCTTGAAATTTTCGACATTTTCACGAACATGACAACAGGGGTGGCGTCGAGCTTGGTGTATTTGCACGAGGAGTGGGTGCAATGCGTCTTGCACCGCGACATCAAGTCCAGCAACGTGATGTTGGACGCGGATTTCAACCCCTACTTGGGCGACTTCGGCCTCGCGCGCTTCGTCGACCACCACAAGTTAGAGAAGACCACATTGTTAGCAGGGACATTGGGATACATGGCGCCAGAGATGATACACACAGGAAGAGCCACAAAGGAAACGGACGTGTACGCCTTCGGGATCTTGGTGCTGGAAGTCGCGACAGGGCGGCGGCCGTTGAATCCAGCTCCATCCGATCATGAGTACTCCTTCGTGTTGATTGACAGCGTGTGGCACGCCCACGAAACCGGCCATCTCATAGAAGTGGCGGATCCCTGGTTCTTGAGGAATGATCAGAGTGTGGCTATGGCGGACGTGAGCTTCCAGTCCCATGCACTGCAAGCGCAGAGGACTGCGATCGAGCGTGTGTTGCAGGTGGGCCTGTTGTGCTGCCTCCCGAATCCGAGTGAGCGACCTTCCATGCGTGAGGTGAACCAGTGGTTTCAGGCGAATGAAAACGCGACCATGGAGGCCATGCCGTCTCTTCCGTCTGCGCAGCCCAAATTCTCCCCACGCCTTTCTTCGGCAAGCGCCAGAAATTCCTCTCCGGTTTCCAGCAGTTACCAAGCTTCGTTCTCTTCCACCAGATCCTCGCCTCGTCTTGTGCCCCGATGAGCTATCGATGTGTGTGCTGCCTCGCTGCTGCGCGACTTGCATCGCGATGCGAGGCTATAGCGGAGCGTCGACAATTCTGTGCAGATGTTTTTTTTAATAGTTTGTGAAATATGAGTAAAATAAATTTTTTTAAATTTTTAGTTCATACGACTTCGAAGTTCAGTATCTTTTCTAGTGTGAGGCAGAACGCCAGGAAACAAAATCCCTGCACACTTCATCACAGAGACCTTTTTCATGGTACCATGAATGCAATCGGGGGACGCATTGTCCAGGACACCGCAACAAACAAAACAAGTAGAATGAAAGAAACAGCCTCATTTAAGTGTACAGATGTATAGATTTGCAAATGCTCAAAAATATTGGGTTAGACAACTTTCATATTTCCATTTGTGAACATGTGACACAAGCCCCTTTTACCCCAAGTACAAGGTTGCATGAGTATCTTCAGCCTCTAAGGTAAACCAGCCTATGACAAACAAATCACCCAATGTAGACACCTAAGAAATGGTCCATTACAGTCTTGCATCAACTCATGACAGAATTGGTACTGAAACACATTGTTGGTATATCGTCACATTCTAATGCACATTTCTGATTGAACAACTTCCCCATATCAAGTTCTGAACATGCGTGATTGAATGAGAGTACATGATCTTTGACACATGTAGCCGTTTTCTGTTTCCCAATGTCTGTTTTCCTGAGTAGAAATTTCTCAAGCATCTTTATTCCTTTTAATAATCTTGGTTTCAACCTGGTCTCAGAAGAAGTCTGATGAAATGATGAAGTTCTCAAGGCTCGGTCCTCTATACCCAATGTAAGGTGCATAGTTTTGATCAAGACTGAATTTTTGTAGGTGTGCACACCGAAAGAAGAAGTTCTGGAACAGGAGGAACAGGAGTTCTGGACATAGCCAAGCTTGCCATCATGGACGCCAAAACTCAGTCGTCACAGAGTCGACGTTCAAGGGCACTCGATGAATTACTGCGGACTGCTCAGGCTGCTGTAAAATTCGGTGCAAAATTTGGAGGTGTACATTTGGATTGAGTTGGAGCTTGAAGCATTGCATCGTACCAAGTTCTAATATGGTCACCTACGAGATAACCAACCAGGCAATACCCAATATCCCGGACCACTGTCCGGGAAGTATCCTTACAGTAAACGGACCATTTCCTTCATTCTCGAACCTGGCTCGGTTTTTTTCAATTTTACTCGGAAGTCAGCCTGAGAAGTGGATTTTTTTCCGGTTGCAATCCTACATTTTGAAATTTCATTAGGCAATTTGCCGGATTTCTATATTTCCATTTGGCCATTTTCCTAAATGTGAAAAATAGAGCCGGTTTTTTGTTTTTGTAGGGGAGTTTTATTTCTATTCCCCATTTTTTTTTGATGTATCCTTGGCAGGAATTGAACCTGGCTAAGCCCCTACCAAACTAGGGCCAAGGATGTAGCCTTTGGAAAATACAAGGATCCAAAAGAGGGTCTAAGTATTTTCCGCAGGCTGGTTAGTACATTAACCCTTAAACGCCGAAGGGGACGTTTAGTGTCCGATGTCTAACAAAAGAAGTGTGTACTGAATGGGAGGAGGTCGTTTTTCATCTGTTTTTTTTGGAAAAATGAGGGTGCAGTCGTCCTGTATTATGCAAGGCCAGAAATAGCCTCATTAAATGCTTTGTTATTTTTAGGCACAGACGAATGTGAGAAGATGGCAGCAGAATTCTCTTACACGGTGTTTGGCCGCACGCTGCCTTGCTTGCAATTTGTGTGAGGGCAACATGCACTGTTGACTTGCACAACTGACGTCAATCATTTTTTAGTTAGCGGTCACCTTGTCCACGCGCTGTGACGGACAACTTCACTAATTGCATTGTCGTTCATTGGCAGTGCACCATGAACTTGGCACTGTTCCATCTCTTTCGATGTCTGGGCTGCCCTAGTGCACCATGAAGATAGATAGTGCAGGAAAAGCACAGGAACAGTGCCGTCTTCCACAGTCTGCGATGAAGTCCCACCATTCACAGACCGTATTCTCCCACAGTGACCCCCCCGGCGTTTAAGGGTTAAACATTGCAAGTCAAGACATTTCAGTACCACTAGCATTAGTTTGAAGTGCTCCGGACGAAAAAGACCCAGTACTCACACTAAGTCCACCTAAACCACTCAAATACAAAGAGGGGTTAGAATATAAAAAACGATACTTGCTATCGTTTTTCCAAAGAAGGACAGCATCACAAAGAACATCATCTATCTCATCATCCGGGCCTTCTAAAGCTATTCGCAGTATTGCCTCCAAATGTTTGCTGCCCAACCTGTTCCTCACACGAGTTTTGATTAGGTTTTGGACACTGAAAGCACGTTCACACGTGGCTGTGGAAACACATTGCACTGAAGCCAACTTAGCAAGAACAAGAAGGTTAGGGTAGCGGACTTGTAAGGAATGATTCCACGTGATCATTCTCCACAAGTCCCTAAAATTTTTGTCCCTCCATTCACTGGTGCACTGCATCTTAAAAGACAAAAACTCACGCTTGCACGCTGTAACATCAACAAGGGCAGGGAGAGTAAAACCTGCATGGGATCGATCCACACCGAAATGGGCCAACAAAGACTCTAATTCTGCAACAAAATAATTCTGCAAGCCCACTTGCCTTGATGGCATATTAGTGGGATTCAAAACTTTGAAACAAGAAATCAAATCGTTATCTTGAAATCGTACATCCAAACCTGCACAAACAGCCTCAGCAAAGCCCTCTGAAAATCTAGTGCCTCTCCTAGGTCTGTCCCTAGCCTGCACCTCTGCATTTCAAACCCATGAAACATCTTCCCTCAAATTTCAGACTGCAACCTCTTCAAATAACCCCCGTGAGGACCATATTCCGGAAGCAAGTGAAAACCATTATCTTCATTGAACGTGGCAACATTCAAGTCACAGGATTCGATTATGAAAAGCATGCGAATTTGAGCAATTTCAGACCGAATTATGCTACCAATGCTACTAACATCAACAAACTTGTTTTGGAAAACCTTGGACAACATAGCCAACAAATGCAAAATGTCAGCCAAAAAAAAAAGAACATAAATGAACTTAAATTGACCCAATTTGTACAATACCTCCTTGGCCTGGGTTGAATCTTGATCATCCATAGTTTGGAAATAACTGAGAACCAACTCCAATGAATCACACAACGTAGTAATAGCCTGCCATCTACTAAGCCAACGAATCTTGTAGTACCTTTTCATTGTTTTCTTGGCATCAAGAAGTTCTTCCTGCAAAGCTGTCAATGCATGCTTGCGTTTGCTTGATTTGCTAAAGAAGGAAGAAATTGAATTCAACAAGGAATCAATTTCAGCAGACAAAGACTTGCAATCAGGTGCTTTGGCAGCATCTAGGGCTGCTAGATTTGTGCGGTGAGCGACACAGTGACAGGAAAGGAGGAACGGGTTAGCCTGAAACTTGATTTTCGTTGCCACACCATTCTGGCTGCCGACCATGGTACTCACCCCATCGCTGCCAAATGCAACTAACTTACAGAGGTCCAGCTCCCAAGTCCGCAGATGTGAAATCAGAGTATCAAAAATGATGGTAGCATCCTTCTTGCCACCTGGTATCTGCAGCAAGCCTAAAAAGAGGGTGACGGGCAATCCTTCCTCAACAATACTTGCAAAAACCACAAGATGTCCTGTAACACTAATATTGGTTGACTCGTCTATCATAATGCCATAAAAAGGGGAGTTATGAATTCTATAGAGAATTTTCTTTTGCAGCACCACTGAAATACACCAAATCAGGTTTGCACAAGCCTTTTCATCATAATACATGCTAGTTGTGATGGGGGCCTTGACTAATTTCAGCAAAGTACACAAAGAAGAAAATTTAGCAAAGGGGAGGGACTGCTTCCCTATAAAGTATGCTGCCCGGAAAAGAATAATCAAAGCTTCATCGCATGCACGTTGGCTGTGGAGAATAGCCCTTTCCATAGTCTTCTCACCACTGCTGGAAGCCCAGCTAAGTTGCCTATGCTCATAGGATCGGGCATGGTCCAAGAAGGCTGAAACTTTGAAATTTTTTGATCCTTCTTTTGCATAGACGGAATGCCCCCCCTTCTCCATACAAATTTTGCAGAAAACTTTGTCCACTTCAGCAGAAAGTTACAGCCATTCAAATTGGGTAGTCCATTGTTCTTTCCAAAGGCCTTGTGCAAGTTCTGCTTGGGAAGGGGGGGTTTGATCTGTGCCAGATTGAGGACTGTCAGCTAATTTGGAGCTTTCACAAGTAGAAGAAGGCAAATCAGCTGAATCCATCTCACGAAATTTTGCGAAGTAATGTTCACGGAGGGATTTCTGCCTCTTCGCCATGGAACTTCACTACAAGAAAATGGGGGAAAAAATGACTTCAATAAACGACTAAAAAACAGTCTTTGTGGACACAATGACTGCAATACGACTTAGAGGCCTTGGAGTCGTTGTGGACAAGTCGTTTAGGACAACGACTACAGTCTATTATCACCATCCATTTCTACCTTGGATATAAAAATGGATGAAGTGATAAAGAAAGTTGGGCTTAAGGAAATGTCTGTAGAGCTGCCATGTGGAAAGCATCTGACATGAACCTCTAAAACATTTGACGTGGACATTTAAAATATCTGACGTGGACATCCACGTGGCCAGTCATTTTTTAGTCATTCTGAAGTTATGACTGACCCCTGATGAATCTGACGTGGACGGCCACGTAGGAAGTCGTTTTTGAGTCATTGAAAAGTCATTTTGCAGTCGTTTTGGAGTGATGTTTGTTTAGGATTTAGGTGATGTTGTCGCTGATGTCTCCAATCATTTTAAAATTAACATGACGTTTGCAAAAAGGAATGTGGGGCCCATTATTTGGGGAGTAGTCATTCTGTAGTCGCATATCAATACATTCAAAGTTTCACAACAATATACCATACATAATACACCATACACCATATACAATACATCATATACCATATACAATACACCATACATCATATACTATGTACAATACACCGTACATCATATACCATACATTGTAATTGGCATGTGTCACATGGCTTTCAAAGCCACTTAATGTGTGAGTATGAAGAAATGAAATGACAAGCCTTTTATACAAGTGGGGTGGTAGGAGGCAAGACAAACCATGTGGGATATGTAAAATGCAGGAATTGTGTTACAAGTAATATTTCAAATTTCATTTAAACATAGTAGATTAATTTTTTTTCAAAAACCTTTGAACTAAAAAAAGTTGGAAAATCAACCCCACTTTCATTTCCAAAAATCCATTTTATATTTCAAGCCTCAAATAAAAAATTATGGACAAATTTGAGAAAGAGATTGGAAAGGATATTTTCTTTTGACATTTTCTAACATCCTCTCTAAATTTTGTCTTGCCTTTTTGTATATAACCCATGGTGAAAATGTGTTGGAGATGCAAAGGAAGTGTGATTAAAGGTACGCAGATGTTTGAAAAGCACATAATGCATTACATTACACAAAGCAACGAAGCAGTAGTTGATTAGCTGCTCAGTAATCTGAGATGTTTCAGTCCATTTTGCAGTCTCAAGAAGTCATTTTGCAGTCGCATGAAGTTGTTCTGCAGTCGCAAGAAGTCATTTTGCAGTTGTAGAAAGTCATTCTGCAGTCTCAAGAAGTCATTCTACAACGACACCAAAGAAGCAATGTTGTTGTCCATGTAAGAGGAGAACGGGACTTAACGATTGCTTTTAGGACTATGAGAACACCTTCCAGCCTTTATGTTGGGACCTCAGGAATATCTATTTTGAATCATATGAAATGTCTAGAAATATTGCAAAGTTACCAACACAAATGGACCAAAATCATAGCTATTGTCCTAGTAAGAGTGTAAATGAATCTTAATGTGGACCCCAACAAAGAAAACAATAGACCCCAACAAAACAAAAAGGCCATTGGAGATGCATGATTTATAAGAGAAGAAGAGAATAATTTTTTCTTTTTAAAGAAGGTCAAAGAAATAAACTTAAAAAGATAAACAAAGAGTAGAGAAAAGAGAAAGTAAAAGAAAAGTTTTAAAACTTGGGCTTGGCGGTTACTTTTTTCACTTAATACAATGGTTTCCATTTGTTATCAAAAAAAAAAAAAAAAAAAAAAGTTTAAAAAAAATGAAGAAGAGAAGAGATAAGGGAAAAATTGAATAACAAAAAAACAATGTGGCACATAGAAATTTGTTTTTGAAAAAGGGAAGAAAATGGGGTGAAAAAATGGGGAAAAAAATGGGCACAAAATAGAAAAGGTATTAGAAAAAAAGAGGGGGGGAAAGGAAAATAAGATAGGAAATAAAAGTGGACCCAAAATTGGGGAAAAAATAGGAGGAAAAAATGGGGGAAAAAAATGGGAACGAAATAAATAATTTCCAAAAAAATTGACAGCTGAAGAATACAACAACAATAGAAAAATAGAAGAAAAGAAGAAAATAGAAAACTAATTCTTTCTCTTTTTGGAAAAAGATTTACAAATCATTTTTGTAATTGAATTATTTTTTGGAAAAGGGAGAACAAGAGATGACACAACTGCAAACCATTTTTCCCAAAAATGGGAAGGAAGACAATTGAATTAAAGGGACAAAATTTTGGAAAATTTTTTAAAAGGGAATTTTGAAAATCAAAGTGAAATGAGTAAAGAATAGCAGAAGAATATAAAGAAGAAGGCAAAACAGAAAGAGAGAATGATCTACAATTTTTTTTTAAATTGGGAATGAACTTGTCCATACAAAAGACAATGTAAAGTGTCCGGTAAAGAAGGTGGCTTTTTCTTTCCAGCTCTTTCTGTGAAAACTGCGAATGACTTCAAATGACTTCTGCGCAGTCACTTGAAAGTCGTTACGGAGTCATTCTTAAGTAGCACACAGTCACCCCTGCAGTCAACTCTTTACTTTGCTGCAACTAGGTCCCATTTGGTAGATTTCAGGGAGTCCACGTCAAAAGTTCGACGACGCAGTTGACGACAAGCTGCGGATGAAGAGTAGCGGTTGTCAACTTCTCATCCCACAGTCACGCCTGCGACTGCAGCACAACTCGGAGGCTGTGAAGCTAACGCCGTTGGTGCAATTAGGGAGCCATAGTCGTTCTCTAGTCATTGTGGACAGGAAGTCGTTTTTCCCCAGTCGCATATTGGCCCCTTTTCTTGTAGTGCTTGCTTCAATCAACATCCAAGACATCAGCAGCCATCAGGGAAGTACAAACCTCAATCGATAGTCATGCTCACATTCACCATAGCTCTAAAAACCACCCTAAACTCACCAAAGTCTTTGCCGTATATTTCTCAGCTCAAAGTATCAGAGAACAGAACTGTAGAAAGTGTCTCCCACTCCCACCAGTCTTATCCTACAAGCACAAAGTGATAAACAAGAATTTGTTAGTGAACATCAACCAACCAAAAAAATATGGAACAACCAATTAAATCAAACAAGACAGCCAAAAAAAATGTCGAATAAAATTTCTGAAACTAGCAGTTTCAAAATCTCTACACCCGGCTAAGCTACCCCCACTTGGATTATCCTTTGGTAAAACTAAAATCCTCCTTGCAAATTAAGCTTAAATCCTCACCAAACCCCAGCAAGCAGCTACAACAAATCTCAACAAGCAAGCAAATCCCTCAGCATACCAAAAACACCAGCAAGCAATCCCACTAACTATTTACCCTACACTGCAAAACTAGATATTTCCGACATTGGTGAAGCAAATTCGACTTTTAAAACCTGCAAGCAAAAGAGGAATTCCTCTAGGATTAGAAAGTGATACAATTCTAGCTATTCAAATCCGCAAATCAACTGATGGGTTAACAACAGAAGCAAGCTCTCATAAACGAGACGAGAACTCAAGTTAGCTTTTATCATCTCATTCATCAGAGTTCTACGAGATGATAAAATCAAACTTTCAGAACTAAAAACATGATGTCATAACAACACAGATCGCATACATAGCTCACCAATCGCTGAATAGTTCAAATCGGCATAGAAGACAACCCCGATCACAAAAGCAGCCCTGGTACTCAAACGAAGAAGAATGACTACATTTGAATCGGCAAAAACAACTGCAGGGTTCAAGCGAACATACCTGATTTGAAGTCACTTGCAGCGCTGGGTCGCACAAAAGGAGCAGCCAAATCCAAGAGTGGAAGAATTTCGAAGAGAACCAGATTCCGCGATTGAATTGCACAATAGGAGCGCCCCCGACGAAGAGCGGAAGAACTTCAAAAAACCCAGATTGTGCGACTGAATCGGCTACAATCAAGAAGCAGGTCCTGTGATTTCGCCAATTGCCACCCCACCTCGTAGTCTAGCAATCGCCACCCACCTTGAAGTTTGGCAATCGCCCCGCAACTCACAGTTTGGCAATCGCCCCACCAACTCGCAGTCTGCCAAAATTGAACGTCGACCAAGAACGACAACCCAAACCGCAATTCCAAAGTCCGCAAGATTTGAAATTTCAGGACAATTGCATGCCAACATGCACACAAACTCCCAATCGCGCGTCTTCCTTCAACGATCAGTAGTTCACCACATTCGCAAAATTATTTCCAAGTTCCTACCACGCTCGCAGAGCTTTACAACTCACAACCAGGGGATAATACGAGCAAACCGATCACGTGCAATGAGAGTTCACATGAAGCAAAGAGCGACAATGCATTGAAACAAATTGCTGCATGAGAGAAACCAAGGAAGTTCAATGTTTCAAACTTTCAATCGCTCCCCCAAAACCCAAAACCCTAACGTTGTGTCGTCACTGTCGTGTTGCTGTTGTCGCAGACTCGTAGTGTCACGGACTCATGGTCATGCCTCACGGAGTCACGGTCACGACGGATTGACGGCTGAGATGCAGGCAGCTTGACGGCCATGACCGGCGGTCCAAGATTCATTATCATGCCAGCTACCCCAATGGTAAAAACTTCTGCACAGTGCAGATTTTCAATTTCACAATTCACATTTACAGGTTGACAGTGAGTAAAAGTCATTCACTGCTAATGCCTTTTAACAAAGAATAATTGGTGAGTTGGTGTGAATGTGTGATAGCCTTAATGACTTGTAACTTTATAAGAATATAAGTATACTATGTACACATTAAAAAAATTTCCTAGAAAGTATATGACTAGTTGGCTGCCCGCCAATAAAAAGGTATTCACATCGGTAATTTTCCTATATATCCCTAGGACGGACGGCCAAATTGCCGAGGTTTAATTTTCCTACCTGGTCCATTTCCGAAAATATTATTTTTTCATTCGGTAACCCATCCTAAACATTTCTATGCCATTCGGAAATCTTCAAAAAATTTCGGCTAGGTTGTAACTAGATGCCGGTACTTTCCGTTTATTGTCCCGGACATACTTTGAAGAATAATAATAGACCTCTCACATTAGAAACTCAAATTGCACACTGAGGCCGATAGTGGCAGCACGGCACTGGGACGGTGCAGTTAACCTCTAAAGGACCAAGGTGCGTTTTTTGGCAACATAGCAATTTTGGGCAGCTCACTACAAATGGAGTTTTTATTTTTTTTCTTTGAAAATTTCACACAATATGTGCCCAAGGAGTAGCTTTAAGGCCCAACAATTTTCATAACTTTTGACTTCATGGTTAAAAAGTTATGAAAATTGTTGGGCCTTAAAGCTACTCCTCGGGCACATATTGTGTGAAATTTTCAAAGAAAAAAAATAAAAACTCCATTCGTACTGAGCTGCCCAAAATTGCTATGTTGCCAAAAAAAACACCTTGGTCCTTTAGGGGTTAAGACACTTACGTAGAATATAATTGTGGCCAAATGGCGCATATACAGTATGATTCGAGCTTCTAATCTCCAATATGGCCACTCAACTGTTGCATAAGCTTATATCTTGCTCGAGTAAGGTAGGAGGCTCATAAATCGACCATCTAAGGGATAATGGACCTTTGTAGAAAAATCAGTAGAGCGTAACATTTTTCACATACTTTTGGTAGAAAGAGAAATGAGAAACAATTTATTGACAATTTAGATTGTAATTTTCTGACTTAGAATGAATTAACTATGAATTTTCAAAGTGAAAGGTGCATAGGTAGCTATTGGTGCTCATAGATTGGACCAATCTTCAATCTTCAATCAGCCTTTGAATGGAGCACTTCAAACTTAAGATGTTTCTATAATTTTGGCTCTCAAAGAATGACCCACATCATGCTTTCATTTATTTTAGCCTTACATGAATGTATGTTTTATTCAAAGGGATTTAGGAACACAATTAACCCCTAAAGGCCCAAGGCTTTTTTTCTGCCAAAAAACCATCAAAACTGCCATTTCTATAGCAAGGAGTAAAAAAAAATGAAAAATGTTCTTTTTTCACATCTAACCATAGGGTCTTACACCTAACTAGTATGAGAATGTGTGGAAAAAATTTCAGAATTTTTGACCGCTCAGATTGCAAGATATCTTCGTTTAAAGTGGAAAAAACAAGTATTTCAGCACATTGCGGGACTAGATTTTTTGACTTTAAACATTTTGCACTTAAAATTTTTGCACTACAGAGTTTTGTGCTTCAAATATTTATAGTGGAGAATTGAGTTGAGAGTCTTGGGGAAAAAAAAAATTCAAAAAAACTTAATTATCATTCCTAAAAAATTTATTAAGTAGAAATAGGTACGAGATAGAAGGAAAATCTAAAACGTTAATATATTTTAGATGGAATTAAAATACACTAATCCCAGTGGTGAGATTGTTCTATCAAGTAAACTAAACCATGAGATTTTATTTTTTTTGAAAAATTGCAAAAATAGCATTTAGAAATGAATTTTACAAGTTATTTTTTTCAAGAAGATGCTCTAACTGCCCGAAAAACAAGAATGTCCATAACTTTTTCATAACAAATCCAAATGAAATGAATCAAAGCTTTCCAGATAGACAAAAATATAATCTACAAGAAAAAAAATATTAAAAAAAAAAATCAAATTTTTGCCAAATTTTTCTTGCTGCCCAGATTGCCCAATTACGAAAAAAAGTAACATATTTGGCCATAACTTTTGACTCCTATTTCCAAATGTCTTGAAGTTTAGTGCATATGAAAGATATTCCTTGCGCCCACCTTCTATTAAAATTTCAGCTTAAAATATGGATATCTCTAGTCACACGGACCTGCCCAAAATTTCTATACGGCCAAAAAACGCATGCCGGTCCTTTAAGGGTTAAAAAGCAAAAAGCCCATTGAACAAACTTTGATTCAGTTTTGAACTCTTTGCACTATTTCTACAAGGTGATTCTAATTGCCCACTTGCAATTCATGTCTCCTACCTTAGTGTCAATGTTAGGGTGAAAGCATAAAACACTTTAATTGTTTTAGCATCACATGTCAAATTGAGTATAACGTAAAACTTTTTATGTAAAACTTTCATGGATTTTGCTTGTTGCACTTGAAATTGACATTGGAGGTGAATAATACATTGCCTAGGGCAGTCTGTATTTTTGTATAATTTCTATATTTTTTATTTTTTGTTACTCAATTTCTCTAATTTGTCAAACTTTATATTCTAAGGTTTTTTATTGTGATGAATCCAAAACAATGATTATCACTTAGAAATTTGAAAGTCATATTCATCTACTATGATTGCAAGTATTTGTTGAGGGAATTTTTTTAAAAAGAAGTAAATTCCTTGTCTCCTACATAGATGCAAAGAAGACTCTTCAGTTTGTATGCACATTTCTAGACATCCAAAAACAACACTCTTCTATAAATTCTTTGGTGAAATCTGGTCTCCGTCAAGTTGTTAAAAAAAATGAATTTTATCTTTATTTTTATTTTTAACCTTTTCACTATTTTCTAACAATAATTTAAACAATAAAGCATTTATTTCCATGAGAATTCCCATTCACTTCTTTGTGCATAATTTCGGGAGAAAATTCTTTATAGGCCTCAATTTTTGGGAATACATTATTTGTAGAGCTCTACTAATTATTCACTGTTTTTTCTTCTAAATTTTTTCTTCCAAAAGCTCATAGTATTGTGATGACTACCTCCAAATTCAACAAAATCAGCAGGATGCATTTTTGTTTTCTTTATTTCCTGCAGGTCATTGGTGATGTAGTAATAGTCTAGATTTCGAGATACTCTACCATATAGCACAATCATGGTAGTAAGTTTGGAACTTACAAAGTTATTGTTGGAATACTCTGCAATCTTACAAGAGTATGAGCAAAACATAGTTTGCATTAAGAGATACATTAGCATTATAGGGCTAAGTATTTATACACGGCAACTAACCTAACTAGATGACAACACGAGGATGAACGTCCTCATCCATGAGAAGGACGGAACCCTAATTCTAACACCCCCCTTCACTCCAAGGAGTGGATTACTCATTTCTATACAGATTAGTTCCGATTTGTACAACGAGACCCTAATTGCTCACGCAGGAGAGTGTTAGTCAGATGGCACAGGAATTGCGAGCCGGGATGCAAATGGTGCGGGAGTTTGTGAATAGCATCACTCTGATGCGTTTGGTCGGGTTGGGAGTTTGGTTATTCTTCGCATTGGTTGCCCGATTGTCAAGCTGGGGCCTTGACACGATAGAGGCGCTCCTTGGGGAACCAAGCGTGGAAGGCGATCGGTATCGCGGATGCGCTCCAGGAGAGATTGTCGCTGGGACTGAAGACGAAGTCGCTGCAATTGGTGCGGAGTATCTTCGGAGAGACAATCGTCAGCGAGTTGGACGGAGGACCTCAGCAACATGATCTAGGTTTTAGGCCGTTAGAAGAGGTCACATGCCAGGTCTGTATTTCTCTTGGGGTGACTGCTCCAGAGAGGTCAATGGCTTTCGGGGCGTGCAATATAAGAGCTTCAAATCTTTAGTGGAAGCTAAAAAATACCTATTTGGTGCAGATGTATTGTAGGATTTAGAGGAAAGAATAGTGTGACTTGGGATGCTGGTCTGCAGATTGTCTCTACTGTGCAACCCCAAAGAAGTCCGATGTTGCTAAAACTTGCCTGTGCCCAACGATTTTGTAAGGCAATCAGCAGGTTGTAAATCCATATGAATATACTTCAATTTGATTTCCCCTCCAAGTACTCTTTCTCTAACAAAGTGGTAACAGATCTCAATGTGTTTGGATCGAGCATGAAAGATAGGATTTTGTGCTAATTTAAGGGCGCCTTGGTTGTCATAGTGAAGTAGAATGCTAGAGTTTGGTTTTGCAGGCATATGCGAAGGGTGTAAAGAATTTCGAGTAGAAGTTGAAGGATACTGTAATTCATGGAGAAGTCGATGCAGCCAGACAACCTCCTGGGTGCCATTGCTTAGCGCACGATACTTAGATTTGGTTGACGAGCGAGAGACAGTGAGCTGTTTCTTGCTTTGCCAAGTAATCGGTCTTTTTGCTAGGGTAAACAGGTATGTGCCCATTGAACTTCTTGTCTCGGTGTAGGAGCCCCAGTCAACGTCCGTGTAGCCAACTATAGTGATAGGAGAGTCTGATTTGTATAGGATCCCAAAATCTAGAGTTTCCTATAGGTATCTTAGAACATATTTAGCAGCATCAAAGTGACCCAGTTGTGGATTTTCCATATAGCTACTAAGTCGATTCACGGCATAAGAGATATCTGGTCTAGTAACTGTAAGAAAAATGAGTTTTCCTATAAGTCTATAGTAGTAATGAGAGTCCCCTAGTTCGGTTTTCATATCGCTAACAAGGATCTGACCTTCTAGTAGTGGAGTAGATTCAGTCTTACAGCCATCTCATGCCAAATTCCTGTAGTATGGACTGGGAATACTCATGTTGATTAATAAATATGTCGAGAAGAAAAGTTTCAAAAGATATGCCAAGATATCGTTTGATAGGTCCCAGGTCTGTCATTTCGAATTTGGTTTTGAGGAAAGCTTTGAGCCATGTAATAAGTTTGTCAAAACTTCCTGTGATAAACAAGTCGTCGACATAAAGTAGGAGAGTCAGAGTTTATCTGTCCTGATGAAGATAATACATATTGCCTTCAGCTTTGCTACGTTTCATGCCTATCCGTCATAGAGAGTTGTCGATTTTGTTGTACCAGGTGCAAGGACTTTGTTTCAGCCCGTAGAGAGATTTCAGTAGACGACACACAAGCTGCTCTTTTCCTGTAACTTTGAAGCCTGGAGGTTGACCCATATAGACTTTCTCTTTAAGAAGTCCGTTTAGGAAAGCTGTGCGGACATCCATGTGATGGATGTCCCATCGCTTGGCTGCCGCAAGTGCAATCGCGATGCATAGGGTAGCCCATTTTATCACAGGGGCAAAGGTTTCCATAAAATCAATCCCGTGTTTCTGTTCAAACCCAAGAGCTACAAGGTGAGCCTTTTTGACAGGTGGATGACCATCACTTGAAGGTTTAAGTTTGAACACCCATTTATAGGTGATTTCCTGTTTGCGTGGTGGTAATGGTTCTAATGTCCAAGTCTGATTTTTCCAAATGGAATCCATTTCTTCCTGCATGGCCTGGCGTCAACCAGGATCGGTTTTGGCTTGACGAAAGGTAATGTTGTCATGATCTATCGTGATATCTTCTGTGGTTGTTGGAGTTTTAGAAATTATACAAATGTCAAAGTCTGTTGTGGACAAACAAAGTTCGTAGCCTTCTAATCGAATACTTTGTTTCCTGGGTCTTTCAGATCTACGAAGAGCAGGTTTAGGCGGTGGTAAAAACTCGGGAGGGGGAGTAGGATTGTGAGATGGGGAGAATGGGGTTGAGGTACTATTGGTTGGATTGTAAGAAGGGGAATCTGAAGGAGAATTAGGCGGAGTAGGGACGACGGTAAGGTCGGAGTCAGATAGAATTGGTGAAGAACAAGGTAAGTTAGAAGAGATAGGTGGTGGAGAAGATGACTGGGGTAGAGGTGAGAGAAGAAGCTTGTCTAGGTAGTTTGAATCCAGTAATGGTTTAGTGATTTCTGGGGAAGGGATGCTAAAGTTCTGTTCGTCAAATCTAACGTCTTGGCTCATGATTATCTTTCGGGTTGTAAGATTATAGCATCTGTATGCTTTACTGTGCTCATCGTATCCTAGTAAAATAGCAGGTATAGCCTTAGCATCAAGCTTTTGGCGTTTACTATCTGGAATGTGGCAATAAGCGGTACATTCAATGACCCACAAATGTGTAATGTGAGGTTTTGTACCTATAAAGGCTTCTTCGGATGTGAGTAGTTTTAGGGCTTTTGTTGGGCATCTATTTTGAAGATAATTAATTGTGCGAGCTATTTCTTCCCACAATGCTTTGGGAATCTTTGTGCCAGTAACTACACTTCTAATTCCTTCTAGTAAGGTGCGGTTCTTTCTTTCCGCAATCCCGTTTTGATGCGGAGAGTAACCCGCTATAAGTTGCCTGGTGATACTGATGGCAGTACAATAGGCCTTAAAATTTGCCGATATATATTCTCCTCCACGGTCACTACGGAGGGTACCAATTTTTTGGGTAGAATTTTCTACCAAGGCTCTGAATTGTTTAAAGCAATCTAAAGCCTGAGATTTGTGAGAGATAAAGTAAAGCCATGTTTTGCGAGAGAAATCATCAATAAACGTCAAGATATATCTATTCCCAACAATAGATGTAATTGGCAAAGGGCCACAAATATTTGAATGTACTAACAGGAGAGGTTTAGTAGTGAAGGTAGTTCTAATTTTTGGTTTTCTATCTTGAGCTAGTTTTCCTAGTTGGCAGGAGGAGCAGACATGACGGAGCAACGGAATGCGAGGAGCACCAACCACTAAATTTCTAGAAGTCATATGATATAGTGATTGGTAATTCACATGACCTAGTCTTTGGTGCCAAAGATGTACCTCTGATGTTGTTGGTTGTGGTAATGACGAGCATAAACTTGTTGTTGGTGTTGCTAAGGTTTGCAGGCTCTGCAGAGATTGTTCGGGAAGCATTGTTGATCTTGAAGGTGATGCGTTAGAATACGTCTGAGGCGGAAGCGAAGAGTTGATATTAATGCTGCTAAGGTCGATAATACCAGGTCGAAAGAAAGGATTTGTGACGCGATAGAGATTATTTCTTGGATCCCGAATTGCCTATAAAAATATTGTGTTGTATTGGTCTTTGTCATATATTCGGCAAGTTTGAAATTCAAATAGTACTCAATAACCAATATCCATTAACTTACCAACTAATAGTAAGTTGGTTGTAACATCAGGTACATAAATAATGTTGTTGATAGTCTTTATTGCTCCTAAAAGATCAGTTGTCGTTACAGTGCCTTGTCTTGAGACCAGATGATGCACACCACCGACTGTTCTAATGCTAGAAATTCTAGAAGGAACAATATCACTCAGTAGATTGGGGTCTCCCGTAATATGGGAAGAGGCCCTAGAATCTAGAAACCGGTCTTGTTCGATGTTGGGGTTGAGGACAGGCGTTGAGGACTTTGCAGGAGAGAATCTCATGACTCTCGTCTGGCACGGGATCAGGTTCATCGGTGAAGGCCTTGATGCACACCGCGATGTGAGGTGGTGCATTGTCAGAGTCAGAATTGTAGTCATCTTCATAATCAGATGTTGCTTCGGTAAGATGGACCTGCTGTTGTGGCCGATTACGTTGAATATTACTCAGCTGAAGTTGCATTGCCTTGATTCGTTCTTCTAACATGAGTCTTGTGCAATCTCTTGCCATGTGTCCAGGTTTGCCGCATTTGTGGCAAAAAATGTCGGGACCAAAACTATCAATGCAAGGTTGGTGGACTTGGTGCGGAGCGTGATTGTTTGGCGCGGAACCAGAACGTTCGATTTGTGAGCTCCAATCCTGCTGATGAATGCCCGCGAGATCCATATCCTCCACAAGAGTGTCCTTTCTGAGTTCGTATAAGGTTTACCTGCTCAGTTTCTTCACGTTGGTTGTCCAAATGACGCCCATGTTCTTCTCGGAGAAGAAGTCCCTCCAGTTCAGGAAAGGTAGGTAGATGCTCACGGCCCTTTTGAATTTGTTTGAATGTCGCCCAACTTTGTGGAAGACTGTTCAAAGTGAGGTCTACTAAATCCTCATCAGCTGTAGTGATTCCTAGATTGGCTAACAGGGTAACAATCAAATTGATTTATTGCAAATGTTCCGCTATGTTCTTTCCTTCAACTAACCTGAGAGAATAGAACTATTCCTTTAACGATAATCTCCTTGCGGAGCTACGAACATCACACATCGCTCGCAAACGCTCCCAAATGAGTTGTGGGTTAGTAAGGTGGATAACACTTAAAATTATAGAATCTCTTACCAAGGCAATAATTATCCGCCCTGCTCGGAAACAAAGCTCATTTTCCTTTGTATTGTCGACAACAAGTACGGTGACGCCAACTGAGTTGGTATCTGCCGGTGCTGATGGAATAGTAACCGTTGGTGATGTGGCCGTATTGTCTGCTCCAGACATAGCTGTGCCACTAGAGAGACTCGATGAACTGCTGCCACCTGATCGATCTCTAGGTTCGACAAAATGCCACAAACCTTCTTGCATAAGAATCATCTTCACTTTGTAAGACCAAATGACGTAATTAGCTGGTCCTGCTAGTTTCATTGTCTTTGGAACATCTTTCACGCTCGGATCCATGACTCTGACGGTATCTATCGAGTGTGGTGACTACTTGCAGGGAGGCGCCGCCAGGACAACGGCTTATAACCAAGATTCAAACTAAGGTCTGCGTACTCTCAAAGCGTGCTATGACACTAAGGTACAAAACTAACTCTGAGGCGCTATGGCTCTCTGAGGATCTAATAAAACTGCTCTGATACCATGTTGGAATACTCTGCAATCTTACAAGAGTATGAGCAAAACGTAGTTTGCATTAAGAGATGCTTTAGCATTACAGGGCTAAGTATTTATACACAGCAACTAACCTAACTAGATGACAACACGAGGATGAACGTCCTCATCCATGAGAAGGACGGAACCCTAATTCTAACAGTTATAGCCTGTGGCATCCTCAGTGGAGGATCATCCCCAGATCTAGCTTGCTAATATACAATGAGGACTTTCGTGTGGTATATTCCTTGAGTTGCATAAATACTGTCAACTGAAGAAAGTAACGTCTTATCATCTTTTAAATGAATCTCTGTTGCAGTCGTTAGTTAGTCTACTCTAAGATCGACACAACATTGGGTGTAATTCTCACTCTGTAGATGTAAGAATAAGGTGATAATCTGCAGCGGTGTCCACTCAAGTTCAAGCAACTGGACCGTAAAGACCAAGAATGAGCTGCACTTTATTCTGTTATGTACTCCACAGATGGCAAAACAACGTAGAACCGAACTGAAGATTTTAACCTTGGCACTTCAGTTTCCTTCCAGGAAGGCCTTCAGTCGAAAGTGAAGATACAGAAGGTTGAACGATTCGCTTACGAGATCACCAAACCAGTGGACGATGTGCAGCAACGGCTAGACTCTCTGTGAGCCGATGACAGAGTGTCCAGGAAAATAATTGCAAACAGTGCCGCTAGCTGGACCAGCAGCTGGTTACCGACACAGATCCCATTCGTTATTCTCTTTTTTCCAACCTCATAGCACGGGGGGTTCGGTCTCCAATAATTCAACAAAAGTGTAAAATAATCTGTCAACATGCACATGAATTCCTGGGCATCTCGGAGCTGGCTCCTACTGACTTCTGTGCCAGTCCAGATATACAGTAGCTTCAGACTTTCTAGTCTTCGATTGGGAAGATTCTGGTTTCTTAGTGATCTCAAAGACAAATGGCTGTCGGGGATGTCATAGCCATCACCTGCTATTCTTTTAGTTCTTCTTACTGTGGCCTACATTGGTTTTTAATCCTTAATTTTACATCATGTATAATGACAACGTTTTCTTTAACATTTCAAGTCCAAATTAGTAGGGGGTGACGGACCTCACGATTCTTGCTCCGTGAGTTCCAGTTATGTTCCGAAATTGTGCACAATGTGATTTTATTCTCTCTCAAAGTAGTCGCTACTTGTCGACTAGTCTTAGAACTCCAATTGATCTGAAATTGCCTTCTTTTGCTGTCCTCCTTAGAACATACCTCCATTTTCCTACATGAAGATAGAAAACCACCTGTAGAAAAAACTTTCAGCCAAACGTAATTATCTTTATGTAAATTACGTAGAATTCATAGAAGAAGAGTGTAGTGAGTAGAAGTCAATTATATCAATTGTAAAGTAACTAAACCTTTCAATTGCTTCTGAACAGTTTCTGCTGCAGTGGGAATGGAGTCTAAAATTTGCCTAATTATTCATCTGACTGTTTATTGATATGATTGCAAGTTGGGACTTGACACAGAAAGGAGACGCCCGAATCTAGCCGAAGAGGTGGAAAGATTGTCCCGGAGGAATTCTGACTGCAGAGCCACTCAAGCCAAGCTTTTCAATCTCCACTTGTGCCGGCAGCTTCAAAATTCAGCATGCATATCGTTTGGCATCGTTTAGGAGAGCTACTGCAAGACCGGCACAGGATTCGACTGGAATAATTTAATCTAAGCCTACTCCACCTAATGATCATACAATTTAATTTTTGATAGGAAGCAGTGCCTGAAGTCTCAAATTGGATCTAAACTAAAGGAGGACTCGATGTGGACTGAATTGGTACTTGCTACCGTGATCTTGGTGCAGCTTGTCGAAGCTCAGATCAACACCAACTTCGCCTTCCCGAGCTTCACCCGAGTCGACGACGGCAACAAGTTAATCCAGGTAACACAATCAATACCCATCAAATTGCCAAATTGCTAGTCATCTTAAGGTGAGCAAGTGTCTCCTTGTTCAAAATGTCAATTTTGTTGTATTGGTGGATATTCACGACATTAACACTATTCAAGACGTTAGAGCCTGGAATCCTAACTCAATACTCTCAGTTTCGAGAGCTTTGTGCAGTACCATGTCACAATTTTGTCGCTCTGAAGAGTGCCAACTTAACGAAATTGGCGTCTCAAAGAGTAGTACAAATCTGGATGGACTCCTGCAAGTTTTGTACAGGAGCAAGAATGTTTGCCATTTTGAAAGGAAAACTTGGCAATTGAATGCAAAAGTGGATCCCTCAGGTGGTGAGCGACGCGAGCTACAACGCGGACTTCTCATCCTACGATCTCAACGCGCTAGGCAACGTGAGTAGCCGACTTGCGTACACTTCCTGTGGTCGGATCTTGTGGCGCGACGCGCTGCGGGTGCGCGCCGGAACCCAAGTGGCTTCGTTCAGCACGTCCTTCACGTTCACGTTCGATGCGTTGGACCTCGAGACAGATCCCAGCTACTGCGGCGATGGAATTGCGTTCGCCTTCTTCCGTTCCAACAACTTCACCGAGGCCGAGTATGAGCGTCGCGGGGGAGGGTTGTGCCTGCTCGATTTCCACGACACCAGCCCTGCGAATCGCGTGTTCGCAGTGGAGTTCGACAGCTACAACAACAACTTGAACTACTCCGACCCCAGCGATAGTCACATCGGCGTGGACGTCAACAGCACGAGCTTGAAGACGTTCGACCTGTGCACGTCGGAGTTTCTTGGCCTTCGGAACAACTCTCTGAACCAGTCGTGCAATTTTTACTGCGGGGTTGGCAAAGGGCAGGATTTCACGGCGTGGATTGATTATGACAGCGTCGCCGCGACGCTGGGGGTTCGGTTCGTGGTGGGCGAGGCGGAGAAGCCGACTGATCCCGTGATAACGGTTAAGAATCTGACGCTTCAGGGCGTTTTGGATGAGGATATGTTTGTGGGGTTGACTGGGAGCACGGGGAGGTCGCGACGAATTCACAGGATTAAAGCGTGGAATTTCACCAGTAGCGGTTTGGTGATCAGCATTGCGGGGAATGGGAATTCGAAGGCGGCGTTGATTGGGGGCGCCTCGGCAGCAGCTGGCGTGGTCGCCATCCTCGCAGGATTGTTCCTGTTCTTTTGGTGGAGTCGCTGGAGGATTAAGAGGTCGTTAGAGAATCACGAGCTGCAACTACGTCTCGCGGAAACCTCCCGTGCGTTCACGTTTAAGGAGCTGAGCAGAACCACGAAGAATTTCAGCGAAAGCGAGCGACTTTCCAGCGGCGCATTCGGGGATGTGTACAAAGGGACGCTCCCGTCGGGAACGATGGTGGCGGTGAAACGCATCAAAGCGAATAAAGAGTGTGGCGAGGAGAGCTTCCTCGCGGAAGCCACGAGCCTGCGACAGATCCGGCACCGGAATCTGCTGCAGCTGCGTGGGTGGTGTCATTCGAAGGAAGGCCTGCTGCTGGTGTATGACTACATGTGCAACGGCAGCTTGGATAAATGGCTGCATCCCCAGGGCGAGTTTGCGCCATTATCGTGGAAAGTGCGACGTTTTATTCTTGCAGGTATGCTCCAGTTTGTGAAATCGCGTGTCTGAAATCGCCTCAATTGTGCCATTCAAGTGTCCATTTTCTTGAAATTTTCGCCATTTTCACGAACATGACGACAGGGGTGGCGTCGAGCTTGGTGTATTTGCACGAGGAGTGGGTGCAATGCGTCTTGCACCGCGACATCAAGTCCAGCAACGTGATGTTGGACGCGGATTTCAACCCCTACTTGGGCGACTTCGGCCTCGCGCGCTTCGTCGACCACCACAAGTTAGAGAAGACCACATTGTTAGCAGGGACATTGGGATACATGGCGCCAGAGATGATACACACAGGAAGAGCCACAAAGGAAACGGACGTGTACGCCTTCGGGATCTTGGTGCTGGAAGTCGCGACGGGGCGACGGCCGTTGAATCCAGCTCCATCCGATCTTGAAGACTCCCTCGTGTTGATTGACAGCGTGTGGCACGCCCACGAAACCGGCCATCTCATAGAAGTGGCGGATCCCTGGTTCTTGAGGAATCAGAGTGTGGCTATGGCGGACGCGAGCTTCCAATCCCACGCACTGCAGGCGGAGAGGGCTGCGATCGAGCGTGTGTTGCAGGTGGGCCTGTTGTGTTGCCTCCCGAATCCGAGTGAGCGACCTTCCATGCGTGTGGTGAAACAGTGGTTTCAGGCGAATGAAAATGCGATCATGGAGGTCATGCCGTCTCTTCCGTCTGCGCAGCCGCAGTCAAAATTCTCCGGGCGCCATTCTTCGGCAGGCGCCAGCAATTCCACTCCGATTTCCAGCAGTTACCAAGCTTCGTTCTCTTCCACCAGATCCTCGCCTCGTCTTGTGCCCCGATGAGCTATCGATTTATGTGCGGCCTCGCTGCTGCGCGACTTGCATTGCGGTCGTCAATTCTGTGCTAGTTTTGTATACTTTGCGAATCCGATAAATCTATCTATGTGCAACGAGCAAAAAGACGATGATGGATCATCCTACCTGTGATTGCCCATTTTGTCCTTATTATTGTCAATGTTGTACCTATCTTTGTGCCATATACTGTAGGTTTGCTCATCAAGATTTTCGTTTCATTGCTTACTGATTGACTCATATTTATTATTTAGAGATTTACAGTGTAATTTTCATGTCATTTTTCAGTCATTAAGTTTTTAGAAATCAAATTGAATTTCTGCACAGTAACCGCTCAGCAACTAAAAAATTTACTTCTACCAAGATTACTTTGAAGTTCGAACTGCCTTTGTGTCTCATTCATGGGAGTCTCAGTTGTTTGAAGAGTTGTATGTTTCAAATATGCTCTCGAGAAATACACATCTTTGTTTTTAGTGTGCACGAATTCTGTTGCCAACAATGTAGCAATTGCTTAGAAGTTTCAAAACACTCAGGATTGCAACAAACACACCTGGAGAATGTTGCGGCCTATATCGACAGACTTTTTATTGTATTAAGTGGAGTTTTACATGTACTTGGGTATAGCAAAATTGTAGCACCTTCCTGAGCGGTAAGAGGCATGCAACGGGTTCTACGAAGAAGATAACAACTTGGATTCTAGCATACATGCACACCAGAATGTACACTAAACCATATTGCAGTGTCATGAATCAATCTCCTGCTCATACGCCCACAAACCTTCAACGGTGACAGGTTTGGCTGCGTAGAATGCATGAGAGCATCCCGACAGCAACCTCAAGCAATCGTTGGCGAATGACAGAGCCTGATGATATAAAAAAATAACCAAAAATGGCACTAGTACGACATGAGCCCAATACATGATGTAAACAACTATGATATAGTTGGCAGAGAAATGTTCGAAATACAAAATCCTATGTTCTACTAAAACCTAACCTTTGCTCAATTCCGTACCATCTTACTCAAGCAGTGCTTCGAGCTTGTGATAAATAAGGCAACAACAATCCTCAATGCACTCCCTTTCCTCTTCGCCACTTCACGGGAGAGATCATTTCAGGACAAAAACTTCGCATAACTCACTTCCGAAGTCGGAAAGCAAGTCTAACCAAGTTGCAACGAAGCTCTACAGACGAAGTAAGATGGGCTAAAGCATTGTGCGTGAAAGTTGCAGCCATGTGAGGAACTTAACAGAAGCGCGCGAGACACAAGTGGGTTGAACTTACATAGAAGCACGCGAGAACAGGTTGCGAGCAAAACAATGACGCAAAAACTCCCGTTCTACTCAAAGATCTAAAACTGTCGTAGATTATAGATCCCAACTTAGCAGACTTCAGGTTACGGTACAAAGAAGTTCCCTCACTACCTTGTCTTGCGGTCTTTACTGCTTTTTAGTCTAGCAGCAACGTTTTACTCCATGCCAGCTTTCAATGTTTTCATTTCGTATTGGAATTTCAAATCATTGGAATTTGCAAGATGATACGTGAGGTTTGACGCTTGTTCTTGTCCAGTATATTTCCTCTGTAGAGGAATTTGGCTGCAAGTTCCGATTGAATATTGGCGACCTCTCGTGGTCGATTTTCCTGTTTCTGTCTCTGAATTCGAGTCCATGAATTCGATTGCGAAGAGTATTCGAGATCTTTCTGGTCGTAGCTTCAGAGCGCTTACGCCGATTCGTAGAGTGGATGTTCCTTCCGTGGGAGCCCATCTATTGTGGAGAAATGCTCAACAGGGGGTGGCAGTTGCGTGGGGAAGAGATTTGTCGACGGGTTTTTTGCTTCGAGATTTGTTGGAGGATCTCTGGAGTGCGCGAATTTCCGCATCAGGAATTAGGGGTCGAGATTTTCACGCGTCCGCTTCTCAATGGCAGTACGGCTTCATGGGAGGCGAGTTGCGGCGGCTTCCCAGGCTGCTGATTGTGCAGCCGCGGGTTCTCCCTCGTGCAATCTTGAAAGCGAAGCTGATGGAAGCGATGCGGTTGGTGGATTCGCTGGAAGAACTGAGAGGAGCGGATGCGCCCGTGAAGAAGCGGCAGCAGTCTCCCTTTGTTTTGGTTCAAAGCCCGCGGTCTAATAAACGAGTTTCTGCCGGTACTAAGCTTTCTCATCCTTTTTCTTTGAAACATTACAATGTCAGCAGGTGTCGCGGATGGACTGTGTAACATGTGCATGCGCGTCTTTTTGACCTAATTTCCCATGTTAACATTTTTTTCGATTTAGGTTACAAGAAAATACGATATTCTCGTTCTCTTGTTCTATTCAAGCAATAATTTAACCGGTTTTCAGTGTTTTTGCAATCCTTCTATGTGTACTTACAGCTTCAGAGCAGAGTGTTTAAAAGCAGAATCGAACAAAATGCGAAGTATGGCAATACAAACGTTATCGAAATCTTGTGCGAACGAGAATATTCGTTTTCCAGTAACACAAGTTTGAATCCTCGCCTCTTCTTTTTGCGCAATTTTAAAAGTCTCATATGTTGAATTCGGGGATAATGCAGGAGGCTACTTTGGAGCTGGAACGATCGAGACGGTGCGCATCCATGTGGATTTAGCAGCATCTCAGGTTTGATATCCTCATCTTCTTAAGAAGCATCGTCACGACTGAACCCTTGCTAGCGGATCTGCTGTTTCTGCTTTGCTTTGGAATCAAATGTCGATAAAATCTGTCACGTTGTCTACAGGAAGAGCTAGATGCGATATTCGTCAATGCCACTCTATCCGGAGTTCAGCAACGAAACCTCGAGGTGAGATAATCAACTAGGGTTTTAGGGTCATCAGCCCTAAACCCTAAACCCTAAACCCTTGTAACCCTTGTAACCCTTGTAACCCTTGTAATTCTGCTCCGAATTTTAGTTTTTGATCGTTATTAGCCTGACTTGGCAAATTTGTGCGCTTTTGTAGGTCGCATGGGGCAAGCCTGTCCTGGATCGCGTAGGACTTATCATTGAGATTTTTGGTGCCCACGCCCAGACCAAGGAAGCAAAACTACAGGTTTTCCTCTGGCAACTCTTTTCCAATTCAATGTATGGAATGTTGAGAGCTTGTTTACTCTGTACAGTACAACACAAATAATTAATGAGGTGAGTGTGTTTGGGTTTTTTCCATAGTATACAATCATTCCTTGAGAAAGATGGTGGTATAAGAGTTACCAGTTCATATAACAACTTGTTTCACTTCTAGACGTTTTGTTGCATTGTGATCTCTTCTCGTCCAACTAATAAATACGTGCATTGTGAAGAAAATCTCTTGTGTGGAAGGCATTGACGGGATTACAATTTTCATTCTCTTATGCCTCAGGTTGAGTTGGCAGCTCTTAATTTTCAAAAAACCCGGCTGGTTCGAGTTCGTGGGAAAGGAGGGGATCGTCTTGGGTTTGGTGCTGGTGGAGAAGCTGAGGTGGTTAGTGCTCGAGGGTATGCTCCTTGGTTCTTATAACTTTCTCTCAAGCTTCCTACGAGTTAATGAGCAATACGTGTTTCTAAGTACACTTTCCTGATTAGAGTAAGACATAATCATCTCCACAACCACAGGTACGTTAGCTGTGTTGCATTCCACTGATACTCTTAGTCTGTGTTTATTTGAACGACAACAATTGTCCCGGCTAGCTGTGAGTGCTGTGATAAATTCTAAAATGAGTTGTCTTTCAAAAGAGACTCTTTAGGACAACGACACAGTAGAGCTACCAATATTTGTGCCATTTCTGGTTGAAAACAACTAAGATGATCAAAGACACACGACTATGTCAGAGAAACGGATTTGCTGTTCGAAACAAACTGTGCTTTGTCAATGAACTATGTATGTAAATCCATATTGAAAAGGATGGTTCTACCATATTCAACTTCTGATCATTACTGCTAGTTAATTACTTGGAGGATCACTGTGTTGCACCGTCATACAGGCGAGCAAGTGGTGCAATTGGCGGAGCTGGTGAAACAGAACTTCAATTGCAACGGCGCAGGTAAGGCATCTTGGTCTGTGCACTTCTATTTGCTAGTTTGCCAACAGAATTCTCTTCGGCTATGCCCTCATCTACCCTTCAAGAACTAAGGTCTTCCATTTTTTTCTGTCCATAGATCATTAGTTCATCACTTGCTATATTAATACTTCATTTAGAATCAAGTAGAAATAGAATGCACTTTCTGATGGAAAGCATTGCTCATAGCTTAATGGAGCAATGGAAGCGGTCATGAAAATTTTCAGATCTCCTTTAATGTTGCTTCATGTATTTGTATTATTCTCTGATTATTGCAGGATTGGAGATAGGAGAACACGCCTTAAAAAATTGCTCGCTGATGTGCGACGAACTCGATCTTTGCATCGCGATTCACGTCGACGACATGGAAGCAGTGACTCAGGGCTTCCGCTTGTAGCCGTTGTTGGTTATACAAATGCGGTAAGGTCGGTTCTGGAGACTTTAGGTCAGATCTAGCTTAGTGGTTGCAGATAACTGGGTTGGTTGTGAGAGCCTTCCCTGATACTTGTGACTTCTTACATCAATACCGAATATCTTAGTGGAGGTTATGCGGAGATTATACCTTACGTACCTCATTCGGAAGTTAAAACTGATACAATTATGGGATATTGCCTATCAGGGAAAATCCTCTATGGTGGCTAGATTGTCACAGAGCGATGTCTACGTCGATGATAGGTACTGGCATCTCATCTTTCCTGCTTGAATTGTGTATTATCGTATTCTGATATGTAAGAATTTGGAGAACTTGTGAAACAGAACGTGTAGGTCCGTAGATCTGCGTTAGCAGCGATGATCAGTGGCAACTTCTACTCAGCGTACTTTCAGGGCTGCAACATTTTGAGCAGGCAGACGTTCACTTAAGAAACTTCTCAAATTATATGCGTGTGGGGATGTTCAGGTTGTTTGCAACACTTGATTCTCGGGTGCGCAGCATCATTCTTCCATCAGGGTACATCCTTTCTTATCAACCTGATTGTCCTACTATTGTTGGTTCAGTTGTGATTTACGTTCCTCTGCTTTTTGCACAAGGTAGCTAGCGATCAATATGCCTTTAATTTGAGTTCACGCAAATACTGAGATTGGGATTTTTTAGTGCTGAGCAATTGGCGCTCATGTATCGACTAATTTTTAAGATTCTGGCATGCAGGAAGGTGTTGCTGAGTGATACGGTTGGATTCATTTCTGATTTACCACATCAGGTATGTACGTGCATACCTCAGACCATGCTTCCATGTATTGATGCTGTGTAACATGATATTAACTTAACCCTCTTTTGCAGCTAGTGGAGGCTTTTCAAGCAACCTTGCAAGAAGTGGTCGATGCCGATTTATTGCTGGTAATCATCTTAGAGTCTTGTCGTTGACTTCTCCAATCTTCTTTTCATGCCTTGCCTTCAAGTTAGTTACTGACAACCGTGAACACTTCGCAGCATGTAATAGACAGCAGCGCTTCTAATGCGGATGAGCAGCGAGAGGCAGTGTTACAAGTGCTACGAGACATTGGTGTGCCCCAAACCAAATTAGACACGTGCATGGTGGAAGCTTGGAATAAGGTAATCTTCGATCGTTTATTGTGTGTTTGTTTTACCAGAAGAGCGGTGCATCTAATGGCGCATAAGAAGAGTTCTTGCGAAATAGTTCGCTTAGAAACAGAAGAATGGCGAATGCTCAATAAGTTATACTGAAGTTACGTTCAACTCTGTTATGTTTCTCTATGAATTCTGCATATGAATTGACGATTATGTAATGGCTTTCATATTTGCTCTTGACCATTCAGTTCACATGCTGTGCGCAGGTGGATCTTTTAGATGATGATTCCGAAACCTACTGTCAGAACAACATGCTCATGCTGGAAGACAGACCTATGAAATTTCCTGATGATGACGAAGATGAGTCGGTATGTGGACCTGTAGAGGGAGCATCTGACGTTAGAGACCTCGATGTTCACGCTTCAAAAACTAGCACACCGTTTGGTGACATGCCAGAGCCAACTGTGGTCGCTGGTTCTGGAGTGTCTGAAGGAAGTGTAGCAAAGTTGAGCACGTCTACAACTACAGGAATTGGATTAGCGGCCCTATTAGAGACTATTGACAAGAAGCTTACGAATGTTGTAATTACATCCTGTAAGAGTGTTCAGACATAATACATCAACGGGTATATTTTGGTGTTGATGAAACTGGCGATTTTACTAGGGACTGACGTGTTTCAGAGATACTTTGGTTCATTGGTAAATTCGTAACTCACGTAATAGAATACATCAACTAAACGAAACCATAGATTTAAATCCAAATTGGCTAAGGGTGCAAAATATTATGAAACACCGCACGAAGCAAAGACACGATTATTGAGGCGTAAGCGCAGCTCAGAAGCAAAAGTAGGGAAACAAAATGATCCGAGTTGAAATAATTAACCACCGATGATGAGCCCAGCAACAAACCGCAAGCCTCCGACCGCAACTCAGATATGGACCATCTGGCCAAGACCAGTATCACACGCACGTACGACTATACACTCAGACAGCACAGCACCTCAGACGTTGATGAGGCAACAATAAAACAAATAGACAAACATGACGCGGTGCCGTTTCACTGAAACCGAATCACATCAACCTCAACGAAAAAAACAAACTAATAAGGGCATCACTGAGTATACCACTACAATACAGAGCAGATTTGATAAGAGTTCACAGAAGTGGTGGTGTTAAATAACACCGGAAAAAGTAACGAAGGCCAAGCACAAGCGTGCAACCTAGCCTCCGAACCCGTACAGGGTTCTGCCCTGCCGCTTCAGAGCATAAACCACATCCATGGCAGTCACCGTCTTACGACGCGCGTGCTCCGTGTAAGTCACCGCATCCCGGATCACGTTCTCCAAAAAGATCTTCAACACACCACGAGTCTCCTCATAAATCAGCCCGCTGATACGCTTCACACCGCCTCGCCGAGCCAGACGCCTGATGGCAGGCTTCGTGATACCCTGGATGTTATCACGCAACACCTTCCTGTGGCGCTTGGCACCACCCTTCCCCAAACCCTTGCCTCCCTTGCCGCGTCCAGACATGGCTAACAAGTAGAATAATGCAGCACAAAAGAAGTATCCGACAACTCAAAAGAACAACAAGCGCAGCAACTGGACAAGCTCGACACAGATAGAGGAAATGGCGAATGGAGATGAGCTGTGGAGGGGATACATTATATACTTCGGCACGGGTGGGCTCGTTGGGAGGGGAGGACGGGTCTGAGCAGAGCCGGGTACCCTCGAAGGGTGGGTAGCGCGGGAGTTTTGAATTCGAATTTCAGTTCCCGCCAGTTGTACGAAACTCTGAATCCCTGACGGTTCTTTCTTTTTCTTTGTCGAATTTCCAAGAGTGAATTGAAGCCTAACTCTAAAAGCAGGACATTACCGTAAACCCGTTCCACAATGTGGGACCAGCAGGGTGGATTTACCCCGGGGGTAAACACGGGAATTTTTTATTTGCCACATATGAAAAAATTTGCAAAATTTTGAATTCATATTTGCAATTACAGACCCCAAATTAGCTAGTAGAGGTCCAAAGCAACATTCCCAGAATAATCTTAGGGAAATAGAAACCAAAGCTGTTCTTGTGACTAAAGGGAGCTATTTCCACAACTTTTCTCTGTGTTGGTGGAAGCCGGTTTATAAATTTTGCAAAAAAAAGTGGAATTTTGGAAATTTTGGTTTTTAGAAGTAGATTGCAAGTTGCGACACTGGAAGAAATTTGGTGTGTCAGTTTGCCTACCTGTCAACTTGTGTAATGACTAGAATTGCGGATTGGAAGATATTAGCATTTGAATTGGCAAAAATCCTTTTTTTGTTCCTGCGAAAAACAGGGCAGCTGCACTTCACAAGGTCACATTTGTATGAAAAAATGTCCCAAATGGTGGTGCTTCTTTGAATTTTTTTTCCTAAGCAAGTTGGCTACATGCTTAAAATTTTTCAAATCATTTGAAATTGTACAACATATACAAAAAAAATAGTAAATAGAAAGAAGTAGAGAATGATCCAAAATACTAAATTGTTAAGAATTTAATTATGGAATTGAAAAATGTCAATTCCAATGGTTGTAATGTTGTAATAAACAACCTAAATCCTATGATTTTTTTTTCCCAAAAAAATCTTAAAAATTGAGTTAAATAAACAACTTCAAAGTTTATTTCAGAGTAGAGAATCCGTAATTGCCTGCAAATTAAAAAACCTCATAACTTTTTACTCATTGGTTGAAATGGAATGATTTAAAGCTTTCCACATATATATAACTCTAGAAAATCAATTTCAAATTTTTATTTTTGAAAAAAGAGATTTTTTCAGATCTGCCTGGACTACCCGCCCGGTGAAAAAAGTAACATATTAGGCCATAACTTTCGACTCCTATTTCGAAATGTCATGAAATTTAGTGCACATGAAAGATATTCCTTGTCCCTACCTTCTATTAAAATTTCAACTTTAAATATGAAAATCTCTAGTCACACGTACCTGCCCAAAATTGCTATGTTGCTAAAAATAGCAGGCTGGTCCTTTAGGGATTAATGTGACGAATGGAAGATATTGATCCACTATTGCAATTATGCTTTATACGTCCCATGTTAGCCGACCTTAACGGCACTTTTCCAAGAATCAATTGCTTCCCTGAATGGAAAATTTTCGAGAAAAAAGTACTTTTGGCCAAACATGTGCACAACAAGGGGCAAGTGGTTGCCCAATCTATTCCTATGGCAAGATTTGACAAAAAATTTAAGTGGAAAAGAACCTTTCATCTTCAACACTATCCATCACCAAACAACAACCAATTTCAGCCCGTTTGAAGTATTCCGATATGAGCTTACTCAAATGCCGAGACTATGACAACCTATGCCACAATTTGATTAGGGATTGACATCCAAAGGCGTTGCACAAGCTACGTCACAATTGGCTTTCATTGTGACCTTAAAAAGGCCCTGCTGGTTGTCCAATTGAGTGGCTAAAAGCATCTCCGGGGCGGTGTATGGCGTTCCCACATTCAAAACTTTTGTTTGGTAGTAAAAAATTATGAGATCTGACAAGTGCTGAAGAAAACTCTCTTTTACCGCTTCCTGCTTCAAGTACTGGGGATAAATGAGGCCAAAAGCATCAAGGAGGTGCTGCTGTGGAAACCTCCTATCTAATTCATCACACAATGATTGGACAACCTCTGCACAAAGGAAGCATTCAATCCATCAACAGTCCAATGCCACATTGCAAACAACTTTGAAGTTCAAAACATGCTTTCCAAAAAAAAATGGAAACTTAAAACAAATCAAAACTCTCACCATCCAAGCAACTATTGAAATTAAAGAAACTTGTAAACCTCTCACCCTGAAGAAACCTTTCAATTTAAAGCAAATCAGACTTTTCAACGTGAAACAAATCAAACCTCTCACCAAGAAGCAACCACTTAACTTCAAAATGAGAAATGAAAATCAAAGAAATCAGAACCTTCAAACATTGAACTTAGAACCCAAAACTATAACTTTGGAGTTGAAGTCCATCTATTAATCTGAACTTCCACGGTGCACTTAAAACAAATCCACTTACCATTTAAAAAAAAGAAATAAAAATAAAAAAACACTAAAAAGAACGTGGTAAGAGAAGAACATGACAACAAAAAAAAATATAAAAGCAATGAAAGAACATGGAATAACAACAAGAATATGAAAACAAAAGAAGAGTCAGATAAAAAAAATAGGAAACAAAGTGAAGCCAAAGAGCAAAGGAAAAGTTTGGTTACTTGCAAATTGTCTCTAGATATTGCCTTGAGCTTGGACAAACTCCTCTTTTGTGACAAAAAGGTTTTTCCCGATCTACTTGTGGTGGCAAAAACATGCATGTGATCAAAGTTGAACAACGGATGGCAAATCCCGCTATTGCCAGGTAACTGCTGCCATTCCATGGGAATGTCATTGCACTTCAAGTTTATTAGGTTATTGTATTGCTTGCAAAAAGTCTATTTTGCTAAAAGCTGTGGAGGTATCGACAAACATCCTAGCCAGATCATCTTGATAAACTGTGAGCCCTCAAGTTAGCACTTGGAGCTCTAGATTTATTTTTTGCAATTTATTGTTAGTTTTTAGTGTTAATTCATGCAAAATAGTATGAATTAGTAGTTGAGAGGAGTTTGGTAGAAGTTCTTACCAAATTAGTGAGGAATCTTCCTAAAATCATGGAAAGCACAGAATACTCTGCTTTTCTATGTTTAAATCTTAGTATAGTGTCTTAGAGTCCATATTAATGTTTTAGAGAGATGTGAGGATGTGAGAATTAGCCAGTTCTAGTATCTTGTCCATGTAAAACTCAACATGTGAGTACATGTGACAACCTGGCTGAATCGTAAGAGTCTATGTTCAGGTTTAGAAGTGTCTAGATCCAATTCATGTGGAATTTGGACTAGTTATGTGAAGACCTGCAAATGTTGAAGAATACGAATCAGAATGCAAAGTAGAAGAAGGACGAGGTGATTGGATTTTACAGAAAGGTGCTTTTAGGGCCAAGAGATCAACAACGGAACTTATCATCTACGACAAACCCCAAAATTAAATTAATTTCCCCCTCGGGCGAAAATTATTAAAGAATTGCTAAATTTAGCATCCTTATTGGAGGTTTGGTTTTGCCCTCAACTCTTGGACACTTTCCTAGAAGATTGCCCAAAATTTTTGAGATTTTACAAAGCTCCACGATGACTCCATGAAAAATCAACCACCTTTAAAACTGATGGTAATTTCATAGAATTTATCCAAAGTGCGATAAAATCTCACTAAAAATTAGATTAAAATTTTATGTACCAAATAAGTGACTTATCAAGTTTGAAGACTTTCTGATAGTCAGAAGTACCAGAATCGGCAACAACATCAAATTTAACAAGAATTTACAACATGACGGCGGGTTGATGTGAGCGCTTATTTACCCATCCTTGGTAAATAAACAAGCACAACCAAGCTCTTGGTAAATAATTGTTTAATTCGATCTATGGGTGTCTAGCGCCAATCCATTGTGCCTTCCAAGCAATGAATCTTTTCTATGTTCCTAAGATTTGCTAATTCGGATAATAGAAACAAAATCCTAATCGAAATTACTATAATTGCTAAGTCTGAGCCAAAGCCTAAGAGGACTTGGTGGTTTAGGAGAGGAGGTAATCTTAGTCTAATTTATCTATTCTAAATGAAAGAGTACCTCATGCCATTTCTAAAAGTGTAAAGTTTGTTTGATTTGGACTCTCCTGAAGAAAGTTATGGACAGATGAAGTTTGACCGCTACTCGGTTCTTCAAACTTCATCCATTATTTTCTATGGACTTCCAATTCCAATTTGACTTGGGATTTGAGCTATGAGCCTGACCCCCTAAGGTTAACCTAATTTCCAAGTCTTAACTCAAATGGATGAAATCATCTAGGGTTTATCCCTTACTTGTTCCGGACTTCATCCCTCCTTAACTACTTTGGGTTAGGTCTTCTCTTAAGCTGGGTTTAGTTTTGGGTTACCTTAAACTTGTTCTATGAGGTTCTAAATCTATAATTAACCTAAACTTAATCCTAAGAGCCCCTAATCCATCTTCTAATCTCACCTAGGGGGCTGAGTTATGGTTATTAATTTATTATTTTTAGCAAATTAAAGCTTGTTCCTTGTAGTCCTTGGTTTTACCTTCCCAATGTGACTAGTCACTCTAGACTTGGACTTCCCTATCAAAAGCTACCCATGGATGAAGTTTGACCGCTAATCGGTCCTTCAAACTTCATCCACTGATTACGGCTAATCTTAATTTCAAAATTACTTCTTAATTTCGAATTTGGGTGCTTAATGACTTCCTCCCCCCAAATTCTATTCCTTGTTCCTCTTGGATGAATTTTGCTAAGTTTCATCCAACATGACTCCCTAACTTCATTTAGTCATAACTTCTTTGTTTTGACTCGAATTTTGACGTGTTTTAGGTTTTTGGAAACCTCTAGACCTCTACTATAAGATTCTAAATTCAATTCTAACCTGACCTTGCCTCTTGCTTACTCTAGCTCTCGGCCTTCCTAATAAGTGCTAGTTTTGGAAGTTTTAAAATGCAAGGAGGGAGTTTAGTGACCCACCTCGTATTGGAGATCACGAATTAAGTCGCTTAGGTTCCCACTGGTTGCCGAGGGTTGCTATTATGTGAGCATAGGAGTGTGAGCCCATGAGCCTAGAATACTACACATCTATGTTATAGGTGTATAAACTAGAGAAATCATCTATAATTATGGAGTATATATGTTACAAATACCCATATTATAGGTGTTTATGATACATACACCTTCTATAGTGTGGGGTATCTATACTATAGATACCTATATTGTAGGCTCAATGTTCACAAGCTCGCATTCTTGGTCTCACATACTAGCACCGTTGCCTGGTTGCCATCTTGGTGACTTGCTTTTGTTGGTAGGAGTGGTAATTTTATAAATTCCAACCTTGTTCGTCTAGCTATTCTCTTTTCCTTCCCCTTCTATCTTTTCTTTCCCTACTATTCCCCTATGTGCCCCTTTAATGCCTACCAATTACTTCTAATAATGCGAATGACGCATTCTTCTTTTTCTTCTTATGTCCGGAGCAATCAGTGGCCCTCGATGGCTTGTGGGATTTTTGCTAATCTATTCCCTATTCATCTTCTTCCCTACTAAAACTTCTTTCTTGTTGTTCTTCCACATACTTTGCTTTGCTTTGCTCTTGGTGTGTATGAGTGTTGGTGAGGAATTTTGGTGGAATGTGTGTGAGTATGCAAATGGTGTTTTCCAACTTGAAGTTTAGGAGTCTTCTTCTACCCTACTCCTCCTTTTAGGCTCCTACTTGCTCTTAGATTCTCTATTTAGCTACTCCTACTTCGTCTTCTCTTTGAAGTCCCCTTGCCTAACCTACTCTATTTAGGTTCTAATCTTTCTTTTCCCCCTCCCTCTTTGTTTGCGTACTTAGTTGTAGTTTGATTTTTGTTATAGACAAAAATCGAGAATGGAAGAGGAATAAAAAAAAAGGAAAAAAAACAAGAGAAAGATCGATCCCTGCCTGGGCCGACCCCTATTTGGGCTTTGGTTGCTGGGGTTCGAAGCTGGGGTATCGGTGCCGGGCTCCGGTGGCCACGGGCTCCGGTACTGGGGTTCCGGTACTGGGCTCGGTGCTGGGCTCGGTGGCCACGTGCTCCAGTACTGGGGCTGCAGCTGCTGGGGCTTGGCACTACTAGAAAGGGGGGCCCAAAATAACACTATTTCTGTTGTTCTCTGTTAAAACTAACAAAACACGTTGCAAAAACGGCTATACTGCTAGAGCGGATTCTGGATCAATATGGAATAACAGAGAATGTGTTATTCCTGAAATGGGAATTCAGGAGGTGCTTGATGTGGCAGGGGGGCCATGAGATAGAACGGCAAGTTATTAGTGAGGTGCTGCACGTGGTAAATTTATTCTAAACTAAGTTACTTTCACAGAGACCCTGACATGTTTCAGCAAAGTTGCAGGTAAATTCTACAAACTCTTTCTTACAATTAAGGTAAGTCCCAAATATCCTGATGCCTCGTGGGCCATATGGTTGACTTCAACTCTCACCTTCTGGGTTGCAGGCAGAGTTGGCTTTTTCGATGCAATTCACCAAATGTTTTTTATTGGACACGCCTATTGCAAGAAAAATGCTCAGGATATTTAAATTACGAAAAACACACATTTGGAATTATTTGCAGATGAAATTCTGCCTGGAATAGTGCTTCACCATACACTGATACACCCCCACCTCCCGTCATCTGACATCTTCAGGCTGGCATGCGCACAGGCTCAAATCTGTATTATTTCTTGTGTGAAAAAAAAAATCTATATTATTTGAATTTCTGACTTCGGGATATTGTGATTGCACAAATACCCAAGTGGCAACTGCAATCTGTCAGGGCACCCCATACCTCGGGGGGGTCACTTAGAGTGTCCATTAGAAAACACGTGCGAACAAAACTTTGGACCCCCTATATTATATCCTAAAATTTAAATAAAATGAAATAAAAAAAATATGATTAGATTTTCCTACTTCAAAAATTTATGTTTTGAATTATTGATATTTTTATTTGTTAATGATAATTAGTTACAAATTTTTGAAGTAATTAGATACACTGTACAACTGAAAAATAACTTTCACACCCCTATATTATATCCTAAAAAATTGTCTAAAAAATGAACAAAAAATTCCTAAAAATAGCTCTCTATTGAAAGTTCATTTTGAGTTGAGTATTGATGCAATGGTCATCTAAATGTGATCTCTATAAATATTTGAGTTGAAAAACATGCCGTTTTAGGCCATTTTCAACCTCTTGTACAAATCATTTCAACTATTATTTTAGTTTGAAATTTTGGCAATAGAAACCTATAGTCATTATTAAGCAACCCTCAAAATTTTAAGTTGAAATTATAGTTCATTAGAAACCACTTGTTCGCACGTGGTTTGTAGTAAAATACTAGGTGCCCCCCCCGAGCCCCATACATGACAATATCACCCAAATTAAAGTGGCATCCTTTATGTGGACCACTATGAGATGGAAACCTCCCAGTAAATTCCTGAATACAAAACTACAAGGACCGCTCGTAGATGCCGCATAGACCGCCCTCATTGGTGTTAGAAATCCACGGTTAACGATTCATATCATGCACCCTAATTCTTCTCTGTTCGGTGAGAATGTATTTGCTAAGTCAGCATGGTCTTGGAAATGTGATGTACCACACCTTACTGCAAAACATACCATGGCAATTCGGAGAAATACGTAACTTCATAAAATCCAGGTCCCGAAACATGGAAGGAGATACACATGGGGGACTGCTTTTTGAAAACCAGTCCAAGCTTACGTTCATGTACAGTCGAAATGCACTAAAACTATTTATACTGGACGCATGGGGAAGCCGACAGCCAGGCCGGTTACTGCCAACAGCGTCTACAACTGAATTCTAAGCACAACACTCATAACGCAATATGTAACTTATGCGGCTGCCTCTCACCCCAAAAATTGCCTCATCGATTAATTGTATGTCTCAATACACCGTACTTGAGATGATGCAAATGAGGGTAAACTGCCACAGCATACCAATTGATGAAAGATCCACGAAGCGACTGCCCCATTCCATGAGATTATACAGCCATATCACCTGCCACAAGTTCACGCTGAACGATGAACTGCGAGTTTGCGACTACCCAATTTCATTCAAAACCCTCCTCAGAAGAGGTACCGGACTCTCCCAGATCTCGCTCCATGTCAAGCTCCTCTTGGATCCACTCCGCAAATGCATCCTCACGTCGGATTGTCCGACCTGTCGGTAACATTGCAGGGTTCTCCTCCGGAATGACCTCGGGGGCACGAAGTCCCTCGTGCTGGATGTCTTCCCCTAAAGAAAACATTTCCGAATCTTCAGAGAACACCGTGCTGCCCTCCACACGCCGGTTCCTCACTTCTTTCCGCAATACGACCTTCCATCCCGGATCCTCCTTGGCATCCGCAAAAAAAACCTGTTCCACATGCATCGGAAAAGCAAAAGACTTAGGACCAAAGGGCACCTTTTGCGAAAAATTGGCCAAGTTAAACCCCCACTTGTCTTTCTTCATGGTGGCACTGTTGCCTCTGTAGTTGGCTTTCACCCAGGTACATATGAGGACAGTCACGCACAAGCCGCCTTAGTTCAATGATTTCTTGCAGCTGCCCAACATACTCCAGATCTGCTACTACATGGTTTAGATCCCTGGACCCCGATCTCCAAGGCTGACGGAATATTGCTGCCACTCCCGAATCACAAGTTTTCAGATGACTCTCAGCACTCGCCACACGAAAGTGGTTACCGAAGGCCCACATGCTGCGGTACTTGCCGGCAATATCTGAAGGTAGTTTTGACAATGCCACAACATCTGCTTCTAGAGCATCCGGGTTTGTAGCACACTTCAAATACACATATTCCTCCAACCAGTCTGCGAAAGAAACTGGCTAAGAAAGACCGGGAGGGTACGGTACAGGGACACGTCCACGCCTAGTTGGGTAACTCCTCCGAAAACTCCTCCGTTCTGTTGTACATGTAATGTGGTACTCCTCGTACTCCCTGCATTCATACAGTACTAAGTAGTTAGCAGGGTCCTCTGTAAAAACACGTAAAGGAGTTTGGCAACAACCACCATTGAAAAGCAAAGGGCCCACACCAAAGTAAAAGCCCTGTATGTGGTCCTACTTCCTATTTGAAGTGCAATTGCTTGTCAAAGAGCATCTTCTGAAAATGAATATTGGCATTGTAAATGAGCCAAAAATGAGTAGCGATCGTAATGTCATCTCATGAATCCAGGAAGGATTTTAGTGACATACAACAGGAACATGAGCTACTGCTTGTGTGGCCAACCTAGAAGTTCATGCTCCTAGATTAGAAACAATTGAACCACATCAACAGTCCAGCCTCTACTCCTCACCGTCTCCATTGTACCAGACAATCTAAATGGAGGAAGGAATTGTTCACGCATTCATTTTTGTGTAACACCCTCTGCTTTCCGATTATGAGGCTCATGACACGTTCACTACCTGCCATAACGTGTGAGTACCACTGAGATTATGCAAAGCATAAGGTGGAACATCCGGGAAGATTTGAAGCCAATTTCCCAATGGAACTTTCAATTTCATTCTTCGGGTTCACGATAAAGCACAAGGGATCGGCAGTAGATCCGAAGTGCACATCTTTCACCAAATGGTGATCGCCAGACTTACCATACGCTGACCGCTAAGAGGCCTAGAGAAACTAAACCCGAAGCTAATAATCAGTGAAACTGGTACCTTTTTTTCAATTTCCATTACGGCTCCAATTTGGAGTTTTCCAGCAAACTATCAAATAATCAAATGCAAGGTGAATCCATGACCTACACGTCAAATTGCATAAGAGAGTGGGAAAAAATGCATTCTCTGAATTCAGGACAAACCTCAAAGAACTACTTATGAATCAAAAGGAACGAAGTGGCGCTCAGAATTTCCTACTTGATCGGCAATGGCCAGTCAATTATCAAATTCACAACGTAGAACACCACAGTTTACCAAAAATGTGTACATGAGCAGTAAGGTGGTTTGGACACTCGTTTGGTCTCCTGAATGCAGGGAGCATGGCCGTGACATGAAACGAGAGAATTAAATACTTGGAAAGGGGAGGACAAAATTTCAGGCAAGTACAGGCTCCTAGAGAAAATAGAACCGCACTGACGGCCAATTTGCCTCAGTGCCTCTCCTGCGAAGAAGGCAAAAAAGGACTAAACACAAGAATTTACGGTTCACTTTCCCAATTTCTACAAGATCGCCTATTTCTTTTGATTAAGACAATAACAAAGTCAGTGACATCCAGAAATACAAATGAGGACTCATGACAAATCCACAATATCACAAGCTCAAGGTACATGAAACGTTTTTAATCCCACTTAAAAATTGCAGTTGCAGGTCCATTCTTTGAGGTCACGAATAAGTGCGGTCTGACCCACTACTCGAGCAAAAATACACATCCATGACAAGCTAGTCGACTCCATATTCATTGACAACAAATTTTTGAATCAGATATGGTCAGAAGGGACTCACCCGCGCAAGGGCTCCAATTGCGAGGCGTTATCCAGAACGAAGTTGTGCATGTTAGACCGGAGTCCATCTGACAGTTTGCGGATTCTACTTTTCCCTTCCACAATTTCGTCGGTCATTGTAGGATCCTCCTGGCTATCCCACACTCATGTAGACGTTGGGCTGTATGACGTCATGTATTCCGTGACAAAACCAAGCGCCTCTTCCACTTGGTATCCTTGAGCAATACTCCCCTCTGGTTTGGCCAAATTTCGAACAAATCCTTTCAGGCCTTTGAAATACCTCTCATACGGGTACATCCACCTCGTATGCACCGGGCCACAAATGTAAAGCTCTTCCACTAGGTGGACAGTGAGATGAACCATGCTATCGAAAAAAGCAGGCGGAAATTCCTTCTCCATTGCACAAAGAGTTTCGGCAACATCTTCCACTAGTTGGTCCTTCTTCGCAGGGTCGATAATCTTCCCGCACAGGCACTGAAACACCCTGCTCATCCTCATAATTGCGCTCACAACCTTCCTATCTCCAATGTTACAAAGACACACTGGAAGGATCTGCTGGAGTAGAACGTGATAGTCATGAGATTTTAACCCCCGCAGCTTCCCATCAGTAATCCGGCTATGAAGATTAGACACATACCGAGATGGTGTTTTTATGGACAGCAAGGTGTCTAGGAACTCTCTTTGATCTACTGCCGAAAGTATATAGGGTGCATCGGGCAACTAGAATCGGTCTTGGTTGGGGCCTCTTTGTTGCAGCCATATTTGAGGCCTGATACCCAGTCACTACATGTCCAGTCGAACACCAGCGTTGTCCTTCTCTCCCATAATCGTCTTCAAAATGTTTTCACAAACATTTTTTTCACAGTGCATTATATCCAACAAGTGTCGCACTGGGAGATCCTGCATGGACATAGTATGAACAAGCACAGGATCAATTCTGGGTACCAATGAAAGGACCAGAATGGCGAAAGCACGCATCCAAGTATGCAAGGCTGGACGCACACAGTGTCATATATGGGACAACAATGTACTCAATTCACGGTCAAGATTCTGGAATTCAATGGTTATCCAACGACATTAAGGTGTTACAAACCTACTGAGGATCATAGCTAAAATTGATTACGAGCACTCAACCCCCCTTCAAGAACATGACAATGTCAATGACTTTAGCATAGGCAAGCATATATGTAAGACGGACAGAGATCTCGCTTCTAGAATTCCATGACAAATTCATGACAGAGGTCGTTAAGGTCCGCAAAACCGGAAAGATCTATAAATCATAATAGTAAAGACACTCTTGCTACCAATGATCAGCAGTGTCTGCGGTACCATGGATGCTAGGCCGAGACAACAAGTTCTATCATGAATCTACAAAACACACGTTGAAGTTGGAAACCAACATCTCTATCCAGGGCCTAAGTCAGCATTATATAACGGAAAAGTCACAATGACCACACAGTAATGGAGACATTCGAAGATACTGGAATATGAAACGCGAGAATACTCACCGCCCAGTAGGGGAGCTGGAATAGGACACTAACTCTCTTCACGCCATGCTCTTTGACAGGGTCATCTTCCGTATTCTCGCGGCCGCCACCTGCTAAGTATGCAATGCACCCCTCTCCCATCTGAAGAATATCATGTCCAGAGGGACGAATTGCAAGCTGGCGCATCTCTGGATGGCCATCGAAGGCAAGCTTCGCTCTCCGAAAACGGTGCTCTGCTGGAAGCCAGCGTCGGTGACCCATGTACACCATTTTCTTCAAGATGGAAGAATGAATTGCGCAGGTTTTCGTGACACAAACAGGGCATCCTCGGTAACCCTTTGTTTGTTGGCCCGACAATAGTCCGTACGCGGGGAAGTCATTGATAGTAAAGAGCAGTATTGCCCTCAACGTGAAGATGGTTGGTTCTTGCCGAACTGATGCATCTACAGTGCGTACACCGTCCTATAGCGTTTTCAAATCTCGTACCAGTGGAGCTATGAACACATCGAAAGTGTCACCAGTAGGAGCTTTGTCTCCTGGTATTAAAAGTGTCAAGGAGATGAAGAACTTTTTTCGAAACTAGCCAAGGTGGTAAGTTATATAAGACCAGCAGCACTGGCCACATGGAATACTTGGTGCTCTGGTTTCCAAAAGGATTAACCCCGTCCGCCACCATTCCAAGGTACAAATTGTTTTGCTCGTCTTTGAATGTGGGGTCAATTTCGTTTACTGCTGCCCATTGCTGACTGTCAACCACTGATCGCATGAATCCATCAGAGCTTCTATTTGTGGCATGCCATTTCATCAAGGACGCCACCTCTGGGCACCGAAACAGCCGCTAAAGTCGGGGGATCAATGGAAAATACCGAAGCACTTTTTGCGGAATCGTACTTGACTCGGCCATGTATCTTGGTGAACTGCACTGAGGACACAATAACACGTTCTCGTTCTCCGGGCCATCATACAGAAAGTGCCCACTTGGGCAACAATGAATTGTCTCATACTGAAGCCCCATCTTCATGAGCATTGATTTGGTCTCATATGTGGTCCTCGGCAAGCTATTCGACTGAGGCAACAAATCCGCTGCTAGAAATCGAAGAAGTTCATCCAGAAATGTGTGGGGGACACCGTAGATATTGACCATGTTCATCAACACAATGGAGGCTTGCAACCAATTTATTCCGCATCCTTCATATACGGGCTCTGTGGACTCACGAATCATGTTGTCCAAATCAGCCATGTGCATAGTTGCATTGTCATCTTCCTGATCAATATTTGGCACCTCCGCAACTTCTCCATCTGATCCATATGCTGTGTTGTGAATGTCGTCCGCACGTAAATATGCATCTTGGACCATTTCCTGCACTTGCACATGGGTTCTACGAGGCCACACATACCACTCCCCGCCTTCTGGTTCCACCCTACGTGCATAGTCCTCCTCGCCGTCATCAGGCGCTCGGGTCGGCCCCCGTATGTTTTTGTCGTCCACCGTCTGCAGTGATGCCACAGAAATTAGAAAAGTATAGTAACTATTGTAGATCCTCCTTCAGTTTACGCATTAACAACCTCTGTCTACGCTACTGAAACAATGAGGAGCGTGGTTGCAACGACTCTCCCTAGCCTTGACAAGATTGTAATGACAGAGCCTCCATGAAAAATCTCCATTACTCGGACTTCACTATCGGTGTGGAATTGGTACATGGCCAATGATCACACTGTACTGTCGGCTACAAACCACCTCAAATATGAGTTGTTCATGACACACTTATGGCGCCATATCACTACATCTAGCTCTCTTTATCTTTCCATTTGTTTTCATAGTAGAATTGCTATGCATGGTGCACTGAAGGATACAGTCTTGATCTAGGTACTCACCAGCACGGGGTACGGAAGGAATGGGTCTCTCCCATTTTTGCGGTGGTGCCTAGCTACTAGCTTCGTGCTCCTTATGCGTCCTCTATGACAAAGCCGGCATGCGCAGGGATACTCTGGAAAGCCTTGCCGAAAGGCAATGGCCCGTTCTATGTGGTAAGCTGCTCCAAGACACGTCCGACGCATGTTTGGAGACGCTGCAAACTGTGCCAAAATTTTGCCATTAGCGTGAAGGTGAATTGTGCGTTTCACATTCGGAATCACCCATTAAAACATAAAGTTTTGTAACTCAAACAATCTAAGAAGGCAAGAACTGGAGGTTTTCGGGTTCAGTTGCCCAAGTGCATCACAAAAATGAATCAGACACACATAGTAACTCTGCCTAAGTGATAACGGAATTATAGTTCATTTCATACGGGACATCAAACGTACCCAATTACAATGGTAGGGCGGAGGGAATTCAAAACATTCCACAGTAGACGCTGGTCACCTCTTTCACCCGAACTACACCAAAGCTATAGACTCTGCAATTGGTACAAAACAACACACCACATACATTAGGGGGAGCAAAACCGTAAAATGTGTTCTTAGGCCTTAGCTGCTGAGGCAAAAATCATTCAAACACCCCATTACAGGTCGGGTTGTGGACGAGAATCAAAATTAAGCACACTCAAGAAGAGGTTATTATATGAAGCTGGTCATTTCCATTAATGCTTTGAAGCAATGCAAGTTGTGAACATTCAATCCACAGGGAGCGAGTTTAGGTGTATTAGTACTTTCCTGTGAAGAAGGTGAATTTTGTCCATTAATTGAACGGAGTCATACATTTCCGGTGTTTGTGTACTTCTGAGTACATGCACATTGGTGTAGAGATTGGTAAGCCTATATACAGGTGCGTGGCACCAGCATAAAAAATAGTGGCTCCTACATGACCCTTAACCACGCACTATGCAGTTCAGATCAAATGATATTATTTCATGCAATTCCCTACTCTTTTGGAAGAAGTGGAAAAAACTCAACGTAAGACCTTTTCTTTGGGGGTTCATTCTGGACACAAGGTTTATTACCTTCAAAGAGAACGTCAATACCAGAGCTGTCATGAAGACCACTTCCGTTTACCTCGTTCATGGAGCTAGCATTGTTCCCTCTCATTGATTGCCATTCAAAGCGTAATTTGTCTACCAATGGCTTGAAGCTAATTCTACGTTTCTTATTCAGAGATATTGGAGCAGTACTTCTTGTAGGGCGTCCGCCACGTACGGTGCGCCAGGCACCATCTTGTGTATTAGTATTTCCACAAGGTTGCAGGGGCTCCGTGACAGCCTTCTCCTTGTCCAGTTCACGATGAGTACACCTCTTTTTCACTAAGTCACTTACGGACCAAGCTTGCTGAGCAGCCTCCATTTTCTTTGTTAGATCGGCCATAGCTGTGTGGTTTGACCCTAAACATGACAGTTGGACGTCACAAGCAACCCTTATTTTGCCCTCTCATTAACAGGGTGAAACACCAAATCCGCATTCCATGACTTCGTGGCCGCACTGACTAGAATTCTATGAACTGTGTTCCCTATTGCACCATTGAAGGCTATAGTCTTGTTAATATTGGAGCAACTTCTTGACTTACAAGTTCACAAAGTCATCTATAGTACACATGCATTCTCATAAAATTACAATAACATCACAATTTCAATGATAAGGTCGGGACAGTGGATTTGAAATGTTACTGAGTGCCCAATTAACATTGACACTTGACACTTAGATCCGAGAAATGCGCAATAAGCAAATGCGGCACTCTTGATTCCAACAAAGACCTCACTACTCTCGGGACGTCAGTAATCAATACTTGAAAGGAAAGAGTAGAAGGCAAAAACAACTGTTATTAGTGCAAGCAATGACTGAGAGCATTAATACTAACCTTGCAAGCAGTCACTTCGGCAATGATCTCCTCTTCGTCGACCTTGCTCACACCCTTCCAGAGGCAACTATGTAAACTCACTGAAACCGCACAGTTCCTCACACAATTGTCAACTTGGCGGCCAGATGCAAGAGACTCACGACGAGAGGAAGAGATTGAAGCATAGCCACTGCAACCCCTGCTGAGACTTAGAAACCGAGTATATGTTGTGAGTACAAACCCTCACAGTGACTACACCCAGAATACGTTGTGTGTCTTTTCTCTGTTGTCATGGAACCGGAGACGTCTGACACCCCAATGCTGAGCTACGACGATGTCTTCAGCATGCTAGACAGACTGGAAGCGACACTGGGCACTTCAGGCCATAAGTCAGTTCTACCTCCTACCAACGTCCGTAATGCCGTTATTCTATGAGAATTTCTGTTAATTGAACTTGTCCTCGGCAACTTGTTCGTACTTGGACGTGTCAGGTCTTTCATTTCATCTGTAGCCACTGCCCCAATGCTGAGAGAACTAATCGCCTATTTAGCATACGTGATTGTGAACTTTCCATGGCCTGAAAATCAGCTACAGAATCCCTCGCTCTGTCACGATCTGCATAAGTAATGTGACTGCCGTCGAAAATCTGGATGTAAAAGTTAGCGTCATAAACGTAGTAAGTTAGGTGGTCTTCCTGCTTTGTAATCGGGAGTCTGCTAACGGTTTATCAAGGCACGCACTTCAAGGAATTAAGCTCCAGGTCAGTCCTCTCCATGGACGACAGTGGATGAACGTTCACAGGTGAGTTATGTGGGAGTAGATGGCGTCGTTAATTCCACTCCCTTTCCTTTATGAGTTTCAACAAACAGACGGCCCGCTGCTGCACCCTTCTTCGCCCAGCAGGTATGGCTGGTAGTAGCGCCTTCAAATTTTTGATTCTAAAAATTGCAGTGGGGAGTCTGACGGGACTTTTTCTTCCTACAGGAAACCTGAAGCAGCAGACGGCGGTGAATCTGCTGGTCCTCCTAAACCGCAAGAGAGGAGTATCCCTGAGAGTCCTCCCCAAGTTCCGTCTGCGCCCTTGATTCCCTTGAATGCAGAATTGAACACAATAGACGATTCAAGTGTAATCGTGGACCACGAAACTCCTACCATAAACCCTAGTCACGCTGCATTGGACGTGAGCGCGGCCAGCGAGGGTGGAGACTTCCAATTTGTCATCCCGCACACCGTTGTCGTAGAGGACCTTGTTGAGCCCGCCGTGAATGCGATTGCTTTTGCAGAAATTGAGAGCGAACCACAGGTCACAGGACGGCCAAGCATAGCTGAACCACGGAGGAGGAGAAGCAACGCAGCCGAAATCCAGGAAGACCTGTCGGATTTGGAGGAATCCGACAGCAGCAACGGGTCGGACTCCGACAGCTTGTGGCACCCCCCCACGGAGGACTCTCCAAATTCAAGCGAGTACGTTTCCGACTCAGAGCCAGAGTCCGAGTTGGAGAAGAATTTTGCACGCCGCTCGCTTATTGGAAGCTGCCCCATTTAGAAGGTACGTGTAAGTGTTGCTCGTGCCTCACCCGGTTTATCCACAGCCTCCATTTTTGCTCAAACACATTTTTTGGAGATCACAATCTTCAAGTTCCATTGCTTCGTATTCAAGGAAACATTCTTGCCATTGCTGAGAAGGCGTTGGAGTGTTGGACAACGCTGAAGACCATGTTGAGGCCAATATTCTTTGTTGCTTCTTCAATGGGGCAGCCCTCACGAACCCTAAACCCTTCTAGTGTTTCCATGTGTGCATCGTAGGAGACTAGGAGAGTAGAAATGTTTGTTTCAGCTTTTGTTTGGTTTCCACCCTAAACACATCTGATTTCATGCTGCGAAGTGTGAATGTGATGTAATCGTTCACTATATTCACGTTCTTGGTCTATGGCTCCGTCACCATGCTATTGGTTGAATGAATATGAGTTTAGGGTTCATGTTCTCATTCTCAGCGCTGATATTCCGTTTTGAAATTGAAAAACGTGCCTGCAGATTGAGGAGTCATATGAACCGAATTCCTACATACAGGCAAGCAATTCAAGAGGTCCAAGCGTATTTCAATTGAACAAGGTAACGCACTCACCTCACATTTTCCTTTTTGAATTTGTATGTCATTAGTTGTAGAAGTGGATCCGTTTGGCAAAGAATTCGTAAGCTCTTTTTGGCATGTGTTAGAATTGCCTAGATCATCATTGACTAAAATGTGGAGAGCTCCGAGCACATCCAGTCCTAAATAATGCCAGGGTGCGTGTTAGAAATGGAATATGAAACACATGAAATAGTGACAAGTGTTCCATTAGTGTTATGATCCCATTAGATTATTTGATCTCGTAATTTGGATCATGTGCACATCTTCCATTGCAAATACCTTGCCACATGGAATCAACGTCTCCTTGTTTTTACTACTAACTCTGAGAATATATGCATGCCCTCTCTTTTGGCCATGAACCTCCGGTGCAAATGGGACAATGTACTGATGCTTTGTTCTGATTAATGTGCATGTGAGTTGATAGAAGAAAAAACAGCCAGCCTTGTTGTAGCTTGAACGTGACCGTGGATCTCCCGAATTGTACAACCCTCCTGAACCCATCCAGGTGATGTTCAACCATGCTTGTAACTATGAAACACACACAGAAGTTAGAATACCTCGGTAATTAGGAGCCGCACTTATTTGCATATCCCTCCATTGCACAATGTTGAATGGTTTAGGAAACTAACATTGCTAGAGATGTGGATAGGCCAAAATTCTATGCTTCTATGACTTGCAATACACTTAATCAAGACCGGGTTTCACCGTTTTTTCCCGAAGCACCCACTGATTTGTATGTCTGAAGTCGCTTCTTTTCACTAGTTTGACATACTCCCTCGTCTTTCTCATTGTCCCTCACCATCATGTGGTATGGCCAGACTTGTCGACGGAGAGCGTACGAAATGGCAAAGGGCATTGAAAAGGAGAATTTCGAGGTTTGGAGGAAAGAAACTCCAAGGAAGAAGCCGTCAACTCGAGCTAACCCTGCTGAAGACCCTCCTTCCTCTACCCCACCTGCTCAAGTCACTAGAACTCATCGTCAAGAGAATTTGCTTGGTTCAACTCCCAGCACCGGTGCATCCAAGACAAAGAAGAAAGCGGCACCTCCTATCCGTGGCATGAAACGAACTCCCCTAGCGCCAGAAGGAGGATCACCCATAGTCAATGAATTGCGCCAGCCGATTCGCAATGTGATACCGGTACCTGGAGGTTTTCTAGCAATCCACAATGCAGAAGGTGTCATGCTCAAAAGCAATGCATCTCCCTCGGAACCAGTGATACCACCGGGGGCAGACTGCGTGGGAGTAAATTCTTCTGTGGAGAAGGAACCGCCCCTATCTCCTCGCCCCGAACTAGGTGAGATTCACGGTAAGGGAACCATCTCCACCTTGCGCATACATGGTTTATGTGACACTAATGCTGAACCCGAAGCATTTCACCCGAAGCATCTCTAAGTTAGTAGCGAAAACCAATAGTATTTTGGCCAGCACATATAGGAAAGGATTGCCCTGAACTGTAGATCCCCATTCCATACCGTAGCAGCTGACCTTTTCCTTCTACAGTTTGAAGTTGATCCCATCTCGCCAATGTAACTGTTCATCCTTTGAACCTAGTATGATATTACATGACATTGCTCAATACGCTAACAATTTATCTCGTCATTTATTTCCATAAGTAAGGATGCCAGGTTGTGCTAGGCATCGGAGCTGTTATACCAGGTGAGGTTCCTGTAGGAATTCATTTACGCATCCGCGATGGAAGCGGTGTGATTTGAAGTGAAATTGCAGCTGGTGGTTTTCATAAGTGCCATACTTGTTGGCCGGAAAGTCATATGAACCGTAAGCTCTTTTGTCCGCTCACGTGCATGTTTTGATCAGTGGGAATGTTTAAATTTCAGAGAGTGAGGTTGGCCGAGCTGGATGCAACGAGAAGGACGTCGTAATTGGAGCCGGGTCACGACGCCACGGGAAGGAACAGACTGAGCCTACAACGTTTGATGCATTTCTGGATCTGGATTCGGATGCCGCTGATGAAATTGCTCCGCCGAAAAGGACGTCACAAAATTGCAATACCATAACCGCCTCGTCCGATTCTGAAGTGTCTGTCTACGACCGTTACGGGCACCCGAGAGGGTATTCTGCAAAGCAAGGACGTACGCAGAGGTCAGCATCCGCGGGCAGCCGGGACTCAGAATCTCCTCGGGTAAGAATATTTATACATGCAATTTGTAAATCTATATACTACTCTACAGATTGAAAGTGGAACTTTTCAATAATTTGGCAGGGTTCTGCCTGCCTGTCAATTATGAAATTGTATTCCCTCATGTGGAGCTATGTTCCGGTGTGAATTGCAGTTCCAGAAGTGGATGCCACAAAAATTTGGTGGCAGTGGCAATCGTCGGGCCCATTTCAGTGGAAAAGCACCAAACCACAAAGAGCGTAGAGGCCGGACCTGGGATGACAGCCCAAGAAACAATATTTGTGGTACGGATGTCCCAGCATCTTGCTGGGAACGCGGAGAGTGTAGCAAGCATCCCCAGAGACCGTCGTCGCCCTCGTCCGATGATTACGACAACAGCGGTCGTGATGTGGGGCCCAGGAAAGCGCGTGATTGGAGCAGCGAAGAGGGAGGAATGCACATCCGTCGTCCCACCCAAAACAAAGGGAAGAACGTCAAGTTGGAGCGTGATACCAATGAAACGGCTAGCGACGCGCAAGACGCCACGCGAAGAAGGAAAGAGATGATACTAGAATTAAGCGGGAGAAACAAGGATTGCGAGGCCACTACATCACAGTGATTCGGACTGGGACGCCTTATGGATTTGGAAAAGGGGCCTGGAAAGTAGCACTAAACAAGCTTTCCGTTGCCTTGGATCCTTCCATTACCAACATAAGATATCAACTAGAGGAAGCCATGGCGACTTTGAGGCGGCGGCTGAAGGAACACTTCAAGTACTCCGCACCAGTGGATCGAGCATATATTCGGACGCTAGCAGGGAAGAACGTCACGCAGCGTCGGTCAAAACTGATGGCATCCATGAAGGCTGGTGCAATTTGCCCTGCGGGAATGGACAAGACGGTGTGGGATCGGCTTGAGCGGATTAGACAGGATCCACACTACGAGGACTTGTCTCAGCGAATGAGGTATGCAAATGCTTGCAGGGTGAATAAAGCGAGAACCGGACCCAAAGGAGAAGACGGCATACGATGTGATCTGCATCGCCAATTGGGGAGGGAACCAGATCTGGAAGAATTGGAGTTTGAAGTGCGAAGGAAGAAGGGGTACTCTGGCGTGGACAAGAAGAAGAAGAAACGGAAAGTCAGTCCAGGATCTCGTTCATCCGGAGGTGCGGAAGCCCCCTCATCCGAAGATTTAGAAGAAGAAAAAGCCGACGACCCCGACAGCAGAATTGTTAATGAATGTGGTAGAGCGGAATTAGTGCCGTCCGGTGACGAGTCGCGCTTGAACGAAATCAAGCGAATGTAGCGCAAGATATATTTATTGACCTCATTGTTGAAGGGAGCACGAGGGGCAGCTCATGCCGTTTCCTTGGAGGATGCTGGGCTGTCGTCTTCGATGCCTTCAGCGCAGGAGGACAAGCACGTGGAGGACGCATCTGCCCAAACCCCTGAGGTCAGTAAAAATCCGAATTGCATATGATTTTTTTAAGGACATTTCCCTAAGCACAACATGTATGCAGAATTGCACATGCCACACATAGTCGTTTTGGATACTCAGATTGGATTCCTTTTTTTGAAATGCATGTGTTTGTAATTTCTTAAGTGGACTAGGGTGCTTGTAACTAAACGGACTAATCATCTCGATGTTTACAGTACCGATTTGTGTAACCTCACGTTTTAGCTTTAGTGTTTGTCGTAGAGGCCGTCGCATGCACGTAATTGTAAATTTGCAAAGCCTCGGACTCAGTGGAAGCTTCGTCCACTTCGATTTGAGAATGGAAACACCAGCTAACTAAGGCATAAGGTAAATGTGTTGGATGTCATTCCAGCCGAAGTGAGGGTCTTTCTTTTTAGAGGAAGGTATTGTCTATTGTGCGCATAATGTCCATGATGAAGGTGGACTACGTCAGGGTATGATGAAGGTGGAAAATAGTAGTGCTGTCTTGAATATGCTATTGTTGATTTTGGAGTGCAGTCGCGCATGTCAAGGTCGTTGGATTTGTTAATCAGAATGAGAACTTTTTTAAAAGCTAGAAGGCCGAAGGGATCGGCCAAGTAAATATGCCTTTCCAAAAGCCAAAACAAAAGTGAAGGGCTTTTATGAACTTGCATTGTGAGTAAATGGCCGCGACTAACAGAAGGTGTTGAGCACTTTGACGGGTAAGTGGGGCAGAGGTTGTACCGTTGTGAAGGCTCTTCTTTGCATGCCAATGTCACGATGATTTCTGTGGTTTTGATCTTCTGAACAGGTAGCATTCTGGAGGTGGTCATGAAAGCACAGTTTCCCTGTGACCATGACAATCGAGAACGGCATGCTGGCTCTATTCACTTTCCCGTTTTTTTCTTGGGGAATTAATCGATCGGGTGTACTAACTCGCTTCAGCACTCTTGAATTTTATGCATAAAAGGACAGCGGGTCGGAGAGCTGAGGAAGAGGAAGACAAGGCACAAAGGAAGAAGAAGAATAAAAAAGAAGGCCGAAGGAAATAGTGTGTGGGCAAAGGTAAGTGACGTTGTCCATGTAACTGGGAATGTTGGGACTATCAACCTGATTTCCCTTGAGGAAGTTAATGTACTTGTGCAACTATGCCGGATACGATGCCGAATTGTAGCTTAGGAAAGTGACATTCAATTCCACCACTGCTGTCGAGGCTGTGGGAGAGAAACGTAGATTCATTCCAGAGCGCAATTTTGCAGTAAGGTGAAGATACATTGCACATAACAATATACAGGATAGTGTTCCCGGAAGGCTCATGCGTGGCACATGTTTGCAGATCCTCTAAGCTCTACGGCCTCAGGAATTGAAGGGTCTAATACATCGGGACCGGAGCTCAGAGCCGTAGCAGTTGGCGGTTTTTACGGCCAGTTAGTAAAAGAGGACCAGGAGGGGAATTGGAGGGAGTATTTGAGGTATCGAGGCCCTGATGACACGTAATATTCGGTACCGGATGGGTCCAAATCAGGGACGTGTTCAAATCCATGTGGGTTCTCTTTTGGTGTTGTGAAATTTGGAGTCTTGACCGTTGAAGTTGATCTCAGCAAACAATGTTGAAACATTGCATTTTATTGCATGATGATTTAGCCCCTATCCGTCATAGTGTCATTGTTTTCATAGAGTGGTCTTGGTATGCCCAGTGAACCATATCAGGCAGTCTGCCTCTAATGTAAGTGACTAAAATTAGAGCTGCTTCCAGAAGTATGTATGCAATAGAGTTGGTGCACAGGAAGACGCCCCCATTTCAGTACATTACCTCTTGTATACATGTATTTCCCTTTCATGATAGGGGCAAGGTTTTTGTTGTAGTATAAGGTATTTCTCCCTCCCATGTGGTTTTTCGGAATCTTGCTGGCCATCTCTGGAATGTGAACTGAATTGGCTCTAGAACCAGAAATTTCACATTGATATGCCCAATGCTCAGGGACAGTGAAAAGCTGGGGCAAAATGAAAATGGAATCCCAGAATGTGATATTTGGAAGAGAACGGAATGAATATCTACATTTTCAGGAATATGGAAAATGACAATCCACAGACGTGGTGCATTCTAGTAGTTTTAAAAAAGATTCCGCTGAAAGGAAATACGACAAAATCACATCTTATAGCAGTGGGGCCAATGGCTGTCCACCTAAATGAAGTGGAAGAAAATAATTATTTCACCCAATATATATAATAATATAAAGTCAATTGTCATCTCATGAATTCGTACCTATAACGGCCAATGACTGTACAGATAAATGAAGGGGTAAAAAATAATGTGAACATAGAATTCAAATAATAATATGAATGCAGTAGCAAAAAACATTTTGTAGTGTGTACAGCATGTCCAATGGCAATGCAGATAAATGAATGGATATGAAATTTTGCAGCCAGTCCCGGATTTCTTTCCGGATTTTCATTTCAAATTAAGAAGCGCATGCCCAATGACGGCAATACACCTGGCAATTATGAAGTGGCCAAGGCCAAACAGATTCCAACCCCCTAAATTTTAGATACTGTTCAGAAACCAAATAAAGGCGTGTGGAAGTTCACCTGCAATAATTAACCATCGGATCATCTCCGCGGCACACATTCAATGCAAACTTGTCAGACCGACCGCGACCTTTACGTCAGACTGCTTCATTTATTGACGAGGAGTGACCCTTCCGAAAGTGACTCCACGCTGGATGCGTACACCGTGGCACGGTCTTCCCTCATCTTTATCCTACGTGGTCACAATAACACGACTATGTTAGAAAATGTCCGAAATAAGACGTCCTAACCAACCATGCGTATTAACATAGGTATGCTAAATCTATGTTAAAAAGGACAGCCATTTCTCTAGTAGTGTGGTGCTGGAGTGCTGGGGCTCTGGCTGGCTGGGGCTCCAATGCCTCCCTTACTATTTTGATGGATGGGTAGCCTTGTACAACGAAACGGAAAAGATTTGGCCAACTAGTGAGAATCTAATAATAACAAGGAAAGAAAGGACATGAATGTCTATAGTAATTCTTTCTTTTTGGGAGAGTTTAAGATGGATCCTATCTGTAGCTATGCCTTCTTGGAAACCAAACTTCGGGGGTTTCCAAGCTTGTCTTGGAAACTAAAATTTGGAGTAAATAACTAGGAGGGATCAAAACTTCGCCGGGTATCCGGTTTTAACACCGAATCTAAGACTATCTCCTAGAACTCCTAGGGCCAAAGCTTCACCGTTGTCACGATTTTAACACACGATCTAGGACTTGGGATAATTGGGGGGTTCAAAGCTTCGCCGTAATGGGGTTTTCCAACACAATGGGGGAGAAGGTCTCCCTAAAGGTGGGTTAATGCACTCAAATTATACAGACAAGCCACCACTGCCACATCTCCTAAAGAAGGTATCAGAAGGATACAAGGACGCCTTCCCGTTAGTCCTAGTTAACCCAAAGACTTACACTAAAGGCCCCCAAAGCGGCATCGCTAAGGTATGGTGGGGGTGACTTTAGGATTACTGCACAAAACTCAAACTTGCTACCAAAACATACGGACACGGTCAACCAACTAATCCGAGGGTATCAAATCACAAACGACTTAGGGGAGTTCCCTAAGATTCTCAAGAAGCTTTAGAAAACACAACAATGGGGCCAAAAGTGCCCCGGAAACACCGTTCAAGGTTTTTGACAAGAAAATGCCAAAATATCCACCACTATGTAGACCTAATGGACCCCAAAACAAGAATGGGGGGTGGCTTTGGAGAGAAATGAGCGCCCTTTTATAGGTTTCCCAAGGCCCCCACCTACCCTCTTTAACCTAGGTATTCTTATCTTTCCGGATTTTCATCTTTATCTTTTAGGATTTTAACCTATTTTGGGGTTTACGCTGGTCCAAAATTCTAACTACTGGAGATCAACTCCAAATCAAAAATTGGTTGCACCATTGGCTTCAGAAGTCCATTTTTAGTCCAAAGGTCCCCTTACCCCCTATTCCAACACCAAAATCCCACCGTAAACTATTGCTAACTAGAGTCAGTAAAAAGGGTAAAAATCTAATTCTTGGAGGTTACCTTTTCTGACCAAGGTGACTAGCCAGGGTGGTCTGGGAGGTCTTAAGGAGTAAGAAAAGTCCCTTCGTTGACTTTGTTCCGACTTCGTGTGCTCCTGGGACGCCGGTCAACTCCACGTAAATCCCGCCAAGTGGATAATTTGAAGGGATGTCAATGATTCGGGCACCTCCCGCTATCGAAACACCATGAAACTTGTTGGGGCATGTTATTAGCATAAAAAAAGCTAACTTAATTTTTAGTGAGATTTTATCGCCACCTGGACAAGTATTGTGAATTTCCCATCATGATTTTAGGCGGTTGACCGTCCGGAAGGGGTATTTCTTCAATCCAGAAAATTCCGAAATTTCTTGGGGAACCTCTCATGGAGTTCCCCAAGAGATGTGCAAGTCCACGTCTTGATCTTGCATGTCTTGATACGGAAGGTAAAAAGACTCTCATGTTGGTTTACCGGCAGTCAGGGAATCTTTCACATACAGGGGAATCTTGGCGAATGGATTTCGCTTTTGACTTCCCGGTATGATTCCAACCCAAGATCACAATCCGGTGGCCGTAGATTCCTCCGCTGGCCTGTCTTGAGAAAGTGACACCTACATGCTAACAATTGAAGTTTCTTCTATTTGTTGATGGGATGGAGAAATTGAAACCTCTCTCGGGGAATCTATCTAAGAATCTCCCTGGACTCTCTTGAGAACAATTTAGCCAAGCATGGTCACATGCACAATGGTTTTAGGCTGTTTTGGATAAAAACCCTCAAACCTACTAGCTCTCACTACTTCTGTGGTTCTAACCTATTCACAAGTGGGTTTTAGGGTTGTTTTAGGGATAAAAGGTTATTTAGGACCAAAGGGCATATTGGTATGTAACATGCCCATTCCGGTTTTACACTTTTTTTAAGGCTTTTTGTATATAATTACGACTTAAATTGCAAAATTTAGGAAAAAAGAAAACTATGAGTCCCAAATGACGATTTGGGAGCTCACAATTGACTAGCAAACCAGGACTCTAGGAGCTAGTGGTGTCCGAATGTCGCAAACAAAGAATGTTTTCTTGCTTTTGCGAACTTTCCAAGCAATCCTAGTGTGGACGTTAGATTACCTACCTTTGGTAATAGAGCGAACACCGACCAGGTTCTATGCCTTTATCCACATTTTTAATATATGGGGGTGATGTGAGCGCGATCCACTGTGCCTTCTAAGCAATGGATCTTTTTTGCTAACGTTTCCTAAGTGTCGTGGATGGCAGCGAATAATCAGTAATGCATGTAGTAACTCACAAGTTAACTGCAATGTTCAGAGTGATGGTGAAATTCTGACTCCCTAACTATCTGTTCTATGTCGAGGGTAGACTGGGTAGTTGGTGTCATTTCTAACGTCCCTAACTACGTGAAAAGGGGATCCCCTATGTTCCTTCCATGAACCTCTAAGACTATCTTGGGTTTTTAAAACTCTACCTAGAAGTTCTACTTTTAAAAGCTACCCCTAAAGTTTCAACTCTTACTCTAACTTTTAACTTCTAAGTGTACCTTAGGTTTTTAACTTCCTAAACTAATTAGAGAATTTAACCTCGAAATTTAACACTATCGTTTGACTTTGTTTTGACTTTTGATCCCAAGTTTTTACTCCTAAACTAACTCTAAAATTTACCGTCTAAAGTTAACTCTATGTTTTGACTTTAACTTCAAGTTTTTACTTCCCTATTTTATTCTAAATTTACCCTTCTAAATTTAACTCTACGGTTTGACTTTGTTTTTACTTTTGACTCTAAATTTTTACTCCTAAATTAACTCTAAAATTTAACCTTGAATTTAAACTCTATGTTTTATCTTTTAACCCTAGGTTTTTACTCCTAAATTAACTCTAGAATTTAACTTCTACCTTTAAAATTTAGCTTCTACTTCTGACTATTCCTAGAGAAGGAACCCCTTGTGACCAAAAAAGCAAGTGACTTATTGACAAGTTGACCAATTCCGCAGTGTTGAGAGTATTCCCACCAGTACACGCGTTGGGGCCCTTGCTCTTCAAACCGGATGAAAAGCGCTATGGGCCCTTCCTAAGATTCTCTTGAACACTCAATCCTTGCGTGTCAAGAATTGGCCCTTGAAATCACTATTCATCCTAAGTTTAGTTGCTTTATCCTTTATGCTACTTGATGAGTGGTCTTTTGACTATTTATGGGCCATGTTTGGTGAGCAACGGTGAGGGACAAGGAAATTGAGGGCCCTTCCATATTAGATGGAAAATCTGAGCGTGTCAAGTTTGGAGGGTACTGGTGGGAATGCTCTGAGGGCATCAAACTTTGAGTGCCTTGAGAACCCCACAAAATTAGCTGAAATAGTCACATCGCATTTGTCCATTACAAACAGCCTTCAATCCATATTATTTTTCAAAAGTTGAATACAATTGATGCAAGCATGTCGAGACACAACTTTGTCACTTCCGTCACATGTGGTCGTGGAAGAGCTGCTCTGAAGAGTAGTTTAATTAGCCATTGCCAATGAGTAATTGTTTTATATTTTGACTGTGCAAACCAAACCACTGTAGCCAGAGAGCATGCACGTACTTGATAGGCTTGCTGTGGAGTCCTACAGTTCCAGGCCAGGACCTCCTAGCTTATCCTGATCACCACTTTACCAGTATGATCTTGATGGTAAGGTTACTCGTGACACAGCGCTAGGTCCCTGTAACAAACAATCTCCTCTAGGATTCGAACAGCATGCCAACTAACTTCCACGCAACAGCACTGAAACAGAGCACCAGCTTACCCGAAGGTCCGCCGAGACGGGCCCCTGCGAAGCAATCCAGAAGCAAAGAAATGGTGAAGGGCCGGCACGAAGGATGCGGTAGAAAGTCTCCGTCGAAAGTCTGACGACGCGCACTGATCATGAGGGCCGGCCATCGTGGAGCGCAGATACTGGCACAGTGTTCGGAATAAAATAATGCGAGGATTCACCATTTCTTTAATGCTAAAATTCAAACAATGAAAGGACCTGGTGGAGCCAGCTCCAACTTCCTCCCAAGGAAAAACTTGGAAAGTTTGAGATCCTATTTGGAATCAGGGACCCTGGAGCTTAGCTGCGATGTGATGCAGCTCAAAAGTGACCAGGGACAGCTCAAAAATACTAGGGACATATTTTTATATTCATCATGTGGCCTGAGCATCTTGAAATTGGGCAATTGTGCAGAAAGGTAAGAGGTCCAGAAAGTGTGACCATTTAGCAACTGATTTCTAATTTTGGAGTGGGGAGTTTGACTTCTTTATAACATTCTTCATGAGACTTTCATTGAAAGATAAATGGAATTGGCATCTAGTCCAAGTTGTATCATAGTTTTTGGATACTTGTGGAATGAACTATGAATTTTGAAGTTGGGATCAAACTAGACTTGAAAAGCATTCACTCTACGATATGGTCATTGTTGGTACATTGACAAAAGAAATATGTATAGGTTGTGTGTTGAATATTTAGGCAAAGTTGATAATGGGTGCTCTTATCTTGAAAAGGAGATATGCGTACTATCCAAAGTTGAATATGTTGCCCATTTTTTCTTGGGAAGCATTACTTGTCATGGAAGCATAACCTTTGAAGGTTTGTCTCTAATTCTAGAATTTAACTAAAATTCATTATATTGTATAAGTTTCACGAGGCAACTTCAAAAAGGTCATAGTCCAGATTCAAACCTTGAACTATGACATCTAAAGAATAAGCATTACGGACAAGGAGAGTACCCTGCATGACTACTTGAGGATCAAATTCAATGTAACCCTAGGAGAAAGCTAGTCCTAGAGCACCATTGAGAGCACCACAACTTGGTGCCAAAGCCCCATATGGGCACCAAGCTTTAATGCTCCATGACCAACTTTCTACTTATGTAAATTAGGTTGTTTTTGCCAAAAAAGAAAGAAAAGCAAGAGTGTTGCGTGTCTTCTTGAACAATTGGTTTACAGTGACACAGACCTCTAAAATTCTAACATGGAAATGCAACTTAGACCCCTGCATTAGAAAAAATCTGGGCCCTCCAGAGGGCTGCTCCACAGCCCTCTGAGGGACCCTGAAATTTACTTTTTTTTTCCAAAAAAATTAGTTTTCTCCCTATTTCCGCGCAGCAGAAACTGCAGCAATAGTGACGCAGGAACCGAAAACTACGAGTTATTTATTTATTTATTTTAATCTTTAAAAAAATATTAAATAAATTTAAAATAAATTTAAAATAAATAAATCACAAAAGCTGACTGCTCACCGCAGCAGTCAGCTTGGTGTGACAGACCAAGCTTTTAATAGCTTGGTTTGTCACATTCTAGCAGCCCTCTAGAGGGTTCAGTTTTTCTCTAATGGCTTGCTGAAACTGGCCCTCACATACGGTGCTGATTTTCATTGCAATGGAAAAACTTAACAAAAAAAACTGATGAGAGTATTCAGACTGATCAATGTTCCACAAATTCACATACACTATATATTTATATCCTCTATTTGTCTTGCTGCAGGAATGTCACTTAAGTTCTTGCACTTGCACTTCCATTTCATTAGCTAACCTCACATTGACACCTTTCTAGACTATCATTTAAATGATTTCTCATCCAATACTGCAAAATGAACCATTATAAGAGCAAAATGAACCATTATAAGAGCAAAATATGGGAATTCTAACCTTACCAACGCACCATGTATTAGTATAGCTAATAAATCCCCAAGGTTAATTAATAATCCACCTTTTCTCTTTCCTGGTATATACATAGATTCGGGCAGAATGTGTCCTTGAGAATAACCCCAGAATGACCTTGAGGACAGAATGTGTCCTCGACCAATTTTTGAAGTTAAATAAAACCTTACTAAATTATTATTTTTAGTAGTTTATATTTTTGAAATATTCTTTATGAAGTTTAGTTTTAGTTTCAAAAAATTGATTTTGAAAATTATTGATTATGATTTTTCTATTCAAGATTTTGTGCACGGGTGTCCATTGCAATCTTGACTTTTTGTAGTGTTGAGGGCTCTTGGGAATGAGCCTCAAATACACTAGATCTTTGAGGAAAAATCACATTAGAAATTCATTTAAAAAAATTGTAGAGTAGATTTTGAGAAGTCATAAATTGATTGGGGTTATGCATGTTAGGCCCTTTAACCTCATATTTTTTTGGTGGCCAACTTTTTAGATTTGACATGTGAAAAGAGGATTGAAAGACTTCAAATCACTTTCACAATTTTAACACCCTCATGATCAAACATTATAATCTTTCAATCCGTAAGAGATATTGTTGTGTTTTCTTTTCTAATGTGATCTTTAACATGTCTAGTTTGATTTTGTACGGTTACAATTTTAAAAAAATTGATACAACTTATCAAAATGTTGGCTTTTAGTTCAATTTAGAGCAAATTCCTAGAAGCTCAAGAAGTTACAGGGTCATTTTGGGGTTAAGTTAGAGTTAGCATGTCTTTAAAACCCTTTGAACTTGAAGTAGGACATTACTTTCTCAAGTGGTACTCATCAGCTCCTCGTCTGTAGACGAGTTGTGTGGGATGCAGTGAATCAAAGAAGACATATTAATTGGATGCATCTGAACATGTTCTCACACTGTTTGTGTTGTAAAATGCCTGGGTACGCAACACAGGGGTCATCGACATTAAAATGGCTCAAAGGATGGCTTTTGTAAAAATTATATCAAATTAAAAAGACCAAAAAGTTGGGTGAAGACCAAATTAAAAGAGAATTAAATGTAGAAAATGTTGAATTGCATACATATGAGAAAAAAACTCACAATATATACAAAGAATTGAAACATTGGTGCATAATTTTAAAAATTCTTTACAAGAAGTTCCCTCCAATTAAAATTAAATTTTTGTTAAAAGGCCCAAAAGGTTGGGTAGTTTGTCCTATGATACATGTATTAAAAAAACTCACATAATTAATATTTTAATGCAATTATTTTCCCCAAAGAAATATTATTTCATATATATAATTACGTTTTTGGATTCCTTGTTAAAAGAGATACAAGGATTTTCTACATTAAAACAAATTGTATTCCTTGAAATTGGACTAAAATGCATTATAAGTGATTATAATCAAGGCCATATAATATAAGAGTTGCGTACTTGGGATAAAACGCAGCTGTGGAAATAGAACCTCTCCACAGTATAAGGTAGGAGGCTTAGAAATGGCACATCTAAGGGCTGGTCTGCCTTTTTGTATATTTCATTGGATGGAAATATTTCTAGCTCATTTTTCAGACAAAGAAAAATAGACGAGGAATCTAACACAAGTGGTTTTGTATTTTTCCAAGCATTTTTGAATTACTTATGAATTGAACAAGTTGGGTCCTAGGTCCCTATTTATGACCCTAGGTCTTCCGTAACCAATTCACTTGCAATTCTTAACCCCTAAAGGCCCAAGGTCTTTTTTCTGCCAAAAAACACTGAAAACTGCCATTTCTATAGCAAAAAGTTAAAAAAAAATTAAAATTGTTTTTTTTCCACATCTAACCGTAGGATCTTACACCTAATTGGTATGAGAACGTGTGGAAAAAATTTCAGAATTTTTGACCGCACAGATTGCAAGATATCTGCGTTTAAAGTGGAAAAAACAAGTTTTTCAGCACATTGCGGGACCAGATTTTTTGTCTTTAAACATTTTTAACTTAAAATTTTTGCACTACAGCGTTTTGAGCTTTAAATCTTTATAGTAGATAATTGAGTTGAGAGTCTAGGAAAAAAAAAGAAACTCAAAAAAACTTAATTTTCATCCTTAAAAAAATTGTTAAGTAGAAGTAGGTATGAGATAGAAGGAAAACCTAAAATATTAATATCTCTTAGATGGAATTAAAATGCACTAATCCCAATGGTGAGATTGTTCTAGCAAGTAAACTAAACCATTCACAAAAAAAAAATTTGAAAAATTACAAAATTTGCATTCCGAAATGAATCCTACAAGTTATTTTTTTCAAGAAGATGCTCTAACTGCCCGAAAAACAAGAATGTCCATAACTTCCTCATAACAAATCCAAATGAAATGAATAAAAGCTTTCCAGATAGACAAAAATATAATCTATGAGAAAAAAAAGATTCAAAAAAAAGATTCAAAATTTTGCAAATTTTTTTTGCTGCCCCCCGTCCCCACGCATTCCAAGAAATGGCATAACTTCTTGCTCAAAGGTCCGATTTCAAAATTTTTTTTTTCTGCCACGTACCTCTCTCAATTCTTCATGTTCAAAAAAAGTTTCAAAAAAATCAGGAGAAAATTTCAGCAAAAAGGTACATGCCTGAAGACGCTTTTGTCCCCCGAAGTGACAACGGGCTTTTAGGGGTTAAGAAAGACGGGGAAAGCAAAGAGAATGCTTGGCTCTTGCAATTTGTGTTGTTTTTTCCCTTGTTTCTTTCAATGATTTACCGGTATAGAGGTCAATTTAAGAACCACCGCATGTTCATTTTATAGACATTTATAGGGTCCATTCTTAATGCCCGTGCCATTTTAGAGCCTCCTACCTTATTGTATGATGAAATGAAGCTAAGCAATTGGCACTGATTACAAAACTTTCAGAGATAGAATTTGTAAACCATAGCTTGCATCTTTTGGTTGTATGCCACTGCCATCGCATTATGGTCCTCTACACAAGCCGTTTGATCTTTCGTACCAAAGAGGGTGATTTGCATGAGAATACATCCAAGCAAGGGCATCTCCAAAATCCCAAAATCCCAATCTTTCTTGCTCCGTATTCATGTAATTTCTATAGAACAAAAATACACCATAAAATCAGGAGGTATCCCGCTAGTGAGGGTACAAATGAATGTCATTATGAATACATTTCTTTGAAAAATCTAGGCAAGATAAATGATTACTTTAGCCTAAAATAATAGATTTAAAATAATTTAAAATAGTGCAAATTAGAGTCACACACTAGTAGATTATAAGTATAGATTTTTATGCCAAAAAGGAAGGATCGTTTCTAAACTAGAGTTGGACTAGTATCAAGTTGTTCTTAGTCTTTGAAACTACTAGGATTACTCCAATAAAAAGAAGAATGGAGTTCTTGTATATCATGCCACTATCCTGTAGACTTGGTGTGGGATCTTACCCAAACAAGCTCTTGTCTTAGAAATGTAGTGCACACTTCACATGTTTGCAAGTATTTAAGTATATCTATGTACAAATATATTATTTACCTCAAGTTCATTTAATTGGCCATGAAGGACAATTATTTTGAAAAGATTCAAACTTTATTTTGGATTAATTCTAGAAGAACATTGCCTCGGTCATAGGTACTCAATAAAAAATGATTCAATTTTTGAGCCAATTTTAGGTGCATTCCGTGTTTACACAATAACAAAGAAGTCATCCATTGGAAACTTTTGGTCCTTGGCGTCCTTCCAAGGTTAATGAATGAAAATTACTTGTAAGAAACATCTAAACTCTCATCATTCGGAATATGGAGTTGGGACTCTTTGAGGTAAATCAACAACAATTAAGGTAGGAGGCTCTGAAAGCGAGCGGGCATTTAGAACCGCCCATATAGATTTGCCTGAAATGGATGTGAGGTGGTCTTTAAATGGACCTTCTATAGTCATTGAATGGATTGATAAAAAAAATTATTTATTGCAAGAGCCAATCATTCTCTTTGCTTTCCCCATTTCTCTCTAGAAGTTGCATGTGAACGGTGTATGGAAGACCTAAGGTCATAAATAGGGACCTATGACTCATCTTGTTTGAGAATTCATAAGTAATTCAAAAATGCTTCAAAAAATACAAAATGACTTGTGTTACAATCAAAATCTATTTATCTTTGTCTGAAAAATGAGCTAAAAATAATCGCATCAAACAAACCCCATGAAAAAGGCGAACCAGCCCTTAGATGCTCGCTTTCAGAGCCTCCTACTTTATGTCTCACAATCTTAGGGTCAATCCACCTGCACAAACTTGGTTTGCATTGACATCAAGGCCGCTTTACATCTAGAGGCCGGGCCAATTCCTCACCAAGCCAATTGCCCAAAATTTCAGCCCATTCTTGGGCTGGAGGCCGGCCTTAACTAATTTGACATTGGCCTCCAGGCCAAGAATTGGCCTCGAATTGGCCTCCCATTTTTGGTGCACCCAATTCAACAAGCTCGGGCCATGCTCGGGCCATGTCAGATCGTCTATTTGAGGAAAAAAATTCTGACATAGCAAATTGGCCCGGCCTCTTGGTGTAAAGGGGTTGGGGCTGATTTGAGCCTTTCAACCAATGACAAGCTCGGATTGTTGGCCTCTGACACACCAAATTGGCCCGGCCTCCAGGTGTAAAGCAGCCCTCAACAGTGACTGAAATTGTGGGAGTGAGTAAGGTAGGAGGCTCAGAAATGGAGCATCTAAGGGCTGGTCAACCTTTTTCATATATTTCCTTGGATGGAAATATTTTTAGCTCATTTTTCAGGCATAGAGAAATTGATGAGGAATCTAACCCAAGTGGTTTCGTATTTTTACAAGCACTTTTGAGTTACTTATGAATTCTCAAACAAGTTGGATCATAGGTCCCTATTTGTGACTCTAGGTCTTTCATAAACGGTTCACTTGCAATTCTAAATAAAAATAGGGAAAGCAAAGAGAATGATTGGCTCTTGCAATTAATAATGCTTTTTTCCTTCCTTCATTCAATGACTATACTATTCCATTTCAGAACCAGCTCATGTCCATTTCACAGCCATTTATAGGGTCCATTCTTAACCCCTAAATGCCCAAGGCACCAAATTCTGGTGTCGGCAATACTTTGAAGTTAAATAAAACCTAACCAAGTTGCTATTTTTAGTAGTTTATATTTTTGTAATATTCTTTTTGAAGTCTAGCTATAGCTTCAAAAGTCCGATTTTGAAAATGATGGATTATGATTTTTCTACTTAAGATTTTGTGCATGGGTATCCATTGCAATCTTGATTTTTCGTAGTGTTGATGGCTCTTGGAAATGAGCCTCAAATACACTAGATCTTGGAGAAAAAATCACATTAGAAATTCATTTAAAAAAATTGTAGAGTAGATTTTGAGAAGCCATAAATTGATTGGGATTATGCATGTTAAGCCCATTAACCTCATATTTTTTTTGGTGACCAAATTTTTAGATTTGGCATGTGAAAAAAGGATTGAAAGAATTTCTTAGTTTCAACACATTCACGTTCAAACATTATAATCTTTCAATTCATAAGTGATATTGTTTTTGTTTTTTTTCCTGTGTGATCTTTAACATGTTACAATTCAAAATAATTGATACAACTTATCAAAATGTTGGTTTTTTTTTCAATTTAGAGCAAATTTCAGGAAGCTCAAAACAGGCCTTGGGCATTTAGGGGTTAATGCCTGCTCTGTTTTACAGCCTCCTACCTTACTGGCTTTGCACTTTGGGATTGATGAAGTAATTTGAGAATGCAGTCATTGCTCCTAGTGCTCACAATGTAGAACGCCTCTGAGATAATAGAAGATGCCTTTTGTGGACCCACAACACTCAATAACTGCACCTTGTACTCACCAAACCTCTGAAGTTGTTTTGAGGCTGGCAATACGTTCTGAAACAACCATCCTGCAGGCGTTCACCTTGATAAACCCTAAGTGCTGGAACTGAAGATAGGAAGGTCATCTATTATAAAAAAAAATCCTAATAAATCATAGTAACTCCTACTAAAAAATCTACACCATTGATTCTACATCATTGAGAACATGTTTTCCTCTTTCCATTGATATATTACACAATCATCCTAGCAACCTCTTTAATCAATAGAAAATGGACGAAGTGCACTTTTCAAAGCATGCAATTTACATTAGGTGAGTAGTTGAGCCTCTAGAGTTTATTTGAGAAATATGTGCACTCATAAGCATGGATTCGTATAAGCACATGAATACGAGCTTCCCATTCTTTGACATATTTTGTTGTTAACCCCTAAAGGACCATTGTCCGTTCGGGGGACAAATGGGACTTGGGGCATGTACCTATGGGGGGACAATTCCATTCATACCATTTTTTGAAACTTTTTGCGAATGTGAAGAATTGAGAGAGGTACGTGGCGGAAAAAAAAATTTGAGTGAGAAGTTATGCCATTTCTTGGAATGCATGGGGACGGGGGGCAGCAAAAAAAATTTGCAAAATTTTGAATTTTTTTTAAAAATATTTTTTTTCTCATAGATTATATTTTTGTCTATCTGGAAAGCTTTGATTCATTTCATTTGACTTTGTTATGAGGAAGTTATGGACATTCTTGTTTTTCGGGCAGTTAGAGCATCTTCTTGAAAAAAATAACTTGTAGGATTCATTCTGAATGCAATTTTTGCAATTTTTCAATAAAAATAAATTCTAATGGTTTAATTTACTTACTAGAACAATCTCACCATTGGAATTGGTGTATTTTAATTCCATCTAAAATATATAAATATTTTAGATTTTCCTTCTATCCTGTATCTACTTCTACTTAACAATTTTTTGAAGAATGATAATTAAGTTTTTTTTAATTTCTCTTTTTTTCCTAGACTCTCAACTCAATTCTCCACTATAAAGATTTAAAGCTCAAAACTCTGTAGTGCAAAACTTTTTAAGTTAAAAATGTTCAAAGTCAAAAAATCCAGTCCCGCAATGTGTTGAAAAACTTGTTTTCTCCACTTTAAAAGCAAATATCTTGCAATCTGTGCGGTCAAAATTTCTGAAATTTTTTCCACACTTTTTAATACTAGTTAGGTGTAAGATCCTACGGTTAGATGTGGAAAAAAACAATTAAAATTATTTTTCACTCTTTGCTATAGAAATGGCAGTTTAGAGTGTTTTTTGGCAGAAAATAGGCCTCGATCCTTTAGTGGTTAAATCTTGTTGGCCATTGAGAAAGGATTGGAATGAAAAGTACCGTGAGTTTTGTAGACATCACATGCATGAGTGAACTGTAAATTTTTGAAGTACCAAATCCAAAATAGACCATACTATAGGCTCTCACATTCAGATTGCATCCACAGAAATTGCTTTTGAGTAAAATTTGCATTTTGGTGAAGGTAGGGGAATGCCATTGGCAGACCTAGCCTTGTAGCTACACCTCAAAAAAACAAATCAACTATTCCAACAAAGTCCAAAACTATGAACTGTATAATCCACTCTCTAAACTTTCAAGAAGTGATGAAACAAACCGTCAAAACACTACAACTTGATTGATCCCATGTCCACAAGTTTCAAAATATTTCAAGCATTTTACCAAAGCTCTAATTGAAAACTTGCATTAGAAGAAATTCTAGGCCGGAGAGGATTGTTTTGGAGTGATAAACCAAACTATTAAAGAGTGGATGTGAGCTCCCAATTTGTCACTTGGGACTCATGATATTTTTCTTTTCTTTTTTCACGAGTTTGAGTGTAGTTTTATATACAAAAGCCCCCCAAAGAGTGTAAAACCAAAATAGGTATGTCACATGCCAATATAGTATTTGGTCCCTAATAGGTTGTTTTCCTCCAAAGCTTGGAACGTAATTAGGAGACTATATTGACCCTCTAATAGACGTTTGACTACGTATTAAATAAAGATTGTTCATTATAATAAGCATACCGAAGTGTGACATGGGTTTCATTTTTTTTATTAATTCATTAATGTCAAAATCAAAATTCTATAAAAAATTAAGAGACAAATAACAAAATTTGTGGAAAATAAATAAGAGCTTTTTTGAAAACTTCACTAATAAAGTACCAATGTTGGAAGGTTTTTGAATTTGTGAAAGAGAGAATTTACAAGACCTTGACTATTGAGTTATATAACATTGGCAGTAGCATTCAGAGAGACTGCCTTTTCCTCTCCCCAGTCCTCATTCACCAAATTCATCCACACATCATTAATTTAAGCTTATGTACCGAGATAGTGGTAGTACATTTATGGTGTGTTCCATTTTTTTGCTAATTATAGGACTGAACACACAAATCAACAAATAACTGCAAAGAAAAATGATTTGTCAAAAAACCCAAGCTAGAATCCATTTAGTAACATACTAATGCAATCTACAATGCGGCCACCAATAACTTATTTTTTATTTTCACATGAAAAGAGAAGCTCCTTAAGTATATACATACGGGGTGGTAGAAGGTTAAACAACCCATGTGGAATATATAAATTAAAATTTGTAGTTTCTCAACCACTCATAGTTAAGTCAAAAGTAGAAATTGTGATTGAAGTAGAATTTTAGACCTCATTTAGGCATAGTAGAATAACTTTTCTCAAAAAACTTTGAACTAGAAAAAGTTGGTAAATTGAGATAAATTTCATCTCCAAAAATCCGTTTGATATTTTGATCCTCCAATCAAAGTTATAGACAAATTTTAGAGAGCATGTTTAAAAATGTCAAAAAAATAGTTCCCTTCCAATCCCTCTCTAAAATTCTACTTTAGTCACAATTCCTACTTTTGACTTAACTATGAGTGGTTGAGAAACTACAAATTCTAATTTGTATATCCCACATAAGTTGTTCTATCTCCTACCACCCCATAAGTATATAAAGAATTGTCTCCTCCTTTCAAATCACAAAACATGAATGGCTCACAAAGCTATTTGAAGAAATTCAAACATTGAAATTATTAACCTCAATGAATTGATAGCCATTTTGTTAAAAGCTACTATTTTGTGAAATTTTTAATTGAAAGTATTTGATTTTTCAGTACCTTGAGTGTACAATTGCAACCTTGGCACCAAACTGAGTTCTAACAATTTTTGACGCACGAATAGTTAGCTAATGTTGGATGTAGAATTTTTCAAATCAAATCATCCCTTGGATGAAATCATATCATTCAGTCTGCAAGAAGGCAGTCTCTTTGACTGCTATTGAATGTTATGTACCATAGTTTGTTGTAGCTTAGAGACATTCTACATATATTCAATACCTTGAACCATTAACAATGCCGGTAACAAATAAATGAACCACTACCACTACCTTGAACTGTTTTAAAGCCCACTTCTTCCGTCAGTATGCACGATTCTCTTAAATTTGAAAGGACATGATATTTTGATCACATTGAAGAAATTACAAATAGTGAAATAATTACAAGACTACAAAATTAAAATCAACATTAATTCCTTCTAGTGTAAACGAATCACTTTAGTTGAAAAAATAATTATTTTGGCATTGCAAAGACAAAATCCATGTCACATTACGGAAGTTGACCATATGAGATAAATTTTAAGGTCTTAATTATATACTTGGTAAATACTTATGAGGCTTATGTCATCAATTTCATTTAATTTCCAAGATAACTAGAAAAAAATTAGTAGTAGTAGAAGTCAACAATTGCAACTCTAAAATATTCCAAAAAATAGAAGAAAAGAAGAAAGAATATAGAAAATAATTTTTTAGAAAAGTCAGGAGTGGGAAGTAGAAAGAAATAGGTTGAAAAAGAAAGAATTAGATTATAGGTAGAATTTATATATCTTGTTGTAAAAGTCATTATTTAAACATTATATGAAGACACAAGAAAAAATAATAATAGAGCAAAGTGGGTCTTATGAATTATGATTAAAAGACGCGTATTGGTAAAGGAGGACATGGTGGAATGAAGGTATATTCTTAAATTTTCCACTTCCTTATTTTTCTTCTTGTAGAAACTATAGTTAAGTTAGAAATTAGAGGTTCAAGTCAAACCCTTAACCCCTAAAGGACCAAGCATTAGATGGGATTTGGGGGTCTTGGAGGGCTGCGAGTTCTCCTGCGTTCCCAGACTGTGAAAACGCTACGGGAACGTGCTGTAGCAACTAGCTGACGTGGCACAACGATTGCCACGTCATTTATGGAATTTTTTATAATAAAAATGATATTTGACAAAATAATAATAATAATAGATATACCATTGTTCACAAAATGGGGCTAGATCAGGGAACGCCCCCAAAACAGCCCTCCAGAGACCCCAAAAAACATCTAATGGCACAATTGTTGCATAAATTGTCAAAAAATGCCACTTTTTAGGGCAACAAGAAAAAAATGAAAAAAAATAATTAAAAAAAAAAATTAAAACGTAAAAAATTGTATTACATCACAAAGTTTAGACCCTACGATTTGGCAACAATTATCGTGCGGTTATCGTTGTTTCATGGGTTCGTACCATATTCGCACTAACTCAGTGTATTTTTACGCACTGAATCAGTGCGAAAACAATGAATATCAATAGCATACGGTTTATGTACTTTAACTCTACAATTGTTGTGTCAAAACTGCACTGCAATCATATAATTAAAGTACATAAATCGTATACTATTGATATTCATTGTTTTCGCACTGATTCAGTGCGTAAAAATACACTGAGTCAGTGCGATTATGGTACGAACCCATGAAACAACGATAACCGCACGATAATTGTTGCCAAATCGTAGGGTCTAAACTTTGTGATGTAGACTTCTCTAGGAATGTCTGGAATTCTTTTCTTAAACTTTGATCGCATGGATTGAAAGATTATAAAGTTTGATGTTAGGAGAAAAAGGGTTTTTCTAACCCTATCAACAAACTTTAACTCCTCCTAAAGTGAGATTTTTACACCTTACATGGTTATTATTTTTTTAATATTTTGCATCTTGTATCATGTAAGTTACATACCTGCCAAATTTCAGAGTTATTGGAGGAATTTTGCACATGCTGCCTGAGCTACCCAAAAAAATTAGGATAGCATAACTTTTGATTTGGGCACCCGATCAGAAAAAAAAATTATACTCCTTCTAAAGGGGTATATGTTCACACATTGTGTCAGAATTTGAAGAACATCCGTTAGAAAATGACTTCATATGCACCTACTTGAGATTACTTGCGTACGTTCAATGGTCATTTGGTCCTTTAGGGGTTAAGAGTTTATCAAAATCTAATTTTGAATTCGAAATCACTTAGGTAATTTTTAGAATTTTTTCAAAAACTTATCACGCTTTAAAAATAGATACACCTTAAGTTTGTTTGTTTGTTTTGTTCGAATTATTTTGTTTGTTTGATAAGCTGAGATATAATAAACCCCAAGGTGTTTGGCCGTGTTCTTGGTACTGTTGGAAAGCTCTTTGCAAGGAAAGGTGCATGGACTTTGTTTTGTGGCGTTTTGACATATGGTGTGAAAGTGATTAAATTTCAAAGTTTTTATGAATAAAAAAATTGATTTAAATTATCTTTTATTTTAGAAAAAACATAACTTTCACATCACATGTCCAAATGCGACAAAGCAAACCCCAACACTCCTTCTTGCATTAAAAATTTATTTTTAGATTGAAAAATTAGAACATTTCTCTGACTTATATTTTAACTATGGCAATGGGACAGGGCATACTAGTAGAAATTAAAGAAGATAGATTAGGATGAAATTGGGTAACCAAAAGCGTTAACTTTTGATGGAAAATATCAAAATTCATCCAATTTGAGTCAAAAAGGAACCTTGAAATCTATTTGACATATAGAATCCAACTTTGAAAATAGAAGGGAATTTAGACTTGTAGGCTATAAGAAAAATTTGGATGAAGTTTTAAAAGATGAATTATAGGCATGAAACTTCATTTGCCCATAACTTTCTCTAAAAATGTTCGATTTTAAAGATTTTTACCATTTTAGAATAGGCATGCAGTGCTCTATAATTTATAAAAATTAAAATTCTAAGTTTCTATATTTGGATATGGACGTTCAAACTTTTTGCTTAGATTGGCCTGAACCACTCACAACCTCTAATTTTTGCAATTTGTGTTAGTGGAGATTTGAAGCACTTAGAGCTTATGATTAGAAAAGACTTGTCTAGTTCTTGAAAGGCCAATTGGATGACGCATAGATACCCAACTTAAGATTTGAAAAGCAACAATGAAGAATCTAGTTGTACCTATTTTATCTCAAGAATATAGATAAAACGATCACACATGTCATTTGTTGAAGTTTATTTCTTTCTTAGAAAAATTCTCAACAATGTTAGACAAGACACTTTTATAGAAGGTTTCTATAGGCCTTGCAAAAGTCACAAAATTATTCATTTGAAGATTGAGGCTCACCATGGGCATGCGCATGCTTGTATTGTAATTAAGAAATAGTTGTTTGGATGTTTTCGCTAGAATTGAGGCTATAAAAGCATATACTACTAAAAAACTATAACCAAATCAATAAAAAAATCAACAAATTTTTGTTTGAGATACTAGAATGACCATGTAAGTGGATTTTTTAACTTTTTGTGAAAATCAACAAAATGGCGGCTACTTTCTATTGATTTGAATAGTACAATGACTAAATCAACAAAATTTTAGGGAATCTAGAATTTTTTTGGAATTTAAATAATCATTCATAAAATTTTGAAATGTTTTTGTATCGTAGCAGTAGGGCAAGGTCAGTACATTGATGCCAAATAATTAATTAATACTTAAGGCCCCAGCTAGGACATAATTTCAAGCTATTTTTCACATTTAGGCAGGTCCTTTCAAGTGCAATATATATTTGTTGAATACGATTCTTGTGAAATTTTTGCCAAAGGTGTATTTCACTACTAGCTCTATGCCTAAAAAATTTCAAACCAATCCAAGTTGTAATTAAAAGTTATGTCTCAAAAACTCATTTTTTTTAACAGCCACTTTTAGGCAGCCATGGCAAATATATGTAATTGGTTTGACATTATTTTTATACGTATAGATATTTTGAATAAGGTTGTTAACAAAAGGCATACAAGCACACAATTTTTCTCCAAGTTCCAGTGTCACTATTTGACACTCATTTCTAAAAGTGCTCAACATTAGAAAATAAAGATTAGAAATGGACACCCTTGCACAAAATCTTAAATAGAAAAATCATAATCATCCATTTTCAATCGGATTTTTGATGCTAAAACTAAATTTGAAAAAGAATTTTAAAAAAATATGAACTATCAAAAATAGTAATTTGATAACTTGTGATTTAACTACAAAATATTGTTGACACCAAAATTTGGTGCCTTGGAAACTTAGGAATTAAAACACCATGATCGGAATTCTAAGTATAATGAAATTCTATTTTATTTCAACTTAATCATTCAAAATTCAGTATTTTTTCAATTCAGCAGACTTTGGCGGCCATTTTGGCATAGTAGAATAATTTTTTTCAAATATCTTTGAACTATGATAAGTTGTCAAATCAAGATAACTTTCACCTTCAAAAATCCGTTTGTGATTTTGAGCCTTCAATCAAAAGTTATGGACAAAAATCAGAGAGGGGTAGCAACGAACATTTTTTTTGACATTTTCAAACACCCTCTCTACTTTTGTCCATAACTTTTAATTGGAGGCTTAAAATCACAAAATAATTTTTGGAGGTGAAATTTAGCTTGATTTGACAACTTTTCTTAGTTCAATATTTTTTGAAAAAAGTCATTTTACTATGCCAAAATGGCCGCTAAAATTTGTTGAGTTTAAAAGTACCAAAGTGTAAATGGATAAGTAAGATAAAAATCCCTTCTTTTAACATGAAAGTTGAATGTTGGTGTGTTGGTTGGGTCCTTAGGTTATCAGGCGTGAGGTCACATATTCAAACTTGGTTGGTGACCAAGGATAGGTCATAGGGCTATCTAAAGTCTTTGGGCAGCAAAAAAGTTGAATTTTTTTCTACTGCCCATAAATTTTGGGCAGCAAAAACAATTGTGATTTTTTTTTTGATTTGACCAAAACAATAGATTTTAGTCGAATTGTGGCCAAAACAACTCGTTCAAAACAACAAATGTGATCAACAAATTTCAATTGGAATTATGTTGTTTGGGTCATTGAATTTGTAGTAGTGGCTGCAAGGTACTTGAATCTCATCCAAGTGATCAATAAAATAACCGAATGCTGCGATTGAGAGCTAAGTGAAAGAAAAAGAGTACAAATTTTGTTTTTTCTTGATTATTGGCTACGTGGCTGGGAGACCCCATCAACATCGATAGTTCCCTTGAACAATCTAGCATGTGCAAACAAATCCTCAAGAATTGAATGAAAGAGCTAGAAGCACATAATTCACCACTCATGCACTTGACCATGTAAAATTGCACTTACTAATCATACAGAAAATTTGTTTCATCACCATTAAAGGAGAGGGCACTTGGCATAGTTTCCTTTGCGGCAGATCCCAACCACTGCCACCACCACCACCCAATTTTTTTATTTTTTTTATTTTTTATTTTTTGGGGGGGGTCCGCGGCTAAGGGCTTTTATCAGCACCAAGAAGTCCTAAGCAACAAGAGGAGAGTAATCATAAAAATCTAAACCTCAATGGAACAACCTCATTTGATTTCAAACAAATTTCAATCACCAATTATTTTTTTCCTTAAAATCTAGCGAAGTTCAACAAATAGAAGATTAATACAACAAGTATTTGATCCTCCCTACGGCCTTGAGAGGTCCCAAGCAACAAGAGGGGAATGATCAACCAAACAACCATTAAATCAAGACAGAAGAGTTGGATCCCTAGGAGGTCCCACAAGAGGACAATGATTGACTAATCAACAATTTGATGTAACTAAGCTCATTCCTTATGAAAATAATCCCTATCAACCAAATATTTTCTTTTAAAATCTTAACAAGTACAATTAGCAACACATCAAGACAGAAGTGCAGGTATCCCTCTATCAACCTGGAGTGGACCCATGCTACTACAAGACAATGATCAACAAAAATGAAATTCAGTGAGGCTAAACTCTTTGTACACATAATGAATACCTATCAACAAATTTTTATTCCTAAAATCTAAACAAGTCCACCAAGTCGCAAATCAAGAGGAAAACAATGGTCTCCTTCCATTGGCCCCCAAAAGAACCACAGCATTTGCTATAAGACAGTGATCAACCAAAATAAAATTCAATGTGGCAAAGATCATTAGATATGAAAATAATCCTTATCAACAAAAAAAATTTGTCAAAAATCTAAACAAGTTTAATAACAATACATTGAGAAGAAATTATTGGTATCCTTTCATTGGCCCCAAGAGGACCCACATTGCTACTAGATAGTGATCAACCAAAATGATTTTCAATTTGACAAAGCTTTTTCCATATAGAATCAATTCTTCTTCACCAAATAATATCTTTCCAAAATCTGATTAAATCCACCAACCCCTACATCACGACTAAAGGGTTGGTTCCCTTTGTCAACTGTGAGAGGTCCCAAGCCGCAAGAGGACGTTGATCAACAAAAATGAAATTTGGTGTGGCTAAGCTTGGTCCATATAAAATGAATTTATATCAACCAAACTATTTAAAAAAAATCTAAACAAGTTCAATGACCAACATTTTTTCCAAACATGGAGAAGCCATACATATTGCCCTAGTATGCTGAGGCATTAGTTGTTCAATTTGCATCTGAGCAAATTATCCCTACATGAAAAAAGGTTGTTACTTTAGATCCTAAAGTTTTGCAATTTTTAGATGTTACAGCTATAGAAATAGGTAATGAGCCATCACCAACTGATACTAGTGGGCATCCTTAGTCTATGGCTTCATCTTTTGTGTAATTCTATTTCTAGTCACATCACTCTTATTGAATCTAATTTTCCATATGTTACACCCTACTTTATATACTTGCATAATGAAGGTAATATAGCCAATATTTTTTTTTCCTAAACTTCCCATTTGTATTTTGATTTAATTGTTATGGCTTAGAATTTCTTTTTTATATTACAGTATGCACCATCTAATCTCCTATATTTTCCATTTATTGAAAAAAACAAAAAAATCAACTCAATACTTCAACCCTTATTATCTTATATTTAAATGCCCATGGTCATAGGTCCCACGGTATAAGGTCATAGATCTTCACTCTAAAAAATTGTATGCTCACAGGCTCACAAGCTCACGCTCACACAGTCACAGAATAGCAACCCTGGTTACATGATTAGGGCAAATCATTGGTTTAAAGATTTAAAAATCTAGCCCGTCAATTTTTGCAATTACTCCTTTGTAGTACATCACTTTGCTACTTTTGTATTTTCTTCTTATTTCTTATTGTTTTTTAGATCTTGCTTCTTTTTGTCCCCTTGCTTTTGTTGCTTCTTTGTCTTGCTCCTTGTTGCCTCATAGTTTTTGTTTCTTGTTGCTTCTTAGTTCTAGATACTCATTGTTGTAATGAGGGTTGTTTATTAGTAAAAAAATAGGCATTTTACTATATCTAAATTGGTTCCAAGTTGAGAGATAATTAGGCTTGTTAGATGGTTAGCCTCGTTGGAGGGCGGGGTAGACTCTTGGGGTGGCTAGGGTTTGGTTAGATATTTCTCCTATATTATTTGTAGCCTTGAGACCTTCTTGTGGGTACTTAAAGGCTTAGTGTCCTTCTTTGGAGCTCTTTGGTTTTTTGCAATCATTATCTTTTGACTGAGGGTTATATTTTTTTGTTGAGTATTGCAGTTAAAGTTGTGAATTGTTTTTATTTTTGTGTTTTTGGAAGGATTATACTTTAACCCCTGAGCGCCTAGCTCAAGAACGTTGAAAATGAAGTGCACAAGACCTCTTTCTACTCGAATACACCCTACAAGTTCCTTCGGAGGATGCAGATGAACTGATCGTTGAAAATTCAAAATGACTCAGGGCCCAAGGAGAAGGCAAAGTATGAAACGTTTTCACTATACGAATCTTTATTTTATATTGGTCAAAGATGCGTTGACATTCAAATGTAGGGCTCATTTTTGGGTTGTCTGGTACTTTGGCTGAGTCCTATAGAGCGACCCGGTTGCGTAGGTCATTGAAATTTTGGAGAAAGTAGGGCGTATTAGCCTCTGACACCCCACAAATTTTCTAAATTTTCTAAAATGCGGAAGGCAGTACAATTGAGACATGAATGCCAACGACCCACAGAAAAGGACAAGGGGACTACTGACAGCAATGTACGGTGGAACTGACATGTTGGTTCAGTAGGGGTGTACACTGGCCTCAGGTAGGTGCCAAGTCAGGCATCTCGCGCCAACAGGATAACCGTTTGAGCGAGCAATGCAGGCACAAACCACAGCACTGCGCAGGTTACTGAAAGAATTTTTGAAGGTACTCAATAGGAGAGCAGAAGAATTGGCCACCTTGTGCGAGGTCGTTCTTTAGTTCGATTCAAAACCAAGGCCTGTTCTAATTGCTGCGCCCAACTTTTTCTTGCATGACTTTGACCTACATTTCCTTGTCTCACAAGCTAAACATCAAGTACCAAAAATTCCAAGCATGCTTCCACATTTGAACTTTAGCGGTGATCATACTGATATGTCTAGTATTGTAGCACCCTCACCTCAACCAACCAAAGTCTACATTGTTACAATGATTCAAGTACGGAAAAACAAAGAAGCAAAACCATTGTTTCAACATGGTTCCACAACAAGAGCCATCAAGCGAGGAAATGCAACCTGATCCTATAAAAATCTAATAAGCAAGACACTCAAGCACTGCCTTGATATAAAAATGCAAGGGAGGGACTCTCATAGTGATCCGACACATAAGAGATCTCTTGGCCGAGAGATAATTGTGCCAAACACCATATATGCCTCAAAGCAACGTCAATAAAAACTAAGAAATGTCAGCTTCCAAGATACCAAGAGTAATGAGAATATAAAGCGACAAAGTCAAGGAGTACTAAGTGAGATACTCCGTGTAAGCAAGCAAAATGTCTGATTACACACAATAGACTTTACCAATTATAACTACTGGCCCTGGGCTACAAAAACCTCCCACACTCTTACTGCTTGTCACTAATCGCATCCCAGTACCTCAGGCTGGAAGACTCGAACTCACCCTACTCAAACCACCGCATCCCTTGGGTGATAAAAAAAGAGGACACGCCAGAGGCACAATTCCACTCATGCCCCCCAAACCCCTTAGGCGCCCTCGCACGCAGACTAAGACCGAGTCCATCTCAGACTTTGACGCCAAATGCAGCAATGGTACGCCACCGCCTATGGCTCGTGGCCTCGGTCGCAATAAATATGTATAAATGCTCCAAGGCGAGTTTTTGCCAATCTGATTGGTGCCAGTTGGGTACTTTCCACTCCACCACCTGTCCCCCACGCACTCCTCATGAATGCTCCCACCATTATAACCAACCAGTACTGTTTCCAGCCCACTACGACCCCATCTGCTCCCATGGGATCTTTTTTTAATTCTAAGCACCCAGATTTGGAGCGTTGGGGCGCTCAGGGGTTAAACCTTGAGAGGATGTAGTAGGAAAACTTAAGAGGGGTTCAAGTGCTATTGTATCTTATAGGTTTCAAGAATTGACTTCTAGGGTTTGAATGAAGGGGATTTGCTAAAGCAATAGAGGTGTTCTCTAATTTGTTAGAAACTAGATTCTTTTGGATTTAGTGGATTGGATTTGGTATTAGATAAAAGTTACTTTAGTCTTTTGGCATTTCTTCTCCTTTCACAAATATTTATGACAACCAAGATCCCCATGCTTTTCGGATAAGCAACAAAACCTCATGTTCCTTTTTAATGCTTTACCTCTTGTTGTCTCTTGCTGCTTCTTTTTTTTAACCTTGTATTGCTTCATTTTGTTCTTTGTTGCCTATTGATGCTTTTCATTCCCTCTTATCACTTGTTGTCTTTTGCCTCTTGTTCCCACCATCACTATTGTTATTTTCTCTTCTTGTTTTTGTGATCTCTAGAGTTATACTCCCTCTATCCCAAAATGATCTTCCTCTTAGACAAAATGTTTTAGATTGAGCTTAAAAATAATAATTAAAAAAAATTGACCAGTAAGTAGAGTTCCATACTCTTCTATCATCCTCAAATTTTGAGTTCCAAATTAGTTTTCAAAATGTGGTTTTAGAGAATTCAAAAATTGGATTTTTGGAGCATTTTCAAGAAGCACTAGTGGCCACTCAATTGTTACACATTAGACCCACTCAAATGCTTCTTGTTGGCCTTGGAATATATGCAACGTGAGTAGTGAGTTGACATTTTGAAAAGTTTGATTCCAAGCATGACCATATGCATGTTTTAAGGTAGAAATTCGTAATCTGTGGGTTGTGCCCTCCAATGGGAGGGAGAAGGGACCATTCATCAACTACCAATTCCATGGGTCGTGCCTCCAATTAGACTGTAAAAGGGGGTTAATTTTGACAACTCCCTAATCAACGATGTGACTTGCCTATGCCTCCATTGGGAGAGGCTTAATTTTAAATTAATGTCCTATTTTTTTTTAATGATTTGACTATTGTGCTTCTACAATACATACAATACTCCCTTCCAACCCCATCCTTTCCACAACAAAAAGATCATTTTGGGACAAAAAATTAAGCCCAACAGGAAGATCATTTTGGAACAAAGGGAGTAATTGTTTTGGTTTTCTCTTACCCCTAAACTTGAGCTACATGTTTTGTGTTGTCCTAAACCTTTGAAGGTTGAACTTTATTATTTGTTCATAGAAATTAACCTCTTCAATTGTATATATTGGCATCGGAAGCTAGAACAAAGTTGTTGGAGGCTACTTGCAACAAAAAAAACCAACATCTTCATATTATTGTAAGAAATATAGGCCCTACAAGTGTGTATGAATATACATTCACATACTGCCTCATTGTGATATGTTTTGTCTAAGTGACCAACAAATGTCATTAAAGAGAGTCACATCCTTCTCACATTTTCCTTCTCCAATGTGACTTATTGTCTCTTGTGCATCTCTAAAATTATATATACTCGTTTTTAATTGCATGGAGTCTTTTGTTCAACTACTAAACCATATTGATGCATGATTGCAGTGCTTCATATCTATTTAGAATGTATGGAAAATGTGACTGTAGCTTATGACTCAAGCTACAATAGACCTTGGTCACTCCAATCACAAACTGCACACACAAATTCAAGAAATGTGACTATAAATCATCCAAAATATTCCTCCCTTGAGTCATAGTTTACAATACACTTTGACCAAAATATGACTAGTTGTAGTTATATAATGCTTCCAATCATGTCAAAAATAAAACTTAGTGCTTCCGAAAAAATGATTGAATTCAATTATAAAATTACTAGTGACATTCCACATGAATTGTGGAGTCAACCAAAATTATGAGTCACGACAATCATATTCCACATTGACCAACAAAGAATATAAATGTACAAAGTTACATACCACATTGGCTTACAATGACATTCTAGTATTCCACAAGTATTGTTTTGTCAACCGATAATGTGACTCACTGCAATCATATTCTACGTTAGTTGAAAAATATGGCTATACAAAGTCACATGCCACGTCAACTTTTTTTTTGCCTAGGCAGGTAAAAAAAAATCAAACATCCAATGTTAGTGAACAAATATGCCACATTGGCAAAATATGGTCTATTATACTCTTCAACTACTGTATTTATAAATATGATTGCTGTCTAAAGCAATTAGTATATAATGATTAGACCTAATCATATTGTTAGTCATCTACAATGATTCTTGTGTTAATTATATTTTAGGATTTTGGATTCACTGCATTCATATATTGCAATTATAAAAGGTCCTTTTTGTTGTGGTGAAGAATTCAAGTGTTCAACAGTAGAGTACAACACAAGGAGAAAGATTTTTTGAAAATCATTGAACACAAATTATGTTGCTACATATGAGGCAGGAAAGTCATTGCCTAGCAACTCTAAACCCTAACACAACATGCCATGCCTCCTATTGCGCCATTAGTGTGTGAGCCAACTCATTAGAACATCCACCCAAGTTTGAAAAAAAGAATTAGAAAAGCAACTATAAGATGTTGAATTTGGCTTACATAAGCTCAAATATACCCTATACCATACACAGTGATAATTAATTAAAGGAAAACAACAAACATATATTAGCAAAGAGAATACAACAAGCGTTGGACAAAATCATTACTTTTCATCTAGACAATACAATATTTCATCCATAACTAAGAGTTTGTTAAGCACCAATACTTGGTGCTCACTATATACCATGTCTACAATTAAGCAACCTGTAGGAAATTTATTGGATACCTTCATAGTTATAATACTAAAGTACATAACTATAGATAATAAAAATCTACAGTTCAACATTTATAAAATCCTATCCTATTTATTTTACCCTAAAAACAATATCACCTATCCATCTACCCTATTATATATCTAGGCAAAGTTTAACTTATAGATCCAAAATAAAAATTGCACCCAATAGTGTTTCACGATAGGAGTCTAAGTTTATGCCACTAACTTCCTTGAAAATTATTCAACTAATAAATACATTTTTAGAACTCCTTCAAAGATTTACACTCTCATATATCCCTAGATATAAGATTTTAAAGCCTCCATCAACTTGGAAAGAACTTTTATAGACACATAATCTTCTGGATCCAACCATATCAAATGGTTCAAGTTGTCAATTCCCTTAGGAAGCTAATTCAAAGACTCTCACATACCAAGCCTCAAAATTCTAAGAGATTAATTTCAATCCTCCATTATTCATTGGTAGGACTTTCAAAAATTCAACTTGTTGAGATGAATTTAACTTGTTAATACTCTCCAAAAGCTACCTAAAGGATTCACATGTTCCTAGCTAGATCCTACTTTGTAAGACTTTCCAAGCCTCTAATAATGCCTTTCAGAAGCACTTTCAAGGATTTACATCCTTAAAGATTCAATACAATAAAAGAGTTCAACTTGTCTATGCTCTCTAGAAGCTCATTCAAGGATCCACACCCTTCTAGACCCTAGTTTGTAAGACATTTCACACCTCCAATGTTATAAGGAAGCACTTTTAAAGATTCACATCCTTGAATATTCACCACAATCAAAGAATTGAACTTGCCAATTCTCTCTCGAAGCTCACTCAAGGATCCACATCCATCTAGATCCAACTCTGTAAGACATTTTGAGCCTCCAATGCTTTGAGGAAGCACTTTCAAAGGTTTACATCCTTGAAGATTCAACTCAATAAGAGAATTCAACTTATTGATGCTCTCTGGAAGCTCATTCAAGGATTCACAACCTTGAAGATACAACTTGCTAAGACATTTCAAGTCTCCAATGCTTTTAGGAAGCACTTTCAAGGATGAACATCCTTGAAGATCCAACAAAATGAGAGAGTTCAACTCATCCATATTCTTCGGAAGCTCACTCAAGGATTTACATCCATTTAGATCCAACTCCGTAAGACATTTCAAGCCTCCAATGCTTTGGGGAAGCTTTTTCAAGGATGAACATCCTTGAAGATTCAAATCAACGAGAGAATTCAATTCCCCAATGCTCTCCGGAAGCTTACTCAAGGATTTACAGTCTTCAAGATACAACTTTGTAAGACATTTCAAGCCTCCAATGCTTTGAGGAAGCTCTTTCAAGGATTCACATCCACAAAGATCCAACTTAATGAGAGATTTCAACTTATTGATGCTCTCTGGAAGCTCACCCAAGGATTCACACCCATGTAGATCCAACTCCGTAACGCATTTCAAGCCTCCAATGCTTTGAGGAAGCGCTTTCAACGATTTACATCCTTGAAGATCCAATGCAATGAGAGTATTCAACTCACCAATGCTCTCCGGAAGCTCACTCAAGGATCCACACCCATCTAAATTCAACTTTATAAGACATTTTAAGCCTCTAATGCTTTGAGGAAGCGCTTTCAACGATTTACATCCTTGAAGATACAATGCAATGAGAGTATTCAACTCACCAATGCTCTCTGGAAGCTCACTCAAGGATCCACACCCATCTAAATTCAACTTTATAAGACATTTTAAGCCTCCAATGCTTTGAGGAAGCACTTTTAAGGATGAACAACCTCAAAGATTCAACGTAGTAAGAGAATTCAACTCGCCGATGCTCGCCGGAAGTTCACTCAAGGATCCACACCCTTGAAGATTCAAAAATAAAAGAGACCGCATTCCACACATCTCTGGAAGCTTTTCATCAAAGCAATTTCTTGAGAGGTCTAGGTAGGCAAGGCTCACAAGTTGAAAAAGAATTTTTTTGGAATGTATAATCTTTTCCCACCTATAGACATTGCTTGTAGCAAACACACTTGAAGATGAGGAGCATGAAGTTGGTCTGGCCATTCCAAAATAGTGCTTTGTACAAATGACATCCTTTGCATCTTCTTCAGGGACTTGTTTGCAAAAGGTGATGTCAATACTTTCCCCGATAGAAACCAACATTTATATGCACAATCACCCGGTTTGGCTGTGTCAATGACGTATATTGCAAGATCCCGCAAAATGTCGTGTACGATAATGTATCCAAGTTGACGATTCCAGTCAATCATAGACCGCTTCACAAGAGTTTCAAGATGTGCCATAGCTACATCTTTTAGATTCTTTACATCAAGTGCACCAAATTATCCTTCCATAATCCATATCTTGCATAAATCACTAATTGGGATCTCATAGTCTTCTGGAAATGCAGCACTATACAAAAAACATGTCTTTGTCACATCATGATTTAAATTATTGTAACTCAATTGTAAATAATGATACAACTCATCATCTACATTAGAATTCAATATTGGCTTCGATTGCTTCAATTCAGATAAGGCAAAACGCCAACCATCCATTTCATGCTTGTCTTGCATGTCACTACCAATCACTTTCAAGGCTAGAGGAAGACCTTTGCATTCCTTGCAAACCTCTCTTGCCAAGTCTTTTGATATATTTGGTGGAAGAAGGCCACTTCTAAATGCATGAGCACAAAACAATGTCCAACTGTCCTCATCGGAGAGCAATAACACTACTTCCACTTTCGCATGAACTTTGGAAAGGACTGTCGCGCTTCGGGTTGTTATCAAAGTGGTAGACCCAAGAGCTGAGGCAATATTCAACCAATATATCATTTCTCGATGATCGCATTGATTTTCCCACACATCATCTAAAATTAAGAATACCTTCTTCTTTGCAAATGCATTCCACAAATAAGTGCGTTGGTCTTCTTGATTGCGATGAGCATACTCTTCTTCAAATACACCATCATTTAGGAACTTCCCCATGGTTTTGTACAAGTCAGGAATTCTTGCATCCAAGCCAATTGTAATCCACAAGATACCTTCTGATCCATAAATGGCTTTGATGTCTTTATCATTGTTCAACTGCGCAGCAAGTAAAGATTTTCCAGCTCCACCTCTTCCTTGCAAACCAAGAAAGGTAGGCTTGGCTTTTGTGTAGCTTGCCAATATGGATGTCTTCAGCTTATTGAATGTTTTTTCCACTCCAACAATTAATGGAGGAGTTGGTTGTAATACAAAATCGACTTCTGACTTTGATAGTTTTTGAGTTGAATTTGAAGATTGGATATTCACACCAAGTGTGGCTAGAATTGCATTCAATCTTGCCTCATCAATTTGATCATTAATGTGTTTTAAGCGAGATGGTAACTTGTGCCACTGCCACACTTTCATCAATCTCACCCATTTGCCACCCCTTGACTCTTTGAGACATTCTTCTAGAACACTTTGAGCATTGATGAGTATTGTATTGAATTCGGACAACCAATTCAAATGAGCCTGCTCGCAGATGATTGGATTTTTTTCAACAACCTCTAAAAGAGATACAATTTTATCCACCTTCACCTTGAGAGCTTTGCACCTCTCTTTGATTTGTATTGCCCCTTTGGCAGCATCAATCACCTTTGTAAGCAACAAACTCACAGCTGCTCCTACCAATGCTGGAGTAAAAAGTGGATCCCCCATGGCAAGTTGGCAACCTATAATTTTGACAGAAAGCACATTTTAGACTATAGTAACTTACTGTAGAGAAGAATACAAACATTGCAACCACATCAAAAACTCAAGAATATATTCAACGATATAATTGTCACTAATTCTCTACATACCTTAATATGAAATGAAAATGTTGAAATTGACATCCAAATGTCATGCAAATTCTATAGAGAGCAAAGGATACATATATTATAATATCCCTTATCAAGAAAATTACCTAATAATTAGTAATAAAGACTAATAGAGGTGGTCAATTTAGTAAATTCCAATACAACAAAGCATTCATAAGTTTATCAATTTCTATGTTGATCAATGATATTGATACCTTCAAGTAGTACTAAAATCACTTTGAATTAATCTTGTATGCAAGATGCATAATCTACTTTTTTAGGTTTAGAATATGTATAATTATATTTGATTATCTCAAGGAAGAAAGTAGTTGCCTTGCCGTCATAAAAGGGATGAATCTTTCAATTATTTCCTCTACAAATAGACAAATGTATGAGCTAGTGATAGTGATCAAAATTAATATTTTCTAAGAATGTATGAATATGTTATTGAGTTTTAGACATTTTGTGCACAACTAGACAAAAAGAGTCATTAGATCTTCCCCAATCCAAAGTCTTTAGGATGTCAAAAAACATTTGCATCATAAAGGTCATCCAACATGCTTTAAACTATTATAGTCATTTCCATATACACATTCGACATTAAGTTGTTGTAATCATCATTTTCTTCAATGGTCTTGATATCCAAATGTTGCAAGTCCCTCTTGTGGTCCCTAAACCATTCTATTATACACTGAACACTTTCATTGTGGCACGCTCAAGTTACTTTGATTGGATCTTAATCTCATCATTCAAGACTAATGGTCTTAGATTGATTGCACAATTATAATGAACACAAATGTGGAAAAAGTGATGGGAAAAGGGTTGAAAAAGGTTTGCAATGGCCTTACTACCATATCCTTTAAAAATGCGTATTTATTCAATTCATGATGGAATTGGTTGAGCTAATATAGCACTCCCATTGTACTACAAGAATCCAAAAACTCAAATCCAACATGCATTTTTGACATTAATGATTCAAGATACTCTGCACACTCGATAAGATACCAAACTCGATAACAAGAATAAACCACTAAAGACAAAATGTTAATGAGTTGAAAAAAGCACACAAGTACTACGACCCCCAAAATACCAACTATGTGTCCAATTGTCCATATTGTATCACATATCCCATAAGATAAACAAAATATGATAAATAAATAGAAATGTACAAGAACATGGAACAAAGCACACATATGTCATTATAAATATGGATATAGAAAGACAATACCACATCTTTTGTACCTCTAGTGAACCTACTCATCTATATATAAGACAACTTACACCTTGTATTTTAATCCTTTTTAATCGAAAAAATGACATGTCCCAAATGAGCATGTTATCTCGGAGTCCTCAAAGCTACTACCACATGAGAATCGAGGAATGAATTGATACCAAGAAATGGCTGCGTTCTTCCTGGGAGAAAAGGAGCACTTCGCTGCAGCCAATGTCAGCAAACCCGTTCCAAGCCAATTTCTGCAACACATCGACTTTCAATCAGAACCCGTGTTCTTGAGCAAATGGATGTGCTTCACTCCACAGCAACTCCAATTAAGCAGACTCCACCACCTCCGAGCAGCGGCAGATGCCGCATATAAACGCTTCCAACCTCGCCTTCCAAGCTCGTCCAGCGGTCCAAGCGAAGGAATCAAACCACTCCAGTCAACCAACATCGCAGAAATATAAGTACTGACAGCGCTAACAAACGATCTCCTCTAGAATTCGCACAGCATGCCGACTTCCACACAATCAGCCTTGTCTGGGCACTCCAATAGCACTGAAACGGAGTTTCGCAAGCACCAGCTCTCCCGAAGGACCGCAGAGACAGACCCCTGCAAAGCATTTCAGAAGCAAAGAAATGGTCAAGGGCTAGCAAGAAGGACGCGGTTGAAGGACGACAAAGTCTTCCTTGGAAGTCTGAAAACGCGCATTGACCACGTGGGCCGGCCATCATGCGCGCAGATACTGGCACAGTGTTTTGAATATAATAATGGGGATTCACCATTTTTTTAATGCTAAAACTGATACTCCGTACAATAAAAACACCTGGTGGAGCCAGCTCCGGCCAACTTCCGAAAACTTGGAAAAGTTGAGTTCCGTGAGACGTTAAGTAACTGTTGTGACAGAGAGATAAAAGTAACAACTAACGTGTGGTGAAGGCACAGACTGTGGTGAAGGCACAAGCTCTAAGCATTACAATCAACACAAATATAAACAAGAGAATACCTCTACCCCACATCCGGAGAAGATGATAGTATATATATATTCAGACTAGGTGTCTAATTATACAAGGTGACTAGTAGATCGTTCTATTTTTAATCATCCACTGTTTGTCATCCCGTAGTAGCACTGGGAGTACAGTCATCTGGATAGAAGTAGTTGGGTTAATTACTATTCTAACTCTGAGTTAACTACTACTTCAACACTCCTCGTCGATCAATAGTTACCTCATTAAAAAGAGATCTGTGATGAAAACCTAAATTAGGAAAAATCCCTTAGACAGAAAAGAGTGTAACTTCTACTGAGGAACTATCTCATGCAACAAACGCATGCCGGCCTCTTGTACTAATCTCCTATGAGTATAGGCTGGAAGAGCTTTGGTCAACATGTCCGCAATGTTGTGTGCTGATTCTATCTTCTTGACTTCTATTTGCCCGGATTGAATGAGATCTTGAGTGAACCCAAATATATGTGGAGGAATGTGTTTGGTGCGGTCAGTTTTGATAAAACCAGATGCCACTTGAGCTACACATGCAGCGTTGTCTTCAAAGATGATAATCGGCTTGAAGTCTCGAGTAATCTCGCACTGCTCCATGATGATCTTGTTCATGTTCCTCAACCATACTGCTTCCCGGGTTGCCTCATGGAAAGCAATAAGTTCAGAGTGATTCGAGGAAGTAGCAGTAACTGTTTGCTTCACTGACTTCCACGAAATTGGGGAGTTATTCTTCAAAAATATGTATCCAGTTTGTGATTTCCCAGTACTCTCATCAGATTTGAATCCAGCATCAGCATAACCTGTGATATCTGAGGTCTTCTCTTTGGTATAACAAAGTCCCAAGTCTTCTGTCCCCCGGAGGTATCGGAACAAATGTTTAACACCATTCCAATGACGAGCTGCCGGTCTTTGGCTATGACGAGCTAAGACACTTGTAGCAAAAGAAATGTCAGGCCTAGTATATGTAGACAAGTAGTTGAGAGCTCCTACTGCTGCGAGGTACTGGGTTTTGTCAGGAAACTCCTCCTCCTCCTCCTCACAAGGACAGTAGGGGTCATCCAGAGTTCGACTTCGTCCCATCATCGGAGCGAAAAGAGGACTAGCTTGGTGCATCTGAAATTTCTTGAGAAGTCTTTGGGTATAAGCAGTTTGATGGAGAAAAATACTACCATCTGGTAAATGAGTCACCTCAAGGCCAAGACAAAAGGAAGTCTGGCCTAACAACTTCATCTCAAATTGAGTGGTTAGGAGACTCAGAGCATGACTACAGGTAGATGGAATGCCTACTAGATTGAGGTCATCTACATAGACAGCAATTACTACAAAGCATGTGTCATTTTTAAGTGTAAAGATGCAAGGTAGGGATGGATCATGTTTGAACTTATGGTAGAGTAAGAAGTCCCGAAGGTGCTTGTACCACATTCTACCTGCTTGTTTAAGGCCATAAAGAGCTTTTTGAACTTTCAAACGAGAATAGGACCTCGGATTGTCATCCGATGGGGTATTGTCAAGAAAATCAGGTGGTGGTTTGATATAGATGGTAGCATCTAGAGAACCATGGAGGTAGGCTGTAACAATATCTAGCAAATGGGTTTCTAATCCAAGCTGAACAGCCATCGCGAGCAAATATCTAAATGTCGCGGAATCCATAACAGGAGAATACGTAAAATTATAATCAATACCGGGGCGTTGGGTAAAACCTTGAGCAACTAATCGGACTTTGTAACGAACAACTTGACCTTGGGCATTTCGTTTCTTAGTGAAGATAAGCTTGTGCCCAACTGGCTTGGTGGCCAAGTTGGTCACAAGTGGACCAAAGACTTGATGCTTTTGCAAAGATGCATACTCATGCTGAATGGCTTCAGACCATTGGGGCCAATCTGGGCTGGTCTTGGCTGAAGGGTCCTGATGTAGGAGTGATGGGGCCACAGATGTCACCTTGAAGTTGTTGGAGCGGAGGTGGAAGCTCGCTTGGCAGCTTCCAACGTGAAGGCTTCAAAATCAGCTTTCCTTGGGCACAGGCATCACACGCTCCAACCTTGTTTGCATCGCTGGTACAAACCTCATGTCCTGTAAGCAGGGGTAACATCCTCCTGAACATCGTAGCTCCTGGGTGACCCATGCGTCCATGCCACAAACTGGTCTTACTTGGAGCGATCACTGAGTATGAAGAGCTTCCACTAGGTGGAACAGTTTTACGTCCGCTAGGCAGACGGGAGATTACAAGCTCATACAGGCCACTTGCTCCACATTGTGCGGTGGCAAGGCAAATTTGCTCTTGCCAAAGGTCAAGTGTCTCCTTACCGTCCTTGATCGAGGTCAGGACATGAATACCATTTGCCCAGAGGTCTCGAAAGCTGATCAGGCTTCGATTAGCCTCCGGCGCATACATGGCATGGTCACAAATGAGGGTGGCGCCTCCAGGCAGTGTGACACGTGCCTAGCCCTCACGGAACTTTAAAGTCCGTCTTCCAGCTACTGTGCTCAGTTCACAGGTCTGCCAGGCTTCGGAACCATGTCTCAAAAATTCAAAGTACTTTGGATCCCTAAGGATCGTGTGAGTGGATCCACTATCAATCAGGACTATGTCCTCATCTGCCTCTGACTTGCTAGATGTGTTATAAATTGACGTGATCGTCATGTAGTTTTCGGGGTCAGTTCCATCTACAGATGGAGCATCTAGGGAGTGAGACTCTCTCTGACCCTTCCTAAGCTGTTGTAGCTCCTTGTATATCTCAACAATATACTCACCGGCCCTACAACTTTGTGACACATGGCCTGGTCGACCACACTTTTGACATTTACTAGTTCGACAATCCTTAGATGCATGACCAAAACGACCACACTTGCTACATTCGGTGGACCGACAATTTCGTTGCAAGTGACCAGAGCGTCCACACTTGTGGCAATTGCGAGATTCTAACCTAGATTGGAAGCTAGAAGAGTTGTGATCAGATGACTTATCATTTGATTTTGGGGGGTATGGTCGGTTGGGCTGCTGTCGCTTCAACTTCTGGTTGCCCCGTGGTCTCCTGGTCGGTAGCTCCGTGGTGTTCACCTCCCTGGCCGGTTTGCGTTCTTCATTCTTCAAGAGCATATGTTGTTCCTTTTCGGCTAGTAGCAAGTAGGACATTAGTTCCGAGTGTGTTGTAAACCTCATGTTGCGATATTGCTGAGCTAACAAGGCAGAAGCAGAGGGAAAAGTTTGGAGAGTCTTATCAATTAGCTCCCGTTCGGTGACAGTCTTCCCACACATGCGCAGTTGAGCAACTATTCGGTGCAGCTCGGCATTGAAGGAAACCAAGCTGGTGAAATCCAAGACTCGAAGCGCCACCCAATCGTTGCGTGCTTGCGGGAGAAAAATAGTTTTCTCATGTTGGAACCTGGCTGTGAGCTTCTTCCATAGTTCTGCCGAATCATCAACATGGATGTATTGCTCTTGGAGTGCAGTGTCCAAGTGTCTTCGGAGAAGAACCAATGCCCAACTTTTTGTTGCAATTGATACGCCCTCCGGTATTGGAGAAATCAGGGCGCCTTCCCACCCCTCCGCAGTCATGTGTGTCTTGGCATCGATGTTCCACCTCATATAGTTGTTGCCGTCAGCCTCCAATGGTCCAAATAGCAACGGTTGCAAGCGTAGAGCCTTCTTCTTCTCTGGCGGACTCTTCGAGGTTGATGCAGCCATGGTCTTACAAGTCTAATTGCAAAAACAAAAGAAAGGGCAAAAGGCAATTGAACTCAGAGGAAAAGAGACTAGCTATCGTGCTGATAACGTGTTGTGACAGAGAGATAAAAGTAACAACTAACGTGTGGTGAAGGCACAGACTGTGGTGAAGACACAAGCTCTAAGCATAACAATCAACACAAATATAAACAAGAGAATACCTCTACCCCACATCCGGAGAAGATGATAGTATATATATATATTTAGACTAGGTGTCTAATTATACAAGGTGACTAGTAGATCGTTCTATTTTTAATCATCCACTGTTTGTCATCCCGTAGTAGCACTGGGAGTACAGTCATCTGGATAGAAGTAGTTGGGTTAATTACTATTCTAACTCTGAGTTAACTACTACTTCAACAGTAACTTACCCCATCGAGCAATTCATGCGGCCTGGGCCCCGCCTCATCCTGGCTTTGTCGTTGCCCGGACAGAGGCTTGCCAAGCTGCCCCAGCTGCCCTTCACGGCGCTCCGCTCATACCCGGGGCTTGCGGAAACTTTCTGAAGTGAGCTCCTTGTCTGGGGGATGAGCCTCCTTGGCTGAAGTGAGCTCTTCAGTCAAGTTTGTGAGGGTAATCTCAATGAGAATCCTGAGATGAAGTGTCAAAAGAAATCCTTATGCGTGAGGAAAGAATTCGTCATGAGTTCGAAATGAGCTCCTCTTGACGATTGGCCGATTGCCATCCCTGCTCATAGAAATCTTTGGGAGACTAAATCAGTATCATGGAGGTTAATTAGGTGCAGGAAACAAATAGAAGGAAGACATTACTGACAGGTGAAGGGTGCCTGGTGTCCAAATGGGAAGAGGAAGGAGTCTTGGCTATAAAGTGCTTAAGGGTCTTGAAGATATGTGAAATTGAAAAAATGAAGCATCTTCTTCTTAGTAGAGAGTACCAATTGAGAAAAACTAGTGGATGGGTTTTGAACTAAGGGCTTTAGATCTCCAGGTAAAGCATGGTACACTTGTTGCTAATTAGAAACAATCATGCAATTTTTAGACAGGGAGTTTTTGTTGGCATCCATGGTATTACTCTCTGGTACCTGTCAATAGCTGAACAATGAGCGACCTGTAGTGTCTATAACTCCATCTGTTGTTTGGGTGAACACTTCATAATCACAGGTGTTGAATTGTCACAATGATTTCTCTTTCCAATTAATATTCAGTTCAAAAGCTCGTCTAGAGCTCCAAAATTGTGACATACTGGTAATTACAAGTGCTGAATTGGCTTACTCACTCTCTTCTTTCCAACTGATCTTCACGTAGCTCGTTTTATAGGGTCCAAAACTGTGAGTTATAAATGCCTAGAGCTCTTAAAACTATGACAGGTATAGATCTGTGTTCAGTGAAGCAACTGCAAGTGCAATAATTTGACTACATTAAGCCATTTTTTCAAATATGACGATTTTTGGATAACTGACTCAGAATCTTACCATAGCCTGCATCTGGATGCTTCATCTTCGCCTCTACTCACAAAATCTAGTGGATGTCCACTTTCTAGCATCAGTCAGAGAACCTTGTTGGGATTTCATTAATTTGAGTACAAAATTCTGATTCCAAGTTGATGAGTCAAGTGAATACAGGTCTAACTTATAGTATCAATCTAGTTTGTAGTCCTTGAAAAATCAAATGTGAATTTGTGGAACATTGATCAATCTGACTACTCTCAAGAGTTGTTCTTTTTGTTCAGTTTTCCCATTGCAATGAAAATCAGTACCGTATGTGAGGGCCAGTTTTGGCAAGCAGGGATCTAAATTGAATTTTTATGTCAGATTTTTAGAGGTCTGCATCAATTGCATTCAACTTTTGAAAAATGATATGGATTGAAGGGGTTTGTAATGGACAAATGCTAGATGTGACTATTTCAGTTGATTTTGTGGGTTTATTTAGGCACTCAAAGTTTGATACTCTAGGCACTGCGGAATTGGTCAACTTCTCACTTCTGCACTTGCCTTTTTAGTCACAAGGGGTCTCTTCTATTTGTCTTGCTGGAGGAATATCACTTAAAATTTTGCACAGACTTCCATTACATCAGCTGAGCTCACATTGACACCTCTTCTAGCCTATCATTTACATAAACTCTCATCCAATACTGTGCAAAATGAACCTCCATAAGATCAAAATCTGGGAATTCTAACCTTGCCAATGCACCATGTATTAACATAGCTAATAAATCCCCAAGGTTAATTAATAACCCGCCTTTTCTCTTTCCTAGTACTGTATATACATAGATTGAGGCGTAAGTTAGTGTTAGCATGTATTAAACCCCTTTGAACTTGAACTTTCTCGTGGTACTCATCAGTTCCTCGTTTGTAGACCGATTGTGTGGGATGCAGTGAATCAAAGAAGATGTAATTGGATGCATCTGAAAATGTTCCCACGCTGTTCGCGTTGCAAAACGCAGCTGTGGAAAACAGACCCTCTCCACAGCACGCACGCCTTGGCTCCAAGTAGCCTGCCAAAGAATCAGCCAAGCACAAAGTAATTTGAAAAAAAATTCGGCTCAGATTTTAGCTCCATGTCATGAAACAAGCAAACTCATTGTAGGATGAATGAAGCTAAGCAATTGGAACTGATTACGAAACTCCTAGAGATAGAATATCTCCACAATCTGAAATTCTGAACTGATTGAGAACTCGGAAGTAGCAAAGTATCACTACTAGAAAAAGGTTCTATATGTAATACTTCTCGTTCTTTTTGCAAGGATTACGCATTGAAAACAAGTTGATCACAAGAAGTTTGAGACAGGTGAAAAATTGTTGCATTACAAAAGTGTGTAGCGCAAAATCATGTCGGGAAAAAAAAACGGTTGCAAAACAAGTGCAATCTCCTGCACAAACTAAATTACGAAGCCATTGTTGGTTATACCAGGAATAGTAGCGTGATGATCTTAACAATGGCATGCGACAAATGAATGTAGGGGCTTGATTACGTACCCACAAAGTCACCAACCATAAGTTTCTCTTGGCTATGGTGTCCAAGAAATTATTATTCCCCGCGTCAGTTGGAGAATCACCAAACAGAATGAGAGCCACAACTGGGACTGTAGAGATGTTCTGGTGTGCCCCTAACTCGCTTGCTTGTACAGCAACGACAACAAAACACTCAAACGACATGGAAACTAATGCAACAAACTTTCCCTGTACCTAGCTCTCCATTTTTACGTCAAATGGCTGAGCAGCCTAAAGTTTATGCAAACCTGCCCTGCAACCAATTTACAACTAATTTACGGAGTAAGCGATCTGTTGCTGCTGTCAGGTTATGGCTCTTAAGTTAACGACAATGTGAAGTTGAAAGTGGCTGAGTGCACTAAGTTACGTTAATTATGAAATCCCTCTTGAACGTTGATGAACAATGGGACAGGGCAAGTACTAGTGAACCTCCTCTCAACAGTCTCCAGTGCTGATAAGGTGGGTACACCCAAAATCGCACCCTGCCCACAACCTTCACCATCACTTTGTGCACATCTCCAAAATCAATATGTACATATGTGGAAGAAACGATTCTAGAACATCTATTGAGAAACATTTTGACCCTTCAGAATTTTTGCCTAAGTTATTAAAATGTCATGTTCTAATTTGGTGCGTTGGAACCTCCTTTCTACTTGCCAACAAGAAAATATGAAAAGTTGATTAGTGGGTAATGATAGTAACTAGGCACAATTGCAAAGAGTGGTGGTTTGGAGGGTACTCAATCATCTTATCAGTGATTTTTTTTCATTTATTTTGGCCAATGCAGAAAGCGATCTTCGTTGGCATGATGCAATTGTTTACATTTGTATATATAGATGAAACATAAAAATGTAGATGAAACTTCAATTATTCATCTAAAAGAATGTACATTCATCCCAAAAGAGAACAGTTTTCCTTAGAATATGTTGCACATTAGCAATTTCATCCACTAAAAATGGCAGAGGAATATATTGCCTAAGATTCCTTCGAAACAAATTGTATTGCTTTTGAACAAAATATTGTAGAAAACACCCCGAGGGTTGAAACAATTCACATATATGCTACAGTCACTAATCAGTTGCGACAAGGCTTAACTTAGATATTGGTAGTGAAGTTTGAGAAATTTGTGCATCTTGCAAAAATAACACTTATTCACATTTATTTAGAGATTGTACGAATTTGTGAAGCACACTATTGTGATGTGGAAGTTCAGAATTTTATAGACAGAATCAATACAATGTGATTTGTAGTCAGCATTATTTTCTTACTATTTCAAATAGTATGACTTTCATTCAACTTTCATCTACATTCATATAATTTTCATTGAATATTTATCCAAATGTTTACACTAAATCAAACCAGCATTGATATTAGTACAATTGCATTTGGGATGTAATAGGAATTTGTGTTAGGTTTTGTGCATTGTTATTAGTTAAAACACTATTTGTGTTAATTAGTTCTAATGCAAATTTACTCTATAAATGTTATACGCAATAAGTGGTTATTAGACTAATTGAAATAACATGAGTAACTAGTAAGGTTGGATCAATCAAAACCAAACAATATTCTTTGGTACTAATAGTATAATCATATACTTGTAATGTCTAAATTTTTATCACACGTAGATGGATTGTTGTCTAATTTTATTGTGGTTAAGTGAAGTCCAAAAATGGTATCTAGATATTATATGCAAATGCAATAAGAGGTCAAAAATTATATTGAAATAATTCTTAAATTCATGCCCTAATTTCAATGCCATTATGGTCAATATGAGTGTGCTATGAGTATCTATTTATTATCTAGAAATATATTAGCATATACTTTAGAAACAAGCAAATGTTGATCAATCTAAATAACCTTAAGGAATCACACCAAAAGAATCCAAACAAACACATGATTGAACACAATTTTTCTTATTAAATTGCTTACATATTTAATTGATCTTGTTGAAAGAGGATTTAATTCTAGATTCTTTTAGATCATGTCTACCAAATAGCACATGAATAAACTATGAGTTTTCAAAGTGATGATTATAGTTGTTAGTATCAACAATTGAACCTAGATTCTTGTATTCACAAGATTTACTATTTAGACATCTAGAAGATTATTGTATAAAACGTGCCTACATCACTTCTTGACCATTACTACACCAAAATGATCTATTTGTAGAAAATACTATTTGTATCCCTTCAAGCATTTAATTTATGTAGGAGTATAGTTTCTAAGAAATGCATGGAAACATGATTGCAATCAAGAGCGAAGATTGTTGAGATCAAATTTTTATACAATTATACAATTTATTTTTTTACATTTTCAAAGTGAAAAATTGTAGACCAATACAATAAAAGTAATACTAAACATTTCCATTTTCCAATCATTGAATAGTGGCAATAGACATGTAGACTTTTCAATAAGTCCAACCAAGTGTTCTCTTGTTCCTTATTGCAATTGCAAATTTGCCTCATTGTCCTTTCATCATTGGTCTCATATTGGTTGCATCAATGTAAGTTCATGTCAACAATGAAAAATGATGTAAGATGATCACACTTTGCATCGCCCAAATAAGTATTTGAGCAAGGTTCCAATGGGGAGTCATTGGGAGTCAAATGGGGATTCCAAATTCTCTAAGCTTAGGGACCTGATATGATTAGACTAAGAATTTTCAAAGTATCCCAAATCAACCCTACACATTGATGAATAAAGGTTGTACACATTTGGCAACAATTTGCAGGGTTCAATTTTAGATCAGGATACATTTAGGTGCAGTTAGCTTAGATCGAAGAACTTCCTGCGTCAACCTGTCATGCCCCAGAAGTTAGAATTTGAACGTTAAATAGAAATTAGAAGAGATGGTGGCAGCGTTCATGTTCAAAGTCAAGGAGAGAGCTTCAGCGTAACCCCACAAGCTGTTATCCCACACTCCCCAAATCAACGAAAAACCGAACAATCAACAATAAGCAAGCAAGCACGGAAACATTTAGCAATCAGATGCACCAGCTATACATAAATAGAAGCTCTGCTTCAAAGGAGCAATTCCAAGTTAGTAAAAGCTTGGATCCTAGATCACACACCTTAAACAAAATTGTGCAACAACGCAAGTTTCGAGAATTCAAGCCCCTCCACAGCAACGCAAAAAAACAACCGATCGACAGCTATTCAAGTATAAACATGAAACACGTCATGTCAAAAGGTAACAGAATTTATTGATTTCTGATAGCTACAAAAATGTGTACATCAGTGCCTCGCCAGAGTGTGCAACAATGGTGATCATATACTCGAAAAGAGACCTACAAGCAGACTGAGATTCCACCAGCAGTCGATGAAAGTCTGCCTGGAAGCCACGTCTCGCAAGCTGCCAGTATATTGTGCGTACGATACACTATTGTGGAGGATTGATGCTAATTCAATCACCATGGAAAAGTCAGACTAAAACTCCATTCGGCAAAAGAAGCTTCGGTATCCCTAATTTGGTGGCACAATAAATCATGAATGACGACGCTAACTAGAATAAAAAAGAAAAGCAAATCTAATGCAAGCAAGCTTCCAGAGGTTGAGAAGGTTGTGAAGGCTTAGAACGGGATGGCGCTGGCGACGCGAGGATAAACCACGCGATTGGGGTGGTGCAACAGACGCCGAGCCTTCTGTTTCTTGAAGCAGTACAATGCCGCTCCCAGCGGCCATTCCACCACGGCCGTGATGAGAAACGCTACGACTCCAAGTGTTGGGCCGACGACCTTGCAATGGCACGGGTTCTGCCGTGTCCCACACTGCACGCACAGTGGAATGGCCATCGCTTAGAGTTTCAGGGGACTCAGGGCCAAATCCTGCTCTCTCTCGCTCGACCCCAAGCTCTCTGTTTTGATTCCAAGCTCTCTCTGTTTTGATTCCAATCTCTCTCTGTTTCGATTCCAATCTCTCTCTGTTTTGATTCCAAGCTCTCTCTGTTTTGATTCCAAGCTCTCTCTTTTGACCCCAAGCTCTCAATTTTGATTCTAAGCTCTCTCTCTGTTTTGATTCTAAGCTCTCTCTGTTTTGATTCCAAGCTCTCTCTGTTTTGATTCCAAGCTCGATTCCAAGCTCTCTCTGTTTTGATTCCAAGCTCTCTCTGTTTTGATTCCAAGCTCTCTCTCTCTCTCTCGATTTCTAAGCTTTCTCGGACCAGGAACGAGTGCCCTCTGTCGATTTCGCAGAGCCCTTGCGAGATGGGGAGTCGAATTTCGGATGCCGACGACGATCTAGAGCTAGAGAAGTTTGATTGTCGCGGACTTGTAGTGGCTGAGCGCAGCTGGGCTTTAAATATCTTGAGTTCGTTAACTGAGCTCACTGGGTCGGACAGTCGGACTCCAGCTGGTACTGCCACGCGTCAGAAAGAGAGTTGTTGCGAACTGGGCTGTTGTCATCACTTTGGAGTTCGTTCCAAGACACATGGCGTCCTCGGAGAGCTTCGCAGATTGATGCGTAGTTCGCAGGCCAGATACTCCGCCAGCTACGCTTGAGATTCTGGAATCTTGAAACTGGAGCCACAAACAACAATACTTCTCGAGATTTCGAATGTTTCAGAAACTGGAGCCACACGCAACAGTAGGATACTTCTCGAAGTTTCGAATGTTTCAGTGGCGGGGATTAACTGAAACTCGCTGGAAAATCTCCATGTCGTTCGATCAATTTTCAATTTTCAATTTACAGTTGATGGGTGGGGTTTGTATCCCTAAATTTTTCACACTGGATAAGTTATAAAAACACACTAAACCTGAACAAATCATACAACATCCGAAATTCATAATATAGTATATGGTTGCAAAAGGCTTTCAGGCCCTTCAAGGGCTAAATCAATGATTGAATGGATGTCATTCCTAAAAGAGGATAATAAAATATCATTCATAATATATACCTAAACTATAGTTTTAGTTGTGATTGTGTAAAGAACTGTCTTTGGCATATTTTAATAATAATTGTATAGACTTTTGACTATAATAATATAATTTGGTCCAAGATTAACTTTTGTAATACGATATTGATATTTTTGGAAAACATACACTCTATCTCTCATAGTACATTTAAAAAATAAGTCAACTAAATATAAACATGATATTCTTTAAAAACTTGAATAAATTGATTCATTGGAATATAATCAATAAATGAGTCTAGCAATATTGTTCTCTAGTAATATCACAATATTATACTACCGGTAGTCTAGGAATTATTCTCTAGGAATTTTTTACTACAAAATTGCACGGTTTATAGAATTTTTTTTCTTTTTTGAGGTTGTAAATAGTATTATTGTAGCATCACCTAAAACAAATGAGTGGTTTAATTGATTATTGACATTATATTATCATCCCTATGGATATTGGTGAGTTTTAGACATTTGAATTTTTCTTTGGAAATTTTTTATTCCTACTTGCTTTATGTATTTGTTGGGTGATTCAGCACTAAGTAATAATAGTAAACACTACCCATCAAAAATTCCAATAGAAATTTTATCTAAAAATTGCAATTTCATATTTTTTCCAATAGAATCAAGTCATATATAAATATTATATAAACCTACCAACTTCACTTTCAATGATTTTACTTTTCCATTCCAACATATTTTTTAACAAATTAGAAGAAAGATTAAAGTTTGAATAATATAGATCTTGAGAAACTAGAAATGAGTTTATTCGGAATTTTTATAAAAAAAATTAGATTAAAATCTAAAAAGTACATTGAAAAGACTAAAGATCTCTTCAACCTTGATTTTTAAATATGCTACTAATTAGGAAGCATTCTAATCTACTTGTACTTCTTTAAAAATGATGTTTTGAAATTTGTACAAACTTAAAATGCTTCTTAACCCTTAAAGGCCCAAGGGGCTTACATTGGGCTTTTTGAGAACTTGGGCAAGCTCTATTGACTTCATAATTTGAAATTTTTGCATGAATTTTTTAGGATGGATGCCACTCATTGTAATCTATGTGTAAAGCTTTGTTCACATCATTCCAATAAATATTGCAAAAGTTAGAAGGATTTTTTTATCTCAATGTCAAAACAAGCAACAAAAAATATATAGTAAAAAATTATTAATTATTTTTGGGGGATTATATAGATTGATACCTACTCAAAGACATTTGAAGGGTGATTGCAAGAAAGACTAGTATTATTTTGCATCACATTTAAAGTGACGGTGTTGTCATGTGCTACGAGCATGAATCTGATTAATTTGAAATTTTTATTGGAAATGGCTAACTTGATAATATTCAGATCCCTTATTTTTCAAAGAAGTTCAAAAATCATTTTTATATTTAAATTTAAATTTAGCTAATTTATCACATTTTGTAGTTTAGGGATTTTTAATTAGTATTGGGGAGTATCCAAAATTAATGATCTAGAGCTAAAATTTTGTGGTCTATTTTCATAGTAGGAAGTCATGATACTACCAAAGGGAATTTAAATATATTTTATTTTATGTCCTCCACATGCGTGCTAATAGGGCTCCTTTGCGCGCGCACTTCTGAATAGTCAAGATGGTTTCAAGATCATTTTGTTTGCGAGATCTCTTCCCCATGAAGTCTTTCCAAATGTTCAATTTTTAGTTTCTTTATAAAAAAAATCCTATTTTTTACAAATTAAAATGTGAAAGTACCTATTTTCATGAAATTTTGGCACTTTTCTAGTTTTCCTACTTAGAGAATTTTTATATGCTTTAGTTTTCCTCCCTATGGTACCCTCTTTTTGAAGGTGTATATATTAAACATATTTTTTATATTTAAAAAAAATTCTAATTCTAAAGTACTCCAAAAAGAAATGAATAACGTAGAAAACGCTACGTTTTCTGGTTGATCTTTCTTGCATTCACTCTGAACAGTCCAATTCCGAATAATGAGGTAAAAGTTATGAGGAGTTTTATTTTGTGGGCAATGAAGGTAGGAAAAACATATAAAAGTCATCCTTTGCTCTCAGTTTAAAAAAATAAATAAATAAAATAAAGTGTATTAATTTTTCACGAGAACATTCTCACCATTGCATTAACAATTTTCAATTTCTTCCAAGTGTTATAATTAGCTGATTAGTTTTATCTTTCATTCAATAACTTGTCCACTTTTATAATTTTTTTATATATGTATTCAATCCATTTCCCAACATATTGACTAAAATTCACAAGTTATAGGACGTACATGTTTTTTCTAAAAATGTTGAAAGACAAGACTCCACCTTTTAGAAGGGCTAGACTAGCCTACATCTTGAAGTTTAGGCACATTGAACTTGCAATCAATGGGGATATTTACTCTAAAATTCTAGAACAATGTACTTCAACAAATCAATCAAGGATACTAAGTTTGGATTTGTTAACCTCTAAAGCACTTAACATGCTTTTTTGAGAACATAGCTTTTGGGGGCAACTCACTACGAGCGGAGTTTTTAATTTTTTTTCTTTGAAATTTTCACACAACATTTTTCCCGAGGAGTAGCTTTAAGGCCCAACAATTTTCATAACTTTTGACTACATGGTTAAAAAGTTATTGCATAATATGTCATTTTCATTGGTCGGCAGGCAGCCCGGGCAGCAAAAAAAAGTTCTTTAAAAATCACTTTTAAAAAAATAAAAAATTGAAATTGGTTCTTTAGATTTATATAAACACAGGAAGCTTTGAATCATTCCATCCGATCAATGAGTCAAAAGTTATGGAATCTCTACTCTAAAATAAACTTTGAAGTCTTTTATTTAACTCAAGTTTTGAAAGTTTTGAAAAAACAAACAAACATTGGATGTAGATTGTTTATTACAACATTACAACCGTTGGAATTGGCATTTTTCAATTCCATAAATAAATTCTTAACAATTTAGTGTTTTGAATCATTCTCTACCTCTTCCTACTTACTATTTTTTTTCCTATATGTTGTGCAATTCCAAATGATCTGAAAATTTTCAAGCATGTAGACAACTTGCCTTGAAGAATGAATCCGAAGAGTAACCACCATTTTGGACATTTTTTCATACAAATGTGACCTTGTGAAGGGCAGCTGCCCATTTTTTTGCAGGGACAAAAAAAGGATCTTTGTCAATTCAAATGCTATTGTCTTGCAATCCACACGGTGGAAAATTCTAAAAAAAATTCACATCTTTTCAAACAAGTTTACTATAAGATCCTACATTTATATGTGTCCAAAAATATTTTTTTCTAAAATTTTGCACTAATATTAGAATGGCAGTTTTGGAGCGTTTTTGGTGAAAACATAGTAAAAAACCTTTAGGAGTTAAATGATAACTATTGATGAACCTTGCTTTGGAAACAAATATTTGAAACAGTTTTGGGCCTCTAAATATGAAAGAATTTTAGGGGTTAAAGCAACTTCATGAAGGTCTTAAGATGTTTCTATCCATTTTAGATCTCCTTTTTGAGATTTTACGAGAAATTTAGAAATTGATTCTGGAGGGTTCTATTAATGAAAATTTTCTAAATCTCTTCTATTACATTGTTGTTTGTCTTGGGCATTTGCCATGGACTAAGGTAGAACAACACATCAAGGTCAAAAGACCCATAACAAACACCATTACAGGAGGGTTCAATAAATGAGAGTTGGGCCTCAATTAATGACTTAGGTGACAAAGTGATTAGTGACTTCAATAGGAACTTCTCGCTTTTCAATGTAAGGTAGAGCCACCAATAACCGACCAAATAAGGAATTTTGACATGATTTGGAGTTGTCAAGGCAAAACAAATATTTTCAGACATACATTGAAAGAAATGACACATACATATTGCAAATTTTTTGATAATTTTATCACTTGAACTGAAATTACTAAGACTTTTGGAAGGCAAAAAATGCTCCGGACCCATGGCCAATGTCTAACCTCTTCTAATTTTGACCATTTAAGAACTTTTTTCCTAATCATTATTTCCTACTTCTTTTCTCACAACTTGGGACATGTGTCATGTATTTATTAGTTCCAACCTTAAAAAGAGAAAAAACAAACCATTCTAAGCTTGGTCAGAAATACGTGCACCTATAGGTCAAGAATGGGTCAATGGGTGGGAGTGGGTGGCGCTACCTTAACTTAAATTCACTGTAGGAAGTGATTTTTGTAGGCTTCCAAGTTAGAAAAGACTATGATTGCTTTAAGTGAATAAGACTGTGACCATTAAAGTTACACTTTTTGTTGATTTGGAGGTAGTCTAGAGACACTTCAATTACTCTTGCCGTTTCTCACACTTGTCTTTATGTAAAAAATATATTAAAATTTTTAGCAATGGCATGAGGGCAAACTCCTAATTCTGACCGCAATGGGCTATTTTACATAACTCTAATATTATACGAAGATGGTGCCCTATGTAGCCCTCATTTATATGAGGCTTGTTATTTTTTATAATGCATTCATTCTTTTGCATAGCAAAATGCATATTGAAGCAATTCAAGAGGTTAGCATTGACTTTTCTATTTGAGAGTAGCTTGAAGATTGCAATAGCCACTATATGATTCCATTCGCTATGGAGCTTGTATGATGAGGTTGTAATTATGGTTGAACCTCACATAGTTGACCACTTAAGCAATTCCATGCATGCTCTAGAGCAGTATAAGGCAATGTTAATTTTTTGCCGTGCAGAAAAATAGAAATCACTAGGATTGCAAATTTTTTTGGTAATTTAATGCCTTGAATAGAAATTATTATGAGTTTTGAAAGCCAAAAGTTGGTCTAAACCCATATCCAATGTTTAGAGTCTTCCAGTTCCGATCATTCAAGAACTACTTTCTCGCTCACTACTTCCTACTTTCTTGCTCACTACTTTAGAACATGTGTCGTGACCTTATTAGTCCCAACCCTAAAAAAGAGAGAAAACCCATTCCAAACTTTGGTTGGAAATTTGTTTCAGGCTTGGTTGAAAATGGTTGCATCCTACAAATCCTTGGTTGAATACAGGTCCTTGGTTGGGAATGGGTGATTCTACCATAGATTCATTGGTTTCAGTAGCCTGCATTTCAAAGACTTTCTAGTGCCTTTTAACAATTTAACCCCTAACTGCCCAAGGCACCAAAATTTGGTGTTTGCAAAACTTCGAGGTTAAATAAAGCCTAACCAAGTTGCTATTTTTAGTAGTTTATATTTTTAGAAAGTTCTTCTTGAAGTCTAGTTTTAGCATCGTAAATCCGATCTTGAAAATAAATGATAGTGATTTTTCTATTCACGATTTTGTGCAAGGGTACCTAGTGCAATCTTGACTTCCCGTAGTGTTGAGAGCTCTTAGAAATGAGCCTCAAATACACTAGATCTTGGAGAAAAATTAACATTCAAAATTCATTTAAAAAAATTCTAGAGTAGATTTTAAGAAACCATAAATTGATTGGGGTTATACATGTTAGGCCCTTTAACCTCATATTTTTTTGGTCACCAACTTTTTAGATTTGACTTGTGTAAAGAAGATTGAAAGATTTTTGCAGTTTTAGCACCCTCATGGTCAAACGTTATAATCTTTCACTTTATAAGTGATATTTTTGTGTTTTCTTTTCCTATGAGATCTCTAACATGTCTAGTTTGAATTTGTACGGTTACAATTCAAAAAAAATTGATACAACTTATCAAAATGTTGTCATTTTGTTCAATTTAGAGCAAATTTCAGGAAGCCCAAAACAGGCCTTGGGCATTTAGGGGTTATAGTAAAAGAAGCCATGTACTGCCACAGGTGAGGGCTTACCAAATAAAAAATACCCATCTTTTCTAGTACTGGATGCTTCAACTCCATTTCAAATTGTCATGAAGTGTATGAAAAAGTAGAACTTGGCTTCCAAAATTTGATTTCTATTTATTACATTGCCATAAATATTTCTTATGATCATTATTCTACGCATAATTTGACATTTCAATAACCTAAATTTTCAAGTTGCAATCTTTTATAATTCTTGAGTTGGCAAAGGAATCTTCGTCCAACATGATGTGCATTTTCCTCCCTACAAGTTGCAAGGGAATTGTTTGCACAAATTAAGGATCAAAGCTGTTGAAATGAAGCTAATCCCCTAGAGTCTCAATGCCTTTTTTTGTCAAGAAAATGTTCAAAACTATCATTTCTAATGCAAAGAGCAAAAAAAGTTTAAAATGGTATTTCTGTATTTTTAACCATAGGATTTACTTTAGACTAGTATGAAAATATGTGGAAAAAATTTCACATACTTTGACCACATAGATTTCAAGAAAAATGTGTTCAAAGTGAAGAAACCGTGTTTTTGGCATCATGGCACATTAGTTTATGAGACTTTGAATCTTCTTAACTTAAAAATTTTGCACCATATATTTTGAATTTAAAAAAAAAATTATCATAAAAAATTGAGTTGATAATATAGAAAAAATAAAATCTAAAAAATAACATGATTTTCATTCTTTATAGAATTGATAAGTAGAAGAAGACATAGTATAGAAGAAAAAACTAAATCATTAATAGCTTTAAGATGGAATTAAAATACACTAATTCCAATACTAAGATTGTTCTAACAATCAAAGTTTATCCTATGGAACTTTTTGTTTTGAAAAAATATGAAAATTAGGCGCAAAAACAAATCCAATACTTATTTTTTTCCTAAAGATGCTATGATTGCCCGCAAAACAAGATGCTCCATAATTTTCGCATCATAAATACAAATAGAATGAATAAAAACTTTCCATGTTTACAAAAAAATAATATATGAGGGAAAAAAACATTAATTTAGGATTTTAAGTTCTTGAGGATTTTTTTCTACCCACTGAGTTTTAGTTTTGGGCTTATTGTAGTATAATTTTTGTTCATGGGCACCAATTGAAATATAAATTATATTTCCAAAATGCTAATTATTTTTTCTATCTTATGAGAAAGTTCTAAAAAGTTTCATAAAAATTGAGCTCATAAAAACTTGCCTAAAATCCATTTTGTTCCTCGAGGGGACAATGGGACTTTAGTGGTTAATAGAGTTTTTGTATACATTTTCAAAAGAGGTGCGGCAAAGACAATGCTCATAGTGCTCAATAATCCATGAAAGAAATATAGGAATTATTGTGCAAGAAAACTCTTCACACTTACACGGAGATTAAGGTTACGAAAAGTATAGTCATGGAAATAAGATCAAGTTGGTGTAGCAAAAACTTAGGTTAAAGGACTAATAGTTGTTTACAGATCCACATTACACATATTTTTTGTATAGAAAATAAACTATTTACAAAGTTACCACATTTACTTAGTAGGAATAGAATACAATTCCAAATATTATCAATGACAAAAATTCACCAATTCTTAAGGAGATTAGAGTAGAAGGGAATATTTATAAAAGCGCAATAATGAGATTCCATTTGCATAGGTAGAACAAGAGGAGCACTCCTTCCTCAAAATTTTCTTCAAAACTCAAACAAATTTCATAATATTTTCTTATACTAAATTTTTGGAAATGGAGACTCATCTTAAGATAATTGGATTCACTTTCTTCTAATCCAATGTGTTATTTGTAGAATAAGATGTAAAAATGCATGAAAAACAAGTGAAGAAAAAATTGTTGATATATAATAAGACTTTAAATGTTTACTTTGTACAACCAATTGAAAGTTAGGGGATGATCTTGGATTCAATGGATTCAATGTCATAAGCTCTTTTAGATGAAGTGACATTAAATGATTTTTGAGGCCTCTGGAAGACTATTTTAAGGCTGTACTTCTTACTATAAACTAGTGCTTTGTTGTCAAAATATTAAATAATTTTAAAATAATGTGATATTTGGACATTGTATGCAAAAATCATGTAGGGCCAAAATTATTCTAGTATATATTCAACAATGATTTGAATGAAGACGCTATGATTGCTTGCAAAAGAAGATACTATCACCAATGGAGTTTGGATCATTAAGTCTTTTAGCATTTTTCTAGTAGTTTTTATTTATCTTGTCTAGTTTTCAAATCCATGACTTCTTATATCTATTCTTTATCAAAAATCCATCTTAGTCCAATAGTCAACCTTGGATGAATTCTCTTCTTTGATGAATTCTCTTATCTGACGTGGCAGTCTCTCGCCTACATCAGATTGCTGATGTGGCAAAGTTTCCATGTTTTCTACAATCCGGGAACTCAAAAAACATCTAACATTTGACATTTTTTAAATTTGAGCAAATTTTGAATTTGAGCCTTCAAGGGTGTGCTCTAAATCAAACAAAATTTGATAAGGCTAGTAATCATTCTTATATGTATCTCATCATCAACTTCAATTTCCTTGGGTGAGTTCAATTGTCAAGTATTTTACACATGAACACTGTAGATTGCTAAATCAAAGAGTCCATGAAACGGTCTTAGAAGATGTGGAATGAGAATATCAATCCATGTCTATTGGAAATTGAATTTTTTTAGAGCATCAAGTTTTGACAATGATATATATAAGTTATAGAAAAAGAGAAGTCTTTAAATTGTTGGCTTTGTACATTGACAATTGCTTTAAATTTAGAAATAATGTCAATTAATGAAGTGAAGTTGGCTTCATTAAAAAATATAACATGGTTGATTTAGAGGATATTTCTTTTGGTCTAAGCTTTGAAATCACAAGGGCCAATAGCAAGTAAGGTAATCACACAAATAAGCTCCATGGCATAACCATTGTGCTCAAAAAAAGGAATAACAATTTTTCCACATTGGTGAAGGACTATGAATCAAAATGCAAGTGGTTCCATAATTTTTGGACGCATTGTGATTTAGTTACAAATTCTCAAAGATGCAAGGTGTAGGATGCTAAAATGAGTATAATTTAGGTGATGCCAAAATCATTTGATGCGCATGAAAAATGACACTAGTAGTTTCAAAACATGTCATGAAGAAGAAGTTAAAACAACATAAAGCGTACCCAAAATCAACCACTTATAAGGTTGCCACCTCTACAATATTATAAATAGAGATGCACAATGGCCTCCAACTCCACCTTAGGGCCACTTCACACTATAGCCAAAGGTCGAGAGGCTATGGGTTTCCACCAATCACATTGCAAGAAACCAAAAGTTTGGACTTTTGACCCTTCACACTAGAAGGCACAAGTCCAAAGGCCGTGGCCCTCCAACTATCTATGTGGCAATGAATTGCCTATATGACGACACTCTCAACAAAAGTTTGGATTGGCTAAAAATGGAGACCCAAACTATGGTCAAGAATCCAAACTATGGCCATGGAAGTTCATTTAATAACTTACAAGATCTCAACCATTAGATTGGTATGGGTTTGGACTTGGCCTTTGGAGACTTCACACTATGGGCATCCAAATCTAGAGGCCATGGGAATTCATTGCTAAGAGTTTGGACTTTCGACTTAGCCTTAGAAGGCTTCACACTATGGCCAGCCAAATTGAGAGGCCATGGGGGTTCATTGCTAAGGAGTTTGGACTTTGGATTTGGCCTTTGGAGGCTTCACACTATGGCTGGCTGAAGGCTCTAATTCCTATTTTTTATTGCCTATTTATTGCCCATTTCTTTGGACTCTCATCAAAGTTTGGCCATTCAATCCCACGGCCTCTCGACTTGGACGGCCATATTGTGAAGTGGCCCTTATACTTGTCCTTGTAATACGCATCATTTTGGGTATCCTCCTTATTCAATTTTCCTTCAAAAATAGGGGTCGATTTTGAGGAGTGATTCATTTTAGGTGTAGTTACCTTATATCAAAAAGGAACTTCAAGAATTACTTTAAGCTATGCCAAGCCTATAAATACACCTGGAAAAGCCAATTGCAATTTGCATTGTGCAAAAAGAAAGTCACAAGGAAAAGAAACAATTATAGAATCAATTGCTCCTAGAGGTGGCTTTAATATATCTTGCAATTACATCAAAATTTGATGGATGCTATAAAATTAACATAATTCCAAAGCAAGGCAAAATCGTTGGTCATACATAAAAAAGATTTGTAGGTTTGGATACATTGATGATTGATTAGGACACATTGATGATTGGTGAAGATACTTTGGTGATTGATTATGACACATTTATGATTGGTGAAGATACATTGAATCATTGATGGTTGGCTATGATACATTGACAAAAAAAATTGTCTTGTGATAACTTAATAGTTTAAGACTTTCCACTTATTAGACCCATCATTGCATTTTTAAAGGGACAATCCATATTTATGCATCCAAAACTAATTTCAGATTAGATGGCTATAAGTAGGCTTGAGTTCCATTAAACTATTAGAAGGTTAATCAAACTTCCTTGAAAAGCTCCTAGGTCCTAGATAATTGTTAGAAAAGTATTATTTTTATTTAGGTATGAAATTTGAGCACATATAAACAATTGGCTCAATGTTTTTCACAATTGTGCTTTTGGATCATCGAAAGAAATTGGTTTAATTGTACCCCAAATCATCCATAAAAGCATTTGAGCATTGTTATTATTATCAAATCATTAAAGTCTATTTGATCTTGTTAAAGGTCTAAATAAGATTCTAGGTTCACTTAACATGTATAAACTATATATATTTGTAGCATTAAAAAAAAATTTAAAAAAAATTTTAAATAAAAAAAAAAATAAAAAAAAAAAAATATATATATATTCCAAATTGATTCCAAGCTTAATCAAATATCAAATAGATATGTCAAGAAAAAATCTACAAGGGTCAATTTAGAAATGGGTCCCCATTAGTTACACTTACCTACCTATAGTTGCTATTATGTATTGAAAAGAAATCTACAAGGATCAATTCTAAAAAAGGTTTGTGATTGTCTAGAGTTATCTACCTATGGTTGCTATTAAAAGAAAAATATCCAAAACCAACAGTGTATCCAATTGCAATAATTTTTAGACACAACAGTCATTCTAAAAGTAAATCTAGGTTGACAATAGTCAGCTTATCATTTTGGTAAACAAACAACAAACTATCTATGGTGTATCGAAATTTAAATTCGAAAATGACTATTGTGTCTAGAAATTATTGCAATTGGATATACTATAGATTTTGGGTATTTCTTCCTTAACACTTTAATGCCCAACAAAGCCATAACTAGTCTACTATATAAGTCTGAGTATTGATGAGTTCTCTAACTGGTTGATGTCAGATACTATTATTGTAGATTTGATGCCCTTAGCTTGGCTGTTTTTAATTGAAGGTGATTGCTTGTATTCAATTCAGTTTTACTGCGGCCAGACTTTCTTGACATGTGAAAATGGTTGGTGCAATCACATGTATCCAACACATTCATTTGCATCCACCATTTCAATCAGTCAAAAGTTGCAAGTGGACAGGATTGGCAAATTGCTCATGTAGCACTTTTGACACTACGATAGAACAAACTATATTAATGTAGATTTTTTTGTATTGTAAACCGTAGGCCAATTTTTGGCTTTGTTGGGCATTAAAGAATTATCTTATGTATGGTGAAAAAAATCTAAAATGATTAGTTCTAAAGACAGGTCACCATAAGTATAATTACCAACCCATGATTTAACAATCAATAATTACAAGAAACATGCAAGGACAAGGCTCACATGTGCCTACCCCCTCATGACTCCAACCCCCCTCCCCTCCCCACATTTCGCCGTCAGGCCATGAAATTGTCAGGAGAGCCGTATCTACCCAAGAAAGACATTCCAGGGGCGACGTCTTCCCCTTCAGGGACAAGGCCACAAGGCCATGGCTACAGCAGCCGGGGAGTTTTGTATGCTCGGAGTTAAGAAAGCTTGCAACAGAAGCCTCTGGAGCGGCCTTGGAAATGGCGATGCGGGCGGCGAGCGTTGCTACAATTTGTGCCAGCCCAGACAATTGAAGAGGCGCAGGTAAAGAGTCGGTTTGCTTTTTGCTGTTTGAAGTTTTTCGCAAATGAGGTGGTGAGCTCATTTCGGTTCAATCGATCCAAGTCTTGGGAAGATCAGTTGTTGTTTTAGCATTAGCACTTTCAATTCCCCATTCGTTGCATTAGTTTCGCATTAGTTTCGATTTGTCAATGCCTGTGGTTACTTATCAATGTTGAATTTCACACCACCTTGAAAGAACTTTCTTCTAAAAGGAGCGTCGGTTTGCATTTGTCGCACAAGAGTTGGGGCCATGGTTGCCTTGCGCCGCAGTTGTCAATGTGACCTTTTCTTTCTTTTTCTTTTTCTAAAAGTGGGTATCTCAATTTCTTGAGTATGGTTTTTGGACGTTACTTGACTTTAAGTGAGTGGTGAAAAATAAACTTTAGGTGGAGACTCCAAGCTGATCACGTAATGTAGCTGCATTTTTCTAGTAAACAAGTAATTCTTCTTGTTATCCTTCTTGCAACCTTCTTGCAATCCTTCTTCGTGGAGACGATAACGTCTTTGGTTTGGCTATAAGTGGTTGTTTCGATCTTGAGTTTGTGCTACAATAACGTGGTTTTATTGTCCCCTGCGTTCGTCTGGTCAGGACCAGCTTTTCTGAGGTTTTAGGGTTTCTTGGACAGTAATGCCTTGGGGGCATTGCGCTTATGGTAGTACAGCACGGTTGCAGGTGTTGCAAGCATCTGGTGTTTTTGCTTGTGACGCCGGGATGGTAGAAGGGAACATGATGTTGGAGCCCTGTTCTTGGCCTCAGAAATTGTTTGAGAAGTCTCACCCTCACATAGTGTCTTTTTTATCTTCTCAAGGGCATGTGCTTTGCTTCTTCGCAGGAATTGTCGCCATCACGCGTTCTCGACTCCTGATTTGTAACGATTTTGCGGGACAGCAACAGGTCGTATTAATGTCAATCTTGAGTTTGTGCTACGATCATATTAAAGAGGTCTGATTGTATTATGAACTAGTACGAACTAGATGGTGGACAGGGATGCAGCTGTTGGCTATGAAGCCCTTCCGAGTAAGGAAGGGAGATCAGACCACCTTCATGTCGCGCGTGTGTTGCGCGACAGGTTGGAAGCTTTCATAGCGGGAACAGGAAGTGATAGTGCAGGTATGCGAACAGTACTTGATGTTGCTGCAACGGAATTGGCCATTTCAGCAGACGATTATGAAGCCAGCAACACCAGCGCAGTTAGCAATAAAAGATTGAGAAGCGAAGTCGCAGCCTATGAGCACGACCAAACTGCATGTGGACACATTTGTTCGGAGCATGAGGAATTGATGAGACCCAGTATATGGGAAAACCTTCCAAGAGAACTCTTACCGCTAATCTTCGCACGCCTCCCATTACCTGAAATCGGGCGCCTTCGATCCGTCTCCAAGGAATGGCAAAAGAGTGTCGATTCAATTGATTCAACATTCAGTAAGGAATTACAAGCGGTGAATCACAGAATGCTCGCTCTCATATCTCCAGTGGATGATGTTCTGGGTGATTTTCACGTAAGGGTTTACGATGTCAAGACCAACATATGGCATTGCTATGAAATGCATGCAACGGTCGACGCTTCCAGCACAATGGGTGCGGTTGATGGAGGGTTGGTGTGCTTTGTGTCGGTAGGGCTTGATGGTCCGCTCGCTATTCAGGTGATCAACCCATTCACATTGAGCTGGAGGGATCTACCCTGTCCACAGCATCTGAGTGAAGTACAGCCCATGATGGTGCATCTGTCGGTGGACGCGCAAACAGGAAAGTATAAGTTGCTGGTTGCGGGCTTTACAGACGATGGAGGCCGAGGTCTTGAAATTGAAGTGTACGACTCAGGGACTGACCAATGGACCAATGCAGACTCGTCAGAAAGGGTGTGCGGGTATGCGTACGATTGGGAGGTAAACCAAGCTGACAATTGGTTTGAAGAGATTCTGTGGGGTCCATGTGTCTGTGCGGAAGGAAAACTAGAGAACATATGGCAAACTACCGTGGAAAAAGTGTGGCAACGAGCCAACGTGGAAAGCTATGTGCTTATGAAGAACCATCTGTTCGTGCTACACAGGGAGACACAAACGCTGGATCATGAGAGTTTTGTGTATATTGCCAGCGCCGTGTATTGTATTTCGGAGTTTGAACACAATGGAAGTACTTGGGTGAAAGTCGCAATTCACAGCTGCGACCCTTTCGAACTCTGTCCGAAGCAGGAGTATAAACTGTCGCTACATGCCGCATGCGGTTACCTCATGGTGTTTGCAGACATTGGGACTGACCCTCCATATTATCACGAGTCTGGTTGGCTTTACCACTTGTCTACGAAGTCGTGGACCGACCTCCCTACCTTGCCGAAAGAATACAACTTTCATGCGGATAGTTGTGATGTGTTGTGTGAGATTAAGTGGAGTGCTATTCCATAAGGCTTTGGAACTGATCTTCTCAGGGTACTCATTTGTGGTATTCTTTCGCTTCGGAGGGTTGGAACTGGCTGTTATTGCAATTTGAAGGGCGAGTATCGAGCGAGTCAGATTTAGGATTTATTTTCTACAGTAGATGATCTTGCCATTGAGGTGAGACTTTGTATCTCTGGCATATTCAAAGCTTGCTCTAGGTCCTAGATCTGCTTCCGCTTGGACTGATCTATGGACCATTTTTGACGGAGTTTTGCATACAGGCCATCTAAATTTTTTACTGTGGTTCAAGCTTGGCTCTGATTCAAGCCTTTTCAAGAATGATTGTAGGTGTCTGGTTTGAACATTTTGACACATAGAGTAAACCTGCCAATGACTGCACAGATCCAAAAACCAAACAACAACTGTTGCCATTTACCATCCAATAACTGCATGATTCATGTACCAATTCAATTGTTATGGGAACAAAATTTTGTATCACCGCCCAATGATTGCACACATTAGAGGAGAATTGGAGTCTAGGGATGTTGGAATTAGATTAAATTGGAAAAAAATTAGGAAAATTTGCCACATTGTTGTGTACGATGTGGAGCCTTAGGTGGTGACATAGGATTTTGGAGGCGTTGCCACTAGTAGAAGCAAATCAATGAAAAACAATAATGAACGATGGCATCATGAAAATTGTCCTTTGGATCTTATAAAATAAACATTGTTGCCAATGGTTGTACCGCTTGATATGACTTCCCACATGGCAATAATAATCCCGGTAGCCAAAATATACTATCAAATTGGACATCTTCATTGCTTGAAGTGGTAAGCTGCCAACATGGATTTGGTTTGTACAAGACACAGCTTCTAAATCGTTGCCACATAAGCATCTCACGAGTGCATTGTTGCCAAGTTGAACTGAACCACCAGTATCCTATTGGACCATAACTTTGATGGAAACGTGCGACAATGACTCTGAAATGAAATTTCTTCATTTACACAAATTAAACAATTCATTTCCAAACCAAAAGTACGAGACATGTTGAGACCCCAATTCTCCTCTAATGCTATGTGGTGAAGGGTTGTAAAGAATTTTTAACTAGATTTGAACTTCATTGCTTTTAAATTGCAATAAAATTTGTAGGAAGAAATCTTTTTGTATTTTGTTTTTTGAAGGTGAATTTTAGCATGACATTTAATGATCACACCAAATTTCAAAACATGCAAGTCTCTAAATTTATGTGGAGAAGGGTTTGAATTTTGTTTGTGTGGTGATTGGCAAGTTTACTATAGGTGTCAAGTGGTTATTTTATCTTCCTTTCATTCTCATGTGACTTGAGTCTTTGACTTTATGGTCCCTTGATGGTCCAAGCAACTATAAATGGGATTCTTTTACTTAAGAAATGTCATGTCATGAAGCTTGATCCTAAAAGGGCTGAAGGCTCTTTGCAGCCGTATAAGTATATTTTGTATTTGGTGGTATTTGATAAGAAAAACATTGACCAAATACTTTTCAATTCAAAGTAAATTAATGATCATGATAGAACCTAAATAACAATATATCACAATTGATATATTAAACCACAATTGAAGAGTTATAAGGTTAAATAAAATTGAAGAGTTATGAGGCCAAATGTAGGCCATATACAAGGACCCCAAGGGCCTTTCAAGGGTTAAAGGTTTAATGTTACAGCACAGGCGCCCAAAGCATACGAGTTCTGTAACATTTTGTAACCCCATAGTGTTATACGAAGAAGAGACATTATCGAAGCAATTGGGGTTGTTGGAATGGAGAAGGTGGTCCGTACAATCTGTTTTCACCTTGTCACCTCATTTGCACTCAACTTATTGTAACATAGTGATGTATCCTTATCATCCCATTTGTCCGCAACTTCTTGTGACATAACAAAGTGCTGTAGTGAGGGTGCAAAGTGTGTTTTGCAATAAAGTAGGAGGCTCTGAAAGTGAGCATCTAAAGGCTGGTCCGCCTTTTTCATGTGGTTTCTTGGATGGGATTATTTTTAGCTCATTTTTCAGACAAAGAGAAATAGATTTTGATTGTAACACAAGTTGTTTCTTATTTTTTGAAGCATTTTTGAATTACTTATGAATTTTCAAACAAGATGAGTCATAGGTCCCTATTTATGACCCTAGGTCTTCCATAAACCATTCACATGCAACTTCTAGAGAGAAATGAAGAAAGCAATAAATAATATTTTTTTTATCGATCCAGTCAATGACTATAGAAGGTCCATTTAAAGATCACCTCACGTCCATTACAGACCACCTCGCGAGTCTATATGGGCGGTTTTAAATGCCAGCTCGCTTTCAGAGCCTCCTACCTTAAGCACGTTCATCCCCTAGAATTGAGTGAGAACAGAGGATGCGATACAGATGATGAAGCTGAAGTGTTGGAGGCCGTGTACAGTACATAGTGCATGAGGGTTGTGTATGCTATGTGGTTTTACCGGCATCGAGAGTTGCAATAGCTGTTTGTTGTACTGTACTGGATAATTCAATTCGTTATAGATCTGCATAGCTTGTAGTGAATTTTTGGCTCTGGAGTCTGGACCGACGGAAGGGGAAGAGGTTTTGAATTGGCAGAAGCTACATATGAGAGTCTGAGCAAGTTCTTACTCGAAAAGCGAGCCAGTGTTACTGGAGAAGCCACTCACAGCGTAGCTTCTTGTATCCTCTGGTGATCACTTCTTTTAGTAGCACTGGCTAATGGGCATGAAATACAGAGGCGTTTTGTTTACTGAAGCTGCAAGGTTTGCTACTTTGCTTAGTAGGCTTAGAGGGTGAGTAAACTATCTTCATCCTCAAACTTGTCACATGGATCCTCAAGGAAATAGCAAACAGAACTGCCATTCCAGCTTTTCTAAAATTTGTAGAATGTGAATTCCAGAACATTGTTCAGCTAGGCTGATCGTTCCTAAGAGTCAGGAGAACGAATAAGTGGATAGAAATTCGACAAGTTTCCAAGGTCAGAAAAAGTGACTAGTAGGTTCTAAAACCACGATAATTTGGTATATGTCAAACGAACAAAATTAGCTGCAAGCCTTAATGACTCCAGGGGCCATGGATGAATGATTTTATGTCAACATTAACCTGTAAGGTAGGAGGCTCAGAAATGGAGCATCTCAGGGCTGGTCCCCCTTTTTCATGTATTTCCTTGCACGGGAATATTTTTAGCTCATTTTTCAGACATAGAGAAATTGATGAGGAATCTAACCCAAGTGGTTTCATATTTTTCCGAGCATTTTTGAATTACTTATGAATTTTCAAACGAGTTGGGTCATAGGTCCCTATAGGACCCTAGGTCTTTCATAAACGGTTCACTTGCAATTTCAAATAAAAATGGGGAAAGCAAAGAGAATGATTGGCTCTTACAATTAATAATGCTTGTTTCCTTGATTCATTCAATGACTATACTAGTCAATTTCAGAACCAACTCATGTCCATTTCACAGCCATTTATAGGGTCCATTCTAAATGCTCGCTCTGTTTTACAGCCTCCTACCTTACGCTGCATTCCATCGGGCGATATAGTTCATGCAAGACGATCGGACACTTGCAAGAGTGTCAATACTGACAGAAAATTGTTCCAAGTGCTAATCAAAAATATTTCATTACACGTTCCACTGTTTGAAAACCAAAAAGTTGAACCTTGTTCAATAATTACAGAGAGCTTTCTTGCTAACAAAAATATCAGCTCACATCTTGCTTCAGAGCATTGACATGCTCCGAAGTTAGATTGCAATAACGATTGCGATGGCTACTTGAGGTCCATGCCAGTCAATACAAAGCGGCGGGTGCCCTGGGTTTAGCGTAAATCATCAAAGGCTGGGTTTTAGGAGCAGAGACACCAAATGACTCGGACATGTCCAAGCCTTTCGAGGTTTGACCCTCAGGCAAAGAGAAGTCGACGCTGTGGAGGCAATGGCACAACATCAGAGGAATCACTAGCACTGCCATAGGCATTCCTAAACAATTCCTTCTTCCCGATCCGAATGGAATCAACTGATACTGTGAGTCGCCAACAATGTTGATCTCTGTTCCTTGCAAAAACCTCTCGGGCTTGAATTCGTAAGGATCTGGATAAATAGCAGGGTCGTGGTGGATTGCCCATTGGTTGATAAAGATACGAGTTCCGACTGGGAGCGTGTATCCTTGCAGCTTAAACGGTTGGCTTGCCTCGCGAGGGAGTCCCAGAGGAGTTGCAGGGTGAAGACGGAATGATTCCTTCAACACTGCGTTCAGGTAGGGCATGTTGTCAAGGTCTTCTTCTTTGATAAGTCTGTTACCAACAACAGAGTCTAGCTCTTCAAGTACTTTTTTCATACATTCGGGATGACGCAGGAGCTCCGTGATTGTCCACTCGATGGTGGTCGCACTTGTATCAGTTCCAGCAACAAGTATGTCCTGTACAGCACCAAGGGAAGACATCTGAGTACCAAGCATTCAGGTCTACTTGTATTTTAGCAATCTCGTCGTTTAAAAATATCAGAATCGCTAACATAGATAGCGAAATGGTAGATTAGAAACATCAGGAAGTGGATTATGCCTTAAGAATTGCCTATGGGAATCAAGATTCAAGCCTTAAAAATTTAGGCAGTATTTGACCCGGCAAAGATGTTCTTACCATTAGCGTCAAAAGAATCATTTCATCGTCCATAGGCGTGACACCATCCGCCATGGTTGACGACAGCAACACGTCCAGGAAATCCTCAGGCTTACCAGTGCTTCGACCTTCAGCGTGAAGTTTCTTTCGCTCATCGAATTTCGTCATCTTCCTCATTATTTCCATTGCCATCACCCCTGTCTTACGGTACAAATCGCCTTTGCGTTGTAACTTTGTGAGAGGTTGGAACCAGGGAATGAAGTCGCTTACAATAACATCGCCTGCCTGCGCGAACATCAAAGCAGTCACGTTGTTGAACTCAAGTGCATCCGCCATGCCTTTTTCATCCGTTCCAAAGTACCTGTACAGATTGAAATAGAAACATAAAGAGGGAGACAAAATTCTGCTTCAAATTGTACGGTCAAGATAAGAATTAATCTGTAAAATCTACAAATTCGTTGTCAAGGTTATTTTTCATTCACTGATATCTATTCAGTGCTACGGATTGCAACTTTAATCGAAGGATCTGCTGGTTACAAAACGCTAGGGCGGAATTGGGAGTAGTGATAGATGATTACATACGAATGCCTCACCCATCAACGTTCGCAAGAGAGCATTTAGTGGGTTCTACTATACCTTTCATTAATAATAACACGCGAAAGGTTGTTTGATAGCAATCTGTGCAGCCACAAGTGGAGGTCAACGGGACCTTCTGTTTCTGACTGAACGAAGAGCTCCTTAATAGAAGTGCCGATCTCCGCAAGACGTGATTCTTTGTACGAATCCAGTCGCTTCTGCGTAAACAACTCAGACGCGGCTATCATTCTCAATTTGCGCCAATGTGGACCATAACGCGTTGATGTCACATTCCTGCACCGTGTCATATTTTCAAAGAAACAACCGCTCGGACGATTGGAGATGATGCTATCCACGCTCTTGAACAATTCTCGAGCGACTCCCGCGCTTGAAATCACTATACATGGAACATATCTGCGATTGTCACGAACAAATTGATGAGCCTGATTCAAGCAGTGCATCTTTCAAAAATTCCTATACCCTACATGGAATCTTCCTACAGGAAAATAGTTTATTCTCGATCTCCGACATCTAATTCAGCAATAAAACGACCGCTTTTTAAAATATTTTTCAATCATTGAATGTGTAGTTACGGCTTAGAAACAGACTCTTCAGGAACAAAATTGAAAAAACCCGCAGTGTAACACAAGAAAATACAATCGAAAATGTTGGGAATGTTCTATTTTCCAGTAACTGGGAGTAGAATACGAATCTCAAAAATTCATGCTCTCCAACAGTACGCATCCTCATTTCCACTTGACTCCCACAAGCCTCGGTCCCTTACAATAGCAGATGCTAAAATGAACCAGGCTATACTGGATGATAATCCACACCAAGCAATAGGGATTACTTACCCGAGGGAAAGATACATAAGACTTCCGTATTGGTGAGCCAAATTCTCGAGGGATCGATGCGGAAGGCCACTGAGGGAGGCAATGTTGCCCAGGATTGGCCATGGTGTCGGTCCGGGAGGTAACTTTCTACGTCCCACGGTCGCGCTGAGTAAGTACCTCGCAAACAAGGCAGCGAACACGACCGTGAGCGCGACCTTCCCCCAGTTCGCCACCAAGCCATCTATCCACGCTGTGAGGTCGCATGGAGCGCCAGATCTCTCTAACACTCCCATTTTCTCCAAACCTCACTAATAATCACTCAAAACAAATTCACTCCACTACTCACAAAACTCACAACACTCTTGCATCCCCTCGCATGCGTGCCAATCTCACCTCGGACACACTCTACCTCTACAATGAACGGCGGTAGAGCCAGCCAGGTCTTGAAATGAACCTAGCTAGTTGGCGGAGGCAGGGTCCAAGAATCAAGAATCAAGATCATGTTCGCTCAAGCAAGTGGAGCCGTCCAGGATTAAAAACTAAAAAAAGAATCCGTCATTGCAGTGAAATCTGAAAAGATGCTGAGAAAAGACGCATCGAATACAGAATCCTCCCAAGGATAGGCGATTCTCTGTCATAGCGCCGGCGTGTATTCCAGGGCACAGTTGCATTCGCGTCGCGGCCACTCCGGCAGTCCGGCCAGGCCAAAACTCTGCCGCCATTTGCGCTAGGACCTGGAATGCCAAAGACGAAAAGAACAAAGGCCGGAATTCCTGCCTCGTCGTGCGGCCGAGATTTGGCTCTTTCCGAACCCGAGCAGGAAAAGACAAAGCCGCGCAAGTGGGATATGGTAAGCTTGGCATGATGCTCGAGTGCCGTTGACATGATCGTAAGCTGAATAATAAGAAGCAATTGACGGACCGTATACTGAACTACTGGAGGTGCTCTGCGACAAAACGGCGTTTAAGATCAGAGAGGACAATTGTTGATATTTTATCGCAGGGAAGCTTCTGCGGCAAAGACGAAGACGAAGAACAGCATCTGGCTTGCGTGCTTGTGTTCACGATCAGACGACGGCGGGTGTCTGGACACGAACCCCGATATCTAAGCGTTGGCCTCGAGCGGTCGGAACCAGTGTTGAGCGGGTATGTGAATTTTGACATACCCGGTGGGTACGGGTCTGTAACCCCTGAAGGTACCAGGCATATTTTGGGCAAAAATTGTCAAAAAAATCGCCACTTTCTAAGGCATTGAAAAAAAAATGAAAAAAAAAGTACTTTTTAAAATTCAACATTACAAGTTTACACTAGACTACCATGGGAATCTGTGGAAGAACTTCATAGATTGACTTCATAGATTGAAAGATTGAAATGTTTAAAGCAGTGATTTTTTAGGTGGCGATTTAGTGCCTAAAGGCGAAATAAAATGGCTAAAAAGCCCTTTCTGGCTAATTTCCAGGGTGTCACCGTTGGATGGAGCGCCAGAGGAACTCTCATCTGGTCCGTCAAATCGCCATGATAACTTGAAGTGGGAGTAGCATTTCGCCTCCTGTAACTTCTGATCATCTCCACCGTTGGTGGCCGTGTCGCTTGCCGGCGCCCATGTGGCCGTCGATGACCAGATTTGGGTGCCACCTGCCGGCCCTCCATTAAATCGCGCTTCCCTCCCTTGTCGTGCCTTGGCGCCAGACCTTCTCTTCTGCCCTTAACAGATTTGCCACTCTCCTCTTGTACAAGCTTGAAAATTTGTTTATTGTCGCCACTTCGTTTTGTACAATCTTGAAAAAAATTTAAGTGTTTCCACTTGCGATTATGATGAGGGTTTCTAGGGTGGATTGGAGGACTGTTGACTGCAGTAACTTGAGGAGGAAGGCCACAGCAATTGCCAAGCGACAGAGTCTCGAATCTCAGGCTCAACTCTCAACTTTGAAGCTCTTGTTTGCATTCTCGAATGTGCTTGATTTAGGGTTACCTGTGAATTAGCGTGCGATTCTGGCTCTGTGAATTATTGTATGAGCGGATTGAGCATTTGAGCATTGTGAATGCCAGTATATGCAGATTGAGCGCTATCAATTGCTAGACGATTGCTGTGACGCGGGCTGTTGATGTAACGAATGCTTTAGGGTTATTTCGGGTAATTGAAATTTTGAAGTGCGACTATAGCTCTTGGTTTAGGTGCTGTGTGCTATTGCTGCGCGATTTGTTGTTGTGAAAAATGCCTCCAGGGATATCGTTGCACAGGTTCTATGCAAGGCTTTCCACTTCGAGATCATGTACACCATCGGGGAGTCTTCAAGGTGGCGGCGATATCAATTGGATTGTGTCGTCTACCTCGCTCTCAGTGGTGGGCCAAACAAGTAGCCAGAGCGTTGGAAATTCAGTATGCAACGTGCCCTGGAAGTGGAAAGCAGACGGACTGAAAACAAAATGGAGGAGGTCTAATCCCGCTGTCGTGCTGCTCAATTCTGACGACCCGCGCATTCCAATTGTCGTTGCTGCAGACGATGAGATTGTCGAAGTGGTGGCGCTATCGTCGGGAGGTTCGATTGCAAGCATTCCCAGTGGTACTGTGTGCATGGGAGACAAGGGAAAGGAGAAGCTGCTCAAATGTGAGGACCTCAATGATGAAGAGGACGAGGAGTTTGGAGAGGAGCCTGCTGAAAAGAAGCCGAAGAAGTCATACGAGGCAAGTCGAAAGTTTCAAAAAACGTGGGCTGCTCGTCTTCCTTGGGCGGAGTTGCATCGTGGAGGGGATGGGCTCTATGACAGCGTCAAGTGCTTGGTGTGTTCTGCGATTGAAGGAAGGGACAAAATTCTTGGTCCAAAGTGGGACACTCTGATGAAGCACGGTGGAAAGAGAAAAACAACACGCGACATGCCAAACGGCATAAAAAAGGATCAGTGCTATCATGCAAAGAATTGCCGCCACCTGCGTAATGAACGCATCTTTGCAGGAAGAAGCCGCGGCAGCGTTTTGGACCAAGTGACGGCAGTGAAGGGAGAACACGCTCGCAAGCAGATGCAGTTATCTACCATTTTTCATCTACTTCACAAAGGGCGGTCTATGCGGGAGTATGAAGCCTTGCAACCTCTACTGTGCTTCTTGGGAGTACCGAAAATGCCCAAGCGACATTGGTCTGATAGCGCCGGGTGGGAGTTGGCGGAGTGCTTGTTCAATCAAGTGCAGCATCGAACTAAGATTGTCATGCAGGAAGCCCGATTCTTCTCTATGACTTGTGATGAAGTGTCCATGCTAGATAATCAAAGCTGGGTGTCTATTCATGGCTATGTGTGTGAAGATTGGCAACGGAAACCTATATTGCTTTCCCTAGAGTGTGTCGTGGATGGTGCTGGGTCCGATAGCCTGACCAAGGTCATCATCAACGCCATCAAAACTTATGGAGGTATCGAAACCAAAGGACTAGCCTCACGTCTCGCTTCATTCGGTGCAGGTAATTGTTTTCTTTTCCCCTCTCTGTAGTTAGATTATGATACCTGATTAGCTGATGAGCAGGGATGCGTGCTGCAGTACTGACAATGTTCAATTTTTGGCCCTGTATCGACATGTGTGCAGATGGAATAAACACTTTTCAGGGGAAGAGAACTGGAGTGGTCCAGCAACTGAAGACAAACTGGGCTCCAAGAGTGCTCGGCAAACATTGCATGGTAAGGGTCTAGCCTTTCAATGCAAATTACTTTGAGTGATTCTATTAGTTAATATTTTATTGTTCATGGCGCCACTAACTGTTTACTGTGTTGTGCAGGCCCACCGAACGAATCTTGCTGTTGAATCTCTGAGCGAACTACCTATTGTTTCACGCATCGAGGAGATGTTGCAGTCCTTGCATGCCTTCTTTGCACATTCCCCAAAACGCCACCTAGAATTCCAAAAGCTAGCAGAAGTGATGCATTCAAAAGGCTTGAAGATTTTGAAGAACATCAAAACCCGATGGATTAGCATGCTCTCACCAGCAGTGAGGGTCATGAATGAATACAAAGTATTGCTGGTGAAGATGCAAGGTGACTCCACACCCCCTGAACCCGATTCAAATGGTAAGGCAGGTAAGAAGGACAAGGTCCTCATCAAGCTTGCTAAGCGGAACTTGGCTTACTTGTCCGATTTCAAAATTTTGCTCGGCCTAGCCGGCCTGCTACCTATGTTGCGGTCAGTGCACTCCCTTATTAAATTTTTCCAGAGTAGGGAGGTGTTCATCTGTGACTATGTGACACCGATACAAATCTGTATCAGTGAATTACAATCCTTTTACTTGGACAACACCTCTGCGTTTCAGCAAGATCTGTTTTGGGATTTCAAAGGCTTACATGAGGTGCGACATGATGCCATCCCCATGTCATGGGTTGGTAGCGCTTTGGACCTAAACGAATCAGGCTTGGAATATTTGCACTTTACCCCCGCTGGCCATAGTATCCAAGCATTTGACATCGATTCTAAGGCTAGGACTTCATCCCCCATCACTCGAGAGTTGCACGCCAGCATCTCTGAAGATGTGAAGGCGATGTGCAAAGGTAAGGGTCCATGGCTTCCTCATTGTTTTCCAGGGCTTGAATTTCACGTTGCTTCTCCTAATAATAAAGATCCTACTAAGTGTGCTCTTAATGTTCTACAAGTGCAGCATGTCGTACGCGCAATCTAGGCGTAAGTATCCTTAACACCAAAAAGATGATAAGATAACACGAAATATCGTCCCAGGAGATTCTAGTATGTTTCAGCAAGCTAAGGCGTATCCGGGTCGTAATCAAAACAACAAAACCCCAAGCAACACCTCTTTCTTTTCCTATTTCTGACACAATAGACTTCCGGAACCCAATCCGAATCTATCCCTTTCCGGTTTCCGGTTTGATCCGGATTTCGGGTCTCACTTCTCAACTTCAACTGGTTTTCTATTCCCCTGTTTTACCCTCAGGGTGTTTGCATTTGATCTTTAGAGGGGTAGGAACGCACCACTCATAGACATCTATTTCTCTGCACAAAACTTCACACAAAACAATCCTAACCGAGTTTTTATTATAGAGTAGAGGAAGTAACAATCCTCACAATTCCCCGAGTAGCTTGCTCGGAAAACAGGTCACTCAGAATTGCATCCTTCCACTTCTACTACAACGACAGATCAAGACAACCGGAACTGGAAGAGATTCGTGTATCCATCTACCAGACTGATCCTATGGTTGGCAGACCTTTCGGTGAGTGGGGATTTTCCGCTGGCGGTCGCTTATCTCCGCTCGGAACCCTCCCTGGATTCCGGACTCGCATCTGCACCACTCCTTAGAACCGGATCACCGTTACGGCAATTTAAAGGTACCATGCGCAAGTCCTTACTCACAAGTCTTAGTAAAGTTTCCTCACAAACTTACTCGCTCAAATCAGGTCCAACTAATTCTCAACCCGGATTCCCCCTCACCCGCCTTCTCTCACACTTTTGACACTCCATAAACAACTCAAGAAAACGCACACATAGCCAGAAATCCGAATGTCCACTTAGTGGCTCAGATTAGAGAAAAGATAATATGAACATAAACTAATGCACACAAAATGGGCAAGGCTGGAATGAAAGGGCAACAAGCTGCCCTCCACTTAAAAAGCCCAAACAAAACGCCAAAAAAAGAACACCTGAAAATCCAGGTGACCAATCAGCAACTAACCGTAATATCCGGAAAGTTCAAAGTCAACTACTCCTAAGAATCCGGAACCGGGCCCCACGCACGGAAAATCCGCTCCAGATTAAAAATCCTAAAACTGCAAACATACTAACTACTTTCCCCCCTTTGATTTCTTCGCGCTGCTACTTGGTCCTGCAGGTGGTTTCCTGCTCCCTTTCGGTGGAGTGGACTTTGTTGCAGCCCGGGTCGGAATCTTCCGCTGGATCGGCGGCGGGTCGTCATCCGAAGCCGTCTCATCCCCGGAAGTGAATTCCCCCTTCTCGGACTCCTGGATCATCTCCACTCTGGTCTCTCTTTCGGGTGAATCGTCTAGCTGAATCGGTGTTGTATTCTTCTTGGGCGATGCCTTCTGCATATGAGTAAAGTCGACCGGATTGGTCCAAGCCGGGTTTGACAAGGCCCCCATCCGGTGGATTAAATCACTCCGGACGGATGTTCCGGATGTCGGAACGGTACTCCCTATTACTACCGGAATCGACTGGATACTCCTCGTCTGGCTGAACTTAGTGGTCTTCGTCTGGATCCGTGCCTGACTTGGAGTAGGTCTTGGGGATGGCTGTAGACTGATCCCTGCCCCCGGCTTCTGGGGCGTCTTCAACAAGTCGACGTTGGGCAGCTCCGGAAAGTGAGTGAAGTCCAAGGGCTTATTTGGGTCGAGGTGCCCCAACAGTTGCGCCATCTCCTTCAAAATTCCTTCCATCCGGGCCTGGAAGTCCACCAAGATAATTACCACCTTGGACCCGGATAAGTGGCCTATGCCACTCAGCCGATTGCTGAAGAGTCGGGATTTGACAACAGCTTCCGCGGGTTGCTCTACCAACGCGGTCAAATTGTGGACGAGTTGGAGAGCTTCCGTCTCCTTCTGCCGTGCAACTGAGGCATCCGTCTCCGCCCAGTTCACACGACCTAACAGGTCATCCCTTTCCTTCTCCAAGCTCTTAATCCGCTCGTCCTTCTCACGAATCAGATCCGGGCTTGGTAGTTTCCGGATCTGAGTTATGATATCTTCCGGCTCCACCTTCAGCTCCGCAGCAATCCCTAGGATCATGTCTGACATCCCGAAATACATGTGCTTGGCCTCCTCCATCCACTGCGTTCCGGCGTCGAAGAAGTCCAACTGCATTTCCGGTTCCGGGGGTTGACTCGGCTCTCCTTTTCCGGGGTCAACTGTTCCACCCTCGAGTTCGGATTGGTCGACTTCCTTCTCTTCTCCCGTTTGTCGACCAGGTCCTGCTGCTGCGGTTCTTCTTTCTCGTCCTCGTCTTCTTCTTCTTCCTCCTCCTCTCCCTCGATCGGAGTATCCGGTGGAATTTCGTGCGTGAGACCGTACTTCACGATTTCCAATCCGGTGTTGTAAATCACCACCTCTTCACTAATCAGCACCTCCTGATGGTGGTACAGGTGAAACAGGTACGGACTGAGAAGACTCGGCTTCCCCTTCCCTACGTGTGACACCAGTTTCTTCACTATACCGACTAGGACTTTTCCCCAGTGGACTACCTTATCTTCTAAAGCCCCAAAGATAGTGTTGGCCACCGTAACCGTAACTCGGGTGGGCTTTTCCGAATACATGATCGGAATCAAAAATTCCAACACCCGTTTTTGCCTAGCGTCCTTACAGTCACTCGCTGGGTATCCGTCCTTAGTGGTAACCGGATTACGGAACTTCCCAATCCCGTACATCTCTACCTGAGAACCTAATCCGGACCCGTTCTTCTCAAATCCGTATACGTCAGCCCATACATCCGCCGTCCATGCTCCGGGTTGGCCTCTCACAGTCAACTCGAGCTGATTCGGGACCCCTGAGATCAGTTGCTCCAGCATCTCCGTGTCCTTAACATTCCACGGTCGGTGGATCAAACCTACGCACCCCATCCGGGTCAGATCTGTCTCTAACTCCTTCCGGTGCGTTGGGTTGGTGGGAATAGCCGGTCTAACTATCCGAGCTGTGACAGAAGGTCGACGCGCTACCGGTTTGCTGGACTCCGCCATAGTTCACCGACACCGACTACTAAATCCGGTGCAATCGGCACCGACCTCACCCGTCTCTCCTTGTCGCGATCTCTAACTCACCACTCTTTCTCTCAGCTATGTGCGCAAGACAATCAGCAAAGTGAAGAATGAGGAAGATTAGGTCTGGCGAGGGTTTAAATACTAGTCGAGCTGCCGACCGTTCCCGTAACGGTTCCCTAGCGGCGTAGGTCGGATACCTATTCCGTAGCTCGTTCCGATCCGACCTAACTCGGATTTAAGATCCGTTACAGGATCTGGATCTCGGATTCTAACTATCCGGAATTTATCTGTATCCGGATCTAATTTCCTTATTCCTATCAAAATTTTGAAATTTTTGTCTAACTCCTAACCTATTTCTAAGCTATATCTCTCCCTTATGAGTTTCCGCACTCCCACACAGCAGAACTTTTAATAAACCAATTGCAGCAGCGGTTTCTAGCTCCAACCTTGATGGACAATTTTGGGATTGTATATCTCTAATACTGGATGGTGCCCGAGGCAGAACAAAACTTCACACGGCACTTGAGGATCCTAGAAGAGCACTACGGCTACACAAAAGACTTTGGGACGCCAAAGGAGAAGAACAAGCAGAGACATCTAGAGGGAGGCGGTGTTGCAAAAGTAATGAAAACAACAGAGCCAATCTTGTCTGTAGAGAAGTTGCAGGAGCAGGCACAAATGTTTGTCATTTCGATGAAGGCTAATTGCGAAGGCGCTATGGCGGGAGATTTACCTCTGAACCCGCTTACTCGTTTATGGCGCCGCCTTGAGGCCTCGGGACTACTTAGGCACAAGCTTTTCGAATATTTGAAAGTGGTCGAGCTTGCTGTCGTTGCTGTGTTGGGGAGCATTGAAGACGAACATACCTTCAGCACGTTATCGTTCATGAAGAACAAGCTTCGGAACCGGCTCAGCAACCATCTACCCCTAGTGGTAGCTATGCATGCACAGGAATTTTACACTCTAACAGACTTCCCTTACAATGCTGCGTATGACGACTGGAAGAAGAGTACACGCAAGGAAGACTGAGATTTACTAACATGTTTTTGTCATGTGTAGGTTAGGCTCTATAGTCGATGATGAGAAGGGGGCGTAGAATTGGTGTCTGCTGATTCTACGTCCCTAAAGCCAGATTCTTCCCTTCTCAACAGTTTCTGCTTAGTGTTGAGGGTCTGCAATTTTTATACTTGCTATTTGCTTGTTTTAGACATCATTGTGCTTGTGTTTCTGTTTAGGGTGTTTAGAGACTTACACTAACCAGATTGATTATTGTGTGACTAGTCTAGGTAGGTCAATGGTTAGAGCCCTATGTTTGGAATCTGGATGGTCAAATTGTGGCTTTAGTAACTGTAAACCACAAACTGTTGAGAAGGGAGAACCTAGGCTCTGAGACTAAATGATCATCATTCGTCATTTGATACTGTGTGCTTACTTTGTCATATATGAGGTTCATTGATCATCTTTTGTCATTTGATTCGGGTGGTAAATGTGTACTTAATCTCTCATGTATATTTTCTGCTTAATCTCCCATATATTTTTTTGTGCGTGATCTGCTGAAATTTTGTTGTATTTTTCCTAAACTGTTTTTGCTTGTCGCCGGTTAGTTCGCCTTCTGTGTAAACTTCATAGCCTGCTAAACGATTGTTTCTTTAATCTGGTAGCCAGTAGATCATGAACATTTTGTAAAAAATAAAATGGAACACCTGATGGTGGCCCTCTTCTAACAGAGAAGGGTGCCAAAGTTCGACACAAAAGAAAGAGTTTCTGCCACACTCGTTCTCTCCACAAATAGGAAATAAAGCCAAACTTTCCTTCCTTCGCTTTTACTTTGTGCCACCCTGGCACCATCCCAAAAAACGTAGAAAATACGCTGGTTTAAAGTTAGAAGAAAAAGTTTTTTTCCAATCTTGCCCAACTAGGTCAGTAGACGTAACTCCTAGAATGAGATTTTTGCATTACACATGGTTATTTTTTTTACATTTGCATCCTATGTCACATTTGTTACACACATGCTAGATTTCAAAAGTAGAAGACAAGTTTTGCACATGCTAGTTGATGCTGCCTTAATTGCCCAACAAGTTCAGGGCAACATAACTTTTTATCCAAGCACCTGATCGGCAAAAAAATATATTCCTTCCAAGGTGGTACTTGTTCACACCTTGTATCAAAATTTATTGAACATCCGACCAACATTTACTTCATGCGCAACTGTCCTAGATTTCTTGTGTACGTTGAACAGCCACTTGGTCCTTTCAGGGTTAAAATTTCTAAACAATTGAATTTTGCCTAGCGAAGGTGTGGAGTTTTTAAATTCTTTATACCACAATTTTTGGCATTCATGGCCCCAAATCTATGTCACACCTTAGCATTTACTGTTTAAATTGGGGTCCAATCCATATTTCTTACCATATGAAAATATACAAACTTATAATTTACAAATAGAGGATTCCCTTTAGAGGGGCTTGAATATATTTGGCATTTTGGTGTTGGAGGCATATTCTTGAATTTAATGTTTTATTTAAATGGGGAAAGGAGTTTGAAATGAATTGAATTATTTTGTTAATTCAGCATAGCGCGTTCCTACTAAGTAGAACTCAAGACCTTTTTGTGATAATAATAAGGATTATTTTGAAAATACTATAAGCTTAAAACAAAAAAATGGAACAATTTCTTGTATACGGTGACTTCAATAGGGCATCAGTAGTAGAAGGAAGCTCAAATTCCATCTATTTGTATACACAAAGTCCAAAATATTGTTATGGTAACAGTTTTGTACCTCCATTCTATGGAATTTCTTAACTTCTTTTGTACAATGAGGTATTACAAAATAAACCAAGTTTTGTTTTGTATTGGTAACATTAGAAAAAAATGGGTCCTCAAGAGGGCTGCCATATCTAAACTAGCAATGCAAATGAAAAAAGAAATGAAAAGAATGCAATTTGATGTGGCACCTCAAAAATTGTAGTCAAGTGCCACGTTCACTAGAAGAAACCTGCGATTTTTTTTACAAGCCCACAAACATGGTCAGGTGTTTAGTCAAACATCAAGCATGTCTATTGTGGATGTCTAGAAAAATCCATCAAGATTGACATGGCAAAAATACGAGGAATTCTGAAAAAAAGATGCCCTGTTTTTGAATCAATGTCACAACAAACATGGTCAAAGAAGGTGCCAAAAGTGCGTCATGTAGTAGCCAAGTAAGCGCTATATAAGCGGGCAATGCCACGTGGGGATTTTTACACCTGACTTAGTGTGGCACTTGACATCACAGTTGACGTCATGTCATTTGAGAAGATAAATTTTGTTTTAGTGACATCCATGTAGATGTGTAGACATTTTTTTAAGCGTCAGCTTAGACGTACGCCATATACAATACACCATACAGAAAAGGTCATATTAAATATACCATACAGAATACATTGTACACCACATACAATATGCCATACATAGTACACCGTCGTTTGAAGAAATTTGAAGGCTCTAAAGGGCCATTTCAGGGCTGTTCCCGCTGCTGGTAACAATTAGAATATAAAAATAATTAAAAAATTAAAAGTTAAAAAATTATTGAAAAATTGAAAAAATTGAAAAAAATTGAAAAAAAATTGAAAAAATTAATTTTTTTATTATTTTCTAACGTGGCACTCTCATGACCACGTCAGATTATTGTTCCCAAGGTGTTCCCAAAGTTTCCAGGGCTTGATAACTTGTAGTCTCTTGGAGCCCTCGAATTTCTTCTAATGAAATAAATTGGTCCGTTGCTTGATATTTTATCGCAGGGAAGCTTCTATGGCAAAGACGAAGAACAACATTTGGCTTGCGAGCTTCAGACGACGGCGGGTGTCTAGACATGAACCCCGATATCTAAGCGTTGGCCTCGAGTGATCAAAACCAGTGTTGAGCAGGTATGTGAATTTTGACATACCCGGTGGGTACGGGTCTATAACCCCTGAAGGTACCAAGCACATTTTGGGCAAAAATTGTCAAAAAAATCGCCACTTTCTAGGGCATTGAGAAAAAAAATGAAAAAAAAAGTATTTTTTAAAATTCAACATTACAAATTTACACTAAACTACCATGGGAGTTTGTAGAAGAATTTCATAGATTGACCTCATAGATTGAAAGATTGTAACCTTTGAAGTTAAAAGAATTTTTTTTTCCAACCTTGTCTGATCAAGTGAGCAGACTTTAACTCCTCCTAGAGTGAGATTTTTGTACTATACATGGTTGTTTTTTTACATTTCCATCTTATGTCACGTCAGTTACATACATGCCAGATTTCAAAAGTAGAAGACGAGTTTTGCACATGCTAGTTAATGTTGTCCTAACTGCCCAACAAGTTCAAGGCAACATAACTTTTTATCCAAGCATTCGATCAAGCAAAAATCACATTCCTTCCAAAGTAGTACTTGTTTACACCTTGTATCAAAATTTCCTAAACATCCGACCAACATTGACTTCATGCGCAACTATGTTAGATTTCTTGCGTACGTTGAACAGTCACTTGGTCCTTTTGAGGTTAAATTTTCAAACAATCACTACAAGAGAAAGGGGTGTTTTAAGTAGTGTTCTAGACATCACGTCTTTTAAGTAAGTTTTTAAGTAAAAGACGTGATGTCTAGGACACTACTTAAAACACCCCTTTCTCTTGTAGTGAATTGAAATTTGCCCAACAAAGGTGAGGAATTTTCAAATTCTTTTTACCACAATTTTTGGCATTCACGATCCCAAGTCTATGTCGCACCCTAGCATTTATTGTTTAGATTAGGGTCAAATCTATATTTCTCACCACATAAAAATATACAAACTTATTATTTACAAATAGAGGATTACCTTTAAAGGGGCTTGAAAATATTTGGCATCTAGGTGTTGGAGGTATGTTCTTGAATTCAATGTTCAATTTGAATGGGAAAAGAAGTTTGAAATGGTTTGAATTTTTTTGTTAATTTCGGTAGTCTAGGCGTTTCTACTACATAGAACTCAAGACCTTTCTGAGATAGTAGTAAGGATTATTCTGAAAATTCTATATGTTTAAAACAAAAAAAATGGAACAATTTTCTGTATACAATGTTTTCTATGGGGCATTGATAGTACAAGGAAGCTCAAATTCCATCTTTTTGTATATGCAAAGTCCAAAACATTGCTACGGTCACTACAAGAGAAACGGGTGTTTTAAGTGAGTTTTTAAGTATAGTCCTAGTTACATGATTTTAAGTAATGACCTTTAAGGAGATTTTCAACAAAATTTTGCTTAAAACATATGTGCTTCAAATTGAAGACAAAATATGATTTTGTTGGTACATTGGTCCACTCATAAGGTAGGTCGACCCTAAATTATGCCCCTTATAGTTGAATCCAATTTCACTTGCCTCCATCCATCCTAATCTAGTGAATATTTTTGGACCTTGCCTTTGAAACAACATTGATTGCCTCGGATTCAATATCGACCTTAGGAACAATACCAATTCAAAGTTTCATCAATTTTACACTAATATAATATTTTCTATTTGTACTTGTAGTGCATCATTACAAATTACAAATTCATTGAAGATAAAAAAATATCCATTTGACAAAAAAATTATTAATGACTATTTTGAAATTACTTACATGAACAAACATTAGAACCTAATGTTGATTTATGGTACATCTATTATTAGTACTTTAAAAACTCATTACCATTTTATATGATGTCCAAATAATGCCTAGAAAATTGTATTAGAATCAACCTTTCAAATGCCAACATTGCTTGATAAAAATAAATTGTCATATAATAATAACCTTACTTAATTGCAATTTGTAGTGATAATAAGTGCTTGGTAGTTGCTTCTTATTTTGTCTACCTAAGTGGTTATGCAAATTGTGCATATGGGAATTGACGGTCTTTTGCAAACCTATTGTTTTTTGTTGTATTCCAACCTTTTAAACACATTTTTTGGAACTGAGAGGTAGTTCGGTAGCTAGCCATTACTTTTAAAAAAGCAAAAAATTGGTGTTGAAGAATAATGCAATCAAGCCACGCCTTTTTTTGTCTACGATATAGAGTAAGTTGGATTTTTTGTAATGACTTGTATATTTTTAATATAAAAATACCATACACTAAACAAATATTGAAAAAACATGTATATTTTGGAAAAAAAACAAAAAACAAACAAATAAATATTGAAGCATTTGAAATGAAATATTTAGAGCAAGGCCCTTTAGATAGCACTAACTTTTGCACAAAAACAATTGCAAATTTGATAAGTCTCAATGTGTGGAATGACCAAATCACCAAAAGGACCACAATGGTTCAAACTACCTTATACGATAAACCGAGACGATAAATAAATTTGAAATGAAGAAGCCTATGACTAAGTCATCAACCTCAATGTCCTTTGATTGGTATGCTCCATTTTGGCACTAAATTTTCATTGAAAATTATTTTATTTTATTTTTCATAGGTAGAAAAACTTTGCTTCTGTAAACTTCATATTTCAAATTTCATATTTTTTTGAAAATTATTAAATATATTGCAATTTTTTGAAAAAAAAATTGAAAAAAAATTCATAATTAATAGAATTAATCGTAAAGTGTGTGCCGCAAAGCAAGACCAGAAGCTGAAGTTTACCGTTGTAAAAACACAAGAAAAAACTTCTGGAAGCACCAAAACTGGGTTTTGATAGAGTTTGGTGTTGTGTTTCTTATGCACTATTCTTTCTTTGACACCCTTTTACAAACACATGACAAATTTTACGATTAATTCTAATATACAATACATAGAACAATATTGAAATTGTCATTATGTGCAAACATTAGACTAGTACTCCCTCCGTCCCAAAATGATCTTCTTGTTTGACAAAATTTTCTGGATTAAGGTCAAAAATCAATATTTTTTAATTTTATTTTGAAGTATAAATAAAGTATTGTGCTCTCCTATTGTCCTCCAAATTTCAGCTTGAAATTCATTATTTCAACTTAAACTAAATATCCATATAATTATATACGGAGCAATTAGAAATGGTAGATGGCTTTGATTATATTCTTCATGTAAAATATCCATTGCTATCATGAGACATCACTGTGTTACATATCTACGCATACAATCCTATTGTTGGACATGAGATGATTAGTAAGGTAGGAGGCTCATAAATGGCACATTTAAGGGCTAATCCGCCTTTTTCATATATTTCCTTGGACATGAATATTTTTAGCTCATTTTTCAAACAAAGAAAAATAGATGAAGAATCTAATACAAGTGGTTTTGTATTTTTCCAAGCATTTTTTAATTACTTAAGAATTTTCAAACAAGTTGGGTTGTAGGTCCCTATTTATGACCCTAGGTCTTTCATAAACGGTTCACTTGCAATATTAAAGAAAAATGGGGAAAGTTAAGAGAATGATTGGCTCTTGCAATTAATAATGATTTTTTCCTTGATTCATTCAATGACTATAGAGGTCAATTTTAGAACCACCTCATGTTCATTTCACAGCCATTTATAGGTTCCGTTCTTGATGCTTGTGCCATTTTAGAGCCTCCTACTATCTCTCAATAATATTTTCAGTTTGTCATCCATTTGGATTTGCTGGAAATAGTTGCTCATACCTTAACCTTGTAAGAAAAATTCATGTTTGGGCTTGGTCAAACTTCATTAGATTTCTACATTAAAATACACATTTCAAAATTTCAAAATTTCAAATTTTTTTACATGTGGGAATATATGTCTAAAATTTAATTTAATTTTTTCATAATTAAAAACATCAAATTGTTTTTTGTTTTTTTAGGGAATTTCTTTGTAAAAATCATAGAAATTGCAAAAATGTTTAAAATAGTATAATTTTAAGAAAAAAAATGATATTAAGAGTGACAATTATCATGGTGTAATTGATGTATTCCTTGGGCTCACATCAAAAGAAATTTGATAGAAAAAAGTTCAATAGTGGTGTATTTTGAGCTTTCATGATGCTATCTTCAAAATGTCACAAAAATTACAAATTTAACAATTTTGTAAAAAAATAAAATGAAAAAAAAGTATATCATCAAAGCTACTTTTTCTTAGTTAAGCCTAAAAACATTCAAAATCAAGGATTACGTGAAAATTTGAGATTTGACTTTCAAAATGCTCTTGGGGCTTGCATTGTCCTTTTAGGGTTAAGGTAGGATGCTCTAAAAGTGACCTTGCTCTAAAAGCAACCTCTAATATAGGGGTAGATTTTACTTTCTTTAATCTACCAATAGTGTACATTTCAAAAGGTGGTCGCTTATAGTGACCATTGCGTTTCAACTTCAAAAATTTAGAACTAATTCCATGAAGGGCCCCAAAATATGAAACTTCCATTTTTCTTCCTAAATTTTTTTTTGAAAATTGTTTCAAGGAGTTCCACTTTTTTCCAAATGCAATCAGCTCTTATAAGGTTCCTTTAAGAGCAGACTACTTATTTGTTCCATTAGCAAATATTGACTTACAAGAGCATCTTCAATTATTTCGCAAACAATCTTGGAGATATATTATTAGAGTTGCGGACAAAAAGATCCATTCCTCATTTGGACCTTTTAATCCTTCACCAAATTTAAAATAAAGTACATATTTTAGAAGTTTAGAAAGGGGGACAAAATGTTCTAAAATTGGAGGGAAAGACTATTGCTCTACCATCCCTTTAACTTATCCCAAGCACAATTTTGTACCTACAACTCTTGAAAAATGTACCATACCATCAACATTCACCAACATTGTTTTGGCTTAGATTGCTCTTTAGAACCTAAAAGTGCCTCAAATAAAGTAAACATCTTGTAGATTGAGACTAGATTAGTGATAAATTGGTTATATATTGGCAGGGGATTTTAAATAACTTAAAAAACCTTCTAACCATGATTATAATTTATTTCATCTAAATTTGTTTTATAGTTTTGTTTGTTTGATATGCCTCAAAATTTAACACCTTTGTCTTTCTTCTACATCTTGTAGAGTATGTAGTTAGTTTTGAATTTGGTCAAGGAATTGAGTAGAGGTGAAGGATCTCAATGAGGAATGGATCTTTTTGTTCCCGACTACCAGTATTGTTCTCCATTGACGTGAAATTTGAATTTGAGATTACAATCATTGGAATAAAATAAAACAAAATATTTAATATAGAATTAAAAATTGAAATTTGAAAATTGAACAACCATAATAAAATCCATTAGAACATTAGAATTGAAGCTTGCTAAAAGATAGAGGTCTTAAACTAATTATACAATTGGTACAACCTCCAATCCCATCTCCTTCAATGAGTTTCTCTACACTAGACGTAAGCAAAAGAACAAAGCCATGCCAACTAAACCTAAACGTAAGCATACATCTTTACTTTGAGAAACACAATTGAAATGGCTATTCAAAACTGGCTCTCTTATTTAATCATCTTGAATATTAGCAAGCATTCTCCTACTTCCATTGAACTATTACAGACTCGTGGTTGGCTCCAAACGAAAGGAAATGAAGCTTTATATTGACAGAAGCTACATGCCTACATCTGAAGAAATATGAGGAAGGTCAAAAAGGACCTTTAGTTACTCAAAAAAACACAACTAATGCAAAAAAAAAACAGTACACCCAACAACAAACACACACTCCGTCTCACCTCTCAATGTACACAAAGACTCGATGTAAGGTAACAGGCTTTGAAATCGCACAGGCTCTAAAATCATCCACCCTATTCAAATGTACACTACTTGTACATGTAACTATTTCATAGCATTCAACGATGTACATACAATGTACATATTAAGGGGGTGGGCAATTTTAGAGCCCTATGCCACTTCAACTTCAAAATTTCATAACTAATTTCAAAAAGCTCCAAAAAATATGAAATGACTTGGGTTAGATGCCAATTCCTCTTGTCTTTCAAGAAAAATTTGTCTTTCAAGAAAAATTTAGTGAAAAATATTTCAAGACGTTTCACCTCCCCAAAATTCAGTTTCAGCTCTTAGGTGGGCGATTTCTGAACCTGTTACCTTAATGATAAGCTTCACATGAGTGCATCGTCACTCCTCTCAGATTAGAGACAGAGCTTCTTTACAAAGAAAAGAAAGCTTCGCAAATTAAACCTACACAACAACATCACCTCGAACCTGAAATCAATACCAAAACATAGTAAAATTTGTTTTAAAATTGGGGAAGTGCGTAATAAGTACCTCGCCAGGGTGGTCGAAGTTCACCGACTCAGCAGCCTTCGCCATAGCTTCGAAATTCGAGCAAAACCTCCACCTCTGACTCTCTCTGTAAGTTGGTCGGGAGTTCTCTCGGAGTTGCCCTCTTCGGTTTGTAGGTATTGTCACAAACTGAACAGATATCATCCTGGTTTGTGATGGTGTGAGTGGATCCATTTATCCGTGGATTTTTGAGGCCATTTCTGTCTGTAAGAGACGTCCATGAGTGATAACTTACCATAGGTCCTCTTTACCGATAAGAGCATCTCCACCAGTGAGTTCCGTATCCCTAAAAGTTTAGAGAGAGGACCTCAGATGTAAATAGAGATACAGAAATTTCACCGCACCAATCTTTTTCCAAAATATGTATTTCTAAAATATACAAATATCTATAAAACTCTGACCCAATTCTGTATCCAGAGGCTCATATAGAGAACTAGCAAGGTCTCATCCGTATACAAGCAAGCTTGAGACATCAACGTAGTAAAGAGAAAGGGATACGGAACAATTGGTGGGGATGCTCTAAGAGGCTACACTGTAAACCAGGGTTTGCAATTTTGTATCGACTTTGGATCCAAAGGAAAGGACAAAAGTTCCGTGAGGAAAGTGGATTGAGTCAGATAGGACTTCTATCTGATTCATGACTTCTGGGAGGTTTTTCTTGTTAACCATGGAACATTGGGTTAGTCACCATGGAATTTGTCCTTTGGAGGCAAAGTGTGAATCATTTGCTTAATAAAATCCAAGAACACGCATTGGAGGTCAAACTACGGTGTAAGACCTCTCCTTTTCACACAACATTTCAAGGATGAACATTTGCACTTTTGTCTTGCATAGAAGGATTCTCTGTCATCTTAGTATTTGCAGGGTTGTTACAAGGTGTCTGTAATGACGTTTAAGGGTTAACCATGGAAAGATGTTGGCCTATGATCAAGGTAGTCACTCAAAAATGATATGATTTTTGGACCAATTGGTGCATTATTCATTTTTGCAATGATCTCCAAAGTCATCAATCAATTATTTTCTGGCCTCAACATCCTTATAGAGTTAAAATTCAAGAGGGTTGAGATATTTAAGAAAGTATATCTTAAGGTGGCCTAATTTCCTTGGGTTATACAAAAGGATATCTTCAAGAATTTTTGGGTCTTTAAAAATGTCTTGGAGATCACTGCTCCCTTAAAGCTAAATTTTATCTCCAAAAAACCGTTTGTAATTTTGAGACTCCAATCAAAAATTATGGACAAAGTTTAGAGAGGATGTTTGAAAATGTCAAAGAAAATGTTCTTTCCAAACCCTCTTTGAAATTTGTCTGAAAATTCTTGATTGGAGGCTTGAAATTCAAATTGATTTTTGGATGTGAAATTTAACTCGATTTTCCAACTTTTTTAGTTCAAAGTTTAAAAAAAAAAATTATTTCACTATGCCTAAATGAGGTTTGAAATTCTATTTCAAACACAATTCCCGCTTTTGTCTTAACTATGAGTGGTTGAGCTCTTAGTAATTCTAATTTACATATTCCACATGGGTTGTATCTCCTACCACTCCATATATATATATAAATATCTTATCCTCTTAATTCTAGACACAAAAAATGAACAGCTTGTAAAGCAATGTGAGGGAACGTAATTGTTGAATTCATTGTTTTCAATTATCTAAATTTAGTTTCTATTGAAAATGTCAAAATTGAATCCCATGTACTTAAATGATTCCTACAAATTCAATATACATTGGATTGATATGAAAAATTTACCACACAAACTAGACAAGTAGATGCATTTTTTCCAACAAGTTTTATTGAATTTAGGCATTTGATGCAAAAGTTACTACTTTTCAAAGTTTGCTACAACCTAAAAATATATGTAGTACATAGTAAAAAATATGTCCATGGAGACCATTAGGGATTATAATTCCTCATTGTAGCTGGCCAAAATTCTCTTGTTGGTGAAGTTCACCAATGGACTTTAATTTGTGAAGTTGGCCGGAAGAATTTTGTGGTTGGTGTTTATACTACAACCGGTCAAGACTTCTTGAGGCATTATTTTATTGTTTTTCCATCTTTTCCAACATCCCACCAGTTGCCTCAAATAACCATGTCTTGGCCAAAACTTCTTGATTGATCGGTGCACTTCTCCATTGTAGTGTAAAGCGGCCCTTAGAGTTAATTTTACTTATTTATTTAACAATAAATGTGCTTCATAAACTTTCATCCTATCTCAAATATACTTTTTATGATGGCATGATTAATTTGAACTCTTCATTTTAAATCTATGAATCCGCTTGATCTTAGGGACTAAGTTTAGCTATTCATTCATTGGATGATGGGAATTGTTTCTAGGCTAGTGGGGTACGGTGTGTACATGTGGCCCATACTTTTAGCCCCTAAGTGCTCAAACATCCAATTTTTGGACAAAGAACAGATTGAAACTCAAGTTTCATCCTCATTATTGTTTGGATAATAGTCATCCTAATTATTGGAGATACTCTATTAACTTGTTGTCCTTTCTAATGGTTGGATTTGATGTTAGTAGAGTATATATATTTTTTAAGTTGCACATGTGGAAGTATGTCAAGTGGTTGACTAAGCCAAAATTGCATTGACTGTAGTTCAAAACTGGATTTGCAAAAATAAGGTCATAGATTTAAAGAGTACAAAAATCTCAAAAAATCACCATGTCAAGAAAACCTCATTTCAAATCCATTCCAACAAATTTTACTCAAAAAATAAAAATATTTTGCTTGTAATTGAATTTAGAAGGAGTTTTGAAATTTCCCTTTTAAAATTTATAAAAAAATATTGGTGATAGCATTGGTGAATCTAACGGTATAAGTGGTATCTATAACTCAAAATCTATAACTTTTATTTGTATATCACTTCTAAAATATTCTTCCAAATAGCACTTTAAAATGATTTTTCTCAAATTGCAAATTTTTGGAGAAGGCTCTGGACATTTAGGGGTTAAGCAGTGTTCTATACAAAAGTTTTTTCACTTTTTTTCATTAGGAAAAGTGATGGGACCATGATTAGAGAGGCAAAGATTTGAGAAGGAATAAGTTGCAAACTTGTCCAAAATTAGACCAATGACTATGCGGGGAGAACCGCCCCAGCGACCCCCTTCTTGTCCCCAAGGGAAAATGCTGAAATTTTCATTTGCCATACAATAAAATATGCAAATTTTGAGTTCCTATTTGGAATTAGAGGCCCCATACTAGACAAGATAGGTGTAGAAGATAAATTAATCAAGTACAAAATACGAGGTCTGTTTTTTTGCATGTACCCCTGGAATGACTTTGGCGGGACAAGCGAGGGGGACAGTTCATCCTTGCCGGAGAACCGCCAGTTAAGTTAGTTCATTGCTATCCGGTTGAATTCAGAAAAAACAAACCTGGTTGCAATTTAAAAGCATCAAGAAAAAATTGGTGAAAAAATCTACAGAGTATAAAATTTCATTTAGATTCAGTACTTGATAAAATGGTTCAGTATGGGAATTAAAGGAAAATAGTTAGTACAACTCAACAAAAATTCTGAACACTGATTAAGACGTTGAATTTGGATAAATCTCATCATAAAGTATTAATGTTTTTCATTCATTTTAACACCTAATTGAATGCCTTGATTGATCTTCAATTGAAACTTTGGAAAGATATTTTACATAAAATAAATTTAAAAATAAATTTGGTTTAATTTGCATCTTAAAAGAAACAAGTAGATTTTGAGCTATGAATTAAATTTGCTCAATTAGATTTACAAATGCTATCACCAATATTTAAAATTATATTTTGAAATTGAAAATTGAAAATTCCTTCTTAAATAAGTTTTAATAAATTTTTGAAGGAATTTTTAATTATAGGTTTCAAATTTTATTGAAGAATATTGGTTTATGCAACAATTGATCTAACTTTATGGATATGACCTATGGATCATATTTTACAATTTTTGTTTAAAAGTCAAAATTAAATTCTTCTTCTAAATTATATTATATTATATATAAAATTTTAATCTATTTAATTAAATAAATAAATATTTAGAATTACTTAACTTGAGTAGGACCAAAATGTTTAATTTTGGCCTCAAGTTTTTTTGAGGCAATTTGAGTAGGTCATTTCTGATTTTTTTGGTTCAATTTAGTATATTTTATGGCCAATATAAATAGAGAGTAGGTAATACAATACAATACCTTACATCCTTCATAACATTCAGTAACATGTGTTGATGTTGCCTTGGTTCTACAGTGATGGTGTGCTTCTACATTATCCACCTGCCTAATTCATCAATAGTTACTGATGAAGCATTGTTGGGGTGTGGAATATACCACACCATCACTGTAGAGCTACTGAATGTTATGTTTGTCAGGCAATTTCTAAAAGTATTATGAACATTTTCAACCAGTTTCGAGCCAATAGAATAGCAAATATCACAAAAGCAGATTAATACCACTTCATTAAAAGATGATAAAAATATAAATATAAACGGTTTCTAAATTCATTGATACCAGTAGTACCAGTAAGCATTGCAAGTCCGTCCGGGAGGGTGGGTGGGAATCTTCTCATTAAAACCTCTATCGTCAAATCAACTTCCAATAGTGCTTTGTGAACCGAGTGACACATCGTTACTCAAAAGTGGGAAAGTCCTAAGAGCATCTCCTACAGCCTTCCACGTATCCCCTCCCCTCTAAAATTTGGATGAAAAGCAATCACATTAGAAGAGATCTAAGCCTCTGGAAGACCGTTTCAGGGCTGTTCCCAATGCTGGGAACCAGCCCCTGTTGTCAGAAAAAAAGTTATTAAAAAAAAAAAGTTATTAAAATGATAAAAGAATACTAAAAAAAATTCAATTTTTTTTTAATTTTAAAAAATGACTTGGCAGTTGCTTGGCCACGTCAGACTAGTCAATTGGCAGCGTTGCGGCAGTCCTGCAGAGTTCTCATAGTCCAGAAACTCATGGGCTCTTAGAAGCCCAAATCTCTTCTAATGATTCTAGCGTATGTCAAGCTCCGCCTTCTCTTTCCCCTCTCAAATAAGCCATATTGAAGGGGTCACTAACCCCTCTAGTGCTACAAATTCTCTTGGGATTAGCAAGTCGTTGTAATAAATGCAAGTTTTGTGACTTGTGATTGGTTGGGAGTATATTTTGGGGAGTTGTGTGACTTGTGATTAATTGGAAGTGTATTTTATACAAATTCTAGTGTTGAGGATACAAGTGGCCATCCCTTCTACATGGGTAGTTGCAAGAAACACTTCACCTTTTTCCGTCAAAACTGCGTTTTTTGGCCATAGGACTGGCAGTACTATGCAGTACTACCAATACTACGTTTTAAAAGCGCCCTGATAGATCTGAACCGTCGATCCTAGGCGCTTGCACATCTAGACCGTCGATTCAGTACTATGTTGTACTATGCAGTACTACAGAGTACTACGGAGTACTACAGGAGCCACTGGAAGCAGAAAATAGCAAAAAAGGGGTCTATGGAGTTTTTCATTTTTAGTAATTCAAAAAAAATTCAAAAAAATTCCATAAAAAAAGCCATTTTGCTAGATAAGATTGCACTCCCATTACACCAAAAAATTCATGAAGGAAAATTTTTCCCTCTTCATAGCTTTCGCGCAAAGGAAGGTCACTTTGGCCCCATGTGTGCAATCGACATGTTGCTATTTTCATAAAAACTCATCGTCAGCCCTTGTAATGTTAGTAGACCTCCAACATGTCCAATTTGTGGCTTCAAATTCGCATTTTTAGATCAAAAATAGGACTAAAAAACCCCAAAATGGCCAAGGTAGACACCCAATCGGGGGCAGGTTAAAAATAGTAAACTAATTTTAAAAATTTTGAAAAAATTACTCAAGGTCTGCAACTTTAGCATCTACCTTCCTTCCAAATTTCATGCCAAATGGACAAACAATGCAAAAGTTATGAACAAAAAGCCAATTTTTGAGGGCAAGGGGACAAGAAATAGGACAAGTGTTTCTTGCAATCACCCACATGAGGGTTGCTATTATGTGAGCATAGGAGTGTGAGCCCATGAGCCTAGAATACCACACACCTATGTTATAGGTGTATATACTATAGAAACCGACTATGATTATAAGATATATATGTTACAAATACCTATATTATAGATATTTATGATATATATACCTTCTATAGTGTGGGATATCTACATTATACGTACCTATATTGTAGGCTCAATGCTCACAAGCTCACATTCTTAGGTTCACATACTAGCACTGTTGCCCTCTACATTAGACAGATCTCGATTCAAAGTGCCAAGAAAGCTATTGGGCTGCAAAAGATGCTCTAACACACAAATTCTGGAAAAACATAGCCATAGTCGATGCTACATATGGCTACATTCCCCAGCCATGATACTCAACTAATGGACAAGAAAAAACTCTGTGTGCGAGAAATGCTACACAAGTGAAACACATACATTTATAACACAAGACAAGTTATTTCCAAAATATGGAGGAGAATATAATGTTATAAACATTATATTCAAGTTTGAGATAATCCATAAAAAATGTTGCCTTGATGTATTGTGCGAGAGACTGGAGGGAATGCTCCTCACCTACGTCCATGCACAATTAACCAACCAACAGCGTGTTAGTGTGTGTACGTGAGGTGTCTACAAAGCTATCCTTGTCACCTATTTCCAGCATGAAGGATCAAAGTAAAGCAAAGCAAATATGTGACTAAAAAAGGAATCAATTTACATGTACAATTATTGACTAACTTTGTAAGCAAAACTTGTTCTTTATTCTTGGCCATGTGTTCTCCTTATTGCTGCAATGATGTCATTCCATATGCTACTCACCACCAAATCCAAGCTCACTGTAGCTGGTAGCAAGGTGGCATTTGGCTGCTTGTTGCTCTAGACACAACATGAAAGAAGGAGTCAATTAGCACTATGCAAGCTTAGTTACAATAGAGCAGTGCGTCATTTGCTTGCCGTATGGGTTGAGCTCCAGTAGATATCAACAACGTTTCTAACATCGTGGGCTATGAACACCAAGACTTGTTTACCTCCATTGTCCATTTGTGGGCATGGTATTGATCGAGAGAGTGGATTGGTGTGTATATAATAAGTTAAGGTGAGGTTGCCCTTTGTACAATACTACAATGTATACTTATGGCTTGATCCATAGAAATGTTGGTACTTTCACAAAACGTCAAGGTATTAGGCTCTCATAAAAAGACTCCAGTATAACCCCAAAATATTATACTCGGTATATTTTACCATTGAGAGCTTATTGGCCTGTCGATCATAGGCTTGATGGCGTGTACCTTGACTTCTTGAAGTCATAGTGGTAAGACCTAGAAAGCACATTTAAAATAAGCAAAATTATTACCAATATCAATGTAGGTAGATAATTTTTTAGAGAGAAAGAGATAGTATTCTTCACTAATTTGAAAGACATAAAATATTGCCTCATTTGAATCATTGTTTTTTTTCCTTTAGGAGTTAAATGCTTTTTTAGAATCAATATGTAGAAGATGTAAGGTTATTAATCCCTAATGGCCCAAAAAATTTCACTACTAGAAAAGCAGCGACTAATTTAACAAAAAAATAACAAAACATTGCTCTAATTGGTAACACTTTGGAGTTGTTTTGGTCAAGTTGACTTGGACACTACTTAACCCCTAAAGGACCATTGTCCATTTGGGGGACAAATGGGACTTGGGGCAGGTACCTACGGGCTGAAATTTTCTCCTAATTTTTTGAAACTTTTTGTGAATGTGAAGATTTGAGAGAGGTACGTGGCGGAATTTTTTTTTTGAAATCGGACCTTGGAGCGAGAAGTTATGCCATTTCTTGGAATGCGTGGGGACGGGGGGGCAGCAAAAAAACTTTTGCAAAATTCTGAATTTTTTTTCTAAATATTTTTTTTTCTCATAGATTATATTTTTGTCTATCTGGAAAGCTTTGATTCATTTCATTTGACTTTGTTATGAGGAAGTTATGGACATTCTTGTTTTTCGGGCAGTTAGAGCATCTTCTTGAAAAAAATAACTTGTAGGATTCATTTCTGAAAGCTATTTTTGCAATTTTTCAAAAAAAAAATTTCTCATGGTTTAATTTACTTGCTAGAACAATCTCACCATTGGGATTAGTATATTTTAATTCCATCTAAAATATATAAATATTTTAGATTTTCCTTCTATCTCGTACCTACTTCTACTTAACAATTTTTTGAAGAATGATAATTAAGTTTTTTGAATTTCTTTTTTTTTCCTAGACTCTCAACTCAATTCTCCACTATAAAGATTTAAAGCTCAAAACGCTGTAGTGCAAAAATTTTAAGTTAAAAATGTTAAAAGTCAAAAAATTCAGTCCCGCAATGTGCTGAAAAACTTGTTTTTTCCACTTTAAACGCAAATATCTTGCAATTTGTGCAGTCAAAAATTCTCAAATTTTTTCTACACTTTATAATACTAGCTAGGTGTAAGATCCTATGATTAGATGTGAAAAAAAAAACAATTAATTTTTTTTTTTACTCTTTGCTATAGAAATGGCAGTTTTGAGTGTTTTTTGGCAAAAAATAGGCCTCAGAACTTTAGAAGTTAACTAAAAATGGCTAATTTGGTTGTTGATTTGTACAGTTGAATTTTTTTTGAAAGAATAGACCAATGGGAAGCTGCCACATGGCAAGTGCCACCTAGGCAACTCGCCACATAGGCGGATGGGGGCACAAGGATGCACCTTGTGCTTGAGGTGCAAGGCCCTTGGACATTGAACCATCCATTATCTCAAGTGATTATAATGTAGGTTATATTTTATTTATTTTCTTTGTGTTTCTCATTAGTTTGTAAGACCAATAGAATTTGAAGGCCATTTTTGCATATTGGAACAACTTTTTTCGTAAAACTTAGAATTAATTAAAGTTGAGAAATCAAGCTAACTTTAATCTCTAAAAATACGTTTGAGATTTTGGGTCTTCAATCAAAATTTATGAAAAAAATTCAAAGAGAGTGTTTAAAAATGTCAAAAAAAATGTCCATTCCAAAATCCAAACCTGTTCTGAATTTTGTTCATAACTTTTGATTGGAAGCTCAAAATCTCAAACGATTTTTTTGAGATGAAAGCTAGCTTGATTTCTCCACTTACAAGTTCAAGTTTTTAAAAAAGGTTATTCTATTATGCCAAAATGGACACCAAAGTCTATTGAGTTCAAAAAACACTAAATTGTGAATGATTAAATTTAAAATAAAATTAAAATTGTATATAGAATCCAACCATGGAGGTTTAAACAATGTCCAAATGAAAAAAACTTATTTGCAACTTTTGTAAGTCTAAATGAACAAAAAAATGTTGTTTTGTTCAAATGGATGTTGTACTACTCAATTCAACAAAAAAATTGTACCCATTTTGTTAACTTGTCCCAAATCAACAAAAATTTGTAAAAGTGGTCGGTATAGTATCCAATTCAACAAAAATTTGATGATTTTTTGTTGATGTGAACATCACTTTCTAGTAGTGTTTGAATCAAACTTAGATGTGTTATAGAATGTGTCCTTTAAACTTAACCCCTAAAGGACCAGCCTACTATTTTTAGCAACATAGCAATTTTGGACAAGTACATGTGACTAGAGATTTTCATATTTTAAGCTGAAATTTTAATAGAAGGTGGGGACGAGGAATATCTTTCATGTGCACTAAATTTCATGACATTTCGAAATAGGAGTCAAAAGTTATGGCCTAATATGTTACTTTTTTACCAGGCGGGCAGTCCTGGCAGATCTGAAAAAATCACTTTTTTCAAAAATAAAAATTTGAAATTGATTTTCTAAATTTATATATGTGTGGAAAGCTTTGAATCATTACATTTCGATGAATAAATCAAAAATTATGAGAAATTTTAGTTTGCGAGCAGTTATGGATTTTCTACTCTAAAATAAACTTTGAAGTTGTTTATTTCACTCAATTTTCAATATTTTTTGAAAAAAATAAAATTATAGGATATAGATTGTTTATTACAACATTACGACCATTGGGATTGAAGTTTTTCAACTTCATAATTAAATTCTTAACAATTTAGTGTTTTGAATCATTCTCTACTTTTTTCTACTTACTATTTTTTTCCTATATATTGTACAATTCCAAATGATTTGAAATTTTTAAGTATATAGCCAACTTGTTTAGAAATAAGAATTCAAAGAAGCACCACCATTTTGGACATTTTTTCATACAAATGTGACCTTGTGAAGTGCAGCTGCCTTGTTTTTCGCAGAGACAAAAAAAGTATCTTTGCCAATTCAAATGCTAATATCTTCCAATCTGCATGGTGGAAAATTCTGAAATTTTTTCCACTTCTTCTAAAACTAGTTTAAAATAAGATCCTATGGTTATATGTGTCTAAAAGCGGTCAATATTTGATTATGAGAACATCGTTACTTTTCTTAATAGTAAAATTTCAACAAAGCCATAGCAATTGCAATGTAAAAATATATGTATTTAGTGACAATCACTTTTCCACACATAAAAAAAATGATCATCATTTGTTTTTGACCCCCCAAATTGTTACATGATAATGAACATTGATTACAAAACGATTACACTAGTATGGGTGACTCTAGAATGTCATCAGAGTCCAAAAAATGTCTTACAAAGGTCTAAAAATTCTTATTCATTGTGAATATTGAATGATCTTTATTGAAATTTTTGTGTACAATTTTTTTAATAGTGACATGTCTACATATTTGAGTCAAGTTAAAATTATATTAACCTCTAAAAGTCCATGGGAACATTTTTGGTCAATGCCCTTATTTGACAATTTGCTCCCCCAATGAAGTTTGACAAGTTGTATTTTTGTAGCCAAAAAAAATCTTGATTTGGACAAAAACTCCATCTTGGATGATTTTCAAACTCAAACATGTCAAGGAATAATCATTGCGGTTTGTCTTGGGAGAGAAACTCAGCCAAAAAGAGGTCATCCCAAGGAAAAATACTTCACAAATAGTGCAAGTGGGCAAGGGTTGATTGGTTGGAGAAAATAATTGATGCGCTCGATGTGAGCTCCCAAATTGTCACTTGGGACTCGTAGAATTATTTTTTGAAAATTTGCAATTCAAAGTTGATAAAAGTATACAAAAAGCCATAAAAAGAGTGTAGAACCAAAATAGGATTGTGTCATACCCATTATAGTATTCGGTCTAGATTTATGTTTTTACTTAGAATCCCCCCAAACCTGGCCTAAAAATAGTATAGAAATAACGAATTGGCTAGATTTGGAGGATTTGAGTCACATTGCCCCAAAAGGGCTAAATCCCACCATAAATGTGGCAATTCATGGTTAAGTCGCTCCGAGGGATCCACAACAAGGCCACTAGGTCGGGTCCTAGAGTTAGATTTAGAATTCCCCATTAGATCGACGAATTCCCAAATCCCGATTGTTAGCATGCAGGAGTCACTAACGCAAGACAGGGCCCGTGGAGGAATCTACAGCCCAAGGATGGTGTTCTAGGGTAAATCCCATGCCAGGAGTCCAACGGCGAAATCGATTCACCAAGATTCCTCCACCTGCAGAAGATTCCCGCACCGTCGCTAATTCGAGGAAATGGCCAGTTTAATCTCCACTGACCAATCGTGCCAGGTACGGAAACGCACCTGCACGTCTTTCATGCGACTCCCTGAGAGGTCACGTGAAAATTTCCGGCATCTTTCGACTTGCAAAAGAACCTTTTTTGGGTGGTCAACCCTTCTAACCTCCAACGGGAATTTCATGGAAATTACCCAAGTTACAATAAAATCTCATTAAAAATTAGACTAACTTGTTTTATATTAATAATGCGCTCTGTGAAGTTTCACGACATTTCGATAGCGACAAGTACTCGAACCGGCGAGATTCCTCGGGAATTAACCACGTGGCGGGGTCCCCGCCACGTTGACCGGCATTCCGGGACCATACGATGGCGAAACAAAGTCAACCAAGAGTCCTTTCCGACTCTCTCGCACCTACCGGAGACCCTAGGCTATTCACATTTCTCAAAAAAGGAGATCCCCAAGACCTAGGATTTTACCACGATTTGATTTTTAAACTAAATTAGCCTACGATGGGTTTTTGGCCTCGGTATGGGGGGTAAGGATTTTCAAGACTAAACACGGCGATTTGGAGCCAACGGCGCAATCCGTTCGGTGATTGGAGCTAATCTCCAAAAGTTAGGATGTTGGTCTAGCATAGATGGTAGAAGTAGGTTTTTAGGGATTAGGATGAAAATCTTTGAAGATGAGGATGAAAATTCAAGTTGATAAGGTTACCTTAGAACTCTAGAGGGAGGGGTGGGCCCTTGAAAACCTATATAAAGGCCCCATTTCTCTCTCTAGAACACCCCCAATTCTTGTTTTGGGTTCGTGGGTCCAAGTTATTTTGGATATTTTGGCGTTTGAAGCCAAAAACCTCTACGGTGTTTTCGGAGCACTTTTGGCTCCATTGTTGCTTATTCTCAAGCTTTGAAGGTCCTTGGGGGTCCTTCTACCTTGTTTTGTGTACTTTCTTGTGTAGTTTTGGTACCTTGTTGTAAGTGGAGAGCCTCTCTCTCTCTCTTGTACGTTTTGTGATCTAACTTGTGAAGTTTAAGAGTCTTTTGGTATCTTGCACTAATCCTAAAGTCACCCCCCACCATACCTTGGCGATGCCACTTTGGGGGGCCTTTAGCGTGTGAGTTTTGTGTTGCCACATGGTCTTAACTCGTATGTTCTCTCTTTGTGTTTTTTTCTTATACCTTCTTCTAACCTTCTCCTTGTTGAGTGGACCCCCCTCTGGGATGGCGAAGCTTTGAACCTCCCTTGTGCATGTTTTCTAAGTTTATCCCAAACCTTCCTCTAACCTTCCCCTTGTTGAGTGGACCCCCCTTCGGGACGGCGAAGCTTTGACCCTATGTGTGTTTTTCTTTAAAAGTGTTGTCTTTTCGCTCTTCTAAAGTCTCTTTCATTATGTGGACCCCCCTTGGAAACGGCAAAGCTTTGAACTTGTGACAAGGTCAAAGTCCTAAAGTGTGTGTTAAAAGTTTAGGCGGTGGAGCTTTGAACCCCCCCGGAGTACTCCCAAGTCCTAAAGTTGGTATTAAAACCAATCTAGCGGCGAAGCTTTGACCCTCCCAGGTGTTTAGTTCCAAAGTCTAGTTTCCAAGACCTTTGTGGAAACCTCCAAAGTTTAGCTTCCAAGATATGTAGGTTCCTTTGCATTTAGTGAGTTTAGTTATTCCCAAAGTTTAGAGAGTTTAGTTGTTCCCCAAAGTTTTACTTAGTTTAGTTGTTTCCCAAAGTCTTAGTAAGTTTAGTGCCCCCCAAAGTTTTATTTCCCCCTAGTTTTTTAGCAAAATCCCGTCTTTTATTAGCTTGTAGCAAAAATTCAGTCTTTTATTAGCCTATAGCGGAAATCCAGCACCCGAACCAGCATACAGACCAGCATACAGAACCAGCATATAGACCAGCCAGCATCAGAACTAGCATACATCAAAATAAAAAATAAAAAAAATAAAAAAATAAAAAAATTTGTTTGCCGACCCTCCAGCCAGCCAACCGGGAGGCTAGGTAGGCTCTCGGTGGTGGCAGTTGGGGCCACTCGGGCTCCTCTCCATTTTTTTATTCTTTTTTAATCTTTTTTTTCTTTTTGGTTTTTTCAAACCAGAACACAAACAAAGACAAAACAAACCAAGATACAACAAAAGAATGTTGGACTAACCTATTGCTAAGTGGAGGTGAAGTAGGGATTATGATTCTTAACACACAAAAGGGAGGAGGGAGAAAAGAGCGGAGCACCACTGTACCTGCACACAAAAGTAGCCTCATTCTCACCACTCACACTTGCACACAATGGAAGGAGATTAGGGAAGGAGGAGAAGAAGTAGGCAAGAGAAGGTGAGAGACGATAAATAGTGACCTAGGCTTAGACTAGGTAGGCTTTAGGAAGAAATCTTGGGAATTTGTGGTGACCGTTGAGAGAAGGATTAGGATGACACAAAGGCAAAATTGTATAAAAGGATAGTTGGCATCTTAAAAACCTCCTTGGAGTTTGAAACCATAGTGTAAGACTCATAAAAGCTTAGGTGGAATAGTACTAGTGTAGAAAGAGAGAGGAAGAAAGAAAAGGAAGGAGGAAGGGAAAGAAGGAAGTTAAATTGCAAGGGTGTAATATTTTCTCAATTTAAGTGGTGAGCTTGGAAAAAATCAAACAAAACAGAGGACTACTATGGAGCATGAAGATGTATACGTGGACGTGGATGAAGTGATTTCCGAAACCGGCAGTGAAGAGGTGAGTTTTTGAATTAATCCTTGGTATTTTCCCTAATTAGCGTTGATTTCTTTAATCAGCTCTTAAAGCGTGATTAGCGAGCCAAGATTAGTGCAAAGTAAAAGTTTAGATTCAAAAGTTTATAGATTAGGGATAGAGGTTTCCGAAAACATATTACACTTAAGATTTGGCTTTAAATTGACCGCGTTAGGATAAGTTAAGTAGTAGGGGGTAGGACGGAGGAATTTGAGTAAAATTTCATCCAAAAGGAACCATGGACGGAACTTAGGGATTTAGGGTAAAAAGAGAATTTAGGATTAAAATTAGGGATTAATTAGCGGTTAGAACTAGAGTCAAGTTATAGTTTAATTGTAAAAGTTAAAATTCTAAAGTCAAAATCTAGAGTTAACTTGGAAAGTTAAAAAGTAGAATTAATTTGGAAGTTTAACCTCGGTTTAAATTCTCAAGTCAAATCTTAGGGTAGGTTCATGTAAGAGTTTAGAGTTAATAAGGGAGTCAAAAATTAGAATAAAAAATAGAAGTCAAAAGCGAAAGTTAAAAATCAATTGAGGAAGTAGATTTTAGAGTTAGAAATAGGAGTTAAATTTGGAAGTTAGAAATTAGGAGTTAGAATTAAAATTAGAGGTTAAAACTAAGAGTTAATCATGGAAGTAATTTTGAAAGTTAAATCCTAGAGTTAAAGTTGGAATTAAAATAAGGAAGATAACAATTAGAGTTAATCTAGGAGTAAAACGATAGGATTAAATTTAGAAGTAGAAAGTCAAAATTCTAAAGTCAAAAGTTAGAATTAAATCTAGAAGTTAAAATTTGGGATTAATTTAGAAGTAAAAATTTAGAAGAAGCTAAATTTTAGAGGTAGAAGTTAAATTTTAGAGTTAATTTTAGAAGTAAAAACCTAGAGTAAAAAGTCAAAACATAGAGTCAAATTTAGAGGTTCAAATTTAGAAGTAAAAGGAGTAAAAACATTTGGAAGTTAAAATTTAGAGTAGAAGTTAAAAGTTAGGGTTAGTCTTTGGAAGTAGAATTTCCAGGTGAAGCGTTAAAAACCAAAGATAGTCTTAGGGGTTCATGGAAGGAACGTAGGGGTTCCCATTCCACGTAGTCAGGGACGTTAGAAATAACGCCAACTACCCAATTAACCCTAGACATAGGATAGATAGTTAGGGAGTAGAATTTCACTATCACCCCTGATCATTGCAGTTAGCTTGTGAGTTACCACATGCATTTCTAGTTATTTCGTTGCCCATCCACAACACTTAGGAAACGTTAGCAAAAAAGATCCATTGCTTGGAAGGCACAGTGAACCGCACTTACAACACCCTCATATATTCAAAAAGTGGATAAAAGCATAGAACCTGGTCGATGTTCGCTTTATTACCAAGGGTGGGTAATCTAACACCCACACTCGATTGGGTCAAATTTTTGTTTTTCTAATGTGCTTCCATTGATTACAAGGTTATTTAAGAAATCTTCCATTTCTCCAATCCTTGTGAAAATTGGCGTTCATGTTAACAACTATTCATTATTGCATTTGTTAATGAAGGACAAATTTTTCATCTGTAAATTTTTGAATTGTGCTCACCCAAAGTCATGATGCCAGGAAAAAAAAGGTTGTTTTTTCAAAAATTGAACTTTGATTGCAAATATCTTCAAATCCGTATACTCAATTTTTTTTAAAAATTGGAAGGTTTCCTAATTTGATAGTAATGAACAGGATCCTACATCAACTTTTTGAAAAATTCACTATAAGAAAGATTTTTTGTTGATCTTTAGAAAGACAGTTTAATGGTGATTTTGGAGAGAGGATCCCCTTGGGTCAAACTTTGAGGATTGATTATTTTTTGATATTATGCAAGCCATTGTTTCAAAAAACCTGTCTAATTGCTCTCTTACGTTTGGAATAAGGTTTGTTACTTACTAAAAGCTTGTACAAAAAAATTGAAATGTTATGGGAGGATGAATAAATTTCAAAGCAAAACCTCATCATGTATGCCCATGCTTTAAAAGCTAAGTCTAAATTTCTTCACAACTACTATTTTCTAATGTCAGTTCCTATAATGTTATCCAAGTTCTTGTACAATCTAAACATTAGATGAGATTTTGGGCCTTTAAAGGGCTGCAAGTTTCCAGATTGTTGGGAACCTAGGAACTATGCCACATTAGTAGTCTGACATAGTCGAGAGACTGCCACGTCAGATAATAATTTTAATTTTTTTTTAAATTTGAAATTAAATTTAAAAAAATTAATACTTAATATTTTGACAGCGTACCGCTACTTCATAGCAAGTAAAACGTCCATTTTTTTGCCTCAAATTTCATCTAATGGAAGATTCTTGAACAAAAGTATTAAAAGAAACTAGTCAAAAGCTACAATAGGTCCCATATTTTTGGTTCTATACTAGTTTATGTTTTTTGACTTGACACAATTCTTCAATATCCATTTGTTAACAATGACACAGTCTACAAGCTAGTGTGCTTCTTTCCAAAACTTAAACAAAGTAATCATGCATGATGAGATCCGCTAATTTGTACTTGAAATAAACATAAATATTTGACTATGAGTACTTCAAATATGTAGGACAAAATGAAGTTCAATAGTAGTTATATAAAAGTATACAAATTCCACAAACTAAAAAATAAAACTAGAAAAAAGTGCGTAGGTATCAACACACCAAGCTAGAAAAACGTGTAGGATCAATCCACTCTAAGGCACAAATTCTATTTAAAGACCAAAAGATGCATGGATGAAAATGACAAATTCATCTAATCATATTGTAAAAAGTATATTTCAAATAAGCCAAATTTTATTACTAGAATCAGTGAAGAATGTCGCATGTGTTGGTAAAAAACAAAGTGAAATTGAGAATAAAAGAAAATTTCTATATGACCTACTCAAATTGCAAAAACAACAACTTGATGACTCAATTTGGGCCTCTTTTGAAGTTTCTCTAACATGCTCTTGAATTAAATTGTATAGACTCCAATGGATTATGATGATACTCAAGAAAGACCATCTAAAAAGTTCGATCTATTTCAAAACAATTTATCCCTTAAAAGACTAAGTTAAGTATTTTTAGAACTTGAGCACGTTTTATTGACTTTTAATATTTAAAGTATCTGTATCAATTTTTTCAAATGGATGCTCATCATCTTAATCCACATGTGATGCTCTGTTTTACATGTTTTTAAGAAAGATTGAAATGTCAAATAAATTGTAACTTTTCTAATTTTCAATGTCAAATTGGGTAGATAAAAATACACTCTAACAAATGATTAAGTAATTTGGTTTAATTGAATAGGATAATACTTACTATAAAAAATTTAAAGCCATTCAAATCTAAACTTAATAAGGAAAAGATATGAGTTTATTTTGAGGAGAATAAAAGTAGGAAAAAAAATAAAATGGTTTTTAAACCTCAATTTAGAAAATCTCCAAATGTAAAACAAAGTAATGATACCAATTGTTTACTAGAACATTCTTAACATTGGCATTAATAATTTTCAATTTTCGTATAAATAATGAGTAATTTAGTTGTTTTTTTTCATTCAAAACCACCTTCCACTTTATAATATTTTAAAAGATGAACAAAAAAGTTTATTTGGTTTAATTTATATATATTTAATTTCAACCCAATTTGGATATACAAGCTAAATTGCTCAAGTTTAAAACATATACATTTTTACAAACACATGAAAAAATGTTAAAAGACAATAATTCACCGTTAGCAAACCATAAATTGTTTGTTATTTTGTTGTAAAATATAATACAACTTCAATTGTGGTTCACAAAATCTAGGATTCTTACTACTCCTCACTTACAAATCTGCACCCATGAAATTGAGAATTGACCAAAAGGTCAAGTTCTCCACTTCCTTTTGGCAAGGCCGTCAAGCTTGAACAATCTTTTAAATTTAGAGTAGTCAAAGAAGACAAGTTCTCTACTTCCTTTGGCAAGGCCACCAGACTTGAACACCCCATCAAAATGAAAATGGTGAAGGAAGACAAGCTTTCCACTTCCTTTGGCAAGGCTACCAAACTTGAACACCCACCCAAATCTAAAGTGGTCAAGGACAACAAGTTCCCCACTTCCTTTGGCAAGGCTACCAAGCTTGAACACCCACCCAAATCTAGAGTGGTCAAGGACAACAAGTTCCCCACTTCCTTTGGCAAGGCTACTAAGCTTAAACACCTTCTCAGATGTAGATTGGTCAAGGAAGACAAGTTTCCCACTTCCTTTGGCAAGGCCACCAAGCTTGAACACCTTCTCAAATCTAGAGTGGTTAAAGAAGACAAGTTCCCCACTTCCTTTGGCAAGGCCACCAAGCTTGAACACCACGACAAATTGAGAGTGGTCAAGGAAGACAAGTTTCCCACTTCCTTTGGCAAGGCCACCAAGCTTGAACACCCACCCAAATCTAAAGTGGTCAAGGACAACAAGTTCCCCACTTTCTTTGGCAAGGCTACCAAGCTTGAACACCTTCTCAAATGTAGATTGGTCAAGGAAGACAAGTTTCCCACTTCCTTTGGCAAGGCCACCAAGCTTGAACACCTTCTCAAATCTAGAGTGGTTAAAGAAGACAAGTTCCCCACTTCCTTTGGCAAGGCCACCAAGCTTGAACACCACGACAAATTGAGAGTGGCCAAGGAAGACAAGTTTCCCACTTCCTTTGGCAAGGCCACCAAGCTTGAACACCACGACAAATTGAGAGTGGCCAAGGAAGACAAGTTTCCCACTTCCTTTGGCAAGGCCACCAAGCTTGAACATCCATCCAAATCTAGTGTGGTCAAGGAAGACAAGCTCTCTACTTCCTTTGGTAAGGCTACCAAGCTTGAATACCTGGACAAATTGAGAGTGGTCAAAGAAGACAAGTTCTCCACTTCCTTTGGCAAGGCTACCAAGCTTGAACACCTTCTCAAATGTAGAGTGGTCAAAGAAGACAAGTTTCCCACTTCCTTTGGCAAGGCCACCAAGCTTGAACACTCACTCAAATCTAGAGTAATCAAAGAAGACAAGTTTCCCACTTCCTTTGGCAAGGCCACCAAGCTTAAACATCCACCTAAATTGAGAGTGGTCAAGGAAGATAAATTCCCCACTTCCTTTGGCAAGGCTACCAAGCTTGAACACCTTCTCAAACGTAGAGTGGTCAAAGAAGACAAGTTCCCCACTTCCTTTGGCAAGGCCACCAAGCTTGAACACCCACCCAAATCTAGAGTGGTCAAGGATAATACGTTCCCCACTTCTTTTGGCAAGGCCACCAAGCTTGAACACCCATCCAAATCTAGAGTGGTCAAAGAAGACAAGTTCCCCACTTCCTTTGGCAAGGCCTTCAAGTTTAAATTAGAACTCAAATTTAGTCTCAATAGGGTATTGCTTGATGCAAATTTGTTTGGTAATTGTTTGAGGAAATAAAACCCTACTAGATCAAGAATCTTTAGTGATGCACGTGTGACACAAAGATTTGATATCATGGTGCTCAGAGCATCTGCAGTATTTGTTAGAAGTATACACGCTGATTCAAATATCCTCCAATTTTCAGAATTTCCTATTAGCATTGCTTCCAATTGAGAACAATGACAAGCTATTTGAAGTAATAAACCCCAATTGTCAACGTGTGCTTTAGAATCGTCCAAAGTCCCCACCAAAATCAATACACAAAGTTTTCTAAAAACAAAACTTGGGTCCTCTTTCAACAAAGGCAAATGGTACTTCATAGTCCCTTGCAATGAAATGCCTTCAAGAACCTCAACATCCTGCATTCAAAAAGGCATAAACTATCATGGATTACATTGTCAAGGAAAGGCTTCAAATGAGAATTGTTTCTTCTAACAAATTTCAAAAATCATAATTTTTAATATAATATGGAGTTGGATGTTTACTAATTGCATTCAAATAGACATATAAAAATGTGCAATTCTAGTCATATCAAATGTACTAATGGAATAGTACCTTGCTTGAAAAGCCGCTTTCAGGTATCATAGACGCTTTCCAAATTCTTGTATCCTTAGCAATCATTCGGCCCATGTCACAGAGTTGGTCATGCATCTCTAAAATGTCACCATCTCCATTGACCTTCAACAATGACATGTCAGTCAATCTTTCCAATTCGCCCACTGGAAGGATGCCATCTTTGGACCACATGGGCAAGATTGTCGCTTTTGATATGCCGGACGGATATACATCTCGACAAAAGAAACATGCCACGTCCAAAAACATCCGCTTTTCAGCACCATCGTTCAATCCGTCAAAGCTTATTTGCAAGGTGTTCCAAATTGCTTCATCACCATCCAAATTCCTTCCTCTTGCCATCCTTTGTAGTGCTCGTTCCCAACTTCGCAACCTCTCTTTGTTGCGGAGAAATGCACCCATCACTTTCAAACTCAAAGGCAAGCCATTGCAAGCTGCCACAATATGTTTGCGTAAGGCCACAAAGTCCAATGATGTAGAAGCTTCACTCCAACAAAGGTGAGAGTTGAAAAGAGTTGTTGCAGCTTTTTCATGCAACAATTCAACGTCCAACCTTCCCTCAATGCCCAAAAATGATTTTATGGAGTTCCATTGGCGTGTTGTGATAATTACTGTAGTACCCTTGCTAGCTTGAACAATATTAGGAGGTACAATATCATGCACTAGAATTTCTTCGTTGACATCATCCAATATTAAAAGAACCTTGTTTCCAATGAAGAGATCCTTCATCATCTCTTGAGCATCTCCCAAATTCTTGGGCTTTTGATCTTTTCCAAGTTTTGGTAATATCTCGCACAATATTTTGTAGGAATTTTCATAGTTCTTGCATTCTACAACAAAGCAAGATGCATGGTATGAGGAAGTCACGGTCACGTCATCAAATATTGCCTTTGCTAGTGTGGTCTTGCCAATTCCACCCTTGCCGACAATGCCTATATAATTCTTTTTCAAAAGTCCTCTGGCTTTGGACAATTGGTGATCTAAATCAATTAGAGGTTCCTTTGAGGGAACAATTGGTTCATCCACCTGTACAAACACGAAAGGAATATCTCTTAAAAAAATGAACTACACTCAAAACAATGACTGCAAAGTACTAAAGAGAATGACATAAATCAAACATGACAAAATGAATTTCATAGTTAGGCAATTTCATACCCTTGAAAGATGGTTCACCATGAACTTGGAAACTCTAAAGGGGTAAGACCCTCCCTTCAAAAAAGACTTCTTCAAATTAGTGAGCCTATCACAAATCTCAGAAAATGTTGGCCGTTGAAGAGGATCATGAGACCAACATTCTTGGATTAAGATTGTAAGTCCTTTACAATTGTTCGGTAGGTTTGGTCGCAAGCGAGGGCCATCTTTACCTTGTATTTGATCGTAAAAATCTTTTTGTTTCAAATCAAAGTATGGAACCTTCCCAGATAAAATCTCTAAGCATATCATGGCAAAGGACCATACATCAGCTTTAAATAGATATCGTGGAATTTTACTTTCCTTGATCATTTCAGGGGCCATGTACCCTTTTGTCCCAATCATATATTCGGGTGGCTCCGGATGCTCTGGATCGCTACAGACTTCCAATCGAGAAGTCCCATAATCCATAACCTTGAATATGTCACACGAATCCAAATCCTCTATAGGTATTGACCTATACAAGACATTATCAGGTTTTAAGTCAAGATGAGCAACTTGCATGTCGTGAAGGTAATACCCCCCTTTTGCAATTTGATGCATGATGTCAATTGCAATAGGGTAGGATAAAGGTCTTTTTGCTTGCTTCAAGAAGGTAGACAAGTTTGAATCCATCAATTCCATCACCAAATGCATCTCACCATTTTCATCTTCCTTGGGATTCTCATCAATTTTTTGGATAATCCCACAACCAAAAAATTGAACAAGATTTGGATGGCTCAAGCCTGCCAAGATCCCAACTTCTTTTCGAGAGTTCATGAGATATTCAAGATTGCCTTTCAATACTTTCGTGGCACATTCAAGGCCCAACCAATTCGATTTGTACACATCTCCATAACTTCCTACACCTATTTTTTGGATTAATTTGGGTATCTTGAAATCATGGGGAACCTCCAAAGCATCCAAATCTCCACCATCAACTCGATCCAAATTTCTAAGTCGCAATAATAGATGTTGCACTATTTCAAAATCCTCTACGATTTCTCCTTGAAGAACAAGTTCAAGCCTTGTCTTTAGTTCTTGTCCATCTTCAAGGACTTGTTCATAGGTAGCCGCATCAAACTGAATAGGTAAAATATTGTTTGATTGATTTGGATGGTGGAACAAGTACATATCCCTTGTTATATCATAACAACACTTGAGATCTAAAAGCAACTCACAAAAAGTTTCTTTGTTTTGGAGTTGAAATACGGCCGAATGGCACCATCGCTCTTCTTCAATGCAGTTTTTTCTCACAATCTCGACTTTCTTTTGAAGACCAAACAATTCTTCACATAAAAATTGGAAATTGAGATCCGGAGTAGCAGTTGAAATCATTTTGTCAATTCCCTTTGTGGCTAGTACAAGTTTGTTAAAAACATGTACACATTGATTTTTATTCAAGACTTTCTTCTTTGAAAGTGCTTTCGTAGCCTCCAAGCGTTTCTCAACACTTGGTATAATATTGTGAAGTCTTTTGTAATGCCCATTTCGCACTTCTAAGAAATCCTTGTTTTTCCTATAGAGTACGTAATATTTATAGTCAATGAGATATCTTGACAAGAGATAGTAAAACCAATTATTGTAGAATATTGATTAAGAACATCAAACACATTCAACAAATTAAACTACATTAAACACTAGAAATAGATTTGTTTATCTATTGTATTAATATAAGAATATATATTTATAAATTTGATTACATACATAAATGCTTAAAACAAGACTTTCTAGAGTTTGATGTAAATCAAATAGAAAATTATACAAAGAACTTTGTAATTTGAATACCACTTTATTCTAACACGCACTTTTCAATCACTAACAAACACTAAAGAACATTTATGCTCACCATGTAAAACCCATGTATTCCCAAATCATGGAGATGGCCAATGTGAAGAAACTTGCAATCCACATCAAAAAGCGCGCCATTTTATGTAGCAAATGGAGTAATATATCAAAGATCTACAATATCTTCAAAAAATTCAAAGAAATTAGTTAGAATATAACATTCAAAGAAGCACAAATATCAAAGTCCCTAAAAAATTTCAATTAACCAATAAATTTGGACCAATACTTGTACAAATCTACTATCATACAATAATTAAGAGTTACAAAATACAACCATCATTCACAAATTTAACAAGTCAAAAATATTTGCACAAAAACTAAATTGCAAATATTACAAGAACATTTGCATTATCTCCAATAATATTCCAAAAATTCCATAGAAAAATGACAATAAACTTTGTAGTACACAACATTGTTGTTGGAGATAGAATTCCATCCTAGTACAACAAAGATTATAATCTAAACACACAAGAATAAAGCAATATTTGGACAATATAAACTAGGATTCAATTTTTATTAGTAGTTGAGGTCAATCAATTTGAACATATTTAAACAAGATTTTCAAATGACATGTCCCAGATACATATTGAATACATCTACAATATCCAACACATACATTGCTCACTTCATTTCTTCTTAAATTTCTCTTTGCAATTAATGAGTAGATCCCAATGTATTGTTAAGACAACATGGAAATGACAAAATTTCAAAAGGATTCTATCTAGACCAAATGGAATACTAATCAGTTTGTTTACATGAATGAGTCCTAAGTCCTATTGTGTCTTGTCTCTATTCACACTTTACTAAGGTAAGTTATTTTAATCCTTTCAACAATGAGATTTTTTTCATTTACGATAGTTACCAAATAAAACTTAGATGTCAAAAATCTTGAGGTATTGTTGAAACTTGACAATTCCAAGCAAATAGGGGTAGTTCATAATTAGATACAATTGATTAAAAAAAAAATTTTAAACCTCTCATCTCAATAAATGAATGATGGTGTCACAAGAGTGTCTTCAAAAAGTTATCCACACTATGTTTTCTATAGAATTTCTTAAAATTGAATTTGATTATACGAGAGAGGATGACTTTTACTAAAAGAATGTAATGCACTCAAGCTCATAGTTATCCTCCCATTTCTTGTAGTAAAAGAATAGGGATCAACTTCAAAAATCGAAGTTACTACCTATTGAAATTATGGACACACTATATGCAAGACATTGGATTTTATTGAACTAGAATGGAAGCAATTACAATACAACAAATCCCACAATTAAACCCAAACAAAAATTCAAAATCAAAACTACTCCAACTCAATTGTAAGCAATCAATCTACCAACTAATAGATAAGTTTCATGACAACTTCACAAAAGAATCATGCTTCATGACATATCTCAATTAATTGTGTCAAAATTACAATCTATACCTTGTCCATGGGTTCAACAACCTAGTACTCTTTTTAATCCTTAATTTCATTTGCCATTGGTTGCTTCTTATCCAATCGTAATGGACTATTGGATGCATTCGTCCACTATCCCTCAAAAAGAGCCATCCCTACCTCCCTACTCCCTACTAAATTTAATTAAATAAAATAACAAACCTAATTATGGATATTATACTAATATGGTACAACACATGAATATTTGTACGAGATATGAGATATTGATTGTTAATCCCATATTGATTACACTCTAGCATGTCCAAAAAAATTATAGATATGGGAATAATGAAAATTCAAACTTGGGAGGTTATTAATTCACTCACTTTTGAGGTGAGGAGGTGACATTCCCTCACTAATCCTCTTAGGATTAAAAGAGACAGACACACCATACCATTCGACCACAATTGGTAGAGTGAAACAACAAAGACACACCATGACTTTGAAACAACTCTAATAACAGAAGATTAGTTAGTTTGTAGCAGTCCGCCAGTCCATTTAGAATACATACCTTGACTCTACCAAGGATCCAGTTGCAAGGGAGCGGAGCACCCCAGGTTGCCCAAGAAACAGAGCACCACTCTCACTTGAGTCTCAGCAAGAAACAGGGAGATGCAGGTCCAGACGATCTGCCATCTTGTGTGTTTAGTTTGAAACTCCAGCAATGAAATGACGCAGCAGAGGAGAAGCCAACAGGCTACCACATAAGCTAGAAACACAAGCGACCATAGTTTTGATGTCACTGGGAACAAAACGACGGAAACGAACACCAACACAAACGTGTTACCAAACTCTCGACATCCAGATCTCAGCTCCGAACCCGTCCCAATCCACCTTTGTGGAATAAAACTGAACCAAACTGGCAAGGAAGGGAAGCTACTTCACTGAACGAGGGTACAACCCCGGGACTGTGAAACTTACAGAGCTAGAATAAGTTCCCAGATGCCGACTATGGTAGCGACGATGCAGGAAAGTTTGCACGAACAATGGGAGCGTGAATACGCACGTGGAGAGGTTCAGACGATGTAAGCTTAGCTTCGGAGGTGCAAAGCTTGATGGGAGTCTCTAAGGCAAAAAACACCCAGAGTGGGAAGAGTAGCATAACTTAGCTGCAAAGTTCGACAAAGGGGAGAGCGCCATAGCCAGCGTGAACTGCGAAGGAGCGAGGCACAGGGGTGTGGCCTAGTCGTAGTTGGTAAGCTTAGCCGTGGCAATAATTTAAGGTTGCACTTCATGCACGTGGGACTTGCTTGCGTGCACTGGCAGCTTTCCCGACTTGAAAAGTACTACGGAGTATTATACTATTATTCTATGAAGTCTTTGTCAGGGTGAGGACCGTTTCCAACGCTGGGGATCCGTGCTGTTGAAACGCTTGGCCAGATTTCAGGATTCCACAGCATGGTCTGCAACTCCGCCCGTCTGGACGGACATTTAACCCTTGAAGGACCATAGGGAATAGTAGATACATTGGCGTATATGTGGCATTAGTTGTTAGTAGAAAGTTCCAAATTGAGACCTCAATAGTTCATTAGAACCATATCAACATGAATTTTAATTTCATTCTTGATCTTAAACCTATAGGAGGTGTAGAACCATGCCAAATACAATGAAATACTGTTGTATAATACTGGCCGGAATGGGCTCTCTGGACCTTTAAGGTCTTCCAAAAGCTTGGTCTTCCCAGTTGGCCACGGCTGCGTCACTCATCTGGTGTTGGGGACCCAGCTCCAAAAATATCCCTATGGGGAAACGCACGAACTTACGCTCTTTAACTTTTGTTTCCTTAAGACCTGATTTGACAATCAATTTCAATTTGATTGGTTTCAAACAAAACTAAATTTGGAAAGAAACAATTTGAGGCAAAATTCGGAAAGAAACAATGAAACCTTGCTGGAGAATGACAGCAAGCTCCGAGACCCCTAACAAGCCATTACAACCTAGAAGATTACAACAGGATTGAAAAGAGAGTAAAATTTTATTGCACAAATAGATTGATGAGGTACATCAAAGGGCGAAGAAATCGCCATCACCTAGAACTGCCTTGAACCTCAGAGAAAGAGCGCCCTTAACAATTCAAGGCACAACGGTAAGGCTGGAGCAAAAGCAGACAATTCATCACGGGTGATGCAAGGACAAGATCATTCCTATGATCCTAAGAAATGAATATTATACACGTAGAATACCTGAAGGCAGTCAACACTCACTGTAATTCTAAGCTGGAATACTGTATTACTGTACTGCTACTGTACAGTGTTATCACGAACTGACCTCACTGGTACAGGAAGTAGATAGCAGATTAGGCACTTCGCCTTGTCGAATTGAATTTCCACGTTTGCTTATCACGGGTGTTGGCCAATCAAATGATGCCATGCGGCTCTATTGGGGGGTCAAGATTGCCCTGCTGCTGTCAATATGCACAAATGCTGTGGCAAACCTTTGGCAATACGTTATCTCGGAGTCAATTGCGGATCAATGCCTCTTAAGGGAGAATTCGCACTTCGCAGTTCGTTCAGTCTGTGCCGTTCTCCTAGAATCCTTGTCTGTCCACATGCTCCAACAATCACTCATCAGAAGGGGGAGGAAGCACAAGGTCCTTGAGCTCAAGGGGGAAAACTAACATGCAAATCAATTGATATTCATAAGAGCTCCGCTTTTCACCCATTGAGATACCAGCAAATCAAGCTAATGAAAATCAAAGCTTTGATTACATTGTCCCATGCTTTAGCACAAGTGCGCCGCGTATCACTGCTAATACCGTTCTGCTAATCAATCAAAACTTAAGACATTGAGATCTAGACATTGTCAATTCAGTTATACACTGTCCAATATGCTGGAAGGCCTCCCAGGACTTAAAATCATGCTCTCCATATCCAATGCATGCTTGTTCAACAGAAATGGGCAGCATTGAGGTTATGTCCGATCTTTCCACAGTGATATTACACACCAAAAATTCCCGCCTTACTTGGAAAAAAGCAACAAATGAAAGGCGAGTAAAATTGGATACATTCCAAAAAACTGGTGATTCGAAAACTGGAAATATAGAAAAAGAACACAAGCACATGACAAGTAAAACTTGGAGCGGCTTGTGAAAAATCAGGGAAGAAGGGGAAGGGTCACCTTGATCTTGAAGTCTTCAAACTCTTGGCGGAGAGCCTCCAAGTGCAGCTTCAGTTGCTGAACAGCTTCCACAGCCACGGCAGGCGGGGTGCCAGCGTCCCCATCCGCCATACCTGCAGCCTTGATGACACTAGCGCAGAGCCTGGTCAGCTTCTGAGCCTCCAGGTCCCGCTGCTCCTCCACTTCCTGCAACAGCGAGCGCAAACGCTGCTCCTCTTCCACATTCAATGCCGAAGGCTTGCCTTGCGCGGTGCGGTACTTGGCCAGTTCCTCACTTACTCGGGTGTTGACGTGCTCCGCTCGTCGCAGCTTCGAACTCAGCTCGTTGTTCTGCACCCGCAGAGCGTTGTTCTCGTCCTGGTCACAGTCCGTGCGGCAGCAGGAGATAGCAAACAGGGTCAGGGTCAATTCTCAAACAGACATAAACCCTAAAGCCTACAACCCAGATTGTAACGTTTGGTATTGATGCTTGGTATTGACACTAAACCCTAAGGTCTAAACATTGAAACATTGATATCGATCCTATACCGTAAACCCTAAAAATCAAGATTAATACATGATTGGTATTGATCCTAAACCCTGAATTCAGATTATTGCATGATTGATATTGATTCCAAGTCATTATTACATGATTGGTACTGACCCGAATTTCTTTGACGATCATTTTTGTGCAAAAACTGCTTGATGAGGAGTGACGCCTATTGCGTAGTTTTCAAAAGTCAAGTGCACTTTTAACAAACTCAGTGTTTTTAACTACTAAATATACCTTGATTCTAGCATGATGTTTGATTCGCTGCTGGAGGTTCTGCTGTCCGGAGAGTGTCTTATTTTCCTGTTCCAGTTGCCCGATCCTCTTCAGCTGCGTTCGATTCTCAAGCTGTCCATGCCAACCATTACATTTGTTAACCGAATCAACAGAGAGGGTTTAGTATCTCTACACAAATTCTTCACTCAAGCACTGTCATATTCCTTCGACGAGCGATCATCAAGAGCCAGAGAACTGATTACAAGCGTACCTTGAACTTTTTGTTTTCGGCTATAAGTGACTTTTCACGTTCTCGGAGATTCTCCACAACTGCCTGGGAAGCCACCAATTCGGCCTGCTTTCGACTGATCATCTCCAACCAACTGCACCAGAGTATTTTACGAGTGAGTCGCAGGGCACAAGTTGATCTAAGGCACGAGTAAATCCATGAGGCCACATTACCAAAAAAACTTAGGAACTGACCTCTCCCGCTCTTCAATGAGATCATTCAGTCGTGTCAGTATGTGCTCAATCTCTTCCTCCTGCAAGGAAAACAATTCCATGCGTCAAGTTTAAGAAACAAAGTATAGGCAATCATGGACATCATACTCGATTTATTTATATAATTGAAACCATCCATTGAAGTCAGCAAACTCACCTTCTGAAGCGTTCGACTTTCAATCTGTCTCCCTTCTTCCACCTCCTGTTCACCTAAGAAGGTCTGCATTCAAATACACATCCATCAACAAGATGATTATCAATGAACAGAAACCAGTCACATTGGACCAGAAAAGTACTTGGGATGTTCTTTAGTCCATTGAGTGCTACTATTCCATATAACTCAGAAGGGTCATTATTATTCTCAACAGAGACACCATTTCAATGAATAAAGCTACTATGCATCCATGGCACAGACTGTGAACCTTTGATTTATGTACAATTGAGCACCCGTGTTTACAAGCACTACTACTCAGGGTCCAAAATCACTCATTCTCTAGAACGGTGAAAGCGAAATCATGAAGTGAATTCACGTACCGCCACATTGGTCATGTCCACTTTGACACCCCGAAGAACACACAGCACGTCCCGAGTCATCCGCTCAGCATCTTCGAGCTTTTCATGGAGCATGGTGACTTCGTTTTCGTGGTTTTCAAGCACTTCTTCCAGTTCCTGAATGCGGCATTGGTAGGCTTTCCGTTCTTCCTCGAGTTCCGACTGAACCTGGTGGCCCAGTTTGATGCAACCAAACGCAGAGGCTGATCGGGTGTGGCCTTTCTGGAGCTTCTGGATCGGAGGATGAGCCGGTTGCACACTTTCCAATGGTGTAGATGCTTCTAATCCCATTTGGACCTTCTCCAGTTTGTTGCGCAGGAGGTGCATCTCAGCTTCTCTTTCCTCGAGCATCCTGCGAATTATATCTCCCCCACATCCAAATCAGAAAGAAGGTATCACAATAGAGGTGTTAAAGTAACCCCTATTTTTGCGCCCTGTGTTTTCATTTTCCTGTCCTAAAAGTTTGAAAATTTGAAAATTTAATGTAATATTTCTACCCTCATCATGTAACAACACCCTTACAAAGTCATATCGTCGATGAAACCAATCGTTGGAGTTTTATAACAAGAGATATAGACGCTAAAAGATGAAGATCAACTGGCACCCTGTTTCATTTTGTGTTTTTTCCTTCACCTCTAAGAAATGAGTACTAATGATAATTCAATGAAGTAAATCACACCACAAAAGGCCCATTTATCCCCAGAAACTCCAGTCTTCAATCAAATCAAGTCAAAAAACGATAGATATGAAAGTTGAAAGATGAAAAAACGTGCTAAACTCCAACATGATCCTGAACAGGCGCAAATTTGAGTTTTGCACACACAGTTTTGACGCATGGATGAACGAATGAAAAGCAGATCAAATCAGCAAAGTTATCTTGTAACGAAACTCAATTACTAATGCAGACATGGATTCCATTGCTGGATGGGAGGAATGGCAAACCTTTCGGCATCTTCTTTCCTCAACTTCATTTCCGTAACTTCATTACCACTCCTGCTGGTGGCTTCCGTCAGAGCGGCATGCATGATGGAAATCTGGTTCTGCAGTCCTTGCAGCTCACTTTCCATTTCCTCTCGCAGCAAGCTCTGCCTGTCGCAATCTCTCTTCAGAAGCCCCACCTGCCCATGGGTTGGGAAACACTCCATTCGTTAAGTTGGTGATCATTACAATATTCTTTACCATGACAATTGGAGTCCACTTTGAAATCCAATTCACATGGGGCAATAAATGTGGAACGGGGCACATATTAAGCTATCTTCCCAAGATCTCTTCCATTCAAGCGTCCACCAAAGGATAAGTTAACATGAAGTTGCACATTTAAGCATATAAACAGGCATATTTTCATCATTTGAACCAGTCTATACGTATTCACAAGGCACTGGACTCTAATGATGTGGAGTAGCATCTTCACAAACCTGAGACTCGAGAGCATATACTGTGTTTTCCAATTCCTCTACCGACCGTCCTAGAATCTCAGCTTCCACCTGCTTCTCGTCGGCTCGTGTCTTGCTCAGGTCGGCCATCTGCTCACACAAAAAAAGAATACTCTAAGCAAAGAAAAAATCGAAAATTATCATTCATTACAAACAAGACATTCCCATTCATACAACGACTAGTGCGACAACACCTTTTAACTACTCATTAGTGTCATTGATAGTAACCCTTAAACGTCACAGCCAGTCCCTCGGGCTGATTTTTCAGCGTATTTTCAGAAACTGTGAGGCTTAAGGGTAAAAAAAATGACACCATGTTGCAAAAGGATGCTACTATGCTTACATCGCACAGAATGCAAACCCTAAACCCAAATCACAGCTTCTACGAATATGTACTACTCAGGGTTAGAAATTTCTCATAGTATCTCTGCAATCATATCCACTCGAATCTCTGTAATTGCACATTTTTAGTGTATCCTGAGAATCGGTCATGCTGTGTACACATGTGACTGGAAAACTTCAAGGTGTCAATTTGTGAACACACGTGAGAGTGGATTTCGAAGCCCATTGTCATGGAGAGGTTTGAATGGAATGTAGAAACTAGAAAGAGCTCTAGCTCATAAAGCATATGAGCTTCACAATCAGAGTAACTGAAAATTTGATAAGGGATAGCACCCAAACCTTGCGAGCTTCAGAAGCAAAGACGTCACGTTCCGCAGCCATGGCTTGAACCGTCTCCAGCTGCTCCATGAAAAGATCGAGATCCGCTTGAAGCTTGTCACGCTCCATTGCAAGCTCATGTTTACTCTCAAGTTCTGATTTCAGTTTCGTCCGCGCCATCGCAATTTCTCGCAACTCGACATTCCGAGCCTCAATCTCTTGCTGGAGAGCTTCCAACTGCAGTTTCAGTTCGCAAGACTCACTCTTGTGAGCCACCATCTCAGCGTCCAAACGCTCAATTATAGACTTGAGTTCCACCTTCTCCTCCTCCAAGACCTCCAGGGTGCTCTTGTCCTCGGTTTTGCATTCATCGGTGCGCACCATGTCTTCCAAACTCTCCTGCTTTTGAAGCTCGCCGTAAAGAGCTGCAAGCGACACCGCCTGTCGCTGCATTTCATCCTTGAGCTCAGATCTCTGACACTCCAGTTCACTGATACGATGGGTGCTCTCTTGGAGTTTCAGCTCAAGTGCAGCGGAATCCTCGCTTTGTTTCGCGTTGCTCTCCTCGAGGTTCACCTGTTCTCGTTCCAGTGTAGCGATGGTGGATTTGAGAGCAGTCGTTTCGGCTTCGAAGTCGAGGAGCTGCTGTTGCAATTCCCCGTTTTCCGTGTCGAGGCTGAATACCAGGGTCTTCAGAAACTCCGTTTCCTCCTTGAGTACCGTCATGGTCATCTCTTTCTCCTCAATCAGCTTGCACGAGAATGACCTTCGCAACGCCGGTTGAGCGAGCTCCTCTTTCGTCAAGCTTTGCCGAAGATCGTTTGTCAAGCTCTGGCGGAGGGACATGTTCCGGGAGTGCTTGAGTTGGTTCACTTCGTTGAGGAGGTTCATGATCGTCTCCTCCTTTTCGTGCAAAGCGCGGACTGTGGCGCCTTGGTCAGCTTGCGCATTCCACGTCTGTTTCTTCGCCGTGCTGAGCTCCTCGTGCAGGCTATGGATGGTGGCCTCTTGTTCCGCCAACACCGCCTTGCAGGGATCCAGAAGCGCCTGCTTGAGCTCGGATTTCAGTAGCTGAGTCTCCGCCGCTAACCCACGAATCTCAAACTCGGCGTGGCCCATGGTGGCGTCCAGTTGCTCCTTCGTTGTCGCCATGAGGTCCAGAAACTCCTGCACGAGTTCGACGGAGGCTAGGGAACTTTCTTGCTTCGCCTTCTCGTTCGCCTGCACGAGGATGCTCATGAGATTGTCGGCCTCGCTCACCTGCTTTCGCCATTGCTCCATCTTCGCAAATCGCGCGGGCAGCTTCAGCTTCTTTGCGGCTGCCTCCAATTCAGCTTCGTGTCTGTGCGCCTGGAGCTCGAATTTCTCCTCCCTCCAGGCCTGCTCGGCTTTGATCTGCCGCTCTTCGGTCTGGAGGAGCAATAGCGTCAATCTCTCCATTTCGGCTTCACATTGTTGTACCAGCTCTTTGTATCGCTCTGTCTCCTTCATGGCGGCCTGGAGCTCGGCTATTGAAGCATTGAACTGAAGATTTTGCTGCTGCTGTTGTTGTCGTTGTTGTTCTTGATCCTGGACCTTTGAGCGAAGCTTTGCATTTTTTTCCCCACTTGCTCGAGCTGCGTCTTGGTGTTTTGGTCTGTTACCAAGCTTGTGAGTGCCACTATCGCTCAATCGACGCGGCTTCCGATTCTCCGGAAGCGCGCGTAACGACCGATCGGTGCTCTTGACGAGCTCACTCCCCGATTTCCGCACACGATTCTCCTTCTCGATGTGGTTAATCCAGCTCTTTCCCGTGCCTGTGATGGTCAATGTGAGTGCGTTCACTTTGCTATTCTCTTCTTCCAAGAGATTCTCCATATCCGCCAGATTCGACCGGATGGGATCGAGCTCCTCTTCTTTCTGCGCAACTAATTTTCGTGCATCTTCAGCTTCACGTCGCAAGAGCTCCAGCTGTCGTTGCAAATGCGTATTCTCACCCGTAAGTTTCTCCATAGCTTCCGTCATGGTCGCAAGCTTTTTCTCGAGCTTCGGATTCCGGTTGAACTGATTCCGAAGACCTCCTTGCGCGATGCTCTCAGGTGTACGAGTTCCCAGCATCCTTTCCAGGTTGATGATTTTTTTATTCTTCTCCATACAACGAACTTCCGAATCGCGCACAGCGACCACGAGCTCCGACTTCTCCAACACCCAATCTTCCTGTTCCTGTGCGGATTGCTCCTTCAGCTTCACAACCTCCTCCTCCAGTTTCATCCTCTCCTCCTGCACAACAAGCTCCCTCGCTTCAGCACATCGACTCCGCTCCTCCAGGCAAACCAACTCCTCATGCCGCACCGCGAGTTCGTTCTTCGCAACAGTATACCGCTCCTCCGCGTCGGCAACAGCTCGCAACAACGTCTCCCTCTCCAAATTGAAGTGCTCTCTCGCAATCACAAGCGCCTCCTCCATCTTCTCCATGTCGCCAGTCGTCTTTGCCACGACTTCACGCACAGGGCTCTGGTGACCTTGAAGAGCCTGGACGATCTCCATTTCTTCACAGAACTTGCTTTCGAGGGTTGCGAGTTGCTGTTGGAGAGTCTCACTGGAAGCTTTGGATTCCGCATGTCGCTGTTTCTCCTCGGCAAGCGCAAAATCTAACGCTTCCATGTCCAATTGCAGCTGCATGATGGTCACCGTGTGCTTCGTTTCCGCCTCGTCGTCACGCGTGCCATCCTCCCAGCGGTAGCCTTTGATTGCGTCCCGGGATGAGCTCGGTGACCCACCGTCCAAGCTTTCGAGCTCCATTTGCAACTGCAAGATGGCGTCGTGATGGCGCACTCTGCGCTTGCCTGTTGCGTCGCATGAGTCAGTGCTTAAGGTCCGCTTGTGAGACGCGTCGTCGTGGTTTCCGTTGCTGGCGATCTGCGACTCGAGCTCTCTGCCACGCTTGCGCTCGTCTTCCAAACGAGAGTGCATCTCGATGATCTCCGCTTGCAACTGCCCGATCATGAAGGATTCGTATGAGTCTCCTGGGTCTCCGATTTCCAAGACGGGTTCGTTTCGTTGCAAAGTTTCCACTAGCGCTTCGGCGTCTTCCAATGCGTCTCTGGTCCACTGCAATTCGGAGCCACCACAAAGTCAGCAACTGACCTCTTTTGCTTGCACTAGAATTAGCAAGTTGGGTGCAAGCGTGATCTTTGAATGGACATGTATGGGGTTGTCTACTGTCCCTTCAATATTGAACCACTTTGAAATTGCATAAGCATTTCAGACACAGTAATAAAGATTTGATCTTGACAAATTCGGTTAGAACCAGAGTGACCTCTCCACAGCTCAACAAACTTCCCCAAAATCACACTCCTACGTATGTTGAAATGCTTAACAGTAAACTCTTCCTTATGATGTTTCTTCTGATGAACTTCAACGAGCTGCCACGATGTATAAGCTACTAATTTGAAAGCGTTGGAAAAGGTGATGGAATGCGAGGAGGGGAAGGAGGAGAAATAAAAGCAGAAAGATCAAATGAGATTCATAGAATATAAGGGCAAAAAGTAGAGTGAAAGGTTCGTCTGAATTTTCGGAACCTGGAGCTCGGTCTGCAAGTTGGTGGATTCCTGGAGAGCCTCTTGCAATTGCAGCTCAAGCTGGCTTCGCCGGCTCGCTTCCTGCTCCGCCTTCTCTTCGCTCTGATTCCGGAGCAGAAAACATGAACATTGAGCGCAAGAGACTTTGATTCACTAACAATGTACAGTCACTTGGAGCATTGAGTTGGGAGAATTACTATATAATTCATGAAACAGTTATTACTTACGAGGCAGTGATTACCTTCTGAAGCTGCGTCTTCAGCTCGAACATGAATTGTTGATGCTGCGCTTGCTTCAACTCCAAACTCTCCACCTCTTGGGATTTGACCTGCTCACCCAAACTCTGAGTAAGAGTGTACCAGAAGAAAGATACCAAGTGCGATTCAATAAAGGATTATTAATTAGAGCTGACCTGTGCGATTTAAACTGAACGGGTACCTGAAGGATTCCAAGCTCTTGTCTTTGTTTTCGACTTTCCTCCTGTGAGCTCTCAAGCTCCATTCGCAACGCATCCAACTCGCTGCCCATTAACACAATCATCAGCTCAGATCTAGGAATTGGGCAATTATACCGGAGTGTAAATCAATTGTCGACACTATCACTGTACCTTGACATTCTCTCATAGGACTCCGAACTGGTTTGCAGCTTAATTCGACTTTCGGCGAGGTCTTTTTGGTAGGCTTCGACCTCGTTTCGAAGAAGCTCTGTCACTTGTCTCTCAGCCGCAAGTTCGGTTACCAACGCGGTTTGCTGGGGTTGACAAAGACAAGCTTTTGTGAATAACAGATCAAACCAATCGATTGAAAGGACTAGTAAAAATTAGGACTCGAGAGCTTTTCAAAGAGGGTTATCTAGTAGGATACCCACCCTCTAGAGAATCTAGCCATATTGCAATTGGCAATGCTGTCGTTAGAAACTGCTTTAAATGGCACTACAATTGGCAGGAAGGTTATTTACTAGTGTTCCTGAATAAAGAAGTCCAAATCTAAAGAATCGTGTAGATATATTGGCCAGAATGAGGAAAGGAGTCGGACCTGGGGAAGAGCACCGGCGTCCATAGAAATGTTTCGGTCCAACACATCCAGTAGCTACAAACGAACAACGCAGTTTAAGTCAGCAGGAAACCAACAAACGTCCAGTGAATTCCCATAACTTTGTGCAGAACCAAAATAAAAAAGTGTTGTGTGACACTTTACTTGTTCTCGCAAGTGTGAGATATCTTGAAACATAGTTTGTCTCTCCTCAGATGCATCATACTCCTGAGACCTGCCAAACAAATATTTCTTCGGTCAATATGTCAAAAATAATCAGGTGCGGATAACTCTCCTGTCCTACAACGGACAAGCCAATTTCAGAACTGAACAACTTCTGACATCAAGGGCTTTTTTGCTTCACTATACAAAAATTGCAGTTACAACATGATATTATGCTGCACTTTTAAACTTGCACTTTGTCCGCCCACTAATATTGCTATTTACTAAGAGCTAGTTGTCAAAGCTTAACTAATGTAGACCAGAATATGCGAGCCATCTAAGTCCAATAAAATGGTACACCGTAGCCATAAAAAATCCATCTGAAATTGGAATGAAGGAGCTTCAATAAACAGAAGCGAAAGCTGCAGAGTCTCCGTACCTACGAAGTTGCTCTTGGAGGTCACGATTCTCCATAGCCAGCCTCAGATGCTCAGGATGATCACATTCGTCCTGCAACGCTTGGGGTGCAGCAGCACATTTCTCTAAATCTGTTTCAGAAGGTCCCTCCAGCCGACGCATTTTGTGTTTTCTTGATTCCAGTAGTGATTTTTGGAAACATGTTTCTTCCTCTCGGTGCTTGACCTGGGACAGAAGACAACGCTCAGTAGGCAGGATATTGTAGGAAAAAATTGAATAATAAAGTCATGGAAAGAACAGATTCAACATGTATTGTGACAGTGGTTTATAGTGACCATTTCGATGAAGCATATCGTGGAAGTGGAGAGTTTATATTATTTATTATCATTCGTATCATTAGATTGAGTGAAGAACATTAGTTAGATTGGTTTAATAAATATTTTCTTGAATTAATAAAAATCTACATGTGAGCTCCTCAAAACTGCCAAAAAATACATGAGACCCAATATGGCCTTCCACGTCCTCAAAGGGTTAAGTAACAACTAACCATGCGAGTCAGATACTCAATTTTAGCATCAGTTGTTTTCTCTAGAACCTTTTCTCTCCGTAATGCGTCCGCCAACAGGGCTTCCATGGCCTTTAACTGAGCTCCCACCAAGTAAACAAGGTCAGTTTCCACCTGAAAATTTGTGAAACGCAAACCTCTTGGCACTCTTCAACTATCGATAAAAGAATTGGCAGGCCGGTAATTACCCTGTGACTCAAAGCAGTCGGGCCCAACACAGCTCTGCCAAACTGCAGGAAGGAGCCTTCCGTTGAGCTCCTCAGAGGGTCAAATCCATCTTTTGGACCAGCTATATTGTTTTCAATTGAAGAACTAAGCTCGCTACCATTCGTTTCCGACACAAGCACGTTCGGCATCCTTGATATGCTCTGCCTCCTCACACGCGCTAACTCATCCTGCAATGAGAAGGATAATGCAAACACTTCTTAATTCAAAACTCACATCGCAATGCCAAGAGAGTGCTACACTTTCTGAAACATTCATTTTCCATTCCCAAACTATCAATTTGAGAAGAGAATCACATAAGAATGAAAGAGAGAGAAGCTCCTCACCTTCAATTGCTGAATTTGCTCTTGCAACCCTCGAACGTCTCCAGCCGCCTCCTCGTTGATTACAGCCTGATCATTTATTCATACCAGCCGATCAGTTACTGCTGAAGAAATAAGAAAAGCAGTTGACACAAACTCATGGCCCAAAAAACCAATGCGAGGATTGGGGAACGACATCGTACATTATTCTGAATGAATTTCGCACGTTGTGCAAACTTGAGGGTGCTGAGAGTCTCCGAGGAAGCACTGCAAACATCAATACGGGAACAGTAAACAGTGATCAATTTGGCAATTAACACTAGTAGACACGAATAGTATAAATTTGTCAATTGACACTAGCCGTATTAAAGTCTGGCAATTGTAATGCCATTTCAGACAGTTTCAAAATTAATTACTTCGCAATCTCCAGCTGAAAAATGGAGAAGATGGGAAGCTATGGTTAAGAGGAATTGAATCCATACCAGGTGGAGGAGCTGATGTTGGCAATAATGGTGGTTTTCGAGTTGCCTCCAAGAGAATCCTGAGAAACAGCACCATCAGTCAACTTTTTCTACAAAAATTTGCAAGCATTTCAAGGTTGCTCTCTAAGGGGAAGATGAATCATCACCTGAAGGAGGAACGTGAGCTTTGAATCTCGGTACGGGACATGCCTTTGTTTCCCATTTGCAATGTCAACTAGCACCATAATGACAAGCCTGCCCACAAATAATTGGCTGGTTCAGTTGGTTTTTGTGGAGATTTCATTGAAATACAAAGTTTCATTGGATTCATGGGGAGATTTAAGAGCTTGAGAGAGAGCTTACCCAAGTGTGGACAACGATTTGTTGATACTGGCCGCTTCACGCAACCGTTCCCCATCAGCGCCCGTGGCTTTCTGTCTGTTCCATGGCGGAGGAAGATTCCAAACTCATCACGCAATTTCCACGAGCTTTTTTCTCTAGAGTCGCTATTAATGTGGTCACGACACATAATAAATGTTTCTAACTTCATATGGCAAAGTAAGAAGAAACACCTTGTACGGTAGGTGAATGATCTATGGGATTAGGTTTAGGGTTTAGGGTGCTTCTCACTACATGGATGGATTGATCGGTTTTTCTGAACCGTACCTTTCTGAACCAGCCAAGTCGACGAGATTCAGTCGACCAAACCGGAAGTTGATCATGGAATCGCACTCCCACTGCCATTCAATTCCCGTCATCAGAGATCAGCGAAATGCACAAGTCTTTTTGCAAAAATGCAAACTACACAAGTTTCATATTTGTTTAAATTGCAGAATTACATGCGCACTCTTTTCTGCCTCACTATCCCACGCCGTCTGTAACCTTCAATATTACATTCATTGTGCTTCGAACATGAAAATTAAAGATAGAGGAATAAAAACTTCAGCTGTTCACCCATTTCCTAATATCTTTGAGGAGCTCTGTCGTGGGAAAATCGCCTGATAAGAATTTATGCTCACTGCGGCCTTCTCAAAGGTCACTTGCATTTTTAATGAATTCAGAGAAGTGGGTATCAAAAACGATCTCCAGGAATTCAGCAGATGGTTTGCGTACCTGACTTTCGATGACACAAGTGAAAACACAGTGTGAGCGACTGCTCTCTCGGTTCATGTTGGTGGCAGCCACTTTCCTATTCGTTGCGCCCTAGAGGAGCAAAAAAAAAAAAAGTTTTAAACCCAGACCTAAGTACTCAGCTATGCAAAGAGTTTGCGAGTAGAATTCGGAAGATCAGGGTCCTTTGGAATTGTAAATTCAACCAACACAGTTCCTTGGTTCCAGATGGGCAAGAATGGAGTATGGAGTACCAGTAGAAGGAGATGCAAAACATCTTGAACATTCTGAACTTCAACTTCCAATAAGCCTTCCACATACACCCCTTTGTTCAAATCCTCGCGCATCTGCAAATTAGTGGAGGACGGCTCGAGCAAGTCGGAGATTTGCTCATTGTAGAGCTCCAAGAAGGAGCACGTGCATTTGTACTTCAACTTGGCATGTTTCTGGGCTTCTTCTTCCTGCATCAACACCGGCACTAGGGTTTAGGGTTTAAGCTTTCGGGCACTGGGGTCTAGGGGAAATTACAACGAATTCAAGCGATTCTGTTGTCGGCGTCACCAAATTGAAATTCTAAGGTTTGAGTACCTTGAGGATTTTAGCGAACAGATACTCAAAGACTCGTGGCGTCATGCCGCGGTTCTCATTCGGTTGTGCATCCACTTCCCCAATGTCGCCCAGCATCGTATGCGTTTTGCCACTCCCCGTCTGTAGAAAACTTAATCAATGTAAGGTAGAGGTACCTAATTGCGACACCAACGTACATGTGAAACCCCAAAGTCTTCAAAATGAATACATATTGATATCGGGAATGTACACAACCTCAATATCAGAACTAATGTCCGTTTTAGGTCGTCTTCCAATACAATTGTGAATTCTTATAACTTTCACATATGGTATCCAGATAATGCATTTTCTAGTGCGTTGGAATCCTCTTTATTTGCTTAGAGAAACACTTCAAAATCCGATCATTCTAAAATATAGTAACTATGAGAATGATCAGCACTTCAAGTGTCGCATTTGGGTGCGCTTAACCTTCGCATCAACGTCAAAGACGCCGCCTGAGAATGCACTGAATTAGGCAAGAAACGTTCCGAAAAGAGGAGAAACAATCATACCTGGCCATAAGCAAACATGCAACTGTTGTATCCCGCCATGCAATTGTCCACCATCGGCAATCCGGCCACTCGAAAAAGCTCCTCCTGCGTGACGAATTCCCCTGCCACATGGTCGAAGGTGAATCTCGTCTCCGGCTGTCCCAGCCACGACACCGTGTGCGCATTCTCTTGACGCAGGCATCGCCCCACCCCATGTTGCTCGACCTCGGCGCCACTTAGTGGACGCGCCCGAATCAAAACCTACAATAAAATAGGGTTTCAAACTTCAATAGACTCAGCATGACACCAAAATTACGAAGAACGGCGAACGATGACTTTCTCACTTTGTAGATCAGCTTCAATTTGAGTTTTTTTCCAGCGTCTTTTCAATTCAGCACATCTGAGAGGTTGTAGCTCTAAAAGAACGCGCGACAGTTGGAAAATAACAGAGAAAGTTGCAGGCCGTTGATACAATTCAAATAGGCAGTTTTGGGAGCCAAGTTTTGGGGATGAACTCGTAAGTGACCAATCACAACATTGAAAATATGAGGACCCATTCGTGATTGTCATGATACCGTACAAGGCGAATAGCAAGAGCACTACAACGTGAAATCGGCAGCAATCAATTCAACACAACTAATGCCATTACTCAAGTGTAGGAGATTAGAAACGGGTTTCACATTACACAATTTCAATGTCCACACCCCTTTGTACACATCAGCATTTGGAAGCCGTACTCGTGGAATGCGCTCATCACCAATTACTGTGATCCTACTGCTCACGAGATTCAAACAACAAGGGATTTCTTTCCAAAGACGAAATTGTTAGAAAAGTAAGACTCTCCGGAGGGGTGATTCCTCACGAACCTGCACACTGTGGTCCATCCAGAACGTGGGATCCTCCTTCAACTCAATTCGCACTTCCTCGCCATATCCACTCGCCACACTCTTCACTGGAGTCTTCGAATTCGCGTAGCGCACGGGTTTCCCAGTGCTACGAGGGGCTGCGACGGGGGCGCCACTTCCGAACATCGGGATGCTAATCTCTCCGCTGGTAGGAGGGCGCCCTCGCGACGCGGAAACACCGGAAAACGACGCAGATTGTCGCAAAGTGCGTTTCGGTGGAAAATCGGTAGTAATAGTGGCGCCGTTCTCCAATCTCGGCAAGTTGCTGAGCGATCGTCGGTGATGATGACCGGGCTTGCCAGTGGAGCTCGTCGACAGGTGGGATCCGCGCTGCCCGCCATTCGCGGTTTTCTTCCCGCGGCCAGGCGTTGGGAGTTTCGTGGGGGAGCCTGACTCGGGGGGAGACTGGCCGCGCTTTCGTCTGCCGCTAGACGGCGTCGTCTTCGCAGGAGTGGAGACATCCAAATCCTCGGCTGGAATGGGAAGCTCGCAGGGTGGATCCACCTTTGGTTCGCCTTGCGTGATGACCACGAACGGCGCCACGGGGACCTCGGGAGGGGGAGGTTGCTGCTGGACGGATACATTGTCGAAGGAAAGCTTCTTGGGTGACGCTGCGGCCACCTTCGAAAACAACCGGAGAGGATTCATTCCTGAGCGCCACTAGTAATCAAAAAGTTCTGCCCTTCCTATTCTCTGCCTACATGAGATCCGAATTCTTCCCCGCCCAAACCTTTCCTGCGAATGCCGCACATCGCATTCGGGACATCCTCGCGACCAGCATACGATTCGCCTTCCTGCAACTCATCCATTGAAATTCACCCAGAATCTAGCAACCCAACAACAAGTGAATCCCCATTCAAAGACCATCCTTAGATGAGACTCCCGAAACCAGAGCTCTGGCAAACTTGCAAGTCCGCGACACTCACTACGTACGATCACAGCGGCAACTAGACGACGTTCTAGAAGAACAAAGTTCGCAGTAGTGCCAATAATTTGGAGGACTAGAAAGTAGCTGCATTGATCAACATTCACGAAGAGTACGTGCTCATGCGCCTTGGCTCCCTGAATTCGAATTCTGTTGTCGTTACGTTCGGATCAAAGCGAGAACCAGGAACATCTTCATGTGAAATACAGTAGGCCAAGCAAACGGTAAGTAACTCCGAGCTTTTCGTGAAATTAAAGAGTAGTTTATGATCAGACCATTCAGTTCAAATCTTCGACGGAGACTTTACACTGCATCGAGCAAACTGTGGGTCGAACATTTTTCCTGGCTCCCGGGGTTCCGGCTACAGGGGTGATGCATGTTAACTTATTACTTGATCCATATGCAACAGTGAAACTCAGCGATGACGGAGGTTTCAAGTTAAAGTTTAAATTCAAATTCTATTGTTAGATCGCTTTCTGCATGAGAAGTTACATTTGGATCATGAGATGAGCTCGAGCAATCTTCGGCAAGCTGGAGGAAGAAAGAGATGCCAGTGTTTTCGCGAACTGGAACGAAACTGAAAACGTCGGATTTGCAGTTCCCGCCAGGCCGCGGACGGAGTGAATTCGTCCAACGATAAAGTTTCGTTCGTGATTCTTCGTCGGTTTTTGTGACGAATATGCCTCCGTTCGCTCAAACCTTCTTTCGTTATCTCGGTCAGAAATTCTTTAATATCACGTTGACCAATACTTAAATGCCGCATCTTCTGTTCTCTTTCCAACCCTACTTAGCAAATGTGGCCAAGGATTCATCACACCTATCATACTCTATGGTAAAATTGTTGGGCTCCACGGAGATGTTGTACACTTTATATTTTGATTTTTAATTATCCCTAATTTTAAGTGCTGTAGGAAGATTTGCATGGAAATAATATGAATGACTAAAACCAAGGTGATAAATATGTGATACATTGTTTGGTATATAGAATGAATTTTTAGGCAATAAATGAATGTATAAACAACTTTCTATGGATTTGTCATTTAATCTTGCAAGAAGTAGAGCCTGTGAACGTATAATTAGACTTTAGAATCTTTCATTCTGAATCTCCAATTGAGCACTTTTTTATTACCCTTTAGAGGACTAAAGAGCCTACTTTGTGTTTTTTTGAGAACTTGAACAAGCTTTGTTGACTTTATAATCCATATTTTTTTAATGAAATTTTAAGATGGATACAAATCATCTTGTATAAAGCTTTGTTTTGCATCATTCTGATAAATATTGCAAAAGTTAGAAAGATTTTTTTAATATTTCAATGTCAAAATATATTTTTTAGAAAAAAATTAACTAAATTTATTGGATTGTATAAACTGATAGCTATTCAAAAGTGTTTGAAACATTCAATTTCAAATAATGAGGTGAAAGTTATGAGGAGTTTTATTTTGTAGGCAACAAAGGAAGAAAAAACATATAAAGTCATCTTTAAAAAAAAAATTGTATAAAAACAAAAACAAAAGATACCATTTATTTACTAGAACATTCTCATCATTAGAATAAACAATTTTCAATTCTTTATAAAAGTTATTAGTCTAGCATTTTAGGCTTTTCTTTCATTTAGTACCACCTCTAATTAAATAATTCTTTAAAGATGAATATGAAAGTTTTTTGGATAAATTTTTTTATGTTTATTCTCAATCCATTTTCCAACATATTGATTAAAACGTACAAGGTATGGGACATACATTTTTTTTTTAAATGTTTAAAGACAAAATTCACCTTTTGGAAGAACTAGAAAAGCCTACATTTTGAAGTTTAAGCACGTTGAATTTACAATTGGTAGAGATATTTACTTTAAAATTTTGGGAGGATGTACATGAACAAGTTAGCTACTGTAGAAGATCTTATGGTTGAATTTGTTAAAAAATAAATATAAATGAAGATTTTAGCCATGCTTTGGATACAAGTATTTTGAAGCAATTTTAGGCCTCTAAATATGAAGAACTATATGAAGAAGGTTAATGATCTAAATAAAAAACAAAACTCAAAGCTGAAAACATAATATATTAAGTTGTAAAAGTTTTAGGGTTTTTCATGGAGTTTTGAAATTACAGGGATTTTTTTTTAAGCATGAAGAAATTCATATCAAATACAAAGATGCTTAAAAAACAGAAAATTTCAGCACATTGGATTGCCATATCGTCACCAACATTTTGGGAGGTACTAAGTGAACATGTACTCCGTAATAAAATGTCCACCTAGCTGTGACATTAAGGAGGAACTGGTGAGGTTCACACTTCACAGAGCTATCGCAACGATTTCACGACTCCACGATTTCATCAGTCGCACCATGTGAACAACTGAAGGTTTTCGAACCCTGTCTCGAGAAATTTTTCGTTGTCGATGAGCCCATTTGAAATTTGCCCCGACTTCATCAGGATTGAAATTCAAGGAGGATTTAGGAGCTTGCCGCAGGAGACTGATTGAGAATTCCCAAATTAGGTTTCAGAATGCAGCTCCTCTGTCGATCCCCTCTTCCCCAATCTGAGTTTCTCGCAGCAGGACGCGTGCGTGCTTCCCAACCTCTGAGCTCTCTTTCTCGCCGGAGTCATCAGCTCGTATTGAGAGTCTTTGCAGGAGACACCAAGCGGGAGCCGAATTTCATCGACATTGGAGCGGCGTCTCGCGGGGGATGGGATGAAGTCAAGGTGGTGCGCACCACTCCACCCTCGGAGTCTAAGAAGGGGAAGAGTTTCGCAAAGAAAGCAGATGCGACGCCTCGCACTCCTGTGGTAATAATCTCTGGAGCCTCGAATCTTTGCACGCCTAACCTGTCGTTCAAGTCATTGTAAGCAATTTGATTCGGGCGCTGCAGTTGATCAATGTAGCTTGGCAGAATTCTTGAACAAGTTCCAAGTTGAATCGTGTCATTAGTTGCTGTTGCTTAAGGTCATTGTTGTTTTTCATTAAAAAAATTCGGGAGAGTTGAACACTGTGACGATGATTATTTCAATTCTTCCCTTGCATGGAACCGTCCCGCTATTTGAAATTGTTTAATGATAGAAGCGGATATGATGGAAATGCAGTCTCTCGTAGACGTGAAACCCGAAGAGCAGAAACTAATAGTCGAAGCCACCAAGCGAGGACGAGGTGGCAAGACCGTGACGCTGATCAAAGGCTTGCAGCTTCGAGCGGAGTCTTTAGAATTACTTTGCAAGAGGTTGAAAGTGAAAATGGGATCTGGTGGTGCAGTTAAGGACGGTGAAATTGAGATCCAGGTTTGTTTATCACGACTCGGTTCCCAGTTTGCGATTTGTCTTGTGCATTCTACTTAGATCTGCATGGCTTGTCCACCCTCGAATCACAGCATACTCTGAATAGCTCTAGGACAGTAGCTTTCTTGTGGTGTCATCTCGTCCTTTAAAAACGTGTTCTGATTGCATCTCGTTGTTTAGGGCGATCTCTCAGCAAAGCTGGTGGAGGAACTTCTCAAACTAGGCTACAAGGCAAAAAAATCGGGACGCTGATGGTTTATAGAGACTACATTCATTCTCCTCGTACGTAGAATTGTTGGATCTTTTTTATTTTATTTAAAAAATTTATCAGATTGTTTGGAGGCAGAAAAGCAATTTTCATGACCATCTGCTTATTGAGCTTTAGGAGCCTACTCCTCATGTGAATCTACTTCATCCTTCTCCTTTCAATAAGAAGGAAATCTGAACATGAATCTGGTCAAAAGGAACGAATCTGTATCGTACCTGGTCTGTCCGACATGGTCAGCTACGACCTACATACGGGTTTGGCTCGTCCTTTGCTTTTCCACGCTGATCTTCATATGATTTTATGCTGTCCACAACCACTGGTGGTTATCAACTACCATCCTTAAAAGAAATTGGACCATGGAGGACTTAAGCTGACAGCCATTTTCTCCCATTTTTAGTTGATTTGACACTGATAGTTCAAATGCCAAGTGGCAAGGTCAGTGTCGACAACGATGGCTGTGAACCTTGGAGAGTTCATCGAGTTGTTTCATTCTGGGCATGGTGGATTCACCTGCAATTCAACATGATGGAGATAGGTACGTTGACAACAATTATGGTCGTAATGTTTGGCTTATTAGTCTTAATTTCTTTTCCGACTGGTTTGATCTCATTTTAGGCAGTTGCGTTTGGTTTTGCAACTGCATGCAGCTCTTCGCAATATTTCCATTACACCTAAACGTGCTCGTGAACAGTCAGCTAGAGTGAGAAAAGTTTTCAAGTGGTCATGCGCTGCGCCATTGCAACCAGCTCGGAAGATTTGAATTTTGAACGAAAGCAGCTGAGCAACTCTGTCCGAAAGCCGCTTACCGCTTAGCTCGGAGCGTAGGGAAAGGGACATTGGCGCAGGCGAAGGTCGTCAAGACTCCGAGCGAGCAATCGCGATCAAACTCACCCGAACATCCTGCAACTAATGCTCATCAATGCGACTAGCAAATTAGTCCTTTTCCACCATGAACTTGAAATTTGAGGCGAGTGACTCCATGGAACCATAAAACAGTGCAAGATTGGAGATGACATCACAAATTCAGAGCTGCTTGTAGAATCTTTCTCTTGAAATTAGATTGCAGTACGATGATTGCAACTCTTCTTGTTTGGATTTCTAAATCGATGGCGAGACAGAGGAACGCTCAGGTACTAACCTTCTGTTTGTACATTGTTTACACAGCGGGCTTGCACCTGCAGTGCCAAGCTGGTAGGATCCCTGACAAGGAAACCTCGTTGTCAGTATCGGCAACCGCGCAGTTTACGATTGCTAATGGCTCCTCAAGAACCATGGTGAATGAATCACTAAGGGACCAGCCAGACGGTCAGAAAGCCCGTAGGATAGTAAGCGAATGCACATCCGGAAACCCGATCGACGAGTGTTGGCGGTGCGATTCTCAGTGGCGCCAGAACCGCCAAGCTCTTGCTGATTGCGCTTTCGGCGCTGGACGAAACGCCATTGGAGGCAGAAATGGCCGAGTTTACGTGGTGACGGAGAGTACTGACTTCGATGCGGCAAATCCTGTCCCGGGGACGTTGCGCTACGGCGCCATTCAACAGGAGCCTCTGTGGATTGTGTTCTCGCGAGACATGATCATCCGCCTCCGTCAGGAGCTCATTCTAAACAGTTTCAAAACCATCGACGGCAGAGACTTCAGTGTTCACATCGCTGGTGGCGCCGGGCTCACGCTTCAATACGTCTCCAACGTCGTAATCCACGGAGTGCATATTCACGACGTCGTCTCCACCGGCCCCGCCAGAGTCCGAAGCTCCCCGACGCACGCGGGAGGACGAGGGCGAACGGATGGCGACGCTGTGAACATCTGGTCCTCCCGCGATATTTGGATCGACCATTGTTACTTTGCCAATGGCGCAGACGGATTGGTGGATGTCACCATGGGCTCCACGGGCGTCACAATCTCCAACAACTTCTTCACCAAGCACGACAAAGTGATCTTGTTAGGTGCGCACCCGCAGGACGAAGTCGACAAAGAGATGCGCGTCACTGTGGCGTTCAATCACTTCGGGCCGGGGCTCATCGAGCGCTTACCACGGTAATCCTCGTGTGCTTCCTCTTCATCAAACTTCCTTGGGTATACTCCAGTCCACGAATTCTTATATTGCCTTGCGCTGCGTTTTCTCGATTCTGTCTTCGATAAGTCTGTTCCTAAGCTGTAAGTAGACATACAAAGATTGAAAATCGTTAAGAAAACGGTTGCTGAATTAGAAGCAGAAGAACGGGAATATTCCGCTTCGCTTCCTCCCACGAAGCTTCCTCCCAATTGTATTAATCGCAATCTTCACTTTTTTCTCATAATGGTAAGGATTTGTGCCGGCTGTTGTCAGGTTTGACACAGTTATGTCCACGTTATCTAAGAATGTACGTCATCGTCCTCATAATTTTTCTGCGTTTAAGATTGCCTAGCGCTCCTTTTTTTCCGATTTTTCTTTTTGAAGGCTCTGTTAGTAAGCTGTAAGTACATATACCAAGATCGAAAAATGTTAGAAACAAAGTTCATAATGTTGCTGAATTAAGAACCAGATAACGAGAATATTTCTATTTCCATGAAGGAGCTGCTTTCCAATCGTATGAATCGCAATCTTTTCATAATCGTAACGATTTTTGCCGTCAGGATTCGTCACGGCTATGTGCACGTCTTGAATAATTTCTACGAAGGCTGGGGGATGTACGCCATCGGTGGCAGCGAGGAGCCAACGATTGTGAGCCAAGGGAACGTGTTCACGGCCCCGAACGGCCCGAACAAGGAGGTGAGTTTCTGTTAGAGCTCCATTGTGTCAATCGTGTCGACTTAGGGAATAGGTCGTTCTATTGTGTCAATCTTCTCCAAATTGTGTCAATGTTGAGATTCAAGGGGCGTTGAAGGGAGGTTGAGATTGTGGAATTCGCGGTGGAATTGCAGGTGAGTAAGAGACTGCAAGATGGAGGGGGCGATAGCGATCCTCTGAGTTGGAATTGGCAGTCCTCGGGTGACATATTTCTGAATGGCGCCTTCTTCCGGGCGTCCGGTGCGCCGCTCGCGTCCGAAGTGTACGCGACGGCCATGAACGACGTGACCGCCTTACCAGCTACCATGGTTGCGACCATGACGGCCGACGCTGGACCCTTGGCCTGCACGCCTCAAGCCTTCTGCTGACGAAAGGGATTTCCGCATGGAAGGGACGAGACGCTATACCATCATACTATGCAGTAAAGAGTCATCTATCAATACATGATGCGGATTTTAGGGGGCTATATACGTGTACACAGAGAAAGCAGTGTTTGTAGGGGATTTTTAAAATGCCAATTGCAATTGCCAGTGTAGTCAACTTTTCTTAAGTCAAATTGAAGTTCGTTTCTTGATTCTTTGAATTCACATCACAAATTTCGGGAGTAAAATGTAAAGCAACCAATCATCTGATGATAAGAGTGATATACTACCAGTGCACTTGGTGCACCCAACCCATTTCAATTGCTGCACCCAGGTCCAGACATACAACAAGATATCACTGAGTGGATAGAAAATGGACTACACGGGCATATCATGAGACAAATATGAAGGTCATACAATTTACTCAGCTTCAAAGGTCCTCTTGCGACAAGAGATTCCGAGGTTTGAGACTGGCCATGTATCTACGATGAAATAATCTACAGCAATCCCATAACAGTCTCTAACCATGGAAAAGGTGACAGCAGAAAATCATACTACCAGTGATACTAAACTATCCATCAGCAAAATCTCCGAAGAGGATTTTGCAGACATCAAAGCCGCGAGGAACAAGACCACAGGATAATCCTACATAAAATGCAGGTGTACCCAACGAGTTCTGGTGCACTGAAACCCCTCTGTAACAGAAGCAATCTCTTGGAAGCTCACTTGTCGTTCGCTAAAACTGTTTCTCCTCTGCAAAATACTGCGGCCTTGGTGATTCACCGGCTCAAATTGAGGATAACGTTATTCGCCCTTCTTCCTGAAAGAGCATCCTTCGGTCAAGCGAGCCTTTCCTCCGGTAGGCTGGCACAACACTGTGGAGCAGTTCCCGCAGAGCACCACAGTTTGGGAGTGGCTAAACACAGTTGTGCTGCACCACGAATCGAAAGTGATGTCAGAGGAGCAAATCATACTAAAGAATTACACAGAATCAGCACAAGAGAGTGAGCGTACTCCTTGGTAACAAGCACAGCGAGTAGCACATCACGATCAAGACATATTCGAATCAAGAATCTGAAAAGAGAGTGCTTACATGCTAAAGCATCCTTGGCACTTCACATCCTGCAGCACACACGCCCAAGAAACACCACCATGTCAGAATTGAAATCAAGAAACATAAAATCCCGACTTAACAAAAAAATCAAGATATTCTCCATTAAAAATGAAAGAAGAAAAAATTACAGCTGTTGAGGTCCCGACATAGAAACGACTGGTATAGGTTGCTTTTCAAGTCACAAGCCGGGTTTTAGCCGAAAGAACTAAATTGCGCATCAAATCCCTAAAAAAGAAACTAAGTCAATAAGAAACAACTCATAACCCCCCTCATAAGCAGAGCAGCGAATCGACCCAAAAGGACACGCACGAGGAAAAAATTGCAAGATTCCAACAAATCAAGAAACCACTACCTACGATGCTTTTCAAATTGACAAATCCAGTTTTACCCTGAACAGCTAAATTGTGTCCCCAAACCCTAAAATCGAAACTACCCGGGCATAAACCACCTCATAAAACCCTCGGCAGAATCGAATCAACACAAAAGACACCAAAAGAGCACCCCCAAGAATGCTGCATATCCTGTCAATAACACGGGAAACGCTTGGATCGAGTCCTACGGAAGGGGCGTTAAAGAAGTACCATGAAGAAGGAATCGGGCGACTGCACAAGACGTTTCAGCTTGTGCTTTCGCCTTTCCAGTTCCACCGGCGGGTGCAAGAGGTCGATATCATTGGAGAGCACCATGTTGCTGGAGGCGTGCTTGCGAGATGAAGCAAAGAACAAGCGATCGCGTCAAGGCACGGCGCTGCGAGTGCAAGGGAAGACGCGGCAGAAGGGTTACAGTGAAGGTGTTCGTCAAGCTTTACACTGCTCGAATTAGGGTTCCACAGGGCAGTGGAGTGAGTTCCAAGTTGGAGCATCTCCACTGGGATACCTCAGACTGGTCCGTCAAGCCGGCGCACAAATATCAATAGTAGTGTAAGTAACAGTAAATATTATGATATTTACTGTTACCTACACTAATTGATTTTTAAAACACTATTCCCTCTGTTTCTAAATAATACCTGTATTTCCTTTGTGTTTCACAAAGGAAATACAGGTTTTATTCAGAAACAAAGTTAGCCTCGATGAATATTTTTATCAACTATGTACATGAAGATCCTCTTCTTTAAACAATATTGAAATTTGTACTCTTGGTATAAAAATATTAATCAAGACTTATAATATTTTAAATCATTTATGTAGTAGTATATGCAAAATAGTGAAATTAGGTTGCCTTAACAATTAGACTACCTTACCTAAAAAAGTTACCTCATGACTCACCTCTTGTCCTCGTAGAAGCGCATACAATTCTTTGAACCGGGTCCTAAATCAGTGCACCAACCCATGCTATACTTATGGCTCTACATTGATGAAAATTATTGCATCCTTGTACAATAACAATAAATATTTATATAGTGTAAAATGTCAAGAAATTAGTGAAGATAATTTCACTATTTAGTGTAGATTTACGTATTATTTTTAGAGTATTGCACCTAAGGAAGTATCAAAGCCTATTGCATTGGGGGCTCAAATCCATTGTGGAATGTAGTGAAGGCAGTTGAGTTGTCCCAATTAAGTACTTATTAACCCCTAAAGGACCGTTGTCCCTTCGGGGGACAAATGCGTTTTCGGGCAGGTACCTACGGGCTGAAATTTTGTCATGATTTTTTGAAACTTTTTTTGGAGATAGAAAAACTGATAAGCTTTGTGGGAATATAATTTTTTTCACAATCGGTGCCCGGGAAAAAAAGTTATGACCATATAAGCTCAAAACAAGGGACGGTGGGCAGTTCGGGCAGCAAAAAAAAATGGACAAAAATTTGAATTTTTTTTTTAAATATTTTTTTCCTCATAGATTATATTTTTGCCTATCTGGAAAGCTTTGATTCATTTCATTTGGATATGTTATGAGAAAGTTATGGACATTCTTGTTTTTCGGGCAATTAGAGCATCTTCTTGAAAAAAATAACTTGTAGGATGCATTTCTGAATGAAATTTTTCAAATTTTTCAATTTTTTTTTTTGCATGGTCTGATTTACTTGTTAGAACAATCTCACCATTGGGATTAGTGTATTTTAATTCCATCTAAAATATATGAATATTTTAGATTTTCCTTCTATCTTGTACCTACTTCTACTTAACAATTTTTTGAAGAATGATAATTAAGTTTTTTTGTATTTTTTTTTTTTCCCTAGACTCTCAACTCAATTCTCCACTATAAAGATTTAAAGCTCAAAACGCTATAGTGCAAAAATTTTAAGTTAAAAATGTTTAAAGTCAAAAAATCTGGTCCCGCAATGTGCTGAAAAACTTGTTTTTTCCACTTTAAACGCAGATATCTTGCAATCTATGCGGTCAAAAATTCTGAAATTTTTTCCACACACTCTTATACTAGTTAGGTGTAAGATCCTACGGTTAGATGTGGAAAAAGAACAATTTTCAATTTTTTTTACTCTTTGCTATAGATATGGCAGTTTTGAGTGATTTTTGGCAGAAAAAAGGCCTTGGTCCTTTAGGGGTTAAGGTAGATCAGTCCAATTCCATTCGCTACCTTATTTCGTCATCCTACTTTTGGCCCCAATGCTGTCCAAAACATCATCCAAATTTATTCAATTTTTACCAAATCATTGCATTAACGCCAACAAGGAGTAATATCTCAATCCTTTAAATAGTGAATACTTAAGTACCATTGGATATATAGAAAGGTGGTTATGGATTATTTATAGGACATTTATGACTCTATTCTATAATCAGTTCTGTATTTTCAAGATAGACTACTTCAGAAATTTATAGAAATTACAATTTTAACCTAAAAATTATAATTCCACTTGGGTTCGATTCATGAAACAAGCGCAAACCTCTGAAAAATATGTGCCCCACTTCGAATTGGCCCCAAGATATTAAGAAAGCGAATCAGGGTGCTAATAGGCTTGTCTACCTTATTACCGCATCTCAACTAGGATACACAGAAGAGGCAGTCACTGCCTGCCTGGATATGAATTTCTGATCCATGGGAATGCGTTCGCGGTTCGATAATTTTCCCGAGAGGTTTTAGGGTTTGATGTTTGGATATTTTTGTGAGACGATTCGATGTTGTGAGCTGAATTACTGAACTCTTTATGCCTTTAGTGATGACTGTTAGCAGTATCGTACATTGAAATATCAATGCGGCCGAGTTTTTTAGTTTCAGTATGGATCAAAGGGAAGTCATGTTGATGCTAATTTCTTTCCTCTAGCTTGTGTACCGAGGATTGTGGTGGCGCATTCGGCGGTTGTTGTGGCTGTGAACCGCTCTGTTTTAAAAGCTAGTGGATAGAGTTTCTTGTTTTTGGATTGAGTGGATTTGAGTGGATAATGGCGGTTTCTGTGGGAGCTGCGTCGCGGTCGTTGGCCTGTGGACAGAAATTGCAGCAATCTCCACCGCCGCCGCCATCGTCGCATTTGCTTCGGGTCGGCTCCGCTCAGCTAAGCAGGTATTATTCGTGAAGGATTTGATATTGTGACGAATTCAATCAATGCTTTGTAGCTGTGCCAGTGCAGATCCAACATCGATTATGGTAGCTCTGTTGGATATGTAAAAACTCCAGGAAATTTTTGGATGGCTTTATCAGGTATTTGCGGTAGAGTTTTGAAGTCTTTTAAAAAGAAACCTAAGAATTGAAATTGAAAACGAGGTGCTTAAGCAGAGCATTAACATCAGGATGTTTTGGTGCGCCACCAAATGACTTGTTGAGACTATTGAATTGGTAATATCTTGCTCGACTAACCGCGTATTTCAGGGTCTGGCTATGTCTTTCGGAGAATACAATATTGTAGAGGAGAGTCGTGAAGGCATGATTTGGAAATCATGCATTTTTATACTTGAAGGTTGAAATAATTTGACTTATAGTTACTCTGTATGATGTGGAACTTGAAGGATTCGTCAGGGCTTTTTTCGCGGCTATTCCTCTGATGCGTTTTTGGCGTCAGAAACAGCTTCCTCTTCCGTGGCTTGTCCTTTGCGACAGCGACAGAATGGAAGTCTTGTAGTGCATGCCGATGCTGTAAGATCTTCCCACTTCAAAATCGTACCGTGTAACTGTGATTGCATACCGCTTATAGAGTAAATGATCAATGCCTTCTTAGTTTTTGCTTCGGCGAATTTTATTAGCGACTATGGAACTCCTAACTTTCTTGGTTGGAAAAATCTTTTGGAAATTCACGCTGTGCCTGTCATCTACGAGTTAAAATTGCAGGTTGTTTTCAGGAGGTTTGTAAATCTTCTTTTGCTTTAGCGTCCAGTTGATATTTCAGGGATCTGAAGAATCGAACCGAATGTGTTGTACTCGGGATTATAGATATCATATTTTCTTTAACTTCTGTTGTGTTATAATTTGTGATGCAGCTGAATAGCAGCAGTAGAGCTTTGCAGGGCTGTACACCCTTTGATGGACATTTGCAGAACCGAATTGCAGAGCGAACAAGAACTTTTGAAAGGTTGGGTGTCAGAGCTGGCTCTCGGAGAGGAGTAGGCAGTGCGGATGGAGGACAAACTCTTGGTATTCCATTGCTGGGCGAGTTTAAGATACCTGAATTTTCTGAAGTTAGGCATAACCTGTCTCAAGTAACTCCACTGAAGGCGGCGAAATGGACGACAATCGTGGCGGTAGTCTATGCAACCGTGTCTACAATCGCTGGTCTGACCGTACTTAATTCCAATTTCTGGTTGTACGCAAGTTGGCTTGGTGTGATATGGCCATGGCCAGCAGCAATTATTTTGGGAATATGGACATTGCTGGCAGCAATAAGACAGGCAAAATCAGGAACCAAGGAGGGAGAGCAAGTTTTTATCTTGGGGGGAACACTGGTGTGGTTGATTCTGGTTCCACTTGCCCATGTACACGGTTTCATAGATGGATGGCCTATCCTTCTTTATACTATGTATTACTTCTTCTTCTCTATTAGCGCTATTGTTCGGGACCGCATGTACGGAACTCTCAGCACTGTATCTGAAGAGCCGAGGTGGCAAAGTAGCCCTTCTCGGGTGGCTCAAATTGCATTCGTAGTGGCCAATGTAGGGGGTCACTGGGCAGCAGCTTTTGAATCTCCATTCCTGGTGGAATCATGGAATTGGGCTTGGCAATCCAAGTTGGCAGCAGCAATTCTTGGCCTTGCAGTAGTGGTTCAATGGAATGCAATTTACTTTTTAGGGAAATACTCTGATCGACTAGTGAACCCGGTGTCTGTCGTAATATTTGGGCCCTACAGGTGGGTGCGTCATCCCATGTACGCGAGCTACATGCTCTTGTGTGCGGGCTATTGCCTTGCACTTAGGTCGTACTTCAGCCTTTTGTTCCTTACAATATCCTGCGTGGCCTACTACGACCAGCGGACAAAGTTGGAAGAGAAGAATATGGTAGAGGTTTTTGGATCGGTATACACCGCTTACACGGAAAAGACTAAGCATAAGTATCTGCCTTGGTTGTACTGAATACTGATTTGCAGTTTGCAAGCAGGCATTCTGATTCTTCGTTGGTGTTTTCTTTAATGAAATGCTCTAGTGCTTGTGTGTTCGCTTCTTTGATTTACAGTTTCAAAACTCCTGTTTTCATGTTTGTCTTCAAGTTTGGTATTTTCAAAGGAATTTCTCGCTTAGAAGATTGTGTTGAAGTACCAATTTGATTCTTTATCCAATGCAATAATATATCAGGAAAGCAACTTACCGTCTGGATTGTGTGCCTGAAGGTCTTGTGTGCAGTTTATTCCGTACCCAAATCTTTGAAAGAATAGGGGGGAGAGGAATCACGAGGAGCTGGATCATCAGTAAAAAGAAATGGCAAAGCATTTGACTGTAAATCCACTCCCTGACTTGCTCAGGATCCCAAAATTTGCGTCTCTAATTGCTCAAGGGTACTTGTTGTCTGGTTGAGTGGCAATGACGTGAGTGGAAGGGTGAGAATGTTTAGGTTTTCATGAATATAAATGCATCACGTGAGGATAGGGGTGTCAGTGCGAGATTTTGGTTCCAAAAATATAGGCGATTCTGTTCCAAATCTTGAAACTCTACGCAGGGGCAAGTGTTTTGCAGATGAGATTCTGGGCTCATAATTACACAAAGGCCAAATTTGAAAAGGAAAAGTGAAATCTCACCGGAGAAATTGTGAGCTGTGAACGTTTTGGGGTTTCCTAGAGGACTTGGTTGAATTGCTGAAATGCCAATTACCTTAGTAGCGTTAAGGGAGCAACATTGTATTTTACTGCTGTGCTGTTTTTGATGCTCGTCTGCCCCAGGGTCAATGCACATCATATGGTGCGATAGTAAGGTAGTGCGCGCTATGAAGCCAGGAATATTATTCCTCCTCTGGCCTTGTCAAAATGCACTTGACGGCATTGACCCTTGACATTCGATTCTTGACAGGGAACCGGCGTCTAGTTGTACCAAGTGGCGGATCTGTAGTCAGCTTAACTTACACTGACTCGGTCTCGATTGGATGGAAAGTCCGGACTCAAAACTCGAGATAAGACCGCAGGAAGCGTCATGACCTCCACCAGTTTACTATCTTGGGTGCAGCAACAAATCTTTGCAGGGGTTTTGCAGTTTCTCAAGCTTTTTATGAATGTGTTTGTTGTAACTTATGAGCTCTGGTATTTTCCCAGAGCTGAAGTTGCTGTGGTTGTCATGAAGAGTCGTCCTTGAAATTATTTGGCACTCAATGATGCAAAACTCTATACTATTACGTTCACACTTGGTCACCTTTGGCTGTGACATTAACGAGGCCTGGGTGCAGTAGTTCTTGCCGTCTAATTCATGTTAAGACCTACTGCATGCATAACATTCAGTAGCATGTGCCTTGGTTCCTTGGTATTGATGTTGCCTTGGTTCTACAATGATGGTGTGCCTCTACATCCTCCACCTGTCTAATTCATCAGTAGCTACTGATGAAGCACTATTGGGGTGTGGAATATACCACACCATCACTGTAGAGCTACCGAATGTTATGTGTTAATGAAATTTGTTAAAAAGATGAAGTTGATCAAGTTTTTATGCCTTTGTAAAACACTTTTATTGTACAACACAGTTACCAATAATTTGCACTCAGACATTGGTGAACCATTCTGAACTTTCACCTTCAGATTACTTCTTTTGAGTTCAAATTTTTACATGTGGAATAAAAATCTTAAAAAATTGTATTCTATTTTTTATGCAGACAAGATGAGGCCAATAAGGTCAAATTTTTTTTTTAACACATGGCTTATAATTATTTTCTACCAAAGCTCCTACACAAATTAATTCAATTAGTGCTATGTGTAGTAATAACATTGAATTGTGCTAATATGTCATCCAATTCTCATCCAACTTTCATTTACATCCATTTTCATTTAAATCACCCAAGTGTTCACTCTAATTAGATCACAATCATTAGCATTCATCCCAATTAGTGTGAGAGTATCTTGTACTAATCAAATTCTTGTTGTAATTGAATTAACTTGTCTAGTGAATGAAGCACTCATTTATACAAACTTTTGCCATCTTAGGATAACTAGTTCCTTGTCAAAAATTGTCACTTATTCCAATGTGTCTCATTTCCTTTCATTTGTAGTTGTTTTGTCACTATTGTTCAAGATTAACGAGTCTCCAAGCATTAATTGATTTTGTATTCTCTTACAATTTTTTGTCTCTCGCTAGTTATCATGTACAAAGATTTTTTCACTCTCTAAAAGTTGTTGTTTTTTGCATATGCTTAAATGTTTTTGAATTTGATGGCAATTATGATATGTGAGTTCTAGGAGCCTTGAGCTTTGAAGGATCGAGCAATATGCCTACAGTTGACCTGGAAGATTATCCCTTGAAAAGATGCAAACAATGCCATCCATGTTCCTCCCAATGAACAAAAACCCGCTGTCAATCTCATTATGGACCTTCCCATCAATGCCATTGATTATCATTTAAAAAACCCACAATCATTGTTGATCCGTGCTAGATTTTGAAAAAAAAAATTCTTTTTCTTTTTTGGATGAAAGCAGTAGAAATGGTAGTTTTGAGTTGTTTTTGACATAAAAATGGCCTTTGTTCTCTATGATTTAAAATATAAAATGCAATATTCCACTACATTATGTGCCCCTATTTTTGTATGTGCTCTCTTCAAAAGTATCTGCTTGCATGTTTGTATAAAATATTTTAATTTCTTTGTATATATAAATTTTAAAACATCAAAGAGAGTGAAGTCCTTCTACAGTATAAATAAATATTTCTTTTAGGTATCTTTTAAGTTGCTCCTTGACTATAATCTACAAAGAACAAAGCAATCAAGGTAATGAAAGTAAGGCAAGTCTTAATTATCAAACCCATGATTAGTAGAGGTTAATTTTAGACATTTTGTAGTCTTTTATTGAATTTGAATGCTTTAATTTCACTATAAGAAACCCCCGTTTTAGGTGACGAGCCCTCATTTTTTATTACGGATTTTAGGTGATGTCAATGTTGACAACCCAAAATTTTTATGCCAACAAAAATGTACAACGTAACATCATTGTTGACATAAAAACATTGGATTGTCAATATTGATGTTACGTTGTACATTTTTGTTGACATAAAAATTTTGGATTGTCAACATTGACATCACCTAAAATTCATCATAAAAAATTAGGGTTTGTCACCTAAAACGGGGATTTCTTATAGTGTTTAATGCTTTGTTATGTAAAATTATATCTATTGACTTCAAAAATGTAATTAGACATTTAGAAATTGGTGACATTATTCTTTGAGTGTCTTAGGTTTTTACAATTTGGTAGGTGTAACTTGTGTATTCACATTCAATTTGTGTAGTCAAAGATGTAGGTAGATTAACCCTGGAACGACCATTGGGCACCGTAGCAAGGGCATCGTATGTAGAGAATACGGTGTGCAGCTGCAAATTCCAAAAAATTGGTCAATGCGATTGAATGCAATCAGACCGTGCCGATTGAAGCTTTTAATTGCAACTTCTCTTGCAAATTTTTTTTAGTAGTTCAGGTGGAGTATTTGATGGATTGTATATTCCGAAGCCTAGCCGAAAATACAATTACACTGAATGCAGATAGATACGGAATTTTAAAAAAATCAAGAAGGGGTTTCTTGGCAATCCGAGCAGTGGATTCATTGGAGATACTACTCTGAACTTGCCAAAAAAATTGCGTCTCAAAAGCCTACTTGCATCTCCACATACCAAGTCATGTGGACTGTAGGCAGGTTGCTCGGGTGACCCGACAGTGCACCGGGTTGGAGAATTGTACGCAACTACGCGGATGGAGAATGACAAGTGAACGCACTAACTGTTTCGATCAACGGTTGCGACACACGGCAGCGTGGCAGTTTTCACGGTTGCGCGATGGCGCGAAAATAATCAATAAACGTTACGCATCTGACATGGACACATTTGGAAGAAGTTGCCCGCCTCAGGTTTCCCACCACCTCGCAGTCAAATTGAATGCCAAAGCTATAGCCTCACAAGCATTCAAATTTGAGTTAAGCTTCGTGCAATTTGCTTCATGTAATTCGATCCATTAGGATCGTCTTCAGTACAATCCAGTCATCTGAATGTGTGCCTCGCATTTGAATGCATGTGACTGCATGAAGACTGCATTTGAACATCTGAACATGCAGAACTGCAAATGGAACGTCTTCTGTGAAATGGTAGGATCCACATAGCACCGTGAGAGTTCTCATCCACTTGATGATTTGCTTCATTGCAAAATTGGTATCTGCTACTAAGGACTGGCCTACTAATCAACATCAAATACTGGTCGGGGTGATAATTTCGACGAACATGATGGGCTCACCAACAACCTGCATACAGAGCGAAGGTTCCACATTGCGGACCTCAAAATTCTCCAGCATCATTGGAGCATTTGCGACTCCAAAGCTTATGAAGGTGGTATACAGGCAGAACTTGCACGATCCAACAGGTCTACTCAACAGTGATTCCACGTCGATGGGAATTCCAACGGCTACAACTTCACTAAATGTTGAATCGACACAAAACTCTCCAATCAAAAGCCTCGTCAAAAGTGGAACAAAACACAAGACTCAGCTCCAACACCAGCTTCTGCCTAAAGGAATGAGGATGCGGCAACCAATGCATGATTTCAATCAAATCAAAACATATCATTCCCAGCACTTACATGACTGGCACTTTGCAAGCTATTAGTGCCACTCATGATACAATAATATGCTTCATTGCCTCGGAAGAGTCAAATACAAAGTTGAACTTCACTTTGTTGATGTAATTTCAGTTTGACATTCATGAACGACAAAATTGTTACTTGATATTGATACTTGATAAAACTGTGCACTATATCCAAAAATCACATGTGCATGCTCCAACCAATAACCTCCAATGCAAGCTTCTTCTACAATGGCTTTTCCTGCAAAGAAACAAGCATTGATTGCTAACCTAAAAATGACTATCGCAAAACCATATTCACTTTGCTGCAATCATGCCAAATGCCAGCTTCTCCATGTCTTCATCTCATCAACAAAGATGGGAACACCACCAATTGCCTCCTGCACGATTCACGGTGGAGGCTGCTTCAAATTGGGTCGACTTCTGCCACAAAGTGTCCAAACAGTGAGTTAGTTTTCAAAGAAAGACTCCCAACTTCTTTGCGTGTGAACATGGATGTAACAGTGGCCATCGCATATGAAACGATTACCACAACCGGCACAAAAGCGACGTGTATGGGTTCGGCATACAATACATCTTCTTCTAGCCGTTGGATGACCTTCATTTCGATGGAATCCCTGGGCGCGCGGAAGATTTTGAATTGGCCCTTGCAGAGCACTAAGGTGAGCACGTGGTTGACAAAGCATCATGCCAAGGTTGTAGTGCCAACGGAGCCTAGATAAGACAGGCAATCCAAGAACCTCTTGATCTTCCTTGTACAGACAATATGCATTTTGCAGTGATGAATCTAAGATGTAAATAAATAACCGATGCCACCATTTGTGTGATTGCAGTTGTGTTGTATATTCTTCACCGGTTCTTGGGCCACGAGGTCTACTCTTCGCATGTTGTTTTGATATTCCAACAGAATTGGTGAAGTAGGGAAGAGTACTCTGTCTCGCTTGATCCATCTTCCAGCAAAGGCTCTCGGATCAATTGGGTTTGTGGCTATTGACATGAGGAAAATAGGTTTGCTATCCATCCAACAAATTGTACAAATCAGACGGTCTCGGTGCATCTTCACAACAGTGGTTCCACGTGGAGATAGGTCTGTATTGGAAAATCCAGCCAATGGTGCTGGAAAGCCTTTCCGTGTCTTTCTACAAGTTCCTGTCGCCCAGAAACCGCGATTCATGAGTTCTATGAAAAGCTTCACGGAAGTGAAGTAGTTATCAACTACGATCACGTGTCCCCTCCCCTCCATACCTCGCACTAATGTTAGAACCGCATCCTCTGAAACAGATTTTCCTTCCTCCCGCTCTTGAGATGCACCAAGGTAGACGACGATGTTCGAGATGTATTGTAACTTGGAAGAGACCAACGCCCTGCACTTGATTCCGAATTTGCACAGTTTTGCTCTCATGTACTGACGAATTTTACAAAACTTTCCCTTATATGGTATCATGGACTCATCCACTATACAAATTCGCTCCGCATTGTATAATGACTGAGAGGTGGCAACAAAATGATCAATTAGCCCCCGTACTTTGGCTATTTTATCATAGCCTGGTTTTGACTGGTCCTCTTCCAAATCGACATTGTGCACCAAGTGCACACACTGCACAATCGCTTCAAATCGATTTCTACTCATGGTGGAAGATATCACTGGACATTTAAAAAAGGGTCTCCTGTCTTAATAGCACCATTGGTGAAGGAGATCTTTCAGTCCCATCATTAATAAAATGCCAAACCACCGTAATAGCTCTTCTCGATGTAATAAGCTCATATCAACGTCCCGTCATGGGTAGAAAAAAATTCTAAGTGCTAAACCGTGTGAAGACAACATTGGAAGTTGTAATTGACGAACCTTGATCTCCACAATAAAGAGTATGTGACCTATAATGTAGAAGAATTGTGGAACAAGAAGAATAGTATGAATGCGTTCAAATATAAAATATCCTGTTGATATGTTGTATCCACAGTGGAATTGTACACCTCATGACCTACTGTATCCCACCTCTGCTGAAGGAGAGCATCGCTCATTAGCTTACACGGTAGCCTCCACCATTGAATATCTAGAGCATTCGTGATGAGATTGAGAAGGTGAAGAGTCAAACCTGTTTGTCTCCTGCACGATTCGGTCTAGTGTCTCGTTTGACCAAAATCGCCGGAAGTACTCGTACTCTGTTGTTGCCCGTGGTGTTGTAGGCCCAGGTTGCGGTCCACTAAATTGATCTGTGTTTTGAACCAAAAATATATTTGCCTCTTTCCACTGATCATCAGCCCAAATTTGCTCCCATATCCATGAACTAGGGTCCTCAGTTGCATCGTAAATCCCTAATTCTCTGAGGCAATTTTCCTCATATGAACCTCTAGACGAGGGAGAGGAAGACATACTTGACTCTTGAACCTTCTGGAAGTCCTAGAACTTGCCACGTTGTCGTGTTGCAAATGCAGACATTATGTAGAATATGTATATACATATAATATAGATAAATTTAAATATTTGTAATATTATATAGGGGATGACGTCATTTGAGATGGCTTCAAGGTGACGCTTTTGCTTTTCGACTATATAGAGAAGGATTCACTTGAAAGTTTCATCTCATTTGATATTCTTCTTCTTCGTGTTTATTTAGATTACTATGTCGAACTGGAGGGTTTTTTCTGAGTCTCAAGATGAAGAATCTCGATCGGAGCGTGAATTTGAATTTTCTTTATCGCAATTGTTGGATTAGCCACAACAGGCACTGGATCTTTCATTGCAACATGGGCGACCAGAAGATGAAGCTGGGCCGTCTCGACCACCGAAACAACCTCGCGTGGAGAAACGATGGCACGGTAATCTTCAACGTGACGCTCGAGCATTGGTGATTTTGTTGCAGTTTGGATGTGTTGAGCCCGGCAGCCGTAAAGTCACATTTGAAGAAGGTTTTGAAGGTTTAAACGACGAGCAATACTATTGCATGGTGAGGCCTATCGAAGGGAGTCGTGGTTACCAACGATGGTTGGAAGGGCCAGTCAATTCCTTAACCAAGGCAAATCGTGCTGATTATGTTGCCGCTACCGTCAAACGCATCCTCAAATTCTTATAGATGGAGTGACATTTCGATTGGAACTCTAGTTTTTTTACCTCCACTAGATATATGTTGGATTTTAATTGTTCATTCCATAGTTGGAGTGATTTCTTAGAATAAATTTATGCTTGTGAAGTAGTATGAGGGAAATATTCAATTAGTTTGCCTTTCAGGTGAACTTGTAGTGAATTTTCTTCAAAGATAAAGATAAAAAAATAGTTGTGGGGCCAAATAAGTGCTCAATTATTATTGTGATAGCTTTGGGAGTGAGTTAGGAACTGACCCCACTTATTTGTATGGTTAGAATGAAAATAAGGTGGAGGAAAAGGTGAATACTATTCATCTTCTTCCCCGTTGTGAGTTTAGGAAGGCCCCGAATGTTTGGAGGGTCATGGTGTGTTGAGTTTTTGGAGTTTAGTAATGAAAATTGGAAGAGTTGTTTATCATATTGTTAGCTTTCCAAATTATCCTCTCTTGCTCTGTTTGAAGTTGTGAGTTAAGATTTGTGCTTGTGATTTGTGCTTGTGATTTGTGTTGTGTTGTGGGTTGTGAGTTGTGAGTGTTGGGAATGAAGGAAGGTTTGCTGCCTCCTATGAAGAGGGGCTGAGACTTCGACCGACCATAGTAGATGGAAAGGTTTTTAGTTTGCATTGAATTTTGGAGAGGTTGTAGAAGATTTTGTTAGCTTTCTAAGTAGCTATCACTTGTTTTGTTTGAAGCATTTATGAATGAATGGTGAGTGTGGGAGTGAAGGAGGGTCTGCTGCCCTTACATTTAGAGGTCGAAACTTTGAACGGCTATAGATATTGGACAAAGTGTTGAAATGAGTTGAAACTTGAAGGAATTATAGAAAATTGTGTTAACTTTTCAAAAAGCTATCATTTGTATCATTTGGAGTTGTAGAGCGACAGTGGCGTTAGTTCAAAGTTCGACTTTGAAATTGAAGTTGCAGTTTTGAAGTTTGGAGTGAAGTTTTGGAGTTTGGAGTAAAGATTTGGAGTTTGGAGTAAAGATTTGGAGTTTGGAGTGAAGATTTGGAGTTTGGAGTGAAGATTTGGAGTTTGGAGTGAAGATTTGGAGTTTGGAGTGAAGATTTGGAGTTTGGAGTGAAGATTTGGAGTTTGGAGTGAAGATTTGGAGTTTGGAGTGAAGATTTGGAGTTTGGAGTGAAGATTTGGAGTTTGGAGTGAAGATTTGGAGTTTGGAGTGAAGATTTGGAGTTTGGAGTGAAGATTTGGAGTTTGGAGTGAAGATTTGGAGTTTGGAGTGAAGATTTGGAGTTTGGAGTGAAGATTTGGAGTTTGGAGTGAAGATTTGGAGTTTGGAGTGAAGATTTGGAGTTTGGAGTGAAGATTTGGAGTTTGGAGTGAAGATTTGAAGTTTGGAGTGAAGATTTGGAGTTTGGAGTGAAGATTTGGAGTTTGGAGTGAAGATTTGGAGTTTGGAGTGAAGATTTGGAGTTTGGGGTGAAGATTTGGAGTTTGGAGTTGAAGATTTGAAGATTTTTTGTGTGTTGTGGCTTGTGGTCCGTTGTTTTGTTATTCCTAGCCGGATTTGGAGGCTCATTGTTCTTTTATTGTTATTCCTTGCCGGTTTTGGAGGCTTGTTGTTTTTATTTTTGCATTGTAATCCTGTTGCGGGCTATGCGGTAACTCAGGATTAGCCCCGTTTTGTGTTTGTTGATGACGAAGTGGGATTGATCACCCACATGGTCACTTTTATGTCGTTCCCATTGGTGAGGCACGATTGCTGATCACCGTGGGTTTGAAGTTTAGAAGCCATTCTTTCGGATGGCCAGCTCGTGGTTTGGTCGTCTCGTTTTACCCGTCCGAGGCCTTGTTTCTTATCACCTACCCTTATCCTAGTCCTTATAGAGCCACCACAGGATAGGCCAACGAGGTGAAGATTGAAAACTGAAAATTGAAGATTGAAGATCGAAGACTGAAGACTGAAGATCGAAGATTGAAGACTGAAGATAGTATAAAAGATCCTAAGCAATTTCTTTGGCTCATAAGCCATCTCCAGTTAGTTTGGTGAATTTGCGGGTGACAAGATCACTTGCCTTCATCATTCTTACTTCATTTTGATAGTTGGATGCTTTTGCGAGTGACGAGCTCACTTGCCCTCATCCTTCTTGTCCTTAAGTCGTTTCTGGTTGTAGCCAGAATCCCTATGATTTCTCGAAGTAAAGTCTCTCGACACGATAACGCCAATCCACATCCAAGTCATCATCCTCTAAAGGCGGTTCCGGTTTACTTATGGGAAGAAAATCTTCATCATTTGAACAATGTATAACAATTGCAGATGTTCCAGCTCTAAAATCAAGTATACGAACAATGTTGCCAAATTGGTGAGCACTGTCAAAGGTCATATCCGCCACACGAACATCACAATGCCCTATTTGGCTATTCCTCCTCCGAAGTCGATGGTGAACATAGGCATGCCATGTTCATGTTGGTAGAATCGGGACACTACAATCCCTTTGAAGTCTTGAAGCCCACCCCACAAGTTAGAATCAACTCTCAATGTCTATAAGCTAACCAAAACGTGCATTGAACTGGGGAAGGCACGGTGGTCCACCCTAAGACGACTCTTATTCTGTAGGATGTAATCAGCTGCCGGCTGGCCTGGTACGAGTGCATCTTGCTGCTCTTCCGCTTCACTCAACAAATGGGCAATTATAGTCGTCACAATGATGCAAGAATGAAAACTCACGCATGAGACACTGTCGCGATTCCAAACGGGGCGGAGTAGATCCTGGAAAGAAGTCCTTTAGAGTAAATTAACATATCCCACGGTTTATAGGATGACCACCGCCTGCTTCAAGATGCAGAGGCCTTGGTGGAGTAACAAAACCATCAGCACCAAAGAACTCTTATGTTGCATGAATGTTCTTCAAAGTCTGTCCACGAGACACTAGAAACCCTTGATATCCACCAGTTGTGGCTGATGGCCGCGGCTTGAGGGAAATTGGACTACGTGGATTTGCAAAAATTGTCGGTGGCTCCCAACCTTCCGGCTCCAAAAATGCCTTTGGCTCCAATTGCAATCTTTGGGCACAGCTACGACCACGCCCGCTTCTCCTACGTCCACCTCTACCACCCCTACGTCCTCGTACATGTTTTGCTTCAAGCATTGTTGGAATTGGAGGTTCCCTGCCCATCACTGGAACAGGAAACGGTGAGCAATTCCGTTGTCGGAGTCTCCTTGGTCTTGTCACTGCATGCAACAGCTTCCTAGATTGAGCCTCTTCCCATGCGGCCTTCTTCATTTGTCCCATTAGAAATATTGTTTTGATCCGGGAAGAGTATGTCTCGGATTATACAATTGAATCGCTCCCCAAATCCTCTAGGATCGTCTTACCTCAACCTTGTTGTCCACCCTAAAATCCGTGCAACATGTCTTCGGAACAAATATCGATGCCAAGTAGAATCATCAACTTTCGCCTTCATGTAAGTCCTTGGAGGAATTTGCAATTGTAGCAGCCACAACAGATTCAGAAGCCCAAGAATACGTTTTATCTGAGATTGACTTGCACCACGCTCAATTGCCCACTCTCGAATAAATTTTGCCTCTACTTGCAAGTGCGACGGAGGTACTACTAGCATCATGTTGCGGTGAAAAGAGGAATTTTGATGTCGCTTCAAGTCAGCAAAACTTTCAACCCTAAAGCTTCGAACTCTCTCCCTCTCACATGCAGCTCCACTCCATCTGATGAAAGGCAAAGCCGACACAACAAAGTGTCCTTCCACTAAACTTTGCAAAAAAATGATAACAGGCACCTCCATGTTATAGTACGTCAAACAGGACAACAACAAATTTGTCCGGATTTTCTACATTGTGGCTACAATTCTAACTACATATGATGATCTTCTTTCGTGCAAGCACTTGCCTTGATGCAATCTCACAAAGCAAAGCAGGAAGAGTAGACCCCTTCTCTCACAGTCTGGAAGCAGGGTTTCCCACTACAAAGTCCCACTCGCGCCATCCTCTTCCAACAGCCATATCCACGTCTGCAACCGGGGACCCGCTGAAGGACCAGGCTTGTCTGCTTATATGTCAAACCCTACCCGTAGCCTCACTACTGTACAAGAACATGGCCACAGAGGGCTCCATGGTCGTTTAAAGGTTAACCCCTAAAGGACCAAGTTGCATTTTTTGGCAACATAGTGATTTTGGGCAACTCACTACAAATGGAGTTTTTATTTTTTTTCTTTGAAAATTTTACACAACATGTGCTCGAGGAGTAGCTTTAAGGCCCAACAATTTTCATAACTTTTGACTATATAGATAAAAAGTTATTGCATGATATGTGATTTTCTTTGAACTTTGGGAGGCCGGGTAGCTTAGAAAATTTATTTAAAAATGACTTTTTAAAAATAAAAAAATTTGAAATTGGTTCTTTAGATTTATATATACATAGGAAGCTTTGAATCATTCAATTTCAATGAACGAGTCAAAAGTTATGAGGAGTTCAAGTTTGTGGGTAGGTGTGGAGTCTTTGAAAACCATACCTACCTGTAAACTTAAACTCCTCATAACTTTTGACTCCTTAATTGAAATTGAATGATTCAAAAATTCCCACATATATATAAATCTAAAGAACCAATTTCAAATTTTTTTATTTTTTTAAAAAGTCATTTTTAAAGAAATTTTTTGAGCTGCCCAAGGCCAGGGCTGCCTAAAGTTTAAAAAAAATCACATATCATGCAATAACTTTTTATCTATGCAATCAAAAGTTATGAAAATTGTTGGGCCTTTAAGCTACTCCTTGGGCACATGTTGTGTAAAATTTTCAAAGAAAAAAAATAAAAACTCCATTTGTAGTGAGCTACCCAAAATTGCTATGTTGCCAAAACGAGTGCCAAAAAATGCAGCTTTTTCCTTTAGGGGTTAAGACATTTGTAATCCTTCTTTTTGCTTCATTTTAAAATCATCTCCCTTTCATCTCTGGAGTTTTTAAGAGTTTGCTAACTTGTAGAATTTATTGCATTTAGCTTCGGAGTTCACATTTTGAGGTAGACACTCCATTTTAAGCTTTGTTTTATCTTTAATTTTGTTGTGATCTGTGATTTTATGGGTGGTAGTAGTAAACTTACATTCCGGTAGTTTTTTTGTCTTTTCAATGAAATTTGAGCTCAATTGGTATTTTTTGATCTTCTTAGTAGTTTAGAGTTTTAAAAGCAAATCATGGTAGAATTAATATTTTGTAGTCATCTAGTTTCAATAAGTACTTTAGAAGATGAGTAAATTTTATAGATTTAATTGGAATGGTTTGTAGAAATTAAAGCTGATGCTGCTTTTCATAATGTTCTAAATATTAGAGAGAATTTTGAATGAATAATAAAAGGACTGCAATTACATGTTTCCAATATTTTGATATGAGTCACTTTGAATTATTGCAAAAGCTACATCAAAAACAAGTTCTACAGCAATTTAGTTTTAAGAACTTTAGAATTTTTTATATATTTTTTTTTTCTGTAGGATTGAATAGGAAAAATTGGCATATGCATAAATTTTTTAGTAATAAGTTTATACATTCCCTCACTATGTCCTTTAATGTTTTTTTTCAAATGAAAAATGACAGGCATACTTGATTTTTCATTGATATTGAGATTCAACAATTTGGCAATTTGTCATTATCACCTCGAAAGAGGTAGTCACTACCAATCACATTGTTTTTTACTCCTATAGCCTAATTTATCTCCTAAAAGACCAAGGTCTTTTTTTCCCAAAAAATTGCTCAAAACTGCCATTTCTATTGCAAAGAGTAAAAAAATTGAAAATTGTTTTTTTTGCACATATAACCCTAGGCTCTTACACCTATTTAGTATAAAAATGTATGGGAAAAAATTTCAGAATTTTTGACAGCATAGATTGCAAGATATTTGCATTTAAAGTAAAGAAAGCAAGTTTTTCAACCCCTTGCATGATTAGATTTTTTGACTTTGAACGTTTTTAACTTAGATTTCTTACACTACAAAGTTTTGAGCTTTGAGTCTTTATGGTGGGGAATTGAGTTGAGGGTCAAGAAAAAAAAATTCAAAAAAAAAAAATTTTTAATTCTTAAAAAAATTCTTTAATAGAAGTAGGTAAGAGTCTAAGAGATAGAAGGAAAATCAAAATTATTAATATCTCCAAGATGGAATTAAAATGCACTAATCCTAATGGTGAAATTGTTCTAGCAAGCAAACTAAGCCATGTGGAATATATTTTTTTTAAATTGTAAAAATTCCATTCAGAAATGAATTCTACAAATTATTTTTCCAAGAAGATGCTCTAAATGCCCCCAAAACAAGATTGTCCATAAATTTCATATAACAAATCCAACTGAAATAAATCAAAGCTTTGCATGTAGACAAAAATATAATCTATGGGGAAAACAATTCAAATTCAAATTTTTGAATTTGTTTTGCTACCCAGTCTCCCTTTAATTAAGTTAATTTTAGCTTATTTGGGCATAGCTTTTGTTCTCGAGCACTAACTGAAAAAAAAATGATTTTTCCACGATGCTATTTAATTTTTCTATCTTCAAAAAAAGTTTCAAAAAATTGTGACAAAAATTGAGACCGTAGGTACTTGTCCAAAATCCAATTTGTTACCGAGGGGACAATGGTCCTTTAGGGGTTAATTAGAATCCACTGTTCTATTCTTCCCAATGTTATTGATTCTTTTCTTCATGCTCATCTTTATCTTCCATGAATTTTTTTGTCAATTTTCTTTCATTATTTAATATTTTCACAATTTTTCTTGCAACTTTATACTTACATCTTTCATTGGTTGACTTCTTTGCACCCTTCATTCCTTCCTTTCTATATATTCTTCCTAAGTTGACTAATCTCTACTTCTTGGCTACAACAAGCAAATTTAGCAACTCAGATTATTGGAATTTGTTTTATTGTCTAAATCAGAGTTAAACTAATTGATGAAAATAAATATAAATTTATTGCAAGCTAGCAGATAAAAAATTAGTTAAACCAAAACGTGAAGATTAGGATTTTTAGTACTTAGGGCTTTTTCTCTGCAAATTGGTGTTTTTCACTTGATTTTCATTTTCCGCTCAACTACTCTCAAGAATTAGATTGAGTATTTATTTTTTTTCAAAAAATTTCCGTCGCTTTTTAAAATGTGAAGAGAAAAAGAGAAACAAGCCAAATTTTTTGCAAGTTTTTAAGTAAACTCTGTTGCCATGGCTCGAGACTCCAACCAAATGTTTTGGGATGCAAGGGCGACATTTAAGCCAAGAAAACAAAAGCGCAAGCATTTGAAATAGAGGTTTTAAGTAGTCCGCCTAATTATACTTGTATTGTTTTGTTAAAAATCTAAAACTTAGGAAAAGATGGCTCATGATGGCTTAGTCATGAAGGATAGTTAGTATACATTTGCAATAAGTTTCTACAGGCCAAGTAGCCACTACCAACTTTTATTACTCTTGCATGGTAGTACTAATGATGATGTGAACAACTTCATATACACCTCAATTAGTAGTAAAATTAGTGAAAAATTTGAAAGACTTTCAATAAACTCAATTCCCTTGTAATTAGTTGCTAGTTTTCTTAGCTATATCAGTAGTAACATTTATAACTATAAAAATTTAATTACCTTCACTCAAAATTTGTATTTTTATTTAATTGTATTTATCATTTTGAAAGTGAAAATATTTTTTATTCAACATTTTATTTAAAAAATTATAAATTATAATAATAAATTATATAAAATGAATTTATTGCAAATAAATTTGTATTTCTTTTTGAAAAAAGAACTGAAAATATGCATCTTCTGATATGTGACGTAATACACAAAATGATAATATTGCATTTCTTAAAAAATATGAAATAAAATGCAATTATGATTTAAAAGTTAATGAATATAAAAGCTTGCAATCTTTGAAACCAAGTTTTTAAATATATAAATTATTAATAAAATAAAATAAAAATATATTTGATGTAAATGTCATCTGAACCCCTAAAGGACCGAGGCCTTTTTTCTGCCAAAAAACACTGAAACTACCATTTCCATAGCAAAGAGTTAAAAAAAAATTTAATTGTTTTTTTTTCATATCTAACCGTAGGATCTTATACCTGACTAGTATGAAAAAGTGTGGAAAAAATTTCAGAATTTTTGATTGCACAGATTGCAAGATATCTGCATTTAAAGTGAAAAAAACAAGTTTTTCAACACATTGCCGGACTAGATTTTTTGACTTTGAACATTTGTAGCTTATAATTTTTGCACTATAGAGCTTTGAGCTTTAAATCTTTATAGTGGAGAATTGAATTGAGAGACTGGGGGGGAAAAAAACTCAAAAAAACTTAATTATCATTCTTAAAGAAATTGTTAAATAGAAGTAGGTACAAGATAGAAGGAAAACCTAAAATATTCATATATTTTAGATGGAATTAAAATGCACTAATCCCAATGGTGAGATTTTTCCAACAAATAAACTAAACCATGCAAAAAAAAAAAATTGAAAAATTTGAAAAATTGCATTCAGAAATGAATCCTACAAGTTATTTTTTTCAAGAAGATGCTCTAATTGCCCAAAAAACAAGAATGTCTATAACTTTCTCATAACAAATCCAAATGAAATGAATCAAAGCTTTCCAGATAGACAAAAATATAATATATGAGAAAAAAAATATTAAAAAAAATTCAAACTTTTGCAAAAAAAAATTTGTTGCCCAGGCTGCCCCCTGTCCCCTATTTTGAGCTTATTTGGTCATAATTGTTGTTCCCGGGCACCAATTGTGAAAAAAATTATACTCCTACGAAGCTAATCAACTTTTCTACCTCCAAAAAAAGTTTCAAAAAATTAAGACAAAAATTTCAGCCTATAGGTACCTGCTCGAAAACTCATTTGTCCACCGAAAGGACAACAGTCCTTTAGAAGTTAAACATGCTAATATTTAGTGAAATATATATTTTCCAACTATAATTGCACTTTTCATTATTGACATCACTATGACATTCTAGAATGATGTCACTATTTTAAAATGTTGCATTATTTTTTTCCAATTACAAGTGTTTTATCATTCATAATCTCTGTATATATAAATGTTATTTTTTATTTTTTAAATATTTCATTTAATAAAAATATGCTTTAATTAAATATGAAAGATCTTTTAAAATATTTATTGATGAAGCCTTGTGCCTCCACAAACATCATGTCTTGTGCATATTGGATTTTTTATTGCAAACTACAAAATTTATTGAGTGATAAAAAAAATTTATGCTAAGTTTGATTCTTTACAATAAATAATAATATAAATTTGATTTAGTACAATATTTTACAGAGTAAGTATTACCTGATTCTTGTGGAATGTAGTTTTAGATGTTACATCACATTAAATAGAGACATGACTTATGATAACAAAGCTTGTTCTTGCTCTCAATTACAATTGTTCAAAACATTCGCTTGAATTTTCTTACCCAGAACATAATGGCTAAAGGTAAAATCCAAATCATAACTAATTTATCACATAACAATTTCATGTTAATTAAATTGATGTCTTTAAAAGAAAGTATTCGTAAGAAGTATAGATGATACAAAAAAATTGCAATTATATTAAAATCACATTTAAAAAATTAAACATACCTCCTCTCCAATCCACCACATACATTTGGCCCGTTTTTAAGGCCCATTTTTTAGGCCCATTATGTACAACATGATCTGCTCCTTTCTTCACGCTCACAAAAATTGATGTGACATTTTTATATTCTTCATATTTTTCCATGGTCATTTTATCAAAATGTAGGCATTTTACTAAAAGTACCATTTCAATATTGGCTTAATCATATAATACCATTGGTTCATATTGAATATGACAATAACTCTTTAGAACAGAAGATGGATATATTCCATCCAAATTTTTCAAGTTTCAATTCTTTTTAACAATATATGCACTTATATTCATACATTTCAATTTTAATATTTAATTTAACAAAAAAAACATCAAAAAAATGTTAATTAAAAATACTCTCAAAAGAACACCAGAAACAACATAAATGAAGTTTATAAAAAAAATTAAATTCAACAAAAGTAAATAAAAATAAATGAAAATAAAATAAAATAAAATGAGTAAACACCATAAAAATATCAAGGACAAAAAAATACCTTTCACTTTTGACCGTACACTTTCAAATTTTCAATTCTACTTCGGCTTCTTGGCAATGTAGTAGTAATCTTTCTAACTGAACGATTCCATTTGATTTTTGCTTACAACTCCGTGGAAAGAAGTCATTTCAAAAATAATATATAATATAATATATTAAATAAGTTTCTTGAAATATTAATCATTCTTTAAATATAGTATTTAAAAAACTAAATGAATATTTTTATAAAATATATAAGGATAGTAGTAGGCATGAAGGCAAACTACCTTATTACAAATGCTAATCTATAATGTTATTAAAAATATTTATTAACTATTAAACTCATATCTTGGTTGAATTTTTAGGTAAAGGCAAGTATATTCAGGCTTAAATAACTAACAAACAGTTTTAGACATTTAGCGATTGATGTCGAATAATTAGAAAATAATCATGATACTAGCATCAATGTTATGAAATTCATTCTACAATTATTCAAAATGTGAATTATGTTTAACCTCGAGCGACTAACATTTAAAAAATATTACCGACCATTAATTGAATAAAACTTGCGCATTCAGCTTCGAGCGTTTCATACACAACCCACTACGGTCAAAGCGCATCATTACAATAAAATCGACTATTGTACCCAATTACAAAAATCAACATTTTGAAAATCACTTTGAATCAGTTGTAAAAGAGAGTCTCAAATTACTTTCAAATTTCATATTCAAGTAGAAAATCAAAGTCTTGAAATAATGGATTTTTCATCCGAAACTTCTTTAAGCTTAGGCACAGCTAGGAATAAATGGTGCAGTCTTAGCGATGTTTCTCTTTAGCTAATTTTGAAACATGCAATAAAAACAGTATGGGAGGCCTAGAAACTTGCGGTCAGGATGTCTGACCACAAATATTGTGCTGACAGAGGCAAATGTTTTGTTAAAGCAAGAGCAATTGTCAAAGGGTTGAAAATTTGATGAACTTTACTAAAAAAAATTTGGGGTCATCCTACCAAGTCATCCGTCGGGCAGTTGGCGATGAAGTCAGTGGCAGTGGTTAGCTGTCTCGACGGTTAAGTACTATTCCGAAGGAAATGACATTTCCTTTTGACGGGCAAAACGGAGATCTCAAAATTCAATCAGGCGGCGCTTTGGCTGCTGCATTGAATGACCACGGGCCTAGAATTGGCAGTACAGAAATTACACAAGCAACTGGACGCCCCTCTTTTACAACCGCCATTCTCAACAGTGCGTAGACAGAAGAGAAGAAGTAAGTAGAAGCAGAAAAACCGAAACTAGTGAGTGTAGAACGGAAGAAGCTCTACTGACAATACTGAAACATAAACTGAAGAAAGAATTTGATTGTCTCCCTCCTCCTCTTCCTCCCTATCCTGTTTGGTGTGCCTTCGAGGTAGGGCTCATAGCCACACATCTTGTCATCAAGCACAAAGCTAAGAAATGGCAGATTGCGTATATTCTAGGAATGTTAGACGAGAATTATTTGATTCAACTACCGAAACTGAAGAGGGACAACAGTGAAGATATCAATAAGTCCCCCCATCGGTTGCATTCCCTGTGGTGTTGGTGGTCTTCGAAACTCCTTAGATGGCCTCATAAGAGATTTGAAGAGCATGTGCAAGGCTTTTCAATAGAGGTGTACAATGCTTTGAAAGAACAAGTTTACCCGTTCTCAAAGGTTGAGCATGATAGCAAATATGAAGTTGAAGCAACAAGTAAGCGCTCACCGTTACGTTGTGCAGGTACCACCATCAACAGTGGAAGCGACTTGCTTAGGCGCCGCAGTGGAAGACCAAAGAGAGCGAGTTCACTCCGTCCCCAAAGCGACATCAGCTTTTCTACAGCCAGCAGCAGTGACTAGACAAGTGTGGCAACTGTATAATTTTCAAACATAGTACATCAGACAAGTTTCTTACGATAGAGAAGGGCATTTGTATTAATGGCATTTGTATGAGAATTGGGCTGATACCACCCTTAAATTTTACTTTCACAAGTACTCTTCATTAGTATTTTTTCATGGAACATCTAGCTCTTGCAATTCTAACCTTATTCTCTAGATACAGACAAATGGATCCACAACTACTCTAGTGGTAACTTAACTTGTACAATTTTCAGTTCTTTCAAGCTCATTATAAAGCAAATATTATTATCTATTAAGAAAGGACAACATTCATAAAGTCTCTTATAACTATACCTTTTTTCTCATAAAGATCAAGGTGGAAGCACAACTGATTACTTCCTCATGTTCTAGTCATGGCAACTTTTGAAATCCAGAAAAAAACAAGTTCTATAATCTGTTGCGCAGAGCACACAGAAGCTGTCAATACGTAATACGATGAAACCTAAGGAATAACTCACGTACAAACACAGAAGACCTCTCATGAGAATTGACCTCAGTTTTACACATGAATTTCTCTTCTGCTACTGAAACCGCAAATGTTGAAGAAAAAAAAATTTAAGAAGGCTGCAGCAATGATTTCTTGCCTTGTATGATATATGTTCATCGTTGTCTTCGTTATTATGCTCCAGCTTCAACGTATTGACGTTTTGAATAACTTAAAAATGTAAAACAGGATTGAACTAGAATCGTAAGGCCCCTATCAAGAGACCGCTGCACACACACAACAGCACTAGGATTTCAGTCGCAACAGTTGACGCTATTGCAGAGAAAGGTTCCGGCGCATCGACAACAATGCAGGGAGCCACTATCGAATTGCATTGACAGACATTTGAATTGCCACGAACGAAGCAACAACCGAACTTCACCAACATATAACAACAGAGTCGTCAGTGGAGAAAACTGTGGACTGCGCGCTTCCTCAACTACTTCTTTCGGAGAAGGCCTGCTTCATCGAATTGCTAATCGCCCTCTGTAACGACGTCAACGACGACGCTTCTTTGTTGTCGTATCAATGGCAGCTGCGGTGGTGGTGACAGAGCTGACCAGAGAGGGAGCTCTAGAAGAACAGGAAGAATCGTCCACCGCAATCGCAAATACAAAAGTGAGAGGTCTACACCCAAAACCCTGCTTCGTCCGCTACAATAGATTAGATTTACCTCCAGTAATTTCAGAGGTTGTTCGAATTCAAAGGAACCTATTCCGTGAAGCTTCATCATGTTCCTCCAAAGACCTTGATATCTAAACCGCAGCCCACGTCCTACACGACAATACTGACCCTAACACCAATCAGAAAATGCTGCGACTGAAATTTGTGGATGGTAACGAAGAAAACGTACCAAAAGTAGTAGTGCAACGACCAAAACGAGTGATACACCTCCAGTCGCAACGAAGTGCAACAGTAGACGCACGCCCTCCTACCGACGAAGACATCGTCGGCACTTCCAATGGTTCAAGTGGAACACGCGGTAGACAAATTGATCGGCTAACAACCTACCTCACATGACATTCTTCAAGTGGAAGCTTTGACGACGCCAATGTGTCATCCGCAGAGGATTTCTCCTCGATCAGCAACCAAACTAACAGAGCGTTTGATTCCTCTTCTTCAGAAAGCATAGAGAAGAAACTTAACAAGGATCTAAGGTGCACCCACCCACCAAGTTATAGAAAATGAGTATTGCAGTATGGGTCAAAGTCGACCTTGTCTGAAGACGAGTTCGAGAGAAGAGACAAACCGTGCCTATTGCAGACGATAGCGTTCACAGCAAGAAAAGAAGGAAGACGTGTAGGGTAGGGTCGTGGAGCTCTAGGGCGCGGCGCGAGAAGTCAGTCACGACAACGGCTCTCTGCATTACAGGGCCCAGAAAGGAGGGAGGCGTGCCGCGGCCTGTCCCTATCATTGGTACCCTTGTGTTCACCGTCCCCCGTAGGTGATTTTCAAATCCCCGATTGCTCTCTTCAAGGAGGTGACGAGTCCAGCAATAGACCTGATTCTTGGTTCAAACCGCCCAAGTGAAAGGAGAAAAAAAAAGGAAAGTAATCAAACGGAGCTTGGATCCTACAGTAGGGGCATCTACAAGGGCATGTGGGAAAGGGAAGGGTAAGATAGAGGACCCACTGCTAAGCCGTTTTGTACTGGAGACTTAGAAAGCGAACATATCATCATATGAGAGAGGTCCTTTTCTTTTGACTGGACCTACGCTGGATTGCACTCACCCTTATGGACGCTTACCAACCATTATGAAATTATTTGAGAAGTTCTGGTATGAAAAAATGCAACGCAAAATTGTCAAGGAGACAAATGCATATGCCTCAAAAATTATTCACAAAGCTAGGAGAATACGAGGTGGACTACAGTGGATACCATTAACTTTTTTGGAGTTCAGAGCTTACATGGCAATGTCATTGTATATAGGTATGAAAAAATTGCCTAACAAATGATTGTATTGGTCAACAAAGGAACGTTTTTTCCATTGTAACATTATATCGCAGATGTTGAAAAGAGATCAATTCGAATTCATCACAAGGTGCTTATATATGGAAATTGACGAAGACGTTGTCACGGATCGAAAGAGTGCTAAGTATGACAAATTGCATAAAGTGCGGTAGATGGTGGATGAGGTATGTTCAAGGTTCAAGGCCATGTGGTCTCCGAACCAGCAAATGACCGTGAATGAGGGAATGGTTATATATAAAGGCAAGTATTGCTCAATTCGGCAATACATGCCTGACAAACATGTTCGCTTTGGCATAAAGATGTGGGCGGTGGCGGATGCCTTAGCCAAGTATGTTTGGAATTTTCAAGTATACTGTGGCAAAGAATTGAAACCATGTGATGAAGGAGCGGAGGGCATTGATGATGACGATGATCTACTTATAGAAGATATCCCAGTCAGTGGTCAAAAAAGTCAAGGGCTTCAAGAGCAACATGTTGTAAAAGCACTTTTGCAAGATTTGGATGGGAGGGGCCACATCGTTACAACAGATAGTTTTTTCTCCTCCGTTCCTTTGTTTTTAGATTTATTGGAAGATGGAATCATGACTACGGACACCTTGAAATCAAACCGCAAGTATGTACCGTGGATAATATTTGCAAAAGAGATAACGAAAAAGCAACATTATGGATGGATTGACTACCACATGCATGAAGAAGGAAAGATTTGTTGTGCAATGTGGAAGGACAAAAATGCAGTTATTTTTCTATCTACACATGCAGAACCCATATCACTTTCATGACCGAGACAATTTGTGTACCGTAAAATAGGAAAAAGGTGAATACGGGTCCAATACATTTGCAATACACCAAAAACATGAAAGAGGTTGACACTGCCGATCAATTGAGGGGGGTGTATTCTTGTTTAACAAGAAGCCACAAGTGGCGGCATCGCTTGTTCTTCTATTTATTAGATACAACAGTTTGCAATGCGTGGATAATTCATAGTGACCTTAGTTTTAAATTTTGTAAGGAGCCTTTGACCCATCTATCTTTCCAATTGTAGTTGGCAAAAGAATTGACTGCTAAGTGGATTCCTTGAATCCATAGATATTCGGCATTGTCACCATATGACATATGTAGGATCTTCGTATGGCACAAGGAGTATGGGGACAAAAAGAAAAAATTGTCTCTTCTGTGGAAAGCGAACTAATCAAGCGTGTCTCGGTTGTCAAGGACATATTTGCAAGGGAGCATGCTATTAGGAAAATCATTGGTTATAGAAAGTATAAGGCTTTTGTGGTGTCTTTTATGTATTTTTCAACTCATGCTTCCGGGTTACATGTGAATATATGTATGTATATATTTACATTTTGGCCTAGCATATTTCTTTCTAGATGGATGTGAGACAACCGCAGGGAAGAGAGGCAGCCAACTGAAGGATTTTGAACTTAGATTGCGGGATTACGGATGGAGGCACTCACCTGGATCTGGCTTGTTGGAAGCTCCTTCGCGTCGGCCGTAGAAGAGGAGAGGCTGTGGTTGGCCATATCGACTCTTCCAAGATCTTGCAGGAGGGATGAAATAAAACCGATCATGCACTAAAAAAAAGGGCAAAATCGAATGGGCTAGAGTGAGGTGAGAATGTGAGGAAGTGCTCTTTATGCCCCTGAATTTGAACTCCGAGGACAAGAATCCCAGGAGTATGTCAGAGCATTCAAATCGCTCCATTCTTGACGATCCTTGCGAATCCAGGACTTGATGAAATAGCGATTCACTGCGATCTTCATCCAGCAACACGAATACCAAAATCGAAACGGAAACCAGAAACCTAAACACTAATAAATCAGTTAGGGCGATGAGCTCCGTTGCTCCGGGGGTCTTATGTACAATGCACGGAGAGGTGCCGCGGGCCAGCGACCGAGGAAAACCGAAAGAGCCACGATTTGCCTATCAAGTGGTGATGCAAGGATTATCTGCTGTGGAGCCCGGGTCACCTGCTGTTGAGGGTGAGTCACTCGGGGTTGAGGCCGGGTCACCCGCAGTGCAACCCCAGCTCCACTGTACTTCCAAAACCTAACTTTGTCCGTCTGATTGTATCATCCGTTTGGCTCTCTTTTCATCCATTTCTAAACCTTTCGAAACTCACCCCGCGGCAGTCTGCATCATGTCGGGTGATGAAGGCGTGGGTGCGTACCCCATCGTCGAGCTTCGAGTGGAGAAGGACGTGTAGTAGGCAAGGAGTTCGGCGTGGATGCGGGTGTTTTCAAGTTTGACGCATTTGTCAAGAAGAATTCAAGCGTCGATTGTTGGGCGACGAGGTCCCTGACATCTTTCAATTCGATGGGGTTTAGGGTACGTGAGGCGAGGATTCGTTTTGGAAAACAAGGAAACTGTAGTTTTTCTATTTGGAGGGTTTTGCATCTGATTATCCAGAGGGTGCAGTGGTTGCATTTTAGGGTTTCTCATTTGAAGGTTTTCTTTACCTGGAGCCGCTTGTGGAATACATTGATCTCGGTCTTAAGAGTAGACCTAATGAATGATTGTACTTACACTTGTTGAACTTGTATTTCTTGCTGAATTCTTAACCAAATTTTTGAGTGAAATCTTTATTGGAGAGCTTCGTTGGAGAGCTGTTGTGAGTGTCTTCATTTTAGGGCGTGCCTTGCAGCGACTTTAAATAAGTCTCTCGCAATGAACCAGAGAAACGTTAAGCTGAAGCTGACGCCCTGCATCTGCCACCTGTGAATGACACCATTTCAGGGAATACAGGAAAAGGAAGTCCTTTGCCTGATGGAACTCCACTCGAATTTTTCCTGAGCATAAGCAATTCCGAGTACCATGTTCTTGTGGTTGATGATAGCAATTTCGATTGATGAGTGGTCGAGAGATATTTGAAAGCTTCTTCTTTCAAAGGTATTAAGCCTGGCCTGACCTTTTTTTAGCATTGTGCATCACAATTCAGCTCGTTTTTTGTGCGTGAATTAATTTGCTAACTGCCGGGCTGGTGCTTGCAAAATGAGCAAGTTATGCACTTCTTTGACCGTAAGTGGAGACCAAAATTGGCCACCACAGTTCCTAACTTGGGAAAATCCACGAAACAAAGGCCCCGCCTGCGCCAAATTTCCAGGCTCCAACTCGCCTCTAAGAACGTAGTCTCTATATGTTTCCAAACAACCCGAGCCAGCAATACCACCGCACTTGCATCCTCTCACCTGCCACAAATAGACCTGTCAACTGAACCCCTTTGCCGGCATGAACAGAATTTCTCTCTATTTGGGGGGACAGATGAGTTTATATGAAGTGCTCGTCATAAACAGAATTTGAGGACATCTTATCAATGAAGGGGGGCAGAAGCAAAATTATCGACATTGAACTGGACATGAAGGAAGCGCATCTGTTGATAGAAGAGGCGAAGGATGGACTAGTCTCTAGATTCAAAGCAGGAAGCCGACAGTTAGGCATCCGCTTGAAGGGGGCCAAGTGGCATGGTGGGACGTTCTCACCGTCCTAGCTGGTGCAAAGGAGGGGCAGGGCAGCAGGCGCGGGCGCTGAAGAATTCAAAGGCGGTCCAGCTTTGTCGTCAACTCGAACAGTGCGACCAGAAAGGATTGATTTCGAGAGAGCTGCCCAGTAGGAGGAGCGCCAAATCCTGATCAGTCCGTCCCTGGACTTAGTGTTTCCCTTTTTTTTCCTCGAATTCCTCAGGAGTAGCTTAGCAATGCATCACCGGTGCTTGGTCTTTTCATAAATAAGTCGAGAATGAACAAGAAAAGGAGGATTTTCATGAGCTAAGTACTATTCATTTTTTTGGATGCCAGGTCTGAGAATGGAATGCAAGATAGATGCTGCCAATTTTCTTGTACATCCGCTCGATTTTCTCACATGTCAGTAGTGCCTCGTTGTTCAACTTTCTAATTCCTCTTTCTGAATTCCCGTGCCAATCGGTGTACCCTTTTTTTGGCTAATCTTATACACCTACCCGACTTGAAAAATAGTCATGTATTCTCTTGAATTCCGCCAGCAATTCATGAGTCCACTTTTTTTAGTTATAATCTCAAGCTTCTCGGCATCTCAGGAGGTGTGATCTTGAAACAATAGTCTACTTTTATCTCAATGTCGCCCAGAGCAGTCACGAAATTCGAGTATTTATTACGCCACGGCTTTGGGCCTACTTCGCAATTTCTCTCCACGGTGACCAGTCCATCATTTAGGGGTTAAGTATTGAGTTTACAAAATAGAGCTAAAAAATGTTACATAAGAAAATTTGACTTACAACCAAATTCATTTAAATGTTTTTAACTATTTTTTGACATTCAATTTTTCTTAATTTTTTCAATTGATGTCCGATTCAAATGTTTTTAAAATCTATAAAGAATGTTTTTTTTTAGAAATGCAAGGAATTTTTGAGAGATACTTTGAAAAATGGAAGTGGTGTTTGGATTCACCTTCCAAAGTTGGGTGTTTTTTTTGAGTCGAAAATTGAAGATGTCACAGTTATGAAAGCAAGTGAATTTCTCCATTGTACAAGAACTACAAGCCAACCTGGCCAATTGGGTGTAGCACTTTATTTGCATGCATCATTACTTCGTTGGTGGAATATTATTAATAATGATGCAAAAAACATGCAAACAAAATCCAAAGCGGCATCAAACTTAACCCCTAAAGGACCAAACACCATTTTTTGGCAACATAGTGATTTTGGGCAGCTCACTACGAATGGAAATTTTACTATTTTTCTTTGAAATTTTCACACAAGATGTGCCCGAGGTGTAGCTTCAAGGCCCAACAATTTTCATTACTTTTGACTACATGGCTAAAAAGTTATTGCATGATATGTAATTTTCCACGTTTGGTGGGCAGCCCGGGCAGCTGAAAAAAATTCTTTAAAAATCACTTTTTTGAAAAATTAAAATCTGAAATTGGTTCTTTAGATTTATATATACATGGAAAGCTTTGAATCATTCTATTTGGATTAATGAGTCAAAAGTTATGAGGATTCTTAGTTTGAGCGTAGTTATGGAATCTCTACTCTAAAATAAACTTTGAAGTCCTTTATTTAACTCAATTTTCAATATTTTTGAAAAAAAATTAAAACCATTGGGTGTAGATTGTTTATTACAACATTCCAACCATTGGAATTGGCATTTTTCAATTCCATAACAAAATTCTTGACAATTTAGTATTTTGAGTCATTCTCTACCTCTTTCTACTTACTATTTTTTTCCTATATGTTGTACAATTCCAAATGATCTGAAAATTTTCAAGCATGTAGCCAACTTGCCTTGAAAAATGAATTCAAAGAGTAACAACCATTTTGGACATTTTTCATACAAATGTAACCTTGTGAAGGGCAGCTGCCCGTTTTTTTGCAAGGACAAAAAAAGGGTTTTTGTCAATTCAAACGCTAATATCTTGCAATCTACAAGGTGGAAAATTCTGAATTTTTTTTCACATCTTCTTAAACCAATTTACTACAAGATCCTACGGTTACATGTGTTCAAAAATGTTTTTATAAAAAAATTGGTACTTGCTTTAGAAATGGCAGTTTTGGAGCGGTTTTGGTGAAAACATAATCAAAAACCTTTAGGGGTTAACAAGAAAATCCGGCAAGGGCTGTTTATTAAGTGAACAACAATCGCAAACATCAAGGACATGTTAATTTGTTTCCTAATTAAATTACTTTTAGAAGGATTTAGAATATGTAAATTTGCAAGTGAACATCTGATTTATACAAAGTAATTTCATTTCACTACAAGTGAATTTTTGTTCAAATTGATTGAAATTTGACAAAATTATGTCAATTGTGGCGTTAATTAGGATTACTTGATTCAAACATTTCGTTGACAGTAATCTATCAATTTTTGTCAATTTTTTGTCATATTAATAATTTGGATGGGGGAATCAATGACTTGTTAACAAAACTCTGTCAATTTTTTTGTCAAATTTGACAAAATTGTGTTAATTTTCTATCTTTTAGAGGTCAATAGATTTTTCATTTGTAAATTTTGTTTTTCTTAATTCAAATGGCAAGTAAAATAATAGTAGATTGATTTTTTTAAACATTCAATAATTTTAACTTGCAATAATTGATTACAGACATATAAAAAGTGTGAATAATAGTAATAGCTTCTCTCATTTTAAAGTTATTTTCTTAGTTTTACATGCGATAGTTTAGAAGAAAAGTTTCTCTCTTCTTTATCTTGTTTTTTTTCATCTATAATTTTCAAAACACATTTTCAGTAGCTCTGAGATTTTGCAAATACATTGCATTTGTTGTTAATTTTTACCAACATTCAAAGCATATTTAATTTAGACCTTGCAAGTAGAACTTGTGCTTAATTGAATGAGATGAAGTCAAATGTCTTGGTTTATCTAGAAATACATCTTGAGATATTTATTAATTTTTATGAAAAATTCGTTATTATTTGAAGTTTTTGAATAATCTATATCTTTTTATTGTAATTCCAACAAGTTAAATTTTTATTATTTTAGATCTTTTATGTAAAAACTACAAATAGTTGAATAGGGGGGACTTTGAATTCACTTGCATTATTGGTCTATTTTTTCTCAAGTTGTGGTGGCCATTTAAACACTGAAAAATTTGTTGCTTTTTTTGCACCTATAGTTAGCGATTTTGTTTTTTTTCACTCTGTAGCACTTTAATTGAAGACATCTTCTTATCATTCCTCATTTAAAATAATAAAATTATGTTTTTTTCTTTCATTTATCAATTAAGTGAATGATTTCATTCGGCTGAAAAGGCAATAAATGCAAAAATCTTTTATTTCACCAAATACATATTTTCTCTCTGATTTTTCAATTTTCAATTTTCAATCTTCTCATCTTATCTTTACAATAGAAAAATAGATACCCTCATTAGGAGTTGTATATTAATTTAACATCATAACTTAAAGTAAAAATTGAAGAATTGAGATTGAAATTTGAAAACTTTTCACATTCAAATTATTTGATTGAAAATATGTTCATGTGTATGACAGCCTCCTTCTGCATTGCTTACATAGACCACACTCTCATAAGCAAAATTTATGTTTGCATGCATACATTCCCTAAATTTATTCCTTAAGTTACTCAAAAAAACTTTTATAAAATCCATTTTCACATGGCCAAGTTGATCAAAATATATATTTATTAAAACCAAAATGTTTTTTCAAAGATTGACAAATAATTCTCATGTCAAATGGTAGCAAAAATGTTTAGTAATTATTTTAAGCTTTAAGAGATTAATTTAATATCATAGAATAACTTAAAATATGTAGTTGACATTTAAAAAAATTAAACTTGATTTGAAGGTTATTCAAAATATGAACATATGTATTTTAGGATTAAAATAGGTCTGGATTTTTTAGCCACCCCTTTTTTTCATTTTCTTTAAGTCTTGTGAATTTGTGTTTTGAGAGCTTTTTAAAAAATGAAATTTTGATGATTATAGTTATGACTATATACCAAAATATTTATGAGTTAAAGGAGTCTCTAGTTGCTGAAATTCATAATAAAACTATTCTTATTGAGATAAAGTAAAAACATAGAAGTATAAAAAAAAGATTTAGATGTTCAATGTTTAGTAAAAATGACTTTGGATGATGAAATTTTTATATATTTAATGGTATGCTATTGTAGTAGATAGTTTTCTATATTGCAGCTACTATAGTAATAAAGTGACGGTTCTTAAAGTGTTGGTGCTTTGCAATTGAATACATTTATTTAAATTTTGATGTATTTGAAAATTTCAAAAGCAGTTTGGTAAAGGATTGACACCAACACTTCAGTGTAAACTTATTTTGCAACTATTTCAAGGAAAAAATGCAATTTATAAATCACTTTAAAGAAAATTGCAAAAAAACTTAAGAATTGTTATAATTGTTAAAGTTGTGCTAAAGTTTTGAATGAAAATTTCTTTAAGGTTTACTTATAATTGTTGACAATATTAAGAATTGTTAAAACTTCTCTAAAACTTGTCAAACTAATAAATTGCCAAAAACTTCTAAAGTTTTAAAATTTTGAAGTTGAAATATGGTTTTGAAAGTTGTTTTATTAAGAATTGTCAATGATTTTATAGCATTGATAAAGCTTGAAAAAAAATGAGACAAAATCGTTGATATTAAGCCAATTAGGTTATTTGATTTTATATCATTTATTATAATAAACTTCAAAAGTTTCAAAAATTATTGTTGTAATAATTTTAAAAGTTATTGAGATAGTTATTAGATTAATTTTAGAAGTTATCAAAAAAATATTATTGTGATAATTTTAAGATTTATTTTAATAAATTTTAAAAATTATCAAGATACTTATTAAAATAACTTTAGAAATTATAAAAAATAAATTATTGTAGTAATTTCAAAAGATTTTAAAAATTATTTATGGCAACTAAATAGTTGCCATAAATAAATTTGCGGCAACTTTTAAAGTTAATTAAGTAGTTATAGTGTAATCAAAATTTGATCTTGATATAAGATACAAAAGCAGCACATTCCTTTATTGAATGATTGGTGGACATTTGAATATTTGCCCAACCATCTTGAATTTGAGGCGTTATATGCTTGTAATTCTTGATATGAAAATAATTAAGATGATCTTAATGAAATAAAAAATATTGTGCACGGCGGATAAAATTAGTTACTGCATGAAAGAAGAAACAATTGCAACCTTTAGTAACAGTGATGATTGAAATGAGAAAAATATTTCAAGTCTTAACGTTACACAATTTCATTAATTGCAAGAATTCATATAAGAGCTACTATTAGTACCACTTTAGATCTATTACTAGCTTCATTTATTAATTATTTAGAACATTCACTAAAGCAATAGCTACCATTGAGCCACCACAAGCGTCCATAAACGTCCGTGTTGCAATCTTGTCTACTTACCAATGGAATGCAAGGAACTTTGCATTTGCAAAACAAAAATCAATACATAGCAATACCAGATTGTGCGGATGCAAAAAGAACAACAAAAATCCTAAACCCTACTTCGTTTCACAAATGCATGCACAATTTCAATGTAGACACTAAGCACATGTGAGGCGCACCAAGGGTTGAATTAACAAACAATTCAAGCGCCATGACCAAGTGCAACCAAAATGACAATTCAACAGCAAAGAAGGGTTGGAGGCATATTTGCAATCAAGGGATTTGCATGCACGGTTGGTCTTGCAATCAGCCTCGTAAGTAGAAGCGCGCTAATGTCACCTGAAGAACTCCCAATCAGCACTTTACTATGCTTCTATGGAACATACACTTCAAGCTATCCAATAATGAATACAAGAAGATTGCGGTACAAATTGGAGTATGTATGATCCACAAAAGAAAACACGACTTTGAAGCAAATTTTTTTGATTTAAAAAAATCCTTGAGCAACACTTTTTCTCAATCAAGCTACGAGGAAGAGAAATACTAGGACAGGCCATCGAAAACATACATTCTCTAACTATCTAGGCCCACATTCGACCTAAGCACTTCCATCAGATGTGACACCCCAATCTTAGCAATCCAATCCTATATAACGTGGCCTTCACGTTCACTATTTGCGAACATCAGGTGTGAACATCATCATTAATACACAACTCAAACACTTTTGTCCTCATTTGTATTTCTACCATGTTGTTTTCGTTCCTCAAAATTAAGGCCATCTTATATCTCACAAAATTTGATCTTCTATTAGCCGATGCTTCATAAGCCCAAGTGTGCACATACCTTAACCCCTAAAGTCCCATTGTCCTCTCAGGGGATAAAATGAATTTCGGGCAAATTCCTATGACCTCAATTTTTGGTAATACTTTTTGAAATTTTTTCATAAGATAGAAAAATTGATTAGCTTTATGGGAATATAATTTTTATTTCAATTGGTGCCTAGGAGCGAAAGTTATACCACAAAAAGCCTAGAACTGAACTCGGCGGGTAGCACAAAATAAATTGCAAAAATTCAAAATATATATATTTTTTAAATTCTAAAATATTATATTTTTGTCTACATATGAAACTTTGATTCATTCCATTTGGACTAGTTATAAGAAAGTTATGGACAATCTTGTTTTTTGGGCAATCTAAGCATGTTCTTGTAAAAAAACTTTTTGACCAACTTTGAATGCTAATATCTTCCAATCCGTACGGTCAAATTTGATGAAATTTTTACCACATAATCTTAGACAAGTGAAGTATAAGATACTATGGTTACATTCTAAAAAAATGTTTTTTCCTGCTTCCTTGGGTGAATGTAGCAGAATTGGCAGTTTTGAGTGGTTTTTGACAGAAAAATGGCCATGGGACTTTAGGAGCTAAAGGAAGTTCGTGTTATGAAAAATAACATGGCTCTCCATATCCAATCCAGGATTGTCATCTTTATAAAAATTGGCTCCATTACAATTATGAACTTGTTGGTTCGGGGATCAAAAAGTAAAATATACCAGCCTATGACAGGCAAAATGATTGGTTTTCCCTATTGGCATTGTTAAAAATTTTAAAATTTTCATAAAGACAAATGTAAGAAATGAAAAGAAAAATTGAAATTTTATTTTTTTAACAAAGTATGAATTTGTTTATAAATTTTTGAAGCGTACTATCCAATTGGCCCTTGAAAAGTTTCTAGACTACTCCAAAATCCAACAAAAGTGTATCCAAAATTGTCATTTTAGTAACCTAAAGCAATCGCAATATATTCTACTATAGCAACAACATGAAGGCCTAAAACAATCACTTCCTCTTATAAACTTATGTACACTCAAAAGGTAGAAGTTCCTATTGCATTCACTAATCACCCCATTAGCATCTTCCAAGACATTGATTGTCGTCATTAATTCAATCTAATATAGCCCAAATCCCATTATTAAAAAAAAATTGTCAAGGGTTGATGCAAGCCTAAACTAGTCATCAACCCTTGACAAATTTTGACAAAGGGCATCAACCTTAGTCAAGGGCATCAACCCTAGTCAAGGGCATCAACCCTAGTCATTGTGGAAATCGTCCTTTTGGGTACAATGTAAATCATTTTTATATTTTTATGTTTTTAAAATAAATAAAATAGAATTTCATTGCAAAGGGAAAAGATACAAACCACCAGCCACAAGTGGCTTGGCGGGAACCAATAAGACATGGACATGACTGACAGATTGAACAGACCTGACAAACGAAACAATATGGAAGAAACCAGTCCAAGGCGCAGCTTAGTGAGAGGCCTCGTTGCGTCATGACGCAAATCATTTGCTTTAAAAAATACGATGAACACTCATTAGAAGTCAAACTCCTTTTTTACACAAAATTTTGAGGATAAACATGTACACTTTTGTGTTACATAAAAGAATTCCTTGTCATCCATTGAACAATAAATGTACGTGGCGTTGTTCAAGGGTTAATGGGTTATTCCCTAGGTGCCTAATGGATCTTCACCTCGAGAATTAACCCTTTACATACTAAGAATTCATGATTTTAAGTTGCAGACTTTGATTGATCATATTGTAGAAAAAATAATCTAAATGAATTTTTTTATTATATCATTAGCTTGAGTAAAGAACATTGCATGCATAAGTTTAAATAAATAATTATTAAAATAAATAAAAATCCCCAAATAAACTCTTCCAAATTGCTTAAAAAAATATGAGGCAATTCAGGCTTCTTAGTCATTAAAGGGTTAATGGATACAGGGTCCGGAATGGGTTGTTCTACCTTACCGGTCATGAAGGTCTGATTCAGCACTTGAGCACCAAAATGGATTTTCCACGTCAGATTCTAGGGGTCCACGTCACCTTTCACCATTCACAAGGTGACATGTGACGCCGTTTATTTACAAAAATGACTTAATTTATGCCGAATGTGACCTTCACGTAGGGTATTGTATTCCGCAGGGAGCCTTCCCATCGTGCGGACATGCGTTTTCGACGAGTTAGTGCCGAGGCCCGCCCGCCGCAATGCCAGATTCGCCGTCTCGCTGCCATTTTCAAGACACGAATTCTTCATTTTAGTTGTCGACCCGCCTTTGATCTACAACGCTAATCTTCGTCGAACCTTTGCACGTGCAGAGGAAACATTTGCCTTGGATTTTGGAGCATCCGATTTCCATTGCTCACATGCATGAAAGCGTCTTCCTGCATTGATCAACAATTCTTGCACTTGGGTTGCACGCGCCAGCGGAATGCCGAGGTAGACAACGTGTGAATTGCCCTTTAGGATAGAGCTCTGGACCTGTTTATGAAAGCGTTTTGGGTCGGTTGAGTTTAGGGTTGTGAGGAAGTGGCGCCTGGCTTGTGAATTTGAGGATTTGGGTACATTGCAGTGGTTCCTCGTTCTGTAAGATGGGATTTTCGTCTTCTGAGGGGGTAATTTGAAAGCGAGTGATCCTGGGATTTGTAAACCCTTGCTCTCTTGAATGACACACTTGCCACATTATGTTGGAAACATTCTAACTACATCATAGCGGAAATTTGGGACCCTATGTGGTGAGGGAAAATTAGGTTTGAGTGTACCCTGATTTATGGTCATAGTTGGATTTCTGGACTCTATGGTGCGCGGATTGTACACTAATGAATTAGCATTTTCAGAGTGACTCTGAACCCTAAACGACCTCGTTCTTCGTATGCAGGTCCAAGAGGAAGGAGATGGCACCCGCAGGACCATCTTCGTCAGAACCATCGACGCCGAAACGAGCACGGAAGTCGAAAAGTGAGACACCAGTGGAGAAGCGAATGGCACGATTCTTGAAGAGCCCCTCGATAGCCATCAGGGAGCGCATACAACGAGCTTACCAACACCGGCTTTACCTTATTGAGAAAAAGATGATGGGTGAGACTGGATGCGAATTTTTTGTCCTCGGTGCAACTGGAAATGTTTACTCCGTGAAATTGGAAAAGAGGCCTTCCTGTACTTGTCCAGATGCTGCGAAGGGGCATACGTGCAAGCATTTATTGTTTGTGATGTTGCGTGTGCTCAAGCTGCCGGAGTCAGACCCTAGAGTTTGGCAAAAAGCATTGCTGACGAGTGAGCTGGAAGACTTGCTCAACATCTCTGCTACCAATGAAGGTGTTCTTGCCAGTCAACTTGTCCGGCAGCGATTCCATGAAATGACAGGTTCGTCAATTTGCAGTGGAGCAACGTGATATAAGTTGCGCATGCTTGTAATTTTGTAGAGTAAATATGTGAAGTTTAATTGTGCTTTGCATCAAATTAATTAGAGCCTTATAAACTGGATGTCCTTTATAGTTACCAATTGTTCTGCTTGCGCTTTGAATGATACTCCCTCCTGTCCCATTTTTACCAGTCCCTTTTGTTTTTTTCATTTGTCCCAAATTACTTGTCCCCTTTACTTGAGACCTGATTTTAGGGTTGAAAATGATTTCTTTTGTATTTACTATCAACTAATGAAATGAAGCACAAGAAGTCTAGTTTTATTTCCATCTTACAAATTAAAAAAATTATGAAAATTGAATCGCTTTAAGATGCTCATCATCAAGTTATTTTTTTCTGTCGCTCAAGTTATGGACCCACCACGTTTCCATTGCGTATAACATATGTGCTATATGATAGAAGATAAGCAGCATGATCGTCTGAAGTTTTATTTGTATAGCCGAGAACACAGCGACTTATAACCTTTCTCATTATTTTCTGATGCAGGAACCAAACCAGAATCAAATTCTCCACCCAATGAGGCAGAGAAAAGTATTCAGAGAGACCTGGACGGAGACTGTCCCATCTGCTACGAAGTAATGGCGAGTGGCGATGGCAAACCTAAGGAACCGGTTGTTTTCTGCAAGATTTGTGGCAACAACGTGCATCGTGATTGCTTCGAGAAATGGAGCCGCAGCAAACGGAGCACAGGAGGCAAAGTGACTTGTATCTATTGTAGGGCTGACTGGCTTGATGGTATGAGGAAGAATGGTCCGAATGAGAAGATCGATGGTAATGGTTATGTGAACCTTGCTTCGTACTCGGAGTCCCATGCAAATCAGGATGCAAGTTTGGCATCATTGTATCCCAACAGCTGGGAGTGGATAGGTACTCATTCCAGGAGACGCTTATGAGCGTGGAGCGGTTCGACTGTAAGACCATGTACATATCGTTTCTTTCCGGGTTTTTTTTTTTTTTTTTCTAAAACAGGAATTGTATATAAGGCAACCCGGCGTTTTGTAGGATATGGAAGGTGTCGAAGTCTTATCTGACGTATTCAGGACCCTAGTGTATTTATGAGAATCAAATGTCAATGAAATCAATCCCTGGGGGACCTGTTTTTGTAATTTGTTTATTAGAACCTTAGCGGGATGGCTTGCAAAGTCTAACAGTCATTCTTGCCTTAACCCTATAAGCTCTGCTCGTAAGGGTTTTGATATATGAGATCCTTGAATTGCGTGCTGAAGTTGGGATGGGGGTCTTCAAAGGATCGGACCTCGACGAAATAACGTTATGGGGACGAAAACTTTTTCTTCTGGTTCCTCTACAATACAAACTACTGTTGCTTCTTTTCTTTGTGTGTTACTCCGTATTATTTATTGGAGTTCAAAGAAGCGGACCTCTATATGTTGTCCTCTCCTGGCAATTGATCAGCTATTTGGGTCTGGTGACTGGTGGTGATTAGCGTACCCTATTGACTTCAGATCATTGATTAGCGTACTCTGGTGATTGTGATGATGTCCTTCAACTATCATACAAAAACCTGTGAGTATTGTTTTCTTGAATCAGATCACACTACCAAAGAAGAGTGTTGTTTTTGACACTGAAGTGGGAAAAGAAACTGTCAAAAACAACACCCTTTTGGTAGGGAGAAGAGAGCAACACCATGTCCTGTCAGTGACATCTAATAGTCTGCGCAACACCTTCGTTGCCAACTGGAATAGGAATAGGAAGTCATGGAATTGACACGGTTAATAACGAAGTTAGTGGAATCAGCATTCTTGCCGTTCTTAGTTTTAATTCTTGCCATAATCTCAAACGGTAGAATATGTTCGAAAGTTTGAAATGTACACCGAACACATAGGAGCACAAATAGGATGAATTTTGAATTGTGGCACAAATAGGGCCTCCTACCTTAATTGTAGTTGGTAGGGACTACATTCTTGGACTATTGACTGTTGTTTGTGTAAAAAATATTTCAATCATTCAGCTGTATAAAATTACAAATATCTTTGGATATGATCTACTACAAAAAAATTGTGATCATCAAACAATGCATTTGAAGATCATAATGTTTGTTCAAAGCACATACGAATTGTGGATAATGAAATTATTAGATTGAGTGAGTAATAGATGTGACTAAAAAATTTAAGAAAAGTAATTATAAATGGATTCAGCAATGTAAGTATAACATCTAACCTTAACATTATTCATTATTTAGATTTACTCCTTTTTTCATTGTATCAATGTAATTATATCTAATTTAAATGAATAAAGATAAGTCTATTACAATTATGCAAAGGAATGATATAATCAAACATTGTGTATCTTAAATGGATGTTGGAGAGCTAGCATAAATTCTATCCAACATATCTTTATAAAAACTCATAGAGTAAAAGTACATAATATTTCAAGTAAAAGTACACAGATAAACTAAAATATATCATCTAAATGCAAGTTGATAAAAACCAAAAGTATTATCTAATTTTATAATCAAGATTTATCCAAATTATTTCAAAGTAAGGCATTTTAATCACATGTGGATTCTTAATCATAAATTTGCATGAGAAAATTCAACACAATTTACTTTTAAAGTTTATTGTTCTTGTGAATTTTTTTTGTAGGAACTAAATAAGCTTTTGTATTGTTTTGCAACCTATTGCTATTTTGCTATTTCATCTGCTGTAGAATACTTGCAATTTATAAGGTAGGAGGCTCAAACTCCGACAAGGCATTTTGAACCGAATATGTCACAGAGGTACATTTTGCTTTCTTCAATTTATTAAAATGTACAAACAATGTACATTCTAGGAGGTGGTCCCTTTTAGAGCCCTATGGCATTTCAACTTCAAAATTCATAACTAATTCCACAAAGCTCCAAAAAATATGAAACAACTTGAGTTAGATGCCATTTCCTCTTGTCTTTCAAGGAAAATTAACTGAAAAATATTTCAAGATGTTTTACCTCCCCAAAATTTGTTTTCAACGCTTAGATGGTCACTTTATGGACCTCCTACCTTACTATATGAGATAAATGAATTTTTTGAAGGATATCTTCAAAATCTACTATACAATGGAGTGATATTGTCATTTATGGATGAATGTCTCACTATGTTTGGATGATTATAAATTACTTTATACTGTACTTAAATGCATGATAAATTTCATTTCATCCACCTTACACATATTCCATCCAATCCATACTTCCAGATGTAAATGCCTGATCAATCAGTCCAACAAAGATTGCAACTAAATTACGGTGGAAACACCCAAAACTATCAATATAAGCAATTTAGCATAGTTAGAGGCACCTTTTTCTAAAAATAATTGTTTTTAGTATTAGCAAGTTTAAATCATGAATATTAAAAAAAAAATAGATTTTTCGGATGTGGTATGTAATTTCTATGATTTTTCAACATGCCAATTTCATAACATTATTAATGTGTTCCCTTTTGGCTTCCCCAAAATGAGGAGCCCCCCAACGAATGGCATTCAAGACACTGACAATGTAGGATAGATGCATCAACAAGCAACCAATCCCCTTTGCGGCAATTAAACTAAAGTCTCCCCTCAAATATCTCAAGGGGCATTATCCCTCCACCTAGGGGGAGGCAGGTGAGTTGGTTAAGCAATGTTATGTTCCTAGACCACTGAAACTGTCACATAGGTGGCCCCTGAACCAAAATCTGAAAAAAATTAATAATCAATGAAATAGAGTTAAGTATGTGTCCTTCAAATGCATTAGCAAATTAAAGTTAAAACTTTGAAGGATACATTTATTTAATGAAAGTCTAAGGACACATTTAGAAGTAGTCCAGGGTATTAAGAATGGTAACAGGGATGTTTTTGGGTGTTTCAACTTTACAGTAATTGTAGTTGCAAATTTAGGAAATCCAAAAAAAAAGTCACTCCTAACCTCACATGAATTGCAGGTTTTAGAACAAATGAACAAATGAACAAATTTAAATATTCTACTGTAATTCAGGTCCAACTGTAATTAAGTTTTATTTAGGCGAGATAGAACTCAGTGCCCACTGGGCACATGCGTTGTGCTTCCGACCACCTTCTGCTGAGCCAGTCATTCGCCACGTGGAGGCACCGAAGAGATTTTTGGTCGGTAATCTAATATGTTTACTTAACTTAACTCATAAGTTACTGCAATTTAAAGTTTCAGACTCTTTCTTTGCCGCGCAGCCCTTTCAGTTTCGAGGTTCTCACAGTCATCATCAGTCTACAGTAACAGAGAGATCTGGGGATAAAACAGAAAGGTGATAATAAAGAGAAGGGCGATATTAGACAGAAGGGTGATACTAAAGAGAAGGGTGATACAAAACAAAAGTGACATTAAAGAGGTCTGTCTGTAAGTTTGTAAACCGCTTCAGCCGAGCTTCCAGAGCCATCTGTCCACCGCCGCCTTGCCACCGACTGCTGCCAAGTGCCCGACTCCAAAAGATCTTCCTCGCAAACCACCGGCACCCACACGCCCTTCCCACCAAAAATCCACATAAATTCCTCCTCCCGATCACCCCACTTCAATCCAGTCCGCCCGATTTCTGCAACAGACTCTTTTCTGCAACTGCATCAGTCTCAATTCCTGCAATCACCAACCCCTCTTCCAGTTCCGTTCTGCGTCTCTCTCACACCTCCAATTCTACGTCACTAGTGCTGCTGCTTCTATCGAGATCGAACGATGAATTGGTTGCGCAGAAAGAATTCCGACATTGGGTCGGCGCATCCGCCTCGCTCCACCTCCATGGCGCCCCAGAGAGCAACCTCCGAGACACCCCCCGCCATGCCTGAAATCTTCCGCACATACTCCGCAACCACTCCTCGCCACCGCTATAACAACAACGGCGAGAAATACGACGACGCCCACGAGCAGCATCTCTTTCGAACGGCGTCCAACGTTTACGATTTCAATGCCGTCACCACAACTCCCGTGTCGGATGCCAACAACGGTGAAGTGGTAACAGAGTCTTCCGAGGAGACTCTGGTGACCATTGCTGGCGCCCTGGTGCACTTAGTGGACGAGGGCGGCAGTCCGCTCTTAGCCGAAGGCGCATTCTCTGTTGTGAGAATCGAGCAAGAAGGGAATGGGATTGTAGCGTTTGTGAGAGTCGGGGAGGATTTGAGGTGGCCGTTGACGAAGGATGAGGCGGTGGTGAAGTTGGACAAGACGCACTATTTCTTCACGATTCGCGTGCCGAGAGGAGTGGATCAGATGGCGAAGGAGACTGCGGGGGATAGTGGGAATGAGATGTTGAGCTATGGCGTGACGTTCGCGGTGGCGGGACACGAGCGGGAGCTGCGGGAGTTGGATGGGATTCTGGAGACGTATGCCAACTTCTCGAAGCCGAAGCTTGTTAGGGGAGATCGACAGGAAGTCGTGCCGGAAGCTGTTGTTTCCAGCGAGGGGAAGCAGGTATATTTTACGCCATGTCTGCATAAGCTCTTTCTTCTGTCGAGTTGTAGTGATGTTTCGACTAACACACGCAACGCTCTTCGCTGAATTCTTAAGTCTTTAAGCAGTTTTCGTAGGTTTTAGGGTACTTTCTTCAGTCCGGGTTTTTTATTTATGCTTCAACCAACTCATGCAATGCTCTTCGCTGATTGTGGTGATATAAAATTTGGCTTCATCTGAATTCTAGTTTTCCATAACACGATCGATTGAATTGCTCTGTTTGTAACCATGAATTCTTACCTCGTAGTCAACCATCATGTGTTTTGATGGTTGCAGGTGACGGAGGGCAATCAAGCCGAGTTTTGGAGAACCATGGCGCCGAACGTGGACGAGTACAACAGCAGACTGGCGAAGAGCATGGCCAAGGGCACGGGGAATTTGATCAAGGGCATCTTCATGGTCCGAGACTCCACGGTGACGCGCCTGGAGAATGGCAGCGTTTACGTGAAGGGACGGGTGAAACCCAACTCCAAACCGAGCACCATCAGTCCGCAAACTTTACGCAACCTTAAGAGGTACGTAACCCTTTCTACTCTTCAACCCCTAAAACCTAAACCCTAAACCCACAAAGCCCACAGGAGGCCTCACTTGAGTTCTATTACATTGATTGATCCTTTCCAAAAACTGATCCTCCACAATACTCATTAAACTAACCCGTTCAAAACGCAATGTGTGGTCTTGGAATTTCAATTTCATAACTTGCTATCAACATCAAAAATGAATATTTGGTTGTCATACAGAGTATAGTATCTTTGCTTTCTGTAGTTGCAGATATGAAGGGATCGACAGGAATAGAATGACACACATTGTTGATGCGGTGATCGACAATTGGTTACTAAGGTAGTAGACGTAACCAAGTTTTGACGATGTGAGATATGGGGATTGTGTTGTAACAGGGTGCAGAACATGTCCATCGCTACGGAGCAAGTGGCGAAGAATGTGCTGGAGGGCGTGGTGAAGACCGTGGGATTCTTCTCGGGCGCCATGATGAAGTCCAAGCCCGGCAAGAAGTTCTTCAAGCTGCTGCCTGGCGAAGTAGCCCTCGTTTCCATGGATGCTTTCGGTACGTTCATTCTCCAGTTTGATCTCATTGAATCAATCAAATCTCCATTTCCATTCAAAGATGAGTGTTCATCGACCAGTCTAGCCAAGTGGTGCTTGCAAACTGCTAATTGAAGGCCAACGAAATGCATTGGAAGACAAGAGTTCTTATTGATGAGTGTAGGATATGGGAACAGGTTCCTGACGGGATTTGTAACCTTACTTTTTGATGCTCAAGCTTGCACACAACCATTCTCTTGTTTTTCCTGTTACTGATAATTTGACCTATTTTCTGAGTGCAGCGAAGGTGTTCGATGCGGTTGAGAAGGCGGGGACTGATGTGATGCAGTCCACGAAAATGTACACGCAGGACGTTGTCAGTCACAGGTTTGTGCCATTTCGTGATTTCAACAAGTTTCAGGTTCTGATTTGTCAATCAATAAATCGTAACTTGTAACCTTTTTGTAATTCATTAGCTGTAATGTAAAGAGGACTATTCGATGTCCTTTAAGAAACCATTATTTAACTAAGTGTCTAAACTTGTTAGGATACATAGTAAATGTTCGAGTAGAAAGGGTTGGGAATAGTTTCCTTGCCAAATTTGTTGCTACCATACAAGCATACATAGCATTATTAACCTGTCCAAAAAGCGCTATAGAAATTTATGATCAGAAGTACAAAAATATTTGCGCTAGTCAAAATTTCACATTAAACCAAAAGATAAATCTGGTCGAATTGCAGACCTCTATTGATTAAACAAAATGCATGCAATGCTGAAAACTCACGTGCAAATCAAATGATGATTACACTAGGAGCTCGCATTCGCAAGTTTGAACTGTAGAGACACACCCATTGCATTTTCTTATTAATAATGTTTTGAGTGGTATGATGCAGGTACGGTGATGATGCAGGGCAAGTAACCGGGACCACTTTGGCCACTGCGGGGCATGTGTTTGCAACGGCGTGGACCGTGTCCAAGGTCCGTCGCGCCTTGAATCCATCCAAGTTCCGGCCTTCCAAAACAGGCTTGCTCAAAGCGGCCGCCAAGGCAGCTGTTGGTGGTCGATCGAAATGATTCAAGTTATCTCCATCCGATGGTTAGAGTTTTAGAGGTATCTATTCTTGTGCAATAAGTCACACATATCATGCTAACGTAGTTGGTCAGGTACGGTAAGGTAGAGGATGCTATCTCCAAGTGGGAGTAAAACTTTGGGGAGTTGTATAAAGTTGTGGAGACATCTTTGGATTCAAGAGCCCACGACATTGAATCATATTTTCATCACTTCGTAAGAATTTCTTTTGCAATTGCTTACGTGAGACGCTGTAGGTCACTGTGACAGTGAACAACCCCACTTGCACCTAGAGTCGCCCCCAGTCCAATTGCCACTTGCAGTGCAGCATCCAATTTTGACGTGTTGCCTTCAAACATTGTACACGGGTTAGCAATCTAATAACCCCCTGCGGGGTTGAAATTTTTTGAAAGGGTTGAAAAAATCATGATTTGATGAATTCAATAAATTCCACCGAAAATCCACCATGTAGGTTTATCATGGCAAAACGTTCATTCCTCACTCCACAATGTCAAAGTATGGTTTTGCAGTACCATTGACAACTTAGGGAATGAAGAGAGCAACACGAGAATCTTCGTCAAATGAGAACTACCGGTAGTAATCTCCAAAAAAATTAGTTGAAAAATGTTGCGAGATGCGCAACTACTCTGTATACCCGGTTCGGCGGTTAGAAGAATTTGTAGTTTCCTTGTTGATAATCGTAGCAACCATAGTGACAGGAAAGATAAAATCGCCTGGATGCATGCAAACGTAAAGACCCACACAGAAGACTACAATACAATTTTGAGAAATCAAATAGACAAGAAATACCCCAACTTCTTTTCTTTCCATTTATTTTTCCACCTCTCATTATTCAACAAATCGCAATCACTGGCGATGGATGCCAAGTAACAAACCCTGCTTCAAAACCCGTTGACACAGGCTACGAAATTCTGAGACTCCAGGTCTACAACCACGACTCGCGATAGAAAACCAAACCAATATCTTATCTGGAGCAAACCAATTTTTTCTCCTTTTTTCCCTCTTTCAAGTATATACACTCTCACACTACTAAACTGCAACACAAACCTAAATCTCACAGGAGACTCAAAAAGACATATTCTGAACTGTTTCTTTGGCGGGAGGTCCCTAACTGGGCAGCAGGGTTACCCTCCCATGAATTGCTAATTTTCTTGACTATGTCTTAAACTCCTAATATCTCGCACAAACTAAAGACATCGCCTTGTCAAAATGTATCACCTTCGGCAAGGATGCGTACGCAAGCACGAAGGTGTATAGTACAATACAAGAAACAGGTGTCGTTAAAAATTGTCGAACCAGTAAGTCTTCAAAAAGGATGTCGACATAAAAAATTTAAGGACGTCGAAATGAAACTCGGAACTCTCAAGCACCATCACCAGGTCCTTTCGCCATTTCTTCTTGAAGACTTGATACTGGCTTCCGAAACAAAGAAGCAAGCCCCGCATGTCGAGGCCCTTGAGATTTTTTTGCTTTCAGGCTCGGAAGATGCCAGTCGTTGTTGTCAATGGAGTTCGACATCATACCAACACCCTGAACAGTGGCAAGCCTGTTTCCAATTCTCGATTTCTTCACAACTAGATTCTCCTCTGGCTTCTCCTCAGGCTTCTGAAGCTCCGGAACCATGTGCGAGATTTTCACACTCGCATCGGCCACAGGAGAAACATCGGATACTTCACTGCCACTGTCACTGTTTCCGTCAATGCTGTTCTCCCATTTCGTCTTCCGCTTGTAAGAAGCCAGCCACTTCGCTCTCATGTACTCCAGTTTCCGCCATGGTGGCAAGTGGATGCCACGTTTCTTCAACGACAACTTCACCGCTTCCGACATGATGTCCACAATCCTACGAATCTGATCCGCCCTCCCTACGAAAACGGAGGGCAAGGCTTGCACGAGAGCACCGTAGTGGGCAGTTGGACGCGCAACTTCGAACTGCGCTCTGAAATCAACATCAATTACAATCCGCTCGCATCGTCCAGATGAATCCTCGAATACCACATCACTATACTCATAGGCACCAGCAGGGAAACGTCCCGAGTGATCCCATCTGGACTTGCAGAGGCCAACATTGAAACCAGCACGACGAAGATGGCAAAGGACATGACGTTGAAGAGAGCTAGAATCACCATCACCCACATCCACTGCACTGGTCACTTCACCTAATACGATTTTCTCTGATATGCTGACATTGCTGTGTAGAATGGCGGCAAGCTCATCTCGGAGAGACGACTTGGACTCTTCTTCCCCAGAAGCGTCGTCAAACCGTGACCGTCCACGCTTCCTGTCGTTTGTTCCGTCCTCGAGAAACTCGTCCACCATAGCCGCTAAGCGCACGGAGCTAGGCTCACTCTCCTGCTCACGCTGACTGCTCACATTCTCGCTTTTCTCCACATCATCACATCCTTCGCAGAGAAGCTTCGTCCTTAACTTCATTGCCAGATTCGACCTGGTGCCTAGCGCCTGAAGATCCGTAGGGCGACGTCCCTTCTTCGCAGGGGAGAACCGCACCTGCGACAGCAATGCACCTAAACCGCGCTCTTCCTTGACTCTCGCCATCGCCTTCGAGCAGGTGCCCCTTTGCTTCATTGTCACAATGCCCGGCATCTTCGCTACAAACCGACGAACTCACCAACACCTCCAACCGAGACCCTCACTGACCAATCGCAAAGTTCGCCATTTCAGACAAACAAAACCCTAAAACCCTAAAAACTCAAAATTTCTCAAACAAATTCACGCAAACTAAGAAACACACATTCAAACAGGAAAACTCAAACACCCCAATACACAGACACAAAAGTAGCCGTTCCTCTCAAGGAAGCAACAAGACCAACAACCCAAACACTCAAAAAAACACCTAAGTCTCGCGAAATCTCATGAGATCTCATGAAATCTTAAGCAAACTTGCACAATCTCTCAGACGAATCACAAATACTAAGCAACAGACACGAACACGAACACGGAAACGGCCGATGTAGCCGTTCTTCACCACAACAGCACCGGAACGAAAACTCCGTCCGAAGGAACAACCGACGGATGGAAAAAACGAAGAAACCCACTACCCTCACCTCACCTCTCAAGGGATCATGACCATGGAGTGCGAATTATATAGCGTAACCTCGCAACGGCTCCCATTTGCGGCTTAAGAAAGCCAACGACGTTAAGGGACGTTCAGCTGAAGCCCAGTGGATGATCTGTGTGAGTGAGAAGGCGCAACGAAGGTGGGGGATGCGGCGACTGGGGACGGAAAGGGATCCAAAAGCGACGGATTGGATGGGATTTGGACATGTGGTGACGATCTTGCACGACTTGCCCGCGCTTCTCGTCGAGCTTCGTTCGTCGTGGGGATGACAAGGCATTTGGATAATACGGTGAGTCAGCTGGGATCCTGGCTTCGGGAAGAAGGTTCCGAGCTTCGTCGGGAAGGTACCTGGCTTCCTGGTGAAGGTTCCTAGCTTCGTGAGGCAGGTGCCTCGCTTCTTTGCGAAGGCTTCAGTTCGTCCTTGTGGGTTATTGGGAATGGACGATATTGGCGGGCGACGGAATGGAATGTCAGTGGCAGTACAGTAGTGTTGGTGGCGACCAATTGCCACTTGAGACTGTTGGGAGTGGACGCCGCGTATGCCTGGCTTCGCTTAGGATACCGCGTTTATTTGGGGGAGTGGAACAAGTGACAATCTACAAGTGTTGCAACTGATTCGCCCAAGGAACACCAGTGGGATTCTTCCAGCAGGTGGAGGCCAAGTCTTGGGTGGAGGGCTAGGAGATGGAGTGGCCTATTGTACACATAGGATTGAGGGAAATTGCACCACTTGAAGCTCCAGGTTCAGCTGCATCCTTCGGGGTGTTTCACACTTGGTGTTGTCACCAGCAATTTCTTCTTCATTTATTTTTAGGCAGCGCAGAAAGTGATCATCTCTAGAAGGATGCAGTTATTTACATCCATGGAAATGGATGAAACTTACAATCTATGGATGCAATTTCATTTATTCATCCAAAATGATGTACATTCATCCAAATTTGAGCATTACCATACCAAGATTTGGTAGCAAATCAATGATTTCGTCCACCGAAAAGCAAGAATATTTCGCCAAATATTTCCTGAGAAAAAAAAATAATTGCTTTTGAGCGAAATTTTGCTCAAAAAAAACATTGGCTGTCACACCTTCTCATAGAATGAAACTTCTGTGAAGAATGAAAAGAGGAGGAGCCATTCACCATGAAGTAGGTGTGATCGACACCCCTTTTGTGTCGATTGGAGAATGAGAATGGATCAATGCAATAATTTTTTCTAAATGAGAAGGATCAATAGTGAGGATATAATCCGAATGAGAAGGATCAATGGCGATTTGCAGTACGACTGTGGTGAGCATCCAAATGAAAAGGATTTTTCATGGATATCGGATGATGACTTTTTGTATGTCAATGCTAAGAACGTGACTAGGGTGAAAATAGCATGCGGAGGGTGAAAGCAGCACGCAAAAGGTGAAAGCTAGATGAATACTTCGCGTAAGAAATGTTCTTCACACCCATTCTTCACCTCTAAAGGTGAATTGCCAGGGTCAATCTTCAAAGAATGGACCCTCTAGAAACCTCACAAGCCAACACCATAGAGTGCCATGTCTCCATTCTCTGAAAATTGAGAATGGGGAGAAAAAGATGTGACACCCCTACTACATCCCAAGTCCCAATTCTTGAAACCTTGATTGTAGACCAAAGTCTTGGAACTTTCCTTGGGTTGTAGAAGGTGAATAAAAAATATTAGATGAGTAGGACTTGGGCCTTGATAGTGTGAAGGCTAAAGTCCCAAGTCCTATACCTACACCTTCACTAACTACTTAATTCACTCCAATTTTTGAAATTGTCCTATCTCACCACAATTAGCAATGGATCCAAGAAGAGGACATAATCTTGTTACTCTTATTCTCTCTATGGCAATGAAATATGTCATTGTTGGCACTTTGGCATTGCAAAAGCTTGCAATTTACCAACAAAATGTAAAAATGATGATGATGGCCCCTTTTATTATTGAAAGTGGAAGGCTTCGTTCACTAAGGACAATTTGGCAATTTTTGAGGGCTCGGTGGATTTTTGGAGCATTGTCTTTTTGGATCGTATACGGAGACTATGCTTAGAAAACAAATGAGTAAATCTACTTTTGATTACTTGTGCACTCTTCTAAGACATGTTTTAAAGAAGAGATACACACATTTGACAAAAAACATTTCTTCGAAAGACTACAGTTGCTATAACTCTTTCTTGTTTGGATTTTGGTAATTCTTTGACAATGATTGTTGATTTATATTGGATAGGAGTGAATTCAACTTCAATAATTGTTAGAAAATGTTCTGAGGCTTTTAAAAAGAAATTGAGGCCATTATTTTTTTTCAAAACTAACACTAGGTCAAATTGAGCAAACATTATAAGAAATATGAGCCCTTGGGAGGGCTGTGAGTTCCCTGACAACAGGGAACGCTAGCCAAAAGAACGAAAAAAAAACAATTTTTTTAGAGGAGGCTAGCAAACTGCAAGGCTTGATCTGCGCGAGAAGCTTAATATTATTATTTAGAAAATATCTAAAAAATATCTAAAAAATTATTATTATTAAAATTAATACGGAATTTCAAAATTCCCAAATTTGATGTGGCCGAAATTTTCCTCGCCAACCTGAATTATTATTATTTTTTAATTTTTTAATTTTTTAATTTTTTAATTTTTTTAATTTTTTTAATTTTTTTTAATTTTTTTTATTGTGGTCATTAATCATCATTGATGATGAATAGAGACCATTGTCCCTCAAAAGGGTTGTGAGTTCCATTGCGGGGAACTCACAACCCCTTTGTCAAAGGGAAGGAGCCCCCCAAGGGCTGAATTTTTTTCTAATGTTGCTACTCAGGAAATTTGAAGCTTTATATGGTATTTTTTTTATATTAAGAGCTATTAATAAGAGCCATATTCCTATCATGATACTTCCTATTGATCTGACATCATATTATTCTCACCATGAGGGCTATTATTCAACCTTTCTTCAAGGAGTTGTAGATGCAAAATGCAAGTCTTGGGATTACGAAGTTGGATTCACAGTTATGCATTATTTCAAAAATCCACGATAGGGAAGAAAACTATGAAGGGTGCATTCTTGCCTTATAAATTTATTGGTGACAATGTTTATTCTATGAGGCCTTGGTTTTGGTCAAAATTCATGGATTGGGGGAAAAAAAGGCTTGTCCTAGGAAAAAGTTAGCTGGAATTCCATTTCAATCAAGCACTCAAATGACAGTTTAGAGAGATTTGGAGATTTTAAAAGGTAGATGGTGCATTTTGTTGAAGAGAATTGATGTATTGTTACAATATGTGCTAAACATTGTTAGAGCAAGTATATGTTTATATAATCTGTGTATTATTATGGAAAATAACACTAGAAGAAACCCGTTTTTTTTAATGTCGAAGCAAAAACATGCAATGTCCAAAGCCAAACATACTATGTCCGTGGAGACATCAAAATGTTTGAGATGTAGGGCACAATTTCGGAGAGATTTTTGTAGATGTTTTAGATGACGCTGACAAATTACATTGAAAACAAGTGGGTGTTATCATAGATGCCAAGATTTTTGATGACATGGCTGAGAACATAGTGATGTCCTTAGGGGCGTCTGCAAAAACATTAATTGCCACGTTAGCTTCGTTGACCAATTTTCACTTTGGATAAGTTTAAAAAAATTACTTTGATCTTGGGTAAAAAGGCTGACTAAGGTTAAAAAAAGGGGTACGGGCAGCCATTGGGCAAACTTCCCCCCCCCAAAAGATGATGTGGCTGATGATGTGGCATGCCACGTGGAAATTGACTGACGTGGCATCAAAATATTGCTAACATGGCATGCCACGTCAGCAGAGGGGGCCTGTTTCTAATCATTTTCTACGCTTATTTTGGAGATGTCAACGTAGACGTAGAGACGTTGTCACAGACATTGTATAAGACAGTAAAATGTCTTCTATAATGTTGACTACAAGAGAGTAGTGTCAATTCGGACATTTTTTTGACAAAATTATGTCATTTTGGACTTTTTAGTCAATTAGAAAGTGTCAATTCGGACACTATTTTCTTGTAGTGAGCGTCACTATAGACATCACCACGTGAAATGAGACATAGTCACAAGAATCTCAACGTCTAAGGAGACATCAATGGAGGCGTTTGGACGTTTTGAAAGATGCAATTTCAATGAAGATCTCACACTATTGCATTCCGTTATGAATGATGTGGTACCTTTTGCGTTCTATTTGATTTTGTGGGAGTTTTGGTATTTGGAACCAGCAAAGGACAGTGTCTTTTTCCATGTTCCGATGCTTATGACATAACCAAGAGCCATTTTTTCGACAACATCAATGCACTACAAAAAAATGAGTGTTTTATGACTGCAAAATATGACTGCGTTGAGTCATAAATTCTGAAAATATGACTCCGCCGGAAATCACTGTAGATGACTCGCAATATGACTGCGCCCAGTCATTACCAACGAGTCATATTTTGTACCAGTCATATTTTCAGTCATATGGGTTTGGGGGTATAATTAACCATATTTTGTCATATTTTGCCAACGTGGCGTATAATGTTGACTATCCTTGGAGGCTTGACTTTCTCATGACCTGTCCGAGTAAATAAAAAAAAGCCTATGTAGAATATGACTCTGTTCAGTCATATTTTTGGCTAATGTGGAATATGACTATAGTGAGTCATATTTCGGCTGACGTGGCATATGACTATGGTGAGTCATATTTTTTGTTGATGCGGAATATGACTTTTGTGAGTCATATTTTTTGTTGACATAAGAAGTGACTCTTGTGAGTCATATTTTTGTTGATGTAATGCAGAATATGACTTTTGTGAGTCATATTTTTTGTTGATATAAGAAGTGACTCTTGTGAGTCATATTTTTGTTGATGTGGGAAATGACTCTTGTGAGTCATATTTTTTGTTGATGTCAAAAATGACTCTCATGAGTCATATTCACTACTCATATTTTTTGTTTATTTGATTTATGACTCCTATGAGTCATATTTTTGGCTAATGTAGTAGTTCACATAGAATGTTACTAGTAATATTATGATTAAATGTAGTCATATTTTCAAAAGTATAGAGTTACTTTTTGGCATGACTTTGAGCATTATGTGACTACAGCCAGTCATATTTGGGCCAAGATTTTTTGTGAAATATGACTCAAGCAAATGATATATTTAAAATAAAAAGAGTCACATTTCTTAGATTTGTGTGAGTGGTTTGTAATTAGAATACGTGAGGTTTATAATAGCTTCAATCATAAATTATAGTCACATTTTTCATACATTCTAATTAAATGAACATGATGCATTGCAATTATGCATCAATATGGGTTAGTAGCTAAATAAGAGACTCCATCCAATTAAAAATGAGTACTTATGATTTTTGAGATGCACAAGAGGCAATTATATTAGAGAAATAAACTACAAGAAATAATGTGACTTTTCTCAATGACATTTATTTGTCACTAACACAAAACATATCACAATGACACTTTATAAATGTATCTTTTCACACACTTATAGGACCTATATTCCTTACAAAAATGTGAAGATGTTGCCTCTTTGGTGTTTGCAAGTAGCCTTCAATAACTTCATTCCAGCTTGGTGCCTACATGTACAATCAAGGAGGTTAATTTGTAGTGAATGAACAATATAGTTCAACCTTCAAAGTTTTAAGGCAACACAAAATATGAAGCACAAATTTAAGATAAGAGCCATAACCACTATATCTCTAGAAATCGCAAATAAATAGGAAGAAAGAATAACAATGGTTATAGAGAGAACAAGAAACAATAGTCAGCAAGTGCTAAGAGGTAAGATGCAACAAAAAGCAAGAATGAAGAAGTAACAAGAAGCACAAGTTAAGATACAAGAAATTGCAACAAATAACAAAAAGCAAGAACTAAGATGCAATAAGAAGCATTAGGAAGCATGAATTAATATGCAACAACAAGAAATTAAAAGCAAACAACAAAGAAGCAACAAGAAGAAATAAGAAACAAGAAACAAAAACTAAGAAGTAACAAGAGGACACTAAAAGCAAAGAGCAAGAACTAAGAGGCAAAAAGAGGCAAAAGCTAGTAAGCAACAAGATGCAAGAATTAAAAAGCAAAAACAAACAAGATCTAAAAGGTATTAATAAGAAGCAAAGTCTAAAAAGCAACAAGAAACAAGAGCTAAAAGGTAACAAGAAGCAAAACCTAAGAGGTAACAAGAAACAAGAACTAAGAGGCAACAAGAAACAACAACTAAGAAACAACAAGAAACAACAACTAAGAAACAACAAGAAACAACAACTAAGAAACAACAACAAACAAGAACTAAGAGGCAACAACAAACAACAACTAAGAAACAACAACAAATAAGAACTAAGAGGCAACAACAAACAACAACTAAGAAACAACAACAAACAAGAGCTAAAAGAAGCAAAAATAGCCAAATGGCGGCTAGGGTTTCAAAACCCTAAATCAATGGCGGCTAGGGTTTTAAAACCCTAGTCATGTGACTTGCCTTAGTCATGCACATGACTAGCTCTAGTCATGTGACTTGTTCCAGTCATGCACATGACTTGCTCTAATCATATTGCTTGTTTTAGTCATGTACATGATTGACTCTAGTCATGGAACTTGCTTCAATCATGCAACTGATCAGATATGACTATTAAGCAAATAAGTTATTTTAACAATCAAATTTGATCCAGTGGATATATTGATACTATAACTCTACAAAATGCATGAAGGGGAGCTACAAAGTTTTAAGCACCCTACAATTATGGCAAAAAAAAGACATATAAATAGATGCCATGCGTCTGTCACAATATCTACATCCATGTACAAAGAGTGTGCAAGAGTGAAAATATTTGATAGTCTAGGCACTATTTAAAAGCATCTTTGAAGCAAATAAAAGTTTTATGCTTTTATAATCTATATCCTTGTAAGAACATCCAAACGACCATCTATTCATCTTTTGATTGCATTACAAGCGCGCGTGCTTACAGTAAGCTTCAATCTTCATATGAACAATTTTGTGACTTCTGTAGGGCCTATAGAGACCCTCCATTAATGTGGCTTGTATGACATTGCTGAGAACCTTTTTAAGAAAGAAACAAACTTCAATACATGACATATGTGAGTATTTTTTCTATATCCTTGAGATAAAACATGCACATCCATGTTCTTTGTTGTTGGACTCCAAATCTTAAATTGGATATTTAAGTATTGTTCAATTGGCATTCTAAGCAATGAACAAGTATTTGCTAATAATAAAGTATAAATGGTTCACATCTTAACTAAAATTGATACAAATTTCTAAAGTTAGAGGTTTTGGATGGTTTTGGCCCCGGGAAGATCACTATCAATTTTGAAAAAACTACATGAGTTAAAAAATAGGATTCATTTAATTCAAAGCGGGAAAATTTTATGTAATATGTAGGGCTACTATAGGGTCTATGAAATGCTACATATGCTATTATATATAAATTAGGCTATGTAAAAATATCATGTAGTAGGAATTTTTATTAACAAGTTAGCCTTAATAAATAGAGGCCATGCAAATTTTTCACATTACGATGAGTATAGGCGTAGACAAATAATTTCATGTGGATGATGAATGGACATAGTCAAGAAAATCAACAATGAAGGGGTTCGATTGAAATTGTACCATGGTACTAGTAGCACTTGTATACTGATATATCAAAAAAATTAAGTGTAAATGTAAGACATTAATCAAAAGTGGCAAAACTTGTCACATTGCATAAATAGGGAGGTTTACCTTAGTGGGTTCAACGAACTGAAAATTATACAACACAAGGATAAAATTTATAGTCCATTTTACTCTAAAATTTGAAGTCGTATGTGTTAATCACACTCATATTGAATGAAATATTTATAGGATAATTTCAATACTAGGGATTCTAAAGTGGTCAATGTTATTACCCCCAAAGGCTAAAGGGTATTTAGAAGAGGAAAAAATCCAAAACTGCCAATTTTTTATGCATTGTCCAAAATAAAAAAGTAATCTTTGTTTTTAATTACAACCATCAAAAATTGTATTAAATAATTAAGGCAATGAATTGAAAAAAATTCATCCCATTTGACCATGTGGATTGAAAGATCATAAAGTTTGAAGTAAAATTTTTTTTTTCATTCCTACAAACTAGGGTCAAGGGACTTGGAGCCTTCTTGGGGTCAAATTTTTTGTCTACACAAAAATGAAGATTTTGACTACTTATAAGTATATGATGTTAGATTTACTGAAAAATAATTCAAAAGCAAATATGGAGCCTAGCTTACTCTAAATCAACCTGCAATGCAAGGAGGTTAAGTACATTGGCAATATACAAATTATTTTTTTGAGGATTTCTTGTGCAATGAGGGAATTTTTGGATTTAAAATACAAATGGTAAAAAATTAGAGATAAACATTTGGAATATATGGGAAAAATTTCAAAAACTTTGACTGTACATATTGCAAGATAATAGGGCTTGAGATTAGAAGAAAATGTTTTTCCTCAAAACGACCCCAACATAGCTAACAAAATTTGACTCTTCCTAGAATGTGATGTGAGAACTAAATTTATTTTTTGGAAATTGTATGTCATATTTTATTAGTTACATAAATGCCAAATATCAATAGTTGATGAGAGTTTCTGCAAAAGATGCTCCAAAGATGTCCAAATTCACGAAGCTGACAAAAAAGTTTAGGGCAGGATAAAATTAGATTCCCACTATGGGGGTACAATTTTACATCTTGTGTCAAAATTTTGTGAACATCTAACCAAAATTAACTTCATAGGATAATGTGTGTATGGACAGTTATTACCTCTTTTGAGGTGATAGTGATAGTGTAAAACCATGCACAAATGCCATAGTAGGGTAGTCAAAGAATAATTTTTGTACATGTGGCACATCATAAATTCATAATTGGTTGGAAATGATTTTCATTTCCTTATATTGCATCTCACGTATAACACAAAACACGAGAAGTATTTCAATGGTCATTATTACATTAAAAGACTATTGAGCAATCTACTGCAACTTGCAGCCTAAACGAGAATGACAGCTCCTTGCAAATGAAAGAACCTCAACTCAAATTTAATGCTCAAATCTTCATCGCATTTAGTAATCTCCAATCTTCTGAAGTCTTTTTGAGTCTGGTTGTGGAGAAGTCCGCATAATTGTCACTTATAAAACCTCTCTGCAAACTGAAGGCCAAATCCCATCTTCAAATAAAAGGAAAGCTTTTAATAAAGCAACAAATTCAAAATCGACAGAAAAAGTAGATTGTAGTTAATATCCATATGTGTCTATTGGTTGTTGAGGCAAACCCTTAAATAAAACTTGAATATTTTGGAATTGAATTTCTTTGCTTTGTTCAAGTTCATTGCAACAAGGAGAGCACATTTGCCACAATTAAGTTCAGTGGACTCCGTCGGCCCAACATTTAGAAACCGAAATTCCACAAAACCACAATCAAACTCTAGCCAGTTGTGCCTAATTTTTGATCACAAGCACCAATAGCTAAAAAAAATTCTCTTGAAAGATAAAGAATTGAAAAAAATAATGCATCCATGTCTCTTAGTCATGCATGCTTCAATCCAATTTTTATTTATTCAATTGTTGTATAATTTTTTTAATAAACTATTCACAATAAAAAGAAGTTTTAGCCTCGTCGTAGCTATTTGGAACTGACAGAAATCCAAATTGAAAAAAATTGAAGAAGAAAGATGAAACCTCAATAGAAAAAATTAAGCTAATGAATCTCGTTTATGGGAAGCACTTGTGCTCTTGGATGTATCCATCTGCAATGCCTTCAATCTTCAATGACAATGCCACAATCAATGTCACAATCCTTTCCTGCCCATCATTATCAAATTTTGGAGCAGTAGATAGCAACATGATGGAATTGAATACACTGACTAGGTCGCAAGATTGCAAGATCATATTATTGGAGACCCCATTCATAAGTTTCTTGAAAATTTCTTTGTTTTGGTTGCTTCTGAACTTTATTAAGACTTATGAAATTCAAAAAATCTCCTCAGTGACCTTATTGCACAATCTCCTCAAATCACAAGTGCAAAAATTTCTTGTCTATACACATCATCCTATATATTCACATGGAATCTCTCCAAATTCTCCGAGACACTCAAGCAATTACATCAATTCACTATGAGGCGCAAGGATATACATGTGCGCGTGTCTGTTATTCCATTTGTATTGATGGTTTTTTCTTCAAGTCCAACCGCACGGCACCAAGGGCATTGTTTTCTTTTTGAATTGCACGGTTGCTGATTTTGCAAAAAGGGGGTTATTTGTTTTCTTTTTGAATCGCACGGCCATTGATTTTTCAAAGGAAGGAGGGTTATTATTTTCTTTTCAAATCTTACAGTTGTTGATTTATCAGAGGGGGGATTTCTGGGGCGAAGGGTGGTCTTCCTTCTTTTTACTTCATTTATAGTTTTTTTTATTTGCATTGCATGATAGCGAAGGGTGGTCTTTTTTTTTTAAACTAATTGCATGGTTGCAAATTTTTCACTTGAGGGGGGGGGGTCCAAGGCAGAGTTGCCTGTCTCTTTTCAGGAGATAAGATTCTATCCAAATTTTCAATTGTTTGTTCAATGGACAAGTGGCCTTTAGAAGTTAAAAACTGCCACTTAGTCAATAGCACTTGAATTTAATCGATCATTGTTAGTTTCATGGTGTATACACTATACACATATGTAATAGAGGGAAGGAAAAATTTGTGAAGAAGGATGGAGGCGGGAAAAATTGGGCACTTAAATTTTATTTATAAGATAGTCCCACTTAAAAAACCATAGGAATGAATTTACAAAAACCATAAGGTATTAAAAATATGCCTCTCATAACTTTTCATATAAAAATATGATCATCTTAAATGCAATAATTAAGGTAAATAGCCCCACATCAAATACCCTCTTAACTGAGGTGTATACCTTAATTTACAAAGAGTGATCTCTCTAAATTTTTGGTTGATTGAGGCCAAAACTCTAAACTTTCAAATTCAAGTTGAGAAACTAAAAAATATTATTAGCTTAAATTGTAGGGCATTGCATACAGTCTATTCTAAAATAGTTAAAATCTTTATAATGGAATATTTTTAGCAAAAAATACAAATGGATGAAGTTTTGTCTCTAATTTATTCTTCAAGATTTCATCCAACATACTCTTCTAGCCTATAAGGGTATAAATGAACTCATAAGAGCCGATGGCGATGGTGAAAAGGTTCCTTTTGGAGTCCTTTTTGAAATGTTAATGGAATGTTCTACTCAAAGACTTCAACAATTTCATGAAAATTAGATGTAAAAATTATTCAAAGTTGTCAACAATGAAAAATTCTATTCAATATCGTACTTGCACAACACACCAACCATTAAATCTACTTATGCACAAATTCAACAGGTGATCATGTCTTGTGTTTGTTAAATAGTGAACCCTCTATATAATTAAAAAATTCAAGAATTTATATATTTGAACCACTATATTTGAAGAAAGCCTCTTTCACCAAATGTATATGTCAACCCCCCCAAAAATAAAAAATATAAAACCAAAACATCTTTAACATGTATGCATTTTGAGACCTTTTCCCCCGTCCCTTCCAATACGGCGGTTGAGAATGACCCATCAATTGTCTCCTATTGTTGTTAGCTTTATTTTTCTCTACTTCCCTTGTAAATCTTACAAAAAAATTGATTAATTAATTATAGAAAAAACATGTGCCACCCAAAGATATTTGACGCCAATTGTGTAATGGATACAACATCCAAAAATTAAAAAATTAAAAAAATTAAACACGTATTTAATCAACTCACACTTACATCCAAAGGAACACAAGAAGGCCTTCTTAGATTGCCCACCTTTTGCTTGTGCCGCCTAAAAAGAAAAAAAAATTACTACCAAAAAAATGTGACTACAAAATACACTAACAATAAAATATGACTACAAAATATGACTGAGGCAAAAACACAACTGCCCGCCCAAATTTCCCTTCGGCTGCCCCTTTCAAAAAAATGTCACTACCATAGAGATATGACTACAAAATATGACTCACCCAAAAATATGACTGGCAAATATGACTTGTCGTTCCCCAAACATGTTCCCTATGAAGTACTTTGGCATTCCCAATGGGCATACACTATACGCTCGTGAAGTACAATGGCAAAATATGACTGGCAGTCATATTTGCAGTCATTATTTTTCCCAAGGTCTTGGCCTCCAATAATATGACTGCATGTAGTCGCCAGTCATCCCCAGTCATATTTTTGCAGTCATAAAACACTCATTTTCTTGTAGTGATGTCCACTACTTCTTGATTTAGTATATTCCATACACGACAATGAATAGTACAAACATACATAGTCAGTACTCTTCACTTCTAGTTTCTTAGCACAAGACATCATTTTGGCTGATTTTGGCCAACAAATATGAATGTGGAATGGCACATGCATATGGCAAAGGACAAAAGGTTTGAACAGAGTAGATAGACTACTCTCATTGGATAAGGAATGTGATAAACGTATGGATTTTTGAATACTACTATTCACATACAAGACAAGGCAATTTGTATGTCCATTCGAAAATCATGCCTGCATTTTGTATAAGTGATCTTCAACATGGCATCAACGTGCCAAACACGTCTTAGGTGACAGTGGTGAGCACAATTGCCTTCATGATACCCTCCCCCTTTGATGACTGTTGAAAGTACATTGGTACGTCTTGGTAGACATACATGTAGATCACACATTCTATCTTATTGACATCCGCCCAGACATCTACATGCAGCCCCACTAAAACATATAGGACTGGCAGGCACTAACATTTGTCCTTTGACACAACATTGTTGCCTAGTATGTCTCTGAAGTTGTCAGCATTGCCCCGAGGACGTCAAAGAGGGTCTATCTCTTGCGCTAGAGGTTGCAAGCCAACAAATTCTTTGTCATTTACTCGTTCCATAGCTGAACCACATCTAGGTGAATGCATGAAATACTTGTACTATTTGTTGCGTTTTGTCACACTCTAGTTTTTGATTTTTTTTTGGACATAACTTTTGTGTTTTAGCTCCAAATGACTCAAAATTTATAGGAAAGCTACTCATAACCATTATAAACTTTGACTAATTTTTTGGTAATTTTCAAAAATAGTTTACTATTTTTAAACAGACCCGATAATTTCTCACAATGGATGATTTAGGGGTTTTTTGCACTATTTTTAATCCAAAAAAATGAATTTTGAGCTGAAATTTGGAGAGAATGGTCTTCTAGTAGACTTATAGCTACTGTCCAAAACATTTTTAAAAATACTTATTTTTATGTGGTGTACAAGTCCACAAAGAGAGCTCCTTTTTGCATTTTTTTCCAAAGGTATGAAACATTATTTTGGTGCGTTTTTTGGTCAAAACCCATCACCAAAAAAATTTCTCAAATGGAAAGTTTTTAGATTTTTTTTTTAAAAATCTCCTTTTTTTTACAAATTAAAATGTCAAAAGTGGTATTTTCTTCACTAGAATTTTGGACATAGAATTCACCCTAAAACCGGTGAAGAAAATACTACTTTTGTTATTTTAATTTGTAAAAAATAGGAGATTTTAAAAAAAAAAAATTTAATTGTCCATTTGAGAAAACTTTTTGGTGATGGATTTTGACCAAAAAATGCACCAAAATAATGTTTCATACCTTTGGAAAAAAAATGCAAAAAGGAGCTCTCTTTGTGGACTTGTACACCACATAAAAATAAGTATTTTTAAAATTCCTTTAGACAATAGCTATAATTCTACTAAAAGACCATTCTCTCCGAATTCGTTTTTCTGGATTAAAAAAAGTGCAAAAAATTCCTAAATCATCCATTGTGAGAAATTATCGGGTCTGTTTAGAAATAGTAAATTATTTTTTAAAATTACCAAAAAATTAAGCAAAGTGTATAATGTTTATGAGTAGCTTTCCTATAAATTTTGAGTCATTTGGAGCTAAAACACAAAAATTATGGCCAGAAAAAAAATCAAAAACTAGGGTGTGACAAAACACTTTAAGTGTTTTGTGCATTCACCCATCTGGCATGGCTTCAATTTCTCTAGGGTGAAATAGTGCAATGAACTATATTTGCATTCACTAGAAGAAAACCGCGTCTTCGTAGATCGTCGATTTTGGACATCAGGACGTCCATGACGATGTCACGAGGCGTCACCGTGGATGTCACTTTTTTCGCGTCAAAGTTGACACGTCAAAAACATCCAAAATCTGAAATAACATGGCCTAATGTCATCGTGATTTTAGCAGACATCAGAAATGACATGGGTCAATGGGGTCCTCAAAGGTTGCCATGTGGCTGCCACCTAAGCGCCACGCGTGTACGAGCAACCACGTAAGAATTTTTTTCATCCAATTTTGTCCATGACGTGGCATCTGAGGTGGCACCTAACGTGGCAGCGGGAAAAATGACGTGGCATCCATCAAGGCTGACGTGGCATGCCACGTTAGCATAGTTTTTTGTTGTCTAAGAATTTTAGTATCGTTTTTGGAGACGTCATCTTAGATGTCTAGATGTTTTCTGAGACGTCAACTCTAACATCCACAGATTTTTTGAGATGTTAAATTTAACGTCTAGATGTTTTCTGAGACGTCAGCTCTAACATCCACACATTTTTTTGGGATGTTAAATTTAACATCTACATATCTTGTGACATCAATGTAGACGTCTGCATTTCACTATGAATACCTCTTGCAATGCTTAGGATGATTTAGAGAAACATAATGATGTCATGTTAGACGTAGGTATCCTACATGACATTCATGTGCATTTCACAATGTCTATTATAACATATCATACACAGTACACCATATACCATACATAGTACACCATACATAATATACAATACATAGTATACAATACATCATACAAAATATGCCATACAAAATACACCAAATTTGAAAACTATATCACATGGCTTTACAAGCCACTTCATGTGAGTATATAGAGGGAAGAAGATAGTCTCTTTATACCGGTTGGATGGTAGGAGGGAAGACAAACTATATGGGATATTTAAAATGCGTGAATTAAATTTCTATGGGGCAACACTCAGACGTCTGACAGGACGTCCAGAGGATAAAGTAAGTTGTTTACTTCTATGTCCCTCCAAAGATTATCAAAGATTTTAGAGACATACAAGGAGACAATGTTGCGTTGGAAGATGAAGCTTAGCACTTGTCGGTCCTATATATTTCAGTGGGCCAACACACAGATGTCTGAGAGGACGTCTGCAAGATACAATGGTTTGTCCGCATGTATGTCTCTTGAGGCATACTAGTGTCTGCCAAATAGTGATGGAGGAGGTCTCAAGGCATACCGGTGTCTTTTAAACATTTAGAGGAGGGAGAAGGCACGAGTTCACATTTAGGGATTGATCCTATACATTGCAATTGAAAGATGAAAAATTAATACATGACAACTTATGCACATGACACTATAAGAAAACAATATTTGATTTTATTGCTAGATTTTGCATCTTGATGTCTTGTCTGATGTCTTCAAATGTCTACATAGACATCCAAAATTTTGCATTGCCTAAGACAAGCCATATACATCGAAAATCCGTGATGGAAGTTGATCTTGTTGAAAACATGGTTTTTGATCATGACTTAGACTGTTGGACATGTAAGACGACACCCTCAATTGCTCGTTGAACTTCCAAAGAATGTACTTAAATGCATAAGGTACAAAGTCACATTGAAATGCAAATGTATCCTATCTTAATTGAAGTTGTGTCATTTGAAACGTCCTGAAGTCTCCATAGATGTTTCCATAAATATTTTGCCGTCTCTGACTTCGTCTCCAAATACATCGTCACGTCTTAGGTGACGTCTTGGTAGACATCTCAATGTTTCATACAATGTCTCCACGTCTCCGTAGACATCTTTGAAATAAGCATAGAATACCTACAATGCAGCCCTCATATGCTGCCATGTCAGCATTATTCGATGCCACGTCAGTCAATTTCCACGTGGCATGCCACATCATCTGCCACATCATCATTTATTTTTTCAAAGACTGCCCCATGACTGCCCGGTCCCCTTTTTTTTTACCTTGGGCAATGCTTTATCCAAAATTGCAGTAATTTTTGGAAAATTATCTGCAATGAAAATGGATCAATAAAGCTGACGTGGCTCTCGATGTTTTTGTTGATGATCTTGAGGACATCAGCTCGTCATCAAATATGTCATCAAAAACCTTGACGTTAATGATAACACCAACTTGTTTTCATTCAAATTTGTCATTGTCATGTGAAACATCTCTAAAATTCTACCAAAACCACAATCCGTCTTTCAGACATCTTGATGTTCCCACAGACACCGTATGTTTTGCCTTCAACATTGTAGTTTTGGTTTGACATCAAAAAAGACACGGGTTTCCTCTAGTGATTACTAGTGAGAGAATTCTGAATACTGCAATATCTTGGACAATTGAAAAAATGATGCATACATTGAATGACATAAGCAACTCTACACATGGCAATGATATCAAACGCATGTCACACTCAGCATCAAGCACCACTACCTTTGTTCCTCAATGAATGTCTAAAAGACACTAGTATTCTTCCATAAGACATGGAAGTGGACAACCCACTCTGTCCTCAAGACGTCTCGCTTGACGTCTTGTTAGACGTCTACGTGCTGCCCTCACAAAAATCTAATTCTTGCGTTTTACATATCCCGTATGGTTTGTCTTCCCTCCTACCACCCAACTTGTATAAAGAGCCCGTCTTTTCCCCTCTATATACTCACATCAAGTGGCTTTTAAAGCCATGTGATATAATTGCCAAGTTTGGTATATTTTGTACAGCGTATTATGTATGGTGTATAGTGTACTATATATTGTGTATGGTGTATTGTGTATGACATGTTGTATTGGACATTATGAAATGCATGTGAATGTCATGTAAGAGATATGAGATTGTCCATATTAACATCATGCTAAATAGTGCATTTAATCACATGAATGTCTAACAAGACATCATTTTGTTCTCCTAAATCACACTAAACATTGCCAAGGGTATTTATGATGAAAAGTAGACGTCTACATTGATGTCACAAGATATCTAGACGTCTAAAGGTGACGTCCTAAAATACATCTATAAAAACGTCTAGATGTCTGAGTTGATGTCTTAGAAAATGTGTAGATGTCTAACTTGATGTCTTCAAAGACAATATTAAAATTCTTAGACAACAAAAAACTATGTTGACGTGGCATGCCACGTCATCCTTGTTGGATGCCACGTCATTTTTTTGCCACCACGTCATGGATTGGAATGGATGAAAAAATCCTACGTGGCTGCCCATGTCCGCATGGCGCTTAGGTGGCAGCCACATGGCAACCTTTGAGGACCCCGTTGACCAATGTTTTTTTGGATGTCTGGTCGAAAACACTTGGATGTCAGGCAAGATTTTTGATGTTTTTGGCACGTTTTAGGCGACGCAAAATTTTGGATGTCCACGTTGATGTTTCTTGACATCACACAAGACATCAGCATGCAGAATCCAGGGATAAAAAAAAACACGGGTTTCTTCTAGTGTAATGACTTTGAAATTGAATGGACAAGTGAAAACGACGAGGAAATGCAACAAGCAGATAATAATTTTCTTGAAAATTTACAAAACACAAGTCTATTCCACATAACGGAGACATCATTGAAAAAAATGAAGTTCAACAAAGGAATTCCAGATGTTGAGTATATAGAAATTTTTTTAAATGGAAAGTGGTGACAACAATGAGTGTGAAGAGACCAAAAATGAACGTAAGGGGAAGCTTAAGAACATGTTATAAGAAGCAAAACATGTATATGAATTGTTGGCTAAGAGCTCCTATAATTGACAAAAGGCAAAATTGATTGAAAAATCTAACTTCCGTTTTGAAGGCAGTTTTGATTTAGAGTAGAATAGATAGATACTAGAATTTATTGATTAGATGATCCATTTGGTGGTCTACTCTTTCTAGTAGCTTAATTATTTTCTCCAAATGTTTCATCAAGCATGTGCTATTTTTTGCCATCTTTTCAAAAATATCAATTGCTTTTGGATGCAATACTTGCTTACTTTTTGATGAAGAGCTTGGAGTAGTATGAACATTGAATTGTTTTGCAATGTTGTCTATAGTAGAATTATTTTTCACATCCTTAGGGTCGTCAGGTTGTAGCCAAAACATGCTTCATTACTTGTCTAGCTTGGTGACACCATTGGTCTCTAGCATCAAAAAAATGGCATTCATACCAGTCATTTCTTGAAACGCCGTTTGCTAATTTGTCCTCTTTGTATTGCTTGAATGATACAAGAATTTTTTAATTTTTTTTGGCAAGTGACACTTGACTTGGAAAAATTTGGTACCATTGCTAGCATTTTGGCATGTAGCTTCATCTAAGTATCAATTTTGAGGCAAGAAAAGGACGAAACAATGATAAATTCCTCTAAAATTGAATTGAATGAACAACGTTGTCAAACTCCAATGGATGAAGCAAGTGTACAGTGGAGTTGAATAAATTTCAGTGATTTCCATGTCTCTACCACTATCACAACCTCTTAGAACACAACTTGTCGTATGGCCTTTCATAGTCATCCTATTCTGTTAAAGCTTATCAAATATGCATACCAAAATTCAATTTAAAAGAAAACAAAAAACCTGTTTTGGTAAACCATTTCATTTAGTATTCACGGTTTTACATTAGAATTGATTGAAAAACATTGGTGATGAATTTTTAAATTTGATTACATAGATATGTAGGAAACATCCATACACACATCTTTCCTTGAGTTCAACAAACATCTCCAAAAAGTTTCATAATTCCTTCTATAGAAATTTCAATGTTGGGTTGACAATTCCCAAAATTTGTAAAATAGATCTCTTTATTGTAATTAGACTTCAATAAAGAATAGTCCCAAATACATTAAATTTGAGGTCACTTGCTTCATAAGTAAACCCCTATAGGTCCATGCCACTATATTTTACCAAAAAACACTTCAAAACTTCCTTTCTAGTGCAAAAAGCAAGGATGAAATTTATTAAAAAAAATTTGCATATTCAATTGTAAAATCTTGCACAAGACTTATAGAAAAAAGTGCTGAACAAATTTCATAGACTTTGACCTTGTAGATTTAAGATATTAGTGTTCAAAGTGGAAAAAAAAATTTATCCACCTTATTTTACTAAGTTTTCAATCTTTGAATCCCCTTAACTTAAATTTTTTTGCACTACAAAGTCTTGAGGTTTATGGTAGGAAATTAAGTTGAAAATCTAAGAAAAAAATTTCAATTTTTTTTTAACAATTTCCATTCTTGAAAAAGTTGATAACTGAAAGTAAGTAAAGGATGGAAGGAAAAATTGAATCTATAACAATCCTAAAAAAAATTGTAACATGTCAATCTAAAAAGTGAGATTTTTTTAGCAAATAATCTATTTCATATGGATGTTTTTGTTTTAAAAAATTGTTAAATTTGAGTTCAAAAACTAATTCTATATATTAATTTTTCATAATAATTTGTCCTAATTGCCCACAAAACAAGACTTTTTGTAAATTTCACATCACTTATCAAAATGGAATGAATCAAAGTTTTCTAAATAAAGACTTAAATATATTCTATAAAAAATCAAGCATTTTCATTTTTTTCCTACTAACCAAAGTTGAGTATTTTGAGTTTAGAAAATAGAAGGTCATTATTTTTTTTCTGAGCACCAAATGACGTAAAAATTACATTCTTCAAAAGCTAGTACATTCTCTCAACTACAAAAAAAGTTTAAAAAAATCAAAGTAAAATTTGGCATCATAGGAACCAACCCAAAATTATAAAATAAACATTCCATGACTTTAAACGCCGGCTTCAAAGGTTAACACACGGAGAAAGGAGGTCCTATAGCACCAATGGCCCAATGGCCCAATGCTACAAATCAAGCTAGAGCATGGTTCCCAAAACACATACTCGCACTAGTTTGGTGCCCTTGTAAATATTTAGAACAATGCTTTAGCTTGCTTTGTATCTTAGTAGTTTGTTTAGGACCTTCTACTAGTACAATTTAATTTGTGCAAGAGTTTGAATAGCTCATGACTCGTCACACCAACATAGATGGATGCAGTTAAATTTGTGCAAACCTTTGGATGAGATTTAACCCCTAATTGACTAAAGAGCCCACATTGGAATTTTGAAAACTCAGGTCGCCTCCATTGACTTTATACAGTAGAACCTCCCTAAGTCAAACCTATGTAAGCAAATAAACCTCCGTAAACCAATCATGTCAGACCAGTCTAGGACCGATCAACTTAGAGAGGTTTTACTGTAATTTGAAATTTTGCATAGGATTTTTAGGATGGTTACTAATCATTATGATCTACACAAAATAGCACTTTGTTTTATGCCATTCTCATAGATATTGCAAAATTTATAAGTTTTTTATTTCCATGTCAAAATGAACAGCTAAAAATATATATTAAAAAAAATTAATTAAATTTATTTGATTATATAAATTGACTCTTTCTTGAAAACATTGAACCACTCAATTGAATTACTCAATTGAATCTAATGAAATGAAAGTTACAAGGATTTTTTATTTTGCAAGCAATAAAGGCTGAAAAAACATATAAGTTGTCATGTGGAGTCAATTTCTAAAACTTCTTAAAAAACAAAATAAAAAATATTTATTTTTAACTAGAAGATTCTCACCATTTTGATTGACAAATTTCAATAACTTGCAAACATTATTAGCGATTCATAATTTTCTTTCATCCTATACCACCTTCCACATTATAATTTTTTTAAAGATGAACATGAGAGTTTTATTGAGTAAATTCTTTTTTCATGTATTCTCAATCCATTTTGCAACATATTGACTAAAACGCTCAAGTTATGGGCCACTTGTTCTTTTTTTTAGAAATGATTAAACATTAATAAAAGTTCACCTTTGGGAAGGGCTAGAAAAATATATATTTTGAAGTTTAGACATATCAAACTTGAAATAAATGGAAGGATTTTTTACTATGAAATTTTGGGAGGCTGCACTTGAATAGGTCAACTAAAGGATATTATAGTTAAATTTGTTACAAAATAAATATAAATGAAGATTTTACCCTTGCTTTGGTTACAAGTTATTTAAACTAGTTTTGGGCCTCAAAACACCACAATTAATTAGGCAGTAAATGTAAATTGAATGAAAACATGTGGGAGTTGATGAACCTTGTCCAACAATCATATGACTTGAGATCAACTATAAAAATAATGTACACCACGTTCTACTAATAATTCCTAAAATAGTGAGAACTTCCATACTAGTGCACCTCATAATCTCACAAATTTCCAAAACAAACTCGAAATTTACCATGAGTTAATGTAATTTGTGTGAGGTACAAGTACTGCTTAATTGGGGAGTGCTAGCATGTGAGCATAGAATCTATGAGCCCGTGAGTCTAAGCGTCTATATTATAGACACCTTCTATAATTATAGGTGTCTATGTTATAGGTACCTATGTTATAGATTCTTTCTATGCTATAGTGTAAATATGTTATAAACACCTTCAAATACTTGTAGGTTCAAGGCTCATAGGCTCATGTCTTTGCACTCACACGTTAGCATTGATGCTAACTAATTGAACCTGTTGAATGTGTAAAACCATCTCGAACATTGTTCAAGATATTTTTTGAGTTTTACCAGCTATTTTCCTTTAATTTCCATATTGAACTGTTTTTCCAAGTATAGTTGAATTCCCATAACTCAACAGGTCGCGGATTGCCTGACAACATGAGTTTAGAGAGGGTGTGCGCATTAGAGACGTTCTGCACAGGTAGACTTGGCACCTTGGGTATTGTGGGTTTCTTGTCAGAGGACACTTGTTGAGCTCACTAAATAGTACCGTTTTTCTTTTTTTCTAGGAGTCGGGACTGTGGGGACCGGATGCTTTACAAAGGTTTGTTGAGTCATGGAGGGTATACTTATGGGAGTTCTACTGTACTGAATCCAGTTATTTTCTCTACATGTTTACTCCACATAAAAATGTTGTAGATTTTTTCACCGTTTTTTTCGTTTTTTGGATGATGAGTGTTTTTCCAATCGCAACCAGCTCAGTTGCAGTTTCTCCCAATTCCACCGGCTCACTCTTTGAAGTAAGTTAGCCGCCGGTTCTTCCCCAACCCAACACTGCCTGACTCGGAGTTCTATTCTATTTGGCAGACTGGAATCTTGACAACTGAATTCTGGTTCCACTTGTGCGAGTTCTGGTTCAGTTCTGTTTTGTTTTTGTTTTTGGATTTGTATCTTTTGCTGGAGCTGGCCATGTGCACAACCGACTGCACCATTTTCCACCATCATTTCCACTTCCACCTCGATGTCACTGCTTGCCAGTCCACGCCACTCCTCTGGCGTGGACTGAGGTTTGTTCAGTCAGTCTCCCACTTCAAGGATGGAGCTGAACACCATGCAGTGAGCTCAAGCTTCAAAATATCTCTCCGGGTGTAGGCTTGTAGAGTAGAATCTCTTGAAGGTAATAGGGTTGGGACCTCTCTAAGGTATTAGGGCTGGGACTGGGCTGACTACATTACATTAAAGAGGTTATTACTTTAAAGAGTATTATTATTACTTTAGAGAGGATATCTACTTCGGACAATCTTCCTATAGTCAACTGCTGCGCCTCAACGCATTTCGAGGAGAACTAGCTAGCTCTGGGTTTGAGTGGCATTTCAACATCAGTCGGTTCGGACCTCCACTTAGCTATAATAAACATAACAAAAATTTCACCTTTGGTTTCTTGAGTATCAAAAGAATTAGAAAAAGTAATAAGATTTATATTAACAACATTAGAAATTAATTCTAAATACATAAGTGCTCGGACCATATTCCGACTTGTTATTAATCCAAAAAAACCAATACAAGATAGATAAGCACCTAAATTAAGTCTGTAGTTAAAAAGGGGTAATATGAAAGTATGTAAACTATAAAAACGAGTTAATGTGGATTGATCTACACTAACACTTCCACGTAATAATTCTACTAATGGAGATCCTATAATAGGAATAGCATCAGGTACACCTGTTACAATTTTAACAGCCCAATAACCAATTTGATCCCAAGGTGAAGAATAACTAGTTACACCAAATGAAATTGTTAATACTGCTAAAATAACACCAGTAACCCAAGTTAATTCACGAAGTTTTTAAAAATCTCTTATTAAATAAACACAAAATATATGTAAAATCATCATTAAAACCATCATAGTCGCCGACCATCGATGAACTGAGCGGATTAACCAACCAAAATTAACTTCGGTCATAATATATTGGACAGAGGCAAAAGCTTCAGTAACTGTTGGACGATAATAAAAAGTCATAGCAAACCTAGTTGCTACCTGCACCCAAAAATAAGTTAAAGTAATACCTCCTAAACAATAAAACATGTTGACATGAGGGGGTACAATACATTAGGATGTCCTATAATGAACAACAATTGGCTCTATTGTTGATGAAAAAGATTCGATTGGCTTACACTTGATTAGGAACACATTCCAAAGCTAGCCTTTTGAAGGTGGAAAACACCCAAAATCATCCCTATATCCATTCATGTATAGATCATATATTGTTGGTTCCATTTTGTCCATTTTTTTTTACATATATAGTACAAAAGACTTGCCTTGCAATAAAAAATATTAGATTTAGTGTTTTACCCTATAACATTGTTGCAGACACTAAGTGTCCGTTTGGATGATTTCACCTAAGATTGTAGGATGGAAAAAAAATGTTTTTTCATCTAGTATTTTTTGGAAAAATTGCTTGAGTACATTTTTAGTGAATAGTACTTGCAAATTCCTCATTATGGTACTACTTACTTTTGTAAAGAAGTTAACTAATCCACTGATTATCCTTATTAAGAGTGTACTTTGGCCATTTCTTGCTATTTATCGTTGATGTGAATTTTAGTCATAAAATTCTTTTTTTTGAATCATTACAAGAAATTTCAGCCTCCGAAGCGGCCGACAAGTTTTGACCACCCCGGGTGCAATTGCAGAAAAAATTCAAATAAAAAATTATTTGATTTCGGGTGCTGATGTGGCACTACTAGTGCCATGTCAGACTTTTTTATTTTTTAAATATATGTATATTTTTAAAGAAAATAATTTTTTATTAAAAAAAATATTAAAAAATTAAAAAAATAATTTTTTAATTATTCTGTAATTGCACCGCAGAGGTGCCAAAAATCATCTGTTAACGGCCTCTTTGAAGCCTGAAACTTCTTCTAATGTTAAACCCAACTAATGAAATGAAGCTTATCAAGTGCAGTTTTTACTCCAATTGAATTTTTTTGAAAAAATTGCAAATTTCAATAATTTATAGCAATATAAACTTTGGACCTGTAATCATGGTATATTGATTTTCTAATTTTAAGTTGAGACAATAACTTTGGTTTATACTGTGATGTTACACACTATAATATACATCTATGATGAAAATTTCATATTTATTGAATATAATTTGTATTTCATATGAATTTTAGTCACTTTTTTTCTTAAAAAAGTTCATAGTAATTCCAATGACAAGAAGTTAGTTTGCAAATTGACTTCCTATCACAAATTTTGAAGACAAATTTTTGGAAATTACTAAAGTAGAAACACCCATTAGCGTCCTTGTTTCCATTCTGGTACCTTAAACTATCACTAAATTTGTCCCTAGACTTTCCATTAACCCCTAATAGAAGTAGGGAATCTGAAAGGAGTCTACGGTTTCAAGATTTTTTCATTGCGCCGTACACGTATGGTCTCCGTATGTCGTTTTCCAACTTGCATTAGGGATTCATGTGTCTTTGAAATGTTTAGCTCTCATTTGCTGACGCATTTGAAGGACATATACCTAACTCTCATTTGCTGACTACTGGTTTTTGTAGATTTCAGTTTTGGGTCCACCTATATGACAGTTTCAGCGGTCTAGTGAGCCGTCACTTTGAAAAATCATAGAAATCACATACCACATCCGAAAAATCTTTTTTAAAATTTTAATATTCATCATTTTCACTTTCTAATACTGTGAAAATATTAGATTTACATAAAGGTGCCTCCAACTATGCTGAATTGCTCATATTGACGGGTTTGGGTGCTTCCATCGTACACTACAAAATGCCTGCTGGCTGCAACTGAACTGAACGGTTTAAATATGTTACAAATATTATTAATGTGAACGTGGTAAATTAGTGTCACACAGTCTACAAGGACAGACTGCTGTGGCCTGTGGGACCTGGACTGATGTCAGTTGAATAAGATTTATTTCTGACTGACCTGATGTACAGTAACGGAATTGTACGTCATCATTCAGTGAAACATTCTTGCCATCTAACTTATTAAGTTACATTGACAGGACCAGGTTGTTGTTTTTCTCATTTTTTATGAAGTGCCAGCTTTTATACAATTACAATTGCAATCTTTTCCAATAGAATTTAGTTTTTTTGCAACTGCAGATTGACATGATGGATTCATGGAGCGTAGATTGTCCATATTGACAAATGTGACAAATATTGGATGGAGAATAGCTCACATTAATGTGAATTTGAACTAAGTCACACTCCAATAATCGTACACTTCATTCTACAACTACTTTACAACTAAAACATTGTGTAGCTTGTAAGATTTGGTGCTAATAACTATGGTTGCAATTGCAAAACAATTAGCCTGTTGTGGAAGACAAGTTTTTCTTCCAATGGACAAAACAAATGATTTGAGCTCAACTAGAGTTTCTTGGCAAGTCTAATTTAGAGAGTAAGGGTGGTGATGCTCTCAGGGTTTAGGGTATTTTGACAACTTCTAGTTCCTTGTGCTTGATATTCATTTCAGAGATAAAACGATCTCTTTGAAATTGAGTTCAACTCATGAAAAAGCAGAAATTGAAGTTGCAAATCCATTTTTCACTTGTACTGTAAAATAATCAATGGATGGAAACTCACCGGTGCTACTTTGGAAAGAGCTCGTGGGTGTCTGCCAAAATGAAGTCAGATGCAGCAACTTACACAAAAGACTGCTGCGATCTAAGTTAGGTTTTGAGCTCTTCACCAACTTGTGCTTGTCCCTCCCGAGTAGCCTTCATTCCTGTGTTTTACTATTCCTTATTTCTATAGTCTGACATGGTCTCAACGTCTCCACTTGACGTGAATTTGGGGATATAGTAAACTCAGTGACTGTCGGTCAAAGGCAGGGTCAGTGCTCCCATATTTTGCGTGGGATTGGAATCACTGGATCACTGGAAGTTGGAAACATCTTACACACCAAATCTTTATAGATTTAAACATTAGATTTGGTGGATAACAAAATAACCACTTTGATTCCTACCGTAGACAAGCTCCTCAAAGACTGGGTAGTGGGTACAGTCTCTTCGACCAATGGGAGATGTGCTGTGCATTTCGAGACCTCGAGGACAACAATACAGTATTGAAGACTAAAGGCACTGCCTAGATTGAATCCAGTTCCAACTGAATCCAAAGCATATTCTGTGAAAAATATCCGGGTTCAGTTGGTGATATCTTACGCGGGTTCTGCAGAATTCTATGTTGCCAATCGAATTGATGGATTCCACCGACCATTAAGTTATACTTAACCCTTAAAGGAAATTCACTTGTCTAACTTACAGGGCAGCCCAAAGGGAAATCAAACATCTCTTTGAAGGTTTTGTTTGTTCCTGCCAGGCCACTTGTGGCTGGCAGGTTTGTACTTATCTGCAATGAAATTCCGTTTCATTTATGTCAAAAAAAACAGAAAAAAACATCTCTTTGAAGCAGCCAGGGTACGGGTCTGGTTGCTTGCCCAAAGTAGAAATGAGGTGAACTCTGATCAAAGCAGGGTACGGGTCACTTGTTGTTTGCCCAAAGTGGAAATGAGGTGTCCTCTGATCAAAGCAGGGTACGGGTCACTTGCTGCTTGCCCAAAGTAAGTTATAGAAATGAGGTGAACTGTGATCAAAGCAGGGTACGGGTCTTGTTTCTTGCCCAAAGTAGAAATGAAGTGAACTGTGCAGGATCATGGCCGCCGCACTTCCCAATGCAATTATTACCGTATGAGCCTCACAAAATCAAATTAAACATGACAACTTTTTACGAACTGAAAACCTTCGTAGCCTCTTGAAACCTTCAAAGATATTGTCAATTTCTGGAGACATTTCAGCCCACAGTACAATTTGACACCACTTAAACCTTCTGCCGTTAAATCTTCCCTCACAGATCGAAAAGAAGGGGCACAAACCTCCTATTGAGCAAGTTGTTGAAATTTCAGCATTAAAAAAGCAACAACATTGGGATCCCAATACTAAGAAATTGAAACATCATTGCCAAGTGGGATTCCAAACGAATGTCGTATCCTTCAAACAACATGTTGCAGATTCTACATACTGTGGGTCCGATCAAACAGAAAGGTCAGTTCCACTGAAATTCAGTACTATTCCGTCACAATCAGAGTTCGCAAATGCAGCTAATTAGAACAATACTTCTGCCATTTTTTTCTAATAGCTGCAAAACCACAGTGTTTAATTCGAGTATTTAGCACACTTAGCGGGGTTTTCAAGCTAATTGAGCAAATTATGAAAATTACCACGTCTAACCGACGGACTCACAATTGGGCCCTGGTGACGACGGCGCCTGACTTCTGTAGTCTATCCAGGTGCAGACGTCGTCAGGAGTGAGATCCAGGGGCGCCAGGGGCGGAACAACAATATACTGTAGGAATATATAAGGCGGGCATTACTATACGTCTATACTACAGTAGTAATAATGAAAAGGGGTGTACCGTAATACACTGTAGTACTATACAATAACACCTGCACAACAACGATTTCCCACTGACGGACAGGAGATGCCCACTTCCCACTGACAGATCGTGAACGTTTCTATAATTAGCTACTGAACCTGCCTGCGCCGTTGCTTGCTTGCTTCCAGTTTAACTTAAACACTGATCTCTTGTTTTGGCAGGTAGCTTGTTGCCGCAAGTCTTCATACACTATCTCGCAGTAGCACGAGCATTTGCAGCTTCACTACACCTAGCTCCATAGCTCCGCGTTGCATATTAACGTCCAGAGTTTCTTCTCCCGAGTTCGCTGATAATATATATCTTACCGATCAATCTCTACTCTGGAATCCGCTTGGTACATATAAGTAATGTAGCCACGCACGTTAAGTTGTTCTCACTGCCCGCGTTTCTACAAGCTACATCGATTTCTAGAACGCGTATTCCAATCCTCCTCGCGAGAATCTGAAATGCATGCATGTTTTCTACTTTTGTTTGAATTAAGCGCGCGACGTCGTTTTGTATGCAATTAATGACCCGCTCCTTCCTGCTGGAGAATTGATCAGAGGGGTTGGTATATATGTAGACATATTGATCACTAAGCGAGCGAGCAGCGCTCGATCAGATCAGACTCCCGGAACTCCTGGGTTGCTGAGATTTTTTTTTTTATTTGAGTTTTTTCGGACATGGATGTGGTGAACGGGCAGATCGTATCCGCGAGGACGGAAAGATCGAGATCCGACATTTGGAGGGCGCTCAAACCCTCACGCGGGCTGCTGCAGGAAGCAGGGCCATGTCCGCAAGCAGGAAAGCCAGCCAGGAGCTTCCCTGTCGTCCCTGGAGCAGCGGCGTTTGATCAGCCAGGGTGGAAATGGAGTTGGAATCCCGATCGGAGTCCAAGTTGGGGACGCAATCTTCACCACAAATGGAGTAGCCCTTCTTCGGAATTTGTTAGTCGTGCGTTTCTGGACAAGGAGCTCGACATGTGCGAGTCGCTCGTCGCTCGCGCCGTCATAGGCCGGTTCGCCTCGACAAAATCTGTCGGTAATGTCACGTCCACGACGTCCGTTACGCCCGCCGTCACGTCTGACACGCCGTTGCGTCCTGGCGCTCCCGCTGCAAATCCTCTCAAGCGACCGCATTCTGAAATTGAACAGGTACTTTTCAAGCGTTGTAACGGAACAATGTAGCCAAACTGCATGTACAGTTCGTGTGCTTACATTGGAGGTTCTTCTTAAGGTAAATCTGTTATCTAGCTGTGAATTTCAGTACTACAACAGCGAGCCAATCTCTGTTTTGATCAAATTGTTAGCTCGATCACCGAATGTATTGGATGCTTTCTTATGCAAGCATTCGAATTCGAAGTTTCTAGAGGTTGTAGCTAGCCCGGGTTGTAGAGCACATTGAAGGCCGGGCTAAGGATAGAAGCTAGACACTCTACCCCGTTCCATTCAAGTTGCACAGAGAGATTAATTAATTATCCTTGTTTCTCTTACGAGTATGATATCAGAAGTTTCTCAGATGATTTTGCATTAGGAAAGGGGAGAAATTAGACAGTGGCAGAATTTCTTCTCCTTGGCAACACTGTAAAGTAACGGGGAATGGCAATCCGTGAGACTGTTAATATATGGCCGTTTGACTTTACATCAGTGGCCACAAATATGTAGCCATGTCATGTTCACGATTACGCTACTTGAGTTTATGATGGTAACAGGGACCAGAATAGGATCGGGGATGAATTGGTCCCTTTTGATGGATTTTGAATGGTTAACATTCTAGCTCTCTTCCGAAGGTTTGGTGATCTGAGGTAGGAGCTTAAACATTTCACGTGGAAACACAAGATTACAATTGAGGCGTCCTTAATTTGTGCAGGTGGATGGGCCATGGACAGCGCCATTGCGATGCTTGTTGCGCAAGGTGATGAGTGTGTCTGACGTCGGAGAGCTGGGCAGAATCGTTCTCCCGAAGGCAAGAATTTTTGTACTCAATATTTCTACTCAATATAAGGGAGTCAAGGATGTCATAATAATAATATTCTTTAGTAGTCGTGAGGAGGATATTGGAAAGGTACCCATCGCATCATGCTAAGTTAATACGAGAAAGTAAGATCCAATTGGAATGAGTCCAAGATTATGGGCAGTGACTGCTGAATTTCTAGAAACTTGTTCATCTCTTATTGGCACCTGCAATCTTTGTCGGATGACTTAATTAATTTTTTTCAAGTGCATATAGCCTTCGCACTCGTAATGATGACCTCACTGTGATTCCAAAGTGCTAGGGCTAGAGTTTAATGAATGTTATGTTTCAGACTTTCAGCTGCTTTTGAGTTGCTCTTTGAGTTGTTTGGAAGGACGCCGACCTATGAGCAAGGGTAGTTTTAAAAAAATGATCTGATTTTTGATTTTTTGAACAAATAGGTGCATTCTTCATTTCTATTCTGATATGGAAAGTCATCCATCGGCCACTTTTTTCTCTTTTGGGCTGTAGCATCCTGACAAAGTTAAATTAGTGCTAGGTGACTATTTTTCCTAGCTAGACCTAACAGCATCTTCACTGGATTGGAACCCAATTTTTTTCCCCTTCATTACAACTTGAGAGGCATTTTTTTACGTAGGTACAAATACCAATGCTCAAGATGCGCTCCAAGTTGTCACAGTGGACGAAACTGTCCTCGTGGAGATGTACTGGCCAACACTTTCTGCCACACCGTAGCATGCCTATTGCAGAAAAACAAATTCACCACTTGTGGAAGCAGCATTCTAGATTATTCAATCACAGATCAGAGTACATACGACATCTTTTCCAGTAAAAATTATTTCATTTCCGTGAACGTCAAGTTCGTACTATTGAGTGAATTCCACAACTTTGGCACTTTTCAGGAAGAAACCTAAATCAGTACTAGTTCTCGTTTTTAGAGCTTAGTGTAAATGAATATCACAGTTTGGGGCACCCAGAATAGCGATAATTTTAACAAAATTGACAATTATGGGTTAAGCTCAGCATCTCCTCCTTCACCTTAGACCCATAGGAATTTGCAACATTTTTTCACCTTCATGGGCAAAATGAGATCTTTCGAGATTTTGTATGTATTTCTTTGAAATCAAAGAGGCGAATGATTTTTATTAATTCCCTTGTCTCATTTTCCCTTGTTATTTTTATTACTTTGTGCAGAAAGATGCTGAAGGTCAACTTCCCTCAATAGACACCAAGGGCAAGCAGCTGGAAATGAAAGATTATAGCTTTTCCAAAAGCTGGTTCTTCCATTACAAGTACGTGCTCCTCCAATATGCTTAACCTTGTTAATGAGATCAAAAACTGGCCTAGTGTAGGTAGAGTAACAGAACCCTGAAAATCTCACACATTTATTTAGCATGCCGAGTTACCAAAGCGACTCATGTGAGTGACAAGAATCTGAAGGCTCCTTGCGGTCGTCAATTTTGTTAAATTGGTGGAAGTTCGGCACATCTGAAGGCCGTTGACTTGAAACATAAATGTTTAATTTGGATCTAGAGCTTTGTGTAGACGAATGTCATTATTTTGGTGCAATGACTAGCGCCTACGCAAGAAATCTACATCACTCCTAGTTTTAAGAGCTTTGTGCAGATGAATGTCATAATTTTGGAGCCCATGGTCGCGCCACTTTAACGAAATCGGCGATGTATGTCATAGATGAGATTCTTACAATTGCTTCGGTTGGCATTGAAGTTGGAATGCCATATTCTGATGAACTTTGGGAGGGGCAGGTGGTGGGTCAACAATAAGAGTCGGATGTATGTGCTGGAAAACACTGGTGGGAATGCATCCCTTCCTTCCCTTTTGAAGTTGGAATGCATTGACAGTACGAGGTGATTGAGTCAATGAGCCTCATATAACGTCAATTTCGTTAAAATTGGCGATAAATTTCACTACTCTGCAGACGTAAAATATATGCCTGTCCTGACTAGTGTTTAGATCTTTGTGTTCAGTTATGACACAATTGAACGAAATTGATAATACTCGGCCTGTTGATGACCAGGTCAGTGCCTACCAAGTCGAGCCGCGAGCAACAAGACTTGGAAAACACTGACCTATACTGTATGTGAATTGGCATAAAATTACCAGTCGTGGCTGTCTGTGGGCAACCAATTTTGTTAATGAAGTGAGTTCTGTCGATGTAATCGTGTCCATGAGAAAAGATAGCTCTGAAAGTGTTCACCAGTCAGTTCATCAATTTAATTAGTTAGCCAGTTCGCACGAAGCCGGTTATTTCACTTCAATCCCTGTGTGTTATACTCGGCATTACCACCAGAGATTTTCCTATTATCACTCCAGGGATTCATATGAATTCCTTTGTCTCCCTTTCCTCTGTGTACGTGATATTCCATGGTTGAAATAGAAACGAGGGTTGCAAATGAGACCCTAAAATCCTAAACAAAAACAAACAAACGAGGTCTTGTCCAATTAGGTGGACTATCACGTGTTAAGCCTGAAGTGTTAGCTTGAAAACTTGAAGGTTAAATCAGGAATTGAAAGTGAAGGTTTAATTAGGAAAACTTAAGGCTTTATTCATCACAGAGAAGAAAACTTAACGTGTAACTTATTTTCAGTAACTGTTGGCACGTTGTTGAGTGTTGCAGGAGGCTTTATCAAGTACCATGGATTGGAGGCAAATGACAGCTTCTTTGTGTACGAGGATGGCTGCGGAAACTTCGTAAGTTCCTAAGTAGCCAATAAAACCTTGTGGGCACTAAGATATATTTCTGGCTGGTACAGAAAACTAATATCAATGAATCTCAAATATTTCATTGCTGGTGAAGGTGTTTATAATCAATCTCTGCATCTCCTGTACTACAATTTGAAGTATGACAAATCTACTATTGAGCAATGCTCATTCTTATGCTGCAATTACGTCTTTATGCTGTTAAGAATAGAGGCCCTTTAATTGATTTAATTTCTGTTTGGCTTGAGTTCAGGTGGCTCGTGGTCAAAAGAAATTAACGTGGAATCCACAATTGGATACCTCAGTTACTAATTCAGAACCTGGATCCAGTGATGTCAAAAATTCCAAGTCAGAAACACGACCTACGTCCACTGAAGATGAGAATTGTTGCATCAACCCCACCACACCACTTAGTGCTTCTGCTCTTGACTAAGCAATTCGAGTATGCGTTTCTTCCTCTGAATCGCACTACGGTAATGTGTCTTTCTTTTACCCCTAACGTCCCGAGGCCATTTTTTAATCAGAAAACACTCAAAACTCTCATTTTTATTGCAAAGAGTAAAAAAGGTTTTAAATTGTTTTTTTAGATATCTAAGTGTTGGATGTTGTATAAGAATGTTTGGATGAGATTTTAGAAACTTTGACTCCGTAGATTGCAAGATATTTGCATTTAAAGTGAAGAAAACAATTTTTTTTGCACTTTGTGTGATTGGATTACAAGACTTTGAATTTTCTTAACTTAATTTTTTGAATTACAAATATTGATATTGTAATTTATTATGTTGAAGAATTGAGTTGAGAATCTAGGATAAATAAATTCAACAAAGAAAAAATTGATTTTCTTTTTGTAAAAAAATTATTGAGTAGAACTAGATACTAGATAGAAGGGGGAAAATAAATCATTGATAGCTCTAAGATGGAATTGAAAATTTTGCTCCCGGCCTTTGATTGAAATAAAAATTATATTTTGAGAAAGATAATGTGTTTTCTATCTTCAAAAAAAATTCAAAAAATCATGTCAAAAGTTGAGATTATAGGAACCTATCCAAAACTTCAAGTGTCCCCCAAGGGAACGCTTGGGACTTTAGGAATTAAAATAGAATGTTATGGCCCAAGCATGCAAACATCTTCTTTTTCCTTTTGATTTGATTTCTTTTATCTCATTGTCAATCTGCACACCAGACCCAGCTAAAACATAGAAATGTCTATGTTATGAACATCTGTATTACGGTAGCTACTTTTATGTGTGAATTTTGTATACCAGGAATAGACGTACTGTATTCGCATTCTGCTGCTGCTTTGGATGGCTTCTGCTTCTGCTTCTGCTGCTTAATTGAAATAAATTCATTACAAAATATCTGAATGCAAAAGGCATCTATTCCTTAGCTCTTGGTCAACTAAAGTATCTCCTTGTCATTGAGTTCAAAATGATTTCTGATGGCACTATCCCAGTCTTAAAGATTGTCCATCTTCCTTATAATTACTGCTCCACTATCTGCAAGGAAACATTGAGTGGGATGAATTAATGCGGATTGAATGACTTTTTGGTGCAATTCTCCAATTTCCAACAGATCTAACAGCATTTGGATCAGCTAAGTTACGCAAGTTTTTTGTTGTTTTTTGAAACAAATGAAACAGAATTTCATTGCAGTTACGCAAGTTTGGAGTTCACAACATCGGAGTCATGACTGCATTTGAACAGGTGCCAAAACATCGGTAGTGGCATTGAAGCCTTCGGCGTGTCATTGTTTGGACATTCAAGTTGTGTGCATCACGGGTGATGGAGAAAAGTTTGGAAATGGATCTCCAGCATTCTCAGCTTGGATGGCTCAAGAATGTACGTCTATAGGGATTTACCCAATTCCCACATTTGGAGCCTAAGTATGTGAATCCTGGCTGAGGTCATCCCCAAGTTTGCCATACGAAAGATCGTTTGTGCAAGTGTTCATAAATTTTTGGTAAACGGACAAGTGAAAGCTAGGATTCGGACTTAATAAGAGTTTGCAAATGGTTTTGCAAATCCCTTTGGCTGTGTGCAGCATTTTTTTTAAAACCTCCTGTGCCTGACAACTTGACACGGATTCTTCACAGGTAGGAAATGAAGAATTGTAGAGTGCAATATCGGCAGGTATCAATGAATTCTATGCAAGTAACGCAGGAAAAAACAACGACTGCTCAAAACACTTTGTACATGGTTCGGTTCTCCTGATACAAAATTTCGAAAGCGTTGTAGAGGTTGTTCAATTTTGGCACCTTCTAGTCTTCTACCTTCCTGAAGGTTTAATTTCTCTGCAAATTATCGCTTAATCTTGCTATGGAATATGGATGAATTGAGCATTAATGAGAGTTTAATAGCTGGAACGATCATGGAACAGCAATGGCGGCAAATCTCTCAGACGTGGTCGGGCAGACTGATGAGTCTGGCTAAGTTACATCGGCAAACAGCACTGCAACCTCCCATAAATGGAAGAAATTGATTGATAATATCTTCCAGATCACTTCTGTACCTGCTAACTTAGACAAGATGGAGCCTTGACTGTCACTTCAACGATCCGTCAACACTAAATATATTTGACGTTCGATGGACTGTACACCCAGACCGCTTTAAAACCAAGTAAGGTATGTAGTACGTAACCAGTGCAGCAGCTCTCGATTTGTCCACCTAATGTAACCGACCCATTTCCAACCACTTCAGCAATTAACTTAAGTGTGTACACAATTTTCCTGTGTACACAAATAGAGTTTGGAAGGATTCCATAATTTTTCAGAATTTTATTTCAAAAAACATAATTATTATGAATTTTTTAGTTGAAGATTCTATTTGACCAATTATGGTCATATAGGTCTTCCTATTTCCAACCATAGGCTAGGTGCAAAATCAACCAAGGGCTAGTTGCAACATTGAGAGCTTTGCAACCAATCATAATGTGCTAGAATTGATCAAGACTCATTTCTACATGGACGGAAAAAGAACAACCTATGTAACCAAAATGGGAAGTGATCAGAAATGGGTTGGCTACCTTAAATCTTAAATTTATAAGAGCATCTCCAATGGGGAGACGTAAATATGCACAATATCCAAATATTGAAGTTTAGGTAGGTGGACCTCATTCCATCTCAACAACTTTTGAAAAAAATAAATTGACCCATCTTAGTAACTTGATTGTTTTTATAACACTCACATTCTTACCTGGCCTAGGGCACACTAGGCCCTTATATTTTGCCAATGCAATAAAGGTTACCCTTTATTTGTGTCAAAAATAAAATAAAATTGTTCCAATGCAAAGTTGGCAATCCAAATTTCAAATGGACTTTTTCACATTATAAATAGGAGAAGAAAAGATTCTACATTAAAAAAAAGACCTTCCATGCAAAAAGGGGAGTTCCAATCAATCATCACACATAACTAAGCTTGAAAAGGTTTAACATTTATGACTTTTCCTATTGTGAGCCAACTTTTGGGTTCTTTATATTCTATCAAATTGCCAAGCCAAGGGATGGAAAATGGTGGGGCTAGGAATAAAGAGTGACCAATGCCAATTGCATTAGTCTATGGGTTTTTAGTAGCCCCATCATCATGCGTTTGGTGTGTTTAATCCCAACTGCATTAGAGCTACTCTAAGTGCCATATGTTTTACTACGGTAGGATATCCCTACTCCAATGTTTGGGGAGAACCACCGGTAATGTGCTAATGCAATAAAGCAGTTACTGCATCTTTTGAGTACATGGATAGTGGGTGCTTTAGGAAAAATAACCGGTTAGAATGTTAAAATGGAGGATCCCAAACCAAAAAAAAAATTGGAAGGACCGGCAACCAAGAGTGTGCAAAAATAAAAGGTGGGTATGTAGCCATTGCTTTTATGAAATTGTCATATTTTAGTTGCGTGCCATTTTGAATCCAAAGCTAATACCCGAGTTGCTAAAGACGAGTATATTTTTAGACAAGGCAGATATTTCTTTAGGGTTGGCCCTAAAGAAGGGCTTGAAATGCTTGAATAAGGTGGGGGCAGGTGTTGCTTTAGGGTTAGTTGTGGTGGCCAACCCCTGCTCTGTCGTTTGTGTTTTGCTAATGTAATGAAATTGGAGTTTAGTTTCAAAATCGCATATCTTGAACGATAAAGATTGTAGCTTTTGCAAATTTGAAGTTGAAGGAAAGTAGTTGGGGAGAATATGATACTAGAAGAAATGAACTTGGAGATTTTGATAAAGAGAGGTTACAACCACTGCACTTGGAAAAAACACTAGCTTCTTCTACAAAAGGAGGCAAAGTACTATGGCATTGTTTGAAAACTTCCCAAACACTGCTCTATTCTATATGAGCTTCAATTTCAAATCACATCGATTCTTTTTTTTTTTTTTATTTGTTTTTAGTTTCACTTGCAACTTATTTGAGCTTTCTAGTTCTATCCCGCATTATTAGATTCTATTGAGGGGATTTCTTTGAAGAAATTGCAGTGCAGCTACAACAAAGCTCCTCTTGTATGCTTACTTTAACTAGTTGATTTTGATTTGCTCTTTGATTCCAATCCTTGGTTTTTATTTGTTCTTAGTTTTTAGAAGAACTTGTTTGTGCTTTCTAGTTGCATCCCACATTTTAAGGGGACCTTCTTGAATTGATGGCAATGCAATTTGCAACAGAGCTAGATACAGGGTCCTTCCCATGAGCTGAAGGATGCACTTGGGATTTTGTATCCTCAATATTGATTGGAAGTTGGGGGATACATACTTCTTGCGACACTTAACAGTATTGAAGGAGCATTATGGGATTGCCAAAACTGTGAAAATCAACAATGAAGGGAGATGAACTAGTGTCCATTCTAGCTTTGTTATTAATCCTTCTCCTAGAGACCCAATAGAGTATATTTAACCCGTGAAGGACCGTTGTCCCTTCGAGGGACAAATGGAATTTTGGGCAGGTACTTACGGGCGGAATTTTTGTCGTGATTTTTTGAAACTTTTTTTGAAGATAGAAAAACTAATAAGCTTTGTGGGAATATAATTTTTTTGACAATCGGTGCTAGGGAACAACAGTTATGACCAAATAAGCTCAAAACAAGGGACGGAGGGCAATCCGGGCACCAAAAAAAAATTTGCAAGAATTTGAATTTTTTTTTTAAATTTTTTTCCCATAGATTATATTTTTGTATATCTATAAAGCTTTGATTCATTTCATTTAGATTTGTTATGAGAAAGTTATGGACATTCTTGTTTTGGGGGAAGTTAGAGCATCTTCTTGAAAAAAATAACTTGTAGGATTCATTTCTAAATGCAATTTTTCAAAATTTTCAAATTCTTTTTTTTTGCATGGTTTAGTTTACTTGCTAGAACAATTTCACAATTGGAATTAGTGCATTTTAATTCCATCTAAAATATATGAATATTTTAGATTTTCCTTCTATCTTGTACCTACTTCTACTTAAACAATTTTTTTAAGAATGATAATTAAGTTTTTTTTATTTTTTTTCCCCTAGACTCTCAACTCAATTCTCCACTATAAAGATTTAAAGCTCAAAACTCTGTAATGCAAAAATTAAAGTTAAAAATGCTTAAAGTCAAAAAAATCTAATCCCGCAATGTTTAAACTTGTTTTTTTTCACTTTAACCCCTAAAGGACCAAGCTGCGTTTTTTGGCAACATAGCGATTTTGGGCAGCTCACTGCGAATGGAGTTTTTAATTATTTTCTTTGAAAATTTTACACAACATGTGCCCGAGGAGTAGCTTTAAGGCCCAACAATTTTCATAACTTTTGACTACATAGGTAAAAAGTTATTGCATAATATGTGATTTTCTTTGAACTTTGGGCAGCCCGGGCAGCTCTGAAAATTTCTTTAAAAATGACTTTTAAAAAAAATAAAAATTGGAAATTGGTTCTTTAGATTTATATAAGCTTGGGAAGCTTTGAATCATTCAATTCCAATAATTGAGTCAATAGTTATGAGGAATTTAAGTTTGCGGGTAGTTATGGTTTTCAAAGACTCCATGCCTACCCTCAAACTTAAACTCCTCATAACTTTTGACTCAATTATTGGAATTGAATGATTCAAAGCTTCCCAAGCTTATATAAATCTAAAGAACCAATTTCAAATTTTTATTTTTCTTAAAAGTCATTTTTAAAGAAATTTTCAGAGCTGCCCGGGCTGCCCAAAGTTCAAAGAAAATCACATATCATGCAATAACTTTTTACCTATGTAGTCAAAAGTTATGAAAATTGTTGGGCCTTAAAGCTAATCCTTGGGCATATGTTGTGTAAAATTTTCAAAGAAAATAATTAAAAACTCCATTCGTAGTGAGCTGCCCAAAATTGCTATGTTGCCAAAAAACGCAGTTTTTTCCTTTAGGGGTTAAATGCAAATATCTTGCAATCTGTGCGGTCAAAAATTCAAAAAAAATTCCATACATTCTTATACTAGTTAGGTGTAAGATCCTACCGTTAGATGTGCAAAAAAAACATTTTTCAAATTTTTTTACTCTTTGCTCTAGAAATGGCAGTTTTGAATGTTTTTTGGCAGAAAAAAGGCCTTGGGCCTTTAGGGGTTAAGTTCACAATGAAGAATAATGCAACAAATGCTATGTGGGAGCCACTTGATCAAAATCCCAAATGACAATTTGGAACTTTTAGTGAGCTTGTTTGCTCAGAAGTTTTGAACCTTGGAGGATTTTCCTTCTCAAGAACCGTGTGCAATTTAGAAAGAAGTCAAAGCCCAAATATGGAGTCCATGAAGGTTAGGATCCCGCATTAGTTCATGACATCTTGCATGCACCAAGGACACATCGAGATTTAAGGGGTTTCATTTTCAAAAGCGAAGAGTTGAAGGCCTTTGTTTTCATGTCTCAAGCCTTGGGATTTCTAATTTCCTAAACCTTCAACCCTTCCTTGCTCACGCTCAATTGCTCACATCTAATGAGCTTTTGCGATTGTGTTTAGTATTTAGTTTAACCCCTAAATGCCCAAGGGGCGATGGTCGGCTTGGGGTACCCAAAAAAGCCGTCTTAACTATAATGTAGTTTACCACACTGTGTCAAACAACTTCATTTTTTAAATGTAATAAATTACGGTTTTGCAAAATGTGGTTTAAGATGCCTATACTTGTAAAGTATCAAGAAAAAAAAATTCAGCACAAAAAAAGAATTTTACAAATTTTTAATGAATTTTATAGTTGAAAAAATAGGTGTTGTCCCGGACACATAAAATCCTCAAAAACAAGCATTTGGAATATCAAATAATTTTTTCTTAATATCATTTTTGGAGGAGACTTATATAAAGTGGTCCAATACATAAAATAATTTTTTTATGTATAAATTTTTTAAGAATTGTGCACTATAAAGCTTGCAATTCCCAAAATTCAGCAATTTTTTTCACACCTATGAAAAAATTCACAAATTTAATTATTTTTCTTAAAAATTGGTAGGAATATACATCTTGATCATATTGAGGTGCACAATTTTATTTTTTTTATTTTTAGGGTCTTTTTACTTGATCGAAATGAACAAATTAGACAAACTTTGGAGGTTTGAAACAAAAATATCCTAATTAGTGTGTCTAAAGTGGGATACCCCAAGCCGACCGCTCCCCCAAGGCCTGTTTTGAGTGACTTGGAATTTGCTCTAAATTGAACAAAATGCCAACATTTTGATAAGTTGTATCAATTTTTTTTAAATTGTAACCGTACCAATTCAAACTAGACATGTTAGAGATCTCATAGGAAAAGAAAACACAACAATATCACTTATAGAGTGAAAGATTATAACGTTTGACCATGAGGGTGTTAAAACTGCAAAAAACTTTCAACTCTCTTTTCACAAGTCGAATCTAAAAAAATGGTGACCAAAAAAATATGAGGTTAAAGAGTCTAACATGTATAACCCCAATCAACTTATGGCTTCTTAAAATCTACTCTATAGTTTTTTTAAATGAATTTTGAATGTGATTTTTGATCCAAGATCTAATGTATTTGAGGTTCATTTCCAAGAGCTCTCAACACTACGGGAAGTCAAGATTGCAATGAGTACCCTTGCACAAAATCTTCAATAGAAAAATCACTATTGATTATTTCCAAGATCGGATTTTTGATGCTAAAACTAGACTTCACAAAGAACTTTCCAAAAATATTAAACTACTAAAAATAGCAACTTGGTTGAGTTTTGTTTGACTTCAAAGTTTTGCAAACACCAGATTTTGGTGCCTCGGGCATTTAGGGGTTAATGAATGCTTGAGTGAAAACTACAGGCATTGTTACTGATCCTTGTATGCAAGTAACTTGTGCTGCATTTGGGCAGTGAATGGGGTTCAATTCCCCACACAAGTGCACAAATTATTTAATTCTGTTTAGTCTTCTGTTGGTGTTACATTTCATTTTTTTCCCATTTCAAGTTGCACATTCAAAATTGATGCCAAATCACTTTCTTATTCTCTGTTTCTATAGCCACAAGACTGCAGCCATTCATTCATCATAGCCAACTGTTTGCACGTAATAAGTTCCCCAAAAAACATACAGCCACCTTCATCACCCACCAAGCACTAACTTTCGCCAACCAAGACCTATCATTTCCATTGAACTGCAGCATGTAAACCATTAAATTGAAATTTCTGTAGCCAACGCCACGCACAGTGTCTGCCATTAGTTCGCCAGAGCTACCTGCCACAGTCGGGCAGACTGAGGAAAAAAATCCCTGCTTCCAACCCTTCCAAACTGACGTACTCCAATTCAAAACTCTCTGTTCTGCCTGCCAATCGTAATCTCATACAAACATGAAATAGATTCTAGACCACCCTCCTGACAATTGAATAAGGGCTCTGAACCCCAATTACGATTTTAATGTTACTTTTACATTCGAAACTATTGTCACAAAGGTCGGAAAACTACATGTAATACTGTAGCATGCAATATGGCGCCAAGCTGTGAAATAAGAAAAAGTTTAGCTACATTGAATCTACGAATTACCGACGTCGCCAAATCATCAACCACGCTACTACAGTACCGGTACGCAACGCAACTGGATTCATAATCCTGGAAACAAATAAAATTACAACAATAAATGGCGAGCCTTAGTCAAAGCTCAACAAATCAGGCATCCCGGCCAGCACAGGGAAATTGCCCTTGGTTCTCTTCCGAGAATACCAGAAGTTTTCCACACGATTTTGCACTGGGAACTGGGGAAATCCAGAGAAATCAGCAAACAGGATAAATCCGTGGCATAAATTTTCCAGTTTAGCAACCTGTAAAACTTGAATGGCGATCCAGAATCAGAGATAGTCTCCCTATGCGACCGTAGTGAACTCAGAGAAAATGGATTGCTCACAAGCATTGATCGGTCCCAAGCGTCCAATTTTTTCCAAGCTTCGAATGCTTCCATTGTTCACAAGCATAGATCGCTCCCAAGCTTCCAATGTTTCCCAAGCTTCCAATGTTTACCAAGCTTCGAATGCTTCCAATGTCCACAAGCATTGATCAGTCCCAAGCCACAGCTAGCTGCCGCCGCGTCGCTGTTGCCGTGACGGAGAATGAGCAGCGTAGTCGGACCCTTCACGGACAGCCATGAGGCAGCCCATGTAAGCGCGCATCCACCTGATGGGCGCCATAGTCCCCAAGACGTGCAGCTTCGGCTGGCTTCGGTTCGTAACGCCGTCCCTACTTGCGCAATCCGGTTGCGAGGTGTCGAGCGAGACGGGGCGCGTGTTGGGTTCGCTGGATGGCACGTGGGCGAAATTCTCCGGGATGTCGGACAGGTTGATGTTGCGTCGCAGCTTGCGGTCACGGCGAAGCTCCCGCTTCGCTTGCGCCAGGATGATGTCGATTTCCGCGAACTCCTGGTCGTCTTGGTCGTGGACCTTGGTTGCCATCGCCACCGAAACGGACGATCAATCCCGAGCAATCACGTTCATGAATCCCGAAACAACGAGGCCATGTTTCGGTACCGCATTTGTACAGAAATCGGTGGGAACCTCGTGATCAATCCTGTTCAAAAAAGAATCACAAATCATTCGCAACTGAACCCCACACCCTCACACCCAAATCCGTGGCATTCGAGAAAACCAAACTTTGACATTCACGCGCACAGGATCGGCACTGCATCGAAACTGGAGGTACCAATCGATCAGGCGAGCATCACTGACCTCGAACAAGCCGCATTCTTATCACCGAGGAGTTTCAAACGAGCCAACAAGAGCTAGTCGACGCCGTAACGGCTGCATTGCGTCACCCATTTCGCTCATCAATTCTCACCTCCCCCACGTCCAACTCCTGAAAACCCAAACCTCCCAATTCCAAACTCGCCTACACACAACTAATCCGCCCCTTCGGACTCCATCTCCCGATCACTCCGTCTGCCACCTTCGAGACTTCCCTGGGTAGTATGTACCCAAATCTCTGCATCCAATCGCCACACCCTAGCTACATAATACACCCTGCTTGATAATCGATCAAACCCCGTACCCATACGAATTTCACATCCAAGCTCCCAATTACCCGCAAACAAGGTGGAGTATACCCAAATGCCAGGCTCCATCAACAGCTGCACCTGGCCAGCAAGAGCACGTACTCGTACACAACCATCATCATCATCACCAAAGTGCATGAAAGTCGTCGTCCACACCCAAACTCTCTCCAAACACCATCATCATCTTCCTCCTCGTCTTCTTCCACAGACGCTCAGTGCCACTTCTCAAGTACACCTCTCACTTCGATTTTTTCTTCGTCCCAACTGACATGCAAGATCACAGGGACCCGGTATGTTAGAGCTAAGTTAGTTGTATGAGGCTGGTGATCGGGCAACTACTGTTTGATCAGCAGCTGGTGTTGTGCGGCGATCCTGCATTGCCGCCAAGATGCGGCGGTTGGTTGGACTGTTGGAGGCTATGGCGGAGGATAACGCGCGTTCCGCTGTTGTTGCGTTGCGGAATGCGGACTGGCATGGTGAGAGCTGCAAGTGATTAATGAGGTTGGTGAACTGATCACTGATGACTGGGTGGGAGCTACTTCCGAGGCGAAGGGAGTGGAGCCCTGGTAAGTTAATTGGAGATTAGTGATGACTACAGTACTGGTGAGTGCAACTGTGCAAGCCGCCGTTGTTGCGACTGGGTCACTGGGAGAGTGATGACTGATGAGGACTTGAGGAGCTTTGGAACTTGGAAGGGGTTGGGCTTCAGCTAAGCTATTTATTGCCAGGGTGGGTGTGTTCCCCACTTCCGCCATCACTGGGTTTTAATGCGCATTTGAGTGCGCGTTCCTCGCGTTTGAATCTTTTCGGGGTCTGACAGTTGGGGATCATTTGGGAATGCAAGGAAGGCGGGCGGCTTTTTCTGGAAGGCGCCCTGGCTGCCGCCTGAGGTCCAACGTTTCCAACGTTTGAATTCCACCACGCCTACCGTACACCTTCGCCAGTTCAGGAGGGTCGTGCTTACAGTTGCGCAACGAATGCGGGGACCGTTTTGGCCCTTAGCCTTGGGGAAAACACAGGAACTTTTTGTTTGCCAGTCATGATAAAATTTGCAAATTTTAAGTTCATATTTGCAATCAAAGGTCGTTTCGAGACAGTGATCTCAAAACTGGCTAAACTTCGCTTGGTTTCTATTTTATTTTTTTTGCCCTTAGTGTAAATTCAAAAAAAATCTTCCAAAAATGAACATTTGGCTAAAAACCTTGAACGTGTTTTGAGATCGCTACTTGGAGAAGTGTAGAAAATCAATCAATTAAGCATAAAATAGGGAGTCTTTTTTTACATTCACGGTTGGTTGGGCCCCCCACATTCAACTTGTTGCACACCTAAAAGCGCGACTATTCAGGAGTTCCCCTCCAAATTAGGACCTCTTTTGACTTTACACCCATGTTCCAATATCTCACTTCCAATCCAATCAAAATAAGAGAAGTCTCGTAGGGCATTTACAAAACTACATATACTACTAATTGAGTCAAGTGACTTGGTCAGGAGCTCTTTTCACTATTCTTCATTTTCACACATAATAATATTGCTAAACTATTAAGAAAGTACCTCAAACATCCTAAAAAAAGTTGGGATATCCCATCTTAGTATACTTGGGTTGATGGATTGATTTAGAAGGACTTCACACTACATTCCAAAACTGAACTCTTTGAGTCCTAGTTTAAGGCCAATCCCAACCTTTTTGGATTGTAGAATGTGAATCAAAATTACTAATATAGAACTTGGAACTTCATAGTGTGAAGGTCAAAATCCCAACTCTCTAAGCCACAATTTATCTCTTTCATAAAATTACATAGCAATTAAGTGTCCAAAATTGGTCAAAAAGTTTTTAAAATCCATTTTGGAAACACTTTTAACATTCAATCTGAATTGGACAGATTTGAACAAAATTTCAATCTACTACCTAAATGCTTTATATGGCGTTTTCCTCTTCATTTTATATTTGAGATAATTGTTGGAACTTGGCATTGGGTTTCCAATTTGGCTAGGCACAATTCAACCTCCAATCTTAACTTTCTTGGCACCAAAACTTCCAAAAAGTCGGGTAAAAAGTATTGCCATGTAGGTATTGTGGAGGGCATTGTGGAGCAATGTGGGACTTCAATTGAACTTTGGACTTCAGACATAGTGTGAAGCTCCAAATCCCAATTTTCAACTCTCCACCAATCAAATTTTGAAAATTCAATAGGACTTGGGATTTGGATCATAATATAAAGTGGCCGTTAATTTAAGATGATCTATTACTCTATTTCACATGCCACATTAAAATGAGGAATTGGATCATGGCCCAAGTTTGTGTATAGAAAGACAAAGTGATAACATGTGGATATTAGTTGTTTTTTTAACTATTTGAAAAATTGTTGGAATGACAATCACTTAAAATTTGGTGAAGCACTGCATTTTTACATCGATCCATCTTTAGAAACAAAAAAATACTTTCTCACACACACACACACAGATATATATATATATATATATATATATATATATATATATATATATCTGTGTGTGTGTGTGTGTGTGTGTTTATTTCATCTCAATTCAGCAACTTCATCAATATCTCAAATAGTTAAATGAAAATTTATGGCAATAAAAGGCTACTTTTATTTGCAACAAGTAGTGATCTATTTTCAATCGGTGCAATCTAGCCCCATAATGCCCTCCAAAAGGTTGGCAAGTGCAATATATACATTAGTGACTTTCTTCAAGTAAAAATTCTAAGTGCAATCTCGGGATTCAATGGGGAACATGAGGGACCTTCTAACATTGTTTAATTATGTTATGTACTCATGAATCAAGCTACTCCATAGAAACAATTTTAGACTCTATTTTGTCTAGCATTACCTTATGGTGTGGTAGGTAATCCCTTGTGCAATAGAATATTATTTGAAAATGCATTTTGTAGACCTCTAAAAGATACTTTAGTAGGCTTACTAAGGTAGCCTTGTTGATGATTTACCCAAATTTATTATATTAAACTTGGCTTCTCTTACATGGTGCCTATAAATTTGGAATTCTAAATGAAGTTGATATTGTTCCAAAAGTCAGTGACTTCTAACTATCTATGAATGTTCCTGCATCATTGGAGAGTTTTATTCTCCAACTCATTTAAGAAATGTACGTGGAAGGAAATGAGTATATAGAGTAAACCGGCCATTTACCGCACACATCCAATCACCGCACAACAACACCTTTCAATGACCAAACACTAACCGTACACCACCCCTCCAATGACCAAACACTAACTGCACAATTCAACTACCAATTCAATTGTGATGGGAACAAAATTTTGTATCACCGCCCAATGACTACACACCGTGCGGTCATTGGTTGCAAGGAATTTTTAACTAAATTTGAGCTTCATCACCTTCAAATTGCAATAAAATTTGTAGGAAGAAATCTTTTTATATTTTGTTTTTTGAAGGTGAATCTTAACATGACATTTAATAATCATGCCAAATTTCAAAACACGAAAGTCTCTATATTTATGTTGAGAAGGGTTTGAAGTTTGCATGTGCAATGATTGGCAAGTTTACTATAACCCAAAAGTCCTTCCCTAAATTTGCTAAAGAATCTTGTACTTGTCCAAGGGATAAGATTTAAGACTTCCTCTAACTTGCTTAACTTCAATGAAGCTATTGTGACCTCCCTTGAAGAGTTGAAGGTTACTAAAATTGAAATTGAAATTCATTGATAATTATTTTTGTTGTACTCCCACAAAATACAAAGAAGATATATATATATATATATATATATAGGCATTATTTGTCCAAAGATGTTAAATCAATCCTACAAAAGTTTGTTGTTGAATGCTCGCGAGCCTGTCATGTGGCATGCTAACCAGAGCAACTTAATCTGGAGTTACTATCCAAAAGAGTGATTGAACTTGTTGAAATCAAACTTTTGTGGTGCTTAAAGATGAACAAAGTGAAAAGCTATTCCCTTTCATAGCTAATGAGACACAATAGTTGCCATGTTTCATTGACCACAAGTACAAAGTGCTTTAGAGGGCTCAAAAAATAGTCTAGATTTGACATGTAAGGACCACTTAGTGACATACAAATGTGTAATGATAATGTGTTTGTTGGGAGATTGGTTGGGTCGACTTTTTCCCTCATATAAGGGATCCACCATGACTTTTTTGTTGTCAAGACTCTATAAAAGCTCGACCGAGGATGTTCTACGATAACTATTGGTCATTTTTTCTTGCTTCTACTAGCTTTAATTGTAGATGGGTGAAGTTTAATTTCCAATTTTTGGTTGGATATAGTTTAGGTAGTGGCTATTTTGGATGGATGAATGAAAAGAGTTAATACTAGTTTAAATGGTATAATGAAAGATGATTGATACGCTTCCTCCAAAGCATTCTAATTCTAATTAATTATTGTTGAGATTAACAATGCATGAATATGTGGAATTTGAAATTGGATTGCCCTTAATGTTTTCTGTTAGATTGGTCTTGAAGATGACATGACATGGGATTCTATATTTCCTATAAACTTTAAATAAATTAGGAGACCATGATAAAATTGAATCTGAAGTTGAAATACCTTTGTTTTGTATTGCAAAAAGCCTAGGTTTTGTAGCCTCATCAAATATCAAGTCATATTTAGAGCAACAACATAGTCACACTAGTGTTTGGATTAGTAAGCTTCGTTTGAATGAAAAGGATAATTATTTCAAGTCTTCTTTTTTAGTTTGCATTCCATCTATTCACTATGATTAGATTTTATTATTTGTAGTCAATTATACAATAGTTATTTACTTATTTATAAAGTATGTACACAAACTCATTACCTTTGAAAAAGTTATATATTAACCCCTAAATTTTCAGGTCTTGGTTTTCATCAAATTCCACTCAAAATTGCCATTTCTATTGCAAAGAGTAAAAAACTTTACAAATTGTTTATTTTGCATATCTAAATATAGGATCTTGGACTAGACTAGTGTCAAAATGTGTGGAAGAAATTTTAGAAACTTTGACAATGTGGATTGCAAGATATTTCATTGCATTTGAAGTGAAAAAAAACAAATTTTTTGCATTGTACCTACATAGATTTGAAGGCTTTGAATCTTTTTAGCTTAAAATTTTTGCACTACCAATATCGAATTGAAAAAAACTTATGTTGAAGAATTGAGTTAAAAGTCTAAACAAAATTCTAAAAGCACAAACTTGATTTGCATCCTTTTAAAAATTGATAAGTAGAAATAGGTGTGAGACTGAAGAAAACACTAAATTGTTAACATCTCTAAGATGGAAATGAAATACAATGATCCCAATGATAAAATTGTTCTAGCAAGCAATTTGAATCCTATTCAAAAAAAAATTGAATTTTTTTGAAAAATTGCATTTAGGAATTAATTCTACAACTTATTTTTTCAAGAAGATGTTTAGATTGCCCCCAAAACAAGATTGGCTATAACTTTCTCATGACTAGTCCAAATAGAATGACTAAAATCCTTCCATATAGACAAAAATATTTGTGTTGCCCAACAAAAACCATTTTGGGCTTAGGGTGACATAACATTTGCTCTAAGGCGCCAATTAAAATAAAATTTATATTCTTAGAAAGTTGATGTATTTTCCTATCTTAAAAAAAATTCAAAAGACCATGACAAAAATTAAGAGTGTAGGAGCCTACCTAAAATCAATTTTTGTTCCCTAGGGCAACAATGGAACTTTAGGAATTAACTCAAGTCAATTAAGAACATTTTTACTACTACCAATATATAATCTTTAATTAGTTTTGTTTGTTGGATTAAGACTAGTGTCCAAAAAGATACTATTCATTACTTGTATTTTTACTTGTATTAGAAAATTTTGATATACAAATAAATAATTTTTCTATGATTGTCATTTAGAATGGGCTTAATGGGAAAATAAGATGGTTCATTTGTAACCAACTACATGTTCTCCATGCCCTATGAATTAGAGATATTGTTGGCTTTGAATTTGAACCAAAGGTAAAGAAAAACCTTTCTTTTTTCATTTTTTCATTTTTCATTGAATGACTCCTAAACATAATTAAGACTATCAATTTTGGCAAAATTTGCTAAATATTTATGTTGCTTATATAGCTACAATAGAATTTTTGGCAATTTTGAACATTTTTTCAATAAAATTACTATACAAGCTAATGATGAAATAAGCTCATTAATTTTCTTATATGCTTAAAGCTAGATCAAAATATTTATAGAAATACGGCAATATTTATTGAGGAAAAAAATGATTGGAGGAGAGGCTTTGCATTGGCAATAGCCACATGTAAAGAAGTTACTTTGAGTCAGTGTTTTTTTTTTGGACCCGTGTCCCTCCCTCTGGCTTCACTGCACAGGCCAATTTTTGGAGGGACAGAGCCGCAGTGGCCAGACTTGTCAAAATCTGGCGAAATTTCGCCAGAAAAAAAAACACTGCTTTGAGTAGGACCTTACTTGAAAATTAAATTGTTTGCTATAAGGTTTATCTATAGATGATAAGTGCACTTGAAATCCTACATGGTCATAATAGAGAATGATTTGTGGTTTCTAAGAGCATTTTTGCCATCTTTTTGAGACATGACTATTGGAATTTTAAAGGATGTTATTGCCTTCAACTCCCAAATGTCTAATTGAATATTTTATAGTCTTAGACCAATTATGGAGATTGGATAGCAATTTTGGATAGGAGAAAACATCTTTTTAGTTTTTAATGCATTCCAAATCACGTTACCTTTGAACTTTTTTGTCCTAAATTAACATTGATATAGTCAAATTTATTTTTTTAAAGAAAATAGCACAAAAATGTTCAATATTTTTTTAATGATAAAAAATACTAATAGAAATATTATTGTTTTGATTCCCACTTTTTTTGGTCATTAGTTTGCACAAATCAATTGAAATTACAATTCTAGCCAATTATTAAAAATATCAAATTCAAAAATTTGAAATTGAGTTTTTGTAATTTGATTTATAATTATTTGAAATAGGTCCACTTTTTTTCAAAATTTAACAAAGTTTAAAATATAATATCTATTTTTCATGATTAAAATTTTGTCTTTTGATGCAAACATCAAAAATATTGAAGAATCCACATTTAAGTATTGTCCCATAATCCTTGTCCATGTAGGGAATAGCCTTTAAAGTTCTTTGGTTATTTCAAGTCAATAATTGTATCAATTCACCAGTTCCTAAAACAATGTTAAATTCTTTGTTTTATTAGGATATTTTTGTTTAATTGTTGACTCAAATCTTCAAAAAAATAGATTGGAAAATCTAAACATTTCCACAATCCTTATGTTTGAGTTTTATAAGCAAATTTTTTTCCAACTCATTCTAAAGTTGAGGTTTGTATTAAAAAATTGTATATCCTACAACATGATGGAAAAAAATTCCTATCAAAGAAATTGGTTGAGTATACATGAAACATATGTAATGATAAATACTCCATATTTGTTTTATACATTTTTTTAGTGGAAGCCAAAAATTGCTTAAAAAAACTATAATACATTGCTAAGAACTCAAGCAAATAGTTTTAAATTTTCAATCCCAATGGTGAGAATATTGTAGTAGGCAATCTACATATATCCTATACTTTTTTTTTGCTTAATTTATTAAAAAATGAGTTTGAAAACAAACTTCTAATATTATTTTTGTTAAATAATGCGATGATTGTCAACAAAATTAAATTAATTGTAATTATCATTTCATTATTCAAAATAAATGATTCAAACCTTTCAATAAAGTCATTCTATTTTTAATTATTTTTTGGAACTACCTAGACTGCCTAAGTTTGTTCTGCAGCATATTAACCTTATAACTTTTGCAATATTTTTTGGAATTGAACTCCACAAAACTTAACAAGAAGAAGATGATTTGGTGTTATATTACAAATATCAAAACCAAAAGTAAGTAGGTTGTGGCAACAAGTGCAAAAAATATTTTAGTATACAAACAACTTTAAGGGATTCATCTCACAAGGGTGCTTGTAAATAAAATATATACTACATACTATTTTCCTGTCACACCTTGAGTGCAAAAGTGTTTTTAAGTATAATTTTGCAAAAGGTCGTGTCAACAATCAATGAATGTAATTTCTTTGAGATTTCACTCTTTTTTTGTTCTCTTACTAAGAAAATTATTATACACTTGATCTTCCTTAGGTATGATGTTATTAAAGGCCTACATACTGGACAAATTTTTTAAGCTATAAAATGCATCAACCCCTAAGGAAACAAGCATTTAAATTTTTGAACAACCATCAAATGAATGCAAACACATTCCAAGCACATAAAAATGCATTTTTTCATCCATCATTTTTTTTGAAGAATCGCATATTAGTTCTTTAACCCCTAAAGGACCGGCATGCGTTTTTTGGCTGTATAAAAATTTTGGGCAGGTACATGTGACTAGAGATTTCCATATTTTAAGCTGAAATTTTAATAGAAGGTGGGCGCGAGGAATATCTTTCATATGCACTAAATTTCATGACATTTGGAAATAGGAGTCAAAAGTTATGGCCAAATATGTTACTTTTTTTCGTAACTGGGTAGTCTGGGCAGCAAAAAAAATTTGGCAAAAATTTGATTTTTTTTTTTAATATTTTTTTTCTCATATATTATATTTTTGTCTATCTGGGAAGCTTTGATTCATTTCATTTGGATTTGTTATGAGAAAGTTATGGACATTCTTGTTTTTCGGGTAGTTAGAGCATCTTCTTGAAAAAAATAACTTGTAGGATGCATTTCTGAATGCTATTTTTGCAATTTTTCAAAAAACATAAAATCTCATGGTTTAGTTTACTTGTTAGAACAATCTCACCATTGGGATTAGTGTATTTTTATTCCATCTAAAATATATTAATATTTTAGATTTTCCTTCTATCTTGTGTCTACTTTTATTTAATAAATTTTTTAGGAATGATAATTAAGTTTTTTTGAATATTCTTTTTTTTCCTAGACTCTCAACTCAATTCTCCACTACAAAGATTTAAAGTTCAAAACTCTGTAGTGCAAAAATTTTAAGTTAAAAATGTTTAAAGTCAAAAAATCTAGTCCAGCAATGTGCTGAAATACTTGTTTTTTCCACTTAAAAACGCATTTATCTTGCAATCTGAGCGGTCAAAAATTCTGAAATTTTTTCCACACATTTTCATACTAGTTAGGTGTATGATCCTACGGTTAGATGTGCAAAAAAAACATTTTTCAAACATTTTTACTCCATGCTATAAAAATGGCAGTTTTGAGTGTTTTTTGGCAGAAAAAAGGCCTTGGGCCTTTAGGGGTTAACTTTTGTATGGTGTAGATTTCAAAGACATTGTTGTACAAAGATTCTATTTTTCTATAGGTATTGGTAGATTTGGTCTCAAAAAGTAACCTTTTCAATTCAATCAAAATAATTTATGATTAATAATAGTGACCATGTTGTAATTAGTGACAATTGTAGGTGCGCATACCTAACAATTGAATGATTTGGCTACTTTAGCTATGAGCCAATTTACAGCTAAAAGAATTGAGGTTTAGTTGTGCACGAGTGGTGATTGCATGAAACACTTGTACTGTTTTCTGTCACATGTCGCATGTTGATTAGTTTTTTGGCCATAATTTTTGGAATTTGACTCCAAATGATTCAAAATTCATCAACAACGTACTTATGACTATTATACACCTTGTCTACTTTTTTTGGAATTTTTTAAAAATGTTTTACTATTTAATAATAGCCCCCGATATTATGTCACAAATGCCAATTTGGAGGTTTTTAGTACTATTTAGTACCCATAAAAACGAATTTGGAGTTGAAATTTGATAGAGATGGTTTTCTAGTAGACTTGTAGCTATTGTCCAAAGGAATTCTAAAAATACTTTATTTTATGTGGTGTAGAAGTCCACAAAGTGAGCCCCTTTCTACTTGCATTTTGAAACATGTAAAAAATTATTTTGGCGTTTTTTTTGGTGAATGACCATCTCCATAGAGTTTCCACAAATGGACAATTTTTAATTTTTTAAATTTAATTTTTTCCTATTTTCTACTAATTAAAACATCAAAGTATGTATTTTCTTAAGATTTGGTACTTTTCTAGTTCTCCTACTTAGAGAACTTTTTAATGAATTTCCTTTGGTGGTTACCTTTATCTTAAAGGTGTATACATTGGCCATATTTTTTAATTTAAAAAAATATTAAGTTTCTAATTGTAAAGTATTCCAGAAAAAATCATGAGCACTGTTGCAAAATATAACAAATAGTACGTACAGGTGTTTTGTGCAATCATCTACTCGTGCATAGTTGGTTCAAGTTGTGAAAATCAATTTGATGTGATTAAGCACAAGCAGATTTTTGATCAAAATTATATATTATTATAATATTATTGGCTTTGTCTAAAGACAGAGATTGTGACATCGACTCAAGTTTGAGATTTCAGTTTCCAAATCCTATCTTCAATTGCATTCGCATTGCACAACGCAATTAGGATTTGATTGGAGTAAAGATATGGGGTCCACCTAATCAAAAAATAAATCTCCAACAAGGCCTCACAACTACACTGTTCTTGTTTTAATTAAATCAAAAAAACAATATTGGAGTACAATATAGTGTATTACTGGTTGATTTTGCCAAATTGGAGATCTTAGCCTATCCATCTTAGATTTTTCCCAAATATTGTTAACCCATTAAGGACTAGTTGACCACTTTGTGGTCAAAATTGCCACTTTTTCATTGGTGGTCTAAATTTGGTAGTGAATTTGGAGTCAGACTAAAGGAAACGGGTGTGAGGAATTGTGAACCCCATCCATTGAATGTGGCTAATTTGTGTTAGCATGCGAAAATAGGATTGAAAAAACTGACGACATACTAATAACTTATGAGCGGTCAGCCACTACGAGGGCCATGTTGTGGGGGGCCTTAGGGTGCACTTTTTGAATGTACAATAGAATTCGTGTTCGTGCATAATTGTCAAGTATGCAAAGAGTAGGTGGGCCCAATTTCAAGCACATTTTCTTAAAAGTAATGCAGTTAGAGTCAACATTAGTTAGGTGGCCATTATTACAACTCTTAGTGCATAGTCCCAGCACCATGCACTAAGGTGAGTTCTACAACACTTTTGAGCTTAGAGGATAGAGTTTTCAAGTTTCCAATTCATTGGTAATAATGAAGTAGTAAACAACGGCAATACAAGGTCCTTGAATACCATAGTAGTCACAACAACATAGTGCAATAGAGTGACCTACAATTGCATATATTGCAGTGAAAATATCGTGAACAAAGTTAATCATAAAGTGAGCAAACGCAGGACCAAGAGACGGAGTTATGGAAAAACACTGGACCAAACTCCCTGGAGTACCGAAACTCAGGTCTGATTGAGTTTGGTGCCGTGTTTATTTTGTTCTATTCTTTGTTAGACCTTCCTTTGACACAAGTTCAAAAACACATGACAACTTTGCAATTAACTCTAATATTGAATCAAATACTTCCAAATACATAGACCTCTCTAAAATCATCACTGACTACTACTTAACGACCTTGCATTGCTACTGTTTAAAGTGAATATATAATCAAATACACTACACTAAAAAGGGTATTTAGTGTTGGATTACATTTAGTGTAATTACCACCCTACTTGACCTTGCACTAAATTTCAATTTTAGGACGATTAGTGTAGTGCTAAACTTCAATGCGCCGCCTTCGCCTTCTCTTCCCTTCTACCTTCTTTTAATAAGTTCTAACACTAAATGTAAACATTTTCAGATTTCAGATTTACCATAGAGTATATTTAATGTTAGAAATTACATTTAATGTTACTTACTTTAGTAGGCTTAATGATATTTAGTGTCATGGTTCGCAAATAGTATTGCCAACACTAAATACCCTTTTTAGTGTAGTGAGTGGACATACCTAGCTCATATGTCACTTGATACTCTCCCTATGACTATGATACTTTGTTATATATTTGGAGTAGCAAACCTTAACCCCTAAATGCCCAAGGCCTTTTTTGAGCTTTTAGGAATTTGCTCTAAACTCAACAAAAAGACAATATTTTGATAAGTTGTATCAATTTTTTTAAAATTGTAACCGTACAAATTCAAACTAGACATATTAGAGATCACATAGGAAAAGAAAACACAACACTATCACTTATGGATTGAAAGATTATAATGTTTGATTATGAAGGTGTTAAAATTAAGAAATTTTTAAAATCCTTTTTTCACAAGTCAAATCTAAAAAGTAGGTCACCAAAAAAAGATGAGGTCAAAGGGCCTAACATGCCATAATCCCAATCAATTTATGGCTTTTCAAAATCTACTCTACAATTTTTTTAAATGAATTTTTAATGTGATTTTTTCTCCAAGATCTAGTGTATTTGAGGCTCATTTCCAAGAGTCCTCAACACTATGGAAAGTCTAGATTACAATGGGTACCCTTGCACAAAATCTTGAAATGAAAAATCATAATCAATCATTTTCAAAATCAGATTTTTGATGCTAAAACTAGACTTCAAAAATAATTTTATAAAATATAAAGTACTAAAAATAACAACTTAGTTAGGTTTTATTTAACTTCAAAGTATTTTCAACACCAGAATTTTGTGCCACGGGCATTTAGGGATTAAGTGATGAGTCTGAATTTATTAAATCGGCTCTTATTTGTACTTATAAATAGACTTAAAATTTTATAATAGGAGAGATTGGGAGTTTACAGAGGTTTCAAGAAGATTCAAAATAGAAGATAAATCAATTATTGAGATATGATAATTACATAATCTTAATAATTAATATATAAATCAACAATAATAAAACTTATCTACATAAGGAGGAAGAAAGGAAGTCATCCCATTTATTGATTAAATATTGCATAAGCACTGTAAGTTCTCCATCATATAATCAACTTGTTCAAGTTGTGAAATACATACATCATTTCCTAAAAAAGTCTTGAAAAATAAAATTGCACCTCTACAAAGGACTTCTAGAAACTGGATATTTTGAAGTTCAAACATTGTCTTTTCACAATTGGTTGGATTTTTTTCACTCAATTTTGAAAGCCTATACTTCAACAATTAGCTACAAGAACTATTGAACTAATATGTTGAATTAATTTTTTTTTCAAAAGTAATCAAATCATTCAATTGTATTTAGAATGGCTTTTAAAGGATGAATACCATACGGCTAGGGCCTCTTGTAGTGTAGTTGCTTGTTTTAAGGTAACTACACTTAGTTGTGTCTAAATAAGCAATTGAGTATTGTTTCTATTATTGAATGGCTTGATTTTTTTGTTGGATCTTGTTAGAAGTCAAAAGCGTATTCTAGATTATCTTCTTACACATTTTTTGGACACCCTATAAGTAAACTATAAATTTTCAAAGTGCTTCAAATAGATGCACCTAAAAGCCATCCTAGACTGTTGTGAATAGCGAACATACACTTTATGCAAGAATATACAAGGATCACTATAATAAGGTGCCGTTACTTCAATAGATGTACAAAGGAAAATGGATGGCTCAGTCACCGTTGAGCTCATTTAGAAGAGCTCAACAGTGAGCTCAATGGCGGCATTGCCTTCAGTGATGAGGTGAGAGTCTTGTGAAGAAGATGAGTGCTCTATCAAGGAAGGTGTTCGAAAATCAAACCAAACATTGGAGTGCCCAGGCTCTCGGAGGGCAATGTTGGCGTCCCCGGTTAGCATGGCCAACACTTGAAACATGGACGGTCGCTTCTCCGGTGCGATGTGCACACACAAAATGGCAGTGCTCAACACTCTTTGCACTTCACTCATGTTGGAAGGTTCTAGCTCTAGTCTTGGGTCCACTAGGTCAATCACCTGCCCCTCTGATTGGAGTCTCCACGCCTGCACAAATGATTTCCCAACCAATTTTTTTTAACCCCTAAAGTTCCGAGGCCTTTTTTCTGCCAAAAAACACTCAAAACTGCCATTTCTATAGCAAAGATTAAAAAACAATGAAAAATGTTGTTTTTTCACATCTAACCGTAGGATCATACACCTAATTGGTATGAGAATGTGTGGAAAAAATTTCAGAATTTTTGACCGCACAGATTACAAGATATCTGCGTTTAAAGTGGAAAAAACAAGTTTTTCAGCATATTGAGGGATCAGATTTTTTGACTTTAAACATTTTTAACTTAAAATTTTTGCTCTACAGCGTTTTGAGCTTTAAATCTTTGTAGTGGAGAATTGAGTTGAGAGTCTAGGAAAAAAAAAAAAATTCAAAAAAACTTAATTATCATTCTTAAAAAAATTGTTAAGTAGAAGTAGGTACAAGATAGAAGGAAAATCTAAAATATTCATATATTTTAGATGGAATTAAAATGCACTAATCCCAATGGTGAGATTGTTCTAGCAACTAAACTAAACCATTTCAAAAAAAAAAATCGAAAAATTACAGAAATTGCATTCCGAAATGCATCCTACAAGTTATTTTTTTCAAGAAGATGCTCTAACTGCTCGAAAAACAAGAATGTCCATAACTTCCTCATAACGAATCCAAATGAGATGAATCAAAGCTTTCCAAATAGACAAAAATATAATCTATGAGGAAAAAAATATTTAAAAAAAAAATTCAAAATTTTGCAAAATTTTTTTGCTGCCCCCCGTCCCCACGCATTCCAAGAAATGGCATAATTTCTCGCTCAAAGGTCCGATTTCAATTTTTTTTTTCTGCCACGTACCTCTCTCAATTCTTCATGTTTACAAAAAGTTTCAAAAAATTAGGAGAGAATTTCAGCCCGTAGGTACCTGCCCCAAGTCCCATTTGTCCCCCGAACGGACAATGGTCCTTTAGGGGTTAAAAATGTATAGTTGGTTATGATGGTGTGATGTTTATCCTTGACGAGTCTCTGGTAGAAAGGGGAATGTAGATCTAGAGCTTTTAGGCAACAACAAATTATAGCCTCTGAAGTATCTAGACCTAAGATTTTCATTTTGCTTGTTTTTCTTTTCTTCTCATCCCTATTTGAATTGATTTTGAACCCAACACAAAAATCATGAAACAACAAGTGACCATGCTAGGTAGTCACATTGCTGAAGAATTGACAAAAATTGCTTTTCAACATACTTGGATGGACTTTATCCAAGTAAGCTCTTGAAAAGAATCACAATCCACCCAAAGGACATTGCATGAATCATATTTGAGCATGTTACTTATTGGACACTGTATGAATAACCTATGGATTTTTGAAGTGATAATTATGAGTGTAGTGAAAATTGACTCAAGGTTCTCATGTTCGAAAGGTGTACAATTTAGGTGAAAATCTGAAATGACTTGTTTTGTAAAAAAGAAGCTTTGTACATAGGGTCGGTTTTGACAAAGATGGTGGCAATTCGATGAAGCTAACTTAGGAGGCAAACTGGGCTTGCGAGAGTAGGAGATGCTGTGCCTTGTGGAAGGGGAAGCAACGCTCCAAGGAGTATTGAAAACTTCACTGATAACTATCTTGCATTCTTCATATTCAAATGATTTCTCCGTGTACCTAATCCTGTTATTGCCTCTATTGCCAACTATGATAGGAAATTTTCTTGAACTTTGGATCAGTTTTTATCCAATAGTTTCACAATACACTATTCACTCTTCATGCAAATAGTGTGGACATGAATGTTTCACAATTCTCATGTCCACAAGTTCACAAGTTCACATTAACCACTGGTTGTTCTTGATAATCGAGGCGAAGGACCTTTTGTTGGAGACTATGATCAAGCGAAAGGGTACAAGGAAGACTCACGTAGATAGGGAGATATCCGTCGTCTTCCCCAGGATTAGCAAGTCTGTTTCCTCTGCCACTCAAAATCTCTAGAAGCAAAACACCAAAGCTGAACACGTCTGCCTTCTCAGAAAGCTGGCCGAAAAACACATACTCGGGTGCTAGATAGGCTCTGCACAATCAAAACAAGAAGTAGTTTCAAATAAATAAAATAATGTCTCCAATAGTACTACCACACAAGGGCGTTTTCAAGCTACGGGCTCATGCAATTTCTGTCACAATATTACAGTATTGAAAATTTCGAAAACTCATAGGGTATTCTATATAAAAAATATGAGTTTATTTATATAAATAGTTTAGAGTTATGAGTGCATTAATAAATTGGTGACTCTGCTCTGTGACACTGGACCGTAGCTTGAAACCCCCAGAACATGGAATTGTCAGCATGATACACTGAGACTATAGAGTTATCCTTCAGGTCCACACTATTTCAGATTTCTAGCTGATTTCTGATTAGGATTGTCAACTGCAGATATACTGTATTACTCTATTCATCTCAATCTGAATTCTTACCGTGTTCCGGCACAACGCTCGGTGATGATCTTGCTTTGTTCATCTTGGATTGGTCGGGCCAATCCAAAGTCAGCAATCTTTGGGTTCAGATTCTTGTCAAGTAATATATTACTGGCCTTAATATCTCGATGGAGAATTCTAGATTGAGAGGATGCATGTAGATAATATAAGCCCTGAGCCACACCCAAACAAATGTTCATTCGGGCGTGCCAATTCAGCAATTTCTGCAGCTTTGCAGCGCTCATTTGCGGACCTGTAAGTAGAAAAAAGCAGAAGATCAGGATTAGTTCAAGATTATTATGAAAGACATACTCCCTCCGTCCACTAATACGTGTCCACTTAACAGCTCATGTTTTTAAGGTTGGTTGAATAGCTTATACGGAGGCTTTCTTGAATATCCTTTTATTCAAGTTGCAATGAACAAATGCAATGTTCTTCATGGATTCTTGTTATTTCAAATTTGGAACCCTTTTGAATTCTATTTTCCGCAATATGATCAATGAAATTGGTATCAAACGTTTTCAACAAAAATGCAGATACTTATTTCTGGACGAAGGGAGTAATAGACGAAGGCAGCAAATAGTTGCCTTGTTATCATGTCAGGTCCATCCAAGCAGTAATATTGATGCTTCACAATGCTAATCTATGCTGTCAATTTTACTAAAGAGCACATTTTTTTCACTTATTAAGTTTTTAGATACTGGTCTGTATTGAATCCTTAGTATGACACATATACAATCTAGCTTCAATATTACATCCATTGTGCTTCTAATATGGTTAATAAAATTACAGGGAGTAGAGAGTCAACCTCCCCTGGTTCTTTCCCAATATCTTTTATGGTCATTTTTGTGCAAAAGACAGTTGACAAAAATTTAAGCTTAAAACTCACTATTCAACAGACTCGTGAACTTGGTATGACATGAAAATTGGGAAGTACTTACTCAGCAGCAGCTTGTACAGATCACTGTTCTCCACATACTCGTACACCAAGAGCATCTCTTCGTCATGCAGGGAGTATCCTTTAAGCGTCACCAGGTTCCGGTGTTGAAGATTACTAATCAGCAGAACCTCGTTAATGAAGTCGTCCCTGCCCTCTTTCGTTTTGAGAAACAGTTGCTTCACAGCTACCTCCGTTTTGTTTGGCAACATGCCCTGCGTAATTCATTTGATCAATGTACCCAGTGGACGCAACATTAGCCCATTACCAAGTACAGTAGTATGGCTTAGATGAAAACTTAGCAGATTTGGTCCCTTGCTTTGTAAGAGTACATTCACGTGGGGGAATATCTTAACGTTCAGAGTGGCAAAATAACCCCATTATATCTCCTTCCAATCTCAATCTCCTACCAAAGTGGGGGGTCAATTCATCCCTTCCAAGATAAAACTATCCCCCCGCTCGGGTACATTCAAACGAAAGGGCCATATCTTAACCCTAAGAGGGATATCATTAACCCCACTATGACATGGGATTTGAGATTGGAGGGGAGTATAGTGGGATTATTTTTGAAAACAGGGAAGTAACAGTCTGGGGCCAAATAACTACGCAATTCCTTCTAATTCAGTTTAAAATTGGTACTTCAGACATAGGCAATCGGAAAAGAATCAAACCTTGTAAACAGCACCGAAAGCTCCAGCACCCAACTTCATAGCTGGTGAGAAATTTTTGGTAGCAACACGAAGCTCACGGTACTTGAATTTCTTGGCGTTGACCTCAGAGCTTTCGAGTTCTGCACGGTGGGTTTAAGTAAAGAATAGGTTATAAATCTGTACACTAAAGCATTAAAAATATAGTTGAGTAAAATACTAACGTAGTTTTAACGAAGAAAAATAAAGCACAAATAGCAAATTACCTTCATAAAGAGAGCGCATACGCTTTCTGTTGCGGTGAAGGACAAAGGAGAACACCAAAATCACCAACGTCAATATTACTGCCGAACATGCGGAAATAATCACGGCTACCTTCTTCGTCTCATTCTTTATCCCTGTTTGTGCATCAAAGTGACGAGCTCAGACAAATGAAGCCAAGCCCAAGCAAGCGGATTTAGTGTAACACAAGATTTTGATGGCCAGGAGTCACGTAAATCATGTGTCTTGAACATTTACAAAATCCTTCATCACAAGCAGAGGAAAGAATAGAAAGGCAAATAAGGATAGAATTGGAAGTCTTACTTGACGAAACAAAACAGACCTGCTCACAAAAACACCTTCTACCATCATCTTGTGAAGTTGAGCCTTGGCAAAAAGGGTTGCCCTGCAAACTGGAGTATCCATCAGTTTAATTTCATCTTCAATGTACACATTGGAACAAATTGGCTTGTGCTGAAGCAGTGAACTAAGAGATGGAAGTGCAAACATTACTCGAGTGTTAACAATACTTAAGTGAAAAGTATTGAGATAGTCGAAAACAAATTTCATTTTCATGTCAAACTAATATACTGGCAAGAAAAGTGACTTACAAGATTTTCGATTGCATTCCCATCGAAGCATCGGTGTAGATTACATCTGTGATGTTGTTTGCTTTCAAGCTCAACTCTTTCAGACTCTTCATAAAAACGGTGGAAATGTTCAAAACTCCAGTGAAACTGTTGCCATCAAGGTACCTGGAAGAATGCTGTCAAACTCAGTACGGTTCTCAACATTCGAACCAAAAAAAGGTTTTATATGGACGCTCATTTGATCTAATACTCTGATTTTTCATGTAAGTAATGAGCGATTTGCAACTTACAAATATTTAAGATTCGAAATCCCCATGGGTTCCAAGTTTGGAACACCACCACCAATACTAAGGCCTGATAGGTCAAGCACTTCCAGATTCTGGGGAAGCATCCTGCTGGAAAATGAAGACAAAGGTGCCAATCCTGTGAAGAGGTTTGAACTCAGATTTCTGCATCACCAGTTGAGAAACATTACAATGAAGTCATAATACTGGAACTCAGAATTAGGGTTTATCGGAGTCACGAAATCAGCTACTTACATGTCGCGCACTAATCCCTAAACCCTAAAACCCAAGCCCTCCTCTTAGCTGATGTAACATGGGTAATAAGCCATACAAAAAGGAAGCCATTGTGCTGGAGAATAGTTTTCATGTAGCAGTAAGCAGGTCACTGATATAGTTTCTTACTTACAAGTAGTTGAGGTTAGTAATGAACGTAAAGTTTGGCGGAAGACCTGTGAATCTGTTACCGGATAGGTCCCTGCCAAAAGGAACATGGATCAAAAATTAACATTATTTTCATTTACAGCTTCAGATGTTAGAATCAATGTACCTTGAAAATGAAGTATTAATTCAATAAGTCTGGAAGAATGAGATTGGATACCGGTAAAAGTACGTACACTGTAAGTAATTGAGTCATGTTTTGGAAAGCAAGAGGCGGGATAACCCCCTCAAGGAGATTCCGAGATATCTTGAACACTTGCATTGTCGACGTTGTTTTTGCCATATATTGTGTTGGAAATTGACCGACGAATCGATTACCACTCAAGTCTCTGTAACGGAACAAGCGTAACAACCATCTCTTCAATATACTATGGTGGTGGATCAGAGCCACATTGTCTGTCTTCGATTTTGTCTATCACAGGACTTTTTTGTTACAATTCTCAACACACAATCAAGGCATCATCACTTACAGCTGCAAAAGATAGCTAAGTTGCGCCAGCTCCGTAGGAATAACTCCATTGAATCCATTGTCGTGGAGGTCTCTGCAACATTGCGGTCAGACAAAAAGCAGGTTATTATTATGCTTCTAAAGCTTTGCATGAGTGTTTCCAATGACGAGGTATTCAAAATAATTCAAAATATTACTACGCCATTGCAAACACTATTTTTAGACACTATGTTGAAACAACAGGCTAACAAACCTATTTGAACACCTCCCAACCCCCTCCCAGAAAACGTAGCCACATCAAATCCTGCCAATTGCAACGACATGTAAGACGATTTCTAACGCAAACCTTGCCAAATGTAATGCGGCTAGGTTTTCTAGAACAACTCCAGGCGTGGATTTTCTACTACAGTACTAAGCCAACAATGCTCATGGTAATTAAGGTCCAGACAGGGGCTTACAGTACGTTGAGAGAGGTGAGTCCACCAAGTTCGGTAGGAAGAGGACCTGTCAAATTCGCATTCCCAGTCAAGACTCTGCACAACAAGTTCCCTTATTTCAGCAAACAGGTTCATAACTGCAAGATCTACTTCAAACAAGGCATCACAAATGAGCCATTGAACTAGGGTTTGAAGCTCACAAGGTGACGAGGTTATGAAGCTTTCCTACATCCGGGGGCAGAATCCCTCCGATCGACGCGTCACTCAACGTTCTGTTGCAATCAACATAAACTGAATCACATCAACAGCTCAAATCTGAAAGGAAGGTCGACGAATTCTAAGTTTAAAATGGGCCAATTCAATTAATCATATTGTGAACAATGTAATTCCGATGAGGCCATTAACTACACCAAAATCGCACAAATCAGCAACTCAGCTTGGTTCCCACTTTTATATTGAAAAACTTTTTGTAGGCTCTTGTTGGTAGTCAAAGACTCATGAAATCAGCAGTTCAATTGGACACAGTTGAGGAATATGCTTAGAGAATCCCAGGTTTTTTATTTAACTTACAAGCCAATGATCCAACTGATGAGCGTACTGGCGTTCTGTCGATGTTGCAGGCATGTGACTCCTCTCCATTTAATTTCAATGTTGGTGTTGCAAGGATAAAACGTCTTGCCTCCGGACGACATCCACCCCGCCAGATTGGCATTCGTGTTGGGCGTGCTCGCATTCCATGCTGCCCACAGGCTCTGCAACGCATCCACTGCAAGCCGCCCGAAACAAACCCGGCCTTGTAAATCCTTGCAAATCCTAAACCCTCTAACCTACGGATAGTTCCCCTGCAATCTAAGCTGATTCTTTCAAAATTCGAACACGAACTCAAAGGTTGAAAACTCTTTGTTCGATCACAATCATGCAAGCTTGTAACTTGTGCCCTAGTTCCTTTCCCCCCAACGTTTGAGAAAACGTGACATACAGTGCAATTCATGAGTTGTAAGCCATTCTCTCATAGTCATTCACTCGAAGGGATCCAGACGGAGTCAAGCAGGAAACTCCATTCTTGAAAATACAAATAAATTTATTGCATTTTGAGAACTTTCACTTTCCACACTGTCCAAAGATTGCACGTACTTTTATGTTCCTGCTACTGTTGGTAAGCTTATGCATGCAATTCCGTGAACAAAAGGCAGGAGGCCTCTAGAAAATTAAGTGGGTACAGAGAGAGATGATGAGGAGCTAGGAATTGAACGTACGCTCATCCACGGAGAAAGGTGCGACAGTTTGGGAGAGCACTGCAGGAACGAAAGCAGGGAGGCAGAGCAAGAGTCCAAGAGAGATGCAAGTCACCATTTTGAACCGGACCACGACAGCCATAGCCAAAAAAAAGGCTCCAGACCTTCACTTGGGATCTGAAACTTAGAACTGCAATTTGCTGAGTTCTCAATCCTGCTGCTGCAGAGGAACCTCTATACATGTTACAACCAGGGAGTAGAAGACTTCTACATCAGAAAAGTTGGGCCAGATTGTTTTGGTGCCATTTTGACACCAAAGGCTGCATACAGGTCATTTTAGTGTCATTTTATCCATACTAGATTGGTACAGAGGTTGGCACCAAATTAACTTAATTGCATTTCAATGCACCATTATGGCACCATGTTCACATACCTTGAAGTTCCTAATGTAACACATACAACATTTATAACCTTTGGGCTGTATGTTTAACAAATTCAGTTATAATATATTCTAACATTCAGCAATGTATATAATTGCCAGACTTTGACAAGCCAATCTAATTCTGGAGCCCTATGGAGCAACATATAGGACGGGAATCTTTGAGCTACAAAAAGGACAGGCATCTCTGACAAAAGCAAGATTTACCGTGTGTGAATATCTTGACTGACAATTAGTATATCTCCATTTCTAATTCCGGAGTTGTCAAAAGAAGATACTTGCAATGCTTTAGTTTAATCATGATTTTGTGGTTGTTTAATGTAGACATAGATGATGACGATAAAGAAGAGTCATGTCCTCCATTAAAGTACTAATACTTGTCAATTACTTAGTTTAATTGTATTTTTTTGGTTGTTTAATGTAGACACAATAAAGAAGAGTCATGTCCTCCATTAAACAACTATTACTTGTCAATCAATGCCGTCAGAATTGGGTGCACCAACGAGGAGTAGGAATAGGGAAAAAGTCACCGCGCGGCCAAAATAAATGTAATCCAGGGATCCCATTCGACCCTCCTTAGCAGCCTTCTAGAGAGTCGAAAGTTTCTATTATGGCAAAGGATCTTCTGAAGAATGTGAAATTCGGAAAAAAGTGTACGTCTGGAAGATCAGGAGGTGTAAACAACGCCGCCGTTTGGAATTGATCGAACAAAAGTTTTCACACAAACAACGGCGTTGATTTCGACGGACAGTTGCACAGGTAGCGACTTTAGGAGTGTGCACATCACGTGAGAGGACCAGGAAATTGGGGAAAAATGTGGAATTGGATCATCTTCGACTTCTGCGTCGTTTTCAAATTTAGTCTTCAGAAAATTCCGACCTTGAGGTTAAGTTATGGAGCTTGCAATGGTGATCGCCTCATCGTTTTGGTCGTCACTCTGCGCCCTTTTACAGTACAGTAGTTTCTGACCCGTCGGTTGAAGAATCAGTCTTTCGAGCACCTGCAACGGAATTGACAGTGCCCGACTGCATGGGAGAACGTGACATCAAGCTAGGTAGAATCTGCTGACGCTACATGATGACAGAAATGACTTCGTGAAGTTAAAAATTATTTGTGAGAACCTTCCCCGCCGTAACCGTTCTCCAAGAATCTTGGCACAGAAGAGTAAAAAATGAACCAGAATGACATAAAATAATCGACATGGGTCACACTTTCAGAGCATCAAAGGCAGAGACTTGCCGGCATCGATCTCAGCTGCTACCCTAGCCTGGCAACGTACCAAGTCTGTAAATTTGAAGTGAAGGAGGGGCAGGAGTGGCATGGGGTGAGTGCCGTGTTCAATAGTTCATTAGTCCTCGCCCACTTCCATCGAGAAATTGTGTGGACAAGGAATCTGGACTTAGCTAGCTGTAACGTACGGAGACACTCAGGCTTTGGAATCAGTCCTCAGCAACTTGAACTGTGGACGGTGTCCAGTTCACATCGGTGGAACTCACTCTCCTACTTCCATGCTTACCATAACATTATTAACCCCTAAAAGCCCGTTGTCCCTTTGGGGGACAAATGCGTTTTCGGGCAGGTACCTACGGGCTGAAATTGTGTTCTGATTTTTTGAAATTTTTTTTGGAGATAGAAAAACTGATGAGCTTTGTGGGAATATAATTTTTTTCTCAATCGGTGCCCGGGAAAAAAAGTTATGACCAAATAAGCTCAAAACAGGGGACGGCGGGCAGCTCGGGCAGCAGAAAAAAAATGAACAAAAATTTGAATTTTTTTTTTAAATATTTTTTTCCTGATAGATAATATTTTTGCCTATCTAGAAAGCTTTGATTCATTTCATTTGGATATGTTATGAGAAAGTTATGGACATTCTTGTTTTTTGGGCAGTTTGAGCATCTTCTTGAAAAAAATAACTTGTAGGACTCATTTCTGAATGCAATTTTTCAAATTTTTCAAAATTTTTTTTGGCATGGTTTAGTTTACTTGCTAGAACAATCTCACCATTGGGATTAGTGCATTTTAATTCCATCTAAGAGATATTAATATTTTAGATTTTCCTTCTATCTCATACCTACTTCTACTTAACAATTTTTTTAAGGATGAAAATTAAGTTTTTTTGAGTTTCTTTTTTTTTCCTAGACTCTCAACTCAATTCTCCACTATAAAAATTTAAAGCTCAAAACGCTGTAGTGCAAAAATTTTAAGTTAAAAATGTTTAAAGACAAAAAATCTGGTCCCGCAATGTGCTGTAAAACTTGTTTTTTCCACTTTAAACGCAGATATCTTGCAATCTGTGTGGCCAAAAATTCTGAAATTTTTTCCACACATTCTCGTACCAATTAGGTGTAAGATCCTACGGTTAGATGTGAAAAAAAAACAATTTTAACTTTTTTTAACTTTTTGCTATAGAAATGGCAGTTTTCAGTGTTTTTTGGCAGAAAAAAGACCTTAGGCCTTTAGGGGTTAAGCAATGTTGGGGATCCCTTTTGCTCCCCCCCAAATGTGGAGCCCCCCAGCCAATAGCTCTCTGCCCACTTGCAATACACTGTGTACTTTCCATACCGGCCAATAGCTCTATTGTATCACCCGACAATACTGACAAGACCCATACAAAGTCAAAACTAATGAGCCAATCGGAACATGTGGATTTAAACTAAACTTCCTGTCTAGTATCCAGGGAGGTATTATTCCTCCTTCAAGGGGGAACAAACTGTCCTAGTTAACCCCTAAAGGCCCAAGGCATTTTTTCTGCCATAAAACCATCAAAACTGCCATTTCTATAGCAAGGAGTAAAAAAAAATGAAAAATGTTTTTTTTGCACATCTAACTGTAGGATCTTACACCTAACTAGTATGAGAATATGTGGAAAAAATTTCAGAAATTTTGACCGCTCAGATTGTAAGATATCTGCGTTTAAAGTGGGAAAAACAAGTATTTCAGCACATTGCGAGACTAGATTTTTTGACTTTAAACATTTTTCACTTAAAATTTTTGCACTACATAGTTTTGTGCTTTAAATCTTTATAGTGGAGAATTGAGTTGAGAGTCTAGGAAAAAAAAAATATTTAAAAAAATTTAATTATCATTCCTAAAAAATTTATTAAGTAGAAGTAGGTATGAGATAGAAGGAAAATCTAAAACATTAATATATTTTAGATAGAATTAAAATACACTAATCCCAATGGTGAGATTGTTCTAGCAAGTAAACTAAACCATGAGAATTTATTTATTTTTTAAATTGAAAAAATAGCATTTAGAAATGATTCCTACAAGTTATTTTTCTCAGGAAGATGCTCTAACTGCTCGAAAAACAAGAATGTACATAACTTTCTCATTACAAATCCAAATGAAATGAATCAAAGCTTTCCAGATAGACAAAAATATAATCTACGAGAAAAAAAATATTACAAAAAAATAAATAAAAAAAATAGCCAAATTTTTCTTGCTGCCCGGACTGCCCAGTTACGAAAAAAAGTAACATATATGGCCATAACTTTTGACTCCTATTTCCAAATGTCTTGAAATTTAGTGCATATGAAAGATATTCCTTGCGTCCACCTTCTATTAAAATTTCAGCTTAAACCCTAAAATACCAAGGCATTTTCTGGCTCTGGAACCACTGAAAACTGCCATTTCTGCTGCGATCACTCCCTAAACCCAAAAAAACTTTTTTTTAGAATCTAACCGTAGGATCTTGTACTTCACTTGTCTCAGATTATGTGGTAAAAATTTCAAGACATTTGACTGTTCTGATTGGAAGATATTAGCATTCAAAGTTGGAAAAAAAAGTTTTTTTGAACCGTTTCCTGTAATTTCAGATGACTTTGACAGTCATTTGTGGATTTTTTTTGCACTACACAACAAAAAGTTGTAATTTTTTATCTTGAACATTTGAGTTGAGAGTCGGGGAATTTTTTTTCAGAATGTCAAACCTTGATTTTCACATATAAAAAAATTGTTAAATCACTAGTAGAAAACAGGCTATCAATGACTGTTGTTTATGACTGCATAACCAGTCATTAAGGACACTTATGACAATACAATGATTGAAGCCGAATTTTGGGCTTAGAATAATTTAGGACGAGTAATTACGGACAATCCAGTCATTTCTTGCCTTGGCATTGTTTTTCATCCGATGCTGATGTGGAACTTCATTTGGGTGTGATTATATGGGGCCTCTCCAATGGCGCCGAGACACGTGGCTGAGGATCTAGCATGCCAAGGTGTCAGTTTTCTATTGGCTGATTTTGAAGTGATCCTGTTTCACGTCAAACAGATTCTAAGCTGACGTGGAAAATGTTTGGTTCCTTATTTGTCATTTTGTAGTCATTCTTTAGGCAATGACAGTCATTTTCTTGTGATTTTTGAGTTGGTTGCAGTCATTAACAAAGTCATGGATGTGCTTAGGGAGTCATTCTTCAAAATGGTGACTAGTGCAGTTAGTCATGCAGTCATTGTGTAGTTGGATAAGGGTACAACATAGACTTCAACATATGACTCAGAGAATTGACAAAAACAGTAATACTAGAGTCATGTATCGGATATTCATTATAGAAAAATAACTAGCAATACAAAGGTGGTTGTAGTTTGGTTACAATACAAGCATAAATGACTACATTTGTACTATGACTACACTATGGTTGCACTATGACTACACTATAGTTGTACTATGACTACACTATAGTTGAACTATGACTACACTATGGTTGCACTATGACTACACTATGGTTGCACTATGACTACGCTATGGTTGCACTATGACTACACTATGGTTGCACTATGATTACATTGTTACTACATTATGACTATACTATAATTTCAGTTTGTCAAAGTCTATGCACACCACTTCTTCTCTCCATGCCATAAACTTCTTTTGCCTCTTGTTCCATTAAAAACTGCAGCCAATTACCAATTGAAAATGAATTAAACATATTTAATGAAAAATACAATACAAAACCACAAAATAATAACTATCACCAAAGAATTGTAGAAATCATCTAATGCAAAATTGCAAAATTCACCTGAATTGCCTGAATTCACCTGAACTGCCTGTATTGCCTGAATTGTCTGAATTCACCCGAACTGCCTGTATTGCCTGAATTGCTTGAATTCACCTGAACTGCCTGTATTGCCTGAATTGCCTGAATTGCTTGAATTCACTTGAACTGGCTGTATTGCCTGAATTGCCTGAAGCCCTGAACTCACTTAAATTGAAGGAAAAAATGAAAAAAAAAGTGAATAATAAAAAGCAAAAAGACAACAAACAATAAATTGCAAACAACAAAAAAGAGCAAACAACAAACCCTAAACATCAAACAACAAACAACTAAGACAACAAATAACAACAAACAAATAACAAAAAGTAGAAAGCACTCAAGAAAATGTAAACTGCTACATTCAAGAGGTGGAGGTTGACCTAAACCTTCATTTAGAAGCAAGAGGGAAAATGAGAGGAGGTTGATGAGCAAGAAGCAAGAAAGAAACAAAACAAGTAGAAAGAAGTTGATGAGCAAGAAGCAAGAAAGAAACAAAACAAGTAGAAAGAGGTTGATGAATAAGAACTAAGAAGCAAGAAGGAGGCAAAAGCAAGAAGAAAACATGAGAAGAGATTGATGAGCTAGAAGCTTGAAGAAGAAGACAAAAACAAGAGGAAAAAGTGAGAAGAAGTGCATTAGCAAGAAGCAAAACAAAGAAGATGTATTCAAGAGGCGGCGGCTAACCTAAACCTGAATTCTGAATGAAAGAGACAAAATCTCTGCCGTTCATCTTCAACAGCTGCAAAGTCCTGCAATGTGCCATATATCAGCCTGCCTGAAATAGAAAGGTGGCTGCCTTAAAGGGTGACTAACCTAAAATGTGACGGCTGACCTAAAATCTAAGCCATCCATTTGCTATCAAGATACAATCTAATCCGTCCATCTAAACAATTCATTTCAATTGTCCATCTGATCCATCCATCTCAACCGTCCATTTAATTCATTCATCTAAGCCATTCATCTAATCCCACCATCTCAACCATCCATTTGATCCTACCATCTGACCCATCCATCATTCCATCTAAGCCGTCCATCTGATCCATCCATCATTCCATCTAAGCCGTCCATTTGATCTCACTATCTAAGCTGTCCATTTGATCCATCCATCATTCCATCTAAGCCCTCCATTTGATCCATCCATCTAAGCCGTCTATATGAAAATTAGTTTGTCACTTGAAAATGACTACAATGCAACTAGTCCTTTATAGAGAAAAGACAATAAATTTAATAAGTTCAATTTCCATGGTGTCCCATTGTCAATCATTCCTTTGTTCTATCTTAGTCATATGATGCACTCATTTTAGGACAGCACAACTCAAATATGACTCAACAAAAACTACATCAGCAACAAGGCCACAAAATTCAGACTGAACCATGGATGACACTAGATATGTTCTTTGTTTCATCTGGCCGCCATCCACTGCTCTAGGAAGTCACTACGAAATGAGTGCTGATCGCGACAGGTCAGCTTTGGTGCCCTTTTTGTGACTGCTAGTCATTTTCCAGTGTGAAAGTAGTGACCGGTCATTTTTTTACTAGTTACATTTGACCTTGTTTTCTACTAGTGAATAGAAGTAGGTCCAAAATTGAATGAAAGACTAAATTGTTAATAGCTCTTAGGTGGAATTAAAACAACATAATCCCAATGGTGGGATTGTTCTTGCAAACAAACTTGATCTTGTCAAAAAAAAAAATTGAAAAAATTTGAAAATTGCATTCAAAAATGAATTCTATAAGTTAGTTTTTTTGAAGATGCTTAAATTGCCCGAAAAACAAGATTGTCCATAACTTTCTCATTATTAGTCCAAATAGAATGAATCAAAGCTTCAAATGTAGACAAAAACATGATCTTTGAGGGAAAAAAATAAAAAAAATAAAAAAACTTTTTTTTTTTTTTTTTTTCTGCCCGCCGAACTGCTTTTTTGCTTTAGGATGGCATAACTTTTGCTCCCGAGCACCGATTGAAAAAAAAATTATATTTTGAGAAAGTTAATGTGATTCCCTATCTTCAAAAAAAGTTTCAAAAAATCAAATTAAAATTTGAGGCCACACGGGCCTGCCCAAAATCTGAAGTGTCCCTTGAGGGGACTTTGGTACTTTAGGGGTTAAAATATGGAAATCTCTAGTCACACGGACCTGCCCAAAATTTCTATACGGCCAAAAAACGCGTGCCGGTCCTTTAGGGGTTAACAATGTTATGTATCGATCATCGATGGCAGTGTTCTTGTCTTTTAGCTGCTTTCTTTGCCCACCGGATTCACATGTAAGTTGGCCCTTAGTAGAGTGGGAAGCCAGTTGATTCAATTCCTAATTTGGCAATTTCCCACTGCCCTTCAAAGATGTACGGGCAATTTCATTAACATGGCGGTATTCCAAGTGCCACTTTGATGGTGTGCCATTTTCACCATCTAGGACATGTATAAATTTCAGAACGGGCGTTTTGAATTGTAAATGAGCCGTTTTCTAGGAATATCACCATTTTAATGAAATTGGCCATATGTTGAATCTCAACACTAGGGTAGAAATATCTAAAACCATTCACTTATCCCTTGACCCTTAAAGGACGGACTGGCAATTGTGGAAATCATCCCTTTGGATACCATGAGAGTCATTGCCTTCAAAAAATGCAAAAGCATTCATTGGAAGTCAAACTACTCGGTAGAAGACCTCTCCTTTTCACAGCAAAGTTCCGAGGATGAATAGTTGCACTTTTGTCTACAGGCAAGGATTCTCTATCATTCATTGGATGCCAAACATCCGCTGCGTCGTTTATGGGTTAAATAGACAGGCCAAGTCCAAGGCACCGGACTTCTTTTGTAGAGAATTGTTGATGAAAAGTGCTTTTTGCATTTATTTGTAATGTTCAACCTATTGAATCCACTTTTACATTTAGAATGCAGCTTGTCAAGCACTGCAATTATTTGGCAAAGTCAAAGCACTATTTACTATCCACTTTTGCATGCCCTAAGAACGTATCCACAAATAGGAAAATGAATACGGGGAAATGAATTTGGCATGTTCCTATTGCCTACTTTGTATCGCATTTCAACTTGGCTCCCAATGAAGAGGTCACAAAAGCCCCTAAATAAAAATAAAACCTTGAAATCAAGGGAGATTGTTCTTCAATTGTGGTGGTGAATGGTAGATTAAGTTATAGTAGGAGTTTGTGAGTGGTGGAAACCCCCCAACTTTGAAACCTGCCAATCATTGACTGCAAAACCTACTATTTGAACATTATCAAATGTTGAAGTGGGGCTCAGTAAAAACATAAGGGGCAGTGGAACTTTCAATGTGGCAAACAAAATATGAAGAACATTACAGAAAGAACTGGGCCTCTAGAGGGCCACTCCAGAGTGACATCCTTATGAATTTCCATGTCATCGTTGACCCTCGAGATTCTCAATATCGCAAACTTCATTTGATCTGACTTTCGCCAAAATTATCAAGACCTCCATCGAGGCAACCAAGTACAGAGCAACCAAGTACAATTTGTTTAATTGACAAATTAATGCAACTAGGTTTAATTAAGCCAAATGAAGTGATTCTTTTTTTTAAACACATGGATAAATTCCAAAATTATGTGGCTTTTGAAGCTACACTAAATAGGGTATTTAGTGTTGGCAACACTATTTGCGAACCATGACACTAAATATCATTAAGCCTACTAAAGTAAGTAACATTAAATGTAATTTCTAACATTAAATATACTCTATGGTAAATCTGAAATCTGAAAATGTTTACATTTAGTATTAGAACTTATTAAAGGAAGGTAGAAGGGAAGAGAAGACAAAGGCGGCGCATTGAAGTTTAGCACTACACTAATCGTCCTAAAATTGACATTTAGTGTAGGGTCAAGTAGGGTGGTAATTACACTAAATGTAATCCAACACTAAATACCCTATTTAGTGTAGTTGCCAAAGGCAACTAGCTTGAGAAGCCACTTAATTCATTTTGTGAATCTCAAGATGAGAAGAGAAGCTCTTTATAGGATTGGGGTAGTAGTAGGTCAAGCAATCCATGTGGGATATGTAAATTAGGATTAATTGGAACTCAACCACTCATAGTTAAGCCAAATGCAGGAATTGTGTTAAAAGTTAGATTTCAGACCTCATTTAGGCATAGTAGAATAATTTTTTTGAAAAAACTTTGAACTAAAAAAAGTTGGGGAATTAAGCTAAATTTTATCTCCAAAAATCCGTTTGAGGTTTTGAGACTCCAAATAAAAGTTATAGACAAAATTCTGAGAGGGGTTGGATGGGACATTTTTTTGGACATTTTCAAAACACCTTCTTTGAATTTTGTTCATAACTTGTGGTTCGAGACTCTAAACCTCAAACCTATTTTTGGAGATAAAATTTAGCTTAATTTACCAACTTTTTTTAGTTCAAAGTTTTTTCAGAATAGTTATTCTACTATGCCTAAAAAAGGTCTAAAATTTAACTTTTAACACAATTCCTGCATTTGGATAATGAGCGGCCAATCTCTCAACTTCAAACTATCCCATATTCTTTGGCAATTCATGATGGACAGTTGATTTTGTTATAAAAACAACCTCTTCACCTCCCATTCACACCAAGTGCCAATGCAGTTAGTCTTCCACATTGCCATAAAAAAAATTGATGGCAATGTGGAAAACATAATTCATTGACATTTGCTTTATTTTCCTACTCTTGGTAGAGTTCAATTTTTCTCTAACTCCTGCATCCAATTTTAAGGTGTTCAATAATCAGATTAAGGTGAATTAGTGTACCTTAATTTTGATTATTGAATACTTAAACTCGGATTTGGAGTCCCTGACAATCCTTCGACAGCTCGATGGATGGTGAACGAGAATAGGGGAAATATATATCCTTAAGCCAAAAAAAAGGTTAACTTTGGGATCCTCGGAGGGCTGTGGAGTAGCCCTCCAGAGGCCCGACTTTTTCCCTAATGACTTGGTTCGAGAAAAAAACTAAATTCCGTCCTAGTGGGACTCTTTCTGAAGCCCAGCTATGCCAAACCATTCATCGGGCCAACATTCTGTGCCCTCGTGGAGATGCTCTAACAAAACAAATTTTGGGCAAACAACAAGCCCCATGCCTTACTTCAAGGAGATTTTTTATTCTTCCTTAAGTTGTCTGCCAGACAAAAGATTGTTGTTTAAGTATTAAGCTGATGTGCTTAGATGGAGTCAAAATTACAATTAGGAATTAATTTTTAACTTGTAAAGAAAGAAAAATCATAAATTTAATTAAATAAATTATTTTATTATTTTATTATTTTATTGCTGGCGTTCTTTGAAGACTGGAGTTTCTATCTATCTATCTATCTATCTATCTATCTATCTATCTATCTATCTATCTATCTATCTATCTATCTATCTATCTATCTATCTATCTATCTATCTATCTATCTATCTATCTATCTATTTTTGGATCGAAGCTTTTTCAAAAAGATCCAAAACCATTTCAACTAACTTAGTCTAGCTTTAAAGTGTTCAATAACTTTGCAAGCATGCTGCACCATGTATAAATTTTAATAAAATCTTGTGTTGCCACATTGGCATGCATGTACATGCAAACTTGGTTGATGAAGTTCCACATAAGACAATGGATGAGAAAGAATCCCTTTGTCTTGAACAACTTGGTTTTAAAATACAACTTGTCTATTATAACTAGATGTCCTTAACCCCTAAAGGACTAGGAGAGTGTCCAAATTTCCAAAATTGTATAGATCTATTATAAAATGCAACTTAGAACAATATTTTAATGATGACTCTCAAACAATAGTTGTAAAATATGATTTATAGATCACATCCATATAGTTAGATCAACAATTACACAAATCAATATTTTACAATAAAATTTGAAACTATAAATTTGAAATTCCTTCTAAAATCAATTTTAGATTGAATATTTATGATTTTTACAAGAATTTTTTTTGTGAGATCAAAATGCCTAGTTCTAGTCATAGTGATTTTTGAAGATTTTTATTTTATTTTTCGATTCAAGTCGCTTTTGAAGGGTCATTTTTTGAACTGAAAAAGTTACTTTTTGAGGCTAGACCTCTTGATACGTTTTGAATTATAGAATATTTTCAAAGCAAAATCTTCATAATCTGAACCGTACAAATGTTAAAGAACTAATACAAGAATCTTCAAAAAAAATTATTGGATGAAAAAACACATTTCGGTGAGTTTGGGATGTGTTTTTGTTCATTCATTGTTCAAAATCTGCACTCATGGTCCTTAAGGGGTTTAATTTACACCAATTGTGTATGCACTAAAAAAACTCATGTTTTTTATAACGGGTTTTTTGTGACATCCACCTACTTTTACGTTAACAATGACATGAGAATGTAAGATCAACACTAATTGTAACATCAAATGCAATATAAGTAGACTTCACAAAAAATTTGTTATAAAAACACGGGATTCTTCTAATGATGTCTTTCATGATCAACAATTCAACCATAAATGCAGTCATAGAGTCCTTTATTTCTTCTAGTAATAGAGAGTCAATTTTGGGGACAAGTTGTAGACAAAAGTGTCCTTGATACACTGGAGGGTGGGATGTTGCCACATGAGTATAGAGTGTGGAACATGGAGTATAGAAGAAGTTTTTTTGTATTAGTTTCCGATGTTTTTAGGATTCAAAAAGTAGAACCCTATAACTGTGAGCAAGGGATATGTACATAGGGAAACTATTACTGAAATGGCCATTTTGAACCAAATTTTGTAATGAATTTTTACAATATTAAAAATATAAATATTTTAATGTATATATAAACTATTCCTTTTTTTGAAAAAAATGAAAAAGATTTTCATTTCAAACTTTAGGTATTCAAAAACACTCTCAAAAAATCATTTCAAAATTGTCTCAAAATAATCGCCAACGAGAAGATTAGAACTTAACATTTTGAATTTAACCCCTACAAATCTGGCTTCTCCAAATTAAAAAAAGGGCCATGTGCCGCTAGATGGGGTTGTACTGCTCTGAAAAGCATACAACAACTTATAATACTTGCACATTGATTGCGAGTGAGTGGGGGACAACAATTGAATGCAGTCATACGAGAGGTTTGGGTGTTGGATTGGATGAAAACTCTTTGTGGAGTCACTTTGGTGAAGAAAGAGCGACTCTACTCCCGTTCTGCAGTTTCGCTTCCAATGGCCATCGCCCGTAGTTTGGACCATCCCTTTTATTTTATTTTTTGAGAAAGTGCCAAGATGGCAATCATTGAAAATTTGATGAAGTATTGTATTTCTACATTCATCCATCTTTTGGACTAAAAACACTTTTCAATCATTTGTGCACTTTTTTTTTATCCAAATTAGGCGACTTCATCTACATTTTTAATAAAAATGGAAAAATTTTGGCAAAAAAAGATTACTTTTATCTGGCGAAAAGTAGACATTTATTTTGAAATGGTGCAACATGACCCCGTAGTGCCAAAAAAAAGGGTTGGTTCAGACTCTTTGTACATGTCTCGCAGACAATTGAAAATTCAAAGATTTTGTGTGGGGCTAGAGCATGACTGACCCTTACTCCTGCCAAAAAGTTAGGGCCAAATTTGTCGTGGTTGCATTAGAAAAAATTTCAGCCCTCGGGAGGGCTCTTTCCCTGTGCAAAGGAGCTATGAGTTTCCCGCAATGGAACTCACAATTCCTTTGAGGGACAATGGCTACTCTTCATCATCAATGATGAATAGTGGCCACAATATTAAAAAAATTAAAAAAAATTAAAAAATTAAAAAAATATAATAAAAAAATATTTAAAAATATTAAATAATAACTAAAATAATAAAATAATAATTCAGGTTGACGAGGATAATTTTGGCTACATCAAATTTGAAAATTTTGAAATTCCGTATTTATTTTAATATTAATATTTTAAAAATATTCTTAAACTATATTATTGAACTGTCTTGCACAAATCAGGCCCTCCAATTTGCTAGCCAAAAAATAAAAATAAAAATTCACAATTTTTGTTCAGGAACTCACAGCCCTCCCGCGGGCTCATATTTTTTCTAATGCTTTCCAACACTTCCCCGAAGTGCCAGAGACCCCAAATTTTTGGCATTTTGATTTCCAATGTGCCTTTGACTATTATAATCTGGAAATTGGTACGGTGAAATGGTCCAAAACTTTGTTGGCAGCACCTATCCTAGAGCTTTTCTCAATTACAACGGTCAAGTTCTATGCAATTCATTATTAAAGCCATGGCGCCATTTCGATTGGTAGGAGGTTCTCTTATTGTGAATTTCAAACAATTTTTCCTAGGCGCTCAGGGATTAAAGAAAAAAAAATTCTTGTAAAAATTACAAATATTCAATCTACAATCAATTTTAGAAGGAATTTTCAAATTTTGCCCTCAAGTCCATACCTTAAGTTTGATTGTTTGTTTTGTTTTGTTACATTGAGATCTTCTAGACTGTGGGTCATTGCAAGAATGACCGATACTGAAACATTGTCACAAAACAAAAGCGGATGCTTCCTTTTGCTATAACTTTTGCAGCATGACTCGCATGAATTTGAAATTTTTATTGGAGATTCCTCTCTTGAGTTTAATAATATCTCATATTTTTCAAAAAAATTCAAAAATCATTTTATATTTAAAAATCATTTAAACTAATATGTCACGTTTTGAGTTTTAAGGTTTTTTAGTACTATGGAGTCCCCAAATTTAATGATTTGGAACTGAAATTTCTATGGTCTATTTCCATAGTAGGAAGTCATGTTCCTACCAAGGGGCATTAAAAAATATTATATTTTATGTCCTCTACGTCCATGCAAAGAAGGCTCCCTTGCACACGCAATTTTGAATGTTGAAAATGGTTTCAAGATAATTTTTTTGGTGAAATCTCTTCAAACTAAAGTCTTTCCAAATGTAAAATTTTTAGTTTCTTTGAAAATTGTTTTTCCTATTTTGTACAAATTAAAATGTCAAACTATGTATTTTCTTCAAAATTTCAGCTTACACTTTTTTGTAAATAACTTTTTACCTTGATTTTTTTTAGGTCTAAAATTTTGGTGATATGCTATTTCAAGTGTTATACTAATTATCCTTATTTTATTTTATTTAAAAAAATTCATCTGCAAAAAGTTCGTAGTACTAGGAGTACTAGCCGAAAACAGCCAAAGTGGAACAAAAACGGAAGGTCATTCTTGCAACGACCCTTGTGCATTCCCCAATCGCTTGTTTAATACCGTCGGAAAGCCTTCAGCGAGGAAGGATGTACACGCTTTGTTTTGTGGATTTTGGACCTATGGTGTGAAAGTTATTGAATTTCAAAGTTTTTAAGAATTAGAAAAATTAGAAAATTATTTGTATTTGTATTTTGATTGTAGCAACAGTACAGGGTACAATAGTTTTATTGAAAAGAATTGGTTTTTGTACTAATTGATCTAATTATGTGGATATGATCTACGAATCATATTTTACAACTATTGTTTGAGAGTCATCATTAAATTTTTCTTCTAAGTTTCATTCTATAATACATGCATCTTTACAATTTTGGAAATTTGGACTATCCCCTAGTCCTTTAAGGATTAACCCCTAATGACCCAAGCGACCATTTTTTGGTTACTGCCTTTCTATTTTGAGGTATTTAAACCAAAATATTAAATTTTTTGAATTTTTTTGCTCAAGGAAATAGCATATACCCTAAATCCAATGGCGCTGAAATTATATGAATTGGAGTAAAATTGCAATTTGTATTAGCAATCAAATTTCAAAATTATAGACAAGCTTGCACCCCATTATTTTGCATCCAATTTGGGCTGACCTTGAAAAATGGGTGGCTAATCAAAACACATACTCCCTTCGTTGCAAAATAATTCCTTGAAATGGCTAGATTAATGCATGAGTTGCTCCTATTTTCAAGGGATTGCATAGTTGTTGCAGCTTCTACTAAAACCCATTAGGTGTGAAAGAATGGATGTCAATAGTGAAGCGGTTTAGGCCCAAGTTGAAAACAGGCGGCAAAAGTGACAAATTTTTGCCATTTGGTGAATTGCTCCAGTGGTATTAATTTTAATCATTTTCTGAACAGCATTGATGCAATAACGTCCATTGATGTCCTCTATATTCAATATTGACAATATCTTGTGATTCAACTCAAGGAAATTTGATCTGAAAAATAAATTTGTCAATAGCAGTTTCTATATAATTTTGGGACAAATTCTTCACCTTTGATTGGTTAGAAGTTGTGTTTTGATTCCCTTTGTAGGGATTGAATTGCTATATAGAATTGACCTATTAACCCTAGTATTTAGGATATTTTTTGAGTTTTAACAACTATTTTCTTCTTCCATTTGGTTGCAAAGCAATTAGAATTAGGCAACATTTACAATTTTTTTGTATAGGTGAAAATTGTTCAATTTGGAGAAGATATAACAGGGTCCATCATGCTGAGAATGGAACCCATCATGCAAGACCCAACCCACAATTATGTATACCAACATATTCTTATTAAAAAATAATTGCACTTTCTAGGAGGATGTCTTCTTATAAAGTATACTAAAAATAAAAAAATAAACATATAATCTTGAATTTTTTTACACAATGTCTACTCTATCATGTTGCACTGACCGCAAAATGGTCACCATTTCAAGGTTTTGGAGCTGAGTTCTAGATCCTCAAAAGTTGGTTGACTTCATTTTTCTTTCTTGCATTGAAAGTTTGAAATGCATTTACCTACTAAACCAATCCCTTGGATCAGTTGGGGTTAGATGTGAATTTTAAGCTTCCTAGTGTAAGACCCCATACCCTATGAAATTGTTGTTGTTTACAGTGAATATATAATCAACTACACTGTTTCTCATCAATCCTAGCGAGTGGACATACCTGACTCATATGTCACCTGATACTCTCACTACGACTATGATTATTGTACATTTGGGGTAGCAAACCTTAAGTGATGAGTCTGAACTTATTAAACCGGCTCTTATTTGCACTTATAAGTAGACTTAAAATATTATAATTCCGCGTAGTAGTAGAGATTGGGAGTTTGAAGAGGTCTCAAGAAGTTTCAGAATTGAAGATACATCAATTATTGAGATATGATAATTACATTATTCTAAAAATTAATACATAAATCAACAATAATAAAACTTGTCTACATGTGGAGAAGAAGAAGTCATCCCATTCATTGATTAAATATTGTTTAATTAAGTATTATAGGTTCTCCATCATATAACCAACTTGCTCAAATTGTGAAATATGTACTTCATTTCCTAAAAAAATCTTGAAAAATAAAATTGCATCTCTACAAAGGACTTCTAGAAACTTGATTTTTTGAAGTTCAAACATTGTCATTTCACAATTGGTTGGATTTTTTCATTCAATTTTTAAAGCCTATACTTCAACAATTAGCTACAAGAACTAGTATGTTGAATAAAAAATTCAAAATTAATAAAATCATTCAATGAATGCCAATTGTGTTTAGAACAGGCTTTTAAAGGATAGATTCTACAAAGATTGGGCCTCTCGTAGTGTAGCTACTTGTTTTAAGGTAACTACACCTAGTTGTGTCTAAATAAGCAATTGAGTGATGTTCCTATTATTGAATGGCTTGATTTTTTTGTTAAATCTTATTAGAAGTCAAAGGCATATTTTAGATTCTCTTCTTATACATTTGTTGGACACCCTATGAATAAACTATGAATCTTCAAAGTGCTTCAAATAGGTGCACCCAAAAGCCACCCTAGACTCTTGTGAATAGTGACTATACATTTCATGGAAGAATCTACAAGGATCACAATAATCAGGTGCAGTTACCTCAATAGATGTACAGTGGGGTCCCAATCAAAATGGCGTTTTTGAAATCGCAGTGAAGGAAATTCAATGCTGCCAGCTTTGACAGCCTTCCAAGGGCTCAAAAATTGATCTTTGAATATGAAATTTTTACCATAGCATCATCTTTAAGTTAATTATATGTGTACCAAATTTCAAGGTCAGATGGTTTACACAAAAAAAGATATTCAAAATCTCCCAACATGTGTAGTCGTGAAAAAAATTTCACTACTGCCAACTTTGACACCCTTCCAAGGATTGAATTTTTTTTCTTTTTCTATGAAATTTTTGGCATAGGACCATCTATATGTTGATTACATGTATGAAAAATTTCAAGTCCTAAAGACCCCCCAAAAAATAGATATTCAAAATCTCCCAACATGTGTAGTTGTGAGAAACAATTTCACTACTACCAACTTTGACACTATCACAAGGGTTGAAAAATTGTTTATTTACCATGAAAATTTTATGATGAAATAATCTCTATGTCAATAACATGTGTGCCAACTTTCAAATTCAAAAGAATCAAACAAAAAAATATATGCTAATTCTACCAACATGTGTAGTTGTGAGAACGATTTTTTCAACCCTTGAGATCATAGTGTCATTTTTTGGGTAAAATTTCACACGAATGTAGAAAGTCATTCTCATAGCTACACATGTTGGTAGAATTAGAATATCTTTTTTTGGGTAAGTCTTTTGACCTTGAAATTTGGCATACATTTTATAAATATAGAGATGATCTCATGCCAAAAATTTCATGGTACAATGTTTTTTTTTCAGCCCTTGGGATAGTGTCAAAGTTGGTAGTAGTGAAAATTTTCTCACAGTTGTACACATTGGTAGAACTAGCATATATATTTTTGTGTGATTCTTTTGAATTTGAAATTTGGCACACATGTTATTGACATAGAGATTATTTCATCATAAAATTTTCATGATAAATAAACAATTTTTCAACCCTTGTGATAGTGTCAAAGTTGGTAGAGGTGAAATTGTTTTTCACAACTACACATGTTGGGAGATTTTGAATATCTATTTTTGTGGGGGTCTTTCGGACTTGAAATTTTTCATACATGTAATCAACATACAGATGGTCCTATGACAAAAATTTCATAGAAAAGAAAAAAATTTCAATCCTTGGGAGAGTGTCAAAGTTGGCAGTAGTGAATTTTTTTTCACGGCTACACAGGCTGGGAAGATTTCGAATATCTTTTTTTGTATAAATCATCTGGCCTTGAAATTTGGTACACATATAATTAACTTAAAGATGATGCTATGGTAAAATTTCACATTCAAAGATCAATTTTTGAGCCCTTGGGAGGCTGTCAAAGTTGGCAGCAAAGAAATTTCCTTCACTGGGACTTGGAAACGCCATTTTGATTGGGACCCCACTGTACAAAGGAAAATGGATTGCTCAATCACCGTTGAGTTCAATTAGAAGAGCTCAATGGTCAACTCAATAGTGGCATTGCCTTCAGTGATTGGGAAAGAGTCTGGTGGAGAAGGCGAGTACTCCGTGAAGGAGGGTGTTCGAAAATCAAACCAAACATTGGACTGCCCAAGCTCTCGCAGTGTAACGTCCGCATCCCCGGTCAACATGGCCAACACTTGAAACATGGACGGTCGCTTCTCCGGTGCGATGTGCACACACAAAATGGCGGTGCTCAACACTCTTTGCACTTCGCTCATGTTGGAAGGCTCCAACTCTAGTCTTGGGTCCATTAGGTCAATCACGTTCCCCTCTGATTGGAGTCTCCATGCCTACACAAATGATTTCCCAACCAAACAGATTTTAAAAGTTGTGTAGCTGGTTATGATGGTGTGATGTTTATCCTTGACGAGTCTCTGGTAGAAAGGGAAATGTAGATCTAGAGCTTTTAGGCAACAATAAATTATGGCCTCTGAAGAATCTAGACCTAAAATTTTCATTTTGCTTGTTTTTCATTTCTTCTCATCCCTACATAGATTCATTTAGAACCCTGCACAAAAATCACCAAGTGACCACGCTAGGTAGTCACATTGTTGAAGAATTGACAAAAATTGCTTTTCAACATACTTGGATGGACTTTATCCAAGTAAGCTCTTCAAAAGAATCACAATCCACCCAAAGGACATTGTATGAATCATGTTTGAGCATGTTACTTATTGGACACTGTAAGAATAGTCTACGGATTTTCAAAGTGCTAATTATGAGTGTCGTGAAAATTGACTCGAAGTTCTCATGTTCAAAAGGTGTACAATTTAAATGAAAATCTGTAACGACTGGTTTTGTAAACAAGAAGTTTTGTCCATAGGGTCAGTTTTGCAAAGATGGTGGCAATTTGATGAAGCTAATAAAGGAGACAAACTGGGCTTGCAAGAGTAGGAGGTGCTGTGCCTTGTGGAAGGGGAAGCAACGCTCCAAGGAGTATTTAAAACTTCACTGATAACCATCCTGCATTCTTCATATTCAACTGATTTCTCCGTGTACCTAATCCTGTTATTGCCTCTATTGCCAACTATGATAGAAATTTTCGTGAACTTTGGATCAGTTTTTATCCTATAGTTTCACATTTCAATATTCCTGCAAATATTGTGGACATGAATGTTTCACAATTCTCATGTCCACAAGTTCACAAGTTCACAATAGATTAACCACTGGTTGTTCCTGATAGTTGAGGTGAAGGACCTTTTGTTGGAGACTATGATCAAGCGAAAGGGTACAAGGAAGACTCACGTAGATAGGGAGATATCCGTCGTCTTCCCCAGGATTAGCAAGTCTGTTTCCTCTGCCACTCAAAATCTCTAGAAGCAAAACACCAAAGCTGAACACGTCTGCCTTCTCAGAAAGCTGGCCGAAAAACACGTACTCCGGTGCTAGATAGGCTCTGCACAATCATGACAAGAAGTACTTTCAAGTAAATAAAATAATGTCTCCAATAGTACTACCACACAAGGGCGTTTTCAAGCTACGAGCTCATGCAATTTCTGTCACAATATTACAGTATTGAAAATCCGAAAACTCATAGGGTATTCTATATAAAAAATATGTGTAAAAATATGAGTTTATTTATATAAATAGTTTAGAGTTATGAGTGCACTTGTAAATTGGTGACTCTGCTCTGTGACACTGGACCGTAGCTTGAAACCCCAGTAACATGGAATTTTCTCAGCATGATACATTGAGACTATAGAGTTACCACACTATTTCAGATTTCGGATTTCGGATTAGGATTGTCAACACCTATTCAAATCATGGATTTGTTCATGAAATTCACCCATATTTTTCACAGAAACAAAGTAATCACCTCCACTTTGTTTGAAGGTGTTTAAGAACAACTCTACTGCAGATGTACTGTATTACTCTATTCATCTCAATCTGAATTCTTACCGTGTTCCGGCACAACGTTCGGTGATGATCTTGCTTTGTTCATCTTGGATTGGTCGGGCCAATCCAAAGTCAGCAATCTTTGGGTTCAGATTCTTGTCAAGTAATATATTACTGGCCTTAATATCTCGATGGAGAATTTTAGATTGGGAGGATGCATGTAGATAATATAAGCCCTGTGCCACACCCAAACAAATATTCATTCGGGCTTGCCAATTCAGCAATTTCTGCAGCTTTGCAGCGCTCATTTGCGGACCTGTAAGTAGAGAAAAGCAGATCAGACTTGGTTCAAGAATACTATGAAAGACATACTCCCTCTGTCCACTAATAAGTGTCGACTTAACACCTCATGATTTTAAGGTTGGTTTGAGTAGTTTATATGGAGGCTTTCTTGGATATCATTTTATTCAAGTTGCAATGAACAAATGCAATGCTCTTCATGGATTCTTGTAATTTCAAATTTGGAACCCTTTTGAATTCTGTTTTTCGGAATATGATCAATGAAATTGGTATCAAACGTTTTCAACAAAAATGCAGATACTTATTTCTGGACGAAGGGAGTAATAGACGAAGGCAGCAAATAGTTGCATTGTCATCAACCCAGGTCCCATCCAAGCAGTAAAATTGATGATTCACAATGCTAATCTATGCTGTCAATTTTACTAAAGAGCACATTTTTTTCACTTATTAAGTTTTTAGATACTGGTCTGTATTGAATCCTTAGTAAGACACATATACAATCTAGCTTCAATATTACATCCATTGTGCTTCTAAAACGGTTATTAAAATTACAGGGAGTAGAGAATCATCTTCCCCTGGCTCTTTCCCAATATCTTTTATGATCACTTTTGTGCACAAGACAGTTGACAAGAATTTAAGCTTAAAACACACTATTCAACAGACTCGTGAACTTGGTATGACATGAAAATTGGGAAGTACTTACTCAGCAGCAGCTTGTACAGATCACTGTTCTCCACATACTCGTACACCAAGAGCATCTCTTCGTCATGCAGGGAGTATCCTTTAAGCGTCACCAGGTTCCGGTGTTGAAGATTACTAATCAGCAGAACCTCATTAATGAAGTCGTCCCTGCCCTCTTTCGTTTTGAGAAACAGTTGCTTCACAGCTACCTCCATTTTGTTTGGCAAAACGCCCTGCGTAATTCATTTGGTCAATGTACATTATGACATAGGATTTGAGATTGGAGGGGAGTATAGTGGGATTATTTTTGAAAACAGGGAAGTAACAGTCTGGGGCCAAATAACTACGCAATTCCTTCTAATTCAGTTTAAAATTGGTACTTCAAACATAGGCAGTCGAAAAAGAGTCAAACCTTGTATACAGCACCGAAAGCTCCAGCACCCAACTTCATAGCTGGTGAGAAATTTCTGGTAGCAACACGAAGCTCACGGTATTCGAATTTCTTGGCGTTGATCTCAGAGCTTTCGAGTTCTGCACGGTGGGTTTAAGTAAAGAATAGGTTAAAAATCTCTACACTAAAGCATTAAAAATATAGTTGAGTAAAATACTAACGTAGTTTTAACGAAGAAAAATAAAGCACAAATAGCAAATTACCTTCATAAAGAGAGCGCATACGCTTTCTATTGCGGTGAAGGACCAAGGAGAACACCAAAATCACCAACGTTAATATTACTGCCGAACATGCGGAAATAATCACGGCTACCTTCTTCGTCTCATTCTTGTTTATCCCTGTTTGTGCATCATAGTGACGAGTTCAGACAAATGAAGCCAAGCCCAAGCAAGCGGATTTGAAACATTTCTCAACCAAAGCCTGAATTTAGTCTAACACAAGATTTTGATGGCCAGGAGTCACGTAAATCATGTCTTTTGAACATTTACAAAATCCTTCATCACAAGCAGAGGAAAGAATAGAAAGGCAAATAAAGATAGAATTGGAAGTCTTACTTGACGAAACAAAACAGACCTGCTCACAAAAACACCTTCTACCATCATCTTGTGAAGTTGAGCCTTGGCAAAAAGGGTTGCCCTGCAAACTGGAGTATCCATCAGTTTAATTTCATCTTCAATGTACACATTGGAACAAATTGGCTTGTGCTGAAGCAGTGAACTAAGAGATGGAAGTGCAAACATTACTCGAGTGTTAACAATACTTAAGTGAAAAGTATTGAGATAGTCGAAAACAAATTTCATTTTCATGTCAAACTAATATACTGGCAAGAAAAGTGACTTACAAGATTTTCGATTGCATTCCCATCGAAGCATCGGTGTAGATTACATCTGTGATGTTGTTTGCTTTCAAGCTCAACTCTTTCAGACTCTTCATAAAAACGGTGGAAATGTTCAAAACTCCAGTGAAACTGTTGCCATCAAGGTACCTGGAAGAATGCTGTCAAACTCAGTACGGTTCTTAACATTCGAACCTAAAAAAGGTCTTATATGGACGCTCATTTGAATCTAATACTCTGATTTTTCATGTAAGTAATGAGCGATTTGCAACTTACAAATATTTAAGATTCGAAATCCCCATGGGTTCCAAGTTTGGAACACCACCACCAATACTAAGGCCTGATAGGTCAAGCACTTCCAGATTCTGGGGAAGCATCCTGCTGGAAAATGAAGACAAAGGTGCCAATCCTGTGAAGAGGTTTGAACTCAGATTTCTGCATCACCAGTTGAGAAACATTACAATGAAGTCATAATACTGGAACTAAGAATTAGGGTTTATCGGAGTCAAGAAATCAGCTACTTACATGTCGCGCACTGAACCCTAAACCCTAAAACCCAGAACCCTCCTCTTAGCTGATGTAACATGGGTAATAAGCCATACAAGAAGAAGTCATGGAGCTGCTCCATGAAAATTATTCTCTAGCTCAATGACTCTTAGCTGATGTTATATGGGTAATATGCCATTGAGCTGGAGAATAATTTTCATGTAGCAGTAAGGAGGGCACTGATATAGTTTCTTACTTACAAGTAGTTGAGGTTAGGAATGAACGTAAAGTTTGGCGGAAGACCTGTGAATCTGTTACCGGATAGGTCCCTGCCAAATGGAACATGGGTCAAAAATTAACATTATTTTCATGTACAGTTTCAGATGTTAGAATTCAATGTACCTTGAAAATGAAGTATTAATTCAATAAGTCTGGAAGAATGAAATTGGATACCGGTAAAAGTACGTACACTGTAAGTAATTGAGTCATGTTTTGGAAAGCAAGAGGCGGGATAACCCCCTCAAGGAGATTCCGAGATATCTTGAACACTTGCATTGTCGACGTTGTTTTTGCTATGTACTGTGATGGAAATTGACCGACGAATCGATTACCACTCAAGTCTCTGTTACGGAACAAGCGTAACAACGATCTCTTCAATATGGTGATGAATCAGAGTCACATTGTCGCTCTTCGATATGACGATTCTGTCTATCACAGGACTTTTTTGTTACAATTCTCAACACACAATCAAGGCATCATCACTTACAGCTGCAAAACATAGCTAAGTTGCGCCAGCTCCGTAGGGATAATTCCACTGAATCCATTGTCGTGAAGGTCTCTGCAACATTGCCGTCAACATTGCCGTCAGACAAAAAGCAGGTTATTATTATGCTTCCAAAACTTTGCATGTGTGTTTCCAATGAAGAGGTACTAAAAATAGTTCAAAATATTACTACGCTAGTGCAAACACTATGTTCAAACAACACATCGGAACAACAGGCTAACAAAACTATTTGAACCCCACCCAACCCCCTCCCAGAAAACGTAGCCACATCAAATCCTGCCAATTGCAACGACATATAAGACGACCTTGCCAAATGTAATGTGGCTAGGTTTTCTAGAATAACTCCAGGCGTGGATTTTCTACTACAGTACTAAGCCAACAATGCTCATGGTAATTAAGGTCCAGACAGGGGCTTACAGTACGTTGAGAGAGGTGAGTCCACCAAGTTCGGTAGGAAGAGGACCTGTCAAATTCTCATTCCCAGTCAAGACTCTGCACAACAAGTTCCCTTATTTCAGCAAACAGATTCATAACTGCAAGATTCATTCACTTCAAACAAGGCATCACAAATGAGCCATTGAATTAGGGTTTGAAGCTCACAAGGTGACGAGGTTATGAAGCTTTCCTACATCCGGGGGCAGAATCCCTCCGATCGACGCGTCACTCAACGTTCTGTTGCAATCAACATAAACTGATTCACATCAAGAGGTTCCGCCAGCTCAAACCCGAAAGGAAGGTCGAAGAAAATATAAGTTTAAAATGGGCCAATTCAATTGATCATATTGTGAAAAATGTAATTCCGATGAAGCCAATATTTTGTCACCAGAATTAATGAAGAGCATTAAACGTGTTGGTCCAAAAATTAACCACATTGAAAAAAAAAAAAAAAAGAAGCCCACAAATGGCAAAAGCTTGAGGCCAAAATTGGACATCTTGGTCCTTTAGGGGGGGAATTCAGACACCCAGCTAGCTACCCTAATTCAGCTAGCAAATGAGTCATTGAAATAGCCATCTGCTAGCTAATGACCCATTGAATTAGGGTTTGAAGCCCAGACAGCTACTGATTCACCTAATTCTGGACATGCCCACAAAGATTCACGAAATCAGCAATCCAGTTGGACACAGCTGAGGAATAGAGAATGCCAGGTTTTGATTTACAAGCCAATGATCCAACTGATGAGCGTACTGGCGTTCTGTCGATGTTGCAGGCATGTGACTCCTCTCCATTTGATATCAATGTTGGTGTTGCAAGGATAAAACGTCTTGCCTCCGGACGACATCCACCCCGCCAGATTGGCATTCGTGCTGGGCGTGCTCGCATTCCATGCTGCCCATAGGCTCTGCAACGCATCCACTGCAAGCCACCCGAAACAAACCAGACTTGTAAACCCTAAACCCTCTAACCTACGGGTAGTTCCCCTGCAATCTAGGGCGATTCTTTCAAAATTCGAACACGAACTCAAAGGTTGAAAACTCTTTGTTCGATCACAATCAAGCTTGTAAGTGTCCTAGCTAGTTCCTTTCCCCCCAACTTTGAGAAAATTTGACATACAGCGCAATTCATGAGTTGTAAGCCATTCTCTCATAGTCGTTCACTCGAAGGGATCCAGACGGAGTCAAGCAGGAAACTCCATTCTTGAAAATACAAATAAATTTATTGCATTTTAAGAACTTTCACTTTCCACACTGTCCAAAGATTGCACGTACTTTTATGTTCCTGCTACTGTTGGTAAGCTTATGCATGCAATTCCGTGAACGAAAGGCAGGAGGCCTCTAGAAAATTAAGTGGGTACAGAGAGATGATGAGGAGCTAGGAATTGAACGTACGCTCATCCACGGAGAAAGGTGCGACAGTCTGGGAGAGCACTGCAGGAACGAAAGCAGGGAGACAGAGCAAGAGTCCAAGAGAGATGCAAGACACCATTTTGAACCGGACCACGACTGCCATAGCCAAGAAGAAAGACTCCGACCTTCACTTGCATCAGAAACTTAGAACTACAATTTGCTTAGAGTTCTCAATCCTGCTGCTGCTACAGACGAACCTCTATACATGTTACAACCAGGGAGTAGAAAGTGTACGTCTAAGAAGGAGAGGAGACGATATGCTGCGAATGTGACATTGAAATTCGGAAAAAAGTGTACGTCTGGAAGATCAGGAGGTGTGAACAACGCCGCCGTTTGGAATTGATCGAACAAAGAGTATTCACACAAACAACGTAACGGCGTTGACTTCGACGGGCAGTCGCACAGGTAGCGACTTTCGCAGTGTGCAGTGCACATCACGTGAGAAGACCAGGAAATTCGGGAAAAATGTGGAATTGGATCATCTTCGACTTCTGCGTCGTTTCCAAATTTGAGCTTCGGAAATTCCGACCTCGAGGTTAAGTTATGGAGCTTGCAATCGTGATCGCTTCATCGTTTTGGTCGTCACTCTGCGCCCTTTCTACTGTACTGTACAATACAGTACTTTCTGACCATGCGGTTGAAGAATCAGTCTTCGAGCACCTGCAAGGCTGCAACGGAATTGACAGTGCCCGACTGGGAAAACGTGACATCAAGCTAGGTAGAATCTGGCTGACCCTACATGAATGACAGAAATGACTTCGTGAAGTTAAAAATTACTCCGTATTTGTGAGAACCTTCCCCGCGTAACCGTTCTCCAAGAATCTTGGCACAGAAGAGTAAAAAATGAACCAGAATGACATTAAATAATCGAATTTTTATTTTTATTTTTATTTTTTTTGAAACAAATGAACTGTCGGTAAATTTTCATTTGAAGTGAAGGAGGGGCAGGAGGGGCATGGGGTGAGTGCCGTGTTCAATTGTTCACTAGTCCTCGCCCACGTGCATCGAGACATCGTGTGGAAGGATTCTGGATTTAGCTGCAATTCAACGTCCTGTACAGAGACACTGACTGTGGACGGTGTCCAGTTCACATTGGTAACTTATAGTAGAGTGGGAAGCCAGTTGACTCAGTTCCCAGTTTGGCAGTTTCCCACTGCCCTTCAAAGATGTTGCCAATCTCAACACTAGGGTAAAAATATATAAAACCATTCACTTATCCCTAACCCTGTAATGACAAACTGGTCTCCTCAGAATTTATCCTTTCTGATACCGTGGGAATCAATGGCTTAAAAAAAATATAAAAGCACTCATTGAAAGTCAAAGTATTGTGGAAGACCTTCCCTTTTCACAACAAAATTTTGAAGATGAATAGTTGCACTTTTGTCCTATACAAAAGGATTTTTTGTCATCCATTGGACACTTAGTGTCCACGGCGGTCTTACAAGGTTAACCCCTGAGGACCCAAGAGGGGGTGTTCTTTCAAAATGGGCCAAAACTGCCAACAACTTGAGAGCAATTTTTTTGATCCATGGTTTTGGAGATTTGATATAATGTAACCATAGGATCTTAAAGTTAACATTGACAGTGAGCACCTCAAAAAAATTCAGATTATATGACCGCATGGTTTAGGAGATATTTAATTTTGAAGTTTTATTTGGGTCAATGGAAATACATGGCAGCTCACTTTGAAGGAGCATATCTTTGTGAGAATATTTCAAAATAATGCCTTTTTGTGCTCAGTGAAAGATAAGAGAGTTGAGAATGTACATGTAAAATTTCATAACATTCCAAGAATTTTACAATTCATGGTGAAGCTTGCAATGCACGGTGGTCACTAAAATTTGAATAGTGTTTGCAAGAAAAAAAAGAATGGGACACTTGTCTTCTCCTTGAGCTCCTTGGATTTGACCTTTTCAAGACCTTTCCAAGGTGGATTTGACCTTTATGAGGTGGGCAAGAAGCTCATTGGTTGGCTAACTTTTTGGTCCATGCCCTAACCGAACACAAAAAATTGAGTTGTAAACTAGACTACACGGCTAAACTTTGAAAAATTCCACAAGGCGGAGTTCAATTTGGAATTTGATGAAACCACTGCCATTGGATTTGTAACAAAGTCTACTTTCTGGATATAAATTTTATTTTTCAAAAAACTCAAAATATGAGAACAGGAAGCTCAAAAAACAAGGGCAGCAACCAGAAAATGGCCACTTGGGTCCTTAGGGGTTAAATGATCAAGCCAAGTCCAATGCACCAGACTTCTTTCAGCAGAGAGAATTATTGATGAAAGGTGCTTTTTGCATTTATTTGTAATGTTTCAACCTCTAGGATCCACTTCTACATTTACAATAAGGCTTCCTAAGCACCGCATTTATTTTGCTAAGTCAAAGCTCTTTTCATTATCCATTTTTGCATGCCCTAAGAGCACATCCCCATACAAACAAGAAAATGAGCACAAGGAAATGAACTTGGTGTGTTCCTACTGCTTGCTTTGCACCGCCTCTCAACCTAGTCCCAAGTCACTGAAGACGTCACAGAAGCTCCAAAACAAGAATAAAGATAGATAAGCCTATTACCACCCTAATTTGCAATATGAATATGTTGGGCCCAACTCCAAGAAGGGCACATATTTTTCAGAGGTGTGTGCATGTTTCACAAATCAAATCTAAGTGGAACTATAATTTTTCGATTAATATTGTAATTATTATAATTTTTTGAAGTGTTCTGCCTTGAAATTATAAAACCGCCTATAGACTCAATAGAGAAAAAAAAATCCTTAAGCAAAATAAAATGTCCCTCCCAATTGCTCTTTGGAATTTGTCCATAACTTTTAGTTGGAGGCTAAAAACTAAAATGAATTTTTAGAAATGAAAGTTAACTTGATTCCCCAATTTTTTCTAGTTCAAAGTTTTTTGAAAAAAATTATTCTACTACACTGAAATGAGGTCTGAAATTCGACTTTAAACATAGGTTTTGACTTAACTATAAGCGGTTGAACTCCTATTAATTTTAATTTATATATCCTACATGGATTATTTTACCTACTACTACCTCATTTGTATAAAGAGCTTTTCTTTTCATCTTCAAATACACCAAATTAAGTAAATGGATTTTGAAGACAATTGGCAAAAATATTAGAGAATTCTAATGTTTTTGGCAACTTACTACCTTCAAAAGCCACTTAATTTGGCTTAGTTTTACTTAATTTGTTTAATTTGCCAATTTAACATCATGTACTTCGATGCAGTGATGTGCCCTGATCATTAAGTCCTAATATCCTTTGCAAAAGTTAGACAAGGTAAACTTCTAATTAGTACAATTCTATAAGGCCAATGGTGACGTGGAATATCTTAAGGATATCATTGTCAAGCCACCCTCCGGAGACCTGATTTTTTCTCTAATGTAGAATCATAAATGTCCTATAAACAACCCATAAGGCCATAACCGGCAAGTCAATTATTAAGTATTTACCATTAATAGAGTGACACGTTACCCTTTGTTGTTGTAAAAAATTTGATTTTGTCATAAGGGTCATTGCAAGAAAGACCAGTACTGAAACATTGTCACAAAACAAGTGCGGATGCTTCCTTTTGCTATAACTTTTGCAGCATGACTCACATGAATTTGAAATTTTTATTGGAGATTCCTCTCTTGAGTTTAATAATATCTCATATTTTTCAGAAATTTTCAAAAATCATTTTATATTTAAAATCATTTAAACTAATATGTCACGTTTTGAATTTTAAGGGTTTTTAGTACTACGGAGTCCCCAAATTTAATGATTTGGAACTGAAATTTCTATGGTCTATTCCCATAGTAGGAAGTCATGTTCCTACCAAGGAGCATTAAAAAATATTATATTTTATGTCCTCTACGTCCATGCAAAGAAGGCTCCCTTGCGCGCGCAATTTTGAATGTTGAAGATGGTTTCAAGATAATTTTTTTGGTGAAATCTCTTCAAACTAAAGTCTTTCCAAATGGACAATTTTTAGTTTCTTTGAAAATTGTTTTTCCTATTTTGTACAAATTAAAACGTCAAACTATGTATTTTCTTCAAAATTTTAGCTTACACTTTTTTGTGAATAACTTTTTACCTTGATTTTTTTTAGGTCTGAAATTTTGGTGATATGCTATTTCAAGTGTTATACTAATTATCCATATTTTATTTTATTTTTAAAAATTCATATGCAAAAAGCTCGTAGTACTGGAAGTACTAGCCAAAAACAACCAAAGTGGAACAAAAACGGAAGGTCATTCTTGCAACGACCCATAAAAGAACAAATTCGTTGTTTTTTAGACAGAATTGGGCCCAAAGTAGGTTGATTGAATTGGATTGGTCTACTGACAGGATTGGAAAGTAAACAAAATTGAGTTGGGTCTACCTAAAATCCTAAAACCAAGGCATATTGTTCCTCAATTGTGGTGGTGAATGGCAAATTAAGCTGTACGTAGTAGCAGATTGTGAGTGGTGGAACTCGATACTCGCCAATTGTTGACTATGAAACTTGCTATTTCAACACTGTCAAATGTTGTAGTAGGGCTCAATAAAAATATGAGGGGTACTGTAGCTTTCACTCTAACAAGCAAAATTTGAAGAGCCCAATTTGAGAAAAAAAACTAAAATGCATCTTGGTGGGACTTTCTCCAAAGCCCAGCCATACCAAGCCATGCATTCACCAAGCCAACATTCTATGTCCCGGTGAAGATGCTCTAACTAAATAGACTTTAGGCAAGCAACAAGACCCATACCTCGCTTCAAGGAGATTTTTTTATTCTTTTTTAGGTTGTGGGCGATTGCAAAAAACACTTTACGGTTTTGGCTCAAAAACGCAGTTTTTGGCCATAAGACTAGCAATACTATGCAATACTACTAGTACTATGTTTCCGCAGTGCGCATGCAAATTTAAATTGTCGATTCAGAACGCCTGTAGATCCTAACCGTCAATTCAATATTATATAGTACTATACAGTACTATAGACTGCTACGAAATACTGCAAAAGCCAGTGGGAGCAAAAAATAGCAAAAAAGGGTCTTTGGACCTTTTCATTTTTAGTAATTAAAAAAAATTAAAAAAATTAAATTAAAAAAAAATATTTTTCTTAACTTGAAGATGCTTCTTCTAAACCATTTCCATCTTTGAGAAATTAAATTGTATTCTCTGCACGTGCGCAAAGGTAGTGTACTTTGAGCACATGTGGAAGGTAGAACACTTTTCCTATTTTTGAAAAATCTCTTGCGGCTTCTGTAACCTTAGTAGAATTCCTTGTATCCCGATTTTTGCCTTCAAATTTGCATTTTTGGGTCAAAAATAGTACTAAAAAACTCTGAAATGGCCAAATTAGACATCCAATTGGGGCACTTTAAAAATAGTAAACTAATTTTTTTTAAATTTAAAAAAATTACTCAATGTCTGCAACCACCATATGTACCTACGGCCTAAATTTTTGTTGTGATTTTTTGAAACTTTTTTTGAAGATAGAAAAATTGATAAGCTTTATGGGAATATAATTTTTTTCACAATCGGTGCCCAAGAACAAAAGTTATGACCAAATAAGCTCAAAACAAGGGACACATTCTCATACTGAGTTAGGTGTAAGATCCTACGGTTAGATGTGCAAAAAAAACATTTTTCAAATTTTTTTACTCCTTGCTATAGAAATGGCAGTTTTCAGTGTTTTTTGGCCAAAAAAAAGCCTTGGGCTTTTAGGGGTTAAATTTCATAGAAATTAGACATATGACACAAAGGTTATGAACAAAAAACTACCTGTCTAAGACCAAGGGGACAAAAAAAAGGACAAGTGTTTTTTGCAATGACCCTTGTTCACCATGCAAAAGAATGTCGTTTAATGGTTAAGTTGATGTGCATAGGTGGAGTCAAAATTACAATTAGGGGTTAACTAAAAAATTTTATAGAGAAAGAAAAATAATAAATTTTATAAACATCAGATAAAAATGCACGGGGGATGACTCTTAAGGGTTTTTGCATATCACGTGTGACCGAGGAATATTATTTATGGGGGTATTTTGATAGAGGGGACTAATTAAATAGACCATACCATTACCTGATTTTCTAATTTTTCATAATTTTAAGTACCATTCACTTATTTTGAATTTGAAAGATAGGCTAATTTCTCATACCATTACTTCATTATAATTAAAGGATCTTGAATTGGAAACACCCTATATGTAACAAAACTATACCGTATAAAACAAAATATCACAAATTATGTGATATCAATGGTAACATAGGACATTGCTACACACCTAACAAACTAAGTTACAAATGAAGGTTGTGAACACAAAGAGGTTATCATATGTAAATGCCATTGTGTAGGAATTCAAAACATGTTTAGTGTCTACAATGAATGTGACTCCTACATCCAAACAACACAAAACATTAAGATAGAAAAGCAAATCAACTGGAATGTAGCTTGTAACACAACCTTCATTTGTACCACAACTTTCACATGACATTGATATACAATTGAATCATTCAAGTATGAAGTCAAAGACATGATCCTAAAACATAACCCTATTCACAGCCCTAGCCTAGGATACTTTTACTTCATGGAACATTAGATCTAAAAAAAAAAATTGGCTAGATTATTTATGTTCATATATTTATTATAATTGTGATTCACCTATTTATTCTATAGTATATTATCTCAAATATTTTTCAAAAATTTAGGAGCAATGAATAAAATGTACCATATCTTTGGCCACACATAACATGCTAAATTTTTCTAAGTCATCCCCCCGGGTAAAAATGACAACAATGTCAACAATGTGTCCTTCAAAGACAAGTCTATATTCTATTGCATCAAAGAAGTTTGCAGCACCATTAGTCACACTATAGTCACAAACTAGTGATGTGAACTGATACAATAAAAAATACTGATGCCACATCGGAGTGCACTCTAATCTTGTTAAATAGACGTATTAAGGTGGTATAACGTGCCATGTTGGCATCCATGTATGCAAACTTAGTTGATAAAGTTCCACATAAGCGAATGGATGAAAAAGAGCCTCTTTGTCCTAAACGACTTGGTTTTCAAATACAACTTGTCTATTATAACTAGATGTCCTTAAATTTGTACCAATTGTACATGCACTAGAAAAAATCCATATTTTTTATAACAGATTTTTTGTAGCATCCACCTATTTTATGTTAACAATGACATTACATTAGAGAGAATTCAGGCCCTCTAAAGGGCTACGAGTTTCCAGAAGTTCTCCCATAAGTTTTGTTGAGTTCCCAAATACTGGAACTGCGCCACTATAGCAGGGTGACATGGCCAAATTTTGGCCACATCAGATTTAAAAATTAAGAAAAAAAAAAAAAAAATCTTCTTAAAATGAGATTTGGAAAAAAAATTTAAAAATTTCTTTTTCTTAAAATGAGATTTGGGATTTTTTCTTTTTTTCTTTTTTTCTTTTCTAGATTTTCAATTCAAGCTTTTTATTGAATACTAGACTTGATGGAAAGAAATCTAGCATACCAATACACATTATAATATGGGTGTGAGTTAGAGGTTAACCCCTAAAGGACCAAAGTCCCCTTGGGGGACACTTGGGATTTCAGGCAGGCTCGTGTGACCTGAAATTTTGACCAGATTTTTCAAACCTTTTTTTATCAAAGATAGGAAATCACATTAGCTTTCTAAAAATATAATTTTTTTTTCAATCGGTGCCCGGGAGCAAAAGTTATGCCACCCAAAGTCAAAAAAGCAATTCATCAGGCAGAAAAAAAAAATTTAAAAATGATGTTTTCTCTCTCAAAGATCATGTTTTTGTCTACATTTAAAGCTTTGATTCGTTCAATTTGGACTCAGAATGAAAAAGTTATGGACAATCTTGTTTTTGGGGCAATCTAAGCATCTTCTTCAAAAAACAACTTATACAATTCATTTTTGAATGCAATTTTCCATTTTTTTTTGACAAGGTTCAATTTGTTTGCAAGAACAATCCCACCATTGGGATTATGGTGTTTTAATTCTTCTAAGAGCTATTAATGATTTAGTGTTTTGTTCAATTTTGGACCTACTTCTACTTAACAATTTTTTTATATGTGAAAATCAAGGTTTGACATTCTAAAAAAAAATTCCCTGACTTTCAACTCAAATGTTCAACATAAAAAAATTTAACTTTATGGTGTATATTCCAAAAAAATTCCACAAATGGCTGTCAAAGTCATCTAAAATTGCAGGCCACAATTCAAAAAAACTTCTTTTTCCAATTTCAAATGCTAATATCTTCCAATCCGTATGGTCAAACTTCATGAAAGTTTTACCACATGATTTAAGACAAGTAAAGTCTAAGATCCTACAATTAGATTCTAAATATTTTTTGGGGGGGTTTGGGGAGTGATCGCAGCAAAAATGGCATTTTTTAGTGGTTTTGGAGTCAAAAAATGCCTTGGTCCTTTAGGGGTTAAAAAACTAAAATGTGACATAGAAAACATATATTTTTGCCTATACAATTTCTCTTGCATTTCATAATACAATTAAATTTGTCTGTTTTGCTCCTATACTTAACCCCTAAAGGACCGGCATGCGTTTTTTGGTTGTATAGAAAATTTGGGCAGGTACGAGTGACTAGAGATTTCCATATTTTAAGCTGAAATTTTAATAGAAGGTAAGCGCGAGGAATATCTTTCATACGCACTAAATTTCATGACATTTGGAAATAGGAGTCAAAAGTTATGGCCAAATATATTACTTTTTTTTTGTAACTGGGCAGATCAAAAAAAATCACTATTATCAAAAATAAAAATTTGAAATTGGTTTTCTAAAGTTAAATATACGTGGAAAGGTTTGAATCATTCCATTTTGACCAATGAGTCAAAAGTTATGAGGTTTTTTAGTTTGCGGGCAGTTATGGATTCTCTACTCTGAAATAAACTTTGAAGTTGTTTATTTAACTCAATTTTTAATATTTTTTGAAAAAAAAAAATCATAGGCTGAAGGTTGTTTATTACAACATTACAACCATTGGGATTAATATTTTTCAATTCCATAATTAAATTCTTAACAATTTAGTATTTTGGATCATTCTCTACTTCTTTCTACTTACCCTTTTTTTTTTATATGTTGTACAATTCCAAATGATTTGAAAATTTTTAAGCATGTAGCCAACTTGTTTAGAAAAAAGAATTCAAAGAAGCACCACCATTTTGGACATTTTTCATACAAATGTGACCTTGTGAAGTGCAGATGCCCTATAGTTTTTGTAGGGACAAAAAAAGGATTTTTGTCAATTCAAATGCTAATATCTTCCAATCCACATGGTGAAAAATTCTGAAATCTTTTCCACATCTTCTAGAACTAGTTTACTATAAGATTCTACGGTTACATGTGTTAAAAAAGTTTTTTTTTCAAAAGTTTGGTACTTGTACTAAAAGTTTTTGAGTGTTTTCGGTGAAAACATAGTCATGGAACTTTACGGGTTAATGGGATTGAAAATATGATTTTTCTACCTTGATAGTTGATACTAAGATCATTTCTTATTATTATCTGATAAATTACTGCTTATGGTATTTATTTAGGCTCATTAGTTATCACAGCATATGCAGATACTAGTTATTCATATTATTTCCATTGGATAGGGATTGATAAACTACCCTGCTAGAATTTTAATTAGTCTCTAATGACTAAAAACTAGCTCCATGGTGTTTTAACCAATTCACATGATAACTTGACACCCATGAGAGCATCAATAATCAACTATTTTGGTGGCTATTTGTTTCAATTACATTGGAATATGTGTAATCAGCCATACCTTCTTATGGCATGATACTACCTTTATGACATGCTAATTTGACTTACCTAATGGAGTAATACACCATGGCTGCATATTAGTGAATTGATTTCACTGTACCATGGTACCAGTCATTGCATGCACAGGATATTAATTCCTCCTTCGAACTGCTAAGCTCAAGTAGTTCTTCCTTGTGTTTTCAGAAGCTCTTTTTCTCTCTGATGTGAGATCCACTTTTCAAACGATGGTTAGACTTCTACATCAGGAACTTCAAGGCATGTGAACATGGTGCCACAATGGTGCATTGAAATGCAATTAAGTTAATTTGGTGCCAACCTCTGTACCAACCTAGTATGGATAAAATGACACTAAAATGACCTGAATGTGACCTTTGATGTCAAAATTGATGGCACCAAAACAATCTGGCCCAACTTTTCTGATGTAGGCTCCTGTGAAGGCTTGATCAATAAATTCTTTTTCACTCTGATTTGAGTTCCACTTTTCAAGTGATGGTTAGACTTCTAGATAAGCTCCTGTGAAGGCTTGATTAAAATTTGTTGTACTTGAGAGAAAGTTTCTGGTGAAAGAAGAGTATTTTGGCACTGATGGTTTAGTCAGGTTCTGGTTTTTGCTTCTTTCTCTAATGGCATAGTATTTGGATTTGATAGAGTTGTTTGTTTCTATGTTATTTGATGTGAAAACAATAACAAATTGACCAAGGGCTTAAGACACCTTGTATACGTTCCACAACAAACTAACTGTCATTTTAATTAAATCCATGTTTGTATGCTACAAGCTATTTTATGAGGACAACGGCCTCAGCTGCATCCATGCACCAAAACTTTGGGTGGATGGATGCAGGTGGAGTTTTGGTGCATGGATGCAGGTGAGGCCCTTGTCCTCATAAAATGGCTTGTAGCATACAAACATGGATTTTTGATCCTAAACGTAACTCTTATTTGTCTTTCTTAGAAAAAAAGTTTTATATAGGTTGTTGGATTTTTTCCAAGGTTTTTTTTAGCCACTATATTTTATTTGAACCTGTACGCATGATCTTTTTAGACACATGCTAATGTATATATATGTATATATTTTTTTTCTAAAAATACCAAACTTCAATCCTTCTATTATTTAACTTGTGCATAATTGTTGGCTACTATTATAGTCTAATATTTCTCTATAAAATGCTATGATAGACATTTGGATGAAGAAGACTAGTTTTTTTGAGAAAAAAACTTGTTTATGATACTATATTTCAGTTGAAAAGATGGGATCAGATGAATGCTCTTTTCAAGAGATGTTCCAAAAAGTGATTTTTTGGAAAATATATTTTTCTGATAGCCCATACTGTAGTTCTCAGCATAGGGACAAATTGGGGAACAGGCCTGAAATGGCCCTTTCTTGGTTCCAAATCCCTTCTAATGAAGGTAACATTGACGTTAGTTGTAACATCAAACGTAACATAAAAACAAGTAGACTTCGCAAAAAATTTGTTATAAAAACACGGATGATTTCATTAATGACTCAAAATTCAATCATAAATGCAATTATAGCTTGTCCTTTATTTCTTCCAGTGATAGAGAGTCAATTTTGGGGGACAAGTTGTAGAACAAAAATGTCTTTAATACTTTGGAAGGAGAATGTTGTTGCATGAGTATAGAGTGTGGAAGGTGGAGTGGATGGTTGCAAAAATAGTTTAATTTTTTTTTAAATATATAGCTAATGTATACACCTTTGAGATGAAGGTAACCACCAAAGGAAAAGCCTAGGAAAAATTCTCTAAGTAGGAAAACTAGAAAAGTACTAAAACTCACGAAAATAGATACTTCAATGTTTTAAATAGGAAAAAATAGGAAAAAAAAGGTTATTTATAACAATTGTATGGAAATGGTCATTCACCAAAAAAACCACCAAAAATATATTTTATATGTTTCAAAAGGCAAGCTGAATGAAGCTCACTTTGTGGACTTTTATACCATATAAAATTAAGTATTTTTAGAATTTCTTTGTACAATAGCTACAAGTCTATTAGAAGACCATATCCTCCAAATTTTAGCTCCAAATTCGTTTTTGAGGGTACTAAATAGTACTTCCCCCTCCCCCCCCAAATTGGCATTTATAACATAAAATTGGGGGCTATTTTGGAACAATTAAATATTTTTGAAAATTACAAAAAGATTAGCCAAGAAGAAGAATAGTCTTGAGTACCTTATTTATATATCTTGAGTCATTTGGAGCCATAATACAAAAATTATAGCCAAAAAATAAAAATAAAATGCAAGGTGAGACGTAAAATAGGACAGGTGTTTTTTGCAATCACACTCCTGTAGAATAAGGATTTTTGTATTTTTTTTGATATTTTTAAGATTCAAAATAATGGAACCCTATAATTGTGAGCAAATAATATGCACATAGAGAAACTATTACTAAAATGTCCATTCTGAAACACATTTTGTAATGAATTCTTACAAAATTAAAAATATAAATATTGATTTATAGAAATTTTAATTTATATATAAACTATTCATTTTTTTCAAAAAAATTAAAAAATAATTTCATCACAAAGATTTAGGGATTTAGAAACTCTCTGAAAAAAATATTTCAAAACTTGTCCCAAAATAATTGCCAACTAGAAGATTAAAACTTAAAATTTTGAATTTAAAGAAAAACATTTCTTGTAAAAATCACAAATATTCAATCTACATTCAATTTTAGAATGAATTTTCAATTTTTTCCTTCAAATTTTATTAAAAAATATTTGTTTTTATACTAGTTGATTTAATTTTATAGATATGATATGTGGATTATATTTTACAACTATTGTTTTAAGACTCATCATTAAAATATCTTCTAAGTTGCATTTTATAATACTTCTTTACAATTTTGGAAATCTAGACTATCTCCTAGTCCTTTAGGGATTAATCCATATTGACCTAAGTGACCATTATTTGGTTACTACCCTCTTTTTTGAGATACATAAATCGAAACATTAAGTTTCTAAATTTTTTTTGCTTTAGGAAATAGTATGCATACTAAATCCAATGGTGTTGGAATTATATGAATTAGAGTATAAGACTGCAATTTCTACAAATAAAGTTCAAAATTATAAACAAGCTTGCATCCCATTATTTGGCATCCAATTTGGACTGACTAATCAAAATGGAAAAAGTGGCTGGCTAATCAAAATACATGCGATACAATAAGGGGCAATTTAAATTAGATCCACCTAAAGAAAAAATGGAGCAAATAATAGGTGAGCAATGTATGTTATTTGTGAGTTGAAATAGTCACTAGAATTGACCAATCACCCCAACATTTGGGATATTTTTGAATTTTAACAACTATTTTCTACTTCCGTTGTTGTAAAGGCAATTAGAGGTAGGCAACAATTACAGTTCTTTTTTAATAGGTGGCTACTGTTCAATTTCGAGAAGACATAAAGAGGTCAACCATTATATTGAGAATGGAACCTATGTATATCATGCAAGACCTTGCCCACAACTATGGATACCAACATATTCTTATAAAAAAGAATTGTACTTTCTAAGAGGATGTCTTCTTGCAAAGTATACTAAAAATCAAGAAAAAAAACATACAATCTTGAAATTTTTCTCATGGTGTCTATTCTACTATGCAACATTGACTGCAAAATGGACACCATTTCAAAGTTTTGGCACTAAGATCTAGATCTTCAAAATTGATTGACCTAATTTTTCTTTCTTACAATAAAAGTTCCAAATGCATTTACCTACTAAACCAACCCTTCAGGTCATTAAGATTAAAATATGAATTTTGGAGCTTCCTAATATAAAATCCCATATCCTATAAAAATAAATTGATTGAACCATTACTACAATTTTGAAGCCTTGTATTTATGCACCACCTTTCTTGGTACAAGGTGTGAAATTTATAAAATTGTAGAACATTCATCTAAGGAGGGATCAACATAAGGTATATGCACCTACTATCCCCTAGAAAGTGGCGGTACTTGGCACCACATTAAGCTCCTAGCTCTAAAAAATCCCAACCATCAGAACCTCAATGAAGAAAATGAAACCCTCCACTTACTGTTGATCATGATTTTTTTTAATCAACTGTTGATGAACACCCATCGTTGGAGCACTGAAGGAAAAAATACCTCTCTTCTAATGCCATCAATTAGGGAAAAAATGTAGCCATTAATCATGCCATCCTTGGCAATCTTAGCCATCAAGATTAGGATCTACGATATGGTATACAATATACAAACGGATATATGGAATACAAAACATGAAAGACACAAATATATAGTATATAATATGATAGTATGGTATGTTGTAAATATATAGGTATTGATACAAGATATCCCACATTGATAGCAATCACATTATTTAGCAATAAAAAAAAATATAAACATGGAGGAAGGGGTACAATATGTACTTTAATTAACTCAATAAATTAATTAATTGATAGAATGTGTCACTACGTGTGGCAAGCATTGCCAATACTACCAATTGACATTCATAACTAATGAGTATAGTAACTATTTTAACACATAATTTACAACTATTAGGTCATACTAGCAGCTGAAAGAGGATTCCAACACACTTTAATATGCATTTTTGGACACCATATGAATAAGTTATGAATTTTCAAAGCATTGTTCCTAGGTGTACCCAAAAACAACAATAGTCTCTCAGACTTTCATGTTTTCATTGTGTACATCTTGTATGATCAATATATAGGAAAAAGTGATGGTCCAAATGTAGATGTCACATTTTGGGCAGTGTTGATAATGGTATACATACCTTACGCAACCAACGGAGTATTTTGTGACTGCTGAATCTGCAAAATCTGCTGAATCAAAAGTGCAAAGAAAAATGTCAAGGAAAGTGCAGTTCACATCTGAAATTTGAAGCATTCCACTGCAGTCTCCTCGCTTTTGCACAAGCTCATGCCTTCAAGGCTGCTACTGACCAATACACTCTTATATCTGCTTAGAGTGGGTTTCCAAATCAGGGGTGGATCTACCTGCCATTGAAGCATAGGGATGTGAAAAGTGTTGCTATCAAGCCATTAGATTCTAAATAGGTGGATGCAAGACGACTGGTGCAGTACTAGAGTGTCCCACACTGATAAAATTAAGTGTCCTTTACAAAACTGAACACCTGATATGACCTTGGAAAGAGGCAAGGGAGCACCAGATGCGGTGATTCAAGAGGCTCTTTATTCCTTCTTGGAACGTCGGAGCTTGGAAAAATAGTGCAAGAAGGGGGCAACCCACAGCCAAAACTTTGAATACCAATGCGTTGGGCTGTTGTTCTGGGGTGAGGAGCCACCAGGGGTAGGCTTGAAAAGGCCCTTGTACATCTCTCGCTGCTTGTCATAGAGCTCCCGTTCTTGCTTTGCAATCAAGCGCAACTCGCGGATCACGTCCTTGTTGTCTGGTTCAAGCTTTCGAGCCTTCTCGAAGTCCTCCTTGGCGGCATCCGTTTGGCCTAATTCAGCGCGTGATTTCCCACGACGGAACAGAGCTTTGGTGTTCTTCGGGTCCTCCGCGAGTACCTACGACATTCCACCAAGAATGGGCTTTAAAAACTTTGATACATGCGCTGGATTACGTATTCCTTATTGACAATTCACAATACAAAACTAATGAGAATTGGCAAAACTTTCTAGTCCAGAATTATCCGATGTCCTCTTGACCAGCAGAACTACAGTGTTAAATTAAAGTTGCACGGGATGTGAAATCTCACAGCAATATTTTGGTGAATGCATCTAAAGAATCATGGTAGAAGAGAATAAAACTGATCAATTCTCCTATTACAAACAACAACTCATCTTTTCATGCATTTGGTTGGACTTGTCAGCAAGTGGCGTAAGCATGACTTGCTTAGTGTCTAGAGCCACTGATCTTTGAATGGAAATGGGGTTGTCAACTGTCACTTATCCTAAGCCCTATAACCTCTCACTTTGAAATTGCATATGAAAATTCATACATGATGATCTCAATAGATTTGACTGTTTTACCCAGAGTGCATTCTCCGCAGCTCTAGAAATCTCCCAAAGATCACACTCCTAAAGATGTTAAAGACTTAAAGCGACAAAAATAGTATCCAGTACCTTAGAAACAACATCAGACTGAAGACATGGACGGGAGCATGCAGAATTTCAACACGACTAACTATTTCCCCGCAGAAGGACGAAGTACAACAGTCATCAAACGTACCACAGAGCAATGACCGATAGCTTCCTCAAAACGATGTATTTTGAGCATGCACGCAGCGAGATTGAGATGGCACGGGTTCTTCACTGCAATTGCCATGTCATGATACTTGCCAAAGAGTTGAAACATGAAGTCATCCCCCATGTAAGCAAGTGCCTGCCAAACAACCAGCAAATGATTGAGAATTCGAGAGCTACGAACTTGACGAGTTTGAGTATGCCAACAATGACTAAGGAGTCTAACTCCAATTTCAAAACGAGCAGGACAACACTCCTCCAGCAGAAGTTAAAATGGTAAATAATTGTCACGCCCCGACTCTTTCATGAGACAAGTTTGTCAGAATATAAGAAATAGATTAGGTGGTCACCATTTCATATTGCTGCATTGCTTCTGCTATTTTCCCCTCCTTAAAGAGCTCATTGCCGTCCACTTTCCGGCGATCCGCTGCCTCAATCCGCTCCTCTACTACCATCTCACCTGGTTCTCTTCCCTGAACACAAAAGTTATCAATTGTCGAAAAATCCCAAAACTGAAAAACTGGGAAAAAATTGTAAAATCACAAGCATTATTTATGGCACGGTAGTGTGCAGTTTGTGGTGAGACTGCACTTTAATTTTTGAACCAAACATTTACCTCGCGGGGCTCTTCATAACCGATGAGTTCCACCTCGTACAGGACATCTGCCGCAGGAGGTACATTGGGAAAGGAAAAGCTGCCCTCCTTGCCATAAGCAAGGGTATGGTTGACATGAAGGAGAGCAATTTCACCTATTTTCATACTGCCAATTCCTGCAGCAAGTCCTTTGAGCACTTTCTTCTCTGCAGTCACAGGACACCATCATCATATGATGAGTTAGTCTCCACTCGCTCAACAGCTTTCCTCTACCGACATCTTCAGAGTCTCATTCCTGATGTAAGACTATTTCAGACAAACGTAACGATTTCTCATAGGGATACTGCTTTCGTCGACAAAACCTCAGCTACCTTGATTGCACAATAGATTGCACAGGTCGAAGCAATGATAACAAGAAACCCTAACCCTTACAACCAAGACATTTTTTGACCCAGTTCCCCTAATGATCTATCAGAAGGATATCCAAAGTATTTTTTTTTTAAAAGCATGCAGAATTAATGGTTTTTGACAATTACCATGGCCAAGACGAAGCTCTTGCGGTTGTTGCTCAGCCCAAGTGTCATAAAATTTGTGCAATGAGCTGTTTGTCCAAGCTCGGTAGTGAACTGAGGCAAATAACAGCATACAGAAACCCTTGTCAGTGTACTCTCAACAAGCTCCAAACACAAGAATCATACCGACCAAATAAAGATGAGAAAAATGCAGGTGAATGATAAGGCGTACCAAAGCAAGATGAATGCCTTGGAGGAGGCCCAAGACCATGTCCCTCTTTGATGACTTGCTTGCTGACACCCTCTCTCACAGATACTGTCTCAGTGTTCACCTTCGGTGGCAATGCTTCATCTCTTTCTTCCAAAATGTCTCCCTCTGCAGCCTTGATTTCGGAATCAATCTTACCGGCTTGTTCAGTGGTACGCCCCTCAGTGCCCTGTTTTTCAACCTTGATTTCCGTGTCAGAATCTGAGGTATTGGATGCGATCTCAGGCTTGACCACTTCCTCCGGTTGGTCTTCATACTCGTGCCCCATTGCTGGCAATCCTTGGGAGGCACCAGATTATCAGATATCAGTGCACTTTGAACAGAATTACTGAATCATGTTGGCAGCTCCGATGCTTTGCGTGCTTTCTGCACAATAGGCACAATTGGCTTATGAACATCAGACAGGGGACGCGCACTCCCTAACAAACTAGGTTGGACTCAACGATAGCACGATCGTGTCGATAGATTAACAAGCAGCGCATTTCTGTCAAGGACACCAGAGAAGACGCCGTTCGAGAAACGAAAACTGGACGTTTCTCAGCTCCAAGTACAACACAGAACCCTAGCGTCGCGTCGCCCATGCAATTTCAAACGCAAAAGAGTTGGATTCGCGAGTTGGCTAATGACCTCTGAATATCTCAGTGTCGGGTAATCCATCCAGGTTTCGGCGGAACCAAGGACGTATCCCGAACTGCGATCGATTACATACTCGCCCAAGCAGAAGAGACGCTCCATCTCGCTACCAATCTCTCCAATAACACAAACGATCACACCAACACTTAACAGACTTGACAGAACCCAAACAGATCATCCAAAGATAGAAATCACTCACCCGTTGCTTCACAATTCCAATGCCCTCTAGCAGCCCTCATCACGCCTCTCGCACACCTTTCGTCATCCGAAAGCTGGATTCGACACAGCCAAACTGCGTGCAGAGAAGAGGAAACCTACAACACTATTGTACCGAAACCCCAGAAAATTGGTTGCCGTGTGATCAAGCAACCCTAAATTTCAAATAAAAATTGGCTGGGTACATTCCGACAGTTGATCAAATTGGTGTCGATGTCCTCAATGAAGGTCGGCTGCAGCACAACTCACTCTGCAAGTCGCGCCATTTGGTACCCGGGTTGACACCCGGCATTATCAGGGTATTACCGAAAACAGAATGAGAAAAAGCTGGGAGGGAGCAGATTGGGGAACTGAAGAAAAGTCTCCGAAAGCATTGTTTTTTGGGTGAATTTCAATTGGTTTTGGTTTGGGTAGGTTTTGTTTTTTGCTTTTGGGTTTGGGTAGGTTTTGTTTTTTGCTTTTGGGTTTGGGCGGGGCCTTGGATTCCACAAAAGAAGAAACTCTGTGACAAACTAGACAAATCATCTCGAACAGAATACTGCGCCACAGATTCTTGACGTTGCCTGTTTTGTTTTTCGGCATTCGCAATCACCCCTGCTGGCCGCTGCCCCTTGCGGGCTACGTGGAGTCTCTGCTGCTCTTCTTCGTCACGGTTTCCGAGGCCCCTGGATGTGCATTTCTTCCGCTAAGTAGAGTTGAAGGTTTCCAGCCTTTTGTAAAGATTGGCGAGGGTAGGGTTTTCGCTTTGGTGGATTGGCTCGGCTTTCTTTAGGGCGGAGGTTGTGGTGAAGTTGCTCCCCATGAGGAGGTACATCGTTGCGAGGACTGTGTGGCTTTTGAGGTGTCGCACGATTGGTAGCTTCAGTTTTCTTGGAGTGTGCGTTTGGCGAGTTTCGTGTGTGGCCCTGTGTTAGGGTTTGGGGTTCGCGTGCGTGAATCTGCGCTTCGCGCTCTGGTATTATTGCAATTGCGTATCCTCGCAGCTGGTGCGTACTAAACGCAGAGTGGGAATGTGAAGGTATTGGAGAGAGTGGAGTTTCGAAAATGGAGAGTCTGGAAGATGAAGTGGAGCTCGGCGGTGAGACTGCGAAAATGGGGTCGTGGAGAGGAATACTAGGGTGAGATTGAATTGGGAGTGTGTGTTGGGGGTGAGCGAGGTGAAATTTCACGCAATGGCGTCGGATGGAACGAGTTCATCAGGCCAGTATGGCGGCAGGAAATACTCGCATTCCAATAACACGACGCCGGTGCGACTGCGCGTTTCGGCTTCCATTATGAATGACGATCAGGATGGCGATGGGGATTATGCCGGCTCGTAAGTTGTCTCATGAAGATTTCACGAACCACACTCTTTTGTTGCGCTCCCATAAGAATGCTTGTTGTGAAGGAACACCGAGGATGGGGGAGGGTGGGGGTTCATGTTTTCAATAAGTAGACTCTACGCGAAATTATTAGTTTTCCCATAAAGAAGTGCAGTGCCTTTCTGCTTGTAGGCACTCTGGTCTCAGGCAAGACTTTTTGTGCATTGCAGTAATTTCAAATTGTTGTGCTCTCTTTTCTAATGATGACTTTTTGATCATAAATTTTGGTTTGATGAACTAAATGCGAAAGGTTGTTGTCGAGAATTTTTAAGCTACAGTTTTTTATATCCGTTGTTGATAGCAATGTCATTTATTGTATGTGGGATTCAATGGCGGCAAGCAGGAGGCCGCAGAGTCGCGCGAGCTCACAGGCTGGAGAAAGCGTTCAGAATCAAAATGAGGGCAGTGAGAGTGGGAATGTTGCCAATGGGGGGTCAGTTTTGCTTACCATTTTATCAGTCACCCGTTTCCCTACTTACCCTTTCACTTGGAATTCTCAGCTCCATTGAATGTATTCTGTTCTCATCTTTTCACAGGCTTGTGTTTACTGGGGCGGAGGAAGTTCGATTTTCATGTGTCAAATTGGACAGCGTTTTGCTCTTGAGCTCGTGACCAAGTTGTGGTGTTCGATTGTGCAGATTATCAGCCTCTGTGTCATCTGACCTGGCGGCCTCTGGGCCAGCTCTGGAAAAATATCAGGTACGTTTGGTTTTGACGTGCTCGTGTCTTGCAGTCACTCGTAAGGTAGAGGATACTAATTCGTTAGGGTCTGCTTCAAACTTCCATATTGTCCCTGTTACCAACAGCAGCTCAACCAATCACTCACTTAGTTGGACCTACAAATAGCAATTTGTGTAAGCATGGCTTAGCTACATGCCTACGTCCATTTATCTTCGGGGTTACCTACTGTCGCTCGTAGTGGTCTACAAGCTCCCACTGTTAAATTGCTTAAGAAATCTTATACGGTGATAAAAGTTATAAGAAATGATCTTGAGAGAGTTTGACTTTTGTAACCGAAGATCTCTCGACCTCTCTGTGCATCACCCCAAATGCACTCCTTTATTTTGTTTAAATGCTTCCAGTGGGGCAAATAGTATCTTCTACCGTATTGCCTTTACTAAGGATAGTATCTTCTTATGATTTGCATGGTGTTTTGAAGGTGTATTTTTCATTTTTTCTTTAGACGATTATGTATCTGTTTCCTGGTTTATATTTGTAGTGTTCTCTGTGCGGAACACGGGGACTCCAATCTTGCCTGATCGCTTGCATTTTGAAGCATTCTCATCGTCAAATATCTTTGGCATGTGCAATCTTGTGTGCATATTTGTGTCGAAGATGAAATCGTTGAACCTGGGTGCAGGTTGAAGCGTTTTTGAAGTCAATGCAGAGAATCATTCAGACTGGGGGAAGACGATCCTTTTTTGGGAAGAGGTTGTCTATTACCGGTCGAGAAAGGTTCACGCTGGAAGACATGCTATCATATCAGAGAGTAAGCAACTCTGTCAGATATGTGTTGGGGATAGTCACAACAACAATGGCTTCTCTATTCCATGTACTTCTATCTCATTTTCTACATCCCAAAGCAGTTTGAAATGCACAGATGAAGATCCGTTTCAGGGTATCGATGTGATTGTCACCCAGCTTGAGATATTTTCGTAAATCATGACTAGGCTACACAGTTTTTTATGATCATGTTCTTAAATTGGATATTACATGTTCCTTCACTTGACAAAGCTAGACCTGTGTCTGAAAGCCAGTTTGGTGATGTCGCAGGACCCAATACCTACTTCGTTGCTGCGATTGAATAGTGATTCAATGAGCCGGGCTGTAAAGCTATTTCAGGTACATTGACTTTCACTTGCATTGATGGTGCTTTTTAATATCAACTTAGGAAAAATGTACTGAATTGACTTATTAATTAGACGTTTAGAGTCCGAAGAGTGGGTTGCTTCTCTACTTAAAGTCTCATGATGTCCATGCTGGTTGACAGGTCATTTTAAAGTACACAGGAGCAGATCTAGCTCCTGGATCCCCTCTTCCCTCTGTACAAGAGCAAATCGATATGGTGTTGAAGTTGTATAACTATACTTTAAAACGGGCAGAGCTTCGCGATGAACTGTTTTCCCAGCTTTCCAAACAAACCCGCAACAATCCGGATAGGTGATAGTAATCTTACCCTTTTTTGAGAGAATGGTAGCCTTCTGAGAGAGTTATTTATTTATAATATTGTCAAGTCCTTGGAAACTTGGGCTTTGATATATCTCCGGTTCGGTAGGAGGGCACTGTCATTTGGGTGCATCTGGTTTTCAAGCGATTTTAATTTAATTTGTAACATTATGAGTGTCAAGGGCTCTTACGATAGCGATTTCCTGTTTGGAGTATAATGATGATCCTCAATCAACAATCGGTAGGAAAGAAGGTTTTTGAAATTATTTTGGATAATTCTGGAGACCCTTGCATCACGATCTGGTGCTTTAGAACTTTTCAATGTACCCGTTTTGGTGTATTGTAAAAGTGGATCACTGTGGAAAGGATCTGTTTACGCATCACTGGACTTGTTGCAATGTGAAGCATTGTGTTGAACTGCTGTGTATGTACAACAACATTGGCAGGTCAGCGCTATTGAAGACATGGGAGCTGATGTTCCTCTGTGCTTCTGCAATGCCGCCTTCTAAGGAGTTGGGGGCACATCACTCAGAGTACATGCATGAAGTAGCCAATACTCCTGGAGACCCTGAGATTCAAGCAATTGCTTTAAATACGTGGAATGCTCTCAAGCGCTCTGTGAAAGGAGGACCACGGAGGACAACTCCAGCTCAAGACGAGATAGAAGCTCTTCTGGAGGGTAGAAAATTAACCACCATGGCCTATTTCTTAGATGACACATTTGAGGAAATCTCTTACGACATGACAACAACTATTGCTGATGCGGTCGAGGTAATGTTGTTTTTACCATTTCTATCTCTTGATACCATGATATTATCCTCAAAGTGTGGTTATTAATGAGCCAGGAAAAAGTACTGACCTCAGAAGAGTCTACTCTTGGACAGGACTTCTTACAGCAGGTCTGCTTACGGAAATTTTATGACAGCGTGCTCCCTTTATGCATTTTGTGTTAATCATCATGACAGAAAACAGAACACAATACCAGTAATTTCATTTCAAGCTGTTGTTTTTCCATTGCGTGCAATACAAGTCTCGAAATGGAGTATGCTTCTAAGGTAATGGTTGGTTTGATTGCAGGAATTAGCAAGTATAATTAAGCTGACTTCTTGCAGCACTTTTGGTCTCTTCGAGTGCCGGAAGTCTGTAACTGGCTCGAAGTCTAGTGATTCTGGAAATGGTATGCCTTAACTTAACACTTCAACGTATTTAGGTGTGCCATGTACTCGAACACTGTTCTCACCACATGTTGACTCAAATTAATGAAGGAACTTTGTTAATGCATCTGTTACCTTCGTGCAGTTCATCATTTAAAATTTTCAACAGAAAATAATGTACTGGTAATCAAAGTCCGAGTCAGTTTGATACTTTCAATGGCAATACTTGACTTGCATAGACGGTTCCTCGTTTTATCCCTATTTAGTTCTACTGGGCTAGCCTTTCCACAATGATTGTTTCGATTGTGACTGTATCTGTGCTTATGGTTATTAGAGGAACACATTGGGCTTGATGACAACAAATACGTAGGAGATATCGTTGCGGAATTCAAGGCTACTAAAGAGAAAACCAAGGGAGAGTTGCAATGTAGGTTGTTATTCAAAAAACGCCTTTTCCGGGAATCAGATGAATCTATCACAGAGCCTATGTTTGTGCAACTGTCCTATGTGCAGGTGCAAGTTCCTCTACTCCTTTGTCTTGTTTTTTATAGCACCGTGTTTAGTTATTTCCGTGCTGTAACAGTGCATTTTCATATAACCTCGTTACTGAGGCGTTGCTGTGATAGTTATCTTGAACCTATGCTTTCCTCCTTGCTAATTTCAATAATTAAGGAGACTAGCGTTAGACCTCTTGTGCTCATTTTCCGGGAGTGCCACATCAATGTTTAACCTATGCTTATATTGCACCGGCTATTTATGTTATCTTTAGATTGCGATGTTAGTTTTTTAAGTATTTTTATTGTCATTCCTATTCTTTTCTTCAACTGTATCTGAATCTTATGAAGCTGTAATATATGCTGAGAAGGAACAAGTACATGCTCTTTGTAGTAAACCTTCCTTTGTGTATGCAGTCACAACATGACTACACGCTTGGGAACTATCCCGTCGGTAGAGATGATGCAGCACAACTGGCAGCCCTGCAGATATTGGTCGACATTGGTCCAGTTCCAAATCCAGAAACCATCACGTATGTTGCATATTAGCTCGTCATATTTTTTACGCAAAACTTTGGTGTTATTATGCGATTTAGTTATTTTCCTCAAATTCAGCTCTCAACTTCTCATTGCTAGTAGTCTTTTATTTGAGACTGCAAGCATGGTTGTCGCTCTAGAAATTACTTTTGCATGAGCTCTTTTAGTTCTGCGTATGGACTACCACTTCTACGCTTGTTCATTGCAAATTTTAATTTGGTTCTTGTCCAAGTATTAGTTTTGATCTTCGTATTTTATCTAGAACACGGTTTCAAATACGTGGATAGTGTACTTTTTCTGATAAATGCTTAACTCTACAGGGATTGGCCAGCACTATTTGATCGTTCTTTACCGAAGCAGATAGCTATAACTCGTGCTAGGCGGGACTGGGAACCTGACATTCTTAACCGATATCGAACTGTGGTAAGATTACAATGCAGGAGCGCCACCATTTAGCTGAGCACTCCTGTGAATATTTCCTTTCTAGGTTGTTGTTTATTGCTGACTATTACAGTAGAATATCTCTAAAGTAATAGGGTCGGGACTGGCTGACAGTATTACCTTAGGGAGGTTTAGAGAGGTTTATTACTTTAGAGAGGTTGTACTGTATTTGGAAGGGACAAAGTCAATGGTACATATTGCATGATAGGTTCTTAGACACTCAGATCGGAATCAATATAGACTGGTGTAATTATAACAGTGCTGGACTCTTTCTTCTTCAGGCGCATCTATCTAAGGACGAGGCGAGGCAACAACTGCTTCGTATTCTTCGATCACTGCCTTATGGAAATTCTGTATTCTTTAGTGTCCTTAAAATTGAGGATCCCATTGGGCTACTGCCTGGTCGGATAATTCTCGGCATCAACAAACGTGGGGTATGTTGGAGCACCGTGACATTTACATTTGCCAATGTTAATCTTGAGGGCAATGCCCTTTTTGGCTGTATGACTTCAGAACTTTATATCTAAAGTTGCATATTGTTCAGTTTTTGTTGCGCTGCCAGGATATGGTTGTTCAGTTCTTTGACATTTGCTTGTGGTCTTTGTATTGCAGGTGCATTTTTTCCGACCAGTACCTAAGGAATACTTGCATTCTGCTGAACTGCGGGATATTATGCAATTCGGCAGCAGTAATACAGCTGTCTTTTTCAAAATGCGGGTTGCTGGTGTGCTTCATATTTTCCAATTTGAGACCAAGCAGGTGCGATTCGTACCTAGTTCTTTAATTGTGTATTACACTTTCAATCTCATGAATTTTTTTGGAGGCTTTATTGGTGGTTTGTCTTCTGAGCAGGGGGAAGACATATGCGTGGCACTTCAGACCCATATAAATGATGTCATGTTGCGGAGATACTCTAGAACTAGAAATATGCCAAATGGCCAGGTACCAAATGGAGTGGATGCAGTTGGACCACCAAGTGTTAAACCTGCAGGTCTAGAAGTTTATGAAAAACATGTACAAGAGATGTCAAAACTGCTGGAGGAATCACAAAGGAAAATAGATCAGGCAAGTACTGTACACTCTGAGAAACAATAATTTGTTTTCCTTCCGCTGACCTGAACAAAATAAGTTTTTGATGTTTAATATATTGCTAAGACTTTTCGAATTAGACGGGGTTTAGTGGAATGATGTTTTATGCTACTTTGTGACAGCTTTCAGAAGCGATTAGAGCAAAAGATAAAAGAGAGACCCAAGTGATGGAAGAGCTGGCAGGACTGCGAGACACTCTTCGTGCTGAGGAACAAACTCAATTTGAGGTTGTAGAGGAGCGAGAACGGTTGACAAAGCAGCTAGCGGAGATGGATGCTACTCTACAGGTTTTAGCAATGTTTTCATCCATCAGTTCTTGTGCACTTAGGGAATCAAAATGTGTTTTGGGAGGTTAATCCCTGTCGGACACTATGGTTTTAACAAATGACCAATTCGATTGATCATATTGATAAACATAATTCAGATTAGGTCAATATTCAGTCTCCGGAATCAACAAACAACAATGCATGTGTTCGGTTCAAAAAATAAATTTGAACAAAAAAAATCCCCTATAAGACCTACTCAAAACTGCTTTAAAAAACATAAAATTCAATTTGGACCACTTGGTCCTTTCGGGTCAAGGGATACCTGGTGAAGAATCACAAATGTGAATACCTAATGTAGATGGTCACTCTAAGCAGAGATGCGTTTCAGATCTTCTGCGTAGACTGTTCTTTTTCGTAAACGTATTTCTAAATTTGCACCGTTTTATGTTCGCAGGCAGCTCTTGCTGAAAAAGCTTCATTAATAGCGTCAGTGTCCGGGAGTCAACTTGGCGATGATGCTGCTAGCGACTTGAGTGATTATGAGACTCTTTCACGAAGGACCCCAACCCCTCGTTCGAGAAGGGAACGAGACCTCTCTTCTTCAATCGGAAAAGACAGAAAGGATGACCAAATTCGAACTTTGGAGATTCAGGCACGGTCCCATTCTTGAACTATGTTGTGATTGTATGGCAGAGTAGACGGGAGACCAGTAAAGCTGTCAAAGCAACTTTTTATCCGTCACACTATTCTGTAATGGCCATTGCCTTTACCTTTATTTCCGTTAGCAAGTCTGCCTTCTCATTACCATGTAACATTGTTCGGTTTGTTTTGAAGCTAGCTTCATTCACTCACCAGTTATTATCGTGGATGTATCTCCTTATATATAGATTAAAGAAATTCGGGTGGAGTTGAGGCTTAAGACCGAAGAATTGAGGAGACAGGAGGATAAGGCGAAGAATCTGCTGAAAGAGAAACAACTTTTGGAGCAGAAGATTGCCCGCTTAGAAAGGAATAAGACTAGTGAGGTATGTTAAAAATATTCTCTATTTTCAATGTTTTTTACATGAAATGACATGTATCATGACATTGTTTGAATAACAGGAGGATAATGATAAAGTCCTTGCAACAGTTTTTTGGGGTTAACATATCTTCAGCAAAGAATTGGCCACTTATACATACACTAGATTCTTTTTTTCGGATGAAGTACTTTCATATTCATGATAGATTGTACTATTATGCATTGAAGCTAGTGTCGCCACGGTAGCGTTGTTCTCACTGGTAGTTCACACTTTTCTCGACTGTAATCGTTATGTCTGTAGACAAGAGGTCTGGAGCACAAGTTCGAACAGGAGAGAGATGAGCTCAGGGCTAGAGTAGCGGAAAGCGAAAAGAAGTTGCAAGAGCGAACTCAAGAGCTGAGTCATGCAGAACAAATACTGGTTGGCCGTAGTGGTGAATTTGAGGCGTTACAAGCCAATGTCAAGGAGCTTGAGGAGCTTCGGGAAATGAAGGAGGTACAAAGTTCAACAAGGCATTTTAATAGGTCGATTTTGACCTTTGCTGTTACTTGGTTGTGGAGGATATGTCATCGTGTCCAGAAATGCTTTTCTGAATGTTTAATATATGGCAATTTGACAAGTGAGATTAGCAAAGACCTGAACTATTGTGGTTGTTACTCACGCAGGACATAGACCGAAAGAATCTCCAAACAGCAGCTATTCTGAAGAGGCAAGCCGATCAGATTGTAGAGCTGCAGTCTTTATATAAGGAGGAGCAAATTTTGAGGAAACGTTATTTTAATATGATGGAGGGTACGTCCTATCCATGCTGTGTTTTGGTCTTTTTCCCGAGTCTGGAGTTAGCGTTTTATTCCCTTCGGCCCCTTCTAAATCCTGATTTCCGTTTGTCTGTCTGAATGCCCTATTTGTCGAGAAGACATTTACATTACTTTAAATGTTTAGTATGTGTTTCGGTACGTCTCTTTTCCAAGTTGATCATGTTATCATTATGAACATTGCTTTGCCTTGGAGGATATCAATTGATCTTGATCTCTGTGTGCTCTCAGATATGAAGGGTAAGATTAGGGTATACGCTCGCTGGAGGCCCTTGAGTGACAAGGAGATTAGAGAAAGTGAACAATCTGTGTTGACTTCTTGTGATGAGTTCACTATCGAGCACCCGTGGAAAGATGAAAAGATGAAGCAGCATCAGTTTGATCATATCTTTGATCACTTCGCTACTCAGGAGCAGGTTTTTGAGGACACCAAGGTACAGACTCAAGTCCCAGGAACCTTCTTGTGTCATGAATCAAAGAATTATTACTTCAACCGTCTGTAGAGATACTATATATAATCCCACTATGAGTCTCCTTATATGGATTGTAGTTGAGTGACTTAGTTTTTGGCTTAAGGATGTGACCTTGGTTTGTGCGAATGACAGTACTTGCAACTTCCGGCTTGCATTTGAACATGTCATATGCTTTGGAGAGACTTTATCCCTCACATTTTTTAAATTGACCATTTCGCTTTGGGCTATTGCAGTACTTGGTCCAGTCAGCCATCGATGGATACAACGTGTGCATCTTTGCATTTGGACAAACAGGATCTGGAAAAACCTACACAATATATGGCACAGATGGCAACCCTGGGTTAACTCCTCGGGTCACGCGAGAACTTTTTGGGTCCATAAAGCGTGATGCCAACAAGTTCCAATTCTCCTTGCAGGTAATGCACCAAAGGCTTTTGATTAGTAAGAAAAGGGAGTTACTGAAAATGTGCTAGGACTGGAGATCCTTGGTCTTAAATTTTTACAATGGACTTAGTTGACTCGTCCATAATCTGGATGTTTGCTCTTGTTAGGCTTCTGAGAAAACTAAAATTACTTGCATTGATTTGCATACAGGTCTACATGCTAGAAATTTACCAGGACACTCTCATTGACTTGCTTCAGCCCAAAACTATTGGTAAAGCAAAGAAGCTTGACATCAAGAAGGATGCGAAGGTGAGTTCCTCTAGCTCATCTGCCTTGAAGATGCGACTAGACATACAGATATTAGGTGTTGCATGATCGGGCCATGTTGCATTCATGAATTGATGGAAGGTTACATGAGCAGGGCATGGTCGTGGTTGAGAATGCGACTCTCATTCCAGTAGTAACGCGGGAGGAGCTGGAGGCTGTAGTTGCGAAGGGCTTGGAGAAGCGGCATACATCCGGCACTCAGATGAATGCTGAGAGTTCACGGTCACATCTTATATTATCAATAATAATCGAGAGTACCAATCTGCAAAGCCAAGTGCTAATGAAGGGCAAGGTGAATTGCTTTTTCTGATTATTTCACATGTTTGGTTTCTTCTTGATGCATTATCTGAAGCGTGCAGAGATTATTACGTTCCGACTTGATTTGTTGGATTCTTGCAGTTGAGCCTTGTTGATCTGGCTGGTTCTGAGAGAGTGAAGAAGTCTGGTTCTAGTGGGGAAACCCTCAAGGAAGCGCAAAGCATCAACAAGTCTTTGTCGGCGCTAGGAGATGTTATCAGTGCTTTGGCAACAGATGAACAGCACATCCCTTACCGGAACCATAAGTTGACTATGCTTATGAGTGATTCTCTTGGCGGGAATGCCAAAGCTCTTATGTTCGTCAATATTTCTCCGGCGGGTTCCAACCTTGAGGAGACCCACAACTCGCTTTGGTAATCCCTTGAGGACGCCTTTGTAGCCAAATCTGTTTTCATTTATGGATGAATGAATTATATCAATCCTCATTATAGTAACTCGTTATAAATACAAATGGCCAACTTCGACAATTCTTGTATAATTATTAGCAACCAACCAACATGCCTGCACCAAGCAGGTAGCACCAATTTGCTATCTGGGATTTTAAGGCACATTAGCTGGTTTGTAGACCATGCCGGCACTGGCAAGGTAACTAATGGGCAGTTAGGCTTTCAAGTTAGCTAACCATCGCTACTTCTTCGGTGTGGGTGGCTTCAGCTCTTCAATCCATTGGTTTTAGCACAATTAGATTAGTCTTCCAGAATCGAGAGTTTAAAGTTAATTAGCGGAAATGAATGTTGCACGTTATTTAGTGGGAGTTGGCACCAATTTACTAATTGACTCAAAACGGACAGTGCGGGCATTTAGTTTCGTAATTCCAGTTAGCAAATTGGCACTAGTTTGGTACAGGCGGGGCCTTAGAATACATTGCATGATAGCTGAGCTTCTCTCTGAATTTTAAGTAATTTGGCTTTGTACTGACTGCTATTTTGTGTGATACCAGCTATGCTACTCGTGTGAGGTCCATCATCAACGATGCCAGCAAGAACTTGACGACGAAGGAAATCTTGCGCCTTAAGAAACAGGTACAATTTTGGAAAGAAAGAGCTGGTAACCCTGGGGGTGAGGAGTTAGAAGAGGTTGTGGAGGATCGCTCCTTGAAATCAGCTGAGTGATATCCTCAAATTATTATGTGTTTCAACTTTAGTGTGTTCACAGTAGACAAGCGAACCTGAGCTGTGGGCGTGTGAATATATTGCCTCAATTAAAGGGCATTTTGATTTTCTGTGTAGTCTCAGGATTTTTCTTCTCCTAGCTCATTATGAGCCAAGAACTGTACGATTTATTGATCAATTTAAACTGGTCTGCCTGCCTGCTCATCCTCTAGGGATCCATCCAACACTTCGAGCAGGTAAAGAAAATTACTTGTAGTGGCTTGTCCTGCCCTCTTCATAGAGTAGTCTGAACGCAGACTACATTGTACTAAAACTTGAAGCAATACGTTAAAACTTCTCATTATTTTGTGGGTCTCCTATGTACCATGTATTTTTCTTCCCGTGGTTTTGGTACCAATGATCTTGTCACCTTGCTGTTGAGGTCGTTCATTATTGTTGCCTCAACAGAGGCAGTGAGCATCTTTTGCTGAAGTTGATTTGCTTCATTGGATGAGAAGTACACTATGATACTGCCTGTTTGTCTGTAACGTCTTACAGTACTATGAATAAAACCTTGACAGACAGGCTAGCATTTGGGAGCGGTGCAGGTACTCTGCCTCAACATTTCATCATCCTTCATGAACTTTAGGGAAGACCTTGATGACAGACTAGCATTACAGTGGGGGAAGTCACAGTTTCTCCCTCATCATTCTCAATGAGTTTTAGGGTTTTGCCTTGGGCTTGATGGATTCCCAAAATTCATGGCCACTCCAGTTGAATTCATTGAAAATGATATGTTGGTACTGTGAACTCCCCCACCACCATCACTGAGAATGTCAAGGTTAACTTTGCCTTTGATACAAAAGTATTTTGTGAGATTTGGTTTGTTGATCATCCTTAAAAAATTGTGTAGTGTCGAATTTGTATTTGAGTGCAAATTCCAATTGGTATTCAGTTGTCATGTTGGTTTGAATATTAACCCAGAATGCGCTGAGGCAGCTATGGTCCCAGCATTGAGACAGATGAGTGATAGTGGCAGGAAAACTTTGGCATGCAGAATACTGACAATTGTGATCAATACTGTAGGACAAAAAAGCCGGCCTGTGTTGTCCTGACAATTGTGGATACGGAAGGGGCCACTTTCACCGTCCATGGGCCAGGGACGCTTACAACAGTATGTTGCAACTGAAATTGTCAAGCACAGTCATTGCACTTCTACGTAAATATCATTTGACTTTGGGGACAAACATACCCGTGACGTACGAGTAATTCATGATCCCAATCATCTCTACCCCTGTAACGAGGCCATGGGCGGCATAAAAGTGTCCGATGGATGATAGAGAATCCTTCTATGTGAGACAAATTGAAAATGAGTGCAAATGTTCATCCTTGGCATTTTGTGTGAAATTTTGTGTGAAATTTTGTGTGAAAAGGGGAGGTCTTGCACAGTAGTTTGACCTCCAATGAGTGCTCTTGCTCTTGGTGTTTTTTTTTGAAGCAAATGATTCACAAGGTACCAAAAAGGATGATTTCTATGGTGACCTGCCCGAGGCGGTCCAGGGCTACTGAACATGGTATATGTGCTGTTTTTCTGGTGGACCTACTGTAAGGATCTGTCCAAACTCCACAGACATATTCTCACACTGTACTTTGAGATTTGGAGCCAACTTTTGTTGGACATTACTGTGGGTGTATGAAAGTTATCAAATATCACAAATATGGGCCCTTCGCCAGTGTTGCCAATTCAAAGTGAATGCAACCATGCATCCTTTGCTTTGCATAAGGTAGTCTGCTCTTAACCCTTAAACGATGGGCTCATTACCGTGGAAATCATCTGTTTTATCACCGTGTGAATTGTTGGATTAAAATAATGCAAAAGCACTCATTGGAAATCAAACTACTGTACATGATCTTTCCTTTTCCCACAAAATTTGGTGGATGAATAGTTGCACTTTTGTCCTGCATGGAGAGATTCTTTGGCCGGAAAACGTCCTCTGCAGCGTTAATGGGTTAAAGCAACCTTTTAAGAGCTGATTGCATTTGCAGGTAAACTAAACTTCTTGAAATCAATTTTCAATGAATTTTCGTAGGAAGAAAAATGGAATTGGCATCTAACCCAAGTCATTTCATATTTTTTGGACCTTTGTGAAATTAGTTACAAATTTTTGAAGTTGAAACGCAGTGGTCACTAACAACGACCACCTTTGGAAATGTACACTATTGGTACATTGAAGAAAGAAAAATGTACCTCTATGTTAGTAGTCGCTTTTAGAGCATCCTACCTTAACTTAAGTTTGATCCCATCCAAGCCAAAGTCTCAGCAATTTATTAATTAGTTGCAACCCGTGATGAATACATACCATTTGCCAGATTTCTACATACAATACAAAGCATTTCTCTATGACTTCTGAATTGCAGTTGGTTCATTTCATTTGTGATGAAATCAAATGAGTATGATGTAGGCTAATTTAGGGGAAAACACCAAATAAAACAAGAAAAATTGAATTTTGAAAACCACCTTGCCCCTTGTTAGTAGTGCCGCATAATTAATTAACTAAATTCCTACACTACCTTATATTTTTAGGATTTATTACATTAGTTTTGATGGCCAAAAATCCTTGATCCTTTAGATCCTAGACAATTTTTAGTTTGAATAATTTTCTTTTTACGACCATAGAAGTATATAGATATAGATATACAGATACCAACCAAATAAAGTAGAAATGCACTTGATAGTATTAGGGTATGTTAATTTGGTGTACATCTAACACTGCTCTTTGCAACAAATTTTGAATATTGCAAGGCATACAATTGGAGTTTTGTGCATTACTCAATGACCTTTTCATCTTTGCAACCATAATGAAATCCAAGCAAAAATAAAATCACTAAGGCAAATCTAAATGTGAAACAAGACATTCTAATCTTTCCAATGACATATGGACCAATTCATGTTATGCATAGTTTTAAACTTAGATTCATCCCTTTTGGCTCTTATATGGGATTTAAAGGGTTAAATGGTTAACACGAGGTTTCTATATTTTATTGCTCCTACAACACGGTTTATTTATTCCTTGGAAGAAGCAACTCCCTCACTTGCACACTTTGGCTTGTTTAGGTCACCAAATGAAGAATATGTGGTAGATATTTACAAAGATAGGCATCTATGGTGGTAGAAACTTCAATATAATCTTCAAACATTAGGGGAAGAATGGGGCCTTGCATAGGCCTTGACATTGGTTGTATTACTTGACAACCCTGCCCAGCATGCTATAATGACGACAATATGTACATGTTGGCTATTGAGCCACCCAATGGTTGTGATCATATATGATCAACGGCTGAGTGTAGAAAAGGTTTGGCGGGATCTCTTGCATAGCGACAATGTCAATGTTGCAATCCATACCTTCTAAGCTACAACAACTCCAATGTTGCAATCTTGCCTTTTGTCACATGCTACACTCTCACAATTTTGTTTCCGATTTCTCTTTCCGACCTCTACCTTTTTAATTTCTTTTGTTTTGGATGAGAGATGAAGTCACGTAGTTCAACTCAAGCAGTGTCTTTAGAGAATTGGCCAAACAAAGAAAGGGTTTATGTTCTGCTTAGGGTTGAGATCAACGTGCAATCGGGTATCTTTGAAGCCAAAGAAGACAAGGGGCATGCAAAGGATGTTGCAAAATATGGTAGAATGGGCATTTGTTGGTTATATAAAGCTATGGTAATTGATTTCAAGATGAGCCTTGGACAGAAAATTGTGGTTGTTGTACGAGTTCAACATGTGTATATGAGGCGCCAACTTGCCCTTGACAATGCAAATGCAATACTTCATCCTTTGGCACTAAAATGCAAGTGTAAGTTTCCACATTGTTTTATTGTTTTATTTTAGTATTCAATTGCTAGTTTACAATTTTATTATCCTTTTGTAAATGCTCTTTTTTCAAATATTAGCAAAGGATGACACAAGTAATGGTCCAATTATAGAACTCTTGTTTTAATCACATATTTGTACCTTAGTGACTTCCAAGAAATCAAAGTTTGGCAGAGAATGTTGTTCATAAGATTCAGTAGCATTGGGTGGCACTGTCTTCTCTCTAAAGTGAAGGGTGTGGGATATTCCACATCCAACAGTCCTTCATCAGTAACTACTAACAAGTGGAGGATGCAAAGGCTGTTGGATGTGGAATATTCTACACACTTCACTGTAGAGCAAAGATAGTAGTAACTAATGCTACTAAATGTTATGTTGGACCATTGCCTAAGTATCCCTTCAAAAGAAGCAATTGCCTCTATACAATGAGTTGGACCATTGCATAACAATAGTTGGGGTTAAATCAAGGACCTTGGAATGCAAACTTAGGTGTATATTTTTTTTCTTTGAGCACTTGATTTTCCTCTAAAGCATTTCATTAATTAAAATGGATTTTTTCACATTTGAATTGGTTCCTATCAAAATGCAATTTTTGATGGTATGTTTTGAAACTTTGACGTAGAGTGTATATTTATTCTAGATTTTCAACAAGCCAATTTGCAAAAGGAACAGGTTTGCAGCTATGGATTTACAATATTTTTTAGATTTCTCTAAATTTTTGTGAAACTTAAAAAATTGTTTAAAAAAATATAAAAGCTTCAATTCAATATCTTATAGACTTCCAATGAAAGCTTCATTTCATTCCATTTTGATTATTGAGGTACAAAATATGACAAGTTTTATTTTGCTGACAATCAAAAAATTTCCTTGGTAAAATAAATTGAAGTTTATTTATTGATTCAATTTTCATATTATTTTAAAGAAAATCAAAGGCATAGAATTTGGTGATATACTACAACGTTCATACCACAAGAATTGATAAGTGTCAATTTCTTGTTAGATTACTCATTTAGCACATCATTCCACATAATGATCATTTAAAAGATAAAATTAAAGCTCTTTGAATTTCATAAAAATACATATGATTCAACAAAATATCAAAAGTTACAAGTTGAAGAAAGAATATACTAAGCTTTTTAAAACATTCAAAAGTTGAAACTTGACTTTTGGTAATACTGGGAAAAACTTTTTGAACTAATTTGAATATTACAATGATCTTAGAGAGGCCTATGAAGATCCTTCACTAAGAAGTTACAAAGAAGTCTAAAAATTTGTCCACTCCACCTCGTTTTAAGCATGTGTTGTTTTGTAGCCTGTTACATCTTAAAGTTCCTCGCTATTTTTTGTCAAAAATATAGATAAAAAAGGAAAGCATATGAATATCCATTTTTCAAGCTTAAAGTCCACTTTGTAATTGTAGGATCTCAAATGACTACACCTTGACAAATCCACCCAAAAAAACTATAAGATTTTAAGTAGAAAAAATTTACAAGAATATAACGACCAAACAAAGAAGTCATGATTGCAATAAAACATTCAATTTGGGGGAGTTTCTAAATCATCAAATAGTGGAGTAGAAACTAGGTTTGACAAACTTCATTTCATTAATTGGATTCCCAAATTTCTTTTAAAAAAAAAATCATGTTTCTGAGTAAAATTCAAAAGAAACAAAAGGAGCCATTGAAAATATATTATAAGGTGCTTGTTGATTAAATATCTTCTTCAATAGAAAAGTCAATAAGGTAAGCAAACATATTATAAACCCTCCTCCAATTGCTACTCCTGGTGGTAGAAAACATCAATATGAGTAGACCAAGTCTGGAGACCCATGTGGCTAGTCTAATTCATCACAACATGATGGTTTAAACCAAATGTGGGTCTCAAAGCTTGGTCTACTGAGTCACGTTTTTCGCCAAGACCCCCCTCTACACATGTCCAAGGTCAGCTTTTGGTTTGAAGTGCCAAAATGATGTAGTGCTAGGGGACGCAATCGGCGGGAGGAGCATCCGTAACAAGTACCACTCTTACTACGGAAATTTTCAACGCCATTTGCAAACGTACCGAAGCAAATCCGCCCCCCTCCCCAAAAAATTGGATGAAAGATTTTCCATCTTAATTTCCAAGGGTGCATCCATCCGTCCGTCAAGTCATCCCGGCCAAAGTCATCCCGAGGACACAAATCTTTTGGCGCAGTTTCAGGCCCCAGTTGTCCACCCTAGGTGAGCTCTTGACTCATTCAAAAGTGGATACCTGATACTTCCCCAAAAGCCTCAAAGGGACGAGAGCTCTTCTTCGCCTTGTTCAATCCAGTTGTATAATTCTTGTCTATCCACAAGCATCATATTCATCATTGAATGCCCGTCTTGGTAATAACTTATACGTAAGTTATTGAGAACCCCCCACTGCCTCTATCTCGGGGTTGTTTTTCTGTTTTTTTAATCAAATGGAATTCCTTTGCAAAACAACATCAGAAACATCTCGGGCTCTAACGGTTGTCTGAAGTGCTAAATTAGTTGAAAAACAAAGTCCTGTTCAACCCGGGTCCCCTGGCATGTCCTCACATACAATTTTCCTTCAGCAGCATAAAACATACTTCTCACTGCAGTCACCCATCCTGGGGTACACAAGGTAGGAGGTCCTTAAATCAAGCGGGTTCTAAATGCGCCCTGTATCTAGGAGTGAGCGACATGCTTCTTGAAATATCTATTTCTGCCATTGATGAGGTAGGTAGACTTAGATGCACGCTTTCTGAGCCGGTTACCTTAAATCCTAGTGATTTGGTATCAAGTTACAAGGATTTACACTCTCTACAGTAGGTTCTTTGGGTTGTCTGATACTAATTTATTAATATTTTCACATTAATTTTTGTAATTTCTAATTATATAACAAAGCAATTTTGAGGTTTTGTAATCAGCTCCTGCTTGGTATTATGAGCTTTTTTGGGTGTCTTTTCACAATCTAGAATAATCTTCCCAATTTTACCCTAATTTTTGTCAATTTTGAAATTCCTCCGTAAACCCTAAAGTGGATGGCGACCACTGGTCAAGAAAATACCTCACAAGCCCTGATTACGCAATGGAACAAGCATTGGTCAACACATTGTTGAGTATAATCTGTCGTTCTCCACTCGCAACTCCCGCCGCTTGTTGGGGACTGGTAAATTATATTCTAACAATGCTCTTTCCAATGGTTCTTCTATATTACATTAGGATTAATCATAAAGTGAATCCCAAATTGTATCATGGATGTTAGAGGAAGGCTTCACTAAGAATAGTACAAAATAAATACAACACCAAACTCTACCATGCCCCAATTTGGATACAACTGAACAAGGAGTTTTGTCCTGTGTTTCTCTCAAACTCCAGCTCCTTGTCCCTCATTGCACACACTTTACAATTAACATGTATTCCAAGACGTAAAAATTGATACATTTTCATTACTTTATATTGTAGATTCATGATATTTCATCCAAAAAAATTAAAAAGCAACCAATTGTACTTATTCCCATGCTGGCATTTTAACCCCTAAAGGACCAAAGTCCCCTCGGGGGACACTTGGGATTTTGGGCAGGCCCGTGTGACCTCAAATTTTGATCTGATTTTTTGAAACTTTTTTGGAAGATAGGGAATCACAATAGCTCTCTAAAAATATAATTTTTTTTTCAATCGGTACCCGGGAGCAAAAGTTATGCCATCCTAAAGCAAAAAAACAGTTTGTTGGGCAGGAAAAAAAAAACACAAAAAAAAGTTTATTATCTTTTTTATTTTTTTCCCTCAAAGATCATGTTTTTGTCTACATTTGAAGCTTTGATTCATTCTATTTGGACTAATAATGAGAAAGTTATGGACAATCTTGTTTTTCGGGCAATTTAAGCATCTTCAAAAAAACTAACTTATAGAATTCATTTTTGAATGCAATTTTCAATTTTTTTCAATTTTTTTTTTTTTGACAAGGTCAAGTTTGTTTGCAAGAACAATCCCACCATTGGGATTATATTGTTTTAATTCCACCTAAGAGCTATTAACAACTTAGTGTTTCGTTCAATTTTGGACCTACTTCTATTTACCAATTTTTTTATATGTGAAAATCAAGGTTTGACATTCTGAAATTTTTTTCCCCAACTCTCAACTCAAATGTTCAACATAAAAAATTACAACTTTTTGTTGTGTAGTGCAAAAAAATCCACAAATGGCCGTCAAAGTCATCTGAAATTGCAGGAAACAGTTCAAAAAAACTTTTTTTTCCAACTTTGAATGCTAATATCTTCCAATCTGAACGGTCAAATGTCTTGAAATTTTTACCACATAATCTGAGACAAGTGAAGTTCAAGATCCTATGGTTAGATTGTAAAAAAAAAGTTTTTTGGGGGTTTAGGGAGTGATCGCAGCAGAAATGGCAGTTTTCAGTGATTTTGGAGCCAGAAAATGGCTTGGTCCTTTCGGGGTTAAGGTCAATTGACCAAATAGAACTTTCTCAGCCAGCAGCAAATATTGAACTAACGCAATAAAGTTAGGTCTGTATGACTACTACCGGTACTCCGCTACAATATGCGCAATATATGGAAATTCATACATCCTAAACTCCCCCCAAAATTCCCCCACATACTGGCTGCTGGTGCCCTGGAACCCATACCCTCTCATTTTTTTTTTCATTTCTTTCTTCTTGAAACACATGGACAATTTCATACCCTCTCATTTTTCATTTGTTCCATTGGAAACCACAAATGTTATTATTATTATTATATTAAACCAAAATGAAAAAACACACCCACATATTCATTTTTGATGTGACGAATCCTGTCTGATCCATCCCGGAATTCTGGTTCTTGGAGCCTGGTGGAATTCTCCAACTTCAAATGTCTGGAAAGACTCGAGGAAATGGGGCGGATCTTCACATTTGTCGCCAAAATCCGCAAACCCGGAAATCGGGGGAACTCTCACTCCAAGTTCACTTGCAGGCATCTGGCCAGCTATTGATTTAATTTGGGTGTCTTGACCATATCAGCAAGCATCAAACAGGCTTTCATGATGAAAAAAAGGGGAACCCAATTGAACATTTCAAACATGAGAGACTAGGTGACAGCAGCAGTGGGCCGTACGAACTTAGCTTGGACCCAGCTCTGGAAAAAGCCGCAGGACTGAAAAGGATACTCCTATTACCCCTATTAGTGAGGGGCCAAAATTAATGTCACTGTGCACTTCTTTTGGGGTGGAAATTCCAACAGACAGCACAGGAATATTTCAGCATGCAGTAAGTTAAGTTTAATTTGAGATAAGGTAGGAGGTCCAGAAATGGAGCATCTAAGGTAGGTATCCTTAAACCGTCACAAATTGCTCCTGTGCCTAATTACTACTATTAGACTGTTCAAGTTCTTCTATATTCTTATTGGCAAGGGAAAGGAGGTTCCAACGCACCAAAGAACGCAACATTTGGATACTGTATGCAAAAGTTATGAAGGAACAAAGTTTGGTTCTAAAAGCGTTTCTTCCACAGAGGTACATAACTGATTTTGGAGATGTACACACAATGAAGATGGCGCTTTAAGTTCAGTGGCGGTTTGGGGATACCTACCTTAAGCACTGAAACTGAATTTTGGGGAGGTAAAACATCTTGAAATATTTTTCAGTAAATTTTCCTTGAAAGACAAGTGGAATTGAAATCTAACCCAAGTCATTTCATATATTTTGAACCTTTGTGGAATTAGTTATAAATTTTTGAAGTTGGAAAAAAGTGGTCATTAAAAGCGACCACTTCCTGAAATGTGCATAGGTGGTACATTGAAGAAAGCAAAATGTACCTTTGAGTCATGTTCACTTTTAATGCCTGCTCCGTTTTACAACCTCCTACCTTAGTGTGGTTACTGTTTTGTTTTTGACACAAGTAAAGGCAACTAAAAATACAAGAAAGAGCACCGGGCGGCGAGGCGGGAACCGCCCTTTCCCAGGCGCTTTGCGCCTACAACAGCTAGAAAACAAAACTGGTCTGCGGGCCCGTGAGAACCCATCTTGGGTTTCCATTGATCATCTCTGCCAACAGTTCATTACGTGTCCATTTAGCCACAAACCAATCCACTCATCAGGAGCCTTCTTGTGGAGTCAACACACTATCCCCCACTCTACATGACCATAATCGATCAGCCCCAACCAAATACATTCCATCAACTTGGCAGGGCACCATTTAATGTCATTGAATGCTGCATAGTTACGCTCAATCTACAACATCCAAAGGATCATTGTATAGATTGCTACCCATATACTACTCACCACTCCAAACTTCCAAAGAATGCAATCATAGAAGATCCCTTGTTTCCAAGTCAAGGGCCTCCACAGCTCTTTGGCCTCCTTGGAAGTGATAAAAACATTCATAATATGAATGCCCCATTGCCAGGCTTGTTGCGCTAACGTGCACTCCTAGAAGCGATGAAGTACAAATTCATAAGACTTACGTGGACACACCGTGCATTTGGTATTGATTGCACGATGAATCCAACTTGAGATAGTATGACTTTGATAAATCAGTGAAATACTCATTGAAATAAGATAGATTGGTGTTGCTACTTAAGGTAGACAAGCTTATTTCTACCTTGATTAGCATTTTGAATACCTTGGGGCTAACTTCAAGAGGGACACATATTTTTCAGAGGTGTTCACTTCGTATATGAATTAAACCTAGGTAGAATTATGATTTTTCAATTAAAACTATAATTTCTGTGGATTTATGAAGTGGTCTGCTTTGAAACTACAAAATTGTTCATAGAGTAGAATCATGAACATCCTATAAAAAAACACCATAATCGCTCTTCTATGTATCCAATGGTACTTAAGTGTTCACCATCAAACCCTTGTTGGCATTAATGTAAAGATTTTGTCAAAAAACAAACAGATTTGGATGAGTTTTTGGACAAAATTGGGGCCAAAAGTAGGATAATGAAATTAGGCAACTTGCTGAAATGAACTAGCTTACCTTATGTGGATCTAGTTTCTTTGCAAAAGTTGTCCATAACATTGTGTATTTAGGCAATAATCCTCCCCATGCTAAGATTGGTATTGTATATGCTTTGTTAGATACTTGGAGGGACTTATTAATTAACCCTTAAAGGACCAATTGGTGACCATGGAAATCACCCATTTTGGTGTATATTGTGAAAATCATTGGTTAAAAAAACCCAAAATTACTTATTGGAAGTCAAACTACTGTAGAAGATCTCCCCTTTTTACATAAAATTTGCAGGATGAATAGTTGCACTTCTATCCCACATAGAAGGATTCTTTGTCATTCATCAGCCAAAAAATGGACATAGTGTTATTTATGAGTTAACCCTTAAATGACGGGCTCATAACCGTGGAAATCATCTGTTTTGTCACCATGTGGATTGTGAAATTAAAATAATGCAAAAGTACTCTTTGGAAGTCAAACTACTGTAGATTATCTTCCCTTTCCCTACAAAATTTGGAGGATGAATAGTTGCACTTCTGTCCTACACAGGAGATTCTCTTGTCATTCATCAGCCTCAAAACGTCCGCCGCGTCGTTCAAGGGTTAATCCAAGGTTTGGGTTTGGCTGAAGAGATAATTTTGTTCACTTGTAGGGGTCTTCTTTTCAAGGGTGTCAAAGGGACCCCATGCAGCCTCCGTCATTGGTAAGGTAGGAGGTCCATAAAGCGACCACCTAAACGTTGAACCTGAATTTTGGGGAGGTAAAACATCTTGAAATATTTTTCAGTAAATTTTCCTTGAAAGACAAGAACAAATGGCATCTGGCTCAAGTTGTTTCATATTTTTCAGAGCTTTGTGGAATTAGTTATGAAATTTTGAAGGTGAAAAGCCAAAGGGCTGTAAAAGCGACCACCTCCTAGAATGTACATCCTTTGTACATTTTGGGAAATTGAAGAAAGCAAAATGTACCTGTGTGTCCTGATCGGTTCAAAATGCCCGGTCGGAGTTCGAGCCTCCTACCTTAAACCGTGTTCAGTCCCTCCCTCCCCCATGAATGCAAAGAACCGAATTCCAGCCAGCTATTGGCCATTTCCGTATCTGACTAATTCCATGCAACTGGGCCATGGCTGAGTGGACATGAGGTAGAAATGGAGAAACAACAGGGAGACCTGCAGGCAAGTACTGAGCTGTAAGCTTACAGTGAGCAGCACACTTTCTGTTTGTGACTGATTTTTCTGTAACTTATCAGTAGGGCAATCACCAAGGCGGAGGGAATTCTGAAGAAAAAAAAAGTAGACTGAGCAGGAGCAGGCGAAGCCGGACAAGGAATGCCTGTTTTTTCCATTTCTCAGAATTTCCGACAACAGAGAGATTGTCTGACATAAATGCCTGTCTAGAAATGGATGAAATATGTTATTGATGAATGAAAAATCTGTAATCACTAGAGGAGTTACATGGATTTTACATGTCAAGGCGGAGAATACAAGAAATAAATTGTCTGCCTTCTGAACGAGACATTTCTTGGCAAGAGCTTACGACCCCAAGAATGAACCTCGGTCAATTTCCAAAGGTTTTCTCATTTTAAAGGTGGTTTTCTTCTCCCTTTGATTTTAGTGTATGCAAAATTTATTTTTGGAATTCCAAAAGAAACTCGCGTTTTAGATAACGAGCCCTGATTTTTTTAAACGGATTTTAGGTGATATCAATGTTGACAACCCAATGTTTTTATGTCAACATTGATGTTACGTTGGATGTTCTTAATGACATAAAAACATTGGGTTGTCAACATTGACATCACCTAAAATTCGTTTAAAAAAATTGGGGCTTGTTACCTAAAACACAAGTTTCTTATAGTGGAAGTTATAGTTCACACAAATGTGTTGCCAAAATTATAAAGATTTCTCCAGGTGGCTGAGTGTTTGAAAGTAGGTCTGATGTGATTCAAAATAGGTCATAGAGAAATTAATGTAGCCATTCATTTTTAACATGCAAGGACCAAGTAGCATTTTTTTCCAACATAGCATGTTTTTTTGTTTTGTTTTGTTCTTAAACAAATGGCGGACCACTGCTTTAAAAAGGTAACTAGTGAAATAGCCAAGCCTGACAACTAGTCAAATGAAGAGATAATGAGCAACATAGTGTTTTCAAGTGTCCATTTACGAACAAAAATTTCATTTTTATTCTTTGAAGTTTTCACACAATGTGTGGTTGAGGAGTAGCTACAAGGCGCAACAATTTCCATAACATTTACCTACATACCGTACTCTAAAAGTTATTGTATAAAATATAATTTCTTTCTCAACCTAGGCAAACCAAATAGCTCAGGCAACTTTGAATAATCACTTTTTTGTAAAAATTAAAAATTTAAAGTTTATTTATTATATTTATATATACTTGAAAAGCTTTGAATCATTCTATTTTGATTAACAAGAGGACAAGTTTTAGTTTGCGGGCAATTATGGAATCTCTACTCAAAATAATTTGTGAAGTCCTTTCTGAACTCAATTTCCAATATTTTTGAAAAATAAATAAAAACATAGGATGTACATAGTTTATCACAACATTACAATCGTTGGAATTGGGATTTTCCAATTCTGTAACTAAATTCTTAACAAATTAATTAGTATTTTTAATCATACTTTACTTCTTTTTACTTACTATTTTTCTTAAGCATGAATATGGGATATTTTTTGATAATTTTTTAAATAATTATTCTTGACTTATATTTTTAACATATTAATTACGGAAAGATGCAAGTTGGAAGACTTACATATGTTTTGGATAAGAAGTTTAAGAGATGAAACTTAAACGTTTAGGTAGAGTTGAAAATTAATTCTTCTTTTGAAATTCAAGCATTATAATCTTGCAATTGGTAAATTGAAATGAGATTTGAAATCAATATCTTTATAAAATCAATAATAAAAACCCCTCCCCTCATATGATATGAGAGGTCGTACCGAATGTGTATAAGCTAAGAAAAAGCTGCTTATGGAAAGCAAGCCACTTCATTACATTAACTATTGGTACGTTAATTGGTGATCCTAATTATATGCCATACACACAAATGTTTAGTCCTCAATTAACCCCTAAAGGACCAAGGCAGTTTTTGGCTACGAAACCACTGAAAACTGCCATTTTTGTTGTGATCACTCCTTAAACCAATTTTTTTTTTCAGAAACTAACTATAGGATCTTGTGCTTCACTTGTCTAAAATCTTGTGGTAAAAATTTCATGAAGTTTGACTGTACAGATTGGAAGGTGTCAGCATTCAAAGTTGAAAAAAAAGTTTTTGTGAGTGCTGGTGTGCAATTTCAGATGACTTTGATCGCCATTTCTGAAAACTTTTTGCACTACAAAACATAAATTTAAATTTTTTTATGTTGAACATGTGAGTTGAGAGTTGTAGAAAAAAATTCCAAAAAACACACTTGATTTTCATTCATTAAAAAACTGTGAAGTAGAAGTAGGTCCAAAATTGAAAGAAACACTAAATTGTTAATAACTCTCAGATGGAATTGAAACACCATAATCCCAAAGGTGAGATTGTTCTTTCCAACAAATTAAACCTTGTCCAAAAAAAAATAGTAAATTTATTGAAAATTGCATTCAAAAATGAATTCTACAAGTTTTGATTTTTTTTAAATGCTCAGATTGCCTGAAAAACAAGATTGTTCATAACTTTCTCATTATTAGTCCAAATAGAATGAATCAAAGCTTCAGATGTAGACAAAAACATAATCTTTCAAAATTAAAAGTTAAAAAAAATAATAATAATTTTTTTTTTCCTACCCGGCGAACAACTTTTTTGACTTAGGGTGGCATAACTTTTGCTCCCGGGCATCGATTGGAAAAAAAATTATATTTTTAGAAAGCTACTAACATTCCCTATCTTCAAAAAAAAGTTTCAAAAAATCAGGTCAAAATTTGAGGTCACACAAGCCTACCCCAAATCCCAAAAGTTCCCCAAGGGGACTTTTGTCCTTAAGAGGTTATTGTCACTTCCATTAAATGTTAATTAAACAAATGATTCAATCTTCATAAATACCATGTGAACTCTCTTTTTCTTTGAAGTAGGCAAAGTAAGATTACCTTGAAGGGCTACCAATCTATAGTTTCTCATTAAATATTTGAATTTTAAGTTGCGTGTTGTGTGTCATGATTGCATTGGCTACTACTTATCAAGAGCTTGACATGATACTTCATTGAATAAATATCTTGTTTCATATATCAAATTCAATGGTCCACGACCATATTAAACAATCCACACCTAATACCTCAATTAAAGAACATTCAACATTTGCCTTGGTAGACATATTTGATCCTTCATTATTCTTCCATTTTTTCTTTAAGCTTGCCAAAAATTGTTATTGTCTCATACTTTGCAATAACAATTTTTGTAATTAATATTATTTTACTTACCCCTCTATTGAAGTTATTGCTTGAGATATTTTTTATGCACAATTGATAAAGGAAAATCAGTCCTTAGAGACCTTGTCTAATGCTTCCATTTTGTAAAGTATTGATAAAAATGGTGCTAAAAGGTTCAAAGTGAGTCCTCTATTTAGGAATAGATGACATGTTGATTTTAATATATGTATGACTAGCATTGATAAAGTTAAGTTTTCTTAAAAAAAACTTAAGTATCTTCTACCTTTAGTTAGAAGTTACAAATGAAAGTTCAAATGGCTTCTTTCAAATATAACTTTTTACATTTGTTAAAGTTTTAAGTGCACCCTTCCTCTTGCAAATGTGATATGTTGCATGTAATATTTGCAACTGTCATTGCTAACATATGTATTTTTAAAGGGACAACTTATGCATTTGTTACTTTAGATTCCTCATGTGAACATCAATGGCTTTTAATTAACTCAAATCCATTTGAGTTATTAAAGAATGTGTGTTCTCTACTAAGAGCCCAACAACAACAACAAAGTATAAAAAAGAATTTTGGTGTTGTAACTTTGATCACATGGTCTTACAACAATGGTAGAAATTGTTAATATCTACTTCTTTGGTAGCACACCAATAAACAAATCCTTCTTGCATTAGTTGATGGAGGGTTTCAATTTTCCTACCTTGAGATTGACATCAATAACAAACTGTAGATTTAGGGCCACTTCATATTATGGCTAAAGGTTGAGAGGTCGTGGGTTTCCACCAATCACAAGTTTCAAGAAACCAAAAATTTGACCTCTCAACCCTTCACACTAGAAGGCACAAGTCAGAAGGCCATCGCCCTCCAACTACCTACATTAGACAACAAATTGTTAAATTAATATAGATTTGGACTTTGAGCTTGGCCTTTGGAGACTTCACACTATGGCCGGCTAAAGGCTCCAATTCCTATATTTTATTGCCTATTCATTGCTCATTTCTTTGGACTCTCAACAAAGTTTGGCCACTCAATCCCATGGCCTCTCAACTTGAATGGCCATAGTGTGAAGTGCCCCTTAGAATCATTTTACTATTCAAGTCATCATAGAAGTCTTTACATTATATTATATACATGTATTTGTAGTAATTGCATATGGGTGGGGTACAACCATTGCCAATTGAACATCCACATATTGCAATTATTACTAATAGTGTATGTTTTCTCAAGTCTTGAATGAAGATGTTTATACTATTGTAGGTGTAGGGCAGTTTCACCAAAATGATAAATAAAAAAATGATGGCAGATTATTTTGGAAATTATGTTGAACATTTGTTGAAAGAAAATGAAAGGAATGATGAAATTTTTTAGAAATTACAATACATGAGCAAAAAATCAAATCAATTAAGACTTCAAAGGTAAAACATGAAGTCCTTGTGTAAGTTCCACATGAGCCCCATGCACACTTAAAGCTAGCCAAAGTACTTAGTGAAATTTACAAAAGTGAAATGGCTCTAGATGAAAGGCAAAAGTACGATTATTATTTATTTATCCAAACAATCAAGTTTTAAAAAAAAAACGTTTTTACATGTTGAATATTAAAATTTTAAATTAATTAATTATTTGTATGGGGTAGTGGCAAAGCTGTTTTGAACCTATAATAAGGTAGTGAACTCTTAAAGTGACCATTTAAGCCCATCTAACTCATCATTGACAATAATAGATATTTCTTGCAACATGTCACTCTTTTATAGATAGGGGTCGCATTTAGAACATGGGCGCTTTTAGAGCAGACTACCTTATGATCTTTTATTCTCATCAACTTTTTCATCCATAAATGCCAACTCTGACCTCCATATTATACATGATGAACAACTTACAAAATTATGGCAAAAAGTGATTTTTGCACCAAATTGAATGTAATTAGCATTTTTGACCATAGTTGAGTATAAGGACTTCTTTTTACTGTGTGAAAAGACAAAATAACATCAATGATGTTGATAGCCAATTTCACATCCATCGTCAATCTGGTAGGATGTTAAATTCGTCTCACAAAGTGGGACCAGCAAGGTGAAAGTGTAGGAATCCGGGATAAAAGTAAAAAAAAAAATCCTATTTTGAGCCATCTCTAGGGTATGTTCTTAACCTCTCCTAGCTAATTTGGGGCCTCAAATTGCAAATATGAATTCCAAATTTGAAAATTTTATCATGTGTGCCAAATAAAAAATTCCTGCATTTTTCCCCGGGGTAAAATTCTTTGTGTTTTTACCCTATTGGTCCCACTTTGTGGAACGGGTTTAACATCCTCTGTCAATTTGAATCAAAGTAATAAATGCAATAAAAGAACAATTTATTTATCTGGTAGTACCTGAACGTTGAAGGCTTCCACTGAAGAGGATAACAGAAATGTTAGTGTGGGCCACAGTAATTGAATGCATTCCCAGACCCACTGTTAACTTACATTTGCTTCAAAAGAAAAATGAAACAACCCTGACCCACTGCATCCCATCCTTCAAAAAACAAAGATTCACCGTGGCCCACTATGACCTCATTCAGTTGCTCCAAATAATCCAAAAAAACAAAAGCACCCCCCACCTGGCCCACTTTCAATTGTTTAAAAAAAAAAACGTGGCCCACTCAAGGCACTGAAGTGGCCCACAGTAATTTCTATATCGAAAGCGTCCTTGTCGCCCTCAGGTGACCAAGTTACAGTTTATTACAAGAGTACTGTACACTCCTACGCAATTGTGCAAAAAATAGTGCGGACAGTGCAAATAGTGTGGGTTGTCTTGCCCACCCGCCTCTCAAACCAGGCGAGCTGCTGCCCCCCCTTGCCGCCCTTGAGTTCTCTCGGGAGGGGTGACAGTTGAGGCGTGGCTCCATCGTTGGCCACTGCCGGACGTGCATGGCATCGCCGTCCCCGATCACTCTCTCGGTATTTGCTCCCTGTTCGCCTCGCTCTCCTCTTTCCCGCAAGCTCTCCGTTGCGCAAAACCGACCCGTGTAGCGCCAGATCATTGCGTTTGAAGTAGTTGCAGGTGAAAGCAAGGATTTCTTCGTCACGACGATTGCGCGCTTGCTTGCTTGCTGGTTTGCCTGTTTCATTACGCAAACGGATCTGTCTGGTGCGTGGTGTGGTGTAGAATCTTGGATGTGATTGCGATCGAGCTCGTTGTACGATGATCGCTGAGTTTTGTGATTGTAGCGCGCTATTGTGGCCGGTTTTCGGCAATTGCTTGCTTGTGAGCTCGGGATGGAATGTGAAACTCGCGATTGGAGTTTGCGATTGCGTGTGTGAGTGCGTTCGGGGTTGGTACAATTTTGATGTTGCGATTGTGTTGGTTTTTCGTTTGCTAACTGTTTGTTAACTGTTTTTTGTGTGGTCGTCTCAAAGAAAGAATGATTTCAGGAAGTGGAGCTTGGCTTCTTTAGGGATGTTTTGTGTTTGTTTTTCTTGTTCAATGCTTGTCTATTTGAAAAGAGGCATTGATGCAATCTTCTCTTTATTAAAGTTTGAGTGCTCGAGCGGCCGGATCAGGTTAGGCAGCCATGTGTCGCGTATTTCTTTCTTGAACTGGATTGATCATGTTTTCGATCATTTTTTCGATCATGACTTGCGTACGTGCGAGATTTCCAGTATGTTTACGGTAATGGAATCCTATTTGCAGTTCAATTGGCTGATTTTTTTTGTTGAGAATTGGAGCTCATGGGTAGCAACCTATGTTTTTTTTTGAAGTTCACGTCGTGCAGGAGTTGGACCGTTTCCACGCCTCATTAATTTTCGACCGTGGACTGATTCGACAGGCCTCGGCATCATGCGGTCTGCATTGTGAAGGAATTTCACGAGCGCTATAGTGAACGATCGAGAGTGGTTTTAAGTTTGGTGTGATTCTCTCTTGGAATGCATAGTAAATTAGCAACCATTTATTCGGTATTCAAGCTCAATGAGTGTGGTCACACGAGATCATAGCCGAGAATTTGTTCAAGAGGTTGATTTCTATGCGTGTATCTAAGAACGTCCTGTGATATTCTTGAACCCCTTTTTCTGTGCTATTGGCGATCATAGCATCACCACCGAGTCTCTGGTGATTGTGCTCTTGACAAAATCCCTTCTTCCAAATCCGATAGATCTGGTTACACAGTTTGTTCGATGGAGTAGTTTTGAGACTAAGCCCGAGTAGCAGTATGCAGAAAATAGTAACAGGAGGAGAGAATGACGTATCTCTGATTATATCTTAGCAGTCCAGGTTGGAGATTCTTCTCCTGAAGGACTTTAGGTTTCAGACAGTGCAGTTCCGTTGCGGCCGATGCCAACGTTAGGGCGAACTTCCTGTAACGGTTACATCACTTACATGGCGGTGCTATCGATTAACTCGGTCATTAGTGTAGTGGAATTTGTCACCTCGAAGACTTAGTCACTGCCAGCTCATTGTGTAATTATGACTGTATATATATTTTAGTAACTATATCTTGTCGAAACTTAGTACGTAGATGGTTTTGTACATTCTTTTGTGGATCAACGTGAGCTTTTCAGGGTCTCTGGTGAATTTCAGTTTGAGAAAGACTCATTGAAATCTTCAGTGTGCACCTTCATGAAATGCTTCCTTAAAAGCACTTTCTGACTATTTTATTTACTACTTTTTTCATTTGACTTTCATAGATTCTCTGCATGTTCTGCAAGTAATTTTCCCACTACAATTGCAGTTTCGTTAACAGTACGTTATGTGCCTGCAGCAGATTCTTGGTGACCCTGGGGTGACTCTTCATCAACGGTCCCGCTGTGTGCTTATATCATATCCATGATGGAAGAGCGTCCTTTGCTTTTAGGATGAGGAGCCCCTTGAAGAAGAGGCTCAAGACTCCTCCAGAAATTTGGCTGCTCAGACAAACATTCTCAACCCCGAGTTGCTGCAGGAAAACCACGAGGCAGTCAATAGGAGCCAGAGAAGGATCAGATCATTCAGAAGACACTTTAGGTTTCTCCATGTCATGAATGAACCTGTAAGTGACTATGTTTATCAACTGGTGGACTTTTTCTGCGCTTGTACATGTCGATCTCATTCATTTTTTAACAGCAATTCGAGGGAGTTATTCTGATTCTTTTCTTGTTAGACTCTCCCTTTATCTATTCAGTTGCTCTTGATATTTACTGTTTTCACTTCAACAACCGAAGTTTTGCTTTTGTGCAGCTCTTGAAATCCCATGCGGTGCAACTTTCAAGTTAAGCCTGCTGTAAAAGAGTTGCAGCGTATGAGCACCGCCCTGGAGGGAAATCCATTACCATATTCTCAGGTGTCTCATCTACACGTGTTTGAGAGAATCCGTCTTTAGGGCTTGAAATTTCCGCCCTAATTCCGTTTGATACTTCTAGATTACTATCTCAGGAGGTTTGTATTCTGTATTTAAAATGAGTGACACAGGCATACAGTTCTGAATAGTCGATTGATCAGCCTACAGTAAGGTAGAAGCATTCATTCCCAATCCTACACCTAAACCAATCTTGAAAGTGTGTAAGATAGGAAGTTCAAAGTGTGCACCTTGCATACGTGAATGCAAAAAGTGGTTTGGGGTACATTAACTTCATAAATTCACAGCATACTCATGCATACTCAAAAAATTATAATTTTTTTTGGAGAATTCATGATTTTCAATTGCCAATGTGTTACAAATAATCTCGTGTGTTTCCACCTCAAAGTACGCGGAATTGCTTAAAGTATCGATTCTGGTGCTTCTACCTTACCTAAATAAATGCATGGAAAAAGTCTTAACTTGCATAAACAACTTCTAAATTTACTGCAACATGAAGATCCAATTTCTGTAATTCAGTTATCTTTTGATATCTTCTGGGGCAGGAAGGTTGGCAGCGAGGTAGAAAATGAGACCTTGCCTCAGTTGCCTCAGTTTTGATGTTTGAGAATCTCACTATGTCGTGCTGCATTTGCGTTTAGGAATACACTAAACCTCTTTAATCTCTTTTAATCTTACCACTGAGGTCCCAATTTTTTCACTAGTACATAGTTTGAATGTGTGACAAGCGTTCTACAATCAAGGATAGTGTGGCAAATGTGCAGGATTATGTAGAATTTCATGAAAAGGGAATGCCAAAATGAACAGATTAAGTATATTTCCGATGTCGCAAGTTGATATTATCATGGTTGCATAATACAGGGCTCGTCTTGTGATTGATTACAGGTCTAATTCTGCCTCATTTGGAGCTCGGAGCCAGCATACGATGGGTGCTCCAGGTCCGCCAGGGGGTTACGATCTGCACAAGTACTTCAGGGGGCAAACCCAAAGTCCCTACCCACCCCAATCGGGAGGCTATCAACCCACATCTCCCGGTTACCATCAAACTTCTCACAGCTCGTACCCACCTGGAACCAATGCACCGAGCTTTCAGTCGAACCCAAACACATTCTCCAACCTTCCAGGCTCAAACTATACATTCAATGCAACGGCCCCCCAGCAGTCAGGCTCGCCAGTGTACCATGGGCAGCAGCAGTTTAGTATGCATTTCAACCGGGATTCACCTTTCTCTTCTTCTCCTTTTGGTCAACAAACGTCCCAATTCCAACAAACTCCTTCCTCGCCTCAATCTTCTCATTCTCTCTCATCCTCGTCCAAATTATTCCCTCAAGCTGTAATGCCCTCCCTTCCATCCAGCCCTGCGTCCAGTCAGCCCCTGGATGGAGCTCGTCTCATGGCGCTTCTGACCACCCAGCAGTCTGGAAGCCAAGAGGACGACGAAGGGTCTTCCGTTCCCGGTGCTCCTCATAGCTCGCCCAGACTCCCTTCAAGTGCAGAGGTTTCGGGTCCGCCACCTGCTTTGGCTCCAGCACTGCCCACTGCACCGCCTGTCCCATCCGCTCGATTTCCTTCAAAGCCTCCAAAGGGCCGGTATCTCCGAGGTGATCACATCGTTTATGATATAGATGTGCGCAAGCCTGGTGAGGCACAACCACAACTGGAGGTGAGCCCCATCACTGTTTACGGTTCAGATCCACACTTAGGTCTGGGCAGGCAGATTGCCGTGAACAGAAAATTCATCTGCTATGGGCTGCGTGGTGGCACCATCCGCATCCTCAACATGAACAGTGCACAGAAAGCGTTGCTTCGCGGGCACACTCAGGTCAGGCTCCGTATTTTGTTGAATATTTTCTATTGATTGCATGTATTTATTATTGATTGCTATCAATGCTGACGTAAAAGAGAAATCTTACTGTTTGCGTTGCTGACTGAATCATCGCAATCAAAATTCATCATTGTGTTTGTAACAGAGGGTGTCTGACATGGCTTTCTTCTCAGAAAACGCGCATCTTCTTGCAAGGTAGCGGATTCCCTGCATTGAAGTAGAATCTTTCAAGTTTGATGTTTAGAACCCAGCCCCTTGTTTGACTTTCATTTACAGTTGCAGTTTTTATGTCTACCATTTGAACTTTTCAGAAGACAGTTCCTTAGCATGACTCTCAACCGGATAAATTAGAGGATACTATTTGCGCCACTGGAAGCATCTTAACATATGTAGGACTGGCATTTTCGGGAGATGTGGAGAGATGTGGAGAGGCCCTTGGGTAAAGCTGTACAGGAGCCAAATCTGTTGAGATCAATTTTTTTCATCAATATGTATTTATTGCTGATGCAATTTCAAAGTGGGAGATTGTAGGTCACTACAAACGACTGTGTGCACCTTCATTTCTATTCAAATATGAGTGACCGTAGACATTTAGACAATTCATGGTTAGACAATTCGTGCTAATTTCAACCAGGCAAGTGTATAAATGTTTGATTTGCTTTTGGTAACGGGTGAGTATGAGAGACGGAATCAGGTTTCTAACGGTCTTAGTGTCCTACTTTACCTGGAAAGGCCACACTTGGACTGATATAACATGAAATTGAACATTTGCAGCGCGAGTGAGGATGGAAGAATCTCTGTACGCCGAATTCATGAAGGATCTGGCGAGGATGGAAAACTGACAGAGAACATTCTTCTCGCTGTTCAACTTGTAGGCGACTGGGAGACGTGCCATCCCCGCCTCTGTTGGCATCCAAACTCGCAGGCAAACTATTCTCGAAGACTATTGTTTCATTGCACCAAGGAATTAGAACAGCAGAAGTATTGAAAATATTGCACCCAAATGATTTCAGCATGTTCCTTCAGTGGTTCTGCCTATTGCATCCATTTTCAAGCATATTTCCCTCGTTTTAACTTCATGACTGCTACAAACCTTACAAATGCAGGAAACAATCTTTGTTGCGATTGGAAGATACGTTGTCACGATTGATATGCGCAAGGCAGCGCAATCGACCGGCGCTGGAGGATTCAATGCAGAGCATCCAGTTGTATGTCGATTGGGAAGTCCTCTGAAAGGAGTTTCTGTGGCTGCACAACATGATGACGTGGTCACTGATTTAGATGTTACCCTCTCGGGTCCATTACGCTTGGCATCAGCATCCAAAGATGGCACAGTAAGTAAACTCATTTGACTTTAAGGTTCCTTGTTGTCCTTCGGACTGCCTGCTGTACATGAAAACCTTCCGAGTCACCAAGCTCTGATTTTCGTTGCTCTGTTCCAGGTACGCATTTGGGGAGAACAGAAGCAATGCCTCTCTATGTTCGAACCATATGACGGAAATGCTGTGGATGCCGTGTCGTATATATCAGATCGTCAACATAGTTCAGACCGGCAGTTTCTGATGACCGCGGTATTTCCCTAATCTAATTCAATGCAATACACAAGCAATGCGTTATGATGCGGAGTTGCAGAAAGCATAAGGAAAACCATTAGCTGCTCAAGACATATTTTTTTATCAGATACTACTTTTCTTGTTGCTCAAGGCTCTTGTTGTCTGTTTCAGGAGCTGTTTAGAACTCCGAGGTGTTTTAGCTACTGATGCTCTACCATTTACTGCTGCAGGGGCCTTTGAATCAAAATTTAAAACTATGGGCGCTTGATGAACTTTCCTCCAAGTCTGACAAAGGCGCATGGAAATGCACTCAGACACTGGAGTTCCAAAGCTCCAGCACTAGCAAGTCAGAGCGTGCCTTTTACAACCAGGTTATCGGTGCGCCACGAGCGGGTCTCATTTTGGTGGCGAATGCTGATAAGTCCGCAATATACGCAATCCATCTAGATTTTACCTCTGCTTTGCCTAGAATGGACTACTTGGCTGAGTTTGCTGTGACGATACCCATTCTGAGCCTCACAGTCGCTGAAGACGCTGTCAGTGAAAGCGGCGAAGGCACCCTCAAGGTGTTCTGCGTGCAGACTCAAGCCATTCAACAACACGCGCTGGATTTGTCACAGTGCATCCCCCCTCCTGGAGAGGACGAGGCGGGGTCGACTCCAAGCACCCCGAAGAAGGGCACGCAACAATGGAGTATCCCAACCTCAATTGCTTTCGAGAAAACTCATACGACCACTTCGAGCTCCACAATTGTGAGTACCGATCCAAGCTTTTTTTGGACTAAAGTGCTCTAGTTACAAGATGCTCAATGATCTCTCATTCTACGAAGATGTCCCTATTGATTGTCTTTATTGTATTTTAGATAAGATAATCGATTCATTATTATTTTGCCATTGATACATTGACCGATCTTTATATAACAAAATGAAGTAACGCCGATGATCTTCGTTTGGTTCAGATTTCAAATGTATCCTCCATGAGTACCAATCCTGGCATTCCTCCGAGGCCTGCAACATTTGGCAGTTTGATTGAAGTCGGGAGTCGCTCCATTGAAGCCAGCAGAGTGACTGAAACCACTAAAGCGACCATAGGAGTGGCTTCTCAAGACGGGAAAGGAACTGCACAAGGGACTGTTACTGCTTTCGAAGCAGGATCACAGCCAAGGTTGAACACACGAGTTACCGAGGGCTTGCCATCCTCGAACTTGGCCAAACCACCTACACCACCTCCACGCAGGCGGTCCAGGTCACGCAGTCCTAAAAGAGTGTCTGACATGCCGTTTGTGTCCATGTACCCCGCATTTCCAAAGCTCAAATCAGAGAAGACGGACACGGTGAAAGATATCTGGCTGGATGGGGAAGCAGAAGCTCCGGCAGTATCAGCACCGCCTACAACACCAGTGGACATGGACGAAACGCATGACAAAGAGGAGAGAGAAGGCAGCAGTGGTGCGAAACCAAACACCTTTCGAAGTCCACACCTGATGAGTCCCTCGGATATCCTGTCCCTAGCTGCCAACGGTGTGAAGGGAGATGATGTGGGCCCAAATCTCATGGATGTGGAAGACTGGCAAGAAGAAACACGGAAGAGCAAGCAAGCTGGTGGCGGGACTGGTTTTCAGGACACAGCTGCTGCTGAAGTATCGGATACAATACCACGAGATGAATCTGATGCTGATGAATCCATGGTAACCTCGCTTCTAGGAGCCTTTGAGGGAGATCACGACCGCGGCACTCAATTCTTTGAGAAAGAGATATCAGAGAATGTGGATGATACTACTACACCTGGGCTGGAGTTGCCAGGTCTTATGGCAATGGCAGGCATCGATGACTCTCAAAATGAGTTTTACTTGGAGGATAAACCGCCCTCCGACGCAGACTCGCAAGATGAACTGAAAGGGATGGTTGTTGCGAAGCGAAGCGAGGCTGGCGTGGGTGCCTCTGCTTCGCAGTTTCCAACTCCAAGCACATTCAAAGGAAGGAAGAGCAAGAACAAAAACAATGCAAGCCAATCTCTGGGGTCTGCATCCTCGCAGCCCTCTTCAGCACCTACATCGCTGCCAACGGAATTGAGTATGGATTCTGGCGTCGTAACTCAAGTCAATTCGATGCAAGAGTCCCTAAATCAGGTTAGATTCTTCTGTCCAACTGCTGCAGTGCTGCTTTAGCTCTTTTGAACAAACTGACATTTTGACGCATAGAAAGGTCAAGCTTTAGATCTATGGATCGCTTATGTGATTCACCCCTGATGGACCAAACTGAGACTTTTGTTTTTTTAACGTGGTTTTTAATTGATCAATTCGATTTGTCATATTGTGAAAATAATAGAAGTCAGATGGAGCCTAATTTTATACCACCAGAATCGGTGAACATTGCATGTGCTGGTCCAAATATAATAAAACTTGACACTGAAAGAAAGCCTCAGTATGACCTAATCAAAGCTTCTTGAGATAATGATGTTCGATCTGTTGCTGTGCAGTTGGTTTCGATGCAAAGAGAGCTGCAGAAGCAGATGCCTATGTTGGTGGCCAGTTTAGTTGGCAAGGAAGCAAAACGCTTGGAAGGTCTGTCCTATTTATTCCCGTCCTTTAATGTGAATTCTAGTTCTGGACATGGCTTGTACGGGGTTGTAAATTGCAGGCCAAGGATAGATGCAGTCGTTTCTGAGGGGTTTGACCGGGTGCATATGGACGCTTCCATTTCACAGGTAGTTTTGGTCAACGGATGGAGAAGGTTGTAAAAGCGAATGTGGACACTATGTGGGCGCGGCTTTCTGAGGAGAATGCCAAGCGAGAGAAGCAAGATCGTGATAGAACGCACCAAGTCACTACGCTTATTACCAATTTCGTCAATAAAGATTTGCCAGTTGCCTTGGAACGTGGACTGAAGAAGGAGATCGCTGCCTTGGGGCCTGTGGTTGCTCAGAATCTGCTATTACCACTTCAGAAATCAGTGTCAACAGGGCTGACTGAGACCTTCCAGGTAGATCCAAGTCTTTTCACCCCCAATGGGCCACAAGGCTCAAATTGGGCTTCATTTGTTTTTAGCACTTTTGAAATTATCATCTTAAAAACAACGAATCTGTGGTCCGTTAGACGCTAATACTTCTTTGACGTAGTCACTCAAAAGACGTCGTGGGAATTGAAACATTAAAAATGGATTGAGGAGTGGTTTTCTTTTTTCAATTTGAAGGGGGTTCACAGCAGGAAAATATACGAAGTGGTGTGAATTGACTTCGAGAATTGTTGTTGAGCAGCTATATCAGAGCTTGTCACCTTTGAAATTTTATACAGTTTGGGTGTTTGGGTGGTCTTGCTGCACAGAAGAGTGCCATTGAGAAATTCCTGCCCCAGTTGGAGAAAACAACCGTTGCAAAGTTGGAGACTGCTACTACCAGACAGCTCAAGATTCAATTTCAAACATCTGGAAGACAAACATTGCAGGTAAACCAAGCAACTTTTTGAGCTAGTTATATTAATACAGTAACTCCTGGATTCGTGTATCCAAAATTATTCTCTTTATGAGCACTTACATGCACACAGATTCAAACATTTGCGATCTTATGGGTGAAACTGGTTCCAGGAAGCACTTCGAGCTGGGCTTGAGACCTTAGTGATTCCAGCTTTTGAACGTTCCTGTCGAGCTATGTCTGAGCAGCTCGAGACTGCCTTCCAGACGGGTATGGCTGAGCACACTTCCAGTGCTCAGCAACAATTTGCTTCAACAAATACTGGTCTTGCCACCACTCTTCAGGTCGTTGGGCTCATCCAATCTCCCATGTGTTTTTACTGCTTACATTCACAGATACCTCATATCTTTATGATCGTATCCAGATGCAGGAGTATCGTTTCCAGCACACTAATAGAAATTTTTGGATCTGTATTGTGGGCTCTACAGGAAGTAATTAGTAGCGCCAAAGTCTTGAATGAGGACCTGCAAGATAGCACCGCTAAGTTGATGGAGCTTGTGGACACAGCCGGTGTAAACGTTTTGCAATATAGCGAAATCAATCAGAGCAAAGGAGGCCTACCTGCGCAGGTAGGGATGTAGAATCTCGTTTTTAAGTGTTTAGCATCTGTTCAAACTGATCTATGACCTTGGTTTAGTTAATCTTTAAAGGATCAAGATTCCCAAATTGGGCCTCATGTTTTTTTCAGCTGTTTTCAGCGTCATATGGGAGTTTTTCTTTTATCCACTTCTTTAATCTTTGACCAACGCATGCAATGTTCTTCTCTGGGTCACGTGGCAGAATGTTTGACTCCATCTGATCATGACCAATCAAATTAGTTATTTTAAAATATGAACTCTTGGTTCTTTAGGGGTTATTGAACCTACAGGAATTGTATGGTATGTACCGTCACTTGTCTATTCCAGAATGATCATTCAATTTTTCTTAAATGACTGTTTCTTCACGCAGGCACTCTCGGTGGAACATGTGGAAGAGATTTTGGATCCAACTATTGAACTGAATAGGCTTATCAGGGAAGAAAAATTTGAGGAAGCTTTCAACAAAGCTTTTTCATCCGGGGATCTACAAGTTGTTTCTTGGCTATGTTTACAGGTTCGCTGACCTGCCCTCTCATGTGAACACGCCGATGTAGCATTATGTAATCAAGTTTGTCAATGCAGTTTCGTTCTTTTCTTTTCCACTCTGACCTCTTTAATCTGAAGCCTGTGGTCCTAAGAAAATGACTGATATATAGTTTGAATATGTAACTGCCAGCGGTGTTCTGATAAGTCTGCAGCATATTCCGGAATGTCGTTGGAGAGAAGGGCACGTTAAAGCGGTCGGAGTGTACTGATTGAATAGTAGTTCTTTGCCAGAGAAATTAGAATCGCATTGTAAACTTGTAGCCCGTTTTCTTACTGTGACAGTCACTCACATCCTTCTTTTATGGTGCAGCTGGACCCCAGTCCCCTCCTTGCAACGGCGCCTCTGCCTGTCAGCCAAGTAGTACTGCTGTCGCTGGTGCGGCACTTGTCCTTTGATCTGCTCAAGGATACGGGTCACAAGCTCCTGTGGATCAAAGAGGCGGCATTGGCTCTTAATCTTGATGATCCGCGCTTGGTGCCGCACATGCGTGGATATCTGGAACAGACATACCAAAACTGCCACAAATTCATGAGCGAGACAAAGGTGCAATCGGAGCAATCGATGCTGAGGCTTGTCATACATCTCATCAACTCATTGCTCAGTTCATGCTCTTGATAAAACGTACTGAGCCTGTGAAACCGAGATATTTTGGATCTTTGTAACCTCGAGGAATAGTGGAACCTTGATGAGCAAAATGCAAAATCTTCGAGCAAAAAGAGAACTTGAGGAGACTGGATCCTTTATTAGCATATGGAACGTGCACAAAAATTCTGGAGTTGAAGAGGAAGGAACGCTTCTCCAGAGGAAACTACAGTAGGGATGTAAAGACATGTACGGCCAAGTTGGATATATTTCAGACCCATCCTGTGGTAGAACCCTGTATAGATCTATGTACAGGCTATATTGCTAGATTCCTTCCTCTTCTTTGTGCTTAGATCCCTGCCAAGTTCGTTTTCTAGGCTTATTTTGTTTTACCGACAGACAAAATGTAGATTCTGGAACTCTGAAATGTACAGGTACAGAGGTAGTCATGACCCTTAATACTTGATTTTGTAGTCCAAATGGAAGAGCTAAAGGCCGTCTTTCTGGACCAGAGGTTGAGAGGAAGTGAACACCGGTATCGACAGAAGGGACACAACGAGCAGTGGAGAGTGAGACTGACTGATTCTTGAGTGGATCAGGAAGCATGATATTGATGAGTCTCTTTAAGTGTTCACACTGAAGGGGACTAGAATGTTGTGTATTTGTTTCTATATTTTTCAGCCTTAAAATTCATATTAAAGTGATACTTTTTGGTTACTTGATTCCTTTGAGCTTCGTCAGCGCACTTACGTAGGGACACACGAAACCGCCTCTTTTTGTACTGTGGACAGTTTCTTCTAATATCAGACTGGTGAAATTTTATATTTTTTCATTGCCAAGTGATTTCAATGCACCAAAGAACAGGTCATGTGGATACAATATTCCTAAGTCATGAAGGGTCAAAGTTTTTTTTTTGCAAGATGTTCTATAATTGTTTTTTGCAAGAATAGGTACATATTGATTTTGGAGATATATACAACTGAAACTGCACTTTAAGGTACAATGTGATTTTGGGGAAGCCTACTTATAACCCTCAAAATCATGAAAGAATTTGAATGTGTAATAATTGTGGTGAGGAGTGTGGTGATTGTGAGTTACTTGTATATGTTGGAGTTTGAATGTGTGATAAGTGTGGTGATTGTGAGTTACTTGTATATGTTGGTCTAGTCTATCATTGAGTTCGTAGTCTTGTTTGTGTTGGTCACTTCCCACAAGGCCACTTGTGGTTGGTGTGCTTGTATTTTGCCTTTCATTTGTTTAAAAACAAACAAAAAACAAACAAACAAAACATGCATATGAAACTATTTATTAAAGGTACCTACACCTATTGAGGTTGGGGATCATTCAAATCCAAGCATATTTCCTAAAGCAAGTCATAAACAAAGAATAAGTAGATGCTTATTGCATAATGTTCAAAATGTGGAAATTTGGGCATGGTATTAGAAAATCTACCAATTCAATTTTGACCTCTATAACTTTTGCATATCAAACTCAAATATCATTCTTAGACTTTATGCTACTTTAGGTGCAATTTATCTTTATGTAATTAAAAAATGAAAATTCCTTGGCACACAATAATGGTTGTCAAATAAATTCACTTTGTTTTAGATGATATCATTTAGAGATACTTTAGTGTGTGTTGTCCTAACCATTACATATCAAAGAATCTTATTCATTTTCATTTTGAAGTCTCGATGCCATAAGAATTTATATTAATAGGTTAGTACAACTAGATTAGACATTATTAGACTCCACCAAGTACATTTTTTCTCTAAATAAAATGTAACCATTGGTTCCTGGTTTTATGGAATTGGTAAAAATAAAAAATTGAGAGTGTCTAGAGCCAAAAGTCACAAACTTTGTTAGAACTTCGATATGAAGGATACCTCCATGTCACTTGCCATGGTTGCAAGGACCTCAAAAGATATGTGTTGGCAAAGTCGGTGGCTTTGGACCATGATGTAATGGCATTAACATGGCAGTTGGATCCAATTAAACTAATCGAATATCCACAAGGACTATGGACAGATGATGGACACATTACAAGGTATTTATAAAGAGCTATCCCTTCATTTCATCCTTGTATAAAAGATGATGCTAGTCACAATAGCTTAAATGCCCATATTGTTTGTGCTAAAATATTATTGTATCATTAGACAATACATCATTTGTTTGTAAATACTATTGAAAACAAATTAATCCATTGGACTAGTCCAGATGCCAAATTGCAAGTATGCAATTATGATCACCTCTATCGAGAATCCAACAATGAATATTTGAGAAAACAATGATGATTGTTACCATTGTTAGTAATGAAACCCACTAAGATTAAATTTTTTCGCATAGACGGGACATACTAGACATTTGTCCCCACCTGATGTTTTTACAAAGGAGGTTCCGGTTCCTCGGACTGCATGAGATTCCTCAACACTAGTTTCCACTTTTTGGATTTTAATATTTGACGAGCTAGATTCGAGACATCTATTCTCTAGCTATTTGAAGCTATGTACAGAGGCACCAAGGTCCATAATTATACTCCCCAAATACTCAAATAAAGTAGCATCAAAAAATTCAATTGAAACAACGAAGGTAAGATCTAGATTAGAAGGTTGTCAACAGTGACTGCCAAAGTGGTTGATCTTGCTATAGTTGAAGAAAATCAATGGTGGTTGTAATCTATGTCAAAAAAACCTCTTTGATAGAATCTTGGGGCTCTTTGCTAGTTGTGACCTTGAGTTTGATGTCTAATACTCAACAGTGTCTTCTGTTTGAAAGTAGCAGCTAGTGCTTCTTTGTTGTCCAACTAGAGTTTATGGTGTTCTTTTTTATGAGATTCAATCAATAAATTAGAAGCAACTTGTTCAAAAGTCATAACTATGTTCAAGTGTGTCAGAGTTTGGATTGTGCTCTTATAATTATAAAGTAAACTATTTGATATGAGCTAAATCATTGTCTTGTTAGGGACCGCTTCACCCATACGTGCAAGTCGGTTCCTAAGTTCTCTTGCTTTTTTGAAGCCAATAGTCCTCCATTGAACCACCTTCGGAGAGTCTGTTTGCTTGCAATTGGCTTGTGAGCATCAAGGTTTGGGATTGATCACCAGATTGAGAAGCCATTTGTAGGGTAGCTCAAGTAAGTGCTAGATCAATGTGCGCACCTATAAGATTGACTAGTTCATTGTTAATTGACAAGATGATGGTAGACACAACCAGGGACACAACACTAGTCTTTGTAGACTCTAGTTGATTTGTTATAAACATCCTTCCACTAAGATTGGCTAAAAAGGCTTTAGGGTTGAAAGGTTCAGATTCTATAATAGTCCACCAATTCTCCCTTCTTAAGATCACTCACATCTTTAAGCTCTACACATAATAGTTTGTTATTCCATTGAGCTTGTTTGTGTCTTCTACGGAGACATTTCTGCTGTCACTCATTTTGCTCTCTTTCCATTTACTTCCTCAACTACTAGTAGTAGATTGTGGCTAATAGTACAATATATCAATTTACGCAAGGTGCTTTCAAACTAACTACATATGTTACCTATTCTCAACTATATACTCACTCTTTTGCTCTAAAGCTAGTGGATCTTGTTGTGCTATCGTATTGAACTCATACACAGAGCAATAGTATAATGTTTAAATTGGAGCAATTGTATTCTAGATGTTGTATAAGTCCTGAACGGGGATATAAATATAATTGAAAGAGGCCCAAAAGAGAGGCAACAAATAAGGCAAAATGAATGAGAAAATAACTAATAGAGGGCTAGTAGAGACTAATTGAAAAAGGGTTGAGTCACCAAGAAAAGTAAGAGTGAACAATAGAGAACAAGGAGTGAGTGACATATTGCAACAAATCCAGCTCTTTACTTTCCAACTTGTGCCCTTGATTTGTCAAAGTTCCAAATCTAATCTGGGGCGCATTGATGCTAAGCATATACTTTTTGTAAATTTTTATATAATGTTGCAACATTCCTTCAAGGGCATAGGCCTTTAGCTCGTGCAATTTCTAAACATTGGCCGCTGATTTTAGAACTAGATCTGGATTTCTTTGTTCAAACCATTTTAGTCAGCTACCTCCCAGGACTCCATCTTTAATCCTAAAGTGCTCCAACGTCCATTTTCTGGACGATGAACAGAGGGCTTCAAGACACTCTGTAGTTCAACCAACTTCTCATTCATCCAATGCAATTCTTGAATCTAGAAAAGACAACCTTCTTTAACAACCACATTCATAAAATTCCGGTAAATGATATTTCTATACAAAGATGTAACCAAAAATGTGCAAAAATTCAAAAAAGGATTGAGGCATTTAGGGGTTAAATGGCATATGTCTTGTCTTTATTATGATTGCTACTTTGCATTTTAATTCTCCAAGAGAAAGAGAATCCCCGTAGGCTTCCATCTGCAAACACGAATTCAAGTCGTTTTCTTCATCACTTAATCCCTAAAGGATTCTGACTATGTTTTTACCAAAACCACTCCAAAACTGCCATTTCTGATAAAAATACCAAATTTTAGAAAAAAAACATTTTCGAACACATTTATTTGTAGGATCTTGTAGTACATTGGTTTAAGAAAATGCAGAAAAAATTTCAGAATTTTCAACCATGTGGATTGCAAGATATTAGCGTTTGAATTGACAAAAATCCTTTTATTGTCCCTTTGAAAAAATGGGCAGCTGCACTTCACAAGGTCACATTTGTATGAAAAAATGTCCAAAATGGTGGTTATTCTTTGGATTCATTCTTCAAGTCAAGTTGGCTACATGCTTGAAAATTTTCAAATCATTTGGAATTGAACAACATATAGAAAAAAATAGTAAGTAGAAAGAGGTAGAAAATGACTCAAAATACTAAATTGTCAAGAATTTGGTTATGGAATTGAAAAATGCCAATTCCAACAGTTGTAATGTTGTAATAAACAATCTACACCCACTGGGTTTTTTCAAAAATATTGAAAATTGAGTCAAATAAAGGACTTCAAAGTTTATTTTAGAATAGAGATTCTATAACTACCCTCAGACTAAAACTCCTCATGAGTTCTGACTCAATCCAAATGGAATTATTCAAATTTGTCCATGTATATATAAGTATTTAGAACCAATTTCAAATTTTTGTTTTTGAAAAAAGTGATTTTTAAAGAATTTTTTTGAACTGCCCGCCGAACGTGGAAAATTACATATCATGCAATAACTATTTAACCATGTAGTCAAAAGCTATGAAAATTGTTGGGCCTTGAAGCTACACCTCGGGCACATCTTGTGAGAAAATTTCAAAGAAAAAAAATAAAATTTTCATTTGTATAGAGCTGCCCAAAATCGCTATGTTGCCAAAAAATGGTATTTGATCCTTTAGTAATGTTCTTGCTCTACTTCTTTTTCTTGACCTTTTCCTACCATGCAAGTGATCAAAGAAAGAAGTGTGAGGAATGTCATACAAGTGAGCGATTGTTTGAATCTTCCCTCTAGCATTTACAACTCCAATGCCGCTCTTAACAATCCACCCGGATTTGGACCAACTTCGACAAGATTTGGCTTCGCTCTCTCATCCTTGCTAGAAGAGATGGAGAGGTAGTTAGATGGTCCAGAGAGAGGCCCCTCCTTGCTTATTCTTCTAGTTTTCTTTGTTCTTTTTTCTTTCTTTGTTGCTTTGATTCTCTTCATTTGTCTAGTTGTCAGGCTTGGCTGTTTTCTGGCCGTTTTTTAATGCAATGGTTTGCCATTTGTTTCAAAAATTCAAAAATTCAAAATTCAAAATGGCTGCTCTTAGTGCATGATTGTACCATCTCCCATTCTTCCTTTGTATTTGAGCTCTTTGGCTGGTTTCTTTTTTGCTTGGTTGTACTGTACGGTAAGGTCTACTTCATTTACAAATTTTTGAAATCCCAAGGAAGGAAATTTCACATCTGCCAATTTTGACAGCCTCCCAAAGGCTCAAAAATGGGTCTTTGACCATGAAATTTTTACCACACTTTTATCTTTGAGTTAATTATATGAGTGCCAAATTTCAAGGCCAATTGATTAACACAAAAAAAGATATTCAAAATCTCCCAACATGTGTAGCCGTGAAAAAAATTTAACCACTGTCAACTTTGACACCCTCCCCCAAGGACTTAATTTTTTTTTTTTTTCTATAAATTTTTTGGCATAGGACCATCTATATGTTGATTACATGTATGAAAAATTTCAAGTCCAAAATCTCTCCACAAAAATAGATATTCAAAATCTACCCAACATGTGTATTTGTGAAACAATTTCACTACTACCAACTTTGACACTATCCCAAGGGTTGAAAAATTGTTTATTTACCATGAAATTTTTTGTGATGAAATCATCTCTATGTCAATAACATGTGTGCCAAATTTCAAGTTCAAAAGATTTACACAAAAAAAAATATGCCAATTCTACCAACATGTGTAGTTGTGAGAAAAAAAATTTCAGCCCTTAGGATAGTGTCATTTTTGGGGTTAAAATTTCACATGGATGTAGAAAGTCATTCTCACAACTATACATGTTGGTAGAATTAGAATATCTTTTTTTCAGTAAATATTTTGACCTTGAAATTTGGCATACATTTTATCAATATAAAGATGATCTCATGCCAAAAATTTCATAGTAAAATGTGTTTTTTTCAGCCCTTGGGATAGTGTCAAAGTTGGTAGTAGTGAAATTTTCCTCACAACTACACATGTTGGTAGAATTGGCATATTTTTTTTTGTGTAAATCTTTTGAACTTGAAATTTGGCACACATATTATTGACATAGAGATGATTTCATCACAAAAATTTCATGGTAAATAAACAATTTTTCAACCCTTGGAATAGTGTCAAAGTTGGTAGTAGTGAAATTGTTTCACAAATATACATGTTGGTAGATTTTGAATATCTATTTTTGTGGGGGGCTTTTGGACTTGAAATTTTTACACATGTAATAAAAATATAGATGGTCCTATGACAAAAATTTCATAGAAAAAAAATAAAATTTCAGTCCTTGGGAGGGTGTCAAAGTTGACAGTAGTGAAATTTTTTTCACGGCTACACATGTTGGGAGATTTTAAATATCTTTTTTTTGTGTAAATCATTTGGCCTTGAAATTTGTTACACATATAATTAACTTAAAGATGAAATTTTGGTAAAAATTTCATGGTCAAAGACCCATTTTTGAGCCCTTAGGAGGCTGTCAAAGTTGGCAGATGTGAAATTCCCTTCCCTGCGATTTCAAAAATTCGTAAATGAAGTAGACCTTACTGTACACTTAGTTGAGAGATTTGCCAATTAGTTGAACACTCTTCTTGAAGACTAGGAGGACCTCCTCCATAATGGAAATTTGGCATCCCTTGGAAAATGAGAATGAGTCTGGTTCAAATAGAATGTGTATGCCACCTTCAATATTTGCCGGACATACGTGAGCATGTGACACCTGCCTCGTGTAGTAAAATGAGTTTGAAGGTCAATTTTGATGCCTTGCTTGATTATCTTGCAACCCCATCTTGGGTGGGTCACTTAGTGCGTTTTCAAACCCACGTACAACTTAATATAGATAGGATCTTATTCTTTTCACATAAATTTTATAAACAAATTACAAATAATGTAGAGACCCTTGAAAGTCACAAATCCATTATAAGTAATTTAGGTAGCCTAGAAATGGGGACCATTAATGTTTTCTTACATGTAATGAAAGGGCTGCATATTTGGATTTTATGTAGTCTAATTAGTATAACCTGTTACTGTATAACAACTGGTTGCATAGCTGGGCCAGACCTGGATTAAACAAAGTGTTGATATGTTAAATTCAGTAGAAAAAAATTGAAGAATGAACTACGTAGATAAACATAGTGGTGACTTAGATGACTGTGGTGACCTGGATTAAATGAAGTATAGATTAGTTGTGTTGTTGACAAGGCATGTTGAGTTCTTTTGTTTTGTTGTGCTATATCTACAGACATTTAGATCTAAGGCCTATATAACTGATCACAAATTTGAGTTCACAGCTAAATTTGGAGTGGTCAACAATCTTCAAATATCTTTTACTAAATTTCCTTGAAAAGCCATAGGAAATTGACATCTAACCCAGCTTGTTTCATGTGTTTTGGAGCTTTGTAGAACTAGTTATGAATTGTTGAAGTTTATGGCATTGTTAAGTAAGTGTATACTTGAGTTTTGGTTAGGTTCCTCAGGGTTTTTTCTTTTATACAACTGAATTTAGGGGGATCAACCCTTTGGAAAGATTTTTCAGTTCATTTCCTTGAAATATTTTGGAGCTTTTCGGAATTGATTATGAAAAATTCAAGTTGAAATGGCATTGTTATATACTTGTATATTTGAGTTTTAGTTATGTATTTCATTTTTTTCTTTTACACACTACTATGGAGAACTTTGAATGTTTGAGTTTTGGTTATGATCCCCATTTTATTCCTCTTACTTATGACTATGGTGAACTTTATATGTTTGAGTTTTGGTTGTGGGCTCTCCATTTTTTTTGTACACATGACTATAGTGAACTTTGTATGTTTGAGTTTTGGTTATGCTCCCTATTTTTTTTCATTTACTCATGATTATAGTGAACTTGTATGTTTGAATTCCTTGGATGCATTCTTTTCACTTTTTTTCTTTACCTTTTTGCTTTTACCTTGCTTTTTCATTACCTTTTTTTTCCTTATAAAGAATATAGCCTAGCAAAAAATACATTGACATGAATTTTATAAGTAATGATAGGCTGCCATAATACAGGCCAATTTGCCAAATTAAATAATTCTAGAGACCCTTTTATTTTTGTCGAGGAGGTAAATAGCCCTCCAAAAAATACCCCATTGCAACATGTGGGGTCCAAAATATACATAGAGTGACCTACCTGAGAACCCCATGCTTCTGTATTTTGACCATTGTGGTTGCTGCAAGCCTCTGCTCTACCAAGTTGTGTAATGTCCAACAGTTTGAGTTTCATAAGTGGTATGCTTGCTAAGTGAAGAGTAACAATTGTTCCATCTAACCCTACATTTTTCAATGTTCGTTGAACAATTGGTTTGTAATGATAGGAAGAGAGTGGAATCCCTAATGGTCAACTACTAAATGTGTTTGGACTATGAATGTTGATGTCGCATTCTTCTCTCTGAACAAAGCATTGAAAATTGGCAATTTACTATTTCACATATTTACTATCACAGTCATTGTATGCAATAGTTGCCAACTAAGAAATTTGTTGCATACTAGCTATGAACTCATTTTTACATCAATCTTAGACTCCTAGCACTTGATGCAAGGCTTCAATGTCTTGCTCACAAAATCATTCCCCTGCTTATACTTGCCAAGTGGTACAGTATCAGTGTATGATTATAAGTTGAAAGCAATGTCTTGCTCAAAGAGCTCAACCATTTTGTCAAGCATCCTTTTGGCAACACTTTTCTAAATATATGAAGGTGTAGTTTAGTACTTTATTCTTTCTCAATTAGAGAGCCCATGATTTGTGAAATAAACACCGCTACATTTTTATACCGTATGAGCACAAGTCTCCTTAAATGGCTTATAATTTGTCACTAATTGAACTGTCTCTTTAACCCCTTAGTGCTCCAATGTCCAAAATTTGGACAATGAATGAAGAGGTTCTAAGGGGTTTTTTGACCACATAGCTTCTCATTTATCCAAACCAATGTTTGACTTTTTATAACCACACTTTTATATGATGAATTTGATGAAATTGAGGTAAATCATATTATTATATTTATAGACATAAATAAAAATATGCAAAAATTCAAGAAAAGAATCAAGTAAAAAGAAATTAAACCATCTTTCAAACACCAGTGCTTCGTTGGCCACGCAATTCATTGGTAGTCAGATTTAGGCGCATTTTTAGGTCTTGGTATTGGATATACGCTTGACATACAATGAGCCTACCTTAACCCCTAATGACCCAAAAGGGATGTACTTTCAAAATGGGCCAAAACTATCAAGAACTTGAGCAATTATTTTGCTCATTTTTTCTTGAGATTGGATAGAATGTAACCATAGGAGCTTAAATTTCACATTGAGTAAGGGTACTTCAAAAAAATTCAGATTATTTACTGCACGGTTTAGGAGATATATAATTTTGAAGTCTTATTTGGGTCAATAAAAATACAAGTTAACACACTTTGAAGGAGCATATTTTTGTGAGAAATATGTTGAAATGATGTCTTCTTTGTGCTTAGTGGAAGATAAGAGAGTTGAGAATGTATATGTAAAATTTCAGAACATTCCAAGCATTTTTCAATTCATAGTGGGGCTTGCAATGCATGGTGATTACTAAAATGAGAGTTCATGTTTCAAAGAGAAGATAAAATGAGAGTACATGTTTCAAGGAAAAGAGAAGTATCCCATTACACTCATTACACATGGAACACTTCTCTTCTCCTTGAAATCCTTGGATCTTCGCTTTTGGAGGTGAATCTATCCTTTTGGAGGTGGGCAAGAATCACATTGGTTGGCTGCCTTTTTCCCAAACAAAAAAAAACGAGCTATAAACTTCACTACCACTTAATTTTGAAAAATTCCACAAAGTAGAGTTTAACCCCTCACCGCCCATACTCAAACGCTATCAAAAAATACATTTTGGAGACCCCGGCGGAAATTCTATTGTATTGTGACATTGGAACAAAATCCAAAAACTTCACCGCACAGATTGTATCCTGCCTTCTAGGCGAGGCTGGAGACTTTGTTAGATTGGATTTCCACCGTTCGGATTTCCTGAAACTTGGCACGGATCTCAATGGAAGGCTCAAATTTTTGCGCCTTTGCCCGCTCTCGAAGGAACTCCGCGATTTCTGACAATCGTGTCCGATGATGGTTGGTCCTGAAATTCAGCGTGTATCCCCACAAAGGTATCATTAGCAACATGACAAAATTGTGGGTCCAACGGATTAGTACATTCTGTGATATATGACGATGCATGTGCGAGGGGCTAGGCTTCTGTGAAGAAGGTAACGGCTTAGTCTTGCGTTAGCAACCGCCTAACGGTCAGCTCTCTCGACTCCGGGGTGCCGGTGAAACACAAGGGTCGTTCCCATTGAGGCTGATGCAACGTGACAGGGGAGCGATAGAGTTCAAAATTGCGACATCGCATAAGTAAGACACACCGCACCGTGAGCGAGAGTACAAAAAACCAAAGCTGCACTTGGGCCGAAATTGAAAGTATATTCAAAATTCACAAAAAAAGCCACACGGGCCTTGAGTCTCAAAAACAAGAGCTAACACCGAATTGTACTGCTGCGTCAAAGCTACAAATAAAAATGCAGACTCCCTAAAACCAACATGAGGCAAGGCAATCTGAAATTGACGCCCGAATGCTAATCTACGAATCTTGCGCGCTGTAAGAACTACCACCTAAGTAGACGGAGGCTTGTCCTCCAAAATTCATCAGCATCCTGCACCGCTGCAATAGCCACTCCTACTGGCGGATCTCGGGGACGTTGGGCACAGACCCACCAACCACTCTACACACACAATGAAGGAAAGGTCAGTTCACTGAGACAGCCGTAAAGCCCATTTCTTCTACGAGTGGAGCTTCCCAAAGCACGGCTTGTCACAATAGGGCATCCAATTACAAGCTTTGCAAATCCATCGTTGTTTCCTTTTGCAGCCTGCAACGTTTCTGAAGACCCTCTAGGTGGATGACTGTATAGTGGATGGCATTGGGCCAAATGTTGTGCAGGCTGCACGTACAAGGAAGCAGGGGTGCGGGCTCAATCAAGGACTTTGCCACCTGTAAGTAGAAGCCCAGCCGTCCTCCGACATGTTTCTCCCTTCTCCCGAGCATGTGGTCCCGATATAAAACCCACGCATTCTGCAGTGAAGAATCTAGCGTGAAATAGGACAACTTGTGCCACCACTTTCAACTGTGGAACTATACCGTGTAGTCGCGACACATTTGGTCAACCAAGTCCATGCCACACATGTGGACTTGGTACTCGGCTTGCTGGGGAGTAGTGGGAATCTCTTTTCACTCACCTTGCAGCCACCGCAGCGCCTTGGCATCCCCAACTGGATTGGCGCTAGTGCTCAAAAACAAGACGGGCTTCAAATCAAACCATGTGGTGGCAGCCATTCTGTACGAGCTATGCATCTTCCAAAAAAGTGTGGCCCGAGGGTGTTTGCCTCTTTTCATGCCCATGAGAGACATTGGAAAGCCAGCACGCTTCCCCTGCACGGTCCCTGTGGTGTAGATGCCACGTTCGAGGAGGGAGTCAAACAATTGTGGCGAGGTAAAAAAGTTGTCACACACAACTATGTGTGACCGGTGACCAAGTCCTCTTGTCAACTGATGAACAACCTTCTCTCCCTGGTTCATTTCCGCCTCACCTCCACTCTTCCCGAGGTGAGGGATAATATTGAAAATGTACCTGCTAGGATTTGATACCACAGCTCAACACTTGATCCCATATTTTGTGGGTTTTGCGGGGATGTTATTCCTTATTGGGGAAAAGTGCCCTTGATAGGCGATTATGACCTCATCGCACGTTACAAACTTCTCGCAGTTGAAGAGCTCACAAGATCTCTTAACGTAGTGGTCAATCACCCAATGAACTTTGCCAATTTTATCGTACTCCGCAGCTTGTTTGTTTTGGCACAACGTCGAGTTGTCCACACAATGCAGACAATAAAAGAAGCACTCAAAGTGGTCTCGGCTCATGACGTGTGGAATTACCCTGCATTTCCAGAAAGGATCTCTACTCCAATACTACCGGACAGACGGGGATAACTTCAACCCCATGAGGATGACAACCCCGAGGAATGCCCTGAACTCCTGCAGGTCTGTGTCCCTCCATCTCGGACCGCCGTTCAAGCCTGGAGGTCGTCCACGCCCACGTGGGTTGTTTGCCACTGTGCAAGATTGTTGGGCATACAAGTTAGTCTAGCGCACGAGCTTGCCAATTGCATCATCATCCCAGAACAGGTCAAAGAAGTGTCAAGGGGGTTGCTTGTTTCTCCTGTAGCGCTGGGTGGGGCCAGGGTGCGGGCCATTGAACTCCGACGAATTGCCGGCTAGAACACCAGTATTGTCTCTCCACTCTGCATCGATGTACTGGAGATGGGTATGCTCCAAAGCGGCCCGGTGATCTCGATCTAAGTGCGCAAACTCTTCGTAAGCCTGCAAGTCTAAATCTACCTCAATGCCCATGGGATCCTCACTATCACTCAGAATTTTCCAATTGGAGTTATTGTTGTCAGAGGAGTTACTTGCAAAATTGCGGAAGCCAGCCATCCATGAAGCATCCTGTGAGTCAAAAGTCCACCCATCATACTGGTCCAGTGGCTCATACTCCGAGCAGTCTATGGCATTTTATGAACAGCGACCGTGCCTTGGTGGAGTCAGGAACGGGTTGTCGTTTATTGGTGGCGGCACCCTTCCCTGCGACATACAATCGGATTCCGCAGCGGAGTGCAAGTACTCAGATCCTTCAGTTGTGACCCCGTCATGATCAGGTGGCGCAATTTGCAGAAGTTTTCCATTGCGACAGTTGGTGGCAGGTATGCTTGGCCACAAGCGCCAATCTAGACACATGCAATCAGTAATCTGCACTTGATGGTACCCAATGCCCCCACCAAATTGTACCCCGAAGTACTGAACCTCCCCATCCCATACAGCCAAAACGGGATCCCCATAGAATGCATCCAATCCGCCCTACTAATCAAATTGGTAGCCAAGCACTTCCAACCGCATCCATACACCGTCTGGTAATATTGTTCCCTCGTTGTTGTTTGGTCCATTCTCTTGGCAAGGCAGAGTCTCCTTCATCATTGGTGGCCACCCTTGAAATGCTTGGTCACGAATTATTCCGTCTACTGGATTTTCACTCTCAACCGCCACTACATTGGTGATCCAGTCTTCAACATGAGCTGCTCTCTCAAATTCACCTTGGAGATTTCCACTACGCTGCTAGGAGTTTATAGGAGGTCACTGGGAGTTTGTAGGAGGTCGGGTAGACCTCTGCATTCGTTGTGGTTCCTCTAACGGAGACCTCTGTATAGGGTCGGAGAGGTTGCATTACTTCCCAGTGGTGAGGTCGTCCTCGCAAGCGGAAGTCCACCCGTCAATGAGCCTGGACTAGGTCTCACTCTTGCCCACCTGGCAGGTAGGCCCCGTGACCTTGGCGACAATTGGCTGCGGATGACCAGGTTTGCAGCATTTTGTGGCCTCAACTTTGGTGGCGTTCGGCAATTCGGTTGAATGTCAGTCGCTGTCCAACCTTGAGGACCACCTTCAGTGTTGTCCTGCGTTCGGACCCGGCGCCCTCTCCCTCGGCCATTCCCTGCCCCTCCAATTCGCCCTCGTGTTGCACCTCGACCAATTCTAGGCGTCGACTGAATTTCGGAACCGATAGCATTCACAGCAGCTCGCGTGTCCACTGTTCCAATTTCCCCACCTCGCCCCGATTTTTTCCCGACACCTCTACCACCCAGCCCTCCCCTCGTGCGTTTAGGTTGACTGCACTCTACCCGAATCCCTACACCTCCATCGCTACCAAATTCAATTTGCTGACTACGGTGTGCTTGCAATCCGAGTGGGTCGTCTTCTCCCGGTGCTAGAGCATTCTGACCTAATTCGGTTGCCCCCACCCTCTTTTGCGGGATTTCATTGCGTGCAGTCGGCAAAGCTGTCAATGCTAAGGCGACCCGAGTGTGCTAAGGCGCTTTGTCCCGCAAGCAAGCCGCGGCCCTCAATCTTGCCTGGGCCTTCATAATTCTCACGAGTATCCGGCCACAACTTCGCCCGAATGAAAGTGTACACACTTGCGGGAATTCCTCGCGGATCCCCCTCCGCAATCCTCTGTTTCCAACCCAATGTATGAGCAATGTGCGTGTAGCATAAGTGTCTCCAGGCCCTATTCGAAGGATTTCGTGGCCATGCACTGGAGTGTGGCGCCTCAAGGTCGAATAAATACCAGTCGTGCAAACAATTGACGACCCTCTGAGCAACGTCGACACTACCACTCTCCAACAACGCCCATTCATGAAGAAGATGTTGGATTTCATGTACCTCTTCCACTGTGGTTGTCTCATGGTGCAACGCGCTCGTCATTCCGTTAGGGCGCTGCAATTCTACTAGCTGATCGTGAGCACAGAAGGTGGGGTGCCCACAACCTGCAACAAACCCACTCAGATAGCACCCGAACTCCCAAAAATGATGGCAATGCCACGCCCCCCCCCACTCCCTTCTCTCACAAAACCCCAACGAGGAAGTATACAAAAATTTATTGCTTATCGAATTCTGTGCACCCTTATCGCCCTAACCATCCGTAAACCACCCACGGTTCCAGTGAAAACACAGCACTCTCTCCGCCTCTCCATCGCTGCGTATTGCACTCCCAAACCGCCAAGAGCATCCTAGGCCCAACAGTTTGAGACCGCCTAACGTCGATCAGAATCCGGAAACACAAGACAAACGATCGTGTCCGATGTTTACCCTCTCTCCAATCTGAGGACTACTTCTCACGAATCGTACGCCATCCCTCGTTGTTTATTGTAGTGCACTGCTCCTGACACGCGCCTCGCCAGGAATCATAATCACGTCTGACGAATTCACCAACATCGGCCACATAGTGAGTCTTTTTTTAATTTGCAGTGGACACTTTTGGTCACCCTGAGCGGTGAGGGGTTAACTCAGAATTTGATGAAACTAAGGGAGGAGGTCCAGAAATGGAGCATCTAAGCGCTGGAACTGAATTTTGGGGAGGTAAAACATCTTGAAATATTTTTCAGTAAATTTTCCTTGAAAGACAGGTGGGATTGAAATCTAACCCAAGTCGTTTCATACTTTTTGGACCTTTCTAGAATTAGTTACAAATTTTTGAAGTTGGGAAAAAGTGGTCATTTGTGGTCATCAAAATGGACCACCTCCTGAAATGTGCATAATTGGTACATTGAAGAAAGCAAAATGTACCTCTGAGTCATGTTCCATCTTAATGCCCGCTCCATTTTACAATCTCCTCCCTTACCACCATTGGAATCATAACATAGTCTATTTTCTTTTATATATATATATATATATATTTTTTTTTATTTTTTTTTATTTTTTTTTTAAACTCAAAATTTGTAGGCAGGCAGCTCAAAAAAGAGAGGAAGCTACCAAAAAATGGTCGCTTGGGTCAAAGAGTGTAAAATTGGCACCGCTAACAAGTCGCCGACTAAATAAACGTTTCATCTTCCAAAGTTCCAATGCCCACCTGAGACGCGTCTTTTCAATCTTCTTTCTTTCCCTCCTCAGATTGATTCTCTGCCGACTATTCTTGAGAATCATGAGGATTTACATCACGCCTCTTGGGCATACTCATATGGAAGTACCACTATTTCTCACAGAAAATACAGATGGATGGAATACACTTGCAACAACAGATAGAAATGTCCTAAGAAACAATTAGACTCTTCAGAATCTACAGTATATAGGCTACATGTCATTGAAGTTGCAGAAAATCAATCCACTGGGAAATAGTGAAAGCGTTCCCAGTGTTCAAACAAAATTGAAAAAACTGCGTTTCCAAAGCATACGTATGTGCATGGCAATATACTATCAAATATCCGTGGCATCCCCCTGTGTGCCCTTCCTGGCGAATTCACAAGAACAGTTCATTGCTGCAGTGCGGATGATCACTAGAAATTCCGTTAAGCACGTGAGCACGAATCCCATGCATAATACTCTGCTCGCGCGTAGTACATCACAACTTCTGTGGACTGCACGCACCTACTTGTCTTTCCGAGAGTAAAAGCAAGGGACCTATGAATCCTATCCGTATTAGCCTTTCACTCACTAACTTTTCAGGATTCCAGTCAAAGCCAAAACAAGTTAGCCCCACAAACAGTCAACTACACATTGATTCGTATCTAACCTCTCGCATTTTATCCACCTTCAAACTGAAGTAATAATATTGGCAGGTAAGTTGGTCTTAAAGACTATCTATTACTGCGATGAGCAAAAGCCTGTGACGCATGATCTCCTTGGGGCGATTGGTTGTACCTCCAGTTTGGACTTTGCCGAGCGTCATGGTCCCTTCTTGCATCCGACCTTTGATCAACAGGGTCAGCATAATACACCTGCGGACGAGGGTAAGGTGGATACAACAAAGGACCTCCCATGCCAGGACCACCCATCCTGGGACCCATACCTCTACCAGGGTAATTGAGAGGCCGAACTTCTGCTTGAGCATTGTAAGCAGGGTACCCCATCTGAGAACGATGAATCTGTTGAGGAAATGGTTGAGAGCCCCTTCGGGGTCGCATTTGATCATAACTAGAGTCTGCAAAGTGAGGACCTTGTCCTCCTGGGATGGAAGAAATGATCCCTCTGCCTGTTGCTCGGATATTCTCACCCTGTGCGGCCCAGCCTGTGATTTCTTGATAGCCCTGAAATGGACCTCTCTGTTGCCTTGAAAAGTTCAAATCTCGGTTGTGGTTAGAGTGATGAGGGTGTGAACTGCCGTAAGGATCTCTGACGGCAAACCCATTGACATGATCCGGGCCAACATATGGGGCTGCGTTTGACACTGAGGTTGTCCAGTTGTTGCCAACTTTCAGATGCTTTTCCACGGGTTGAACTAAAGGTTCTTCTGATGTTCGCTTCAGAACTTTGACCCCAAACAACGTTTCTTGGATTTCTAGAATTTGGGAAGAACCCCCTGTGAAACGGTCGAGGTGAGAGAGTGTATCTCGAAAACTCTGATGGATGATGTCGAACTCTTTTTCCCGTACAGCCCGCGCACAATTTTGAGACCTCTCTGCAAAATCTTCTACCTGGATGAAAAAACCACAAGTTACAGAACTGCGTTATGAGAGAATCATAAATTGTTAACCCAAAGGAAACCATAATTGTAGACAGATAGGTGCCAGGTTTCTGAACACAAATAGTCGCATCCATATGCTAAACCAAACCAGCATACACTATTGATAAAACGAATATCAAACATTAATCAATAATCAGACCTCAAACACTGCTGTGTCACTAGGATGTCTCACGAAAATTCCTAGTCTCAAGAAAAAATCAGTATACTCACCGACATGCACCCAAGGTGATTTTTTGCCCACACTTTGGATACCCATTTGCCTTCATACACGCTGGCGCAAAGACCTTGTTCCCAGAGGCTCTCCACGGCTACAAACTGCCGAGCAGAGTTTTTTTAACTTATATAAATAGTAAATCACAGAAACTACTTCTGAACTCCTTCTCAGATGATTTGTTCACAAATTACACCAAGTCTGGGGTCATAATCAAGCTTAGAACCTTGCATTCCTACGTTCCTAATAACACGTAATCTAGCAATTAACAGGCAGTCCCATTTTCCAACATCTGCTTAATGCGATTGGTGTAACGAAGAACAATACCACAGCACAGTTGATATATCGTCGTTCAGGAGATGCTGATTATCAGACCTTAGGTACAGACCGTGCCCATTTTGATATGACGCAAGAAAAGAGTATCACTACCGAAACACAATCACTGAAATCACAATTAACTCATCAGCTAATATTGATTTGAGATTCTAAGAATATTATAAAAATAATTGCAGATGTTCTGTTCGAATAGCCGACCTTGATAAAGAATGAACCAAACAACTGGCTCAGAGTTTCCTTGTTGTCACTGCCAAAGCAATTCATCACATGAAGGGCCACCCGTTCCTTGACAGCTGCAATGCAAGCTTCTGTTTCTTGCAGAACCAACCCTGCTCTACGCCACTCACACACGTCATACGTCAGCACCTCATCGAAATACACCTTCAGAACATGACAACCAGAGAACACTACTTTGCAGAATACAAGTGCTGTAGAAAGTCTCTACCTTCTAAAAGGGTAGAAAACGAGGGAAGAATTGCTGGTGAACGTGTCTGCATTGAAACTGACATATTAGCAGTTGATGAAGAGGATTCATCCAGGGCATCCAAAGAACAAGTGGTTGAAAAATTAAACCAATACAAAATAACAACGAAAAGAAAGATTAACAATCTATATTCACACAATCATGAGAAGAGACCTAGAGCAAGCTTGATTTGCTCCAAGGTAACCATTACCACCAGAGGGGATTTATAAGTAAGAAACTAAGCAACAATCGAATCAGTAAGTAACTTGAAAAAAGTAGTATGCCTTTGGATTTGTCACAAGGCAATATCTCACAGCGACCGACGGTCTAATCATCGACTATTGTGGAAAATACCTGTAGATGAAACGCTGCCAGTAAAATTATGGAAAGCGAGTTGAGAGTGCCTTTCTTTGAGTCATTGACATTGTAAGCTTTTGCCCATGCCTTCAGCTGCCAATCAACAAAAAATAGAGAAGCTCATCAGCACTGTCCATTACATGATTATCATTGCTCTAATATATGTTTTAGGATATGAACAGATTTCTAAATGCCCAAATCCTAGATTTATAGATGTCTTCAGTACCATCCATGAAAGCAAATCAGATAAATCCGTACAACAAGAGACTTTCAAGTGTCTTCCATCCAGCATTTCTCGCACAATCCTAAGACATTCTACTAATAGAGTATATAATAACATGATTATATTCTCAAAACGGCTCACCAGAAAACATAGCTGCCGAAACCTGGGGTCGATCTGTGTGAAGATGGCTATCAACTCTGATTTTAAGATCCCATCCTTGTTCTCCATAGAGATGTCACACTCTATGTTCGTGTGGCCCTCCACAAACTTCACCACAGGAACCGCGGCTCTCATTACAGGTTCTATTTTACGAACAGTATACCTGGTCATCCCATTTCTGCCTACAAGAGAGACCATCTTAGAATTTAGCAACTGTAAAGAATTGAGAATGAAAAAAAAAACGTACAGCAAAAAATACATTCGTTGGGATATGCAAGGCTACAAGACAGCGTCAAGAATACACGGCGGCTGTGAGTAAAAGTAAACACCATTCAGAAGGCCATAAAGTATTCTCGTCAGTTTTCTCAGTATCGCAATCCTGTCAGCCCGCGTGCGGTCAACTGGTAAGTGCCCTACATTGAGAGAGAGATCAAGATCACTTGACCCTGTATACAGGTCCATCACATATGATCCAAATACTGTGATATGGCTTCCTGCACACGACGATGAGAGCGAGCACGTTAAAACTGCAATAATGTGAAGAACCGCTTCTTAAGCACGTCACGGTTCTTAACATCAGCAAGGTCCTGAACATCAGCAATAAAGAAAACGTCCATACTAATTTTAAATTTCTGTTCAATTCATGGACTTACGTAAAATCAGACAGGAAATTGCTGTATCCTTTCGTGCTGAAAGAACACATACCATGTATTCTTTGTTTTACGACAGTATCTACAAATTGGATTACGTTGCGGCGGGCATCTCGCTGCTCCTTGGTAGGTTGAAGAACCATGTACACATCCAATAACATGCGGTTCACCAACCTTCTGCACTCTGGATTCCATACTAAAGTATTCTCTCGTTGTTTCTCCAATTGTAAAGCTCTTTCGCACATCACTGAGGGAAACAGAAAACCAGAAATGAAGCAAAATCGTAAGCACGGCCCTTGATTAATCAAACGACGGGCTTAACAGGGCTTCATGACATACACTGACAACAGTGTGACGGTCGAATAGATACGTCTAGACTTCAACAGAAAGAGACTGTCTGCAATCATATTTAACACGTTACAGAATGACCATAAGCAACAATTTGAGAATCCTTTTTCCTACCAAATTCGACGTCAAAAAGAGTCACTTCAGTGCACCAACAGCATCACAACGGAAAGGTTGCTAACCATGTGAAGGAGGCGGAACGACAACGCGGCATTCAGGCACAGAAAAGTCTTCCGGACCCTCACCCTCACAATCTTGTTCGTTGTCAAGACGATTCTCCTCCAGAAAACTCTCCTTTCCTTCTCGACTATGGGCCTTCATCGCCCCTGGTCTACATGCAGATAAAAATAGAAAACAGATGCGACTTTAGACACAGCCATGCGACTTACTTTGAGTATTAAGACAAGCAGCACTAAAACGCGCATGATCAATTTTCTCTATTCGTGCAATATTTAAGATCAATACCGTGCATACCACGCGCGCACAAGTCTGGCCGAAAGAACCGAAACAAAACACGCTCATGAACTTCCTACAAATACATAACCAAATAAAGATTCTCCTTGTACACAAAAACCTCGCAGTAAGATTCAACAATTTTCAAGTATGCCTACTTTCAGATTCGCTAAGAACGAGAATGCTCCACTCTCAACACGTAAAATCCTCATCCAGCGAACATAAGTTCGTCAAAAGACCGCCTAATTAAAAAAAGACGCATTCAAGCATCAACTGAAGATATCCAACTCTCGATACCTGCGCGTATCAAAGACTCCGATCACGCATAAAACTTCAAAAAAAGAAAATATCAAGGCCACCTACTGCATCATAGCTCTAACGACCTCCGCTTGCCAAACCTTCGTCAACACAACGCATCATTCTCCGGTCTGCTCCGCCGACACCGACACCGCCGTCACCGGAGAGGCCACATCAAACCCTAATAATCTCCAAAACACGATCAATTCGGCCGTCCAACACTTTCGGATCGAAAGTACATAACTTACACCACAGGAGATGCCACAGCAGATGCCGTCAGGCCAGGACAACGTAAAGCGCACACATCCAGAGACACGTTCGAAGGCGAGATTCGAGAGAGAAAAAAAGAATCGAACTTCTTCCAAGGAACTACAGTGTACTACTCGCCAACAACGGAGAAGACGACGGAAGTATCGTGAGCTTGTCCAAGTACTCAGACTAAATTATTACAAAGCCAGAGCGGCTATGGCGGGCGCATCCTCTACAGCTTTCTTGCGACGGATGCTGTGGAAGAACGAAGCACGAGAAGGTTCGCGTGTGGAATTGGTCACAAAGAGTGAGAAAAACGCCATCGCTGCCCGCCTTTGAGTTCGTGTAGCCGACGAATGTGATATTACAGTACCGGTATATGGAAAACAGAAATGGCAGCATTGGCGGGTATAAATGTAAAGCAACTCTACCTGGGGGCGTACTTGGGGGTGTCAGTCTTTACATTTATCATTCAGTGAGTGCCGTGAGTGTGCTTTGAGGGCTCACTGGCGGGGATCTTCATAATTCCTGTGTAAAAGGGATGAAAGATAAATAAATCATTTTTTTAAGGGTAGTTGAATGATCATGTGATGATTGCTATTTGAATCACTTTAGAGTAAGGGCTGCTTTAAACTATGGTGGAGAAGTGCACCTGTTCATCGAGAAGTTTTGGTTCAAGACATGGTTGTTTGAGATCATCGGTGGGATGTTAGAGAAGATGAAAAAACAATAAAATAATGCTATAAGAAGTCTTAATTGGTTGTACCGCGAGGAAGTCTTCCAGACAACTTTACAAATTGAAATCCATGGGACAACTTCACCAAGACGAGAATATTGCAATGCGAAAGAAGAAGAGGCAAAGAGACAGCTATTAACGCTGTAAAACGGAACAGGCATTAAGAATGGACCCTATAAATGGCTGTGAAATGAACATGAGTTAGTTCTGAAATTGACTAGTATAGTCATTGAATGAATCAAGGAAAAAAACATTATTAATTGCAAGAGCCAATCATTCTCTTTATTTTTACCTTTTTTATGTAGAATTGCAAGTGAAACATTTATGAAAGACCTAGGGTCACAAATAGGGACCTACAAACCAACTCGTTTGAAAATTCATAAGTAATTTTAAAATGCTAAAAGTGTTGCCCCATAGGAAGCCATGTCATTTTTTCATCCAAGCTTGGAATTCTCCACCCAACAAGTCTTGGCCACATTGTAAACCTAATCTGGTCAAGAATAAGATTTCTTCCAATCATATTGCTCCATTTTCCTACAATTCTTGATTAGTGCACTTTTCTACCATAGTGTAAAACAGCCCTAATTGTAATTCAGTGATTCCAATTTTGGATTTTCATATACCATATATGGCTATCAATGTTGGCAAAAAATAATTTTAAAAATAGACTAATGTGCCCTGTGTCGTTGCCATAGCCAACATGAAAGTAAAAGTAAATTTTTAATATTTTAATCTATGAAAACTTCAAAATTCAATATCTTTTACATTGTTGGTCTAAACATCACAAAACAAAATTTATGCACCCCTTCTAGCAAAAAACTTTTCAACAGTACCAAAAATGCAATCAAAGGTCACATTCACCATTACAAACAAACAAAACAAACAACCTACCTACCTTAAGGTATGGATGTCAAAATTTTGAAAAAAACATTTTTGATACGGAAAAAATACAAAATTTGAAGAAATTTTCATATTTTTAGCATCTTCTAAATTTGATTTCTTAGCTTAATAACATATAGAATATAAAATGTCATTTGCAATAGTTAGGTACAATAGTCAGTTAAATTTATATAGACTATTTCTAAAAGAAGCCTTTAACCTATTGTTTTAATCATGGAATTATATAAGTGTGATGAATCTATGTGTGGCTTTTGAATTCATGGAATATGATGAGTAATTTTGTTTATATCCTTTTTGCCTTTCTTTTGTGTATCTTTTCATTCACAATGCAATACTATAGACCTTTAATTTTTGAGTTTTGACGCCTCATCCAAGATGAATTAGTTCATATTGTGACTACCAACAAGATACAATAATGAAATTTTAAAGTCTTTAGTAGGAACCATACTCAAATCTTCATTCAAGCATTTGAAGGTGTTGTTACCTTAAATTATTTGGTTAATAATATCATTTAGATATGATATCTTCAAAAAATGATAAAGGTTGGAGTAAACCTAAAATCTAATTATTTTTAGATTTTACTAAAGTATTCCTTATCTATGAATCTATTCTTATCAAGTTTGTAAATATTCTATCTTTACAAGTTTGTAAATGTCTTTATTTGAAGCTACTAAGAGGTAAAGAAGGTCATTTCTCCCTTTCACATTTCTTGAGGTTGAAAGTAAGTTAGGTAGGAAGATAGAGAAAATGAATGTTGAATAGGACAATTTTGTTTTTTTAGAATTTTTTGAAGTGTTTACTACACTTTACATAGAAGACATGACATTTGTTTCAGTATCGTCTAATCCTTTTCTTTCACATGTTTTGGACTCACCCCAACTTATAATTTGTTTGATACATACTACACAATTACTTAATTCATTTGCTAAAGTTAAACTTTTGAAACTACTATCAATTCTTTGGTTCATTTGTTATCAACTATTGACAATTTCATATGCATTACTCCCAAGACAATTATGAGGACTGAAAAAACATGCAATGAAGAGAGAATCTTAGTTGGTTGCATTTATTTAATATACTTTGAATTTGCCATGTTTTTATTTATTTATTTGTATAGTTGAAATTATGGAACTTGGTTTCCAATGACAAAATAGAGGTGCAATCCACAAGTAAATTAAAAAGTGAGGTATAAATTTAAATATTAGCGGGTTAACAGAGTCTAAAGTACAATCCATAGGATACCGTATCCCATTTGTGGTTGGATTGAACTTAGGTGTTATAAGGTTGAAATTCTAGACCTTTGGGATTAGGATAAATAAGTAGTATTTATTCACTGCCAAAGTTGAAAGAAGGTTGTTTCGTGAAGCAATCAATTCTATATTTGCTCCAATAATTATGAAGATAGCAACTATTGAAGTTTGCTTCATAAGAATTAGTTGTCATTTATAGAAGAACAAGGTGATAAATCAAGTTTGATTATTAACTTTAGTAAACTCATGATGAAACACCTGCTACTTTTACAAGCTTCAACATCCCATATGTAATGAGCATAGCAATCCAACCTCCAATTAGTACACGAATGGCAGCAGGGCCCATTGTTGCCCCTCCAAGCCATGCTCCAAGTGCTCCAAATCCTACTAGTGCAAGTGTAGAGGCAATCACAATGGAAACTATCCTTGTTGTGAAATTTGTAATGAAAGAGCCACTAAGCAATGGAATTGCACCCCCTAATGCAAAAGCAATTGCAGATGCAATAGCAGCTTGTAAAGGATTTGCTAAAGAATCCATGTCTATTCCAAGTTTGTCCCTTGCATGTGCCTTCAATACATCAACTTTAGACATTTCTTCAGCAACCTGAAAAAATGCTACCTTGATGTAAGTAATTTGATTATAGAATCTAATAAAAAAATAGTAGGAAAATAAATGACATCTAAATGAAAAAATGATTTCATTTGGTTATAGTTTTTTTTGTCACATTCTTAGAATGATGACAAAACCTCCACCTGTTTGGCAAGAAAATAGTTGAGGCCTCGCCCCACATAGATTTGGGTAAGTTCTTCAAGTTCTTGAGCTTGAGCTGATGGTCCCTTAGACAAATGTTTCTGCAATATATCCATCATTGCATCATGTTGATTTTTGATGGTAAAATTTAAAAAGACAATTTCCTTACATTAGGTAAATTAATGAATATAAAGTTCAAATATCTTCAATATGAAAATAAAAAATTGTTGCATTGTTTATCACTAATCCTACATAATATAGATAATTGCAAGGAAGAATAATACTAGTTGTTGCATTTTTGTTCAATATTCATGATTTTTTTCAAGTAATTTAATTGAAATTAAATAAATCATTTTTAAATTATAGAAAATAATCTAATGTTTAAATTCTTAAGAAAATTGTATTCTAAGAAGATCAAGCACTAAAAAATTCTTTAATAAGAAAACTAAAATGTGCAAAATAAAAATAAAAAATTGATGTTTTTAATTTTATTTATTTTCAAATCAAAACATTTTTGTAATCAATTGCAACAATTCTACGATGATGATTATGCACCAATCAAATCACCATTTTTATTGCACATGCAAAAATGCATGATGAAGGAAATTTTATTAATTTGTAGACCTCTATAAACATTGAATTAACTATTTTTGAAAACTCCTTACTAAAATTACAGTTACAAGCCTATTAGAACTTTTTTCAAATTTAAGCTTCAAATTCTTGATAATGGATACTTAGTAGTACCCTCAATGGCTAATACAAATAATTTAAAAAAAATTATATCCTAATTTATTATTTTTAATTCAAATTTTCAAAATAAATATAAAATAATTATTTTAACTATCACTATGAATTTCATCCAAAGTCATTTTAGAAAATACTTAGACATCATGCAAAGTGTGATGGAAAATAATATACCTTACATATTGGGTAGAGGCCACAAAAAGTAAATCTAAAAATTGTTGCCAAATTTGTTTGGAAAAAGAAATCATCAAAAAAAATTGTATAGAAAAAATTAATTGTAAAATATTTATATTTTCAACACCTATCAAATCTTATTTAAACAAAAAAAAATTTGGCAAAAATGTGCCGATCATATCTTTTAATTATAATAGGTCTTCTATACAACAATCTATATTTAAAATGTAATAAATATATAGAAATTAGAAAATTAAACAAAATATTCCATTTGTATAGATGAAAACTAAAATAACCTACAAGTTTAATTTCAAATCTAAATAAATTTTTGTTAATGACCAAAGATTTTAAACATTTAATTGTGTTTACTTATATGGGCAATTTTGTTAAAATGGCGTTATTTTACTAAAATGGCATGAAAACAGTTCAGAATGGCCGTTTTGAAATCTATACCTGTCCTAGATGGTTCAGAACGACCGTTCTGAAATCTATATCTGTCCTAGATGGTGAAAATGGCACACTGTCAAAATGGCACTTGGAATACCGCCATTTTAACGAAATTGCCCATTTATATAATTTTTGCAATTTTATTAAATTTTTGGGATTAATAGACAAAATATAGTTCACCTTTAAATTGCATAGTTTAAATTCAATATATAAATTGGCAATAATTATTCATTAATGTTGATATTTTAAAAAAAAACACTATAGTAATGATCAAATATTTTTTGTTTATTACTGACCAAAAAAATATCAATTATTCATCTTTTGTTAGTTTATACACCAATAGGTGTTAATTTTTAATTAATCCAAAATAAAATTCTTCAGTAATATATTTTATAGTTTATACAATGTGTTTTATGGATTTAAATTAAAAACATTGTCAGCCAATTTTAATAGAATTTCTAAAGAATTTTAATATTTTTGTAAAACATTAATCCATTGGAATTAAATTTCATTAAAAAATATCATCAGATTTCATTAATTTGGATTAGACATAATATTCTTGACCTTCGCTTAGAAGGATTTTTTGCCTTCTTTGATATTAGGGGTGATCCCCCTAATGAACCATCTAATGAGTGTCTTACAATTGTATATATTTTAAAGTGTTAAGGGACTAAGCTTCCATTCAATGTACGCAAGAAATTTTGAGTAGGCTCCTACAAAGTCAATTTAGCTTGCACGTTCATGAAAAATTGACACAAGGTGTGAAAGTATACCCCCTTAGTGGGAATATAATTTTTTGTCCAATCAGGTGCCTGGATCAAAATTTACATTGCCTTGAACTTTTTAGGCATCATGGGCATCTTCAGACAACATTTATAAAATTCTTTCTATAATATTAAAATATGGCAAGTATAAAACTTACATTATCCAAGATGTAAACATAAAAAATACTTTGTGGATTGTAAAATCTTATTCTAGAAGGAGTTAAAGTCTGTTGGTTTTAGCAGGCAAGGTTGGAATTTTTCTTCTTCTTATAACTTCAAACACTATAATCTTTCAATTTATGTGATTAAAGTTTTCAAAAAAAATTTCACCCATTTCCACAGTGGTCTAGTACAAATTTGTATGGTTGAATTTTGGAAAAAAAAAAATCGTTTTTTTTTCATTGCACTAAAAAATGGCAATTTTTCAAAATTCATGCCCAAAATGTGTCTCGGTCTTTTACGGGTCAACTATAAACATCCTAAATATATAACAAGAAATTATATTTTTTTCATAAAGAAGAAGTATATGTGTTCAAAATTTGTTAAGAATGTTATAGATCAATCAATTTGATTTTGGCTACTATGGGGCAAGAGTTTTGTACAAATTATTTTTCCTATATAGAATGGAAAATTCTAATTTTTTAGATGATTTTGTGTAAAATATATTCATAATTTGAATTTTAAATTAAATAAAAAATTGAAAGAAAATTCAAGTTTTAAATTTAAATGTGGAGTTGAGAATTACACCTTTTAAAGTATTCATAAATTACAGTTTTCAACTTTAACAAACCTTTTAAGATTTGAAATTTATTTATTAGAATATATTATAATATTATATTAAATTGAATTTCTAAAATTTCAATTTATAAATTGATTTAGCCTTTATTTAATTTATTTAATTTTTAATTTTAAAAAAATGACATTTTTTGTACTTCAAACTAAGTTCAATTTTCTTATATATCGGACTTTAGAATAGATGGAAAAGCCATAAAGTATATTACTGAAAATTAAATTTTTAGCAAAATTCTTCATTATTTAGGGATTTACTTAAGATTTTTCTAAATTCAATCAATCCTTTGTCATTATAATTTAGAAAGCACTTGAAAAAAAGCAATACATTAGTTTTCTATTTCAATATTTAGTTTTAAGGATTTTACCAAATCATGATTGATTTGAGAATTAGGGGCTAAGTAGGAATTTTCCAAAGATTTTCCAAAAGCTCTTGGCATTATATAGTAAGTTGCAAAAGAATTGTATATTTTAAAGTTATATTCAAGTTAATATTATTATAAATTAAGTTATTCAAAGGAAAATGCTTTGACTGTCAATCAAAATTAAAATCAATGGAAAATTGAACAAATTTACCTTACGTTCTTTTTCAAGATCTGCAAGCTCTGTATCACGTTGAGAAAAAACAGATACAAATTCTCCAATAGCCATACTGCATGCTCCTGCTACCAAACCCGCCAATCCACTTAGTACCATAGCTTTTCCATCGTAAGTTTTAGAGATAGCTCCAATACCCAACATTAGTGATGCTATAGAAACAAGTCCATCGTTTGCTCCAAGAATAAGTGCCCTCAACCACGGGCCACGATGTGAATTGTATTGTAAATCATCAATTGATGTAGATTCAATACTATCTTCAAACCAAATTGAAGATTCAGAAGAGGTGTGTGTAATTGATTCAGCACTAGAGATTTGGGCTAAACTTGAAGTAAATTTATTTGCCAAAATTTTACTATCATTGATTTTATCAATTGGAAATTCTTTTTGTGCCACAAATTTTGTACTTGAAATGCTTTGATCCATATCCATGGTACACTTACTAATTTTGATACAAAATAGTTTGGTAGATTTACCAATCTAAATTTTAAGTTTTCATTTTGAAATATTTTTAGTTATAAAAATATTAATTTTTAGGAATCTTTCAATAAATCTTTGTTGAAATCTCAAACAAATCATTTTGCACCATAAAATCTTATGGAGCATTTTTCTTGATTTTGCTACATTCATATTAATTCACATCATTGGTACATAGCATAAATCCATTTTAAAATCTTATAATTAAATGCAAATAAAATCTACAATGCATACCATAGTAAAATTTTGACTAATTTGATGTAGAGCTATATCTCCAAATCACCTGTAAAATTAAGCTACAATAAATTCAACAATATGAAATTATAATAATTACAATTTTAAGTGCTATAGTAAAATCATATTACACAAAATTTATATGTTGTATTCATGATTAAAGAAAAACCTAAACTATTGCATTAAAAAAATGAGCATATTAAAAAATGTAAGAAATAATGCTAGTAAAGTATATATAATTGAATATTTAATATATTAAAAGTATATGAATATTAACTATTTATATTTATTGCAATAAATAACTCATTATTTTGTGCATTAGCAAAATGCTTACAAATTAATTGCTTGAAAGTTGAAACCTGTAGAATTTTGAAAAAATATTATTTAAAAAAATTCTTGAAGTGAATAGTGGTTGAATTGATGATAAATTTTTCTAAACAACTACTTACTACATTATGCATTGCATTCTATATTGCACATAGTTAATCTCAATCTTATATCTTATACAATTTTATACATAACAATTGGATTCAAAGTTATCAAAATATTTATTAACAATTATTTCAAGCCTAATTTTTATTTTTTAAATAATAATTTTTAGAGCACTTTTTAATATATAAAATCAAATCAAATTTTGTGTAATTTCAAAACCCATCTAAAGTGTAAAACATACAAAGTTAATGCTTTCATACTTAATACAATAATATTGAACATTGAAAGTTTTGAATTAAAAAAAGTTACTAAATTGATTCATTTAATGTACAACAAAATATTTTAAAATAAGGTTTCTTATTGAAAATTAACTTTACTATAGTACTTAGTTTTTTAATGTATAAAAATAATACTCCTTACTATTGAGGTATTTATAACATGTATTGGTGTGGTTTACAATATTGTCCTTGACAATAAAATCAAGGTAGAGAAAATTGCATCTATATTTATTGTACTTTAGAATATAATTTGTTGTACTTTGAGTTGATTTCTCGGTTCATTTCTTTTTTCATTTGTCAATTAATTACATTAATTTGTCAATTGAATATTGTGTATTTTGGCATTCATAGGAATTGCTATACGATACTAAGGTAGTGGCACTTTACTACCAAATAGTATTTTTTTTAAAATAAATCTTGATAGATGCTAAAAATATATGTATCCTACAAGATTTTGTCACATAATTTTTTATATTTTTTGAAAATAATATTTTTTATATAAATATCTAAAGCCAAAGTTGATTCTTGGATAAAATAATTCATTAGTATAAAATTAGAATATCATTAGAAATTTGCTTCAAAACTCAAAAGAATAAGTGCCACTCATAGAAGTGATAGAACTATATTTGGAAGTGATGCTTAGGCTAGACATTTTATGCAAAATATTTCTAGTGATCATGGACAAATTCACTCACTCATACACAAATAAATATTCACCATTTCAACCAATCATATTAAAGTGATTTCATATAATATTGACCCAAATAAACTTGTTGACCTTTACTATTGAATGAAAAATTGAACCAACATAATATCCAAAAAAGTAAATATTAGAAGTATGACAACAAAATTGACTTAGTACCTACATTTGATAATGACCAGGTCCATTATGATACTATGGAAGTGGAATAAAAGGACAATTTTTGGTAAGTCTTTTTTCAATTGAACCTCTTGTTTGGGCAATTTTTGTTGTTATGAACATCTTTTTCTACATACCTACAGTGCCATCAAGCCAATTTAGATAATAAACATTAGAAGTCGATGCTGAGATGGATGGATGCATGCTACGGTCAACACATTGTCAACATTTTGCCTTTCAAGAAGGGTGTTCATTTTGTAATTAAGGTTCACGGTGTCCAGCAAAGGTTTTGGTTGGAGACCATTGTTGAACCTTTCTAATTGGAGTTGTATTCTCTACAATCATATTTAGAATTGGAAAGCATGCTACTCTCAATATTGGCAAATTGTCATTTTTCTTTGTATTTTATCATTATTTGGTAGTTTTAACTAAATGTTCTATTCAATAACTCTCATCTTACCTACTAGGGTGATTCGCTCATTAGCAAATTTCTTAAACTATAAGTGAAGATTCACCGATTAGATAAGTGACAACATTATGATATTTTGTTTTGTGTCAACTGCCCTTTAGTGTTTTGGAGTGAAACTGATTCAAATAGTATTTGTATTTTGTATATTTGTATTTTGAGTTAGTTTTTCTTATTGTTATTGGTTACATTATCAATTTGTAGTACTAGACAATCTAAACCAAATCAAGGAATGTACACTCAATGAGTTATAAGAAAGGTTAAATTGGACCAAGGTTCTTTCCTCAAGCTAAATTCCATGATTTGATTGATATTAATCCATTTAATTAATTTTCCATCCATAATTTGTCTCAATACTTTATGGTTACTTGCTACTATAGTAGAACCTCTCTAAGTCAAACCTTTGTAAGCAAATAAACCTCCGTAAACCAATCATGTTAGATCAGTCCCGGACTGGGCCACATAACAAAGGCTGTGACTAAAAATGATCCTTCAGAAGTCAATAAACCTCTATAAACCAATCTGTCAGACCGGTCTAGGACCAATCAACTTAAAGAGGTTCTACTAGATGATAATAAGTTACAACTATTTAGATCTTGTTAGCTTCTTCCAAATGAGCAACTAACATTTGGTGACCATATAGAGTTTCTAAACTTTTGACAGGCACATCACAATCCATAGCGGGAAACTTGACGTCATATAGGACAAAATCTTGCAATTGTTCTTTGGGTTAGACCACGGATCTATCAACATTCACAGATTCTAGTGTTTTGGAGAGAGAGACAAGTCTACAAGTATTTACTATAGGCCAAACCACATTTCTACGGTTGTTGTATCTAAGGCTGCGTTGCGTGATATCCAACCAAATCTATTAGGCAGACTTATTTGTTACAACTCCATATGTACTCAATTCTATTAAATTTGTATTCAACTTGCATCGCTTACACTCGGTATTTTCGTAAGGACCACTACCATGGATAGACCACGTACTCACAAAATACTCTTTCAAATTTCTAAATAGATGAATAAAGAGAGTCTACAATTAAATCAGCATGGATTAGAAGATTTGCATCATACATTTGCGCCACTTTTTTGAGCCTTACCTCTTTGGTCAAATGTGCAAGGCAAGTTCACTATCTATAGGCAAGTATATCAAACCTCTTCCACTATATTGGAAAACTAGGAGAACCATCTTAGGGCACTCTTATACTAGAGAGGGAAGTGCTCTACAAACGAACACCTACCCCAAATCCAAGTTTCATATTAGATCCAAAAGTACCAATCAACATTCATGCGGATAAATCTTGCTAGCACATTGTTTGTCCATGGCATTCCAACCAAGCAATCTATCTTATTTTTCTAATCTCAGCCAACGTCCCTATGTGTTGGACCAAATCAATGCTTTCTTCATTTTAGGGCAATTGTCTAGTTTATATTCACATGCGTGATGTACTATTGATCCATTCCTTGAAGCACTACCTTCCCTTGAGAGACAATAGTAGGTAGAATAATTGAGTCTTATTCCGTATTTGATAAGCTATGGAGACACAACTAGATTAGTTACTTGAATGTCTAGAGCGGGCCACAACTTTCATGTAGCTTGGTTGAGGCCAATTTGTCGTCTACCTTTGCCTGTGGGGTTGGTGTAAGGCACCATTGTAGTGAGCCTGCCACCCTTGGCACAACCAACAACATCTACTTCTAAGCTGCAACTAGTCGGCTTAATGGACTAGCCTGGGGTGCATAATAGAGATGCTCTAAGGCCCGGTTCAAATGTGAACTGTGACTGATGTACATTCCCCTACCAAAAGTTTCCGTGATTGCAATTTGGATCATTCACTTTCCTTTGCACAATGTAGAATGCACTAGATATTTTTTGTTCTGCACAATCAGCGTTCATATTTTATGCAATTCCAACCAAGGATATCAAATTTTTGTTTCTAAAAACCCAAAACTCCAATTTTGTTGAATTTCTGCATTTAATTTTCATGTTTTTACATAATAATTCATTGAAAAATTTTGGTAAATTTTTTTTAATTCGATTGCAGAGATATGTCGGAAACACCCCTACACACAATCTCAACAAGCATCTCCAAAAAGTTTCACAATTCCCTCTATAGAGATTCCAATATTGGCATAACAATGCCCTAAATTTGAAAAATAGATATCTCTTTATTGTAATTAGATTTTTCTATTTGTACTTCACATAGTAACTAATTTTGTGCATTTGAACGTGATAGTGCAATTACTTTGCCAAAATCTAATTACAATAAAGAAATATTTATTTTCCAAAATTTGAGCATTGTCACATCAACATTGAAATCTCTATAGAAAGAATACTAAAACCTTTTTGGAGATGCTTGTTGAAGAAAAGATGTGTGTATGGATGTTCCTACATATATCCGCAATCAAATTAAAAAAATTCATCACCAATGTTTTTCAACAAATTATCAAAGAAAACCATGAAAATTAAATGAAACAATTCACTAAAATGGAGTTTTGGATTTTTCGAAACTAAAATTTGATATGCTTGATTGGGATTCCTTAAGATATGATTGTTGATTTTACAAAACTAAAAATGTCAAGTGCATTCTACACTGTGCCAAGAAAACAGAATGGCCTGAATTGCAATCACCATGGCAACCACGAAAACTTTTGGTAGGGGATTGTAGACAAAATTCTTTGTCTATTGAATTATCGCCTTGGTGTGAAGAGAAATTGCCATGTCATTATTGATTTTGTCCGTTTAGTGAATGGTTTCACACTAGGAACTAGACTCCTAATGAAATCATACTTTAGTACCTTCATGTCAATATTTTATAATTACAAATATCAAGTGAAAATTGAACATGGCAAGCTTGTGTTTGCCCCAGAATCCACTTGATAAAATCCTCATATGGTATTTTTTACAATATGCGTCTTTGGCTAGTCACGATGACCAACACGTGACCAATTCAATCTAACAAAGTAGATCCATCCTCAAGTACCGTACATGAAGGTCTGATTTGGCAATGAGTGCCAAAATTGAATTTCCCCATCACCTGAGACCATTCACAAGATGACATGTGGCATTCTTTCTCAAAAATGACTTAATTTCGGCCAAATCTGACCTTTCCGTAGGATAATCCTAAAATTGACCACCAACATTCCGTTTATTCTCTCCATTTTGCTCCCCAATCGTATCGATAATTCAAGCTGATGCAAATAAAAATCTTCACCTCACCATAAGAAATTGCGATAAATGTTTATTACAATCATCAATACCGTATGTGAAGGTCTGATTTGACAGGTGAGTGCTGAGATAGTTTTTATTTCGTGTGCAAAGTGGATTCAGACAATTAAAAGTAGTGGTGGTAGTGCATTAAATGTTGGTAATATCTCACTTGTAATATTCCAAACATTCACACTCTCCAAAATACTTAATTTATGTCTGAATCTGACCTTCACGTAGGGTACCACACTACCACATGCATACGGTTTCAGGTAAGACTAACCCTTAAAGGTCCAGAGAGCCCATTCCGACCAGTATTATACAACAATATTTCATTGTATTTGGCATGGTTCTACACCTCCTATAGGTTTAAGATGAAGAGTGAAATTAAAATTCATGTTGATATGGTTCTAATGAACTATTGAGGTCTCAATTTGGAACTTTCTACTAACACCTAATGCCACATATACGCCAACGTATCTTCTATTCCCTATGGTCCTTCAAGGGCTAACGGAGGCACAAGTTCATCTAAGTTAATCCTACATTCATCCAAGAAAATTCTACATTCGTCCGTGAGGGTCCGAAACCCTTATGAAACCCTAGCCCTGCTCCATCGTCCCCCTCTTTAGCTGCATTCCGACTCGACTTCACGTCCACCCGGAAGAGCATCGCCTCTCCCTCCGCAATCATGGTACGCATTCCTCAATCTTCAGTCTTGTTTCAATTGTACCTATTGCGACCGATTCCGTGTCTGCTTCTCTGTTCTGACCTTCCCGCACTCCCATTCAGAAAACGCTGATCGGTCTAAGGGATTCATGCGCACTGATTCTTCGTTTTAGTTTTTTCGGTGAACAGCATGTTTTTTGAGTGGATTAGTGGCCAGCTTGAGTATGCTGCTGCGGCTCTACTTGTAGGTAAGGGTACAGGTGGTAGTACTATTTTAGGGTTTAGGGGTTTAGCGACCTCGTAGGTCGGGTTTTCCTCTTCTTTGGTTGTGTCTATACTTCCGATTTCGTGGCTTGGTGCGATTCCTCTCGAGTCTCGAGCCCCGGCTCGCTCTTGCGGAAGCTGTTGATGAGCAGATGGGCATGCCGTTGAGGGGCAAGGATCAATGAGAAATGGATTCGTAACTTATTTTACTATTGAGTGGTCTAGTGGCGAGGTTGAGTATGTGGTTCATATTTAGGGTTTAAGGGTATATCCACCTTTTAGGTCAGGTCAGGTTGTGACGTCGGCTCCGTTCTGATGGAGGGAGAGGGTGTTGTGTGATTTCACGTGCAGGTGAAGTACGCGAGGGATCCCGACAATTCAACCAAGGGTAAGTCGACTCTAATGTTTTATATGGCACCATCAGTTATCCCAGAATCGAGTTTACTGCGATCAAATACAACTGGTGGTTAATTATTTGACATGTCTCTTTTTGTTTGTGGTTGCAGCCTGTAAGGCCAGGGGATCGGATTTGCGCGTGCACTTCAAGGTAACAATTTTTGGTTAAGTGTGTAGGGTCATAGGCTTGATTTGTAGATTCATTTGGCGTTTTAGGATTACTCTCGTTTGTGAAAGATAGTGAATGATGAATGGAGAACCCCGTATATGGGTGCGGGAAAGGAGACGGAGTTGACGGTAACTTGTTGGCTGGTTCAGAATACGAGGGAGGCAGCGCAAGCCATCAAGCACATGGAGTTGGCAAAGGCCAAGAGGTATCTGGAAGACGTGTGCGCTCACAAGCAGGCCATCCCGTTCCGCAGGTTTTGTGGTGGAGTCGGGCGCACTGCTCAGGTCAAGGCACGGCACTCGAATGGGCAGGGACGTTGGCCGGTGAAGTCAGCAACGTTCTTGCTGGGTCTGTTGAAGAACGCCGAGAGCAACGCAGAGGTTTATAGCGACAGATCCCGCACTAATTTGTCAGTCAGTCTGGGAGTTTGCAAATAGGAAGGTTGGAAACGGTGCTTGACTGAACTTCTGGTTGTGATAATTGCAGGTGAAAGGTCTAGACGTGGACACTCTAGTTGTATCTCACATTCAAGTGAACAAGGCACAGAAGCAGCGCAGGCGCACGTACCGTGCTCACGGACGTATCAACCGTAAGTGTTGCCCTCTCCTTCAATGTGAAGTCGTGGTTGCTCGTGAGCTCTTTTTCTTCTTTTTGTGGATTTCTGTGGGAAGGCTGTTGGAGTTATGGGACTGAGAGCTGGGTTGAACGTGGTGACATGCAGCTTACATGTCATCTCCTTGCCACATTGAGCTGATCCTGTCGGAGAAGGAGGCGCCAGTGAAGAAGGAGGTTGAAGAGGTTGCTGCACCAAGGAGGAAGAACCAAGGTCGCCTGCGGAGCGGCACCACGTCTGCCACGGCTTAGAACTGCCCGTTGTAGTATGACACACATGTTTTATTGGGCACTTGAATCAATTGAGTTTCTGAGAGGTTCTGTCTCTGTGTGTGGTTCTCCAATTTGCGGCCATCTTCATCAGTCTTAAATCCGTGATTCTTGCCAGTTTTTATTCATCTTATGATCATCATGAGAAACCACTGTCGTGATCCTTCAAGGCGAATTGTGCAACCGAAGCTTTTTTCGGCTTCAAAACGTTGATTCGTGATGAATAACTTCGTTGTATTTCATGTTTATGGAGAATCACTGTTTCTGGATATACCTTATTTTAGGTACTCACAACTGGCAAGTTCTGGCAAACCTTTGGAAAATCGTGATACAAATTTGAGCAGCTTGGTGGTTGTAATTTTGTGAGATATCCTACTACTATCAGTTTGATACTTGGACGATAATTCTCATATCGATTGCTTGCTTGATGAATCAATACTATGAGAATAGACATGGCAGGTTATCACAGGTGTCACCCCTATATGATGTTTAACCCCTAAATGACGGACCTATGACCATTGATTTCAAACCTCACTACCCATCACTCAATTTGTTGCCATTTTGCAACTAGATATGTATGAAAAGATTTGTTTTTCAGAGATGAAATTACATGTCTTCTTTACTTCACAAAAATTTTAGATTTTTTTGTGGAAAATTGATTTTTTTAGGAATTTTTGAAGAAAAAGTGAAGAAAAATCATATTAAATAGAAAATTATTTCAAAAAATCTGAAAATTTCACCATGTGTGTATATTACAATGACAAACATCATGGTGTAAACTCAATTTCCGTATCATTCTATAATTAGAAAATAATAGACATTGAAAATACACCCAAAGTTCAAATTGCAATAAAATATGCAATATTAGGAATTTTTTCAAAATTCAAATTGGAGTAGAAACTAGAGTAGATGACCTTCATTTTGTTAGTTGGACTCAAACTCAAAAAACATCATTTTTGTGGAGAAATTTCAGATTTAGAGCAAGGAGCAACAACTTCCCAAAATACTCTAAAATAGCATATTTTGTGATCCGTTTTTTTTTAATAACTTCTCATTTCCATGAAGACAAACATTGAAAAGAGTACAAACTCAATTGGATACCCTTCACAACCCAATATGAAAGGTCAACAAGGAAAAAGAGGATGAAAAATGCTTTTGAACTATTCTTAGCTCAACAGTGTTGTCATCAGAACGCCACGGAATGGCGTCCGCGGCGCTCCAGGGTTAATATATTTGGCGTCCTGGTTTAGAATATGTGTTTTATGATACGATGGTGTACTTGATGGTGCAAGAGATGATGCTTCTATTGGCTTGAATATTTTTGTGAACTCATAAAGTACTAATGGGATTATTGTAGTGCATAAAATTTGTAATGTTTTTGGACATAGTGAGGCAATTTTCATGCAGCATTGTAACCCACATGACATGTAGAAACTATACAATTCCACATGTGTTTTCACTTGCTTAGGAAGTAAATTGGAGATGGTCCAAATCACTTGCCAATTTTTGCATTGTATAATTATGTTAGTTGTAATGATGTCCATGAGTGTAAAATCAACTGTTACGAACCCGTTCGTAACAAGGGAACGGTTGTAACGGTTAGGGTTAGTTGGCCTCTCCCTTCCCTTTAATAGTCAAGTGAGGAGGCTTGTTCCTCACTTGACATTTTGTGTAATGAAGATAATATGATTTTGGATACAATGTGTAAGTGTAATTCTCATTGTCATTATTGTAACTTGGTGGTGATTTAGTGTTGGTTTGCTTTGAATGCAATCTAAGTAGAGCATCGACTTCTTGGTCAAGCCGATCCGTAACATATTGTCAAGTCATGCAAAGTCCATGCTCTAATTCGGATTTCCACGTTGAAGGTGCATTGATGGCTTTGGACAACGGCCGTTACCATGAGAGATTTTGTAGGATTATTTAATTCGGAACCCTAATCTCCTTCGATGGATCAAGTACCACCGGTGATCCAACCGGGGGAAGAATTGATGCCAGATGGGATGGGGTCGGAGTGGGCGGCCTTCATCCAACAACAAATCCAAAGTGTGTTCCAAGCCACACTTCCTCAATTGATACAAGAGATTTCGAGTCGAGCAGCGCAAGGACCACAACCGGTGGTCTCTCCCGTCTCCAATAGCGGAGGGGTGTTAGGAGGGAGGTGTGCGGAATCCAATGTGGAACTCAAAGAATCGAAGGTAGCGGAACCGGAAAATTTTTCCGGAAAGAAGGGAAATGAAGTTTACCGGTGGTTTGCACAACTCCGTCTTGTATTTCGAGGTAAACCGCGCACTTATAGCTCTGATGCAGATAAGGTAGCTTATGCGCTTTCGTATATGACTGGAGCGGCACAAAATTGGGCTATGCCTCTTCTCCAAGCTTTGGACGAGGAGCGTGATCACGAGTTATTGGGCGATTACCAAGCTTTTCGGGAGTCCGTGATTTCCGTATATGGGGATATTGACCGTCGGAGCAATGCGGAGGATCGCATTGGGAAGCTTCGACAAACTGGGTCAGTCGCGAATTATATTTCTATGTTTAATGAATGCGCGGCGCTACTCGATTGGAATGAATCCAGTTTGGTAGCTTGCTTTCGTGGAGGACTTAAGGATGAGATTTTGGATTCGGTGGCGACGGCGGAGACTCAACCACGCCGGCTACAAGATTGGATGGCAATGTCATCCCGAATCGATGAGAGATTATGGGGTCGGCGTCAAAACCGCCGTTCACCTTTTGAGACTTCAAGTTTCCGCTCCCCAACAACTTTGCCACAAGATGCACTGGGGAAGGTACAATCTAACTCGAATACCTCCGGGCCGGTGCTGATGGAGCTTGGAGCGGTGCGTACTCCTTCTACAGCCTTGGCAAAAACGGCGGTGGAACAGCAAGAATATCAACGCCAAGGACGTTGTTGGGGTTGCGGTGGAGTAGGTCATATTCGATCGCGTTGCCCCACGAATCCCTCAAAGCCCTTGTCGATCTCTGCCACCATTGAAGCGGAAGGCACCTCTTCGGGAAAAGAGAAAGCCCGGGACTGAAGGAAAATTTTCAGTACCCGGGCACTGTGCAAACTGCCGCTGCCATCATCCACAAGACACCCACGCTGGACGCAACAAGGAAGGTGGGCAATATGGTGGAGCGACCTCTTGAGTCGGCCGCTTGGGAGAATTTACAATGGAGTAACATATAGTCGAATACGGATGTCGAGGTTTCGAAGGAGGTAAATTGCGGATTAGATCCGTTGTGCTTACGTGCCACTATTGACCCTAGTGCACATGTGACGTTGGATGCACAGCTCAATTCCGTCCCAGGTCTCACATTAGTGGATTCAGGAGCCACAGGAATATTCAGGCATCCCAAGTTTGCGGAACAATGTAATGCGGAGCTGCAACTAAAGCCGGTGCCGCGTGAAGTTAGGGTGATTGATGGCCGAATGATCAGCTCCAGGCTTATAACCCACGAGGCTATTGTGGAGGTTATCATTGGAGATCATCGTGAAAGATTGGTAGCAGATGTCACGAATACAGGCAAGTATCCATGCATTTTAGGCATTCCATGGTTAATCCGTCATGACCCGACTATTCGGTGGTCTCAACGAAGTGTGGTATTTGATTCCCCATATCGTCAGGCTTGGTGCATGGGGCATGGGGTGCAAGGAGAAAAAGGAAATTGCAAAGCTATGGAGTGCCACGGAAGTTCCTAATTCACAAATTCGGAGGAGAATCCATTTGGAGGAAATTCCTCCAAGGCCGGGCCGGCATCCCAGCCTACCGGACCGGGGGATTCCAATCAAGGACAGAATTTTTTGGTGCGAGCTCAAGGACAACATGAGTTGAATTTCAAGGCAGAAAAACAACTTTCAAAATTAATTGCTCCAAAGCATGCATTGGTTTCTGAGGCAGCTTTTCGTCTTTCGGCAAAGGAGGCAGAAATTTATGCACTCGAGATTTTCGAGGTGGATACTCCACTATCTTCTTCTATTCCAGAGAAATATCATGATTTAAAAGCAGCTTTCAGTGAGGTGGCATCCAATGAGTTGCCAGCCCATAGGACTTGCGATATGAAGATTGAATTTAAAGAAGGACAAGAGCCCCGTAACACTGGGTTGCGGCCAATGTCCCTGGTGGAGCTGGAGGAGCTACGGAGGTATTTAGACGAGAATTTACGCAAGGGCTGGATTCGAAGATCCAAGTCTCCTGTTTCAGCACCTATTGTGTTCGCTCGAAAAAAGGACGGTTCAATTTGGGTTTGTATAGATTACCGGAATCTCAACAAGGTTACCATGCGGAACCGCTATCCCCTACCCCTTATCCCAGAGCTCACTGACCGGTTGGTAGGAGCTACGATTTTCTCCAAATTGGACATTCGACAAGCCTATCATCGACTTCGTATGGCTGCGGGCCACGAATTCAAAACGGCTTTTAAAACGCGGTACGGATTATTTGAATATTTAGTTATGCCGTTTGGGTTGACAAATGCCCCTGCACAATTTCAATCGTTAATGCAAGATATTTTTAAGGACCTTTTGGACATATCTGTTGTTATATACTTGGATGACATCTTAATTTTTTCAAAGAATCTTGAAGAGCATCGGCAAGTGGTAAGGGACATATTACAAAGATTACAGGAACATGGACTATATGCTAAAGAATCCAAATGTCAATTCCATCAGCATTCTGTTGAATTTTTGGGAATGATTGTCTCGGCTAAAGGACTTGAAATGTGTCCAGACAAGGTGCAAACTATTAAAGATTGGCCCGTTCCAACCTCGGTTAAGGAAATTCAAGCCTTCCTTGGATTTGCGAATTTTTACCGCCGGTTTATATGTGATTATTCCAAGATTACCGTTCCTCTCACTATTCTAACTCAAAAGAACAAGCAATTTGAATGGGACCTACAAGCAAGTCAAGCATTCATCGACCTACGATCAAGATTTCTTCAAGCACCGGTACTACTCCATCCTGACTTTGCACGGCCTTTTATAGTTGAAACGGATGCGTCAGACATGGCAACAGGTGCAATTCTTTCGCAACACGGGGATGACGGTCACTTACATCCGTGTGCATACAGAAGTTCTAAAATGTCTCCCGCTGAACAGAACTACGACATTTATGACAAAGAACTCCTAAATAATATTTTAGCTTTCTAGGATTGGCGGGTGTATTTAGAGGGGTCACCTCATCAAGTCCGTGTAATTTCGGATCATAAAAATTTGGAGTACTTTATGACTACGAAGCAATTAAATAGAAGACAAGCTTGATGGTCAGAATTCTTATCCGCGTTTGACTTTGATATCCAACATCGGCCGGGTTCATTAAATGGGCGTGCAGATGCCCTCTCAAGAAGGGTTGATCTCATGGAAGGCCGACATGAAGAGAATCGCCCCCTTCTATGTTTGGCATCATTGGAGGACTGTGACCCCGTTTGGAGCGATGCTCAAATTCTAGAACAAATAAAACTATGCATTGACGAAGACCCCGCATTGCAACCACTATTGGCAATTCCAAAAGGGGGATTAAAAAAGAGCCCGCATGACATCCGTCGACGGTTTCAAGAATATAACCTCACAGATGGAATTCTTCGGTTCAAAGACATGATATATGTGCCAAACGATGATGAACTTTGACGACAAATATTGCGATCGAGGCATGACGCTCCCGCCGCGGGACATCAAGGCCGGGCTAAAACTTTAGAATTGGTGACTAGAATTTTTTATTGGCCTACTGTTCGTCGTTATGTGCATCAATATGTTGATGGGTGCGATTTGTGCCAGAATCATTATCAACACGTCATCCTCGATATGGCCTACTACAACCGATTCCAGCTGCTCATGCTCCATGGAAGCGGATTTCTACGGACTTCATTGTTAAACTACCCCAAAGCAAAGGGTATGACTCTATCCTAGTGGTTGTTGATAAGAATACTAAACTAGCTCATTTTGTACCTACAAAGGAGACCATTGACTCCAATGACACTGTATTGTTATATTTAAATAATGTATGGAAATATCATGGCATGCCGGAGGAGGTCATATCAGACAAGGGCTCCGTTTTTGTGTCAAAATTTATGCGTAGACTATGTGAACTCCTTAAGATCCAGCCATTACCAACGACGGCTTTTCATCCCCAAGGGGATGGCCAAACGGAGAGGGTGAATCAAGTAATTGAACAATTTCTTCGAATGTTCACGACAAAGCGTCAAGATAATTGGGCGGATCTATTGCCATTAGCCGAATTTGCCTATAACAACGCCTGACATTCGGCAACAGGGTTCTCTCCGTTCTATGCCACGTATGGTTACCACCCGGCATTATCGTTTTCTATACCTACAACATCCACTGTTCCAGCGGCCGAGGACCGGATTCGACATCTACAACAAGTTCATGAGGAACTCAAAACTATAATTTTGATTGCGGGGGAACAAGCTAAGCGAAATTACGACCGAGGGGTACAACTACAACCGACCTTTCAACCAGGTGACAAAGTCCTCTTACGCCATGAAAATATTGCAACTACAGAGCCCTCTCATAAATTAGCTTCTAAGTTTCTTGGACCGTTTTCAATAATAGCTAAATTCTCCGATCTTGTTTACCGGTTAAAGCTACCTAAGACATTGCGTATTCACAATGTTTTCCATGTTTCTCTACTTGAAAAATACCGTGAGGATACCATTCCCGGATGTCGCCGCATACCACTTCCGCCGATTATTACCCCAATTGGAGATGTGGAGTGGGAGGTGCACAAGGTTATTGATTCATGTTTATTCGGTCGTTGGAAAAAACTCCACTACTTGGTGTCATGGGAGGGCTATGGCCCGGAGGAGAATTCGTGGGAGCCGGCGGACAATCTTGAAAACGCACCGGAGACGATTGCTGATTTTCATAAACTCCATCCAACGGCACCGGGGCCCCAACCTATAAGGGGGGGTAATGTTACGAACCCGTTCGTAACAAGGGAACGGTTGTAACGGTTAGGGTTAGTTGGCCTCTCCCTTCCCTTTAATAGTCAAGTGAGGAGGCTTGTTCCTCACTTGACATTTTGTGTAATGAAGATAATATGATTTTGGATACAATGTGTAAGTGTAATTCTCATTGTCATTATTGTAACTTGGTGGTGATTTAGTGTTGGTTTGCTTTGAATGCAATCTAAGTAGAGCATCGACTTCTTGGTCAAGCCGATCCGTAACATCAATCCCCGCTACAAGGTGAAAATGTAGTAAATTGTTTATGCAATATAAGGTTTGAAAATACCATACAATTGGTTTCTACGAGGAGATTGATATGAGTACTATATAAGAATGTAGATTGTGTGCGGGAATAAGGTAACCACACTTAAAATTGCCCACTCCTAAAAATCAACCCCCGCTTTTGAAGGGAAACTGAACAAGGAGGATATCCAAAATGGTGTATATTACAAGGACAAGTCTAAAGAAGAATTGGGGGCCATTTTGAGTGGTGAAAAGCTCTATTTATAGTATTGTGGAGGTGGCACCCTTACAAGTGGTTGATTTTTGGTACAATTTCTTTTGTTTTAACCCCTAAAATACCAAGGCATTTTTTGGCTCCGGAACCACTGAAAACTGCCATTTTTGCTGCGATCACTCTCTAAATCCAAAAAACTTATTTTTTTAGAATCTAATCGTAGGATCTTGTACTTCACTTGTCTCAAATTATGTGGTACAAATTTCAAGACATTTGACCGTTCCGATTGGAAGATATTAGCATTCAAAGTTGGGGAAAAAAAAATTTGAACTGTTTCCTGCAATTTCAGATGACTTTGATGGCCATTTGTGGATTTTTTTGCACTACACAACAAAAATTTGTAATTTTTTATGTTGAACATTTGAGTTGAGAGTCGAGGTAAAAAATTTCAGAATGTCAAACCTTGATTTTCACATATAAAAAAATTGTTAAATAGAATTAGGTCCAAAATTGAACGAAACACTAAATTGTTAATAGCTCTTAGGTGGAATTAAAACAACATAATCCCAATGGTGGGATTGTTCTTGCAAACAAATTTGACCTCTTCAAAAAAAAAAAATTGAAAAAAATTGAAAATTGCATTCAAAAATGAATTCTATAAGTTAGTTTTTTTGAAGATGCTTAAATTGCCCGAAAAACAAGATTGTCCATAACTTTCTCATTATCAGTCCAAATAGAATGAATCAAAGCTTCAGATGTAGACAAAAACATGATCTTTGAGGAAAGAAAATAAAAAAAATAAAAAACTTTTTTTTTTTTTTTTCTGCTTGACGAATTCCTTTTTTGCTTTAGGATGGCATAACTTTTGCTCCCGGGCACCGATTGAAAAAAAATTACATTTTTAGAAAGCTAATGTGATTCCCTATCTTCAAAAAAAGTTTCAAAAAATCAGATCAAAATTTGAGGCCACACGGGCCTGCCCGAAATCTGATGTGTCCCCGAGGGGACTTTGATACTTTAGGGGTTAACTTCTACTCTATGACATGTTTTGATTCTACTAGTGTCATTTTTTAATGTGCATCAGATGGATTTACACTTTTGGCCTCCTACACTTTGCATCTTTGAAAATTTGTAACTAATTCATGATGCTTCCAAAAGTTATGGAACCACTTGCATTTTGATTCATAGGCCTTTACCAATCGTGCAAATTTTTTGTTCATTTTCTAAAGCATATCGATTATTCCACAAAATTTATTTGTACTATTTTAGGTGTAGTTATCAAAATAACCTTGCTTTGGAGGTGACCACCATTCCCTTTGACTTGCACTTTGACTTGAAAGACATTTATTGTTTGTAGGACACGGTAACAATGGATGAATTTAGGGATGGGAGTGACTTGCACGTAGAAAATTCACAATAGTTACATAATGTGCCAATTACACTTTGGAAGAACTGAATCCTTGACTTGTTTGTGTGATCTTGTTTTAGAACTTGAAAATATCTTTGTCTAAATTCTTATGATTCCAATTGGATTATAATGTATTTGCCTCAAATATCAATATACTGCAACATACTGGGCTATAAGATACATTCCAAAGTCCCATTTTCTTCCTTCAAAATTGGATAATTTGCATCTTGATATGACGCAACTATTCATAGTTCAACCAAATATCCTTCTTGGTTGTTTCCAAAATACATTTATACCAAAGGGAAAAATATTTAAAAAAAAAGGTTGATATTTCAATTTCAATTGAATTATTTGTATAAAGGAGGGAATCTTCATTGTGATTCAATGTAGGGCTTGACATGACATGTGGATTATTTCTTAAACACTTGCAAGTTGAATTCTTAGAATGTATACCCGTGGACTTATAATCTTCAAATCTTGAGGCTATAATTTCTTTGCAACAAAAGTCTAATACTTGATCTTCAATTGAATTTCAACTATGCATAGGTGACATGATAATCAAACCATATAATCTATCTAATGTACTTTAGAGATTTATGTATGTATATAGAATACAATTTCTATATACAAAACAAATTTATAAATGTGGTTATGTTGTTATTGGTGTACAGGTGTTGTATTGATATTGTATTGTGTTGAAAATAGTTGTGTTCAAATTTATTTATTAATTAAAAATAAATTTGCACTTGAAATACTTTTTCAACTCCCAATAGTCAAATTTATTCACCTTGAATTTTTCACTAAAATATTTTTGAAAAGGCAATTATTAATAAACTAAGAACACTCAAATTATTTGATTACAAAAAAGAAACTACAAATAAATTTGTGCCCCAAAATAGCTCTTCAACTCTCAAAGAACTAGGTTAATTTTATTAAAATAATGCAATGGTGGATGAATAGACACTCAAATTATTTGAATCAATACTTGTAGTTGCATTTTTATGGCTTTGTGTCATAACTTCAATTGTATGACATTTGATGACTATTGATTTTTCACCCATGTTGTGGCTTCAATTCATGGCTTTAGTTGTTTTGCCTCAAACTTCCATAGCAAAGTCGGGTCTCTTCACACATACTATATTGCACCCTATATTCGTCAATAAAAAAATATATATCACCAAATATTGGCTAAACCAATTTTGATCTAAAGGCCATTACTAGAATTTAATAGTTTAAATGTATGAACACAATAAATTCTTTAACTTTTATAAAAAAATAATTTTCAATCAAATATTTTATTTTTGACTAAATTCTTAGTAATACAATAGATTTCTTCAAATTTATTATTTTCATAAAATTTTGAAATTTTGAAAATTAAAAGTTTAAGATTTTAAAATCTACAAATTCTTGGACTTTGAAATTTAGAGGTTGTACATTATAATTTCTTGTTTTCATAAATTTCTAATTGATAAATTAATAAATTTGAAAATCTGTAAACAAGTTGTATGTTTAGATTTTTGAATTTAAATGAATTCATTTGGAATTTTGACATTCATTGATTTGTTTTTTTCCTTCTAAATTTATAAATATATTATTTTTATCACTAGAATTGAATGAAATGAAATGTTCATTACTAGGCTAACTCTTTTTATCAATTATTTAACTAGTGAGAATACAAGTACTTGTATGAAAAAATAATGAGCGAGTTTGACTAGTTGAAGATAAAAATGTTCAAAAATTTGTCAATTATTGTATGTAAAAGAGTGGTAAAATGCCATGGAAGAAAGTTCTATTATGATTTTGATTTGATATTATGTGCCAAATATAAGCTTGAAAGTCATTTTGGAATGTGTCTTGGAATTTGTTGAAAAAGCTTTTCAAATTTTCAATTATAGGATTTTAATGAAGAGTGAAAAAAATCCCAAAATTTTCTTTAGTGATGAAGTTCTTCAAAGAGTGTTAGGAGGTTTTCTTTTGAAAAACCTAAATTGCCTACATATTGTATACCAATTTCCATGATGTACTTGAAATTAGTGAAAGATTCAATATGCACTAGTTTTGCATTGGGATATTGCACTAGGGTGACTAGACTAATGAGACTATCCATGCCAATTTTTTATAGCTTACTCATGACTTTCATAAAAATTCAAGACAATCCGACTACGTACTGGAGCTTTGGAGACTTGACTACGCTTCTGCAAATTCTGATCCGACTGCCTACTGCTGCTTCGGAGACTTAACTTTAAATTTGGCACAGTCCTCCAACTTCAAAGACTTCACAGTAAGTTTTGGCACATTCCTCCATATTTGTCTTTGGTTTTGTACTGTTGAAACACCACCGTTGAGGAGTAATATATTGGCATCATGGAATCTTAAAATTGTGGGACTGCATATAAAGAATATGCTCTAATTTTAAAAGGTTACGGAACTGTATATTGTAGACGGAGAGATTACTATGGCTTCACTGTTCACATGCTCGATTTGCCAAGAGGATCGTTTAAATTGCTTAGTCGCTACCATATGTGGTCAGGTTTTTTGCTGGACTCACCTTCAAGAGTGGTTCCAAGCCGGGCACTCCAACTGTCCGGTTTACAGCACCCCCCTAGACGGTGGCAAACGATCGCTTCTCGTGATATCTCTGTATGGTGGTCATAATATCAGCAATATCAACCGCCCCAAAGTCGGACCCCCATCTCCCCCACTGCACATCAACATTGTTCAACTATACAGACAACTAGAAGCAGTTACGGCGTTGCACAATGTCGCCATAGACACTCGAGACATCGCTCTGCAACTACTCACTCGCTGCGATGACGAAGGTGACACAAACCGCTACAGAAGGTTGGTGTCTACCCTGCAAAGAAGGATACAACAATTCCAATCTCAAATACAAGAATACCAAGCCCAAAACAAGGAGTTACAGGAGGACATTACACGGCTTAGGGGACAGAGAAGCAAGGTTGTCATACCGGACAAACCGTCCGCCTGCCCATCTGATAGAGATGTTGCCAGTCTGATGTAGTCGATCAATGGGCAGCTGACTTTTTGTATCAGTAAAAATAGTTGACGTGGACTTACCTTGCGGACACCTAGTTGAGTTTGGGCATGGATGCAAGCCAGTCGGGCGCGGACGCAGGGTCTTAGTCCGCGCCCACACCCACAGGTCCGCGCCTGGGCATACTAAGTTTCCGTCCGGTTGAGTCTATACCAAGTGAAGGGAGTTTCCGCCCCTACTATACATCTCCACCCCAGTGTCCGCATCCAAATTTTAGCAAGGAATGCCATGTTTGTAGAGACCCGGCCACGTCACATATTTAAGGAAAATTTTCGGGCAGATTTTCGCTGCCTGACCCATCCAACACGTTCGGACCGTCCATTTGTCTGGTCCAGTTTGCCCGTCTGTCTGGTAACCCTGACCCGTCCAATGTGACAACCTTGTAGAGAAGGGTTTAGGGTGGGGATAGTATTTTAAGGAAAATGTAAACTGTGGAAAACGTACATACCACATTATTCTTGTGCTCTAGATTAGTTGAGAACATACACGTTGCAAAGCTTTGAAAGGGAAATATCCATGTCTTTTATATTCCAATGCTTTCTAAAACAAGAAACAACACAAACACTTTCAGTACACTAGCTGATTCACACAAAAATCAATCTCTCCTACATCCAATTCTATAATCCTCTAAAATGCATAAAAAATCACCGTCGTAACTTACGATAAGTGAGCTTTAGTGCCTCATCTGCCGATATTGTGATTTGAGATTAGAACCATGATAGACAACACTTGAGCTTTTGGTAAAATTAGGTGACGATTCAAAACTCTGTCGAAATTAGCTTCCGGACCTTACATTCCACTGAAAGGAAAATGAAGTTCATGGGTTATCTCGTAAGTACTACACCTTTAAATCGCTAATAACCCAAGAGACTGGATTCTTTGTAGCACACCAGCCAGTGTTTCCTAAATCCACCCGGCTTCTTTGAAATCCTCCAAGTTGACTGCTTTTTCTATTTGATGTTGCATACAGATGGCCATCTAGAAAATTAGTCCACTGAAAGTCTCACAGATCATTCAAAAAAGAAGCATCTCCAAAACATTCCTAGCATGCAACCATGGTTAAGATATAAAGATGGAATTCGATGTTAATCCATCCTGTAAACAAAGAAGAACAACCATTCTAAATATTAAACAAACATGGAAGGAGCAAAATACATCTAGGATTCACTAGAAAGTAATCAATGTCTTGGCGTGAAGATTGAAGGTGTTGACTCTACTGTTCCAAAGCAAAATTCAGACTTCAAATAGCAAAAAATAACCGGCAAACACCATCCAGACAATACATTTCTTCTTGAAGAGAATGTAGCAATGTACTCACCTAAAAACTACTAGATGCACTCATCTTTGGGGTAGGCAGTAAAACTCATATAAAACAGACACACATGTAGACAGGACACTCATGTAGAAGACTTCCACCAACAAGAGCTTCGAACCGTCCTTCAAACAAAGACGCATGTAAAACTCAAACACAAAGTCACAAACTCTCAGAACTAAAGCACATATGAAAACCCAAGATAAAAAATAATGAAAAAACACGTCCCGGTGTGCACTTCCATGACCTGACAAAGACCATGTGAACAAATGTTGCACCTTAACTGCAAGTAAACCAACCCAAAACCAACATCCAGGTCTGAGCCAGGTAGGAGCTTCCATCCTTCAATGATACACATGCACAAATCCTAAACCATCGCGAGCACAGCACGGCGAGGGTTAACTTAGGTGGGCGCACGCGGGTGAAGCAATGGAGTGAGGGAGGGGATTTAGGTACCCACTGTGTCCGTCTGGCAAGCGGGCCTTCTCCTCAACTCACTGAAGGTCTGCCCGTGCCAAAGGCTCCGGTTGGACGAAGTTGAAAGAAAAACTCCACGTACACTACAAATTAATCCCTAAATGCCCAAGGCTTCTTTGGTCCCCCGACGCTTTCCGTACCCGGTGTGCCGCCCCTTTCGCTTGGCCTCCAAAGCCCAACAAGCTCTTGCCCATGAGTGGATCCTCTAGGGCTTCCTGATCAAGAACCCGTCCTTGACCGGCTTGCGGATGTTTTGCTGGCTGTTGGCCATGGAGATTTTGTTCACCTCATTGGGGTCCAACCACACCTTACGCTCACCGCACTAGAGCACCGAGGCAGCCAAACGCTCCTACAGCTTCAGAGACACCATGGATGTGGAGAAATTGAGCTGCAACTAGTTGGATATGAGGGTGAGATGAGCCAAGTTCTATGTGCTGCTGGCAATGGCGGTGGTGATGGCGAATCTGGAAAACCCTAATGCGAGAGAGAGCTTTTTGCGAATGGCAACAGCCTCTCGGGCGTGGCAGCTTTTTTTGAGCTTCTAGAAAATTGCTCTAAATTGAACCAAAAAAACAACATTTTAATAAGTTGTATCAATTTTTTTTTGAATTGTGACTATACAAATTCAAACTAGACATGTAAAAGATCACATAGGAAAAGAAAACACAACAATATCACTTATAGATTGAAAGATTATAATGTTTGATCATGAGGGTGTTAAAACTAAGAAATCCTTTCAATTCTTTTTCACATGTCAAATTTAAAAATTTGGTCACCAAAAAAATATGAGGTTAAAGGGCCTAACATGCTTTACCCCAATCAATTTATGGCTTCTCAAAATCTACTCTACAATTTTTTTAAATGAATTTCTAATGTGATTTTTCTCCAAGATCTAGTGTATTTGAGGCTCATTTCCAAGAGCCTTCAACACTACGGAAAGTCAAGATTACAATGGGTACCCTGCACAAAATCTTGAATAGAACAATCATAATCAATAATTTTCAAAATTGGATTTTTGATGCTAAAAATAGACTTCAAAAAATATTTTACAAAAATATAAATTACTAGAAATAGCAACTTGGTTAGATTTTATTTAACTTCCAAGTATTGTCAATACTAAAATTTGGTGCCTCAAGCATTTAGGGGTTAACTAGATGATGAGAAGATTAAATCCTCACAAACCAAGATATATATTATGGTTTTCAGAAGTCCAATTTGATTGATCATATGGTGGAAAATGTACTCCAAATAAGGTTACATTATCTATCATTGAAGAAAATTGCTTGAGTTAGTCAAATATAAATAATAAGTGAGTGAAAGAATGTCCCCATACAATCCAGTGAAAGGTGCTAAAGTATCATCACTATTGCGACCCTTGTCGCTTTTCATTCCCTAAAATAGTGACAAAATGTGGGGTGAGTGAAAAATAGTCAAAAACCACAAAAGTGGGGCTCACTTGGCTACTAACCTTTGATCATTTTCAACCTTCAACGAGTGACATTAGAAGGGATTTGGGGCCAAGAAAGGGCCGTTTCAGGCCCGTTCCCCAATCTGTCCCCATGCTGTGAATAGTTGTATGAGCTGTCCGAAAAATATATTTAAAAAAAAATTAAAATTAAAATCTGATGTGGCCGAGTCCCGACCACGTCACCCTGCTGCGGTGGCGCAGTTTCAGTAGTCAGGAACTATTCAAAACTTGTGGAGAACTCATGGGAACTCGGGGCCCTTTAGAGGGCCCAAATTTTCTCTAATGTTTAAGGAATAGTAGTTCGGATGCCAAGAATGAAAATTGTCCGGGTACACTATAGTGTATGATGAAACCCACTTTAGACCCCTTGATTCTTTACGATTTCAAGAAAGAAGATAGCATATACTGCAAAGACACAACATCATCCACATAGCCAAAGAAGTAGAATGCATAGCAGTTTCAAATGCAGTTAGACTTCAATAATTAGGTGAAAACAAGTTTGATTACAACACACATTAGAAATGTTGCATTATTGTCGATATTTTGAAACCTGAAACAACTTCAATCGAACGATCATTAAGTTGCAAAACGTTAACCAGGGTTAGATGTCAATTTATTTTTTTCTTTCTATGAGAATTGATTGCAAATTATTTCAAGGAGTTTTATTTTCTTCCTCTACCTCACTCAAAGCTATGAGGAAGTAGGAGTATATCATATGACAAATAGTTGTCCTTATTATGTCTATTTTGTATATGATAATGCCAACATATCTTGACTTAGTAATTGTTTGTGCATTTTTGTAATTCCTATAGGACCATTGCCTCCTCAGTTGCAAAAATCAAAGTTCCAGCAAGTTGTTTTAATCTCAATTATTGGCATGATTTTTTGAAGTATTCGTTAAATTGAAAATTATCATAGCTTTTTGGGATTGTATATTTTTATTTAAATTGGTACTTGGAAGAAAAAATTATTGCATTTTAAACTCAAAATGTTCAAGCTAAAGCATCCAAAACTCCCAAAGACTCTCAAAATAGAAGTTTTAAGAGTTTTATTTATGTATCTAATATTTTTGTCTATATTAAACAATTTCAATTCATTCTATTTGGATTTTTAATGTGAAATTTATGGAGCATCTTCTTTTGTTGGCAATGAAAAAATTCTCCTAACAAAAATGTAATAGATTTGTTATTGAATTCAAATTTCACCACCTTCCCCTCCAGAAGGTCCATATATTTAATTCCATCTTATTCACTTGCTAGAGCAATCTTATTGTTTTGTGTTGGTGTGTTTCAATTTCACCTTAGAAATACTAGCAATTTAGTCTTTCCTTCCATCTCACCTGAGTCTACTTAATAACTTCTTAAAGAATGAAAACTGAATTTTTCATTTTTTTTCATTTGATTTCATTTAAATTCCTTCTCTTCAAAATTTGCAATTTTTTTCCTTAATATAATATTTGTTTAGTTAAAAAATTTGATGGAAATCATCTATTAAAAAGATCCAAAGTTTTATAATCAACTATCACAAGGTGCAATCTAAAAAACATTTTTTTAAATTTAAATGCTAAAATAGTGGTAATCTTTATAGTCAAAGTTTTTGAAGTTTTTTCCACGTATTTTCAATCAAATCTAATGCAAGATCCTATTATTGTATATTCAAAATAAAGATTTGCTTATTATTTCTCTTTTCACAAATAAAGGCAATTTTTAAGTGGGTAAAAACAATGTCAAAAGTTTAGAGGGTAGCTCATTCAAATGTCTACAAAGTTTTGGTATATAAGAAATATATAGGAGGGAGAATAAAATGATTTCTTATTTAAGAGATTGAAGATAATGCTACTAATAGATATGAGTGTTTGATTAATATGTTTAATAATAAGTTGTTTGCAACTGAATCTTTTTAATTCTAATATGTATTCTTATTTTAAAAGGCATAATTGTTGTCTTCTTTTCTATTATTGCACAAAAAGACTTAAATCTGAAGGTCTACATAAAGTAAAACTTTAGATTTGAAATATAATGCATTGAATTAAGTGGCCCTTGGACTTTATACTAAGTTCTAAGACTTGCTAATGGATTGTTATTCTAAATCCTAAAACACTAGGAGCCTATTTTTTGGCTTTTGCATTTTTTCAAGCAAGCCATTTTAAATGAAAAAAAACATATATATATATATATATATATATATATATATTGCATAGAACATGCGTCATGTTTCAAGCTTTTAAGCATATTGATTTGTGTTCCATTTAATAGACAAGTATAGGATTAAGAAGTATTTTCAGTTTCAACTCAAGTAGCAAAAGAAATTAATTATAATAAGAATTATAAATCTAATTGAAACATCTTATTACTAATTCTTTGAATCATACAAAGTTCAAATTTAAAAGTAATGCACCACTGCACACTCATTGTAAGAGTTTTAGTACTAGGCCGCATAATGCTAGACTAGTAAGTTGTTTGCAGAGGTGAGCCATATTCAGCCTTTCCACTAGGACGAGAATTTTTTTTCTACTGGGTGCTCCAAATTTCTTTTTCCACACTTTTTGCACTAAAAATTTTTGAGCTTTAAATACTTATGGTGGAAAAATGAGTTGAAAAACTAGGGGAAAAAAATGCAAAAAAACTTAATTTTCGTTCTTAAAAAATTTATTAAGTAGAAGTAGGTACAAGATAGAAGGAAGATCTAAATGATCAATATCTCTAAGATGGAATCAAAAACACTAATACCAATGGTGAGATTATTCTAGCAAGCAAATTAAACCATGTGGATTTTTTTAAATTGTAAAAATTGCATTCAAAAATAAATCCAACAAGTTATTTTTTCAAGAAGATGCTTAGAGTGCTTGAAAAACAAGATTGTCTATAACTTTCACATAACTTGTTCAAATGAAATGAATCAAAGCTTCCCATGTAGACAAAAACATAATATATAAATTTTTTTTTAAATTCAAAATTTTCAAATTTTTTTTTGATACCTAACCTCCCCTATTTTGTAGCATTGATTGAACTAAAAATTATATTTTCAGAGAGCTAATCAATTTTTTGTCTTCAAAAAATCACAACTAAAATTGAGACCATAGGTACCTGCTTAAAATCTAGTTTGTTTGCTAAAGAAACAATGGTCCTTTAGAGGTTAAAGAAAAATTTCACAACCAAGATTTTGAAATTCATGTGGATTTGAAAATCTCAACTTTAGTCTTTGCATACATTGAAATTGATAATCTTCAAGACTCCTTATTCTTGAGGTTTAAAACAAAGCTTCATTGCATAAAGCTATGATGATAATTGTAGTAGTCATTAGATCAACAACATGCTTCAATATTCTTCGTTATGATACTATTAATTTTTTGAAATCAAAACTAGTATGTCAAAAAGAATGAGTAGAACAATCTAAAACATGACAACTTTTTGTGACAAGAACCAATCAAGATCCTTAAAACTTTGGAGTAACTTCAAAGTTTCATTTTGATTATCTACTGAGAGTCACAAATCAATAAACAACATTTACACTTTGACATATTTGAGCCATAGAGCAAATGCATGACCAACTACCTTCAAGTAGTGATTTCAAAATTAATAAAAGTACTTGCATAAGGTACAAGTCAATAACTATTGGTAGCTACTCAATTGGTTGATTAATATGTGAATAAGCTACATTTGTTCAATAATTAATCAAATACAATTGAGATACAATAGTGATCCAACAAACATTGGACACACCTTTAGATACTCCTTACAAAGCTATAATACTTTTAATACTTCTAAAATTTTTTTTTGCAAAGCAATTGTAGAAATTTACACAAATAAATTTTGTTATTGTCCTTATCGTTCATTATTTATAAAGACTCCAAATCCATTATGATGATGCTAATTTATTTCCAAGCCATGTTTAAAATTTAGGTTCAAGGTAATTATAATAACCCTTCATTTGATCACACATGTACTATTAAAAAAAATGGAAGTGCACTCCATGAGATTAGCATTCTTCAAATTTGTGAATTTTACCTATAAAGTGTAAAAAATAATTTTTTCAAATTCTTGCAAATTCGATGGTGACTTGTACGTCACTAGTACGTAGGTCACCCAAACAAGTTTCTAGGACTTAGGAAGAAAATTCCCACTTTGGCCTTCTAATTGCTGTAATTTAAGTTTTTATCACTCACATCCAAAGGTTTCATCCTCTATAATCTAAATTAGGTGTTTTTATCTATTCTAGCCAAAGGAACCTATAACTATTTCAAAATCCTATTTGACCTTTTAGATACCCAATTGAATACTAAAAGCAAGGAAACAGAAGAGTCTAATCCTTCAGAGACCAAGAATTCACAATGTCTCTTTTTGAAATTTTCAATGGCAAATTCTCCATAGGGTGAAACAAATCTCAATATTTTATAATTTAGGATCTTGTAGAATAAGAAGTTTACATACTTGGTGCATTTTTTTATTTTCAAATTTTGAATGTGAGAAGTATTTAAAATTTTATTTAGGAAATGTAGTCTAATAGAAAAGGGAGCAAATATAGTGTTTTTTCCTATCATTAATACAATTTTCATGGTCAAACTGATCATGTATAGAAAGGAAATGTCTTGTACTATAGTTTGACTTCCAGTGGGTGCTTCTAGAATTCTGAAACCTAACTATTCACATAGTGTCAAAAGGGATAATTTCCATGGTTACTAGCCCGTCTTTTAAAGGTTAAGAGTATTATTTTAATGTTCAAGTATTATCATGCTTGAACAACCTAGAAGTAGAGTGCTTAAAAGTTCACCAATCAACATGCTAATTGATCATTGTAAACACTCAAGAATGCAAATCCATAAATAATAAGTAATGGTAGGTTAGCATTTAGCAAGAAATTTAATATTACATAGATTTGGAGTCATCATTTTTTTGGAGACGCAATATTAAGGCTACTATCTATATAGATAATTGGATGGGGATGAACAAATATTGCACTATTACACTACAATGTAACAAATATGGCCTTGATTTTAAAAAAATCAGTTTTTTCTTGATTTTTTCAACCTATAGAGTTTTGACTATCCAAAGTCCCTCCTTTTGAGTATTGTAATTGATAACCCATGCCTCACACTAAAAAAACTAGACCCTTCTTTGTTTTTAAACTTTAAATTGGAAGTTTGTAAGGTAGACACAAGCTTATTAAAAAATCATTCATTTTGACATGTATGGCCATCCAAAATTTTGAAGACCTCTTGGTTCCGACGTACCTATCTTAGTATGAGAGCCTAACACTGTCGGCCCTTACCAACTGCCAACTAGATGAAGGGAGGTACGGGACCAAACCCACAAGGACTGGACGTTCTAAAGGGACTAATTGACCCCCAAACCCATGAGGAATCACCACCCATCCAAACCTGTGAAGACTAACAGCCCTCTCTAGTTGCAAATATTGGGTTGTGCAAGACCTAGTTTTTGCTAGCTAATTGGAATAATGAAAACAAATTTTTGGGGTTATCTAAGTTCTAGGAAACCACCCATACAAATCAACAAGGATTTTCTTTTAAAAAATTCTTTGACATCAAAGTTTTGTCATTCAGGGAGTTACAACTAACTTTTAGACAAAATTTAAAAGGATTTTCTTGGTACAAAACTTAGAGAGTTGATTCTCACTCAACTTCTCTTAGTTCACAACAAAAGACCTACTTGGACCGCAAATTCCAACGTCAAGGCTCTAGTGGGGATTTGCAAAAATTGTAGTTTTGAAATCCCTCTCCAAAGATCTCAGTTAGGAATTAACAAAGACTCCAAGCATTGTGATGTAAACGCAATCAATCAACAAGCCTAAGGGGATTTTCTTCAACTAAGTTGCAAAATCCCACACACAAGCTTGTTGGGTTAGTATCAAAGTCTTAAGGACCACAAAACATACGATCATTAGGTTAGTATTAGAACTCCAAAGACTCACAAAAATACAAGACAATTCATAACTAAACTCTAAATCACCAATACAAGACAACACTTTCTATAGGGACTCCAACATCCTTTTGTAGAAGCTCAAAATACAAGAAAAGGGACCAAAAAGGCAACAAATGCAATTCAAATGTGTGGTTTTGGCAAGTGACCCAAAACCAAAATAATGCACCAATGAGTTTAGCAAAAACAAAAAACAAGCAAAAGGGGTGAAAAGTAAGAGTAGGGGAGGCCTTTTAAACATTTCCAAGGCCTCATCGCCTTCAAATTACTTAAAAACTAACCTATGAAAAAATAAAAATTAACTTTTAAAAAACTACTTTACTGCTGTGACCACTTCAACTTTTGGAGAAAAGCTCCAATTGCCAAACCAGTTTGTTCATTGTCTTCAAAAGACCCAAATTACCTCGATGGACACCATCTTTGCTTTTAGGCCATTTTGCAAGCAAAAACTAGCAATTTGCAAAGCAATGGAAAAGGTAGAAAATTCAAAAGTTGGAATTTATTTATTCTCAAAGTTTTGACTAGCCAAGGTTGTTTGAAACGTTAAAGAAAGTAACAAAAAGTCCGAGTTGGCTTCATTCAAACACTGTATGCTCTTAACCCTAAAATACCAAGGCATTTTTTGGCTCCGGAACCATTGAAAACTACCATTTCTACTACTATCACTCCCTAAACAAAAAAAAATTAGAATCTAACCATAGGATCTTGTACTTCACTTGTCTCAAATTATGTGGTAAAAATTTCAAGAAATTTGACCGTTCCGATTGGAAGATATTAGCATTCAAAGTTGAAAAAAAAGTTTTTTGAACTGTTTCCTGCAATTTCAGATGACTGACAGCCATTTGTGGATTTGTTTTACACTACACAATATAAAGTTAAAGTTGAGAGTTGGAGAAAAAAAATTCTAAATGTCAAACCTTGATTTTCACATATAAAAAATTTGTTAAGTAGAAGTAGGTCCAAAATTGAATGAAACACTAAATTGTTAATAGCTCTTAGGTGGAATTAAAAGAACATAATCCCAACGGTGGGATTGTTCTTGCAAACAAACTTGACCTCTTCAAAAAAAAAATTGAAAAAATTTGAAAATTGCATTCAAAAATGAATTCTATAAGTTAGTTTTTTTGAAGATGCTTAAATTTCCCAAAAGATTGTCTATAACTTTCTCATTATTAGTCCAAATAGAATGAATCAAAGCTTCAAATGTAGACATAAACACAATCTTTGAGAGAAAAAAATAAAAAATAAATAAATCATTTTTTTTTCTACCCAATGAACTGTTTTTTGCTTTAGGATGCCATAACTTTTACTCCTGGGCACTGATTGAAAAAAAATCATATTTTTAAAAAGCTAATGTGATTCCCTATCTTTAAAAAAGTTTCAAAAAATCAAGGAAAAATTTGAGGCCACACGGGCCTGCCCAAAATCTCAAGTGTCCCCTGAGGGGACTTTGGTACTTTAGGGGTTAATACATTGGTCAATTCATCGAAAATCTTAGAATTTCGTTAAAATTTATTACCATTGCCACTATTGGTATTTGTTGGTGTCGAGATGTCTTGAAATTTGGCAGGGCATTTATATATGCTAAAACATTTCATCCTAATTTTTAGTGAGATTTTATTACTACTTGGATAATATCTATGATTCCTAAATGTTAGTAAAAGCAATTGACTTCTTATGAAGTCATCTTTGTGCAATTCAAAAAATTATAAACTTTTTGATCAACTTCCAAAAAAAATTCTAAACTCTAAGTGAAAATTTCCACATGTACTTTGCACTTTCTAATATATAGGTATTAAATTAAAACCTATCAATTTAATTCCTCCAAAGAGGAGTTATTCCCGTACTAGAGAATCTTCACAAACGACACAAATTAATTTTGCCATCGTGCTCCTTGCGTATTTTTAAGCTAAAAACACATCTCTCCAATCTTCAATTGCAATTTATACGTATTTGTGCTATTTCTTCTACAAAGTGTAACAGGATAATTTTTCCGAATTCTTACAAATTGATGGTGACCTCCATGGAGTCATCTAATTATGTTTCTAAGACTTAGAGAGAGAATTTCCACTTTGATTCTCTAACTCATATGATCTAAATGTCTAATACTTACGCCTAGAGTTTTTTATTCTTTCTAACTCAAATTAGGTACTTTTGTATATTTGGGCCATCAAGTTTCTAACTACTCTTAATCCCTAAAGTCCCATTGTCCCTTTGAGGAACAAAATGAATTTTGGGCAGGCCCTTATGGTCCCAATATTTATCAAGATTTTTTGAAACTTTTTGTAATGATAAAAAAACACATAAGGTTTGTGGGAATAGAATTTTTATTTCAATCAAGGCACAAGAACAAAAATTATAGCACAAAAAGTCCTTTTTTTAGGTGTATAGGCAAAAACTTCCTCATCGCCCAAAAATCTAAAAAATCTAAAAAAAATTAGTTTCTTTTTTATTGTGATTTTATACATATAGGAAGCTTTGATTTATTCCATTTAGATTTGTTATGTGAAAGTTATGGACAATCTTGTTTTGGGGGCAATTAGAGCGTCTTCTTGATAAAATAACCTATAGATTTCAATTGTGAATGTATTTTTTATAATTTTCCATAAAGAAATCGTTTGACAAGATTAAGTATGCTTACTAGAACAATCTCACTATTGGGTTTATTGTGTTTCAATTCCATCTTAGAGCTATTAATGACTTAGGTTTTCATTCAATCTATGACCTACTTCTACTTAACAATTTTTTAAAGAATGAAAATCAAGTTTTTTTTTTTTTTTTAATTTCCTAGAATTTCAACTTGATTTTTGAACACAAAAAAATTAAATTCAAAGTCTGTGGAGCAAAAAAATTCCACAAATGGATGTTGAAGTCATTTGAAGTTGCAAGCCAATGTTTAAAAAAGCTTAATTTTCCAACTTTGAATGTTGATATCTTTCAATCCATAGGGTCAAACTTTGTGAAATTCTTACCACATGATTTTGAACAAGTGAAGTGTAAGATCTTATAGTTAGATTTTGAAAAAATATATTTTTTTGTTCTAATAGGTGAATGTGGTGGAAATGGCAATTTTGAATTGATTTTGGCAAGAAAATGGCCTTGGGATTTCAGGGGTTAAACTCCTATTTGACAATTGTAACACCTTATTGAAAATGGAAGTGTATAAGGCATTTTCTAGTGACTTCCTGGTCTTTTACACTGCATTTATAGAAACTTCTACTAAATACAATAAAAACATTTTTTTTATGTCTTTTTAACTGAAATACTAATAAAACTAAACAAACGCAAAAAGAAATAATTTTTGAAGCCTACTTAGGTGAAAACTACGGCGCTTAGAATGTGCTATAATTTTTCATCCAATGTCCAAATTCAATAAAACTTTGTTGGAAAATCTGCACTCTCTCTTTAGTTTGGGGTGGTAAAATTATCTAATCAATGTAAGATGTATAGATTTTTTTGGAAGCCACCCAAAATTCATAGGTGCAATTTGAGTTCATAAAATTGCATTTTCATGGCTGCAACTTTGGAGGCTTATATCTACTTCATCTAGATTTGTTTTCAATCAAATTTGTTGAATTTTGTTATTCCTTAAGTTTGGTTATTATGGTAAAATATACATGCCAATTCAAGGTATTTTAAATGTTTGGAAGCAATTTAAAGTTCAAAATCTAGACGTTTTTGGATTATGGTGAACTTTGGCGGCCTAAATCTTCTTTATAAAATTTCTATTTCTAATAATTTTTTTTGGAAAAATTGCACATATTAGTCTAGTATGTATATTAAAAACTCCATATTAATCCAAGAAGTTATGAGTAATTAAAGTTGGACTCCTTCCAATTGAGGGGACAGACACTATTAGGAAAGGTGGTCGTTTGTCATCAAGGAATAGTGCGAGAGGGTGGTGCCAAGGCCCATATTGGCACTAAATTGATGCCAATGTGGACTTTTTTCACCACTCTACCACTATTCCTTAGTATCTCAAGACTACCATTCTAGTAGTGAAATAAAGGTATTTCCTTCAATCTTCTTTTCAATAAATAATAAATATTATGATAAGTAATTTCAATATGAAACCTTATGATGTAATATTTATAGTATTTGGAATAATTGGAATATTTTGACTAAGTAGAAGTTGAAAAATAGCAATTTAATGGTATGTGTAATTGCCGTGTTAGTGTTTAATAAATCAAACAATTACATTGGATTATTTATATTCAACTCTTAATGACTTACAAACAAATAAAAGTTACAAACAAAACATTTGAATATGTAGCTCTTTATATTGTAGTGAAGACAATTGGTGTGAAGGATTTATATTTACATCCAATTTATCATTATATTATCATTTAGCTTATAACAAAAGCTAAAAAGCCACAAAGCTTTGTCCCAACATTCAGTCTTTCTAATAGTAGTAGTAATAAAATACAAAATCTATTTAGTGCATAGAAGTGTAATTGAAATAATAATCAAACTATAAAAAATACATTGAAATTTTGTATCCAAGTTAAAATTTAAAACTAATTCAATTACCTACTGATGTGCAATCCTCTTCCCTACTATATTTTGTCATAATTCAACAATTAGTTTAAATAGTTTTGGATGAATGTGAACAAAATACTCGAGTGGAGGACTCTTGGTGTAGTAGAAAATGGTGTGAGATAAAAATAGGGTCAACTTAATTTGTTGAAGGAAAAATTTATACTTTTGGTGTTGTACAATAGAAAAAATTAGGGTGCCAAATATTGGATCCTTTAAAAAATGCTCAGTAGTTTCAATTTGTTAATGAATGGTTTAGGAGGGTGGTAGTGTTATCTTGAATTTGAATTAAATGCAACTTTGGATTGGTGGAAAATGCTCCCAAGGTCATGCTTGCATGGTGCTCTTTAAAGTTTTTTGTGTTTTTTTAGCATTTCCACTCCTATTTTAGTTATTGTTCTAACGTGGAATGCTACAACTACTATCTTTGGTGTGTTTTAGGAAATTCTGGCAAAAATCTGCAAGTTGTTACTTCCTCTTCTCTTATTCTATTTTTCTCTAGCATATTGGAATTGTGTAGTAGCAATTGTTGTTTGTGGATGACCTTTGTATGTGAACCTTCAAGTTGTAAATTTTAGGTCCCTTAGTAAGTTGGAACTACTCATGCATATGTTTGTGAACACATTTGGTAAATTAAAATACCGTATTTTCAACTTTTTTGTATTTTAGCATGCTCTTCTTTTATGTTTTATGTACTATTGTTGGATGCATATTGTAACTCATGGATTATGTATTCTAAAGTTTCTTTTCTTTTCAATGGTATACTTTTGCCATTGGTTTTGTTTCAATGGCCTTTTCTATAGTATGCTATTGGTATAGTCTACTTAGTTGATTGGTTTAAGCAGCAAGTGTCATTCCCTGAACCTCCTTTCATTCTTACATGACGATGATTTTATTGCAAAATCAAGAATTTATTAGCGCTCTTTTCTCAATGCCCACTAGTACAATGTCTTGGCAATTTCAATGGACCGATGATAGGCACCCCGTAGAATGAATTTAAACCTAAAATACTAGAGCCTGATTGTGCTCAACTATTTACCAAAGGTAAGTAAATAAGCGCTCACAAATTGACATGGATGAATTTCATGAAGTTCTCGGCAATAAATATCAACATCGCCAATAATCAATCTGCCTGATTGTTTAGCTTGAGATGTGAGGTACAACAGTACGTGGTATAGATTCATAGTTCATTGCCCACCACCATGTGAAACATGCCATCATGAAGTCTGATGAATATTGGCCGTCAAATAAATTCACCTTCGTGTGTGAACATACCTTAAGCAAATTGGTTATCATTTTGCTTTCAAACTGTCACCAGAAAGTGTAGGTTTCCAGTGCATCCACTCGATTTTGATGTGTAGCTGGTGCCTTCACTCGGGTTTGGAATAGAAAATAAGGTAGGAGGTCCATAAATCACTCATTTAACCCCTAAAGGCCCAAGGCCTTTTTTCCGCCAAAACACATTGAAAACTGCCATTTCTATAGCAAAGTATAAAAAATATTTTAAAATATTTTTTTTGAACATTTAACCGTAGGATCTTACACCTAACTAGTGTGAGAGTGTGTGGAAAAAATTTCAGAATTTTTGACCTCACAGATTGCAAGATATCTGCGTTTAAAGTGAAAAAAACAAGTTTTTCAGCACATTGCGGGGCTAGATTTTTTGGCTTTAAACATTTTTAACTTAAAATTTTTGCACTACAGAGTTTTGAGCTTTAAATCTTTATTGTAGAGAATTGAGTTGAGAGTCTAGGAAAAAAAAAATTTCAAAAAAACCTAATTATCATTCTTAAAAAAATTGTTAAGTAGAAGTAGGTCCAAGATAGAAGGAAAATCTAAAATATTCATATATTTTAGATGGAATTAAAATGCACTAATCCCAATGGTGAGATTGTTCTAGCAAGTAAATTACACCATGCAAAAAAAAAATTGAAAAAATTTGAAAAACTGCATTCAGAAATGAATCCTACAAGTTATTTTTTTCAAGAAGATGCTCTAACTGCCCAAAAAACAAGAATATCCATAACTTTCTCATAACATATCCAAATGAAATGAATCAAAGCTTTCCAGATAGGCAAAAATATAATCTATTAGAAAAAAAATATTAAAAAAAAAATTCAAATTTTTGTCCATTTTTTTCCGGCTGCGCGGGCTGCCCGCCGTCCCTTGTTTTGAGCTTATATGGTCATAACTTTTTTTCTCGGGCACCGATTGTGAAAAAATTATATTCCCTTGAAGCTAATCAGCTTTTCTACGTCCAAAAAAAGTTTAAAAAAATCAGGACAAAATTTCAGCCCGTAGGTACCTGCCCAAAATTCCATTTGTCCCCCGAGGGGACAATGGGCCTTTAAGGGTTAAGAGCTGAAACTGAATTTTGGAGAGGTGAAACGCCTCAAAATATTTTTCAGTGAATTTTACTTGAAAGACAAGAGGAATTGGCACCTAATCCAAGTCGTTTCATATTTTTTGAAACTTTCTAGAATTAGTTATGAAATTTTGAAGTTGAAGTGGCATAGGGCTCTGAAATCGCCCACCCCCTAAAATGTACACTATTTGTACATCGCTGAAGGCGATGGAAAAGCAACATGTATAAGCAGTGTACATTTGGGTAGGGTGGGCGATTTTAGAGCCTGTGCAATTTCAGGACCTCCTACCTTACTGAATCTCTATCGAAGGAGCTGTTTGCAGAGGAACTTGAAAGTTTTGCTTTCAATGTCCGACATCTTGACTGGGCACACTACCTATACAATGTTCATATCCCTGGCTTGCGAAATTATGTGCTGAAAGGATGCGAAACAAGGAACTGACACAGATCACCCCTGAAATCTTTCTCCTCTAATTGTTTTGAACGTTGATAATCAGGTCAACCTTCACATTGAGATGTAAGGAATACTAAGATACAGAATGAAAATCCATCCCCTTGGAAGTCTCTATTGCACGAGGCCATCCCCTTCCAGAATAACTTCATTTAACTACCATCACAGCAAAGAAACAACCATGCAATACTGTATGAGCTCCGGCCTCCCATGCAGTGGAACTTTTGGTAGTACCCTGATCTCACAGACTTGCTGCTTCAAGGCAAAGCTTTGGCTGAGGTACTAACTAGATTGGGGATCATTAGAAAACATCGTGTTTGCAGTACTAGTACATACAGTATATATATATTCAACCTGTTAGATTGGTGGTTGGATATTAGTGAATTGAAACCTGAAGTCAAAATCTACTTTAATATAAATCAACAATTTAAAAACTAACTTTCACATAACCAAATTCGGGAAATAGCAGAATGGGAAGGCCTAGCAAATTGACTCACTATAGGTAACTGAGGTCAATATGGCAGTTGTAGGGCAGACGAGGATGTGCGGCATGTGAGAATGACAAAGCTTCCCCACCAAGTACCATCTTCTATTTTCCTTGGCCTTTGCTAATTTTTGTGAATCCCTTGTTCACCAACGACTTCTTCGGATAGGGATGCCTGATTGACTAAGTCCTTTGCTGGCCAGCCCATCTCTGACTTTAGTCTACATGAACAGCTCCCTTAGACTTGTTTGAAATTAGAAGATCAATGCAAATGCAAATTTCTTAACAACCTTGCCACCTTGGTACCACACATTGACAGGAAACAGTCATCGACACGTGCATATATGCAACGCAATGCAATGAAGGCTTTTCATCTCTATGTCAAGCATGGATCCCACTAATAATTCTAGGTTGGAGTGGACTCAACCTTGAACGGCACCTCTGTAAAGGTCAGCTTTTAAATTGCGCAAGTTGAGGCAACAAATTTGTGTCATTATCTAGAGTTATCCTTTGAATCATAGTAATTTCAACCCTATTTTTCTAGGGAAAGGCTAAATGACCCTCAAAAAACTCTTCTTAACAAGTTCAAGTTCAATTCTAGATTGATCTTGCCTTTCTACTAACACAAGGTGAGGACCATCATTTGGCACAATGCTAAGGATGACTCTAATACATGGGCAATATATCATTTGAAATTGGAATTGGAATTGCAAATAAAGACTTATCTAATTCAATCTTGATTGCCCATCAACAAAAAATCTGCAAGTGATTCCCAAATAGAATCATTAATTTCCAAAATTGGCAAGATAAACCATGACATTGAAAATCTAAGCTAACCATGTCTTCTATGTTCACCATATTAGGAACTACAACCTTGCTACAGTTGTAAGTTAGTTAGAACTTAGAACCATAGTCCTCCTACCTCACCAACAAGCTCTTCTACCTTATTGAGTTCCAGAAGGCTTCATTCATGCGATTGAGCGACTAAGAAGTTATTTCAAAATCTCCCGGCCCAAATGGTGCCCCTTGCACAGGTGGCAAACCGTCATAAACTAAAGCAGCTGGGATATAAATAGATGCACCAATATACCCTTGACCTTCCTCCAAGGTCAAAGTCTGTACAAGGGTTGGAAAACAATTTTGAATATATGGATTTGGAAGATTCATATTTTGAACTTGTTGTTGTTGTTGAACTCTACTACCCTGCCACCTCTCAATTGTGATAGTCCTTGCCACCTTGTCAACATTGGCAAGGACCACAACACGCATCTACCCATCAGAACATTCAAGCCAAAATCTCGCATCTTGTTGCAATTGTGTAAGCCATTCAGACACCCCCACCTCCAAAATAAGGATAGGCCAATCCGATATTGAGTTCCGAGAACTCGGTTTGAAGGCATGATCAGCCTCCTTCATTCGACGTAAACCTCTAAAACGGCCTGATCCTACATCTAGAACAGAATCTTCATCACCAGTCCAAGCGTAAACTAGTCTATCAAAACGTTTTGCCAACATGTTTCCGACCGTGTAATGGGGTATACCTACCATGAACTTCACGATCAAAATCTCCTCTCCATAGTCATATAAAATGGTAAATTTTGGAATTTCTCTCCGGATCTCATCAATGCTCGAGATATCCCCCATCCTCACATGGGTAAATCCGAGGTATTGAGATTTCCCCTCCATGTCCCCCTCCACCAAGTATGTATAAAAGTCCCTGCAAATCTTTTTGAAACCATACAAGCTTCTGAACGAGTGAGAGTAAAGAATCTCATATTCACTCAAAAGATTGTCCATGCCTTGAACTCTTGCCATGGTACTATCTGCACCTCAAACACACATACCATCAACAATAGACTCTAAATACAAATACAAATATATTTATGACAAAAACGTTTAATAAGGAGCTTAAACCACCCGACCATATAAATCTCCAAAAAGAATCTCCTCACCCCCAAGCTCTGTCTTATATAATAAAGACTATCAATAAAGACTATTAGTTTTTAAGATAAACTAGGACTTCTTTTCTATCTTTAGTTTTATGTAAAACCATCCATTAAAGTAAAAGTCCTAGTTATACTTCTCCAATCATATCTTATCCAAATCTTGATCTTCTACTTAGAGTTACCTAACTCCAAATTCCAAGACACTTGTCTTTATTTGGACTCTAATGCACTAGTCATTCAGGTGGAGTTGTCTAACTCCACTACATAAATCCATCTTTTGCAGATATCTATCTCCAAGCACTCTAGTGCCCCTTGTCATCCAACTCGGGTTGCCTAACTCTAGTACACAAATCCACCATTTAGAGATATTTATCTCCAGTCAATCTCTCTAGTACACATTTCATCATGAATTAGTTCATCCATCAAAGGTCATGACACAATCATTGTAAATCATCTTTCATCTATAAATGTATTCATCCATCAAGCCACTAGAGGAAAACTACGTTGGAACCCACAAAATCATGTGAGATTGGTTTTGTTGAGTTCCTAGTTTTCAACACAGATTTTTGCGTTGGAATTCTACAAAATTTTGCGTTGAAAACTAGGAACTCAACAAAACCAATCCCACATGGTTTTGGGAGTTCCAACGCAATTTTCTTCTAGTGAGCATCAGAAAGGGTTACAAAGGTCATGATACAATCACTGCCTTAAAATTAGTCATTGTCTACAATGACAAAACTAAGGTAATCTTTTTGAAAATCAATCTTTCTTTTCCAAGAAGCTTCATCTCCAGAGTAATCCTTCCACTTTATTAGCAACTTCCAAAACAATTTATTTTGCAGATTTTGCAAATGTTGCATATCAACTTTTAACCCCTAAAGGCCCAAGGTCTTTTTTTTGCCAAAAAACACTGAAAACTGCCATTTCTATAGCAAAAAGTAAAAAAAAATTAAAATTGTTTTTTTTTCACATCTAACCGTAGGATCTTACACCTAATTGGTATGAGAATGTGTGGAAAAAATTTCAGAATTTTTGACCGCACAGATTGCAAGATATCTGCGTTTAAAGTAGAAAAAACAAGTTTTTCAGCACATTGCGGGACCAGATTTTTTGTCTTTAAACATTTTTAACTTAAAATTTTTGCACTACAGCGTTTTGAGCTTTAAATCTTTATAATGGAGAATTGAATTGAGAGTCTAGGAAAAAAAATTAAATCAAAAAACTTAATTATCATTCTTAAAAAAATTGTTAAGTAGAAATAGATACGAGACAGAAGGAAAATCTAAAATATTAATATCTCTTAGATGGAATTAAAATGCACTAATTCCAATGGTGAGATTGTTCTAGCAAGTAAACTAAACCATGCCAAAAAAAAAATTTGAAAAATTTGAAAAATTGCATTCAGAAATGAGTCCTACAAGTTATTTTTTTCAAGAAGATGCTCAAACTGCCCGAAAAACAAGAATGTCCATAACTTTCTCATAACATATCCAAATGAAATGAATCAAAGCTTTCTAGATAGGCAAAAATATAATCTATCAGAAAAAAATATTAATAAAAAAATTCAAATTTTTGTCCATTTTTTTTCTGCTGCCCGAGCTGCCCACTGTCCCCTGTTTTGAGCTTATTTGGTCATAACTTTTTTTCCCGGGCACCAATTGAGAAAAAAATTATATTCCCACAAAGCTTATCAGTTTTTCTATCTCCAAAAAAAATTTCAAAAAATCAAAACACAATTTCAGCCCGTAGGTACCTGCCCGAAAACGCATTTGTCCCCCAAAGGGACAACGGGCTTTTAGGGGTTAATATCTTATCTAGTTTTGTAAGTAATGTTCCTTCAGGAGCAGCTTTAGGAAGCTCATGTAGCGCATGGCTGGGATTAGAAACATATTTCCGCAACAAACTCACATGAAAAACATTGTTAATCTTCCAAATGCTAGGCAAGTTCAACTCATAAGCCACTAGTCCTATACGTTTAATAATTTCAAATGGACCATAAAATCAAAGAAATAACTTCCTTAATTTACTAGGCTTCAATCTGGACCGTTGAGGTGTAATTTTCAAAAACACTTTATCATCTATCTCAAACTCTTAATGACTCCTTTTCTTATTAGCATAATATTTAGCTCTATCTTGAGCGTTTTTTATATTCATCTTTACAAATTCAATGACTTCATTCACATCTTTCATCATTTGATTAACACTTTCAACCTTTGAGTTAGGGGTTGATAGAGAAATTGAAGTCCTATATTTATGACAATAGAAGGCAAAGAATAGACTGACACCAATACTGCTACGAGTTGTAATTATAGTTATAAGAGAATTGTACCAAGTGTAGCCATTTACTCCAAGAGTTTTTTTTTTTATCAGCATACACTCTAAACATATCTTCAAGAATTCAATTAGTTCGTTCCGTTTGACCATCAGTCTCAAGGTGATACATTGTACTTAGTCAAATTTTTCTTCCATATAGATTAAAAAGAAATGAACAAAATTCACTTATAATATATCTTAAGATCCCTATCACTTGTAATCTCCAAACACTACAAGAGAAAGGGGTGTTTTAAGTAGTGTCTTAGACATCATGTCAGTTAAGTAACGTCTTTTAAGTAAGTTTTTAAGTAAAATTTTACTAAAAAGATTGTCTTTTTAGAAAAATTTTACTTAAAAACTTACTTAAATGATGTTACTTAAAAGACGTGATGTCTAGGACACTACTTAAAACACCCCTTTCTCTTGTAGTGAAAAATAGTCTATGATGTCCAAAAATATATTTTATAAATAGTTCAGCTATACCAAAAGTAGTGATAGTGATAACTATCAAAATAAATCAAGCAACTTTGTCACTCGGTCCACTACAACATAGATGCTATCATATCCTATTAGAATTCTAAGTAGATCCACAATAAAATCCATAGTGATAGATTTCTATTTTAAATTTAGAACTTGAAGAAGTTGCAAGAATCTATGACTTTTAATTTGTTCAATCTTTAAGAATTTGACACTTCAAACACTTCTTTACATATTCTTTAATGTCCTTTTTCATTCCTTGCCAATAATAGTGACGTTTAATAGCCAAATAGGTCTTCTGAAAATCTAGATGGCCTACAATAGGTATGTCATGAAGGTCATGCATGGCAATGAGTCTAAGTTCCCCTTGTTTAGGAATGTAAACTCTTGCATTATACTCCGTACTATAAGACACCGTCCTCTAAGTTATACGCTTTAAATTTCTCCATTTCTTCAACCGATCTAGATTCTTTAGTCAAACTTTCATATAGATATTGGAAAGCTTCATCATTGGTACAATGTATAATAATCTCACCTATCAAAGAGATTCTCATATATGAGATTGCATTTGCTATCGGTCATCTAAAAAAGCATCAACAACAATATTTTCTTTTTCTTAATATACTCAATCTAAAAATCAAATTCTTACATCAATTCCATCCACCTACATTATCTTCCACTTAAAGTCAATTGAAATGACAAGTACCCCAATGATTGATGATCCGTTCCAATCTTAAACTTCATCCCTAATGTCTTCAAATTTTCAACGGATGAATGACTACCAAACCTTTTTTTTCATAGATTGGATAATTTAACCCCGTAGCATTTAACTTTCAAGATTCAAACGCAATCACTTGTCTATTTTGCATCAAAATAGATCCAATTGCTAAATCACTAGCGTCGACTCATAAAACTATATTTTTTCTTTAAAGGATAAAATAATAGTCAAAATAGGTGCATGAATTAGAGCTAATTTTAAAGTAAAAAACTCAAATCACATTCATGGTTCCAAACAATTGAAGTAGAATTTCCTTTCAACAAAGTAGTCATAAGGATAGTTGCTTGGGAGAATCTTTTTATAGTTCTTCTATAATATCTGGCAAGAACTAAAAAAATTTGTACCTTGGTCTTATCTTTGAAAACCGCCCAATCCTTAATCACTTTGAATTTTTGAGGGTCAACCAAAATTCCATTTTTAGAAAGAAGATGACCAAGGTGACTAGCAATTTGCATATTTTAGGCTGAAATTTTAATAGGAGTTGGGGACCAGGAATATCTTTCATATACACAAAATTTCATGACATTTGGAAATAGGAGTCAAAAGTTAAGGCCAAATATGTTACTTTTTTTTGTAACTGGGCAATCCGGGCAGATAAAAAAAATCACTTTTTTCAAAAATAAAAATTTGAAATTGATTTTCTAGAGTTATGTATACGTGGAAAGCTTTGAATCATTCCATTTCGACCAATGAGTCAAAAGTTATGAGGACTTTTAGTTTGCGGGCAGTTATGGATTTTCTACTTTGAAATAAACTTTGAAGTCTTTTATTAAACTCAATTTTTAATATTTTAAAAATAAAATAAAATCATAGAATGTAAATTGTTTATTACAACATTACAACCGTTGGGATTGGCATTTTTTAATTCTATAATTGAATTCTTAACAATGTTGTATTTTGAATCATTCTCTATGTCTTTCTATTTACTATTTTTTTCCTATATGTTGTACAATTCCAAATGATGTAAAATTTAAAAAGGATATAGCCAACTTGTTTAGGAAATTGAATTCAAAGAAGCACCACCATTTTTGACATTTTTTCATTGAAAAGTAAGCTTGTGAAGTGCAGCTGTCTGATTTTTTGCAAGGTTGAAAAAATGGTTTTGGTGAATTTGAATGCTCAATTCTTATGATCCACACGGTGGAATTTTTTGAAAATTTTACCACATGTTGTCAAGGCATCATAATACAAGATCCTATGGTTACATAAGTCAAAAAATGTTTTTTTTCCAAAAATTTGGTAGTTGTCCTAGAAATGGCAGTTTTGGAGTGTTTTTGGTGAACACACACTCATGGAACTTTAGGGGTTAAGGGTTGAAAACCATCATTAAATTATTATTCTTAGTTGCAATTTGTAATTCATCTTCAACGATGACACTTTTGTCTTGACACAAATGTATGTGTCAATATTGTGACAAGTTTCTTGTGACATCATTGGAGATCCCTAAACATACAAGTTTCTTGAATTTGCATATATAAAATTGTAGGCTTAGGCATGCCACAATTGCAAGAAACTTACATATTGTCATTTCTAGTGCAAAGAACAAATACAAAAAAAATGTTTCCTTCACATATTTAACAATAGGAGTTGGCACTACTATAATTAGGATGTGAGATAAAAAATCTATAAACTTTGAATTACAAGATATGAATGTTTATAGTGAGAAGAAATAGAATCTTTAAGCACATTGCCAATCTAGGTTGTAGGACTTTGAATCTTCTTAACTTAAATTCTTTGTTGTATGGATATTAAATTCCATATTTTTATGCTGAAAAATTGAAATGAGAGTCTAAAGAAAATAAATTAGAAACACCCCTTGATTTTTGTTCTTTAAGAAAATTATTAAGTTGAAATAGTTACTAGTTAGTAGGAATAATTATATTGTTAATAGCTTTTAAGGTATCATTAAAACACATCTAAGGGTGACATTGTTCCAGTAAGAAAAATAAGACATAAAATGTTGTTGTATTAAAATGCAAAAAATGAGTTCAAAAATGAATCCTACGCAATATCTTTTCAAAAAGATACTCTTCTTGACAATCAAATATGTCATTTTCTAACTATTAAATCATTAATTCAAATGGAATGATTCAAGTATCTACACATGGATAAATTTCTTTTATGAGAAAAAAATTATTTTTTTCTCGTGTTTTTTGCTATCTAAGCCTCAATATATTGTATTTAGGGTGGCAAATTATTTGTATGCATACACTAATTAAAATAAAATTTATACGCACCAAAAGCTAATTTTTTTCCTATTGAGGTAAAAAGTTTCCAATAGCAAGTCAAAAATTGAGATTATAGAATTTTAAAAAATAAATAAATCACCAAAAAATTCAAAAAAATAGAAAATAGAAAATGAAAGTTCTTTAGAAATTTTTCACCCATATTTTGATAAAAAGACTATTTATTTATTTTTATTTTTTAAGATAACTGCATGCAATAATTGTACATAGTAGTAGTTTCTATTGTCACGATAACACATGCCATATTAGTTGTACTAAATGAAAGCTAGTATTTGGGGGGTCTTAATTTGCAAATTGAATGAGACTTGCACCATTTCAAGGAAACTTTCAGTTCAAGTTTCCAAATTTTCTCTAGTGCTACTTTTTATGACACTAATTTATAGAGAATTTGAATATATTTTTAAATAAATATGTATAAATTAACATTTGTATATGGATCCTATTGTTAAATTCTTTTATTATTTGTTGAACCTTCTTAGTAATAAAAAAAAATTCTATGTTTTCTTTCAATCTACTATTTGGACACCATACAATTAAATTGTAAATTCTCAAAGGACTGATTACAAGTATTTCCAAAACTAGTCCTAAACTTTGAAAAACAAAAGGGATTCATTTCAAGTAAGACTATTTAGGGATCAATTTTGCATCATGGTACCTTATATCTTCTCATACTAGGTCAAGGTTCTTCTTGAGTGAAAATTCGCTAAAAAATTACAAAAAATACAAAGGGACAGTAAAAAAATATTCCTTTTCTTTCCACGAATAAAATCACTAAATTGCTACCAAATCTTATTTAGGAAATGATTGCTCATTTTTTTCAATAAATGTATAAAATCTTTGATGAATAAAGTGATTCACATCCTCATTTTGCATGTTTCATCCATGTCCAAAATACAATATATAAAATTTTAAAAAGTTTGGTCATAAGCCTTTTGATGCTTGATTGTCCCAACTATACAAGGTTCAATACAAAACTATCAAACTAGAAAAATGAATGTTTTAAAAATAGTATCTAGACTACTAGCAGAATTGGCATAAAATAATTCTAATAATAAATGAAATTTTTTAAGGATAATTAATTCATCAAAAAAATTATACTAGGTGATACAAAAACCTTAATGATAATAGAGTTAATTGCACAGTGAATCTCAGTTTGTACCACATGTGTCAGAGGAAAGCTTAACCAAAAATAGTACATAAGAAACACAACACCAAACTTCATCAGACCCTATTTTTGGTGCTTCAACGAGTTTCATCTTGTGTTTTTCACAAACTCCAACTCCTAGTCAATGCTACTGCAAGAGTGTCTCTTTTAAGTGCACATATTGTACCTCAAGTGCGTGGCAATCTCTCTCTCTTTCTTCATATCCGTTTAGGGTGGTGTTTTTTTATGCACGATTTTTTGCCAATTTGCTACAACCAAAAAATGTTGACTATTCTTTGTAAAGGAAATTTTCATTCTTTGGGGGTCAAAATAGCCAAATTACTGTTGTGTTTCAAGACCAGTAGCCAAATGTTATCCAGGTATCACCTTAGTTTTGATATAGGTATCACCCAGGTATCACCCAAGTACCCAAGAAACAACTGGCTCCTTCAGAAATAATACACTGTTCTGGGGGAGACATTCGCTTCTTTTCCAGCATAAAAGTTCAACGCGAAGTCTCCTTTTTCTCCAATTCACGACAGGAAAGACAAAGACATGGAGACTTTTGCAGTCAACTGAAGCGTGCACGACCAACGTGAACCCTCTCGCATACTATCCGCATAATAAAAATTAGTTTAATATTACAGTCTCACCTTGGATGCAACACATGGAATTTGTTTCTTTGTTCTCTTTTTTTTTCTTCTTTTACACATGGACAATTTCCATTGAATGAGGAAACGATACAGAGTCCTCATAACATTACTAACCGGGCTCCTGACTACCCTGACACATGAGGTATAATCCCCTCCCCCGCCAGATGCCTGGGGGGTTGAATTCAATTAAAATGCAGAATTCCAATTGGCTTCCGGAATAGTGTTGGCTGTAGCACCACATGAACTCTCACCACGTAGCTCTTTCAAGAAGCTTCCTTGCTAGGGGGCTCCAAAAGCAAAAGGGTACCCCCCAGCGTTGGTGAATAATGTTATGTTGGAGATGCATTTTTGAAAAAAAAAATTCACATCTAAATAAAACTACCGAACTACATACCCAGTGTTTTTTTTTATGTAGAAATTTTCACCACTTGGCTACAACCAAAAGGTGTTGACTTTTTTTTGTGAAAGAAATTTTCATTTTTTTAGATCAAAATAGCCAAATTAGTGTTGTATTTAAGGACTACTGTAGTAGCCAAATTTTACCTAAGTATCACCTAATTTTCACATAGATATCACCACGTACAACCCAAGTATCACACGAGTATTGATGAAACAACTGGCTCCTTCTCCAAAATGAAAAATCACTGTACAGTACTGTACATATCAGAACCAAGCGGTCAAGGCTGACCAGCACATGGATTTGTTTTTCAATGCCGAACTGGAAAAGAGAGTGCACGCGGCTAAAAGTAGCCAAATCCGGTACGACCAAAGGCGCAGAAACCAGCCGCCCCATCAAACCAGGAGTCAGCCTCACTGCGTCATCTGCACACCACCAAAACAGCAAAACAGTCAGTCAGTCTCAGACTTCTCCAAAACACAAGACTCCCTCACCTCTCGTGCTCCCAAGCTCAAGCCTTTTTTCCAAGGGCTCTCGCAGTGCGGTGCGGTGTTTGAAGGCTTCTCCGGGGGTGGGAGCTTGCGGGTGGCGCCTTAGAGTGCGGTTGCTGGCGAATTGGAAGTCTACATTGCAAAAGGTACGCTCTACTCACCCATGGCGCTCGTCTTTTGTTGCTGGGTCCCAAGAATAAGTTAGATGCAATTGGGACGGTCAATTAGGTTTCGGAGTGCGGGTTGCGGGTCGAATGTGGGGATTGGTATCGGGATGTGTTGTTAGTGGGATTTGTTGCGGAAGGTGAGGTAGATGACGCTGTGGAGATTGTGGGTTTGGAGTCGTTTCGTAGTTGTGGGCGTAGTCGCGGTTGGGGATTTGGGCGGTGGTGACGGTGTGGTGGCGGCTGCCGTCGTCAGCAGACGAGGGTGAAGATGTCATAAGCTTAGATGTGGTGAGAGAGGTTCGGGATAGAGAAGAGAGCGTGGGCGGGCAATCAATGCTCGCTTATTCCGAGACGGAGCGCGAGGTCGAGGCTTTGGACGTACTTTTCGCACGGTGAGAAGGTGGCGTCGAGTCTCCGAAGCGAGCGTCTCTTCGCCGTCCGAAAGGAGCTCCGATGAGCACATTTCGGCGTTGTTTGTGTGTGAGAGTGTGTTCTGGAATTGCGTGACGGTGTCGAATAGATGGGTTCTGCTCTAGACACGGTTTGGGGAAACAGAGGGGTGAGGTCTTTCGTGTTGTGCTATGGAGACTTGGCAGTTGCGTGGGGAGGTCATCGGGGGGATAGATGTGCTGGACGGGGTGAATTGGGAGGTTGGGAGGCATTGCATTGTGCTTTCAGTCCGAGTTGTTTCCACGGAAGGGAACCGGGTGTCTGGTGTCCCGGAGTGACCTTCGGATTTCTGTCCTTTCGGGTGAGGCAGCCGGTTCCGTGCGCGGGCGTTCGTGTTCTTCGCAACCTGGATGAAATTCTGTGTTTTTGTGAATTTTTCGTGTGTGCCTGGCGTTGAATTCCGATAGCTCCATGCTAGCAGAATTTGGTCAATAGGTAGGGGGAAGCCCAGCGACGAGAAATGTGTTGTGCCATCGTTCCCGTTTTATGAAATTTATTGTGTCAAGGTGGATGAGGTCGTGCTTGTGGTCGGATTGGGTGAGGCCGCTTGCCAATGCAACCACGGCGATGTAAAGGTGCATCGTGTTGTTGGTGTTGGATGCTGTGAGGGCGTCGTCTTCGCTCCGATCGTTTTGTTGGTGCTGGTGGTGTGCAGCGCAGTACCCGAGCTTGCTTTTAATGACATTTGGTGGATCGTAATCGTGCAGGCTGTAAGGCAGCAGTAGCATCAGCAGCCTCCGTGTCGGCTCCGGGATGGCTCTCGTGAGCCGGACGCTGGTGACCCCGCGGGTGGAGACCCTGTCGACATTGCCGAGTGGTGTGACGAAGAGCGCTTCCGTAAGGCGGTCGACGCGGATCAGCGCGTCCCTTGCCAATGGGGGAGCGATGAACGCCAACGTGTCGAAGGCCTTGCAGGCCGTGGAGTCTTTAAAGACGGACGTCGCGCAAGGTAGGCCGGTTCGGGGCTTTGTGAATTGGAAGAGTGATGGATTGTGATCATGGAATGTGAAGCATGGAGTACGGGAGGTGTATGGCTTGAATGTATGGCTTGTTGCGCATGTCTGGTGTGGCCTGGTGATACAGGCCAGTAGTTCTGCCTTGGAGCGTGGGGCGACCGATCTTGGGTTGGGATGCATGTCATAGCAGAGGGGACCATCTTTTGCCACGCACTGTGCACTGTCCGTTTCTGATGTTCGGCGTTTTCCGTGGTGTGCAGAGGATTTGCCCGGCACGAAGAAGGACTGGTCGCCCAGCAGCTGGAGGACCAAGGTGGCGCTGCAGCAGCCGAATTACCCTGACGCGGAGAAGCTGGCGGAAGTGGAGCGGGTGCTGAGCGACTTCCCTCCGCTGGTGTTCGCGGGCGAGGCGCGGAGCTTGGAAGAGCGTCTGGGCGAGGCGGCTCTGGGCAATGCGTTTCTGCTGCAAGGCGGGGACTGCGCGGAGAGCTTCAAGGAGTTCGACGCCAACAACATCCGGGACACTTTCCGCGTGATTTTGCAGATGGGCGCGGTGCTCATGTTCGGGGGTCAAATGCCCGTTGTCAAGGTACCAATATTGTTTTGCATTCTTGTTTGCCTGTGTGCATTGCTTCTCCTGTATTCTTGGTGGCGTCTTATTTACAAGTCCCACGTGGTTTTGATTGCAAGGGTGCGCATTGGGAAGCATCTATCTGAAGTGTTTTTGTGTGCTAAGAGGGACATCATGTGTGAGGTGATGAACTCCACGGACTGAAGGGTTGTCGCCATGCGTGTGCAGGTGGGGAGAATGGCGGGTCAGTTCGCGAAGCCTCGGTCCAGCGACACGGAGATGGTGGGCGGTGTGGAACTGCCGAGCTACCGCGGCGACAACATCAACGGGGACCTTCCGACACTGGAGGCGCGCCTGCCTGACCCGGATCGCATGGTGCGCGCGTACAGCCAGGCGGCTGCGACGCTGAATTTGCTTCGCGCGTTCGCGACGGGAGGTTTTGCGGCCATGCAGCGCGTGACGCAGTGGAACTTGAACTTCGCGGCGAAGAGCGAGCAGGGGGATCGGTACCGCGAGCTGGCGAACCGAGTGGACGAGGCTCTGGGTTTCATGTCCGCTTGCGGTCTGACGCTGGACCACCCTGTGATGACTTCGACGCAGTTCTGGACGTCGCACGAGTGCCTATTGCTGCCGTACGAGCAGGCTTTGACGCGTGAGGACTCGACTTCAGGTAGTTGGTTCGACTGCTCGGCGCACATGCTTTGGATCGGCGAGCGCACGCGTCAGCTGGACGGCGCACACATCGAGTTTTTGCGCGGCGTGGCGAACCCTTTGGGCGTGAAGGTGAGTGACAAGATGCCGCCGGAGGACCTGGTGACGCTGTGCAGCTTGCTGAATCCTGAGAACAAGCCAGGTCGTTTGACGGTGATCGTGCGCATGGGCGCGAGCAAGCTTCGCGAGAAGTTCCCCGCGCTGGTGCGCGCGGTGCGTCAGGCGGGTTGCATCGTGACTTGGGTGAGCGACCCCATGCACGGCAACACCGTGAAGGCGCCTTCGGGTCTGAAGACTCGTCCCTTCGACGCCATCTTGGTACGAACCCTCCACCAATGGCATTGTGTTGTTCTTCGGTTTTGCTGTTTTAGGAGCATTTGTGTTTGTGAATTTGTGCATGTAGAGGGTGAGTTGCTATGCATTCGTGCCCTGCTCGATGTATTACTGCGGCAGGAAGTGATGTTTGCATGTTGTTGACGATGGGGTTGTGCATATAACATGTGCATCCGTTGATTTGATTTCAGGAGGAGGTGAAGGCTTTTTTCGACGTTCACGAGCAGGAGGGCACGCACGCAGGCGGCGTGCACTTGGAAATGACTGGTCAGGACGTGACGGAGTGCGTGGGCGGTGGCCGCGAGTTGAAGTACGAGGACCTGAGCTCGCGCTACCACACGCACTGTGACCCGCGTTTGAACGCGTCGCAGTCGCTGGAGCTGGCGTTCATCATCGCGGAGCGTCTGCGCCGTCGTCGTCTGGCAGGCGCCAACGACACTTTTCTGCAGAACGTCACGGCGCAGCTCAGCGGACTCTTCTAGAGCCCATCCTTGAGCTCGAATCCTCCTTCACTGCCATTTTCGGTTGTGCAATAGAAATCCTGGGTAGGACAGCTCGAAGATTGTTGCTGTATCCAGCTTTCAATGTGTCTTGAATACTGGCATTCCTACGGCGGGTCAGCAATTTAGCTTCTCGTTTGTTTGATTCGCATTTGGGACTAATGGTGCAGTTCATGGACAGTTGAGATCCCCGCTTGCTACTTGGAGCCCAGCTGGGTCAAATTTGCATATGGGGCGTTGGGAGATGGCTCCCTGATATGCGTATTTAGGATTAATAACTGTATTTGTATATCGTTGGGAGCATGAATTGCTTGTTCCTAACCCTGTCTAGCCATCGAGGCTTAATTTTTCCTTCACTCTGGCCTTCACTATTTAGTTGGCAGTTGCCATTATTTGCTGTTTTGCTGACTCATCGAGCATTCAGTAAATTTTTTACCTGACCACCTTTTCTTGGCGTGTACTATTCTTTCGGCCTTCATATTTTCAAATTGTCAGTTAGTGGTTCTTTGAAGTCGTCGTGAATTAGTTTCTGGTACCACATTTGTTTCATTATAAAAGCTTAGAAATGGTCTGTTGTTGATGTGATGTTTGACACAAGGATCATGCTTGATGATGTTTGGTATAGTGACGTAAATAATTGCACGATTTGCAGGCAGTATTTATGAGGAATGAGTCCGGTACTCCGGTAGTGATTCCCCGCCTGTGGTTCACGGCTTCACGCATGTCTGTGTAATTCTCCCTACACGCTCTTAAATGAGCGTGTACTGAAAGGTCGGTTGAAAATATGGGACCTGGGCTATGAATTCTCATTGTTACAAGTGGTAGAATATCAGTGGTTTTATTGATCAGTACTCAGCAATATCATGTTTATCTCTCAGTAGGCGTTGCAGGTGCAGGAATTTGCAGCAATGTGAAGGCTCTGTATATGAAATGGCCTTGCTCATCCTTAGTGATTGTGCTCATGTGTCCATTCGTCGATCAGAAGTTCTGAGGTGAGAATTCTTCACCAACATTTTGGGTTTATATTTTGTTAAATCCCAAATGATGAGATTTTTTTTTTTTACACGAGTGTTGAACAACACATTGCAAGGGGTTTCCGTCAGGTAGGTAGGCTAATTTCATGCTAGATAATCACAACCTATCGCCGCTAGGTATCGAACCCGCAACCACACCATTCGGTTTGGGTACCTTTCCACCATCCTCTGGTAGTTTAGGGTCATCTCGGACCAATGATGAGAACTTTTGGAGTGGGTCAATTTTACACCTGACAAAACTTGTCTATAGTGAACGCAGATAGATAGATGATAGATAGAAACTCCGGTCTTTGAAGAAGGCCAGCGTAAATAGAGTGTCTGTTCGTCATGACAATGAGCCAATGTCCACATAAAATGAACACATAAACCATGTTGAGTAGTAACTTTGTATATCTTAATGTACACCAAGTGTTTCATTATGATGCCCCAATTAAGGATTCCTTTGGCTTAACAATTCGCTTTCCTGAATGTTGCTGAGCTCAAGTGGATCCCAAAACCAGCAGCAATTTGACAATGGTATCATTGTTGTGGAACCAGCAGTTGGAATTTGTTTCTAAATTTCATGACTGAAGCTCGCTTCTATGACATTTTTTCAAGGTCAGTACATACAATAATTGTAAGATTCATAATTCTAACATAATATTGTATATTTCTTCATCAACTTGTTTGCATTACAAGAGTATCTAATAAACTTGGTTATTAGAAATTGTCCATGTAGTCAATTTTGGAAAAAAAATTATATACCTTTGTCAAATCAATTTGAATGCATTTAACTTTAGAATTTCACCAATGGAACCCCTCTTAGTGCCTCCTCTCTTAGTGCGTAATATGTAGTAAGGCGGTTTGTAGGTGGGCCCAATTTCAAGCACTTTTTTTGAAAAATAGTGTAGTTAGAGGCAATGTTAGTTAGATGGCCATTATTACACCTCTCTAAATGCATAAACCTCTCTTAGTGCATAGTCCCAACACTATGCAAAAAGAAAAGTTCCATTGTATTTTTTGCAATTGAATTTCTATGTGATTGGTTGAAATTATGAGGTTATCAACGTGGTTATAATATGAGCTCTAAATTTCTTCTTAGATGTATTCAAATAATTAAAATTTCCCAAATATAGAAAAATTTGAACCAAAAAAATAGAACCTTTAATCCCTAAGTGACTAAGTCTTTCCTAGCGTATTTTTCTTGCAAAAAAGAGCATGGGCCTGTAGTTATTCCCAGTGAAGCAAATTGTTTTTTCCTTCAAAATCTAACCATATAGATATTTAAAGTGCTTGCTTATTATTGTGCTTACTTTTGAGTGTGAAATTGCATAGGAGTTGTAAGATTATACCACAAGACAAAATGTATGTATCCTATTTTTAGTATGTTGACCCTCCCCACAATGTTTGAGAAGTTTGCATATGAGAGTTTTTTGGAATTGGAGGTGACAGAAAAAAACTAGAAATTGTTTCAGCACACTAAAATGCACTTCCAAAAATCTTAAGTCCAAATGAAGAGCTATAAAACTCATTACACAATCCACCTTGCAATTGTTGAAATGAAATTTTTTTACAAGTAGAAATCACAAATAACTCCAAATCAACTCTTGCATGTTTAAATTTTCAATGGTGAAAATCATAAAAACAATTTATTCTTTCCATTGGGACCACTTTCAAAGCAAGTAGATGAATACAGTTTATTAGATCTCAAATCAAATGAAACTGGCAAGCTTTGTTCAAAGCTAGGAAATGAAGTAAAATTGGCAAGCTTTACTCTTCCATTAATGGTACATATATGCCTTGAGGACCTCTCAAAAATAAAATATTTACCTTTTTTAATGTGAAATAAAGGCTTCCAATAGTTAACCTTTAATATTACTTGTAAAAAAAAATTTAAACAACCAAAGGAATTTAACTACCATACAAAAACGAGCCTAAAATTTAGATTGGCCATATATAGCTGGTTAGGCAATTAGGAATTAAAACATCAATAAAATACTCTTAACATTTTTATGATTGATAACTCCTTCTACATCCAATAATGTCCATCACCACATTGGACCTTTCTAGAAGCTTCTATTTCTATTGAATGAAAAAAGACTTTGGAGAGTTATTATAGATGCTACATAATTATAAGTTTTGTATGACTTTTAGGGATTTAATATATGTTGGTTACATTGAAGAATTTAAAGATATTTCTCTCCCTTCTAGAGAACTCCTAGTATTGTCCTAATTCCTTGACTACAATATAGCTTGGTATATTACCACCATTATAATTGTCACGCGTAACTTCTTGGTCAAGAAAGCACATTCTCTCTAAGCAATCTTCATCCCCAAGTTTAGCATAATACTCTACTTCTACTTTACATAGCAACAACGACTTTCCATCTAAAATGGGAGGATAAGAAAAGCACTAGGGGCATAGCATTGTCTAACCATGTAGTGGTCTTCCCCATGTTGAAAAGATATTAAATATACTTTGGCAGTTACCAAGGAAGGACTTATTATCAATTAATTCAAGGATTGGAGTTGGTTGATGAACCATAGAAGACAATTCCATTCACCATAGGGGTCCCCTTTCCAACGATGCAAAAGTGCCCCCCACTTCATTCATAAACAATGCTATGGAAGATAATAAGTCAAAAATGAAAAAATTCTACGCACAAAAGTAGAATATTCTTCCCTACAAACCGTTGATAAAAACAAACTCTCATTGGCCCCTGGAACTGACTTTGCCACTACTGCACCAATTTGAGTAGGAACTTATCTCATCCGAATAGAATCTCATCCAACCCACGTGCACGGAACGGATGAAAGTTGGTGTGGCCCCTACTTTCATCCACAGTGAAGCTTCCACGCACCCGAACTCACCACAAAGTCCGCAACCAGGATCCAGTCTGCAGACAGAGCACGTCATCAACGGCACCACTTGCCAGCGAAAGCGAGTAACCCATCTGACCGTATGTCTGTACAAAGTCTGTACAGATTTCACTCGTCTTCAACCTATTCTAGTTTAATGCTACCTCCAATTTTTCCTGTGTTGCACACTCTGCTTCCGCTGGGCTTCTCAGTGACTCTACTGACAGGTTTGTCTGCACAGACGGTCCAGACACGGTTTCCTGTAACACTATAAAAAGCCTTACTCCTTGGTGAGAAAATCATATGAAAAAAACACTCTTCTCTTTCTTGGGTTGCTCACAGTCTTCTCGATCGCCTACACATTCCCTTCCTTGCATTCACCGTCACTTGCATTCTGTTTTCTTAGTTCTTCCAAGCCTTTGAGGTTAGCTCGACCAGCTCAAGAATTAGGCTCAACAAGCTCGAGATTTGTGGGGGAATTTGAGAAAGCTTCGTCACCCTGTCGAGATGGATTCCGCGTGGGTAAGCAAGAAGATCAAGCTTGAGATTCTATTGGATTCGCGGTCTTGTTTTCTTTTTTTTTGGATGTGAAGATTTGCTCTTGGAATTGAAGCATGTACAAGAGTTTGGAGTGTGCTGTCTATGATCTAGATAGCAACGGATTTGGGAGAGATTAAGGAGCTGTGCTTGTGGCGAGTTTCAGGGAGCGGATGTGTAGGATTTCTCAGTTGATTGTGAATGAAAAAACATCCGCGGTGAAGGCTGTAATCTACATAGCGCTTGTGTTTGTGGATGATCAATTGAGTGGCTAGCTGTTGATCTTCCGCTGGTCATTTCCGTGGACTTGGCAAACCATACTTCTTTCCACTCGTGGATTTTCAGGTTTGATTGTCTTACTCACTTTGTGAGCCCTTGGTTTTTGATGCAGGTATTCTCTCATAACCCGAATGAGATTCCAGTATGGATGAGACAGCAGCCGCCCGCCACAGAAGTCAAGAAATTGAAGGTTTGTGTTAAATGTACTTTGGGTTTGGTTGATGGTTGATGCGATTTTTGGCATGCGGATAGCCTGGATAATCTGATGGGTACCGTAGATTTGCTTTTGAAGAATTCACACTCAAGTTATTTGCGTTTGATCCCATTTTAAAAATTGCTCATGTGTCTTGCAGAAGTTGGAGGTGAAAGTGGTGATGTGTTGCAATACTTGTGTGGAGAAAGTGGAAGATACCGTTAGAGGAATGCACGGTAAGTCATAAAAAAACTGAAAAAAATCAATACGTTGCTCAAGATTAAGTCACTAATGATCCATGAAGAACAATATAAGTTAGTGACTGAAGAATCCGTTCGGATAGTTCTGCTAACTGTGCCATGTGGACTCAATTGACGACAGCTCAGACTCTGATATAGTAATCACATCAATCAAGATAGGCCTAATTAAATTGTGGTGGAATTAAATTGTTTATTGCCTTCTCCTGCAAGGCAGTTTAACCCTGAATGCATTATTTAAGAAGGTTAAGCAAGGTGACATAATACACCATTAGAAAAGAAAAAACTAGGTTCTATATTTTATAACAGTAAAGTTTCAAAAGTTACAGTAATTGACTATGCCCTTCCACAGTGGACTTTCATTTTTAGTTCCGGTTCTTAAGGTATTCAATAAATTGTTTCAAAACACGTCCTGATGAAATTATTTTGATTTGCTGCAATTGCAGGTGTATTCGATTGCAAAACAGATAGATGGAATGACCTCCTCACAATCGAGCTAACTCCGGGTGGACATTTAGACCAAGACAAGTTGGTGAGAAAACTGAAGAGAGCCACTCATGATAAGAAAGTGAAAATTCTGGAGCCAAAATCTTCAAGTGAAGAGAAAAAGACTCCAAGCAGTTCTACCACCACCACAGTTGTGTACCGGAACCCTTACATGGGACCCGGGTACAACGGCGGCCTGGTTCCGTGGCCTACAAGTTCAGCCTCTTCTTCCAACCCTCCGTTCATCACAAACCCTTATTACTTGCACCACCCGGTTGGGTGTGGCAATTGTTATGGCTATCCTGGTGCTGTTTGCGCTAATTGCGGACGTGGAAATGAGCTCGGTGCAAGGTTTTATTGAACATGTGAGGTTCAAGGTTCGGAGTGGCCCTCAAGAAAACTATCCCCGGTCAACATAAACTTCATTTATGCTGGTCTTTGCATTGAAACTCTTATTCTTCCATCAAATTTAAAAAAATTTGAAATCTTTAGCTCGTTATTTTATCTGAGTGTACAGTAGAGAGATAGGAAGTTCAGTTGGTAGTTGGAGCCTATGGGTCAATTGACTTTGGAGTCTCCATAACCTTGGAAGATCGTGTGTGGATCTTCTTGTAAAATATACGGAGAGCAGCTTACATGTTACATGTTACATCCTTATAAAGTTATAAGGATGAGTGCTGGTACGTTTAATTTTGGATCAATTGTCACAACATTATTGTCAGATCCATTGACCAGGGTTTCTATACTTACCCAAAATTTGGGCGATATAAAAAAAAACTGAGGAAGAATTTGACAACATACTCTCCCTTTCGCAATGGATGAAATCACTAATTCGCTAAAAAAATATTGGGATTGTATTGCTCTTTTATGAATAGATAAGTGTGCATTCATGTTTGACTTGATTCATCCCTACTCAGGGATATAAAATATAGCTTCTCCAATCCAGTGAAGGTCACTTTCTGCACTGCGAGGTGAGGCCAAATTGCCAATGATCACCACTGCGAGGTTCACAAAAAGGGAAAGGGAAGAGATTTCAGAAGGATACCGGTAGTGCATGATTTTGGAACTTGCACCTTATTTTCTTTATTATTGATTCAGGATTGCACATCTCTGCTTGTGGGTTCCTGCACATCTGGAATAACAATTAATCACTGCTGCACCAGTGTCACAGTTGAAATCAAGTTACTGTAACTGTGTTACATTGATTTAGTGGCTCACAGGTCTTGCACTCTCTTTGTTTCTGATCCTTGCATTTGAATCAGGGGTTTTCTAGACATATTTCTCTTACCGGTATTTCTTTGTTTGTCTTGCTTATTTGGGCACAAATGATAATGAATTTCGTTGCAAAACTGAGTTTTGAATTTACGAAACTTATGTCTTTCCAAAACCTGTCGGTTTTAGAATTATAAGTAAGACATCATAATTACACGACATTCTTCAAAAGAGCTCCAATGACCTTGAGCCCATATGCAATGCGAGGAAGATGCCTCATTGCCATGATCGCTACTAAGACAGAGAGTTCATTTGCACATCCAAGAAGACGTCTTGGCCTCACTGCAAATGTATTATCCAAATGCAAGACTTTGCCTCCAACCTACTCCACGACCGGGTTTAGGAATGAGCTGCCGGGATCAAGCATCAGGAATAGGCGAAGGGAACGAGGAGCGAGAACCATACGGGAACAAGCTGCGAGGCCCCCATTCACCATCCCCCATCCGTCCAAGGAGGGCCGGGGTGAACTGACACCCTTGCTCGGCCTCAAGGGAAAACCCTGAAATTTTTTATTTGCCACACTTGATCAAATTTGCAAATTCTGAATTCATATTTGCAATCAGAGGCCCCAAATTAGCTAGAAGAGGTCTAGAACATACCTTAGAGACGGCTCAAAAATAGTTTTTTTTTTTTCACATGCACCCCTGGAATGATTTGGGAGTCCGAGCGAGGGGAGGGGACGACGAGGGGGCAACGGGGGGCAAGGAGGGAGTCAGGTCACCCTGGCCATCTCTGTAGGGCCAGAGTATCATTCTGCCTTTTGTGCTGTAGACTATCATATCTGAAAATTTCAACCAGACTCACTGCTGCTGCTCACTTCTCAGGCTGTCAGGCACATATGTAGATTCTCGCTACGTGAATTGGTCCGAGTTTCGTTTACGGAACAGTATGATACTACCGCTATGCCTTTCACCGGTTTCGTGTAAGCTTCTCTCAGGCATTAGAACTGAATGATTGCAACCTATGCGCAGAGCCCCGTTTGACGGACTTCCAACTTAGGAAGCTTCCTTTCTTCTCTTCTTTGAAGAACAAAACGGTGTTTTATGAAGAAAAACAGGAGGACAACTCCCAATCCGGATGGGTTGCAATCATTCCAACTCCGTCAGTCCGGCTCCACCGGATTGAGAGTGGGGCGAAAGCGGTGGGGCGAAAGCGGTGGGGCGAAAGAATCTACGTCGGGGTGAGCTGAATACCCGTAGAATTCACTTTCAACAATTGCACTGCGAACGTCACTGCAATTGTCAATGTGACTACTAATGTGATTCTTCTTAGCTCTAGTACAAACTTGGGCCAAAAACACTAAAAAATTGCCCTACAACAAGCCCTACATGATGAACTTGACTACAAATGTGAGTGAGTCTTCTTGTAGTCATTTTCCTAGTCTACTCGGTCTAAGTTTCCCTTCAAGCTAGTAGAGTAATTAATATGGATGGGGTTGATCCGTTAATCGATGCATGATTTCCCTTGTGAAGAAGTAGAAGTGCTTGCAAGGTGTACACCAATCTTGCAGGAGAATGGTAGCTTAAAGGACATTCCAAGCTTTGATCAAAATCTGTTGTTGGATGTGGTGCAACCCTATTTTTTTACTTTCTAGGGAAGTGACAGGATGGCGATCACTTAAAATTTGGTGAAGCATTCAATTTGTATTTCTACATTCATCCATTTTATGGATTAAAAAACACTTTTCAATCATGTTCATGCACTTTTTCATCCAAATTTGGCAACTTCATCTATGGTTTTAATTTGGCAAAAAAAATTACTTTTATTTGGCAAAAAATTGAAATTTACTTTGAAATGGTGCAATCTGGCCCCATGGTGCCCAAAAAAAAGGGGCTGGTGTGGTGTAGACACTAGTCCATACAAATTACAGGAACCATGCGTGATATCTATGAGGGTCAATCTCTAGGAAATGAAACAGGGCAGATCGAGGAAGTGACCTACTTAGACAAAGAAACTCCAAACACCCCTCCATCCAAAAATGATATTATTGCTAGACAAAGTGTTTTGAATTACGGCTAAAAATAATAATTTTTAAATCCCTTTTGTATTGCAAGAAGAATTTGGTGTACTCCTAGCGTCCTATAAACTTTGAGTTTTGGAGCCCTTTTCAAAGTGCAATTTTGGAGTGTTGAAAAGTGGAATTTCTTTGGCATTTTCAAGGATCACCATTGGGCACTTAATTATTGAGTGTGAGGTCGTCATTTTGTGGGCAATTAGTATAGGCCCAAGACTATGTGTGAAAAAATAAGAAAGAACAATGTTGATTGACCCCTTCAGTCATTTCATTTGTCTATTCAATTGATGATTGTATGGATGAAGGGGGAACTACTTGGAGTTGTTTTGTTGGTCCCACATAGCAATTGAAAGTCAAATCTGACCAATTCAAAATGTCACAAAGTGCAACACAAAGACGATTTTGGGATGGAGGAAGTATCATTTTAACATGAATGAAGTTAATTAATAGTTGAAAAACACAACAAATAAAGTAGCTCTTTTACAAAAGTATTTGTGCTTGCAAGTTTGTAACTATGGTTTACTTTTCTAAGTTAACATGTTTCAACCTCACAATTTTTTATTTTTTCATCCAATCCATCTAAATGTTTGTAGATTCTTATGATAGTTTTTTAACATTTGTATGGCAAAGATTTTCTTAAAATTCTTAATAAATATCCTATAATTCAAATTTCAAAAGGTATGGATATGATTCACTTTCAAGAAGTATTTTTTCCAATTCAAAAATTATCCAATTCAAAAATTTGAATGAATAAAGAAATAAAATCTTTAAATCACCGTAGTCTTTAATATTCAAAATAAATAAATTTTTATGCAAATTACCAATGTTGAACCAAAATTCAAAGTCTCGAAGGAATTTTCAATTTCTTCTTTCAATTCAAGATTTTCAAAAATATTAGCTAGTCTAGTTGATGTGTGTGGGTAAGTTTTATGAATTATATTTTATAACTTTAAAAAAAAAATCATCATTAACTCCTAAAGGTCTAAGGTCATTTTTCTGTGAAATAACACTCAAAGCTGTCATTTTGAATCTAACCATAGGATGTTGTACTTTATGTGTTTGAGATTATGTGGTAAAAATTTCATTGAGTTTGATAGTGTAGGTTAGAAAATACTACTACCTCCGTCCCAAAATGATCTTCTTGTTGGACAAAACATTCTAGATTAAGGCAAAAAATAACATTTTAAAAACTTGTTTTGTGCTGTAAGTAGAGTTTGGTGTACTCTTAGCATCCTAGAAACTGAGGTTCAAAGTCCTTTTTGAAATGTAGTTTTTGGAAAATTGAAAAGTAGAATTTCTTGGGCATTTTCAAAGATCACCAGTGGTCAATTAATTGTTGAGAGTGAGGTCATCATTTTGTAGGCATTTAGTATATGCCTAAGCCCATATGTGGCCCTATATTCCAGCTCCAAAAGCTTCATCTCCTTCAATTGGGCAATATTCAAAGAGATGCAAAAAATATGAACAAACAATGTTGACTGACTCCATTAATCATTTTATTTATCTTTTGACTAATGATTGTATGAATGGAAGGGAAATTACTACTCAAAGTTGTTTTGTTGGTCCTCAATAGCAATCGAAAGTCAAATTTGACCAATTCACAAGTCACAGACTACAACAGGATGATAATTTTGGGACTGAGGGAGTAGCATTTAAAGTTGAAAAACAGTTTTTTTTGAATGCTAGGCTGCAATTTCATATGACTTTGACTACCATTTGCGAAAAAAAATTGCACTAAAGACTTCAAATTAAAAAAAAATTGTGTTGAAAAATTGAGCTGAAAGTCTAGGAAAAACTTTCAAAAAAAGAAAAATTATTTTCAAAAAAATTGTTAAATAGAACTATAGAAGTAGGTCCAAGATTGAATGAAAGAATAAATTGGTTAATAGCTTTAAGATGGAATTGAAGCACAATAATTCCAACAATGAGATTGTTCGAGCAAAAAAACTTAACCTTTTAAAAAAAAGTTTTTTCAAAAATTGCATAAATTGCATTCAAAAGCAAATCCTATAAGTTCGTTTTTTTAGAAGATGCTTAGATTGCCAAAAAATAAGATTGTCCATAACTTTCTTATCACTAGTCCAAATAGAATGAATTAAAGCTTCAAATGTAGAAATAACAATAATATTTTAGAAAAAATAATAATAATTTTGACAATTTGTGATTTTTTTGGTGATGCCCACCAAGTTTAGTTTTGGAATTTCTGTGGTATAACTTTTGCTCTTGGGCACCAATTGCAATAAAAAATTATATTACCATAGAGCTAATCAATTTTTCTACCTTACGAGAAAGTTTTTAAAAAATTCACTAAAAATTGAATGCATCAAAACCTGCTTGAAATCTATTTAGTCCCCCGAGGGGACCATGGTCTTTTAGAAGTTAACCCTTTAAAAACATTTCATGTCTAGACTTGGTCAAACTTCACTAGATTTCTACATTAAAACACACATTTCCAAAATTTGGTATTTTTTACATTTATTAATGTATATTTAAAACTTAATATCATTTTATTATAATTTAAAACATTGAATTGAATTTTACAAGATTTTCTAAACAAATTTCTTTGTAAAATTCACAATAATTACAAAAATGCTTTAAATAGTATAAAATTATTAAGGGAAAAGGGAACAATAGTGACAAACATCATGTGAGATTCAAAAACTTCAAACCAAACAATCTCTTACCTATCCATATTTACTAATCTTATATGGCTACATATAAGATAAGGTGGTAGGATCAAATTATGTAAAAAATGTCTATTTCCTATTGACATCAAATATCCACCTATTTGTCTAACTACTTTTGCATGCACTTAATTGATAGTGTATACTATAAAAATTTAAACCAAATTTAAGCAAAATACAACTTTTCTAGTTCACATATTTTGAATTCACAAGTTAATGCTTTATTTTATTTTCAATCTTGCACATCACACATACTTTTGCATCACTTTATATTTCAAAAAGATGAATCTCAATAATGATTTGCAAAGCATTGGTGATGCATCTTCTCCGTATTTAAACCTCAAGTTAACATTTCATTAAACCTTGTCATACTATCATACTACTAAAATCACAAGGTCCTTTGTAATATCACATTTTTACATTGTGTAATATCACAGAGGTTTGATACCTCTGTAATATCATATTTTAATACAATGTGATATTACAGAGGTACAATGAGGAACATCATTTGATCTAATGAAGGTTAAGGTTTTTTTGGCTTCACACTTCATTTCACTTCCACGATTCTATGATTTTCTAAGCTTTGAGTGTTCTCGATTCTAATTTTTCTATTCTTACTATCACATGACTTGAAACTTTTGTTAAATTGAAGCAATTTTGGATTCCACAACAAAGTATTTACAAAGTCTTTACAATTTAAGAAATTTGCATTTCAATTCTTTAATTTTGGTCACCATTGATTGTGAAGGAAGAAATTTATCAAGTGGTGGTGTTCTTGAGCTCAACAATACCTCCAAGATATCTTCTTTACAATTGTTTTGAGCAAATTTGAATTCATATATAGAATGGTGGTTTGAACATTGAGTTTCATTTGAACAATTTGAATGTCATTTGAGTTTCAATCTAATCTAACACAAGAGATTGATGTAATTAGAGCATTTTTGGAGCATTCTTGGAGCATTCTTGGGGGTATTCTTGGAGCAATTTGATCTAATGTGAGTAATTTAAGCTTCATTTGAACAATTTGAGTGTAATTTGAGTTTCAATTTAACTTAATTTGAAGAGATTGACATAATTAGAGCCAAATTGGAGCAATTAGAGCATTCTTAGAGCAATTTGACCTAATTTGAGCTTAATGTCAACAATTTAACCTAATGTGAGCAATTTGACCTTAATGTAAACAATTTAACCTAATGTGAGCAATTTGACCTTAATGTAAACAATTTGAGCTTAATGTAAGCAATTTGAGCTCAATGTGAGCAATTTGAGTGTAATTTGGAGCAATGTAATCTAATTTGAACTTATTGTCAACAATTTGACCTAATGTGAGCAATTTGAGCTTAATGTGAGCAATTTGAGTGTAATTTGGAGCAATTTGACCTAATTTGAGCTTAATGTCAACAATTTGACCTAAGGTAACCCCCCCCCCATAACCGACTGAATAAGGAATTCCGACATGATCCGGAGTAGTGACGGCAAAACAAATATTTTTCAGAGGTACATAAACAGAAATGACATGGATTGCAAAAAGTTTGGTAATTTTATCGCTTCAATTGAAATTACTATGAATTTTGGGAGGCAAATAGTGCGCCGGACCCATGGCCAATGTCTAGACTCTTTCAATGCCGATCATTCAATAACTTTTTACCTAATCATTATTTCCTATTTTTTTTTCCACAACTTGGGACATGTGTCATATATTTATAAGTTCCAACCTTGAAAATGAAAAAAAGTTGCATTCTATGTATGGTCAGAAATATGTGCACCTATAGGTCGGGAATGGGTCACTGGTCGGGAATGGGGGGGGTACCTTAATGTGAGCAATTTGAGCTTAATGTGAGCAATGTAATCTAATATGAGCTTAATGTCAACAATTTGACCTAATGTGAGCAATTTGAGTGTAATTTGGAGCAATTTGACCTAATTTGAACTTAATGTCAACAATTTGACCTAATTTGAGCAATTTGAACATCTTTTGATCTAATTTGGGCAATTTGAGTGTAATTTGAACAATATGAGTCAAATCTTATCAATGCAATGTAAACTAATGTCAATAGTTTGACCTACTTAGAATCTAATTTGAATAACTTTAACATTTTTTGAGGCAAACATGATCAATTAAATATAATTTCAATGGTTTGATTTAATTTGAGCAATTTGATACACATTAATTTGAATTTGATCAATTTGACCAAATTTGACCTAAAGTTTGAAATAGGTGGCAACATCCAAAATTTTGTTGTTGAATATATGTTGACGTGTTATTGATGTTAGGAGACAAAAAATTTGGAGTGAAGTGGAGCATATTCAAGAAGTGTATTCTTTTGGAGCGCAAGTTATATAGGTGCAATTTTAAACCCATTTTTTTTTGTGATTCAAAAAGTTTCTACATTTTAAAGTTCGAGTTTTAGGATTTGTGATTGTCACCTTTTGTAGACTATGGCTTGAGCTTTGTTTACAATTGATGACTATGTAGATGTTAATATCGATAGTATTGGATTAATGTCTATCCAATGTCCAAAATGTTTAGCACTTCGTTTTAGGAAAGAAAAGGCAACAATTTGTTGTTATAATGGCAAAGTTGTTAGTGAACACATTAGTCATCCTACTGTTCATCTGCTGCTCAATGAACTTTTTATGGGTATTACACTCAATTCTCGAGGATTTCTTAAATCCATTAGAAAATATAATCAAGTGTTTGCGTTTACAAGTATGCGTAGTAAATTTCAATCTAGCCAAGCCGAGGGTCGAGGGATATATATTTTTTTGTGTAAATGGAGAATTATGCCATCACATTGGAGATTTAGAACCTGAAATAGATCATGACGCAAGATTTGTGCAAATTTACTTTTTAGATGATGATTTGCAAACCAATCGTCCCATAAAGATCTTTGATGATCTTGATCATGAGACTGTTAATAATATCCAAGAGGTTTTAGAATCAATCAATGCATTGGTTTGTGGTTTTAAGTCTTCACGTCATGTTCTTTTATAAGGACATAACATGGGACTTTGTATATCCGATGAGACTCCTACCGGTAAACATCATTGTCGATACAATCAACTTGTGATTCCAGAGGTTGTTATTGTTGTTCTTAACGAACAACATTTAGAATCCGGTCGAGATATTATTCTTCACCAACATGGTGGAGATTGACAATGGATAAGGGAAATTCATCCAGTTTATGATGCTTTATCCTACCCTTTGTTGTTTTTGGATGGTCGATGCGGGTGGTCATCCACTTTCAAAGCAAATACTGGGATGACTTTAAAGTCATTTGTCCAATATATACTTCATAAGCGACCCGAATCTAATGTATTGTATAGGACCGGCAAATTATTCTAACAATACGTAGTAGATCAATATTTGCGTGTAAAACATAAAAACTTGCTTTTCATTAGACAACATTAAGCAGAACTTCAAGCAGAATGTTATCAGGGTATTATAGATGTTATGCACGACAACAATAGAGGACGCATTGGACGTCGCATTGTTTTACCCGCACCATTCATTGGATCTCCTCGATACATGCAGAAACTCTTTCACGATAGTATGGTCTTAGTTAGAGTTTTAGGCAAACCGGATTTATTTGTCACAATGACATGTAATCCAAATTGGCCTGAGATCATTGATGAGCTTGAACTAGGTCAAAGTCCTCCCGATCGTCCAGATATTGTAGTGCATGTCTTTGAACTCAATTTAAAAGCAATGATGAACAATATCACAAAGAAAATGTATTGAGAAAGACAATTGCTTCTTATTATACTATTGAATTTCAAAAGCGCGGTCTCTCTCATGTTCACATTCTTTTTTGGTTGAAAGACAAGATCAACAATTGTAACTTTGTAGATAGAGTTGTATGTGCTGAAATTCCAGATTCGAATAGACAACCACAACTTTATGCTGCAGTTGCTAAGCACATGATGCACGGTCATGTCGTTTGGATAATTTCAATTGTCTATGCATGGAGGATGGAAAATGCTCCAAGCATTATCCAATGCAATCTCGAGATACCACCAAGATTGATGGTGATGATCATGTTTTGTATCGTCGTTGAAATGAAAATTGCTATGTTGAAAAATGTACGCATTGTCAAATTGTCCATTTGGACAATCAATGGGTTGTGCCATACAATCCATATTTAATAGGCCGTTTTAGTTGCCATATTAATGTGGAGATTTGCAGTTCAGTAGAAACTGTGAATTAAGGAATTTTTAGAAGGATACAATGTCGCTGCGCAAGAAGGATGTTGGAGGCTCTTTGATTTTGAAACCAACAACAAGAGTCATAGTATTTGTCATTTACCCATTCATCTTCCCGATCAACAATATGTTACCGTCCAAAAAGGAACATCTTTGCAATCAGTGATTGATCAAAATACTAAAACCAAACTTACAAAGTTTTTTGAGCTCAATTGTCGCATTTGTGCCTTAATTGCTTCTGACAATCAAGGCAATCATATATTTCTTCGATACATGGATCTTCCATTGCACTATAAGTGGAATGAGAAGAAAAATTTGTGGGAAAGAAGACAACGTAAGATAAAAGTTTTTGGTAGAGTAAACATGGTTCTTGTAGGTACCGAATTATTTTACTTGAGTTTGTCGTTGACTCATGTTGAGGCACCAACTTCATTTGATGACCTATTTTGTTTTCAAGATACGATACATCTGACGTACAAAGCCGCTTGCATTGCAAGAGGACTTTTATAAGACGATGGTGAATGGGACAATTATCTCCAGGAGGCAACCATTATTGCATTGTCTAAACAAATTCGACGATTGTTTGCAATGCTTCTTGTGTTTGGACAACCATTGGATCCTTTTGGTTTGTTGAAGAGACATATTGACGCTATGTCTGATGACTAGTGTAACGATCAAAATCGCTATAGCAAAGCAATTTTGTCCATTAATGAACATTTGTCGTTTAATGATAAACACATTGAAGATTTTTTTGACATTCAAGATTTGAATGAATTTAGTTATCCAAATATTGTTGATATTGTTGATGATATCAATGACAACAATAACTTAAATAATTTAAACATTAACTTTACAATAGAGGACGTGGACAAACTAAATGAAGAACAACGCATTGTTTTCAATGCAGTTACTAATGCCATTTTAGAACCTCATCCTCCGTGTAAGTTATTTTTCTTGGACGGCCCTGGGGATACCGGCAAGACTTTTGTATACAATACCATATTAGGGCATCTTCGGGGTCGTGGTATTAAATATATGGCAATGGCAACAAGTGGAATTGTTGCTTATCTTTTGCATGAAGGACGAACAACACATTCTTCTCTTGCCATTCCAATACAATTGCATGATAAATCAACATGTTCGATTAGTGTCCAATCACTATTAGCTCAAAGTTTACGTGAAGTACAATTGATTGTACTTGATGAAGCTTGGGCTAGACATAGATTTATGATCGAAGGAATAGATCAATCATTGCGAGATATTTGAGGTATTGATACTCCGAATGGCGGTCTTGTAGTTTTATATGGTGGTGATTTTTGTCAAACTTTGCTTGTTGTTGTAGGTGGAGGTCGTAAGCAAACTGTTGAGGCTTGCTTGCGACATTCATATTTGTTTCCATTAATGCAACATTTTCATTTGACCACTAACATGCGTTTATAAAATCAATTGGATTTCCAACAATTTTTATTAAATATTGGTGAAGGCAAAACCGGTTCACAAGTAGAGCTACTGCTTGGAATGATTGCGCATGGAAATTCTCTAAATGGACTCATTGATGCAATTTTTAATGACCCAGTTGATTTTTTTGAGTGTGTAATTTTGGTTGTCTGAAATGATGATGCCCAAGAAATCAACCGTAAAATCACTGACCGTATGCCTGGTGATGTGCATCAATGTCTTAGCACTAATTTTATTCACGAAAATGATGAACATGCCCATCATTATTCGGTAGAGTTTTTAAATTCTCTACATCTTAGTGGTTTGCCACTTCATCAATTAAATCTTAAATGTGGTCAATATGTGATGTTGCTAAGAAACTTAAATCCGGCAAAAGGTTTGTGCAATGGTAGTCGCTTACGTTTGTTACAAGTATCTCCATCTGTATTATTGTGTGAAATTGTAGAAGGGCGTCATCGTAGCTAAGAAGTGTTGATTCCAAGAATCACACATCATTGCAATGATAGCCGCTTGCCATTTACACTATGTTGGAGACAATTTCCTGTCACTGGTGCTTTTGCAATGACAATCAACAAATCGCAGGGCCAATCATATAATCGAGTCGGCATTTATCTTCAAAATGAAGTATTTAGCCATGGTCAATTATATGTGGCTTTGTCTTGTGGTAGACATCCTGCAAACATTAAGGTTGCTAATGACAATTCAAATGCCATAGAAATGGTAAAAAATGTGGTTTACTATGAGGTTTTTGCATGACATTGTCTTGGAGATTCCTACATATATTTACACCTGAATCAGGTGGATGGAAAAGTTGAGAGTTTGTTTCAAACTCTACATGTTTATGGTTCATGCATGCTTTGGCGACGTCCCCTTCCATCCAACTGCATTCTTTTGGTATTCATCATTATTTCACTATCTCAATTGAGACAGCCTATCATATCAATAAATATGGTAGGATGATATTTGTAGCCATTTTGTTACATTCTTTTATAGTCAATGGAAGGATTCCAATGCATGCATCTTTAGATGCAATCTATTTATAAAATTTATCACTTTTCTTTGAAACTACGCAAATAGCCAAATATGCAAAGATTCTAATGTATAAAGATTCAAAGAATAATATATATGTTTTCAAAGAATATTGTATGAGGATGTCAATATTTTCATTTAAAGATTATACATACTTTCTTTATCTACATTCTATCACATAAAAAATTGACAAAAGTAATATATTTAATGCGTAGCAAAGCAAGCGCCAACCGCTAGTTATTCTTTAAAAATTTATGGTTCATCTAAAGTTGTTGTAGACAACCTTAAGTATAAATAATCATGCTTTAAAAATATTTGATGTGAATAGCTCATTACTATTGCAACTTAATAAGTATACATTGATGTTTGTCATTTTAAAAGTCAAGTCTCTAAAAAATACCTTAGCTTGATCTTTCCATTAATTGAATATTAAATTTTATTATTTAAAATTTCTAAATTTTAGAGTTTGTAAGTAGGTCATAATTAAGGGAGGTACTAATCATAGAGTCAATCGTCAAAGACTATATCATTTAAATCCAATTCTAATTTTTTAAATATTTTTTTTTTTAATTTTCAATAAATAAATATATTTGATAATGAAAGGTATGCATCTTGCCATTCAAGACTAATTGAATCTATATGGGCAATATTATTTCACACTTGAATGGCAAGGACACACTTTGGTGTCAAGAAAACTTTAAAGTTAAATAAAATGTTATCAGATTTTAATTTTTATCATTTCATATAATAGAGGATATCCTTTAAAGTCTCCTTTTAGCATCAAAATCTGATTTTGAAAAAAAATTGTTTTTATATTTTGTATTGAAGATTTTGTACAAAGGGGTCTATTTCAACCTTTGATTTTTTAGAGTTCAGGCTTCTTTATGATGAGTTTCAAATACCCTAGACAATGGAAGACAAAACAATTTATCAAATTCATCTAAAATTATAGAATAGATTTTGAAAAGTCATTATTTGATCCTATTTGTGAAAATAATATCTTTTAATCTCATTTTTTTCATAATCACAATTTTAGATTTGACCTATAAATATTTTCTAAATGACTTCAATTTGCTTTTAAAAGTTTAACACCTTTGTAATCAAGCATCACAGTTATTCAATATATATGTAACATTGTTCCAATTTCATTTTAAATTGATGTTTACTTCCTAAAGGACTATTGGATTCTGAGGCCTAAAACTGCTACAAAATACTCTTACTCAAAGTGAGGCTAAAATCTTCAATTCACGTTTAGTTTTGAACAAATCCTGTTATATTTAGGATCCTTTTGTTAACTTATTCAAATACATTATTCTAAAAAAATTAAGTGAAAATCTTCACCAATTGTAGGTCCAATGTGCCTAAACTTTAAAAACTAGTTTTTTTCTAGCCCTTCCCAAAGATGACATCTTGTCTTCCAATACTTTTAGAAAAAATCAAATATGTCCCATGATTTTTGAATTGTAGTCAATATGATGGAAAATGGATTGAAAATACATGGAAAAATTCAACCAAAAAAAACTTCTTATTTATCTCTTAAAATTACAAAGTAAAAGGTGATACTTATTGAAATAGAAAACAAAATTGCTAATAATTTTGACAAAAAATTAATCCTAATCGTTAGAATGTTTATATATATATATATATATATATATATATATATATATATATATATATATATATATATATATATACACACATCTTGCATTTTTTATTCTTATTTTTAAAACTTTAAATTGAAATAAAAAAAGACTTTACCTTCATCTCATTTTTTACCTTCATTGCTTGCAAATTCAGACTCACTACAAGAGAAAGGGGTGTTTTAAATGAGTTTTTAAGTATAGTCCTAGACATATGATTTTAAGTAATGACCTTTAATGAGATTTTGAGCAAAATTTTACTTAAAACACATTTGTACATATTTTCAAGAAGCTTATAGAAATGAGCATCTTTGGTAAGAATTTTACTTTCATCCACTCAAAATTGACTTCATATGATTCTATCTAAACTTTGGTTCTTTGTTTTTTCAGAAGAAAACTCTAAAAAACTCTAAAAAAACCATGGGTATTAACCCATTAAGGACTGGTCGACCATTTTGTGGTTGATTTGGATCCTTTTTGGTTTGTAGAGAGAGCATGTCAACGAATTTGATGACGTGGCAAAGGGGACGGGTCTGGGGAATTGGGAAGTGAAGAGTTTAGGACAATAACTAGGCCAATCTGAGGTGGCATGTGGCCAGAGGGTTGAAAAAACCAAGACAACAGGGGCTGAAATTACACCAAGATTTGCTAAAAATTCCTACTTCACAATGCACCTTCACCAAAAAATTTAATGCTAAACCCTATATCATGTGCAACACTTCCATCTGTACGGTTAGATCTCCGATAGGCACTTGCATTCAAAAAATTTAAAATTGCTCCCAATTGGCCATACAAAGGATTGCCCACCCCCCAAATCAACCACGGTCCTTAATGGGTTAAGGGATCAAATCAAATCAAAATATAAAATAATGAATGCAATAGTTAGAAGTTGATAATAAGTTCATTCAACTTTGAAAATTGAATAAGAAATGAACCAAAGTATATGACATTGCATTGGACTAGTTGCAACCTTATAAATCCAAATTTATATTGAATTTTGAATTTTTTTCAAAGAAACATTTTATCCAACTTGTAACCAAAAGAAAAAGATTGAGAGAGTTGAGCATGATTATTTTAAAAGAAATAATTGTCCATCTTATCCAAGATTTTGTCCCTCATCACCCCGTCTATCATATTTTAACTTCTATATTTCTTGTTGTGCTCATCCAATGTTTGATTTGATTGAAAATTTCAATTCGTATATAGGTAATGAATCTACCCCCCAAAGTTATTTCATATTTAAAGAAACAAAATTGCTTCAAAATACTTGCCTCCAAAGCAAAGCTAAAATCTTCATTTATATTTATTTATTTATTTAGCAAATCTAACTGTAAGATCCTTTGGTTAACAAGTTCAAATATATCATATCTAAATTTTAGAGTAAATATCTCCACCAATTGCAAATTAAATGTGGTTAAAGTTCAAAATGTAGGTATTTCTAGTCCTTTCAAAAGGTAAAGCTTTGTCTCTCAACATTTTTAGAAAAAATCAAGTATGTCCTATAACTTTTGAATTTTAATAAATATGTTGAAAAATGTGGAAAGTATATGAAACAAATTAACAAAAAAAATTCCTATTCACCAATAAGAAAACAATAAAGTGGAAGGTGGTACTTTGAATGAAAGAAAAAACAAAATTGCTAATAACTTTTACAAGAAATTGAGAGATGTTAATTCCAATAGTGAAAAAGTTGTAGTAAACAATTGGTATCCTTCACTTTTTTCATTTGATAATTTTCAAAATTGAGTACAAAAGATGACATTATACAATTTTTTTAACTTCATTGCCTATAAAAAAAACTCGGCATAACTTTCTCTTCATTGTTTAGAAATGAATGGTTCAATTTTTTTGAATAGTTTTTTGTTTTTGTTTTTGTTTAGTAGTGAATGGTTCAATCTATAAAATCCTAAAAAATTAGTTAATGTTTTTTAAAATATAATTTTTGCTGCCTGGTTTGACATTGAAATTTTAAAAAATTATAACTTTTGCAATATTTATTGGAATGACGTGAAATAAAGCTTCACACGTTTATTAGGATGATTAGCATCCATCTTAAAAAAATTAGGCAAAAATTTCAAATTATCAAATCAATAGAAGCTGCCCAAGTTCTCACAAAGTTCAAGGTAGGTTCTTTGGTACTTTAAAAGCTAAGACGTCAAGATCAACTCCATTGAATTCTCAAATGTACTCATTTTTGTAAAGTGAATAAAAAAACAAGGTAATATTAGAAATGACCCTTGTTTTCATTTTTAAACCTCATTGTCATTGTATCTTGATATGCACCTCCAATATTCAATATGATTGAAGATTTGAGTTTATACATACACAATCAGTCTAGGAAGATATAATTTGCTCCATTGAATAATCAAATATATTAACCTCTAATGAGGCAAAAGTAGGAAAGAAATTTAAAATTTCAGCATGAAAATGCGTTGGAAATGCATTGAATGTATATGTACGTATGTACGTACGTATGTATGTGTATATATATATTTATTAGAACATAGAATAATCAATGTATGCACACATGTATTGTTGATTCCACAAGCAATAATCAAATCTAAAATTCTCTTGATAAGAAAGATAGCCTGCCATGGCAATGAGTCCTCTCATCTTCTGTATGTGCAAGTAGATACCAAATTTATATTCTTAAACCCTAAAAGACCAAGGAACCCACTTTGGACTCTTCGAGAACTCGGGCAGGCTCTATTGACTTCATAATTTAAAGTTTTTGTATAAATTTTTTAGGATGGATGCTACTCAATCATCATAATCTATATGTGAAGCTTTGTTTCATATCCTTCCGTTAATATTGCAAAAGTTAGAAGGATTTTTTCTATTTTAATGTCAAACTGGTGAGCAAAAAATATATTCTAAAATATATTAATTATTTTTTGGAGATTGCATATATTGATACCTATTCAAAACATTTGGAACATTCAACTCCAAATAATGAGGTAAAGTTATGAGGAGTTTTATTTTGTGGACAATAAAGATAGAAAAAACATATAAAGTCCATTTTTACTCTTAATTTTGAAAATTTTCAAAAATAAATGATATTAATTGGTTATAAAAACATTCTTACCATTGAAATTAACAATTTTCAAATTCCCTTAAAAGTTATTAGCATATTAGTTTTATCTTTCATTTGTAAACCCCTTCCACTTTGCAATTTAAAAAAAAATGAATATGAAATTTTTTTTGGTTAAATTTTTTAAAATATATTTCGATCTTTTTTTCAAATTATTCATTAAAATGCACAAATTAGAGCACATACATGTTTTTTCTAAAAATGATGAAAGACAAAACTTCACCTTTTAGAAGGGCTATAAAAGCCTACATTTTGAAATTAGGCACATTAAACTTGCAAATGGTGGAGATATTAACTCTAAAAATTTTGGACAATGTACTTGAATAAAATAACCAAAGAATCCTATTGCTGGATTTGTTGAAAAATAAATATTGATGAAGATTTTGGCCTTGCTTTGGGGATGAGTATTTTAAAAAAGTTTTAGACCTCTAAATATGAAAGAACTCTAGGATTTAAAGTCATTGGTGGTTACCTTTACAAAAAAATGTAATAAAAAAGACTTTAGTTTGTGAGCAATAATGAAGGAGTATGAGCAACAATAAAGCTCAAATTAGCTCATTATTCTCTCTTTATACTCAATAGAATTAATTGTAAAAGTGTGTGAAATGAGGGACTAGGAGCCAAAGTTTGAAAGGAACACAGCTTGAAATTCTTTAAAATTTAATAATTAGGGTCTTAAAGCATCTCCACTCTTTCATTGGGAAACCACATTGCCAAATGGCTTTTTGGAGGCTCCATTTGTCTTCCGGGCTCCACCTACTAAGTAGTTCCCTACTTTTCTCTTCATAACTCCAATAGCTTTGTATTCCCAATGGTGGAAGTTGCTATACATTAGAAGAAAAATGGGCCCTCGGGAGGGCTCCTTCCCTTTGCAAAGGGGCTGTGAGTTCCCCGCAATGGAACTCACAGCCCCTTTGGGGGACAATGGCTACTATTCATCATCAATGATGAATAGTGGCCACAATAAAAAAAAATTTTAAAAAATTTTAAAATTTAAAAAAAAATTTAAAAAAAAAATTTAAAAATAATAAAATAATAAATTTTTTAAAATAATAATAAAAATAATAATAAAATAATGATTCAGGGTGACAAGGAAAATTTCGGCCACATCAGATTTGAGAATTCTGAAATTCTGTATTTATTTTAATATTTTATAAATTATTTTATTGCACTGTCCCGTCAGTTCGCTGTCCTGAACAGGCCTCCCGTTCGCTGGCCAAAAAAAAAAAAAATTTTTTTTTTTTTTTTTTTTCTCAATTTTTTTTTTTCTGTATATCCGGACAGCGTTCCCTGCTGTCTGGGAATTCACAGACCTCCCGAGGGTCCATTTTTCTTCTAATGAGTGGTTCAAATTTTCTAAAAGGAGACAAAAACATTGTTAGACAAGGAGAATTCAAGCTTGGAGAAGAGATGAGTGGGCATGTGAGGCTTTCGAGTTGACTGCATATTTAAGCAGGGCCGGGCCTTTTCTTTTGGCTTCCAGGTCTATGGGCCGTTTTGGAGTGCAAGCTTTGGATTTGAGCGGCTGAGGGGCTTCCCAGTGCAAGAGTGGAGATGCTCTTATGGAGTTTAGTGTTGTGTTTTTATACTATTATTAATTGAACCTTTGACGCCCTTGCTACAAAGTGAGGAGACCTTTACAATTAACTCTAATTGGCATGCATTTTCCACACACTAGACACCTACTTGTTAGTGGTTTATAATGTGAGCTATGGTAAAGCACAAATTAGCTCATACTTTTTGTTTTGTACTCAATTGCTTTGTATTCAATTGTTTTCCTTGAAACATGGACAACTCCCACTGATAAAGGAAACAATACAGTAAACCAGAGAGGAAGCCCTTGGCAAAAATATTTTTGGATTTTTTCTTTTATAATTTTAAACCCTTAAATGCTTGGGGCACCAAAATTTGGTATTGATAATACTTTGAAGTTAAATAAAACCTAACCAAGTTAATATTTTTAGCAATTTGCATTTTTGAAAATTTCTTTTTGAGGTTTAGTTTTAGCATCAATAAACCAATTTTGAAAATGATTGATTATGATTTTTCTATTCAAAATTTTGTGCAAGGGTATCCATTGCAATCTTGACTTTCTTTAGTGTTGAGGGCTCTTTGGAAATGAGCCTCAAATACATTAGATCTTGGAGAAAAAATCACATTAGAAATTCATTTAAAAAAATTGTATAGTAGATTTTGAGAAGCCATAAATTGATTGGGGTTATATATGTTATGCCCTTTAATCTCATATTTTTTTGGTGACCAATTTTTTAGATTTGAAATGTGAAAAGAGGATTGAAAGACTTCAAATTACTTTTGTAGTTTTAACACCTTCATATTCAAACATTATAATCTTTTAATCCATAAGTGATATTGTTGTGTTTTCTCTTACTATGTGACTATTTGATCTCTAACATATTTAGTTTGAATTCAAACAGTCACAATTTAAAAAAATTGATATAACTTATCAAAATGTTGGCTTTTTGTTCAATTTAGAGCAAATCCCTAGAAGCTCAAAAAAGTCCTTGGGCATTTAGGAGTTAAGGGTCGTTGCAAGAAAGAATGTCACTTTGAATGTTTTTGGCTAGTACTCCAATACTCATGAGCTTTTGCATATGAATTTTTAAAAATAAAATAAGGATAAGGATAATTAGTATAATACTAAAAATAGCATATCACCAAAATTTCAGACCTAAAAAAAATCTGGGTCAAAAGTTATTTCACAAAAAAGAAAGAGTTGAAATTTTGAAGAAAATACATACTTTGATGTTTTAATTTGTAAAAAATAGGAAAAACAATTTTCAAAGAAATTAAAAATAGAACATTTGGAAAGACTTCATGGTGAAGAGATTTCACCAAAAAATTGATCTTGAAACCATCTTAAATGTTCAAAGCTACACGCGCAAGGGAGCCCTCTTTGCATGGACGTAGACAACACAAAATAAAATATTTTTAAATTTCCCTTGGTATAAATGTGAGTTTCTACTACGCAAATAGATCATATAAATTTTAGCTCTAAATCATTAAATTTGGGGACTCCATAGTACTTAAAATCCCTAAAATGCAAAATGTGACATATTAATTTAATTGATTTTTAAATATAAAAATTATTTTTTAAATTTTTTGAAAAATATGAAATATAAATACACTCAAGATATGCATCTCCAATAAAAATTTCGAATTCATGCAAGTCATGCTTAACCCCTAAAGGACCGTTGTCCCTTCGGGGGACAAATGCGTTTTCGGGCAGGTACCTACGGGCTGAAATTTTCTCTTCATTTTTTGAAACTTTTTCTGGAGCTTGAACAATTGATTAGCTTCGTGGGAATATAATTTTTTTCACAATCGGTGCCCGGAAACAATAGTTATGACCAAATAAGCTCAAAACAGGGGACGGCGGGTAGCCCGGGCAGCAAAAAAGAATTGGCAATTTTTTTTTTTTTTTTTAAATATTTTTTTTCTCATAGATTATATTTTTGTCTATCTAAAAAGAGTCGATTCATTTCATTTGGATTTGTTATGAGAAAGTTATGGACATTCTTGTTTTTCGGGCAGTTACAGCATCTTCTTGAAAAAAATAACTTGTAGGATGCATTTCTGAATGCTCTTTTTGCAATTTTTCAAAAAAAAAAAAATTCCAGTGGTTTAGTTTACTTGTTAGAACAATCTCACCATTGGGATTAGTGTATTTTAATTCCATCTAAAATATATTTAGATTTTAGATTTTCCTAGTATCTTGTACCTACTTCTACTTAACAATTTTTTTAGGATTGATAATTAAGTTTTTTTGAATAATTTTTTTTTCCCCTAGACTCTCAACTCAATTATCCACTATAAAGATTTAAAGCTCAAAACTCTGTAGTGCAAAAATTTTAAGTTAAAAATGTTTAAAGTCAAAAAATCTAGTCCCGCAATGTGCTGAAAAACTTGTTTTTTCCACTTTAAACACAAATATCTTGCAATCTGTGCGGTCAAAAATTCTGAAATTTTTTCTATAGATTCTCATACTAGTTAGGTGTAAGATCCTACGATTAGATGTGCAAAAAAAAACATTTTTCAATTTTTTTTACTGTTTGCTATAGAAATGGCAATTTTCAATGTTTTTTGGTAGAAAAAAGGTCTCGGTCCTTTAGGGGTTAAGAAGTTATTGCAAAAGAAAGATTTGACACTCCCCCTGTGACAAATACCCAATACCATTGTTTCTTGCCATGACCCTTAACCCTTTAAGGCCTGACTGGATAGAACTGGCCTATGGTTCAAAATATGGCTGCATTTGAGTGTTGATGTGCAGTGAATTGGGAAATGTTTTGAACTACAAAATTAAGAGCAAGCATGAGTAGTAAATTTTGCGATTTTTTAGAAAAATGTGAGAGCCCAATTCTAGATTCTGTGGGGTTTGAAAGCTTCGATACAGTGAGAAGAATACAATATGGGGGTTTGTATAAGAATTAGGGTTGTATTATGCTTAGGAATTATATGTGTCAGTGTAGAAGGAAGTACTACGGCCCGTGATTGCCACTCCCGGTCTCCTGGTAGTTTGGAACTACAGTCGGCTGTGTGAGCAGAGTGCCTTGGATCCCTTGCTTGAGGAGTCGCTTGGCATTTTTTTATTAGTTTCTTGTGTCACTCTTGTTGTCCCAACATGTAGTGGAGTTCGCCATCGGCGCTTCAGCGACTGGAATTTGCTCTCCAAACAAGTAGTGAAGTGTGATTTTGTTGTGTGCGACGATTGGGACAATGCGAGTGTTGTGGTACGCACTCGAATTGGGAGATGGCGCCTCATTGGGAAAAACGGCTAAAAGAGGCCCTGCAAAATTTACAAATGCGAGAAGTTTGTGCTCGACTCCTCAAGTATTGCAGCACTCATGGCCATCCCTTGTTCCCAGTGAGAGTCAAGAATTCATGGGACCCAATTGTGTTGGCCATATTCCTCATGTGGACGTCAATTCTGTAGAAGAGCTGCGACGTTGGTTCCAATCGGAGGGGGCATCGGAGAGAGCGGCTTCTACAGCGGTGCGTTTGCTTGACCGAATTCAATTGCAGGCAGAGCCTAGGCCAATGAAGTGGAATTGCAGAGGGCAATTCGGTATTCAAGATCGTCTACGTTATCTCTGGTATTGCCACGCTGCCCGACTCTTAGATTGGTGTGATCGCCACCAATTCCCACAATTTGTGCGGGATACTCTACAGCAGATTTTCCACTCCCCGCCAGCCCACAAGATGATGAAAGCCGCGCGCTCTCGCAAGCTCCTGTCGGACCGAGCCCAGGAATCGCTTCTGCATCCAATGCAAGAGAATTCACAGATCCAGGTGAGGGGTTTACTCAATTCTTGTTTTGGGTGGCTTATGGGTTCCTGCAGCATTGAATTCCAAGTGGGCAAGGTTTAGGGTTTAGGTGATGCCGGACCTTAGTTGTACCCCCCATGGGAATGCTCAATTTACAATCCGAGGTTCAAATGTACGCTTCATAAGACAGCACTAGCACTTTCAGTAGATGCATGCTCATAAACGGTATAATTTTAGATTGCTAAGGGCTGAGTTCAGTGGAGCAAGATTTCCTACATGTCTGGATGAGGAAAATTTCATTGCTCATTTGCCACCCAGAACCTTGTCAATGCTCTCCCTCAATTGTGTGTTTCACATGAGTGTGTGTTTTGGATGGCACCCACGATTGAATGGGTGTTGAAATTGAATCTCTTTTTCTGCAGGACCTTCAAAGTACTATGCCGGAAGCCCCTTCAAAGAGAGCAAGAAAGCCACGAGGGAAGAAAACAACCTTGCTTCCGGCAGTTCACCTCACTGCATTGGACGTGAACGTACTTGATGAGCCAGTTCTGAAAGCGAGGAAGACCAGGGTGAGAAAGCAGCCACCAGCAATGTTAGAGGCTAGGGAGAAGAAAGCAAGGAGGCCTCGAGCCAAGAAGCAGTCCGTAGCAAGCCATGCCGCCTTTCCAGTTTCGATGCAAACACCAATACCATTCACAGCAAGGGAAAAAGACATTGGTCCACCATTGCCTACTTCAGTCACAATGCATTATACAGTTAACCTCCTCATCTTCGTGTGTGCACTCTTTTAGATTTGATTGAATGTTGCATTCACTGTAGTTCAATTGCTCATGCACATTTGTGGCATTCATCTTGTAATAAACACAATTGTTCTCTTTGACTGTGTTCCCAGGTCGTGCAAAGAATGAGAGGTTCAAGAAGGAAGAGAAGGGGAAGGGGCCAGTTGCACAAACACGAAGACCCCGGAACTGGGCTCTAGAATTACCGACGCCTAATTTAACCCTGAGAGTTCTCACCAAGGCGATCACTGGTGGAGTTCAACTACCTCAAGCTGTAGCAGGCTTCGGAGAGGAGCAAACACAGCTCACGGCGGATGGTGGGACTTCAAACTTTCACAATATGTTTGGAGATGAAGGCAATGAAGATGGTCTTCACCATATCTTTGGCGACTTGCCACCGCCCGAGTGTCGCCATTCAGTTGGCAGCATGGATACCGTTCCAATTAACTTGTGGGACAATGTTTTCCGAGACGATTCTTGGCGCTTCGAGGAGCCAATTCGAAAGGCTACCGGGTATGGAGCAACTCATCCAGGTGGGGCGCTCTACAAACCAACAGTTGCACCACTTGGAGAGATTCCCTCTGAACTGTAAGGATTGTACACTGACTAGAATTTGGCATGTAGAGATTAGGCCGTGCTAGTGCCAAATCGTGTACTTTCTCCGACGTCGTTCAAACCTGGTGACACTCTGATGTGGACCTAAGGTCACATCATTGGCAAGGGAACTGCTGTGCAAACGGGAAAGCGCGTGATTCTGTGCAACTTGGGAGGGGTAGATACAGAGCGTGAATTGGAGGAGGGGGACGTGTGGGTTGCTTTGGGACTTGACATGGCGGCGCAAGGTAGTGAAGCGGTGAATGGTCGTCCCTGGAATGTTTTAGGGACGTGCTCCAACCCTAAGCAAAATGGGGACTTGCCGCCCCAGTTCGAGGAGTATCCTAACAAGCCCTTCCATGTTCACTCTGGGGACACTGTTTGTGTTTCGTAGACTCACAGCAACCGAAGAGATGCAGAGGAACTGGGGAAGTAACTGCCACTAAGGTCAATGCATCAAAGGATCTAAAACCACTAGGAGAGCCTATCGAGGACTACGACATCCCCTTTGGCGTGGAAGGCATCGACGGCACCCAAGATTCGACTGCCAGGAAGACCTTTCCGAAGGTAAGCTATACCTTACCGGAATATCTGTCAAATGCTTGCATAGTGAGCGAGGACGAAGAGGAAGATGCCCTGCCTTGAAGCGTAGATGACGCTGATTCTAGCGACTGTGATTGGTTGTCGGAATTTTGTGACACTTTAGAAAGTGATGACGAGGACTTTGAAGTAGACTACATTAACAAATCGCTTGACAACACTCCCGGGTTGGCTGATTGGTGCATGACGCCAGAATCTTTTATCCCCGTGTACTCAGACACGGCACAACTAGCGAGACACTACCGTCCAGAAGCGTGGAGCTCTGCTAGCGTGGAATTTGTACGAAGCAGAGACAACTTCACGGGCCCGAAGCCAGGCCTAAAGATTCCTACCAGTGGTGGGCTTCTTCAACCTGAGTGCATATTTAATATGTACTGGAATGAAGAAACGTTAGGACGAATTGTTCTTGAGACAAATCGTTATGCTTGAACTGTCTTGCCCCGAAAACCGAATGAGAAGGAACGCACGAAGGGTGGAAGCAATTGGGAGGATGTCACTGTTGGCGACATTTGTGGTTGATTGGGCATTTGCATCCTTATGGGATGCAAAAGATTAGCATCTCTTTGCCAATATTGGATGCAATCTGAGTCTTTTTTACACTGCCCCTTGATTTCCGAAGTCATGTCTCGTGACCGTTGGTTCCAGATTCTGCATTGTCTGCACTTAGTGGACAACCATACCGTGGTGAGAGATCCGAAAGATCCTAGATTTGATCGGATTGCTAAGACAAGGTGGTTGGTTGAAAGGTTTGTTCAAGTCTCTGAGTCAATCTACAACTTGGAACGTGAAATTACTGTGCATGAATGTGTAATACCTTATAAAGGTCGATATTGCTTCATCAGGCAGTTTATGCCCGATAAACCAGTCCGTTTTGGAATCAAGGTCTGGATTTGGGCTAGTTCAAAGAGCCGATTTGTTTGGCGAATAGAGGTCTATTTTGGTGAAGGTTCAGGTACTGCGGAGCATGGATTAGGATACCATGTAGTTGATAGGATGATTCGGGAACACCGTGATCATTGTCTAATAGTGGACAACTTGTTTGCCAGCGTAAATCTCAGATTCCATCATCTAATGGTGCAAGGCATATGGGCAACTGGAACCGTCAGACGAACAAGCAAAAACCTTCTTAAGGGTCTATATAGGGATGGTGACAGTGAGGTGCGGGAGTCTATGTTGATACGCACACATGTGCACCGGCAGATGGGTGTAGTTTCATGGCAAGACAAGAAGCTTGTCATGCTGCTAAGCACAGCTGCAGCACCATGGGACCCAAACAGCATAGTCCTGCGTCGTATTGTAGGACTATGCCACTACGGGGCCAATTGGTTGTGCCTTCATCACTGACACACTGTCAATATGTGGAGTATATGCGGGGAGTTGACGTCACCGATCAATTGCGTGGGAATTATTCTTCTCAATTGAGGTGTCACAAGTGGTGGTTGAAGATTTTTCATTTTGTTGTTGACCAAAGCCTTGTCAACTCGTATGTTACATGGGATTCATGAGATGGAGGAATTGGGATTGAAGGTGATGTCCCACCTTCAATTTAAAATTGCAATTGGGAAACACCTTATTGAGGAGGCTCTGAATGCTAGGACGAGGAAGAAAGTGGCCCCCGGTCATGTAGCATGAAGACAAAGGCCACTGGCCATTCACGTCCTTCTGCATTCGAAGCTAAAGCGTTCTTGTGTGATCTGTGGTCATGTGCAACGTTGGTACTGTGATGCATGTGGGGCGAAATGGATGTGCCGGGAGACGTGCTATTTATTTCACCATGAGAAGCTGAATCGCATGCATTAGTTGAGAGTATTCTAACTTGTATTCTTGTAGGTGCACGGGGTCTCATAGGTGCACAAGTGGTGGAAGTTAAAAGATAACGATGGACAGGCTGAAGAACGCGCCCCTAAAGCACCGCCTCGACGCCACTCTTTGTGATCTCTATAGATTTCTATAGTGCCAGAAGTAGTTATGCTTTTGCAGGAAGTCTTGATTCGGAAGTAGCGATTTAAGGTTCAGTTGTTGGAGGAAGTGAAAGGCCATTGAAGTGGCTGCGGAATCTTTGTTCTAAGACATTGGACTATATATTAGAATGGAATTTTGAACACAATTAGAAGTAGGCTTTTGACACTCATATGGACCTACACGTTGACAAACTTCTCTTTTGGAAACCTTTTAAACGGACTTCATGGCTTTCTGAATCCTTCTTGTAAGTTCAAATGCTCTTAATAATCCCTCTTGTAAGTTCAGATGCGCGCTTCTCTCTCTCCAGGACGGTTCAATGAAGCCCAGCTCTCCAGACAGGTCACCGGTACCTTCAAACAGGAAGAGCTTATAGCGTCGAAGCAACAAATAGGTTGTACCCTATCCCTTATTCATGTACTTGTGGACTGCACTACACTTTTCTTGCGGTAACGAGCAGGTAATCTTGTGGTAATTAGCAAGTAAGGAGACATGGGTCATGAGCAGGTAAGCAGACAATTTTTTACTGAAGTAGGGCTACAATTTTTACCAGCAAGTAGGGCTACAATTCTTTGCTTTAGGACAAAAGATAGACTTCCAATGTATTAGTGGAACAAGTTCGTGGAGCCCTACACATATTACAAATCATATTTTATTACTCTGTAAACGTTTTGTATACGGTAACTAAACTGGAATAGAGGAGGATGCAGGTGCTGGAGCAGTTACACCTCCCCAAAAAAGCCGCTAGATGGTCACGTTGTGTGCTGAAACGCACCACCCCACATCGGAAATGAAAAAACACCCCACCCCACCTTGGAAAAGTATTCTAACTCCTATAACTGCCTAATGAATGTACAGAGCTGACGAGGAGTTTTCCAAGCACGTCCTCATGCGAACCAGTGGACAAGCTGCTCCTGGCGCGCTGGGGTCGTTTGAGGCTGCGGACATTTCGACCACCGTTGGTCTTGCACAACCGTTTTCTCTGAGTATTTAGTCGGAGTTGCTGCTCACGTCGTGCACAGGTGGCGAGGACAAAGCGTTGGCGGCACGAGTAACGTTGAACTTGTCCTAGCTGACAAGCTGGAATATGAGCCGCTCCCCCTCCTCGAAGTTGTAAATGTTGCAGAACTCCCGAAAGCCGCTAGTGAATGCTACGTGTGAGTAGTGAAGCAAGGTTTCGGAAACTTTGCATTTCACCTCCGACTCTCGTCTCCCTCCACCATAGCCTAGCTTCACTGTCCTTCCGAAATGAGATGCGTTCTGTTTTGCAAACCAGTAAGGAACCGTCTACAAGGTTGAGGAGCACAAGTGAGAACCGACGCTTTGAGGTGAGGCGTAGGACAGGAAAAGCGTGGAATCGGACATGCAAGTCGAGGCTTACCATCATGGCGAACGAGGTCTTCTTCAGCACCTTGTTAAAGTAGTAGTCGTCGCGGTCCCCCTCCTTCGAAGTCGGCATCGCGAAGAGCCTACAGAATGTTGCAGTTAACTGTAGTTGGAAGCGGCAGTAGAAGAGTTGTGACACTTGTAAGATAATCGCAGTCAGATAGGGAAGAGAGGGTCCGTCTGCAGAGGGAGCATGGAGGAAAAAAAGGCAGGAGTAGGTGGAGGTTGTGAGGTGATTATGTAGTTTACATTTTACACTGAAAATGGAAGAAGAAGCCTCTCTCATGAGCTGTACGACCTGGGTCACTTCCATAATGAATGAGGCAAATCCTCAAAATCTGCTGATCAAAGGCTTTTGTGATTTTAAATCTACTTTGATCTGAAGTCCCATTATGTGAATGGGAGGTACGAACTGTAAGTGTGAAGTCTGTTGAGATGATGTAGTGATTGTGATTGAACTTACGGGACGCAAAATCACAACAATCTTGCCGGTGCATTTTTTTGTGAACAGCTTCGCCAAACGAGCTCCCAATTGAGATTGGGTAACCGCTTTTCTATGACAAGAACTTCAGCAGACAACACCGACCCCCCGTATGTCTGACAAGCATCACTCCTCATTGGTCATGGCAACTCCGTGCAGGTGAAGTATTTCCTTACTGGCGAACAGAAACCGGCTAAGTAGGTAGTTTTTGGAGCTGAAACCAGCAGGCCATCGCAATTTGAAGGAGGACGGAAGGACAGAAACGTCGACCACCTGCCATATTCCAGGTCCGCCTTCCTGGATTTGCTACGTTTTTCGTTACCTCAATACGGAGTTCATACTTCAATTTATTGGACTTACTTGATCATCTCCATTTATCCCCAAAATTTCAGGGCTAAATCCTTATAACTTATTCTGTGTGCAGGAAAAATATGGCCCTCATAATCCACAGGGACTTCCAGTTTGGGCTCATTGTACACCTCCCAGGCTTCTCTACTGAGCCCGTATATTTCGTGCCTCAGTGCATTAAGGGTTAAGGGTTAAGATAAAGGGATTTAATAGATGCTAATAACAGGCACACCAGCCAAAATAAAATCAAGCGACCTCGTCACCTCGACGGACCCGTCGGTCAAGTGCATGGCGTTTCGTTCACAATTCGAAATTGCCTCCGTCCCGGAGCAACATCCGAGACAGCATACAGTAATCCGAGTAAATCCAGTCCCATTTTCAAAAAAAATTCCCACTACAAAATGCACCAGTAAAATTCCACTCGAAACTCCAGGCGATGGAGGGAAAAGGCTCTCCAGCAAGTCCCACCCATCATAAAATCATGGAGGGAAGACCTCTCCACCCTGCGGCCACGTCGATCCCAAGGCGCAAACTTTCAAATGCCACAGCCTAAAAACAGGCTCCTTGCCCACGAAGCAAACCGAATTTAGCAACCTCCGCTCCCGGATTGCAGGTGAATTTCGCCTCGAGAACCTCGCCAAATTTAGTGTTTCTCCAAATATGGCCCAAATTCGTATGCCAACTCCTCTGCGAATTTGTTTCCAGCTTTGTCTCTTGATGAGCCCCAGTGATCGCGCCGCACTAGTCGTATCCACCGTGATGCAAGCGATTCCGGCCACGGATTGGTGGTACGTGGTGGGGCTGGCTATGGTGGATGGGAGTTGTAGACACTGCAGGCGCGCGTTCGGCGCTGTCACTGGATTTAGCCTGCGCCCCTGCGCGCCCATGTGAGTGGCACCGCCCTGCCAGGATTTGCACTTTGGAAATTGGAACGTTGCTGCCCAGCCTGGAGTGGGGTTGTTGTCGCGGTGCTTGCTCCGCCGGACTGGTGTGCGCTCGCCGACTGCGTAAGCATTCACCTTATTCTGTTAAAACATCCATTCCTTTGGTTTTTTAATTTTGGTTTGTTAGTTTGATGAATACGGTGTACATGGAATTTGCAATGGGGTCCGTGGTGTGGTCATGTCGCAATGGATTGGTGGAGTTTCGGGGAGACTCGCCGGAATCTTCACGTATGTGTGGCGGTTCATGCTTGCGTTTTAGCAGCTTGTGTTGTAATACTAAGGGTTTAGGTTTTGTGTTCTGGTTTCTGGTGGGGTTTTGCGTGTGCTTTGAGGTCGCGAGTTTTTGTGACTTGTCTTGCATTGGGGTTCTTGGGTTTGGTGAAGTGGTAAAGCGTTGGTGGAGAGCCGATGGGGTTTGGATGGATTTTGTGAGTGTTTGGGTGGAGGACGAGAGTTGCGGAACCGACGTGAATTTTGTGGTTTTGGTGGTTCATGGTGTCGGTGTGTTGGTGTTGCAGGGATGAGTCGGTGATGGCGGGGGAGCACCGACAGACGCACGGTTAAGAGAGGCTCGTAGGCGGTCTTGTGTACTTTCGGACCAGAGCTCTCACGTGTTGTCGCAGCTGTCGGTTACGTAGAAAGAATAAGGGAGTGAGCTTCTACTGGAAGCTGCACACAATTTGGAGGAAAGACTGAATGTAAGAGCCTTACCAATGTGGATTTGTATTCCGCTTCCTTCGCCGAGTTACACTCAAATTCTTTTGTCTGAAAGGACGTTGTAGAATACATTGGCGTGTACTCTAGCCACGCTATCATTCACTGTTGTACTTGTGTCACACAGTCAATGAATGAGGTTCGAGTGTACTGGCGGACCTTTCTGAAGCGGCGAGGGGTTAGGGTTCCTTGCTTGGATTTTGTTCTTGGCACCGTTTTTTCAGTGTTTTGTTGTTGGTTGGCGTGTTTTTTCGCAGCAGAAATCTTCACCGAGGACGGAGACATAGCTACCTTCAAGTCTCGTTCAGGAGACGCCGAGGCATCTCCGCTCAGGTCCTCCCCAAGATTTAATCCCCGTCGCACCATGGGTACCGCTCAAGTGGAGCTCATGACCATGAGCCCGGTCTGCACTTTCGTGCGCCCCAAGAGCTTCGTCAAGTCCCAGAGCTTCAAGGACCACCACTTGCGGAAGACGCCGGACGACATCAACGAGATCGTGGAGAGTCTGTCTAAGATCACTTTCTCTGTGAAGGAGGAGCCCGAGGAGGAGCAGGAGTACATGGCCAAGTGCGAGTGCTGTGGCTTGCTGGAAGAGTGCACCCCCGGCTACGTCTCCCGCATGAAAGCCACTTACTGTGGGAAGCTCGTGTGTGGGCTGTGTGGGGAGGCTGTGAACGAGGAGCGGATGCGCATGGGTCCCGAGACTTCCATGGAGGACGCTCTCATTGCGCACATGAAGATTTGCTTCAAGTTCAACACGTTCACGCGGCAAGATCCGGCTGCTGATTTGGCCCAAGCCATGCGTCAGATTTTGAGGAGGAGCATTGAGCTTGGGGCGCCTGCGAAGCCCAAAGGGCAGCTGTGGCAGCGAGCTGGGCTTTCACGGAGCGAAACTTTCAGTAGCCGTGGGGGACGCAAGAGTATCCCATGAGGATAGTCTGTACTCACATTGTTTGTCCAAGTTATGGATTGGCATTTTGTCAAATGCACTCGCATCTGTTTGTCAAAAGCTTTGGATTCGACTACATCAGAATTTCGCATAGGGTATAAGGCTTCTGGAGCCTTTCTTTTGGGATGCTGCACCAAGTTTGGAAATGGCGGTGTTGCAGAAACTCGAGTCACCCCAAGATATTCAGCCTCAGTGAGGGAGAGTGCGCCCTATTGAAGGCCAAGTAGAACATCACGAAGGACGGCATAACAACATCTGAAGAAATGGTTTTTTAATGGCTTCATCATCTGGCCCTTGCCGACTTCTGCACCGATGTCTGACGATGCTGCAGGACATTTAAAGTATTAACCCTAGATGCATCCATTTGTACATGGGATCATGGGACCTGCACTTGTTTCAAAGTGCTGCAGATGGTGCGAACGACACCAATGTGCCGTTGCTAGGAAGGATTTCATGGTGGAGCTCACACAAGTTGTGACCTTTTCTGTGTCTCGAAACCCTGGTGTTTGTAGTTTAGTCAAGTATTTGAAGATGAATTCAACCTGTGCAGCTTGACACATGTAGACCATCACTGGATGAACTTGACTCGGGGATTAACACCAAAAACAGAGTAGAAAAGGTTTGAATTCATAGTCAGATCTCTTTGGGGAGCCTGTAAAGTGTAGGTTAAGTCACATCTCTCGACTCTCCTCCTGCTCCTTCACATTTCTTGGTGTCCACAAGTGACCAAAACATTGATTGTATTTCGAATTTGATGATCATTTTCCTTTGATACAGCGTTAATAAATGCATTGACTGATGCAGAACATGATATCCTTCTCGTCTCATGTAATGTTGGTCCTTTCCGGTTGTAAGGGTTGTATTTTCTTTCTCTCCTTGCATTCATAGCAGCCGTGCCAACCGGACTTGTGTTGAGAAGCTGATTTCTAGATTCATGCGTGTCTTTGAAGTCTTAGACTGAACGTTATTGTACAGTGCAGGCAGTCGTCGTTCTCAGTAACACCTACAGTTTGTATGCCAAGTCCAAGTCTCTGAGATTGTGCGATGCGCTTCCAAAGAGAAGACTTTGAATCTTTATACACATGCTGGGGCTAGATGGAAGGCTGTTTCGATTCAAAGTTGTTCAGGCCCTCAATCCGGCCCTAGCGCATGTAAAGCTGTCAGGCGGATTTGGGGACCCAATTACCAACATCTGCAGCACAAGTCCCGTTGATTTCGATCCTAGGGTTTCTTTTGATTTTAAAAACTGCATACATGGAAAATTCTGAGGAAGAAAATGAAGACGGCAAGAGCAGCTCCGCAACTGCAAAGAAAAATTTGTCGACAATGGAAATTGTTAATTGCGACTGACCTAATTGCGAAAGCTCTAATTTAGCTGCTCTGCGTATTCATCTTCGGAGTTGGTCTGGATCCTGGATCCTCGAAACCGCCGATCGTCTTGGTTTCGATTTGGGGTTTCATTTTTTTTGATATTGGGGTTTCATTTTTTCTATCTTGTGTTGATCAATGGTAGAGATGTTCATGTTTCAACAGAGGAGCCTAATCCAGCCCAAGTTTGAAATTCGGGCGGAAGAAAACCTTGTCCCCGTTTCATCGAACTAGTCCAAAGGTTTGGTGCCAAAATTGTGCCACCTAGGATGCCGCGTAGAGTGAATTGTAGTTTTAGCCGAGCCTTAGTATGGGAGACAACCCATTCTTGCTATGTAGGTTGTTCTCTTTCTGTGTGAAGGAGGAAATGAATAGTGATCAATTATGGTGCGGTTCCCAAGGTAGTTATGGCACATTGTGATTGGCTAGAAGACTCTCAATATTGCAACCAACCCTTGGTCGGATATAGGAAGGTCTATTTGACTAGATTGGGTCAAACATAATCTTCACCTAAAAATTCTATAGTAATTATGTTTTACTGGAAAAAACTTTGAAAAAATTATTCTGCAATCTATTTTTGCATAGGAAAAAATATACCCACTAAAGAAACCTGCCTTGCAAATGGTCAGAATTGCTTACGTGGTTGGAAATGGGTTGCCTCCCATACACAGCCCTTTGGGCTGGATTTGAAAGAATTGAGTGATCCTACTAGTTCAAAATTTAGAGAGTTTGGGGCCGGCCTTCCATCCGAGTTCAATCCGGGTTCCAAATTTAAAGTGGGCCTTGCAAATTTGATCTATTTGCAACAATATTCTGCCAAGATAATCAGAGAATTCTACAGGAAGCCTACACGAGAATGCTGCACGAATGTACAGTACAACAGAAATCAGTCGGTATTTTGTGAACAGTGAGACGGGCCCTCGGCAGCCTTCCTCGAGGATCTGTCCGCTGTGACATCACAGTCAACTTTGGCCTAATTTCAAACGTACTTGCTGACATCACTCAGACTGCCAATTTGGAAAATTGCCATGGCAACAGCATTCTGTCCATGGAAGCTAATCTCTCGAAAACCCTTCATTTAAGCTGATGAGACAATTTTACACATTAAGTTAGAGGTTATCACTACACTGAATAGGGGTATTAAGGGGACAAAAAAACTAAAGGGACTTATTGTGGGAAACTCTAGATGTTTGAAACATGATGTAGAGTCCCTAGACACTTCAGTAACTATTGATGTACAGTACAACAAAGGTAGATATTTTTATAGTGTGAAATGTTGATTAACCCCTAAAGGACCAAGCTGCGTTTTTTGGCAACATAGCGATTTTGGGCAGCTCACTACAAATGGAGTTTTTATTTTTTTTCTTTGAAAATTTTACACAACATGTGTCCAAGGAGTAGCTTTAAGGCCCAAAAATTTTCGTAACTTTTGACTACATACTTAAAAGTTATTGTATGTGATTTTCTTTGAACTTTGGGCAGCCCGGGCAGCTCAAAAAATTTCTTTAAAAATGACTTTTAAAAAAAATAAAAAATTGAAATTGGTTCTTTAGATTTATATATGCGTGGGAAGCTTTGAATCATTCAATTCTGATCAATGAGTCAAAAGTTATGAGGAGTTTAAGTTTACGGGTAGGTATGGAGTCTTTGAAAACCATACCGCTACCCGCAAACTTAAACTCCTCATAACTTTTGACTCATTGATTGGAATTGAATGATTCAAAGCTTCCCACGCATATATAAATCTAAAGAACCAATTTCAATTTTTATTTTTTTTAAAAGTCATTTTTAAAGAAATTTTTTGAGCTGCCCGGGCTGCCCAAAGTTCAAAGAAAATCACATGTCATGCAATAACTTTTTAACTATGTAGTCAAAAGTTACAAAAATTGTTGGGCCTTAAAGCTACTCCTTGGGCACATGTTGTGTAAAATTTTCAAAGAAAAAAATAAAAACTCCATTCGTAGTGAGCTGCCCAAAATTGCTATGTTGCCAAAAAACGCAGCTTGGTCCTTTAGGGGTTAATTTGTACGGGTCCCCTTAAAATCCCTATTCAGTTTAGAAGACAATCGGTAACATTCAGAAAGGCTGCCTTTTCTTTTCATGAGTCCTCATCCACTAAATTCATCTAGACATCATTGAGAATTAAAGTAGGCAGTGAACTTCAGCACCAGGATAAAATATTCTGCTCTAATAGTGACTGGCCTCTTTAAACCGCTCCTATAATGAGGTTAATTAAGTGTTGAATGGACATGAGGTGGTCTTTACATGGACCTCTTTAACCATTAATTTAATCAAGGAAAATTTGTTAATTATTGTAGGAGCCAATCGTTTGCTTTGGTTTCCTCCCACCTCTTTTCGAGCTGTAGGTGGGCAAATTTTGATAGACCTACAGTCATAAATAGGTATCTATGTCCCGAATCTTTGAACAATCATAACTAATTCAAAAATGCTTGGAAAAGTACGAAACCACTTGTGTTAAGTTCCACATCTATTTTTCTTTCTTCAAAAAATCAGCTAAAAATATTTTTATCCACAAAAACCTATGAAAAGTGCAGCCCACCCTTAAATGGTCGCTTTTAGAGCAGACTACCTTAGTGGCAAAATATTTATTGTGTGCTCCATATTATTGCTAATTTGGGGACTAGACAACCGAATCTACAAATAAATGTAAAGATCGTTTGCCGAAAGTCCAAAGAATCTATTGATTCAAATACCAATGTCATTTGACCATCTATCATTAAGAAATTTTTTGATGACAAATCAAAAGGATTGCTTCATTGACATTCATGGGAGTAACAGGTGGGTAGTCGTTTTTATAATGAAATTCATTGTTCATTATGAATCCTCAAAGGGTATGTAATAATTTGAAGATGAAAGTTTGATCATTCATTGTCAAAATGCAATCAATTGTATTCACAGTAGAATTTTAGACCTCATTTTGGCATAGTAGAATAACTTTTTTCAAAATATTTTGAACTAAATAAAATTGTTAAATAAAGCCAAATTTTATCCGAGATTTTATCTCCAAAAACCTGTTTGAGATTTCAAGCTTCCAATCAAAAGTTATAGACAAAATTTGGAGAGGATGTTTGAAAATGTCAAAGAAAATATCCTTCCAATCCTTCTTTGAAACTTTTATATAACTTTTGATTGGAGGCTTGAAATCTCAAACAAATTTTGGAGATCAAATTTAATTTAATTTAAAAACTTTTTTCAATTTCAATTTTAAAAAAAAAATCTACTATGCCTAAATGAGGTTTGAAATTCTACTTCAAACACGATTCTTGCTTGTGACTTAACTATAAATAGTTGAATTCCTACTAACCATATTTTTTATATGCCACATGGGTTGTCTTACCTCCTACCACCCCATTTGGATATAAAAAGCTTGTCTTCTCACTTCTAAATACAATTAATAAATGACTTTAAAATGATGTGAGGTAGTTGTTGATTTTTTTTGTCCTCAATGAATTTGATGCTAAATTTTTTTTAAGTTTGTTTTTAAAGCACTAAAACTTATTCAACATGGTTGTATTAAAGTTTCTATTCAGATACAACATTGACTAGTCTTCTATTCAATCCCACTTGCCCTCATAGCTATTGATGGGTGTAGAATATTTTACATCATAGCATCCAAAGGAAGAAATGGTGTAGAATATTGTACATCATATAATCTAAGGGATGAAATGATATAGAATATTTCACATCATTCTATTAGGAGAAAGACAGACCAATTGACAGCTATTGAATGTTATGATAGAAATCACAAATTTTCAAACAATTTTTTAAAAAACTTTGTAATTTAATGTATTTTCTCAGTCCAATCTTGAAGAACTTGAAGAACAATGTTATATAGTTGAATAGCCTTCAAGAGAGACACCAAATTCTCTCTTTGCCATTGTATTACCATGGTGTGCTATGTGTAAAGTTGAAGAGAGCACACAATTTGAGCTTCATTGCACTTTTGTAAAAGGTAAATGGAATATTTATCATCCTTTCTATGTAGTCTAGAATAGCTTATAAGATGCCTTCCTACGCTTATAGTTAGGAACTTAATAGATGTGATGGGGTGAATGCAAGAAACACTTGTACTATTTTTTGTCATATGTTGTGTGCTTGCTTGTTTTTTGGTTATAACTTTTTTGGTTATGGCTCCAATAGACTCAAGATTCCATAGGTTAGGTATTTGTGTCTATTATATACTTTATCTAATTTTATTTTATTTTTTCAAAAATAGTTTATTATCTAAAAACAGCCCCCCCCCAAATGTTACATTTGTTAATCAAGGGAACTTTAGTATTATTCCTAGAATTCTAGCCCTCTAAAAAAAAATTAAAAATAATTGATTTTGCATTTTATGAAATTCTACAATATGAGCTTCTTTCTACTTGCATTTTGAAACATATAAACTATTATTTTGGTAGTTTTTTTTGGTGAATGACCATCTCTACAGAATTGTTACAAATGGAAGATTTTTATTTTATTTTTAAATATTTTTTCCTAATTTTTACAAATTAATACATCAAATTGCCATTTTTCTTGAGATCTTTCACTTTTTTAGTTTTCCTACTTAGAAAATTTTTCTATGCTTTATCTTCCTGGTATACAATCTTCTTAAAGGTATATACATTGGCTATATTTTTTATATAAATTTTTTTTTTCTAATTTTAAAGTACTCCAAATAGAAAAAACTAATATAAGTACTATGTAAAATGCAACAAAATCAACAAGTCTTTCTTGCAATCACTTGATGAATTCATAGCTGTATTGTAAAGACCTCTCTAAACAACTCAAGCACAGAGGGGAGTTTACTTTAATTTCAACTAGCCTTGGAATAAATGTAAATTCTGCCCTCAATTTTGTGATGGTTAATTTAGCATTTCTTTTCACCTCCTCGAACTCAATTGAGATTTCTAATTCCAAAAATGAATTCTAATTTTTCATATTTAATCATTGGTAGTAAACAACAAGTTTCAGTATTTTCATCTCCAACCAGTATTCCTAGAATTATAGGAGGAGGCTCATGAATTGCCTGGGCATTTTCAATCACCCCTATAAAAGTCGCAAAAAGATTGTATGACGGTTCTAGAAATGGACTAAAGTTTTTGAGGTCAGAGAGTGTTGTCACATGTGAGTAGTTTCAGGATCTAGTGCACATGTTGGGGGGTAGTGTAATGATTGATTCTTCCTAATAATTGTGCTTTGAATTTCGTTAAGGTAAAATATACATTTCCTGGCTAGTAGGAGGGGAGATAAGGAGGTGTTTTGGAACAGGGTGCGCCCTCCAGAGTGCTCTTCCTTTTAGTGGCTTTTTGGTTCTTTCCGTGGGTTGGTGTTTTGTGGCTCTTATTGTCTAGCCGTTGTAGCCTGGTTGTTGTTCTTTGGTTTATCTTTAATGCAGAGCATTCTCCATTTGTTCAAAAAAAAAAAAAATATATATATATATACACATTCATGTACTTGTGTAGTCTGAAATTTGATTTACAGATGTCAAAGCCTTGAATGAAAATATGATCCAATTTTTTGATATACATTACACGCATTAAGGACCTTTATGAGCATCTTCTGCTCATTGTATTTATGAATTTTTAGATTGACTTGCTCTATTCAAAGGCATTTTGGAATTCATTATTGCTCCAATGTATGAGCATAAATAGTGACCTACACACCTTTCACTTTGAAAATTGTATTTAATTCATTCCAACTTTGAAATTTTCAATTAAAATTGTCACTCAACTGTATTTTATTTCTCTTTCTACCCAAAATATGTAAAAAAAGATTTTGATGGACTGATTTTCCTACAGAGATGTATTTATCCTTACATGGGCGATTTACGAGCCTTCTACTTTACTTCATGACATTCAATAGCATGCCTCTAGAGTAGATGTTTGGAATATTCCAAATCCAACCAATGTTTTTTTAGGCAAATTTTAAATACCGAATTTCCTCAAAAAAAAATGGGTAGCTTCAAGCCTATAGAAAAAAAAAAGAGTAAATGTGTTAAAAAATGCCAAACTATAATGATGGCCCTGCACACTATTGCCATAATGTTTTCAAAACCTTATTTCATCCATTGTGCAGAGCCAACACATACAAAAATTGCATACAAAATTTACATACTCAAAATTGCATATTCAAAGTTGCCTCCATCAATTCAAACCTCCAAAATGAAGGAGCCAGGAAACTCAGAACCTTCTTGAAAGAAATGCCACACAACTATTTGTCCAAAAACAAAAACAAAAAAACTGCATCCAACAATACTTCATCAGTAGCTAAGCGGATAGGTGGAGGCTCAATGAGATGAGCGCGGTGCATGAAAGAAAGGTAGTGGGCATGAAGGCTAAGGTAGGAGGCTATAAAACGGAGTGGGCATTAAAAGCGAACATGACTCAGAGGTACATTTTTCTTTCTCGAATGTACCGCCTATGCACATTTCATGAAGTGCTCGCTTTTGATGACCACAAATGACCATTTTTTTCCAACTTCAAAAATTTGTAACTAATTCTAGAAAGTTCCAAAAAATATGAAACGGCTTGGGTTAGATGCCAATTCCTCTTGTCTTTCAAGGAAAATTCACTGAAGAATATTTTGAGGCGTTTCACCTCTCCAAAATTCAGTTTCAGCTCTTAAATGAGCGATTTCAGGACCTCCTACCTTACTGATTGTTATGATGTTCAGAGGGATCCGTATCCTGATCGTGCAGCCTGCCTCTGCTACAGTGCAACGCCTTCCCATTGTCTGGAAAACACTGAGACCCAGAAAGAGAAGGACGACATGGGCAATATAAAAGCCGGCTCTCAGGAATATCAACTTCACGACTGCGTACGTGGAACCCACTCAAAGCTAGCTGAAACACTGGAGGTCCAACAAATTGACTGGCTACGAAATTTTTTAAACAAAAGCAGTACTGCCGACCGGACTAAGCTTGACGTCACTGACGCATCATCATCAGCCATCAGTCGTAACTGTCACCTTGCACGTCATCTGCAATCTCGGAGTGAGCTTCGTAGGGATAAGTTGCCACAATACTAACTTACCCACTGAACACAACTGGTGCAGTCTCTCGCCAAAAACATACACTGCGTTTCTTTCCTTCTTCTCCTCCCATCTCACAGCCTTGCTTTGTTGCACTTCTGATTTTCTGCTTCATCGATATCTATCTCCACAAAAGAGTTCCATACAATGAGTTGAGCCTGTTTCTCAAGAGTACGTACTTGGAGAGGATCTGTGGCCGGAGCTCATCTGTGAAGACGGAGCTCTCCATTTTTACAACCAACATTCTTCAAAATGGAGACTGACATCAGAGGTCGCAGAGTCGGAGAAGCTGTTTCCCAAGTCACGGAGCCACTCCTTTCGGTAAGAGCAGATCGATACTGCCCTTGGATTCAAGCTTCAGAATCACGTACTGGTGTGTGCAGATGAGGATCAAAGTGTACGTAGAGTAGAATTTGCTTCGTTGTTTGCTACTCTACTAGCAGTAGTTTTGTCCCGAGTTTTGTTTCGATCTGCCTTTGAAGTCGTCCTTTGTGCATTAATTATCTTTCATGACTTGATACTGTATTAGTGAACTGTTACAGGGAGATTATCTCGGGTTCCCCTACTGCTATTTCCGGATTACAGTGTTGGCAACAGGGATATATTGAGCTGCCGATTTTCCCTGTTTCATTTGACGCAATCGTAGTGCAGATTATCTGGGAAACCTTCTGATAAACCCATTGGGGAAACAAGGATAATCTTTCTGTATGTGTGTGTATGAAGCAAAGTGGAGCGAAAGGTGACGGCGATGTAAATTTTGAAGAGAATTTGTACGACGGCTGTATTACTGACGTCTCTAGCGATGGCACCGTTGATTACCGCGGCAGACCTGCCGATAAAGCTGCCGTTGGCAAATGGAAAGCGGTTTGGTTTATCATGGGTACGTAAGTGAGTACTAATTAATCGTTGCTGTAAATTTCTCTCTAATTTTCTTATGATTCGTCGGATATTCTAAAATCAGTTTTTTCAGTATAATTAGAGTACTTGAGGAACAATAGATAGCGTGGTAAAGAAAATCTTCCCCACATTTCACTAGGAAGTTTCCCCTGTTTCATGAAGAATTCCTTGACTCTGTCACTCAGTGCTCTGGATTTCGTTTCTTCTTTTCCTGTGCTTTTGTGAACCCCTAGAAAATAGGAGTCAATTAATTCCAGGTTTAATTCCACTAAACTAGAGTGTTTCAAGAACTTCTAAACATCATTAAGACCATCTACGATCTCTCCAAATTCATGAAGAATTGACGTCTACTATCATAAGTGACCAACTGAATCTCTGACTACAAACTCCATTCTCTCTTCCTTATCATGTTGTGTATCAATTAAAAACAGGAATTTCAAGAAAAACTCCCTTACCTTCTGATTCTCCGTGAGGTTTGGCAGTTGTCACAGTAAGTTTACAGCCTCCGATCCTCATCATGTGATATCTAAACGTTCCGCTTGCCGGGTGTTTTCCATCTGTTTTTTATTTCATTGGTGTTGTGGCCACAGGGGCGGTGTTTCTGGAAAGATTGGCCTACTATGGCATTTCATCCAACCTCATTTCGTACCTCACCATCAAGCTGCACGAAGGGAGTGCGGAGGCTGTCACGAATGTGTGGATTTGGGGTGGGGTGGCCTGGCTCCTGCCTCTGGTGGCAGGTTTCGTGGCGGATTCCTTTCTGGGGAGGTTCAGGACTATCACGTACTCCCTACTGATCTACGTTGGGGTGAGCTAGCTCTAAAATGAATCGTTACCGTGAGATCTTGGGGATCTGCACTTCTGAGAATGTGACTGTGGCTTCGTCTCCTGTTTTCCAACTGCGAAAATGTGCAATTGGTGGTGACGAAGCAAAGTGAGAGTGTTAGGGTTTGATCTTTGGGGAGCTCAGCGAACGTTCACATACATATTTTCTATATTTCGAATGAAATTGTAGAATGATGATCTCAAGAGTAATTATATGTTATTGCAGGGTATGATCTTGTTGACATTGGCCGTATCCGTTCCTGGCTTGAGACCACCGGACTGCCCCACCAAAATGAACTGCGAGCCTGCTTCCACATTGCAAGTTCGAACATTCTATGTCGCCCTCTACATCGTTGCGATTGGAGTGGGCGGCGTCAAGCCATGTTTCTCAGCGCTAGGTGCACAACACTACACCTAAATCCTTATTAGATTGGGTGAACAACTTAACTTTGTATTTTAATTACTCTATACTGTTATCACTATACCCATAAGATTTTGAAACCTGAAATGTGGTGCCTCTCTATAGAAGCTCACTTAAAGATATGAATTTTTTTATTGGGCCAGAACCATGCAATTGTGACGACTCTGGTGTAGCGTATATAAGTTCTCTTGCATTTTGGGGGTGAAAAAAATAATTGACTTGAACCTTCACAGGCGCTCCGTTTGTTCGCAAGATTCGGATTGAATTTTGCCATTTTGTCACAAATTGGCAGGCATAGCAAAGGTTGAGTTTGGGGGAACTGAAGCCCAGCTGAACCTAGATTTTAGGACAGCAATAGATTTCACTTGACCACCTCAAAACCATCTGAGCTGCATTTCTATCTCCTGTTTTCTTGTTCTGCTGGGCAGCTCAAAAAATTTGGTTAAGGCTACCAATTCTGGTGCATTTCACATATTATTTTTGTTATTTCGGTAGCGAATGGCACTAGATTTTCATTCGTCTAAATGACTGCATTTTACTCCTTAATCCTGGAAGGTCGCTGCCTTATCATCAAGTCAGTTAGCCAAAAATGATTAGATTCCAAGAAGTAGGCGCATTTTTGTTTTCACAGTTTCCTTGAAAGTAATTCATCGAACATCGGACCCTTTTAGTCCTCCGCGACCTCACAGAGTTAACTTTCCAGTGGGTTCGAAGCGGAACCAAAAGTTTTGTCGACATGCAGCGATACTTATCCCAAAAAAGAATGCTTGCATCTGAGCACTTGAAACGGTCCTAGCTCAAGGAACTTGAAAGCACTAGTTTTCAGAGAAATATCCCATTTCTGGGGCCCTGAAATCCGCCATTCTAATGTGACCACAGTGATGCTCCAAGCTTTTGTTCATGGTGTAATCTAAGTTAATATCAGTACTTCAAGTTCCTAACCCCTGCAATCTTGTCATATGACGTTTCCAGGAGCTGACCAGTTCGAGGAAGAAGACTCCAAAGAGCGTCTCATGAAGCACTCGTACTTCAACTACTGGTGGGTGGCCGTCACCGCCGGCTCATTCATCTCCTTCACTCTGCTGGTGTACATCGAAGACCGCGTGGGGTACGGGTGGGGCTACGGCATTCCCACCGTGGGCTTGGTGATCGCCTTCGCTGTGTTCCTGCTGGGCACTCGCAAGTACCGATACAAGCTGCCCAAGGGAAGTCCCTTAACTCAAGTGGCCCGTGTCCTCGTCACTGCTGTGCGCAACCACAGAGCGCAAGTCCCGAGTGACTCTTCGCTGCTTCACGAGGTGGTGGTTCCCCAGAAGAGGAACTTGCCGCACACGGACCATCTCAGGTATGATTTTCTTTGGAAATCCTTGGTCCGTGGTCCATTGGTCTTATGATTAGGCGTTGGATCACATCCAAAACCTTGAGTAATTGTTTCACGTTCATCCAGTTGCCATGTGTATGAAATTTACTACATTTCCAGTGACAACCTGGACAATTGTACCAGTGATAACCACGTCAATTTTAACGTTCTTTAGCCGTGGGGAGATGCACCTTCAATCTCAAATATTCATTAAAATGGTGGATTTCAGTGAAATTAGCCCAGTTTCAGTCATCCGATTGAAACCTTGGAGGTGTGGATATCCTTGGGCTTTGGTCATAAGATTCTTCGTCAATTTCGTTAAATTGGACTTATTTTAGGTGCCAATTCCATCTGCACAAAGATCTGAAAACTAGGACTGGTATAGATTTGCGTACACTGACAAGTGCCAAAGTGGTGGGATTCCGCCAATTTAACGAAATTGATGTGGGGAGATGCATCTTCAACCCTATTATATTTATTAAAATGGTAGATTCCAGTGAAATTCGCTCAGTTGTCAGTCATCCGATTGAAACCTTGAATCTATACAAGTCCTCATTTTGGGAGATCTGGGCATTTGAAATGGCACAATTTCGACGATTTGAAACATGACATTGCAACGAATATGACCATGTCTCCATATCCATGCCCGCGGCACTCATGGGGCAATACTCATTACTCAAAAAGTATTGCACAATTGGGCGAAAATGGAGCTTCATTGGTTTCTTCCCTTTCTTTGTATGCCAGTACTCTATCTCTTGCTGAACAGAACTCATCACGTTTGTACAAACATGATAAGAAGCATGATTCAGAACTCCAATTCTAACAGATTCTCAAAGCGTGTTCGGATCTGAACCAAAAGAATGCAATTTGCGCTAAAGAACGGTAGAATTCGTCCTTAGATAGAATTGGAGTTCGGATTTCACTCACATCCGTGCTCTCCTTCAACTGTCACAGATACCTTGACAAGGCAGCGACATCACCAACCTCATCAGAAACCCGCCAAAGCAGCAGCCGCAAGTGGCCCCCGTGCACCGTGACGCAAGTGGAGGAAGTGAAGCTGCTAGCGCAAGTGATGCCCGTGTGGTTCACAACCCTAATTTTCATGGTCACCGTCCACCAAATGTCCACATTCTTTCTGCGCCAAGGTATCAGCATGGACCAAGGCATGGGATTCCTCCACTTCCAACTCCCCCCTGCGTCCCTGGAGCTTGCTTGCATCCTCACGGCGTTGCCGCTCATCTTCCTCTACGACCTGTGTCTTGTCCCCTCTGTGAGGTAAGCTTCGTATATTCGGAAAACATGAAGCCAAAAACAAATTACAAATTCTTAGAAATGATTTTTCATGAAGCCGCAGTAGATGATTTACTTTGCCCGCAATAAAGTGTAATCAAGAAGAAAATCAAAAGAAACAACTAACCAAAACCTAAATTGAAGTATTGAAATTAACAAAGAGATTGATTTATTTCTTTCCAGGAAGCTCACGGGGAATGAGCGGGGATTCTCGCTGCTGCAACGACTTGGAATTGGACTGGTGATTACTGTGGTGGGCATGGCGGTGGCGGCGATGGTGGAGATGCGAAGGTTAAGGATTGTTGCGGAGTTTGGGTTGGAGGATAGCGCTGCGCCTGTGCCTATGAGTGTGTTCTGGCTTGTTCCTCAGTACAGCATCATGGGCGTCGCCCAGGTATGCAGTGCAGTTCACATTTTGCTGGGTTGAAATGGAGCCATCTGTCTTTTCTAGCAGTTTTGAGTAGGTTACATGTTCCCAGCTTTTGTGTATTGTTCATCAATACAATCTTCCCAACTTGACATTCACTGATGAATCAAGTTAAACCACGAACCATCAGATTTGAGCCAGTTTTATAATTCCTCTAACCAAATGGACATACAGATAAACCCTCGAAGTACCGACCATTGGAATCAAACGTTGGTTGATGTCATGGTTTCCCTGTTTCAGGTGTTTGCTTACATGGGTCAGCTGGATTTTTTCTACGACCAAGTTCCGGACGACATGCAAACGATGGGCACAGCCCTCTTCATGTCCAACACCGCCGTGGCGCAGTTCGCGTGCACGTTCATCCTTCGCTTGGTGACCAGCGTGACGAGTCGAGGAGGAGGCCAACCGTGGATTGTGAGCAACCTCAACCAATCGCGGTTAGATAAGTACTACTGGATGCTCACAGGGTTGAGTGCTCTCAACTTCTTGGCCTTCTTCTACGTTGCTCTTGGGTACACGTACAAAACCACAGCGCTTCGACGACGAGGGACTCCTGAACAGGAGAAAATCCCTGCTGAGCCTCTCATACTTGATTGACACAGGCCCGGCTTCTTTACAATAGTAGGCTCAAAGAGGTGATCCGAAGGAAAATCGAGCCATCCAGCACGCAGAGCTCACATGAGAAGCAGCCAATTTTTTTTGGTGGTGGTGGTGGGATTTCTGCCAGAATCTTACCCCATCTTGGTGCTGGCTACCTTAACAATGGGTGAAAAAGGATGAAATCGTCAAATCCCTCTCAAAAAGTTATTGCATTTGCCAATACTTGGGTGAAAGTGATTACTAATAGGGATGAATACAAGGATGATTCTATTCAAATTTTTCTTTACCTAGCATTCCAAGGTCGGTGTGGTCCTAGCACTGAGAAACCCAAAAAACAAGCAACTACGCAATGAGAGTATGAGAGGCTCTGTTCATTTAGCACTATTGCTCTCTGATGAGCTCCCCACCAATTCTTCCCTTTCCGTATCCCCATCTAGATGAAGGGGTAGTAGATATGGGGATAGGGAATGCACTTCCCCACCAATATTGCTCAATATACAAGAAAGTGATTTGAGTTCTCTATATATGAAGCCCTATATTGAATTAAGCCTTACCTCCCCTAAATTTTTCAGAGATGTAGGACCTTGGTGGGAAGGATCTTCCCTGTCGAGATGAAATACATCCCAATAGGGATAGGGAGCACCTTGGTGTGGGGTGTTTCTTTCCCTATCCGGATAAAATAAATCTGGATACGGATAGAGAGCACCCCTGGTGGGGATGCTCTGTTGTACTCCGTACATATCATAAGGTCCCACAGTCCTACTCAAACTTCCTCATGATCATTGTAAATTTAATTTATAAACAAAAACAACAAAATATGCTGGTGACAGCAAAGTGATATTTCAAAAAACATGTTGTGCCGTATTTGTAGACTGTGTTTACTTATAGAAAACCAGCAGAGGGATTCTGCAAAGCTAGCCACCACCGATATATTCAACCAATTGTAACGTCATGTAAAGGAGTTTCTGTCCTGAACCCTGACAACTAAAATTTCATTCTCAGTGCCCAACACTGCAACGAGTTGACAAAATGCACATTTCGCGCTGCACTAATCCGTACCAATGCAACAGAGGATTCAGTATAAAACACCAGTCATCAAAAATCCAATTTGCTCTACAGCGTTTTTCTTCAACAAGATGCAAGCCTTAAGTAAACATTTCAGAAGTTGTTCAAAGTAGGAACTTGAGAAAAATTAAGGAAACGGCTTGTAGTAGGAGAATTCCGTGTATAAAGGAAAGCCAGACGACGAAGTTCACTGCGACGTGAAAGTCGATTGATACAAACACTAGCTCCAGGATTTGCTACACAAGAATATCTGCGTTGAAGTAGCCCTACATTGGGGCCAAAGAATGAATCAAAAACCTACCTAGTGGACCCAAAGCATCAAATCTAGAGCTCTGAAATCAGCGTCACATCTAGTATTATACAGAAGAATGATTCCTTTCCAAACCAATTGAACTCGTTACTATCACATTTGTAAGCAAGCTTACGTATGCAACTTCTTGCGACATAACATGTGATAGTGAGAGTACAAAATGCGAATGCAGTGCACAAGAGCAGACCGCCTACACTTTAGATTTGGGCGCCATAGCTGCACAACCTAAAGACAAAGGGGCCGGGCAATCAACTCAAAACTTTGTCGCAATTTCAGCCAGCAAGGAATGGAACGAAGAAAATGTGAGAGATCACGCTGTATCGTCAAGAATCGACAGCTGCGCCCACAAGAGCGGCGACGCTTTCATAGTGGCAGCCTCGGGCGTCATCTTGAGCGCTTCAGCCAGCATATGGCTCACCTTGCGCATTGACGGCCGATTGAACTCCTTGCTCGACAAACACATCCCCGCGACTTTACACAACGCCGCGAGCTCCTCGCCATTGTGTGACTCCAGCTCGGGATCCAACATGAGCGCCATGAGCTTCGGTTCGTACAAATACTCCTGCGCCCAGTTCACCAGGGAGCCTTGCTTGTCCAAGTATGGCGGCCTCCCAGTAATGGTTTGCAGGAGAAACACGCCGAAGTCGTAGACGTTGCTCTCAAAACTTGGGCAGTGGCGGTCACTTTCCCATTCGTCGCCATATCCGGCGCTCACCTTGCACCCCATCCAAGACGTGCAGCGACTGGACGCGTCGAAGGAGTTTCTCTTCTCGGGCACCATGCGCGCGATGCCGAAGTTGGCGAGCTTCGCGGCGTACTCGTCCGTCAAATAGATGGCGTTCGCGTCGAAGTTCAAGTGGCTGCACGGCGGGGTGAGGTCGTGGTGCATGTACTCTAGTCCATAAGCCGCGCCCATGATGACACGCATGCGCGTCGCCCAGTCCAGCGGCTCCAGTTCCTTGGGGTTGTTGTGCAAGTGGTCCGAGAGCGTGCCGTTGGAGGCGTACTCGAACACGAGCATGCGCGTGAACACCGGCTGCTCCTCGCTGCAGTACCCCACGAGGTTCACCAAATGCTTGTGCTTCATGCGCGTCAACCCTTCCACTTTGCGACGAAACGAAAGCTCGGAGTTCGAAGACCAGTCCGCGGCCGACATGCGGATGGACGTCACGGCGACTTCAGTCCCGTCCGCGAGCGTGCCCTTGTAAAGCACCCCGTCGGGAGAGGATCCGATAATGTTGCTAAAATCCTCGCAAGACGCTTCGAGCTCCGCGCGTTTCAGAAACGGGCAGGTGGTGACGAAAGGTAAGGACGTTTTCATCCCGGGTCGCCACCGGGTCTCCGGAAGCAGGCTGTTGCAACGACGGAGGTGCACGCGGCGGATCATCAAGAGGAGGATCACGATTGCAAGCACGAGCAATACCGCGGTCACGATCAGAAGCGCGTTCATCCACAGCACAGCACTCGCATTGGACTGCACTTTCGGCAATGGCGACGCTGGTACATTCCCATCGGCAACGTGACGCTCACCGCCGTTCTCACTCACGCGCAAAGTCCCACTCACGCGACCCGAAACTAACGCAATCGACAACGACCAAACCAGCACACCCAACTCCACTTTTCCCATCGTCCGCTTCATGTTTCCACCCCTATGCAACACCGTTCCCACTAAAACTAAAACCTTTCATCCCTACGCAATGCCATTCCCACTAAAACCAAAACCTTCCATTCCTACAGCGAAAATAACCTTGCCGCTCGTCACACAACACTGACATTGTAACCCCATCGGGTCGTTCGCCATTGCAACCCAAGTTGTGCATTGCTTCATCAACCCCCACTCAAGCCCTGATGTCCTCAACCCGAAGCGTACAATGCCCACACGCGCAACCCTAAATCACCCGACCTCCAGAGCTCCACCATTCCATGGATCCAGCCTTTGGAGCCTTGCCAAAACCTCCGCAACGAGCTCACTCATCACACTGCGAATGTGATGGATCCCGCGAGAATGACGGAGAGCGCCCAATGGGGGAGATGATGGTGGGCGAGATGGGGCATCTGACAGCGCGTCTGAAGGCTGTAGCTGACCATTCTGGATGCGTGCACATGAATGGAGCCATGAGCTATCAATGCGTGTGTGTGTGTGACGAGGACTGAGAGTGGAGCAGGCATCTCACTGCAGGTGCAACTGTAGCTGCTGCAGGGGAGCTTGATGATTTCTTGGGGTTGCTGCCGTTCTGGGGCGCGATTCTCGCTTTCGTCGCGGGCTTTCGTAATCCGCTTCTGACTCGGGACCCGACAGATGTGCGCCCCGTCCGGTGAACACGCCGGGTGGACACCGTGGAGTATTCTTGAAGAGTGACGGTGACGTGAAGGAGAAAAAATCAGGGGAACGATGCAGCGTAAAATTTTGGGGGTATTTTGTGGATTTTTTTTTGGATATTGTGGATTCTTAGGAACTACACAAAATAGTAAAATTAGGTTGCCCCCTACTAATCTCGACATTTGACACTATATGAGTATTTTTCACATTACTACACAAGAATGCACTACTTTTGAATTACTTGTTGTTGTAATTGGGACTTGTGAACATCCATGTATACAAATGGAAATATTTATAGAAGTATTTGTTGACTTTGATGGCTTGTAAAGTAACTTTCTTGTTGTAAGGCAACCTAAATGTTAAGGCAATCTAATTTCACTATTTTGTGTACATCAAGATCAAGAGGCAAAGGCATCTATATGCACTAGAGGATGCACTAATGTATAGTATGTGCACACATAATCATCAGTGCCTTAAATGTGACACCTACATTTGGACTAGAAAGTGACACTAAAACTTAAATATTGATGACAAAAGATGTACACAATCTTTACATGAGAGGTAAGGAGAGCCTATTGTCATTTTTTGGTAAGCCCTACAAATAATGCTTTAAAATTTTATAACTTATTCAAACAATGTCCAAATAATGCATACTAAAGTGTGTTGAAAGCATCTACTTTTGTGTCACGATCAACAATCATGATGAGCTATGAGGGAGGTATTGATTAGTGTCGAAGAGATATAGGATATCATTAGAGAGATGTTCATTTTAGATGTCAATAATTCACCAGTGGTAGGTTCACCCATAAATCAAGCGCGCACACACGTTGAAAAGAATACAATGAGCACTCGAATGGTGAATTCACATAATGACACTTGTTCAATGACTTCTCCCAGTGGCTTCCACTTTGTTGAGGATTTATCAAACCTTCCATCCCATTCTTGTTCATATTTCAAATATTGATATTTAGGCAAAGTTGAAAGTGACTACTCTTACTGTATCTCATGTGCTTCCATCCCCACATTCCTGTTTATATTTGAGACATTGATATTTAAGCAAAGTTGAAAGTGAGTGCTCTTACCTTATTTTGTGTCTTTGGGAGCCCATGTTTTGTGATCCTAGCTTTTGGTAGAGAGCTGAGACTATTTATTTCAAACCAAACAGAGTTTGAACTGGAAGACCACTGAAATCTAAATCTAAGATTGATACATAGTTATGCCATTCAAGAGAACGGGAGGAAACTGAATGAAACTGTTTTCGTTGTGGATTTGTTCAGTCCAGTTTTAGTTGTCTTCTCATCTTGAGGGTCTATTTATATTGCACGGAGCTCTCTCGATATGGAAAGCGTGGAATCTGGAGGGAGGCCCACCGAGGGGGTCATCACTCAGTTTAGCAGCCCTGCGCTGGACGGGCCTCACTGATCCCAAGAAATCCCGTGCGAATGACGTAACAGCCAATTCATTCTGGAGCCTCCCAAATCCGGCGTCTCTGGCTTGGAAAATCTGCTCGTTTACTTCATTCATCAGATTGATTGATTTGGGGCACAAGTGAAAACTTGACTCCAGTGTAGAAGAAGAACTGAAGAAGAAGATTTGACCATTGGCTGACCGGCCTTGTACTCTTACTTTGCAATGAAATTCCGTTTCATTTGTGTAACTTGTGTAATAAAAAAATAAAGAAAAGATTTGACCAGCATGCAAGACCCTTAAGGTAGCTTGCCCTTAACCCCTAAAATACCAAGGCATTTTCTGGCTCCGGAACCACTGAAAACTGCCATTTCTGCTGCGATCACTCCCTAAACCAAAAAAAACTTTTTTTTTAGAATCTAACCGTAGAAGCTTGTACTTCACTGGTCTCAGATCATGTGGTAAAAATTTCAAGAAATTTGACCGTTCCGATTGGAAGATATTAACACTCAAAGTTGGAAAAAAAAAGTTTTTTTGAACTGTTTTCTGCAATTTCAGATGACTTTGACGGCCATTTGTGGATTTTTTTTGCACTACACAACAAAAAGTTGTAATTTTTTATGTTGAAAATTTGAGTTGAGAGTCACGGAAAAAAAATTCAGAATGTCGAACCTTGATTTTCACATATAAAAAGATTGTTAAGTAGAAGTAGGTCCAAAGTTGAATGAAACACTAATTTGTTAATAGCTCTTAGGTGGAATTAAAACAACATAATCCCAAGGGTGGGATTGTTCTTGCAAACAAACTTGACCTTGTCAAAAAAAAAATGAAAAAATTAGAAAATTGCATTCAAAAATGAATTCTATAAATTGTTTTTTTGAAGATGCTTCAATTGCCCAAAAAACAAGATTGTCCATAACTTTCTCATTATTAGTCCAAATAGAATAAATCAAAGCTTCAAATGTACACAAAAACATGATCTTTGAGGAAAAAAAAAGATTAATAATTTTTCTGGGTGTTTTTTTTTCTGCCCGGCAAACTGCTTTTTTGCTTTAGGATGCCATAACTTTTGCTCTCGAGCACCGATTGAAAAAAAAATTCTATTTTTAGAAAGCTAATGTGATTCCCTATCTTCAAAAAAAGTTTCAAAAAATCAGGTCAAAATTTGAGGCCACACGGGCCTGCCCGAAATCCCAAGTGTCCCCCGAGGGGACTTTAGTACTTTAGCGGTTAAAGAGACCATTTAAGAGCTGATTGCCTTTTCAGGGAGGTTAAATTGCTTGAAACAAATTTCAGTAAATTTTAGTAGGAGGAAAAATGGAATTGGCATCTAACCCAAGTCATTTCATATTTTTTCGAACTTCTTGGATTTAGTTACAAATTTTTGAAGTTGAAACACAGTGGTCACTAAAAAACGACCACCTCCTTAAATGTACACTACTAGTACATTGAAGAAAGCAAAATGTACCTCTATGCCATGATCGCTTTTATAGCACGGTCGTTTTTAGAGCAGACTACCTTACTGTACTGTGTAGAGCATGTCTTTCTATGTTTATGGAATTTTGAAACTAAAGTGGTCTGCTCTTAAAGCGACCTTTTAAGAGTTGATTGCATTTGGGGGAAGCTAAAATCCTTGAAACAATTTTTAGTAAATTTTTGTAGGAAGAAAAATGAAATTTGGCATCGAATCCAAGTCGTTTCATGTTTTTTGGGCCTTCATGGAATTTGTTACAAATTTTTGAAGTTGAACGGAGTGGTTACTAAAAAGCGCCCACCTCCAAAAATGTACATTATTCTTACATTGAAGGAAAGCAAAATGGACCTCCACATTAAGGTAAACCCCCCCATAACCGACCAAATAAGGAATTTTGACATGATTCAGAGTAGTAAAGGCAAAACAAATATTTTTCAGAGGTACATAAATAGAAATGGCATGGATTGCAAAAAAATTGGTAATTTTATTGCTTGAATTGAAATTACTATGAATTTTGGGAGGCAAAAAGTGCGCCGGACCCATGGCCATTGTCTAGACTCTTCCAATGCCGATCATTCAATAACTTTTTACCTAATCATTATTTCCTATTTTTTTTCCACAACTTGGGACATGTGTCATGTATTTACAAGTTTTAACCTTGAAAACGAAAAAAAGTTGCATTCTAAGCGTGGTCAAAAATATGTGCACCTATAGGTCGGGAATGGGGGGGGGGTACCTTAGTGGTTGTTTTCAGAGCAGGGTTTTTTTTTGAGCACCCTACCTTACACAAGTTAGTTCAATTAGTAAGTTTGAGGGTTAGAATAGTATTAGAGGGTCGTTGCAAGAATGACTGGCTAATTTTGTTCCACTTTGGTTGTTTTCTGCTAGTACTCCTAGTACTATGAGCTTTTTGCATATGATTTTTTTAATAAAATAAAATAAGGATAATTAGTATAACACTAGAAATAGCATATCACCAAAATTTCAGACCTAAAAAAAATCAAGGTAAAGAGTTATACACAAAAACGTGTGAGCTGAAATTTTAAAGAAAATACATAGTTTGACGTTTTAATTTGTACAAAATAGGAAAAACAATTTTCAAAGAAACTAAAAATTGTCCATTTTTAAAGGCTTTAGTTTGAAGAAATTTCACCAAAACAATTATCTTGAAACCATCTTCCAACATTCAGAATTGCGTGCGCAAAGGAGCCTTCTTTGCATGGACGTAGAGGACATAAAATATAGTATTTTTTAATGTTCCCTTGGTAGGAACATGACTTCCTACTATGGGAATAGACCATAGAAATTTTAGCTCCAAATCATTAAATTTGGGGACTCCATAGTACTAAAAAACCTTAAAATTCAAAACGTGACATATTAGTTTAAATGATTTTTAAATATAAAATGATTTTTGAAAATTTCTGAAAAATATGGGATATCATTAAAATCAAGAGAGGCATCTCCACTAAACATTTCAAATTCATGCAAGTCATGCTACAAAAGTTGTAGCAAAAGAAAGCTTTGGCACTTGCTTTGTGACAATGTTTCAGTACCAGTCTTTCTTGCAATGACCCTAGACCCCATTGCAACAATTTGGATAATTTTGGTTGAATGTAATCAAATTAGTGTAAACTTTTTAGATGATATTTTGATTTTTTTATTAAATTAAATGCAAATTAGATGCAAATTGGACGTTGGTTCAAATGAATGAAAGGTAGATTAATATTGGATGAAAATTAGAATATTTGAGATTGTGTCATAATAGCATGGACCACATTGTGATTAATTTATCTAATTCACTAGTGTAGTCTATTATATTAGTGTGCCTCACAAAATTGCACAATTTTGGAATTAGGACCAGTCAGTGCTATTAGTGCAGGTACAATAATTGAAGTAACTTGAATATTATAGCATAATTAGGGGGCCAAGTTGGTTGTTTGAAATTCTAGTGCACATTGAAATCACCTATGAAGCCTAAATGATGAGAAAATGTTTTGTTGCACTTCAAACTTGGATATAAATCTAAACTACTCTAATTTTTTATTCAAGAACATGTTGATTTTTTTCTTTTCTATTCTTATAAGTGGACTACCCTATCACTTGGCTAGAATTTCATTATAATTACATAAATGATTAGTGATACATTTACACTAGAAGAACGTATTTTTTTGATGTCCACCTATATTCATGTTAACAATGACATTAGATGTAATGTCAAGACTTTAGTTGCAACATCAAACATAACATAAAACAAGTGGAAATTACAAAATGTGCTTAAAAAACACGGGGTTCTTCTAGTGTTACCATCCTTTTAAGGGTTTAAGGTTTTAGGGTGTATTGATCATGTGGATTGTGTAAAAGTAATTTTATTTTAATGAAATTAAATTTGGATTTGTATCATCTTACTACAAGATTGCTTCCTATATTTTTTTACTATGGGTTAACCTAAGGATGAAGAATTTATAGCCCCTATCCTAACTTGTTTCAGCACACCCTAGCTGCCTTTTTGAGTGTTCCAATTGAATTGGCAAGCAATGTTAGTCCATCTTCTTCCCAACCAAAAATCTCTTTTGCCTATATTATTGCTTTGATGTACCAAGCCATTTTTTTTTGTGTAACTTGATTTTATTCAATTCCAATGAATATTTTTGTTGAAAAAACAAAATAAAATTGGATAAAAACAACAATTTTTAGTTTTAGAAATCTTTCTAAATTTTCAAGGATACACATATGATATTTGTTCTCTTTGTATTTACAATGAAATGATAGGTTCCAATATTAAAATGGATACCATTATTGGTAAAAAAAATCATGACTTTGTGTTTCTATACAAGCATTTATATTCAACAAATCTGTTTAATTTGATATCTCAACACAAGACCAACATTGGTCACATTGATTGTGACACATATATTTCCAATATCCCATATTATATAGCATAAGCTCTACTATTTAGCTATTTTATATTTTTGGTCATGTGATTGTCATCATTGATAGGCAACAACCTCAACTTCGAAGAGTATTATAAAATATTTTTTTCCATTTGTAGCAAAAGAAGCAATAAAAGTCAACCTATATATCAAATCATCAAAATTAACAAACTTTGCATAAAAAATCCAATAATTTTTGAAAACTTATTTGAAAAACTCAATAATAATATATCTTAAAGATCCTATGGGTAGTTGCAACTATACTTCATTACATTTGGGAGAAAATGTCTAAATTTTCACATTTTTGGATCAGACCATAGCTCTTGCAAATGCTAAGGTTTTAATCTGAAATAAGCTATATATGCAGTATTTTCTCCTTTTTGGTGCAAATTTGAATTTGATTTGATTGCAAATATAAATCATATTAACAAATATTCATTAGGCTATCTTCATTTGTACATACAATTGGTGTTCACAAGTTTAAAAGATGAATTTATATTCTTACACATTTTGTTAACGTATTTTGGGTATTCTGATTATGTTATAGAAAAAACATATCATCAATGTCTATACTTGTATGTGACAACAATTTATGAATTGAATTGAAAGAAAATAAATATTTTTTTGGACCATATATATAATTTTAAATTAATATATTGCCTTTTGTCTTCGCAATCAATGTTAGCACTTTATAGAAATTGATATAATGAGAAAATCAACATTTTTGGATAAAGATCACACTTTACATTTTATAAAACCATTCTCCACATATTAAGGTTTTATACCTTAAGTGAAAACTTAAAAAAATTCCAATGTACCTATAAATTATTCTTCAAGCTAATTAAGTAGAAGATTGCTATCATATAGTAGAGAACAAATCACAAAAAACACTTCGAATGCAATGATTTGACAAGAATTGCATCACCTTAACTAAAGTTAATAAACCATACCACTCTCTATTACTCAAAAAACATGATGGAGCAATAATGAAGAGCCCTTCAAAGCATTGATTCAGGTTTTTAGAAAAGGTAGCACATCTCAGAGCATTTTTCAATCAATTTTTCTAAAATGAAAAATGAGGTGGCACCTAAAAAAACTCATTCATATTTTTATGTGTCTTATTTAATTGGTTATGTGTCGTGCACATACACATTGTGTCAGAATCACATTGTGTCAACGTGAGAGATAGCATGCTATAAGTAAATAGTGAGCCTTGTAATTGGCTAGCAATCTAATCACACCAAGGCTCAATAGCTCTTGACTACGGTGAATATCATGTTCATAGGGAAAACGCCTCGTGACTTGTGACGCATGTCACAATCATGGTAAAATCTTGCAAACAATGATAGATATGCAAAAAAAATCCTATCACCACAAGCACTGAACATTGGCGACATCCGTAACAAAGCAATGAAATAAACACCCATAATACACGTGGTTTTATAACCACTTCTTTACTAAAAACAAAAACCACTTAAAGTTTCTTTGAACGTTAAATATAGAGGTTCGAGTGGAACTAGGGGCTAGTTTGGCAAAGGGAAGCTGTCAAACATAATGGGGGGAAATTAGCATCCTTTTAAAAAATCAGCACACAAAATTCAACTTAAAAACCCAATAGGAGAACTCAAAACTCAAATTTGACCTCAAAAATGGACTCCATGGATTAGGGAGTAAACAAGGAGTGTTGTGAGGAGAGTTTTGAGTGTTTTTCATGGATTTGAGGGTTTAAGTGAGGTGTTCCCCTAAAATTTCAGCACACCTAAGTTGGACAAAAACACATTTGGGCTTTTTAGAACTCAAACTTGTCTTTTAACCCCTAAAGGACCATTATCCCTTCGGGGGACAAATGTGTTTTCGGGTAGGTACCTACGGGCTGAAGTTTTCTCCTGATTTTTTGAAATTCTTTTTGGAGGTAGAAAAGCTGATTAGCTTCGTGGGAATATACTTTTTTTCACAATCGGTGCCCGGGAACAATAGTTATGACCAAATAAGCTCAAACGAGGGGACGGCGGGCAGCCTGGTCAGCCAAAAAAAATGGACAAAAATTTGAATTTTTTTTTTAAATATTTTTTTTCTCATAGATCATAATTTTTTCTATTTGGAAAGCATTGATTCATTTCATTTGGATATGTTATGAGAAAGTTATGGACATTCTTGTTTTTCGGGCAGTTAGAGCATCTTCTTGAAAAAAATAACTTGTAGTATTCATTTCTAAATGCTACTTTTTCAATTTTTCAATTTTTTTTTGCATGTTCTGATTTACTTATTAGAACAATCTCACCATTGAGATTAGTGCATTTTAATTCCATCTAAAATATATTAATATTTTAGATTTTCCTTCTATCTCATATCTACTTCTACTTAACAATTTTTTTTTAAATGATAATTAAGTTTTTTTGAATATTTTTTCCCCCCTAGACTCTCAACTCAATTCTCCACTATAAAGATTTAAAGCTCAAAACTTTGTAGTGCAAAACATTTTAAGTTAAAAATGTTCAAAGTCAAAAAATCCAGTCCCGCAATGTGCTGAAAAACTTGTTTTTTCCACTTTAAATTAGATATCTTGCAATCTGTGTGGTCAAAAATTCTGAAATTTTTTCCATACACTCTCATACTAGTTAGGTGTAAGATCCTATGGTTAGATATGAAAAAAAAAACAATTTTCAATTTTTTTTACTTTTTGCTATAGAAATGGCAGCTTTGAGTGTTTTTTGGCAAAAAAGGCCTTGGCCCTTTAGGGGTTAAAATGGAGTTCTATGGGTTAGTTGACTCCATGGGGTAATTTTGAGGGTGGTTTAAGGGAGATTGTGAAGTTTTTGGGATGATTTTGAGTTTTTGGCCTAAAATTTCAGCTCACATACTTTGACCTTAAAACCTAATGTACGTGTCCAAAACCCAAAATTAACCTTCAATTTGAATTCTATGGGTTAGATAGGGTTTGTGGGGTGTTAGGTGCAATTGAGGGTGTGCTTGGGCATTTAGACACTCTAATTTTGGCCAATGGTTAGGCCAATGGGAGTTGAAGGGCATCCTTGAGAGGGGCGGGGGTTATCACATGGTGCTTCAAGTAATTGCTATCAATTATTCATGGTAAATTCAAGCATCTTCTTGAGGTACTAATCATTACAAAAATTCAGCCCTCAAAGGGGCCGTGAGTTTGCACCCCCTTGGTGCAATTATGGGAAAAAATTTTAAAAAAAAATTATTTTTTATTTTTAAATATTTGGACACTGACGTGACACGTCGGCAACATATCAATTTTTATTTATTTTTAATAATATTTTTTTATTCTTTCTATAATTGCACTGCGGGGGTGCTGAAAATGAAAAAGTTAGCGGCTCCTTTGAGGGTTGAATTTTTTTAATGGAAATACCTTTTCAAGCTTCAATTCATTCATTTGGCTAATCAACTGCTCTAGCGTACACTCAATTTGATTGTATTGTTCACGACTATGAGAGTGATTGGCCCACATTGAGACAATTGATTGGAATGGCTTACGCAAGGAGCAAATATTACTCACCGCTTCGAGCTCATTTGCCTTGAAGAGGTTAGTAGAGCAATGAACAAGCATTTTAGGATACTTGGCATGTGGAGCTAACATGTCCATAGCAAGGCGACATATCTCAGCTCAAGATAACGTGCCAACGGTTATTTGCAAAATTGACTCCGTTCATTACATGTCAACAGTGGGTCGAGGATCATAATGTTGTTTTCCAATGTTTTACATGTGTGCAGGGATTGAAAGAGATATTAGAGGGAGTTATTGTAATTGGACAATTGGAAATCAATTGAGCTCAGATGTTTAATCATTGAGTCCAAACCGCAATATAGTAGTGGTGGTGGTGTAGGGCCTAGCTTGTTCATGTGTAAAAATTAACGAAGCCAAGACTCATAGTTATTGGTACTTCAATTAATTTCCATCAAACATCAATCATGTTGAATTTCATACGATCCTTTAAATTTTTCTATGCAATTTTTGTACACATATTTGAAGCTGAACGCAATAGTCCCTAGAAGTGACCCTTCCTGAAATGTATATTGTTGGTAAATTGAAGAAAGCAAAATGGACCTCTATGTTAGACTCACTTTTAGAGCGTCCTACCTCAATGGCAATGTTTTTTTAGGCAATTAAATGCCCAATTTTCTATAAAAAATTGGCAACTTCAAACCTATAGGAAAAAAAAGATAGATTGTATTTTAAAGTGCTAGATTGTAATCATGGCCCTGTACACCGCTGCCACAATGTTTCCAAAACCTCATTTCATCTATCATGCAAGCAAGACATTAATCCCTAAAGGACTATTGTCCCTTGGGGGAACAAATTGGATTTTGGGCAGGTACCTGCAGGCTCATTTTTTGGCATAATTTCTTGAAGTTTTTTTTCAAAATAGAAGGATTGATTAGCTTCATGGGAATATTATTATTTTTCCAATTGGTGCCCAGGAACAAAAGTTATGTCCAAATAAGTTCAAAATAGGGTAGACCAGGTAACAAAAAAAAATTCAAAAATTTGAATTAAATTTATTCTCTCATAGATTATATTTTTTTCTACATAAAAAGTTTTGATTCATTTCATTTGGATTTGTTATGTGAAAGTTATGGACAATCTTGTTTATGAGCATTTAGAGCATCTTTTTGAAAAAATAACCTTGTAAAGTTCATTTTTGAATGCAATTTTTACAATTTAAAAAAAAAGTTCCAAGTGGTTTGTTTGTTTGCTAGAGCAATTTCACCATTGGGATTAGTACATTTTAATTTCATCTTGGAAATATTAATAATTTAGATTTTCCTTCCATCTCCTACTTCTACTTAATAATTTTTTTTAAGAATGAAAATTAAGTTTTTTTTGAATTTCTTTATTCCTAGATTCTCAACTCAATTCCTCACCATAAATATTTAAAGCTCAAATCTCTGTAGTGCAAAAAATTTAAATTAAGGAGGTTCAAAGTCAAAAAATCTAGTCACACAAGGTGTTGAAAAACTTGTTTTTTGCACTTGAATCCCTAAAGCACAGAACATGCTTTTTTGAAAACATAGCTTTTGGGGGCAGCTCACTATGAGCAGAGTTTTTATTTTTTTTCTTTCAAATTTTCACACGACATTTTCCCGAGGAGTAGCTTTAAGGCCCAACAATTTTCATAACTTTTGACTACATGGTTCAAAAGTTATTGCGTGATATGTCATTTTCATTGCTCGGCAGGCAGATTGGGCAGTAAAAAACACTTCTTTAAAAATCACTTTTAAAAAAAATAAAAATTTGAAATTGGTTTTTTATATTTATATATACGCGGGAAGCTTTGAATCATTCCATTCCGATTATTAAGTCAAAAATTATGAGGATTCTTAGTTTGAGGGTAGTTATGGAATCTCACCTCTAAAATAAACTTTGAAGTCCTTTATTTAACTCAATTTTCAATATTTTTGAAAAAAATCAAAATGTTGGGTGTAGATTGTTTATTACAACATTACAATTGTTGGGATTGGCATTTTTCAATTCCATAAATAAATTTTTAACAATTTAGTGTTTTGAATCATTCTCTACCTCTTCCTACTTACTATTTTTTTCTTATATGTTGTACAATTCCAAATGATCTGAAATTTTTCAAGCATGTGGCCAACTTGCCTTGAAGAATAAATCCAAAGAGTAACCACCATTTTGGACATTTTTTCCATACAAATGTGACCTTGTGAAAGACAGCTGCCCGTTTTTTTGCAGGGACATAAAAAGGATTTTGGTCAATTCAAACGCTATTATCTTGCAATCCACATGGTGGAAAATTTTGAAAATTTTTCCAGAGCTTCTTAAACAAGTTTACTACAATATCATATTGTTACATTTGTCCAAAAATGTTTTTTTTCTAAAATTTGGCACTAGTATTAGAAATGGCAGTTTTGGAGCATTTTTGGTGAAAACATAGTCAAAAACCTTTAGGGGTTAAATGCAAATTTCTTTTAATCTAGATGGTCAAAAATTCTAAAAAAACTCCACACTTTTTTATATTACTTAGGTGCAAGGTATTCTACTCTTAAATGTACAAAAAAAATATTTTTCAATTTTTTTACTCTTTGCAATAGAAATTGTAGTTTTGAGTGTTTTTTGGCCCCCCAAAAGGCCTTGGTCCTCTTAGGATTAAATCCGTCGCACAAAGTGAAACCAACAAGGTAAATTTTATGTTCCCCAAATAAATTTGTTTTTTAAAAAGCCTCCTATTTTGTACCGTGTCTAGGATATGTTGTAGACTTCTCTTAGCAAATTTGGGATCTTAGATTGCAAATTTTTTCATATGTGACAAATAAAAAATTCATGCGTTTCCCCCAAGGTAAATCCACCTTGCTGGTCCTACTTCATGAAACAGGTTTAACATCTTGCGCCATGCAAAGCCAAATCATACAAAAGTTGCATACAAAAATAATGTATTCAAAATTGCATACTCAAAATTGGCCTCCTTCAATTGAAACACTGTAGCCAAATGAAGTAGCCAGGAAAAATCAGAATCTCTTTTTTCTTTTTCTTTTTCTTTTTTGACATAAATGAAACGGGATTTCATTGCAAGAAAGAAAAGGTACAAGGTACAATGCCCCAGCTTCACTCAGAATCTTCTTGAAAGAAAGGCACATAACCATTGGTCCGGACTCCAGAAACCATGAAAAAAACACTGCTCAGCAGCGATCTTAAAACTGGCGAATTATCGCCACAAATCTACCCAAAATAATTGCGGGCGAAATGTCTGTAATGAAATTTTTTTGGAAATCCGACATTTGAGCCGAACTGCACACGTGTTTTTCTATCCTTTCGCCCATAACCACGGACGGCAATGAACCAGTAGCATTCATCCCCTTTCGACGCTGCTCCCTCGTAGACGTGGCGCGATCGGGGCCGTTGCTGTCTCGCAGGGCGGCGATATCGGAGCCCTCCATTTCGCGGCCAGGGTTTCAGGAGGTTCCCCTCCCAAATCACATTCAGTAGCTTCGTCTTCCTGTTTCTGGTGGGGTTTTTATGAGTTTTCACATTAATGGCCGCCTTCAATGCTTCTTGTTTGATCATTTGTTAGTTTGGCACTCCGCCACCGTCCATCTTCCAAATGCACTTGAGATGCGTGCCTTGAGTGCCTGCGCGCGTTAGATTCTAGTTTGAAAGCGACATATTCCGCGTTTTTGATTTCCTGACTCACTGGAATTCTACCAGCTCGGGATTGTTGTGAAAATTTGGAGGCGCGCTTAGTGTCGCTTGCATTCACTTCGCCTCTGAAACAGGGGCTACGAGTGAATGAGGATTTCAGAATTGCAGAGAGCTGTTGTGGGCTTGAACTATGTGCTTGGCGATGGCGGATGCTTCTAGGTTCAAGTTTGCGGTCAATTTAAGGGTTTCAGGGTGAGTTGCTTGCACATTGCAATCTTGCGACGTGTTCAATGCTTTGATCTTGTGTCTGTCATTGAGTTGAGGCTTTCTTGTTCATTGGAATCGGTTTGGTGCTCAGTTGCTCACTACTCATTTGCTCAGTCTTCTCGCTTCAACAATCGGGTATTTGGTTATTGCGTAATTGGTGCTATTTGGATTCTTTGTGTGTTGCGGATCACGCTTCAACGGTCGGGGATTTGATTTTTGCGTAATTGGTTTCCTTGTGTGTTGCGGTTGTTGCTTTTGCACAGTGCAGGTTGCAATGGCCCCACGACTGAAGCTCCCCGAGAATTTTCGGGTTCGAACTTTTGGTTCTAGTTGAAACTCAAGTGGCGTTGGCAAGTATTTGCCGAGCACAAGCGTTGTTCCTGTTGTTCCTGTTGTGGCGGAGGTGACGCACGTATCGGAGACGCGCTTGTCGCAATCCCTCACCCGCCCATTTGGCCGTGATCCACCGTCCGAGAACACTGTTGTTTCCCCTCAAGTTGTTGATCCTGAGTGCGATGTTTTGACCAACGGTGAGTGCTACCCTGCGAGGAAGAAGAAGAAGAAGGCACGATCTGCAAACAAGCCGCGCAAGAGGAGCAAGACAACTCCGGGCACTGTCACCAGAAGGTGGCAAGAGGTGTGGGCCTGCCGGTTCCCTTGGGCTGAGGCTGACCTTGATTCACTTGGACATGTCATTGGTGTGATTTGCCAAAGTTGCATTGCAATCACGGGGAGGAGGAAACTGCTGGTCCCCAAAGCTGATAATCTTGAGAAGCACGAGGGGAAGCGGGTGTACATGGAGGACGGTGTGCCGTTCCCAGAGTTGAAGAAGGGCGATACTTATCTGAAATCCAACTGTAAGCATGCCAAGTTGTGCAAATTGTGGACAGCCCAAAAGCAAGCCGGTACCGTGGTCGATCAGCTTGCTGGTGGTTTGGAGAGCGATATCAAGCGCAAGGGAGTACAGTTTTCCTCCCTTTTTTAGATTCTCAGTTTTGGTAGACCTATGTGTGATTACGAGAGGCAAGAGTCTTTGTTGAGACACTTGAAGCTTCGGAACTTGCCTAGGAAGCATTGGTCTAAAAGCACGGGCTGGGAGATGAGTGAGCATTTGCACGCTTCCGTCTTCAATGCTTTGAAGTTTGTCGTGCAGTTTGCTTCTGTCATCTCGATTAGTGCAGATGAGGTTACTGCGATTGATAACACCTGCTGGATCGGAGTGCACGTTTATGCCGTTGAGAGTTGGGAGAGGAAGCCGCATTTGTTGCATTTGAGTTGTCTGTCCGAAGGTGGTACTGCGGACCAGCTCACTGCAGTCATCATGCAGGCGTTGATCGATGAAGGTGGTCTAAGTCACAAGGAGATTGCTTCTAAACTCGTTTGCTTTGCAGCTGATGGCGTCAGTACATTCCAGGGGTCGAAATCAGGTGTCACGGCCCAGATCCGTGACAAATGGGCTCCCTTTTCTCTCGGAGCCAACTGTGTTAGTCATCGTATTAACTTGGTTGTTGAGACTCTTTTGAAGTATCCCATGGTCTCTAGGCTCGAGGGCTTCTTCTAGTCCACTTATCCATACTTCTATCGCAATAACAAACAACATGCTGAGCTCACAAAACTTGCAAATCTCATGGAAACTAAGGGCAATAAAATGCTCCGTAATGTGGAAACGCGCTGGATCTCCATGAGGAGTCCAGCACAGCGGATCCTAGACGAATACGCCACTCTCATAGTTAAAATGGGACAAGATATGAGCGGTGGTCCTGGTCAGAGAGCGGTGGCAGGGGCGGGTGACAATTTTGATCTTCTGGTTGACGTTGAAGTGTTACTCTCTCTCGCTTGTTTCATTCCGTTGGTGAACACAGTTCATTGTCTGATCAAGATCTCCTAGGCTCATGACATTTTTGTGTGTGATTTCATTCAAGTTGTTAAACTTTGTCAGAGTGAGCTTGCAAGGCTTTTTGTGGATCGGGAATCTACTTACAGCAAGGCGGACTTCCGCACGTACTATGAGCTGGTAACTGTGCAAAGCAAGGATATCCCCATGCAGTGGAAGGAGGTGCCTGGGGACTCCGGCATTGCTCACCTTCTCTTCGATCTGAAGACTTCTCAGGCGTATGCTCGGTGCCACGACAAAGAAACCGGGCAACACATTTTTGTCACGCAGCAAGATTTCATCTGCACTCAGGACAACATTGAACGCCAGTTTGCAGGTGCGTGTTTTTTTCCCCTTCCTATTTTTTTTGTTGATTGTGTTTGTCATCTTGTGTTTGTAATTTCATTCAGCTTCCAATTTTTTTCATTGCATGTGGGTTTCAATGTGTATTCATTGTTCAATGTGATTCAGTTATCTCTTTGTTTAATTGCATGTGAGTTTCAACGTCTAGTAACTTTCTTTTCTTGCAGTTGCGGTGTTCAATTCTGGCTTACGGTGCTGGCTTGTAGTGCCTTGCACTGTGTAGAGTTGTGCCTTGCTCTGACGGTGTTGAGTTCTGGCTTGCACTTCCAGTACTGGCTAGCTCTTACGGTGTTGAGTTCTGGCTTGCTGCTTACGGTGTTCTGAACTGTGGCTTGCTCTTACGGTGTTCTGAAGTCTGAACTGTGGCTTGCACTTACGGTGCTCTCACTGCTCTCAGCTGTGGCTTGACTGCTTAACTGTGCACAGACATTGCGCAATCCCTTTGCGATGAGTTGGATCGGCGCTTTCCGTGCCAGGAACTCCTCGATGCTTTCGGCATTATTTACCCCCAGTATTGGTGGCAGGAAGGTGCTGAGGCTAGCTTCGTGCAGCACTTGGCTGTTCTCAAAGCCTTTTACTGCCAATCCCGAGTTGTGAACAGTGGCCAGTCGTTGTGTGAAGGTGGCAAGGGTCTTAGTGCGCCTGAAATGCTATCGGCTTCACACTTGGACTTACAACAAGGGTTCTTTAAAATGACCATGAAGGCAAACTGCGACTCTGCTTGTGGCCCACCGTTGCTTGTGAATCCGGTTATCAAGCTTTGGCGGAGACTTTTACAGTCCCGCCACCTCAGTAAGCTGATGTCTGAGTATTTCAAGTTGGCTGAGATAGGATGTTGTTTAGTATTGGGCTCTGTTGAGGATGAGAGGTGTTTCTCAACTTTGAAGTTCTTGAAATCACAGCACAGGAATAGATTAGGAAAGCATCTCCCCCTTGTTGTGCGTATGTTTGGGCAATAATATTTTATCCTAGAGAATTTCCCTTACAAGGAAGCCATTAACTCTTGGAAAAGTGTTGTCTCAGTTGGCCGACAGGGGGACTTGTGAATTAGGACCAGCAGTCCAGCGCAAGAGTATCCTTTTCCATAGTATCCTTTCCATTGTAGTGTTGATCTCCTTAGTTTTCATGAGATTTTGCAAGAGTTGGTGCTCATGTTCACCTTGACAAGAGTTTTTGGTGCACGGGAGTTCAAGAGAGAAGACTGAAGATGTTGCTGCGAAGCTATGACGAACCGCTGCACCTTTGGTGACGTTGTAGGGCTACTGCGGCAGTGCGGCCCTTCTCCAACTTGTTTTTTCTGTTTGTTACTAACCTATTACTAAAGTGGCTTGTTTGTTGTGTGCAGAACACTAACACTGCATTGGACAGTCTTGCATTGTGCAAGAAGGGTTCAACTCCCTTGATAGTGAAAAAAAAATTCCTTTGTTAATCAAAAACTCCATTGCATAATAAAATTTATCTTTCGAGTTTCCACTCCACAAATTTCTATTGCACACAACACTTGTCAACAGCACTTGCCCAAAAATTCACCAATATTTGCACTTTTTCCATTGTCTCTTAGCTTTTTCAAACATTAAAAAAACCCTAAAGTAGCAATCATTCATCCCAAAATTTACAATATATTCGCAAATGCACAGTACTTGAAAAAAAAAAAGTAGACAAATTACCACCTTTTTTTGCCCATTCTTAGCTGGCCTTTTTCACACACAAAAAAAAAATTCGCGGAATTCTCTCCCTTTTCACACAGATGTAGTTTTTCCGTGAATTACAAGGAAAGGGTTCTGGGATCGCTGCTGCTCAGTGGACATGTGAACATATGATGCGGGGGGTGAGGTTCATAACTTCTTTTTTAAAAAACAACTCTCATACAGTAACTCTGGTCAAATATACCAATGCTCCACTCTACCAGTATTATTATTATTATTAGGTCAGGTGGAGCAGAGTGCCATAAATGTGTTTCCATCAGCGACTGTGAAGTCTCCCTCCCTCATCTGCTCATTTCAGCTGCAGCTTCAACAAGGGTCACATGACAGACAGCTTTTGGGTGATTAAGGATGAAGGGTCACTAAGATAACTTAATCCTGCACTCAAAAATGAACAGGGCGTTTTTTGTTTTGTTTTTTTTTCCCTTGAAACACGTGGACCGATTCCATTGCAAAGGAAAAAGTACATCGAACCAAGGGCATGAGCCTCAGCGAAAATTGTTTTCATTTTCTAAAGCATAGAACACACCTCTCCTTTTTAAACCAAACCAAACAATGAAATCAGCACGCAGGCAACACCCCGCCTGAGCAGGTTCGCACTTCGCACTCCACAGGCCCAGAAGCCCGGAAGCTTGACCGCAAACAGGCAGGGCGGTTTTCAAGTTGGTAAGCTTACAGTATGATGGGGAGGTCAGTTTGTGGCATTGTATGGATGTTTGGTGCCTTTGATTTTCAACTTCAGCAAACACTTCATAACATACTGCATTTGCAAGAACTGAACCCCAACAAGGTAAGCTTCAGTTGCATATGATTGTGCACTGGCTTTGGAAATGATCACCTCTGGACACTGCAGTACTGCACCAGCTGTGGATAAGCTACAGTATTTGGGAAGTAAGTAACTTACTCCGTGCTATCCACCGAAAAATGGCAGTCAGGGAGTTCTGCCCCTGCTGCTCCCTTCTGACACAAAAAAGCCTTCAGCCGTATGATCTCACTGGGAAAAATCCCCCCCTCCCCCCCTTCCAATTTCATTTCATTTTTTTTTTAAAAGTGGTAAAAATACAAAGAGAGCATTCGATTTGCCCGGCCCACCACCCAATCCAAGAGCAAAAAAAAAAGTTTGATATGGATATTGCATACGGAATACATAAAGGAATAGTCGGTATACGATGTAGTACGGATATATATTATCTATAGAATATATACGATTATAATACATTACGATGTACAAATATTATATATAGAATATATATGGTTATAATATGGTACAACGTATGGATTGATATAGGATATTAAATATGTTATATTGATGACATATGGATAAAAATATATATACTATAATATATATTACCCCATATTGATTGCAGTCTTACAACTTCACAAAAAATATAAATATAGGGGTGTACATACTTCACAAGCAATATACATATTTATGAATTCAAGTGAATGAGAGTGAACACAAGCTTGTCATTTTCTCATCAAAAGTGGCAAATACTAGAATACAGTGCCATGTACAAGAATTCTATACACTTAAACAACAGAGTAGGAACAAAGTAACCATATTTGCTTATGTAAGCGTGTGATATGATTTAGGGTTGGCCTTGTATAAAGGGTTGCGTGTACTATATGTGAAGGTCTGATTTGGCACTCAAGTGCCAAAATTGAATTTCTACATCAAATTTTGAGGGGTCCTCATGACCTCACACCATTTATAAGATGACATATGACACTTTGTTTATAAAAAAGACTTAATTTATGCCGAACCTAACCTTCTTGTAGGATATGGGATGCTTGTATTGCGTTCTACTCCAAAGATGGGTTGAAAAAAAATACTCTTCTGAAATTGTTAAATCATTCAATACTTAGCTTCCTAGCAGTTTAGATAGTTGTATGTCCTAATAATTAATTGAAGACTTACAAAAAATAGTTAGGCAATCCCAAAAATAATATTTAAAAATAATAATAATAATTTTAAAAATTAAGAATTCATCAAAGTTGTTTTTACAATTTTTAGATGGTTGCCACTACTTTCATCTCAAATGGCTGCATTTACCTAAATCATTGTCTTTACTACCAAAACCTAAACTCTCTACCTTGTATGTTAGGATTCTTTTAAGTCTCAAGGTTTGTTGCATGTGAGAGATATGTTTTATTTGTGAGAGATTATACTTTAGAATGGTCAAATTAGAGGCAAAAACTTTACAATGTTTGTTTAAATAAATGTTATTAACAAAAAAAAATATAAGATTGTGTGGAACAAATTAAATTTTATGAATTAGACAAAAAATACATATATATGCACACATATACATACATACATACATAAATACACACACATACACACATATGTATGTATGTGTACATATATATGCACACATATACATACATACATATATAAATACACACACATACACACACATGTATGTATGTGTATATGTGGACACATTGGATCAATAATTTCTCAAAAATTTAGACACCTTTTTAATTATTTATTACCATAATTATTATTTTTTGACCAAGCTGCTAGAAAACTACAATACCTTGTGACATTATACTAACCTAAATTTTGTAAAATAATTTTCAGTAATATTTCCAAATTAATATTTTGTTTCAAATTTACAATTCAATACGTTCTAAGATATGGTATTCTCTCATTCTTCAGGATGATGATACTTACACATGGAAACTACTTCATGCACTCAAGGGTAAAGTTTTATGCCTCCGACCTTCATTATAATCAAATAATTCTTGATAACAATTTGATATAGTCTTGGATATAATCCACCTCCCATACACACTAATCAAAAGCAAATGACATGCTATTAACCCCTAAAGTACCGAAGTCCCCTCGGGGGACACTTGAGATTTTGGGCAGGCCCGTGTGGCCTCAAATTCTGACCTGATTTTTTGAAACTTTTTATGAAGATAGGGAATGACATTAGCTTTCTAAAAATATAATTTTTTTTCAATCAGTGCTTGGGAGCAAAAGTTATGCCATCCTAAAGCAAAAAAGCAGTTCGTCGGGCAGAAAACACACACACAAAAAAAAATGATTAAAATTTTTCTTTTCTTTTTCTCAAAGATCATGTTTTTGTCTACATTTGAAGCTTTGATTCATTCTATTTGGACTAATAATGAGAAAGTTATGGACAATCTTGTTTTTCAGGCAATTTAAGCATCTTTTTAAAAAACAACTTATAGAATTCATTTTTGAATGCAATTTTCAAATTTGTTCAAATTTTTTTTTTGATGAGGTCAAGTTTGTTTGCAAGAACAATCCCACCGTTGGGATTATGATGTTTTAATTCCATCTAAGAGCTATTAACAATTTAGTGTTTCAATCAATTTTGGACCTACTTCTACTTAACAATTTTTTATATGTGAAAATCAAGTTTTGATGTGCTGACATTTTTTACCGCAATTCTCAACTCAAATGTTCAACATAAAAAAATTTAACTTTAAGTTGTGTAGTGCAAAAAAATCCACAAATGGCCGTCAAAGTCATCTGAAATTGCAGGAAACAGTTCAAAAAAACTTTTTTTTCCAACTTCGAATGCTAATATCTTCCAATCGGAATCAAATTTCTTGAAAATTTTACCACATGATTAGAGACAAGTGAAGTATAAGATCTTACAGTTTGATTCTAAAAAAAAAGTTTTTTTTGGTTTCTTGAGTGATTGCAGCAGAAATGGCAGTTTTCAGTGGTTCCAGAGCCAGAAAATGCCTTGGTATTTTAGGGGTTGAATGGCCAAACTGCTTTACTACGGTAGTATATTTAACTTTCCCTTGGTCTGATAATGCTCTGATTCTGGTAGGATCATATGCAAACAATAATCCCATAGTATTCTATACATAGATTTTAAATCTCATTTTATTTAAATATATAAGACCCTGCAAACCTAAAAAATTTGATGGATGATTTTACTGTTGCCACCAACGGTGACTATCTTAGTCACAAGGATTGCGTCCTTCTAAGGTTAAGACATCCAATTACTACAAGCTCACAAGCTACATTGTTGGCTCTAAACCAAGGGGAAGGTGCATTGCGTTGACATAACTCCAATTACATCTAGAGTAAAGTAGAAATTTTGAGTAGGTTTTATGTAAGATGCTTAACTTTCAAAGGACAAGCGCCCCCCCCCCCTCCCTTGGATTAAGGTAGTTTCCAAAATACTCTCATTATTTGACCAATAGGTGCATTTTTTGTTTCAATAGCTTAGGAAAACACTCCGCTTGTATTTATTTGTAACTACGTGAGTTTGGAGGGATATTTAAGAAGGGGTGGGGGGTATTATCTTGGTGTACTTCATTACATGACATGCACCCTATGATTATCTGGTTTTTTAAGTAGGCCGTATTTTGTTGTTTGCTATGAGTAATTATAATGTGGAAGTTGCAAATAATTATCATATCCTATCTTTGCTATATGAGTGAGAATTATCTAAAAAACATAAACAATATCCCTTTAAGACTTTGGACTTATGCATACAAAAAAATAAAAGATTAAAAAATATACAAAACCAACCTCTTCCAACAACATGAATATAAACAAGACCATTGCATTGTTGATACACAAATGTGCATAAACATTGATGATGATGTTTCAAATCCAATTCTCTAAAGACTTGAAGCATAATTTGCACCTTTGATGCAAGCCACAAACACTACTTGTAGTAAAGTTTTGAAACCAAAATTGCATCATTAAAATTAGAACATGTTGCACACTCCAACTAACAACAATCTGGATACAGTCTCGGATACAGTCTCCAAGCCCATAGGCCACAATGAGGGAGATGACCTAAAATTGATATGAAACCCCTATCCTATAATTAAAAACCCTACTCCAAATCCAAGCCATCCATTTAAACGTAATGGTGACTTGTATCTCATAATACGCAAGGTGGCCATCTTGCTTGAAAACACTCTAATTTTGTCATGTATTGAATACAGATGCGTTGCGCTAGGAGCTTCAAAATAAATCAAGTATTCAACTATCCATATAATTCTATATGGAAAGAGTGGAAAGACTCAAGATCAATTGTGACCCTACTAACAAACATCATCCATTGAACACTTGTTATCCGCACAATAACATCTTACATGGAAGGATTCTTTGTCATCCATAGTGCACTTAGTGTTAGCACCAAAGTCTTACATGGAAGGATTCTCTATTATCCATTGGACACTTAGTATCCGCAACAACATTACAAGGTTTATATAACAATCCATTCTTTTTTGTTGTGAAGCTATGCACGTCAAGCACGTGGTATTGACAAAGCTTTGTTGCAGAAGATGGCAAATCATATGGTGATTTCAATATACAAGGGAAATATGTCATGTTAAGAGCAATCTAACCAATACATTGGCCCTCTAAATGTATTTCTAACTTTTGAATGGTATATAATTAGAACTTGAAATTACTATCATTGGAAGGACATCCAAAAATGTTTTGAATAGACATAAGAAAATCCAAATTTAGACATTAGACATCTAGTTCAAAAGCAAGCTAAAAGTCAGGAAGTATAGAGGCTTTGGCAAATCATGCTTGTGAAAGCAAAATTTTATGTTATATTTGGAGATATATTGATATTGCGTCTCTTCCTACGCAACATTAATGCTCTATTCTCAACACTGATGCTCTATTCTGGAGGGTTGAAGTCTGGTGTATTTGTTCATGCTCCTTCAAGAATCCTAATTGTTGCAAAATTCTGAGGCGTAAATCATAGTACAAACATGCATGTTCGGGAAGTGGAAATGTAGCAAAAGAGGGCAAAATTTTCCTGGAGAAACTCCAATGCAAAACACGAATTCTATGTGTCGCAAGGTTACAAAATTTCTAGCATAACACTATGGATACCCATCCTACCAGCTCAAAAATTTTGGGCTTCCAATTCTCCCGCATGGACTTCAAATACACGGATGTATACCAGTAACCAATCACTGCACCTCTCTCTGCCTTGCATGAACTCTGTACCCGGGAACCTTTTAAGGATTAAGGTAATCCAGCCTAATACTACTCACTTCAATTCCGCCCTTGAGAACCCAAGAAACACATTTCAGAACAAATATGTACACCACATATACATGATAGAGGAATTGGAATTTGGGTTGTAATAGGCTGGTTCACTTTCCTACTTTTGAAACTAATACAACATGAAAATTGCTGAAAGACCCTTTCATAGCTTTGCAACTACAAAAGGGATAAATCCTCACTTAGAGAGAGAGGATTCATATGCACACTTCTCTCGACACATCAAAACAATCTAAAACGAGAGTATCAATTAGAAGTTTCGAATTGCGAAGAACTAGTGGAAGTGTGAGATTTCAAAAAACAAACAAAACTTTCAATGTGGAAATAAAAATGAAACACTATGGTACAGAAAATCTAGTCGCAAGGACTCCCGGCGGCAAATCCCCTACAATGTTAAAATCGTCTCTGGAATCATCACTACACTAGACTCAAAGGCCACTTCGCCCTGACAAAAGCTATTAGTTCACCATCACCACCCTTCTCCATTAGAAGCGAATGAGTTATGAAATCATTTGTGGTCTGGACTCTGCATGCTAACGAGCTAAAAAAATTTAGTTAGTGAATAAGGTACATGGTGTGTCTTCACCTCGGTTTACATCATTGGAATGTCCCGCCTCTCCAAATTTAGATGACGGTTCCATCCTTGATGATGCCGTTCTTCTCAATCACTGTCACTCCTGTGTTGATGTAGAATCCAAGCTCCGGCCTTGCAGCTTCTTGGACGTTCTGCATATTTCCAAACGACATGTATTGGCATTGAATTGCAACATAAGATTAGAACTATCTAAAGCTGTTCAATTGAGCTGACGGTGCTTAGATAGAGTCAAAATTACAGTCAGAGGTTAATGTTTACTTGTAGACCAATGATTTTCAAGCAAAGAATTTATATTTCTCGGAGAATTGTTGTAATTTCTGTGAATTTTCTGAAGAAACTATGGAGTGTCATATAGTTGCATCTTTGAATTTTCCTCATAAAGACTGAAGACTGAAGACTCAACACCATTCATTCAAGGCTCTATTATTTTAGAGTAAAGTTGGAGGACATTCCACAGTGATGGTTTAGGACAACAAGTGACTAGCCATATAACTCTCTTTTAGTTGGCAGATTTGAAAGTGACTCCTATGCTAAGTATGCAAGACAATCGGTCAAGTACAAGGTAACTCAAATTTGGAGTTTTGTTTGCGGAAAATAGTAAAAACAGTGAAGGATGCAATTTTTCACAACCACGCTACAGAATTGAGTTACCTAGCAGAATCTCAATGACGCTACGATCTTGGGTAATCTAATGGTGGAGAAAGGAGATCTCAGGAAACTGAGTGTCAGAATAGAAACTTTAAAGATTGGAGTGGTTATGGTCTACGACCCAGTTCCACTTCCCGAATAGATTATAAAATGGAAATTATGGTATTGCCTCAAACTGGAAATGTAATATTGACAGGTTTAGGTATAGGTTCTTACGTCAGTGTTAGCAATAATGACATTCTTGCCGATCCTTGCGTTCTTATCGATTATGCAGTTGCTGATTCTGGAATTTGCACCAACTCCTAGAGGAATCTTCCCATTTTTCAACAGCTCTGCCACTTCGTCCCCTGTCTCGTAGAAGTCTGCTCCCATCATCATCGTATCCTGATAGGCAAGAACACAAGTTATATTAACAAGTGAATTCTCTCAAATAAATTGTTGCATTGTTAGCTACGCATACGTTCAAAATTTAGGGTATCAAATATGGTTGAATGCAGTCAATATTTTCTCAAGGAATCGTAAACATTCAGCGTGAATCATGAAACACAAATAAAGTGCCAAATAACTGAAATCCCACAGGAACAGATAAGGGTTCATACGGGAAGCGAGCACCATATTCTTGAGTGCATGTGACAGCATGTTTTGCTCACTAACCAAGAGACCCAAATTGGGGCTCATATTTTTCTTAAGAGGTTTGAGGTCATAAAGGCACTTTCTTTTATTCAATTTTTGCTCTGTTATTTCATTGATTCTGGTGATATAAAGTTTGACCCCATCTGAGTTACACTTTTCACAACATGATCAATCAAATTGGTCATTTAAAACCTGAATCAGTGGTCCTTCAGGGGTTGATCAAAAGAAGCAGGTCTTACCTTCAACACAGACCCAGACTCCAGACGAGATCGAATACCAACAATTGAATGCTCCACGCTGCACTCTCTTAGAAAGCATCCATGTGAAACAATAGAATCCTTGACCTGGAAATTCCAAAGTCAATTAGACCACTTTTCCAGCACAGCTGAACCAGTTAAGGCTCAAGAATTTGGTGGCCCATCAAATTTGCAGAAGTATCCTACAGCGAAAAACGTTCAGTTTTGATGGAGGATAATTGGTACCCGGCATTTTTCAATTGATGTTGGGGGAAGATATCGTGGTGATGTAAAGATCGGCTTGGCAGCATCGTAGAAACTGAACTGGGGCGGCTGTAGAAATCCAAACATAAAGAAAACCATTTTAGGACCAACATAAGAATCTAAACTTCAGGAAAACTTAAAATAAACAAAAAGTCGGAAATTCTTGGTTGAAGGTGAAGCACAAGGATAATTTTGTCTAAATCAAACCAGACCCCTCCCAACATTGACACTGTCAAAGCATTTGGATTCAACTGCAAGACTCATTGGAAAATTGATAGAATTCGCATATCCCAAGACTCTTGCTCTCTGAACAGCTGCAGGTTCCATAAGAGAATTTCTGTTTTACTTAAAATCGAAGTAGTTATCCAAGACTAAGTCATTACACCCACAAAATAGCTGGATAGATGTAATACACACAGCGCTTTGTCAGAAAGCAAGACTTCTGATTGTGCACAGAGGGGGTCATACCTGAGAAGTGAGAGCTAAATTTGCATCAAAGAAAGATTTGATGGTTCCAATATCTTCCCAGTAGTCATTGAACAAGTATGCCTGCCAAAGAGAGAAACCGAATGATTTACAGTTCAATTAACACATCCTTGCCATTACTTGAACCCGAAGAACCCCGCAAAGTGTGAAAACTCACAACAGACCAAAAACTTAAAACCATAAATGCCCTCACTCCAAAAGCTGTCACTTGGAAGACATTCCAAGATAGAATGGCATACCTGGACGTCAAATTCCTTGGCTGAAGCGGGTATAATTTCTGAACCAAAATCGTTGGCAGTGGGGTATCTCCACCTGCAGCATTTCAACAGGATTCGAAAACCCTTTACTCCTGGTTGAGAAACATGTCGCTATCAACGCTACTATCAAAACTAGGAACAAATCTTTCCTCAAAGCTGGGGTACTCTATTGATTTCAAAATTGCGAATATTCAAAGCCTCTACTCATTTGAAATTTGAGGTCCTCTACACCCGTTCAGTATACTGGGCCAGAGAAAGAACCTGGAATACAATACAGCTGCTTACCTTAATAGTTTTAGAAGAACATCCTTCTTGAACACATAAATACCCATAGATGCAATGTAAGGCTTCTCCGCAGCTTCCTCAGAGGACAAACCCAAAACCATTGTATCTACTTGCTGCAAAGTCAACAAACCTAATTAAAAAACTCATTCTATTTCAGAGAAATATGGCTTAAACTGCAAAAGACATGGCTGCTGTGCTTCGAAGTCAATACGCACCATGCTTTTCAGATCGGCACCCCTAGGTTTTTCGTTAAAGTACAGAACTCGTCCCTTATCATCTATCTTCATCAACCCATAGTCTGAAGCACGGCTGCATAGAAAATTGACAAACGGAAACGTAAGTGACATGAAGTCTCCAATCCCGTACCGACAGGAACTGACTAAATGCGGGGTCATTTTAATAAGTATGTCGCATTTAATACTCGATAAGAATGTCATTTAGGAAGAGTCTCAGTGTACTATACCTGTCGTCCATAGGTACGCAGGAAATTGTGATATCGGCACCACTGTCCCTGTGCTTCTGTTAGAGGACTCCAAATAAATGAAACAACATCAGTCATTCAGGTTTCAGCCAAAAAACATGACTTCCTTTGCAAAAAACAAAAAACCTGGTTCAATTCAATCAACCATTCCTTCCAAACAACCTCCAATGCAATGAGGGCGGAGATTTACAAGCAAGTTCACTAAGGTTAAGGGTACTCAAACCGTCAGGGACCTGATGCTGTCTCCTATTGACTGTTACCAGCATTAATTTAAACACTTGGTTGGCTTTCAATTAGAAAATTGGGCGAAAGCATGATTTGGCTAAACGTCTATGGCCACAGATCTTTGAATGGAAATGAGATTGCCTACTATCCCTTTAATAACAGTCTACAACCTCCCATCGCATAAGAAATTCTTACATACAGGAAGAAATTTGATCTTCAGAGTGTTTGGCACTTGTACCCAAAGTGATCTCTCCACAGCTCTATAGTGATCTCCTAAAATCACACCCCTACATATTTTAAAATGCTTAAAGTAACGGAAATGTTATCCTTTAACTTATGAGAGAATCAACACCAATTGAAAAGACGAATCGGAAGGTAAGAGGTCAGAGCTAGACCTGGACAAAGTCCATGTAATCCATGCGATAGAGGTGGTCGCCGGACAAGATTACCACATCCTCCACTACTTTGTTCTTGGCATCCTGTGACCAAATCAAAGGAACAGTACGAGGACAAATAAGCTCAAGTCTTAGAAGTCGACATTAAAAAATCACGCAAAAACTGGAAATGCGCTGAGATATACCTCAAACAACCACAAGTATTGCCGAACGGCATCAGCAGTCCCTTGAAACCAGTCAGTTCCTGTCGGTGTCTGAGTAGCTGCCAAGACCTGTTTTGAACAAAGCAAACATTATTAACCAGATCATGCTTTTGCGGGAACATTTGTACAGCACATTCTTCTATCTGTGAAAAAAATCCTACCACAGTTGTATGCTAAGCCTAAGATGTTACCTCCACAAAACCATCGCCAAAATTGATTTTCCCGAAGTTGTAGGTACGGGCAAGATGACGATTAAGGGATGTAGAGTTGAATTGGGTGAGGATGAACACTTTCTTGATACCACTGTTAATGCAGTTGCTCATAGGCACGTCAATCAACCGGTATGCCCCTCCAATGGGCACCTGCAATGCGCACACAGAAACAAGAGTTTTAACCTACTGGTACCAGAAAGTGGGAAAAAAAAAGAAATAACAATACATTACAGTATGAAATACAAGCAATGAATTCTACAATAATGCACTATGAAGTCTGCTGCCATTACAGAGTTTTCCATTCTGGGAGACTCACTGCAGGTTTGGCACGTCCCTTCGTCAGAGGAAACAAGCGTGTTCCAGCGCCACCTCCAAGAATGATCGACAGCACTGTTCTCGGATCGACTTGGTTACTGTCCTCCGTATCGACCTGCAAGACACGAAAAAGGCTCAAAAACACGGCACAATCCCAGTATGAGGGGAACAAGGCAAACAATGCACTGTACACGAGCTAAAGACTCCACAGGACAGGGCAGCAGCTCACGTAACAGTAACTCTCAGATAAGGAAGAGCAAGAGAGACAAGCTCTAACAAGAACGGTAAGCTAAGAGCGCAAACACTTAGGGTTCCATTCTTGTGGTATCCAAACGTGAACACTTCCAAACATAAGAATACTCTCACAGACAAAGATTCTTCCACTATATCTAGAGAGTGCTGCAATTCCGCCACAAATGCTACTGAAATCACGGCAATCCCAGTGCAATGCCCCCCCTGAGCTACAATGTACAGAACTAGCGCACGAAAGGCGACATTCTGATCAGAAACAAGCCTGATGGTAAGCTTCTGATCACAAATCTGAACGCAACCCCACGACGACTCAATTCCATTCCCGGAACATGGCCAAACGACGAATTCATCACATAATGACGTACAATGGTCTGGTCGAGCTCCGCCAACACCGACGACACTTGAAGCCTCGCGCCCTTCGCCACTCTGCGACGCTGGGTGGGCGCCACCTGGGGCAACCACTTCTGCGCTTTCAACGACGCCGCGAGCTTCTCCCCGCAGAACGCCGACCGCGGAGTGCGCGACGTCGCAAATGCCTGCTGCTGCTGCTGCTGCTGCTGCGGGTGCCGGCCATAGCCTTCGCGCGTATTCGTGAGGGAACAGCAATTGGTGGACACACACGCGGAAGCTGCTGCGGCCGCCATCCCCAATTCGCGAAGGGACCGACAGCCTGGTGGGTGGGTGCCCGAGGGGCGAATTCGAAAGGGCTCTACACTCGCATTCGGGTCGGAGACAGACAATGCAGGCAGCTCGCGACGTGGGGATGGAGCTCGCGAGGCGAATGGAGGAGTCGAAGTGGGTGATGTGACTATTGCCGGGGATGTGATTGAGAGATGTTGAGTGAATGGGGAGGTAGTTGCGTTGCGATGGATTTGTGGCGGACACTGAACTGCGGTCCGTCTGCAGTGTCAGGGAAGGAGGTATAGAGAGGTTCTGAGGTCCTGTGGATGGGAAGTGCAGCAAGCGAAGCGTGCGTTTCACCAGAATGTGACTCGAAGAATTGTTTTTTCCCCTCACAGCAATGCAACTGGCGTCGTCCGTCGGCCAGGGAAGGCTGGCTGGTGCTCCGTGGCTGGCTGGCTGCGTCGCTTCCGCGGTCACGGATCACTTCGGCTGCTGCGATTCGTCGATCCGTGGGTCCGGGCACGCGACCGCCGCGACGACGACGAAGGAGGAGGACGACCGCCGCGGAGCGCTCCTTTCGCCTTTTCGTGTTACTTTCAGTTTTCGCCCACAGTAATTGCACTGGTTGGACTTCCATTTACATGATTTTCCTTGCATAGAGCATCTCTACTTTTATTTTGTACTCCCTATATCTCACTAGAAAACTCCAAATTAGGCACAATTCATGTACCACTAGAAAGCTCCGTTTATTGATTTTGACAATTTAGTGCTGAACGACCTTGTGGGGGCAAGTTAAGCAATTAGGGAGCATTCTTTTCTTAGGAAATATGGCCTTGTCCATATGAGGCACCTTGTACTTGTTGCTTCCATCGTTCTTGATTGTTTCAACCCTTGCATTGCTACAGGTGAGAAAACTATTGTTCAACTTCTCCACCTCAAGGTCCTCAAACGCCTTAGTTGTCGTAGCAATGAGATCATCTGTTGTCTTTTGTTCGATTTTATATTGCAACAACTACATACTATTGAAGAAATCCAGGTCAAGGACATTCATGTCTGGGCTATTTGCAAGATGGAACTTGAATGAGACGTCAAATTCATCTTCCTTTGAATTGTCGATCAGGTCGTCCTCTCCTGGGTGCAACCTTGCACTGTCAGTTGCATGTATATGGAATTGCTGGTCTTGCATACCCAATTTATAGGCCATTTATAGGTGATTGCACAAAACACTTGTACTATTTGTTACGTTTTGCAACAATAATCATGATTTTTTCTAAAGTACTTTAAAATTAGGAAACCAATTTTTAAAAAATTAAAAAATTATGGCCAATATATACACCTTTAAGATGAAGGTAATCACTGAAGGAAATTACTTTAAAAATTCTCTAAGTAGGAGAACTAGAAAAGTGTAAAATCTTAAGAAAATAGATATTTCAATATAATTAATAAAATATAGGAAAAAAATTAAATTAAAAAAAATTAAAAAAATCGGCCATTTGTAGCAATTCTATGGAGATGGTCATTCACCAAAAAAAATCCCAATTTTTTTTACATGCTTCAAAATGCAAGTAGAAAGAGGCTCACTTTGTGGACTTCTACACAACACAAGGGCTATTATTAAATAGTAAAAAAAATTGAAAAATTCCAAAAAATTAGACAAGGTGTATAATAATCATAAATACCTTGTCCATGATTTTGAGTGATTTTGAGTAATTTTGAGTCAAAATGCAAAAGTTATGGCCAAAAAACTAAACAACACACAACATGTGACAGAAAATAGTACAAGTGTTTTGTACAATCACCCTACTCCCAAATGACCGGCAACATCTATTCTTACAATATTTTCTTGATCTATGGCTTGTCAACCAACTGAATGCACTTCCATCTCCATTGTACATTTTGGGCAATTCCTACTGGTACATTGTGCCAGCTCTTGAAAGACAAATGGCTATGCCTCTGTTCATAATGCTAGTATTGTCCAATTTCAATTTAGCTTTGTGAAGGTAATAAATGAGTTTAATTCTTGCAACACATAAGCAACACAAATGTCAATTGATTGAATGCTCCATTAAAGTAGTAAGTAGTTGGGTGGCAAATGGTCATGAAGTTGAATGCGGTGAATTCAATGATGAAGTATGATAATTTATACTATTAAAAAGATTTTTGAAGAAGATAATTAAAAATTAAAAATTCTAATAATTAAAAAAAAATTGGAAAGGTTTGATTGTTCTCTCATGTTTGAAAAAATTCTCTTATTATAAGTTCTTAAAATGACTTGCGTTCCCAACTATTATGATTGATATAAAATTATATCATTTGATTCTTCTCAATGTCTTCTTTCCTACTATGATCTTACAGCCAACATAATAAATAAAAAATTACCTTTTTATGGATTGGAAAAGTTAAGAAAATCATTTACCTCAATATTATGAGTTGCCACCCTAAGCTCCCATTTAACTGCGTTAACCCTTCCTATTATGATCTTACAACCAACATAATAAAAAGAAAATTACCTTCTTATGGATTGAAAAAGTTAAACAAATCATCTACCTCAATATTGTGAGTTGCCACCCTAAGCTCTTATTTAACTGCGTTAATCCTTTTCTCTAGAAGTTCCAAACATTTTTTAAATTTGCATGTTCTTTATATATATATTTGAATGACCAAGAAGATATTTCCAAATGTCACCAAGTGTTATTTGGTATTGATCAAGCATTGTAATCTCCTAATTAGAACAATTAAATATAGTGAAAATTTACACACATGGGTTGTAGGAAGATTAAAATCCATTTCAATGGAAGAAGTTTATTGTGGATTGATAACTTGGGATTAGCAAAGGACTATCCAACCGTGACCCTTTTACACTTGCAAGGAGCTTGACTAAGCTAATACATTTAGAATATAGGTTTAAAACTTGGCATTGAAGATCTATTAACTCCAAATGTCCAAAATTGTAATCCCACTACATTCATAATCATCTATTAAAAATGGAAGTCTATACACTTATAAATCAGCCCAACCTTGTTTGAAAGAAACACACAAGAAAAAATCTAGGATTCTCCATGGAAATGTGCAATTGTAGGAAGAGAGAAATTAGAATTGTTGGTTGGCATGATTTTTGAGGGAAGCTCATGAAATGCAAGGGAGGCATGCTTCCAACGTCCGGAAAACTATTTCAAACATTAGACCTGAATTTTTTGGTTGCTTTTTGTTTGATAGTAAGGTAGAAGACTCGAATTCTACTTGGGCATTAAGAATCAATCATCCCTATCATTAATTCTCAAATGGACATGAGGTGGTTTTTTAATTGATTTTTGTAGTCAATGAATGGATCAAGAAAAGAGGTATTAATTCTTGCAAGAGTCAATCATTTTCTTTGTTTTCCCCATTTCTCTTTACAAGTTGCAATTGAAAAAATTATGGAAGACCTAGGGTTATAAATAGAAGCCTACAATACAACTTGTTTGAAAATTCATAAGTAATTCAATATTGCTTCAAAAAACAACGGTGCTAGTATGTGAGCCCAAGAATGCGAGCTTGTGAGCATTGAGCCTACAATATAGGTACCTATACCTATAATATAGATACCACACACTATAGAAGGTGTATGTATCATAAACACCTATGATAAGGGTATTTATAACATGGGTGTGTAGTATTTTAGGCTCATAAGCTCAAACTCCTTTGCTCACATAATAGCAACCGTCCTTCAAAAAATATGAAACCACTTGTGTTACATTCTACATCTATTTATCTTTGTCAGAAAAATTAGCTAAAAATACTCCTATCAAAGGAAATACATGAATAAGGCGTACCAACCCTTAGATGAGCAGTTTTTGAGCCTCCTACCTTAAGGCAAAGCTACTCCTAAAATGTGGTTCCTCTCAACTCACATAGAAGTAAAAGCATCGTAAAACTTGGCGTTCAAAGGTACTAGGCTATTTTTGATTGGAAAAATTGGAGATGCATTTCCATTCCAACACAACATGAAAGTTCACTCTAAGGTCCACTATTCCTTGAGTGAGGTAAGAGACCTTATTTGTACCGCTATGATTGACTAGTGTACATCTCAAATTTTCAAATGTACTCTATTGATATAAAGTGGCGACAAAGTTACACAAACATGGTATTTTTACCTTCCACATAATTGCTCCAAAGTTACTATACAAAAGAGGATGGTACCATATTCCAACTGGTTCAACCCCCACCCCCACTCCCACCCCCAAGCAGTTCGTCAAGGGCGAATATTGAAGCAAGCCTTCATTGGACTGTATGGAAAGCTGAGGCGGAGAAGGAGTGGAATGGAACTAGGGAAGCTTTCGGGCTCTAAGGTAGTATGGCCTAAAAGCGACCATTTAAGGGCTGATCTGCCTTTTTCACAGGTTTCCATAAATAGAAATATTTCTGGATCATTTTTCAGAGAAAGAAAAATGGATGTGGAACGTTACACAAGTGGTTCATATTTTTTGAATCATTTTTGAATTACTTATGAATTTTCAAAAAAATTGTTGTAGGCACCTATTTGTGATCCTAGGTCTTCCAAAATCTGACCACTTGCAACTTCTAAAGTGATTTGAGTAAATCAAGGCCAATGATTGGCTCTTGTAATAAATAATGCTTTTCTCTGGATTCTCTCAATGGCTTGAAAGGTCCATTTAACCCCTAAAGGACCAAGTGTCCGTTCAACGGACAAATGGGATTTCGGGCAGGTACCTACGGGCTGAAATTTTGTCGTGATTTTCTGAAACTTTTTTTCAAGATAGAAAAACTGATAAGCTTTGTGGGAATATAATTTTTTTCACAATCGGTGTCCGGGAACAAAAGTTATGACCAAATAAGCTCAAAACAGGGGACGGCGGGCAGCTCGGACAGCAAAAAAAATGGACCAAGTTTGAATGATTTTCTGAAACTTTTAGTGGAGGTGAGGAATCTTGAGAGCTACATGGGGATATAATTTTTTCCTTGTTCGGAGCTTCTAGCGAGAAGTTATGGGCATTTTTTTACAAATTGGGGGAGGAGGGGCAGGTCGGGCAAGGCTTGTGGGCCATTGAGAGGCTGTTGACTGACAAGAATGCACTTCTATCGGTCAAGAGTTTGGGTAGAAAAAACAAAGCTCACATCGTGGCCCTGTGCTGACACCTCAGGAGGCAGCAAGGGAGGACCAACCCAATGGGACGGACTAACTTACTGCCGCACCCGGGGGCAAAATTGGGAAGGTAGTCGAGCTGGGAGGCTGCCTGACAGCACCTGACCCGGGTTTGGTGGCCCTCCCCGAAGCCCGGGAAGAGGGGAGGGACCGGGTCTGCACATGGCCAACCCCACCATTTGCAACAGCCCCCTGAAATTCAGGCCTCCTCCTTTTGGGTTTTTTTTTGGAGCTCTGAATTTTTTTATTAAATTTTTTTTTTTGGGCCATCTTGAACAACAATGACATCTCTTCCTTCTCACCGATCGGATTTCAGAAATGAAAATTTTTGAAATGTGAAAAACGCAAACAAAATTGCTCTGTGTATATGGAACTTTTAGCAGCTTCTTGCTTTGTACAAATTTTTTCAATGTGTTGTACTATTCCAATTTGTCCGAAAATTGGCCCACACATAGTTAACATGGTCTTCTACATGGAGGAATTAAAGCTCAACTTTGTGCAGACCAAGTTTTTTCCTGTAGCAGTGGTCAAAGTCAGCTGAAATTGTAGGGCAGTGTTCAAAAAAACTTTTTTTCCAACTTTGAGTGATCATATCTTCCAATCCGTACGGTCAAACTTGATGAAATTTTCACCACACGATCTTAGACAAGCAAAGTACAGGATCCTACGGTTAGATTCTTAAAAAAAATAAAAATTCTTGTGTTTGTGGATGAACGCAGCAGAAATGGCAGTTTTCAGTGATCTTTGGCAGAAAAATGGCCTTGGTCCTTTAGGGGTTAAAAATGCTAGATTGTAATCACAGAGAGTCCTGCACATTGCTGCCACAATATTTCCTAAACCTCATTTCATCTGCTGTGTAGAGCATTGCTCAAAATTGACCACCTTCAATTTAAGACCCCCAAAATGAAGGAGCCAGAAAATTCAGAACCACTTCTCGAAAGAAAGGCCACATACGGTAACCACTTGTCCAAAAAAAAAAAAAGATTGCCTTGGATATTCCCTTTGCAGTACAGAGGTGGCAGCCAGCTCTTTGGAAACTTTGGGGCCTTTGTCCATTGCCAGTACCTTATTTGGGCTGCATTCACTGGCTGCCATTCTTTGCCACATCAATTGGCTGGAGGATATTTCACAGATATTTTGGACGGAAATGGGAAGTCAGACCAGTTTCTGCACCCACCCATTCATTTGAACCAGTACCAGATTTTCTCCAGAAAACTTCAAATTAAAAAGAAAATCTTGGATGAAATTGATAGATTGTGGATGAAAACATAATTGTGGGTATGTGATACTCCGTATTATGCCATTGGGGAAAATCCCCCCATTGCAACAATAATGATGCAATATAGTTTCAATGGTTAGGTAGTATAATACTAAAAGCTTATTGTTACAATATTGGTTCAGTACTGCAACAATACAATTTCAATAATGATAAACTTTCTTATTGAAACTATACTATTGCAATAATAAGGAATACTGCAATATTAAGCTTCTAGTATTATATTGTGTAACCATTGAGACTATACTGCATCAATACTGTTGCAATGGGGGGGGGTACTTTTCTTGATGTGTGCATGCTAATGTAATACAGTATTTTCTATCCAATATGTGGATGAATGTTGAAATTTGAGCACCACTATAACATTTTATATAGCCACTTTAGCACTTTATAAAAAATGAAAAAAATGAAAAAAGAAAACTAAGGACAGTAGAACCTCTTTAAGTTGATCCTCTCTAAGTTGATAAAGCTCTTTAAACTAATCATGTCAGACTGGTCTCGGACTGGGCCATATAACAAAGGCTGTGACTAAAAATGATCCTCTCTAAGTTAATAAACCTCTATAAACCAATCTGTCAGACCGGTCGAGGACCGATCAACTTAGAGAGGTTCTACTGTACCACCAAACCGTCACTAGTACAACACAGTCGGAACATACCCGGGACCGACCCCAGTAACAACCTCCCACAGAAGACCGCCATGAGCCCTTCCCAGCATCTCGACCCGGAGACCCGGGTGAGGTGCAACTGATACCCGTCCGCACCCAGGGCTCCCGCCGCCAAGTAGCTCCGTGCATGGCCTGTTTGAATGCGCCCGCCCCCATAGCCCGACTGAATTCCCAGCGCCATCTCGTCGCAGTGATTTCTCAAGCTCCTTCTCAATCCCTTCTCATCTCCAATTCCATCCCCTTGGAAATCGCTGCCACCGCAGTACTTCTTTGAATTGCTCGTACCCACATTGCCATTGCGATTGCAGGGACGTGTGCGAATTCTCCAGCTGCGAAACAGGCCCGTGCAGCGGAACGGCGATCCATCTTGCCGAAACCTGATCACGGATGCTTGGTATGTGCACACTTCACAATTGCGTGTTTTTGATTTGGAGCGGATTGGTTCAATTTCTGGTGATTTTGGAGCCACTCAGGGTTTTGTACTTGGACTCATGAGACTCGATCATGCGGGTTTATTAATTTCTTAATTACGTGTGTCTGTAGGATTTTTTCTTCACTTGAGTCCGCCTTTCTTCTAATTTCCCGGGTTTTGCGATTTTATATGATTCATGGATTGCGAATTTTGGTGTAGGATGTGGTGAGTTTAGGTTCTTGTGTGTGGTAGTACGGTCGTTTTTTATAGCGCTGGATCGGAGTTTTCTATTGCCGACATTTTCGTATTTTGGGTGTTTGCTGTGACTCAGTGTTGCCGCCGACATTGCCGAAGTCTTGAGTTATTGCTTTGTTTTCTACTGTTGGTAAGCTGGAGTTTTAAAGGATTGTATTACGTGGTCCGGAGTATCGGCTTTGGATATGGATCATGGCTATTTTTGCTTCTTGTGTTTTGCCGATTTATTTGAATTTTGGTCATGTCTGTGGTTGGTACTATGGGCTTCTGTGATGTGTCTTGGCAGTGAATTTGCAGGCTCTCTCCCTTCTGAAAGATTTATCTGTTGAAATTTAGGTTTTCCGACGGAGTGGTTTTATCTTGGCTATTATGTGCTGGTGTTAGCTTTTGTGAATTTATTTATTTCGTCGTGTGCGAGAGGATTTCTTAATCTAAGTTCAGTTCTAGGATAAGAGTGTGGCCATTTGGAGTGATACTCGGGAGTACTTTTGATACTCGACCTCAAGAACAGCTGTGCCAGAACCCAGCTGAACTGAGAATTCATGAACGAAGGCTTTTTACGTCAATTCTCGTGATTTCCTTAGGTTAGCATGAAAGAGATATGCATGGTCACCAACTGAAATCTGAAGTGGTTTTGTATTAGCACAGTTTGAATCTGGTAAGTAGGATTGAGTGGTGTTGATCGAGACCAGCGGCCATGAATGGGAGGGTTGGTTGTGTCGGTAGCCACAATGGCTTTGGAATTATTTGGTCTCTGGTGTTGATGAGAAATGAGGATTCCTGGGAAGATTTGGTGACGTTGTTCGGATACGTATCTTGTGACGCTATCCCGGGTCTTTGATTGCCCACCCTGAGACGGAATTCTCAATTTTCAGTGTCAACTGTTAGTGTAAATAATGATTTGTGTAATCGCAGATCCAACCATATCTTGGATACGGTCTATGGTTCCTATTTTACAACTTTTGTTTTAAAGTCATCATCACTTTATTCTTCTTATTTTCATTTTATTGGATTCCGTGGTGCTTGTACACTTAAACCCATTTAATCTTACCACCTGAGGCCCAATTTTATTCACTGTGACACAGTTTGAAGGTGTGAAAAGTGTGCTACAATCCATATGACTGGATATTCTAGAATGTCATTTATAGAGGATCATAAGAAAGAGGTTTGAGTTTACTTTTGAGGCGTTTGATGACATGTTTACGTGGTTGGCTTTGTATCCAGTTCAAGGACTTGGATGCGGTTGTGGAGATGGAGTGACTCTAATAGTCGACAATCATCTGGAGTCGATTTCCATGGGTCTTTAGACCCTCTCACAGAGCTATGACCACCGTCTCTGCATACGAGGTAACTTCAATCCCTCCGATCGGTACCTCCATTCTTCCTCCTGATGCCAGTAGTTCCGTTCGATGGAGGATGTTTTCCCAGCGAACTTGCAAGCCAAAGTCGACGTCGTCAGGGATTCGGAGCTTTAAAAGGTTTGGGATCCAGCAAGGTTCGGAGCCCCACATAGCCAGCCTCTGGCAACTGAGGCCTGGTTCTAGTAAGGACGCTTCTACTAAGCCCCGGCGGGGAATCCAACGAAGTGCAGCCAGTGTAGAGAGTAGAAATGGCGATGGTGCTGCAGGATCATCATGGCAGTCCTCCGTATTTGGGGGCGTAGATATGCTTGTGAATTCTAGCTTGATGGTAACGAATGTGCAGGCCAACATGGTGCTGATGATTGTGACTGTGGCGCTTGGAAGCGTACTTCTCGCCATTCTGGTTCTATTGGGTCTCTCGTAAGCCCCCCCTCTTGGAACTCTTTTGAATTTTGAGCTCATCTTCCAACCCGCCAGCCTCTTCGTAGACATGAAACTAATAGTATGATTCGAGGATGAGTCCCTTTGAATTGAACACTCGGCAAGTTCTTCGTGACAGGATACTCTGCCATCCTCTATGGATTGTAAGGTGGACTCAGAAACTTCAGCCACATGTTCTGTATCTGAAACCTACACAAGGTGACGATCGTCATTCATTTGAATCTGTTATGTTTCTTGTCATTCTTAGGGCTTTTGAGCTATCAGATATGACTCGAAAGGGCTGGATTTCTATCAGTATTTTTGGCCCAACGGAATCAGTGGAGCTATGCTTGTACTATGGGAGTTTATGAAGTTCTGCTGGGTACTAATTGTGCACGCGGGCAGTGGGAGATAGTAATGAAATGACGTGACAATATTTCATCATAATGAATGCAGAAAAAATTGTTGCTTTAACTTTGGACGACGGTCCACATGCACATATCACACCTCAGGTACTCTCCTACTTTCGGGTAGCGTTGGTTTTCTAACCACACCGTTTGTTGTATTTTGTGTGTGATACACTAATTCGTAGGTTAAAATTCATTTGAGTACCATGTATCAGTGTATCTGTGGATTAATACGATAGGAACACCATTAGCAAAAGTTTTGACCACTTGTTGACCGTCCACTTGTTGATTGACTGACTATTCTCTCAGTAGCTTCTCTTTCCTCATTTGAATGGTTAATGGTTTCCCAGAGTCAAAACCAAGTGTAGTATTTAACAAAAAAAATTCATCTACTGTATGGCAAATCTGATTTGGTGGCACAATATCTGTTCGATGCCACTAAATAGGAGCGGTGTAGTCTGTGGTTTGCTCATCCAATGCCATGTTGTAGGTGTAATCTCTTTTATGGCTCGCTTCTGATTGCTGATGGTTTTGTTTGGCTTGTATCATGCAGTTGCTAGACATCCTCAGGGAGAATGACTGCAAGGCGACATGGTTCGTAATCGGCAATCACATGGAGCCTTGCCCTGAAATTGTAGAACGTATTCATGCCGAAGGTATCTTAGATTGGTCCTGACCATTCTTCCTCATCACTCCCAGTAAAGATTGGTCCTGACCATTCTTCCTCATCACTCCCAGTAAAGATTGGTCCTGACCATTCTTCCTCACCACTCCCAGTAAAGAACATCGAGTTGCTAGTCTTATCAGTTCGAGGACTTCAATCGTGCAGTTCTGGTTTTCAATTCAGAGAAGGAGGTGCCATTAGATACTGTTTCGTGGGGATTGTGAGGGTGATGATACTTTAAGTTTGTCAAACAAGGGATCCAGAGTTCAGTGATAAATTTTACCAGGGCATATTTTGCAAGAGGCATGCGTCCGGCACTTTTACAGACGGTGTGTACTGATGTTAGAGCAGGACACGAGGTGGCGAATCATATGATGGAAGATGTTGCCAGTTGGACTCTCTCCAAGGTTAACGACGTTTTCTTTCTTCCCAGCTTCCTTTCCTAGACATTCCGCTCGAAACAGGGGTGTTTGAAAGTATTACACCCACGCATTTTAGAGTGGCTACTTTTTCAAGCTAGTCAATAATTGTTCCCGTCTAGTTAATATTACTGGCATTAGCACCGACTTAGGACTGATTCTGTCTTGTGAAGGAAAAGTTTGAGGCCCAGCTTGTTGAGTGCGACAACCGCTTGAAGAACTTCTTCCGTTACAACTCAAGTGGTCAACCTCTAAAGTGGTTCCGCCCTGTGCGTGTTTCCTAAGCCCACACATTTGTTGGCTAATCCTCTAGTCAGCGTAATCTTCTTGAAACTAAGTTCGAAGTTCTGTAACTGATTCTTTGTACCTTCGAGAGTGTCTTATTGTTTTTTTGTGTGTTTGTGGCGAATTCAGGGCCATGGTTTTTACAATCCACAGATTTCACAGACTTGCAAAGAGCATGGCTATCGAATTGCATTAGGGTCATTGTATCCCATGGACCACATGTTTGTGAAACAAGCGAAACTCCTTGCTAAGAACATGCTTTGGCGGGTGAGTATCCACCTATATGAAGTGGTTTTGTATTCAGGAGGGCATTTAACTGGTCGTACGATTTCTCCAAATTCTGTTAATTGTGAATGACATCCAAATCCCGTGTGTAACTGCAGCAAATCTAACTTGACCAGAGCTGTCATGTCCGAGTATTTCTACCTTTTGATACGCTGGTTTATATCCATTGTCATTTACCACTAAATGCTTCCACATCTGTAGGAGTTGAAATAAATCATTAGGAAGATTCAAACAAGTTAGCAAAACGTACCAGTAGCAAGAAGAAAATCCCTACATTTTTGAACACGAGAAATATGTTTTGAAAGGTAATAAAATCGATCCAAAGTGGACTTTTTATTTTTATATTGGACACTTATCTGTATATATAGCGTTGTACTGAAGTGTTATAATAGGTTAGACTCCTTAGATGCATGGTTTGACTTTCTCTGGAGGTCGACTTGGCAGTCTTCATGTATCTGAGCGTGACTCCTTTTGCAGGTTCATCCAGGTGCTATCATCATCTTACATGATCGAGTTCCTCAGTATGCGCAAACGCCGGAGGTACTAACCTCAAGAACATGCCTGACTCAGTTTTTGGAATTGAGACTCTGATGTTATGTGGATGGTCCTCAGGTAGTGGGTACTATTTGCGTTACTTTCAGCATTTTCATACATGTAGGATTAACACTTTTGAAAGATGTTTAGAGCTGTGGAAAGATCACTTCGGGTGCAAAGTCAGATCTGTTGTGATCAATTTTTTTATTAATACTTATAAATTGCTTACGCGATTTCAAAGTGTGAGGTTGCATATCACTATAAATTCCATTAGACAACCCCATTATTTATTCAAAGATCAGTCGCCATATACGTTTGGCCAAGTCAATCTTTCACCCAGCTTGCTAATTGAATGCCAATCAAGTGAATAGATCAGTTGCTGTTAGAAACAGGGGTCAGTATAGGAGACGAGAGATGAGCCCTAACGAATTTATTATCCTCACCTTACCTCACATTGCTCGTGAGAGAGAGGATTCTAAATCGTCTAAAAATGTGAGTTACATTCTAGGCTTTAATGTCTCTTGTTTTTTGTGATCCAGGTGCTGCGGCTCCTTTTGCCGGAGCTGAAGAAACGCGGCTACAAGATCGTGACCCTTTCTGAGCTGGACGGGGTTCTGAGCAACACAGAAATGAAGACGCATAGCGATTAATCTTAAATATGCATATTGCGTTAGTTTTGTTCTCGGTTTTGTTACCTAACTTTCGAGCAAAGGCTTTGCTTGGTTTAGAATACACAATTTCATACTCAACTTTTGGTATGTTTAGTGCCTGATCCTTCAGGCTTTTGTATCTTAACTGGGCCAAGGCAGAGTTCAGCTTGGCATCATTGACAGCGGAGAACAATGTTACGTGCTGGTCAGGATTCCGACTTGAAATTCAGTAGCATACATGCCAGAATTTTTTCTCACGCTGGTGTTAAGAATCTATCTAGACTGATGGCCTGTGATCTGACGTTTGAAATGGACTGCGTAACACTCTATTGCCATATTCAGGACATTCTATTAAGACAACTCAGTTCAGAGCATCGAAGTGGCCGACGTAAGGCGGAATGGTAGGCCGTCCCCGTATTCTCAAGGTACAAGATACAATTTGTGCCAGTTTCAACATTTAACATATTTAGTAGTGTGTCAATTTATGCTTTTTCACATATGTAATCTTGAGGAGATGTATAGAGCTGTTGAGGGATCGTTGGGTGCAAGACTTCGGGTACAAAGCCAAGCCTAAGGTCAAATTTTGATAGAATTTCACAGTGAATAGGTTGTAGTCAACCCTGCTTCCATTAAAAGAGGAGTAGTCATAATGGGATTTGGAGTCCGGTACCCTATCTTTACGTGTCATCAGATATTAAGCCTACAACTGGAATTCTTTTTCTAACCTGTTTCTCAAATGGCACTGAGCTACACAGTGCAATTTTTTGCTTTAACTGATAGTGCGAATAAGTTTTGGATTCTGGAGTCCCACAAACCACCAACTGTAATATTTTGGACACCTCTTTTATTTCACAGGTTGAAAGACATCAAATTCCCTGTTCTATTTGAAGTCTGAGCGTGGGTCTAAAGTTGCTGACCTAGCACCTTCAGAGAAACCCCACTTGGTAGCAGAAACACTGACGTCCTTTCCACCACCGATCACGACTTCGCCTCTGGTAATTCTGTTCCTATCTATTGTACCTCAAACTCTATCAGCATGCATTCAAGACTCTGAATTTGAACTGCAGCTTCCGTTCTCTAATACCTACTGGCCTGTGGCTGCTCCGGCCAGCTTTGGTGTCAATTGAGCCAGTCGTCAATGAGGTTGACACACAAAGCAGTTGGATCCCCTAAACCAGCACAGCCTCCCACCAGTTCCTCCTCGTCCTGATCATAGAGGATTCGTTTCGCCTTCAGCAGAAGCGCCCTCTTCACCTTCATTGGAAACCTCTTATGTCCCTGCCCAATTTCAAATATATTAGCATACCAAACTTAATCCTTTACCATGTAGACTTCATGACATTATCCAACAAGGGTAACAACAGTACTTTATCCCCAAGATTCAGAGGAAAGAGGCCCAACATTCAACAAATATGTTCCTAAGGTAAGGAGAGTAGGAAGCTGGCATTAAGTTGCATAGTGATTTGGTAAATGCTAGATCAACAAATTATCTGCAAGCCTTAATGACTCTCGAAGACACTTCTAGCTCGTTAATGTTATGTTGGAAGTTCGCTACATTGCTATTTTAGAGGTTGAAGATCCTACGAAGAGGTCGAAAATGACAACGAAACCAACATTGACAAGTCCATACAACTACAACTAAGAAGAAATCAATGAGAAGGTTAGCTACAGATTGAACCATGTTTTGCTTTAATATATTACAGTATGGACCAATTTATATGATCTATTTCTTGCATGGACTTGAATAGCATCTGGACTCCATTACTGGGTAATATTACGTATGATGCCTTTTACAAAACATTAACAAATTTTCAGGATATGCAAGATATGTGCAATCACAGAGTGTGTTATTTGAGAGGGTTGGGTGTAAGCTATTTTCTGGGTTGAATTCAATTTACCTCAAACTTGGCAAACTTGCAATTGGCAGCAAAGATCCCGGTTGTAAGATAATCATCTTCACTGCCTTCTATGAATACTTTGGCAGCTTGGTTGGGTGTCATTCCACGAGCTTGATGCAACTTCATGTAGACTTCTTTCGTTTCTTGATATGTTTGTCCTGTAATTTCAAAGCAATAAATAAATGTTGAATCTATCTTTTGCTTACAAAATCCTGTCAATTACTCCGGACTATTTGTTTAGGAAAGCAATGATTTCGCAATAATATTGTTGATGTTCCTTGTTATATTTTCCAATCTAGCATAAGTAAATTTTCTTTGGAAAGAATGTCTTTCAATTTTCCGAATTTAGAGTGCAGAGTATAATTTGTACCAAGAATCCCGTGAACAGCAGGAGAAACCTTGATTTCTTTCATTTGTAAATTAACCTGCAACAATGTCAATGAATTGAAATCAATGACTTATTATTGATTGATTTTTTTGCTAATTGGATACAGCCAAAAGATTTTGGCTATTTTTTGTCAAGGAAATTTTCATTTTTCATGGTCAAAATAATCAAATTACTACTATTTTAAGACTAATAGTCAAATTTTATCTGGGTATCACATAATTTTGAATAAACAACTAGCTACTTCTCCAAAATGATAAAAAAAAACATAGAGTGACAATGAGTTATAAACACAAATAAATAGATAATATATATAGTAATAATACTTACATAATTTGCCCCAGATCCATGAATGCCAAATGTAGGCTTCATAATGGTAACATTGAAGTCTATTGTGTTAGGAATTCTAACATGAATGTATGTTGGATAATAGCTTATCGTCATTCGAGTTGTTTGACTAATGTATTCATGGCCTTTCGACAGATCCACCTATACATTAATCATTTGTTTGTGCTTATTTTTCTTATATATGTCAACTTTACAATTGTCAATAACTTATAACATACAAACATATAAAATTATTCAAATAGCTTTCATAATATTATGTGTATTTAATAATAAAAAGTCATTACATGTTTGTAATGTTTAATATAGGAGGCCAAAATCATGCCACTTTTTGTATTAAATGTTATTATCTTACATTGTTAATTTGAACCACAGATTGATGAAAGTTTGGTTGGCTCTCATTCTTAAGTGGTTGTACATTGACAAGAATGTTGTAATCTTCATATACAACACCAATCATTGAAATGAACTGCAAACATATTAATTCAAATTATGTTCATTAATCACGTATGTTTTTTTAAATAAATATTATTAAAAAAATCTAAAATATAATATCAAAGTATAAGATTTTGAAAATATCAAATAATTTGTACATAATGATATGTTTAGAAATCTAAAATAAAATCTTACAGAGCTTCCTTTGTGTATGCCTTGAAATACGTGCATATTGATTTGTAATTTTGTATCACTAATAACACAATAATTACGATTGTTTTTTCCATGAAAATCAAATCGCTCGCCATGTTTACCAAAAAAGTGAGGATCTCCAATAACAACAACGTGGTGGGGCGGAGGGGGTGGAGGTGGCATTGGACAATCACACATTGGAGGAGGTGGGGCATTTGGAGCACTTTCCGCGCCAAAATGTGGAGGAGGAGGAAAAAATTTCTTTACAATCTTAGGTGGTGGAGGTGTTATCATAGGTGCAGGAGCTGGAGCCATAATGGGAGGTGGAGGTGCTATTATAGGTGTGGGGGCTGGAACCATAGTAGGAGGTGGAGGTGAAGGAGGTGGCGGCAATGGTGGCGGAGGCGATGGAGGTGATGGTGGCGGAGGTGATGGAGGTGGCGGCGATGGTGGCGGAGGTGATGGTGGGGGAGGCGATGGAGGAGGTGGTGATGGTGGGGGAGGCGATGGAGGTGGTGGTGATGGAGGCGGAGGAGATGGCGGAGGGTGATGAGGTGGATGGTGATGATGTTTCATTTTGGGAGGTGGCGGAGGAGGTGGTGATGGGGGTGGAGGTGATGGTGGAGGTGGTGATGGAGGAGGAGGTGGTGGAAGTATACATTCAGGAGGCACCCAATCACAAAGTGGCGGAGGTGGTCTCGGACATAAGTCATCTAAATCGAACATGAAATAAAAAATTAGTATATATTTAAATTAACCGCGCTCTTAAGATTCAATTTGTATTATAAAATTTAAATACATCTATATTATTATTATTTTTAATTTTGATTAGATTATGATGACAATTTATAGATTCTTTTAAGTGAAAATGAAAAATTAATGGAGGATTGAAAGTTTCTTAATTATTAGTTTAAATATTGGCATATTAGAAATTTACCATCTGTAGGATTACTAAGAAAAAGATCACTGGAAGGTGGCATCTGCAAAATAGTGCAATAAAGACTTAGCAATATGAATTCATTTTCTAGTTTGTCTATAAATTTCAAAGTTGGAAATAACACTAAATATTAAAAAAACATTAAAAATCAAGAGCAGAATGCTACCGAATATTGATCATTCTTGCTAGGACAAAATTTGCAAGTTCGTCCACCACAATAGATAGCATTATCATCCTACATACAAAAATCCACATAATCGTTAAGACAATGTTTGTTTAATTATGATAAATATGTATTAATGAATATATATATATATATATATATATAAATAAATGATACATTGAGTGCACTATGTCACGGCTTAATATCAAAATTTTGTCTATTTGGATGGTTGCAAATTCATCCAAAGTTTAGAAGCATTCTTGAGTTTTTATGTTTTACACTATATTTCTTATTAAACAAAGTTTTTACAAATGTTGTCGTTGTTGAACTCTAAGTATGTGTGTACTACTAATATGAATGAATAAGTATATGTATATATGTAATATTTAAAATAAATAAGTTAAATTGATTATTTCTTTGTACTTTTTCTCGGCATCTTGTAAAGGTTGCATTTGCAAAGCTTTTGACTGCAACAGCACGGCCCTACAATCATTCATTTTTCACAAAAAAATAAAAAGAATGCAAAGAAACATTTGGAATTGAAGCTTTTTTTATCCTATTTATCAACTATGTGAATGTGAGAACTCAAAATGAAATTTTTGTTTTAAGTAAATTATTTTTGCACACACCATAGAGTCTCTGCCAGAGAAATCAGTCATGTATGCATTTATTTCTACTCCATGAGTTCTTCCATGTCCATGTTGTAACTCAACATCACCTCCTGATTTCTGGAGGCAAACAAATGTTAAATGTTAAATTATTGTTTAGACTAAGTTCTATTGAAAAATATAGTTTGCATGTAGCATCTTTCACACATTAAGTGATTATTTTTAAATTATTAAATATAATTAGTGGAGTATAATCTTCTACTTTGAGTCTAATTCTAGTATTCTACTATATATTTTGAATTGCGATCATTGAATAAATTTATATTTATTTAAATTGAAAAAAAAAATCCTCAAAAATAATTATTATTTTTAATTTTTAAAATAAAATTATTAATAAAAAATCAATGATTTAGAAAAGTTTGAAAATAAAAATTCTTACATTCTTGTGGATATTTTAAAAGAAGCCCGCTACAATAATCAAATTTTATTGGTTAAATAAACTTACCATTGCAGTGTTATTGTGAAAGTTTGTCATCTTCAAATGCCCAATTGCCCCACTTGAAAGATATGCCAACAAAATGGCTCCTCCATCAACCTAAATAAATTTGTAAAATTTTCAATAAATAAAAAATAAAAAATAGTATTAAAATAAAATACAAATATAATTAGGATATGTAAGGAGATTGTAAGTTATTTCTAATTGAATTTATATCAATAGTCTACTATTGGAATCTAGCAAACTAACCCATGCAATGTTGTTAGCGAAACTACAAGTTGTACATTCAAATTTAGCACCACCATCATGTCTGCAGAAAGTAGGTGCATCATCCACATAAATAGCACCACCCCAACTAGCTTCATTATACCAAAATGCGGTGTTGACAACAGTGACACAAGTTGTTAATCCACACTGATCTTGTGCAATAGGCGGGGGATATTCTTCTGCAGATCCTACAAACAAAGCTGCTCCTCTTGATGCCTAATCCAATTGAATCACCAGTAGTCAATATTCAATAACAAAAAAATTCACACATAATTTGTATAGAATAATATTTAATTACAATATTTTTTATAGTATTATGACGGTAGCCTTAAAATTGAATCAAATCTCATTACAATACATATATTGGAACAAAATATTAAAGGAGTCAAAACAATAAGAAACTTGAGCTTATTTTAAAATTAGTGTTGTTCAACTTAATGGAGTTCAACTAAATGATTCTTTTTTTGCAATTTGATGGTAGATCATACCCTATTTCCTTCAAAAACACTGCTACGAATGTGAGCCAAGGCACCTGCTTTCACCATCACTGCACCCCCACTTCCTGAAACTGTATTGTTGTGGAAAAAGACATTGAGTGCAAGAAGGCGACCACCTTCACCACGGATGTTGCCAGATACTAGAACAGCAGATCCTTCACTACATGATCCTCCTGTAATCTCTAAGTCTTTAAGAGTAAGTGTACCACCAATACGAACTATAAATATTTGGCCCATTCCTCCACCATCAATCATGCATGGTTCTTCTCCACATATGCCTACAATTGTAATCTTGGATACAATATCGGGAAGTGGTAGTGACCCTACAACAAACAAGAGATCTTATCTTTATATGGAACATAAGTACCATAAAAATATAGATACAAATTATTATAAATTTTCAAATATGATTACTAATAAAATTTAATCATATCTCAACTAAATTAATAATTCACATGTGTAGATGTTAAATTGTATTTATTATAGCAAAGTGCATAAAATAGTTAACTTGACAATAATTTTATATGACCATGTTTTTTTCGATGGAGGCGCTAAAATTGAAGAAGAATAAATGTGCCATTGCATGATTGCTCTTGCCAAGGCATTGAGGTTGGAGATTTGAAAGCATCTACCACTCATCCTTTTAATTTTGAACTTAAATATGATAATTCTTTAATTGTAAGTCAATTTTTTTAGAACTAATAGCTTTGGGTATGGTTGAGTCTAATAGTTGAATACTCAAAAGATACAACACTAGGCAAAATAATAATAGTTTAGAAAGTTTAATATTCAATATTAAAAGTTGCAAAATGCCAATGTTAAAATAGTGCAAATCAAGAGAATTGTTGAAGAATGCAATTGTGCCTCATGGCAATGATGAGAGAAGACAAGTGAGGAAATGATAGAAGTGACTACCGGAAGTCTAAAAACATCTATTACATATAAGTAAATTTGTGTTGCATTATTTGAATAGTTGAATAACTAATAAGAGTGCCAACCTGAGACGTCAATGTCACGTGTGATGACAATTTGTGGCACTTTCCAAAGAAGAGCTTGCACCAAGCATAGTGCATCCCAGCACTCTGTTGCCATAGACATTGGTGTCATACTGTGTGGTGCCATAGCTGGCATTGTCATTGTTGTCATACTATGTGGTGCCATACTCATGTCACCTACAATTAAAGCCTCATCATTAGTAAGAAATCTAAGTTCATTCAGCAATCATTGAACATGAATATAAAAATATCAATTTAATTGTATAATATTAGCATAGTATTAGCACAAATTGTAGGCAACATTGAACTACCAACATTTAATCACATTAAATATGTCTATTCAATTCAATAAAAAATCATTGATTAAATTGGAACATACTTTCAAAAACTGCAGGTGACTCTCCTAGAGAGTGTACATGAACATGGCAACCGGCAGCATAGTTGAGCACTGGGTATAGTGCTGTATGATGACGTTGAAAAAGTGGTCGAGTCAATGTTTCATTTGTTTCATCCTGGCAAAAAAACCAAATGTGTTGACTATTATTGAAAAATACAAAATCATGCCTCTACATTGAACAACAACTACTTCAACTTCTTCAATAAAAGTAAATGTACACTATATTTGGTATTAAACTCAGATTAATATAACATTTTTATGTCTTACCTTACGAAAAAGATGGATATTGTGTATAGCTTCGTGAATCCAATTGTCATCTTCCTTCACTTCTGACCAAGCTGCTACATTTGGGACAACTGAAGAACAATAATCAAACAATTCTAGAAGTCATTGAAGGAGGATTCAAGAAGCTAGAATACAACTACACAACTACATTAAATTATTTACATGAAATTGGATTTATGATGTGAACTATCTTACAGCAAAATCTATGCTGAAATATTATTTATAATGTTGATAATAACAAAAGATTCCGTTGGAGTTTACATGAAGCAACTTTGGTGATGAACAAAATGATGAGAAGCAGTTGTGTCCATGCAACAATTGTAGACTTGGGTTTGCAATTCGCTACAACTTTAAGCTGTCCCATTTCTTCAAATGGGCCTTTTTACCACTTTTTAAAATGCTAAAGGCAATCCATAATGCAATCTATCTAACCATTCTTCTATCACAACCTCATATCCAATCATTCCATTTCTATCTCATTTCTTACTATCAATGTAATTGAGCTCATTCAAATTCTTATTGAAAATTCCAACAACAATGTAGTTTGGGAGTGGATGCAACTCAAAATACTTAGCAAATTTTGGAACTTTTGACAACCTTAAAGTGAAGGAAATTTAAATCTATGGTATAAACCAATCCTTACGATCCCTCACTAGGGATACACTTCATTTTTGTACTCTCATATTGCTTAACTATTTGCCTTTACAAAAAAGTTATGAGTTGCTATGAAGTATACAAATAGCTATTAAACCTTACCAAAACTCATACACTAGCCTATTGTACTAGTTGCCTTGCCATAGTTGAAATGAACTTTGAGATGAGAAGAATACACGGAATAGAGGGAGGCGGTTACCACTAACTAACGGTTATTTGAGAGACGGTTAGGATTAATTAATGGTTGTTTGGGAGGTGGTTATCATTAATTGTTTGTGAAACCAAAATTCCTATCGGTTATTATATTTTTATAACCCCTCATCTATTACTTCATCCATCTTGTTCCCCTTTTATTGACTAATTGACAATGGAGTGTCTATGTTTTCATCTACCTTGAAGAGCAAAGTCAAATAAAGGTGAATACCAACCGAGAACAAGAAAAAACAATTAAATATAACCAATTGGTGGTGACAGGGCTTCTCTTGAAAAATGTTGCGAAGGGTGAATTGGTCTTTGTTACCAATCCATATTCACAACTTGCCGCAACAAAATTGAATCTAGCTCATGTCACCAATTGGGCCTACTAATCACTTGACATACATATTGCTATAGAATCAAGGCTTCTTGATTGATGAACGTGTATTGCAACAATAAAAATACAAAACCTTGTAGTAATCCTTGATATGCAAGTCATTCTAAACTTAGCCAAATTTCATTAGTTTCATATATTTCAAAGACTAGAAAGTTTATTCACGTAATGATTTATTTTTTACATATATTTTTGTTTTTAATATAAATAAAAAGATAAATATAAATTGAAGTGATTTTAATTATTCAAAATTGATATTAATAATGATAAACATCATGATATAGTTAGTGTTCTTCTTGATCTTATGAACAAAAAGACAAATTCAATCAAGAATTTTTCAAAAAAATTTACGAAAAACTTTAAAGATTTTGTCTTCAAAGGGCTACAAATCATACAAATCTTAGAATTTAGTAATTTTCAAAAAATGAAAATGCAAAGAATAGATTATGGGAGTTTAAAAAAATATAATATATGTAAAAATTGAGAAGTTCTATATAGAATTCAATGTTTGACCTTAAAAAACCCTCAAACTTGCCATCAGAAAAAATTTGGACTCTTTTGCGCGCCATTTTTTTACTGGCCAAATGTGTAAATACAACAAAAAATTTAAAAAATAAATTAAAAATCATGTACCACGTGATTGCTTCAAGTGCCATATCAAACTGTGATATTTTTTAAATTAAGAATTAAAAAAATCCTTAAATTTTTTTATTGTATTTCTTTTACTTGTATATCTAAATGACGTGTCTTAGCTCTCTAGAGAATCTAGATTTTCTCTAATGAATATCTTCTAATGTCTAAATGACTAGAAGATTGTTCAAATTTCAAATTTGTAAAGATGTATAATGTGATGCAAGTTTCTTAGAGGAATATTTTAATGATAATTTTAAACAAAATTTATAAAATATAATCCATATATCATATCCATATGGTTGAATCTTTTGCTAATTAGGTGCATCTATCAAATAAATTAATATTTATTCCACAATGTTCGACATGGGACATTGAAATTAAAACACATATCGAGTTGAAAAATCTACCAATTGAATTTTGAACTTTTAAGAAAAACTCATATAATATTTGAATGCCATTTTTATCTTATCTAATCTTAGTTGCAATATATCTATTAGTACCTAAGAAGTCAAATTTTATCAACATACATGTAAACACACTTATATGAGGAAATTTAATTTATAGTAGTTTTTCCACCTTAGGTAAAACATGTATTGGACATTCTACAACTAAACTATAAATTTCTAAAGTGTAAATAATAAGTGTACTCTAAAGCAACCCTAGGCTCTCATGAATAGAAGCAATACACTTCTAAATAAAAATTTGTAGGAATTTATATTAGAAAACGTCACAATTAGGTGCAATTACCTTCAGTTGTTGTTGACATTATGCACAAAATCATTAGGCAACCAATTGCCATTTTTCTATTCAATCTTTTTCCAAGTTAATCTTCACTTTTGAAATCTACAAGAGTGAGTTATCAAATGAATTTCTTACCCAGAAGACTTGCCTGCAATATGTTGCCTCTTTCGTATTGCTCTTGAGAACGATCTACAATACAATAATATTTGAGTATGTCCTAATTTAGAACAATATAAGTTTGATAAATTAAAATTGCACGCACTAATACTTTACGTGAAGGTCATAGCCAACAAAGAAGTGCAAAAATTGAATTTTCATGTCAAACATGACAGGTGGCACTTTCCAACACAAACTAATTCTCTTATGTTGAATTCGGCTTTCACTTAGGGTAATATCATCAGTGTAGTAAATAATATTAGTGCTCACAACTATGTTGATATATTGGTCATGTTGACCTTATTCATAACATTGTTAACCAATATAAACCATTCATCCTTGGAAATTGGGATATCCCTCCCTAAATTTATGGGAGTGAATTTAGTTTAATTTGCAGAGACTAATTAGTTGGTTTGGAAGTTGCAAAGCTGGAAGCTTCTTCTTTCTAGGAGAGCAAATGCCTCCCTCCCAATGTTAATTAACCTCTAAAGGACCATTGTCCCTTCAAGGAACAAATGCGTTTTCGGGCAAGTACCTACGGGCTGAAATTTTCTCCTGATTTTTTGAAACTTTTTTTGGAGATAGAAAAACTAATAAGCCTTGTAGGAATATAATTTTTTTCACAATTGGTGCCTGGGAACAAAAGTTATGACCAAATAAGCTCAAAACAGGGGACATAGGGCAGGCCGGGCAGCAAAAAAAAAATGGACAAAAATTTGAAATTTTTTTTTTTGAATTTTTTTTCTCATAGATTATATTTTTGTCTATCTGAAAAGCTTTGATTCATTTCACTTGGATTTGTTATGTGAAAGTTATGGACATTCTTGTTTTGGGGGAAGTTAGAGCATCTTCTTGAAAAAAATAACTTGTAGGATTCATTTCTGAATGAAAATTTTCAAATTTTTCAAATTTTTTTCATGGTTTAGTTTACTTGCTAAAACAATCTCATCATTGGGATTAGTGAATTTTAATTCCATCTAAAATATATTAATATTTTAGATTTTCCTTCTATCTCATACGAGGGTTGCTATTATGTGAGCATAGGAGTGTGAGCCCATGAGCCTAGAATACTACACACCTATGTTATAGGTGTGCATACTTTAGAAACCGTCTATGATTATAGGGTATATATGTTACAAATGCCCATATTATAGGTGTTTATGATACATACACCTTCTATAGTGTGGGGTATCTATATTATAGGTACCTATATTGTAGGCTCAATGCTCACAAGCTCACATTCTTGGGCTCACATACTAGCACCGTTGAATTCTCCACTATAAAGATTTAAAGCTCAAAACTTTGTAGTATAAAATTTTTAAATTAAAAATGTTCAAAGTCAAAAAATATTGTCCCGCAATGCTGAAAAACTTGTTTATTTCACTTTAAACGCAGATATCTTGCAATTTGTGCAGTCAAAAATTCTGAATTTTTTTCCACACACTCTCATACTAGTTAGGTGCAAGATCCTATGGTTAGATGTGGAAAAAAAATTCAACTTTTTTACTCTTTGCTATAGATATGGCAGATTTGAATGTTTTTTGGCAAAAAAAAGGCCTTGGTCCTTTAGGGGTTAATAATATTATGTTATTGAACCAAATGCACAAATGAAATTGGTTAGACTTAGCAACGGTAGCTATAATTCATAGCCGCCTACTGAAGGTCAGGGTTGTAAATTTAAGTGAGGTAGAATGATCCATTGTCTTCCTTTGGATTGTTGTAGATCACAGTTAGATTGATTGGATTCAAATGTTTTTTTTGGCAATAAAATGGCAATTAGAGGATTTTTCACAAGTTTTTTCATCAATTCATTTTTCAATTAAAAAAGATACCTAAATGTGGTCAAAGCAAAACATATAGCTTCCCATCATTGTCCTTAAGAAGGCACTATTTTTTCCATTTGGATGTTAATGTGGTTCTCTTAACCCCTAAAGGACCGAGGCCTTTTTTCTGCCAAAAAACACCGAAAACTGTCATTTCTGTAGCAAAGAGTTAAAAAAAATTAAATTTTTTTTTTCCACATCTAACCGTAGGATCTTACACCTAACAAGTATAAAAAAGTGTGGAAAAAATTTCAGAATTTTTGACCGCATAGATTGCAAGATATCTGTGTTTAAAGTGGAAAAAACAAGTTTTTCAGCACATTGCGGGACTGGATTTTTTGACTTTGAACATTTTTAACTTAAAATTTTTGCACTACAGAGTTTTGAGCTTTTAATGCTTGTAGTGGAAAATTGAGTTGAGAGTCTAGGAAAAAAAAAAATTCAAAAAAAACTTAATTATCATTCTTAAAAAAATTGTTAAGTAGATGTAGGTACGAGATAGAAGGAAAATCTAAAATATTCATATATTTTAGATGGAATTAAAATGCACTAATCCCAATGGTGGGATTGTTCTAACAAGTAAATCAGACCATGCAAAAAAAATTTGAAAAATTTGAAAAATTGCATTCAGAAATGAATCCTAAAGTTATTTTTTTTCAAGAAGATGCTCTAACTGCCCGAAAAACAAGAATGTCCATAACTTCCTCATAACAAAGTCAAATGAAATGAATCAAAGCTTTCCAGATAGCCAAAAATATAACCTATGAGAAAAAAAATATTAAAAAAAAAATTCAAATTTTTGTCCATTTTTTTTTTGCTGCCCGAGCTGCCCCCCGTAGCCTGTTTTGAGCTTATATGGTCATAACTTTTTTTCCCGGGCACCGATTGTAAAAAAATTATATTCCCTTGAAGCTAATCAATTTTTCTACCTCCAAAAAAAGTTTCAAAAAATCAGGAGAAAATTTCAGCCCGTAGGTACCTGCCCGAAAACGCATTTGTCTCCCGTAGGGACAATGGTCCTTTAGGGGTTAACTTCCTACATGGTTGCTATGGTAATCCAAAAGTGACCCTCACGATTGTAAAATAATGAATGAACCTTTTGCTATGTTATTTCCAACCTTTTCAACCCCAATTTCACATTGAAGTTGTCATAATGCCAATCCTTTATAATTTTTACTAATGTGAAAACATCCATTGAAACTCTCAAAGTAAGCAATTCAACGTATATATATATATATATTTTTATTTTTTTATTTTTTTTTTATTTTTTTATTTTTTTATTTTGTATTAGCAATTGAATATTATAATTTATAATTTATTTAAATAGGACATGTAATTACTATAAATTCTCAAAGTGGAACCCCTAAGCCACTAAAACCATCACAAAGCTTGGTTGTAATACCAAATTTAGACAATGAACAATTAACCCTAGAAAGATGGGCTTGTCACAATAGAAATCATTCTTCTTGGTATCGTGAGAATCATTGCCTGAAACCCCTCAAGAACACTCATTGGAGGTCAAACTATTTTGCAAGACCTCTCTTTTCTACACCCAATTCCAAGGATGAACATCTGCACTTTTGCCTTACATATAAGGATTTTTTGTCATCCATCGGATACTAAATGCCTGCAACAACATTACATGGTTAAATATGGGAATGGTTTTATTGCACTTTTGGGGATACTTTTAATAGAAGTCTACTTATAAAGAATGGGTGCACGGATGGTTTTGGGTCATCGTACAATAGCATGTACCAAGGCAAGCCTAAATGTAGGGGCAATTGGAGGGGGTTCTATAAGGTAGAACAACCCATTCCAACATCTACTAGATCCTCACCCAATTGCATCAGTCATCCACCTATTACCACAATCTAAACAACCCTCTAGCATCATGACAATGCACTAGGAGAAGGGACACGTCATTGTGTGGTTTGGTATGGGTCTACTCACGCTTTACCAATTTAGTCCCAACAAACATTGAAAAATCACAAAAAACTTACTTCTTGAGGCATGTCTTGATTCTACTTGCAAATGGCTTCTCTCAAACTTTTCAATCAGTTAAAAATATGCAAGTTGACAAATAACTTCTCCAAGGCATCTTATGTAGGTGCATCCATTCCCGTCCATGTATCTACGCTAGCACTGTAGAGTTCCCTTAAAGTGTCCCTCAAAGTACCTTGAAAGCGTCCCCATGTTTTATTGTGGTTGGTGGGCTCTGATTATTTTAGATTTTGGTGTTAGAACCAAGGTAGCTCCACAAGAGTGTGGTTTAGGGTGTGTTAAGGAGTTTTACTTTGAAAATTCATAAAAATTAGATGCCTTATCTAAAAAAATTATATTCATGATTTTCAATTGCTGACACTGCAAAAAAAAATTCCTAGAAAAAAATGCCTCCAACTATGCTAAATATCTTAAATGTATGGTTATAGGTGCTTCCATCTTAGATAGCAAATTTAGGTGGCAATACATTGATCTACCCTAAGGTGGTTTGCTTTAAAAGCGCCCGTGCTCTAAAATTGATTAAGACATAGAGGTACATTTTGCTTTATTCAATGTACCACTAGTATACATTTTAGGAGGTGATCACTTTTAGTGACTACTTAGTGCATTTCAACTTCAAAAATTCGTAACTAATTCCACGAAGGTCCAAAAAAATATAAAACGACTAGGGCTAGATGCCAATTCCATTTGTCTTCCTACAAAAATTTACTAAAAATTGTTTCAAAAAGTTTAGCTTTCCCCGAAAAGGCAATCCGCTCTTGAATGGTCGCTTTAAGAGCAGACTACCTTAAGGTAGTGTGCTCTAAAAGCAAGCGGCCTCTTCTAATCAACCCTATATTTAGGTCTGAAATGGACATTAGGTGGTCCTTAACCCCTAAATAACCATTGTCCCTTTGGGGGACAAATGCGTTTTCGGGCAAGTACCTACGGGCTGAAATTTTCTCCTGATTTTTTAAAAAAAATTTGGAGGTAGAAAAGCTGATTAGCTTCATGGGAATATAATTTTTTCACAATTGGTGCCTGGGAAATAAAGTTAAGACCAAATAAGCTCAAAACAGGGGATGGGAGGCAGCAAAAAAAATTTTGCAATTTTTTTTTTTTTTTTTTCTTAAAATTTTCTCATGGATTATATTTTTGTCTATCTGTAAAGCTTTGATTCATTTCATTTGGAAATGTTATGAGGAAGTTATGGACATTCTTGTTTTTCGGGCAGTTAGAGCATCTTCTTGAAAAAAATAACTCGTAGGATTCATTTCTAAATGCAATTTTTCAAATTTTTCAATTTTTTTTTGCATGGTTTAGTTTACATGCTAGAAAAATCTCACCATTGGGATTAGTGCATTTTAATTCCATCTAAAAGATATTAATATTTTAGATTTTCCTTCTATCTTGTACCTACTTCTACTTAACAATTTTTTTAAGAATGAAAATTAAGGTTTTTTTAATTTCTTTTTTTTTCCTAAACTCTCAACTCAATTCTCCACTATAAGCATTTAAAGCTCCAAACTCTGTATTGCAAAAAAATTTAGTTAAAAATGTTCAAAGTCAAAAAATCCAGTCCCGCAATGTGTTTAAGAACTTGTTTTTTCCACTTTAAACGCAGATATCTTGCAATTGGTGCGGTCAAAAATTCTGAAATTTTTTCCACACTTTTTTTAATACTAGTTAGGTGTAAGATCCTACGGTTAGATGTGGAAAAAAAACAATTAAATTTTTTTTTAACTCTTTGCTACAGAAATGGCAATTTTTAGTGCTTTTTGGTAGGAAAAAGGCCTCGGTCCTTTAGGGGTTAAAGGGACCTCTCAAGCCATTGAGAGAATCAAGAGAAAAGCTTTATTTTTTGCAAGAGCCAATCATTGACCTTCATTTACTCAAATCACTTCAGAAGTTGCAAGTGGTCAGAGTTTGGAAGACCTAGGGTCACAAATAGGTGCCTACAACAGTTGTTTTTAAAAAAAAATCATAAGTAATTCAAAAATGATTCAAATAATATGAAACCACTTGTGTTACGTTCCGCATCCATTTTTCTTTCTCTGAAAAATGATCCAAAAATATTTCTGTCCAAGGAAACCTGTGAAAAAGGCAGACCAGCCCTTATCTGGTCTGCTTTAAGAGCAGCCGAGCACCGTATACCTTTCCACCTGCCTTTGCCAACACTGTTCAACAAGGCCACCGACACGCACTACATGCGATACTACAGCACTGAATAGAATATTATTTATGCTTCAGACTTTTTCTTTTTTTTTGATGGACACATGGACGATTTCCATTGATAAGAGGGCTTCGCACTCTTTCCAGTTCACTTGCAAAGTGAGTCACTGGGTACTGCAGGCCACCAATAAGTTAAGTTGGAATAATAAGTTTGAGATTGGCCTTAGCCATGCAGTTCAATATCTGTGGGATTCACCCCTCCGAGACTTGAGGCGGTGGTGGTGCATAGCCCTTTCATGGCATCATTTTAGAGCGGCTTCTCCACCGTTGCACGGTAAAAACGACACTGTATAAGGGTTTTCACTTTTCAGGGGTTTAGGGTCCCACGATTGTAGAAGTGAAAGGAAATAACTTTGATAATACTACACCACTCTAGATCCATTCAACAAAAAAAACATTAGAAAAAAATACATATACAGTAGAACCTCTCTTACTGCATATTCTCTTAGTGCATAATGTGCAGTAAGAGAGGTTTGTGGGTGGGGCCATTTTTAAGTATTTAATCTGGAGAGTAGTCTAGTTAGATGTCACATTAGTCAAATGCCATTACTAAAATTGTACAACTGCATAAAACCTGTCTTAGTGCATAGTCCCAACACTATGCACTAAGACAAGTTCTACTGTAACACAATTTACATTTCATGAATTTGTAAAAGAGAGTTTCTTTTAAGGTTTATACAACTCCGAATGGTGGGGCTGCGACAATAGAGGTTCAGGTGGCGGTCTTCACTGCACTAAAAAGTCAATCAAAAACAAGAAGCTAGAGCCATGGTTGTGGCATTTGGCAGGGCTCAATAACAATCTGTATGGCGTGCCGTTAGTCATCGTTTAATGTATCTCATAAATAATGAGTTAATTTTTCAATCACAAAGTCCAATGTAGAATAAATCGGATAAATCTAGGTTTGGCATCCCAATCCTGATGGCACGAGTGTGTAGTGGGGTTTGACTAGACCATCTTGTAAGTTTGGAATTTGGGAAGCACCTACAATTGTCATTAGAAACTTTTTTTGTGCATTCATTTCTTTCATTATTTACAAACCTTCCATTTTGACCAATGGTTTTTGTACAATTTCATGTTTTTCTTGTCAATTTGGTTTTCTTGTGAACATAAAATTATTCAACAACTTTTTTGATGTTCCTTATTGTCAATACCAAGAGGAAAAATACTCTATCATATTCACGTTTTGAAAATTTAGCGAGATGGTCAAGTTTGTAGGAGATATTCACATGATGAATTGATAGAAGTAAGAAGAAATAAATGGGAGAATAGTAGTGGACTTGAGAGAGAGAAAGTTGAGTCATGTAGTTATACAATAAGAAGAATAGTAACAAACTTACAATTTTGAAAGACTTGATCGACATTAACTACATGAAGAAGACATTCTATTTATTTATAAAATTATTCAATTAAAAAGAGGTTTATTATATGAGTCTATATTAAAAAAAAGTTGAACCTAGTTGTAGGTATGAATCTATAACCATTTGAAGGCGTTTATATTACATGTACCTATAATATAGGTACACTATAACATAGAAAGAGTCTATAACATAGATATCTGTAACATAGACACCTATAACTATAGAATGTGTTTATAATACATATAGACTCCTAGGTTCATGGGCTCGAAGATTCTATGCTCACATGTTAGCATTCTCTTTTTGCATGACAATTACAAGGCATAACTTCATTCATGTGAGTAAAAAGTATAAGCTAAGGTAGGTGGCTTAAAAAGCAACCCTTTAAGGGCTATTGGACCTTTTTGATGGATTTTAGATGCCAAAAGATAATTTTCTTTATTTTTCGCTTGAAGAAAAATTGATGTGGAATCTTACACAAGTGGATTCATATTTTTTAGGGCATGTATGAATTACCTATGAATTTCCAAGAATTTTGCAATAGGCACCTATTTTTGACTCATAGGCCTTACAAAACCCACACATGCGCAGTCTGAAAAAAGATATGGCTTAACCAAAAACAATCACCGCCGCATTCAAAAAGTAATACACAAGGGTTCTAAATGTGACCTTTACTAAACTTAAACGGACCCTATATTTTTTTGACATTTGTAAGAAGGCAATTGGGCAATCAATCCTCATTTAGAAAAATTAAGTAGACACACCCTGGCTTTGAAATAGACCCTCCTTGACTCTTATTCCATCATTGGCGAAGTATAAAGTAATATATGACAAGTCTTAATTATGCTCTCACATTGTTGGCAGTCCATTTTAGAACCACTTATTTCTCATTTCAAAGCTTCCTATAGGGAAGTTTGAAGAAGGTCGCTTTTTGAGCGACTTACTTTAGACTGTCAAGCATTGAGTGCAATAGAAATTGGTGTTTGGCAAGTCTTGAGCATGAAGTCAATGGTGTTTATTATTACATTACAACTCCTTTGATTTGTCAACAAGAAAAATACTCATTAGAAGGGATTTGGTGGTCTTGGAGGGCTGCGAGTTCCCCTGCGTTTTCAAGTTGCGGGAACGCATTGCAGCAGTTGGCTGATGTGGCAGAACAACTGCCACGTCATTTTTGGAAGAAAAAAAAATTTGCTCAAAATGATATTTGAAAAAAAAAATTCAAATTTTTCTTCTGACAGCCATACTGTTGTTTACAGAATCGGGCCAGATCGGGGAATGGCCCTGAAACGGCCCTCTAGAAACCCCAAAAAACATCTAATGAGTGAAAAATTTGATCAATTTAGTAATAGTAACTATATATAATTATTTAACTACTTCATCAACAAGTATTTGCTTGGCATCACTAGAAACAATGTCATCAAATCATCTCAGCTATACTAACAGAGAATCAAACCCTAAACACACTAACTTAAGGTGGGCACCCCCAAGTGCGCCACTGACCCTAAACTGCCATCTTCACTCTATGTTCATCTCCAAAATCAATTATGTACCCATGTGAAAAAAACGCTTTTAGAACCAAACTTTGTTCTCTTGTAACTTTTGCATACAATATCAAAATGTCGTATTCTTTGGTGCATTGGAACCTCCTTTCACTTGCCACGAAGGAAATATGAAAATTTGTACAATTATTCAGTATTGAAACCACTCCTTGGTTGATTTTGTTTTCAGCCCATGGTTGGAAATAGCAAGCCCTCCCGCAAGCCCTATATCACCCGTATGGGAGGAACATAATCTTCCGTTGAAAAATTCATAGTAATTATGTTTTGCAAAAAAAAAATCTAGAAAATTATGGAAACCTTCTACAGTCTATTGCTACACCAAGGAAAATTTTGCCACTCACAACAACCACCCTGCAGATACATGAAATTCCTTAAGTGGTCAGGAATGGGTTGCCTCCCATAAATAAGCTTTTGCCCTTGTAACAGTCAAGATGAATTGGCCCCCTCGCTTGGCCGCTCCAAGTCAATTTAGGGGTGCAAATAAAAAAAAAGACCCCTATTTTGTGCCCGATCAATTTACCTTATATACCTCTCCTAGCTAATTTGGGGCCTTTATTGCAAATATGAATTCAAAATTTGCAAATTTTGTCATGCGTGGAAAATAAAAAAATTCAGCGTATTCTCGAGCGGCAGAGTGAGGGGGTCAATTCACCCCTACCCTTGTAAGGTAACAGGCTCTGAAATTGCACAGGCTCTAAAATCACCCACTCTATTCAAATGTACACTGCTTGTACATGTAACTATTTTATAGCCTTCAGCGATATACATTTGAATAGGGTGGGCGATTTTAGAGCCCTATGCCACTTCAACTTCAAAATTTCATAACTAATTCCAAAAAGCTCCAAAAAATATGAAACGACTTGGGTTAGATGCCAATTCCTCTTGTCTTTCAAGGAAAATTTACTGAAAAATATTTTGAGACATTTCACCTCCCCAAAATTCAGTTTCAGCTCTTAGGTGGGCGATTTCTGAACCTGTTACCTTAACCTTGCAAGTTGTTTCTCCATGAAGACATGAACCCCAAGTTTTACCCAGGCATGAACCTCTGCCGGCGTGGCCCTACTACAGTACTTATATTGACCCTGTCAAGCAAGTGCCTGTCACTACTAGGCGTTCGACACCTGTGGTCGCCACGTGGAAGCTCCCAGTGGCAAGACCAAGCATTATATATAAGCTTATATATTGCTACGACAACCATTATATATATTCGGGCGACAGGCTGCTGATTTGCGAGACTTGCGCTAGCTTCTTCTCGGTTGCCCGTTGCTGCTGGCCATTCGGTGCACCGGCCTGACTACTGAGGTAAGCTTATGATGGTTCACTGGAGCTTCGTCTTTGTTCCCCTGTTTCAAGGTTTTTTCGCTGCCTAGCTTCACTGACTTAGTTTTTGCTACAAACTTGTGACGCGTGCCCTGATCATGGCGGTGTCGTCTTTGCTTGCTTGAAGTTTGATTGAATTGGAAGCCCAGCTAGCTTGAGGTGGTTCATGATGGATCCCTGGCAAAGCTCGTTACAATAGGAACCGTCTTCATGTCAGCTAGTATAGTGTCCAAAGTTTCTTTGAATAGGAACTGTTGAGGGATCACTTGAAGACTAGTAGCAATCTCGATAGCCATGCTTGAGTTTTGTGGGGTTGTTTTTAGTGAAGAAGGACTCTCACAGCTCTCGAAGAATGAAATTGCGGAATTGGAAACATAGTTTGCGTAGACTAGAAAAATATGACTGGCCATGAGAACCTACAGAGCCCGTGAGACCAGTTTTGGATCTTCTCACTGGTCATTTCGAATTCCTTGGTCTAAGGAGACCATGTTTCTGCTGGTTTGGGTTTTTGAGATGATTAGAAGTGGGTGCTTGTAGTTAACGTTTGAGAAGGATTGACTAATAGAAAGAACTACTTCACATTGTATTGATACCGTTTGAAGGATTTTTAAAGAATCCGGTGTGAAGACTAGAAGTATGGAAGTCGGAACGACACAATTGTATCGTTTGAACGAAATTGATCGAGGAGTGAACTTGGCCGATGGAAATGATGGTAAATGCGAAGCTAGGTAGTTAGCGTTAATTGGCACCAGTTTAGAAACTAATTCGAGTTAGCTAGAGCCGCTATTTGGTTGGTGCTTGTGGTCTTAATTAACCCAATTTTTTCCCCTGTTCGTCGCAGGTCAGAATTCGGAGTTTCCGTCATGGCAGGAGTGACATGGAAGATGGCGGTCCTCTTGGTCGTCATGGTTATATTTACTATCTTGGAGTTTCAACTCGTGGAAGCGCAATGTAAGTGAATTCCTGTGTACTCGTTTCTTATTCCATTCATAGATTCAGAAAATTTCCAAGCAATAAGTTGGTTCAGTTAATGATCCTCGATTAAACCTTACTAATGGTAGTTGATTCCAAACAATTTCACACTTGGATGGTCAATTACTTCGCAAACTGAATGAAACTCTGCAAGTTTGTATTCTAAAGTTTATACTGATCTTTGATGGTATGTTGTCTTGTGCAGCAGCCAACGTATGTAGCCAACAGTGTGCTCCACGTGCATATTGCTACAACCCACTCATCGGGAGTAACTACTGTAGATGCAGAAGTGGATACAAGGGAGACGGCATCGTTGGAGCTGGCTATTCAGGATGTACGTTCTCAATCCATTTTCCATCACAGTTTCATTTCACACGTACATTACCATGATCTACGAGCTCATCTGCATCTATGGGGCGTATGGCATAGTTAGTAGAAGTACCCTCAACCGACATCTTCCTTCAATTGATCTTAGCACCAGAGTCTTGAACCTGATGGACGAATACCGGGACTGTTTAAAGTTAAAGTTAAATGTTCTTAGATGTGTGAATGTTTTTATTTGTAATCCTTCATTTCTGACCTGTGAATGTTTGCAAGCAGGCCGAAAGAAAAAACTGAGACTTTGGAAAGTGATAGTCGCCATAATAGGATCTATCCTTGGTGCCCTTCTGCTCCTGTGCCTGTGCTTGGCATGCCTTAAACATTGCCTGACAAGGCGGAAAAAACGAGGCCCCGTCGTCCAACAGGGCTACCCTCAACAAGCGGGTTACACTCAGCAGGGTGCGCCCATGGGCACGTATGAAACGAATAAGGTTCCTGGGCCAGTAGGCGCGGTGTAGGTCGCTTTGAATTTGAATTCCATCAGCAGTTAAGAGTACTGTATTTGTAGTCACCTGGAAGTTCCGAGTTGTACATTTTCAGATTACACTGCTTGCGGCACTCCCTTGTGCATAATCGAGCTTTTATGGGTTAGTGGATTGTCACAAGTTATTCCGCTGTTCAGCTTAGTTTGAAACAAGTAGGAAACAGGCGATGGTGTGTGTGTTGTGAGTATTAATATTGGTAATTTACGGGACTGGATTTCTTCACGAGTTTATTTTTGCAATTTTTCAGCTCGTGTCTTCTACAGTAGTCACTTGTGTACTTGTTTCCGTGGTTTCCTGTCGTAAATCAGTTTGTCTGCAGCTCGGTTTGCTCTAAAGGTGGAGAACTGGAGAGGCGATGGAAACAGTTGTATGCAATCTTGGATTGGTAGTTATGTCTTATATTTGGTTGTAGAAGCTAAATTGTCCACTGGAAGTTGAAATACAACTGATCTACTCCATTAGTATACAGTAGATTTAACATCCTATTCAACATGGTGGATGTTACATTAGGGCCGTCTCCTCAATCAATAAAAAATAAAAATATTATCGATCCTACATAGAACCGAATTCCATGACACTAGGATTCAAACACCTGTGTACCATATGATTCTGCAAATTTCCATTTGTAAGTTATTTGCAGTTTGGTTGCCTACTGGAATGCAGTTTCTGAGTGAGCAATTATCTTTATTATTGCGAACTTTATGTGTATTTTACATGTTTTTATGAGAAATTTAAGGAAATGAAAAGAAATTTAACCCGTGAAAGGGCGGGCTGGTCATCGTGGGGAAAAGCCGGGCTGTGAACAGTTAACATTCGGAGGCTGCCCGCGGGAGAAGACACTGTCCACGCCGATGTACAGTGCCTGGAAAAAGCAGCACTCGAGCAGCTGCTGGAGCAACAGTGTTGAAGCGGCCATGATGTGGGCAGTAACGTCCATTATGAGAGCAGGTCCGGCCACATCCCCGGCTGCAGTGATGGTGCGAGTGATTTTCTTGGTCTTCTTTAATGTGGCAGCTACTCTGCTGAGTTTCTAAACTTTGGTTCTCGAAATGTGCACATGATGTGCTAGTAAGATATGTGAACGCGGATAAGTTGCTTGGTAGTTGCTTTACTTGAAAATTTCAGGTCACATGCATGTACAGCTCTGAATGTCATCTCCGTCCTGCAATTGACTGCCCTGCTGCAACAAAGTCTGTGGGAACATGGTTCGGAATTGCTTCTAGACAGAGATTTTTCAAAGTTGAAGCCAACTGACGTATCCACAGTTAGCCAAGACATCAACAACTCCGCCTGTAAAGCTTGTAATTGGCACTGCAACGAACACAACAAGTCTACTAGTAAGCTTGTAACGTAACTGCCGTTCCTGAAGCAAATTAAGAGATAAAACGATGAAAACAAGTCTAACGAAACCACCAAAAATGACTTCCTAGTAGGCCTACAAGGTGGTCCAAGATCCTTAGCATGCTGATTTCAGAATACACTCCATCATTAATTCTCCAGCTGAGAAATTGAATTCCACGGGAATAAATCCCTGCATTCCACACACTGTCAAATCCCTACACTCCAATCAAATGAACTTACCTTTTCATCCCTTCAACCAAGTGACTTGACAGGAACAAGGCCAACGTCTCCATGCACGATTGAAATGAAGCAACTACACAAAACAGAAGATGAAAACTAGTGCATTGTATGTACCTTCAGTTTCACTTAATTTTTTGAAGTGAAGAAGCCTAAGTCTGGGAACTTTCTGAATCAGATGCGCCCGATAATTTGTCCTCTTCGTGACAATGTTATCTAGCAAATTCTGCAGATTCGCAAGTGTCACCTGATGGTCAGCGTCCACTGGATTTGAAAGCCGATAGCTTGTGAGCACCAATGTCTCCAGCTTTGGTAAAGCCGCTGCAAAACCTCAAATTTCACACAGCTTATGAAGATGATTCATGCACTAAATTTTCTTGCATACGGAGGAGAATTCGTCTTCCTCGCATACATACTGCTAAAAGCCCACCTGAAGGACTCCATGTCATGGAGAAATGATACCCATCTTATTCAGTTCACAGATTCAACCAGTGAGAATCTCTCAAAACGTAGTTAAGTTGGTAAGCATAGAAACATTATAACAGCTGCGCAAGCAACTACAGCTCACTAAATTTGCACAATTTCATAGCGCTTTCTCAAGAACAACCCAAGGCTGTAACAGGTAAGACTGATTTGTTATTATTGACATCACTAAAAACGTACCGTCAGCTTGTAGTGTACAGTCGGGTATAGGAACCTTACGAATTTTTACATCCTGTTGAGATTAGGTCAACTTTGGGAGGCCCATGTATGCTCAAAATTGAATGGAATTTCGAATTTCGAATTGCGTTGGAATCACACTAAAGTCTACTTCATCATCAATACAAACACACATATGAAATTGAAAATCATACAAAGAGTTTGATGTTTTCTATACACTATGTACTATTTAGTGTTGCCAACATTTGTGAAAGTTACAACTTGTTAGCAATGGTACATATAAGAAATGAACCTTCACAATTGCTTAAGAGATACTTGATCTCATACCAATTGAATTGTTTGTATGTTTTTTTGCTTGTTCTTCACCCCATTGCAAAAAACTTTGACTATCTTCCAAAGGTTCTCGATGAAATGGTAGATAGTGTATAAAAGAAATTCAATTGTTGTATGATTTGAATTTATTCATTTTTCAAGTGTTATGAAGTTGAAGTGCACTTCATTGCAATTCCAATGCAATTTGCGGTTCCAAAATCGGTTCATTTTTGAGTATACTAGAGCTTCCTAAAGTTGATGAACTTTCTAGTGAAAACTGACTCAAAAAATTCGTTATAAGGTTCCTGTACTTGACTGTACAACTCAATTTGAACAAGACATACTTCCTCAAACTAGATCTTCCTGAATTTTACTGATATTGTTCAGATGTGGAAAGCCCTCAAGTTTCACTATCTCATTGTCTGATATGTCAATGCTCAAATCAGCCCAAAAGTAGATAACTTAATAAGGTAGGAGTACCCAATGACCTCACTTTCTAAACATGATAGTCATTTCGATAAGCTTAAATGTAGGTACACTGTAGATAGCTTATTTCTGTTGACCAAAATGATAAGCTATCTACAATCTACCTACATTTACGTTCTAGAATCATTGCCTTACCTAGAAAGTGATGCCATTGGGTACAATGACTCTATTGGAAACTCCTACCTTACGTTGCAGGCTTTCAGTTCACTTGTAAAGTGTGTCACTAGCTAGGTGCTAGGATACCAATAATAAAGTTCATTGAAGATTCTGACCCCACTGGAAGGAATGCTAGCTTATTGTATTAGCTGAATTCATCAGATTATCCTTAGAGCATCGCCACCAGTAGCACTCCATTTGACCAAGGCATCAAGAAGTGGCAAGGCACTTGCTACCTTGTGAGATGTGGCAATGCACTCAAGATCCAATGCTCTGCACCAACCACCCTTTAAAGTCCTTGCTAAAGTTCTCCCCTTTCTTCTCACACCTCTCATTAGCCTCCACGTCTTCCACTAAGGCCATAGCCAAAGTTGGCGTTAGTGTAAAATTGCTCGCTACAAAGGTCCTCTGTTGCAGAGCAAATGTGGGAGTGACAAGAAGAATGGCACAACTTTTACCATGATGTAGTATTGGTGTGGAGTCATTTTTGTCTGTACAGGCGTGGCAAGCCTGGAGTGGCATTGCGGAGGCTTGGTAGCGAAATTAGTGGTGATGCTCTTAGCGATGCAATGGATCAGGAAGGTAGCAAGGGAGAGAGAATGGGCCAGATGTTTTAAGGCAAAATTCTTGAATGCAAATTCTCTCCCAAATCAAGGGACTAAAGCACTATAATACAACTATATTCATGTAACACAGTTGTTGTACAAAAGGTACCATGCTCTTCATGTTCAAGAATGTTATGACCAAAACCAAAACTAAAACTTTTTTTTTGAACTTCAACAGTAGAAAATTATAGTAGACTATAATAAAAATACGTGGGAAAAAATTTAGACCATTGACTTCTTAGATTGAAAGATCATAACATTTGAAGACAGTGGGAATTTCTTTTTCATTCCTGCAAAATGGGATCAATGAACTTCAATCCCTCTTGGAGTAAATTTTTTGCTCTTGATGAATTTGCATCTCTCCACCATTGAATTCTAAATATTGTTAGGTATACTCATACAAAATTTCACAATCAAATATGAACTCTAACTTATTCTAAATCACCCTTCAATGCAATATGAACTAGCAATACATTAGTAATTTCTTGATCACATTTCTTAATTAGTGAGGAAATCTTTCATTTGAAATCCAAATTGTGAAAAATTAGAGACAAACATTTAGAATATATGGGAAGTATATCAAGAACTTTGAGATCACAATTTCTAAGATAAAAGTATTTGAAGTTAGAAAAATATGTTTTTTCTCAAACTTGTTTTACAAGATTAGTATACTTTGACTCCTCTTGGAGAGAGATTTTAGTACTAAATGTATTTTTTTTTCAATTACATTCTATTTCATGTTTATTATTTACATGTAAAATTTCAGAAGTAAATGAGGAATTTAGCAAAAGATGCCAAAATTGTTCAAAATTCTTGGTCATTGCAAGAAAGGCCAATCCTATTTACCGTCACAATGAGAAAAACTTTCTTGTCATCCTCTATAACTTTTGAAGCATAAATCTCATGAGCTTGAAATTTTCATTGGAGATGTCTAATTTAATGGTAATCAGATCACTTATATCTTTGAAATTCAAAATAAACATTTTATATTTAAAAACATATTTGTTAACTTATTGCACTATGAGGTTTAGGTTTTTTTACTGCGTTAGGAGTGCCCAAATCTAATGATCTGGAGCTAAAATTCTCATGATTTATTTGCATAGTAGGAAAGTATATATCTAGAAAAAGAAATCTAAAAATATATTATTTTATGTCCTCTACATGAATACAAACAACACTCCCATTGCGTGCAATTTTTGAATATTGAAGATTGTTCTAAGATCATTCTTTTGGTGAAATCTCATTACCATCAATTCTTTCCAAATGTCCAATTTTTAAATTTAAAAAATATTTATTTTACTATTTTTTACAAATTAAAATTAGAAAGTACCTCTTTTCAAGAGATATTGCACTTTAATTTTTAGTTTACCTAATTAGAAAACTTTTCTATACTTTTCCTTCCTAGGGTACCTTCTTTTTAAAGGTGCATACATTAAACATATATATATATATATATATATTTTTTTAAATTGTTTTTCTAATTTTAAAGTACTCCCCCCCCCAAAATGAGTACTATGGAGAATGCTTTAAAAACTGAGCATCCTTTCTTGCAACGACTCCTCTCTAGATTTTTTTGGGGCAACATAACTTTTGATCTAGACATCCTATTGGAGTCTTTTTAATTCCCATGAAGGGAGGGAAATGTTTCCATCTTGTGTCAAAATTTTGAGAACATTTGTTGAATATTGAAATCATATGACCGTACCTAAGTTTTTAAGTGTCCATTCAATGGACAATTGGTCATGTAGGGATACACATCTAATTTTAAAAAGTCCTCCAATGTTCGTGTTCTACTCTAAAAATATGCCATGCTAGTTGCATGCAAAAGCTCCCCACCAAATTGTAAAAGCAATGGAAATGGTTTTGATAATACTACACTACTTTAGACTCACTCAATGAAAAAAGACAAATAAAGAATGAATACACATAGCACAATTTATGTTTCACGAGTCTATAAAAGGTAGCTTTCTTAATGGATTATAAAGCTCCAAATGATAAGGCTTATGGCAATAGAGACTTAGGTGGTTGTCCTCATCCTACTAAAAAGTCAATCCAAGACATGAAGGGCCTTGATTGTGGCATTTGACAAGGCTCAATAGTGATCTGTATGGCACTCATGGAATCCCGCATCTCTCAATTGAATTGGACCTTGTCTTAATCAATTAGCACTCTAAAAATCACATTGACGTAGTTCACTACGCTATCAATCCCGCACCTTGCTTATCTATAATGTCATGTTCCTTCCTCACTGTCAAAATCAGTGCCTTTCTTTTGGGAGAAGATGTTCTAAACAGAAGAATCCTACATATCTTCCTTCTGGGTCGTTGCAAGAGTGACTGGCTAATTTTGTTCCACTTTGGTTGTTTTCGGCTAGTACTCCCAGTACTATGAGCTTTTTGCATATGAATTTTTTAAAATAAAATAAAATAAGGATAATTAGTATAATACTAGAAATAGCATATCACCAAAATTTCAGACCTAAAAAAAATCAAGGTAAAAATTTATTCACAAAAACGTGTGAGCTGAAATTTTGAAGAAAATACATAGTTTGACATTTTTATTTGTACAAAATAGGAAAAAAAAATTTCAAAGAAACTAAAAATTGTCCATTTGGAAAGACTTTAGTTTAAAGAGATTTCACCAAAAAAATTATCTTGAAACCATCTTCAACATTCAAAATTGAGCGCGCAAGGGAGCCTTCTTTGCATGGATGTAGAGGACATAAAATATAATATTTTTTAATGCCCCTTGGTAGGAACATGACTTCCTACTATGGGAATAGACCATAGAAATTTCAGCTCCAAATCATTAAATTTGGAGACTCCATAGTACTAAAACCCCTTAAAACTCAAAACGTGACATATTAGGGTAAATGATTTTTAAATATAAAATGATTTTTGAAAAATTCTGAAAAATATGAGGTATGATTAAACTCAAGAGAGGCATCTTCAATAAAAATTTCAAATTCATACAAGTCATGCTGCAAAAGTTATGGCAAAAGGAAACTTCCACACTCGCTTTGTGACAATGTTTCAGTACTGGTCTTTCTTGCAATGACCCTTCTGCAAACAAAGCACTCATCACAACCGGGCCAATGGATGAAACTAAAGATTTTCAAATAATTAAAAACAAGTCTCTTTTAATATACGACCAAGTTCATATAGGTACCAATATTATCATATGTTACAAAGAGACACTGGTTACAAGAATGCACACTTTTCATTTAGACCCAAACTTCTAGCAAAGGAGAGATTCAACCACGACGGTCCCTCATTCGGCGCCATCCTCATTGTCGCCACACACAAACCGCATATGTTCTATAACATTAAGTTACCCTACAAAATTATATAATCTTAAAATTAAAATAAATAAATTAGAACTATTTGTTGAGCTATTCTTTTTAATACTATTTTTTGGACATCCAAACCCTGTAAACAACATGTCAGTTTGGAGGGATTTTCCTTATTACATGGCACTATCTCTGCTTTGTGAAGGCTAAAAAATGATTGCACACATTCTTAATTTTGAAGCAACATCTCAAAGCATTCTAGCATCATACTCCCACATCCACAGAAAACTCAAAAGAAGTGAATTAAAATCAAAACAAACAGGAAGATTACGGGGGAAAACAACAAGGTAATACCAACTATTAAAGAGAATACTAGGTCAAAATAAATCAAATTCAAGGATTCCAAAACTTTGTCAATTTAAACAACAAAACCACACATTTGAAAGTATACCTGGTCACATAAATAGGTAATTTGTTCTTACAAAGCTTCTAATAGCCATCACTGTCACCATCAGAAGCCCAAGTAAGGAAACACCTAGCTTTGATGCCAAGTTTAGGCAACATTCTATAGCATGTTCTCCAATAGTCGCGCTCCAAGTTCATGCATCATTCTAAAAATGCACCATGATTGATCTTCAATGCAAGAAACAAAAAACGCATTGGGATTGCCAAGGAAGCTTGGCGGCAGCGAGAAGTGGGCTATGCCAAAAGTGTCGTTGCCATATCATTGTCTCGGATGGGAGTCTAACGTGGGGTGGCTGCCATGGCAATGGAACAACTTTTCTTTTGTTTTTGTTCAGGGTTTTTCCAAGGAAGCTATCCTACGTGCCATCAAGTGTTGACTACCATGAGCGGTCGTTGGAATCATCAATTTACATGCTTTCATTTTCCTCAACACTTTCCAATCAATGAAATTCCTATGGAGCAAGGTTGTCTATCTAGACGTGACGTTCAGTTGGCTTTCCCTGTCGATATGTCCGTCAATGTTGGTCCGGACGTGTCATGACGTGTCGGGATTCACATTAGCCCAAAAAAAACAAAAAAAAATTTGGACAGCCTGGCCACTGACGTGGACGGACCGGCCGTCAAGGCCATCCAAGTTGACAGACAGACCATCCAGGAATTTGTTTTTTGATCCAGACAGACGTTGGGGTTGGATCCCAATGTATCGTCGGTGAGACTAACGTCCAGAAGTGACGTGACGGTGACAACAATGCCATGGAGCACTCTACAACTAAACTTCCCATTGAGTATTTATGGAAGACTTGTAGAAAAAAATTACTTAAATTTATTTAAAAAATTCACTAATAAATTTGATTAAATTATTTTAAAAATTCAAATTTCAATTTAAAATCTTTCACTTAATTTGTTTATAAACCTCGTACAATACACAAGGGAAATGCCAGATGTTGTTTGGAAGTGAGTGAAGCACACGGTTATTTCACATACGTCTGATGTTGTTGGAAGGAGGTTTTGGGCCTTCATGAATTGGATTGCCCTTGTATTGTAGATTAACATGGAAGAGAACATAATGAATAAGAAAACCACAAAAAGTCATAAGTCACCCAAAACGCTGCCGACTGCGATTCACTAGGAGAAACCTACGTTTGCCTCAACAAAATCTACATGACATGTTTGTTGAGGCAAATGCAAAATCTTTGTTTTTTTGCATTTTTCAACGCAAATTTTGCATTTGCCTCAACAAACACGTCAATTTGATTTTGTTGAGGCAAACACAAATTTCTTCTAGTGATTCTACCATTGTTGTCACATCGAGCAGTTAAGATCACTAGAGGTCTTGGACGGGCAGGCATATCGGACGGCTCGGACAAACTAGATAGACAATGTGCGTGACTACCTTAAAGTAGTCACAGTTGGCAAATCAAGGTCATCTGACGTTCCAGACAATTGGATAGTTAGGATGGACAGTCCGTTCAATGTGATAACTATCGATTCCACACTCAAATATAAATTTCTATTAAGCTGGTTCTAGTGCAATACACATCTAATACTATTCAGAACATACAAAACCTAGGATAGAAATCAGAGAAACAAACTAAGTTCAATGTCAAAACACAAAAGGCATCGCAAGTCCAATACATTGCCACCAGTTTAGGCTAATTCACTCTTACTCATCAAATGTGTCTCATAAATAAGAAATTGTTTAATTACAAAGTCTGATGTAGAATAAATCGAATAAATCTAGGCTTGGCATCTCAATCTCTGACACAAGTGGATATAGGACTTTGTCTACAACATCTTGTAAGATTAGAGTGTACATAGAATTTTCATTAGAAATATATTTTATGCATTCATTTCTTCCATTAATTATAAATCTTTTGTCTTGGAAGTGGTTATCATACAATTTCATATTTTTCTTGTCAATTTTATTTTGATGAAAACATAACATTATTCAACAACTTTTAATGATCTTTGCAATTTAAGTAAAAATTTGTTTAAAATAATTATATCCAGTTATGACCCCTATTTTTTGGCACCACAATGCATATTCTATTGTCATTTTAGTGTAGTTATTCTTTTCTTATTTGTGTGGCTCAAATTTCATAAGACAAGAATGACTATATACTAAATTTAGCATATGAAATAAAGATAGGTGTACATACATAGTGATGCAATTAGGTGGAGGTTGCAATTAGAGTAGGTACGTTAGGTACACCCAAAATTGCACTATATTTAAAAGGGCCACTACAGCAGGTCCTCACATTGTGTACTCTTGTAAATCAATTTGTAGCTATTGTTGAATAAACGATTTTAGAACATTTATAAAAAAAAACTTTGACCTTTTATAACTTTTGCTTATGATATCCATGCGTTGCATTTTTTAGTGTGTTGGAATTTCCTTTCATTTGCCAATAAGATAACATGAAAATTTGACCAATCTAATAATAGTAATTGTGTACCTTAAAAAAATGGTGTTTTTAAATGTCCCTACTTTGCTGACCTTGGAGGAGCTAAAATATTTTAAATTTGTAAATTCTTAGGCTTGTAAAGACAACGTAACGTTGTTCACAAACATTTCGTATAAGATGGACACCTCCCAAAACGCCACTTTTTGCTAGTGTGCCTAGTTACTATTATTGCGCATTTAGAACCGTATGCCAAAGTAATGAAAGATCAAAGTTTTTTTTGTTGAGGTTCTAAAATTGTTTCTTCCATATAGGTACATATTGATTTTGTAGATGTGTACATAGTGATGATGGCGGTTTTTAATCAATGACACTGATTTGGAGGTGCCTACCTTCACCTTTAAAGAACTCGTGTTTGTTTTTCGGCCGATGGATGATAAAGAATATTTACATATAGGACAGAAATGAAGCTATTCATCCTTGTAATTTTGTGTGCAAAAAGGACGTCTTATACAATAGTTTGAGTGACTTCTAATTAATGATTTTAGATTTTTTTTTAAATCAATGATTCACATGATATCAAAAGGGATGGTTTCTATTGTCACTAGTCTATCATATAAGGAATAACCCTTAAAGGACTAGCATGCATTTTTTGGCAACATAGAAATTTTGGACAGGTACATGTAACTAGAGATTTGCATATTTTAGGCCAAAATTTTAATAGAAGGTCGGAGCGAGGAATATCTCTCATATGCACTAAATTTCATGACATTTGGAAATATGAGTAAAAAGTTATGGCTAAATATGTGACTTTTTTCCTCGTCCGAGTAGTCCAAGTAGATTAGAAAAAATCTTTTAAAAAAAAATCCAGAATTTGAAATTGGTTTTCTAGAATTATATATATGTCAAAAGCTTTGAATCACTCCATTTCAATCAATGAGATGAAAGTTATGAGGAGTGTTTGTTTATGGGCAGTCATGGATTCTCTACTCTAAAATAAACCTTGAAGTATTTTATTTTACTCAATTTTCAATATTTTTTGGAAAAAATAAATCACAGGATGCAAATTGTTTATTACAACATTGCAACCAATGGGGTTGGCATTTTTCAATTCTATAACTAAATTCTTAACAATTTTGTATTTTGAGTCATTCTCTACTTCTTTCTACTTTCTAGTTTCTTCCTAAATGTAGTACAATTCCAAATGATGTGACATTTTTCAAGCATGTAGCCACTTTGTCTAGGAACAGGAATCCAAAGAAGCACCACCAATGTGGACATTTTTTCATAGAAAAGTGAGCTCATGAAGTGCAGTTGCCCTGTTTTTCACAAAGCCCCAAAATGGATTTTAGTAAATTTGAATGGTTATATCTTGCAATCCACACGGTAGAAATTTTTGAAGTTTTTACCGTGTTCTCAAGTTAGCATACTAAAAGATCCTATGATTACATGTGTCAAAAAAAGTTTTTTTTTTTCAAAAATTTGGTATTTGTATAAAAAATGGCAGTTTATAAGCATTTCTAGTGTGAACATACTCATGGAACTTTAGGGGTTAAGATGGATCAAATTAACCCTTAAACAATGCCGTGGCCGTTTTTTCAATTGATGAATGAGAAGAATATCTCTGTGCAAGATAGAACTGCAACTATTCATTCTCAAAATTTTGTTGTGAAAAGGAGAGTAGCCTTCTATGGTCTTCTACGGAGTAGTCTTCTACCGATGAGCAGTCTTGACTTCCAATGAATGCTTTTGCATTTTTTAAGCCAATGATTCTCACAGTATCCAAAAGGATGATTTTTCTAAGCCAATGATTCTCAAGATATCCAAAAGGATGATTTCCATGGTCAGCAGCCCAATGAGCTCATCCTTTAAGGGTTAAGGTTTCGAGTACCATAGCCACGCATGCCCCCGTACAACTGCATGTCGGTTGTGAGAAAGGAAGTAGCTCTGAACTTTCCAAGAATTTTGTGGGAATCTCTTTACAAACGAAGGCACCGACGCGCCTCTCAGCCTTTTGGGGCGAAATAAGTTATAGCCGAAAATTAAGAGTAACTTACCTAACTGTATCCCCAGTCAACCAACCAGACAATAGGAATTTCAGTGAAGAAAATACTTACTATTTAGCTATTTCAAATAATTATTATTTACAGTAGCTATTTCAGTGAAGAAAATACTTACTATTCAGCTATTTCAAATAACAATATTTGAGCTATTTCATCAACAAGTGCAGTAAATGCTTGGAATCACTAGAAATAATTTTATCAATCATCTGACCCCCGTCAATCAGACAGAGAATCAAACTCAAAACACATTAAAGTGACCCTGCTCTAAAAAGTGACCTCTATTAGAGAGGTGCATTTTGCTTTCTTTAATGTACCAACAATGTACATTTCAGGAGGGGGGTCGCTTTTAGTGCCCACTGCATTTCAACTTACAAAAATTCATAACTAATTCCACGAAGGTCCAAAAAATATGAAACGACTTGAGTTACATGCCAATTCTATTTTTCTTCATATGAAAACTACCTGGAAAACTGTTTTGAACAAAGGAGTTGAGCTTCCTCCTGAATGCTTAGAAGGTCGCTGTAATAATAAGAGACTAAATTACCTCATACAGTATACACCCTTTGTAAGTTGTAACCTTGCAAACAGAACCCTTGTTTTTTCATAAACAGAAAACTTTACCCATGAACTGTGACCTCGGCACCACTTGGCCACTCCAAGTGCTTGGATGGCCTGTCTGCCGAGTACCTACCGTACATTGGACCCGTCACGGAAGTGTCAGATGTAGGCGGTCGACACCTGTACAGTCCGCCACGTGGAAGTTCCCAGACCACGGTGCCAATGCAAAACCACACATTATATACTGTATCGATCGCTACGAGTGTGAGCTTTCGATTTGTGCGACACGGATCTGAGAGACTTGCGCGTCTTCTGCGGTGCCGTTGCTGCCATTCGCTGCACCTGAATACTCAGGTAACTATGGTTCCATCTTGTTCCAGTTTTTTTTCGTTTCGCTGACTTAGTTTTGCTGCAAATTTTGAACGTTTGCGACCTTGTCATGTGAGCCTGGTCATGGCGGTGTCGTCAGTGCTTGAAGTTTGCTTGAATTGGAAGCTCAGCTTGATGAGGTGGTACATGCTCGATCCCTTTGCAAAGTTCGTTACAATAGGAACCGTCTTCATGTCAGCTAGCATCCAAAGTTTCTTGGAATTATAGGAATTTGTTGAGGGATCATCACTTGAAGACTAGCAGTAATCTCGATACTAGCCATGCTTGACTATTGTGAGTCAGACTTTTTGAGTTTTTGGGGGTTATTTTTAGTGAAGAAGAATTCTCACAACTCTCTAAGAATGAAATTGCGGTATTGGAAACATAGTTTTTGTACGTAGACTAGGAATATGAGCCATGAGAGATCCTGCATATTAACCAGTGAGACCAGTTCTGGATCATCTCGTTGGTCATTTCCTTGATCTAAGGAGACGATATTTCCGCTGGGTTTTTTTTTTGAGGTGGATTAGAAGTCGTTGCTTGTTGTTTGAGAATTCAAGTGTTGACTAATAGAAGAAACTACTTCACACTGTATTGATACCGTTTGAAGGATCTTCAAAGAATCGTTTGAAGACTAGACGTAAGAAAGTAGGAACGGAACAGAATTGCATCTTTTGAACAAAATTGAGGAGTGAACTTAGCCGATCGTAAATTTGAAGCTCGGTAGTTAGCGGTAATTAACACCAATTTAGAAACTAATTCGAGTTACTTAGCTAAAGCCGCTATTTGGTTGGTGCTTGTGGTCTTCTTTAAACCCTGAAGTTCCATTGGCCTAGGGGGGCCAAAATGCAATTTCGGGTAGGCTCATATGGTCTCAATATTCATCATAATTTTCTAATTTTTTTTTGTAAAGCTAGAAAAACACATAAGCTTCTTGGGAATATACTTTTTATTTCAATCGGTGCCTGGAAGCAAAAGTTATGGAGGTCGGTAGGCAACCCAAAAAGTTCTCTAAAATAATTAACAAAAAAAAATTCTCTAAAATATTATGTTTTTTTCTAGATGTGAAACTTTGATTCATCCTATTTGGACTAGTGATGTGAAAGTTATGGGCAGTTTTGCTTTTCAGGAAGTCTAACGATGTTCTTGAAAAAAAACTTTTTGTCCAACTTTGAATGCTAATATCTTCCAATCCGTACGGTCAAATAGGGTGAAATTTTTACCACATGATCTCAAACAAGTGAAGTAAAAGATCCGATGGTTAGATTCTAGAAAAACGTTTTTTTTTTTCTGCTTTCTTGGATGAAAGTAGCAGAAATGGCAGTTTTGAGTGATTTTTGGCAGAAAAATGGCCTTGGGACTTTAGGGTTTAACCCAATTTTTTCACTATTCGTTGCAGATCAGAATTCAGAGTTTCAGTCATGACAGGAGTGACATGGAAGATGGCGGTCCTCTTGGTCGTCATGGTTATATTTACTATCTTGGAGTTTCAACTTGTGGAAGCGCAATGTAAGTGAATTTCCTGTGTACTCGTTTCTTATTCCATTCACAGATTCAGAAAATTTCCAAGCAGTAAGTTGGTTCAGTTAATGAGCCTCGATTAAATCTTACTAGTGGTAGTTGATTCCGAACAATTTCACACTTGGATGGTCAATTACTTCGCAAATCAACTGAATGAAATTCCGAGACGAAATCTGCAAGACAGTTTGTTTTCTCAAGTTTATACTCAACTGTGGATGTTATATGTTGTATTGTGCTGCAGGTAGCCAATGTGCTGCACATGCGTATTGCTACCCCTCGTACAACGGGTATTACTACTGTAGATGCCGACGTGGATACTACGGAGACGGCGTCAATGGATATGGCTATTCTGGATGTACGTTCCCAATCCATTATTTTTCCATCACAGTTTTATTTTTCACACATACATTACCATCTACAAGCTCTGAAGACAAGCGTTATTAGATATGTATGTTTGTAACTGTATGTACTCCTTCATTTTAATCTGACCTGTGAAGGAATGTTTGCATGCAGGCCGAAGGCGTCGACTGAGCGTTTGGAGAGTGGTGGTCTCTATAATAGGAGCTGTCATTGGTGCCCTTCTGCTCCTGTGCCTGTGCCTGGCCTGCTGTCGCTCTCTCCTGGCGAGGCGGAGACACCGAGACCCCGTCATCGTCCAGCAGCAGGGGGAGCCTGTCTACGGCTACCCTCAGCAAGCGCCGTACCCTCAGCAGGGTGTGCCCATGGCCACGTATGAAAGGAATAATCAGAAGGTGCCTGGGCCTACAGGCGTGGTGTAAGTCACTCGCTTTGAATTTAAATTCCATCCGACGGAGCAGGTACAAGAGTATATGTAGTCAGACACCTGGAAGTTCCGAGTTGTAAATTATTAGATTACGCTGCTTGTGGCACCGTCTCCCAGGTTGTGCATAATCGAGCTTTTTATGGGTTACTTAGTGAGTTGTCACAAGTTATTCCGCTTTTCAATTCCTCTTTGAACTGTAAGCAGGAAACAGGTGATGGGTATGTGTATTGTGAGTATACATCAATATTGGTAATTTACGGTACTGGATTTCTTCACGAGTTTGTGTTTGCAAAATCTCAGCTCGTGTCTACTGCAGTAGTCACTTGTGTAGTTGTTTCCGTGGTTTCCTATCGTAATCAGTTTGTCTGCAGCTCGGTTTGCTCGAAAAGGTGAAGAACTGGAGAGACGATGGAAACAGTTGTATGAATTTCATACAACTGAATTTCATGGCACTAGCATTGAAACACCTGACTGTATACGATTCTGCAAATTTGGATTTGGAGTTTGGTTGCTTACTGGAATGCAGTTCCTGAGTGATCAATTGTCTCATTATTGTGAACTTTGTGTGTATTTCACAGTACATATTTTTTATGAGTAAGGAAATAAAAGAAAATTTAAAATGCCGGTTTCCTGTTTGTGGACCTTATTTTATATTATTTATTTATTTGACTCAGGTGAAAGCTTTATTCACTGCAGAAAAGGAACTGACAACAGTCAAGCGCCACTGTTACTGAGCGGAGAGAGGGGCGTTATAGTGGACCTTAGTTTTGAATTTTAATTAAATAATTGTTTCAACCTGTAGGAATGTGTATGAGTATGGTATCATTCCACACTGTGTGCACTCTGATTTATGCTAATTGTAGCTGAAAATGCAATGGAAATAGAATCAGCAGAAAAGCAAGTCACACTGTCGAGGAGGGAATCTTCCTTTCATAGCTTGTGTGAGTTTCTTCAAGCCATTTCCAATGTTGTCATGGCTTTGCTGTAACAAAAGTAAGGAAACATCGATCATTTCGTTTTGGTAAACTTGTTGAAATATACAATTCGTTTCATTGGTGTATTGAGCAAAATACGAGATGACTACAAAGGTTGCATCCTAAAAGGAATATGGAGCTGCTATTTGTTCGCACATAAGTTCTAGTATTTACTGAATGAATTGAAACTCATCATGTGGAACTGCTGTGTTCGCAGTCACAACTACAATAAGACTATTGTGCCCCGTGCTGTTGCCACAGTCAAAATAAAAATAAAAGTAATTTTTTAATTTTTTTAATTCATAAAAACTTTGAAATTTAATATCTTTTTTGTGGTGAGTCGGAACACCACAAAACAAAGTCCATGCACCCTTCCTAGCTAAGGTTTACCGACAATACAAAGAATGCGACTAGGGGATGCATGGTTCCGGAGATCTCAACATAACATACAAAAACAAACAAATAGCCTAACTGAAGGTATGGATGGATTAAAACAAAAGGCCGCAAGCTTCTCCGGAAGTGATATATTGATATCATTTTCCAAGAAAAGGAATCTAAAAATACATCAAAGGTCACTTCTTTCTTGGTGTTTTATAATAGTGGAGATCCAAACTAGGATAAGAAGAATATATAATAAGTATGTTAGAAAACCCCAACCAAAAAGCTTGGTTCCACTATGCCTTTTTTCAAAAAATTACATCTATATTGGACGCTACCAAATGCCTAGCCAACAAATTTGAACCAATGAAGAAGAGACAACAATAGTAGTATAAATTGAACCAACTCGATAAGAACATCTCATAGATAAATGAGATGTTGGCTGGACTAAAAGTTCATAAAATTGAAAAAGTTGTTGAAGAAGCAGAACTCTCTCTATATATAGATACATAGACCTTGCTACCACAATATTTTCTGGTTACACTTAACAAGCTCAAGTATAAAAGAATCAACCACAAAAAATACTTCTTTGGCTACTATATATATTTTTTGGTTGTAGTTTGATTATTTCTTTTTTGGTTAATGCTCTTGAAATTCGTGTACTTGGGACAAAATGTTAAGTTGGCATTATTTGCAATCTAATTGGGGGTGCACTTTGGTTTAATTTTTACACAGACACCAAGAGCATCTACCAAAATAGAAATTTAAACAAAGTACACAGTTGATTAAATTGCAAATAACATGAACTTGGCATTTTGTGAAGTACACAAATCCAAAGAACATCCATCAAAATAGAAATAAATCCAAAGCCCCCTTGGCATTTTAAAAAGCACAAAAATACCAAGAACATCTACTAAAATAAAAATAAAACCAAAGTACACCTCAATTAGATTGCAAATAATACCAACTTGACATTTTGTAGAATAAACAAACACCAAGAGCATCCTCTAAAATAAAAATAAACTACTTGAGGTACACCCTCAATTAGATTGCAAATAATGCCCTTTTGGAACTTGGTGAAGTATACAATCTCCAAGAACATCAACTAGAATAAAAATTCAACCAAAGAATACACCCAATCATTAGAGGAGATTTGAGCCTCCGGAAGATTGTTTCAGGGCTGCTCCCGTTGTTGGGAACCAACCCCTGCTGTCAAAATAAAAAAATAATAAAAAAATAAAAATTATTAAAAAATTATTATAGTTTTATTAAAAATATTAAAAAATATAAAAAAAAACATTAAAATATTAATTAATTATTAATATGTGATGTGGCAGTATCTCAACGACGTTAGATTGATGATTTGGCAACGTTCTAAGAGTTCCCACAGTCCGAGAACTTGCAGTCTTCCAAAGGCCCAAAAATCCTCTAATGTAGATAGCAAATAACACTCTCTTCACATTTGCAAAACTATATAAACACCAAAGCATCCTCTAAAATAAGAATTAAACAAAAGTGCTTCCCCTAATTAGATAGCATATAACCCTCTCTTCACATTTGCAAAACTAAACGACCACTAAAGCAGAGTCTAAAATCTATACCTTAAGTTAGGTTGTTTTGTTTTGTTTTGTTTTGTTTGTTTCACTATAAAAAAATCCACATTTTAGGTAACGAGCTTCAATTTTTTTAAACGGATTTTAGGTGATGTCAATGTTGACAACCCAATGTTTTTATGTCAACATTGATGTTACATTGGACACTTTTGTTGACACAAAAACATTGGGTTGTCAACATTGACATCACTTAAAATCCGTTTAAAAAAAATTGAAGCTCGTTGCCTAAAACGCGGGGTTCCTATAGTGTTTGTTTTGTTTGATATGCTGAGATCTAATAAATCGTAAGTCATGTATAGACTTTGTTTCATGGCATTTGGACCTACCATTTGAAAGTTATTGAATTTCAAAGTTTTTATGAATTTGAAAATTGAATTAAATTATCTTTTATTTTAGAAAATTTGTAACTTTCACATGGTAGGTCCAAACGCCACGAAACAAAGTCCTTGCACTCCTTCATGCATAGAGCTTTTTATTTCTGTTGATTTCGTGGCATTTGGACCTACAGTGTGAAAGTAATAGATTTTTAAAATTAAAAATAGAATTAAATTATCTTGTATTTTGAAAAAAACATAACTTTCATATGACATGTCCAAATGCCACTAAACAAAGTCCTTGCATTCCTTTGTACATAGAGCTTTCTATTCATACCAACAATGCAACCTCTCACACTACGGTGTGAAAGTTATTGAATTTCAAAGTTTTAATGAATTAAAAAATTATTTTTATTTTTATTTTGGTTGTGGCAACGACACAAGGTACACTAGTATTCCTTCAATCTCGAAATATATCCACGGTCTCTAAATATACTTGTCTCAAATTAAATTCCAAATTGGCTCTCTACAACTTGATGGACAACAACTAAAGCTAGTTTGAATACTCTGAAGCAAAAGAATCTCTAGACATTACAAACCAAAGACTATATAGCAATTCAATCCTTGCAAAAGGAATTGAAGCACAACTTCTAGCCAACCAAAGACAAAGAATTCAACTAAAACTATACAAAAATTGCTATTAGCAAATCTTTTGTTGGGAATTTCTTGGAGTTGGAATTACAAGCCATTGTTGGGATTGAATACACAGGACATCAATAAATGTCACTACACCAAGAAAAATACCAATGATCAAAATTAATACTAATGGAGCAATTCCAAAAAGGGCAAAAATTTGTCACTTTTGCCACCTGTTTTCAACATGCACCATTTCACTTTTGGCTTCCATTCTTCCACATCTACTAGGTTTAATAGAAGCTACAAAATCTCCGCAATCCCTTGAAAATAGGAACAAATTACACATTACTCTAGCCATTTTTAGGAAACCCCAGATTTATTTCAAGAGGGAGCAAGAATTAAACAAAATTGCTTCCCTCTGTTAGATTGCAAGTAACACCTTCTTGGCATTCAGCACTCAATACCCTAGGCTGTAAACGGTTTTGAGTTTCCAGAACAAATGACTTCCAAAATTCACAGAAATTTCAATTTTCACCACAAAGACATGATTCCCCTAACATTTATCCTACTTCGAAAAATACCAGTGACAATATAAAACTAGCTCAAGTAATACCTGTGGATGGTAAGTGATAGGCATTTATACCTCAATAGTATGCCACTTCAATCTACGCCATGAAGGTACAAGTCATGCAAAAATCAAGAACGAGAGATGAAAGCAAGATTGCCGGTCTAATTTTGGGAATATAAATCTGATTTCCATATGGCATTAAAAATTCCCTATTATCTTCACAAACTTAACGGGCCAATTCACCAATTGCAATTGAGGATGCAGGAGAAAACAATAGACGAGATGTAAATATCATTCGGAATCCATATCTGCCCTTCGGCAGTCTCCTCGAACATCACCAGTACAGCAACACAGCACAGCAAATATTCGGTGAACCAGTGCTCAACACAGATCAAATTCAAGAGGCAAACCCGAATTCCTAGAAGGAAAAGTTCCAGAACGAATAAAAACACATCCGCAAAACAGTACCCGCAATCGTCCTCGATACCATAATAAACGTTCATTAATTGTCATACTTGAGTACATCGAACCCTGATTTAAAACAAGCATTAAATGAACGAACTTAATGAGTGGCAACGGCGGCATCGATGAAAGCTCTTCCGGAATTGCGCTGAGCCAAACGTCCATGGCATCCAAGAAGCTGATATGCAACCAAAATCCATGCGAGAGAAATTTTAGCACAAATTCAATAATTGAATGCGAAAAATCGAATTGATGCAAAAGAACTAGATACGACACCTCGAACAAATCAATGGTACCTCTGCTAGGATAAATAGAGCTTACCTTAGCAGTAACACCATCGTTCACCAAACGGTTTTCTTCTTTCCACTTGACGTAGTCAACCCTGGCAAACTTTGTGAATCCCCTGCGCAGATGACAAACAAATCCTCATGAGTACCAAGCTTCATGACAAAGCGAAGGTGTAGTTATTCGTTACCGAAAGCTACATATACACTCTATTTATCCCTAATACTGGTCTCCGTCTCTACGTAGTCAAGTGTCCGGATCTAGGCAGTTGCAAATAAGTCCCCCCAAAGTAGTATGCAAATCATACTGCTTCCTGACGAGCATGACGAATCACACATATGATCGAAATTGGCGATCGCGCTAAAAATTCTGATCGAGAAGTAACGCACCACTTCCTGCTCACGATGATCTTCTGGCGACCAGGGAATTTGAACTTAGCACGGCGAAGGGCCTCCTGCGCATGAATGCCGTTCTGGTCCTTGCAACGCACGGACAAGAGCACTTGTCCAATGGCCACCCGAGCGCACACCCCCTGCGGCTTGCCGAAAGCGCCTCGCATACCCGTCTGGAGCCTATCAGCCCCGGCGCACGAAAGCATCTTGTTGATACGGAGCACATGGAAGGGGTGCACACGGACACGCAGATGGAACGCATCCTTTCCTGCGTACTTGGTCATGTACTTGTTGCAGGCAATGCGGGCCGCCTCGAGAGCCTCACTGGAGACATTCTCCTTTTCCCAAGACACCAAGTGCACACAGAAGGGGAATTCATCGACTCCCTTCTTCTTCATGCCCACATCGTAAATCCGGATCTTCGGGTCCGGCACACCCCGGCAAAACCGCGACTTGGGGTAGGGCTTGTTCTTAATCTGCCTGTAGCATCTGGCCGGACCTGAGAACACATACCCGAAAACCACCGTATCAACAACGCAAACCACCAAATTGACCAAAACCCAACAAAATTCAGAGTAACACTTCTACAGCGAAGAACAAAACCCTAAAATCCCACAGGTCGACTCGCAATCCTAAAACCTAACCACTTCTCCGGCTCGTAAATCACACATCCCTTCAACACAGATACCAAGCACCCACCCACACGCAGCACCAACACGGAGAAGAAGAACACTTATAGCAGCCCATGACGACAACACCAAAGAATAAAATTTTGGACCAAACCCCCCAAAGAATTCAGACCACCTCCTTTACAACGAGAGTAAACCTAAAAACGCCACAAACCCTAAACCCTAACCCTCGCCATACTCCGGCAAACAACAGAGAGATCAAGCGCCAAGTCAAACGAAGACTGCCCGACACGAAGAACACTTACGGCGGCCCATGGCAACAGCACAAGTGACGAAAAGTTCGAAAGTATGGCGCTTGCAGCGGCTAGAGCTTGCGCCAGATACAAAACGGAGAAAGAAGCGGCTGAAGAGCAGAGAAAGATCGAGGTTGAAGCAAGCAAAGCAGGAGAAGAAGGTTTAGTACTTACGGCGACCCATGGCGACAGAAGCGCGTAGCTGCTCCAAGCTGAAGATGGCGTTGCAGTGGAAAAGGAAAGAGCCCCGGCAAGGCTCGAGCATATGTGGCCTTCTGCACCCCGACGCCTCTAAACCCTAGCCAGACAGTACCCCCGTTAACCGCGGTTACTTTTAGTCTAACCACGGTACGTTCTCGATAGGTTCTCGAGAAGTCTCGGTAACTTCTAGGGTTACGATGTTACGGTATATCAAATCTACCCTACACGTAGGTCAGTTTCGTAAATAATTAGGGAAAATTTGGAACATGTCTAAAATTCTAAAAACTGTTCAACTATTTCTGAAAATCAGAAAAAATTTCATAGTTGCTAATTCTGAATATCCAAAAATTATTCTTGAGAAAATTTAGAAAAAGGAATACAATTACACATGAATAAAAAAAACCAATCCAAAATTAGGAGTGTCAAAAAAGTGGGAGGAGCAAAGGGCCGAAAATCAAACCAAGCTGCCGAAGAAATTAAATGATTTTTTCCACGAAGGTGCCAAATCTGACCTGAACGTACGGTATCTTCTAAATGTGTGTGACTATTATTTTTCAAATTCACAATATTTTTAATTAGTGTTGGTTGGAGTATTACTACATTGTACAAATTTTTACAAAAATGAAATTATTTAGAGACACAAATTTTGCTAGTGAGATATATTTTTATACGATCATAAATATGATTAATGCATGTATAGCCTGATATGATGTATTGAACATTGACCGGAGAGTCATTGAAAGTGTGTCTTGGTTATAGGATTTTGAATAAAAAATGAAAAATGATTTCTTAAGTGTGCGCTTTCAAGTGATGAAATTGCATAGAAGTTTTGAAGTATCTATTTTGTTAAATTGGAGATCTTTTTACAAGAAGTACTCTTTTGCACAAATAAGCCATAAAAAATAAATTTAAAGTAGTAGTTAATTAATTATAAGCTCTTTGATTCATCTATATGATATAAAAATTATATTGTAATTATTAATCTTAATCTAATAGAAAAAAATTCTACAAAAAATAGTCTTGGTGATCATTAAACCTCAAACAATATATGCCAATGCTCTAGTAATACAAGCAATAGATCTAAAAATTGAGATCTTCCATAGTAGTTCTTAAATCTTCAAGACATTTAGGTTCATCACACCTTCAGACTATACATACTCAATGTTAATAACTTCAAGTTAATTTATGCAATTTTTTCTTATTTACTTTATACTTGAAATGATTTCTCATGCATGAAATATTTCAGGATATCCGATGATAAAATTTATAAAATATTACTATTAAAAATAATGACAAATGTAGATTTGACTTGGATTTTCAAAGAATTTCTAAATTATCTTTTAAGAAATCTATTGATAATTTTAACTCTTAAAGGACGCAACCCCTTATGACCAAGGTAGTCACCCAAAGTTGCTCCGATTATTTGACCAATAGGTGCATTTTATGTTTCTACAGTGAATAATAAAGTCATTCATTGGACTATTTTTCTTCCTTAGTATTGTTTAGGGGTTAAATATATATAACATACACATTTATGAGTTCAGAAGTTAAAACCCTTGTATTTTCAACATTGAGATTTCTTATACTTTGAGGTTAGTACAATTCATAAACTATAATAAAAAGAATTTTGATGTAGAGAAGTTCCATACATCACACATTAGAAGCGTCATTCAAAATTTTACTCAAAAGTGATATAGTTTTTTTTGGTTGAATATTAGATGATACATTCTCCCATTTTTAGTGGATGAAATTGCTACATATTCTTAGAACAATATCACTCTTTTTGGATGAATGTACATTTTTGGGATGAACAATTAAAGTTTCATCCATATTTTACACGTTTCATCCATTTATATAGATGTAAACAACTTCATCGCCCCCTTCCCTTCCCTTCCCTTCCTTTTTGCAGTGCCTAAAATAAATGAAAAAAAAATCCCTATCCCTGCCTTCAGTGAGTGTTTGTGAAGACGATGTGATAATACAGAACACGGTGATATTACAGAGCGAGTGTTCTTTACATCAGAACGTTTTTGAACAATATCCAGAAGCTCGCATCACAGACTCGTAGCTTTGGATTGCACAGTTTGTGGCAGCTATGGCGTCCCTGCACTCATCCTTCCTCGCCCAGCCTTGCGCAATCCAAACCAACCGTTTCGCCTCTCCTTCATCCTCAACCGCAGTCGCCCCGCCTCGTCGATTCGCAATTTCCTGCTCTCAAGCTCCCAGCAATGCTCCCAGCGCAATGTTATCCTGCTCACGGAGAGACGTTCTCGGGATGGGAGGCATGTTGGCAGCAATCGCATTCAACAGCTTGGTGACACCCATGGAAGCCGACGCTGAGCAGGCCACTTGTGGGAAGTACAATGTGACTGCCTCTGGGTTGGGGTACTGCGATTCGGAAGTGGGGACTGGAGTTGCTGCTTCCAAAGGCATGCTCATCAAGGTTGGGATTGAGGGATTCTAGCTATTTCATGGAGATTGGACTGTGTAACGTAGACGTTCCATTAACCATAACGTATGTTAGATGGGTTCCAGTGACCTTACATTCAATTGAAGTTTGATTAGTGCTGAGTGTGAAACACTTAATTTATTGACATGTAATTTTGTGTAATTGCGGGTTCCAAAGGCATGCTCATCAAGGTGGGAATTGCGGGATTCTATTTCATGGAGATTGGGCTGTGGAATTGAAGCTCAGATTGGGTCGTGTTCTTTGAGCTGATTGGATTGGCATTTGAGGGATGTGGTGTAGAGTAAATTTAGGAGGAGGAAGTTGTGACGTAGAGGTTCCATTAACCATATCGTATATTAGATGGGCTCCATTGACCATACATACAATTGAAGATTGATTAGTGCTGAGTGTGAGACACTTAATTTATTGACATGTAGTTTTGTGGAATTGCGGCTTCCAAAGGAATGCTCATCAAGGTGGAATTGAATTGGCAAGATTGCGGGATTTTGTTCCATGGAGATTGGACTTTGGAATTGAAGCTCAGATTGAACTCGTCTTGCTTTAGTGGATTGTCTTGGCATTTGAGGGATGTGGTGTAGAGTAGTTTAGGAGGATGAAACTGTACTGTGACAATCTTGTAATGTGTTTCTTGCGAAATTGTGCTTGTGCTGAGCAGGCCCACTACTCTGGAAGGCTCGAGAGTGGGAGCGAATTTGATAGCAGCTACAAGCGAAGGAAACCGCTGACATTCCGCGTCGGTGTTGGGGAGGTATTCGGTTTTCATTCTTTTCTCCGTTTCCGTCTCAGTCGCATTTTCGACAGTAGCATCTCTGTGTGATAGTCCATCACTTTGCTCTGCATAACATTCGTTAGCTCAATTTATCAAATTTTGAATGGAAACTGCCTGGAATTCTTGGGGATGATATGTCTGGAATAAGGAGAATTGAAACTGGATCAATATTGGTCAAACTTTGGAGGGTGCATGTCGGATGGCTATTGATTGTAATGTATAGAAGTAAATCTGGGCAAAAGCTAGATAGGGCCATGAATGAATTTCATTATAAGACTTCAATATCCACCCTAATGCTCGTATACATCACCAAGTTTCAACCCTATTTCCATCACTTCTTACAAAGCCAACGTTATCTCGTCCTAAAACCATCTGAAGCTGAAAGCTGATAAATTCAAAGCTAACCAAAGTCTTGGAGCCTACTTCTGCCATGATCTTTCCTTACATTTTCCTTTGTATGAGAATTAAAATTCACCTTTTCTCCACGTCCCGTAAGAGGCTTAACTCCTAGGTTTGTGCACTTCCTATGAAAGATGAGAGCATCTCCTTTGAATGAGGAGGGATCCATGGGTTCGACTGTACTATTGGGAGCTGTAGACTTCCATTTGACTAAATTCCTTCGACATTGGGATCCAACGAGGATTCATATAAATTCTTGTGGTTCTTGATCAGGTTATAAGAGGGTGGGATCAAGGCATTCTAGGAACTGAAGGCATCCCCGCCATGCAAGCAGGTTACAATGTTTACTCTGAATGGGATTTGTTGCACTTCATTTTGTTTGCTTTACACTGCATTCCAATGGAAACCGTGGTCTCCAGTTGCATGTGCATCAGACCTCACTTGTTCCTGTTGGACAATGTGTAGGTGGAAAGAGAACCTTGAAAATTCCTGCAAATCTAGGTTATGGTGAAAGGGGAGCCGGTTGCAGATTGGGTAAGATTTCCACTTCATGTACTGTATATAATGCTAAGTTGACTCGTTAATGCTGTTGATTCATGTTTTCTTTGGTTAAGAGCATAACCAATATCGTTGCATTCAGATGAACCCAAAAGGTATACTGCCGAATATTCTTGGTTTAAAAGTGCAAGTTAGCCTTGTGCCCCCTAACCTTCTCAAGCCTGTCGGCTCTTGAAGGTTATCTAGGATTCTAGTGTAGTCCTTAAACTTGCTGGTTTCGCAGCTTCTCATGATCCAGCTGCATTACAATATTCCTCTTTAAATACCCTTGACAAGTATGGCCATACCCTAGCCTTTTATATTAATTTTTGGTCCTACTTCTAAACAGGATCGTGTCTCATTCCGCCCAACGCAGTTCTCATCTTCGACGTGGAGTTCGTTGGGAAGGCCTGAGAAGATTACTATAAGGGCAACTTGCAAGTTCGTGCGGATACTTTGCAGCATTAGTTCGGTGCTTTCGTAGATATCAAATTGAACAATATATGGAGATCACACTTCCAATTTATATTTGCAGACAAAAGCCTGCCAGATTCTAAACTGGGGTTTCTGTAGGTTTGAATTCGGTGCATATTGATGGCAAAGGGTTGAGAATTTTGTTCTCTAAATCTCGATTCAAAGACCAACTGGTGGGAACTTGTTGGGAGTCAGAAGGGAATTTAAGATGCATTTTTTTGCACACAGTAGGAACAAACGTGCTGAATGATCATGTTCCCAAATCTGACACTAGGTTGTACTCCCTCCGTCCCGAAATAAATCCAGGGTTTCCAAATATACTTGTCCCAAATTAAATTCAATGTTTCTATGATTCAAGAAATGAAATCATTGTGGCCTTCCATGATCGAACTGAAATTGTCGAAGATGATCAAACAAGAGTTGCTGAAGTTGATCGAACAGGAATCACTTAAGTTGATCGACCTGAAATCACCAAACTTTATCCAAACTGGAACTGCCAAAGTTGGTCTGAACTCGATTCGCACTCAGTGACTTAGGTTATCGAACTAGTATCACTGGAGTTGAACACAATCAATTTGCTGGAGCTGTTCGATTAATTGTAATTCAATCGCTTGCACCTCAATTGCAGATTGTGATCGATTGGAAGTTCTCAACCATACACTCTATATTCACACTCTGATTATGATCAGAACTTCTTGAACAACGTTCACAGGGGTTCACAGAGTTGTATCGCCTGCTGGTTGATCAAACAAGTTGATCACAGGACCTTAGCGGAATGGGATACTAAGGATGTTGTGGAACGCCACTACACCAGCCGTACTGGATGATTGACCGAAATGGTTACCACCGGAGCAGTTCCCCAAAGGGCTATAATTTGTCAATTTCGTTAGGTCTTTTCGACTTCCGCCATTTCACTATGGCCTTTCATTCTTTTATGCCAAGTGGGTTTGACTGGATGCTACACTAACTACCCAATCCTTTGAAAATAGGAGCAACTCGTACACTAATCTAGCCATTTCCAGTAAACCATGGATTTATTTCGGGACGGAGGGAGTACATTTTATGCAAGATTATGTTAGGGTTGGCTTTGCAAACAGGTTGCAATGAGGTTAGTTCCCTTAGTCTGAGGCGAAACTACATTCCAACTGCTCATGTGAGTACTACTTGACTGGTGTAGCTTATAAATCGAATTATTAAAAACTAAACAGAAAATTATAATTATATGAAGTATCGTTACAAGTATATATATATATCGTTACAAGTATCAGTCTTGTATTAAGTATATAGATATCAGACATGTCCATTTTCAATCCGTCTAAAGGCATACAATTGTTTTCCAAATTTAGTGACTTGTGCTGAAGGAAGCAGTTTAGAAAATCTGTAACTAGAACATTCTGAGGACTTGCTTTGCGGAAGAAATTATGTAGCGTCAGTCACCGAACACACTGAAACGTGGGACTCGTTTCACGCATGACCTTTCGTCAACTGTTAAGGAGATGCAAAGCAGATTGAAAGCAAGCCAGTTGCTACTGATACTTCATTTATGGAAACGAAGAGACTTCATTCCGGACGAGTAGTTGTCAGAGCGTGTTTGCTACTTATCCTTATACCTTCGCTTGCACGAAATTCAACGAAAAGAGCCACATACTACAAATCACAAACCAAATAGAACGACAATTGCAATTGGACTCGCAAAAAATAACAGTACTTTAGGCGACTTGTTTAGATTCTAAGGTGCACACTCAAACGCTTAAAGGACCGACGGACAATTCCAGAAATTGTCAGAAACTGACACTTTTTAGACCACTGAAATACATCTCAGATTGAGCAAAGACGACAGAAGGTTGTGAGTAAGACGAATAACTATTAATCTCAACGATTTGCAACCGAAACCTCCAAAAATTCATCTGATACCCAAGGGGGCTCGCTAATCTATTGGAGAAAAAATGGTGTTTCTGTCAAAAAGCTCCATGATAATCGGTTGGACGTGACGCACTTCAGCATCCTCCCTAACGTTTTGTCATTACGGCTGGATCACCCTGCAAGAGCTTTTGACGCACTGCACTAGGTGCACAGGACATCCTTCCTAAAGGCCATCTTCTTCCGATCTGTTGGAATATACTATGCAACTACCAATAACCTGACTTAGGCCTTCTGGAACGTCGAGGTTGGTTGAGCACGGAGAGCGGCTCGTCGAGCTCGAGGGCGCATCTCACGAACTTTGCGTGGAGGCATCTCGAATATGTCCATTTGCTCAGGAGGAAACGGATGCTCTCCTTCTGGGAAAATACGTAACTTCAACATCCGATCCTGCATAACCAAAACGATAAATATAAACGAATGCTTTGTGCAGAACAGGGATTTCTCAGCAACTTGGGAAACCACGGAAAAAGTTCATGACAGAGTGCATCTAAAATGACTGAAGAGGCCACACCGTCAAACAAACACTCGAAATTCCTCCCAATTTCGCAGATCCTAAATATTGAAAATGCAATGAGTACTCCACAATACAGAATCTCCAAGTAATATAAAGGATACTAAACCATTATGTAATTGATCTCGTATTCTAATACTGACCCCTGTTACTACCAATGATCTTATTAGCAAGTGGTGTAAATGTCTTGGCTAAATGCCTATAGCCACAGATCATTGAATGGATCAAACAAGCAAGTTCAAATAAGGCACTTACATCCCGCAGCTTGTTGCGAGGAAGCATGCGGTGTACAGCCTTGCGAAGCACTTCAGTCGAATCGCGTACCATTTGTTCCTTAACAGTCCTCTCTTTAACATGACCTATGTAGCTGCGCGGAAACACAGCATATTCTCAATAAGCAAATATTCCATATTCTGTTACTTAGAGAAAGGGCCGACTACAAAACAAATGCGAAATGATAATCGCTGCAAACATCCATTCAGCCAGCTCCAATGCTACTGTGCCATCAATAAACAGTCGAAATTACATTCATCGGTTCAAGATTACACAAAGATCGATATGCATCTGCGTACCCTGTGTGCCAATAATATTTCTTATCAGTGAGTTTATTTCCAGTAAGTGTAATATCTTTCGCATTCACGACTACACAAATGTCGCCCTTGTCTTCGTTAGGAGTGTAAGTGGGCTTGTCCTTGCCCTGTAGCACCACGGCTATCCTGGACGCCAGCCTCCCCAGAACCTGCACAGCAACTTTTCATGTCACAATCGCAGGACCTAAGAAGTCCATTGCAAGCAGTCCCTCCAAAGCAAATATCCATTTTTTTCCACCACAAATGAACTCGAAGTACAGCATATATGGCTTCACTATTACAATAAACCCCTGAAGGCTCATATGGGGAACATACCTCCCCCTGGCAATCAAAAAGTCGCCATCGGAGACCTTTTGTAACTGCTGGAGTTAGTCCAGCTAGTGGTTTCTGCAACATTCCAACACGATTTATTCTCATTTGACCATTGGTGAACTTGGGCCCCGAACGAAATTAATCAATCAAGACGAGCAATGCCAGTTCCAAAAATTCTCATTGTAACAGCAGAAAAAGAATCCCGCAACCTAAACGACAAGTTCCCCAGCATCAGCTTCTCTTTAACCTTTTTCTGAGTACTGGTAGCATGCGAATCTACTCTTCTAGAGACCTAAACCGAATAATTCGTAAACTCTCGGTGTGATTTGTTCGGATGCAATGGACTTTCATTCGAATCTAATTCCAGCACAAAACATATTCTCCATCAATTCAAGAAAGAAAATCAAAATCACAAGTTCACATCAGATCCTACTCCCCAAAATCCAATTGAGAAACACCGCTGGGAGCGCAGAAGCAACAGCAACGAATTCACCCAAACTTGTCCAACACTCGACCACATTCCAAAATTCAAAGCTTGCAAGAAATGAACAACCTCATAAAATTACGATAAGACACTTACGCGAAGAAAGTACCGCGACATCGCAGCTCCTCGAGCGAATCACTTCAAGGTCAACCAAATAATCGTCCAAGTGTTTGAAAAAGAGCTCAAACTGAAAGCGCCAACAGCGTGCAGGACGATCGCGAAATCCTAAAACCCTAACCCTGAATCCCAAAACAACCGGGTCAAGGAGCGAGGATGGTAAGCGAAAGATCCAGGCGATTCAGGAAAACTAGGACTACGTCAGGGTTTTTCATAATCTGCCTGTAGCAACTGGGAATCGCCTCGAAACTCACAATATCAAAAAACCGAACTACCAAATTGACCAAAACCCAACAACATTGAGACCATTACAGCGACGAACATAAACCCTAAAAACTCCAGACAGTAAAAATTACCAGTCTCCGGATCGTAAAAAAACAAGTCTCTTCAACACAGATACCAGTCAAACGCAGGATGGATCGACACGGAGAAGAAGAATTCGTAAGGCCCGAGCTCCATTCACGCCAAGGAGGGCTCTAAACCCTAAGCCCTCGCCTGCAACTTCCAGAGTCTCGATTGCACCTGAAATGTGCAGCTTTCCTAGATTTGAGATGTTGTTTAGTGAATCTTAACCTCTTATCGTGCGTGCGCTGAAAGGAAATGTAGATTTGGAGTGTAAGGTAGGAGGTCCTATAATGGAGCATTTAAGGGCTGGAACTGAATTTTGAGGAGGTGAAATATCTTGAAATTTTTTTCAGTCAATTTTCCTTGAAAAACAGATTGAACTGACATCTAACCCAAGTCGTTTCATATTTTTTCATGCTTTTTTGAATTAGTTATAAAATTTTGAAGTTGACATGGCATAGGGCTCTAAAATGGTGCCCTAGCTAAAATGTACACAGTCTGTACATTGATGGAGGCTATGAAAAAATAACATGTACAAACAGTTTACATTTCAGTTAGGGCTCCATTTTAAGGCCCGCTCCATTTAAGGACCTCCTACCTTATTGGGCAAAAATAAGTTACGGCTTGAGAGAAATTTAGATGTAAGATTCTCATTTTGGTTAGTTTTTGTTTCTCCCTCTCCCTATATGAAGTGATTTTGAAACTTACAAACTAACTAATCACATATATGAAGAACAAACAAAATTCACTTTTTAACATACTACTCCCTCCGTCCCAAAATGAACTTCATGTTAGACAAAATGTTTTGACTTAAGGTTGAAAATAACATTTTTTCAAATTTTTTTGAGCTTTAAGTAGAGCTTGGTGCACTCCTATCATCCAAAAAATTTGAGTTTATAAGCCTTTTCCAAAATATAGTTTTGGGGTCCTCAAAAGTGAGGATTTGTGAGGAACACCAGTGGCCACACAATTGTCAAACTTTTCTGGATCAAGACCACTCATCAATTGGACAATAGTTTCTGTGGGCCGAGCTCTCACCTACAGCCACATTCCATGTGCCTCTTTTTAAATGACTTGTGATTTAATTCAGAGTAGGCTGTCACTGTAGAGAGGAATCTGAACAATGCAAAGTGTATACTGATTGGTTTTCCTAATTGGACTTCTGTTTTAAATAATCATAGCATGACGTTGCAATGTTTTTGATTGGATATTTGTTCAGTTTTTCCAAGATTTGTCTCTAGACCCCTTTCCTTCCATTGTTAGAATGTGAAACGAAAAGATCATTTTGGGACAAAAACTGGAGGGCAACCGAAAGATCATTTTGGGTCGGAGAGAGTACGATATTAAAGCTCATAGTAAAGCTCTTGTTTTTTGTCCCTATAGTAAAGCTCTTGAAGACATTCATAGTCCGTGTAGTGGGACACCATGACTCTTAAGTGTTAGATCTTGGAGGGGTTGAAATTTTAATATATCATTTTACTATACAAACACAATATTAATAAGGGTATGTGTTCACTTGGCATTAACAAGAATACTACAAAGTGTTAGATAAAACTCCCAAATCTAGACATCATTGATTGTTTTCACATTGGTGGTGTTACCATGCTTGCGACCTTATTTATCATGCAACTTTATTTGGTGCAGAGTATAAACCTAAAGATTATTGCAATGCTTATGTTCCCATGTTGCCTTACACTCATATTCTAAATTTTGTTATAAACCCATGAGTTGCCACTACACCTAAAACCACTTTTTGCCCATTGGTATCTCCAAAATATAAAAATTGAGACTTTCAAAAAAGTTGCTTGTGATCTAGTCATGCACTTATTGATGAAGGTGAGAGGATAGACTACAACCTGTCTTATCTTTTTCCAAACCAACTCCAACTAGGATTGAGAGGTCTCAATGTGCACAAGTGAGAATTCTTCATATCAATAAGAGTTGTCATAGTCTTTAAGCTCCCTAGTAGGATTGAGAGGTCTCAATGTGGAACACTTTGTATCAATTACAATTGTTAGTCTTTGAGCTCCCTAGTAATTGTGAGGTGAGCACTCACCTCAACTTCGTTGTGTATTTACATTATGCCCATAAATAGGGACTCCCAAATGCACCACTTATCCAAAAGTGCCATCTTACATCTACTGTAGTGAAGAAACAATTTTCCCTCCGCAGTGCTCAAACAGTCAATATGTGCTTCACCAACCATCCACATGAGAGATCTTGGTCTCAATTCAAGTAGTTAAGTTAAAACTAACAATCTATTGCAGTTCACACATCTGAAGTTATATCATTCCAGTTATGTGAAACCTAGAATCGAACCAGTTGTATACCACATCTTCACACAACCTTTGGAAATTTTTTTAATTTATTGTAAGATATGCAGGACAACGTCATTTCCAAACAATGAATCAAAACAGTCAAACATAAAATGTCCCTTTCAGAATAACTCAAAATTTCAAATTATCCAACTATACTGCTTTATGCTAGTAGTGACGGTGCAAAATAAATGTCACCTACAGAATTAGTGTCACTACAATTTTTGTGGGGGTGAAAAGTAGTACAATACAGTAATACTTCAACCTTCACTAATCTAAAATAATACGGAGTATCACTTTTCGGTAAAATAGTGTCACACGCACTAATGTTAAATCAGTGTACTCTATTTCAGATCAAATGGACACCCATACAAAGTTATCGCAAATGACGACAGCAACACGAATAGAAGAAATTCGAGCTAAATAATTTACTGAATTTGTCACCGGGATAGAAAACTGCTTTACATTTATGGTCCAAATGTAAACTGGATTGTAAAAAAAAACAAAAAATGATGCACTCCTAACGAATCGCCTAAACTATCATATGCAACAAGATTACGAAAGAGTGCACCCTTCACGTATTCACTCGTGAATATGAGTTCTCCGTGAAGCGATAGTAGACTCCCATGCACAGTGAAATGATGTACTCAAAAAACAACTGCACAAGAAAACAACAAAAATATAAGCATGTCACTAAAAAAGTGCTTACAACAAGCAAAAGGCATTGGAAAAGAACGTGAAGCCTACGATTTAAAGGACATGGTTCCAGATTTTGGGGTTAGCGTAAGTAGCACTGAAGTAATAAAATGGCTTCTTAAAAAATACCTGAATCTTTGATGGAAGGGCACGCCATTTGTCAAGGTTTGGTATTGCCTGCAAAAACAGCCAACGTGCATCAGCATCGATAATTCAAATGCCTTCACTATACCATGTAGTCTTAAATAAACAGAAATGCCGCTTCATTTCTTAGATCAGTATCAAAAGCAAAGGAAGCCTGACTAGGCAGTGACAAGTACAGGAGAAGCTTACCTCAACACCGCTCACACCAAGGACAGTCACACGGTAAGCAATGCCGACAGCCATGTATACGACAAACGCAAGCACCAACCTGCACATGCATCAACAAATCATCAACAAATCCAAGAATATTCGTGACTGCTTCGGCTACAGGACCGTTAACATTCAGATATAAACAGTCCTCTTCTCACTCAGTTGACATGCAGATAGACTTACAAGAAAAGTAGGGAACCGAACCAGCCCCATCCTCCTTTGCTCACATTTGTCACAACTGGGCAACCTGCAGGATGTTTTAAAATGGTCTCCTGCTCATAAAATTAGAAATGCACGTATCAGTTCTGTGATCAAGAGCTAACTGAAGGTGAATATAATACTTGCGCAGCATAAACTTTCATGGTCTAGGGGGTGCAAGCAAGAACACCCTACCCAAAACACGAATCAAATTTGTGAAATGGTCAACCAACAACAGAAGTTCCAAAAAACGTCAAGTAGTCCTAATACACACAGTGGTTCACTGAAATCGTAAGACCACCTAGTTACATAGTCACTTAAGCACACAATTTAGGAACCACTTAAACTCTACTTTGCTTAGCATATCTTCCTTCTCAGGATTACTTATGAGTATGGACAATCTCTACGTGTTAAAATAAGAAGCTAAGCTACAACAGGCTCTGCCATTGTAGCAGTCGCCAATGTAGCCAGTGTAGCTTTTCATGTGATGCCAACCTACTCAAACTTCCTCACATTCGCTGTAAACGTAGCTTCTGTCATGTAAAACCTCCCCCCCTTCGATTCAGAGCCAATAAAAGACTTTGGCTGGTTTCACAAAAGACATGACTCACTGGATGATAAAAAGATTCTGCTTTGAGAATTGACGTGCCTAGTCTTTGATTTTAATATGAACATCTAGGTAACTAAAGTTAGCCACTTACATAGTCGCAATTACTTCCCGTTATATTTGTAATAGTAGTCGGTGCCTGCGCAGAAAGCAACACATAAGAGGAAGAGCAATCGGCACCCCTGCGTCCCCTGTTCAAATATGATCAAATATGTCGCATAGTAAATACTTCTAAGATTATTCACCGAAACGTAGTTCAGTTGGATCCTGATCATCAAACTAATGTGCAGATATCTACTGTTGTTTACACTAATATGATCTGAATCTCTTAACCCCTAAGTGCCCAAAAGGCCAACATGGCAGCCTTGTTATCTATAGGAGTTGAAATAAATCATGTAGGAAGCTTCAAGGTAACTACATATATCAATGAACAGAAAAAATCACGTCCTACATGTTTTGAATCACAAAAATATGCTTTGAAAGTTACTTAATAACTTTTGAAGTAGAATTTCCATTTTCAGATTGGGGTTAAGGAGGTAACATCAATATGAATTTATCCTATCAAGTTTATATGAACGAAAGGAATGGTATTGTTGAGCGACACAACTTCCAGACATAAAAAGTTTAGTCCACACGGAGCTCACAACTACTCATTTCAGTTGTCAACCCCTCAGTTATAGTGGAAATTGTAAAACAACATACCTTGGCTCCAGAATGACTGCACTGCACCAACACTGAGAATGAACAATCCGGATTCGGCTTCTTGTTGCATGAGGTCATAGTGACTCTAACACCTTGCTCTGGTTTGTTCTGATCTGACGAGCAACAGAAAAAACGAGCCAATCTTGTTCTATTAAAATCAGAAGCATTTACATAACAATCCATGAAAATATATGGATAAATTTCTAACATACGTCACAGAGAGCGAATAATTCACGATTGGTTGGGACGTTTCTGGTATCTCAAGTAAAGCACATGTCATTGCGAAGAGCATGTGTCATATATTCATATACAAATAAGATTAAATAGTGGGAGTTGTACCTATTAAGGAGTATTGAACGTTCCCGGGGAACCCAAGGGTCGTACACACAGAATAACCTGAAATATGATAACACAATACAGGTCAAAATAGCTGCGTCGGTCATCTTGATTTACCTATTTAGAATGAAGAGTACTATTCAACGAAAACGCTCAAAAATCAAACGTATCTATAAATTCGAAAGTTGAGTTTGCCAATTGCCAAGTTCAAATAGTGCGTGTGGACACCCAGGCTGTGTAATGGTCTACAATAGACATGTGCGAAGCAACAAGTAGAATTTTACTCTCTCAAATACTACAAATCGGCCACTTACTACTATGGACGACCCGGAGGACGAAACTCAACATCCTATTAGAACGCTGGGTTTCCTAAGCGGGTCCCCTAAAATTCAGATAATCAGGTTACTGCGGAACAGAACTGGATGGGAAAATTAAGCAAGTTGATTAGAAACATCATGACGAACCTAGATGAGAGGAGGACATAAGTGCACTGCAAGTTTCACCACAGTGCCCCGTACCACCGCAAGCCTGACGAAAATATTCAAAAACCAAAGGGCATCAGTCCCCGTACTGTATTTATCCTTTATATTGAAAACAACTGCAAACACATCATCAGTTGGGGTAGAACGAGCCACAAGTACAAGAACAGTAGTAAGGAAATCAATATAAGTAATTTTTGCAGATTTGGTCCCTGAGTTCCATTCAGTTGCCAAGTAGGGTTTGTGATAAGGCCGTCTATATACCAAAAAGCGTTATAATATCAAGATTCAGAGTTTAGCGCCAATAGGATATTCTTTGTCAAATAGTATTTCCGTCATCATGCGAAACCAATGTTCTCCAGGGGTTGAGCAATAGGGAACAAAGAATCTTGGGGTCTAGAATTCCTTCCAACGGAAGCCAGAAATTGGAACTCAAGATTCAGTCGTCCCGACAATCCAAAGACGGAAAGACACTAAGGACAGATCGGCATCCTGATTCTTGCACGGAGTTAGAATTGATACCTCACAGTTTTCGCAGAGAGGCGGATTGAAGTTGAACTTCATGTGCTCACATAACTGGTTCACAAAGAGTATTATCTCAGTACAGTAAGGCAACTACTCGGTGGAATTAGAAAAAGAATTTTCTTGTTAAACCCTAAAAGAACCCCAGACAAGAGAAAACAATTAACAAGTAAAACGATGGCAGCAGCAATGCACGAAACATGTCTACGCACCTGAAACCAGTATTTCGTCTCTTTTTCGTCCGTTTTAGCAGTGACCTTGTAAAACCTTGAGCACACGATTCAGCAAAACTCAAAATTCAGGATTCAAAACAAACACAAACCAAAATTATAAAAAAAAACTCGTAGACAACAATTTCCCTCGAGTTCGCATCTAGAATTCACGCAAGCGCGATCGCCATCATTAAACCAAGCTTGTAACACAACGCACGGCTTCTCATGCCAAAAAAAAAGAGAGCAAGAATTCCAATCATCATTTCGTTTGCTGTAACGGACTCCCAAGGAAGTACTAGTACCCGTCTTCGCTCAAAATTCCATGAGGGAAAGCTTTTGTCGGAGTAGCCAGATTGAAGCTGAATTTCTTCCTACTGCTAATAGCGGACCATTCACAAGCGTCGGAATTCGCCGAATTCGAACACGTCTCCTCAGCCGTCCCGACCTGGACAAGCGACAGAAGAGCAACAAGAACCGGCAGCAGCCGCAGCCACCCCATGGCGGAAATCCAAATCCAAATCCAAATCCAAATCCAAACAAAGGATTCCCAAGAAGGGAATTCCTGCGCCCCAGCCAACAGCAAGAAACAAAGTCTCTCTACAAACGGCACTTCACCTCGCAGACTCCAAACCTAATCCCCTGTTTGGCCATACTCCAACTCCAGCTCTATGCGCGCAGCTCAAACTTCTACGCCAGCTGCAGTAGAATGAAGGAGACACCGATCGACGCCCCGGCAAGACGAGCTGCACGTTGCACAGCAAGCGTTGCGCATCGTAAACTTCACGTTGCGTGGATTTGCTGCGGCAAACCTCGGAACTGGCGTCCGCCCGCGAGCTCAAGACTAAACCCGGTTATAATCGCGATTACCGGTATCAAGAGTGGATGAAGTTGCTGAAGCGCTTCATATTCTTCAGTTGGGATGAATATCACTCGATTTGGATGAATGTATGTATGTATTGTGGATGCATGTGTTGGTTTTTGGATGAAGCTACGTGTATTTGAATGAATGATGAAGATCGGTTTTCATCCGTATTTACTCTGTTTCATGGTAAATAGCTTCCTTGCTCCAGTGAAGATTGCTTTTACATTGACTAATTTAAACTATTTTTGTTAACCCCTTAATGCTTGCAAGCTTTGGACAAATTCAAGAATTGGTCCAAAATATGATTGAAAAGAAGTGATGTGCAAAACATTGATTTTGGGAATGATTAATTTGTACTATAAATATTTTTCTAGATTTAACTAATCGTTGTCAAATTAATTTATTGAAGCATTTAATTTTAAAATTTTGCCAAAAATATAATTTTTATTTTTAGAACTTGAATTTTATTACAATATATTAGATGTTGGCTATGAGGTTATGAACATGGTGTAATATGAACATTAACTTTTTAAAAATTTGTCTTCGCCCCCTAAAGATTCAAAGTCCAAGAATGGATTTTTAGGCGGTTTGGGTAGGTTCCTATAATGTCAAATTTTACTATAATTCTTTGAAAATTTATAGGGTTAAAATATAAATTCAATTGGTGCTTAAGAAGAAAAGTTATGTCCTCCCAAGCATCAAAATGCTTGAATGCAAGAAGCAACAAATTGAAAGAAAAAAATGCAAATAATTTTTATTTTTTTTTGTTCACTCATAGTATATAGTAATCACTAGTTGGAAGAATTTGATGCATTCTAATATTTGGTTTAGTGTGTAAAACTTACAAAGCCACTGTTGTTTTTCAAGCAATCACAACATCTCTTCACAAAAAGAGCACATAAAATTTGTTTATGAAATTAAATTTTTATTATTTTTCACAATAAAAATGTTCACGTGGGGATACATTGCTTGCTACTATAATTCTAGAGTTAGAATTAACATATTTCAATTCCATTTTAGAACTATAAATAATTTAATTTTCCTTCTATCTTATCCATACTTCCACTTAACAATTTAATTTGTTATAAATGAAAATTTAAAAAAAAATTGAGATGCTTTTCAGAGATTTTCAACTCAATTCTCCACCATAAAGACTTTAAATTCAAAACTTTGCAATGCAACAAATCTAAATTAAAGAGATTCAAAGTCAAGTGCTAAAAGACATCTTTTTGTGGTATATTGAGGTGCTAAAAGACATTTTTTTATTTTCTTTTCATCACTATTAAATTACAATCTCTATGTCAAATTGTGAGAAATTTTCTAAAAATTCTTACACAAGAGTCTAATGCAAGATCCTACAATTAAATACAATAAAACCTCCCTAAGTCGATCCTCTCAAAGCCAATGAAACTCTATAAACGAGTAGGACTGGGCAGTCCCAGCTTCGGGAATAAAATAACTTGTAGCAATAAATGAGAGCCTGCCAAGGAGTTGTGTTGGACCTAAACCTTATCAAAAAAAGATAAAATATTCTTTTCAATAAGCTTCTTGATTATAATGCTTCCTAAAAATGTGGCACATGTCCCCCTACGGCACCTCCCTATGTGGTGCAAACCCTCTTTAAAGCAATCAAATTCTCTAAAACCAATCTTGTCAGGCGGTCCCGGCTCTTTCAGTTTAGAGAGGTTCTACTATATGCAAAAACAATACTTTTTTATTACAATTTTTTTGCCTTAGAAATGATAGTTTTGACAGGAGTTTTGTAGTATTTTTTGGTAAACCTTAGTCATATTAAACATATAGGGGTTAAAATCATTACTACTTTCTATGTTAATATTGCAAATTTTTAGAATAAAAAAATATGGAGCCCATTGGTGGATTATTTTTGTATTACTAATTAAAGTGTACAAGTTATGGGACACACTTGCTTTTACAAACATTTTTGAAAGACAAACTATCCACCTCTTAGCTTTGAAAAAAACAACTTTAAAGTTTGACACTATAATCTTGCAATTGATGGAGGGTCCAGTATAAAAGCTAAAGAAGATATATTCAAAGAAATCAATTATATGATCAATCATGTGGTTGGATTCAATAAAGAATAAGAATCAATGAAGATTTTAGCCTTCATTTGGAGAAGAGTATTTGAAGTAGTTTTGACTTCAAAACACGACGAAATATGTGTCTTTTTGTAAGCTCTCTTTTGTACAAACTTCTATATCCTATAATTGTTGATTGAATATTTGTAAAATTATAATTGACTATCTAAAGATGATACTATTTCTATAACCATACATTCCAATTCTATTAAATCTAAAAAACTAATTCTTAGGATAAATGAGCCACAACATGCTAATATTATGAAATAGTATTATGAAATTTTATAACTTTCTAAATATTGCACACTAATTTCTTAATCCCTAACCATTCCAACAAACATATTCTAAATGATGAATTGACAATGCTTCAAGCCATTGTTTTGTCCATGCATTTTTTCATTCATCCAAATCAATTCTATAATTTTAAAAGATGACCATTTTTTTCTTCCACTATGATGAAATCATTGAAATAATATATTTAGGCAAAAGTACTATATAAGCAAAAATGTCCTAAAATAAAATAAAATAAATTTAGAAGGGCTTTGAATAATTAACTCCTTAGTGCTTGAATCTTTTTTTGATTTTTTGCGTATTTTTTCAATATCTTTTATAAATATATATTATTTACCTTCATCACATTTATTATACAAAAAATACTTTAAAAAAAATCAAGCATAAATGAGAAATTTTGTGATAAACCCCCCTTAGAACCTCTCTAACCACCTCTCTAACCTCTTTATTCATTGTCTAGATTTTGGACATTGGAGTGCTAATGGGTTAATCTCTCCCAAAGGATAGAGGGAAATAAGATATTGAATGGCATAGAATGAAGTTGGGGTGAATTAGCCCCCTGTTTTGGACATTGGAGTGCTAGGGGGTTAATCTTTTTGGACATTGGAGTGCTAAGGGGTTAATCTCTCCCAAAGGGTAGAGGTAAATAAGATACTGAATGGCATAAAATGAGGTCGGGGTCAACTAGCTCCCTTTTTGGGACATTGGAGTGCTAGGGGGTTAATCTTGCCCAAAGGATAGAGGTAAATAAGATATTGAATGGCAGTGCTAGGGGGTTAATCTTTTTGGACATTGGAGTGCTAAGGGGTTAATCTCTCCCAAAGGGTAGAGGTAAATAAGATATTGAATGGCATAGAATGAGGTCAGGGTGAACTAGCTCCCTTTTTTGGACATTGGAGTGCTAGGGGGTTAATCTTACCCGAAGGATAGAGGTAAATAAGATATTGAATGGCATAGAATGAGGTCGGGGTGAACTAGGCCCCTTACTCAGCCCCTCCAAGTCATTCTAGGGATATTAATAAAAAAAGAGCCCCCTATTTTGTGCTTGATTAATTTACCTAGCACTCCTCTCCTCACTAATTCGGGGCCTCTGATTGCAGATATGAACTCACAATTTCCAAATTTCATCATGCGTGGAAAATAAAAAATTTCAGCGTTTTCCCAAGGGGCCAGTTTTCCCGAGCTCATAGAATGAAATGTTGGAGGAGTAACTCTTACTTACCATATTGTTTTACTACTGCAGTTCAGTTTGTCGCACGTAGGGGTTAAACAAAATCGAGGACCGAGCACGGAATACAGTTTGAAAAGCATCACGGCAGGTCGTCAATGAGGAAGCACAAAGGTTCTGTCGTCGGCCACTGCGGAAGGCGTCGTTGGTTCTACGGAAGCTGCAAATCCATGTCGCCGGATTCTCGCTTCAGCTTGAGTGTGCGACCGATACTATCTGATCATTCCGGCCCTTGAACTAGGGTTTGCGCTTGACGTCTTCGTATCTTCTCCTGTCTGTGCAGATCCTGTGTGAGTGCGTAGTGGTAGGGTTAAGCGATGAGATTCTAGGCAGGCCAGCAGCAGGTGCAAGTGCAAGTGCAGGAGTGTCCCGTCCCGCGATGGAGAGGCAGGGGGGTCTGAACAACGCGGAGGGGGAAGCGGAAGGGCGTGTCAAATCGCTCGCCTTCAAGGTGCGGGCGGCGTCCAAGGAGTCTCAGACGCAACGTGCTGCCCTCATTCTCGACTCGGACCTGCGCACGCATTGGTCCACGGGCACCAATGCCAAGGAGTGGATTCTTCTGGAGCTCGAAGTGAGCCGATCCTTCTTCTCTACCGATTTTTTTTTTTTACAGATTCTAACGAGGAGCAGCATTGAGTGATTTCATGATTTTTTAAAGTAACGTGTGAAATGCGTGTGGAATTCGATTAGTCTACACTCTTTTCTCTTAGCCAATTGTTTACTGATTTAGTTAATTTGGAAATGGCGCCTTGCAGGAGAGTTGTTTGTTATCGCATATTCGAATTCACAACAAATCAGTTCTGGAATGGGAAATTTCGATTAGCCTTCGAAGTAAGGTACGTTGTTTAGGTCGGATAGCCGATGTTTCAGTAGATGAAATTCTTTGCTGTTGTTTTTGCGTGATCGGAGGTGCTTTATCTAATGAATGTAACTATTGCGACACGCCTGTACTGGTTCAGGATTTTCTCAGCACTTCTAGTCTGTGCTTTGTGTTATGGCTACCAAAGAGTAGGCTTTACCTACTTAGTTAGGAAGTGACACTTGCTTTCGGTAGACAGAAGACGAAGCACTTGCTTCTAGTCATTAGACTCGCAGTTCCACGCCTTGTTAGTTTTGAAGATGTGTATACACCTAGAGTGTATAGGATACCGCTAGACGGTTCAGTGTTCCACAGGTATGCCTGTTGTGTCTATGCTTTCTGCCGTCGATTTTGACGTGGATCTGTGTGTTGAGCAGCCGGAAACATTTTTGAAAGTCCGGCCTCGATGTGAGGCACCTCGTAGGGACATCACATACAACATCGCTCACCTTCCATGTCGATATGTGCGAATTGCCTGTTTGCGTGGCAATCCAATTTCCATATTTTATGTCCAGGTTTGTGTCTGTTGAAGTCTAGTTGTGAAAATCACGCACGTCAATGTTGTGTTCCTCTTCTTGGTTGAATCGATCTTTCGATTTTCTGCAGAGCGTCCAAGTAGCGTGATTTAAATATATAGTTGTTATTCGCTCTATTTTTGCTGGTTAATATGATGTGATACGTTTTGTGTGCTACGTTGTACGGCTGTTAAATAGTGTAATTTGAGAAGTATTCATCCTAGTATCATTGTTTCGCAGCTTATGGGTATATCGGTTCCAGGCCTTGAACCAGAGTTACAGCCGGTTGTGGACCATTTGCTACCCCAAATTATTGCTCGAATCAAAGAGCCTCACGACATACAATTACAGGTTTTCTTTTTGCTCCCTTTCTATACAGTTGCCGATTCCGAGTGTCTTGTTGATATTTCCTTTTCTTTTAGGTAGTCAAAAACACTTTCATGTGACTTTAGTCTCACAATTTGCAGATGGGCGTAGAGGTTGTTGCTGACTATATTCTCTTGTCTTTGAATGCAGCTCCTTCAAGATATTGCAATCCGATTGTCTCCGTTCTTACAACAACTGGAGGTACCTTGACTAATAGGTCTCTTTAAACTAGTTTTCACTCCATGAAATGTATGTGGTTCCTTTTTTATCATAGTGTATTGGAGACTGGTGGTCTCATAAATGTATGTGGGCGTATGAGGGCAGGGAGACCTTTCAGTTCCCATTGACGCTATGGATTCAACTATTCGGTTTCTTGCGATGATGGTTGGACCATTCTACCCATTTTTAGCATTGTTTAGATCAGCAAGGTAAACTATTTTTACATTTCACCTTTGTTTGGTTTTCTCGCAGATTCTTTCATTTCTGAATTAATGATTGATGTTTCTGTATGTGAGAAGCAGGCTTATTCATTCTTCTTTCAGAAATTTTGCCAGTTTCTGGCTCTGGTTTGACGTCTGTTGAGTACTCTGACTGCGCAATTTGATGTGATATTTCAGAGACAATGAAAAATTGGCAGCTATTGGTGGAGCAGATGAGGAAGCGGGCAAAAGCAGTCTGACTTCTGTCTTCACAGTGTCATCGAATTTTCAGGTCTCATTGGAGTTTCCCAATGATTTAAGTCGTTTGGGAATATATTCTGTACCACCTTTCTGAAACTGGTGATGCAACCTCGTATAGGCTCATGTCAATCAACAAAATATCTTTAAGCTCTATCCCTTTTTTGTGAACAGGCTCCACCAAAAAGGATTCGTAGCCCAGGACTTTCTCCACAAACGAGTGGCCAATCTTTAGCACTGCGGCCAACCTCGGTGGTTACGTTGTTGAAACTTGCTTACAAGGATGTCTTTCTCAGCAATGTCTGTAAGAAGGTAACCGTCTCTTGTTGAAGTGCAGCACATCTGTATTTAATTGCATTGTCTGCCCACCTTGATAGTATTATTAGACTCTACCGAAAGTTCGGCCTTATTGGCCATAACTGCGCAATCGGCTTGACGCATGCAAGGCTACAGGTCAGGTAAAACCGAAAAGGTGCCTTTCGGAGCCCTCTGTCCCACGCTTCTCTATCTAGGAATATGTATGGCTCACCGGTTCCACCGGATGCTTGTAATTGGATGCTTTGGGGTGTCGGAAGGGGTAACGCTTGACCCTAGTATCTCTTCATGTGTTATATTTGTGCTAGACACTTCAGCTCTGCGAATTTTGGCTGTGGTGGGCATATTGAAGGTTGTTGTAAATGACATTAGTGCACAAGGTCGATTGAGATGCACGTGAATGACGGTTTCATAGCTTTCATGTGAAGGTGGCCAGACTTCTACGCAAGTTAAGTCTGCTGAATGCCGAAAGTTTACCAACAACCACTGAGATGCCAGGATCGGCCAGTGATGAGAACACAGCTGTGAATGACACCCCTCTCATGCGGCCAGCTGATTATTCCAAATTATTTGGGGAGGATTTTCGGGTATCGGACGAGGACATTCTAGATTTAGTCTCTGCTAGTACCCTGGATGTGTCTGTTGTGGAGGAGGCATTGCTTCACTTGCTGTATGGTTGTGCTTCACAGGTTTGTTTTTTCCTTCACATTGTGATGTCTCTATTTTCACATAGATTGTTTAGATAATAGCTGTGCGGACTTTTTATTATGATTAAGGTTGCAGTGGATTTTTTCCCCCGTTCATGTTGTGTATAGATGTCTCCAAAAAACATTGACTGCTCCCTGGTTCCTGGTTAGTGCTAACACCTAGAGTTTCTGGGTTGCAGCCTCTTATTATTCGGCGACTGGCGGAAGCCAAGTCTGACCTATCACCTGTTCTTCCTCTTCTACGATCACTTCTTCCAGGTAATATGTAATTCCTAGACTTTTCGTCCTTTTACAGTGTTTGTGCTTGGCTAGCAATTGATCTGTTTACACTTATCCAAGTCGTATAAGTGAAGCGGTATACCTCCAAAACATTTTGTGAAAAGTATATTCATTTCTCGATCTAGCAGTGAGTTATAACGTGCACGAGCCTTACAACTTTTGGCTTGTGGGCGTGCCTTTCCTTTTCTGTATACCCCTTGCTGTTATATTTAATGCAAAATTGGCTGAAAGAAATGAATACCTGTTTGTGCAGCTCTTCGTCCTCCAACTAGTATTGCAGTTAATGCAGACGTTGTCGATGACACATTTTGGCAATGGCAAGCTCCGCTTGTTCAGCGGGCCGTGAAACAGGTTTGGACGGGTATTAGCTTGATTTTGTCTTCTTTGTGGTTGGCTTCCTTTATTGATTTGCTGGCAATAGGTAATGAGAACCGTGTACTCCATTGAAAATTGCTTTGAGAATGCAGAGTGGTGGCTGGCTCTTCTGACTGTTTTCATTTATTTTACAGTTATACAGGCTACATAATTGCATTGTCCAAACTTTCTCGTACTCAAGCTGATTGGTGTGATTGTCGAAGCGTCAAGAAAGTTCAGTGACGGGTCTTGCATCTCTGATGGAAGCAGGTGGTGGCCCTGGTGACGGCGCCCTCATATCGTCCGCTGCTTGATGCCTGCGCCGGATACCTGTCAGCGTATTCTCCAGCTCATGTGCGAGGCTTTCCCCTCCACGTGGTTTCCATTTTGCTTTCTGCATGTCCATTCAAAATTCTTCCAACTCCTTTCTAGTAGGTGATACGTCCAAGTACTTTTGGCCACATGTACTCATGTGACTGTTTAGAATCTAGTATTAATGTGTAAGGACGTAGGTCGGATTTTGTATTGCAGGAAAAATCAGCTTGTGTGCTGATTGATCTATGCGCAGGCCCACTTGCGCCGTGGCTAGCTGTGATTATTTCCAAGGTGAAAAAAATGATTTCGATTATTTCATTTTTTCCTCGCCGTAATAGAATTTTCTTGCAATAGTTTTGAAGTTTCTAGATGGTTGTCCTCATTGGTCAAGGTTCACTGGAAAATGTCATTCTTAAAATTAGTACTAGCTTGGTCTTTAGGCTGCTATAAATTCCATTTTGTGAACAAGGAGTCAGCGAGAGTTTTTTTGTCGTCGATGTTTGGAGAGTGTACGAGTCGGGTGCCGTTTCTGTCCACTCTGAGAGCGTGGATTGGTTGAAAGTTTTCATATAGTTGTAAGTATAACCGTTTATATCTGGTTCAGGTTGATTTGGCAATTGAGCTCTTGGAAGACTTACTCGGTATCATTCAGGTTGAGTTCTCCTTTGCATTTGTATTTCTTTCAGCTGTAATCTTTTACGTGTTTGAGGTTTGACCTCTGAGTTCTTACTCATTCACTTCTTCAATGGTGCTCTTCTTATTGTTACGTTTGTCCTTGACTTTGATTGAGTTTTATATTTAGTTTAAGATAAGTAGGATGACGCATCGTGTGTGTTGCCACAAGAAGTCCTCTTCTGATGAAGTCTTATACAGGCAGGTCAAGAGGCTCCTGCACAAGCCCGTGCAGCTCTGGTGTACATGATGCTTGCTCTATCTGGACATGTGGATAATGTTCTAAATTTGTATAAGGTACATGCTTACTAAAGGCTGCTATCCCATTTCGGGCTTCTTTCTTTACTTCTTCAAAGTATATTCTTGATTACATTTTTATCTACCGTACACTATGCCTTGGTGTTATTTGGTACTCGTTTGTTTGTTTTTGACCGCAAGGGAGATTCCGCACAGAAATTGCTAGGATCCTTCTGCGGTACGTTGTAGCGGGGTTGGTTGTGTAGGATACTGCCAAAGTATTGTCCTATGCCACTACTTCTGGGATGGTGTCTGCGATGGGTGAATAGTTTACAACTTGAGAAATCATTACCTGCTTCTCTGCAAATTATAATGGGCTTTTGGATGTATTTGCAGATCGTGAAGCACAGGGTGCTATTTGTAATCGAGATGCTGGAGCCATATTTGTTACCAGCTATTATTCCAGTGAAAAGCACCATTGCTTTTGGGGATGTATCAGCTGTAGTCTTGGAGAAACATGAGAAGACTTGTGCTTTGGCCCTCGAGTTGCTGCACACAGCTTTGCAGAAACCATCCATCTTGCCTGCAATGGAAGCTGAGTGGAGGCGGGGACATGTTGCGCCTAGGTCTGTTATCTTTACATGATTTAGTGGAGCAGTTATTGCTTCTGCATACGTTTTTGGGCGTCCCCTGTCAAACTTCTGAGAGTCGTTTCGTAAGGAGTAACATTAAAAGAAAAGGGGTAATTTATCGATTCTATCTAGCCTGATTACATACTTAAAAAGCGATTTCCATCATGGTATCCATAATGATTACATGAGATGTCACAATTCCTGTCAATTAGCTCCTTGTAACTGTTGATATCGTTTGAATACGCAAGACTTGGCGCTGTTTCAAGCCATATGTCTATTTATGTTGTCTTTTGTTGTCTTCAGGTCTTTTCTGTCTGCCTCTGGAGTACATTCAGAAATGGATGAACCACCAGAGTTGTCTTCCATACCTGAACCGGAACATGTAAACAACTGTTAGTTTACCCCTGCTTTAGCCGGGATTCATTTCATTTTTATTGGTCATCAGACTTGTTATATTCGATTCCTATTTATTAGGGCTCCGTTCATTTATTCGTTGATTTCATGCTGCATTTGTTTTGCAGTGTGCTTTTGTCTATATTGGCTCCGCATGTAGCACTGCCACCCGGCATAGATCAGCTGAAGTGTGTTAACAAGAAGGATATTGGTGCTGAAGGAAATCTTGTCGATTCTCAGACTGCCATAACCTTTGGCACTACTAATGAAGGCAGTGGTACGTTACGCTTGACTTTGATAGCATACATATATGCTTGCCCTTAGCCTGTATATCTTCACATTGAAAAGTTTTCATTGTCCTCTTGGCGGAACATGGCTACATTTTTATACCTATGCACCTAGTTTGAAAGTATAATAGTCCCACTGACTACTGCAAATCTGTTTTGTATGTAAATTTGGCAATTTCTCAGCATCTGAGGTTGTTTCAAAGGTGGAAGTCCAGCAGAATGAAGATGCAAATTTACTTTTTGCCCCTCTCGAGCTGAAAGGCTTGATCTTATTGAGCCTAAGTGATGAAAGTGAGGGAAGTTTGACGAACGACCGGGCCTTTCTGGATATGCTGGTCAAGTTGGAAGGTAAATCAGGACAGAAACTGCTCTTTGACATCAAAAGTGATGAGCATGAGTGGGATCTTGAGAGTGAGTACTGGCAACTGGTGGATGGCGCAGAACGTGAGCAGCGGGCTTCTGATTTCATCCGATTTGCCTCAGAGCTCCATAGTCGTCAAGATGATAGTACTGAAAGTCAACAGTCAGCCATCGATGCCCTACTCCTTGCTGCAGAATGCCATGTAAATCCATTCTTTATGATATCTTCCAAAGAGCATAGAAAAATGGTGACAAGACTAGAAGGTGAATCTCTTACAGAGACCCCAAAATTGGCTTCCAATGACCGTCCTGGACTGGACATCCTCGCCCAACTGGAAGAAGAACGAGATAAAGCGGTCTTGAACATACTGATGCGTGCTGCAGAATGGGACAATGTTGGAGCAATGGATAGTGAGGGCATGACAAGGGATGGCGATAGGTCGGTGGACGTGGACGGTTTTTCCTGTGACATTAGTATTGATGTAGCAGACAAGAAAGCCGAGGATGCGGTCACATTGGTCCGTCAGCGCCAGGGAATGCTTTGTCGGTTCCTCATACGCCAGTTGCAGAGAGATCGTCATAATCTTCATGAGGTTTTGTTACAAGGCCTTCTATTTTTTCTTCATTCAGCTACTCAACTGTCGTCAACCCCAGAAGACGTGATTGACGTGATTCTAGGTTGCGCAAGACGTTTGAGTGCTTCATTGGTCGCGTACCATAATCAAGGACATACTGGAATTCTCTCTCTTGAGCCGAGCACCTTTCACAGTGTTCGCCGGCAATGGGTATTGTTACGAAAACTTGTCGTCGTGGCAAGTGGTGGTGAAGTACCTGGAGTTACGAGCTTGTCTCTATCACCTCAAGTAAGCCATCTGCATCAAGACTTGATACCGGGCTCGGTCTGGATGTCCACAATCTCCCAATTTGCCACTTCACCATACCCTCTAGTTCGTTACATCGGGTGGATGGGAGTGGCTCAATATGTTCAGGATCGTAATAATGATGGTGTACCCCTAATCGCTGATCTTCAAGATCTTACCTCGCTGCTTCTAATATTTTCTGATGAACTCATTTCAATTGAGCTCCTGAAATACAGAGAAGCCAGAAAATTTGATCCAGTTGTTAAAGCAGCTCTTGATTCGCCTATGGATAAATGGGATGAGTCCAAGGAAGCGGATCCAGGACAGCTTGTGAAGGTCCTTTACCCTGAATTTAGTCGCGTTTTCCCAAGTTTAAGATCGGAGTTCAGCCAGTTTGGGGATACGGTGCTCCAATCTCTCTGTGCTCGAATTGAAGTTATCCCTCGCGTCTTTGTTCCGGATATGCTTAGCTGGTTCTCTGAGGTTTGTGCACAGCCGTTCCCTGCTCAACAGGAGATGAAAGGTTTCACTCTTGGAAACGCCCGTTATGTGATCATGCGCCTCCTGGAGGCAATTATTCTGGAGCACCTGGAAGCGATACTTCCTGAGCTTTCTCGGGTGTTTAAAGTTGTAATATCATTAAGCTCAAGTAGTTACTGTGACTTGACCTTGCTGGAGGCGGTGCTGAATGCCCTGAAGCCTATTATATCTCATGCAACTTCATGTGGAGATACAGGAGAGACATCCGTCGAAATCTTATCTTATGAAACTGTTATGCAGCAGCTAGAGAATGCTCTCAAGAAGTCCAAGGAAGTGAGTGGAGCTCAAGACGCTCTTTCTCTTTTTCTTGCAGGATTTCTTCTTTCGAGTGTATCTTACACTAGACGCAACAATGTTCTGGCTGCTCTCAAGTCCTGGGTCAGCTCTAGAAACTTCGGTACAAGCCCCTCAGGATCTCTATTAGATACCCTTTCTGCGTTTCAGAGGATAATGAGCGAGTGTCTTAGTCTACTGAAGGAAACCGCAGTTGAAAATCGTTTGTACTCAGAGAAGGAACATCATGTCGCTGAGAAACATGGCTTGCATTCGTTTGCTGATGATGCAAATCCACCAGTTCTTGGTACACCTGACTCTGAGGCACTAGATTCTCCTCTAGGAGGCGACACCACAGAGGGTACCGTAGGGAATGACAGGGATATCGAAACTGGCAACGGGGATGCGGATGCTATAGAAGTTGAGTCATTGGAAACACTTGAACCAATAGAGAAGGATGTGGAACAAACCGAACGCGGCAATTCTTTTCTGGAAACGTTGGTGTTTAGGCAGAAAATTCAAGAACTGATACTTGCATTGGGTCCGGGTCTAGAAATGGCAATGAAACTGCACCCACAAGTGACATCTAGTGTAGCATTGACAGCAGCTCAATGTTTATATTATGCAGGTGACACCCAAGATGATCCAGTGTTCGATGAACAGTTACTTGTACCGTCTGTGAAAGCATTAGGATCATCGATACTTGCCCTCCAGAAAGTCCATTGCTGGCAAGTATCAAGCACTTGCATGGAGTATTTACTCTCCTTGCCATCATTATCCGATGCTTATCAAGAAATCTGCTCGATTCTAGAGAATCAATGCACACGTGCCCCGAGGGTGTCTTGGCGCCTATTTCCTGTACAGTGGTTAACCAGGGCCTTCTCGGTGGAATCCCTGGCTGGAGCGTCAGATGCATTGATAAAGATACTGAGTTCCATGCTAGAGCATCCTGAGCCAGAACAACGTGCAGGCGTTTTAAGGCTGGTTGAGAAACTGATTGATGATGGGGAAGGCGATTTGAGTCCCAGAACTGAGTCTGCAGGTGCTGTGGGGGGCCAAAGATCTGCTATGGAAATATTTTTGGCAGCTATGTGGATCCCCGTTGTCACAACTGCAACATCAGATGTCTCTCCTCGCTTGAAAAAGCAAGCTTTGGACGTTCTGATAAAGATGGTACCTTATGTGGAGTCTACACAGCTTCAGTCCCTTCTAATTTCCTTCGATATCATTTTTAAGTCAGGAGCGCTCTCCCGGTCGGGCCTGTCATTGCTAGCACGTGCTTTCCTCTACTCCAATCCTCCCGAGTATGCCATTATACCATCACGAGTTTGGAACAGCATAGAGTCCTTGGCGGAATCCAAATCTGGTAAGCGCGTTCTTCGCCTAAGCTCATCAAACTTATTTCTTTGATGCTTCTTTAATAAAGTGAATGGACATCAATAGAACTTATTCATGTGACCAGCACGTAGGGAGGAAACGACGTATGTGAATTCATTTACGCAGAGATGTTGCAGGAGGGAAGTTCGTGGAAAGGGAGCGAGAACTTTGCCAAGCTCTTATTCGGTTGCGGAATGAGGAGGAGAATGCCAAAGAGGTCAGTTGGCATGCTACCTTGAGTTCATGAGCTCTTAAGAATTCTAAAATCAATTTGACGAAGTTTGTTCCTCATTGTCTCGTTTTGCTTGAGTGAATGACTCTTGGTTGTCTTGCATTGCCTTCATCTTCATCGATATTTTGGCTTTATTACGACGAGAATCTTTCTTTACAGCTTTGATCTGATTTGTGCAGCACACGCGAAATTTGTTAACAAACTCGCAGGAAAATGCTCAATCACGTCCGTTACCTAATCCAGTGCGCGAGGCTGTTGTGGAAGTGAGTACTTCTTATACTTTGCTGTTATATTGATCATGACTTCTTGTCTTCAATTTGAACATTTTTATTTTGCAAAGCTGTGGCAAATGTTTTGGGTTCCTGTACCAATATAAAGCTCCCGACCCTCAATCTTGTTGCATACACTTGTCATAGAACATGAAAAATATAGATCGTTTACCTGTGAAGATTACTCAAGTTCATGCTTTGCTCTGCACAGGTACTAGCTAGATTAAGTGTGCTGCGCTCGAAGGCGGAGATTGCTAAATCTGCAGCTCTCCAGGAAGCCATGGTTCGTATCTAAGAGGACCCTCTAGAAGTTTGTTCGTGTGACTTAGCATTAGTTTATATCATCGCTGTAGAAAGTTTTTGTTCGTTAAGTGCGCCATTTTCGATACAAAAGTAACAACTTGCACGCTTGGCCTGTAGGAGCTGGAGGAGGCAGAAATCGAGCTTGAGTTGTTAAGAGGGGAACGTGCAGCTAGGGGTGGAGATGGTGCAGTACGAAATAATGCCGTTGGTTTGATATCCCGTAATAAAGGTACCGCCTTCAGCAGCACTTACTGTCTACCAGCTACATCTTGTATAATGAATTATCTGTCTTCTAGGGGTGTGTGGCGGAGGAATCGAGCTTCAAATTAACCTTAACCACCGGCTTTTGCAAGCCACTCATACTCAGATAGATTATTCCTAGACAATTTATTATATAGATGCTTCTGTTTAATCGAGCAAATTCGAAGGCCAACTGTTTCCTTCAGATCATAGTTATCTTTCTTCACTAAGGCTTATCATTTTCTTTATTACAGATTCCTTTGCTGAGAGTGGAAAGGATCGTCTGAAGCAGCTTCAAGCTCAGATTATTGCAGAGTAAGTAAAGCCGTGTATTTCTCATAAATTGTGCCTTTGTCTATCTCATCTGATTTTACGAATTAAGTCTTCACATGAAGAATGATCCCATTTAGCAGTATAGTTGACAGTTATGTAGCCGATCAACAGTATAACCTGAACCATGAAATTTGATTTTGTAAGACGCGTAAAATTTGAATGGGTTTTGCAGAGAGCATTCAGCTGCAATTGTTGAAGTGGCTGCCCGGCGAGATAAGCAGCGCATTGCTCGCAGAAATCGGCAGCGGGCCTTAGAAGAAGCAACTCTGCGAGAAATGACACTTCTAGAAGAGCTTGAGAAGTTAGTTTTTCCGCTTTCACGTTATTTTCTCACAGTTGATCTTCGATTACACTGAATTTCTTGTGGACTTTGGGGTAGAGTCTTCAACGAACGGAGGCTTGATTCTCATTAGTCCCAAAGGGATCGCGGTTCTCCTTCCCGTTCTGAAGCTCGTAGTCCATTGTTAATGAGTCATGTGATACCCAACAGGGTCCTCCAAAATCTGTAGCAATGGAGAAACAAACTGATTTGTACAGGATTTGGTAGAGGATTTCTTATGATACTTGCACTATATTGTCGAGGAACCTATAATTTCAAGGGTTATCAGTTCGGTGGTTGCATGGATATATTCTAAGCTTTGGTGGTATTGTTACTGTAGGGAAAGAGCAGCAGAAGCAGAGAGAGATATCGAAAGACAGCGGACGCTGGAGAAAGAGCGTGCCAAAACTCGTGAGTTGAGGCTCAGCTTAGACCTCGAAACAGAACGACGTTCTCAGGTATGTGCCAAGTGACGTCAACATCACTGATTTACATCGATTCGACTGAGATGAATTATATGTGGACGATTTTCAATTTGAGCTTGCTATTCTGGGATCAAATTTGTTTCTTGATGTTTGATTCAAGTGTCTTAAGTACTCAACGGTGCATAGCACAGCAATTTCATTACACTCAAATGAAAGTATGTTCCTACTTCAACTGGTCCCAATATTAGTTTGAAATGTAATACTAATGATATTATTGTAGCTGATATCTTGATAATGGTTCTGTAGAGGGAGTATCAAAGAGAGCTGGAGCAAAGAGAGACAGGTGTTGTGCGGGCATCAGCGCGGAGGGAGTTCGCAAGCAACACCACACCAAGCAGGTGCACTTGAGTACTTGTGTGAATACATGTTCTAGTATAATTATTTGTTACATTGCGCATCACATGATAATTATTTTGCACGCTTACGCCGAGAATGACCGAGAATATGCCAATTATACTGGTATGCTAATGCTGGATTTTGGCTATTGCATCCTTCAAACTTCTCGGGAAGTTTGAAGTATGGCTCCCTTGGTAGCTCGTGTGAGATAACTGTCTTTCTGTCTCCGTTTTGAGAGGATGTACGATGACAATTTTAGTTTGTCTATGAATTTCAAAAGGGATCATCATCTGAGAATGTGTGCCGCTGTCATTGCTGCTACTTGTGCCCTGGACAGTATGGGTCATAATCGATTTGAAAACCATGTAGGTAGCAGAGTGACACTAATTTAGAGTGCTTGATGCCCGCAGTCGCCCGCGAGAGAGATACCGAGAACGAGAAAGGGAAGGGCAACGAGGCTCAGGTCAAGAAGCTCCTGCTCGGGCAAACAGTGACTTAAGCGCACGTGAAACTGCAACAACGCCTCCCGCAACTCCAACAGCTTCAACCACAGCAACAGCATCACTTTCTGCATCCACACCTGCCTCGGCAAATGCCAGTAATGCATCTTCTCGTGGTTATGGTGGCCCATCATCATCAGGTTTAGGCCGAGAGAGTGCCCGGGAACGGGAACGGGAACGAGATCGTGACCGCGACCGCGACCGCGATCGAAGCGGTGAGCGAGGCGGCATCGAGGAGCCCCCAGGTGAAGGCTTGAATGGGGCGATTTCCACAGGTGATGGGCCTGCTTTTAACGATGATGCTGGGACAGGTGTTGAAGGAGGGAGTGTTAGCACAGGCGGCCCTAGTCACAGGCAAGGAGGGCCAAGGTCAGCTCGACCTAGGCAAATTGTAGAACGACGGGAGAGAGATGGCCGACGGGAGGGGAAGTGGGAGAGGAAGCAAACGTAAATTCATTACTCAATTCTTGAATGACTATGCTTTCCTGTCCAGATTCTTATCATTCCTTGCCATTTCTGAGGACATTAATAGGACTTCGATTAGAGGTTGTATTTTCCCCTTGTAGTTGCTCACATGCTTCGGATGAATTTCCAGTCCATAGGGTTCCCGTACGATGTATCATCTGGTCTTTTAGCAGTTGATGATGCTGGAGATGGCAGGCGAAGGCTGATTGGTTCATGCCAAAGCAAAAGCTTCGTCTTTTTCACACTACTAGTGACGAGAAGAATTAGTGTAGATTGTACATTTCGATCTCAATTTGTTCATTCTTTTCGTGTGGCCAAGCCTTCACCTCGAGCTGAAAAATTGTGTTTGCTCACCATGTGGTGTGATTTCTGGCATGAGTGTTGGTGAGCAGCTTCTGGTGTGGCCACATGCTAGGGAAGAAATGCCAGCACTCCTCTTGCATGCATATACTCGTTCAGCCCTCATTACTCCTGCTATTGTTGCCAGAACCCGAACACTTTCAAAATCCAACAATCTAAATGTTGGCCAAAATATTGTACTAGAAGACCCAGTGGTCACACTTAGCATTCCTCGTCAAATAATTAATTAAAGTTAGTTGGCATACGCTTAAAATGGGAAGATTTTTTTCTTTCACACTAAAAAATTTGAAAAAAAAATCCTGAAATATCCTGACTCTTTTATTAGAAATATTTTTTTATGACTAGGCCACTTGGAATGGTAATTCCCACCTAAGGAATCTAAAATAACATTGATTTTGCATAGATTTTGTACCTTCAATAAGAATTAAATCAATGCATTTTACAGTTTTCATAAACTCATCACAATTCATCTTCTTAACAAATCTAGTATTTTTGAAAAAAATAAATTTAAAACACCTTTTGAATTCCTATAATTCTCCTCCATTCATTCCTACATATTGTGTATAGAATGAAGAAATTTTGCAAAGGAATTTTTTCAAAGCATCTGTGTCGAATTGTTAATGGGAAATTAATTCTTAGGAATACATTATTCATCCACTCACCTTAAAGATTGTACATAAAATTTTGCAAAAAAATTTATCTAAAATTTCTTTGAATGGAGAAATTTTCTAATCATGTTCCTCATAGTAAAGATTTTTGGATGTAGGTCTTCAAGGTAGAAATTTCATTTCTAAATTTCATCATATAGAGATATTTTGAAGTGTTGTCAATATGACATTAGAGGAGATTTGGGCTTCTAAGAGCCCGTGAGTTCCCGGACTGTGGGAACGCTGCAAGACTGCTGCGGCGTTGCCGCATGGCCTGTCCGACGTAGCCAAGCGATTGCCACGTCATTTTTTATTTTTTTTAAATTTGAAAAAAAAAAAAATTTAGTATTCTTTTAACATTTTAAGAACTTTTTTTTTTTTTTTTTTTAATAAATTTTTTTAATAATTTTTTTTTCTGACATCGGGGGCTGGTTCCCAGCATTGGGAACAGCCTTGAAACGGTCTTCTAAAGGCTCAGATCTCCTCTAATGGCTTAAACCATTACTCCGTATTATACATGACATTCTTGAGTAAGAAGGTAGGGGTTCCCTCTACAATGTCATTGTCATGGAAAAATATTCATGTTACAGTGGCCCACAATTTATGAATAAGCTTGTGTTCAAGATTCTCTATAGTAAAAGGAGTCTTGATTCATGAAGCAAACAGGTATATGAGCATAGAGTGAGAGCGTGGAGTATAGACCACCTTTGGTGATTATAGAATATGTATGTTATAGGTACTTATAACACTATCTATAAGGTATTTTATGTTATAGGGACCTTCAATGGTTATAAGGTACCGCTACTTGCACCTTTAAAAGGTAGCTATATTTTAAAGAAACACCTCTAAAACAGCAAGCTTTAGGTTCACCAAACCTAAGCTCTATGCTCTAAGATCTACATTCCAAGCTCATATATTAGTATTCCCCTTGATTCATGGAAGGCAAAGGACCTCACCCTTTGAATTCAAGAATGTTTACTAAAAACGTTTCAACTTTTGATTATGGCTCCAAAGTAATAAAGACTTTAATAAATGGATTTGAGTCATTCTAAAGATGAATGAACGATGCATCTATTTAACAATTCTTTCAACTTTTGAAAATTCAAAAAAATATATTTTATAATAACTATGAGTTACTATTACCTCATATTTGACCATTTCTTCTACTAAAGGTAGACTTCCATGTACAAGAATTGGGCAAATTTTACAGAAAATGTAAGAGAATTTCAAAAATTCTACATGGAAGTGTGGAATGTTTACACGAGGAGAATCTAAATTGTTGACTAGCAAAATTTTAGGGAGATACTCATAATAAGTTGAGAGAGGCAACTTTCCAAATTTTGGGAAACTATTTTGAGCATTGAACTTGAACTTGAATTTTTTTTGTTGCTTATAAAATGACAATTAAACAAAACTACCTAAAAGTAGTTTCTCTCAACTCCCATGAAAGTGAAATTAAAGCATTACCAAACTTGACAAAGGCAATTCTATATCTAAGAGAATTGAATTTTTTTTATAGTTTCCATACAATATGGAAGTCCATCGTTCCAATAAGCTGAGGGTGGACTTCTATGTTGAATTGGAATCAGAAAACAAACATCAAGTTTTGTAGAATCCAAATTGCTTTGATTGCTTCCATGATACTTACACTTCCATGCGAATAGGGAGAAACTCCATTTAAAAAGTAGCTTTGTCTTACTGGCAAACTAAAAGCAACCCAAAAGTTCAAGTTTAATGTTAAAATTAGTTTTTTGGAAGTCAAATGTGTACTTGCTCCCCCTACTTTTCAAGTACTTCTTTCTATAATCATGCTAGCCAACTAAAGTAGATCAACCCATTATTGTCAAAAGACTCATCATGAACACCTAGGGAATGACCCCATTACACTTTTTTTTCAATAAATGAAATTTCGGCCACAATTAATGTCTTAGGTGATGACAATGGAGTGATTAGTGACTACAATAGGAACTTCTAACTTTTGAGTAAATTCATTGCAGGAAGTGTTTTTTTTAGGCCTTATATTGTGGCCACGTTAGAAAATATTTTTAGTGCTTTAAGAGAGTAAGATGAGTATTATGGATCCAATTTTTGTTGGTTTTGGAGTAGTCTAGAGACTTTTTTAGGCAACAAACTTCAAAAATTCATAACAAATTCGTACTTTGTCAAAAAAATATAATTTCAATTACTCTCACCATTTCTCACACTTGTCTTTATGTGGGATTTTTAAAAAAAAATTAGTAGTGGCATGAGGGCAAACTCCTAATTCTGACCATGATGGCCTATTCTAACTTATTCTGATTCCTCCTTACAATATTTGCATCCTTCCATGCAAAACTGGTTTCTCTTATTTGAAAGTTTTCCGATTCCGGCCACATGGAAGTCCGGCCTCAGGCTCCCCACCTGAAGATTTTCTTCCGAAAGGATGGTCGTCCTTGAGCTTCAAGAATGTAACGTGGGAGGCCAAGGACGCCTCCACTTGCCTTCCTTTCCTTCCAGATTCGTGATTCCATCCTTCACAGCGCCACTCACAGTCTTTGGGATTCTCACCACGAATTTTTCCAGTTCTTCTCGCTGTGCCGAATTCCTGATTCTCGACCCAATTTCAAAGCTCGCTGCTTTCGAAATCGAGATTCCAGTGGCTACATCCTTTCAATTCCCTCCCGTTTTCACGTTTTCATGTTTTCATACCCACTCACCGACGCAACGGATCGTTCACAAGAGTTGCGCCACTCTACCGCTCTCATTTTGCAGTTCTCGTTTGCCCAGTTTCCTGCGAGACACCGACGAATTCGCCAAGTTTAAGCGTCTTTTGTTCGTGGGTCTTTGATTTTGTGCTACACGTAGCTGGAGAGATGCAAACAACGGAAGAAAATTGAATTGAAAGAGTTCCGGAGAGTTAATAGTCCATGGCTATAGCAATTTTCCGTCACGCTTGGCCTGAATTTGCCAGGAGGCTGCGTTGGATATCGTAGAATTTGAACGGGGGATGTTATTCAAGCCGATTGATTAGGAATTAGGGGTTTTGTAATTAACGGACTGAGGAAAGAGCTAGATGCTGCAGAGATGGCGTTGGTTTTGCATACTCCTGGTTGCTCGGCTTACTCGCAATGTTCCGCTACGTCTTGGTTGCAGCTCCCGTCGTCTCGGTGTCGTTTTTCCTCCATGTTCACTCTTCTGAAACGTAGTTTAGCTGGTGATATCCGCAGAGAAAGTCTCCGCAAATGGAAGCGCAGCGCAGCCTCTCCTCATACTGGGAGTAGGAGTAGCAGTAGTGTTGCATCACCATGTTCTCTATCTGTCGACATAACATCGAACCCTAATGACAGCTCCTCTGGAAGGAAGGCTAAATGCTTGTGTAAGTTGCTGAACGGAAACACCGCTGGAGAGCGTGCGTTTGACGACGACGGGGAAAATTGTGATGGAGAGGAGGGAACGTCGTGGCTGCACTATCTCATGCATCAGGCGGGCATTGACACTTCACACGCACAAGTAAGTAAAGCCTCTTGTTCGTCTTCGTCTTTCTGCTCGCAGGCTCAAGCACCAGCGGAAGGGCCAAGAAACTCAAAATGGACCTCATGTTATTTTTAGCACTTTGAGTAGGTCTTATGGAAACTTTCTTTAGTCCAATTTGTTTATGTTTTGACCGACACATCCAATTGTCGTCACTGATTCCGAAGATATAAATTTGGCCTCATCTACTTTATAATGTAATTTTCACTACATGATCAATCGAATTGGTTATGTTTTAAACAATGAATTTTCAGTCCTTTAGGGGTTAGGTTTTTGCATGGCGACGCTGATTCTGGGATTGTGATGATGCTGCCTTCATCCGGTGATGGATTGTGGGATTTTTTAGAATAGAAACTGGACTTCATAAGTTTCATACTATAGTGAAGCTCAAATGCAAATTTGGTACGAGAAACTTCTTCAGACTAATATAGACAAATACAAGACAGTAGAAACACATTCAAGTCAATAGAAATTGAGTTAAAATTGGGACTCTGCAGGCCGCTCGCAGGAACTATGCTGAGGAGGTGGCGAATCTTCGGACGGAGATCGTGAATGACGCAGAGAGCCCACGGTCGGTGAACCTCGCACGCGCTGCTCTAGAAATTGCAGCGGAAGACGATGCTCTGGTGTCGCATTCGCCGGTGCCGCTGCCGGTGGATGCTTACCTCAACCGTCTGCAAGCCATGGCACTCGAATTTGCTGGCCATTACCTTCCTCCACAGTGTGACAGTCCCGACGATGTCCTCGAGGCTTTGGATCTTTACTTGTTTGGCTACCAGGTATGCTCTCTTTGAATGCACACACAAAAAAAACTAGGGTAAGAATGTACAACCGGAAACCTCCCCTGCAGTATTCAGGCACTCCCATGAGGATGTCCTCCACTCTTTTAGGGACATTCTGCAGCGGCGGTCTCCGATTCTACATGTGTCCCTGTTTTCTGTTCTGGCTTCCTAAAACCCTGGTTTATAAGTGGGAGAGTTTTGCTTTTATTAGCGAGATGAATGCATGGGTCTCAGATTGTGGAGCTTTAATTTTATGAGCAGCTCGACAACCGTTTTGACAACTTGTGCTGAAGTTGCTCAGGGTTTCAGGAGGACCAAATCTTTGCACAACACTGTGGATGCCCGGGTGTATTACTTGAATACGGTGAGGGTTTTGTTGTTGAGTTCTATTTTTGGAGGATTTAATCGAGTCCGTCATCTCCGTATTTGACAGACCTAATTCTATTACAGAGCTTTTAGTAGAATGTAGATTTTTACTCATTTTTGGACATCATTATGGAGAATTATGCAATGGAGAGATGGCGATGAATCCCTAACTGCCTAAATGGACAAAAGTGTCTGCTTCCATATCTTTAGGAGTTGAATTGAATCATTTAGAAAATGTCAACAAAAGTAACAATGTAAAGTACCAACAGAAAGTGGAAATCTTAACCTACATTTCTGAACACTTGAATTATATTTGAACGGTACTATTATCAACTAATAGCTTTCAAAGTGGGCACTTAGGGGTTAAGAAAGTGAATCATGGGGAAATATCCCGATTCACTCGTTGTAAGTTTATGAGCTAGATATTTTTAGTTAGTGATACTAGCACCTTGCGAGTATGTACAAGCGTTGGACATATTGTGGTCATGGAGACGTCTCTTCATGAATTGCATTGTGTTCCTCTTCCTTGTAGTCGGTTTTCCTATGATGTTGTCTAAAATTCTTGAAACGATCTTATTTAACTGCAACCATACTTGTCGTGCCGGAGGCTGATCTTGCATCTTGGAAGGTGGGTGACGTAGTGAGTGCATCATCCAAGACTGACGAATTCTGATGTGGAGACATGCAGGTGTTGACAACTCGGCTGGGTACACCAGTCATGCTAGCCCTGATTTACAGCGAATTGGTCAAGAGATTGCAGCACATGGGAGTGATTGATTTTTCCGTGGACATGGAGCTTTCAGGCAATCTCAATGATCTTCCGCGTCCTCGAGTCGCCACCCAGGATGGTGATGTGAATTCATATCCCTTCCTGAATTTGAGTAGTAATATGCTGATCCCGAATGTTGTAAATCATGGAAGGCTGTGATGCTAAGGCATGTGGCTTCTGTCATTTTTCAATTTCCCTTTATCTCTCCCCTGGACCGCACGACTCCTGTTCTGCACCATGTTCGGTGGGCCTTGACTGTGCATTTTACTATTTGCAGTTAGTAAGAGTCGGGACGAACATTCGGTGCTCTTCACACCAGAGTTGCTTTTAGTGGAGGTATAATAATTTTCTTATCATCCAGTTTCCGATGACAAAAGCATTCTTAGTGCATCCGAAAATGGGCTCAGGCATAACATTCTTTACCAGTCTTGAAATGTCCCTTGCTTAAAATAATGGAATGGCGAATACCGTATGTCTGCACTTCTGCCTAGATTTGTAACTTACGCTAAAGGGAAGCTATTTGGAAGGTATCTTGGAAGTTAGATTCACATGTGTTACTTTTCACATTCATTGCCCCATGTGTGTCAGATTTCAAATGGAACCTTAGTTGTTTTGCAAAAGAATGTTATGGATTCTTGCTGCAGTATGACCATTGAGTACTTGAAATGAAACTTGGAAATAGATCATTGAGTGCTCGGGTGTGAGATTCAGGTGTTGAGATCTCTGAAGCAGTTGTATTGGCCATGGCGAGAGAATGGAACAATCGGAGAAGGGAGTGGATTCCTTCAGGCAGCCACTGCTGCTAGCCGAGGTTTTGGAATAACCGCCTCTTCGAGTGCCTTTGACAGTCTGTTCCATGCTCCCCAGAGTAGTGGGTAAGAGTTTGACTCTTTGCTTCTGGAATGTCCTTTTTTATTGTTATTTCTGTCTCTTGATTTTGTCATCTTCTTGTCTTCTTTCTCAATAAGAGGACGTGCTTGTCAGAGTGTGTCAGATTCTCTTATTTCTTTCTATTGTGCCCTGCGCAATTCTGACCTCAAATTCTTGTCCAAAATACTGGTCCTCACGTAGAGAATCACCTCGTCTCGCCTGACATAAATCTTGCACTCTGACACCGCTAGAGAGTCAATTTGCCAAGTACATGTCTATTTTGACTGTCCACACCATTCACTTTGGCAGTTTGTTTCTGTTGGGAATAGTGGAGCAGAGCTAGCCAGAGCACGATCTGCTCAACTGAGATTGCAGCGTGGCATTTGGACGTCAACTAACTTTGGAGATCTTCGACGGGCTCTTGCTGGTGAGCTTCGTCATGAATGCTTAACCCCCGACCTAAGAATAGAAAGCCCACTTTGGAAGTCTCTAGTCGGTTATTGTAATGTATGGTACATATTTTATTGTTCAACAATGTAGGGTATGATTTCTTCTGTCTATTGGTGCATTTTGTTTATATTTCTTGAAGCTTTGATTTGAACTCCTATAGATATGGAAGCGGCTCGCTTTTGGCCGTTTGGGAACATCGGAGTGAACAATGCTGACATTCAGTGTTATCGTCATCATATTCATTGTCTCTTTTTTTCAGATATCTCGAATTGATAATCTTCGCCTTCTGCTCATTGTTACTTTGCAGCTTCGGAGAGACTTGTGCTGCTGGGAATAGACGATCAAGAGCTGAGGGATTACGGCATGCTTCTCTTCCACGCTGGGCTATACGGACGATCGTTTGAGTATCTCAATGCATATTCAGCATCCCTGGTAACTAACGTCACCCCGCGTTTTTCTCCGTTCTTCAGCAGCATGAATGCTTGCAAGACATGACTGCTGCCTTAATCATTCAACTTATGAGAATTGCCATCAGTATCGGACTCCAGAATGATTGCAAATGATTATTGACTTGTGGTTGGCAATGCAGACGAATAACGTTCTATCTAGTGCACTGAATCCACTCAAAATGAAGGAAGACGAGGCATTAGAACGATTGTTAGAGCGCTTACGCTTAATTCTTGCAGAACAAGCCTGGCTTGGAACATCCGCAACCCCGTTCAGCTCTTCTGAACTGCCACCTGACCCATGGTAGACTCAAACCGTCTGCTTCTTGCATCTCTTTTAGGAAGGAGAAAATTGCGTTCCTTGTAAATTGAACAATGTCAACCATGGGGTTCTCTTCAAAGTTTCCTGGTATCATTAGGATTCGAGAAAGCTATTTGCACATAAATTCGAGAAAGCTATCTCGGTGATTCCTGAGAATCATGCAGGAGATCAAATGTAATGTATCACTTCACGATTCTCAAATCTAATGGATAATTCGTCTCATTTTCAAGTAGCTTACTACTTTCGCACATTGAATTGTTAGCTGAATCATTGTAATGTAGCACCGTCCTGTCCTGCAGCAGTGCCCTATTTGCACATAAATTTCCTAGGATTATGGTCGGTAGTGTTTCCTTAAATAGACACCAGAAGCAGGTCACCTACTTTGTAAGCAGGTGACACCCGCTTTTGATGGCCGCTGTGGAATCAACTCACGATTGTGATGCAAGATTAGATCGCCTTGACTCACAAATGATAAGTTATTAGAGTTAATCGCAAAGTTTGTGCTGTGTTTGCGGAAGGTTTAACTAAGAATAGTACAAAACAAACATAGCACCAAACTCCATTAGACCCAAGTTTTAGAGCTATGTTTTTCTCAAACTTTGCCTCCTGGTCTTGCCTTGCACACACTTTACAATTAACTCTAATTGTTTTAGTCAATTTTTCACTAAAAGGCAAATAGAAGCCCCATCTATTTCATAGTTATTTCATATTTTTCAAACTAATATTGAATTGGTCATGAACTTTTGAAATTTTAATTGGTGGTGCTCTAATGTAGGAGGTTTAGAAATAGTGTCTTTAGAAGCTGATTCTTATTTTGGAGGAAGATATTTGAAATTTTTTTAAATATATTGTTGTGAATTTTCATAGAAAGAAAATTGGAAATGACATCTATTGGAAGTTGTTTCATATTTTTTTGGATCTTTGAGGAATTAGTTATAAATAATTGAAGTTGAAACCCATGGATTAATAAAAGCGTCCACTTCCTAGAATGCACACTATTGGTACATAGATGATGCATTGAAGAAAGCAGTATGTAACTCTACATTAGAAGACTTCCTACTTTAATAGCTTTTGTGCCGTAAATTTGCATACTCTTTGGATACATTTAAAACTACAATTTGTATGCATGTATTAGAGGGAGATTTTAGCTCATTCCACCTTGTAGGAGAGTTGTGAAGAAGCAAGTAGCACCACTTCTATTAGGCCCTCTATAAACAATATTGTGAATCTACCTATTTAGGTCTAAAATTAGAATTAATAGATAAATATGTTATTTAGTGTACTTTAAGATTTAAAAATTAAAGCTTTTAATTGCAATAAAGTGCCCTAAGGAAGACAATCCTTGTATGCAATTGCAAAATTGAAGAAAGATATAAAGTTATAGGTTAGTATAGATTAGTTAGTAATGATCTTCATGAATTTTTGGAATTAAAAAAATGTATTCATATTGGATATTACTAATTGATAGATTCATTTTTGTAGCTTAGATAAATTGGCATTTTTAGTAGCAATTATTGTACAAAGCACATGATGATATTAGAGGGAAGAAATTATAGTGTTCCACAAGCAACAATTTTTTTTTCAAAATGCACAACTTTTGATTTAATGGGATCAATAAATGGTCATGATTTAGTCATGTGTAGCAATTTATGCATTGTCTCTCTCCTTCATATAGGATTTGAATATAGGTTTTAGTTTTTTCGGGTGACAATTGCAATTTAGGGGCTTACATTTCTATGGTTTAAAATGCACATCAAGATGAAATAGATTTAGCACTAGACTTAGCAGATATCTATTTTTTGTGAATTTGTATACATTATTTGAATACACTTATGCGAGCTTAAATTTTTTGTTTTAAGTCACAAGAAGACAGTTGTGCAATTCTTTTGTTGTTTTGTTCATTTTTTTTTGTTGATTAAATGATTGCCTCTAACTCTTATCCTAAAGCTATGCATCTTCTTTAGATTAACTTCTACGTCCTTATAATCATTGAATTGGTCAAAAAAAATAAGAATGAGAAATGTAGAGTCTCCTCCCTATCAATTGTCTTGCAAGCTAACCTTTGGATTTGTTCCACAAAATGCCACAATCTTGCATATTTGGTCTTACAAAAATTGTTCATTCTAGGAATCCTACTAGAGTTAGAGATGAATCTATGAATTTAAGCTTTAGGCTCAATGTAATTGAGAAAAGTGCATTTCCTACACTATTGTTGTAATGCACAACAATATGGATATGGAATTGAGCAAAACAATGACTTTTAACATACTTAGATCTTACTTGTATAGACAAGGCTATGATATTTGTACTATAATGAGGTGCTCAATACATAAATGGTTGTACTATTGAAATTATATATAGCTTGATCAATTGAGACTAAAAAACAACCTAGTCAAACATACATACTAAAGGACGGTTTACACCTAAAGATTAGGCCCTTCCCCTTGAGGGTAGTGTTTTTTTTTAGGCGATAAAAAGACTAATAGCACCAAAAAATTATCTTTTGCACCAAGCCCTTAGAAAAATTTGGAGGTAAAAAAGTTTAAAAAGCCAGATGTAGATCTTGGATCACATCCTCACAGCCACTACCTCGACAATGACTACTAGAGTTTGCCACCCTATTGCCACCTATGTAGATGTTGATTCAACAACTTTTCATCCACAATCGCCTAAAATATACCAAAGTTGGAGATATGGATACAGATTATAGGCTTCTAGAGGTGAGGATACGATCATTTGGAGCCTCCCCTACGTATTCCCTTAGTTCTTATTTGCTTGTCTTGTCTTCTTCTTTGTCCAACCCCTGTAGCTTGAATGGGTTTTTTTCTCATTTTGCTATGGAATCCATTTATTTCAAAGAAAAATAAAATAGAGAGACTCTTACGCCTACTTGTGGAAAAACAGATTTGGCTCTATCTATTTTGGTGATTTGGTCTAGTTCAAGAGCTGAAGATGTATTTTGGTTTTTGTTCTGAAGCCATACAATTCACACTAAATTCTTGACTTGTAGCCAAATTTTGCACCAAAAAAAAATTTGAGAGCGCCTAACCTCAGTCACTTACTTTTCACCTAGAGCCTACATCCACATTCCCTTAAAATTGAAAAAAAAAAAACTGCTTGAGGGTGATTACAGAAACATCAGGGTTTTGTCCCATCACAAGTAAGGATTTCAGGCCTCTTATACAAACAAATGTAAAAACCTTGCAACTTAGAAAATAAGCTAATCACATATTGTTAAAAATTTAGACATCCTTGCATTATACATCCATATTTAGTACCTGCAAGAAGTCATGAAATTGTAAAATTTTGCAATTAACTTCAATTTTGAGTACTCTTAACTTTAAATCTGTAGTGAATGATTTTGATTTAAAAATGAAAACACACATACTATCAACATCAAAAAGGTAATTCTACCAAAAAATTTAGAACTTCAAACATTGCACTCTTTTTAAAACTCTGGGCAGAGTTATACGTTTTGGATTTTGCACATTTTTTTTTAAAATTTTTATCCTGGAGTTGCATGTTTGTATGACATGTCCAAATTTATTTTTTTGAAATTCATTGCAGCCCATGGGTCAAAGTACATATTGTCCGATAGCTTCAGGCAGCTTGGGCAGGGCCTCCTCATGAGGATTGATTGTTGATGTTTCTAAATTGAAGCGTTGGGATGTTGAGTTGGTTGAGATTTGAGTACACCTCAAAAGATTTGAAATTGGGTGCAAGTATTTTTTGGAGACATGAAACTCTAGAGTAGGATAGAGAGCCCTATCATTACGCAATTGACTTTGAACCTTTGTACCTGATGGGAAAGACGGAATCACGGAAAATCACAATAAATAATTGAAACCCAAAAAATCATGAAAGTCTTTTTCACAATACAACTCACAAAACTCCATTTGCACAAAAATTGAAAATGAATGTAATGGGATTGTTGTAATTCAAATTAAACATTGACTCTCTCATCATTGCGCATTGTAGACCCAATCATTGTGCACTTTGATTGCACAAAGACCCTTTCATTGCGTAGCATAGTGAATCCATTCACAAATTCCAAGACTAATGAGTTCTTGTAATACAAGTTCTTGTAATCAATGGTGAGCTTCAATGGTAACTACTAGATTGAAAAATGGTGACCAATGGACTAACAAAAGCCTTTTTTTCCTTCAGATCCAAAAATATAGATTGAATAGGAATCATTGTTGCTGTCTTGTTATGCTTCTTTACAAGTTTAACCTTCTTTGTAGTAGCTAAAGCTTTCTTCCTTTTTCTCTCTTCTTTCTTAACTTCCTTCAACTTCTTCTTCTTAGCATCATCTTGTTCTTTTTGCTTAGCATTTGCTCTGAATTCTAATGATGTAATGCAAGCTTGTTTTGCAATTTTGCATGCTACATTTGTTTTTCAACACGGTAATTCATACCTCAGACCGTCTAGAATCTTAGACAATCTAAAACCTACAAATTATTAATGCAACTTCAACTTATCAATTCCACCTATAAATGCATTTTATTTGATAAAAAAAATTTGCAAGTCAAAAAGACAGTGCAAAGATTAATACACAATTACCACTTTTTCAAAATTTACTCACTTTATGCACTTGAAGTAGCCTCCTCAATTGGAAGAACAACATTCTTTGTAGCCTCATTGACAAGAATATCACTTGGTTCTAATATTATTGTACCCAAATCTTGCTATTCTTTTCCCTTTGTGTCTTTTGAGCCTAAAAAAATCAAAATGAAGATAAGCAAGAACATCAAAAGTGCAAGTGATGCGATCATTGTTTTCACTAGGGGAGCAAATAATTGCTAGGCTCCAACACAAGTTTCAATCCACTACTCAAAGCAAAAAATATCATACTTAAAAAAGAGTAATCTCTAGTTGAAAAAAATTGCATTCCACTAATAATCAGACAAAGTAAATTTATTGAAAGTAGGTCAATTTTAGTAAAAAAATAAATTTATAACATCTAAATACATTATTTTGAATTTTGAATTTTTCAAAAATAAACATCAAGTTAAATCAATATTTTTAAAATAAAAATAAAATAGAAGATAGCGAATACTCACCTTTGTGAATAGAAACAAAGATGCATTCCTTGTTTAATAACTCGGTTCCTCTTGTCCAACTCAAAAAACTTGCTCTTCCTATGCCAAGATCTTCACTTATTTTTGTATAAAAGAAACTATTGAAAAAGTAAAATCTTTTATTTTTATTTACGAGAAAGGATTTATCCTCTTGAATGAGCTTAATGTAGAAGTCTACAATTGTATTGTTTAAAACTTATCCAGGGTTTAGTCTTTTGAGATCAAAAGCCAAAACCTCCATACAATGTCGATCATCTTTGGTTCATGCACAACAATCAGAATTAGGATCATGTGTACAAAACTATATGGTGTGAAAAATCTCAATAGTTAGTAATAGGAAAAGAAGATAATTACCTTGATGGATACACAAGTGTTGGTTGGATTCCAAGAGTTTGGAAACTTTCTTCATTGCAAATAGTAGATTCCAATGTCTCTAGCTACTTGGTATATATCATCCCTGGTAAAAAAAAAAGATCAATTAGTATTATCATTTATATAAAAACAATAATCAACATACATCATCAATTCTAGTAAAAGAAGGATAATTACCTTAAAGCATAATTCACTTTAGAAGAAGTCTCATCATCCAATTCTCCAATTAGTGTACTTGGACCATGTTCATTATCCATGGTTTTTGGATTCAGAAGATATATGCCTGTCTTTGCAAAGCCTGCTTGAATATTATTGATACTTAGTGCTTGATGAAGGGCTTGTGAAGCCAATGTTGCAAAAGATTTTCTACTGAAATCTCCATTACACCATGCTAGATTGGTAGCTGTCAACAGTAGAAGAGCATAGTTTATCAGCTTTTTACAAATCAAGAGTACACAAGTAAGTAATTTTTATTAAAATAGTAAGCAATAATTATAGTTTTTCACCTATGAATTTTTCTTGCATATTACCAAAGTTGATTTTAAATGATTTAAAAAGAGCACCGTCCAAAGGTTGCAATTTGTGTGTAGTATTTTCAGCTCTAATAACCACGGCAAGAGTTATGTGCATCTTGTGACCATTTACAATAAGTAGGTGCTTCTTTTCCAAAGACACTCCTCCCGGAACATGCTCTTTAAAATGATTCAACCAATCTAAAAAAATCTCTCCAGTTATCCATCCATGCTCTGACATTGTCACTCGGGGGGGTCACTTAGAGTGTCCATTAGAAAACACGTGCGAACGAAACTTTGGACCCCCTATATTATATCCTAAAATTTAAATAAAATGAAATAAAAAAAATATGACTAGATTTTCCTACTTCAAAAGTTTATGTTTTGAATTATTGATATTTTTATTTGTTAATGATAATTAGTTACAAATTTTTGAAGTAATTAGATACACTGTACAACTGAAAAATAACTTTCACACCCCTATATTATATCCTAAAAAATTTTCTAAAAAATGAACAAAAAATTCCTAAAAATAGCTCTCTATTGAAAGTTCATTTTGAGTTGAGTATTGATGCAATGGTCATCTAAATGTGATCTCTATAAATATTTGAGTTGAAAAACATGCCGTTTTAGGCCATTTTCAACCTCTTGTACAAATCATTTCAACTATTATTTTAGTTTGAAATTTTGGCAATAGAAACCTATAGTCATTATTAAGCAACCCTCAAAATTTTAAGTTGAAATTATAGTTCATTAGAAACCACTTGTTCGCACGTGGTTTGTAGTAAAATACTAGGTGCCCCCCCGAGCATTGTCATTCTAGCATGTGTCTTGCAGTCCTCAACATAGTCGACTTTCTTCCTTTTTCTTATGAAGATATATAGACTAGGTAGAGAATATCCCAAAGCATTTGAGCAAGCCATGACTGTCATCCATTTTCTACTTTGAGAACCAACTTTCATGACACTTTTGTTTCTTTGCACTCCAATAACCTTTATAGTTCCATTTTTGGTAGAGGCAATTATGCTAGATTCATTTGCGTTCCAGATTCTAGAAGGAGAATACCCTCTGCTTTGGTATACATCTAACAAGAAGTTGTAGAACTTAGCACATGCCTCTTTTGAAAGTCCCCTTGTTCTTTCAAGGTTTGGACTTTTAGATCTTCACAATTCTATTTTAGGATGCCTTTTACAAAAAAATCCTCCACCAATGCTTTTTAGGAAGACCATTTATGAATGGTATTGGCCTATCATTACGCATCTGTTGAACTTTGTATTTTACTAAAGTGAGAGATGCAATGGGCCACCTTCTAACGTGTTTCATACCAAGTAACAAGGGTAGTCTCTTTTCCTACAGTGAAAACAATTGGTTGTCCACATTTCTTTGAAGATACCTTCCTTATTTTTCAAGTTCTAATTGATAAGACTGGAATGCTATAATGTCTAGCAGCTTTTCTAAATTTGCATCTCCCTTGAGCAATATCCTAGTTCCTGACTATCAATCTGAAGAGCAATATGTGTCTATGAGGTTGCATGTTTCAAAATGGATGCTACACATTAGGGAACAAATCCAGTCGTGGAACTTAGGGAGGCAAAAATTGAACATTTTGATTTTGCATTGAATCCTATCCAATAGAACCCTGTACAAGTATACACTGCATTAAAGTAGGCGTATCCATAGTCGATCACGACCCATAGCCAAACTATAGGGGGCACTATTTCCAACCAAGGTTGAAAAGCTTGGAATGTGTTTTTTCAAGGTTGGGACTAATAAGGTTATGACACATGTCCAAAGTAGTGAAGAGGAAAGTTGAAAATAGTGAGCGGAAAAGCAGTTTTTTAGATGATCCGAATTAGATGACTCTAGACATTGGCTATTGGTCCGGACCACTTTTTGACTCCCAAAATTCACAATAATTTCAATTTTGCAAATAAAATTACGAAAATTTGGAAATCCCCATATTTCTCTTCTCTCTACATGGGAAAAATTTCCTTAAACTGCTCATCACTTGTTGTGAAATCCCATAAGTTATTGGAAATAGGTACTTCTACCTTAAAAATCAATATATTGATCACTATGAATCAAAACCAAAAACCCATAGTTGTCACATTGGACGAACTATGTGTCCACAACGTCCAATTTGTCCGCTCGTCCAAGATGTCTGGTGACACTAACCTGCATAATGTAACTACTTTAGAGTGGTCGCATTGTCCGTCTATTTGTCCAAACTATCTGATGTGTTTGCGTGTCTAGGACGTCTGGTAATCCTAACTCGCCCAATGTGACAACAATGCAAAAATTATGAATACCAAAAAGAATTAATGAATTGAAAAAACTAAATTTACTCACCATGTATGGATAATGGTAACTAGTAAGAGCATGTTGATTCTGTTGTTATTACTGAAAAAGTCGTTGATGGTTTCTTGATGACTCATGATTAACCGGAGCTGATTGTTGATGATATCTAATTTTTTGTTGTTGATGTGGGGCTTGGTATTGATGAGCCATTTGCTTATGATGAACAACTTGTTCTTGCAATGAAGCTTGCTCGGAAGCTTGCTAATGCAAAGTTGCCAAAGAATCCCTCAATATTGCATTTTTCCTTCAAACAAAGTAAAGTTTTTTTGTATAGCAAATCTAGTACCTTGTAGTGCTTTTGCGGCAAAATCAACGAGAGACTCAATGCTTCACTCAACTACCGCAAACTCAATATTAATTGGAACAACAACAATGGACTTGCTGATCTTTTCAATAAGTGAATTGGAACGCTCATCAGATTCCCTCAACAACATTGTCTCATCATTACAATCATCAACAAGTTCATTGATAATAGAAAGTTTGATCTCATCAAGCCCTCCTGCCATCTTGTCCTCTACAGATATTTCAGAAACAACGATCTTTGAATCAAAACAGTTATCCCTATTGTTACTTGTAGGTAAATGAACAATATCCAAACATTCTTCAATAGTCTAACTTGAACAACAAACAAGTATACAACAATTTTCCTCACAATCACTTGCAAAGGTTTTTGAACACCATAACTTGCACAATGCACAACTTCAGAACAATTTTCCATACAATCACTTCCAAATAATAGAAAAGAATTCGTCTCACAACATCAATCAACATCGGCTACAACAATGTATAATCACTAGAAGAAAACTGCGTTGGAAATCGCAGTTTTGCGTGGGCTGGAATTTGTTGAAGCCCATGTTTCCAACGCAGAAATTTGTGTTAAAACAAATTCCAGCCCACGCAAAACTGCGATTTCCAACGCAGTTTTCTTCTAGTGAATCCTCCAAAAAGGACCTACAGAGTATATCAACAAGAACAATACCTATAGGTTCGGCGATCCAAACTTGTTTCTCCAACTTTGCTTACTTCAAAATATTTGGAGAAATAGAAACTTACCTTGGAGAATCTAAATCCATCCCTAAATCGAAAGAGGGAAACAATGAAGTGTTCACAGGCAAAGTTTTTTCTAAATTCAAACATTGTCAGTCATTAGATAGCATCAACCTACACGCTTGACACAACATTGCGGTTGACACAACATCGTGGTCGACCCAACATCGTGGTCGACCCAACATTGAGGTTGACACAACCTCAAGATTGACACAACAACAACAAAAAAGCGCCAAATAAAAATGCAAAATGCAAACGTATGCAATTAAATCTCAAGCGCATGCAAAAAAAAGCAAGCGATAAAACAAAACAAAACATGCAAGATGAGAATGCTTACAAATAACAACAAAATTTGAAACTCATAGTGCAGTGCCCAAAAATTCAAAGCAAAAATTGTAGCAACCAAATCTCCAGCTGCACCCAAATCTGAAAAACTCGAGAAAGACGACAGGTGACCTATTGTTAAGGTCACTTGCACGGCTCAACAAAGTGGCCAACCGGTTATGTTTGGTAGTCATCTTATTAGAACTAGTCGTCGGTGCAGAACCGGTTCTGTTGAGCTAGCTTGCCACCTCAACAGAACCAGTTCTGCATCGATAATTGTTCCAATAAAACAATTATCTAATACATAATCACACTAATAATTCTAATTTTAATATCCATTGCTGGATAGAGTTGTAGTCACTTAAGGAGTTCAAAACTTCTTCCAACAAAAGGAAAAAGCTTAAGGGATTGTTCAATATCCACACTTTAGCATTAGGTATGCACACCTACAATCAACCTTAATTACAGATGAGCATAGTTACTATTATTAAATATGAATTATTTTTATTAGATCTTATGGCAACTGAATTGAAAGAAGATTTAAATGCACTTTAGCATGCGTTATTTGGACATCATATGAATAAGTTATGAATTTTCAAAGTATTGTCTCTAGGTATACTAAAAATCAACATTACATTCTCATAGACTTTCATTTCTAGATTGTGTATATCTTGACTAATCAATTTCTAGGAAAAATGACTTTTTTGGATCCGAATGTAGGTGTTGCTTTTGGAGTAGTGTTGATTGTGAGTGTACATACCTTTTGGTAGTTCATTCCATCTTGCTTGGCAAAAAATCTAAAAAAAAATCACAAGGTCTAACTCTAAAGTTTTGGGGTTCTTTTAAGCCCAAAGTTGTCCTAAACTATCCTTTCTTTATATAACTTTAACTCTTAAAGGACTTTAGGAAACTGTATGTAACAATGAATTTGATTTTTACAATATGAATTATGTATTAAATCATGGCAAGACAAACATAATAGGATTTCTAATTCAACAAATAATATTTTTTTCATTTTAAAATTTGGACTTTGTCAAACTCAAATATTAAGCCATATACTTAGAATATGTGACCATTTTGTAGCTTCTTCGACATGTGGGAGGTGCAATAGTAATCCAAATTGAAAGCGTCATATATCATTGGATTCAATACAAGAGGAAGATAAACTTATTTTCGTTGTTTTATACCTCAACTCATGCACCTTCAATGTCAAAAACACAAAAAATGCAATATTGTGACCACAATTGGGCTCCAATCTTTCAAGGTTAATTTCTTTATTATTGTCATATTTCTAGTAAAACAAACTATAAAATTTTTTAATTTACTTATTGCAACGTGTCTTTTTAAATTGTCGTACTGAACATTCTATCATGTTTTAAGATGAATATGCCTTAATTCAATTATAATTTTTCTACAAGCCTTCTCAAAAGTAAATTTCATTGAATCCTTCATCTACTATTGATTTATGAAAAATTATACATAAAAAATATATTTTTAAATTAAAATTAAATAGTTTATATTTATTATTGACTTACTATTAGTTTAAGTTGAAGGCTGTAAGAATGTAAGAGAAATAAATAATTAATCAAAAAATTTAAGGAAATCATTTAAAAATATCAATCTTAAAGATTACAATTGTTGTAGTAGGTAATCTACTTTGTTGCAAATTTATTTATTTATTTTCTAAAATGTTTGGAAATTGAGTTCAAAAAATATAATTTACAAAAAAAATGTCATGATTGCTTCTAAAATAAAACTTATTATAAATTTTGTTTCATCAATAAAAATAGAATAACTCAAAATTATCTATGTATTGTACATGTATACTTATGAAATTAATAAAATATTACTTTTGTAAAGAAGATGAAAAATTTCTTAGTTGGATGGATTGCTTGATTAAGTTTGCTCCAAAAATAAAATATGATGTTTTGCATTTTTAGACAGACTTTAGCATTTTTGGATAGACATTAATTTAAAGTCACTAAAGTCTAACAAAAAATGCAAAATATCCTTTTTAATCAATGAATGCTTTATGGATCAAAAATTTTAACTGAATTTGTAAAGTATACCATGTCTACTAAGTGAAGCTTCTATTTAATATTGCTAAAAAGAAAATCATTGTAACATGATAAAATGTCATTTACAAGGTCAAATCAATCTTTAAAATATGTTCAAGTTCCAATTTTATATTTTTATTACATAAGGCTATATGTTGTCAATCTTCTATTGCCAATTTTAATTTTGTGAAAAATGGCCAATGTTATAATTTTCATAGATAAAAGTGATATAGATTGGTTAATATAACAAATACAAACTTCATAAGGTACAAGTAGCAATGAAGAATAGTGTGAATTTTTTTCACATAATTTTTTTATTTTAAAAAATCAAAACATCCTTGGCAATTATTATGGCCTTCAAGTCAACTTATTACTTTCAATTTAAGTTTTGCCTTTATTTAATAGATTGATAAATTTTTGATAAATTTCATACATGAAAGAGTTCTTTTTTGGAGATTGTGATTTTTTCAAAAAGATTGGTGGAAAAATAAAATAATTGTAGTTTTAAGCAATGTCAATTGGATGAAAAATGTATGCAAATATAATATACAAAAAATTATATCAATTGTAATATATACTAGAGTTTTCTAGGATTCTACCAAAAATCAAAGTTAGAGTGACAAATGATATTTGAATTCAAAATGAAAAATCATTTATGAAGAAAAAAATTTAAATAAAAAATACACTTAATTGAATAATTTAGATTCTAATCCAAGGTTCTTATAGTTACAATATTTTCATAGAAGTTTTGGGATTTTTTCAACAATATCAAATGTCCAAATAGAAACAAGAACGGTGTGACCGTGAGGCTCTATCCTAGGTAAACAATATATTGGTTTATTGATAGTGGATAGTAGAAAAATTAAACAAAAAAAACAGTGAATCAATGATATGAAATTAAAATTAAAAATAAATGAAATTAAAATTAAAAAATTAAAAAAAATTGGACTTTCCATCCGACCAAGAAAGACACGAAAGGGAGATCTAACCAATCGGACAAGGCAGAATGTATTTGACTAATTAGACCTCCTAGACCAAATCCTAACTACATTCCGCAACCAATAAAACTTACTATGAATTTTATTTAATTTAGACTAAATCAAATACTCTAAATGGATACATTGAAGTTACAATTTTGTTTAGGGATGTGGAGACTTTTAGGGATTAAAAAATCAAAACCACTCTTCAATCTCCACATAATTTGTCAAACAAATTTACATGAAGGTATGTTTGCACTTGGTGTTAGGGGTGATGTTTGCAATATGAATCCCATCCAGAAGTAGGTTAGGTCTAAATTCATTCCTAAGACCCTCAATTACAACACTCTTTAACACCAAGTGCAAACATATCTTGAGATCACTAACTAACACATGCATCCTAAATATCATCCCAATTTGTAATATTTACTATACCCTTATCCTATAAAATAACGATTTGAATGCCATAATAACGAGTCCATCTTCACTGATCTTCATTAAACTTAATCACACTTGGATTTGTGTAAGCTTACATTCAGCTGTGCTCTAAAGTCTCTTACGATGTTTAATTGCAAACACGTGTCACCACGCAACTGGAATCCCCATCGAGAATTCGAACGGTAAAAAACCCAATCTACCTGGCCACTTCGTGAGAATTTACATTAATCACAGTACAGTCCCGGTACTCGAGTAGTAAGTACACCCACCGGCACTCCAGAGCCCCGGCATCGAAGGCACAGACACTTTTCGCAGTCACGAAACGTAAGTTAATACCCGTGAATGAATGTCAGGGTTGACCACGATGTTCGATAATGAGAGCCGTCGTCGGTTCGCGGAAGGGACGAAAGGAAGCTTTAGAGGGTCGGGGACAGCTCAAACGGTAAGATGGCGGACTGCGCACGAAGGAGCGAGGATGAATGAGATCATCCCCGACGCCATGGATGAGTGCAATTTATCATTCACTTGGATGACCCCCTATGGATGATATCCTTGTCGACAGATGAATATGTGTGGATGATATATTTGTATCTCGATGAATATGGATGAGTGCGCCCCCATCTGATTTATCATCCACTTCGATGAACCCTCTATGGATGATATCCTTGTCGACAGATGAATACACGTGGATGATATACTTGCATCTGGATGAATGTGGATGAGAGACATGCCTATGCGTCATGCGCCATGTCGTATACTGTAGATGAATCTGGGTAGATGATAATGTTTTTTAAATAGATGAGGTAGGATGGGAGCCACGCGTGTGTCTCATGCCGTACGAGGTGTTCGATGATTCGGGACGGATGACTGCGCCTTCCGACACATGGATGTGGCTAAATGGGAGCACCAATTGGATGAAAGTGGATGGATGGATGATATCCTCCCCCCAAGACGGCGGGGCGCCATGGTAAGTAGTGCCGAAGAGTCCTCCTGGTGTGCCGCGAACTCGGAGCGCAGCAGACGCCGCTGCAGTTGTTTGTTTTTGTGTGCTCATGCCTCACGAGCTTTGCTTCTTCCGTCTCCCTCGTTTTGGATCATGCCTGCGCGCTCGCCTTCAGACGCTCTTTCATCAGTCGTCATGTTGTCGCTCTTCTGTTGTCGCAGCAGTTTTTTTCCTACACTGTCTTGGTCTGTGTTCGCCGCGCAACTGTTATACTTCCTTTGACGACGCTGCTGCTGCTGCATTTGAGCTTGAGCTCCGGTTATTTTTACTTCTGTTACTGTGGCGTTCTGGAATTGCAGCCTCTCAGGTACTATTCCCGCTTCTTGCAGATCATTCTCCACTTCGCGCACACTCGCTCGGATTTTTTACTGCCGGGGTTATGGATCCTCGTTTCATGCCCGTTTCCGTGTGTTCTTTCTTTCGGGAGCTACAGGAACTGTTCGCTGCCTCTGTTAACCTTAGGTTTCCTTAAGGCACTTCGGATATGCGAAATCTCGGCACTGTGTGTGCTTCTGTTTTTTGAGCTCTTCCTCAGTTGCTGGATTTTGAGCTTTTGCGAAGTGGCGTTTGAAATTTTGGACTCCGTTTTTTTAAAATATTTCCGCATTCTGAGGGCGGAAGGGTTTTGAAGTGGTCATTTGTGGAGCAGATTGGTAGTGTACATCGTGGAGCTGACTGATCCTCTTGTTGTGAAGTAATTTATGTCTTACTTCGCTGGCGAGTTACCCTGGAATCTTCCCTCTGCCTTTGCTGCGAGAGAAAACGTGCAGAGAATGATATGTCAGTGATTCTGACTTGCATTATTATTTTTCATTTCAGGACTCATGCGCCGGCTTAGGGGAGTCCATGGTCATATTTTTGGATCAGAAGCAGGGACGTCAGTGGAGTCTCTACCGGACGTAGGGGGATGTGATCAAAAGAGCATGGATGATGCCAGTACAAGCAGTACTGACGACCGGTCAGATTTGACAGGGGAGAGAGACTTGAGTTTCAGTTATTGTCACGACACGCAATTAGACGAGTCCGCTAGTTGCTCCGACGGGTCATCGCCTCTAGGGTGGCCACTCGGCAGTCACAGGGATAGATCTTGTGAAGCGCCTTCTTCTGCTCCTTCTTCGAAAATGAGCAGTGGGCATAATACGTTCATGTGGGAAGAAAAGCGGGAGAAGCGGGAGACTGAACTTTCAGGTTGGAAAACTTACATTATAATTTCATCGATTTCTTAGACCGCACAATTATCACGACATTTTTCTGTCTTTATCTCTTTGGAAGTTTTTTTTTGAAAGAATGTTCTGCACTTCAAGAAACTGAATAAATTTATGGTTCTGTTTGACGTGTATGAACGGCAGAGGTGGAGATGATGAAGGAAAGGTTCGCTAAGCTGCTTCTTGGAGAGGACATGTCGGGTGGAGCAAAGGGTGTTAGCACTGCGCTGGCTATTTCAAATGCTATTACTAATCTTTCTGGTGAGAGCGACCATCAAGCCTGGCAATGGGAGCGGAGGTTCTCTATTTTTGTGTAGCAATCCTTTTTCTTGCGTCTTTATCGACCTCCCAGGCTGCATATCTCCTCAGATAAAGGTATTGAAGGTTTGTATTTGTTTCTGGCATGGCAGCTTCGCTTTTTGGTGAGTTATGGAGATTGGAACCACTTTCTGAGGATCGGCGAACAAGATGGCGTAGAGAGATGGAGTGGCTTCTGTCCGTCAGTGACCACATTGTAGAGCTTGTGCCGTCATGGCAAACTTTCCCTGATGGGAGCAGTACAGAGGTGTGAGTCGTTTCTTATTCTTAATATCTAAAACCTGTTCTGTATTTCAATAATCTCAGGTAGCATTCTGTAGAATTTGGACAGATGTGCGTGGATTCATTTTAGGTGACAAATATCTCCACTTTATAAATCTTAGCTTTCGTTGGAACAGAGGTTGAGGCACATACCTTAAGCAGTCATTTATTACCTAAAATGGGGGCTATGTACACTTTTTCCTGAATTAGATCAGTTGTCCATATTGGAGCCTTTCAATCCTTTCGTATAGATGTCAGTATAGATGTCCTGACTTCTTGCATGTTTTATTTGTGGAGCAGGTCATGGTTTCAAGACCACGGTCTGATCTTCACATCAATTTGCCGGCCTTACGCAAGCTCGATGCCATGCTACTGGTAATTAAGTACTCCCGTTTCAGGGCTATTTGGTACTTGTCTTTCAGCCCATATCTTACTTATTGCAAGTATTAGATGATAGTAGTGCACACATTCGTTTGTGCGAACAATGTGACAGGACAATGATGTGTGGTATCGTAGAATTTACTGGAATATCGGTGCAAATCGGTGTCGATATTATATCTAGATGGGAGTTGGCCAGTATTGTAGCTTGCAAATTTATGATATTCGGTATTGTTAGAACCTTGATTTCTTCGCATGAAATCTTGTTTGACAAGATATCCATTCTCTCCTATGCAGGAGCCTAACCTTCATGTATCCGATTCTTGGTTTGTGTTTGCAGGATTCGTTGCATAGCTACATAGACACGGAGTTCTGGTATGTTGATCGCGGCATTGATATGGCAGAAAAGGAGTCTAAGGTTGGCTCAAGGCTATCTATGCAGAGACAAGAAGAGAAGTGGTGGCTTCCAACTCCTAAGGTGCCTGTGAATGGTCTTTCTGAGGATGGAAGACGCAAGCTTCAGCACCAAAGAGAAGCCATTAACCAGATACTCAAGGCTGCCATGGCTATCAATGGGCAAGTCTTATTAGAGATGGAAGTCCCAGATGTGTACTGGGATTCTCTTCCTAAGGTTAGTTGCAAGTATCGCATGAGATTGAATCTTTAAAGATCAGTCCGTTTCAATTGTTCATGTTCTTCCATTTCTTCATCACTTAGCTGCTGTGGATATTTTTGCAGAATGGGAAGTCTAGCCTGGGCGATGCAATCTACAAACACCTTTCATCAGATAATTTATCAGCCGAACAACTACTAAGCACGGTAGACCTCTCAAGTGAGCACAGTCAGGTGGAAGTTGCGAATAGGTTAGAAACTGCAATACTTGTGTGGCGTCGGAAGATTCAATCGAAGCATTCGAATGTTGCTGCAAAGACTTCATGGGGAATGATGAAAGATCTCGTAGCTGATGAGAACAGGAGAGAGCAGATTGCCGATAAAGCTGAATCGATGTTGCTTAGTCTGAAGCTGAGGTTCCCAGGGCTGCCACAGACTGCGCTTGACATGAACAAGATTCAGTATAACAAGGTAGGTTTTCATCCCATTAGATTGAGAGTTTCTTAACTTTAAGTGAAAAAGCATTATTTTCATAGAATCCTCATGTAAGCATCTTATCGTTAATTCTGCATCTTATCGTTTTTGTGGGATTTTTGCTTTGTCTAAAAGAAACTGGTCTGAACGACGACTAATTTCAATTTGGAGTTTGGGATGCTTCCGAAACCTTGATTTGAATGTTGATTGTGGCTTTTGGTTTGCTTGTAGGATGTGGGCCAATCAATTTTGGAAAGTTACTCTCGGGTGCTGGAGAGTTTAGCCTTCAACATCATTGCACGTATAGACGACATCCTCTACGCAGATGACATGGTGAGGAGGTCAGTGGCACGCCCACCAGCCCCGCCATCTTCTCATCGTGCAACAAACCAAATTAAGAGACCGAATGGGAATGCCAACTTGCATACAACAACAACTTCTACGACTCTATTCACTACCCCCTTTATTTCTCCGATCACCTCTCCGATTCTTAGTCCCCACCCGATTCCGAATTCGCCTCATGACAACGTTGACAGCTATGGCGTCATAGGGAATCCCCTTTTCGCAGACTGGCCATCTGACAATCTAGACACATCGTTCAAGAAAGATCATGACCTGGTGAAACTACCACTGGATGACACCAGAAGTTGGAGCTACGCTGGAAACCTTGAAAACAGCAATGCCTTGCGAAGCCCCATGACTCGTGACTGAAGAGATTGGGGATCACTGAGTTATTATCTCTTGGGTGGGTCTTCCTGCTGAGTTGGGCTTGCTACAGTGGAAACAAGCTCCGACGGAATCAGAGCTTTTAGCTCTCAGTAATGGGCTGGTGTACAGTATTATTATCTTCTGGACCAGGACAATATGGGAGCACCAAATGCAGGAAGTCCAAAGACTGCGGCCTCTTTCTGAGCGCTCCTTGACTACCGGTTGTACGGAACAGTTCATGGAGGCACGTACTGGAGTGCTGCAGCGATATTTGTTTGAGATGTTCAATACTCCGGTAAAGATTCTTCAACTTTACAAAGTAGACTGCAAATGCATATTGCATTCAATTTTGGTCGATGACAACTAGTGAGTGATGGATTGGCGATGTGCCCAATCTTTTTTAATGGTCTCTACTACACATTGGGACTTCATTAGTACCCCAGTATTAGATTGGAGAATTCCTGTACAAATTCTTTTAGATGATTATTATTTGCTGAAAAGTCGGAAGACTCTCGACAGTGAGGTCTACGTCTGCGAACTTCGGCCTTGCTGAATTTTGGATTGCATTAAAGCTTGAGAACATGGTTGTTTTTTTGAACTTGACAATGGTGTGGGAGACCTTGCAACTTCTGCTACTCGTCGATTGGACTGTTTTTATCCCTCGATAGAATTTGACAGCGATTGCACATGAGAAACTACGAGAAAGTAATGAATGCAGACAGTTCTTATTGTGAAAGTTTTTGGCTAAGTGAATACTTGGGCCTGGTGTACACCAAAAATGAGGGGGACATAAATTTGAGAAGTCTCCAAGCCCCCTTGTTTGCCATTTAGAAGTCATGACCTTTAGATTAGACCGAGAGGGCATGAAATGGCAAAAAAAGTACCAAGGACTTCTCAATTTTAGCCTATTGAAACCTTCAAAAAATTGGTCTCCCTCACTTCTCAATTTGGTGTCAATTAGGCCTAAGGTATTTTCACCGGTGACTAGTGTAGCCCTGTGTTGTTGTCACACCCAAAACAAAAGTAAAAGTCATTTAAAAAACCAAAAATAACTCAAAACCCCATAACTTTCCCACTATAGGCCCAAAGACCACGAAAACTAAATCTTACACCCGTCCTCGCCGAGGGCTTTCCAATGGTACCAAGAACATGATAATTTGACACATGGTTCAAAAGATACATAATTTAGCATTTTTTAGTAATTTTTTAGAACAAAAAATAACTCAAAAACCAAAACTTTCCCACTGTCAGTCCAAACGCCACGAAACCAAGCCCGTACACCCTTCCTCGCTGAGGGCTTTTCGACGGTACCAAGCACGCGACCGGGGGACGCACAGTCCAAGAGATCTCAACGTGACAAACAAAACAAAACAAACAAAATTCATAACTTCCACATTATAGGTCCAAATGCCATAGGGTGATTGCACGAAACACCTGTCAGTTTTGTTGTGTTTTGAACTGTACTCATGATTTTTTTCTGGAGTACTTTAAAAATAGAAAAATAATTTTTAATTTTTAAAAAAAACATGACTAATGTATACACCTTTAAGATGAAGGTAACCACCAAAGGAAATGCATAGAAAAATTCTCTAAGTTGGAGAACTAGAAAAGTGCCAAATCTCAAGAAAATAGATACTTTTATGTTTTAATTAGTTAAAAATAGGAAATAAAATAAAATAAAATAAATAAAAATTGGCCATTTGAAACAACTCTATGGAGATGATCATTCAACAAAAAACTCACCAAAATAATCTTTTATGTGTTTTCAAATGCAAGCAGAAAGATGCTCACTTTGTGGACTTCCACAAGACACAAAATTAATTATTTTTAGAATTCCTTTGGACAATAGCTACAAGTCTACTAGAAGGCCATTTCTACCAAATTTCAGCTCCAACTTCATTTTTATGAGTACTAAATAGTACTAAAAACCTCCAAATTGGCAAGTGTGACACATTATTGGGGGTTCTTTTTAAATAGTAAAACATTTTTTAAAAATTCCAAAAAATTATGCAAGGTGTATAATAGTCATCAGTGCCTTGTCTATAAATTTCAAATCATTTGGATCCAGATTGCAGAAGTTATAGCCAACAAACAAATCAACATGCATCGTGTGACATGAAATAGTACAAGTGTTTCCTACAATGATCCCACAAAACAAAGCTTGGGCACCCCTTCTTAAAAAGCGCTTTCCAACGGTACCAAGAACGTGACAAATTGACACACGGTTCAAAAGATACACAATTTAGCATAATTTAGTCGTTTTAAAGAACCAAAAATAACTCAAAAGTCCATAGCTTTCCCACTATAGGTTGGAATGCCACCAAACCAAGCCCGTGCACCCCTCCTCGCCGAGGGCTTTCTGACGGTACCAAGCACGCCGCCGGGGGACGCACGGTCCGGGAGATCTCCACGTGACAAACAAAACAAAAGAAAAGTAAAAGTCATTTTTAAAACCAAAAATAACTCAAAAACCCATAACTATCCCACTGTAGTTCCAAATGCCACAAAACAAAGCCCGTGCACCCCTCCGCAATGACCGCTTCCCAAAATACCAAAAACTTGACCAATTGGCACATGGTTCAAAAAATACACAATTTAGGATAATTTAGTCATTTTTAAGAGCCAAAAATAATTCAAAAATCTATAACTTTTCCACCTTATGTCCAAACGCCACGAAACCAAGCCCGTGCACCCCTCCTTGCCGAGGGCTTTCCAATGATACCGAGTGTGCCCCCAGGGGACGCACAGTCCGAGAGATCTCAATGTCACAAACAAAACAAAACAAAACAAACAACTTGTCTTAAGGTATGGACTAGTGTAGCCATGTGCCGTTGCCACACCCAAAACAAAATTAAAAGTCATTGTATGAAGAAAAAATAACTCAAAAATCCATAACTTTCAAACAGTAGGTCCAAATGCCACAAAACAAAGTCTGTGCATCCCTCCTCATCAAGGGCTTTCCAATGGTACCAAGAACGTGAGAATTTGACACACAGTTCAAAAAATACATAATTTAACATGATTTAGTAATTTTTAAGAACCCAAAATAACTCAAAAATCAATAACTTTCCCACCATGGGTCCAAACGCCACGGAACCAAGCCTGTGCACCCCTCCTCGCCGAGGGCTTTCCGACAGTACCAAGCATGCCCCGGGGGACGCACGGTCCGGGAGATCTCCACGTGACAAACAAAACAAACAAACAAACAAACTGTCTTAAGGTATGGATGGATACTCTAATTCCGAGTTCCTTGCAGAAATGAGACCATTGATTGTTGCCCAATTAGGGTGAATGTGTTGCCATAGTGCTCAATGTCAGGGAACTATAAAAAAGCATGAAACCCATGGATGGCAGTCACTGACTTACATAAGTTAGAAGAACATCTAGTATAGCCCTGTGCTGTTGCCACAACCAAAACAAAAGTAAAAGTCATTTTTAAAACCAAAAATAACTCAAAAATCCGTAACTTTCCCACCGTAGCTCCAAACACCACGTAACAAAGCCCGTGCACCCCTCCTCACCGAGGGCTTTCCAATGGTACCAAGAATGTGACAAATTGACACACGGTTCAAAAGATACATAATTTAGTAATTTTTAAGATCCAAAAATGACTCAAAAGTCCATAACCTTTCCACCGTAGGTCAGAACACCACGAAACAAAGCCCGTGCACTCCTCCTCTCGAAGGGCTTTCCGACGGTACGAAGCACACCAACGGAGGACTCACGGTCCGGGAGATCCCACCGTGACAAACAAAACAAAACAAAACAAACAGCCGAACTTAAGGTATGGATCATCACTAGTCAAAATTGTGCATAATTAATCTTATTGAACATAAATTATTTTTATTGGATCTTATTGGCAAATAAAAAAGAATTCCAATATTCTTTAGCATGCATTATTTGGACATAGTATGAGAAGTGTGAATTTTCAAAGTATTGTTTATAGGTGTATCAAGAAACAACACTAGGTTCTCATAGACTCTTGTGTTTTGATTGTGTACATCTTGAGTCATCAATATCTAGATTTTTGTGATGCTTTTTGTTTCAAATATAGGGATTACATTTTAGGCAATGCTAATTACGGGTGTACAAGTTTTTAGCATTCCAAATATAATATACGAGTATGAAATTTTAGAATATTTTCATAATAATAGTTCAAAGATGAAGAGCCAAGATGCAATATAAATCTTTCCATTTTAATCATCTTTGCTCCAAAGGCACACAACATGGAGAGAATCTCAAAAAATCTATGAATTTTATATAGAATATTTTTAAATATGGAAATTATACATTGCAGTATTTTTAGCTACTACTAGTACAAATCTACCATAGGCTAAAATAATTTTGTGATGAATCTATATTTAAGTGCTAACACAATTTGTGTTGAAACTAACACAAAATTAGCACAAATCCATTTCAAGACACGATGGATTTGTACTAGTGTAGAGTTTACATTGGTTGATTGCTACCAAAATATAGATTAAAATTCACTAATGGATATATTTTTGGTACTCTTGCAAAAAAAATGATAGTTAAATAGTTATTGGTTTACTTTTTCTACTTCCTTCAGTGTTAATTGTGGATGGATAAAGCTATCATTGATTTCTAATTTGGACTTGGATATAGCTTGAATAGTGGCTAGTTTAGATGGCTAAATAGTAGTAGCTAACACTAATTTGAATGGCAATATAAGAAAAAAGGATAAATTTCTTCCACAACTAGTTGATTTCAATCAATTATTGCTAGGATTATTCTAATCGTAACAATCCAAGAATACTCAATGTGATATTTGAAGCTGAGTTTGACCTCCATGTTATTCTTGAAGATGATATATAGGACCCTATATTACCTAGTAATTCTAACTTATTAAAAAAAGTAATGAGGAAATGCATTTAAAAAATCTTAGTTTTCAGAGCCTTAGCAAATATTAAGTTGTGGTACTCTTGATTGTACCTATAGCAACTGAGTAGTGATACTTGTCTTTTGAATTGTTAGCTTGATATGCTTGCGGGGGATCTTTCAAGTTTTTATTGTTGGTTTGGGCCCATCAATCCATTCTAACTCAGTCATTACCTTCACTGAATTTAATTAACCATGGGTAGCTAATTATATACAATATCTTTATGATAACTAGGTTATAATGACTTTGCTTAGTATTTATCTTCAAGTGTTGTGTGCTATAGTTGGTTGTTAACTCATGCCTACTATTACATTTTTTGATTCCAAAATAGAATCTTTAAAGCTGATTGCAAGAAAAACTTGTACTATTCGTTGTGTTTTCAATTTTTTGTTTGTTAGTACTATTTGTATTGCAAGTACTATCGGAGACATGGAACATGAATTTTGGACCATAAATTTGATTTCAAATGTAGCAACTCCGACAACATGATCATTGGATGATAAAGATAGATTGCAATAATAAAAGTCGCCATAAAAGCAGTGCACGTTGGCAAATTGGAGCTATCAGTGGGCCTCCATTGGTATATGGTCATGAAATATTGTTCTAAGCCACAAGTTGCAATGTACTCAAGAAAATGAGACTTCTATATTTCCATTTTTTGAATTTAGATAGTGCATTTGAAAAATTTATGTTAAAAGTGGCCATTGTTGCCAAAAAGGAAGCTTGAAGAAAAAACTAATATACCATTTTTAATTATTAAGAAATTCATGTTGAATGTAGCACACTGTAGGCTAATGTAGAACACAATGGAAGCAAGCTATCTAAAATCCCTCTCCCAAAAAGGTGTTTTTTCATTACACTATATAGTGAAATTAGGTTGCCCCTCACTGATTTCTCAACATTCTACGTACACTATATAAGTAAATATGTATTGTTAATTTAGAAGGATGCAGTAATGCAAGAATTATGTCTGTTGCATGGGTTGGTGCATTGGTTCATGGCCTAGGCTTAGGAAGTTGCATGCGCCTCTATATGGACAAGTAATGAGTCATGAGGTAACTTTTTTGGATAAGGCAACCTAATTGTTATGTTGGGTTAATTTCACTATTTTGTGTAAAAGCCAAGTAGCCTACCAAATTTGACGTTGTAACTCATCACATTGAATACTAAATATGGTAGTACTAAACCCCTCCAAAATTGCATGTATGACATATATTTGAAATTCAATCTCATATACTTAATTAATTTTGGAAAAACTGAAATAATTCAAGTACATTTTCTATTGCGACAAGAAGCTTCATTTTGAATTTTACATTCATTGGATCATTTCTACAATACTTATGATTGGCACAAAACAACTTTTGTATTGCATATGTGACGCAAAATAGGATAGTGTTTTTTGCAATCACCCTTAATTATTTTTAAATGTACTAGAAATTAATTAATTTTTAAATGTTTACTTAATATCTTCTTCTTTATTTGCCAAATTATCTTCTCTTTATGTTGTTCCTTTATATTCTTTTCATAAGTTTATAAGATTGTTTGTATAATTAAAGGATAATTGTTTGTATTCCTTTGATTGAGCAAATTCTCTCTGAGGAACTTTATATGAAAAAAATGTTTTTGGAAAGTCTAAAAAATACATTATAATTAAACTACATTTCTAGATTTCAAAAGGTTACAAAAAAAGATTTTTAAATTCCAAACTAAATAGCATCCTGGACAACAATTGACATTTAGAAGTAATTATTTATGTTAGAAATATTACTTATGATGTCACTATTGTATGGTTGGATGGATTCACTTCTATAAAGTATGCCCTTATTATAATATTTTATGATTAAAATTTTCAAATTTTATTCTAAATGAAGCAATAAAATATTTGAAATATATAAATTCTAGGAACATTGGGATACTTTTCACAAGAAAAATAGCATACATACTATGACTAATAAGGCCCCTTCTTGGAACCATTCAAATAAACATTTGGGCATGGTTATCATTATTGAATAAATTTATTATTTATTTTATATTTTTGGCAATTCAAAATAGTATCGGCAATGCACCTTTAAATGTACCAATTAATTAATTGAAGTTGAGAAATATGATTCAATAGATGCTTGATAAAAAAAAGATTCATTTTTTTGCAATGTTTATGAACCGTAATTTTGTTTATGAAATAGTAATTTTTCAAAATGTATGGCACCTATATTTTTCAAAATACATTTTACCAATCCTATCCCCCAGATAATGTAAGCATTGAAGAAAATTCCCACTTCTGGACAACTACTGTCAATAATGGACTTGAACTTCTTGGTTTGAAATGGCGGCGGTGAACCAACCCCCTTGCTCATCCTCCCGAAGTCATTCTAGGGGTGCATGTAAAAAAAAGGACCCCCTATATTGTGCTTGATTAATTTATCTTCTATACTTCTCCTTGCCAATTTGAGGCCTCTGATTCCAAATATGAATTCAAAATTTCCAAATTTTATCATGCATGGCAAATAAAGAGTTCTTGCATTTTTTCCAAGGATAAAATCAAGGACGAGCATGGGGTCAGTTCATCCCGACCATAGCTTTTAGTTTGACAACAAGGCAAAACCTCAGATGTAATTTCTCCACTGACACAAAAATAAAAGTATCATAAAACTTAGAGAGAACTATTCTGACCTTGAAAATCAGTAGAAAGTGGGTACACCCAAAATTGCACCCTGTCTAAAACTGCCATCACTCTGTCTGTCCAAACCCTAAACCGGCATCATCAGTCTGTGTAGACACGATGCCGACACAGTCGCCGCAGAAAGGCTGAATTTTGTATGGCATTGTTCAAGTAGTTGTCACCGAGTTGTAAGCTTAGTAGTTTCCTAGGGTTCAATCTGCAGGATGCAATTCCGTTTCAGATCAAACCATCCCGCCTGTGGCACATCTATGTCTTTCCTTGTTGCTTCTAATCTTTTAGGAATTTAGGCGGTTCGCAGTTCTGCTAGGGTGGAAAATTTGCTCCACCTGCAGCTGCCACCCCCAAGATGGCCGCTGTGAAAGGCACAGTTGCGTTTCGGACCTTGGAGCCCCCGCTCTCGGACGCAACCTTGCAGGTCTTGGACTCCTTCGGTTTCGACACCGCCACTCCCGTGCAGGCGGCCACTATTCCGTTGCTGTGTTCCTACAAAGATGTTGCTGTGGATGCGGCCACGGGATCCGGAAAGACGCTGGCGTTTTTGGTGCCCATGGTCGAGATTTTGCGGCGTTTGGCTGATCCTCTCAATGCTTTTCAGGTTAGGGTTCACTCCTCTGGTGTGAATTTGACCATTCAATTCCTTTCCTTTTCCTCTTCCTCTCACTCTCGATATGAGCATGATGCGAATTAAAATTTCACGGATTATAGGAGAATTTCAGCCGGGAGCTGAAGATTTTCAGCCTTAAACCCTAAACCCTTAAGGTTAGCCCTAAATGGAATGTCATGTGCAAACCGGATTGTATGAGAATTTGAAGGAGGGAAGATTAGCGGCCTTAAACCCTAAACCCTAATGGGGCAAACGATCGAAAATTGTGATGCAGGTTGGAGCTGTGATTGTTTCGCCTACGCGAGAACTAGCGTCGCAGATTTTCCACGTATTGGAGCCTTTTTTGACGACTTTGCCTGGCATTAGAGCGATGCTTTTTGTTGGGGGAACTGATGTCACTGCTGAGGTTGCGAAGCTGAAGCAGTCTGGTGCGAATGTGCTCATCGGTACTCCCGGTCGCCTGTATGACATTATGGAGCGTGTTTCTGCCTTGGACTTCAGGAATCTAGAGGTACATTTTGAGAGTTTTCCGTCTAGATTGAAGAGTTCAATTATGCGGATCGTTCAGTGAAACAGGCAAATTTCCATCATTGCTAGACAAGAGCCTCAGGTAATCAGGCTCTGAAGCTGTCGTAACATTTCTTGGTTTTCAAAATCTTCACATTATTATCCAAGTCTATCGTCTGACAGATCAGTCCCTTGTACCTGTCATAACTTACCTGCTGTATCTCGGGAACTGTTAGGTCAGAATTTATTCTGACTTGAAAATTGGTCAGGTTTTGATTTTGGATGAAGCAGACAGGCTTTTGGACATGGGGTTTCAGAGGCAGTTGACTGCAATTTTAGGTCACTTGCCCAAGCAACGTCGAACAGGTTTGTTTTCAGCCACACAAACTGAAGCTGTCGTGGAATTAGCGCGGGCAGGTTTACGTAACCCTGTCCGTGTGGAAGTTCGCACCCAAGCTAAAGCACAAGCTACGGATTCGCAGTTGGTTCAGTCCAAAACACCGAGTAGCCTTACTTTGCAGGTATTTTTAACCTTGCCCTCTGCTGTTTAATTGAGTGATTTTCTGAATGTATGGCCTTAATACTAATAGATTTGAGTTCTGTGTTCCTGTTGTCTTTTGATGCTGATTGGATGTGTTGGTGAGTTGCAGTATCTCGTATGTGAAGGAGACGAGAAGCCATCTCAACTCGTCCAGTTTTTATCTGAGCATCGAAAAAATAAAATCATATTGTAAGACTACTTTGCTATCCACATGTATTATTAGCTCGGTAATTAGCTACAGCATGTGATTTGGGTTGGTTTTCATGAGTATGTTGCGGAAAATATGATTGTCTAAGCATGTGATTATTCGCAATCATGTCTTATCGTTAATCTGGCTTAACCTACTCTAATATTCTTATTCTTATGCTCGATGCACAGATACTTTATGACATGTGCCTGTGTTGACTACTGGGCTATTGTACTCCCTCAACTGGAGGCTCTGTCGGGCATACAAGCGATTGCGCTGCATGGCAAAATGAAGCAGGTAACCGCCAGAAACTCTTCAGCTCAAGCTATACGCTCCTCTGAACTGAATTGGAAATTCTTCAACCTAATTGGACCTAAACGGTCAAAATTATTCTTTTCTTAAGATGTTGAGGAAAACCTGACAGTGTTTAACCCACCGTGTAGGCAGCCCGAGAGAAGGCGCTGTCTATGTTTGCTGGTATAGCCGCCGGTTTGCTAGTATGTACTGATGTTGCTGCAAGGGGCCTTGACATTCCGGGTGTCGACTGGATCATTCAGGTTAGTGGGATGATGCTCCTTTTCTTATTTGCCCTTTCAGACACTCTTTTGTATGGATGTGGAGTAACCTTTGATGGTCTTTTCATGGGTACCTTAGTTCAGTGTTTGTGTATAGATTCATGGTGAGTATTCCTTGTCTAGTGAAGCAATTTTATTAAGCATATTACTGTATCATGTGCATTCTGAGTGCAAAGTGTCCGTATCTTTGTCTCTTTTACTGAAGGGCACCTAGTTGAGTGAGATTGCGAAGTCTTGTCAAATTGTCATCGTATTATTAAATTCTCGTTATCGAATTCTACGATTTGATTCAGCAATTTGATAAAACTGGGAATTTTGTCATGTGTATTCATTAAAGCAAGGGTCTTTCTTTCCTCTCTATTTTCTCTTTTTTAAGCCATTTGTTTGCAAAGTTGTTGAAATTGTAATGATTTTAGGTTCTGTTCTGTTATTTGGATGTTGAATTTCAGTATGATCCTCCCCAAGATCCAAATGTGTTTGTGCATCGCGTTGGTCGAACTGCACGAATGGGCCAATCGGGAAACGCTCTTGTATTTCTTCTACCTAAGGTATGAACTCAATAGACGGGCTGTTCAATTACACCTTGTTTTTGAACTAGGTGAATCTTGTATTCGGCTATTGTATTGATTTTGTACGTGTCTTAGTCGTTTTTACCTGAACAGCGCAATAGTTTAGGTTTTTTTTAATAGAAGCTTAAATCATGTAGTCTTTACCCTCATGTTACCTGTGAAACGCTTTAGTAGTGTCATGAAACGATAATGGCAGGTTCGTGACTATGATTTCAGGAAGACGCATACGTAGATTTTCTCCGCATCCGAAAAGTACCCATAGAGGAGAGGCCGAAATCTAGTTCAACCCCTGACGTTGTCTCTGCGGTATGCGCTATGCTGTTCTTAGTTTTTGATAATGTCTTTATCTTGGTCTTTGCATTTTTTATTATGCCTTTATCGCTGTGTTTCGCATTACAAGCCATCTTGGAAATATGAATAACTGCCTGTTCTCATTTCACTTCGCTGGCAGTTTCGTGCAGCTGCCGCTAAAGATAGGGACATTATGGAAAAAGGGTTACGAGCCTTTGTATCATACATACGTGCTTATAAAGAGCATCACTGCACCTTCATCTTCAAGTAAGTAATTTTTTGATTCCCTTGATGAAGGCAATCATATCAGCTATTAATTTTAGTTGGATGTCCTAGTCATGCCGACTTTGGAACAGTACGAAGCTATTTCTTGCACGAGCAGTGTTTGAAGCTATTTCTTATCTTATGATCGAGCAAAATTCTGATTGGTAGTAGTGCATATGATTCAACGGAGCTCTTGAATCCGTTATGCCAATTGGATTTTTTGCATGGTCTTTCATTTGCGCTGATTTCATTCGATTGTTTGATCTTTTGGATTCAAGATGGAAGCAATTGGAGGCCGGACTGGCAGCAATGGGGTTTGGACTTCTGCAGTTGCCATCCATGCCTGAGCTGAAGAGGAATGTGATGTCAGTTGCGGGTTTTCAACCTGCCAAGGGAGTTGATGTTAACTCCATACCCTTTAAGTGAGGACTCTCTACATTACTTCCGCTCAATTACAGTGGCATTGAATTTGTTTCTTTGCCATGGAATATTTTTTTGTAACCTATATTCGTTGGATGTTCTTTCAGGGACAAAGCCAGAGAGAAGCAGCGTCAGAAAAATTTGGCAAGTAAACCACCACGAAAGGAAAGGCTTCAGGAGCCAATTCGTGCTCCGAAGAAGGAACGAAAAGAGACGGCTGATAAGCGCCGTTTACACCAAAATCGAGAAGATGAAGAGGAAATGAATAGGGAGTACCGGCTTCTCAAGAAGCTGAAGAAGGGCACTTTGTCTGAGCAGGAATATGACGAGGAGGTTATGAGCCAGCCTGACACGGAATCAGTAGAACCTACTAGCAATGTTAGTGAAGATAGAGGTAATGTAGATTTGATTGGCCAAGCGAGTAATTCCAAGCAGTCGAAAAAACTTATGCACTCAAATGGCAGGTTACAAAGTAAGTTCAAGAATAGGTCAGTAGCAAGAGCTTCGAAGAAGCGGCCATCTTAGCAAATATACTGCAACTTTTTAAAACTGAGTGTATTCATATTCATAGTCATTATCAGGTCTTACAGAGCTTTGAGGAGGCATTTCATATTTGGTGCTGTTTCACCAAAAATACCATTTCTATCTTTAGATTTGAAAATTTATTTGATTGGCTGAAAATGCAGCTCAATTGATTTGTTGATTTGTGATACCAGGCAAAAGATCGAGTGATGAAAGCATCAACTGACTTAATAGTAAATAATCCAAAAAATGAGTACTTTGCACTATTTTCCTTCTACGGAACTTGGACCATCCTGGTCTTAGTTTCAATTAAAATAATTGAAAGACACCCCAATGTAATTTGCTTAATAATAGTACTTTTGAAAACAAAGTTTTGTCTGCTTCGAGAGAAAGAATTAGCCAGGGTGTTTTGTTTGAACTAATGTTCCCACGACAAAAACCACAAGGGAATGTGTGTAACACATCAACTACATTCCTTTAACCCCTCATCGCCTAAGGGGACAAAATGTGTCCCCTTTTTAGTGTATTCTGGAATATCCAGGCAGTGAGGGGTTCATAGAGAGTGAACTTGTTGCGGAAATTTGTCGAAACAATTTTTTAATTTGTGGATGACTGGGTGTATAATTATTATGTGTCTTGTGTGTTTATTAGAAATATTCCAAAGTCTTTTATTCAAAATGGTTTATAAATTTAGGTGGTGTTTTATTTTAGGTATATATATATATATATAAGGGATATAGCACAAAATGGTTAATTTAAAATTTGCCTAATGTTGGAAAATGTACTATTTGAAAAAAGTGTTGTTATTCTCATCACTAGGTCTTGTGTGTATTTTTTTTAAATTCAATAGTATCCATTTTGTGAAATTGAAATTGTATTTTTGATGAATTTTTGAAGTTATATCTTCAAATTCATTTGAAGAGAATCTAAAAATAGTTTTATAATTTTGACCACATAAAGACTTTTGACTTTTCTTGCTTCACATTATTTTCTTTTATGTAGACTTCAAAAAGTTATAGAACTTATATTTTATAATTCATTTGCGTTTTCTCCAAACCCTTTGGGCTGTTAAGGATTAAACATATGCCACTTTAAAGAGCTTTGATCACTTGTATAGTAATCATGTGCTATTAAAAGATTGTGTATTGTATTGATATAACTCAATCTAGTTGTGCAAAATCTCATTAGCTATAAAAGATGCAAATGAGCTCTTTAGAATTGAGTTTTGTTAATTAAGAAAAGGCAATCCTAGATTTGATTACAGTGTCATTTATTTGAACATTTTAATAAACCTTTCATCAAGGTCTTATGCAATGAAATCATGAAATATTGATTGTTTCCACTACCCAAAAATTTGGTATCCAAGACAATAGCCAACACCGCAAGTATACATGCTATATATATAGTTATGTTGATTGAATTGGATAATATTTGTATTCTTGTTTGGAGCAAATTGTGGTTTGAAGATTGAATTCTAATTGTGGCATGTGGAAGGAGTGGAATAATTGTGATTGATTGTAGAATACCAAAGGTAGTCTTATTTCTAAAATATATAATTGTTTAGGGTGTAATCATGGAATTTTTGTCCTACACTTTATTTCTTTCCTTTTTTTTATTATGTTGTGATTTTTCAACAACTTGTATTTAGTATCTATGTTTAAACAATTATACTTTCATCTTATTGTTTAAGAACTTCTATTGCAATTTTAATGTTGTATTGATTTGTTTGAGTACTTCTATTATAGTTTTGATGTTGTATTGAACCGAAGGTGCGATTCTTTAGGATTTTAGCATTTTGTTTAGATTTGGCACTGCCAATCATATTGAATTGGCCATACTTTTTGGTCCTTATACGTGTTTAGGTGTTTTAGATAGAATGAAAGAAACAGAGAGGCAATTTTAATACTTCTTGTTTTCATCTATTGTCCAACATTTAAAGCACCTTAGTACTAAGAAGGTTGGATTTGAATTTTAGGATGGGGTTGTAATTCTGCCCGACAAATTTGCAATTCAACACCTTCTAATTCCAACCAATGCCATTGATGATGCTTGAAGGAGGTGGAACTCTTTAAGGTAAAATAGCCCATTACGGACAAAATGGGGAGTTTGACCTCATGTCATTGCTGAAATTTTTAAATTTTTTTTCCACATAAAGACAAGTGATAGAAATGGCGAGAGCAATTGAAATTACATTTTTTCAACAAAGTGTGAATTTGTTATGAATTTTTGAAGGTGCAGCCCATCGTGGCCTAAAACAATCTCTAGACTACCCCAAAACCAACAAAAACTATATCCATAACGGTCATCTTACTCACCTAAAGCAGTTACAATATTTTCTAACATAGAAGGCCTAAAACAATCACTTCCTACAATGAATTAGCACTAAAAAGCTGGAAGTTCCTATTGTGGTCACTAATCACTCCATTCCGGTTAGCTAAGACATTGATTGTGGCCCAAATCTCATTCATTGGAAGAAAACCATAATGGGGTCATTCGTAGGTGTCCACAATGGGTATTATGTCCGTAATGGGCTGTTTTACCTTAATTGAAGCCTTTGTAAAGCCTTCCCATCCTAAATCTCCCATAGTGCCATTCAACTAAGCCAAAGATTTAATTTCCAAATTTTTTTGTTGACTTGCAATATTTGTGCAAAAAATATGAATATTGTGTGACATGTCCTTCCCTTTTGAATGGAAGATATCATCAGGATTCACCCAATTTAGAATACTACCAAACATTAAGATTGCTAATAAAAGTGCATAGGGAACGCATTCCATTTCTAACCACTTTAGTAGTTATACGTATTTGTAGGGCAAGTTTCTTCAATGGAAATTTTTTCCTATGTGCAAATATAGAATTCGGCAAGTTTTTATATTTTTCCAAATTACTGTGAGTTTTTTAGATGAAGATTCTATTTGATCTATACTTGTTATATAGACCTTCTAATTTCCAACCAAGGTCTGGTTGCAATATTGAGAGTCTTGTAGCCAATCATCATGTGCGACAACTACACCAAAAAGTGCACCATAATTGATTACTATTCATCTCTTCTTGCATTAAAAGAAAGCAACCTAACTATATTGCCAAAATGGGAGGTGATAAAAAATGGGTTGCCTCCCCTACATAAGCATGAATTTGAAATGAAAGTACAAGCATTTGCAAAAATATTTTAATTTTTATTCATATAATCTGAGCATTTATTGTATGAACGCAAATATCTTCATCACATTCATCACTACTATATCTTGTTCAATCAAGATCACAAGTTACACATAGTTACGTATTACACAACATTCATAAAGCAGGACGTTAAATCTGACCCACAAAGTGAAACCAACTGAGTAGATTTTGTATTCTTAAGGGGGGGAAGTAAAAAAAAGCTCCCTATTTTGTGCCGTGTTTAGGGTCTAGACTCCCTCATTGCTAATTTGGATCCTCTGATTTGCAAACATAAATTCAAAATTTGACATTTTTTATTATGTGTGGCAAATAAAAAATTCCCCCATTTTTTCAAGGGTAAATTTACCCTACCGGTCCCACTTTGTGAGACGGGTTTAACGTTCCCCATTGAAAAATTGAAAGTAAGTAATATCCTTTTACGGAGGACGTTAAACCCATTCCACGAAGTGAGACTGGTACGGTGAAAATGCAAGAATTTTGCCTTGAGGAAAATGCAAGAATTATTTTTTTTTACACATTTTTTTTTTGCAAATTTTGAATCCATATTTGCAATCAGAGGACCCCAATTATCTAGGTGAGGGTCTAGCCTAGGTCAAAAACGGCACAAAATAAGAGGCTTTTTTTTTACATTTACCAACCAAATCCTACGTTTTACCCAACTAGTTCCACTTCGTGGAACTGGTTTAACCCCTAAATGTCCAAGGCCTGTTTTGAGCTTCTTGGAATTTGATCTAAATTGAACAAAAAGTCAACATTTTGATAAGTTGAATCATTCTTTTTTGAAATGTCACCGTACAAATTCAAACAAGATATATTAGAGATGACATAGGAAAAGAAAACACAACTATTACGGACCTCCCACAATCTGCAACTTCAAATAGCAATGGAAGGCGATAAAAAACCAAATAGCTTTATTAAAAACAACAAGAGCTCAAACCACCCGACCATAGAGAGAGATCAATCTCCAAAGAGAAGAGAGCCTCCTCACCCTCGAGCTCTATTTTATGTATCAATCGAAGACTATTAGTCCTTCAAATAGATTAGGTCTTTTGTTCTACCTTTAGCATTCTATCTTTGGTTCTATCTAGAACCATCCACTAAAATAAAAGTCTTAGTCATGCTTAGAAGTATTCTAAGTATCCATTCCTATTTCATCTAATCTTGATCTTCCACTTGAAGTTGTCTAACTTCAAGTTCCAGTACACTTGTCATCCAATTGGAGTTGCCTAACTCCAATGCATAAATCCATCATTGGGAGATATCTATCTCCAATCAGTTTCTGCTCATCCACTAATTCATATGACATCATGAATTAATTATCCATCAAGTCATCATTCATCCATTCCTAGTCATCATGACCAATCATTGTTTATTAATCCCTAGTCATCATGACTAGTCATCATTCATCCATCCCTGGTCATGACACAATCATCATCAATTCTTTCATCTATCAATGCATTCATCCATCAGAGATTGTGATAAGGGTCATGACACAATCTTCCCCTAAAAATCAGTCATTGTCCTCAATGACAAAGTTAGGGTAATCCTTTCGAAAATCAATCTCTCTTTCCCAAGAGGCTTCATCCTCAGGATAATCCTTTCACTTGATCAACAATCAATGAATTATTCCTTAGATGTTGCATATCAACTTTTATTATTTTCTTTAGTTCTGCAAGTAATGCTCCTTCAAGAGCAGCTTTAGGAAGCTCAGGCAGCATATGGCTGGGATCAGAAATATATTTCTTCAACAAACTCACATGAAAAACATTGTAAATCTTCCAACTACTAGGCAAGTTCAATTCATAAGCCACTGGTCCTAATCGTTTGATAATATCAAATGGACCAAAAAATTGATGAAATAATTTCTTGGACTTACCAAGTTTCAGTCTTGACTATTAAGATGTAACTTTTAAAAACACTTTATTACCTACCTCAAACTCACGATGACTCCTTTTCTTATCAACATAATATTGTGCTCTATCTTGAGCAATTTTCGAACTCAACTTTACAAATTCAATGACTTTGTTCATATCTCTTATAATTTGATTAACACTTTCAATCTTTGAATTTTAACACTTCAAACACTTCTCTACATATTCCTTAATGTCTTTTTTCATTCTTTGCCAATAATAGTGACGTTTAATAGCCAAATAGGTCTCTTGAAAATCTAGGTAGCCCACAATAGGTATGTCATAAAGTTCATGCATGGCATTGAGTCTAAATTTCCCTTGTTTGGGAATGTAGACTCTTGCATTATTATCCGTACTATAAGACACCGTCCTCTAAGTTATACGCTTTAAATTTCTCCATCTCTTTAACCAACTTAGATTTCTTAGTCAAACTTTCACATAGATATTGGAAAGCTTCATCATTTGTACAATGTATTTTAATCTCATCTATCAAAGAGATTTTGATACATGAGATTGCATTTGCCAACGGTCATCTAAAAAAAACATCAGCAACAACATTTTCTTTTCCTTTAATATATTCAATCTAAAAATCAAATTCTTGCATCACTTCCATCCACCTACATTATCTTCCACTTAAAGTCAATTGAGATGAGAAGTACCTCAATGATTGATGATCCGTTCCAATTTTAAACTTCATCCCTAATGTCTTCAAACTTTCAAGGCATAAATGATTGCCAAACATTATTTTTCATAGCTCAGATAGTTTAACTCCACAATGTTTAACTTTCAAGATTCAAACACAATTACTTGTCTATTTTGCATCAAAACAACTCCAATTATTAAATCACTAGCATCAATGCATAAAACTATATTTTCCTTTAAAGGATAAATAATAGTCAAAGTAGGTTCATGAGTTAGACCTAATTTTAAAGCAAAAAAACTCAAATCACAATTATAATTCTAAACAATGAAGATGGAATTTTGGTTGACCTTTGAAAATTTCAAAGTGATTAAGGATTGGATGGTACCCAAAGATAAGACCTAGGTGATCAACGTAGGATTTTTAAAAATCACACTTGCCCATCTTGGCAAAGAGTTCATTAGCAATCAAAATTCCATCTTCAAAAAGAAGATGACCAAAGTAATCAACTTGGGATTTTAAAAAATCACACTTGTTCATCTTGGCAAAAGGGTTTATTAGACCTCAATATTACAAACACCTTTTTAAAGTTTTCTTTGTATTCCTCGAATACCTTAGAATATATCAATATATTGTTTGTGAACACAAGCCCAAATTTTCAAGTGTTGACAAATTAAAGAATCCATCAAAGTCATAAAATGCGTTTTTTTCAATATCAATTTTTTATATTCTAATATGATGGTATCCACTCTTCAAATTGATCTTAGGAATTATCTTTGCCTCATGCAAATGGTCAAACAAATTATCAACCCTAGAAAAATGTTACTTATTTTTAATGGTTTATTTATTTAACCCTCTATAATCAATCGCTCTGATGCCAATGGTGGTTTGAGCTCTTGTTGTTATAATCAATCGCTCTGAAACCAATTGTTCTGTAACAATTGGTTTCAGAGCGAGGTTGATACCAATTGTTATAAACCTCCCACAATCTGCAACTTCAAATAGCAATGGAAGGCGATAAAAAAACAATTAGCTTTATTAAAAACAACAAGAGCTCAAACCACCTGACCATAGAGAGAGATCAATCTCCAAAGAGAAGAGAGCCTCCTCACCCTTGAGCTCTATCTTATGTATCAATCGAAGGCTATTAGTCCTTCAGATAGACTAGGTCTTCTGTTCTACCTTTAGCATTCTACCTTTGGTTCTATCTAGAACCATCCACTAAAATAAAAGTCTTAGTCATGCTTAGAAGTATTCTAAGTATCCATTCCTATTTCATCTAATCTTGATCTTCCACTTGAAGTTGTCTAACTTCAAGTTCCAGTACACTTGTCATCCAATTGGAGTTGCCTAACTCCAATGCATAAATCCATCATCGGGAGATATCTATCTCCAATCAATTTCTGCTCATCCACTAATTCATATGACATCATGAATTAGTTATCCATCAATGCATTGATCCATTCCTGGTCATCATGACCAATCATCATTTATCCATCCCTATATCTCTAATTTATAAGGTTCATAGGTTCGTACAAAGACAACACTAAAGTTGTGAATTCATACCTACGTACCATAATCGTACATATTACGTGTACTTTTATGCACTGAATCAGTGCATAAACAATGCCTATCAATAACGTACGATTGCTGTACTGATGTCAGTATAGTTTAGGTGCATTTTGGATACCACATTTGTATAATTAAAGTACATATATTATACACTTTTAATAAAGATTTTAACGACACTGATTCAGTGCGTAAAAATGTACATAATATGTACGATTATGGTACGTAGGCATGAATTCACAACTTCAGTACGATATCTGTTGAAAAATCGTCCTCCCTCAAGTTCAAGATGTAGTCATCATTCATCCATCACTGGTCATGACAAAAGTCATGATACAGTCATCATCAATTCTTTCATCTATCAATGCATTCATCCATCAGAGATTGTGACAAGGGTCATGACCAGGGCTTTTTTTTTTGGCTTTCTGGTGCCAGATTGCACCAAAAAAAAATAATCTGGCTAAAAAATGCTAAAAAAAATGCCAAAAAACTTTGATGAAATCGCCAAAAAAACTTCAAATTAAAAAAATCTTGGATGAAATTGCCAAATTTTTAATGAATACCATATTATAGACATGTGATATGTGCTAATGTGATATTTTCTATCTAATATGTGGATGAATGTTGAAATAAGAGCAACACTATAACATTTTAACCCCTAAATGCCCGAGGCACCAAATTTTGGTGTCAACTAAACTTTGAAGTTAAATAAAACCTAACCAAGTTGCTATTTTTAGTAATTTATATTCTTGAAAAATTCTTCTTGAAGTCTAGTCTTAGAGTCAAAAGTCCAATTTTGAAATTGATGGATTGTGATTTTTCTATTCAAGATTTTGTGCAAGGGTACCCCTTGCAATCTTGACTTTCAGTAGTGTTGAGGGCCTATAGAAATGAGCCTCAAATACACTAGATCTTGGAAGAAAAATCACCTTTGAAATTCATTTAAAAAAAATGTAGAGTAGATTTTGAAAAGCCGTAAATTGATTGAAGTGATGCATATTAGGTCCTTTAACCTCATATTTTTTCGTTAACTAAATTTTTAGATTTGGCATGTGAAAAGAGGGTTGAAAGACTTCAAGTCATTTTTGCAATTTTAACACACTCATATTCAAAGATTATAATCGTCCAATTCATAAGTGATATTGTTATATTTTCTTTTCCTATGTGACCTCTAACATGTCTAATTTAAATTTGTACGGTTACAATACACAAAAAATTGATACAATTTATCAAAATGTTGGCTTTTTGTTCAATTTAGGGCAAATTCCTAGAAGTTCAAAAAAGGCCTTGGGCATTTAGGGGTTAAATCACCACTTTGGCGCTTCTTAAAAAATGAAAAAAAAAACCTAGCCATGACAACAACAATATCACTTGTGGATTGAAAGATTATAATGTTTGATCATAAGGGTGTTAAAACTATGAAAATCTTTCCACTCTCTTTTTGCATGTCAAATTTAAAAAGTTGGTCACCAAAAAAATAGGAGGTTGAAGGGCCTAACATGCATAACCTCAATCAATTTATGGCTTCTCAAAATCTACTCTACAATTTTTTCAAATGAATTTCTAGTGTGATTTTTTCTCCAAGATCTAGTGTATTTGAGGCTCATTTTCAAAAGTCCTTAACATTGCGGAAAGTCAAGATTGCAATGGGTACCCTTGTACAAAATTTTAAATAGAAAAATCATAATCATTCATTTTGATAATCGGAATTTTGATTCTAAAACTAGACTTCAAAAAGAACCTTTCAAAAATATAAAATACTAAAAATAAAAAATTGGTAAGGTTTTATTTAACTTCAAAGTTTCTTCTAACACCACATTTTGGTGCCTTGGGCATTTAGAGCATCTGCAATGGACACGCGAACAACGCCTATATCGGCACTTTATCAATCTATCAGTTTTTAGAAAAAAAAATTGCATCCCAATGCAACCGTCATATATCCCGGCACTTCCACGGTCTCGGTACGAGTCCGGCAAATTTCCAAGTTTTGAAGGGCCCGCAATTGGCTCCCGGTAGATATAATCATTATTGTCAACTTTTTTTCCGCATTGTCAACCCTTTTTCGCATGGTTAGGTGTGCCAATCAATTCAAACTTCCCATGTTTCAATGAAAAGTCTTTTTTAATGTAGATTCTTTTCTTTCTTTCTTTTTATAATGCTAAAGGTCCATTTAACGTTTGGATTGCCGGTTTTGCATTGGAGCGATTTGTTTAAAAAAGGACCTGCACTATGCGGGGCCTCGTAGAATGCCCCTCCATTTGCAGACTTGACCACTTCAGATGCTCTTAGGGGTTAACGTTCTGCTCCATTTCACTGTGGAGCGCCGTCCTGCAATTTAATGCCCGGGTGCCAACAATCAGACACCGACTGATCGAAAAGCTTCGTTCTCAAGCCAAGCCCTGCGTTTGCTTCGCTTCGCTTCCTGCTCCGCCATGGACATTGCACTCTGGAGCGGACTCCCCGAGGAGCTGCAGGAACTCGTCTTCGCGCGCTTACCATGGCCTCAAATCTACCGATTCCGAATTCTGTCCAAGGGGTGGAACGAGAAGCTGATGGGTGCCAAGGATTCTCAGACAACTGAAGCGGGCCTGTGCCAGAGCCCAAGTTGTTTGCCCTTCTAGCACAAGGAGATGGCCCACAGTGAACATGTTTGACATTGCATCTAACAGATGGCATACGTTTGAAACCTCACTGGGGTATGATCCCAAGTGTGGTAAAATCGAAATAGTGAGTGCCAGTGATGGAGGCTTAGTGTGCTTGTTGTCAACAGTGCAATCCGAGTCCGAGAAGACCGCTCGGCTTGTCTTTGTTTCCAACCCTTTAAGGTAGATGCACCCATAGTTGATCATGACCCATAGTCAACCTATAGGGGGCACTATTTCCAACCAAGGCTAAAAAGCTTGGAATGTTTTTTTTCAAAGTTGGGACTAATAAGGTTATGACACATGTCCAAAGTAGTGAGGAAGAAAGTAGAAAATAGTGAGTGGAAAAGCATTTTTTTAGATGATCGGAATTGAATGACTCTAGACATGATTGGTTATTAGTCCGGACAACTTTTTGACTCCCAAAATTTATGGTAATTTCAATTTTGCGAATAAAATTATGAAAATTTGGGAGTCCCCATATTTCTTATCTTTCTACATGGGAAAAATTTCTTGCGCCTTAAACTTCTCATCATTTGCTGGGAAATCCCTTAAGTGATCGGGTATGGGTACATTCACCTTAACTCGGGTGTGGAAACAGCTTCCTCCCCTCTATGACATAGTTCAGCCATTGATCATGGTGCAACTATACTGATCATGGACCGCGAGACGAAGCATTACAGAGTGATTGTGGTGGGCTATTGCAAAGACCCCCAAGTGGGAAATCTGGTCAATGTGTACCATTCAGAGACCGGGCGGTGGACCAAAGTCGATGGCTCCTCTTCTGGAGAAGTGGTTTATGGCCACCTTTACATCTTCAATTCTCTCCAAGGGGTTTCTGGCTGCCTTTTCAGCTTCAAATCAAGCAGGTTTAAACCTGCTCCTTGTTCCTACAATTTTGCAGATGGACCGGCGCAAGACATTGGTACCAATGTTTTTGGTAACCGTGCTCACGACTCGGTTCTTGTGAAAGACCATTTATTTCTTCTGAAGGACCTGTACCCAGCAATAACTGTTGGGCTGCAGACGCACTGCATTGAGGAATATCAAGCCGTGCATTGTGGAGCCAGTTGGACCCCTTCAAAAGAGTATCCCTTGAATCGTCTTCCAAGCAATCGGCACATACGGCCTAATAATCTGAGCTGGAACCCGGAATTTCTTGCATGCAAGGATTTTCTTCTGCTCTTTGTGTGGCAAGAAGTGGGGGAGGACGCTTCCCGTGAGTTTATGTTTATTTACGAATTCTCCGGAGAGGAATGGCGTGAACTTCCAACGATGCCTGGAAGCAATGATACGTTTTTTGCTCAGGAGCAGATGTGTGAGCTTCGTTTCGATTCTGTTCCATGAAAAATCATGGTTTGGGGTTCCTCATCTTCAAAAATTTGTTCATCCATCTGAGGCTTTGAGAGCGGAGTTGTAAGTTTTGTATTTAGCAACGTAAAAGGAAGTATGTGTACACTGAATGAAGTGCTTGACGGGGTTAGTGATTTCTCAGGCACGTGACTTGCAGCTAAATAGACCTGTACAGTGTTCTTGGTCCCGTGGCCTCTGTTTCAAAGTTACATGGGTGCTATGATCTTAATGTTTCATAATCAATAATCTGCCAATATTATGTAGTGGCTTTTTTCCAAATTTGTGAAACGCACCCGTAGAAAACCCTCACGAGCTGCAGAGAAATGTGGAGAGCATGGGTTGGTTTTGTTGCAAATGCTCTGTGTCGGTGAAGTGATGGCGTGTGAGCTCTCGAGAAGCAAGTGATTGCATGCAAGAGCTGAGACCATGCGAATTAGAACTCGGTAAGTGTGGTCGAGCGAAGAGGTCGATGCAGACCGCGAGTTTTTTTGCAAGGAAGATCATTTGCAACAAGGATACTTGAACGTCCTCCTATTCTCTCCAGGGTGGGGGTCCACGAGGCTGAAAGGTTGAACAACTGAAGCGTAACATTCATTTTGTCCATTCTTGCTTAAATGAGTCATCGTGATTTGAAGTTTGTGTGCGCTTTCATCCTTAGCTGCCGACTGAATGAGTATGGTGTGTTGCTGTTCGCAATCACGCTGTGTAATGTTTTACGTTTTTAGCAATATGGTACCCGAGGATCCCACTCTCTGCTTCAACTTGAATTCTGACACCGTTATCTTACTTTCAAATATGTACGAAAATCTCTACAGTATTCGCGCTCCCGTTGTGTAAGGTTACTACCTTTCCGGTACAGTACTGCAAAGCAGTCTATACGGCTGAAAAGCATCTACAGAATGACAGCCCTGTAAAGTGTAAAGAATGATTGTCTATGTCGCGCCAAACCACAATTCCATTTGCCACGTCGTTCACTATAATTACCTTTCAGAAAAAATCGTGCCACCTTAACATAACATTCAGTAGCATGTGTTGATGTTGCCTTGGTTGGTTCTACAGGTGTGCCTCTACATCCTCCACCTGTCTAATTCATCACTGTAGAGCTACTGAATGTTATGAATGCTTCGTCTAATTGTAACATATTTACGTAGCTAATCATAAATACGTAGTTGGTGCTTATTAATGAACAACTTACACACAAACTAAGGGGGTAAGAAATGTAGTTAAATCAGTTTACAAAAATGAATAGACCACTCCTTTATCAATGCGTACCTTATTCTCATGTACGCTCATGTCGGGATACATCGCGCGTTGAGAAAGTTCAGAAATGTTCGGGCCTTCTCAATAGACAAGTCCGTCTTCTGCAAAATTTCTCTTTCACTTGCATTAACCGCATCCTGAATACAACCATTGTCTGCTAGAAGCTGCCGCAGCGTGCTGTGTCAGGTATTGAATTAGGAGATCTTGAATAGCATTAATTTATAACAGATCTCACCCTTCACAGTGTAATGACAACAGCCATAGACCGCTCCAATTCTTCAAAGACTGATATTTTTCGCTCCTGCATGTAACGGGGTCTAGTCCCTGTCACGTCCCGCGCTTCACTCACGCAGCTACACTTCTAACCTGTCACACACAAGTAACATGTTAGCAACTAACTTAGATAGACTCGGCGACTAAATCCAAGCCACCCTGGTTAGTCCAACTCATGGGGACTCGCTATTGCTGGCCCCCGGGTCCTCATGCCTTGGTGATTAAGTCCAAGTGCACAAGGGGATCACCCTCCTACGCCCCACTACATCGGGGCGATACCCTTTGCACCGCGCCTCGCGCGGTACGGGCCTTCCTTCCGCTAGTGTTGGTCCTCCCGCCCAACACTAGGCTCCCAACCGGAGTCTGCCCTCTTAGTTTCTGGGATCGCAGCTTCCATCCACGAACCCAGCCCCAACCTAAGACTAGGGGGCGTTACATCTACTCCCACTTAGAACACTTGATGTCCGCATCAAGGCGTAACTTTAGTGTCCTCCCCCACCACTTCCTAATCTTCGTTATGAGGCATGCACACCCTTACTTAGGTTGGATCACTCCCGAGTGTCATGTGTGGTACTCACATTTTCTTGCTTTCCCCATGTTTGTGGCATGCAGGGTCAGATGGGTGACACACTAAGGGGAACTAAAATTGGAGCTAACAAAAGCCTAGTCAAGCAAGGTTAGCGGGATCAAGAAATTGAACAATTTACTTTACTTACAGAATTTGCGTCATGTACGTGTATCCAATCCCCATATTGAAGTGATGGCGGTCACATAAGCCTCATCCGTCTGCAGAAAATTTTCTTTCTGCAGAAAATATCATGGAAAATATACTACATCAAAGTATACGAACGTAACAAGTCGAGCATCAGACACATGACTCCGGCCATCCTCGTGAGGGCCATCGTTCGTGTCTTTTTTCCGTTGTTCTTAAACGCGCTTCTCGTGAAATAATGTATTTTCCCAAGTACACACACATCATGAATGTTGAGGCAATCCCAGCCAAGCACGAATGGTGGAAATTTCTCTTCAGTGCGCAAACGTTCTCCAACGAGGGAAGACAAAAATTTAGTGGCAAGTAGCACCTGAAGCCGATCTACCCTGGCGTTTGAGTTGTCAAAGTTCTGTAAAAATTAATGCCAGGCCTTATGAAAATTGTCCGTTCCGTAACTGTCACGGTTCACCAAGAAGTTCAAGCCGATCTTTATAAAATACCATCCAAGGTCGCCTATAAATCCATTTCTTTAGTTTTAAGTTTTCTATATATTAATGAATTATGTGTGATTGTGTTCATTTTCTTAACCCCTAAAGGACCAAGGCCTTTTTTCTGCCAAAAAACACTCAAAATTGCCATTTCTATAGCAAAAAGTAAAAACAATTGTAAATTGTTTTTCTTCCCACATCTAACCGTAGGATCTTACAACTAACTAGTATGAGAATGTGTGGAAAAAATTTCAAATTTTTTGACCGCACAGATTGCAAGATATCTGCGTTCAAAGCGGAAAAAACAAGTTTTTCAGCACATTGCGGGACGAGACTTTTTGACTTTGAACATTTTTAACTTAAAATTTTTGCTCTATAGAGTTTTGAGCTTTAAATTTTTATACTGGAGAATTCAGTTGAGAGTCTAGGGAAAAAATAATTTCAAAAAAACTTAATTTTCAATTCTTAAAAAAATTGTTAAGTAAAAGTAGGTACGAGATAGAAGGAAAATCTAAAATATTAATATCTTTTAGATGGAATTAAAATGCACTAATTCCAATTTTTGCCTCTGTGCCCCTCGCGGGTGAAGGATCTCACCCGGAGGTCCTTGTTCGACGCCGGCGTGAGCGGCAAGTAGCCCCAGATAGTGGCTTTGCTTGGGGAGCGATGGCGATGTCCAAGATTGGCCGCATCTGCGTCCCTGTAGCTACGCCGGAGAGGAGTCGACAAGAAGAAGAAGTCCTCTGCTGGTGGCAATGCCAGCGAGAAGTGCACTGAGCGGAGCTCGTGCTGTGGAGAACGTGTTGGCCGGATGAGAGGCCTGGAAATCTTCTGTTGGTTGGATTGATCGGAGGAGTGCGCGAGTGTTTCTCGCGTTGATGTGCTCGTTTGAGCGCTTGTGGTTGGATGTGGCCTGGAATCTTCTGCTGGTCGGATCAATCGGAGAAGTGCGTTGTGGCTCTCCTGGAGAGTGCGTTAGAGGTCGTGTTATCGACCTGGACGGCAAAGTTGAAGAAAACTCGTTGTGATGGAGTGGCGTCTGTCGTGATGGAGTGGATGAAAGGAAACTTGTTGTGACGGAGTGCCGTCCGTCGTGATGGAGTGGTTGAAAGCAAACTCGTCGTGCTGGAGTGGCGTCCGTTGTGATGGAGTGGTTGAAGAAAACTTGCCGGGATGAAGTGGCGTCTGTCGTGGTGGGGTTGAAAATGGATGAAGACCTGTTTCGTGGTAGGGGGTTTGCCTCTGGAAGCCGCGATGAGGAAGGACATCCTGTCAAAAGCAGTTCTGACTGCCGAACATGTGCTCGCCGATGGTGAGCCGGAAATGGGGCAGCCCTCTTCTCACGATATGGCCAAGGGGGGAGCTCACAACAACGTAAGGAGACACGCACGTGCTACAATTGTGGGAAGCCCGGCCACCTTGCAAGATATTGTAGGCAACCCAAGAAGGAGAGTGTAAACAAGGCTAGTACTAAGGAGGTTGAAGATGACTATGCATTTGCGGCAAATGAGGAACATGACAACTCCAACATGTTTAAATGGATCATTGACTCGGGTGCAACACAACACATGACTCCCCATAGGGAAGCTTTCCTCATTTATGAATCTGTTAGCAATCAAAAGGTGTATTTGGGTGATAATGGTATGGTGGAGGTAGTTGGCATGGGTTGCATTGTAGCGGAGATTGATGTTAGGGGCCATTTGAGAAGAATTCGTATTCAAGATGTGCTCCATGTGCCAAAAATGAATGCAAACTTGCTCTCCGTGAGCAAGTTGGTGTCGCAAGACTTGAAGGTGCAATTCAACAACAAGGGCTGCGTTCTGAGGGCAGCGAATGGAGAGATGATTGTTATGGCACTTAAACAAGGAAATTTGTATCAACTTGAGTTTAAAACAGTGAAGGGCTCAAGCATGGCATGTTTAGCACAAGGATCAGCCCATCAAGAGTCCTTAGAGCTTTGGCACAAGAGATTGGGCCACCTCAATGTGAAGAGTGTGGAGAGCCTTCAATCTATGGTTGATGGCATGCAAGTGATGAAGAGCCCACGTGATATGATGTGTGAGGCTTGTATTGAAGGTAAGCAAGCAAGGCAACCATTTCCAACTGATGGAGCAAGGAGGGCAGCCAAGGTGTTGGAGATTGTGCACTCTGACGTGTGTGGTCCTATGAGGACTACTTCTATGGGTGGTGCAAGGTATTTCTTGACTTTCATTGATGATTTTTCAAGGAAGATATGGGTGTTTTTTCTCAAATGCAAGAGTGATGTGTTTGAGAGGTTCAAGGCATGGAAGGCCCTTGTAGAGAATGAATTGGAGCATAAAGTGAAGGTGTTGAGATCGGACAATGGAGGTGAGTACATGTCCAAGACATTTGAGGCTTTTATGAAAGCCCATAGCATTCAACATCAAACTTTGGCCCCTTATACTCCACAACGAAACGGTGTGGCAGAGCGTGCCAACCGCACACTTATGGAAATGGCAAGGACAATGTTACATGCACAAGGCCTTTCATATGATCTTTGGGCAAAAGCAATGTCTAATGCAGTATATACATGCAATAGATGTCCTACTAGTGCGGTCCCATCTATGACACCGGAAGAAGCATGGAGTGGAAGAAAGCCAAACATTGGTCACATGCGTATCTTTGGATGCACTGCATATGCTTGGGATTCAAGCCCCAAGCGCTCTAAGCTTGATGCAAAGGGCACCAAGCGCTTGTTTGTGGGCTATTGCAAAGCATCAAAAGCTTATAGGCAGATTGTGCACTATATGGTGAGATTATTGAATGCTATGGGCTTTCATAAAAGCCTCAAATGTCTTGGACATGTACTCACCTCCATTGTCCGATCTCAACACCTTCACTTTATGCTCCAATTCATTCTCTACAAGGGCCTTCCATGCCTTGAACCTCTCAAACACATCACTCTTGCATTTGAGAAAAAACACCCATATCTTCCTTGAAAAATCATCAATGAAAGTCAAGAAATACCTTGCACCACCCATAGAAGTAGTCCTCATAGGACCACACACGTCAGAGTGCACAATCTCCAACACCTTGGCTGCCCTCCTTGCTCCATCAGTTGGAAATGGTTGCCTTGCTTGCTTACCTTCAATACAAGCCTCACACATCATATCACGTGGGCTCTTCATCACTTGCATGCCATCAACCATAGATTGAAGGCTCTCCACACTCTTCACATTGAGGTGGCCCAATCTCTTGTGCCAAAGCTCTAAGGACTCTTGATGGGCTGATCCTTGTGCTAAACATGCCATGCTTGAGCCCTTCACTGTTTTAAACTCAAGTTGATACAAATTTCCTTGTTTAAGTGCCATAACAATCATCTCTCCATTCGCTGCCCTCAGAACGCAGCCCTTGTTGTTGAATTGTACCTTCAAGTCTTGCGACACCAACTTGCTCACGGAGAGCAAGTTTGCATTCATTTTTGGCACATGGAGCACATCTTGAATACGAATTCTTCTCAAATGGCCCCTAACATCAATCTCCGCTACAATGCAACCCATGCCAACTACCTCCACCATACCATTATCACCCAAATACACCTTTTGATTGCTAACAGATTCATAAATGAGGAAAGCTTCCCTATGGGGAGTCATGTGTTGTGTTGCACCCGAGTCAATGATCCATTTAAACATGTTGGAGTTGTCATGTTCCTCATTTGCCGCAAATGCATAGTCATCTTCAACCTCCTTAGTACTAGCCTTGTTTACACTCTCCTTCTTGGGTTGCCTACAATATCTTGCAAGGTGGCCGGGCTTCCCACAATTGTAGCACGTGCGTGTCTCCTTACGTTGTTGTGAGCTCCCCCCTTGGCCATATCGTGAGAAGAGGGCTGCCCCTCCGTCTTGGGGCTCATTCTCCTTCCTCTTGGACACTTCATGCATCAACCTTGCCGTAATGAAATCAAGAGTGAGCTCCTCCATGGGTCTTGTCTCCAAAGCGGTGATGAGATACTCATATGAAGGTGGCAAACTCTCAAGGAGAGTCATGACCATATCTCCATCCGTCACGGGCACCTCCAAACAAGCGAGTTGGTCCGCAAGAGCCTTCACCTTGTTAATGTGGTCAAGCATGTCCTTGTCCTCTTGCATCTTGCACGTGAAGAACTTGCGCCGTATAAAGAGCATGTTGGACAAGCTCTTTGTCTCATGGATGTTGCAAAGAACACGCCATGCTTCCGCCGGTCCCTTGCATGCTCGAACATGTGCAAGTTGCCTATCCGCAAGATTGCACACAATCACAGAGAAGGCCTTCTTGACCCTCCTATCATAGGACTTCTTGGCTTTTACATCAGCATCGGCATCGGATGAAGGAGGCATCTCAGTGCCCTCCACAATCTCCCACAAGTCCTTCTCCGCCAAGATCATCTCCATTTTAAACTTCCAAAGTTTGAAGTTGTCTCCTTTGAACTTGTCAATGACCCTAACGCTATCTCCTTCGTTAGTGGCCATGGCGCAACGACTCCCACTCCAATGGAAGCCCTTTTAAGTCCAATCCACCCTCTACCACCCCTCTTGTGGTAGTAATGACTCAAACAAGACTCCAAACGGTCTTAATAATTCAAATGAACCCTCAAACGGTTCCATATCACACACCCAATCCTCACGTGGTTGCAATCACTCCAACAAGACTCCAAATGGTCTTGATTAATCAAATGAACCCTTAAACGGTTCCAAATCACACAACCAACCCTCACGTGGTTGCAATTATTCTAACAAGACTCCAAATAGTCTTGATCAATTAAATGAACCCTCAAAAGGTTCCAAATAACATAACCAACTCTTATATAAGAATGAAGATCTTAATCCAAAGTACTTCAAACGACCCCAAACTACACTTGCTCCAACAAACTTTTCAAAGAGATCCAACCTCTAATAGCAACTCACATGAGTGGGCCCATAATCTATTGAGAATCCATGTCCGGAAACATGTTTGAATTTCCTCTCGTTGTACTGTGAGAGAGCTGTCGTCATGCTGGGATCCAAGGGCTGCATTGCACGTCATGGGAGCGAAACCGTCCGTGTTCCAGCGATCATGGAGACGATCACGGTGGATACAACTGGAGCAGGAGATTTATTTGCGAGCGGGTTTTTGTATAGCGTGTTGAATAACCTCTCTCTGGAGGATTGCTGTAAAATGGGGGTGGTAGAGGGCGGATTGGACTTAAAAGGGCTTCCATTGGAGTAGGAGTCGTTGCACCATGGCCACTAATGAAGGAGATAGCGTTAGGGTCATTGACAAGTTCAAAGGAGACAACTTCAAACTTTGGAAGTTTAAAATGGAGATGATCTTGGCGGAGAGGGACTTGTGGGAGATTGTGGAGGGCACTGAGATGCCTCCTTCATCCGATGCCGATGCAAGTGTCAATGCTGATGTAAAAGCCAAGAAGTCCTATGATAGGAGGGTCAAGAAGGCCTTCTCCGTGATTGTGTGCAATCTTGCGGATAGGCAACTTGCACATGTTCGAGCATGCAAGGGACCGGCGGAAGCATGGCGTGTTCTTTGCAACATCCATGAGACAAAGAGCTTGTCCAACATGCTCTTTATACGGCGCAAGTTCTTCACGTGCAAGATGCAAGAGGACGAGGACATGTTTGACCACATTAACAAGGTGAAGGCTCTTGCGGACCAACTCGCTTGTTTGGAGGTGCCCGTGACGGATGGAGATATGGTCATGACTCTCCTTGAGAGTTTGCCACCTTCATATGAGTATCTCATCACCGCTTTGGAGACAAGACCCGTGGAGGAGCTCACTCTTAATTTCATAACCTATTGAGAGAAAATAGACAAAGAGATATATTCAATGAAAGAAGAAAACAAGAATGAGAAGGGGGTAAAAATTCCAAGCTACGTTGCCCCTTTTATATGCTACTCTAACTTTTACTTTGGCTATAAACAACATCTAACTAAAGTAAACTCTAACTATAATTCTATTTGTAAGTAAAGTCAACTCATACTATGAGCCCTTAATATATCCTTTACTTCAACACTCCCACTTTGTTTAGTGCCAAATAATATTAAACCCATATTCTTTCAAGGGATTCATATCAAATACAATAGCCATTGGTGCCACAATGACCATACTTGCTCCCACTTGTTCGCAACCGGGTTCTTCATAGCTTCCTCAATGGTGCTTGGATCTCTTGCAAACGCCACATTTGCATGCTCCACTTACTCTCGAGGCAAAATGTGGTTCTTCCACCATTCTCCAAGCGGCCTACGATCCCTAGTAGGATATCTTGACTCCTTTAAAGTTTCTCCTTCACCATCATCTTCACTTGGTGTCAAACTGTTAGATTTCTTCTCAGGTATTAAGCTATATGCCTATAAGCTACAGATTTTTATATGCCTATATATAAATATGGTTATGCACTATATGGTGAGATTGTTCTAGCAAGCAAAATAAACCATGTGGAATTTATTTTTTTGAAAAATGGCAAAAATGGCATCCAAAAATGAATCCTACAAGTTATTTTCTTCAAAAAGATGCTCTTATTGCCCGAAAAGTAAGATTGTCCATAACTTTCTCATAACAAATCCAAATGGAACAAATCAAAGCTTTCTAGATAGACAAAAACACAATCTATGAGAAAAAAATTCAAATTTTTGCAATTTTTTTTTGCTGCCCCCCCCCCCTGTTTTGAGCTTATTTGGGCATAACTTTTGTTTTTGGGCATCGATTGAAACAGTTTTTCTACCTTCAAATAAAGTTTTAAAAAATCCCAACAAAAATTTAGCCCGTAGGTACCTGCCCCAAATCCCATTTGTCCCCCGAAGGACAATGAGCCTTTAGGGGTTAATACACTAGCTCTCGTAGGTATTCGTACACTTCAGAAACTGCCATAACTAATTGAAAAATTAGATTTCCCCAACAAATGTGGACATGTTGAAGTGTAAGTAACATACTAGTATAAAATGTTTAAAAAAAAATTTAACAATCAATGTTGACAAATTCCTAAAACGTGAATTCCTAAAATCTAGAAATCAGGAGAGCAATTAAGTTCCCCGATGTTCCCCAATGTCAGCGTGCCAAAGTTCCCTTGTTAGAGGAGCGTCACCTTTCTTAGACAAGGCCTATAACAAGGTCTATAAAAATTCTTTTTGACAAATTTTATAATTTTATCAAATTTATTAGTGAAAAAAAACGTTTAACACAAATAAATCTTTTTAAGATTCTTTAGTAAGTGGAATGAGAATTCTTTTTAGAACCTTTGGGCAAGAATTCCTTAAAATTTAAAATTTTATTGAGTGAAATATGATTGATTAAATTATGACTCCAATTTTTTACATTTCTTATAATTCACTCTAAAAATCTCCAAAAATTGTTAAAAAATTGAAAAGTGTATCAAATAAGTCTATGTTATTTTTCATGAGTTTTTGAAAAACTTTGGAGTGAATAATAAGAAATGTTAAGAATTAAAGTCATACTTTAGTCCATAATATTTTCACTCAATAAAAATTTGAAGTTTTAAAAATTCTTACCCAAAAAATGTAAAAAAATTCTTATTCTACTTACTAAAGAATCTTGAAATTTTTTTACTTATACTGAAAGATTTATTTCGCTAATATATTTGATTAAATTATTATAAAATAAAAAAAAATTTTAAAAAAAAATTAATTTTATTTCATGCAAGTGTGTTACTTGCACCATGATATATAATTTTTTTAAATTAAAATCTCTAATTGTTTTAATTAGCTATGGTAATTTTTGTAAATACACAAATTTTTTTGGAAGCCACTATTAATATTTGATACCTTTTTAGGTGTCCTATTTAAAAAATTATTTTGAGCTTGATCTTTTTAGATTGTAGTCATTTTAGAGGTCTAGAGTATAGACATTATATTTTATATTTTAAAAATGAATTTCTAATTTTAAAGTACTTCTAAAAACGATTTCATCTACAATAGTTTAGTTTTTTTAGACGGATTTAACGTCTAGAAAAATGGTCAATAATGAGTTGGATATACTAAAGCACTAAAAAACACTAAGCGGAGTGCTATCCTGAAGAGTTATGGTTTCATTATTAGTCGATGAACATGTATGATGAATATTAGTCTTATGGGTACATTCACTCTAAAGATGGCAAAAAGATGATGAGTAAAATTTAACCTTTGAGAGCTAAAAGGAATCTAACCCTTCTATAGCCTTGTATAAAATCCAATCAACCATTCTATGGGCGTTGTCAATCAGCTAAAATAAAAATAGACTAATCTCAACTATGTAACTACTATCTTGGTTCACTTCATCAAGTTGTCATCAAAAATAAATGACAAAGTCGACTCCTTACATGAAAAGTTTGCAATTTTAGCTTGAATCTCATCTCAAAGTATAAAACTTGATCCAAATAGAGGTTTCAAAGAATGGGCGAGGACTAAATTACATTTGGGCTCCTCAAACTATGATGCAAAAAAATCCCAACTTTTCACTTCTGTTGAGAAATAACCCATATTTTGAAGTTGGTTAATTTTGCATTTTTCAAACCCTATCAAATTAATTTAGGGTCTATGATTCCAAATATGAATTCAAATTTCTCAAATTTGATCACATGGTGGTTGCGCATCACCCAGCAACGATGCAGATGCCGCTCGCTTGAACTGACATCGCTGCATCCTATTCGACATCAGTGTCTCTGAATTTCATGAAGGCGGAGAGAGCAGAATGGCCAAGGAGGAAGAATTTTTTGTAATAATCTGACCTCGAGGTTTAAGAGATTAGGGTTTAAGGTTTTGACGATCAAAGTTGCCTCAATTTACTACGAGTATTGTATCTCGAGCTCATTAGTTGAAGAATCTGCTTGCAACCTTCTCAGCATCTGCTTCCATGGACTAACTTATACTCCTTTTACGCACCCACTCACCGTCTTGTTTTTGAGGCGACACGAAAGGGCTTGTGAATGTCTCCATGGCGTCCAGGTTGCACAATTCTGGCCTTCTCATTCTGGACGCTCTTCATCTCTCCTCGGCCCTGAGTAGTAGTAGGACCTCCTCCATGGCTGCCATTTCATGGCGCACCTCCCGCATGTTTGTGACTCCACGCAGATTTCACTTCTCCTGTTGTGGTAAGCTTCCAAGAGGGCTGGCTCATTCGCCTCCTGTTGCTTCATTTCGGCTATTGGCTGCAGTGCCAAGTGGTGCTGCGAGGTCTTCGTCCTTGCACGGGTTTGCTCCTTGTCGAGGAGCTGCAGGTCGGGATGGCGATGGCGTGGAATTGGAGGGCGATTTCGAGAGGAATGGAAACGATTTTGTGCGGGACAATGTGGGAGGCATACATGTGATTACTGGACCAATGTTTGCTGGGAAGACTACAGCCCTCTTGAAACGCGTTCAAAAGGAAGCTGACGCTGGCAGGTATTTCCTCGAATTTTGTAAGGTTTAAGGTTTAGGGTTTAGGGTTTAAGGTCGGTACTCTCGTCTGTTGCTTTGTTTTTCACATCTTCAGATGGTATTTTGGAGGTAGTTGTAGTTCAATTGATGAGAGCCTGCAATTTGTAACTTTTTGTAAACTGTTGGTATTTATCGTTCTTCTTGTGTTTGTTAGATCGCAAGTTCGCCTTTTGGTTCTGCAGTGTGTAAATTTCGAGTGTCTCATTGTACCGCCATAAATTGTGATAATTGTTTCACATTTGGGTTTTCGCTTACTTGTCCCCATACGAGTGACCACCAAAACTGGCCGTTGTGCAACCGAAGTCTAACTTCTCCAGCCATTACAGACACGCCAACTGCACACTGAGCCTCCTCTTATTATTCAGATAAATTTGTACATTAAGATAGATTTGTGGACATCCATCCCAGTTCCCTCAAATTAAAAGAGGTCAAAGTATTCAAAATCTTTATGAAGTTCAATATGTAGCCTCTGCCATATAGCTTGTCTTGTAGCAACTACATTAATATTTAGTTATGTTTCTACATTCTTATGTCCAGTACTTTGTAAGACTTTTGCATCGGGACATGATGAAGTATTGAGGACCTCTTGTGGGCACTGGTTGTAGGAGGGTGAGTTTGGTGAAATCAGATAAAGACAACAGGTATGCTGTTTCGGCGGTGGTCTCTCACGATGGAGTTCAAATGCCATGTGTGGCCGTCCCAAGTCTTGCAGCTTTCAGAGAGCATGTCGGAGAAGAAGAATACAAACAGGTCTTCTTAATCTCATCTTATCCGATTTCCGCAGACAAGTTACATTTTTCTTGATGATTGCTTAGTATTGTGCTTAGTTAATTCTGGTAGAAGACATTAGGTTCAGGGCTCGTGCACTTGGCAGTAGATACTATCATTTCGCTAAACGCGACTGTCTCCGAAACCCAAGGGATTTTCTCTTACAGCAATTACTTCCAGAATACTCTTAATTACATCATGTGCTGAATGCCGGCAGTCCTTTTCTCTTTCGATGTGCAGATGGACGTTATTGGAATCGACGAAGCTCAGTTTTTTGACGACCTCGTAGAGTTTTGTCAAAATGCTGCCGACTTGGACAATAAAACAGTCATTGTTGCGGGGCTTGATGGCGATTTTCTAAGGTATGTCATCGTAAAAATATCTTGGGGTGGACGTGACTAGAATAGAGGACCTGCTGTGATTTGGCTTTTTATAGGGTATAGAAGGGTACCTTTTTCTGTAAAATTATTATTAGATCCCAAGTGATACAGCTTGCGTGCTCCAGCGTGCACAAACTCCACTCGCTTCACTCCATAGGTTTTGTGATTTATGAGGATCTTAAAAGAGCACCGGGATTGGGGATCTTCATTTGTGGCGTCTTCGAAGCATTGGACCGGTAGGTAGGAAATCCTACAGTGTAGTATGTTGGGTTTCCTCCCCTGGGTCCTCTACACTACAAACTAGCCGTATTTTCCATTCATCATTCGCCTGGTGGAGTATGGGTACAGAACTGCTTGCAATATGAAAATCTTCTTTCAAGAAATCGACGATCATGCTATTCAGGATCCTCGTGCTGATTTGAGCCCGGTGTCCTCTTTTGCAGACGCAGATTTGGGGCTGTGTTGGATCTTATACCTTTGGCAGACTCGGTGACGAAGCTTCATGCACGATGTGAGCTTTGCAATCAACCAGCTCCTTTCACCTTCCGCAAGACTGTCGACACCGAGACTGAGATCATAGGTGGAGCAGACGTCTACATGCCAGTATGTCGACATCATTTTGTCAGCGGACAATGTGCTGTTGAAACTGCTCGCAGTGTACTACAGGTAAAGCCTTTGGAGCCCTCCAACTCGAGAGCGAACTAGCGCATCTAGCTTCTGCTGCTTCAGTACGGGTTTCATAGCCGCAACTCAGCGACCTCAGACTGGTATTCAGGCTAGATTTCTTCATGTCTTGGTCGGTCCTGGAATGAACTCGAGAACATACAAGAGCTTTAACCGTAAGTGCCCAAGCTAAAGCTCTTCTATGTTCACGTCTGCATATCCTGAAACTCCTGTTTAGTAGAGGCTGCATTCAAAGGCATTGAAGTTCTTATGTGTGACTATGTCATAGATGTCTGACTGTGGGTCCTATTACTACAGAAAGCTCTCAATTTGAGCCTGGTTGAGCTATCTATGTCAGAATGAAGACGTTAATATAATATACAAATCAATAGAATCAACGGCATATTCCTCCTCTTTATCTCCTGCAACTTCCACCACAAGTACTCGCTTTTTCATGAAGTATGGGGATTGATTACTTTCAGATATGGCCGTTTCAAAGTTTAAACCTCTGAGGCCCTTTTTTCAAAGATGCAAAAAGGATTCTTCCATGTTTGGTAAACAATATAATGTCTCACCTATCCATATTTACTTATCATGGTTGACAAGGTGGTAGGATTGGATTGAAGGCTGGTCTGTTTTGAACTGATTCAATAACCAACTACCTTGCAAACTTCTTTCATGTGCACTTGACTAAAATTTCTGTTCTAAAACCTTGGGCAATCTCATCTCTAAGCATGCTCTTTTCACAATTAACCAGAGTAAGTGGCAGATAAAACTATGATGATGCTTAGTTTCTTCTTAGTGTTCCAAAATTACATGCCAAGATAATATGAAATCCATTTTCAATTTAGACAAAGAACCAGAAAATTCAAGACATTATTACTAATGTGAACTATTTCAGATGCTTATTCGGTGGCTTTTAAGAGTAGTTACGTTACTAAAGCACAGGATGACAACGGCATTTACAAATTCCCGACACAAAGGTTCAGGCTACATGAAACCACCTCTGCCAGGCAGTTTTAGCCCAATGCCTTCTCAGAGTGTCCAGGGTCCAGGAACTCTAGTGGTTCAAAAGAATGGGTTACCGGTACTTCCAAGCCCGTATAACAAAAATAATATTCCAGAAGATAGGCCATTTTCAGAAATTCTGAATGACCCTTGCTACAAACAAAATTCATTGCTCCAAATTCCTATCAGAGCCTACTAGGAATTTGGAGCAAGCACTCGATTTAAGCCTATTTCATCTCAGAATCAGTACCTCAATATACAAATGAAAACCTTACCTGCAACTTCCATTTGAACTACCACTAGTAGCTCTCACTGTTTCATGATGTGTATGGAGACTGAATACAGTCAGATAGGGCTGTTTCTATGCAATCTGCAGGCAGGTCAACCAATTTGAGTGTCGCCTCCCAAGCAAGATGAGCCTGCTCCATGTCAAGTGCCTGTTCAGCAATAGACCAAATCTTCAAGTCCGGGCCATAATACGGGGCCAAAGGGTAGTTAAAAGCCCTCAGGCGACGGGCATGATCCTGAACCTGCTTGTCAGTGGCACAGAACAGTACACTCCGAGCACCTGCAACAAAACATTCCAGCCCAGTCACTAAACCATTCATGCTAATTAGTTTCATCAATGATTTAATGAGCCAACTAAATCACATGCCATACAATAAAGGCACGTTCTTTTGCTAAATAATGCTCTTGCTTTTTAACCTCGGGACCAACATCGACCATGAAAGAGAAGAAAGAGAAATTTCTGGATGAACAGTCAGTCAATCAACACGGGGTCAACAGACTGAATGAACATCTGCTAATGGGTGTTTCATACTATCCATCCAAAGATATGCTTTTACATGGTGTTCGAATTAGCAGAGTTTTGGAAGCATAGTCTAAATAAAGGGTATGATGACTTCCTAAGATTTACGACAGAGCTTGGTAGGTGTGATGAATCCTCCCCATGGTCGCAATAATCATGCAGAGGCTTGTCTAAACATCATAGGGAGGCCTACCAAAGAGAAATTCTCTTTATGATGATGTCTAAAAGTTCCAGAGACAGTTCTAAACCCTTTTCTGAGCACAGATCGCAAATCGTAGAGTGAAGGGGAATGGGTTGCGAATGAAAAGAAAAGGTTTACCTTCTTCAGCATTGAAAAGGAAGAATAGCTTCATGTAAGAAAGCTGTATCAATTTGGGCAAGCTCCGAGCCTACATATCCACCAAAAGAATCATATAGGTCAAACATTGATTGACCAGCTTGCTACTCAGGCCTAGTTCAAACCAAGCAGGACTAGATCACTGCATCTCATTGGCTGACAACTCATCTTCTCTATTTGAAAACTCGAGGACCCATGGGAGGGTATTGTCAAATTACAAACCCCCTGTTTAGTCCTTCATTATGTCATTTGAACATCAAGGTCACTGTAGTTTTCAAATCTTTCAAAGAGTAAGATCAACTTACCACTTTCGTCTTGACTTCTCCAGGGTGCACAAGGACAACGTCGATTCCAGCTTCTTTTGACAACCGACGCTGTAGTAGGTTGGAGAACATAACCTGCACATACCGCATATGTTCTAATTTGAAGTGACAGTAGTGTAGTTGCACATTAATGATAAAACAATCATCCTGAAAACAAGATTGTGAAAGGTCCTAAGGCTTAAGTTCAATACCCTATTCAAATCAATCTAAGGGCACAGTGGAAATTATAGTGCTCGTCATTTACCAACCAGTTAAGTTACTTGCTCAAAGCGGCTTCAAAGAAATTGAATCCTGCACACGGAGTGTAAATTCAGCAGTACATACCTGGGCAAGCTTGCTGGTTGAGTAAGCAGATGTGCTGTTAAACTTTCTCTCTTTATCTTTCATGTTCAGATCCTTCGGGTCTACATAACCCAAGTGATGCATCTGCAATACCAAACAGTTGTTTTGGTCAGATCTCAGAGCTCTAAAATCTAGTATGAGTATAAATATGAGAATTTTAATAAGTATCATAGGCCGCTCCTGGTTCCAGACGGGCATCCTAAACCGTTCTGGGTTTTTTTCCAGAAGCACCAATTTTGTGAAGTTACGCCGATCTAACAACTATGACCATATTGTCTAGATTTGGATTCACACAATTATGACATGAAAATGCTGTTTCTGTTACTAAGAGGGAGACCATCTTTTTGAAAGCGTAACAGAACTTCGAATCTTTCCTTGTGACATGTGTCCAAATGAATTCTGATTCATTTAACTCGATCATTTTCAAATCATGGAAGATCTAATGACTGCAGTACAAAAAAAGGAAACTTACAATCGAGTTCACCATCACAACTCGGGACGGAGCTCCCCGGGCTAAAGAAGGTAAAAGCAGCACCGTCAAAAGGGCTGGAGCGAGATGGTTTACTTGCATGTGATGCTCACAGCCGTCCATGGAAAACTTCTGCGATTCTGTAAGCATGCAAGCAAGAGGATCCAATGAACACACTCGCAAAAATAAGGCTAAGTAATGAAGTTGATCTCTATTAATAAGTGTGAGCTTGCTACTAGAGAACTAACTCATAAACAGCAGTATAAGGTAGAGGATACTGAAACCGCAGGGGCCCTGATCCCTTTTCCTATACTGACCCCAGCTACTCACACAGTTGGTTGGACTTACTAGTGCTGTGATGTCCATGGCCACTGATCTTGAAATGGAAATGGAGTAGTGGGAAATCTGTCAACATCAAAGACTATCAAATAACTTGAATGTGTAGAAGATGAATACCAGTCATACAGAATATTCCGGCGTTATTGATCAACAGATTCAGCGGCAGCTTTCGAGCTTCCCAAGTTTCACCAAGCTTTCGAACAGAGTCAAAGGACAGGCAGTCCAACTCCATAACCTAAACTTCAATAGCAGCACAAACTGATACGAATGAGAACAGACAGAAGAATCTCAAGCCGAAACACTGACGGCACGCATGAAGTGATCGCGGAATGCACAAATGCAGTAAATGAGAGCACGCAGTAAAACAGCACCCGTGACGACTAAAATCCTACATGACCGTGTAATGATACCTCACAACGAAGGGGCGGCTTTCCTGCAAGGAGAGTGGCCTGCCATTCCAACACGAGGTCCTCGGCAGCCTTGGTGTTGCGGACGGCAAAGACGACATGAGCTCCAGAGAATGCCAAGGCTCTGCACAGCACGGAACCACGAGGTGAAAAACACGAAGGAATACAACGCGACAGTGTTCACTAAAAGCTATCAATTTCGCCATCGCACTCACAATGTGGCCACATTTTGTGAAGCAAACTACCAAATTACGATCCTAGCAATCAATTTGCTGCCACATTATCTATCAATAGAAACAGTCTCGCCTAAACCCCAAAACTAAAAAAACTAAAACCCCACAAAACAAAACACCGCAACGAAGAGAGGCACCTGGCCGTGTGAAGGCCGATGCCCGAAGTGGCGCCAGTGATCATGACCGTGAGGTCGGAGAGCGACGGAAGAGGCAGACGCTCGGGGACATGACGAGCAAGAAAGCGTTGCGTCAGGGTGTCCCATACCACATAGAGCAAGCTGGCGATCCAACTACTCCAGGCGAGGTTCGCCATAGCTGAAGATTTCCACACTGACTGATAGTCACGAGGACATCGAAGGCGATGAATGTCGCGGAACTAGAATGCAAAACGAATGCAGCGCGCACAATAGACGATTGGAATTGTAGATTGAGGAAGAGCAGGGGAGCCAAGGGTGGAGATTAAGGCACGGTCAGAGAAGGGGACACAAACCAAAACGGAGTGCAAGCAACATGAACGAGAGCAGCAGCAGCAGCGAGAAGAAGAAGAAGCCGATGAAGAAGAACGAAAGCACGCAGGGACTGCAGCAGTGATCCGAAAACTACTTGTAGTTTATGGAATTTAGTGCTGCAATACTAGTGTAGCCCTGTGCCGTCGCCACACCCAAAACAAAAGTAAAAGTCATTTTAAGAACAAAAATAACTCGAAAACCCATAACTTTCCCATTGTAGGTCTAAACAAAGCCCCGTGCACTCTACCTTGCCGAGGGCTTCCCAATGATACCAAAAACGTGGCAAATTGACACACGGTTCAAAAGATACATGATTTAGCATAATTTAGTATATTTTAAGATCCCCAAATAACTCAAAATTCAATAACTTTCCCACCGTCGGTCCCAACGCCACGAAACCAAGCCCGTGCACCCCTCCTCGCCGAGGGCGTTCCGACGGTACCAAGCACACCTCCGGAGGACCCACGGTCCAGGAGATCCCAACATGACAAACAAACAAAACAAAACAAAACAAACAGCCAAACTTAAGCCCTGTGCCGTTGCCACACCCAAAACAAAAGTGTAGCCCTATGTAGCCCTAGTGTAGCCCTGTGCCGTTGCCACACCCAAAACAAAAGTAAGAGTCATTTTAAGAACCCAAAATAACTCAAAAATCCATAACTTTCCCTCTGTAGGTCCAAACACCATGAAACAAAGCTCATGCACCCCTCCTCGCCCAGGGCTTTCCAACCATACCAAAAACATGACAAATTGACACATGGTTCAAAAGATACATGATATACTAATTTTTAAGATCCAAAAATAACTCAAAAATCCATAACTTTTGCACCGTAGGTCCAAACACCACGAAACCAAGCCCGTGCACCCCTCCTCGCCGAGCACTTTCCGACGGTACCAAGAGCGCAACAAAAATCAAAGTAAAAGTAATTTCCTAATTTTTGGACCCATAAATGCTTTGAAATTCAATAACTCCCGCACTTTAACTCCAAATGCAACGAAACCAAGCCCGTGCACCCCTCCTCGTCGAGAGCTTTCCAACGGTACCAAGAACGCCACCGGGGACGCACGGTCCGGGAGATCCCGACGTGGCAAACAAAACAAAACAAACAAAACAAACTACCTGTCTTAAGGTATGGATGCTACCTTCAGGACAGACTAGTGTAGCCCTGTCCCGTTGCCACACCCAAAACAAAAGTAAAAGTCAATTAAAAAAAAAACACCTCAAAAACCTATAACTTTCCCACCATAGGTCCAAACGCCATGAAACCAAGGCCGTGCACTACTCCTCGTCAAGGGCTTTCCAATGGTCTTAAAAACGTGACCAATTGACACACGGTTCAAAATATACATAATTTAGCATAATTTAGTAATTTTTAAGAACCAAAAATAACTCAAAAATCCATAACTTTTGCACAATACCTCCAAATGCCACAAAACAAAGCCTGTGCACCCCTCCTTGCTGAGGGCTTTCCGATGGTACCAAGCACGCGACCGGGGGACGCACAATCTAGGAGATCCCAAAGTGACAAACAAAACAAAACAAACAGCCAAACTTAAAGTATGGACAGGCATCAACTTTGGCTACCTTGAGAGTGAGTAGTATGAGAAAAAAATAGAAAAGAAAGGATGTTACAAGTTGTGAAGGATTATTGGGAGTACCATAACAAAAAAATTGACTAAATAGATGCTAATTTCAATGTGGAGGAAGTTGCAAACTGGCTATCAAATTCTATTGGTTCTTGCAATTCTCGCTAAAATGTCTCCATTAAATACCCTTTTTTACAATGTACTAGTAGCGCAAGGTTTTTGGGGTAGAAATTCTGCTAATTTTAGTCAATTTAGGGATTACTAGATTGCAGTGAGGATTTAAGGTGGGTACCAGTTATCCCCAAACTAGTTTATGGAATAGATAGTACAATATGCTACCTTCAAGAGAGACAGGCATCAACTTTGGCAACCTTGAGAGTAAGTAGTATCAAAGAAGAAAAAAAAAATTTTGCAAGTTGTGAAGGATTATTGGGAGTACTAGAACACAAAACTAACTAAATAGATGCTAATTTCAATGTTGAGGAAGTTGCAAATTGGCTATCAAATTCCATAAGGGGAGTTTTGAGGGCATTAGGAAATTGTGGCAACCATGTTCTCCTTTCAAGAAACAACACAGTGCTGTCAGTCAAATTATTAAATAATTAAGAATTTTTAAATTTTTTTAATAATAAATATTAATAAAATGTTAAAATAAATAATAAATATTAATAAAATGTTAAAATAAATAATAAATATTAATAAAATGTTAAAATAAATAATAAATATTAATAATTTTAACTATTAACTATTTTTTTTTTTTTGAAAAGTTAATTAAATATTAATATTTGACATAGCACTCTCTCAACCACGTTAGATTGCGGATGTGGTAGAGTTCTCACAATCTGGGAACTCACAGTCTGGGAACTCACAGTCTTTTAGAGAATTCAGTCTTCTATTGTTTGCTGCAATTTTGGCTAAAATGTCTCTGTAAAAGGCCTTTTTTTTACAATGTACAAGTAGTTCAAGGATTTTTTGGTAGAAATTCATCTAATTTTAGCCAATGTAGCAAGTACTTTCCAAATCAACACTTTTCAATTGCTATTGTGCTTAGTTACTATTATTAAACTAGTCAAATTTCATTAATTTTCTTGTTGGCAAGTGAAAGAAAGTTGTAATACACAAAAGAATATGGCATTTGGATATCGTATGCAAAAGTTATGAAGGGTTAAGGTTTTTTTTTTATAGAGGTTTAAAAATCATTTTTTCAACATAGGTACATACTGATTTTGGGCCAATGGCGCATTGGAGGGAGCCCATCTTATTCTAATCTTTCTCTTGCATGTTTTCAAGAGTGACGTGAAGTGTAACCTAGTGGTCAAGGTTAGTATCAACATTTTTTCTATTTTTTGTTGAAAGAGCAATGACATACTTAATTGTGCATAATCATCCATAAGTGCACTTTCATGTGTAAAATCCTCTATTATTAATAACTTTCATCCAAGCAATAGTGCCTGTATGTATTCATTGCAAAGGAATTGGGCTATTTCCTCTAATTTTCCACTCATTTTTTCTAGTGTTATTGAAGCTACACGAAATTGGGATAAGATTTTGGCCCAAGTTTGCCAATTTAAAAATGGTTGGTCATTTCTGTTGAGTAATTAATTAAAGGTGTTGGCAAATGTGATTCATGAAATGCTTACAAATAAAAAGATTTGTTTATTTCCAAACTTTTTAGAAAAAATAATATTCTAAAAAGTTTGACATTTGTTTTTGGAAAAAAAATTGGCAACCTAAACTAACAAGTGAGTACCTACATTGAGGCCTGTACTTTGCGATCTGTGTGTTTATAGTCCTAATACCTTGAGTTCAAGTGTTCAGAGAGGTAAATGAATGCTCTCAATGTAACTTAGAGGAACACCCGACATTCCCAAATAGAACCTTGCACCAACTATTTTATCCAAATCAGGGCCGGGGTGAATTGACCCCCTCGCTCGGCCTTGAGGAAAAAACCTGAAATTTTTTATTTGCGAGGCATGGTAAAATTTGCAAATTCTGAATTCATAGTTGCAATTAGAGGCCTCACATTAGCTAGGAGAGGTCTTGAACATACCCAAGAGACGGCTCAAAATAGGGGGGCTTTTTTTCACATGCACCCCTGGAAGATTTGAGAGGCCGAGCAAGGGGGCCAGTTCACCCCGACCCAAATAAGTATAAGAGTTGTCAAGGTGCTTCACTAGGTTAACCCTGTAACGCCAAGACAACCATTTTGTGGCTTTTGGAAGACTGTGTAGTCACCTGTACAATGCTTGGAAACATTTTTTCATCCGTTTCTTTTTTTTTGACCTTCCATGGTGGATTACGAAGAGTGTGTAGTTGAATTTGTAGTCATGCAAGTGTCTATCTTCACATAAATGAGAAGTTATTAAAAAAAACGGATCACAAAATATGCTAGTTTAATGTATTTTGGGAAGTTGTTGTTCCTTGCTCTAAATCTGAAATTTCTGCACAAAAATGATATTTTTTGAGTTTGAGTCCAACTAACAAAGTGAAGGTCATCTACTCTAGTTTCTTCTCCAATTTGAATTTTGAAAAAATTCCTAATATTGAATATTTTATTGCAATTTGAACTTTGGGTGTATTTTCAATGTCTATTATTTTCTAATTATAGAATAACACGGAAATTGAATTTACACCATGATGTTTGTCATTGTAATATACACACATGGTGAAATTTTCAGATTTTTTGAAATAATTTTCTATTTGATGTGATTTTTCTTCATTTTTTCTTCAAAAATTCTCAAAAAAATCAATTTTCCACGAAAAAGTCTAAATTTTTTGTGAAGTAAAGAAGAAATGTAATTTCATCTCTGAAAAATAAATATAAAAAATTTCATACATATCTAGTTGCAAAATGGCAGCAAATTGAGTGAGGCCTGAAATCAGTGGTTATAGGTCCGTCATTTAGGGGTTAACTCCGTCCTATAATTGGACCTCATAGTACTGTAGAAGATCGTTAAAAAATAAATGATCCAACTACTGTATAATAGATATTGACACGCCATACTTCATTGTGTCGACATTAGATTTGCCCAATCTATTGAAATGATACATCACTCAACAAATTGTAAAGCTAAGCTGAAAGATCTTCCCAAGTTTAATATGAAGTTGCATAACATTATTATCCCCTAAATGCCCAAGGCCCGATTGGAGCTGCTTGAAATTTGCTCTAAATTGAACAAAAAATCAACATTTTCGTAAATTGTACCAATTTCTTTTAAATTATAACCGTACAAATTCAAACTAGACATGTTAGAGATCACATAGGAAAAGAAAACATAACAATATCACTTACAGATTGAAAGACTATAATGTTTGATCATGAGGGTGTTAAAACTATGAAAATTTTTCAGCTCTCTTTTTGCATGTCAACTCTAAAAAGTTGGTCACTAAAAAAATATGAAGTTATAGGGCCTAGCATGCACAATCCCAATCAATTTACGATTTTTCAAAATCTATTTTAAATTTATTTTAAATGAATTTCTAATGTGATTTTTTCTCCAAGATCTAGTGTATTTGAGGCTCATTTCTAAGAGCCCTCAACACTATGGGAAGTCAAGATTGCAATGGGTATCCTTGCACAAAATCTTGAATAGAAAAATCACAATCCTTCATTTTTAAGATCATTTCATCCTAAAACTAGACTTCAAGAAGAATTCTCCAAAAATATAAACTACTAAAAATAGCAATTTGGTTGGATTTTACTTAACTTCAAAGTTTTCAAAACACCAGAATCTGGTGCCTCAGGCAGTTAGGGGTTATTGCTTATATTGTCAACAAATTGTAAAGCTAAGCTGAAAGATCTTCCCAAGTTTAACATGAAGTTGCATGACATTATTATTGCTTATATTGATAATCTACAACATCTTTTTTCAGTAGTGCTTTAATTTTCATAGTCATTAGTATAAAATAGTTGTTTAATAGTTTAAAATGTATATTAAGTGATGAGTGTATTGTTCATGATGATTAAGTATTAGGTGCATTTGAATTTTGCAGTGAATGGCATCAAGTTGAAAGTGATTGTTTGAAGGGTTGCCATATTAATTAAATTTAGACAATTCAAAGTTCAAAAATAATAATAAAAATAATAATTTGGAAATATACACAAAACATAAGGAGATCTCATGATGTTTTGCATATATTGTTTATATTACATGCAAATCATTGGGAGGTCTATACAAATCATTGGAAGATCTCCCAATGTTTTGCAAACATAATCTAAAATTGCATCCACAATCTAAATTTAATTAAATTATGACAATGGACTAACTAAAATATGATAGCATTATATTGGAGTCTATGAAAATCCATATTCTAAATTTATGACCCACGTTTTGTTTGTTTCTTATGCCAAACTTCATCATTTCAATCAATTATAAGGTATTTGCATCTAAAATCAACTGAAGGGTGATTGCATAGAACACTTATCCATTTTGTTGCGTTTTACAAGTCTCATGCTTTTTTTTCTAGTGTACTTTAAAATTAGAAAACAAAATTATTTTAAAAATATGGCCAATATATAGACCTATAAGATGAAGGTAACCACCACAAGAAAATCATAGAAAAATTCTCTAAATAAAAGAACTAAAAAAGTGCTAAATCTTAAGAAAATACATATTTTGATGTTTCAATTAGTGAAAAATAGGAAAAATAATTAATAAAATAATTAAAAATTGGCCATTTCTAGCAACTCTATGGAGATGGTCATTCACCTAAAATACCACCAAAATCATTTTTTACATGTTTCAAAATGCAAGTAGAAAGAAGCTCACTTTGTAGATTTCTACACGACATATAATTAATTATTTTAAAAAATCCTTTAAATTATAGCTAAAAATATATTATAAGACCATTCTTTCCAAATTTAGCCCCAAATTTGTTTTTTTGGATACTACTTTGTACAAAAAATCCAAAATTGGCATGTGTGACATAAAATTGGAGGCTATTTTTGGATATTATAATATTTTTAATGAATTCCAAAAATTAGATAAGGTTTATAATAGTCATGAGTACCTTGCCTCTAAATTTTGAATCATTTGGAACCAAAACACAAAAGTTATGGCCAAAAAACGGATCAACTAGAGACATGTGATAGAAAATAATACTCCCTCTGTCCCACTAAAAACCTCCAAATCAGGGATAGTTCTTGCCCCACTAAAAATCTTTTTTTTTTAATTTCGACCATTTAGTAAGCATTGGCCATGCTAAATGACCTCGTGGGACAAGTTAATGATTTTTTTGACACAAATGAAACGGAATTTCATTGTAAGAGTAAAATAAATGACTTGCTAGCTACACAGGTGATACAAGTGGCAGGAAACACAAAACGGCACAATGGATACCACAGGACAGAAGGATCTGAAGTTAAAGCAATGCTAGGAACCAAAAGGGGTAAAGGCTTGGAATAGGAATATATCGTGGTTTAATTGTGCACACAAAAATCCTGAAAATATGTGAAAAATTTCAAGGTTTCAAGTCCTTGCCATATCAAAATCGGCACATGAATATCGTTGATTCAACGGAATCAGTTGACATTACTGTAAAAGAGCTAGCACGCACAAGTTACATGTGCAGTATAGAAGGTCAATCAATCAATCTCGACATCGATGAGCAACTCCCTGACTTCATTTTGTACTTGCGATTCCTATCAGTGTATTGTAATGATCTGGTCGAAATTGAGTAAAGTAAACTGTAGAGGACAGATCAGTGCAATCACTTACTCCTAATACATTGAATCTCAACGATCCAAATCAATCTCGCATACTCCGGATGTCTTCCGCACTCTTGATGATGTTGTCGATATGCTTGTGTGAGACAGTAGTGTCGACAACCTCGCACATCAATATCAATGTGCTCATCTCAAGCAGGTGGATGTAACAGTAAGACAACTCGCGTTCCATGACTCCAACGTTAAGCTCCAAGACCAACACTCCCTAGCTAATCGAAAATTTGATCTCTCATAATCCAATAATGACAAGCCGGCAGCATTTGCAACTTGTGCTCAAAAACGATGAAAATGGCATGGATTTTGGTTGCCTAAATGATAGCATCTCAATTGTAACTTTTACATAGATCTAGGGGATGGGTTATTGCTTCTTGAATGCATGCATCTCCAGTGCAAAGACTGAAAATACAGTTAATCCCTCGTAAAGAAGAAATTTGGAGTTTTTTAGTGGGACAAAGGGAGTACATGTATTTAATGCAATCACCATGAATAAGCATTTGAGCATGGTTCCTTGTATTAAATTGTCTTGTGTGGATGTATTTTTTAGGGTCTTTTGTAACTATTTGTGAAAAGGTGCAAACATGTGTTGAAGAGTTTTTTGGATCAATCTCAAGTTTGCAAGCCATGGAGCTATTTTAGACGAAGTGGGCATGCATGGAGGCATTACTTATGGTTGCCAAGAGTTTGATTTCCTGTGAAATTGACCCAATGCTTTGTGATTGTTGTAAATGCCATCATCATTTCAATGTGTTTATATTGGAACATTGCTGAAGGAATGTGGCTGATGCAGAAGTAGTATTTTGGATTTTTGTCAATGTTTCTTATCTTATGTTGAAAATGCCAAAAAAATGTAGTTGTTATGGTTGCTACAAATATTTTCATAAGAAAATTATAGTGAACAAGCATCCAATAGAGAGCATTGGAAAAAAGGCAGGAAAAAAAGATAAAGTAGCTGGTGAGAGAAGATCATTTCTACCTATTAGTCATGAGGGTCAAATTTCAAATTCATTTTCTAAGAGAATCATATTCGATGAGGGGGGATTCAAATTTGATTCAAATCTTCAATCAAAATTTTTGTATTCAATGTATATTGAATTGTCTATCGATTTTTTTGTAGGTAAAAAATGTAGTATTCTTTCTTAACAACAAAAAATTTGGGAGAAATTTCAAATTCATGTCCATTTGATCAATTTGGAGAGTATTGAGTGAAAAAGGGAAGACGAAGGGTTTGTAGGTGGTTAATTGTGTTCTTTATGTCAAAGAGTTTTCTCCACAAGCATGTGATAATCTTCAAAAGTTCTCAAATCATTTAAAACCCGAACTGTGTGAATAAGAAAAAGGTGTGCATGAGTTTGCTCTTCTTTCAAAAAGTAAAGCCTTGAGTAAAGTCCAAAAGATTGTTGAGAAACAAGCTCTTAAAGAAGCTTTGGTAATTGAAAAGAGAAAGATTTAGATTAAAAAACACAACAAAAAAAGTATGCTTTTTTATTTCTGTCATATTAAGTAGGAAGATGATTTATTTATTATTGCAAGTTACTAATTCAACTATTGATTTTTGAATTGGTGAAAATACTTGATATTCCCAAATCAAATATGGCTGCTTTTTATATAAAAATTATGGATTATGGATTTTATGAAAATAACCTAGAATTAGGAAAAAATAATTATGATATTTCATTATTAAAATATAATTTGCACAGTGGTGAGGATTGGTACATTGATTCAAATTATAGAAACTCTTTTTTGAATAAAAACAAAGAAGTAATTGGAATAAAGGAACCTTTTGGCATATAAATTGTACCATTTTGGAGAGGCAAGTGTTCCTTAATTCCTAATATTTCAGATTTTTGGAAACAATGGATGGGGCTGAAATCATCAACACAAATCCGAAGTGAGAGGAATTGCACCCAAGTGAATCTTAAATATTTGCAAAAAAGTGAATTATTAAACTTGTATAGAGAATGGAAAAATAGATATTAATTACAACTTGATCAAGTGTTTTTCTTAAATTGCTTTTACTAGAGCATTCATGAATAAAGTACTTGTTCACAAAATTGAGTTCTATTGTTAAAGAAGAAGGATTACTTGAGATAATTGAATTATTCCTTTGAGCACCAATTGTAGATGCTTTTGAAGAGAGAACAAACACAATTTTTCTATTAATGAAGTTGTTGGACGTATTTCATACATTGGGAGGGTGGAGAAGATTAAACATAAGAAGAATGGTCCCTTGTTTGCTAATCCAAGATGTCCATAAAACTTATGGTTAGCAGAAAATTCATATGTTGTTGTTGATTCAGATGTTGATTTTTTGAATTATAGTTTTGCAACTAATGCTACTTTCACAAAGTATAGAAGTATGGTTTCTTAATGGCAAAGGATAAGGAAAAGTATATTGAAATACAAGAGGTGTTACTACCTTGTGGTAAGTGGGATGATTCAGGTTGCATTATCTGAAGTATCGACAACTTGGGCTTCATTTTTTAGCGCTTTTGTTCAAGATATTCCTTCATTGGCTGATGAGAAGATAGAAGATGAAGAAAGTCATAAATCACCAGAAAATGTTGTGTGGGATAATGTGTCTTTGATAAATGAATTTGAAAATAATAATAGGTGGGTGAATGCACAAAACACTTAAAGCGTTTTGTCACACCTTAGTTTTTGATTTTTTTTTTGGCCATAACTTTTGTGTTTTAGCTCCAAATGACTCAAAATTTATAAGGAAGGTACTCATGACCATTATGCACCTTGCCCAATATTTTGTAATTTTCAAAATAATTTATTATTTTTAAACATCCCCGATAATTTTTCACAATGGGTGATTTAGGGGGTTTTGCACTTTTTTTAACCCAAAAAAACTAATTTTGAGTTGAAATTTGGAGAGAATGGTCTTCTAGTAGACTTATAGCTACTGTCCAAAGGATTTTAAAAAATACTTATTTTTATGTGGTGTACAAATCCATAAAGGGAGCTCCTTTCTACATTTTTTTCTAAAGGTATGAAACATTGTTTTGGTGCGTTTTTTGGTCAAAATCCATCAACAAAAAGTTTTCTCAAGTGGAAATTTTTAGATTTTAAAAAAAAAAATCCTATTTTTTACAAATTAAAATGTCAAAAGTGGTATTTTCTGCAATAAAATTTTGGATATAGAATTCACCCTAGAACCGGTGAAGAAAATACCACTTTTGACATTTTAATTTGTAAAAAATAGGATTTAAAAAAATATATATAAAAATAAGCCATTTGAGAAAACATTTTGGTGATGGTTTTTGACCAAAAAGCTCACCAAAATAATGTTTCATACCTTTAGAAAAAAATGCAGAAAGGAGCTCCCTTTGTGGACTTGTACACCACATACAAATAAGTATTTTTAAAAATCCTTTAGACTGTAGCTATAAGTCTACTAGAAGACCATTTTCTCCAAATTTCAGTTCAAAATTAGTTTTTGTGGGTTAAAAAAAGTGCAAAACCCTCCTAAATCACCTATATTGAAAAATTATCGGGGCTGTTTAAAAATAGAAAATTATTTTCAAAAATTACAAAAAAATTAGGCAAGGTGTATAATGGTTATGAGTAGCTTCCCTATAAATTGAGTCATTTGGAGCTAAAACACAAAAGTTATGGCTAAAAAAAAATCAAAAACTAGGGTGTGATAAAACGCAACAAATAGTACAAATGTTTCATGCATTCATCCATCATTCAGGTCTACAATGCTTGATGCGGAATAGTTCTTAAATGATGCATGTGATGCTAATATAAACAAAGTCAATTCATTTGTAGATGTCTCAATTAAAGGATTAGTATATAAAATGAGAGTTATTTTAGAAATGAATGGGCTTAATAAACTTTTCCTTAATTAAATTTTCTTTAGGATCTAAAAGTGATAATGCTAATGTTGTATTGTTTGATGATATTGCAATTTGAATGGTAGATGGTAAAAGCAATACTATATGAAATTTGGCTAGAGTTCAAAAATTAATCAAAGTAATTGAAAAGAAAAAAATTGATTATGTCCATGCTTTTCCTTTTGATGAACTTGATATTAGTGCCTTGTGTAAATACAACAAGCATGTAGTTGGTTATTGTTATGAATATGGTGGTTTGGCCGGTGTCGTGGTGAGAGGGGTGCGCTTAGAGAACACGCGAAGTGTCTGGCTGCTAGTTGTATAGTTTCGATGGTGATTCTTCTAACTTGTATCTTCTTTTGGTCTTCAAAGTTTTCAAAATCTTCAAACTTGAATCTTCACTCGATCTTCACCCATCCTATCCTGTGATGGCTCTAAAGGGTCTGGGTAAGGGTGTGTAATAAGAAACAAGTTTTCGGACAGGTAAAACGGGACAACAGAACACGAGCTGTCGTCCGGATGATGGGCTCCTATACTTCAAATTCACTGGTCAACTGGTCATTAATCCAGTCTTACCAATGAGAGCGACATAAGATTCGACCATGTGGGTGATCAATCTCACTTCGTCGCCCACAACACAAAAAGAGGCTAGTTGGATACCCAAATAGCCTGCAACAAGTTTACAATGCAGAATTGAATGCGACGATCCTCCAAAGCTGGATTGGAACAACAATTAAAGACAACGGCCCTCCAAAGCTGGCCAGGAATGACAAAGCCACAAGCCACAACACACGGATAGGTCCTCGGCATGTACGGTCCTTGAATCTTCAAACCTTCATATCTTAGACTCTTCAAGTCTTCAAGTCTCCCAAAGAAATATAGAAAGAAGTATGAAACTACAATCTAGTATGACTGCGTTCTTTGATCTACTCCCAAATATGACTCCAAGCTCCAAATGCTAAGTGCAATAGCAATTTGGAAAGCTAATAAGATAAACTAACACCCCTCAAAATCTCAATTTAAATTAAGTTACTGTCCAAAAGTTATGAACAAGAAAAGCCCGGCCTTCTCATTTGAAGGCAGCAGACCTCTCTTACTTCAAGACCCTACAACTCCTTCACTTCTTATTCAAATTTCAAGTTTAATAACTTTTTGGAAAGCTAAACTTACAAACTAATTTCTCCTTAAATCTTAAAGAAAAATAAGGTACTGTCCAAGAGTTATGGCGAAGCAAAGTCTCAGCCTTCTTTTTAGAAAGGCAGCGGACCTCTTCTACTTCAAGAACCCACAATTTTCTCTAAACAACTTCAATTGCTTCGAATGATATGTCTCCAGAAAGCTAAAAAAAACTTCTTTAATGCTTGAAAATTTCAAGAAGAAAAACAAAACCTACAAACTTTGGTGGCTGCTCGAATCTTTGCTCCTCTTTGTCGGGTGGCAGCAGACCTTCTTCCACTCACTCGTTTGTAACTTTTTGCTCACAACTCCAAATCAAGCAAATGAAGTGTCTTTAGAAGCGCAAAATCATAAGGAATAAACTCTCAAATTTTCATTTCAAAAACATTCTTTTAACAAAAGATATGGCTGATCGAAATCTTCGGCCTTTCTCTCCACACTCTTCTCTCTCTCTCTCTCTCAAAAAAACCACACACACTAAGATTCCTTCTCCCCTTTTTCCTCCCTATCTAAGGTGAGAGGTGGAGGCACTTCAGCCCATGCCTCTACCAAGGCCCACCTAAGATTCTAACCACTTCCCCATTCACACTCACTCCAATTGTAGTCTTTCTTAACTAAAATTCTAATTTCAATTTACTTTTAATAAATACAATCACTCACTGTGATTTCAATAAACACTCAAAACATAATCTAAGAACTAAAATTTAACAAATATCAACTAGAGGTAAAAAACAAAGCTCCAATCAAAGCTTTATTCCATTTGAAGAAACTTGAGAATACGTTTGACGGTAGCAACAACATATTCTGCACGCTCAGCCTTTGTCAAAGGATTGACAGGCCCTTCCAACCATCGTTGGTGGCCACGACTACCTTCCACAGGCCGAACCATACAAAAATATTGATCTTGGTTCTTGCCTTCATAACTCGCCTCGAACGTCACTTCACGAGTGCCTGGTTCAACACATCCCACTTGAAGTAAGATCACCAACGCTCGAGCATCAGCATCAAGATTACCGTGCCATCGCCGCTCCACACGAGGTTGTTTTGGTGGTCTGGACGGTCCGGCTTCATCTTGAGGACGCCTAATATCTCGCTGCAAGAGAGGTTGATCTGGCAACTGTGATAGTGAAAGCTCAAACTCAGCGTCCGGTTGTGGCTCTTCATCTTGAGACTCAGAAAAAACCCTCCAATTCGACATTTGAACTACAAAGTAGAAAACAAACTTACTAATAAGGTTGAATGAAGGTTTAAGGCAAACCCATCCACTTATATACTTCTATAGGATAACGTCACCTTTAAGCTTCTCAACCCATAGCGTCATTGTGAAGTTATTGAATAAAACATATAATAATATGTTTTTACAATATGTACTGGTATACAACAGGACACCGGTGAAGAGGCTAATTGGGTGAAATTAGATCATGTCATATGTTTGGTTTTTCTTGCATTTGATGAAGGTACTAGATTCCATATCTTGTCAAAAGAAGATAAGAGAATACTTGATAGTTTTATCAAGGAATGCACTAGTAGTTTGAAGAAGAAAAATGTAGGCATTGGTGCATCAAAGAAGAATGATTGAAGATGTTGTTGATACAATGATGATAACAATAAAGAAGAATGAAGCTGATAAGATGGCGACAACAAAACAAAAGAATGGAGGTGATAGAATGGCAATAAGACTAGATCAGGTGGCTTGCAACAAAATTTCAATTTGTACAATCATGATAATTTTGCTCACATAGATTCATAGTGGTTTGTAAAGTTGTCTACAAACTTTGGTATCAAATTCATACTATTCATATGATATAGATGGTTTGAAATCATTGTCGTTACATTGGTCAAGTTAGGACCATCGGACGTCCCAAACAAGCGGACATATCGGACAATTTGGGTGGACCAAAATTAATGGACAATGTGACTACCTAAAAGTAGTAACATTTAGTAGGTTAGGGTCATTGAATATTCTGGGCGGATGGTCATATCGGACGTTTTGGACGGACACTTTGTCCAATGTGACAACTATGTTTGAAATGGTAGTTTTAACTACCAACTAAATGTGTATTTTTTCTTTTAAATATGATATTATGTTAGCCTAGATTTCTTTTCAAAAAATTTATCAATAAATTTATTTCACATGTTATAATTACATAATTAGCTTGAAAATAGATTTATATTTGGAGCACTCCTGCAAATTACAATGGTATTGATGTTGCGCACTAACATGGTCTCAATGTGATCTAAATGGAGATCTAATTCTTTTTATTCTTACGCCCTATGACTTAAGCTTGTTTAAGTTGAGCGTTGATTACCTCCATGTTTATCAGACTAAGGATACAGAGAAAAACCTCATTAGCTTTATCCTCCTCTTCCAAGAAGAACGCGTGCAAAACATCTGCTCTCAAGTACACTTGTCCTAGCACCTCTGAAAGGCTGATCATCTCTAGAAGGCCATATTCCTAGCATCTAGCACTCAACAATGAGATTAAGCAATCTACTATGACAATAAAAGAAATATCGACCAAGCTTTTTGCAGTACTCCATTGTAATTTGCAGGAGTGCTCCAAATATAAATCTATTTTCAAGCTAATTATGTAATTATAACATGTGAAATAAATTTATTGATAAATTTTTTGAAAAGAAATCTAGGCTAACATAATATCATATTTAAAAGAAAAAATACACATTTAGTTGGTAGTTAAAACTACCATTTCAAACATAGTTGTCACATTGGACAAAGTGTTCGTCCAAAACGTCCGATATGACCACCCGCCCAGAATATTCAATGACCCTAACCTACTAAATGTGACTACTTTTAGGTAGTCACATTGTCCATTAATTTTGGTCCACCCAAATTGTCCGATATGTCCGCTTGTTTGGGACGTCCGATGGTCCTAACTTGACCAATGTAACGACAATAATTTCAAACCATCTATATCATATGATTAGTATGAATTTGATACCAAAGTTTGTAGACAACTTTACAAACCACTATGAATCTATGTGAGCAAAATTATCATGATTGTACAAATTGAAATTTTGTTGCAAGCCACCTGATCTAGTCTTATTGCCATTCTATCACCTCCATTCTTTTGTTTTGTTGTCGCCATCTTATCAGCTTCATTCTTCTTTATTGTTATCATCATTGTATCAACAACATCTTCAATCATTCTTCTTTGATGCACCAATGCCTACATTTTTCTTCTTCAAACTACTAGTGCATTCCTTGATAAAACTATCAAGTATTCTCTTATCTTCTTTTGACAAGATATGGAATCTAGTACCTTCATCAAATGCAAGAAAAACCAAACATATGACATGATCTAATTTCACCCAATTAGCCTCTTCACCGGCCAAACCACCATATTCATAACAATAACCAACTACATGCTTGTAGTATTTACGCAAGGCACTAATATCAAGTTCATCAAAAGGAAAAGCACGGACATAATCAATTTTTTTCTTTTCAATTACTTTGATTAATTTTTGAACTCTAGCCAAATTTCATATAGTATTGCTTTTACCATCTACCATTCGGATTGCAATATCATCAAACAATACAACATTAGCATTATCACTTTTAGATCCTAAAGAAAATTTAATTAAGGGAAAGTTTATTAAGCCCATTCATTTCTAAAATAACTCTCATTTTGTATACTAATCCTTTTCCTATTACCTCTTGCAACATTCTGTTCGGAATGAAAATGGCCTTTCCATTGAAGAAATTAAATGCAGTGAGGATAATAGAGGAATTACAATTTTCATCCATTGGGGAGGGGAGTGCAACTTTGTTGATATTCACATAATTTGAATTATTTTGTATGAGTGTGAGTGTTTCTAACTCCACCCTTGAGTCAGAAAGTTACACACGGGCTCTAGCGGCAGTTTCGTTGGAGATTTTACTCCTAATTGGGTGGTTCCTAAGTAAGTGTTCGCCTTCCAAGCAATGGACACTTTTTGTGACTGGTAATCCTGTAAAATTTCACTAATTCTAAGAAAAACTATGGGTTAATTATTTAAACGTTATGGTTAGGTAAAATAACAAAGAAAGAAAACAAATCTAATCTAACTAAAATTATATCCAAGTAGCCTTTTAGAATATAATTTTCCCTTCCCAGAATGGTGAAGAAAACTAGATTCCAAGATTCTTAGCAAAAGTTACCACAAGGTATGTTCGGCCCCTTAGTTGTGTTAACCTTCATCCACTAATCTAAAATAGCAAATTAATCCAAAATAATTCTAAATTCTAAGGTTAAGTTATTAGTTCCTTTAAGTTACGGATTTTTAAGACTTATTGGAATTTTGACCTAATTGGATGTTTTTCATCCAAATTTGGTCTCAAACTTCATCCAACCTTTTACCCTTCAAAAATAAAGTATTTTCAAAAGTAAAAAGGGATTTTGGAATCTTTATAGATTTTTTGTCTGATTCCTACCTAAAAAGATTCCTTAAAGGTTCCTTTGGATAAAAATCTTAAATTATCATCCAACGGGGGGTTATGGTTAATTATTGGTAATTTTTGTTATTAGTTAAATTTTAAGTATGATTTGTTTTTATAACTTCTAATTTACTTATTAGGTTCTAAATCTAACTTAAATTCTAAATTCTAATCTAAAAACTAACTTCTAATAGCAAAGATTCTAACTTTAATTTGAAAACAAAAACAAAGCAAAAGCAAAGGGTAAAATTAACATACCTCTGGGTCCATGGTCCCGTCATCGCAGATCACTAGCATAATGGTCTCAAGATAGCCGTCGTCCTCCATCATGGGTACTCCGTCTATCGATGAAAGTTTAGTGTCAAAATGTATGGAAAAATCCTTTTCCTACATTCTTCTAACTGATTTCCTACAAATAAAAGGGTTAGTCTAAGTATTTAACTTAATTCCTTTGATTTTAGGAATTTATGTTAAACTTCTAATGGTTTTTAGTTGATTTTAAAATAACTCTTTGAATTTAAAATAACTTCAAGGCCCTATTTCTAACCACCTTGAATGTTTGTTTTAATTTAAGAATGAATTTTAAAAGATTAATGTCTTCCAAATTAATAATATTCCAATGAATAGTCAATTTATTTGTTATTCATTAGTTTATGATTTTTGTTGGATTAATCTATTGTTTTTGTTGACTTTTTGTCTTTTCCTATTTGGCTTATTAGGCCAATAAAACAAAACCCCAAGTCAACAAGACCAACTAATTCCTTCCAAAAATACTAATTGATAGAAAAAAACCAAATTCTTCAATAGTAAAAGGAATAGAACCAAAGAACTATTCTAAATGAATAGTGAATGAATAGTAAAGAAAGAATAATAACAAAAACAATTTGTCCCGAATGAATAGTAAATGAATAGTAACGGAATAAAAACCAAAATAAATCTAAAATGAATAGTAAAAGCACAACAAAACAAAACAAAATGAATAGAAAACAATAAAAAAACTACACCAAATCCAACATGAATAGTGAAAAACAAAACATCAAGCCAAGGTGAATAGTTAGATTCTCTAGGAAAACTAGTTTTTTAATCTAATTATTCCCAAGCCGCTACTTCGTCTTCTTTAATTGTGGTTTTCTTCGAGTTTGATTGTCATTTGAAATGGCTATAGAGTTTGAGAGTTGCGGAGGTGTGATTGTATGTGAATTTGAACTTTAAGTTGTGACAAACCAAATTTTGAGAGAAAAAATCAAAAGTGGGTTGATGTGGCAAGCAACGGCCTAACCTTTTTGTTTTGATTTTTGTCAATGAGAGTTTCTCAAAATGTGTGTGAGTCTTCCAATACAAGTTGGATTCCAAAGTCCCTGGACTCCCTAGATGAGAGCCCGTAGCGACCCCCAAAACCCGTTAGCGACCTCCCAGAACCCAATTGCAACCTCCCGGAACCCGTAGCGACCTCCCAAGACCCGTTGCGACCTTCCCAGAACCCGTTAGCGACCTCCCAGAGGCTCCCAAGAGGCTTCCCAGGGGCTCCACGTGGCCTGCTCCCCCGGACTGCTGGTCTTGTTTGATCCACTGCTGAACTCTGGTCTTGTTTTGATCTACTGCTGGACTGCTGGTCTTGTTTGATCCAACTGCTGAACTGCTGGTCTTGTTTTGATCTAACTGCTGGACTGTTGGTCTTGTTTTGATCTAACTAAAAGGAACACAAACTAACTAATTTTAAGTCTACTAACTAATTCTATAATAACTAAAAGATTCAACTAAATTACATAGATGGTTTTGAGGTTTTTGAGATAAATTAAGCAAACTAAGCTACACTAGGATTTTCTCAGATTTTTTGGAATGATAACCAACAAAGCAAGCTAAACTAAAGGTTTTGGGTTGAACTTCACTAAGCAATAACTAATCTAGGTGATATTTTTGGGGATTTTGGAATAAACTACACAAGCGAATTATACTAAAACAACAATAAACTAAATAAAGGCAAGCAAAAACTAACTATAGCAAAGACTAAACTATCGACGAAATTCACAACTTTGGCAATGGAAGCAATGGAGGCAATGCGAGCATTTACCGGCGAAAAGAAGGGGAATCACTTGATGTGATATCTTGGCTTAAGTAGCCCAACAACCAAGGGTATTTTCCAAACTTTTCCCTTAGAAGGTAAAAGGTCAAAGCTTCGCCGTACGGGAGCGACCCTAGGCTAAAACTTGTCAAGAATGATTCCAAGTGGCTGTAGGAATGTTTTAATTCTTAAAGGAGGTACACATGACAGTGTTTGAACCGAACATTAAGGACTAAAATAATTCCCAAGGTATCAAATGGGCTTAATTCTCAAAGGAGGTACACATGAAAGTGTTAAACCGAACATTAAGGATTAAGTCGAACCAAACTTTATTATACAACGAAGTTTGGGCTGGTATTTTGAGTGTTGGAATCTTTTGGCAAAGACTAGCTTCACCGCCTTAAGAATTCCTAACTCAATAACTGTTGCAAAAACACGAAATTAGTATGTGACAAGGTATGCAAGTTTTAGGGGATGGAACCTCCTAAAAATATGAACTTAGTGTGGTTGTGAAGGTTGAAAGGAAACCCCAAGTCCTTAACCAAATCCTCCACTAAAGGAAGCAAAGAAAACGAAAATGAGCAAAGATGACCAAAATTTGGTCTAGCTAGTTGCTTCCGACAAAGCCGGTAAGCAAATTGAACAAAGAAAGAGTGTCTGTACTCCGACAGAGTGTCGATAGGCAGATAATGAACAAAATGGGGTACGACAAACTTCGCGGGGAGGCCTTATATACTTGCTAGAAGGCCCCACCACTTAGTTTACCATGAGATATTTGGTCTTCTTACTCAAAAACTAACCTAAACTAAATTCTGAACTACCCTAAGATATTTCCTAAATAATCTTTGTTTAATCTTTAGAATTTTCTAGAACAAGCCTTAATTAGAAAGGAAATCTTGTCCAAAATAAAATCTAAGATTTTCCCAAAGATATTTAGGAATTTAACTATTTTGACCTTGAGGTATTTTACAAACAACCTTAGGATATTTCCAAATATTCTTAATTTAATCTAAATTGGCTTTTAAAGGAAAGATTTGAAATCTTAACTAAATCCAATCTTTGACTTTCACCAAGATATTTTGTGAAATAACTTTGAATTATCGCTAATTACTCTAAAAAAGTCAAACTTACAGCTGAACTCTTCCTATTTTCTTGAGAACAACTCCAAATTGAAAACCGATTGCGCCATCGCGTTCAGAAGACCCCAATTAGTCTCAGAGTCCCCCTACCTCCCACTTCCAGGCTGTAAATATGTGTAAAAACCACTCACGGTAACTTCAAAGAAAAGTCAAAATCCCAGTTTATGGAATTTGCGTTTCCCGAGAAAACTGACTGGTCAGAGTTGCCTGGAAGGTTTGTGAGAGTAAGAAAACATTCCTTGTTCGCGACATTCGGACACCGCCAGCTCCTGGTTCGCCGGTCAGCCCGCCGCCATGTTGTAAATTCTTGTTAAATTCGATGTCGTCGTCGATTCTGGTACTTTTGACTATCGGAAAGCCCTCAAATTTGACTGGTCGCTTATTTTATAGATAAAACTCTAATCTAATTTTTAGTGAGATTTTACCGCACTCTGGGTAATTTCTAGGAAATTACTATCAGTTTCAAAGACGGTTGACTTCCCATGGAGTCATCGTGGAGTTTTGTAAAATCCCGAAACTTTTGGGCAATCTTCTAGGAAATGTCCAAAAGCTAAGGGCAAAACCAAACCTCCAATAAGGATGCTAAATTTAGCAGTTCCTAAATAATTTCCGCCCAAGGGAGAAATTAGTCTGGTACCGGGGTTTGTTGTGGATGATTAGCTCCGCTGTTGACCTCTTGGCATGCTTTTACCCTAAAAGCACTTTTCTGTAAGCTCCAATCACCTCGCCCTTCTTCTACTTTGCATTCTGGTTCGTATTCTTCAACATTTGTAGGTTTTCACATAACTAGTCCAAATTTTACATGAATTGGATCTAGATACTTCTAAACCTGAACATAGACTCTTATGATTCAGCCAGGCTGTCACATGTGCTCACATGTCGAGTTTTACATGGACAGGATACTAGAACTGGCTAATTCTCACATCCTCACATCTCTCTAACACGTAAATATGGATTCTAAGACACTAAACTAAGACCTAAACATAGTAAAGCAAAGTATTTTGTGCTTTCCATGATTTTAGGACAATCTCTTGCTAATCTGGTAGGGACTTCTACCAAACTCCTCTCAACTACTAATTCATACTATTTTGCATGAATTTATACTAAAAACTAATAATAAATCGCAAAAAATAAACCCAGAGCTCCAAGTGCTATCTTGAGGGCTCACAATGAGCATCCTCAATATGACATTGTATAACCAGGCAATTGTCCTCTTTATGTTGGAAAAGTATAATGCTATCCTAGATACCTTGTGTGGGAGGGTTTATTAGTAATTTAAGGATTGGGATTGGGTGCTAAATCATATAAGACAATATTGTTCATTGTGTGGGTTCCCTTTTCAAAGATATAAAAGGCCGCTTGCGTTGTGAATAAACAATAAATGTTTATAAGTGTTTATAGAAGAGTGGGTCAAACAAATATAGCATTAATCTTGAACTACTATCAACGTCAAAAGTTGGTGTTTTGATGACTTCAAAAGAATAGTTGGCAAAGATGAAAGTGTATTTCTGGTATATCCAATTAATCCTTCATTGGGGAGTTGCTTGAATGGAAGTTGCTTGAATGACCTAGGAAATTGTCTCATCAAAGACTATTTTATGACCTCTTTGCATAAGATGATGCTTCAAAAAGGGATAACAAAAAATTGATTGTCTTTCTAATATTATTGGGCAATTTATTGCACTTTACTCTTGATCTGAATTTTATTCACAAAAATGGCACTTTTTGAATTTGAGTCCAATTAATGGAATGGAGGTCATCAATTCTAGTTTCTACTCCAATTTGAAATTTTGAAAAATTTTCCAAATTAAACATTTCATTGACATTTGAACTTTGGGTCTATAACTATAATTTATTGACTTTCTAGTTATATAATGACAAGGAATTTGTAATTAGGTTATACTCCTTGATGTTTTACATCATAATATAAGTCTATGGTGAAATTTTCAGATTGTTAACCCCTCAAGGACTAAGAGGACACAATGTGTCCTCTTCAAATTTTCAATGGCAAATTCTCGGTTGGATGAAACAAATCTCAATAATTTATAAATTAGGAACTTGTAGAGCAATAAGTTTATAAACTTGTTGCACTTTCTGATTTTCAAATTTTCAATGTGAGAAGTGTTTAAAAAATTGTTTAGAAAATGTAGTCTAATCAAAAAATGGGAGCAAACATAGTATTTTTACAATGAAAGAAATAGTAGGTATGGAAAAAATATATTCTTGGACATTTCTAGTCATTATTCTTCACAAATAAAACGGTTCTAGAGAAAATAAATTCAAATTTATATTTTTAGCAATTTTTTAAAATACAAGGTTCAATTTGGTACAATTAAGAATACAAAAATAATTAGAATGATTCCAATTTTTTTAAAGATGTTCCAAACAATATTCTAATAATATCAGTTACTAAATTTCAAAATTTGACACATATGTAAATTTTTATAAGTTTTGTAGGATCCAATTAGGTCAGTTTTGGCTTTGTACTCCTTTTGTTTGAAAATGTCTACAAAATTGAGAGAGTTTTTTATTTCTCATTTTTTAGAATTAAAAAATATTACACTTGCCTTACATTCCAATACAATTTTTTTTTGGAGGAAAAAAAACATTATTCGTCTTCTTAGAGTTTTTCTTCCCCAAAAGCTGCGTTTTTTGCCTATAAAGTTCATCATCCAAAATTGTTATAATCTAAAAATCCAACCGTCAATATTTTCTACAATTAATTCCATGCATACTAGACAAAGTAGTCTTTACTTTTGTACGGTTAAAATTAAAAATTTCAAGCACATCCATGTGCAAAAAAACATCAAAGCGGGAAGATTCATTGAAAACCTCCTTTGTCAAAACCGTGTTAGGCCTTGAGGGGTTAAAGCTTATTTTGTATGTGATATGAATTTTTTCAATTTTTCTTCAAAAATTCTTGATAATTTCAAATATTTATTATAAAATATGAATTTTTTTTACTCACAATAGACATGCAAGGATCATCTCTAAAAAGCAAAATAAAAAAAAATTCATTTACGTGCAATTGCAAAATGGGAGTATACAGATTGAAGAAATTTCTTTGGAATTTCTTAAGAATTACGAATTTTAAGCTCAAGGTCATAGGCTAAGTGTTTTAGGGCTAATTTTTGAGTTTTGATTGATGAAGGATGAAATGTGTGAGAGTATTTTCATAATAAGCACAAGAAAATTGTTGTATTTTCATTTGAAATAGAGCAAATATGTACTTTCCTCCTCTGTAATTTCCAAAAAAGTTTAGAATCCCTTGTATAATTGTTGCCTTAACTTGGACCTGACAGTCATTAAAGTACATATTGGTGGAATTGCTTGCAAAACATTAGATGAGAAATCAGCCCTGTGGAGGGCTGCGTGTTCCCAACCTGTGGGAACTGCCAAATTCAGGGCCGCGGTAGCTCGCTGACGTGGCCAAGCGATTGCCACGTCGGAATTTTTTATTTTTTTTTATTTTAAAAATTCAGTTTTTTTTTCATTTCAAGAATGTAATTTTTTATTTTTTTTTAAATTTTTTTGTCGGGAACAGCCGTTCTTTGAAATTGCGGGGGGGACTAGCATCGAGAATGGGCTTGAAACGGCCCTCCTGACCCCCCAAAACTCATCTAATGGGCAAGACTTCAAAGCTAAACTTGTAGAAGAGCTACTTGAAGGATTTGGCTCACTCGATTGCAAAATATTTGTCATAATCAAGTCAAACCACTCATAATTCAAAGAAATTGAAGTAAATATTGGTGGCTTCATTGTAAGACAATCACTATTATTTGATCAATCTTATGAAAACTTTTTATGATGTTTATCTTAGTCAAGGCCCTTTACAACACTAAAGAAACAAGTGGGCCAAATCTTCTTTCTAAGTTTGCCTTGCTACACATTAGAGGAGTTTTGGGCCTTTGGAAGACTGCAAGTTCTCGAACTGTGGGAACTGTGGAAACTCTGCCAAATCATCAGTCTGACATGGCCAAGAGACTGCCACGTCATATATTAATAAGTAATTGTTTTTTTAACATATTTTTTGAAAAAAAAATTCAAATATTTTGATAAATTTCTAATATATTTTTTATTTTTTAATTCAGACAACAGGAGGCTAGTTCCCAGCAACGGGAACAGCCCTGAAACAGTCTTCCAGAGGCTCAAATCTCCTTTAATGATTTTGTAGTGTCTTCACACCACATAATTTAGGGTAGGTCAAGTCCTAGAGTCTTGAACCTTAAACCCTAAATTCATGTAAAACATGTAAAAAACAAAAAAATTGGATGGCTTTACTAAGTTAACCCCTAAAGGACCACAAAACCACCAAGTGGCTTATACAACACTGTTTTTTGCACTCCAAGTCTTTAACAATTAAAGACAAACCTTCAAGCTTAACTTTTGAGTAAAACCCACCATACTTAGCACCACAATGCCCAACCCCACTGGGCCCTATTTACAAAACTGGGCATTATGAATTTAGATTCAACATCTACAAGACCTGATTGCTGAAAATGATAGAGGATTGGGTTTTGCACCTTGGGAAAAAAATTGGACCGTGCGGATGGAAAGATTATAATGGTCAAAGTGGGGGTGGGGTGGGGGAATGGAAAATACACAAAGTTCAAGGGGGGCTCGCAGGGCCGTTTTTAATGATGTTTTCCTCGGAATTTTGTGCAGCACAAAAGGATCAACAAATACCCCGAGCTTTATCAATTTGGAGAATTGCCGGACCTACATTAATTGAACATTGGAGCCATGAATTTGGTAGGCACACAACGCACAAGCCATGTACTTATACGACACTAGAGCCATGAATTCAAACTCTAGAAGTCTCTGAAATGCACTATACCTGTACACTTCCGGACTATAATGGCCCCCACTTCAATTTCCATTGCACTTCCACGCTGGCCCCACTCCGCATTATTACATCCTTACGTACCCTATCCCTTGTACAATTAATTTGGTAGTACAATGTAAATTTGGCAACATTTTTGATCAATTTAAATTTGGACAGGCCACATTTGGGGCGCTAGGGCGCTCACGGATTAACTCTTAAAGCTTAATAATTTATTTTTCTTTGTCTCTAGGTTGTTGCCTTTATTCACATACTTGTTTCATGTAGACCAATAAAAATCATAATCTCCAAAATTCATTTGCATTGTAAGATTGAAAAGACAAAAAAAGGATGAAAAAGGAAGAATAAAATACCTTTTAAATTAAAAAATTAAATTTTAAATCATTTAAAACACAAATTCACAAATTCAAAATTTCAAATTCCTTACCATTTGTAAGTTCAAAGTTCTCAAGTTCTCAATTTTTTTCCATCTTCTCCACTTTTGTTTTTAAATATATCTTATTTTCAAAATGAGTTCAAAAATCAAATATTATAGAATTTGTTTTCATCTTTTAGTTTGATTTATCCCCCTAAAGGACTAGCCTGCTATTTTTAGCAATATAGCAATTTTGGGCAGGTATTTGTGACTAGAAATTAGCATATTTTAGGTTGAAACTATTGTAGAAGGTGGAGACAAGGAATATCTTTCATATGCACTAAATTTCATGACATTAAGAAATATGAGTCTAAAGTTATGGCCTTATATGTTCTTTGTTACTCAACTCAGGCAGTCCAGGCAGATTAATTCCTAAAGTTCCTTGACTATGTTTTCACCAAAAACACTCCAAAACTACCATTTCTAGTACAAGTACCAAATTTTAGAAAAAAACTTTTTTAGACACATATAACCATAGGATCTTATAGTAAACTAGTTTTAGAAGATGTGAAAAAAAATTCAAAATTTTCCACCATGTGGATTGAAAGATATTAGCATTTGAATTGGCAAAAATACTTTTTTTGTCCCTGTGAAAAACAGGGCAGCTACACTTCACAAGGTCACATATGTATGAAAAAATGTCCAAAATGGTGGTGCTTCTTTGAATCCTTTTCTAAACAAGTTGGCTACATGCTTAAAAAATTTCAAATCATTTGAAATTGTACAACATATACAAAAAAAATAGTAAGTAGAAAGAAGTAGAGAATGATCCAAAGTACAAAATTGTTAAGAATTTAATTATGGAATTGAAAAATGTCAATCCCAATGTTAGTAATGTTGTAATAAACAACCTTCATCCTATGATTTTATTTTTTTCAAAAAATATTAAAAATTGAGTTAAATAAACAACTTCAAAGTTTATTTTAGAGTAGAGAATCCATAACTGCCCGCAAACTAAAAAACCTCATAATTTTTGACTCATTGATTGAAATGGAATGATTCAAAGCTTTCCATATATATATAAATTTAGAAAACCAATTTCAAATTTTTATTTTTGAAAAAAGTGATTTTTTCAGATCTGCTTGAACTACCCGCCCGGTGAAAAAAGTAACATATTAGGCCATAACTTTTGATTCCTATTTCAAAATGTCATCAAATTTAATGCACATGAAAGATATTCCTCGTCCCCACCTTTTATTAAAATTTCAGCTTAAAATATAAAAATCTCTAGTCACACGTATCTGCCCAAAATTGCTATGTTGCTAAAAATAGCAAGCTGGTCCTTTAGGGTTTAAAAAAATCACCTTTTTCCAAAACAAAAATTTGAATTTGGTTTTCTAGATTTATATATACATGGAAAGCTTTGAATCATTCCATTTCAATCAATGAGTTAAAAGTTATGAGGAGTTTTAGTTTGTGGGCAATTATGGATTCTCTACTCTAAAATAAACTTTGAAGTTGTTTATTTCATTCAATTTTCAATATTTTTGGAAAAAAATAAAATCATAGGATGTAGACTGTTTTTTATAACATTACAACCATTGGGATTGACATTTTTCAATTCCATAATTAAACTTTTAACAATTTTTGTATTTTGAATCATTCTCTACTTCTTTCTACTTACTATTTTTTTCCTATATGTTGTACAATTCCAAATAACTTGAAATTTTTTAAGCATGTAGCCAACTTGTTTAGAAAAAAGAATTCAAAGAAACACCACCATTTTGGACATTTTTTTACACAAATGTGAGCTTGTGAAGTGCAGCTGCCTTGTTTTCTGCAGGGATGAAAAAATGATTTCTGGACGCTAATATTTCAAATGCTAATATCTTCCAATCTGCACGGTGGAAAATTCTGATTTTTTTTCCACATCTTCTAAAACTAGAATACTATAAGATCCTACAATTACATGTGTCCAAAAATGTTTTTTTTTCTAAAATTTGGTACTTGTACTAGAAATGACAATTTAGGAGCATTTTTGGTGAAAACATAGTCAAGGAACTTTATGGGTTGAAATACTTGGGTTGAAATCTAGTACAAAACAACTAGGATTTGAATTTATTTTGTAAACAAATTTTACACTTTGTTTTCCATGATTCCTTGACAAAGAGTAAAAATTCAACATAAATTTTTGAATTGTTGTTTCCTATATTGTTAATCCACATTATAGATTGTTGTATTGAACAATTTTTGAAGTAGGAGATATTTTTGGAAAATAAATAAAATAAAAAATTTATCACATATAAGATGAATTTTGTGTTGAGGCCTAACTAGTGACAATTGAACTTCAATGGCCTTTAACCCCTTGAAGACTAGAAGTTAGTCAAGATTTCTAAAATCGTGAAGGCATTATATAAAATGCAATTTAGAATAATAATTTAACAATGATTTTCAAACAAAAGTGCATAGATCATATCCACATGATGACATAAATTCATGAACTACTTCACTAACCAATATTTTTTTATATAATTGAAATCCTAAGATTGTTGAGTAGCACTTTTGTCACTAAGTTATCCTTTCAAAATTCTCGAAAATAAAAGAGAAGCTTAAGTTCACTGTAGTAGGAAACACGAGGGAAAACAACGGGAACAAAGCCAAGAAAGTAAGCTTAGTCCCGTTAATGCCAACCAACTCAATCACAATGTTATGGGCCAGGATAATTTTTGCGAGCTCTTTAGGGCTAGCTCATCATTGTGCATGCAACCGGCCCTCTATACTAACAGCACAAGAACCTGGTCTAATTTTGAAATGAAGCGGCCTTCCCAAAACCCCAACTTTTTTCTAATGCTTAATATTTTATAGGAAATTCAAATTTGCTCAAAACAATTGTAAAGAAGATACCTTGGAGGTACTGTTGAGCTCAAGAACACCACCACTTGATAAATTTCTTCCTTCACAATCAATGGTGACCAAAATTGAAGAATTGAAATGCAAAATTTCTCAAATTGTAAAGACCTTGTAAATACTTTGTTGTGGAATCCAAAATTGTTTCAATTTAACAAAAGTTTCAAGTCATGTGATAGTAAGAATAGAACAATTAGAATCGGGAACACTCAAAGCTTAGAAAATCATAGAATTGTGGAAGTGAAATGAAGTGTGAAGCCAAGAAAACCTTAACCTTCATTAGATCAAATGATGTTCCTCACTGTATCTCTGTAATATCACACAGTGTAAAAATATGATATTACAGAGGACCTTGTGATTTTAGTAGTATGACAGGAAATGCATCCCTACTTACCTGTGCTCACAAATTCAAAACTAAAAACCACATCTTCAAACTTAATAAGTTTTCATAAATAAGTCAAAATCCAAAATTGCACTTCTTGATTAAACCTCAAAATCCAAAATTTGGATTCCTTGGGGCTATGCCAATAATCCAATAGTGCTATAATGAAAATAATTTTCTTATCTTAATGAAAACTTCATAGCCAATTACAATAACTTCCAAAATACAACTAACATCTAATAGCACGGTTTCTTTCTACTATTGGTGTATTTTATCATCTTCAATTAAACTATGTAAATGATTCATTTAAGCTACAAATATTACTTTTGACTACATAGACATTTAAATTCACACTACAAAGATTCATCTGCTTTCTACATGTGGTGCTAGTTTGCTAAATTTACATTATTTACACCCCTAAGAGTTGTAACACCCTTACAAATATTACATACTTCCATGTAGATTTCTAGAATAGTTTTTGTCTCTTCTTCAAAGTTTGACCAATTGTGGCACATGGAAATTCAAAGTCATCCGAAATTGCAGGCTAATATTCAAATTTTTTTTTTCAACTTCAAATGCTAATATTTTCCAATCTGTACAATCAAACTTTATGAAGTTTTCACCACATGATCTAAAACAAGTGAAGTACAAGATCCCATAGTTAGATTTTTTTTTAATTAAAAAAAAATTGGTTTCTTGAGTGATTGCAACAAAAATGGCAATTTTCAGTGGTTTTGGAGTCAGAAAATGCTTTGGGCATTTAGGGGTTAAAACCCTAAGAGTTGTGATGCCCTTGCAAATATTCCGCACTTCTATATGGATTTGTGGAAAACTTTTTGTCTCTTCTTCAAAGTTTGATTGATTGTGGCACATGGAAGTCTACCCTAATTTCCAGAAAAAGATTAAGGTAGCAACACCCATAACCGTTAGTGTACCCATACTTCAATTGTAGAGTTTTCTACAAGTGTTTCCAAAAGTACCTACAAGTGTCTTCAAAAGTACCTTGAAACCGTGTCCATCCTTAATTGTGATTGGTGGGCTCTAATTTTTTTAGATCTTGGTGCTAAAATCAATGCAACTTTAGTAGAGTGTGGTTTAGGATGCCCTAGGGACTTCGACTTTGAAAATTCACATAAAGTAGATGCCTTATCTAAAAATTCTAATTTTTTTTTAATATTCATGATTTTCAATTACTAATACTGAAAAAATATTTTTTCTAGAAAAAGCCGTACCTCCAACTATGCTGAATTGCTTAAATTGACGGTTATGGGTGTTGCTACCTTATATCCCAACACTAATTTTGCTCCCACACTTTTAGGATGAAAATCAGCCTACCAGCCTACCGGTAGCTCCTCCACTTTCCGGTATTCTAACAAAAACGACGATAGGAGGACGTTTCAAACTGACGGAGCCGTGAAAGAGAAAGAGTCACGGTCGGTGCCGGTGGAACAATAATGTCGCGAGGTTCCAGCCGTCCGTCCAACGGACGAACGAAGACCAACGAACCGACGCATCAGACGACAACGACGACGAACGAATGACGACGACGGCGAACGACGCGGTCCACGAGATCCGACGATCGTCGGGAAGCACGCTCGGTCGTCATCGTCATGCGGCAGCGACCAAGAGCACTGTTGCAGCAACACGGCGAGAAGCAGCAGCGGAAGCCAACCTTCACAGCGTCCGTCTCCCTCCTGTCTCGCACCTCCTTCCTCTTTTTGGCTATGGTGCATTCTTCGTTGCCCGGCTCCAGTTGCACAAGCTTCTCCATATTCTTCTTCATATTCTTCTTTTATGGTTAACTGAGCGCCGCGCGGTTTCGTCCTCTGTCTTCTGCCATTTCAAGCTCATCTTCTTCTCGTTGCTGCTTCTGCTGTTGTTGTTTTTGTGGTGGTGGTGGTGGTGGTCGTTGCTGTTGCTTGGGGTCTTCTTACCTCTCTCATGGCGCTTTCTCCCCTCACGGTGAGTCCCCGTGCCCGCCCTATCCTAGCCCTAATCTTCATGCTTGGCTTCCCCGCTTTTCCTGGATCCGCACACTTCAGGCGTGCGTGTGCTGGGCCGTGCAATGTAGATCTTACACTGACACGTTCGTTTGCGTGCACAGCTTCCGTGAGGCTCGATGTCGTGGCCATGACGACGAGCTTTTGGGCCTGGTTTGTGTTTCAACTCCCTGGATCTCCTTTGTGTTTTGGTTTTAGGGTTGCGAGAGTAGGGGTGTAATTCACAGGGTGGATCTGGATTGTTGGATTGTGGCAGCTCGAGTGTGTGAATAGGGCTGCAGGTTGTGGTCGTGTTTCTCCGGTTTCTAAGGAGGACTCTGTTCTGCATTTGGTTTCTGGATGCAGAAGTCGGGAGTTCGGGTGGACGGTCATTTACCGGTAAGCTGCCGGTTTCTTTCCGGTATATTGGAATTCTTGCTGGTGACAGAACGAGTGAAGTGAGAGTGGAGTCTGGGGTTTTGTGTTCGCTGAGGCGTTTCGGAGGCTCAAGATTCTGGTGGATATAGGCATTTTTTGAAGCTGCCATCTTCGTCGCCCGGGTTGGAATTTCATGATTTATGAGCTGTGACCATGTGGTCGTCATCTGGTTGGGACTTTAAATTTCTGTGGAGCGATGGTGTTGGGGTGGCTTTCCCATGGGCAATGAGAGGGTTCAGGTGTTGCATGTCTCTGCGTGCAAATGTGGTTGCAGAAAACCCTTCCTTTGATGAGGCACTTGTACAACAATCCTGGTTGTTTAAGGAAACTTCTCACTAGCTGTTCAGAGTGTTGAAGGATTTGAAGTGAGGAGGTTCAACTCAGCGTTCAAAGCTTGAAGCACTCACTAGTTATGACATTTGCTGCAGGACCGAATTGTTAGAATCAGCGATATATTACCTCAGACGGAGTAGTTGTGCCGGAATATTGTCTTTGTTTTGAAAAAGATTTATGGTAAGGTTTCTTCTGTCGCATTTTTCTTTGATTTTTTTGTCATATCCAAGTAACTATCAAATCTATATGCATGGAAATGAGGCGCTTCTTTCATAATAAGAATGCTATTAATGAATTTCTTTGGTGGGAAGTGGCGCTTCATGAATGCCCTGCTACAACCTCGATGGGAACCGAGTAGGAGCTCCGCAGTCTCTGGGATAGAATGAACCTTTTTTCTTCAGTAAAATGCTGGCTTAGGAGATATTCCATGAGTTTTTGCCAAAGGAATATTGGACCTCTAGTCTCCATCAATTTATCAGGCTTTTGTTTTTAATTCTGCATGGTGATCTCAGAATTTTAATTGCGAACGAAAGTTCATCATTGTATTTATAATATGTTCTACTGGAATTTGAAAAGCTTTTCGATATTGTTATTGTCCATCTTGTGACAACAGTTTGCAGTTGTTTTTGCAGCATCTTAACAAAATGAATAGCCGCGTGAGAGAAGACGAGAAACATGAGATGATTATTAGGAAGTTGCTTAAGAACACTGATAACAAACGATGCATCAATTGCGGCAGCCTGGTCAGTCTTGTCAGCCCTTCCTTTTAAATGTGAATTGATAAAAGCTGTTATGATTATCATTGTGGGCACTTCTCGATGATTTTCCATTGTCAGTTTTAGATTATGAGAAGATTTTTTTTTAACAATCTCTCATTTCGAATTTTTGTTTTTTCAATCACGGGATTAGAAATCAATACTTCAGGTCGTGATGGATCTGTTTTGAAATATTTCAAACCTGGTCACCACTTTGACTCGCAATTTAATTTCAATCCGTTTTATTTTGGCAGGGTCCACAATATGTCTGTACAAATTTCTCTACATTCGTATGCACATATTGCAGCGGAGCACAGTGAGTGCCATCTTTTTTGATAATGTCTAGCTTTGGGATGTTATACACAGGCGCTTGGTGTGAAGTTTGCTAGGAGGAGCATGTGAATTCTAGTTTCCCGCTGGTTATGAGATCTTGAGTTTGTGGGGCTTCACTACGTGTCCTTGCTTGTTTATTTCATATTGTTTCTATTATTATATGTACTTTCTGATCATGGATTTTTACGTCGTCAGTTTGGGGTGTCGTCGCTGAGGATGTCTCGAATGTCTCCTGTTTACCTTTAGATAGCCAGGGATTAACATTAGTGTACTCGTTCTGGTATTTCTGTACGTTTGTCTGATTACGAGAAGCTTCACTTCTGGATGTTCTATGCTGAATGTTCTAAATTTGATCGTCTGTACCTTTGCAGTCGGGAGTTCTCTCACCGAATCAAATCGATTTCTATGGCGAAGTTTACTCCTGGAGAAGTGGCAAACTTACAGGCTGGAGGAAATGGGGTACCGTGCTTCACAATTTTAGCGAACCTTTGGGTGTATATTTTGACTTCAGTTGCCAGTTGGTGCAGTTCCTTTGTCGAAATATTTTTAGTAGACTAGAATGTTGTTTTTACTTCTGTTTGCGTAGTCTTCACTCAAGTAAACTCATTTGATTCTTGTTCTTGCAGCGAGCTCGAGAGATTTATTTGAAGGAGTTGGACCTTGTGCGTAATCCACTTCCTGATAGTAGGTAGGTCCTCAGTCCTACTGACGATAATTTCCCAATACCTAGACATGTACTTCTGGAATTTGTTCATAACCCAGCTCTGGAATGATTATTTTATATGGAATGCAGTGATTCTATAAAATTGCGAAATTTCATCAGCCATGTTTATGTTGAGCGACGCTACACGGGGGAGCGACCAGCACCTACGAAAAGTCAAGAAGTAAGGATGTTGGTGGTGCCTCACTTAATTTCTCGTTAATGTTGACTGCTTCGCGTTTTTTCTAAAATCTCAGGTGTCTAATTCTTGCGCTAGATACGATAGCATATGAGAACATGCCCTATTGATATCACCTCAAGCTATTGATTGGTTTGAAGCTTCTGGAATCTTCATGTGTTTAATAATGATTTATTCGTGCTTTGATCTGATGAGATTCTTTGCTGTTGTTCAGGGAGGTCGAGATGATAATGACTATCGGCGTCCTGAAATGCGAAAGCCTGGCCTTCAGAGTCCATCAAGAGATGATCAATCCAGCGACAGGCGTCCAAATGATCGCTTTAACGACCGGGCTCGCAAGTCTGATGTTGGGGGCTACCAGAATGAAAAGCGCAGTCCTAATCGGTTTGAGCCAGAGAGGCCGCCTCGGAAGAGTTATGATGATCGTGAAGGCCGACGTGATGAGAGGGCAAATCCTGAAGCTACTCGTGACAGAGCAAAACCACCTGTTAGGCCTTTCAGTTTTCGGAATTCTGAAGACGATGGTCCACCTATCCGATCCGTGAAGGAGATCCTTGGGGATGATGTCCCCTCCTTACGTGTTGATGGTCGCTCGCTTCCGGGAAGAATACCTGCTCCGGTGAGAACAATGAAGATCAAATTTTTATCGTCTGTCCTTTTATACTAGACATCTTAGTGTGTGCTTGTAGTCTCTGATTTACTTCTTTGAGTATGTTTGAACCCTATATTTCGTCAAAATCCTTAATTGGAAGCTCCCTTGCAATAGATGGAATGGGCCTTAAAAATTGCTCTGATTGCAACCTTTTCTTTTTCCAGGGTGTATTGCAGAAGGATGGACGATCGCAGAGCCTTGATCATTTTGGTAATGGGGAAGCAAAAGATACAGCTCCTGCTGTAAAGCGTGTTAATTCCGAGAGTATGATTAGTTTGATAGATTTCGGTGCCGATCCTGAGCCTGTTGTGGCGTCTACCCCAGTGTCGGATCCTTTTGCACCCCCTTCTGCAACCAGACAGGTTTCAGACCCATTTGCTCCTACTTCTGTTACTGCTCCGGCCCCTGTCCCTGCGAATGCTTCTGTATTAGACCTATTTGGTTCAGACCCCTTCGCAGCCACTACCATTTCAAAGCCTGCGGCTGATCCTTTTGCCCCTGTTACAACATCGAAGCAGGCTCATGATCCCTTTGGTTTTGGAGGCCAAAGCTCTGGTGGTGGATCTGAGGCTCCTAGCTGGGCTACTTTCGACTTCACTGGTAATCCGACCCCTCCAGAGGGTTATCCTGGTGCATTACCAGCTAGCACAGCAAGTAGCAGCGTCACGACTCAATTTCCTGGAGGAGCTGCTTGGGACACAAGTTCAAGCGCGGGTGGTGGTGGTGGATGGTCAGCGTTTGGTTTGCAACCTGCAGCTCCCCCTGCAACTGTTCCATCCACTGCTCCTGCCCCAGTTGCAGCATCATCAAGCCAGGTCAGATGTGTTCTATTCTGCCCTCTTGTTTTTGTCTACCCCCACCACTTTTGGGCTGTACTTATGGATTATCTGCATGTTTCTGTTGCGTTATTCGGCTGTGAACTGCAGTGTCCACTTGTTTATCTAAAGTGGCGTGGTGTCATAATAGTTAAGTTATTGTAATGTCTTTCTTGTCCTGGGATGGAAGTATTTATTCTCGTCTTTTTCAGATCCATGAGTGCTGTTGGTTATACAATCTTTATTTCGTAACGACTAACTGTTTTGGTTGGAAACCAGCAGCTCAACATGTTTTCACCAATCGAAGGCCAAAACAATGTTACACAGTCGTCGCTACAAATGCAGATGGGGTTTCCCCCTCAACCGAGTCCTGCTGAGAAGTTGCAAGCTCCTCTTTCAGCTTCGGGAAGGATACGCCGTGAATTGCCACAGGTAGAAGAGAGTCTCGTTCTCCTGATCCTCTTCCTCCAGCTCCTCTTCCTGTACTATTGGCTGTTTTTGGAATCGTCTCTGGAAAGTATATTTATGAGCTCCTTCATTTTGAATTGTTCGGGATTGAATCTCACTTTCATTTTGTGAATAATTGCAGGATTTTTTTGCGCAACCTGGTGCTTTTGGCGTGGACGCTCGACAAGATCTTGCTTTTTCAATGGGAGCTGGACATATGGGGGCACCTCAATTTCAACAAGTGCGTGCTGTCCAATCATCCTAACTTCCCATCCCGTTCTATTGCTTTATTTCTTATGTTTGCATGTGTAAAGTATGAGATGCTTAGGTGGTGTGTTCGTGTGCAGAGAGGACAACAGGTTGCTACTCAGCCATCTAGGACTCGGAACCCATTTGACGATGATGATCCTCCACCTGCACCGGTACGTTCTTTGCTGCAGACCTTCGTTCACTCTGATGCATGTTGGACAATATGGAACATTTGTCGATCATGTGCTCAAATTAGAGATTACTACTGGTGTTTTTAGTGTGTAGCATTGCACGAATTAGGTGACTAACAGTAAATGTTATCATATGCAGTTTAACATGGGTTCTATGCAAGCAGCGTTACCTCAAGTCGGGGATCCTCTCTCTGGTTTAGCTTCTCAATGGGGCCAGTCATTACCTCATTATCAACCGACTGCAGCTCCTGGTATATATGCACTGATTATTGCGCTACCAGGTTTTCAGTTTGAACTGTTGGTTTGAATGACTCCAATTTTTTCTTGTTCATGGTTTGCCACATTATTTTCCTGGTATTCTTACTGTTCTTTGGCTCTGGGATGGACACAGCTGGTGGATATGGATACGGGATGCAATCAAATAATAACTTGCACCAGTAAGTTATCCTGCTCCTCAGTGCCCGTCACTCCTTCGCCCGTCTGGTCTACCAACAGTGACAGACACCTGACTCTGGCCTGTCATCACAGTTTGATTTAAGTATTAAGAGTTTGTAGTTAGTTCAAAGTCTGAAAGTTATTGCACAAATATTCTGTACTTGTCTCTAAAATTTGCCCTTGCAAAGAATCTTTTGGGGTATAATTTACTTATCACAATTTTAAAGGCCTTGGTGTAACGATTGTTCCTAATGAATTGCCTCAGGACTTTTCTCTCAGCTTTTTTATGCAGTTCCGATTTTAATACCTCTGCGGGATCTCAAACATGCAGGCAAAATGGACAAGCTGCATTTGCTCAAAACCAGGGATTTAACCAAGGTGCCATGTATGGAGGTTCTCCGTTCTATTCACAAACTGCTGGTAGCAACCCATTTGGTTAGGTTGACCACAAGTCATCCTCTCTGGCTCATGTTCTCTGCATAAAGGGAGAGTACAGTGACTGCCATCTCTTCGATGGCCTCGCTGTGACCACTGTTTTGACGTCAGAATCATGTAGCGTGTTGGCACTTCTGGTTTCCTTCAAGGTTTGCATGTCCCTGAAAATCTAGATTTCCATCTTGAAGATCTGTTACCCTTGAATTGCAGCTTGGTTTTAGGTACTGAGCTTTTGGTCTCTCTCGGAATTGTGGCGCTCAAGACCAGCAATGACCTGAAATAAGAGCAGCAGTCACTTACGTGGCCTGTTCTATTTAGGCTGTTTTGGTCATTAGGTTGACATCTCTCTGCCTAGCCCCCACGCGCTGTAGTAAGTTACCTGTCTCCTGAGCTGCCCCTTGTGTTATTTGCCGTAATATATTTGAGAGAAATTGAACTGAAGAGAATCAGCTTTCCTGACAGTGGTGTATGGTATCTTAGTTTAGTGTTATCGTCAGTGTGTTCATAGCAATTTCAAAAACTAGTGTTATAATAAGAAAGTCGACTTGTACCCCTTACAAAGCAGGCTCTCTCTTCGTGAAGCTACATATTGTAGCCCCTGCAAATGTGCTTTTGCTTGGATACATGCAATCATCTTTTGCATTTGCGAAACGTATAAGCTTATGGCTGTGAATACGACAAGCTAACCAGTTGTATGACAAGCAATACACAAATGCTATTGCAAAATTCAACGTTATATGTGCACCAAAATTATTGGAACACCACCAAGTGCACTTTGACTTTCTACTGTTGGACTTTATGTAAATGTTTTCATGTTTTTGTAGAGAACAATATTTTGTTAGTAGGTATTGAGCACTGCATTTTTAGAAAAAGTATTTTGGCATTTAAAGGATTAACTCAATATTGCTCAAAGGGTTTTGGATAGTACATGTTACATGTTTAGAAAAACTGGGTTGGCATTTGAAGGATTATGCTATAATGCTTGAAGGGTTTTGGACAACTATATTTTTAGAAAAAGTTGTTTGGCATTTGGAGGATTAACTCTGTAATGTTCAAAGGGCTTTGGACAGAATCTAAATGTGCTGCAATATATGACTTCTATTTATTTGAAGTTTGCTTAATCCTTGAACGACGTAGCGGACGTTTTGAGGCTGATGAATGACAAGAGAATCTCCTATGTAGGACAAAAGTGCAACTAATGTACAGTAGTTTGACTTTCAATGAGTGCTTTTGCATTATTTTAATTCAACAATCCACACAGTGACAAAACAGATGATTTCCACGGTTAGCCCATCATTTAAGGGTTAAGAAGCTAATGTTCAAAAATTCTCCATAATTTCAAATGTGATTCAATTTTCAAACATTTGTCAAATCACTTAAAAGTAGAGCATCAACTTTGATACTATTCCAAAATTTAATTTTTAATTTTTAGTACTTCAATTTTGGTAATAGGATGGGTTAAAACTATGAAGTGATCATTGTAATATAATATGAACTATTGTGCCCTGTGCTGTTTCCACAATCAATTTTTTTTTTTTTTTAAATTCTAATTTTTTAATTCATTAACTTTGAAATTCAATAACTTTCATATTGTTGTGGGAGAGGTTGTATTCTTAATACAAATAGAAAGCTTTATGCACAAAGGAGTGCAACGTCTTTGTTTTGTGGCGTTTGGACATGCAATGTGAAAGTTATGTTTTTCCAAAATAAAAGTTAATTAAATTCAATTTTTTAATTTAAATAAAGTAGGATGACTAAAAAGTAAGTGTGCATGTATGCACCCAAAAATGTGCCCTAATAATACTCAACAATAGATAGATGCTTATGGCGGAAATTGACGCATGAATTTACAATATCAATCAATTTATCTTTGACTTCAATAAATTTTTCATATTAGTTCAGTTACAAAATTTGACTTGGCCATCCTTTAGTTGCAATTATCCTATTTGTGAAGATAAATGAAAAAAATAAAACCTCCATGACTAACAGTCAATCTTGACAAAAAAATTTGTTCATTTTTAGATCAAACCCTTATCAATATGAGCTTTGAAATCATCTATTTGGTATGCAATCATTGACAATGAAGAACCCTCATCCTTAAGTCGTCCTTCAAACCTTAATGTAGAAGAAAATACTTTCAATATTTTCACCATTAAGTAAGAATTAATTTCCATTTGGCAATCAATATCAATAGATTTTTAGAGAGGTTTAGGAAGATGTAAAGTAATTCTTCACTTTATTAAAAAGTGATGATATTATTTCATATCAAGAAAAAAAAACTATTAGGAGTGGCTAATTGTCATATAATGTGATTTAAGAAACAACCTTTCACACAATTTAACTTCACCACAAGACTGTCCCAAGTTGCACACATCACGGTGACTAAATGTTGAAATACTCTAGAATATCATTGACAATCATATCAAGGCACTCAGGATTAATGTCTTGACATCAGCTCATCTCCTCTTAGAAACATTGGTTCAATTCCCGTAGGCACTTCATTGTCTCTAATGTCTTCAACATGAGTGAAGTGTACTCAATCATGTTGGTGGATTGAATATACTTTCACTCATTTGAAGATGCCAGATACACTATAGAGTCTTGGGCAATATTTTTAATTATGTGGTGCTTGTGGTGGATTCGGTCATTTAGGGATACAAATATTTTCAAAATCTTAGTTTTTTTTAGTGATAAATTCAATAATGATCATTGATGACTAAATAATAATTTGCGAATCATTTAACAATATCAACTAGTGTGCCTTGTGGCATTGCCACAACCAAAATAATAGTAAAAATAATTTTTTAAATTTTTTTAATTCATTAAAACTTTGTAATTCAATATCTTTCACATCGTATTGTGAGAGGTTGCAATCTTGCTAAGAATAAAAAGTTCTATGCACAAAGGAGTGCAAAGGCTTTGTTTCATGGCATTTGGATATGAAATGTAAAAATTATGGTTTTCTAAAATAAAAGATAATTTGATTCAATTTAATGATTTGAAAAAATTTGTAACTTTCACACCAAAGGTTCAAATACCACAAAATTGGCACAAATAGAAAGTTCTATGTACGGAGGAGTGTAAAGATTTTGTTTTGTGGCATTTGGACATGCAATGTGAAAGTTATGGTTTATCCAAATTAAAAGATAATTTAATTCAACTTCTTGATTCATATAAATTTTCAAATTCAATAACTTTCACACCGTAAGTCCAAACGCCATGAAACAAAATCTGTGCATCCTCCTTGCCAAGAGCTTTTGAGCGGTACCAAGCCCAAGGAGATCACTCCTTGTAATTTAAGGTATACACCTGAGTTAAGAGGGTATTTAATGTGGGGCTATTTACCTTGACTGTTGTATTTAAGATGACCATATTTTTACATAAAATGCAACAAGGGATATATTTTCAATATCCTATGTTTTTTATAAATTCATTTATGCAATTTTTTAAGTGGGGCTATTTTACATATAAAATTTAAGTATACAATTGATCAGGTTAAAAGACCAATTGTTTGTTGAATGATCAATTGAAAATCTAGATAGGATCTTATGAAATCAATTTTTGTCAGATGTTCACAAAATTTTGATGCAAGGTGTGAACATGCTTCTCCCTTAGTGGGATTATATATTAATTGGATTGAGTACCCAAATCAAAAGTTATATAGCAGCCTAGACAATTTGGGAATCTTTTGGACACCTTTTGCAAAAATGCTCATCAACTTTTGAAATTTGGCATGTACGTACGTAACTTACAAAGTATGGCATACAATTGTCAAAAGAAAATTTAGTTCTCAAATCGCATACTAAGAGGAGTCAAACTTCATTAGCTATGTTGGGGTGGCTTCAAGAAAAAACATTTTCTTCTAACTTCAAGCCCTATTATCTTGCAATATGTGAAGTCAAAGTTCTTGAAAATTTCTCGCATATACCAAATGTTTATTTCTAATTTTTTATCCTTTGGATTTCAAATTAAAAAAGTTCTGATTGCACAAGAAATCATCAAAAAATGACTAGTGTATTGATAGTCCACTACCTCCTTACATTGCAAGTTGATTTAGAGTAAGCTAGACTCCATATTTGCTTTTGAAATTTTTCATGGGTAAACCTAACATCATATACGTATGAATGGAAAAAATACCCAATTTTATGTAGAGAAAAAAATTTACTCCAGGAGGGCTTGAAGTTTGCTGACTCTGTTTTGCACGAATAAAAAAAAAAAAATTTCTAACTTTAAATGTTATAATCTTTCAACCCCCGTGGTCAAATGGGCTGAAATTTTTTCCATACATTGCCTTATTAACTTAATACACTTTTGTGTGAATGGTTTAAAAAAATTAGTTAATTAATTAATTTTGGACAATGCATCAAAATGGGTAGTTTTAGACTTTTCTTCTTTCAAAACACCCTTTGGCCTTTCGAGATTAATAATAGATTTGCCATTGAATAGTTTGAAATCCTCATTGAAACTATTCCATGAACATTTTATTCAATATGAATGTGTTTAACATTTATGGCTTCAATGAATGAAGTTGAACAGACTATACACTTTATTTTCATGGCGTATAGTTTTTAGTTCGTTGAACTCACTAAGATAAACCTCTCTATTTGTACAATGTGACAATTTTGCCACTTGTGGTCAATGCCTTACGTTTACATTTCATTTTGTTGATATATACACTACTAGTATTGTGACACAATTTCAATCAACCACCCTTCATTGTAGATTTTCTTGGCTATGTCCATTTTATCATCTGCATGAAATTATCTGTCCACATTTATACTCATTGTACTATGAAAAATTTGCACGACCTTTGTTTGTCAAGGCTAACATATTAATAAAAATTCCTACTACATGATGTTTTTACATACCCTAATTTATATATAATAGAGTATGTAGCATTTCATGAACCCTATAGTAGCCCTACATATTATATAAATTTTCTCTGTTTTGAATTAAATGGAACCTATCTTTTAACTCACGTAGTATTCCAAAAAATCGAGAGTGATCTCCCCGGGGTACCAAGATTGCCGCTAGATGCGTCACGATTTTTTAGATCTCACCGTATCAAACAAAACAAAACAAACAAAATAAAACAAACAACCTAACTTAACCCCTAAAGGCGCATTGTTCCCTCGGTGGACAAATGGGATTTCGGGCAGGTACCTACGGGCTGAAATTTTGTCCTGATTTTTTGAAACTTTTTTTGAAGATAGAAAAAATGATAAGCTTTGTGGGAATATAATTTTTTCCTCAATCGGTGCCCGGGAACAATAGTTATGACCAAATAAGCTCAAAACAAGGGACGGCGGGCAGCCCGGGCAGCAGAAAAAAAATGGACGAAAATTTGAATTTTTTTTTTAAATTTTTTTTTTCTGATAGATTATATTTTTGCCTATCTGGAAAGCTTTGATTCATTTCATTTGGATATGTTATGAGAAAGTTATGGATATTCTTGTTTTTCGGGCAGTTAGAGCATCTTCCTGAAAAAAATAACTTGTAGGATTCATTTCCGAATGCTATTTTTCAATTTTTTCAATTTTTTTTTTTTTTCATGGTGTAATTTACTTGCTAGAACAATCTCATCATTGTAATTTGTGCATTTTAATTCCATCTAAAATATATGAATATTTTAAATTTTCCTTCTATCTTGGACCTACTTCTTGACCTACTTCTACTTAACAATTTTTTTAAGAATGATAATTAAGGTTTTTTGAATTTTTTTTTTCCTAGACTCTCAACTCAATTCTCTACAATAAAGATTTAAAACTCAAAACGCTGTAGTGCAAAAAGTTTAAGTTAAAAATGTTTAAAGCCAAAAAATCTAGCCCCGCAATGTGCTGAAAAACTTGTTTTTTTCACTTTAAACGAAGATATCTTGCAATCTGTGCGGTCAAAAATTTTGAAATTTTTTCCATACATTCTCATACTAGTTAGGTGTAAGATCCTACTGTTAGATGTTCAAAAAAAACATTTTAAATTTTTTTTTATACTTTGCTATAGAAATGGCAGTTTTCAGTGTTTTTTGGCAGAAAAAAGGCCTTAGGCCTTTAGGGGTTAAAATAGAGACTAGTATGCCTTGTGCCATTGCCACAATCAAAATAAAAGTTTAAATAATTTTCTAAATTCTTAATTTGTTAAAACTTTAAAATTCAATAACTTTCACATTTTAGTGCCACAAGTTGCGTTCTTGGTACGAACAGAAAGCTCTAGGCATAGAAGAGTGCAAAGGCTTTGTTTTATGGGGCTTAGACATGTAGTGTGCAAATTATGTTTTTTCCAAAATAAAAGATAATTTATTTCAATTTTAAAACTAAATAAAAGATAATTTCCATAACTTCTACACCGTACGTCCAAATGCCACGGAATTTGCATGAAAAGAAAACTTTATGCATAAAGGAGTGCAAGGACTTTGTTTTGTGGCGTTTGGACACCCGATGTAAAAGTTACAATTTTTTCTAAAATAATAGATAATTTTATTCATTCAATTTCTTAATTCATAAAAACTTTGAAATTCAATAACTTCGGCACCGTAGGTCCAAATGCCACAAAACAAAGTCCATGCACCCTTCCTTGCCAAGAGCTTTCGAGCGGTGCCAAGAGCGCCGCTAGACACCTCACTTGTTTGTTAAAATTCAACATATCAAACAAAATAAACGTAACAAACAAACAACATAATTTAAGGTATAGATAAACTAGTGTGTCCTTGTATTGTTGCCACAATCAAAATAAAAGCAAAGGAAATTTTTTAATTTTTTAATTCAAAAATAAAAAATTTATACACAAAGGAATGCAAATGTATTGTTGAGATGGGAGAGGTTGCAATCTTGATGCAAATAGAAAGCTCTATGCACAAAGGAGTGCAAGGGCCTTGCGTTTTTGCGGCATTTGGACACGCGATGCAAAAATTAAGTTTTTTTCAAAATAAAAGGTAATTTAATTCAATTTTCCAATTCATATAAAACTTTAAAATTCAATAACTTTTACACCAAAGGTCCAAACGCCACAAAACAAAGTCCGTGCACCCTTCCTTGCCAAGAGCTTTCAAGCGGTATCAAGAGCGCCATCGAATGCCGCAGAGCTCCATTGTATTGAAATGAGTCATTTTAGATTTTCCAACGCTCTATAGACTTGACATTTTTTGACTTTCTTCTTCTTAGACCCTAAATTTTTTCCTCATTTTATTGAATTCTTTGGTTTTCAAGAGCTTCCATTAATTCCATGTCTTTTTTATGCAATCTCTTCATTTTACCAAAAAAATCCCAAAGGACCAAGGCCTTTTTTTGTTAAAAAACACTCAAATGTACCATTTCTATTGCAATGTGCAAATCCTTTAAAAAAAAATTCTTGCATATCTAACTAAAGGATATTGCAGTAGAAAATTATATAAATTTAAGGTACAAATTTCAGAAACTTTGACCATGTAAATTGTAAGATATTTGCGTTTAAAGTGAAAATTTGCAACTTCCTTGAGTAGATAATTGACTTTGAGTCTTTCTAACTTAAAACTTCTGCACTAAAATCTTTGAATCAAATAATTAAATATTGAAGAATTGAGTTCAAAGTCTTTACAAAAAATTCAAAAATAAATTGCTTGATTTCATTCTTTAAAAAGTTGTTATATTGAAGTAGGTATAAAATAGATGGAAAAACTAAATTTCTAATAGTTCTAAGAGTGACAGAATTGAAACATACAAACTACAATAGTAAGATTGTTCTAGCAAAAAAACTAAACTGTGTGGGATTTATTTTCTTAAATTGTAAAATATGAGTTAAAAAATGAATTGTATATTGAGTATTTTTTGAAGAATATGCTCAGATTGCTCAAAAAACAAAAGTCTCCATAACTTTCTCATTACTAATCCAAATGGAATGAATCAAGTGTTTCTATATAGACAAAAGCATTTTTTATGAGAAACAAAAGTTTAAAAATTCTATTTTGAGATTTTGTGATATTTTTTGTATTACCTGGCAAGCTTCTTTTTGAACTTAGTGAGGCATAACTTTTGCTCCTTGGCACAGGTTGGAAAAAGAATTTTATTCCTAGAAAGTTAATTAATTTATCTATCTTCAAAGAAAGTTTTACAAATCACATAAAAATATGAGATCATAGGAACTTGCCCAAACCTTGAGGTTTCCTTTAAAAAAAATTTGGTCCTTTAGGAGATATTCACTACTTCAATTTTATTACACATCAATACATAGAGGACCAAGGCCATTTTTCTGTCAAAAACCACTCAAGACTGCCATTAATGCCGCATTCTTTCAAAATGAAAGCAAAAAAACAATTTTTTTAGAATCTAATTGTAAAATCATGTACTTCACTTGTTTGAGATCATGTGGTAAAAGTTTTATGAAGTTTGACCATACAGATTGTAAGATATTAGCATTGAAAGTTGGAAAAAAAATTGAACATACCTCTGTAATTTAAATGACTTTGATCGTCATTTTGTAGAAACTTTTTGCGCTACAGACTCTGAATTTAAAAAAAAAATTGTATTGAAGAATTGAGCTGAAATTCTAGGAAAAAAAATTCACAAAAAAACACTTGATTTCCATTCTTTAACCCCAAAATGTATTTGACTATGTTTTCACCAAAATCGCTGCAAAACTGCCATTTCTAATACAAATATCAAATCTTAGGAAAAACAACATTTTTGGATACATGTAACCATAGGATCTTGTAGTAAATTGGTTTGAGAAGATGTGAAAAAAAATTCAGAAATTTATAAGTGAGGATTGCAAGATGTTAGTGTTTAAATTGACAAAAGTCTTTTTTTTGTGCCTGCAAAAAAACAGGCAGCTGCCTTTTACAAAGTCACATTTATATAAAAAATGTCCAAATGGTGGTTAATCTTTGGATTCATTCTTCAAAGCAAGTTTACCAGGGCTTGTTTTTTGGACCCGTGTCCCTCCCTTTGGCTTCACTGCACAGGCCAGTTTTTGGAGGGACAAAGCCGCAGTGGCCACATTTGGCAGAATCTGGCAAAATTTTGCCTGGAAAAATACCCTTGAAGTTGACTACATGCTTGAAAATTTTCCAAATCGTTTGGAATTGTACAACATATAAGAAAAGTATAGTAAATAGAAGGAAGTAGAGAATGATTCAAAATACTAAATTGTCAAGAATTTAGTTATGGAATTAAAAAATGCCAATCCCTATGGTTGTGATGTTGTAATTTTATTTTTATTATTATTATTAGTTTCATTATTGTTTAAAGATTTAAAATTCAACTAGTGATGTTATTATTGGTCTAGTTTTATGGTCCTCTTTAGGCCCTTTTTTCTTACAACAACCAATGGTAGATTGGTAGTTCATCATGAAGAAGCATTTGACTTTGCAAAGCCACGTTGTTCTTATCTCATGCCTATATGGTATCCATTAGGACAATGGCAATTGCGCCCGACCAATCACTCGCACCATCAAAGTTTATTTGCATGTTGTAGGATAAGTCTCTTAGAATGAAATTTTGTGATTATAAATGAAGGGTTATGAGACTTGAAGGGTCAATTGTTAAATACGTACTTGTATTTGATCCATATGTACTATAAGAAACCCGCGTTTTAGGTGTCAAGTATGGATTTTAGGAGACGATGTTAGTGGACGTCGAATACAACAACTTGTGTTTTTATTTCAATAATAACGTCCAATGTAACATCCAAATGTTATAGTGATGGTTTATAGAGATAGTTTTGATACCGGGCATATAATTAGAAACTTATGGCATGCAACTCTCGGTTGGTCTTCACCGATCAGTGCATCCCATGAGAGTGAAATAGGTGTTGCATGGTTGCATTGATTGCTGGGTTTAGCTTTTTGAATGAAATTATTAGTATTTAGATGAGTGGAATGACATTTCATCAAAGATCTAGAAATAAATTGATGTAAATTTCTAATTTTGTTACCTTTGTAAAGATCAAAAGTTCTTCTATTTTGGAAGATTGACATTTTTAAAAAATTCATTATTTTATTAATATAACATATACCTACATGACTTTCCAAAGAATGTGATAACAAAGTTGATTTACTCCATTTTAAAACTTGCATTGGCCCAAAGTTTGAACCTCCAATTGTCTCACATAACATATCATCCTAAATATTGGGTCTATGCTCATGTTTATTATTCATACCATCAAGCTTTAGGTCATGAGGCCTATTTTCCACAATTGATGTAGAAATGCAAATAAAAATTCTTACTTCAATCATATTTGCTAAAATGGAATATATCATCCACCTAGTTTCTCTACATTTAGCAATCATGAGTGTGTGTATTTGTAAAAGATAAAATTGTCAATTTTCTAAAATAAAAAACTTATGATTTTTATTGAATTGACAAATTAATTATAATTACTACATTTATAAAATTTTAAAATATGGATTAAATGTCATTCATTCATCTAAGCACATCTAAGTGCAAGGGTCATTCATAGGTTGATCAACAACTTTTAAATGATGCATTTATCAAGAATTGCACTAAAAAATCATGTGCTATAAGTATGTGATTATATAATGTTGGATCTCATTTTACAATATGAAGGGGGTTAAGTACAACTTTGTTATCAAATAATTGATCTTTATAGTTTAACTTATAGCAATCCATCCTTATTAAAGAGGCTCTCCATAAAGACAATATTATTTAAAAAATTCAACAATTCTCAATTGCAATTCTAGAATAAATTAGATTTTGAATTTGAATCTAAAAATTTGGTAATTTTTTGGATTTTGGTTGATTGCTTGAGAAGTGACTATTTTGAAGTATCTTTGGATGAAAATTTGTCAAATGAATATTGAATTAGAAATTTCTACACTTGAAAATTTGAGATTGTATGTGGAATCTATACAATTAACAATTGGAAAAATGCCTTGGCCAATTTGAAGTACAAAAATAATTAAGTGTGCCTAACATTCTAAGAAAACTATTTTTCACTTGTAGCTTGTTATAATATAAAACATTTGATAGGATAAATTGTTTGATGTTAATTAGCTTAACCCCTAAAGTTCCTTGACTATGTTTTCACCAAAAATGCTCCAAAACTGCCATTTCTAGTACAAGTACCAATTTTTTGAAAAATATCATTTTTGGACACATGTAACCGTAGGATCTTGTAGTACTCTGGTTTGAGAATATGTAGAAAAAATTTCAGAAATTTCCATTGTGTAGATTGGAAGATATTAACGTTTGAAGTGGCAAAAGTTATTTTTTTGGCCTTGCGAAAAACCAGGCAGCTACACTTCACAAGGTCATATTATTATGAAAAAATTTCTAAAATGGTTGTGCTTCTTTGGATTCATTCTTCAGGCCAAGTTGGCTACATGCTTGAAAATTTTCAGATTATTTGGAGTTGTACAACATATAGGAAAAAAATAGTAAGTAGAAAGAAATAGAGAATGGTTCAAAACACTAAATTGTTAAGAAGTTAATTATGGAATTGAAAAATGCCAATCCCAATGGTTGCAATGTTATAATAAACAATCTACATCCTATAATTTTATTTTTTTTGAAAAATATTGAAAATTGAATGAAATAAACGACTTCAAAGTTTATTTTAGAGTAAACAATCCATAACTGCCCGCAAACTAAAAAACCTCATATAGTTTGACTCATTGATCAAAATGGAATGAATCAAAGCTTTCCACATATATATAAATCTAATAAACCAATTTCAAGTTTTTATTTTTGAAAAAAGTGATTTTTTTTTATCTGCCCGGACTGCCTGAGTTGAAAAACAAACAACATATTAGGCCATAACTTTTGACTTGTATTTCCAAATGTCAAGAAATTTAGTGCATATGAAAGATATTCCTCGTCCCCACCTTCTATAAAAATTTCAGCCTAAAATGTGCAAATCTCCAATCACACGTACCTGCCCAAAATTTCTATTTTGCCAAAAAAAGCATGTTGGTCCTTTAGGGGTTAAATGTTAAGAATGTAGTATACTTTAACGCATGAAGTCCCATTGTCCCCTCAAGGAACAAAAAGTATTTTAGGAAGGCTCTTACAGTTTCAATTTTTATTGGGATTTTCATGCACTAATAATTTCATTCAAAAAGCCAATGCCAGCAATCAATGCAACCATGCATTACACATTTTAATTTCATGGGATGCATTGATCACTGAGACCAGCTGAGAGTTGCATGTCGTAAGTTTCTAATTATATGGTATCAAAACTATCTCTACAAACCATATGGGTCAAATACAAGTGCATAATCGCAACCGCTGATCCCGCTTCAAGTGTCATGTCCGTTCATCCGCAATCACAAGAGCTTCATTCTAAGAGGCCTACCCCAATACATGCAATTAAAGTTCAATGTTGGTAGTGATTGGTTGGGTGCAATTGTCGTTGTTCTAATGGGTACCACATAAGCGGGAGATAATAACAACATGGCTTTGCAAAGTTAAGTGCTTCTTGATGATGAACTACCATTGATTGTTATAAGAAAGATGAGGCTTAAAGAGGACCACAAAACTTGACCAACAATAACATCACTTGTTTAATTTTTTTAATAACAATAATAATAATAGTTTAATAATTATAGTCCTTGCTAGCCAAAATTTGACTACCTAGAAGTGTGATTTTTTTAAAATCATTGCTTGTTCAGACCTGAATTAAGGGCCTTCATCAAGTCTTAATCTTCTTGTAATGTAAGTAGAAATAGGTCCAAAATTTACAGCAAAACTAAATTGTTGATAGCTCTAAGATGGGATTGAACCACAATTTATTCCCAATGGTGAGATTGTTTTAGCAAGCACACTTAACCTTGTCGACATTCAAGACCCCAAATTGTTGGTGTGTTTACTCCAAAGTTCATTGATATTTCTACTATGATAGGTACTCGTCCTGAAATAAAACTTTGACACGTAGTTTGGGACCACCGTGAAGAACTTCATTGTGTTTCGTGCATTGAGATTCTATAGACGCCCTGGTGTTTTTCTTAGAAGATATTACGATGGCGGTAATGCATGACATTCAGCCTTTTCTCCAATGATGTGTGTCTTCGAACTGTTCAGTTCTTATTATGTTGATCGACGTGCTTAGTTTTATTTTGAGTTATCAAATCGTCCACTGCAGAAGGCAGATTTTACTTTTTACAGGTCTAGTTGGCTCTACCTTTGGCTCTTGAAACTGAATCAATACGAGTAGGCAGATCTTTAATATGAGTATGCAGATCTTCGAAGAGGAGGACCTTCATCGATCGTCGGCTCCACCTGGACACGGTTTAACGCTGCATGCGGAGCCCTGAAGCCCAAGCAGAAGTACTGAAATCCGTTTACCTTGAATTGTATCATGTCAAATGTACGGTGAACAAAAGAAGCAAGGATACAGTAGCTTCAAGTAGCAGACATTCTCTACCTAGGCTAATATTGGAGAAGCCAGTATTGTAGTGATGGAGAAGTGAGTATTGTAGTTGACGTCATGACAGTGGTTCATATTGTTCTGCCTCTGAAACCGATTGGAAGCTGCCGACACGAAGAAGTTGGGTTACACTCTCTGTAAGTTAACTCGTAGGCATTCCATCTGACGGTGATGAAACACTAAGAGGATGGAAGAGGAAGGTCAATAGCAGGGGTAACTTAGTGCAGGTATATTTATGAAAGGTCAGAAGGGCCGCATTTGATTGTCCGCGAAACGTCAGGAAGGTCCTATTAATTAGGTCGTAGAGGACTGTTGCAGACTGTAAGTATAGGAGGCAATCCATTCCTGATCAACGCCCCATTCTGGCCATGTAGGTTGTTCTCTTTCCGTGAAGGAGGAGATGAACAATGATTAATTATGGTGCAGTTCTTGGAGCACTTGTGGAACATTTTGATTGGCTACAAGACTCTCAATATTGCAACCACCCCTTGGTCGGTTTTGTTTTCAGCCCATGGTCGAAAATAGCAAGCCCTATATCACCGGTATGGGAGGAACAAAATCTTTTGTTGAAAGATTCATAGTAATTATTTTTTGCAGAAAAAAAATCTGGAAAATTATAGAAACCTTCCGCATTCTATTGCTACACAAGGAAAAATTTACCCAATCACAATAGCCGCCCTGGATACATGGAAGGATTTGGCCAATAAGGAGTAAGATAACAATGATGAAAATAATAATATTATTATTATTATTATTATTATTATTATTATTATTATTATTTTATTTCATTATTTTTTAAATTTAAAAAAAATTCAACAAGCGGCATTATTGTTGGTCAAGTTTTGTGGTCCTCTTTAAGCCCTTTTTTGCTTATAACAACTAATGGTAGTTCATCATGAAGAAGCACTTGACTTTGCAAAGCCATGTTGTTATTATCTACCACCTATACGGTACCCGTTACGACAATGGGAATTACACCTAACTAATCATTGGCACCATCAAAGTTTAATTGCATGTACTGGGGTAGGCCTCGTAAAATGAAATTCTTGTGATTGCGGATGAACGGACATGACACTTGAAGCGGGATCAACAGTCGCGATTACCTCGGGGGGCACTTAGAGTGTCCATTAGAAAACACGTGCGAACAAAACTTTGGACCCCCTATATTATATCCTAAAATTTAAATAAAATGAAATAAAAAAAATATGTCTAGATTTTCCTACTTCAAAAGTTTATGTTTTGAATTATTGATATTTTTATTTGTTAATGATAATTAGTTACAAATTTTTGAAGTAATTAGATACACTGTACAACTGAAAAATAACTTTCACACCCCTATATTATATCCTAAAAAATTGTCTAAAAAATGAACCAAAAATTCCTAAAAATAGCTCTCTATTGAAAGTTCATTTTGAGTTGAGTATTGATGCAATGGTCATCTAAATGTGATCTCTATAAATATTTGAGTTGAAAAACATGCCGTTTTAGGCCATTTTCAACCTCTTGTACAAATCATTTCAACTATTATTTTAGTTTGAAATTTTGGCAACAGAAACCTATAGTCATTATTAAGCAACCCTCAAAATTTTAAGTTGAAATTATAGTTCATTAGAAACCACTTGTTTGCACGTGGTTTGTAGTAAAATACTAGGTGCCCCCCCCCGAGGCGATTACGCACTTGTATTTGACCCATATGGTTTGTAGAGATAGTTTTGATACCATATAATTAGAAACTTACGGCATGCAACTCTCAGCGGGTCTCAGTGATCAATGCATCCCATGAAATTAAAATATGTGTTGCATGGTTGCATTGATTCCTGTCATTCGCTTTTGGAATGAAATTATTAGTGCATGAAAATCCCAATAAAAATTGAAATTGTAAGGGCCTTCCTAAAATACTTTTTGTTCCTTGAGGGGACAATGGAACTTCTTGCGTTATAGTATACTACATTCTTAACATTTAAGCTTATTGACATCAAACAATTTATCCTATCAAATGTTTTATATTATACGGAGTAACAAGCTACAAGTGGAAAATAGTTTCTTAGAATGTTAGGCACAATTAATTATTTTTGTACTTCAAATTGGCCAAGGCATTTTTTCAATTGTTAATTGTATAGATTCCACATACAATCTCAAATTTTCAAGTGTAGAAATTTCTAATTCAATATTCATTTGACAAATTTTCATCCAAAGATACTTCAAAATAGTCACTTCTCAAGCAATCAACCAAAATCCAAAAAATTACCAAATTTTTAGATTCAAATTCAAAATCTAATTTATTCTAGAATTGCAATTGAGAATTGTTGAATTTTTTTAATAATATTTTTTTTATGGAAAGCTTCTTTAATTAGGAAAGATTGCTATAAGTTAAAATGTAAAGATCAATTATTTGATAACAAAGTTGTGCTTAACCCCCTTCATATTGTAAAATGAGATCCAACATTATATAATCACATACTTATAGCACACGATTTTTTAGTGCAATTCTTGATAAATACATTACTTAAAAGTTGTTGTTGATAGGTTATTTCAACCTATAAATGACCCTTGCATTTAGATGTGCTTAGATGAATGAATGACATTTAATCCATATTTTAAAATTTTATAAATGTAGTAAATATAATTAATTTTGTCAATTCAATAAAAATCATAAATTTTTTATTTTAGAAAATTGACAATTTTATCTTTTATATATACACACACTTGTAATTGCTAAATGTAGAAACAAGGTGGGTGATATATTCCATTTTAACAAATATGATTGAAGTAAGAATTCTTATTTGCATTTCTACATCAATTATAGAAAATAGGCCTCATGACCTAAAGCTTGATGGTACGAATAATAAACATGAGCACATATCCAATATTTAGAATGAAATGTTATGTCAAACAATTGAAGGTTCAAACTTTGGGCCAATGCAATTTCTAAAATGGAACAAATCAACTTCTGTATCAGATTTTTGGGAAAGGCATGTAGGTATATGTTATAATAATAAAGTAATGAATTTTTTTTAAATGCCAATGTTCCAAAATAGAAAAACTTTTGATCTTTACAAGATCAGAATTTTACATCATTATAGTTCTAATACTAATAGAATGAATTATAGCTTCACATGTAGTAATATTGTAGAAAAAAAACTTTGAATTTTTTTTTGACATTTTTGAGTTTAATTGTAGGCTTATTGTGGTATAACTTTGGCTACCAAGCACCAATTGAAATAAAAATGACATTTCTACAGTAGAAAGCTAATAAGTGTTTCTATCTTATGTGAAAGTTTCCAAAAGTTTCACCAAAAATTGAGGTCATAGGAATGTGCCCTAAATCCATTTTGTTCCTCGAGGGGACAAAGGACAATAGATATTAAAATTTACTAATTTTACAAGGGTCACTAATTTGATGCCCTTGCAAATAGAACTAATTAGTGAAGCCGGATTGTGAGCCCCTTATGAAAATCATTTCTAGCTATCTGTATTTTGCCTTTACTTTAATCTCTTGTTCCTCTCATCCTCATTGTAATCGAACAAGATTTTATATTAAAAAAAATCCATTCAAAAGATCTAGAGATGGATAACATCCAAAAGAGAACATATTTGAAAAAGAGATCCAAAGATGGTTTTAGAGTGAGATACAATATATCCTACTTGAAGGTCAGATTCATCACAAATTAACCCTGTAAGGACGCGGGGGTGACCTTGGAAATCATGCATTGTATAACCGTGAGAGTCATTGGAATAAAAAAATTCAAAAGTACTCATTGGAAGTCAAGCTACTATAGATGTTCTCCACTTTCCACAAAAAACTCTAAGGATGAATAGTTGTAGTTCTGTCCTACATTGGAGAATCCCTTGTCATTCATCGGGCACTTATGGTCCACGGCGTCCTTACTGGGTTAAGTCATTTTTGTAAAAGAAGTGCCACTTGTCATCTTGTGTATGGTATGAGGTGCCATGGCCCCTGAGAATCTGACATGGAAATTGAATTTCGGCATCTGAGTGCCAGATCAGACCTTCTCGTACAGTACTGTACCAATGGTTGCATTATATTCTACAAAAGATAATTTATATGTAAATGCAACTGGTGGTAAAAGTAATCCTTGAAGAAACTTGACCTAAATGTTCAGGGGAAGAGTAAGGTCACAAACGAAGAACACTTGCATATTTGCTTTAGGCACGTAAAAATGAAATACATGACTAGCAAGCATACCTCAGAAATCAGGCCCACATGACTACAGCACTGACTAAAACAAATGTTTATTTTGTACAACAATACAAAGGATATGAATAGTTGAGTTCACACACACCGAATTGTTCTCATCAATAACTAGTCCAGCACTCTGACCGCCACTCTTGGACGAGATTACTACTAGCATCGGACTCGGACCAAGATGGCCCCCAAACCAGAGCTCACGAGTGCACGTGAATGGAGTCCCATTCTGTGCATGACCCCTCATTACAATACGCAAAAAATTTAAATTGCAACCTCTCATTGATGGCAAAACGCAAGGAGATGCCACAGGAGCTCACTAAGCTTAACACACAACTTGAGGCTGCTCGTCGCCCAACATGCCCTTGAGGCTCTTGGTCAGCCAGATAGCAGTCTCACGAGGAGACACCTTGCCGCGACCGAAAGGCTTCAGTACAATGGCAAGCTCCTCTAGCCGATGCTGGGAAAGGAGCTGTGCAGAAAGCTCCAGCAAGCCTTCCAAGGCCTCCGCTCTCTGCCTGTAGGATTTCACATCCAGCCCGTTAGCATGCCGTTGGTGCATGTCAACCTGAGGGTGGCGACTGGCGACGCTGTTACCAGGCGAACCCGAGACCACCTCCACATCCGAGCCTCGTTGCGGCAAGTCAAGGAGAGATCCGATGTCCATTTTCCCATGGAACGGCTCCAGATCTGTCCTTCCAGCTCGGAAGTCGATTTCACCCATGGTGGCGTAATCGGCATCCACATGCGAGTGGTCGGTGGTGGCGCCAAGACGGAACGTACTATGCCTGATGACATGAATGACATCATTGAAAGCAGGACGAACTGGGGTTGGTGGAGTGGAAGACTTCTCATTGAAGTGGATGGTGCCCTTATCTTGAGTCTTGTCAATAATGGATGTCTCCATCTGCATAGAATACAGAGGCTTATTGGACTCCGGGACAGGTAGGACCAGACTAGAGTCTAGCCTGCCCGGTGGCATTGACTCTGTTGTCTGCTTGGGCACAACCGCAACATGGCTCCGGGTCGAGGAAGGCACCACTGAAGGTGAAAACTTGGGTCGCTCCACTGGTAACTTCATCTCCTGGCAAGAAAGGTGGCTCGTATACGGCTCAGGATCAGCTGTTAGTTTGAACTCTGGAATCAGGTCCAATCGAGGAGCGTTCACGGAGACATTGGGAGAGTGGTTGTTGAGGCCCAGTTCTTGAATGATATTACCACTCTCACTGGGGCTCGACCGGTTAGAGCGCATTGAGGAGCCGTCTTTGTCTGACCTCGAGGTGAGGCTTGATAAACGCTGCAGTGTTGCCTTCACCGTATCCGCAGCGCTGTCACGGTCATGGCCGCGTTCAAGAGATGGGGATTTATGGAGATCCGATCGCCGACCGCTGTATCCAGTGTCGGAACGACGACCGCTGTATCCGATTTCCGAACGACGACCGCTAGCTCCAATCTCTGAGCGACGATCACTGTGTCCAATATCTGAACGACGACCGCTAGCTCCAATTTCGGAGCGCCGATCACTAAGTCCGATGTCCGAACGACGGGCGCTATAACCAATTTCTGGGCGACGATCAATAAGTCCCATATCCGAACGACGACCGCTTTGTCCGTTATCGTCATTCTTGGTCAACAGAGGAGACAGGACAGGAGATCCAGTTTGGGCCCGGAGTCTCGGACTCGCTGCAGCCGAGCTCCGCGTGCTTGAAAGAGGTGGAGACGTGCGACGAGTAGGAGGCGACGTCTTTCTTGAGGTTTTCTGAGGAATTGGGAGGGATGACCTTCTTGGAGCGCTTGTGACAGTGGGTGTGACTGGCACCCGCTGTTTTTTCACCACCGTATCTTCCTCAGAACTAACCTGAACCTTAGGAGGGGCAGGAGGGAGCTTATCGGTCCGCCATCTAGTTCTCGGAGACTCAGCAGCGACATTCTGAATTGAAACATAAGTACGTAATCTAGTCAAAAACTTTAATGAAAAAAGAGTTCATTTAATTATTTCATCTTCTTCTCTCACAGATGAAGGCAAGACACAATTACAAATGAAATCCGTAGATACGAAGTGGACACAAAAATACACCGCTCGTCTCATGCAAATCTCAAGTATCATTGCTATTGTCAGCCAAAAGGGGAAATCATGGGAAATATGAACATAAGCAGATCTTACATTGGCATCTCTTGGCTTTGAGGTGGGTGGGGTATCGATCTGCTTGGGTCTCCGTTTGGTTGGGTCTGTCTTTGCTTTCAGTGCATTCACTAGCCTCGCGGCTGGCGATGGTGTTTGAGGACTCTCAGAAGTTGGAGGATTGCGATCGGAGCGTGAAACTCTAGGAGCGATCCTTTCTGGCAACCTTGCTTCTGTTCGTTCTCTTGCACCATCACGCTTTGGACGTAATACATTAATAGCATACTTTGCAGCAGCTTTGCTCTCCTCTTTGACCCAATCCCGGTTTGAACTTCGTACACTCTCACGGTCTGAAGGTTCCCGAGATAGCCTGAAAAGGGGGACACAGAAGAAGCCATGTCAACTCTCGAAAAAAACGCTGGTTTTAACAAGCAGATAGACTGTCAAACGATGTTGGTATAGTGATATTTTTCTAATCCAGGCAGAAGTTCAAGAGCGGTGGATGCAATGGGATATCATAAGATGATTTAGGAGTAGAAACACACAACAGACATTTACGGACAGAGATAAACAACAAACGATTAAATTATACAGAAGAAAAAACTTGCTTTAGACTGAAACCTTTTGTTCTCCATGTCTCCGCTATCATAGGTCCATGTCTGATCGGTACATCCTTCCGTAGGTGTTCCATCAGTCAGATCGCCATATTCGGTATCTCCATCTGGACTACTCTTGGCATCTGTAGTGGAGCTCTCCCGATCAGTGCTACTATCTACATTAATAGCTAACGGCTTGGCAATTGGAGGTGGAGGCTTCTCGGGCATGGACCGACTTTTGCGTAGAGGGAGATCTGCTGGTGCACGGTCTCTGCTGCTTCGTATTGGAGGCTCTGGAGGGGAACCTTGTAATGCAGCTTGTACTCGACACTCCATTATGTAAGGCTGCATGTGTGGGTGCCTGATTAGCTCTGCAGCCTGCAATTAGAAAAAACATCATTAGAATGTAATAGAATTCAACACTCAATGACTTAACACAAATTAAGTTGAAGCAATAAGACTGTAAAGTATACGTGAACAGTTAATGAAAAAAACCCGCCAGTGATCTTTTGAGAATCAAGAAAATGAGCATGCAAAACATAAATCCTCCAAGTCAAGACTTACAGTTGGTCGGTGCTCTGGGTTCTTCCTCAACATGCTTCTGATCATGCTTTTCCTGCACATCGATTTGGGTTCGGATACTCAACGTCTAGTCAGAATAAGAATACAAGAAGGAAAAACTAGAACCGCAGAAATCTGAAAAGGCAAGTGACTTTAAATATTTCAAGAATATCTTATCAAACGATCGCTGCACGTAACATAGAAACATAATCTTAGAAACATAAAATGACAAATATTCCAGTTTGCTCCAGTTCAGAAACTTACAAGGAGCTCGAATAGATGCTGGGAAGCGGTCCAATAGTGGACTTATTAATCTTACTGATCAATCCTTGCATATCCTGCTCATCAACTCAGCTCATCACGTAAAAAATACTGGAGTTTTAAATGCGGGGCAGCTAGCATATGAACAGAATGATTAGGCCAGATAAAGAGATATGCTCTAGAATGAATTCAGGATAGATACTCACAAAAGCCTTGAATGCGGGACGATGAGCTGCCATTTCATACATGCAACAGCCTGAAGATTTCCAAGTACAGCCACCGCCAGAGAATAAGTACACAAAATACTCAGTGATGTCAAAAGAAGAATATTCAGGAAAAAGTTCAAATCCAGGAAAGGATGGCGTTGATGCCTTATGCTCCAAAAGGAAAGCGACACGAGACTTCCAGTGCACGAAGGAATTGCTTAACAGAGAAATGAAAGGACAACTGGGAAGAACATAGAGAAAGTAGTCAACTGGGTACCTAGCGACCAGATATCTGATTTGAATCCATACGGAATGTCTGCAAGAAGTTCTGGACACATATAATTTGGTGTTCCGACCACCTGAAAATAGAGAACAGCCCAAAACTCCAGAAATATCAATGAACAAAGCATCCTGCCAAAGAAACAAAGACGAGCATAATTGCAAGGATCATAACCAAAAAATTTACTGGAAACCTCATGGTAGAAAATTTACCGACGATGCTAGATCATCTTGGTTCAGCATCTTCGCCAAGCCAAAGTCCCCTGCAATCCAAAGAAATTGGCATCACATCAAGATATCCAGGCTCAATGAACCGCTGCATGACTAACTTGTATTTCACTTGCATATAAGAACCAACATAACTGCAACACCCTGAAGCAAAGAAGTTGTACAAGTAACGTACCCAGTCGAATGTCTTGATCCTTGGTCAAGAATATGTTGGAGCACTACAAAACCCAATCACGGAAGACTTCATTAAGAAAGGTTCACTTCAACAAATCAAAAGACAATACGAGATAAAAGAAAACAAAATTTCGTGCTAAAATAGTCCCAAGGTTACCTTAAGGTCACGATGGAGCACATGGTTGGAGTGCAGGTAGTCAACCGAGAGAAGAAGCTGAGCAAACCACCTCAAGAGCCTCTGGAAAAAAACAATAAAGGTGTCCATATAAGAACGAATTGGGTGTTGTACTGTAGCGCAGTTTGGTAGCGCGTTTGAAAAAAATAAATAAAATAAAAATTTCCATCTTTTTACCAATTCTCTACGAATTGGTTTCCAAAATGAAGACTTTAGGCAATTAGTAAGAACTGCTGGACCTGTACTGATGAAAGTGTGAAAAGCTATAAATGTCTTTCAATCACTCAAACTGACAAATCATAATGAGCAACATGCCATCAATTCGATTGCTTCAACACGAGAAATTGTTTAGGCTTTACTGTGTCCCCCAGTTGTAAATAAAAAATGAGGTCCTTAGCATTACCTCTTCAGAAAAATACTGCCCATGTGCCTTCCTGATCACATCAGCCCTGCGAAAGGAAACCCAAGGAGACTCTCCAGCATTCAGATATCAAGATGGAAAATACACGTACATACTCTAGTTAATCATGCACAGAGCCGAAAGTGCAGGAAACAACGCGATAAACAAATTCAAGCAGCAGACAGACAAAATGCATAGTTCCAAGCCACCACACTTGAGCAGTTGGCTTACATGTCACCACCTTCACAATAGCCTGTAACAATGCACACATAGCAGCCCTGCCACAACGAACCAACACTCACGACGTCAGCCTCCACAATGCCATCATCAAAATGAGACACAGCTTGAAGGTATACTTCTCGGATCTGCTGCATACCTTCTCAACCCACGACTCCTTGTACTCCACAACGTAAGGATGCTGCACTCTCGACACGAGTGACATCTGAAATAGGGCATAAGTGAACTTCGTTAGAACCCGAAACCACGGCTGAAGGAGGCACCTGAGATCAGCTGACAATTTGATCCTAACTTCAGGGTTAAGTGGTTTCATCAGTGAGGCAAGACAAAGCAATGCAAGCAATATGAGAGGCATCACCTCTTGATGGGCAGAACGCCGACATCTATCAGTCTGGCGTGCAAGCCGAATCTTCTTCAACACATATCTGCTCAAGCATCGTACACAAAAAATCAATAGATGCCAAAAGGTATCGGACTCGCACCTAACGAAACAGGTGACGTATGTCGATATGAGCGAAGGCAACACTCTAATCAACAGATTATGTTCAATGATGGGAGGCTTGAACAAAAATCGGTAAAATACCACAAGCAACAGCGGAAGAGCTCAGAGTGAACGGTAGAAGACAGAGACAGATTTTGCCAGACATTACATCCTATTGGCATGAGGTCCGCAAGAACAAGCACGACCTCACGCCGGATTGAACATAACCACCTGAGAATAAGGAATCGTTGAGAAAAAGCTCGCGATTAATCGGACATTCATTATCGCAGAAAAACATGACACGATCTCGAGGCAAGGAAATTAATAACATCACTCAACTTTCTGCTCCTGTCGAAAGAATTCAGCAGTTCTCGACACTTCAGATAATGCAACCCGCTCTCTAAATACCACTCGAAATAAATCCATTGCCATTCGAGAAGCGAATGCACAAAATTATACAACATTAACACCTATTCCTCGACATCGGCAACATGATTGCCTACGGCTACTGCCAATCAATATAAAACAAGAGGAAATTCTACATCTTGCAACTAAAACAAGAGTACTGTCACCCGGTAAGTTTCAAAAGAGACATAGCCCTCCTAGGTGACGTAGCGGAATGGCAGAATCGGTACACAATTTGACAAATCTTTGCAGGATTGCCTTGAAATGAGTCCCAAGGCATTCGATACCAGAAAAGCCGAAGTAAGGATCTAATTTTAGCACTAGAATGAGTTCACAAGCAACAGCTAACAGTAAATTCTCGCTTATTGACGACAGCTTGAAAGAGATAAAATTCGCAGCATGAAAACCAAGAAAACAAGAAAACACTCCAGTTCAAGGTTTCGAAATCCAACTTTTTCTTTTCATTCTTGTGGTTCACGAGGATCGCCGATCCAAATGCTCCCCGTCCAACTTGTTCCATGATCTCATAATTATCCATCTTGGACTCGCCCATGGTGTCTGGCTAGAAAATAGAACCAAAAACCTTCAGCACTCCAACCACTCCTTCCTTACGCCAAGTTCAAATTGCTTGCTAAACCTCCACACTCCCCCACGGCCTGTCCCTGCATAGCCTTCCTTCCCTGCCCTCCAGTCACATATGCTTCCTGCTTCTCTGCTCCAGTACCCTAACGCACACCCGGCTCAGCGATATCTCCCTCTTCCCGCTCCCAAGCGATACAGAATTTCTAGGTCCGAGGCTCCCATCCGCCATCGCCGTACCTGAACTACCGCAGCGTGCAAGTACATACAAATGCTCCTACACCAAATCCTCCGCGGGAGTATAGTACGCCACCAAACCGACAAAAATCCCCGAAGGCTAGGTTAAGAACCGAGGAAAACAATCGAGCGACAAGAAGAGCACACTAGCTTCCAAAATTCTCGCAATGCAGGCCGTACCAGCACACCAGCAACACGAAACGCACCGCTCGGAGTCCTAGCTAGCAAGGGGATGAATAATGACGAGGTCGAGAGAGAGACGGTGATGGAGCTCAGAAACTCCGCGTATAGAAGAGAACAGAGGTGGATCTAAACCAACAAGCATCCACGAGAATGGCCCGGGGGAGACGGAAGCGTGGCGAGCGTCGCGATGACGGGAAGGCAGCAGGATTTGAACTAACGGGAGCTAAAGGTGCGGAGGTTGGGGGACCGAAACAGAAAGGAACAGGAAGAGCGAGGAGCAGTGCCAGTTAGTGAGCTATGGTGGACGACGCGACGACGGCAATTGCGCCTGCTCCGACGCCCCGGCCTGGCCTGGCCTAAGTTAGTGCTGGCAGTTCTCGCCTCGCGTGCGGAAGGGTGGAACTGTGGAAGGTCGGGTAGGGCTCGTTGCTTGATGAGCTTGAGGAGGAGAGGACAGACAGACTGGATGAGCAGCAGCAATGCAGCAGCAGCAACGGAGGAGGACGCCGAGCAGGAAGAAGCGCAAGCCCGGTGACTTAAACTTAGATTCCCCGTGGGCTGCATCATTCCTGCTGAGAGCACGCCCGGGGAAGCTCAGGGCCCCCGCGCCGAGCTCCGTCTGACCCGCGGGGAGATTCATCCATCCCTTCCCTTCCTTTCTGTTCATCCATCCTTGGCTTGGTCATCCATCCCCTTCTCCCTGTCCATCATCCCTTCCCTCCCTTTGTGTCCATCCCTCACTGGCTTTGCCATCCATTAGTTCCCTTCCTTTCCATTCATCTTGTTGTTTGCCTTCCTTTGCCCTCCACAACAACAAGTTTTGGTTCATTTTTCAAATGGATTTAAGGTGGGAAGTAGATTTGAAGCGCTATGTCACTTCAAATCTGGTCTCCTCAAATTGAAAGATTGCTTTGTTTGATTATTATAATCTTTTCAACAGTTCGGTCAAATCATTTGTCCATTTTCCCACAACTCCGGGCTTGTCTCCACTATCGATCGACACAGTCAATTTTTGTGAATGTCGTTTTGGATGACAATTTGATTGAAATGAGTTCATAAGGGTCTGAATTTTGGTAAACACACCCTAGACGCTCAAGGGTTAAAAGCATTATTTTATGAGCTGCATTTTAGAGGGCTTGCACACTTTCAAATATTTTTTAGATTCTTGGAATAAGAGTCGAATAAATTACATATTTTTAAAGTTAGAATTGTGCTAAAAGCATTTATATCGTAGAATGTTGAATATTTGTATTTTAAAGAATATAATACTTATCTATAGGTTACGAGACACTTTTGATAGCCTAAATTGTTTTACCACTTGTTACCTTATTCTAACGCAATGAATCAAGAGTGATCATGACCCCCCACCATGGCTTCTACATAATATCCTTATAACATGACCATAATCCTAATAATAATTAGATTATACGATCATTAAAAATATTTTTTTAATCTTTCAAAACAGATCACAAACCTTTGAGCACGTGAAAAGTATGCACCTACAATAGACAACCACTATCTTCTACAACAATAAAGAATTGATAAAATTAAATTATTGTATTTTTGTTGTTATATAAATAGTGACACAAAAAAATAAAAATAAAAAACCTAAAATTATAAATGCTCTTATATCATCTATGCATGAACAATATATGTCTTAATTTTTTTAAATGATTTTATCCGCTATGAATTTACAAAACTCCTTATTTTGTCCTTATTAAATTGACAAGAATATTAGTTTATTATTTCCAATAATAATAATAGTATTGGTATAATGACCATTATGAATAAAGAATCTCTTGTAATTCTTGTTGCCTCCTTTTAGAAGTAATGTTGTGCAATAATTGTTCATTTAACTCAAGCACTAAAGACAATAAATGGCAAATATTTCAATAATTGTTGAAACCTGTAAAATTTTGAAGGTCGTTTCATTACAATTGTTTAAATAAATTATACATTTAGACGTTATAGTTATTCAAAAGTGAAGTCAACTACCAAAATTCTCTTCAATCAACTAGATTATTGAATATTTTCATCACATCAAACTTACATTTTTGTCTTTCTTCAATATCACAGTAAAAAATAGAATTGTAGAGCCTTTAATTACCATAATTATTTAAGACTACTATTATTCTCCTATTTGGAAAAATTTGGATGATTGCCTCTTGACGGCACTTTAAAATAATAATTTGGAGAAGATGTATAAAAAAAATTTAGATTGCAAATTTTGAGTTACATCTAGAAGGTTTGATCTATTCACTACACTAAAATGGTTACATAGTATAGTCTTAAACTATTTATCCCAAGACATATTATTCAGCACCTTAATTGTAATTGTAGACTTGCAACATTTGTAATGTGCAGCAATGACGTTGATAGATTAGGTATCGTAATTCTCATGCCGGCTAATTTTCCACCTATACTAAGTAAACATTCTAGTGTACTATCACCGATATTTTAATATATGATGTTAAAATAAGGTTACAAACAAAGTATTGGCAATTTAGGAGTAAAAATTATGAAATAGATATTAAATGTGACATTCTTAGAGTAAGATGATTTTTTAAAATTTCTTTTCTTAATTATTCTCTTGAATTGATTTTACATTTCCAAAATCACTTTTAAATGAAGACCAACTTTATCAAATTTGCACATATTTTTTGTTTCTATAATCATAAAGATTTGTAGATTTCAATTAAGATAATATGGTAAAGGATGAGAGGTTCTTAAAAGAAGGTTATTTTGTTGCACTATTCAAGCCAATTCTTCATGTTTTTTCATTACAACAAGCCCTTCAAATTACCTTTTTAGACTACTATTAGATACATATATTTTAAAACAAATAGGCAGGGCATATATAGTGAAAAAAAGAAATGATAACAAGTGAACAAGGCTCAATGGAGACTGAAGAGAAAGAAAACACCGAGCTAATGAACACTTGTAATCAAATTGTGGCAATGACAAACCAACATTTTATTGGTCCAATAGCACACGTTAGTAGTAGACACTGCACTCATTGTGAAGTTAGAATTAAAGAAGTTGAAATTGGGTTGAAACTTTGCCATTTCATGAATTCAACAAATACCATCATGTGGCTTCTAGACATGGCAAATGGCTCATTCATTATTCCACAACTTGAAGGTACACGTTTGGATTGTCATTGGGTCCATGTAAAGAATGAAGAGAACCACATTAACATCTAAAAAACAATAATAGTCCCCCCCAAGAGTCCACAATGTGAAGACGTGTGGTTTTCTTTGATTGACAAGAATGTGTCTTTTTTTCCTTCAAAAACGAGGTGACCAAAGTACATGTGAAATGTTCTTTGATTTGCCATTCTTTTGCTCAAATAAATTTGTTAATCTAGTAATTGTAATAACTATTGTACACACAATGACCAAAGGGGTCACAATGAATTTCCTACCTCGATGATGACGTCTAACCTCACTAAAATCCTCTTATTTTTTACTTTATTTTACATAGATCCTGTGAAGGTTTGATTTGGCACTTACGTGTTGAAATTGAATTTTCCACGTCAAATTCTGAAGGGGCACGTCACCGCAGACCATTCACAAGATGACATTTAGCACTTTGTTCACAAAAATGACTTAATTTATGCCTTCACTTAGAGTAATTTCAAAACATCAAAACAAGCCGAGATTGGGCATATTTCAGTCGTGTAACCGAGTAAATTAGGTCGCTGACAGTGCAGCTGAAATTAAGGACCGTTGGTTATAATCTACCTTGTGCCTACGTGGCCTGTCTCCAAGTTCAAATTCGCATATATCCAGTTCACCTAAATTTATGCTGCCCACCCCTCTTGATTTCTGGGCCCCAATATTGGGAATCTTCAAATTAACCCACACTTGCTCCCAATAACTGAAGAACTCAACTGCTATATGTCATTTCAAAAAAATTAAATGGACTCGATTGACCCCTAAATGTCCAAGGCCTTTTTTGAGCTTCTTGGAATTTGCTCTAAATTGAATGAAAAGTCAACATTTTGATGAGTTTTATCAAAAAAATATGAATTGCTATTGTACAATTTCAAACTAGACATGTTAAGGATCACATGAGAAAAGAAAACATATCAATATCACTTTTGGATTGAAAGATTATAACGTTTGATCATGAGGGTGTTAAAATTGCAAAAGTGATTTGAAGTCTTTCAAACCTCTTTTTACATGTCAAATCTAAGAAATTGGTCACCAATAAAAATATGACGTTAAAGGGCATAGCATGCATCACTCCAATCAATTTATGGCTTCTCAAAATCTACTTTACTTAAATGAATTTCTAATATTTTTCTCCAAGATCTTGTATATTTGAGGCTTGTTTCCAAGAGCCCTCAATACTAAAAAAATCAAGATTTGCAATGGATAGCCTTGCACAAAATCTTTAATAGAAAAATTGTAATCATTCATTTTCAAAATCAACTTTTTAATGCTAAAACTAGACTTCAATTTTTTTTTTTTAAATATAAAGTATTAAAAATAAAAATAATAGATTCATAAGGTTTTATTGAACTTCAAAGTATTAACTACATGTACCCAAATTTGGTGCCTTAGGCATTTATGGGTTAAATTCTTTTACTTTGTCTCATTAAAATAATTATAAAGTTGCCATTTTTAGTTAACATGGACCTCAATTCAAAGGGATTTGTTTCTTAAATATGCGCAATCCACATTCAACCAAACAATCTTGAAATACTTTATGGTAGCATCAAAATTTTAACATATTTGACTGCAAGAATTAGAACATTATACCTTCTTGTTTGAAAATTGGGCAAGAATTTTGAGGTGGGGCTTGAATGCCCGGTAGGATCAAGCATCTTTGTGATCGATTTAGTGTTAAAATTTTTGCACTTGTCTATAAGAAGTCGGAAATTCATGAGATTTTATTCTTCATGAATTTACAAACTTGTATGCTTGGTTTGAGAGAAATTGGATGATTGGAGCACACACCAAAAAATTTGCATAGATAATGATGGCTAACACACTATGCACTTCTTTAAAAAAAAAATTGGTTTCCTTTTTCCACCTTAAGTTTTGCAATCTCAACTCAAAAGAATTATATGCTCTCTTTACAAAAAGAAGATAAAATAGAAAAAAACAAAATTTCTAAGTATTATATCCAAAAAAAATTTGATTGGCCTATATATATTGTTGTCAAAGACCTGCCCTTTGTTGGAAACAGATCGCATTGGCCAACTCATGGCCCATCTCTCTTTTTTGCCTTTATTTAAGACCGTGCCCAACTTCAAGGCCAATTCAATTCTAGTTGTAGTTAAGAAGAGGATTTGCTAAGTTGTTCAAAACTTTTGGGGGTCAAATTTTTTTTTCCAGGGGGTGAGTGAATTAATTTAAATTTAAAATTTATTTAGATAATACAAACCTTCAATTCTTGAAATTGTAAAAAAATAGTATTAAAAAATGACTATGTTAAAATCTATTCAAACTTTTCAAACCTCCATGGGCCTTAATATCCTATAGTGGGTAACTATAAACAAAAAATTTGAACAAAATTTTTATGGTTTGTACATGGAGCCATGGACAATTTTTTCAAGAACATGTCACTTTTGGATTTTTGGTGTGGAGGTTCGATTATATTCCTTTACTTCTACCATGTACGTATTGATTTGGATCTTTTTTAAAGTTTATCATGAAAAATAATTTTGACTTCAAATAAGCTCAAATGAATTTGAACTTATACCGTAGTGTGACATGGGTTTTGTCTTTGCAATGACGAAATAATTATTTTTTTTAGCCAAAGTGTTTCTTTCACACTAATATGAAATAATGATGATTTTGTTTTTGGAATCTTGTAATTATTTCTCAATTCGTCATTTCTTCATTATGATCGAAATGTCTTGTCCTTTCAAGCAAATGATGCATGCACAAGTGGGCTTTGAAACTGTTCAAGGTATTGTAGTGGGTCATTTATTTGTTAACGGCATTGTTAACGGTTTAAGGTATTAAATATATATAGAATGTATAGTGAAATATGCAATGTATATAGACTCTTGACATTTTGAGCATGTTGGCCACAAATTTAAAACCTTTCCAACACTCACTCTTTATTAGTAAAGTTTTTGACAAAGCTCTTACTTATTTTCCACAAATTTCGTTATTTGTCTCTTAACATTTTATAGAAATTCGTTTTTGACATTAATGAATTAATAAAAAACGAAACCCATGTCACACTACGGTATATGAATGAAATGTTAGCAGAAAAGCATGCCCTAAATGGCTATCTACAATGATTGGAAAGTGTTTACAGTGACTCATGACACAATGAGTCATTGTGAACAATCATTTATAGCATGTTTTCTTCTAGTAAAATTTTGTGTTTTTATTTTTTAGTATTGAACATATATATCTTTTGTATTTTTGTATTTTTTAAAATATTTTATCTATAAATTTCAAAAATCTTTGAATTTTAAAAAAAAAGTGAATAAAAGTGAGTTAAAAAACAAATTAAATACATTATTTTCTAAAAAAGATGCTTCATAGCTATTTTATTTTCAATTGGTTGCAAAACAAGATGATTCATAACTTTCACATTACCAATCTAAATGGAACGAATCAAATCTTTCAATGCAATCAAAAATATAATCTATGAAAAATAAATTTTACAAAATCTATTCAAATTTTTTTTATTTGAAGGGATTGCTCAAGCTTGATTGTTTTTAGTTTGGATGATATAAATTTCTTCATGTGCTCATATTGAAATATAAATTATATTTATTTCTATAAAGCTAATGTGTTTTACTATCTTAGAAATAATTTCAAAAAATCAATCCAAAAATTGAAATTGTAGGAAACTGCTGCTTAAATTTTATTTGTTCCTCAAGTTGACAATGGGGCTTTAGAGATTAAGATTAAATTGTCAAAATTGCTAAAATGTGCCTTGCAGATATATATATATATATATATATATATATATATATATATATATATATATATATATATATATATATATATATATATATATATATATATTTTTAAAGTAAAGCCTTGAAGAGAATTAAAAAAATTGTATATGACCAAATCATACTTCACTGATGTGAATTGCCCATTAACAAAGTTGCATACAAAATGAATTTTATCAATTCTTTGTCAATAAGATGTTCTAGTATCTTTGAGTTGATACTACAACATTCACTACAAGAACAAACTTATATAATTAACATCTATTCTAGTTTGAAGAACTCTTTTAAGACCCTCTTTACACTACATCACAAAGTTCCTCTATCACGAATTGTCAACAATAATCATACGATTATAGTCAAGCACTGCTTTCGTGTTACATTCATTCATTTGGAAACATTGTTACAACACAATCATGACATTCATTATTACCATGCAGTTGAGGCATGTCATTCATATTTGAGTTTGAAGTGCTAAAGTTGCACGATAACTATGCATGACGAAATATGTATGACTTTAGTGGTTTAGTGATGGCAGCTAATTTTTGTGCAGCATTAATGCTTTTTCTAAGATATATAAAGTTAGTGCAATAATCACACAACATCATGTCCATGCATAGTTATTGTACTAACATTGCATTTTTTAATTTTTTTTCATAATTTCAATACTAAGTCAATTGAAAAGCAGGAATTGTATTCAAAGTAGAAATTTAGACCTCATTTAGGCAGAGTAGAATAACTTTTTTCAAAAAACTTTGAACCAATAAAAGTTGGTAAATGAATCTAGCTTTCATCTCCAAAAATCCGTTTGAGATTTAGAACCTCCAACCAAAATTTGTGCACAAAATTTTAAAGTTTATAGTTCAAAGTTTTAAAAAAAAAGGTACTCTACTATGCCAAATTGAGGTCTGAATTTGTACTTTGAACACAATTTAAACATTTTCAAAATAAGTTGACAATGAGAAGTCAAGCTGTTATCTTCAAGTTATTCCATATCTTTTGAGTGTTGATAGAGTAGATTGTAGTATAAATAGGACTTCTCCATCCTCAACTCTCTCACGAATTGTCCATGAAGAGATTCCTTCACTATGCTATCAGGTATTCTTGGTGGCCTACTAATAGAATCGATTCAAGCTACAATGAAGTAATTCTTTCACTACGCCATGAAGTTTCTTGGTAGCCTATTGATGGTTTTAGTTTGAGCTAAAATTTGATGGCCTACAATAATGATGGATTTAATTCAATCATTTGTTGCAATTACTAAAATAGAACCTAAAATTTCTTTGATGTATACTAATCAAGTGTTGACAAATAAAATGCAAGAAATTTAGTTAAGAAAAACGTTGTTGTTAATTAGAATGGTGATCAATAATTGAATATTGAAAATATTTTTTGGAACACTGATACCATATAATAAGCATTATTGCAGTAATAACAACAATGACATTGTTGTCATGAATTTTTCATGTACTTCAACACATAGAAAATGTACGATAAAGAATATAAATTTTCGTGCATAATTTGTGTCTTTTATGCACTTGTGATTAATGTATAGAAGTCATATAGTTAATACTGATTACAAAGTAGTGTCAATTCTTTGCAGTAATTGTATGCATTGTAACGATGCGATAAGTTGTAAATTAACTTGCGTACCCATGAAACAACAGTAACTACATGATAATTGTTGACAATCCGCTGGTTGTGAACTTTGTGATGTAGAGGTGAGAAGCCATGGATAGTAAGCTTTCAACCAATGAGAGCTTCCAAAATTGAGAAGATGAAAGAAAGTAATTTTATACTCAAAAAATTTAAAGTCCAAAGAAAAGAATATATTGACGTGAACAATCACTTTTTCTTTTGTGAACAAAAAATGCACAAGTTTTGAATCTTTTGGAATCGTAGCGTCAAGCACATCTTGAGAGTTGGACTTCACTATGATTGGTCCATAAATGACTCCACTTCTCTCCAATATTATTAGTGATTTGTTGTCATTTGCATCCTCAATGACTCAAAATAGAGTCATAAATCCAATCAATTATACACATTTATACTCTCCTAGTGATCTCGATTTTTTGATATTACGGTAGGAATTTTGCATATAGATGTCCACAAAGATTGTCTTGATGCAAGACAAATTTTATAGAATTTGGATTAATGGTTATGTAGTTATGTCAAATTTAGTCTTTTTGTTCTCAACTCCTGCAAGTTGAGCAACAAAAAAACTTCTTGTTTTTGAGAGTTTTTTTCTTGGATTTTTTTTCAATGAAATTCCAACCAAATTTCAAAACTCATCAACGTGAAAAAGTTTTGAGACACATACATTTTTATGAAAACAACTTGAAATATTGAACTACGCAAATGCAAAGTCATAAAAATGACTTTTATTTTTAAAGAATCAAGGTAAATATCTTACAACTGGTGAGTTTTTCACTTTGAAATTTTGATACTATATACTTCAATGATAGTTATATGATACTACAATTGGATTAGAAAAGTTAATGAAAATGAAATATTTTTCTAGTTGTTTAGGTTGAGATTGAAGACACATTTTTCCTTGTAATTCTTCATCGCTTATCCAAATTGGGCAAAAAATAGTGCACTGGAAAAGTAATAACACGTACACCCTATCAATTATTATTTTTATTATTTATTTATTTTATTTTACTTGACTTTACAATGCCTTAACAATAAAGTGCAAAAGCCCAATGTGGGCTTGTTAGTCACTGAGGGGTTGACTAATTGGAGCTACCTGTGCCATATGCCATTATTGAATCCAACAAAAACAATGTTGTGTATTTGAACTGTTCTGTTTATTGTCCTTCGGAAGTTGTTGAACAATATTGTTTTTGTATTTCGTTTTGTTTTTGTTGCATGAATTTAGCCTGTTGACAAACTTTTGTCACCACTGGTATACGGATGAGTTTTCAGGTGGTATCATCAAGTTCACAAAGCGATGGAAGATTCTATTAAAAAAATAGTCAAAGATCTAAATCTAGCCTTGGGACCTAAAGGGTTAGAGAAAGCTATGCTGCAAGGCTGGAGCCAGCTGCCTCTGAAGGTGGATATCAAGTTGTACACTCATGATGCTGCAGAATTGTGGTCAAGTCAATTTGCAGAGATGAGGTGAAGTGAAAGACCTGCAGCAAGAAAGTTACATGCACTTGATTTGGACTGTCGCGATTTCTCTCTGCATACCGAAGTTGTTACACAAGCAGGGCGGATAACAAAAGTAGTCTGGTTTGCACGTCTGTCTACGAGAGTAACTAGACATGCCAGGATGGTAATGTATTTGTGAACTTAGAAGATTGCGCGCAATATCTGAATATCCAGAAACAATTTGTTGGTTCAAATAGATATGGACATTGACAAACCTGGAACGTCAAGATCAGGGAGCAATTCAATGTTTGTATGTAATGCTAGCTGCAATCATGCTCATTTCCAGACGATAGACTACAGACTCTAGATGAAACAGACATAATGCCGCCATTCTTTGTCAAAAATTCATGCAAAAACTTCCAAAGGACAATAAACAAAACAAACCAAAAACAAATACTCAGTGCTTCACTCGACTTGGTTGCACTCCCAACAGGAGTAAGAAAATTGCATTTCAATGGTACTATAGACTTGCGACAGTGATACACATTTGTTACCCCAGAATTTAGACACCCGCAACTCAATCCTCCTCCTCGGCATCCTGGTCAGCAATGTTGAAGTACCGCAATTCGTACACATTCCTGTCCTTGTTGGATGCAATCACCCGGAGCCAATCCCTCACATTGTGCTTCTTCAAGTACTTCTTCGTCAAATACTTCAAATATCTACAAATGCCCACATACAAAAAACAGAATCAGATATTCAAGCAGCACTATAGCATAAAAAAATAACCTCCTTGTAGATGGACGCATCTTCTCGAGTCCAGGCTTGAATTCCGCCACATGAGCTAAAAGCGACAGCTGCAATTTATTCGTGACCTCCAATTTAAAATAAGATTCACCACGCTGCCCTTCTTCATTCCTAACTTTGCACTCAACATGATATACGGGGCTTGCCTCCACTCCGCTTAGACCCATTCGAATTAAGCAACCCACATCTAATTGCAACACCTATCTAAATGTGACAATTCAAAATCTTGCCCAATAAAACGGATACCGACATATCGATTTCGAGAATGTACACCACCTCAGCATCAGAATTCAACTCTTTATTCGATAATTTAGCAATACAACTTCGAACACTTATAACTTTTGCGTATGGAATCCAAATAACCCTTTCTTTGATGCATTGGAGTACAATTACGAATAATAATTTTTTAACAATCTGACCATTCTAATAACATGAACCACGCTCAGCAAATTAAATGTCGTGATCAGGTGTGGTTTAGGGTTTAGGGTTTCTGAAAACGACACAATGCCGCTAGAGAGAGAGAGAGGGCAGTGAAAGACGAATACCTCTTGGAGAAGCACTTGGAGTGCAATTACGAATAATAATTTTTTAACAATTTGACCATTCTAATAACATGAACCATACTCAGCGATTTAAGTGTCGTGATCGGGTGTGGTTTAGGGTTTAGGGTTTCTGAAAACGACAAGATGCCGCTAGGGAGAGAGAGAGAGTGCAGTGAAAGACGAATAAGCTTACCTCTTGGAGAAGGAGCTCTCGGAGGTGACGCTGATCTTGTTCTTCTCCCGTGAGATGGAGACCGCGGACCCGAGCACGCCGGCCTTGCCATCGACCTTGATGCGGTCGTTGAGGAACTTCTCGAAGGAGGCAATGTCCATGATCTTGTCCTCCACGGGCTTGCCGCAGTCGATGGTGAACGTCTGCGCCTTCTTCTTGCCCTTGGCAGGGACGCCAGGCGCCTTCTTGGCCATGAGAGCAGGCATGGTGAATTGAAGGGCTTCCGGGGGCGATCGGAGCGCGCGCGCGAGAGGCAGTCGACGAGAAGCGAAAGAGGGAGACTGACGAGCGAGGTCTAAACCCTAATCCCAAAACCCGGCTTGTGGATGGATGAACAGATGGATGGACAGAGTTCAGCTTGTCTGTGGATGGAATGAAATCCATCCAGGGTTGCCTGGCTGTGCCGGTTGTGCTACCGTGCGTCACACGGGTTGCTCCGTCAGCGTGGCAGCAGATGAGTTTGGTCATGATTGATGAATGATTGATGGAGATCTGAATTTCAGTTGCCACCGACGTCAGTCATATTTTGCAGTCAATCCAGAGAACCGAAAGTGTTGGATGAATGACTTTTAGAAGAAATTGCCGACCTAGGTGATAGGTCTTGCCCTTCCATGGTATATTGAATAGGGGTATTAAGGGGACCAAAAAAAATTAAATGGACTTATTTTGGAAAGCTGATGTTTGAAATATGATGTACAACCCCCGCATACTTCAATAATTATTGATGTACCGCAAAGGTAGATATTTATATAGTGTGAAATGTCAATTAATTAGTATGGGTCCCCTTAAAAACCCTATTCAGTCTACGTTAACCCTTAACCCCTAAGTGGTTTTGGATGTCTTCAATACATCTCTACAATGCCTAAGTACGGTATACACAACCTTGCATGTGAATGATTTATTGTCCATTTTTAAATAATGTTTTTTTTGTTGAATGCACGTCATGTACCTTGTCATGGCAAATGTGGACACAAGGGACAGATGCATGTAGACACGGTGGAAGCAATACCCGTATTTCTCTAGAAATACTCACTTGAGCATGTTCAATAGCTTCTCAGTTCAACAGTGAGTGTCACAATATTTTTTTGGGAACAACAAAAAATTAAAGGTTGTTTTATCTTCACTTTCAATTTGAAGTTAACATATTTGGCCAATACTTCAAGGAATTTGGAGAATAAGGGCCATGTATGAATGTAGAGGACACAATGTGGTCCCTGAACCACTTAGGGGTTAAGGTAGAAACACCCAAAAGCGTCCTCGTTCTTATTCTTATACCTAAATTATCACTAAATGTGTCCCTAGACTTTCATCAATTTGTCCTACACTCGGGGGGGAGACCATCGTTGCAGTAGAAAATGGCGTGAGATAGAATATAGGGTCAATTTAATTTGTTGAAGAAAAAATTTATACTTTCGGTAAATCTACCATAGCATTGGTAATATGTGCTTAGTGCATTTATAAAAAAAATAGGGTATGGAAAAAAGCCTTCATTTTTTAGTATAGTAGAAAAAAATAGGATACCAAACATTGGATACCCTTGAAATTCTTTAGTAGGTTCAGTTTTCTAATTAATGGTTTGAAGGGTTGGATGGGTGAGTTGTCCTAAACTTGAATTAACTTTTAAATAAGCACTTTAACTTGAACTTAATTTGGTGAATTAGGTGGGAAACAGCTTGAATATTTGGGGGGTTGGATGGGTGAGTTGTCCTGAACTTGAATTAACTTTTAATTAAGCGCTTTAACTTTACTTAATTTGGTGGTTTAGGTGAAAAATAGCTCTGGTTTAAAATGGGAGTTTCAATGGTACATTGTTGGTATTGTGTATTGCATTGGTGCTACTTCTAATGTTATAGAGGACTTTTTGGTCGTGTTATTGCTTTTGCAATGTGTTCACATTCCTTTCAGTATTCCGTAGTTCTAAAATGTAGAAAAAAATAGGGTGCCAAAAAATGGACTCTCCACCCATTTATAAAAAAATATAGGGTACTCATAAATACATGCCGGTAGCTTTTTATCTACTAATAGGGAGGAAAAAAAAGATGGAAAGAAGATAAATACCCCCCCATTAAATACCCCATTATCGCACATGGTTATTAAAATTTTAGGGGTGTGACTCCCCCGAGGTCCTACAAATGCTTAACTCTGATTTGCTGACGCATTTGAAGGACACATACTTAATTCCAATTTGATGACTACTGATTTTTGTAGATTTCAATTTAGGGTCCACCTATGTGACATTTTCAATGGTTTAGGAAGCCGGCACTTTGAAAAATCATAAAAATTACATATCACATTTGAAAAATCTATTTTTATAATATTCATGATTTTCATTTGCTAATATTGCAAAATACTTTTTTTTAATAAAAAGGGCCTCCAATTATGTTGAATTGCTTAATATTGATATTTTTGGGTGTTTCCACCGTAAATGTCGATGAGGGCGTTTTCTGTCCAATGGATGGGAGAGAATATTTCTAGTAGAATAGAAGTGCACGTATTCATCCTCAAAATTTGGTTGTAAAAAGGGAAGGTCTTCTACGTACTTTGACTTCTAATGAGTGCTTTCCCAACTTTTTAAGCAAATGATTCAGAAAGTAACCAAAGAGATGATTTTCACTATCACCATTCCGTCCTTTAAGGGTTAATAGAAACTACTATGTCCTATGCCAATGCCACAACCATTGGGATGTCATTTGTAATTGTCACAAAAGTGATGGCTAAGTAAAAATAAAAATAATTTTTTAATTCATAATAACTTCAAAATTCAATTTTTTTTGCATTGAATTGGAATGTCAGGAAATAGACTATGTGCACCCCTCTTTGTAGAAAGCTTTCCAATGGTACCAAGAATTCAACAAGAGGATGCACGGTCCCTGAGATCTCAGCATACGTAACAAACAAAATAAAACAAACAAACTCATTTAAGGTATAGACTAGTGTGCCCTGTGCCATTGCTACAGCCCAAATAAAAATAAAAATAATTTTTCAATTCCTTAAAACTTTGAAATTTAATAACTTTCACACTATAGTGAAAGAGGTTGTGTTGTTGGTACGAATAGAAAGCTCTACGCACAAAGGAGTGCAAGGCTTCATTTCATGGCGTTTGGGCATGCCATATTGAAAGTTACAAATTTTCTAAAATAAAAGATAATTTCAATAACTTTCACAATATAGGTTCAAACGCCACCAAACAAAGTCTGTGCATCCTTCCTTGCCAAAAGCTTTCCAATGGTACCAAGAGCGCCTCTAGACGCCTCACGGTTTGTAAGATTTTAACATATCAAACAAACAAAACAAAACATAACATACAACCTAATTTAAGGTATAGACAAGAAGTTTGTTGTATTACTATGGGCTCAATAGTTGGTTCTTGTATTATAGGATTTATGTCATGGAGCCCAATATATTGATACAAAGATCAAGTATAACGTAGGATGACTAAAAAGTAAGTGCACATGTGTGCACCCAAAAATGTACTCTAATAATACTCAACAATAAATAGATGCTTCTTGCAGAAATTGAGGCATGAATTTACAATATCAATCAATTTATCCTTGACCTCAATACAATTTTTATATTATGTTCAGTTACAAGATTTGACTTTGCCATTTTTTAGTTGCAATTATCCTATTTGTGAAAAAAAAATAAAACCTCCATGACTAACAATCAATTTTGACAAAAAAAAATGTTCATTTTTAGGTCAAATCCTTATCAATATGAGCTTTGAAATCATCTATCTGGTATGCAATGATTGACAATGAAGAACCCTCATCATGAAGTCGTCTTTCACCCTTAATGTAGAAAAAAATACTTTCAATATTTTCACCATTATGTAGGAATTAGTTTCCGTTTGGCAATCAATATCAATAGATTTGTAGGAGGTTTAGGAAGATGTAAAGTAATTCTTCACTTTAGTTAAAAGTGAAGATATTCTTTTATTATCAAGAAAATTGTTAGGAGTGGCTATTTGTCATATAACATGATTTAAAAAACAATCTTTCACACAATTTAACTTCACTGCAAGATTGTTGCAAGTTTCACACATAATGATGACTAAATGTTGAAATACTCTAGAATATCAACAACCGTATCAAGGCACTCGGGTTGATGTCTTGGTTGACATCAACTGATCTCTTCTTAGAGACGTGGGTTCACTGATTTGTATAGGCGCTTCATTGTGCTCTTGACCCTTGCTTGTCTCCGACGTCTTGAACATGATTGAAGTATACTCAATCAAATTGGTGGAATATACTTCATTCATTTCAAGGCGCCAAATACACCATGGAGTCTTGGGCAATATTTTTAATTATGCGGTGCTTGTGGTGGATTGGATCATTCAAGAATACAAATATTTTCAAAATCTTAATTTTTTTAGTGATAAATTCAATAATGTTCATTGATGACTAAATAATAATTTGCAAATCATTTAACAATATCAACTAGTGGGCCTTATGCCATTGCCACAACCAAAATAAAAGTAAAAATGTTTTTTTTAACATTTTTAATCCATTAAAACTTGAAAAATCAATATCTTTCACACCGTAGTGTGAGAGGTTGCATTCTTGCTAAGAATAGAAAGATCTATGCACAAAAAATGCAAGGGCTTTGTGTCATGGCATTTGGAAATGAAATGTAAAAATTATGGTTTTCCAAAATAAAAGATAATTTAATTCAATTTTATGATTTGAAAAAATCCGTAACTTTCACACCAGTGGTCCAAATACCACAAAATTGGGGACAAATAGAAAGTTCTATGCACAAAGGAGTGTAAAGACTTCTTGATTCATAAAAACTTTGGAATTCAATAACTTTCACACCGTAGGCCCAAATGCTACAAAACAAAATCCATATGCCCCTCTTTGCCAAGAGCTTTGAGTAGTTCCAAAATTGCCACCGAACACCGAACGCCGAACGCCTCATAGGTTCTTAGATCTTACCGTATCAAAAAAAACAAAAAAAACAAAAAACATACAAAACAAAACAAACATTCTAATTTAAGGTATAGATTTTTAGGTGACCTTTGATGTCTTTGGAAGTAAGTATAACTCTGTCATTCCAAAGGAATCAATAGTGGTCACTCACAACGTGATGAAATTGTTCGAGATGTACTAGATTGGATTGGATTTGGATCTAATTTATAAATGGTTCAAGAATTGTTGCATTCCAAAGTTGTAGAAAGTGTCCAAACTTCAAATGTCACAATATGTACAATAAAGTACCAAAATTTCAAAATATATGTCAATACATGACAATATATGTTATTGTGTATTTTTATATATACTAATGTACCCTATGCTGTCATCACAACCAAAATCAAAATCAAAATCAAAATAATTTGTAATTTATAAATTTATAAATTTTTTAATATTCAATACCTTTTATGCACGAAGGAGTGCAAGGGCTTTGTTGCATTGTAAGAGGTTGCGTTTTTAATAAGAATAGAAAGCTTTATTCACGATGGAGTCCAAGGGCTTTGTTTTGTAGTGTTTGGACATGTAATTTGAAAGTTATGGTTTTAAAAGAAAGAAAGATAATTTAATTCAATTTTCTAATTCATAGAAACTTTGAAATTCAATAACTTTCACATCATAGGTGCAAACGCCACGAAACAAGTCTATGTACCCTTCCTTGTGGAGAGATGTTGAACGATACCAAGAATGCAGCCATGAAACTTATAGTTTTTTAGATCTAAATGTATCAAATAAACAAAACAAATAAAACAATAGCTAATTTAACATATAGATATAATAAAATTTATAGGTTTTGTTCCTTGGAGGTTGAGAGTTGATGTTTATTTATGCAAATGACCTTATGCCATTGCAGTAAGTACATGAAATCAATGATTACAAAGTATTAGAATCAAACCTTTAACCTTATAGGAAATAATAAATTTTGCATACTTTAGAATTAGAAAAAAATTCAGCCCTCAAAGGAGCCGCGAGTTTTTGATTTTCAGCACCCTTGCGGTGCAATTACAGAAATTACAGAAATTACGTAAAAAAAGGATTGAATGATTTCGCATCACTTTCACAATTTTTACAACCTTTTGTTCAAACATTATAATCTTTCAATTCACAAGTGATATTGTTATGTTTTCTTTTCCAATGTGATCCGTAGCACATCTAGTTTAAATTTATAAAGTTACAATTTCTGAAAGGGTAATAAGACTTTTTCAAAAATTGGGCTTTTTTTATTAAGTTTGAGCAAACTCCAAAGAAGTTCAGAAAAGGCCTTGAGCATTTAGGGTTGAAAAGGTCTCAAAAAACTTTCAAATTTCACACTATTGAGTGTTCAACGTGAGGATGTCACCTGCCCAAATTTAAAAAAATATATATCTCTGCGGTGTGCACTGTAAGCAGATTTCAGCAAAGGAATTTTCACTTGATTAAGATAAGTTGCTTCATGTGGATTACTATAGCAATTAGTTGCCTATGGACTAAAGTTTTAAAATCAGATTCCCTCAAGATTACGAAGTCTCTAACCTGATCACATTGCTCAACAGCCGTTCATACATCTTTTTTTATAAACGATTTCATCATGTTCACTGAAAAGTCCCAAACAATTCCAGTAATTTACCAAACAAAAATGTATCAAACAAGTGCAGCAGGGATAATATGCTCGCACATTGCCTTTGCCCCATCTGGTACTACAGTGAGGAAGTCCATGAAGAAAATGATCACGCCACATTTTGTGATTCACAACTTAGCGTGCTATGTATGCATACCAAACTGCCTGTTCGAAATTTTATCTGAATAGGGCAATTGGTGCCCAAAGACGATGTAACAGCTTCTAGGCGGTGCAGTAACCGCACTCTCCCTATACACTACATTTTCTCTCTCGGAATGATACGTTGATTTCGGTGAAAACGTTACATTATAGCAATACACTCTGTCACTCACAGTAGGGAAAAACAAAACACATCTTGTAACCTTCCTGAGAGCTCTCTGGAACTATGAACACTGCTTCAGCAAAGGAATCCTACATATGAAGACTACAAAGCGAGCTTCTAAGGTAAATTGTGATAAAAGAAAGAAACTATGAAAAATTCTCACTTGTCCTGGTTTAGGGGATTATCAGGAGACTTCTTCCATGCCTTCCACAGCATATCTTTGTACTGTGTAAGCGAAAGGCCTGGTTTCTCCTCCTTAAGAACCGGAAGCTCAGCCTCCTCAAAAGCCTGTCAAAACAAATGTAAGAAGTCAAGACAGGGTAAGACGAGAATCACTCTCTTCAAAATCAGACAGCCGACATCGCAAGGACGCTATTAGAATTAATCAGCTGGTATGCTAGTTGCATAATCTTTCCATAGTATACATGATAGAAAAATACCTTGTACGAAGCTTTCAATCTGCGTTCGGGATGCCGGTCAGCTGGCAATTCCGGCGCGTTGAGCGTGCTGATCTGCGCCAACGCCGACTCCAAATCTCGCGCATCCACAATTTCGTCCTCCCGATTTCGATTCGACACTCCCACCAGCTTCTCATACTCCTCCGGATCGCTCATTCGACTCACTTTCTTCTTCGCCGCCGCAGTTTGCGCTTCCAAATCCGCCTGCTCCTCCTCCTTCCGCTTCGCCAGCTCCGCGGCGGTGACTTTCGGCACAGGAACCGCCACTCGCGTCGACTTCTTGTCCACACGCTTCCCATACTTCTCCAATTCCTTGTCCTCCTGCTCCGCGAGCTTCTTGGCCTCGAGCTTCTTGGCCGCGGCCTCGGCCTTACGCTCCGCCTCTTCCTCCCGCTTCTTCGCGGCTTTGGACGCAGGCCCCTCCGCGTCCTTCCAGTACGACTCCTCCTTCTGCTTCTCCTCCTTCACCTTCTTCTCGACGTGCGCCTCGGCCTTGCGCGCGCGGGCCTCCTCGGCCTTGCTGTTCGTGCCCATTTTCTTGGGCATGGCTGCGGGTTCGCGAAGAGAAAATGGCCGAACCGCGGCCAATACCCCGAGGAGAAAAACACTAAGACCGCAGCTAAATAGTAATCTCAAAACAAGGGATCCTTAAAGGAGAAATTGAAGCCAAAGCTTGAAGTGATTGAGGGAGAAGCTCCAAACCCTAAACTGGGAAATAGTACGAAGAAGACGAAGGATTCGGGAATCGGCCATGACGGAGAAGTGAGCCTCTTCTAGCGACAAAAATGCCGTCTGTGAGGCCACCACGTGTCAGTCTCTCGTTGGGCAGATTGTATTCCTGAATCAGGGCGGGTTTTTTAAATTTTCATCTATTTTGAAGTTAATTATATCCATGACTATGACTCTATGAGTAATTTAGTATTTAAAATATGTGTGGATATATGCACAGTATGAATATAAATTTATTTATTCATTCAAATGTGTGTACATCTAGAAAGGAACTATATTGTTCAAAGATTCAAAGATTTTATTGCATAGCAAAAACATGTCCATAATCTTTCTCTATCTCTTTCATTGCTATATGGCACAAGGTGGTTGGATGATTTAGAATCATAGTAGAACCCTCGTCCTTGATTTATTTAGAAAAGGGGGCATAAGTGACTAATCTTCAATGTGATAGTTTTGATTTAGTTTGCAAAGGAGGATTATGTCCAATAGTCAATTCGACCACTTATTTAGTAGATATCAACTTTTGTTATACAGTACAGTACATTAGTCCTTCCATCTATCAAAAGATATAAATTAGAACATTCAAGATTTTTTTTAGGAAGAGTGTATTTATTTGAGATTAATGTATAATATATAATGTCAATTATCTTGAGTTCTTCTTGAAGATCAAACATGTACATAAAATATTTTGTAGCTAGTGAATTTTTAACTTGTAAAGTACAAAGAGTCTCTTTAGAAGACTCTTGAAAGTTCAAATAGTAGGTACCTATGATCTCAATTTTTGACAAGATTTTTTGAATTTTTTTTTGAATTTAGGAAGACTAATCAATTTTATAGAAATATGATTTTTTACTTCAATTGATATTTGGGAGCAAAAGTTAAGCCATTAGAAGCCCAAATTAGGTGAAGGCAAGCAAACAATTTCTTTTTAAAAGTTTAAGTATTTTATAGTACAAAGTCTTTACATGTGTAGTCATGATTTTGCATCCAATAAATGATACATTGGTCTTCTATAACCAGATAGAGTGCAATTTTTTTTTTGCCCCTTGGAGCCAGACTACTAGTGTCATGACACAGTAGTGGTTTAAATTTGAAGGAACCATCCTCCATTTCTAGCATAGTTTACTACTACAGGGCAAAAATAAACCTTAGTAGTGTGGACCATCAAATAAACTTTACAATGTCAATATTTCATTTCTCACCATCTACAATCCATCCAAAGTTGAATTTCAATAAATGTGAGTGTGACTTGGGGGATCTCTTGATGAAGTTCTTTTACGATATATTGTACAATACAATAGACTCGAGCACATCAATACGGTGCAAGCCAAATTTTTAGGCACCCCTAGCAAAGGACCTCTCTAATAATATACAAGGTCATGAATCAAAAGTTTGACAAAACTTCAAAAAAATTGTTTGCACTCTACAATCATATTATTTAATTCCAAATTTTACGTACCATAGTTTAGAATTAGTTAAATATAGCATAAGATGACCTTAGTGTCAAATAGAGATGCAAAAGATCAAAATCAAATTGAAAAATGACAATTGCTTGTCAATGAACACAACCGTGAAGACTGAAGACATGATAAAAGATTCACTCTTTTTCCCCAAAAGTGCCATATTTATAGATTATATTTGTAACATTTTGAAATATTTAATAGAACCACATTAGCATCTAAGAGGATGCAAGTGATTTCCATATGGTATACAACAAGACATTATATGACTTTAATTTGACCACTACTGTAATGTTATACATTTTAATTTAAAAAATTAATTATCCAAATATTTCTAAAATATTCCCTAATTTGCTACTCTTTTACAAAGAATGAATGAAAACATGGATCTTGCATTCACAACAATGAATCCTAATAGATTGTGTTCACAACAATGAATCCTAATAGATTGTGGCAATGGCAATCTCTCAATCATTCTCATGTGTACCAACAACCCCTTTGGGGAGCAATCATGGGACCAAATTGCATCATTTCAAAAGCAATCTCTACTTTTCACCTAATAAAATAGTCTTTTTTTTATCAAAATTTTGTGATGTCTACTTAAAATGTGGATGAAGTCCCCAAATTCGGATGAAAAAGTGAATGAATACCATTGAAAAGTATTTTTTGATCCACAAGATGAATGGCTGTAGAAATACAGCGCTTCATAAAATTTAAGGGATGGCCCTTTTAAAACAAATCAAAAAGTAAAAAATAAGCCCTTGGCCTACACACAATTACCTTCACCTTTCAAGTCCTCCGAAATATCGATCCTCTCCTAGCCATTTGATTGTTCCTCCATCATCTCCACTACTCTCTGCATCTGCATCACTCTTATCATTCTTACAGCTCCAAATAAATAAGCCTACACGTGATTTCTTCCCACAAGGAAGATCTTCCAACTGGCTCAAGAATGATACGTACGACTAAAGATTTGAACTCGTCCATCACTGGAGCAATTGGCTTGCTCGTAACCATGGACGTCGTCACAAACAGTCTTCTTTTTTGTGTTTAAAACTAGTGAAAGCTTTTGAAGCCATATGAATTCTTGTACTTGGTTTGGACCAATGCTAGTACCATCTAGCAGGCAGGCCACAAGATGCAGGTCGCAAATCTATGAGCAGACTGGACTTGAGAGGGAACATTCTGCCTTCACCTCTGGTTGTTGATGAGATCCAACACCAATCACGTCGATGACAACAAGTTCCCGACTCTTCAATGTGGAGCTTGCCCCACAGACTGGCACAAAGGTTGGACACACCGCAGCATTCTCTAGGGCCTCGCCTAAGGTTGCGCGCAATGCAGCTGCCGTTACCGCCTTTGCATTAAAGTATACCCGAAAAACCTGCAGGACAGAAAGATGCGGATGCTTAGTGGTCCCATCTCCCTTTATAGAGATACTGTAAGGAGAACAATGAACTGTGCGATGCCAATCTCAACGACCTAGATGTTGCACCAGTCCTCACATACACGAGAAGTGCGAGGTATGTGCAACAAAATTCATAAAGCCTCTATGAGTCCAAAAATAGGACCCGCATTCTACAATCTGCAGAACTTTATCAATTTAAAGACAACAGAATCAGGCTTCTCAGAAAAATTAGACTGTTTCAAGAACTTTAAGAAAACATCAATAAGAGAATCTTCTCCACGCTACATGGGGAGGTCACTCTGTGGTCGCTTTCATGAAAAATGATACACTTCAGTGATGAGGATCAACAGGAGGACAAACTTACCGTGATATTGGACCATGAAAGTCTCGCAGGCCTTTCAAAAACGCTAGATCTCAGGATAGCTATAGCTTCAAATATTCTGTCCTGCAACACTTTGAGATCTACGTGCATATTCCCAGCGTTTTCACTGCGGTTGATCAACCCCGACGACTCGACAGAAATGTCTCTGATACCAATAATAGCCCGACAATACCGCCCCGGCAAAACCAAGCCTTCACATGGTGTACATATCATTGTTCTCGTGTTGGTCACTGAAGCATTGCTCAGGTTGTCAGGGGTTGTTTGAGGATCGATAAGGACATGTTGCCAAGATGAACTTGAATTGGTTCCTGTATCGTCGTCACCTGAACCGACAAACAAGGAAGGTTCCACTTCCACTTCCGCTCTGTCACCAAGGAACTTACGTGAGAGGAGTGTGCGGACATGGTCAGAGCATGCTAAAAACCTACAAAAAAATGCCTTCCGTGAAATGAAAAAACTGAATCTCAAGTGAATATGCTATAACAATCAGAACAAGAGAGCAGAGTCAAGTCTAACTCACCCTTTTGGCAAAGCTGGCACAAGAACGAAGAGGATAAGTGGCTTTGGAATTTTCCAATTGTGTCTCATGTAAGATGTTCTACCCTGGTCATCGCCATCATCCTCATCTTCTACAACAAACTCGTGTAGGCAGTACTCAACTTGTGCTTGGTCCTTGACACTCAAAGCATTTGAACAGTAAACTGTGATGGCTACAGCATCTCTACGAAGACTACCTTTAAACGCTCCAGCTACTGCCTCACAGTTCTTCAGAGCTTGCTGCATTTCCAAGGTCGCGCCACCTTGTACTAGTGCCATGGTGGGAGGGTCCAGGCCAAGCTGTCCTGCCATGTGAAGAATATTCCTATGCAGTGTTGCCTGCAATCACAAAACAGTAATTATATAAGCCAGGAATACCATGCGAATTGGTACTATTTGAAAGCCTAGTCTAGAGAAAAAACCTAACAAGTTCACGTCTGCAGGACTGAGTACCAACTCAAGCTGGTGCAGACAACAAGACTGAGAATACGAACATCAAATAAATTGTATACAGATTGAAGGAGCATAGGGTGTAAGTAAACTGTGCATACTAAGCACCTCACATGAATTATCAGGGTTGTATCATAGATCTAATTTCACATCTTAACGGAGTTGAAATAAATCATTCAGGAAGCTTCAAGAAAGGTAAAAAAAATGTACCAATAGAAAGTTGAAAAAATAACCTACATTTGTATGGTACAAATATGTTCTAAAGGTTACTATATTCAACTATTAGCTTCCAAAGTGGACTATCTACTCTAAAATTGGACACTTGGGGGTCAGAAATACTGTAACAAAAGTAATAACCTCAATATGCCGCTAACCGAACAGAGTCGAATGAAATCTAAAAAATTATAGCTGCGTGTAAAAATGCGCAGATAGTATTCATACACATTCACGAGCCGAAAATAGAGAACAGAGAAGCAGAATTATAGATGTCCCCTTGAAGTCATACCTGACTGTAAGGGCCAATGCAGCTGGGAGCCCAACAAGAAATACTCTGAACGTGGAGAACCTGCTTGCTAGAATCCGACGTAGATGTGACTTCTAGTAAAACTCCACCCATCCCTGCCTCTGGTAAACTCACTTGCATGCAACATCGGGAGGGCACTCCTTTCTCACATTTCTGCTCCGTAATATGCCTTACATAAACCTCATTCGCAGATCCAAAGGAGGCCATATCGTCAAGAAAGAGGCGAACGTACACAACATTGCCCCAAGTAAGACCCTTGGATTGAAGAGACTTCTCAACAGTGGATAGTAGTAGCCTCAGCTCCTCTCGCACACCTGCTCAGCCAATGGATCACACCAAAAAAGAACCCCTCCCATTAGTTTCAACAGCTAAGTCACTAGGCATTAGGTACATACATGAGTCCTCATGTTGAGTTAATGTGAAGTTCATAATAGTGTAACGCAAATAGTAATAACTCAATGTTAGTGTGATGCTGGTGTCCTTGGCATTCACTTGACATTACACTTGCAACTATTGAGTTTGACATTGAAGTCAAAATGGACTTCACAACTAAGTAGTTGAACGTACAAAGAATTGGCCATCAAACAACTTTGTGAATCTAACTGAGAATCTCTTCAAATGCAGCAAGGGTACTAAATCTTCATTGCTTCCAAAACTGAGTCTCTTTCAACAAAATTCTGGTTTCAATGTTGGTCTGGATATTTAGAATCAATACTAAAAAATACTAGAATTAAAAGGCAGAGACCCAGCTCACCAAGCTTCGCACACTCTTGCCGCCAACAGCCCACAGTCACAATGTCGTGCTGGGGAGACGTAGTAACTGTCAGTTGGACATTCTCCATATTGGCTGACTCCATCGCTGAAAGCTCCTCACCACACATGACCGTCTCCTCCCCAGCTACAGGATCTGTTACTTCAAACACCGACGACAGCAAGTCTGGACTGAACTCGACAGAAGAAGCATCTTTAGACTCCAAATGGAACTTGGTGGGGTGGAGCACACCGACGGGGGCAATTTGGTCGGGCGAGTGCAGGGCGACTTCGAAGTCATCCAGAACAATCCGCGCATGCTGGGCCAAAGCAATCCAGCTGTGAGGATAAGGTCAGAGCTCTTGCAACTCAGCCAGCGAACTTTAGAATCTGTTCACAAAACCATCATCTCTTGGTGTCCAGCCCCTCAAATAGAACTCACTACTTGATGAGAGCCGCTCGAGGACTACAGTCATTAATGCACTAAAAGACTGGCAGCAAGCGAAACCAATACGAAAGCCTATGAGCGAGAGGATAGTAAAACTGCTAGGGATCCCGAATCCTAGACTGAACCCTTATTTACAATCGGAAACTCATCTATTCAGACACTGGGTTGGACTTGGAAGCAAGTGGCGTAACCATGATAGGGCTAAATGGCTTTGGCCACTGATGATTGAAAGGAAGTGAGTCGTCTACTGCCACTTCAAAATGATCTACAACCTCCCACTTTGAAATTGTACAAGAAACTCATACACAGTGATAGAAATGTGCTCTCAACAGATTGGGCTCTTGTACACGAAGGGGTCTCTCCGGAGCTTTATGCATCTCCCTAGAGTAACACTCCTACATGTGTTCAAATCAATAATGCGTCGCAAATAGAATCCTCAGCCTTATACTAGATAACATGGCTCGCAACAGTCTGTGCACTTATAACGAAGTCGGGAAGAAACATTGGACTTGGTTGCAGGAAAATCTCACCTTAAAAAGGGGTGAATCCAAGGTTAGACTCTCATACTCCCCACCTTCACCACAAACATTGCTTCCGTACAGGCTGTGGGAAATCAAAAGAAGCAAGAATCAGGTTAATCATAAGGTTGCCAGGTAAGTTCAACTCTTCACGTCTGCATCCAACTCTCAAATTAGAAAAAGCTCAAACCCCAAACATCACATGAAATGGTCTTCCAAAAACGGAAAGTACCCGGCAAGGCGAGTAAGATGGGGCTGCAAGGAAGCCAAATCCTTGCCCAAGTGCTTCTGTGGGTCCATGCCAATTGCAGCAACCTGCATATTCAAGCGCACAAAAACACTAGACATTGATGAGTGGAACTCAAATCTCACCTTCTTATTACTAGAAATTACTGTTGAAACACTCAATGCACGATAGTAGAAACCAAAGACGCATTGAACCGCGTCGATTGTAATGCCATTGAAGGCAATTTCTAACATAAACCCCGCCACTTGGAACTCAGCGACGTTTCCTAGAACACCTGTACGGGTGGATTCTCTACAAGTGGTGGAGCAAGAGGTCAACCTATGACGGAGAGAGATAAAAATCGATCGCTACTAAGATTAAGTATTTGTTTTGTGACCACAATCCAATAATCTCGAACCAGAAGGCCTCCAGTGGAACTCGTGATCGGTTATACACCCCTCCACAGGTTAAGGTGCGCCATTATCATTTCATAATTTCTGGATCTAAAAGGCGGGAGATATTGAAGTTCAAGTAGGTGAGGAAATATGATATTCTTGGGAGATCAGGTCCGTAGACCATTTCTCAGACCCTCAGGTAATATGGGACCCATGAATGTGAATAAATACACCCTGCTTCACGCATGGACGAAAAAAGAAACATATTCACACAAAAAATGAAAATGGGAAGAGATGTACCTTCACAAGCACTGCGTGAATTCCACTGTCAATCTACACAACAGCAACTGAGTTTCAATTATTACACGACTACCAGATTCCTCCAAATGAACATTGCATGATACGCCCAGAGAGATACAAAGAAATAGATCACGTGCAGGACAGTCAGCTACAAAGTTGACGCCGCAACAGGCACTGAATCAAGGGCAACATGGACAAGGAAAAACAGCAACTTACCATGTTCTGAAGAAGAGCAGCCTGATCTTGCTCCCATAAGTAAGCAAGTGAAACGAGGCCCAATCTAGAGCATATACTCTCGACCCTCAGTCGCTGATAGTTGGATGCAATAGCTCCGGAAGAGACTCCTCCAATGTCCGGGTACTTCTGCTTCACTGCCACGAGCAGCTTCTCCAGATCTTCCACTTCGTCCCCAATGGTTTTCTTGTATCTTAACTCCTGCAACCTGCAAGAAATCTCGAAATAAGCTTCCATTTCGGCTGCAAAAGGTTGGCCCATGGATTGTACATGAGAGCACTTCTCACTTCACCCCTACAGGACCAAGGATTCGTGGTTTAACCCCTTTCACGTTTTGGATACTGCTATTTTAGTTTACACTGAATCGAGAATCGAGAATCGTGAATCGTGAATCGTGAATACAACCTGCAAGATTAACACAGGTTCATAAGGACACAAACCTTGATGTGCCTTGAATACGCCTGCGAAACAAGGGTAGACCCATACATTGCGCAATAGCGCATATCATCTGATGTCCCACCTGCCCAACCACGAACACACTGTGACTATCCATACCTGAAGGCCATGTTCTACTGGGCCCTATTAACAAAGATCAGTCGAAAATCCACCCTGGATCTCATTAAAAAACCTAGGGAGAATTACAATTGGCAGGGTTTACGTAAAAAGTTCTTTTTAATGGCGTTCCAATTGGCAGGGTTTAACGTGACCAGGTTCATATATGCCATTGTGTTCACCATTGCGTTCAATTGAGACGTAATATATTAAACATCATCAACGACGTGAGCAAGAAATTGTGGCAAAAGGAAGAACATTTGCATTCCCCAATCTCGCAAAACCTAAACCTTTGACAACGAAACCACACTTACTGTCTGGAACATGAAGCTATCGAGCTCATCTACCTCGTCGTCTGCAGGCAGAAGATTGGCGAGCGCCACGATCTGCAAATTCAAACCACCACCTTTCAGACCCCACACACAGTCATGGTACGCCAATATGCAAACCTAAAGCAAGGCGGTCAGTAATCAGATAGCAAAGTAACATCCCAAGCAAGTCTTCTGCATGGGGAGGCAACTCCCCGGCAACCTAAATAATCTCTCAAAATAGGCCGTGTCTCCACAGACTTTCCTTCACAATAATGAATAAATGGCTCATAGTATTTGTTGTAACTAAAATCCAAGGCTATCGCGATCGAACCTCATGACCATAATCGATGCACCGTTGCATTGCATAGCAGCTATCCTTGCCACCACTGACGAGTGCCACCACTTTCATCTTGCTCTTCAGCTCGGGGATCGCAATTGCCGAAACAAGCCGAGAAGACGAATGATCGCTTCAATGACAATTCCGGTACATAAGGGGCGGATTACCCAACCGATTCCAGAGATCAGAAGAGCAGATTCTTCAGGACAAATCAAAGGAAGATGCAACTTGCAGAACAAAATCTGTGCTTGAATTTTACTCTCGACAGCTCTGAAGTTGCTTCGTTACATATTTCAAGGGGGAGATGGCCAGATGCATGCACTTGCAGTAACTAAGGGAAATGTTTCGTCAGCACGAGTGAGCGTGCGAGAGAGATTCAAGTTTCAAGTTTTCCTGGTTACCAGGAAAGAGCTTAATTACGGGAATGCAACCACAAAACCCTAAACCCTAACCCTAAAATTGAAACACATGGATTCTACAAGCTATTTGAATGCAATCTCTGAAGATCACAATGTTGCAGACGACGAGCAGAAAGCTTGATATTTTCCTGCAAATTTTTTTTTTTTTTTTTTTGAACACATGAACTTTCCTGCAAATTTTTGGATGCAGCGGAAGTGGCGACCCAAGTTTTGTTTTTATTCCGTAGCTTCCTAGGAGCTTGGCCAGGTTTCTGCCAAATAATTAATTACAGTGCCAGAAACAATTACAGTAGGCAGCCCAAAAAACAACATATTAAAATCAGATAGTAGAGATAATCATGAAGCGTGTGGAAGGCTGGACCAAAAGCCAGAGTTTGGAAAAAGCATAGGACAAAACTCATTGAAGCACCAAAACTTAAGTCTAATGGAGTTTGGTGCTGAGTTTGTTGTGCACTATTCTTAGTTAAACCTTCCTCTGACATTGGTTCACAAACACATGACAAACTTTACAATAAAATCTAGTGTTATAAAATAATTAAAATAAGTTAGGCATTCATCTAAGTTGTTTATACAATTTTTGGTGGTTGCATCTACTTTCAGTTGAGACGGTTGCATTACTTAAACCCTTGTCTTGAAGTCCCAACATGAAGTCTCTACCTTGTGTGTTAGGGTTTGTTATATGTGAGAGATATGTTTTGTTTGCAAAAGCCTTGTGCCAAGTCATTTTTGAGAAGCAACAATTTTTTAACTAGTGCATGTCAGCGTAATTTGAGATGCTAGGACATAATTACCAAGACTTGTGCCAACTTTAGAACACAAGTCAAATACTAATTTATTAGATTACAGCATATGTGAGTTGAATTTCTATGAATTTGGCAATCTTTTACAGCACATGCAAGTTGAATTTCTACAAATTAGGCAATAAAAAATTGAAGTGTTGATTAAGGTAGACATACTCATTTTTCTCCCTTTAAAAATTCTTTCTTCATGTACCAATGGTGTACATTTTTTCCTCAAATGTATTCCATTGGTACATGAAGCTATAATTGAGTGTAGGATTGGGAATGGATTTGTTTCCTTAGTGTTATAAAAAGGTTTGAATTATAATCTACAATTTTAAACTAGACTTGTTATGGATCACATAGGACATGAAAATACAACAATATTTTTTATGGTTTGAAGTTTAAAATGTTAGATCATGAGTTGTTAAAATTTGAAAAGGAATTGTAGTTATGATGAAAGCATAAGGTTAAAAAAAATGACATTTATAACCATAATTTACATCGATTTTCAGTTGAGTAATATTTACTCAATGATTTTCTTAAATGAATTTACAATGGATTTTTTTTCCAAGCTCCATTATAGTTGACTTTCATCTCCAATAACCTTTGGTACAAAAAATTCAAGATTTGCAATAGAATCCTTGTACAAAATCATGAATAGAGATTATCCCTAATTTTATTCTAAAAATAGGCTTTAGAAGACAATCATCCAAAAATTATTTAAAATATAACATTTGAAAAAATATAAACAAAATTAATTTTACTTAAATTCAAAATGTTGTTGACACCCAAATGCAGTGCCCTACATATCTAATTTATAAGGTTCATAGGTTCGTACAAAGACAACACTGAAGTCGTGAACATACCTACGTACCATAATTGTACATATTACGTGTATTTTTATGCACTGAATCAGTGCGTAAACAATGCCTATCAATAACATACAATTGTTGTACTAATGTCAGTACAGTTTAGGTGCATTTTGGATACCACATTTGTATAATTAAAGTACATAAATTGTACACTTTTAATAAAGATTTTAACGACACTGATTCAGTGCGTAAAAATGTACGTAATATATACGATTATGGTACGTAGGCATGAATTCATGACTTCAATACGATATCTGTTGAAAAATTGTCCTCCCTCAAGTTCGAGATGTAGGCATTTAGAGGTTAAAAGTTTTGACTTTTGAAATTTTGAAACTAAAAAAATTTTGAACCTTGAAATCTTGTAAGTTTTCAAACTTCAAACTTCAAAATTTATAAATTTGTAATTCCATCAATTATATGAATTGGATTGACTTGACTAGTTTTATTTTCTATTTGACTAGTTATTAGTATATTTCAATATTTTTTATTTTTTATCATTCCAAAATTAAATTAAATTTCACTAATAATAATTTTGGAAGTTTATGAATTGATAAATCAATGCAGTATGTCTATATTGTTTATCTTTGTGTTTACAAAAATTAACTATATTGAATTCAAGCCAATCTACATGTTATTTTTTACTTTCATTTTTTTCTTTCCATTTAAAGTTGAAATAAAATCACAATTACATTTTACATTTCATTTTCATCACATATCAACATGCCTTTTTGTTGTTGCTACAATCATTAGCATGTCATTGGTAATTGCCACAAAAAATGGAAGCTAATATCTCTTTATATTTCCTTTCATATTCATCTTTTTATTCTTTAAATATGAAAAATTATTTGTAGCATTGACATTTAACCCTTAAGTGGCACTGTTCTCTCCGAAGACTCTGAAAAGGGCAGAAACACCAAGCTCTTGCAGGGCTCTGCATTCCAGCACGGAGAAGGTGAGGCAGGAATTCACCGTATGATCTTCAAGGCAATGCTGAAAGTAATTGATGGGGACAACTATTATTTGAAACATCGGAACCCATTGTAAGATCATGAAGTTTGACTCTGTCTTCTTCGGCGTTGACTTGCACGGGCAGTACTACTTCTGTTCAAGTTTTCCATATTCTCTGGGACTTATAAGAGTAGCAAAAATTCGGAAAAAATGCCAGTGCCTACTGCACCAGTTCAGATGTGTGTGGAAGCTTGAAATCTTCAAAAAAAAATTCTAAGTTGCAAGATTAGGAGCATGCACTAACGACCACTTGCAAAAACTAGGAGAACTCATTTTCTGGCGCTCCTAGACCGCTGAGCTGTCAACCTGACCAATGATGACAAAAAAATCCTAAACACTTCTACCCAACTGACCTCTGCCATGATTTGTAATTGCCTCGATGCTATCTGTTGAATGAGCTGAGTGACCTCTTTGTCTAGCGTGACGTCAAACTTGGTCGTTCAACAATATTATATTGTTGTACCAGTGAATATAAAATTAGCATCATTTGAACTAAGAGAATGTGCTCATTCTTTAGAGTATTAGACGAATGTCAATGCGATTCAAACGGATTGCAACGTTCTGAACAAGTGCATGACGTCTCGAACTTCTGCACTCCAGACATGACAAGGAGAATTGCAATCACCATCATATACAAGGAAAATTATCACTTTATTACATAAACTGATTTACATTCACAGAGTATGCAGTGTACATAATATCCTCTGGGTTCATGCACACTTCACCAAAGCGTCCTCGTCAATGACTCGGAGATTCACTTACGCCATATTGAACTCCTAACATTCAGAGTCTGCTCTTCCTTTACTATATACACTACTCACGACACTGAGAACTTCTTATCGAACAAAATCTATTCTATATACAAGAGCACCGTCTCTTCGCTGTTCACGTAAGAATTGAGAACAACTTCAATTCCGTAGCTAAAACGCATCTTCACACAACTGTGATCATCACTTATCCGCCTGCCGGAGCTGACACTGGCCTCCATCACACGGTCTTCCACATGCCGACGTCGCTCGTACTGTTTGCACTACTATAAAATAAAAATATAAAAATGCGACCACAACAAACTACATACTTACTATGCTTGAATCGGATATCTCCAATTACCTTCTGTCCCTTCGGCTTCCTAAGCTCTTTCCCTGGAAGGTGAGCGGCCGCAACTACAAACTTCACACCCACCCATGGTAAGCCATCACCACCAATTCACACTCTCATCCTAAGTCCATAACTGCCGCAAGTCTATTTACAACATGTACTTTTCATAACTACATATTGCTTCTTGCCTAGTCCCACCTTAGAACGAAACACTACAACCGTTCACCTCTTGAGACTATAATGACTTCTCTGAAAACAGTTGCCGGAGTGGAGAAGAACTCCGCCACACTGCGGACAGACTAAATTTGTCCTTGTGGCACCCAAACAGTAACGGCACTTTCGTCTACGCTCTGTTCGAACCAGTCCGTGGACACCTGGCATCGCCAATCGAAACTGCGATACAACACCTCTTTGAAGGCGCCAGGGCCGACTCAATTCATCAGCAAGTTGAAACTGAAATTGCATATGGGAGGGTGCATTCTTCCCGAGTTCTTTGCAGGCAACCTTATTCAGTATAAAACAATTGACGACCAATGTGTCCACCAAGTAAAAAAATACTTTGTGCCACCATTTGTGACTTCTATTCTGGCATGAATAATTCCCGCGAAGGTGGTCTGCTACATCTACTCTGCGCATGAAATCAAAATACGCTCTGTGAATAGGAGATGTTGCCAAATCCGTCAACTCGCCATCAATTCGTCGAGGGACTGTGGGCCATGACTCCTCAGGAGCAGGAACCGGAGGATAATATATTGATAAGAACTTCACAGCCTTGCGGTCAACAAAGACAGCACATGCAATCTCCCTACTCAAGTGCATCCGCCAAAAGAGCGTACCTTGCGGGTGCTTTGAAATATTCTTCATGTCTTGAAAGCACTTAGGCAACCCCAAACGGTTACTCCGCACTGTACTAACTCCGTAGGTGCCCCGCAAACGAAGCGCCAACAGTAACTGTATGGAAGTAAAAAAATTGTCAGTATACACGATGTGTGCCTTTCCATGAAGACCTTCCATCAATTGGAGGACCACATCATGGCCGGTTTTGGCGTCGCCACTGGCGCCTCCTGTCAAGGAATCCCGAAATTGTGATCCAGTATAGATCTGGAAATCGTATATGTACTTCTCATGCGCATCTGCCAAGCACCAGATTTTCACCCCCCACTTCGTTGGCTTCTTGGGCATATATTGTCTGACAGAACAGTATTTCCCTTTATATGGCACAATTGTCTCGTCCATTGTCACCTCTTGATGGAGGTGCTAGTTGCTCTTGAAGCGTCGCTTGAGTTTGGTGACGAGCCAGCGCATTTTCCTAAGCCTGTCAAACTCATCGCTATCACCTGCGACTACTAGCACGGAATCATCTGCAATGTGAGTCTTCATAATGAGGGCAGCTCATTATGGTCGAAATGCTGGGACAGTACAAAAATTCATTTCGTTTGTCCCAATAATTTCTATGATTTGGCAGACGTTTTATCCCTATGAACAAGTTCACTGCAACGAAAGCTTTCAATTCGTCTTTCTGCAACGGCCACCACTTCGCTCTTCCAAGTGGTGAACTTGACTCCGACGGGACCTCACTAGCATAACGATTTGTATCTTCACATATTTAGTTGAGAGTATTTTCACTCCAAAAACGACCGAAAAGGGCTGCCTTGACAGGCATGCGGTTCACTAGAAAGTTTAGACCAGGATGAGGTCCTGTAAAAGGTGCTGGCAGTTCAACAAACATTGACTGGTCCGTGCTCCATGTTCTCTCGGAGAAGGCCTCTAGGAACGCCCGCTGAGCAGCCGCTGCTGATTGACGACCACCACGAGGACGCCGTGGAGGTGGAGCGCATTGTTCAGGAACTGCTTGGATGTTTCTGCTGATGGCAACGAGCTCCTCTGGAAGACGTGTCGAAGCCGTCGTGAGAACGGGTTCTTCTTCTCCAGGTTGTACATGACATCGCCGCTTCGATGAGGTAGGCGTTGGGGTGACACCTTTCCCCTTCTCTCTTTGAGATAGACGTCGTGGAGGAACAGCGCAGACGTTGGCACTCTCAGCATCGACGTTGCTGAGGACAGCAGTTGTCAACTCTGCTGGAGCGGGCATACTGGGACCCGGTAAGTCATTGACGATGAACTCATTGAAGAGAGGAATAAATGACGGAGTCTCCGTGGTGGGTATGTCAGGTAAGTCACCAGCGCCATCTTCGTTTCCCTTGCTCCTCGTCTTTTCATGCAGGTCCTGACCAACGATGCTGTCGTCGGCAAAATGGTACCATGATAGCCACGAGTCGTCCAAAGTGTCATCCAAGGTGCTGTCTTCGACACCGGCGCTTCGTAGTAACGTTGAGTCGTAACTGCCCAGTGATGTTGTGCTGTCATGGACTTTCTCTTGAGATGATGCATATCCTCCCGAAACTCTGTAGTCCGAGGCCTCAGCAATTTCTGTGGTCTGCGTCTCTTCGATGCACTATTCAACAATGAGAATCCGATCGACGTCTCCGCTATGTAGGTGGACCTCCTTCCCATCATCCAAGACCACCACGTGCATGAGTTGACGTGTGGCGCTGTCCATGTAGGAATGGATCACCAAGCCCAGGGCCCAGTCGATTCCGTTGTGGGCACTTACGGACGCAACATCAGCTACAATAAGTGAGCTTCGAAATCGGACAGGCGTCGGGGTCGTTGGTGGTGGGGATTGCTCATGAGTTCCACTGTTTTGAACCACCCATCGCATTCCACGCCATGGAAGCACGTCGGTGGTCCCCACAACAGCTCCACGTCTCGAGGTGTCCCCTTCTGTGGAAATTGCAGTCGTAGCGTGGGACATGCAAGGTGGTGACTGTATCGCATCGGCCGTGGACTTCTTCCCTGCAGCTTCTCTGTTGACATCGCGAGAATTAGGAGTCGCTAAAGTTTTCCGCTTCCTCAAGCTTTGCGTGACTTTCAGTGATGCTGTGCCTTGATTGCTTGCAGGTGTGGATTTCGTGGCGCTTCGAGTACGGTAACTCTTCTGATCGCAAAGAGCCGCTCCATTGCGAGTAGTTGTCATGCTGACCAAAAGTAAGTGCTAATTCTATACTTCGAGTGCGACTACTGCAACGTTGAGAAGAAGCCGACAGAGTCTGTGGGCTCTATATGCAGATACGGCACATATAGACTGGTACAGCAACGTCGGGCCACAACAAGACACGAATGGCGTGATTGACTTCGTCACTAAATCCGTGTGGGTGACCCTCAGGTACCCTGTCCCTCCACCCTAGTATGCATGCGCAGTGGTGCCTGAACAAGAAACGCAGGCCTCGCGGAGTGTCCTTTTTTAATGCCTTTTTTCATTGCTTTTCTAAGTAACTGTCGTTTGTCCAAAAGTCCTAAAATTTGCCTACTTTGCACGTCGTTGGCTCCTACACTTGTGCACCAAACTTGAATAGTGTCACGAATATATCCACCTCTCGAATTTTCTTCTTGATGTAACTGTTGAACGCTACCGGCCATGCTAATTAACATGCACTCATATTGCTGGAATGTGGAAGGTCGAAATTGACTTTGGAGACAACGTACTCTCTACGAACGACTCTATGGACTTCGACTTCTCTGATCTTTGATGTCGAACACTGATCTATGGAAACCGGTAAGAATTTGAATTACAATAGCGTCTAAAAAGCAAGGGCCGTGAATGTACAGAGCTTCGAAACGATGCTGACAAATCCTCTACAATTATCGATGTGTGCAGCGTTGAGGACGTTAGCCACAAACTACAGTGCTTGACGTTGACCTCTACAGCAAGTGTGCATGGACAACAGATTTACTGACTAACGATGCTGCTGTTCTCTGAATTGATTGCAGGTGGCATGTGTATCGCGAAACTCGTGTACTCAGACTCCGACAACAACATACAACTTACGACATTCAACTGTGATATGCAGAAACGGAAAGGCTCGGGACGCAGAAGTGATATTACTTCGTAGACAACCTGACGACCAGGACGACCGACGTATCCTACAGTGAATGATACAACTACAAACTATGAGTATATGTAACTACAGTAAAAAAACTGAATGACCTTACACTTAGAAGGGAAGTGGACACTGCAGAGGGATGGATAACATGAGATCCAGCAAAAAAGATGTGATGATTGTGAGATGCAGTGGGCTTGGCTATCGTAATTTCCATTTCCTCTTATGTGAAACGGATGAGTGCTTGTCAAGCTGTGGAGTAGGAACATCATCAATGTAGAAGCCGGCGTCCCTGCTACAATTTCATAAAATACACTACAAAGATGTAGGAGTGACTGCCAAGTTCAAGTTCGTTTGTTGCAGTCTCAAAGTTTGTTTCCATGAGTAACTTTGAAGGACATGTAGGTGCTAAATACATTAGTTTTCAATGTGTTCATGGCCTCAATGATTGAGAAATCGTTGTCCTCTGATCAATAGGCGTAGGGAATGCTACTTTTTTACAGAGGAGGGTTGTATTTCACTCTAGGAATTCCCAGAATTCCACCTCTATGCATTGAAGCAACAGGCGGCAGTCACTGTAACTTGGAATTGAATAAGGACAATGTCGTGTAAGGAATTGACAAGTGTGGCGATGTACGGGTAGCCGTCACTCTCTGCCTTCTGGGCTTTCTATAAGTGGTACTGAGAGTTTATTTTTCGCTACATAAAATAAGACGCGAGCTGGAGAGAGTGATGTCAGAACACTGTACAGGCACGGTCTGCCCGCATCCAGTGAAAGGTGCTCAGAAATTGTGGAACTGCCGTCGTTTTGATGACGGGCATTCTAAATTTTTTTGTTTTTTAGAGACTTGTATGCTTTATAATTTCTGAGAAAATATAGTGACATCTTCTACCTTCTGGAAAGTCACTTTCGAAAGTTAAACAATATTTCTGGAAAGCACAAAAATCCGTGGATGAAAAAAAGCTTGTACGACGAAGATATCCAACTTCTGCTCTGTTCATCGTCCAAAATCTGGACGCTGGCAAGTTTAAGGGTTAATATCATGTATATTATCAATTTTTGTATATGTTTTCTTAATCAAATTTGTTTGGCATACAAAATTATAAAAATAAAAATAAAAATAAAAATAAAAATATCAATGCTACATTACAATTGTGACCTATAGGCTTGATGACTCTTTGCAACCAATTTTCATAATTTTCAATGCAATAAAATCTTTAACCCCTAAAGGCCCATTGTCCCTTCGAGGGACAAATGGGATTTTGGGCAGGTACCTACGGGCTGAAATTTTTTGGTGATTTTTTGAAACTTTTTTTGAAGATAGAAAAACCGATAAGCTATGTAAGAATATAATTTTTTTCACAATCGGTGCCTAGAAACGTTAGTTATGACCAAATAAGTTCAAAACACGGGATGGCGGGTAGCCCAGGCAACAAAAAAAAATGGCAAAAATTTGATTTTTTTTTTTAATATTTTTTTTCTCATAGATTATATTTTTCTCTATTTGGAAAGCTTTGATTCATTTCATTTGGATTTGTTATGAGAAAGTTATGGACATTCTTGTTTTTCGTGCAGTTAGAGCATCTTCCTGAAAAAAATAACTTGTAGGATTCATTTCTGAATGCTATTTTTGCAATTTAAAAAAAAAAAATTCTCATGGTTAAGTTTACTTGCTAGAACAATCTCACGATTGGGATTAGTGTATTTTAATTCCATCTAAAATATATCTAGATTTTAGATTTTCCTTCTATCTCATACCTACTTCTACTTAACAAATTTTTTAGGAATGATAATTAAGTTTTTTTGAATGTTTTTTTTTTCCCTAAGCTCTCAACTCAATTCTCCACTATAATGATTAAAAGCTCAAAACTCTATAGTACAAAAATTTTAAGTTAAAAATGTTCAAAGTCAAAAAATCTAGCCCCGCAATGTGCTGAAAAACTTATTTTTTCCACTTTAAACGCAAATATCTTGCAATCTGTGCGGTCAAAAATTCTGAAATTTTTTCCATACATTCTCATACTAGTTAGGTGTAAGATCCTACGGTTAGATGTGCAAAAAAAATATTTTTCATTTTTTTTTACTCTATGCTATAGAAATGGCAGTTTTAGTGTTTTTGGGCAGAAAAAAGGCCTTGGGCCTTTAGGGGTTAAAATTCAATATCTTTTGCAAAACAATCTTTGTGCACCTCCTTCGCCCAAGGCTTTTCAATGACAACAAGCATGCCCCTATTGGCCTTGCGGGTTAGGAGATCCCAATGTAGGTGACATGCAAACAAACAATCATTTGTGTTAATAGTATAGAAGTATAGACTAGAATGCCTTGTGCCATTGCCAAATCTATCCAAGGGATAGTTTAAAGGAGAGGTGAAAACCCGCATGAGGAACTTCCATTTTCCATTTGCAAATAGACAAATTAATGAACAACTTTTCATTTTGGGTTGTTATCAATTTGTTCGCTCCAATTCAAATCCATAGCGAGCAGTTTTAAAGGACACGATGCATAAGTCAGACTTAGCCAATACAATACTACTTGTGGGATTTTGAATTTAGTAGTTTTTTTTTCCTATTGTACATATATAATTCATTTGTATAAATTGTTTGATATATGATGTCTATATATGTATAGTTTGTATAAGTTGTATTCAATGGTAGTTAGAGTGTACATGTTTTATCAATCAACCTTAAATTCGCAAATAAACTTTTGAACTATAGTTGGGGCATGTTTAAATGCTTCAAATTTCAATTTTAACTACCATTGAATGTAGAAAAATGGGCGAAAAGTATAAATAAAAAAATTAGGGCATATATATCTACCGTAAAATTAGGCATATCTACTATGAAAATTAGGGCATATCTACGGTGAATTGCCCCCCCTAGTAAAAAGTTTCGACGCACTTATATATAGATTACAAGGTATAGTGAAGTACCTATGGCTAAACCTTTCTTAAATATCTTTTTATATCTATTTTTCAATCCATTAAATATGACAACTCATTAATGGTACTAAAGTTTAATCATTAAAAGACTAGATCCATAGCAAAATGGTCAAACATCATGTCCTAGCTAAATTTAGTCTTTTAAATTGTGTTCAACTATCAATCTTATATCTTTAATACATGATTCTATAGATTATGTATCATAGTAAAAAAATTCAATTTGATTTATGAAAAAAATTCATTGTTCTAATTTGTAAGAAAAAGTAAAAATAAATCAATGAATATAGCAAAGACAATCCAATTAAACTGAATTTTTTTAAGGGATACAAATAACAATGGAGATTGGTGTGAAGACTAATCAATTAATTATTTTATATTTTATTTACACCTTAAACACCCTTGCCAACTAACTTTGACGTCACATGTGTTGCCGTTTAATAAATTAGCATCTGACTTGTGTTCTAAAGTTGGCATGAGTCTTTGTAACTACTCCGTATATCCTAGCATCTCAAATGACATTGACACAAGGACTAAGGTAACAGGTTCTGAAATCGCACAGGCTCTAAAATTGCCCATCCTATTCAAATGTATACTTTTTGTACATGTAACTATTTCATAGCCTTCAGCGATGTACAAACAGTGTACATTTTAGGGGGTGGGCGATTTTAGAGCCCTATGCCACTTCAACTTCAAAATTTCATAACTAATTCCAAAAAGCTCCAAAAAATATGAAACAACTTGGGTTAGATGCCAATTCCTCTTGTCTTTCAAGGAAAATTTACTGAAAAATATTTCGAGACGTTTGACCTCCCCAAAATTCAGTTTCAACTCTTAGGTGGGTGATTTCTGAACCTGTTATTTTAGTCAAAAAAGTGATGCCTCTCAAAAATAGCTTGGCTCTCGGCTTTTGCAAACAAAACATTTCTCTCACATGCAACAAACCTTGACACACAAGCCGAAGAGGGTTTAGGGATTAGAGGTCAAGACAAGGATTTCAATAAATGTGGCCGCCTCGGACGAAAGTAAAAGCAACCATCCAAAAATTGTAAGAACAACTAAACTTGGATGAATGCATAACTTATTATAATTATATTTAAAAATTTAAAAACTGTCTGATTTTAAATATAATGAGTTTTTTGGGCTGCCTAATTACCTAATTATTTAATAGGCAGAAAGCTGGCCCAGTTGTAGGAAGCTACGGTACGGTAGTACTCCGTACAAAACCAAACTTGGGTCGCACTCTGGCTCCATTCAAAAATTTGCAGGAAATTTTTCAAGCTCTCTCCTCGTCGTCTGCAACATTGGGATCGTCGGAGATTGCATTCAAATAGCTTCTGCAACAATTTTAGGGTTAGGGTTTAGGGTTTTGTGCTTGCATTCCCGGAATTGAGCTCTTTCCTGGGAACCAGGAAAACTTGAAACTGTCTCTCTCTCGCTCTCTCACTCGTGCTGACGAAACATTTCCCTCAGTTACTGCAAGTGCATGCATCTGGCCATCTCTCCCTTTGAAATGTGAAACGAAGCAACTTCAGAGCTGTCGAGATTAAAATTCACGCTCAGATATTCTTCTGCAAGTTGCTTCTTCCTTGATTTGTCCTGAAGAATCTGCTCTTCTGATCTCTGAAATCGGTTGGGTAATCTGGACGTGATGTACCGGAATTGTCCTTGAAGCGATCGTTCGCCTTCTTGGCTCGTTTTGGCAATTGTGATTCCCGAGGTGGAGAGCAAGATGAAAGTGGTGGCCCTCGTGAGTGGTGGCAAGGATAGCTGCTATGCCATGCAACGGTGCATCGATTATGGTCATGAGGTTTGATCGCGATAGCCTTGGATTTTAGTTTAAAAAATTACTAGGAGTCTTTGCATTGTAAAGGGAAAGTCTGTTCGGAGACACGGAGTATTTGGAAGATTATTTAGGTTGCCCGGGGAGTTGCGTCCCCATGTTGAAGACTTGCTTGGGATGTTTCCTATTTGGCTATTGCAGATCCAAGTGGTGTGACCACCTTTGCTTTAGGTTTGAATATTGGCGTACCATGACTGTGTGTGGGGTCTGAAAGGTGGTGGTTTGAATTTGCAGATCGTGGCGCTCGCCAATCTTCTGCCTGCAGACGACGAGGTGGATGAGCTGGATAGCTTCATGTTCCAGACAGTAAGTGTGGTTTCGTTTTCAGAGGTTTAGGGTTTTGCAGATTGGGAAATGCAATGTTCGTCCTTTTGTTGCTCACGTTGTTGATGATATTTACTCTATCACGTCTCAATTGAACGCAATGGTGAACACAATGGCATATATGTATTTCAGAGACCTCCCAGAGAACCTGGTCACGTTAAACCCTGCCAATTGGAACGGCCGTTGAAGAGAACTTTTACGTAAAACTGCCAATTGCAGTGCGCCTTAGGTTTTTGGATGAGATCGAGGGTGGATTTTCGACTGATGTTTGTTCATAGGGCCCAGTAGAACATGGCCTTCAGGTGTGGATAGTCACAGTGTGTTCGTGGTTGGGCAGGTGGGACATCAGATGATATACGCTATTGCGCAATGTATGGGTCTGCCCTTGTTTCGCAGGCGTATTCAAGGCAAATCAAGGTTTGTGTCCTTATGAACCTGTGTTAATCTTGCAGGTTGTATTCACGATTCTCGATTCAATGTAAACTAAAATAACAGTATCCAACACGTGAAAGGGGGTTAAACCATGAATCCTTGGTCCTGTAGGGGTGAAGTGAGAAGTGTTCTCATGTGCAATCCATAGCCCAACCTTTTGCAGCGAAACGGGGCTTATTTCGAGATTTCTTGCAGGTTGCAGGATTTGAGATACAAGAAAACCATTGGGGACGAAGTGGAAGATCTGGAGAAGCTGCTCGTGGCAGTGAAGCAGAAGTACCCGGACATTGGAGGAGTCTCTTCCGGAGCTATTGCATCCAACTATCAGCTGAGGGTCGAGAGTGTATGCTCTAGATTGGGCCTCGTTTCACTTTCTTACTTATGGGAGCAGGATCAGGCTGCTCTTCTTCAGAATATGGTAAGTTGCTGTTTTTCCTTGTCCATGTTGCCCTTGATTCAGTGCCTGTTGCGGCGTCAACTTTTTAGCTGACGATCCTGCACGGGATCTATTCCTTTGCATCTCTCTGGGCGTATCATGCAATGTTCATTTGGGAGGAATCTGGTATTCGTGTAATAATTGAAACTCAGTTGCTGTTGTGTAGATTGACAGTGGAATTCACGCAGTGCTTGTGAAGGTACATCTCTTCCCATTTCCATTTCTTGTGTGAATGTGTTTCTTCTTTAGTCCATGCGTCAAGCAGGGTGTTTTTATTCACATTGGTAGGCCCCATATGACCTGAGGGTGTGAGAAATGGTTTGCAGACCTGATCTTCCAAGAGTATCCTGTTTCCACTCTTAATTTCCTCAACTACTTCGAAGTCATTATCTCCCGCCTTTTACATCTAGAAATTATGAAGTAATAATGGCACATCACAACCTGTGGTGGGGTGTATAACTAATCACGAGTTCCACTGGAGGCCTTCTGGTCCGAGAGTATTGGACTCTGGTCACAAACCAAATACTAAATCTTAGTAGCGATCGATTCTTACCTCTCTCCGTCGCAGGTTGACCCCTTGCTCCAACACTTTTAGGGAATTCACCCGTACACGTGTTCTAGGAAACGTCACTGAGTTGCAACTGTCAGGGTTTATTTCAGAATTTGCCTTGAATTACAATTGTCACGTTTCAATGCAGCTAGGGTTTCTCCTATCGTGCAATGAGTGTTCCAACAGTTCTTTATAGTAGTATGAAGGTGAGATTTGAGTTCCACACTTCCACTCATCAATGTCTAGTGTTCTTTTTGCGCTTGAATATGCAGGTTGCTGCAATTGGCATGGACCCACAGAAGCATTTGGGCAAGGATTTGGCTTCCTTACAGCCCCATCTTACTCGCCTTGCCAGGTACTTTCCGTTTTTGGAAGACCATATCATGTGCTGTTCAGGGTTTGAGCTTTTTCTAATTTGAGAGTTGGATGCATACGTGAAGAGTTGAACTTACCTGGCAACCTTATGATTAACTTGCTTCTTGCTTCTTTTGATTTCCCACAGCCTGTACGGAAGCAATGTTTGTGGTGAAGGTGGGGAGTATGAGAGTCTAACCTTGGACTCACCCCTTTTTAAGGTGAGATTTTTACCCTAAACCAAGTCCAATGTTTCTTCCCGCATTCGTTGTAAGTGCACAGATTGTTGCGAGATCAGGTCGACCATGTTATCTGGTATAAGTCTTAGGATTCTATTTGCGACGCCTTATTGATTTTAATTCAGGTAGGAGTGTCACTCTAGGGGGATGCATAGAGCTCTGGAGAGACCCCTTCGTGTACAAGAGCCCAATCTGTTGAGAGCACATTTCTATCACTGTGTATGAGTTTCTTGTACAATTCCAAAGTGGGAGGTTGTAGGTCACTTTGAAGTGGCAGTAGACGACCCACTTGCTTTCAATCATTAGTGGCCATAGCCATTTAGCCCTATCATGGTTACGCCACTTGCTTCCAAGTCCAACCCAGTGTCTGAATAGATGAGTTTCTGATTGTAAATAAGGGTTCAGTATAGGATTCGGGATCCCTAGCAGTTTTAGTATCCTCTCGCTTATAGGCTTTCGTATTGGTTTCGCTTGCTGCCAGTCTTTTAGTGCATTAATGACTGTAGTCCTCGAGCGGCTCTCATCAAGTAGTGAGTTCTATTTGAGGGGCTGGACACCAAGAGGTGATGGTTTTGTGAACAGATTCTAAAGTCCGCTCGCTAAGTTGCAAGAGCTCTGGCCTTATCCTCACAGCTGGATTGCTTTGGCCCAGCATGCGCGGATTGTTCTGGATGACTTCGAAGTCGCCCTGCACTCGCCCGACCAAATTGCCCCCGTCGGTGTGCTTCACCCCACCAAGTTCCATTTGGAGTCTAAAGATGTTTCTTCTGCCGAGTTCAGTCCAGACTTGCTGTCCTCGGTGTTTGAAGTAAGCGATCCTGTAGCTTCGGAGGAGACGGTCGTGTGTGGCGAGGAACCTGCAGCTAATGAGTCAGCCAATATGGAGAATGTCCAACTGACAGTTACTGCGTCTCCCGAACACGACATTGTGACTATGGGCTGTTGGCGGCAAGAGTGTGCGAAGCTTGGTGAGCTGGGTCTGTGCCTTTCAATTCTAGTATTTTTTAGTATTGAATCCAAATATCCAGACCAACATTGAATCGACGATTTTGTTGAAAGAGACTCAGCTTTGGAGTCACTGAAGATTTGGTACCCTTGCTGCATTTCAAGAGAGTCTCAGTGAGATTCACAAAGTTGTTTGATGACCAATTTTTGTACGTTCAACTCAATAGTTGTGAAGTCGATTTTGACTTCAATGTCAAACTCAATAGTTGCAAGTGTAATGCCAAGTGAATGCCAATGACACTAGCATCACACTAACATTGAGTTAATACTATATGCATTACACTAGTATTAGTTTCACATTAATTCAGTAGAAACTAATGGGAGGGTGTCTTTTTTGGTGTGATCCATTGGCTGAGCAGGTGTGCGAGAGGAGCTGGGGCTACTACTATCCATTGTTGAGAAGTCTCAAGAGGGAGAGGGAGAGCTTGAAGAGGGTGAGCTCTCTGGTGGGGGTTGGGAGAGTGGGGAGGACGATGAAGCCGACAATGCTGATTCCAGTAGACTTGAGGAAGATGAAGCGGAGGAACAGGAAGACGAGGCTTTCGAAGAAGAAGAAGAAGAGATTGTGGATTATCGCACCGAAGGGCTGACGCCTGTGGTTGTGCAGTTTGGTGTGGATGCTAGGATGAATGATGCTACTGGCAATCCGTTGGTTAAAGATCACAAGAAAAACAACAAGCGTCGGAAGGGTAAAGGCGCCCTGTCTAGGCAGAGGAAAAAGTCTCGGTTGGAGAAGATGCAGAAGGGCTCTAATGAACCGTCCACTGAAGCGAACGTTGACGGGGGACACCATGGAAGTATGTACTATTCATCGGTTTCTCTGCTTTTTTGAATCTGAGTATTGTTACTTGTTTCATTACTTCCTAACAAACCAAAATTTCTTGTTTAAAATGATTGAACTTTTAGCAGGCGAACGTCCTCTGAAATCGGGAGACGTTCTTGCAGTAAAATTCTGCTTATTCGCTTCTAGGTCTCCTGTTTGGTTTCCTGCTTCTTGGTATTTTGAAGTGTGAGAGTTTCTGAGGATTTCTGTTTCTTTTTTGCAGATCATTTGGCCCTCGGGTTGAAGAGGAAGGTTGAGTCTGCTGAAGAGAAGCAACAAAAGACTGGGAATAAAAGGGTTGATATTGACGCTGGCCCTGAAGAGGGCGAGGTATTTGAAGAGGTATGTGGTGAAACCATCGTGACACCAGTATTTGTGGACTTGTACAATACTTCACGTGTTTTGCCACTGCAATATTCAAAGTGTCTTTCATCCTCAGTGTCTGTTTTAGAGAGGCACATTTGGTTTGTGGTTCGCCTCTTGCATATGCACCATGGGCTGAAGAGTGTGACAATAATGAAGAAGCTTATGTACTGTTGTAATTGACCATGTGGAATGTGGTACCTGTGGCAGGATAATCGTGGACTATTGTCGCAGTTGGTCGAGGAGGAAGTTGGCTTGTGGACTACCGATGTTGGGGATGAGCAAATTACAAGCTCCAAGGTATGATATAGTTTTTCTTGTTTGGTCATTCGAACGGTAAAGGCAGAAATGTACATCTTGCATGATGATTGTCAGTGTTTTGGCGGGCTATGTCAATAATATAGACAGTTTGAAGCATCCACGAATCACACTTATGCTAGTTCTCAGATTTCCACTGTTTGTTTGACATGTGACATCAACCTTAATATGTCAGGGTGAAGTAACACTCTAGGTCTCCCATGGATAAAGGGTATCCCGATGGGTCAGGAGCAGAAGTGGACTGTTGTCGGCCTTACTGTTGCTCATTTTATTTATTTCTTCCCTTTGTTCTCTGAGTTTTTTCAGTTTTAATTTAATGGTACTAATTAATAGGCATTGTGAATCTGATACAGATCGACAGCGACGAGGATGGAAAGAAGAAAACCCGTGCTCCTATTTCGGCTGAGAGGAAATTGAAAAAGAAGGTGGCCTTCCGGAGAAAGCGTGCTGAGAAGGAGAAGGAGCTGGGTATTAGACGTCCGCGGATTCCAGTCACCACCTTTAAACCCAAAATTCCCCTTTGCAAGTTTTATATAAAAGGGCGGTGCACACTGGTATTTCCCATCACCCTTTTTATTTACATTCCTCTTTGTAGTCAGCTTGAAACCTTGGTTTGTTGATTCTTAGTTTCAATTCGATCTCCAAGCACATATTAGGAGTCTTCGATATTTAAATGTCAGCTAGATAGCTAACTGCGTGGTTATGTTCTTCGCAGGGTGCAAATTGTACATTTTCGCATGATGTAGTCCCCGTGACCAAGTCAGATGTAAGTGTCACTCAACTCTGATGCTTATGATCATTATAGGGAAACATATATAAATAATGCAAGAACCAGTGCGTGACTGGTATATTGTAGCTTTAGCTGTTCGAGGACTAGTATTTAATTCGTGTCGGGTTTGTGGTATTTGCAATTAGCCTTATCAGGCCCCGCCTTCTAAATTCTGACGTTGGTGTCTGGATCTGATGCAGCCTTGCAAATTCTTCATGGTCAATCGATGTTTGAAAGGAGATGATTGCCCATTCTCACACAGTTTGGATACATTTCCGTGCAAATTCTGGCATACAAGAGGGCACTGCCTGGATGGCAACAATTGCCGCTTCTCGCATGGGGTAAGTAACTTTATTTCTAACTCTAATTCCTTCGTATTGAGCGTCATTCAGTACTCTAATCAGTGCAATGTGTAAGCGTACATGAAGTGGGGAGTTTTGGGCAGGGTGTACATAGCTTTGCATCCCAACTCCAACTTCAATAGTGAGCACGGCCACTGATTATGCAAGCTGTTGAAGATTATTATTCCATTTTTTATTACCTTGTCGTATATCTCGGTTTGGGCTTCTGATTATTAATGTCTACGTCTCGACGCAGCCTTTGACAGACGATCAACGCCAGAACCTCGCCAAGCGTATTGAGCACGACGCCAAGGAGCAGCAGAATGTGCCAGATATTCTCACCGACTTCAACAAGCCAGAGAATTCTGATTCTGAATATATGCCGACTATGGACAGCTCTCGCGCCGAAGCTTTGAATCCAAGTCAATTAATCAACCAAGACACGACAAATTCTGCATCAACGAGTCTGGCCTTTCACAGCGCACAAGCTTGCAGGTGAGTACTGAAGTTGTTTGACTGTTGAGCGTTCACTTCTTTTTACATGCTGCAGTAGAATTTCTCTTCACCTAATCTAGTTGCACTGTAAACAGACAGAGAGTCCAGTTTTAGGAGACGAATGTACCTCTGCGGTATATGCGGTGAAAGAGAGGTGTCAGTGCAGGACTTTGTGTTTTGAGGTTGTGGTCCTCCTTTTGTAAAGTTTCAGGAAGTCTCTCTGCTGACACTACCTCTTTATGTCGTGCTTTTCAGGGAGATTCTTTCAGCAGCACCGCGATCACCCGTTTTACAAAATCAAACAGGTGATGTAAATAAGGAAGAGATTGTGCTCACAGAGACATGTAAGGAAGAGACGCCAGTGGAGAACGCTGTGCTATTGGCAGCCAGGAAAGCGGCCTCAGCAGCAGCAGTGCAGGCAGCAGCAGCAGGCACCACAGACAAACTGATGGGCTTTAGCAGAACCTCACCCAGTATTTCACTTTTGAAGACGAGAACATTTGGTCGGTCGGCTGGACGTGGAAGTGAGGCAAGTAGTGCAATGGACCTTCTGCAAGCCACAACACAGCCGACATGTGAATAGTCCAATCACTTATCCCACTTAAGGTATCCTCACCCTTTTGCAACACCAATTTTCCACCAGCTAGAATTTAGTTCTTCACAGCCTCTCATTGACCCAAATGACAAAGCATTTGCTCACATTCAACACTAGTTTTCAAAAGGAACCAATGGAAGTTGAAGAGTTATGTGAAGCATCCAAAGAGAATTGAAGTACAAGCATCTTGGTACTTCAAGCATGTCTAATTAAGGGTAGTCTATTGGCAATAGTAGGTGTTCCCATGACCTCAACTTTGAAAATTTGAAGTGCATTCACACAAACTCTAAAAATTCTCAAACCAATTGCATGCACTTTTGTTTTGATTTGCTAACACTAGGATATTTTTCCCGAATTGTGTTCAGACTTCAGAATTGTGTTCAGACTCCCGTTTGACAAAAAGTGTCTATTTTAGGTGTGGATACCTTAATGCTTTGGAGGAGGAGGCTGTCTCTGTTGAACTGGTTTATTTATTACATTGTCAGCAGTGGTCTGTCTGTCGGTCCAATTGATCCACAGATTGACAATAATAAAGACTTCCTCTACACTTTCAGCTTCCGGCTTTAAGAATACTACTCCGGAGTATGTTTTTTTGTCTATTTTAGTATACCATCTTGCTGAGACCAGCCTGTGATCGAGCTTTGGAGTGTACAGTAGTCAAGTCCAATAATCTTACGATTTTTGGATCCTGTTAGTTTTAGCTGAGATTAGGAGAACTTCGGGAGGCCCGTGTAGACTAAAATCGGAATTTTGAATTGTAAATGGCATTGAAACCACGCTGAAGTCCACTTCATCATCATTTCTACACACCATCTACCATAAAGTTGATGTACAAATTGATGTATAAATTTCAATTATTCATTTTGCACTTGTTTTGAAGTTGAAGTGCACTTCATTGCGATTCCAAAGCAATTTGCAGTTTCAAAATCTGTTCAATTTTTAGCATTTAAGAGCATCTTGAAGTTTATGGATTTTTTTTTTGTTGAATTTGCATTCTTGGGAAGAAAAATTTGAAAGTGAACTTGACCCTATTATACAACAAGAAATGATACAAACAATTCAAGTGGTATGAAATCAAGCCTCCTTATAGGAATTGTAAAAGTTCATTTTCAAACTTGTCCAATCAAATGCAAGCTATAATTTTGGCAAAGGTGTTAACAAACAGAAACGACAACACCGGTTGTTGAACTCCACAGGAGTGTTTCGTGTTTATCATAAGATAAAAGTACAGGTCCCAAGTAGGGAGTTATATACAAAAGTTGCATACTAACTTAAGAACTAAATGAATGAATATGAACAGTGAATTGAACCTAACGAATATGAACAATGAATCAATGAGTGAGCGCAAAAATGTCAACAACCCCTTCTGTTCACGAACCACTAACAGAAAACGATGCTACACCCCCTCTATTTCCTAACTTGGTTGTGAAGTGCAAGATGGCTCGAAGGTTTGGGTTGCCGGAAGAGAAGACGGTTGTGGTACAAGAATTGGTGCATACTCTCTCGGCGGTAAGTGGTGGAGAACTTTGTGGTTTGGTACATGGGGTTGTCAAAGTGTCTAGTATCTGAGATGTGTATGTTTGTGATGGCAGGGTCAAATATTGCTACTTCAGTTGTGGTTGTGGGCAGAGTTACTACACAGATGTAGTGAGTGGGCTTGGGAAATTTGTTGTTGATGCTTGACCCTGTCGATGGAGAGCAGGTGCTCAGCAAAAGAAGCTGAGGGGTCGAGAGGTGAACAATCAACTGAGACTTCATCGGGATCAAAGCAGCAAGGACCTGATGAGTTGTGGTTGAGTTACTTTGCTGATCCGACACAGTGGTGGGATAACCAAGGCAGAAAGAAAAGCTTTCGATTGCCAGATTTTAAACACAAGTCGATGGGTGCTACTCTCTGGTTAGATAATTGGTATACACCACAATAGATGAGAAAGAAAGTGAGTAGAGGTGTGAAGATCTTGTAACTACAAGGCTATTGGTAGGGGATGGATGCCTGTTCTTGAGCGATTTGAATTCAGAATAGTGAGAGAAACTGGCTTCGTAAGAAAGTCGGCGTCCTGTTGCCTAGTAGGAACGTAATTGATTGTAATATCTCCATTTCGAATTTTTTCTCATATAAAGTGGTTTTGGATACTGATGTGTTTTGTTCGAGAGTGCAAGATGGGATTGTGTGCCAACCGTATGCAAGATTGGTTGTCGCTAGACAAGTGGGTTGGTTGTCCAGAAGATTCGTCAAGTTCTGTGAGTACCTATCTGAGAAAGACAATATCTTTAGCGGCTTCGCTTAAGACACGATATTCAGCTTCGGTTGTGGATAAAGAAATAGTTGGTTGTAATTTACTTGTCCATGCTATACTTGAATCACCCAGTTTATGGATAATACCAGAAGTTGAGCGACGAGTGTCAAGATCATGACCCCAGTCTGCGTCAGTAAATGTATGTAAGTCACCGGTATTGTTCGACGGAAAAAAATACCATAATCCACAGTGCCTTTGAGGTAACGCAAAATGTGTTTGGCTGCTTAGTAGTGAGCCTGTTGTGGCTGGTCCATATAATGGCTAACACAACTCACGGCATAACTAATGTCTGGTCGTGTATTTGTTGCATATAATAAACTCCCAACGAGTGATCGATATGTATGTTGATCGGTGAGTGGGGTGCCTGTATCCTTGCATAGCAGTTGTTTTGGGTCCATGGGGAGTTTGGCAGAGTTATAGTCCTTCATACCAAAGCGTTCAAGTAATCGGAAAATATAAGAACGTTGGTGAATGAAGAGGCCGGAGTTGTGGTATTCGATCTCGGTGCCGAGATAGTTCGTAGCAATACTGATATCCGTCATTTCAAACTGTCTGTGCAAGGCTTGCTTCAGAGAAGAGATGTTAGGAAAATCATTGCCAGTAATAAGAAGGTCGTCAATATAAACTAAAATAATAGTAATCTTCCCATTTCGATGAGAAAAATACAGATTGGAATCTGAGTTACTACGGATGAGTCCTTGGGACAGCAACCATTTATCGATGGTCGAGTACCAAGCCCTCGAAGATTGACGTAAACCATATAATGCACGCTTGATTTTGCATACTTTCATAGGATTCCTAGCCTCGGGGAATCCATTAGGTATTTTCATAAAATGGTGCCTTCGATAATTCCATTTAGGAAAGCCGTTATTACGTCCATATGGTGTAATGGCCACCCATACTTGGCGGCAAGGGCAAAAATCAATCGTATTGTCGACCAACGGACGTCTGGAGCAAATAGTTCGTTGTAATCTATACCATCTTTTTGTTGAAAACCTTGGGCGACGATCCTTGCTTTTGGTCGTTCTTCTCCAGTTGGAATTTTCTTCAATTTATAAATCCATTTTGTTGTTATCGGTCGTATATCTGGTGTTCTGTCGACAATCTCCCAAGTCTCGTTTTTCTCAATAGACTGGATTTTCCGATCCATTGTTATTTGCCATCTAGTGTCTAAAATCGCTTCGGCATATGTAAGAGGTTCTTTAAGAAGCTCGGAGACGAATGCCCAATATTTGCTTGATTGAGCCGGCAAATCGATTTGAGCAGGCGTGAGTGTATCCTGTTGAAGCTCAGTAAGAAGGGTCCAGTAATCACTAAGATGAGCTGGTGGTTTTCGGTTTCTTGGTGGGTAACGGGAGGTTGAAGAGGATCCTGAGGAATGGGTAACGACAGGTGGGTTTTGAGAAGAAGGTAAATCGACAAGAAATGAAATCCTTGGATTTCTACTGTTCGATCTATCTAGGTAAGATAAAGACGGGCTTAGAGGCAATGTAGACGGGGAATCACAAATTGTGGGTGGACTTTCAGGATTCGGAAAAATGGACGGCGATGCTTGTAAAGGTAGGTGGTCATTATGAGACTCAAGAATATCAGGCGAGGAGTCTAATTCTGATGTATGGCTATTGGTAGATGAGCCCAGGGGAAAGGGATCAACAAACATAGCATTATCTTTGACAAAATGACGGAACTCTATTTTGGTTTCGTCAAATATAATGTCCCTACTGAGAACTATTTTCCTGAAATAGGGGTTATAAAGTCAGTAGACTTTGCTGGCAGTATCATAGCCCACAAGAAAACATTGTTGAATTTTACTACCCAATTTTTTCGATGCTCTTTGGGAATATGACAAAATGCTACGCAGCCAAAGACTTTAAGGTGTTCCACGTTAGGTTTCTTACCCTTGTATTTCTCCTCGGGTGTCATGTTGTGGTTCGCGCGTGTTGGATTGTGATTGATGAGGTAATTTGCCGTTGCAACGGCTTCACTCCATAAGAAAATAGGAAGTTGACACTCAATCAATAACCTCCTTGCACTTTCTATAGTTGTGCGATTTCATCTTTCGACAATCCCGTTTTGTTGTGGGGTATGGGCTTGTGTAAGCTCTCTATGAATGCCATTTTGGGTGCAAATAGAATTAAAATCGTGGGAGGTGTACTCACCACCCCTATCAATTCAAAGCACCGCTATTTTATTGCCGGTTTCCGTTTGAATCTCGGCAGCAAAAGTTATGAAAATTTCCAAAGTTTGGTCCTTGCTGCATAAGAAATAGGTCCAACTTTTTCTAGCGTAGTCATCCGTAAATAGGAGTATATATCTGGAGCCAGCTAGTGTAGGCAAAAGTGGTCCCATAAGATTTGAATGAATCTTCTCTCCTGGTTTCGAGGCCCTTGAGGTTGACTGCTTTGGAAAAGGTAATCGATGTTGTGTGCTAGACAAGCAATTCTAATAGATGCGAGAATGAGAGGCTGATATATTTGGGAGTCCTATAACACGGTTTTTACTTGCAAGATGAAACAAGCCATGATAGCTCAAGTGGCCAAATCTTTTATGCCACAATAATGCAATATCATCCGAAGAAACAGTGTGAGCCTGTAGCTGCTGGCCAAAAGAATATAAGCCATTTGACAAATCACGATAATCCACAGCCAAAATATGTTTGGGATCAAGTCTGTCAAGTATCCAACAACATGTATTTGAAAAAACAACGAGACTGCCTGTATCGGTAATTGAGCCAACAGAAATCAAATTCTTGCGCATAGAGGGGATATACTTAACATTCGTGAGTTTTATTTCACCAGCAGAAGTTTTCACAGAGGCCTTACCAGTGCCTTGAACGGAGTGGGACTCACCCCCACCCGTTTTGACTTCTTGAATTCTAACTTTCGAAGTGTTGGGTTCAGACACATCGATCTTCTGATGATCAGAAGCTATATGAGTACTTGCGCCACTATCCATGTACCAAGGTCCGTAACCCATCCAATGTTCAGACAATGCGGCATCAAAGAACTTAGCAGAATTTGCATAAATGGGACCCTGAGGAAGAACGAAATTACTGGATTTTGGCTGACGGCAATCTCTGGCGAAGTGGCCAATCTTGCCGCAATTGTAGCAGATCAGCGGTGGACGAAATCCTCTGCAGAAGATTCTCGGGACTCCTCTCCATTGTCCACGAGGATGATGACTGCCACATACTGATGCTTTCTGCTCGAAGGTTGCAGCCAAAGCTTGCTCGTCACCAAGTTGAATCGATCAATGCTCTCGTCTGTGCGATTCAGTCAGCAAACTTGACGATACTTGTTCGAAGGTCATGACCACGTTTAAGTGAGTCAAGGTTTGGATTGTTGCTTCATAACTCATTGGCAAGCCGTTTAGTACGATTTGGATCATCGACTTGTCTGAAACTGCTTCCCCCATGCTGGCAAGTCGGTTTCGGAGTTCACGAGCTTTCTTCAAGTAGTCCTCAACTGGTCCGTCTTCTGGAAGTCGAATAGCTTGTAGTTGACTCATGAGCATTAAAATCTGAAATTGGTCTTCTGAATAATATGCATCTTTCAAAGCGGTCCAAGCCAATGCTGGATCAGTGTGATTAGCAATAATATCAACCAAATAGTCATTCACAAACAAAATAATAGCAGATACCGCATTGGCCTTCGCTGATTCAAGCTGAGCTGCCGTAAAAGTTCGACCACCCAAGTTGGCCGGAAAAGCTTTGGGATTGAATTGAGTTTCCGTAAAAGCCCACCAGTTCTCTCGACAAAGTATTGCTCGCATTTTCAAACTCCACACGTAGTAATTCTGCAATCCTTCAAGCTTTTTAGTGTCACCAACTGAAACGTTCCTGTTTTCAGCCATTACTCTCCTAGTTTCTCTTTCTCACAATTGCTGGTAGTATACTATTCCTAGCAGTGGTACTGTAACTTGAGATACACAGTAGTAAGTTCTATGGATCTGAGTATCCTGTCAAGTCACAACTTTCAGTACAAGCTCTCAATGCTTTTGTACTCTCTCACTTTGTCAATATACCTTTCTACTTCTCTCACTCTCGAAGATCTTACAGTTCCTACTCTAATACCATTTTAACAAACAGAATAGACAACACCGGTTCTTGAACTCCACAGGAGAGTTTCGTGTTGATCATAAAATGAAAGTACAGGTCCCAAGCAGGGAGTTATATACATAAGCTGTATACTAACTTAAGAACTAAATGAATGAACAATGAATTGAGCCTAATAAATATGAACAATGAATCAGTGAATGAGTGCAAAAATGTCAACAAAAGGATGGCAACACTAGATGGTAGATAGTGTATAGGAAAGATTCAAATTGTTCTATGATTTTGAATTTTACATGTATATATTTATTATAATGCGTAAGTGCTTTTGGCTACGAATTTGAACAATGCAATTTGGGGACTAAAAATAATGGGGAAATAATTGCAATTTCATGAGGATGGATTAGCCACCGTTAATAGGTAGAAGAGGGAGGAAGTAGAATGTAGATAAGAGTAGAATAAACGAAAGTTGGGGACTGTTAAGGAGGCTTAGGCAGCTAGAATAGACTATCAAAAGAAGGAGAGGTTAGAGAAGAGAAGTAGAGGCCAATTAAAGTATGAGGTTCCAAGAATTAGAAGAAGATCCTTCCACACCTGTACACTCACTCACGCTCCACCAACGCTTCCCACAAACATTCAAACCACACACTCCAAGAGCAAAAAAAAAACACAAGGAAGATCACAAAACCAAGTGGTTTAGTAGGGAAAAAGATAAATAGGGAATTGTGAGCCTTCAAGTTAGCACTTGGAACTATGGGTTTATTTTTCGCGATTTGTTGTTAGTTTTTAGTGTCAATTCATGCAAAATATCATGAATTAGTAGTTGAGAGGAGTTTGGTAGAAGTCCCTACCACATTAGTGAAGAATTGTCCTAAAATCATAGAAAGCACAAAATACTCTGTTTTTCTATAATTAGGTCTTAGTTTAGAGTCTTAGAGTTGATATTTACGTGTTAGAGAGATGTGAGAATGTGAGAATTAGCCAGTTCTAGTGTCCTGTCCGTGTAAAACTCGACATGTGAACACATGTGACAGCATGGCTGAATCATAAGAGTCTATGTTCAGGTTTAGAAGTATCTAGATTCAATTCATGTAAATTTTGGACTAGTTATGTGAAAACCTGCAAATGTTGAAGAATACGAACCAGAATGCAAAGTAGAAGAAGGGCGAGGTGATTGGAGCTTACAGAAAGGTGCTTTTAGGATAAAGCATGCCAAGAGATCAACAGCGGAACTAAATCATCCACGACAAACCCCGGTCCCAGATTAATTTCACCCTCGGGCAAAAATTATTAAGGAACTGCTAAATTTAACATCCTTATTGGAGGTTTGGTTTTGCCCTTAGCTTTTGAACACTTCCTGGAGGATTGCCCAAAAGTTTCGGGATTTTACAAAACTCCACGATGACTCCATGGGAAGTCAACTGCCTTAGAAACTGATGATAATTTCATAGAAATTACCCAAAATGCGGTAAAATCTCACTAAAAATTACATTAGAGTTTTATATACAAAATAAGCGACCAATCAAGTTTGAAGACTTTCCGATAGTCAGAAGTACCAGAATCGACAACGACATCGAATTTAACAAGAATTTACAACGTGGCGGTGGGTTGACCGGCAAACCAGGAGCTGGCGAATGTCGCAAACAAAGAATGTTTTTTTACTCTCACAAACCTTCCAGGCAACCCTAGCTAGTCAGTTTTCTCGGAAAATTCAAATTCCATTAGTTGGGATTTTGATTTTTCTTTGAAGTTACCATTAGTGGTTTTTACGAGTATTTACAGCCTGAAAGTGGAGGGTAGGTGGCCCTCTGAACGAATCGGGGTCTTCTGAACGCGATGGCGCAATCAATTTTCAATTTGGAGTTGTTCTTAAGAAGATAGGAAGAGTTCAGCCGTAACGTTGACTTTTTTAGAGTAATTAGCGATAATTCAAGGTTATTTCACAAAATATCTTGGTGAAAGTCAAAGATTGGATTTAGTTAAGATTTCAAATCTTTTCTTTAAATGCCAATTTAGATTAAATTAAGAATATTTGGAAATATCCTAGGATTGTTTGCAAAATATCTCAAGGTCAAAATAGTTAATTTCTTAAATATCTTTGGAAAATCTTAGATTTTATTTTTCCTTTCTAATTAAAGCTTGTTCTAGAAAATTTTAAAGATTAAACAAAGATTATTTAGGAAATATCTTAGGATAGTTTAGAATTTAGCTTAGGGTAGTTTTTGAGTAAGAGGACCAAATATCTCATAGTAAACTAAGTGGTGGGGCCTTCTAGCGAGTACATAAGGCCTCCCCGCGAAGTTTCTCATATCCCATTTTTTCATTATCTGCCTACCGATACTTTGTCGGAGTACAGACACTCTCTTTTTTTGTTCAATTTGCTTACCGGCTTTATCGGAAGCAACTAGCTAGGCCAAATTTTGGTCATCTTTGCTCATCTTGCTTGTTTTTCTTTTTTTTAGTAGAGGATCTGGTTAATGGACTCAGGATTCCCTTTTAAACCATCAATACTACACTAAAACCACACTTTTGGGAGGTTTCATCCCCCAACACTTGCATACCTTATTAACATACTAATTTCGTGTTTTTACAACAGCCATTGAGCTAGAATTCTTAAAGCGGTGAAGCTAGTCTTTACCAAAAGATTTTAATACTCAACACACCGGCCAAACTTCGTTGTATAACAAAGTTTGATGTGACTTGATTCCTAATTTTCGGTTTAAACACTTTCATGTATACCTCAATTAGGGATTAAAACCATTTGATACCTTGGAAATTATTTTAGTCCTTAATGTTCGGTTTAAACACTTTCATGTGTACCTCCTTTAAGAATTAAAACATTCATGCAGCCACTAAAAACCATAATTCACAAGTTGAATTTGGGGTCGCTCCCGTACGGCAAAGCTTTGACCTTAAGACCATTTACCTTCAAAGGGAAAAGTTTGAGAAATATCCTTGGTTGTTGGGCTACTTAAGCCAAAATACCACATCAAGTAGTTCCCTTTCTTTCCGCCAAAATTTGCTCACTTTGCCTCCATTGCTTCCATTGCCAAAGTTGTGGAATTAGTTGATAGTTTAGTCTTCGCCATAGTTAGTTTTTGCTTGCCTTAGTTTAGTTTATTGTTGTTTTAATATAATTCGCTTGTTTAGTTTATTCCAAAATCCCCAAAATATCACCTAAATTAGTTGTTGCTTAGTGAAGTTCACCCCAAAACATTTGTTTGTTATTATTCCCAAAACCCCCAAAAAATATTGTTTAGTTCAGTTTGTTTTGCTAGTTTTTAGTTAGTTGATAAATTAAGTTTTTGCCTTAGTCTAGTTGAATTGATTAATTAGAAGCCATCCAAAAACCCTCAAAAATTAGATTAATTTGTTAGTTAGCCTGTGTAGATCTGTAGCCAATAAAATTCGAAACAGAAGTAGCTAGTAGAATTTGAACCAAAGATAGCCAGCAAAACTCGAACCAGAGATAGCCAACCAGAATTCGAACCAAGGTAACCAGCCAGAATTCAAACCAAAGTAACCAGCAGAATTCGGACCAGGGTAGCCAGCCACGTGTCGGCTACTGGGGTGGTGTGAGCTCCCAATTCGTCACTTGGAACTCGTAGTCTTCTTTTTTCCTAGAATTTGCAATTTAAGTCGTAATTATATACAAAAAGCCCTAAAAAGAGTGTAAAATCAGAATGGACATGTTACATACCAATATGCCTTTTGGTCCTAAATAGCCTTTTCTCCTTAGAAGAGCCCTAAAATCCACTTGTAAATAGGTTAGAACCACAGAAGTAGTGGGAACTAGAAGGTTTGAGGGTTCTTACCCAAAATAGCCTAAAATCACTGTGCATGTGACCAGGCTTGGCTAAATTGGTCTGAGGGAAGTCTAGGGAGGTTCTTAGATAGATTCCCCAAGAGAGGTTTCAGTTTTCCCATCCCATCGACGAATAGTAGAAACCCCAATTGTTAGCTTGCAGGTGTCACTTTCTCAAGACGGGCCAGTGGAGGAATCTATGGTCACCGGATTGTGATCTTGGGTCGGAACCATACCGGGAAGTCAAAAGTGAAAACCATTCGCCGAGATTCCCCCGTATGCGGAAGATTCCCTGACTACCGGTAAACCAACGGAGGTATCTTTTTGCCCTCCGTATCAAGATATGCAAGATCAAGATGTGAACTTGCAAATCTCTTGGGAACCTCCATGAGAGGTTCCCCAAGAAGTTTCGGAATTTTCTGGATTGAAGAAATACACCTTCCGGACGGTCAATCGCCTAAAATCACGATGGGAAATTCACGATAATTACCCAGATGGCGGTAAAATCTCACTAAAAATTAAGTTAGCTTCTTTTATGTTAATAACGCGCCCCGACAAGTTTCATGGTGTTTCGATAGCGGGAGACGGCCAAATCACCGACATTCCTTCGAATTATCCACGTGGCGGGATCTACGTGGAGTTGACCGGCGTCCCAGGAGCACACGAAGTCGGAACAAAGTCAACGAAGGATCTTTTCTTACTCCCTTAGACCTCCCAGACCACCCTGGCTAGTCACCTTTGTCAGAAAAGGTAACCTCCAAAAAGTAGATTTTTACCTCTTTTACTGACTCCAGTTGGCGATAGCTTACGACGGGATTTTGGGGTTGGAATAGAAGGTTGGCAGACTGCAAGACTAAAAATGGCCTTTTGAAGCCAATGGCGCAATCGATTTTTGATTTGGAGTTGATCTCCAATAGTTAGAGATTTGGACCAGCGTAAACCCCAAAATAGGTGAAAATCCTAAAAGATAAGGATGAAAATCCAAGTTGATAGGGTTACCTAGGTTAAAAAGAGGGAGGTGAGGGCCTTGGGAAACCTATAAAAGGGCCTTCATTTCCCTCCAAAGCCACCCCCCATCTTTCTTTTGGGGTCCGCTGGGTCCACGTTATATTGGATCTTTTGGCATTTTAGCCAAAAATCCTAGCGGTGTTTGTAGGGCCTTTCGTTGCCCTGTTGTTGTTGTTATTTCAAGCTCTCACGTTCCTTCTTTGTTGAACTTGGAGAGAGGGTCACTTTTGCAATTCTTGAAGTCATTATTGGTATTTGTTGTATTGAGTTATGTTGTGTATTAACCCTAGAGCCCCCCCCCCTTCGTACCTTGGTGATGCCGCTTAGGGAGACCTCTAGTGTCTTAGCATGAGTCACATGGTGCTAATGTGGTGATTTATGTCCTTGTCTACCTTGTTGTTTTCTCTAGTTTTTGTCACCAAACGGCGGAGCTTTGGCCTTCTTAGCTGCAAAGTTCTTTAGTTTTGTCACCAAACGGCGAAGCTTTGAACCTCCCGTAGGTAGCTAAGTACCCCCCTTCTCATCGAACGGCGAAGCTTTGAACCCCCCGGGTTTAAAAATCCAAAGTTTAGTTTTCAAAAGGAGTTTGGAAACTACCAAAGTTTAGCGTCTAAAATTAAGTGCATAGCCATAGGATAAGCTACAGTACCAGGGTAGGTGTACATTGGATTAGGCAAGCACCACCCCTAGCGATTATCCAATATTATGAGGCTCCCCACCCTAGGATACCAACCCCTAGTGCTCCCTTAAAAAAGGAGAACATATTGTCATTTTTTCTCTCTAAGAAACTCCTCCTGAAGGAGTTAAGCCCGAGGCCAGCCCGCAAGGCCAACTAGTCCAACCAAATTACGGAAGGCCGGCTTGCAAGCCAGCCCGCAAGACTAGCCCAGTAGGCTAGCCCGCAAGGCCAGCCCAGCCGGCCAGCCCAAGTAGGCCAGCCCAGTAGGCAGCCCGCAGCCTAGCCCAATGGCCAGCTCGTAGGCAGCCCACAGGCCCAGCTCGCGGCCAAGCCCGCAGGCCAAAAACTGATTCTTTTTCCCCTTTTTTTTTGGAAATCTAAACTAAACTAAGAAAAAGGGGAAAGAAAAATAGGGGTTAGGGGTTATCATTAAAATTAGGGGGGTAATCTAAAAATTAGGGGAATAGAGATCAAACTAAAAAGGGAAAGAAACAAGTAGGATTAGAAAGAGAAAGAAGGTACAATAGGATTTAGGAAGCAAAAAATTAGGAATAGGAGGCCAATTAGAAAGAAGGGAAAGCATAGTGCAAATCAAACACTCAGACGCCACCTGCACTCTCATCATTCCACAACCGTTCAAGCACAACTCCTCCCAAGCACTCACACACTCCTAAAACAAAAAACAAGACATGTGGAAGATCACCAAGAAAGAGGTTCTAATAGGGAAGAAGATGAATAGGAAGTAGATTAGCAAAAATCCTACAACCCATTGTGGGCCACCGATTGCCTCAAGCGTAAGAGAGAAAAGGGAGATGCATCATTCGCATTATTAGAGGTGGTTGGTAGACATTAAGGCCACATAGAGGAATAGTGTGGAAAGGAAAGATAGGACTAGAAGGAAAAGATAGGAATAGGAAGGAGACCACTAAGGACAAGCAACATTTCCATAAATACCAAAGGGGCCACATTCCCACAAGACCAAGGATAAAATGGCACACGAGGAAAACCTAAGCGACCTAATTCGCGATCTCCACTACGAGGTGGGTCACTAAACTCCCCCTTTGCATTTTGTTTAAGTTCCCAAACTAGCACTTACTGGGGAGGCCGAGAGCTAGGGTAGGCAAGAGGCAAAGTCAGGTTAAAATTTGAATTAAGAATCTTAAAGTAGAGGTCCAAAGGTTTCCAAAAACCTAAAACACATAAAAATCCGAGTCAAAACGAAGAAGTTATAAGCAGATGAAGTTAGAGAGTCATGTTGGATGAAACTTAGCAAAATTCATCCAAGAGGAACAAGGAATAGGGTTTGAAAAAAAAAAAGTGGTTAGGAACCCAAACGTGAAATTAAATGTTAGTTTTGAAATTAAGATTAGCCATAGTCCGCGGATGAAGTTTGAGGAACCGAGTAGCGGTCAAACTTCATCCATGGATAGCTCTTGCTAGGACGCACCAAATCTTGGATAACTAGTCATAGTAGGAAGTTAAAATTAGGATTTACAAGGAACGAGACTTAAACTTCTAAAATTAGTAACTTACCAAGCGTGATTAAGCCCCTTAGGTAAAACAAGGAAGTGGATTAGGAACTTTTAGGATTAAGTATAGGATAATTATAAATTTAGAACCTCTTAGAACAAGCTTAAGGTAACCCAAAACTAAACCCAACTTAAGGAAAAACCTAAATCCAAAGCAGTTAGGAAGGGATGAAGTCCGGAACAAGTAATGGATGAACCCTAGAAGATGTCATCCATTTGAGTCAATACTTGGTAATTAGGTTAAACTTAGGGAGTCAAGCTCATAGCCCAAATCCCAAGTCAAATTGAAATCCGGAGTCCATAGAAAAGCATGGATGAAGTTTGAGGAACCGAGTAGTGGTCAAACTTCATCCGTCCATAACTTTCTCTAAGAGAGTCCAAATCAAACAAGCTTTATACTATTAGAAATGGCATGAGGTACTCTTTCATTTGGAGTAGCTAAGTTTAGACTAAAATCAACTCTTCTCCCAAACCACCAAGCCTTAGTAGGCTTTGATTCAGAACTAGCAGTTATAGCAATTCCAATTAGGATTCTTTGTTTTTCTCTTCATTATCCGAATTAGCAAGTCTTAGGAGCATAGGAAAGATCCATTGCTTGGAAGGCACAATGGATTGGCGCTAGACACCCATAGATCGAGTCAGAACGGTTAATTACCGAGAGCCTGGTTGTGCTCGCTTCTTTACCAAGGGTGGGTAAACAAGCGCTCACAGGTGGTCGTAAGGGCTGTTGGGTGGTCGTAGGGTCTGCCAAAGCGGTCGCAAAGGCTGCCAGGGGGGTTGCAAAGGCTGCCAGGGGGTCGCAAGGATGGAGTCCAGGGAGAAAATCCGAGTTGCTTTGGGAGTCTAGGGAGTCCAAAGAGAAAATTCGAGCTTGCTTGAAAAAGAAAACTCACATCCAGCTTGAACCAAAAAACTATCGACAAAAATCAAAGATTTTAAAGGTTAGGCCGTTGCTCGCCACACCAACCCAATTTTGATTTTTAGTCTAAAATCTTGGTTTAAGAAACTTAGAAATTCAACTCACTTCAAACACTCACGCTCCCAACTCATACTCCATAGCCAACTTTCAAATGACAACAAAACTTGAATCAAGAAACATTTAAGAAGACAAAGTGGCGGCTTGGGAATGAATTAGATTAAAAAACTAATTTTTCCTAGAGAATCTAACTATTCACGTGTGGTTGCTGTTTTGTTTTTTACTATTCATTTTGGATTTGGCGCGGTTTTTTATTATTTTTCTATTCATTTTTTTTTTTTTTGTTGTGCTTTTACTATTCATTTTAGATTTGTTTTGGTTTTTATTCCGTTACTATTCATCTACTATTCAATTCGGGACAAATTGTTTTTGTTTTTATTCTTTCTTTATTATTCATCCACTATTCATTTGGAATAATTCTTTGGTTTTATTCCTTTTACTATTGAAGAATTTGGTTTTTTCTATCAATTAGTATTTTTGAAAGGAATTAGTTGGTTTTGTTGACTTGGATTTTGTTTTATTAGGCTTAATAAGCCAAATAGGAAAAAACAAGAGGTCAACAAAAATAATAGATTAATCCAACAAAAATAATAAACTAATGAATAACAAACAAAATTGACTATTCATTGGAATATTATTAAATTGGAAGATATTAATCTTTTAAATTAATTCTTAATTAAAACAAATATTCAAGGTGGTTGGAAATAGGGCCTTGAAGTTTATTTTAATTCAAAGAATTATTTTAAAATCAACAAAAAATCATTAGAAATTTAACATAAATTCCTAAATTCAAAGGAATTAAATTAGATACTTAGACTAACCTTTATTTGTAGGAAGTTGACCAGAATAATGTAGAAAAAAGATTTCCACACATTTTGACACCAAACTCTCATCCAGCAAAAGAAGCACACATGATGGAGGACGACGGGCTATCATGAGACCATTATGGTAGTGATTTGCAATGACGGGACTATGGATACAAAGTTATGTTGATTTTACCCTTTTTTTTTGCTTTTTTTTTGTTTTCAAATTGAAATTAGAATCTTTGCTATTAGAAGTTAGTTTTTAGATTAGAATTTTAGAATTTAAGTTAGATTTAGAACCTAATAAGTAATTTAGAGGTTATAAAACCAAATCATACTTAAAATTTAACCCCATGACGAAAATTACTAATAATTAACCATAACCACCCAATTGGATGATAATTTAAGATTTTCATCCAAAGGAATCTTTAAGGAATCTTTTTAGATAGGAATCAAACAAGAAATCTATATAGATTCCGGAATCCTTTTTTACTTTTGAAAATACTTTATTTTTGAAGGATAAAAGGTTGGATGAAGTGTGAGACCAATTTCGGATGAAAAACATCCAATTAGGTCAAAATTCCGATTAATCTTCAAAATCCGTAACTTTAAGGAACTAATAACTTAACCTTAAAATTTAGAATTATTTTGAGTTGATTTGCTATTTTAGATTAGTGGATGAAAGTTAGCACAAGTAAGGGGCCAAACTTTCCCCGTGGTAACTTTTGATAGGAATCTTGGAATCTAGTTTTCTTTACCATTCTGGGAAGGAAAAATTATATTCTAAAAGGCTACTTAGATACAATTTTAGTTAGATTAGATTTTGTTTCCTCTTGCTCTTTTTTACCTAACCATAACATTTTAACTAGTTAACCAATAGTTTTTTCTTAAAATTAGTGGAATTTTACAGGATTATCAGTCACAAAAAGTGTCCATTGCTTGGAAGGCGAACACTTATTGAGGAACACCCAATTAGGAGTAAATCTCCAACGAAACAGCCGTTAGAACCCGTGTGTAACTTTCTGATTCAAGGGTGGAGTTAGAAACACTCACAGGTGGGCCCTTGGAAACCTATATGAAGGCCCCATTTCTCTCTCTAGAACACCCCCAATTCTTGTTTTGGGTCTCTGGGTCCAAGTTATTTTGGATATTTTGGCGTTTGAACCCAAAACCTCTACGGTGTTTTCGGAGCACTTTTGGCTCTATTGCTGCTTATTCTCAAGCTTTGAAGGTCCTTGGGGGTCCTTCTACCTTGCTTTGTGTACTCTTTTGTGTAGTTTTTGGTACCTTGTTGTAAGTGGAGTCTCTCTCTCTCTCTTGTACATTTTGTGGTCTAACTTGTGATGTTTTAAGAGTCTTTTGGTATCTTGCACTAATCCTAAAGTCACCCTCTACCGTACCTTGGCAATGCCGCTTTGGAGGGCCTTTAGCGTGTGAGCTTTATGTTGCCACGTGGTCTTAATTCGTAAATTTTCTCTTTGTGTTTTTTTCTTACACCCTTTTCTAACGTTCTCCTTGTTGAGTGGACCCCCCTTCGGGACGGCAAAGCTTTGAACCTTCCTATCCAGTCCTTTATTAGCCCATAGCAAAATCCAGTCCTTTATTTGCTCATAGCAAAAATCCAGTCTTTTATTAGCTTGTAGAAAAAATCCAGTCTTTTATTAGCTTATAGCAAACATCCAGTTTTTTTCTAGAATCAGCATTAGAACCAACATTAGACCAGCATCAGACCCAGCATTAGACCAACATCAGAACCAACATCAGACCAGCATCAGAACCAGCATTAAAAAAATAAAAATAAAAATAAATTAAAAATTTTGGCCGACCCCCCAACCAGCCAGCCGGAAGGCCAACCAGCCGGGAGGCAAGGAGGCAGGCTCGGTACAGCCAGCCGAGATCCAGATCAGGCTCCCCCCTTTGAACTCGGTTTTTTTTTTGTTTCTAATTTTTTGGTTTTTTGGTTCTCTCAAACTAAAACAAAACCAAAACTAAAACACAACAAAAGAATGTTGGACTAACCTATTGCTTGCTAGGGGTGGAGTAGGATTAGGGTCAAAAAATACAAAAGGGAGGAGGAAGAAGAGAGCGGAGCACCACCGTACCTGCACACAAAAATAGCTTCCCTCTCACCACTCACACCTATACACAATGGAGCTTAGAGAAGGAGGAAAAGAAGTAGGCAAGAGAAGGGGAGAGACGATAAATAGTGACCTAGGCTTAGGCTAGATAAGCTTTAGGGAGAAATCTTGGGAATTCGTGGTGACTATTGAGAGAAGGATTAGGATGACACAAAGGCAAAAGTGTGTAAGAGGGTAGGAGGGACATTAAAACCTCTTTGTAGTTTGAGACCATAGTGTAAGGCTCCATAAAAGCCTAGATGGAATAGTACTAGTGTAGAAGGAGAGAGGAAGAAAGAAAAAAAAGGAGGAAGGGAAAGAGGGAAGTTAGATTGCAAGGGTGTAATATTTTCTCAATTTAAGCGGTGAGCTTGGAAAAAATCAAACAAACAAAGGACTACCATGGAGCATGAGGATGTGCACGTGGACGTGGACGAAGTTATTTCCGAAACCGACAGTGAAGAGGTGAGTTTTTGAATTAATCCTTGGTGGTTTTTCCTAATTAGCGTTGATTTCCTTAATCAGCCCTTAAAGCGCGAGTAGCGGGCCGAGATTAGTGCAAAGTGAAAGTTTAGATTCAAAAGTTTATAGATTAGGGATAGGGGTTTCCGAAAACATATTACACTTAGGATTTGGCTTTAAATTGACCGCGTTAGGATAAGTTAAGTAGTAGGGGGTAGGACGGAGGAATTTGATTAAAATTTCATCCAAAAGGAACCATGGACAGAGATTAGGGTTAGATTAGAAGGAGAATTTAGGAGTAAAATTAAGGATTAATTAGCGGTTAAAAACTAAAGTCAAATTAAGATTTTAATTGGATAGGTTAAATTTCAAAGTCAAATTTAGCATTAACTTGGAGAAGTAAAAGTTAGAGTTAATTGGGAAGTTTAATCTAGGGTTAAAGTCTCAAGTCAAATCTTAGGATAGATTAAAAGCAAGAGTTAGATTTAATTAGGAAGTAAAAAATTAGAATAAAAAATAGAAGTCAAAAGTGGAAGTTAAAAATCAATTTAGAAAGTAGATTCCCGGGTTAGAAATAGGAATTAAATTTAGGAAGATAACATTTAAGAGTTAATCTAGGAGTAAACCGATAGGATTAAATTTGGAAGTAGAAAGTCAAAATTCTAAAGATCAAAAGTTAGAATTAAATTTAGAGGTTAAATTTTAGAGTCAATTGAGAAGTAAAAAGTTAGAGTAAAAAGCTAAAAGTAGAAGTTGAAAGTTGGAGGTAGAACTTAAAATTTAGAGTTAGGTTAGAAAGTAAAAACTTAGAGTTAAAAATCAAAATATAGAGTTAAATTCCGAGGGTAAATTTTAGAGTTAATTTAGAAGTAAAAACCTAGAATCAAAAGTCAAAACATAGAGTCAAAGTTGGAGGTTAAGATTTAGAACCAAGTTAAATGAGTAAAATCTAGAGTTACATTTAGAAGTGGGAAATTAGAGTAAAAGCTAAACTTTAGGATTAGTCTTTAGAAGTAGAACTTCCAGGTGGAGTGTCGAAACACAAAGATAATCTTAGGGGTTCATGAAAGGAACATAGGGGTTCCCCTTTCACGTAGTTAAGGACGTTAGAAATGACGCCAACTACCCAGTCAACCCTAGACATAGGATAGATAGTTAGGGAGTTAGAATTTCACTATCACCCCTGATCATTGCAATTAGTTTGTGAGTTACCACATGCATTTCTAGTTATTTTGCTGCCCATTCACGACACTTAGGAAACATTAGCAAAAAAGATCCATTGCTTGGAAGGCACAGTGGACCACGCTGACAACACCCCTATATATTAAAAAAGTAGATAAAAGCATAGAACCTGGTTGGTGTTCACTTTATTACCAAGGGTGGATAATCTAGCGCCCACACCAATATGCTCAAAATGCCAAGAGTCCATATACACTGTATATTTCACTATACATTATATATATACAATACCTGGAACCATTAAGAATGCCGCTAACAAATAAATGAACCGCTACAGTACATTGAATAGTTTCAAAGCCCACTTGTGCACGCATCATTCTCTTAAAAGGACAAGACATTATAATGAAGAAATGACAAATTGAAAAATAATTACAAGACTACAAAAACGAAATCATCATTAATTTATATTAGTGTGAGCAAAACACTTTGGCTAAAAGAAAAAATTATTTAGACGAAACCCATGTTACACTACGGTAGATCCAACTTTCTTCAATATATGATTTTGTAGGTGATCTTCTAGAGCCCATACATCTTTTTTAATATTAAATAATATGGCTAGCACAATGCTTCTTCAGAGTTTGGGCCTTTGAAGACCTCAAACTCTTGTAATGTCAAGCCATGGGCAATCAAACTCACATGTTGTTGCTAACAAATTCTGGTGATCAATGTTGCTCTACGAGCTCTCTTTTTGCAATAGGTTAAAGAATTAGTCATGGTTCAAAGTCTTCTTCTACATCTAGATAATTATACATATTCTCTCTCCTCAATCCAATGGTTCAACCTCAACAAACAAGAGAGACAACAACATGTAGCACACATGATTGATATTTAGTGTGCAATAATAAAATTAGAATGATGATTCAATGCATATATCAGTTGGTCATCTTTCTTGTAGTCCTTTCTTTTGAACGTCAACTAGATAATGATGGACCTGGTTGCATCTGTCTTGAGTTTTTAAGGAATGTTTGGTCTTGGCCTATGGTGAGTGAAGAAAATCATTAGATTCAACTAATTTGGTCAATAAACGACTTTTGCATGGGACACACACACATCCACATGCATATGTGTCCATATATACAAATATAAATATGTATATATATGTATGTATATATATCCATACTTTAAGACAAGTTGTTTGTTTTGTTTTGTTTTATTTGTCACGTTGAGATCTCCAAGACCGTGTGTCTTCCGGTGGCGTGCTTGGTACGGTTGGAAAGCGCTTGGCGAAGAGGGATGCACGAGCTTTGTTTTGTGGCATTTGCACCCGCCATAGAAAAATTATGGATTTTTGTAGTTATTTTTCGATCTCAAAAATTATTAAATTATGCGAAATTATGTATCTTTTGAACCATGTGTCAATTGGTAACGTTCTTGGTACCGTTGGAAAGCCCTCGCCGAGGAGGGGTGCATGGGCTTTGTTTTTTGACGTTTGGACTTTGGAGCTACGGTGGGAAAGTTCTAGGTTTTTGAGTTATTTTTGGTTTTAAAAATGACTTTTACTTTTGTTTTGGTTGTGGCAACGGCACAAGGCTATACTAGTATATTCTAATTCAACCACATCCGAGGCTCATCAGGAATTAACAATAGACTCAAATAATTCATTATATTGTAGGTAGTAGCTATACCTTGTTGCCAGTTGTGTCAAGTGAGAGCCTGCAAGTACAGCAAGAACATGAATTTAATATATCATCAACAACAAGCAATCACAACCATAGCATTAGAAGGGATTTGGGGCCAAGAAAAGGCCGTTTCAGGCCCGTTCCCCAATCTGTCCCCATGCTGTGAATAGTGGTATGGGCTGTCCGAAAAATATATTTTCAAAAAAAAAAAAAAAAAAAAAAAATTATTTTTTTAAACCAAATTTCATTTTAAGATTTTAAAAAAAAAAAAAAAAAAAAAAATCTGATGTGGCCGAGTCCCGACCACGTCACCCTGCTGCGGTGGCGCAGTTTCAGCAGTCAGAAACTATTCAACACTTGTGGAGAACTCATGGGAACTCGCGGCCCTTTAGAGGGCCCAAATTCTCTCTAATGGTCGATTTAGAAATTAATGAAAGTCATGTTGATAAAGCAATTTTAGTGAACATCTTATTGAAGCTTTAAAAGAAATTGTATAAATCTCTAGGACTAGAATTAATGTCACTAGAATTGCAAGAGTAAAAAAAAAATTTCAATTTGTGAGTGCATATTTGGTTTAGGAATTAGAGATAGCCTTGGAACAAATGAGAAACCATACCAAAGAAAATCCAAAAGTTGGGTCCTCCAAGCTTCGGCTCTCTACAATGCAAATACATTCTCATGAAATTAAGGAAGAGTGTTGTAGGTAGTTTTATTTGTGTACACCTCAAGCATTGTATCATGGTTTAGTTCATTGCATTTCAACAATAATTAATGCGTTCTTGAAACAACCTCTTTTACATGAACTAAGGCAAAATATTGCACAACTAGAATCTTCGATGTAGAGCTAATATAGAAAAATGCATGCAATGATTAATTTAATGAACGTCCTCACCTCACCCAAGTACCCCATCAACTGGTGTCCTTGGAATGTTGTGCTTGGTCATGCACATACTTTGCCATTCAATTATGAACAACAATTAAAGATTTAACTAAAACTATGTATAAATAGTAATCAAGCTCAAACACTTTGGTTTGTTTTAGGTGATTCTCATATTGAACCATAATTGGCACCCAAAATGTACAACATGGATTCATTGCAAATGGTAATTTATGGACACATATACCAAATTCTAAAATCTAAATTCTGTTTAGCAATAAACTATGAACAAGTTTTGAATTTTAAATCTCATTGAAAACCTTCACACACTTGTTTTTCTAGAAATAATATGAAAAAAATGAATATTCTTGAAGGTTTTAGAAGTTAAGTTTTAAAAGTTAAAATGACAATGGATTGTAAGTAGCCGGCTAGAAAAAAGATACAATCAACTAAAGACACTATATACAAAATATGAATCTATACTACATACATACTCAAAAAACTACAAACTATACTTCATGAAGGCTATCCAAAGTAAGTAGCTCCATGAAGCAAGAAATACAAGGTGGTGGAAAGTCAACCAAGTCTTCCAAATCCTCCAACAATTCCACTTGTGTAGCTCTACGGTCCTCATAACGGTACTCTTTTTGTACTACAATAGCCCAAGGAGGAGGAGGACCACCCACTTCTACCGGAAATAATAGAGTGCCATCCTCTCTAGTAGGCTTCATAAGTGCAATGTGTGGAATCACTATATGAGGATCGCTACAATCTATGCCACTATCGTCACCTCCATCAACTCCATGTATACCATCCTCTACATATCTCGTCCACCCATGAACTTCGTATGGGACCCTCTCCACCTCAAAACCGCCACGACCTAGGCCACTGATGTCACCACCATCATCACTACCACTTCCATCAATGCCAAGTGTACCATCCTCTACATATCTCGTCCCTTCCCAATATGATGAGTGCAATCTCTTCAACCGCTCCATCTCAAAGGGAGGCACTTTGACATCTACAACCTCACCAGTTGGGGGTATATCTATTGCATGAGCAAAGGCAAGCCACATACGAGCCATGACCTCATGATCTTGAACCACTGAAACATAAATGGCATGGGTGAAGTTTAGATACCCAGGAAATCTGTCAAAGGCATCAACCGGGTCAAAGGACAACACCTCGCGCATTTGGAAAGGAAGTCTCCTGGTGCCACTCTAAGGTATGAATCGATGTGCACCGCCCCGAGGTGTTGATGTCCCTAACAAGACCACTGCACGTTGAGAAGATGCCTCGTATCGGAGGACTACGCCAAGGTGCCGTCCCAAACTGCGCACATTCTCCATCGTTGTAGATCCATCCCTGGTAGTGTGCCACTCACCCACCAAAGGAATTCCTGGAACTGGTGATGGATCAATCAATGATGATGGAAAGGAAAGGCCTATAAGATAGACCTTGCCAACCTCTATCATCGCAGTCATGGTTTCCAACTGCACAAATTAAAAGCCCAAGGATGTGAATAAGAGACAAAGCTAGGACTAGAGGAAGAAAAAGTAGAAATAAACACTCCAAAGTCTCCCAACCCGACCCTAGGTCACAACATTAAAACCCTAAAGTACCAAATGAGTCCCTTGATCTTCAAAAGGTTCTTCAATAAAATTTAAGAACTAATAAAATTTAATGCCTAGAAAAAACGGTTGAGGTTCTTTATATAAGCAATTGCCTTTTACTTTTGTTATTTCTCATGTAAAAGTATATATTATAAAATCTAACATGATTCTATAACTAACTGCACCTAGCCTCCCCTGCTCAACAGGCCCGTGTTGCTAAAGCTCAAAGCACCTCCGCCACAGCAGTTCGTAGACCTCACATGGCCAAAGCCAAGGGGGCGGCGGCAGGGTTGTCTTGTCTGACACATTTTTGGGTTAAGGTGTCGTGTTGGACGTCTGATGTCGCAGTGTGAATTTTTGGTTTTTTGTAAGTTATCTAAATCTTTGAACGGAAACTGTGATCTAGTATCCGGAATTGAGCAAGAGATAACGGATAACCGGAAATTAGCTACGGAACGGAATAGGTGAGAATCCGGATTTGATCTGAATCTAAACCAGATTAGAGTTGGAGCGGATCTGAGTTGGAATGGATTGGGTCAGGAACCGATTTGGTCATGATGACAGATCAGACTATATATAGGCTGACCAATCCAATTGCCACTCTTTTTCAATCTTTGTTTGCGGAAATCTCGCTCCAGCTTGTACTTAGCTTCCCTCCCCAGCGCTTCACTCCCTTGTTTTGTGAGTTTGTTTGTGTGTGCGTGTAAGTGTGTTAGAGCGCGCAGCGCTTTAGCGTGTGTTGCAGGTTTAGAGGTATTCCGGTTGAGATCGGAAGAGCGAAGGTGAGAAACGAGACGTGCGGCTAGGAGAGGGAAAGGTAGCCTTAGTGAGAATCCGGTTTAGCACAGCTCGTATCCATGCCTCAGCTCCGCAAGAGTAGAGCAGGGCCGTCCAGTTCCTTTGCAGTAGAAGTTAAACTCCGGAAGGTGTGTCCGATTATTCCAGCAGACGAGAAGGAAAAGGACAACCTGATAGAGGATCTTACCAAGATGGGTTGCGGAGGACTGATCGATAAACCCTGGGGGTTTAGGGAGGAACGGATGATTCGAGAGCTGTTGGGAAAACTCTCGAACCAGTTCGACAAGACCATCCGCGGAATTCCGGGTAGTTGGACGAAAGAGATGTGGAAGGCCGTGTACGAATTCCGGTCAGGAGGTCAAGGGATGGCCTCCTCGAAGGAAGGATACACTCGAGGGAAGTTCCGGAGCAACGTGGACTCGAAGGATGGGCATGCGGTCGCAGATTGTTTGGACGACCGGCATCGAAACCTCCTACAGTTCCTGGTTCCGATCATCCACCCGGAAAAGCCGACGAGGGTGACCATCGCCATCGGGAACCTGATTTTCGGAGCCCTGAGCAGGGAACGGAAAGTAGACTGGGCCAAGATCCTTTTTGATCTGGTCAACCGTCTGAATCCAAAGATCGGAGGAAGTAGGCCGACTCCGTTGAGTCCCTACATCTTCCATCTTTACAAGCACAATCAACTCCTCACGGATACGGAGGAGAAGGAGTGGAAGACTCACGAGTCACTCTTGAAGTATGGAGAATCGGAATCGGAAGATGAGCAGGAGGAGATATCCGGTTCCGAGGAGGAAGAAGAAGAAGAGGAGGAGCAACTCCGGCCGCAGCACAAGCGGCAGAAGACGACGCCTCCTCACCGGAGAGGAACCCCAACCCCTCCGGGTGAGACCTCCAACCTTGGGAAGAAACCGTTTTTTGAAGAACCGGGTCCTTCCGGATCGGATCTGACGGATCCGTTCAACCAGCTGATCAACATCCTGAGCGATGTGCGAGCAGACTGGACAGTGAAGAAGCTGATTCTGAACCAGATCAGCAAGCTGGTGGGAGCACCAGCGGACAGCAACCTCGCAGGAGTAGTTGCAGAGTTCATCTCCAGCCCGGATGAGATCCGGAAGCAAGAAGCGGAGATACGACGACTCCAAGAGGAGAATGAGTCGTTGAAGACGGAATTGTTGCTCCTCAAGGAGGACATGGCTACCACACGGGAGATGGCAGAGGCTACCCGGAAAGTAGCCGAGGATGTGAAGGCCACTTTCGGGACAACCGGAGAGGCCGTCACCAAGTCCAAGTTGTTTGACGAGGGAGTCCTCAAGGAGAAGAAGATATCCGGAACCAGGTTGGTCCGGATCTTGACGGACTACTCCGAGAAGGTGGAGTTGGTGATGATGGAAGCGCGAGAAGCTGCAAACCGGATGGAGGAGAGCAGCCGGAAGCTGAACGGAGTGACGTTGTCACGGTCGTTCCATCTGTCCGACCTTTCAATGCCCAGGTCTTTTCCGAACGTGGGCATTCAGACGGAAGGAAAGGAGGAAACTCCCCAGTCAAAGAAGAGTGGGAGGAAGCTCGCGCACACCATCAACTTGGATTCGTCACCGGATCTCCCAGAACATGAAACCGGGGAGCGGAACCGGAACCTGACGGACGTCTTCGAACAGCTCGGAACGGAACCGCCTAGAAGTCCCACACTGAACCCGGGGAAGGATCAAAGTATGGATCTAACCCCAGATCAGGGTGAGGATCAAGATCAGAGCGTGGACCAAGGCGAAGACCAAGTTATGGACGAAGGAACGGATCAAGGAGTAGATCCGGTTATGATAGGATAGTTAGGATTTTAGTTGTAAATATTTGTTAGTTAGGACCGGATCGGATTTGATCCGGTGTGTCTGGTCTGGATCGGATGTTTTCCGATCTGGCCGGCTCGGCAGGGACCAAAAGTTCCGCGCGGACTTTCCGGGCCCCTTTTTGTTGACTTTTGAGTTTTAAAGTGTATATTAGTCAGTCTCTGCGGAGGAGATTGGGAGTCTTTTCCCTTGAGTTTTTGTGCATTTTCTCTTGATTTCTTGTTGTACGTCTCTCCCGTGCGTGGCAGGGCTGTTTTGGTGAGGAGTTAGGAAAATGTATGCAGATTCTGGAGAGATTTCTCCCCTTAGTGTGTTTCTTTTGCTCTTATGTGCATGTGAGTGGGTATTCTAAATGTTGGGAGTGGGTTTCAGTTCCTCAGCACCTCTACAGTTCACGGTTCCGGGCGAGAAAACTGTTGTTAGGCTAGGCGGATAGGGAAGGAATCCTTAGTCGCGCTAGAACTCCTGGATAGGAAATCCGGTTGAGTGTCCGATCTCCCGTGAGGTCTCGCTGCCCTAGTTGGTAAACGGAAGGACTTTAGTTGATGTTGGAACGGACGGATTCACTTGTAACCACCTAACTTCGCACGGAAGGAACTTGGCATCAAGGTCGTTGTAGTATGAGAGGATCGTATGGGGGGTCTTTGTGTGACCTGCAAACCGGATCGTTGTCCGGGTGGCTATGAGAGATCAAACCGGATCCGCGCTAGTGTAGGAAGTAGTGGATTAGAGAAGTGGGTCTTCAGCCACTATAAGTCACGGAAGGAGTGGCGGGCTTGCCACTCTCAAAAGCAAGCGGCGAACCCTCTGATGGTGAAACAGAGGCAAAACTAAACCGGAGTGGAGTGAGAGTATGTGTGAGAGGACCGGATCGGATCGGTCCAGAGGAGTTCCAGGATCTGAAGTTGAAGGATCCTGGGTCGTGGAAGTTTTACAGGACCGAATAGCTTGACAGGCCGGAAGAGATAGAGAGAGGTCTGGTCGTTGTTTTCGGTGTGTTGTTGTTTCCGGTTTTAGATCTAGGACCGGAAAGTAGAAATTGGATACTGGCTGAGCTTAAGTTGGGAATAGAGCTAGACACTTCACAGAATCTCGTGGGTTTGATCTTTAGAGTCATTTTGTTATGCTTTAGAGTGGTTTTTGGGAGTATAACAGGGAATTCACTTACTCTGTGCTGCGACATCTGACGTTGCATGTCGTAGAGGACATCATGACGGATGGGCGTTGCACCTCGTCGCACAAGGGTAAAAAAATTTACTCCTCGGTAACTCGATTTCGCCTACGTGGCACGCTCTAAAATCTGACGTAGAAACTCATGTATGCGATTGTGGGTGGGGGCGCGTGCAGGTCACGGTAAGGCGACATCGGGTCCAAATTCCAGGGCGACATCGAGTCCAGGATGAGAGGCGACTTCGGGTTCGATGGCGACCTTGGGTACAGGGACCTCTAGGCGACATCGGGCGAGGAACGCTGTGGGCGCAAGATTACCCACCCTTGGTAATAAAGCGAACACCAACCAGGTTCTATGCTTTTATCCACTTTTTTAATATACGGAGGTGTTGTGAGCGCGGTCCACTATGCCTTCCTAGCAATGGATCTTTTTTGCTAACGTTTCCTAAGTGTCATGGATGGGCAAAAGAAATTACTAGAGATGCATGTGATAACTTCCAAGCTAACTGCAATGATCAGGGGTGATAGTGGAATTCTAACTCCCTAACTATCTATCCTATGTCTAGGGTTGACTGGGTAGTTGGCGTCATTTCTAGCGCCCCTAACTACGTGAGATGGGAACCCCTATGTTCCTTCCATGAATCCCTATATTCCTTCCATGAATCCCTAAGACTATCTTTGTGTTTTAATGCTCCACTTGGAAGTTCTACTTCTAAAGACCAATCCTAAAGTTCAACTTTTACTCTAATTTCCAACTCCCAAATGTACTCTAGATTTTTACTCCTTTGACTTTAGGTTTTTACTTAGACTTAGACTAACTCTAAAATTTATCCTCCAAAATTAACTCTAGATTTTGACTTTTAACTTTAGGTTTTTACTTCTAACTCTAAATTTTCTACTTCTAGAACTAACTCTAAATTTTTACTTCTACTTCTAATTTTTACTTCTACTTTGAGCTTTGATTTTTACTATCTAATTGTTACTCCAAATTTTAACTTCTAAGTTTAACCCCAACTTTTAATCTCTACTCTTCACTCTTACTTTAACTTTCTAACTTCAAAATTTAACTCCTATTTCTAACTCTAAAATATTCTTCCTCGAATTGACTTCAAATTCTAGTTCCTAAGTTTACTCTAAAATCTTTACTTTTAATTTCTACTTTCTAATCGGATTTTTGACTCCTAATTAACTCTAAACTTTTACTCTTAACCTACCCTAAGATTTGACTTGAGAATTTGACTCCTAGATTTTTAACTTAGAGTTTAATTTTTTCAATTAAACCCTTAATTTGACGTTAGTTTTTAACTGCTAATTAATCCCTAATTTAAATCCTAGGTTCCCTTTCTAATCTAAATCCCTAATCTCCGTCCATGGTTCCCCTTGGATGAAATTTTCTCAAATTCCTCCGTCCTACCCCCTACTACTTAACTTATCCTAACGCGGTCAATTTAAAGCCAAATCCTAAGTGTAATATGTTTCCGGAAACCTCTATCCCTAATCTATAAACTTTTGAATCTAAACTTTTACTTTGCACTAATCTCGGCTCACTAATCGCGCTTTAAAGGCTGATTAAGGAAATCAACGCTAATTAGGGAAAAACACCAAGGATTAATTCAAAAACTCACCTCTTCACTATTGGTTTCGGAAATAACTTTGTCCACGTCCACGTGTACATCTTCATGCTCCATGGTAATCCTTCATTTTGTTTGATTTTTTCCAAGCTCACCGCTTAATTCGAGAAAATATTACACCCGTGCGATCTAAACTCCTTCTTTCCCTTCCAGCGGTGCTAGATTGTGAGCCTGCGAGCACGAGCCTGCGAGCGCTGAGCGGGGATTATGTGAGCAGGGAATTCAAAAATTTGAAAAATATTTAGAAAAGTCAATTATATTTCTTAAAATAGACAATATTTTGAAAATTTTGATGTAATTTATTATTTTTAGGATTTTAAGGTAACTTATACCATGGACCTATTACCGTAGACCTATTACCGTGGTTTAGTAGAATTTGAATAAATTTTTTTATTTTCATTGCTTTTTAAGCTATTAGAAGTATATATATTATAAAGGCTAGGAAGTAGAATGTAGGAAAATTCAAATTCAGATTGAAAATAGGCTGTATTGAATACGTTGGCAAATTACAATACTTATCCAAATAGAGAATGATACTTCTAAAGCTCTATATCTAATTTCTGTCTACAGTCATCCAATCTCAAATGTCAATCACTCAAAGATTCTTGGTCTTTTAGGCATGTTGAAGACTCTCGCTTGGAACCTTGATGATACCTGCCCTATTGAAAAGAAGCTTCACTTCATTGAAGCTGAGGCTTGGAGAATGTATAAACTTTTCGTCTACCGGATTCATTTTGCACAAGTAACGAAATAAGTAGTAAAGATGTTTGCAATTCACATACTAATGGCGTCCACCAATTGCTGAGACGCCCATGTCTATAAAATTGGGGCAAGTGTACTCCGAGTACATGCCAAGTGTGATTCGATAAAACTTTTGCGTGGGCTCAATTCCTGATTGAAGGGAGATGATTGCCCCAAGTCCGGGGAAGGGAAGCATGGTTACTCCCAAAATCGTTCCTTTGACATTACCAGCACTCTCCCATTTATTGCGATGCTCTGTAGTAGGAGCATTTGCAATACGTCGAATAGCCTTGTTCCTCCGACTTGTTGGATATGTATCCGCATGCAAAGGACTTGGCTGATCGTAAAGAATTGCCTTGAAAAGATTTGACATTGTAAATAAACGTCGAGGTGACATAGGTGGTTGTGATTGGAGCTGAAAGCCAGCCTCTTGCAGTAGTACTGTTTCCTGGCGAGTCAAACTGGTGCCAGTTAGTACAGGCCACACGTCTGGTACTTGCGGCCAGTCAATCACCCATGCACGTTTAGAACCTCAAACACATCACTCAATATCATCAGAACAGAACCAAAAATCTGTTACAATCTCCTTGTTTCCGCCCCACTGTTTTTTTCTACCACGGTATGTAGGAGCCGGAGTGCCTTTAGATCTCTTCACAATACGACCTTCACAACGGATGTTTGATCCACGCTGCTGGGCGTGACATTTACAGCTCGACTTGTGGGACAGTCTTGCGATGTGCCATTGCGAAGTGTCACAATCACTCTCCATTGCAGTTGTGACGTGCGGTACATGCACAGCGTTAGCCAGTGTGTCTGCTTCATTGGAGGTCACTGTGGGTGTACATGTAGATCGTGTCTGTACTCGTGGTTGAGAAAAATTGACCTTGTCCGGGCGATGAGAATCACCATCTGAACCAATGGGAAGATCAAGCTTACGCTTACTACTACCAAATACTTCTTCGCCTTCCAAATGTGGAACGCGTGTTCCAACATGAGCTGGTCCAGGAAGGTCATTCAATGCTTCCGCAATCTTCTTTGGGTCGCCACTGCGTCTAGCGCCTCTCAACTTCAACTCTTCTTTTGATGGCCCTGACCTTGACGTTGTGCCCTTCAAGAGTGCTCTATAATTTGTCATTTGCTGAAAGGCTCGAATGCTGTCATCACAAGTGGCTGCAAACAAATCATTACCTTGATTACCCGATTGCTGCAACCATTTGTTATGAACGATTTCGGATAAATTGCATGATGGCATGTCCTCCATCTCCTCGAGACTCAACCCCTACAATGATAAATAAATGTAGATAAGTCCAAAATACTGTCAATAAAAACAAAAATGCCGCCACATTTAAACATTCAAGGTCACTACAATTTTGATCTTTCCATTGTAAAGCAAAAGCACCCCTCGGCGCCGAGGAGTAAGTCACCCACTCCCTGTAGTGGTTAGAATTTCATCTCTATGAGCCATTCTAGTTACAAGGAAAAAAAAAGGAATTACAAGGCACCCCTCGGCGCCGAGGAGTAATCACCCACTGCCTGTAGTGGTTAGAATTTCATCTCTAGCAGACATTTTACTTACAAAGAAAAAAAAAGAATTACAAGTGGTCACACAAGAAAGACATTATGAAAGAAGTGACATCAAGTAAAGTACCATTTGCATGAACCCGCTCCATTGGCGATATTGGAAGTGCCAAAATGCAAGCCACAACTCCAATTCACGCAAAGCCTCTTCTGAAGCTGCTCCAGATGATAGCCACCAAGATCGATTCGCCAAGTAACGTGTCTCAGCTTCCTCCATAAACTTGGAATCCTTATATTGCTTGCAAAGACAAGTATGTTGGTGTTGCATGTCCGGTTTGATGAGCTTTTGTGTATGGCGATGCAACGAAGTACTCCAGTGCAAAAGACATGTTCGCTCATGGTTCGCCATCTCTATTTTGGAATCCCCCGAACCATACACAATGCGAACGGCATTCCAATTTGCTTGTGCACTGTCAGCCATAAAGCCTTTGAAGTTTGGATTCTGCACACCGTTGCGTCTCATGACCTCATTCAATGACCTCCACATGATGCACTGAATCTCCGTGTCTTCAGATTGCATATCACAGACGGCAATTGTCATGACCTTTCTACAATCTGTGTCATAGACGTGGCATGCCATGGTTGTCCAATCCTTTACACATTTCACATGGTTGAACATAAGCCATGCGTTCTCCAGATCTCCACCCGGTTGCATACGTTTCACCAAGTCCACTCCACTACCAGGCCCTTCTACTAACATTTTAAACAAGTATACCTTCTCTTTTCCTTGACCTGGAAACACACTATCATGAATGTATTCGAACTTCAGATTCCATTTCATATTCATGATGCTATCTATAATCCCACCCTTGCTAGTGCTACGGAAAGAGGTAATAACATTATGGATGTTAGGAGGACTAAGTATCTGGAATCTATCCATGACATCCTCTAATGACTTCCCGTGCAACATCTCCTTAGGGCCTTCACCATTGTGTATGGTTGTCAAAGAATAGCTTACTAGCTGCCAAGGCAATGGCTGAGTTAGTGGCAGTAGGGGTTTTTGCAACCTCCCCTGCAATGAGACCAGAAATAGTATCTAAAGATTCTCTACATGTTCCGGATGCCACGGGATGCATGTAATAACCAAGATATATGCATGCTCTGGTCATCGCTATAGTATCGCTGAAAACGTAATAAATTCTAGCATCACAAGTACTAATACATTGTGGCGGATATTTGCATATCTTGCAGAGAAGAGTAGAATCCTTCGGAGGGTGAGCACCAACATGGAATGGAGCAGCAGTATATCCACACCACTCTTTCTCATTGCGCTTGGCAAACCGCTTCAAATACTCACATTCCTCGTTATTACGTACTAGATGTCCTGCACAAGAGGACTTCCTAAACTTAAGGCCATCTTCATTGTGAATATTAGATGTCATGGTCCGACACCAAGCATGACCATCGTATCATTTATCCATGCCTTGCAGATTTCCACCAGTGCATGGCGAAGATGAAAGATAAAGGGAAGGCAACTCGAATACTACGTCCCCATCAAAGTCTGAAGGAAGGTACTGCACTTTCTGGTGATCCACTGAATCGTAGTCTAATGCAGCAACTTCGTTCCTAGAACCACGAATTGATACAAGATTCCTGAGGCAGCCAACAATACTGACTGTTCTTACACTGTTTGGGTATGTTGGTGGACGAGAGTGAGAAGACAAAGCAGGACTACTTGATGGCAAACAATCTATACTAGTAGATGTCCTCAAAACATTCTCGGGGACTGTATTACGAAACGTTGCTTGAATACTTGGCTGGCTAGGAGACTCTCCCTCTGACTCACTAGATAAATCTATGACAGTGTCACAACCTTCTTGTTTCACACGGAGAAGTGGAATTTGAGTACTGGCAGTTGGAGTGTGTTCACATTCGATAGAATTCCTCATGTCATGCCAAGCAAGAGGCATATCCACAGTAGAATGGTCAAACTGGCGCGGCAAAATCCGAGTGAAAGCATCCATCATAAGTAATGACAACCCATAAGCTCTGTAGCGACCTTGACAAAGGTGCCAGACATGACCGTTGTCAAGTTCTAACTTAAGCATATGGACGTATTCCTTCAAGCGTCCTGAATCAGACATGACCTCTTCTTCGACATATATACTGGATTGAACAAAACCAAATCGAACATGAAGAAGGTGTAAAGATACTACAGTATATCCTTCTTCTCCAAGAGGGAGAACAAGTGGGATCTCGTGGCCATCCGCTCGAATAGACGCCATTGAGAAAATAATTAGGCACCGCAGCAACGAGATTACAAAGACAAAAAACTTATGGAGAGAAAAGGCTAACTTGCTAAATTGTGTTCAATTGTACAAGGAGTTGCATGAGTTGAACGGATATGACTCAATTGGAATGCAATGTCAGACACCAATTGGTGACAATGAATGCAATATTGTCAATAGCCTCCAGTTTGGGGTATCTATGACTACCACCTATCTTGATATTGAAATCGGATCTTGTAAGAGTTAGCGGAGTGAATTACCTAACTCATAATTAATAGTAACAAAACTCAACAAACATACTAATTACTTGTTTGAAGATGTGGGACGCAAGAACATTTTCCTTACAAAATGTGCAAGGTAAGAAGGAAGGTACCATTCTAGTTTTTGGGCTGTTAATGTACTTCTAAATTCTCTAAACCGTTTGTAGACATCTATTAAAGTGTCTTTCGAAAGTGCCATTGAATGTTCTCAAATGAGGGCTTAGGGAGGATCCTAGCTCCAACTATGATGAATTGCTAATTTTTGACGGTTATGGATATTAAGATAGGAGGTTGTAAAACAAAGCGGGCATTAAGAATGGACCCTATAAATGGCTGTGAAATGGAAATGAGTTGGTTCTGAAATTGACAGACATAGTCATTGAATGAATCAAGAAAAAAAGCATTATTAATTGCAGGAGCCAATCATTCTCTTTGCTTTACCCATTTTTATTTAGAATTGCAAGTGAACCGTTTATGAAAGACCCAGGGTCATTAATAGGGACTTATGACTTAACTCGTTTAAAAATTCATAAATAATTCAAAAATGCTCGGAAAAATACGAAACCACTTGGGTCAGTAGATTCCTCATCAATTCCTCTATGTCTGAAAAATGAGCTAAAAATATTCCCGTCCTAGAAAATACATGAAAAAGGCGAACCATTAGATGCTCCATTTTTGAGCCTCCTACCTTACCACTGTACTTGACCATTCTATATGATTTCTAGAGAACACCACAAACTTTCCAATTTAACTACCGCTGTCGTGGCATTAACAAAATTCAATAATTGTCAAAGTTTTAAAATTTGAATTTTGAATTTCAGAATTTCATCTAATTGTTGGCGTTATATAAGTTGCCGTCATGAAATATTGTCTGATAGTATGGACCTTTCAAATATGTGACGACATAATTTCCAGCATTCGCAGAGATTGTTTTCAAACCTAAATTCCAGTATCACCCACGTCAAGTCATCCTATAACATGAAGCTTGAGGTCATTTTCTTGCAATTTTGTAGAACTCTTTAGCTGTTGAATCTAGGAATTCATTTGTAGTATTGACATTAGAATGAAGTGCACATTTCCATATTCATTTCTAGAATAGTTCAGACTGAGATCAACTATTTTTAGTACCACATATCCCGCCATATGATCCACTAGTCTCATGCATGCTGCAGAAGTTCTAAGTGAGAGTGTTTCTCAGTATAGTTTTAGGAAGAGGAGGAAGAGAGGTAAACTACTGTATTCCTCAGTGAAGCAGTTGCGGCGCTCTAGAGAAAGTAGGATAGTGAAAAGGACGAAGACGTTGCTGCCAAGTTAAGGGAAAGTTGCACCCCTTCCATTGAAGAAGAAATAGCTATTGATGAGAAGAATGCAGGATATTCTCAAGAGCAATCAATTGTGGACGTGTATCCGCTGAAGGTGTGCACAATAGAAACACCGTCAAATTCACGCGTAAGCCACTAAACTTGTGCTTGACCTCCACATTAAGACTTTGTAAGATATTCATCATTTTTGATTAATATTCCTAAGCAGGCTTGTTAGGAAGGATAAATTTAGATTGATCACATATAATCACTACAGTTTCAAGATATCAAGAAGTATAGTCTGCTTACCATGACGTAAGCTCAAAAATATTTAGGTGTTAATTAAATATTAGGAATTTTTTTGGAATGAAAGCTGCATTTCACATCCTCTTAATGAATTATCACTTCATTGAAGAACAAGGAAGTTTCCAAGAGTAAACCTAGTCCTAAAAGAATTTGGAGTATTTAGTATTATTTGGGGAGGGGGAAATATTTGACAAAGTTCTTTGAGTTTTAAGGGTTTAGGATATAGCGTAGTAAGGTAGGAGGCTATAAAACGGAGCAGGCATTAAGAATGGACCCTATAAATGGCTGTGAAATGGACATGAGTTGGTTCTGAAATTGATTAGTATAGTCATTGAATGAATCAAGGAAAAAAACATTCTTAATTGCAAGAGCCAATCATTCTCTTTGCTTTACCCATTTTTATTTAGAATTGCAAGTGAACCGTTTATGAAAGACCTAGGGTCACAAATAGGGACCTATGACCCAACTTGTTTGAAAATTCATAAGTAATTCAAAAATGCTCGGAAAAATACGAAACTACTTGGATTAGATTCCTCATCAATTTCTCTATGTCTAAAAAATGAGCTAAAAAATTTCGGTCCAAGGAAATAAATGAAAAAGGCGGACCAGCCCTTAGATGCTCCAATTCTGAGCCTCCTACCTCAACTGCGTTGACATTTTCAATATACGTGTGACTTAATCCTACCACCTAGAAATTTAGGGTTCTTTTATTGAGCAAATTCCAGTCGTAGTGGCTGCTAGGGTAGTGCTATCTTTCTAGCGTTGGAGATTGTGTTTCTGCTGTGCGAGACACTAATCTCCCCTTCTAGACTCTCTCACCTTGACACCTATCCTTGATCACCATTCACTGTCACTAGCCACTGGGTAAGAAATTTTCGTTTTGGAGAGCCACTGTACAACGTTCGTGCATTCTTCTTTGTGAGGTCGACGTCTGAAACAAGGCTAACTGGACTGCGCTTGCTGTGTTGTAGGAGGGAAGAACGATGGGGAGGAAGCCGGCAATGCGAAGTGCGGCTCTAGAAGGGAAAAACAATGATGGGGATAGCAATGAGAGTAACGCCCAAGGAACCAGAACTGGAGACGCCCAACAGGTTACTGAGCCTGCCGAAACCACCGCCATAAGTCCCTGATCCAATCTTTTGGGAGTTCGGATCTGTGTTGAATATTAGCCTTCTCCAAAATGTAATCATTTTTGAGTTACCAGTGTTGTGAGGCTTGCGATATTCAATATGAGTGATATCTTTAGGATATTTTTGGATTTCGTTCTCGAGCCTCGTTGCGGGAGTAAGGCCTCGGCACCAAAGGGAAACTGATGACCTTCTTCTCTCGTGATTTATTGACGGAAATATCATCTGATCGTGGGTTCTCGACATTCATTCTTTGTCCGTCGCTCCCGATAGACAGAGCCTCTGCCAGACCCCTCAGCGCCGAGGTCATTCTGCGCGCTTCCGGAGCTCATCCAGCGGGCTGAAGTGGCGGTTCAATTTTTTGATTTTCAGGTACTAGTTGACGAGCGAGGGAGTTTATTAGTAGTTTCATTCTTGGCAGATTAGGTTGCCCCTCTCGAATCAGCGTTCCGAGTGTTGGAAAGGGTGGACCACTCCCTCCAAACTGCGAGTATTCAGTTCCCTCGTGACTCAATCTTGTCCATGAATGGAACTAGCAAGACGCAGACAGAAATTACGGCGAGTATGGTGCAAGAAGAGCGTATTGGAATAATCTAGGTTTGATATTTTCCATTTGCGAGGATACTTCGATTAGAACTTGGCAGTTGCGGTGACTTTGACAGGAAATGTTGCTATATCGATACTTGCCGATCATTTCACATTTGATGATGAATATGAAACTCCCGAATGTTTGCTAGGCTTAATTCGTGCTCACGAATCAGGGGGTCTCCGTTCACCTTGCGCTTTACCAGTTTCGGACCTTTTGGAAGTTACACGGTGAAGAATTTTGTTTTTTGACTCAGAGTATGGTTGAAAAGCGGGCGTGTCAAGGGATTGTGCTATTATCATGAAGAATGATGGTTCAGTAACGACTAACCTCCTTGACTGAATTTGAAGATCAGGTTGATGTATTACAGGTTTCTTCGTGATTTTAGGGCAGTCTATCGATTGTGTTGTCATTTTACTGTTTAAGTGACCTAAATTAGCTGAAATGCTCTATGATAGCTGTGCATTCTGCATTCGATGATGCCTCCGGTGAAATTCTAGAATGTTTGCTAGATTGAGTTCATGCTTGAGGCCGGGAGTTCCTGTTTCCTTGCCAATTATATTGAGTTGCGGATATATTGCTCGCCTTCTCCTTCTCTGATCTGTGAACTTGTTAGTAGTAAACGAGGACAAGACGATTACCACTCTTATGGCTGTTTGCATTATCGAAGGGAAAGCCCTGTATCGTAAACCTCACCTCTATACTTAGCTTTGTGATTCACTACTTTCTTGGTTAGGTAATTCAAAGCTCAAATCAAACAGAGAATCTCGCAATCTTGTTATTGATTGCTTGGGTGAGTACTTTGCGTGTCTCAGGAGTATCATAGACTGTATTTTAATTTGTTGTATGAGCATTTCAAGTGAATCGATAAGCGTTGTGAATCGATAAGCATTGACGTGTATATGTAGCCATCGGAAGTCCAAACGCTTGAGTTCGTATTCGGTATATAGTAGATGGTATTATGGCTATTTATGGGAGTTTTATTATCGAACTCGCTGAATCTGATGCTGCTTGCATTATTATGGCGGAGGTGGAAGAATTAAGGGTTTCAGACTGAATTAAACAAGGGACGACGTAATTTGGAGACCTGAACCGTAGGAAGACGTTAATAGCTTAGATGTCAGTAAACCCGTTGGGTAACAGAGTACTGCCTTTCTATTGATGACCGAGCTCAATCTCTTTCTCGACAGTGTCAACCAGTGCAATTTCCAGAGAACTTATTGCTCTAAATAATAGGATCAGTTTGGGACCAAATGTAACTCTACACTAAGCAGGTTGCACACGCCTGTATGCCGTTTATAGGAATCATGAAGAAATTTTTCTAGGGTATTGGATCTTAGCCCATAATAGGGAGTAACCAGCCTCGCCAAGCTCATCCTTGAAAGCATTCTTATATGCGCATATTGACGATTCGATTCATATCGAAGTGGAGCGCTCGGACACAAAACTAGAAACCATAATAATCCCTTCCGAGGGATATAATTTTCCTTTGCGAATATTTATCAATTTCATAACATGGAATCAAGTCAATCCGCTTATTGGTAGAGCCCCTCGTGTGGTCTTTTTAGTTTTGTTGAAGGATTCAATTGCTAGCTCGTAATTTTGTCGTGTAGAGATTTGTAGTTTGAACGTATAGAAATTTTTACTGTCCTCCAGGAAGGAAGCCTCAATGCCGAGGGAGAGAGCCCATTAGGAAATGCGGGATTCACTTGGTCTTTTTAGTTGATTGTACCTTATCAATTTGAGAGTTTAGGGCATTTCAAAAATAGTGAGCGTATGCTGTCCCAAAAGTGAGAGTTTTTGAATTATGCAAACTCGGAAGAAGTTAGTAAGTTGACCAAAAATTTGAATTGCGACATATTTGGATAAGCCTCGGCTCCGAGGGCTGCCTTGTGGTTTAAATAACAGATTTAGTATAAGATCTCGATACGAAGAAAACGATGAAAATATTTGAATTGTCACACATGTGGATGAGCCTCGGCGCTGAGGGTTGCCTTGTTGATTTGCGGAGAGATTTCGTTTTCGAGCTCGATCGGAAGAAGCCATTGTATGTTGATCGAAAAAACTGAATTTTAACTTCCAAGGATGAGCCTCGGTGCGGAGGCTATCTTGAGGTTTCATTGAACGACTAAAGGTTCCATGACTATGTTCTTTGAATCGTTGTATATGTTTATTGAACCTATATATTGAATGGAGTTTCGAAATTACCGGTTTCTTGGAAGAGCCTCGGCCCCGAGGTGAGTGTTCATATGTCCCTTTTTTGTGCAATATGTCCGTAAGTCCAAGTACTTCCGAATCCTCTTATCTTGGAATTAAAATTTTGGTCTGTCCTTGGAGCTAGGTAATAGTGCGGTGCTCGGAATTATGAGACCAAAAAGCCATTGTCAAATAACTTCTCTGTTTTGGTAAGCGTCCAAATATTTCCGCCTCGGAGCCGAGGAGGGATTTAGAAGTGATATATAAATCTTGGGGATGTTCCTTGTCTACAATTATAAGAATTTGGATCAAAATAGTACCCGTTACTATTTGCCCTCGGTGCCTAGGGAAGGATGTTTGTCGTCTTCGGATTTATCATCTCTTCTACAATTTGTTTTTGTTTGGGTTTTTTTGTGTAGTCATTGAAAACCGTGTAGGCATAATTTTGTAAATGAGTTGCAGATCTTGGACAAGAAGGGCTGTCCTCGGCGCCGAGGGGTGGTGGTGGTTCTGATGGATTGTCTCAATTCGAGTTTCAAACGAAAATATTGAATTTCAATTATATGCTTATAGTGAATTTGAACATTAGAAGTGAGGTCCTAGTATTTTCATTCGTGCACCATTCCTGTGATAAATCCTCTCTTATTACATTATTTATTCATTTTTCTTGTTTTGTTACAGGATGTGGCTGCTGTTTCCACTGTTTTTGAAGGTCAAGTTCAAGAGATTGAGCACAGCAGTGGTGGTGATGAACAGGAGGGTAGAACAGTTGATGAGGATGGAGAGAAGACTATCACGGACTATACCTCCGAGGACGCATTTCGAAAATCTCAGAAAGTTAACTCTGTTGCTTCGATTGTAGCCTTGAGATTGAAACCTCATTCAATTTCTCACTTAATGATTCCTTTGTGCCGTCTTGCTGTAATGCCTATGGTTCGTCCCGCGCTACAGTGTGATATATCAAGACTTGAGGAAGACTTTGTGAACGGGTACAGAGATGGATCCTTCGTGTTCTACGTTTCTCTTACTAACGAGCAGGGAGAGATGGAGCAAGTGTCGGATGTCGAGAAAAGTGCATAGGGGCCCTTGTGGAACATTGCAAATGACAACTTCAATGCCAAACTTAGTGCAACACCTGGTTTAGAGCATTTGCAGAGCTCCAAGTTTTTCGTGTATGATGGTAATCACAGACTACTTGCATGGTCATCATACATATCCAAACATCATAACCTTGATGCAGATTGGCACATGTCGGTGGATTCTATCATTTTGGAGACAAAAGGAAAAATCAGCCAAGTCATGCATGCCATGCACGATGTGAATAAGTGAGTGCATCATTTCAATTTGTTTTCATTTTGATTCTATCTTTATTAGATTTTATTGCATTTAACCTCTGATGTATGTTTTTTTAGGCATACTGAGAATTTGTTTATCAAAACCAGTCTTGTTCACACTCTATTTTGTGTTCAAAAGTACGGTGTACTTCCTCTGGACAAGTTTGCAGAGCACTTGAGCTCCTCTGAGATGATGCAGTGCCAACAAAACACAAGAAAGAATTGGTATTCAATGTCTGTTGAAGTCTTTACTTCGTTCATTTTTCGATTAAGACTACTCTATAGGTTATAGAATGCATATCATTTAATCTTTCTTATTCTTGTTGTAATGTTGCTAATGTCGTAATCCGTGCGCAGTACGAGATAGCGGCAGCAGCTGATGTTGCAGTTAGACAATACAAAGATGAAATTGCAGAGGATGAACAATCACCAGATGGCATCATGGCTGCCATGAGATCGGGCATTAGAGATCAGACATCCAAATTGATTCAGAAGATGAACAAGCTGACCGCGGTTGCTAATTCCAATTTCGGGAGTGAATGGCTAAGAGAGGTATGATCACATTCCCTATGCATGTTTGTTGTATGATCTTCCTTTTCTATTTTACTTATTCTTACTTCATGTTTTTTGTGTAATAGATTGAGCGCCATTGGAGCTCAAATATCACTTCAGAAATGACTCTAGAAAAGTTGCAGTTGATTGCAACTTGTAATGTTAGCAATGAGCAGAAGGTCAAGTGGCTACGGTGGTGGAATTTTTCGATTCAAACAAGAGAGGCTAGAAAATTTCCTTTAAAGCCAGTTGGAGAAAATGAGTTGAAGTCTTTCTTGGTAAAAGCTTGCTGGTATGCAGGGGTATGTCTTTCTCATCTTTATTCAAATTATTTTCATTCCCTTTTTCTTATATGTACTAGGTGTGGACTTCAATGGTATAAGCAAATGATTTTTAATTTGAAAATTTCATTCTTTGTGTTTACAGATTGAAGAGATGGGGTCTGAAATGTTTGATGAGATTGTGAAAAAAGACCAATTGGCGTTGACTATGGATTCTCTCCAAGAACCAGAGATTTTTCCGGATTATATTGAAGGATGGAGAATCCGTCTATGGGATCAAGCATTCTTGGCTAATTTCAAGGGCTTAGACACCTTTAAGAAATCAGATGACTTTAAAAAGCACAAAGACAGTGATGCAGTTGTCAAACGTGTGATTTATTGGTATGAATTTCATTTTATATATTGCATGTTCTACTATAATGTGAATGTCTTTATCATTAGATGTGAGATGTTATTTCCATTTTCTGACAAGATTTGATTCTATAGAAGGCCTTATTCGTTAAATTGAGACAAGTTGGGGTCTCATTTTAATTCCTTCTATATTTAGAGTTAATTTAGTGTTCATTAAATTGAGGCTCAGAAATGCCAAAATACTATTTTGTATATTTTGCTCATACTAAACCAACTAACTAAGTAGCAAGAACCCCGCTTTGAACATTTAGATTTTTTTTTAAGTTATAAATATAAAAATTTAATAGACCACCAAGTTCGAAAGTAGGACACTTCTTTAAACTCATACTTGCTTGTGTAGAAATGATAAATAATGTATACACTTGTGTTATCAAACATTATTTATGCATTATTTAGAACAAAAAAAATCCATTCAATTGGAGGAAAGCAAAAACACATTACATAGTATGCAATTAAAAATAAAATAATACATACTATTAATAGAATCCAAATATGGTTACATGGCGATAATATTCTCAACTGCAAACGGCACAACATAAAGCTGAAAACATCTTAATACATCTAAATGCAAAAGCGCATTCTACTTGAACACCAAGAATAATAATAAAATAACAAACTATCTAAACTCCTCCTCCTCTTCTGTCAAAGATGTATCGTTCTTAGATTTAGCTAAAATTGCCGCCACTGATGATTTGATAATGTCGAACTGTGCTTTGGGAATTTTGACATCTGGAAGAACTTGAGGTTGATCATCAGCACCCCTTTTCCCACGTGCCTTGAAAGCCGTCATGATAACGCTTGTCTTCGACCAGATCGGCAATACAGGTGTGTCCTTGACCCACACATTTGCTGCTTTTGTGTCCCATCCATCATACGTTTTAGGATTAGGACGATGTTTATCAGCCGGCTTCCAGTATTGGATCCGTATCAAATTAAGATGCCCTGGATCTAGACTCGGATTTGTTAGCGCTCTAGTAAGCCAAAACGACTTTGGATCACTACGATGAGGGCGCACAATGACAAAATAACCGGCAAATACATCACGAGCGACACGAAACGAAGGACATGGACAATCACGCCTTCGCCCTACAAAGGGTGGATCCTGCGCAAACTCTTCTTGCACTATGCCATCTTCTCCCATTATATCTTCCCGCTCACCGGTGATTCTAGAAGCCGGCCAAAATCCATCCTCCAACACCTCACGTGCAACAAGAGGTGCATCCAGAGTGGTTCTCACACCTTTCCAATAACCCCTTATAGATTCATTCTTCCTCCTGAATTCCCCAGATTGGTCGTTGTCCGCCATATTACTCCAGTGCGCAATAAAACCGTTCAAACCCTTCTTGACATCATCAAGCTTGCTCATATGACGCGGAGGCAAAGGTTGCGGAACATCGCTAGGCACCTTGGCACAGCCGTCTTCAGTCTCAGACCACAAGCGAATTCCTTTGCCACCCTCTGGCAGCCAATTCCTGTCAGTACAAAGATGCTTATACTCCATCAATGGCCATCCACTTGAATCCTTGTAGAACTTAAATTGTTGGGCCATAGAATGACCTTCCAGAAAGTCCCCACCTTGGCCCAAATACCCTTCTACAAAGCTCTTAAAATCAGGAACTTCTTCAATGAAGTGAGGAATGACCGGATGGGTTTCACAGTCCATGAAGGATTTCATGAGCCTCGGAATAGTGTGGTAGTTATTCATCTTCAACATGGTACTCCATTGACCAAATAGAGCATCAATGTCTTTGTGAGTAAGCCCAACAATGAGGAAGTTAATGTATATCTCCCTGCATTGTCAAGCTGCAGAGTCAAGATAGGAGGCAGGGGTTGAGCAGGGATCGGTTCTGGTGGAGGAGGCAGAAGGGAGTCCAAGCACATCTCTGAGCCTTCCAACACAGCCTTTGTCAATGTGGATTGGTCCTTCTTCACGGCAGACAATTGGCGCGATGAATTTTTTGGAGGACCTTCAAGATCACGCAACAGCCTTGCAATGGATCCAATGGTGTGATTCGAGTCTATTGGAAAAGTCTCTAGACCATAATGCGCGTACCGAACATTGCCATGACCATGGACAATCATGCTGGTAATAGCAACTGGCATTTTGGTAAAAGTATCCGTCACCTTGGTCTTGTGAGAGAAATGTGGAGAAGTGGTCTTGGAGTGATCCATTTTATAATGGATAATGGTGAGCATCTTCTCAGGGTATTTCTCTGAAATATGACGATTCGCATAATAGAGCTCTCTGTGGGCCATCTGTCCCGCAAGGTGAGTTTCCAGTATTCTCCCCCACTTGTCCTGCGAGCTAGAAAGCGGTGTGCAGGCGCTCCTCAGTTGTCTATACTGATTACACAGATTATACCTCGAAAAATTATCCCCAGGAGCCTTTGCAGCATACTCTGCAAAAGAAGTATGCCTGATATTATTCAAGCCACTAGAAGAAACGGGAGGCAAATTCAAAGCAACGTTGGCTTCATTGATTTTTGGTAACTGGTCGCTCCAACGAAAAGCTGACGGCAACACCATTGCGGGGACTTTCTCTCCGGTAATCAAAGTCCTTGTTTTGTGGGGCATTCGGTCAGCTTCACTCACAACCAACGTCCGAAGTGTGGCAGTAGCTTGTACAGTATGCATACGGCTTTTCTTGGACCCCAAATTCCCGTGAGGCTCTACCTGCTTTCCAAATTTGGCCATATGCTTGTACCTATAGAAGGTAGCCTTTGAAATCCCATGAATAGTCCACCACGCAGCACGACACACCTCCATCCTCTTCAAGTTTACCCAATCCTTACCAGAACCGTCTGTATGCATCTGCCTATGCACTTCAAGAAGACACTTCTTACGGGCATAAAATCCATCGTTTACATGTAGCTGAGAACGTATGGCTTGAATTTCCCGGCGGGGAAATGGTTGTAGGCAGTTATTCTCGCAGCATGATTTCGTGGACACTTCAAGGATTGCTTGCGGAGTAAGAAGAGATTCTTTTTTTGGAGGAAGACCGACTTCATCTTGCCCTCAAGAGCTCTCGTAGGAACGCACACCAACACAAACTCGACGGTTCATGGCGCATACAGCCGCATTGTATATCTGTGTCTGCTCATGGTCATATAGACTGGCATTGTTCAAAAATACCCTCTTAATGTCCCAAGAGTGCATTGACCACATCCAAGCTGATGGGACTTCTGCCTCGCACAAGGACTCCGCAATCTGAACAGCAACCCGGTCATCACCAAGCGGACGACCATCCATATCAATGACAAGGTCTGCGTCGACGCTTTGACATACTCCGTTTGCGACGTCATTTCCCACTTCGTTTCTGAGGGTGACTCCCATTGTGTTCCAAAAGGATCGAGGGATTCCGTCACAGGCAATGACACCCGGAGGAAGAACTGGAACAAGGTTATCAAATTCTTCAGGACCATGAATATCCATTCTGCAATAAGGCAGAAGACATCAGTTAAATTTATCATTGACTCGAGGATATCATAATACAACTATTCAGACAGAGGACGAAACTCTATATAGTACGATAAAATAAGGAAATACCAACTGCAATCACTACTCTGTAATTGAGAATACACTTATCCCTCAAGGTCGTATAGTACATACAAACAATACAACGCAAAAAAAACAGAACCCCAAAATCCGACTTCAGCGTATTAATTTTGGACAGTATACTCGACTCGAGTATACATGGCTCACTAACTAATGATTTATTAATTAATGAAGTAAGGGATGAATCCTGATAAAAATAGGATGTCATCCTAGTAACAACAAAAGTAAGGCTCCTGAACTTATAGTCGACTCGACTATAGGCAGGTCAGTTACCGTTGACAATACTCCGGACTACAGAAACGTCTCCAGTGTCGTCGACGAGTATATACGCCCTATTGTCCTAAGTATCATAAGCTATACTTCCAATTTCATTCCTCTACACTCGAAGCTTGATTTCCGTCAATAAGGTCGGACACCAAAATATGCTTGTGGTCAAACTTTAAAAAACGTAGACTCTATTATAGTCGACTCGAGGATAGATCCTGAACCATTTTTTAGAGTTCATGATTTTGTATAATATGCGAACTACTTGTAAAGTAGCAGTACTAAAAGTGTGTAAAAACACACTAATGAATTTATCGTCAACTCGACAATAATCCGTATTCCGGAAAAATAATTCGACCACATACAGTTCTTGCCGGAACAAGAATACATATAGTGATGAGAACAGTGCAAGGGAGTTATCGTCGACCCGAGGATAAGTACACTGTTTTTCAAAGCATTGTGTCTCTGAAATATACGGCGGAAAAGTCAGGACCAATAGCGAAGCAGCGATTAGGATATTCAATAACAAACATCCGCACAAGAAACTGTTAGGATCCTAACATCTACAATTCACTGATTTCTATCACAACACTGGAAGTAAATAACATAAAATGCGCGCGCACAGGATATACACAAGCAACGGGAGAAGGAAGCTACTGCGCAAAGTGGACCAAAACGAAGATTGCTTACTATGAATTGATATCACTGAACACGAGAAGGTCACAACAGACTTCAAGGTTTGCATGAAATTGTGAGAATGACACAATCATTCCTCAAGATGAAGATAGCAATGCGGTGTGCGTGAGCGATGCAGAAGCAGCAGAGAGAATGGAACAACTAAGGCCGTCTTCTTGCGCTACAATGGAAACCTGGCGACGTCAAGGTCATCGGGAGAGAAGAGAAATCTTGAAGGAGGAAGGCGCGGGTAGGAAGAAAGGCGCGGGTACGAAGGAAGGCGCGGGAAGGAAGGAAGGCGCGAAAATGCAAAATTTCAAAACTCTTTGAAGTCAACGGATGCTTGATTTTGTGGTGCGGAAAGCCTGGCAGCGTGAATTTCTGCCCTCCCAAAAAAGTCTCCCGTCATGGCAGTTCCTTACTATTGCTAGATTTGTTTGATTCATTTCCACATGATGCACTTACAAAATCATGGAGCGCCAGTGCAGGCCCTATTTTTGGAGTTTCGGGCAACATATTGTGCTCTCTTTTGCATGTGTCTTGCTGTCAAACCAAAAAACCTCTTTGAAGCCGCTTTTGGCGAGTTCCTTGCGGTTCTGTATGTGGCGGGTTTTAGGGTTTAGGGTTTACGGTCCAGGGTCCAAGGATAAGCTTTTCAAGCAATAGGGTTTACAATTCAGAGTAAGAATTTAGGGTTCAAGGTTTGTGGGACATAACCCACTTCTTTAGCTATTCTAAACCCTATACCGTACTGTAGATCCTAAATCCTAAAATCCTAAAATCCTTAAACCATGAACTATAAACCCTAATTCCTTAGAACCCTACCCTTGAATCCTACAAACCTAAAAAATCTAACTTCAAATGCCATACACTGAGGAACGCTCTTATAACTATAAACTCTAAATCCTTAAATTTTAAATGTGGTCAATGGATTTAGTAGCACTCCATGAAAATAAATCATATTTAGGTGTTATATTTCATTTTCATAAAAAAATGAACCCAGAACTTGAAAATATTTTTATGGCATCACATCCATGACAACATTTACGAATGCAAGGGTTAGGCTATTTTTTTTTTTTACATCTAAATTCATAAAATGTCGTTGCTGTATTTTATAGCACTCCATGAAAATAAATCATAGACATTGCATTTAATTTTCAAAAATAAATGAACCCACAACTTCAAAATATTTTTATGGCATCACATCCATGACAACATTCATAAATGCAAGGGATGCTTTGGTTATTTAATCTTCCCCATTAAAATAAGTCCATGTGGGTGACTGTGATAAAGAAAATGTAGAAATTGAAAATACTCTAGAATTACTTCCAAGTCCATGGCCGCATTCAAGGCATCACTCATATTTTAAAATTTACGACGTAATCCTTCGGACCTGCACTTTGAAGACTTTTAGATTAATGAGTCCTAAAATAAATACAAGTGCATGTAAGAAAAAAAATGTAGAGGTTTTATTAGGACATTCAAATTATATGCACTTCTACAATATTTTCCTTCCTCCCTGTACTTGCCACTAATCTCAAAATAGGTTCAAAGTTTTTAGTTAAATGATCATATTTGGAAGATTTTTAAAAAATTTTAAATCAGGGCAAATAAAATAAAGTAGGAAGCGATCGAAATTTTTCCAGTTCTGAGATTGTTGTTGCTTGCCATTAAATATCATGACATTTAAATTTCTGTTCCACAAAGTTTAGCGAATGCTTATATTTTTACAGTTTTCCCTCTTTCAAATACAAGGCGTAAGAAGTTCACACCCACATGAAGAATCCATGTAGGTAGAAATTATTTGCAACTTCAAATTTTCTTTCATTGTTCCAACAACCATTAAATTTCATAACAATCAATTGGATTCAAATTCCATTTAGTAAGTACAGCAATTGCCTCCTTTTTAATTGATATTTCTATTTCAATAGTTAAGGCAGAAACTTGAATCCCACATGGATTCTCCAAGTCGGGAAAAATTTGAACTTGCAACTTCTTTTTCCTCCTCCATCACCATTAAATTTCATGACATTTGGATTCAAGATCCACTAAATACAGCATTCAAGGCTTACTTTCTATTTATTTTTCTCTTTCAAAAGTAAGGGCAAGAAATTAATCTCCACATGGATTCTTTTTTCTTCCTCTACTCGCCATTAAATTTCATGACATTTGAATTCAAGTTCCACTAAATACAGCTAATTCAAGGCTTATTTTTTTATTGTTTTTTGTCTTTCAAAAATGAGGGCAAGAAATTAATCCCCACATGAATTCTCCAAGTGTAGATTATTTGGAACTTGTACGTTTTTTTCCCTCCTCGACTCGCCATTAAATTTCATGACATTTGAATTCAAGTTCCACTACATACAGCGGAATCAAGGCTTATTTTTTATTTATTTTTCTCTTTCAAAAATGAGGGCAAGAAATTAATCTCCCCATGAATTCTCCAAATGTAGATTATTTGGAACTTGTACGTTTTTTCCTTCCTTGACTCGCCATTAAATTTCATGACATTTGAATTCAAGTTCTACTACATACAGCGGAATCAAGGCTTATTTTTTATTTATTTTTCTCTTTCAAAAATGAGGGCAAGAAATTAATCTCCCCATGAATTCTCCAAGTGTAGATTATTTGGAACTTGTACGTTTTTTCCTTCCTTGACTTGCCATTAAATTTCATGACATTTGAATTCAAGTTCTACTAAATACAGCGGAATCAAGGCTTATTTTTTATTTATTTTTCTCTTTCAAAAATGAGGGCAAGAAATTAATCTCCACATGCATTCAAGATCCACTCAATGGCATGAATTTGAAAAAAAAGAATTTATTCATTTCACAAGACAGTATACATTTTCAATGAATTTAAATATTTAAATTTGGAAGTGGATGTACTAACTATATGGAAGTATGCGTACTGATATTATTATGTACTTGATTCATTAAACTAAGGAAGAACATGGAAGACCTCGTACAATGATATGACACGATTGTATTTTAATATTCTCATTACTATGATTAGAATTTGCCATTCACGAAGTGCTGCACTTGCGATTGCTACGGGCCACTCCATAATTTTTATTTGCCAAATCATTAGCATTTAGTATGAGAGAAACCACTTACATTGAGCACCCAATCATGCATTTGTAATTGTAATGTTGAACGTGGAAGTTATCATTGATTTCAAGTGCCCCAATGATTCATTTGAGATAAACCACTTACATTGAGCCGCCATGCATTCCAAATGATACCGCCCAACATAGAAGTCATCATTGTTTTCAAGGCCGTGCTTGTTGAAGTGGAAGGCAATTATGCTTGCATTATTTTTTTTTATAGTTATTATGGCTCATGATCACGAAGAGTACAAAGAGCTCAAAGAATTCAAAGAAGTTGAACTTGTGACTGAGTGTTCCTTACAGTATTTTTAAATAAATTTCTAAAACCGCCAAATAAAAGTATTACTTTGTGGCACCATGAATCCAATTTGGTCAATTCAAAAATAGAGTTTTCCTTTTCACACCCTACAATTTTTTTTTTAATGAAACCCCAATTAGGATTCACGACATAGAAACAATTTGGCCATGCCTCATACTTTTATGAACCAGAATTCTGTAAGACATAATTATAATTAATAAGCGTCCGTATGGACAAAATTTGTAGAAATAGCGAATATTTTGAACATTATATTCAAACTCATGGTCGCATTACTGTCATGCTCGTTTTTTCAAAATTCCTACGTACCGACTGAAAAAGGAATGGGCCATGCCCGGTACTTCCATGAACTACAATTCTATAAGTCATAAAAATCGTACACGTTTGTATGGGAAAAAATTGCATATGGGAAAAAATTGCATCGAAGTGTCCGTGTTGCTGCATCAGCGCGTCATGCAACGGGAGTCCCAAGTTCAAGGTGACCGCGATGCTGCCTTGGGGTGGAAAACGCACCACAAAGAAAAAAATCTCCCAGTCGTGGTTAAATACTTGCGCCTCGAATTTTTGCCGTGATGCGGTCATACCAAGGCTACTACACCAGCTCCCATGCGAACTCTAAAGTTAAGCTCCTTTGGGCCGGAATAGGACTAGGATGGGTGACCTCCCAAGAAGTCCCAATGCTGCATGCATTTTCTAAAAATGGAAAAAATATTTTTTCAAAGGTGTGAGCTCCCAATTTGTCACCTGGAACTCATAGAATTATTTTTTTGGAAATTTGCAATTTAAAATTGATAAAAGTATAGAAAAATCCATAAAAAGAATGTAGAACCGAAATAGGATTGTGTCATACCCATTATAGTATTTGGTCTAGATTTGTGTTTTTTACTTAGAATCCCTCAAACCTTGCCTAAAAATAGTATAGAAGTAACGGAAAAGGTAGATTTGGAGGATTCGAGCCACACAGCCCCAAAAGGGCTAAATTCCACCATGAATGTGGCGATTCATGGCTAGGTCGGTCCGAGGGATCCACAGCGAGGCCACTAGGTCGGGTCCTAGAGTTAGATTTAGAATTCCCCATTAGATCGACGAATTTCCAAAATCCCGATTGTTAGCATGCAGGAGCCACTCACGCAAGATCGGGCCCGTGGAGGAATCTACAGCCCAAGGATGGTGTTCTAGGGTGAATCCCATGCCAAGAGTCCAACGGCGAAATCATTTTGCCAAGATTCCTCCACCTGCAGAAGATTCCCGCACCGTCGCTAATTCAAGGAGATGTCCAGTTTAAATCTCCATTGACCAATCGTGCCAGGTACGGAAACACACCCGCACGTCTTTCATGCAACTCCCTGAGAGGTCACGTGAAAAATCCCGGCATCTTCCGACTTGCAGAAGAACCTTTTTCCGGGTGGTCAACCCTCCTAACCTCCAACGGGAATTTCATGGAAATTATCCAGGTTACAATAAAATCTCACTAAAAATTAGACTAGCTTGTTTTATGTTAATAATGCGCTCCGTGAAGTTTCACAACATTCCGATAGCGGCAAGTACCCGAACCGGCGAGATTCCTCGGGAATTAACCACGTGGCGGGGTCCCCGCCACGTTGACCGGCATTCCGGGACCATACGATGGCGAAACGAAGTCAACCAAAAGTCCTTCCCGACTCTCTCGCACCTACCAAAGACCCTAGGCTATTCACATTTCTCAAAATAGGAGACCCCCAAGATCTAGGATTTTACCACGATTTGGTTTTTAAACTAAAATAGCCTACGATGGATTTTTGGCCTCGGTACGGGGAGTAGAGGGGTCTAAGATTAAACACGGCGATCTGGATCCAACGGCGCAATCCGTTTGGCGATTGGAGCTAAACTCCAAAAGTTGGGATGTTGGTCCAGCATAGATGGTAGAAGTAGAAATTTAGGTGTAGGATGAAAATCTTTGAGGATGAGGATGAAAATCCCCGTTGATAAGGTTACCTTAGAACTCTAGAGGGAGGGGTGAGCCCTTAGAAACCTATATAAAGGCCCCATTTCTCTCTCTAGAGCACCCCCAATTCTTGTTTTGGGTCCGTGGGTCCAAGTTATTTTGGATATTTTGGCGTTTGAAGCCAAAAACCTCTACGGTGTTTTCGGAGCACTTTTGGCTCCATTGTTGCTTATTTTCAAGCTTTGAAGGTCCTTGGGGGTCCTTCTACCTTGCTTTGTGTACTCTTTTGTGAAGTTGTTGGCATCTTGTTGTAAGTGGAGAGCCTCTCTCTCCCTCTTGTACGTGTTGTGATCTAACTTGTGAAGTTAAGAGTCTTTTTTTTTGTATCTTGCACTAATCCTAAAGTCACCTCCCACCGTACCTTAGCGATGCCGCTTTGAGGGGCCTTCAGCGTGTGAGCTTTGTGTTGCCACGTGGTTTAACTTGTGTGTTTCCCTCTTTGTGTTTTGTCTTACACCCTCTTCTAACCTTCTCCTTGTTGAGTGGACCCCCCTCCGGGACGGCGAAGCTTTGAACCTCCTTGTACATGTTTTGCTAAGTTTCTTCCAAACCCTCTTCTAATCTTCTCCTTGTTGAGTGGACCCCCCTCCGGGACGGCGAAGCTTTGAACTCACGTGTGGTTTTTTTTCAAATTTTAGTTTTTTCCCTCTTCTAAAGTCTCTCTCATTGTGTGGACCGCCCTTGGGAACGGCGAAGCTTTGAACTAGTGACAAAGTAGAAGTCCTAAAGCGTGTGTTAAAAGTGTAGACGGCGGAGCTTTGAACCCCCGGGGTGTCAAGAAGTTTTAAAGTTGGTGTTAAAACCAATTTAACGGCGAAGCTTTGAATTCCCGGGGTGTCAAGAAGTCCTAAAGTTGGTGTTAAAACCAATTTAACGACGAAGCTTTGCACCTACCCCGTGTTTAGTTCCAAAGTCTAGTTTCGAAGACCTTTGTGGAAACCTCCAGAGTTTAGCTTCCAAGATATGTAGGTTCCCTTGCATTTGTCTAGTGTAGTGTCTTCCAAAGTTTTATTTAGTTTAGTTGTTTCCAAGGTCTTAGTAAGTTTAGTACCCCCGAAGTTTTATTCCCCCCTAGCCTTAGCAAAAATCCAATCTTAAAATAGCCTTAGCAAAAATCTAGTCTTAAAATAGCCTTAGCAAAAATCCAGTCTTAAAATAGCCTTAGCAAAAATCCAGTCTTAAACAGCCTTAGCAAAAAATCCAATCTTTTTAGCCTAGCCGGAAATCCAGTTTTTTGTAGAACCAGCATACAGCCCAGCCACCATCAGGACCAGCATACAGCCCAGCAACATCGGGACCAGCATACAGCAGCAACATCAGAAGCCAACGGAAAAAGAAAAAACATATTAATAAAAAAATTAATTAATTTAATTAATTTTTTTAACCAGCCCTCCAGCCAGCCAGTCGGAAGCCAGCCAGCCGGGAGGCAGGCAGGCTCGGTGGTCCAGCACCCGGTCCAGATCGGGCTCCCCCTCTTTTGAACTCAATTTTTGGTCTTTCGGTCTTTGGTTTTTTTTGGGTTCTCTCAAACTAAAACAAAAAAAATCAAAAACTAAAACACAACAAAGATGTTGGACTAACCTATTACTAGCTAGGGGAGGAGTAGGATTAGGGTCTAAACCAAAAAAGGAGAAGGGAGAAAAGAACGGAGTACCACCGTACCTGCACACAAAATTGTTTCCACTCACCACTCACACCTACACACAATGGAAGGAGATTAGGAGAGGAGGAGAAGAAGTAGGCGAAGGAAGCTGAGAGACGATAAATAGTGACCTAGGTTTAGGATAGGTAAGCTTTAGGAAGAAATCTTGGGAATTTGTGGTGACCGTTGAGAGGAGGATTAGGATGACACAAAGGCAAAATTGTGTAAGAGGATAGTTGGCATCTTAAAACCTCCTTGAAGTTTGAGACCATAGTGTAAGACTCATAAAAGCTTAGGTGGAATAGTGCTAGTGTAGAAGAAGGAGGAAGAAAGAAAAGAAAGGAGGAAGGGAAAGAGGGAGTTTAGATCATCAAAAATTGTAATATTTTCTAAATAAGCGGTGAGCTTGGAGAAAATTCAAAACAAAAATCGAAGACTACCATGGAGCATGAGGACGTACACGTGGACGTGGACGAGGTTATTTCCGAAACCGGTAGTGAAGAGGTGAGTTTTTGATTTAATCTTTGATGTTTCTCCCTAATTAGCATTTATTTTCCTAATCAGCCCTTAGAGCGTGATTAGCATCCGAGATTAGTGCAAATTAGAAGTTTAGAGTCAAAAAGTTATAGATTAAGAATAGGGATTTCCGAAAACATCTTATAATTAAAATTCGATCGTAAACTGACCGCGTTAGGCTAAGTTGAGCGATAGGGGGTAGGACGGAGGAATTTTGAATAAAATTTCATCCAAAAAGAACCATGGACGGAAATTAGGTTTAAATTAGAAGGAGAATTTAGGATTAAAATTAGGGATTAATTAGCAGTTAGAATTAGAATCCATTTACACTTTTACTTTTTTAAAGTTAAACCTCTAAGGTCAAAATCTAGAGTTAACTTTGGGAAGTTAAAACATAGAATTAATTTAGAACTTTAACTTAGGGGTTTAAACTCTCAAGTCCAATCTTAGGGTAGGTTCATGTAAGAGTTTAGAGTTGATTAGGAAGTCAAAAATTAGAGTAGAAAGTAGAGGTCAACAGTAGAATTGAAAATCAACTTAGGAAGTAGATTTTTTTTTAGTTAGGAATAGAGTAAAAAGTAGAAGTCAAAACTTGGAGTAACATTTAGAGTTCATCTAGGATTAAAATGATAGGATTAAAGTTGGAAGTAGAAAGTCAAAAGTCAAAAGTCAAAAGTTAAGATTAAATTTAAAGATTAAACTTTAGAAGTAAATGGGGAGTAAAAAGTTAGAGTGAAAAGCTAAAAGTAGAAGTTAAAAGTTAGAGGTAGAAGTTAAAATTAGAATTAGTTGTTGGAAGTAGAAGAAAATCTAGAGTCAAAGTGAAAACGTAGAGTCAAACCTAGAGTTAAAATTCAAGGATAAATCTTAGAGTTAATTTAGGAGTAAAAACTTAGAGTTGAAAATTAAAACATAGAGTTAAAATTCGAGGGTAAATCTTAGAGTTAGTTAGGAGTAAAAACTTAGAGGTAAAAATTAAAACATAGAGTTAAAATTCAAGGGTAAATCTTAGAGTTAATTTAGGAATAGAAACCTAGAGTCAAAAGTCAAAACATCGAGCACAAGTCGGTAGTTAATATCTAAAGATCAAGTTAAAGAAGTAAAATCTAGAGTTACATTCCGAAGTTGGAACTTTAGGGATAGCTTTTAAAAGTGGAACTTCTAGGTGGAGTCTTAGAAACCCAAGATAGTCGTAGGGGTTCATGGAAGGAACATAGGGGTTCCCCCTTTTACGTAGTTAGGGACATTATAAATGACGCCAACTACTCAGTCAACCCTCGACATAGGATAGATAGTTAGGAAGTTAGGATTTCACCATCACTCTGAACATCGCAGTAACTTGTGAGTTGCTACATGCATTACTAATTATTCGCTGCCATCCACGACACTTAGGAAACGTTAGCAAAAAAGATCCATTGCTTGGAAGGCACAGTGGACCGCGCTCACATCACCCCCATATATTAAAAAATGTGGATAAAGGCATAGAACCTGGTCGGTGTTTGCTGTATTACCAAGGGTGGGTAATCTAGCGCCCACAAAAGGTCATAGAAAGAAATTCAAATAAAAATGAAATCGCACAAAAGAATCCAAGGTTGGAATTGAAGTCCAGCGAGGAATCCAAGGGCTGCATCCAATGGGAAAGAAGGACCATTCTTTCCAGAAAAAAACCCTATTCCTAAACCAATAGGAAAAATGCGTTCACTTATTATCCATTTTGTTTTGGCTTTTAACCTCTAAATGCCCAAGGCACCAAATATTGGTGTCCAAAATACATTGAAGTTAGATTAAGAATTTCCAAGCTACTATTCAGTCTGGGTACTTTTAAATTTTCAAGAACTTCTTTTCAAACTCCAACTTTAGCATAACATTTATTTTTTGGAAAATAAATGATTATAAATTTTGAGGGATGTAGGAAAAAGGATAAGGTATATTTGGAAAAAACATCACCTTAAAAATTCATTCCCAAAAAATATGACCTTTACCTTCATATGTATATTTTTTTAGATTTGACAAATAAAGCTATCACCAAATTTTGGTGTCAAAAATACTTTTAATTTAGAGTGAAAAGTACCAAGTTATTATTTTTGGTACTTACAAATTTTGAAATGGAGTGATATTTTCTGTGATGGAGTTGGGATACACTTTCAAAAATGGGGAGGGGGTTAAGTGATGGAGTGATATTGCCAAAAGCATAAGAATTTAATCCCGAATATCATGAAAGCTAATAGAATTTTTTTTTTAAAATGCTTCCTAGTTTCTGAAACTCAATTCCAAATGTCATAGAATTTTTTGTCGTTTGGACGATGAAAAAACATGTGGAAGTTGTAGATATCTCCAACGTACATAAATCCATGAGTCGTAAAATAAAACCACGTTGCCCTGAAAAAGAAAATGTACTAGTTTGAAATAAATTGCACATTACCTTCAAATCCATAGCCGCATTGAAGTTACTATTCATTTTTATGTTGGGAACATTTACAACTTCCACATCCTTTCTTCCTTCTGCGAATGCCAACAAATTCCATGACATTTGAAATGAGTTGCTGGAACTACTGGCATGGTTTATATTTTTTATTTATTAGTTCATGTAGTATCCCTAAGAAACTGGTGCAAAAATTGAATGTGCGCGTACAATCTTAATGTTGGGAACATTTTGAAGTTGCACATTTTTTTCCCTCCTCCAAACGCACAAAAATTCCATGACATTTGAGATCGAGTTCCAAAAACTATAGGGCATGCCATGGCTTCAAAGTCATTCGACGGAAGTAATTGTTACCTAAACACTCCAATCTTACAAATGGGAAGGAAAAATATACATGTTCATAATTATGTTGGAAAAGATGTTTAAATTCTAAACTTGCAAGAGATTCATAATAGAAGTTTATTGTAGATGTCAATTAAAAATTTTAAGCATCATTCTTCAATTTATGCAATTTAGTTCTTCCGTAAATTTGGTTTTAAATGGCATGAAATAGAATTAATTCAATTCACTCATTCTAAAAATCTAAGTGTGAGTCCTAAAATCACATCAAAGAGAAGGATTAAAAGGGCTTAAATTACTTTCACATTTTTTACCATTGTTCACTTCGAATCTAACATTAAAATCTTTAAGTCTATAAATGATATTGTTTAATTTTATGTGGAAGACATTAAATCCTCCATTGAAAGTGGACTACCTAGGACACAGTTTCTTCTTCTTTGGAGTAAATATAGAAAAACAAACCATGTCATGTACCTTGTTTAGGGTATATCCTGAACCCCAAAATAACCCTGGAATGTCCTATGCTTCTGTGAAGTTTTTCTAAATTGGAAAGAAGTCAACATTTTGATTATCCATACCTTAAGACAGGTTTTAGGATTGTTTTGTTTTGTTTTGTTTGTCACGTCGAGATCTCTCGGACCGTGCGTCCCCCGGTGGCGTGCTTGGTACTGTTGGAAAGCCCTAGGCGGGGAGGGGTGCCCGGGCTTGGTTTCGTGGCGTTTGGACCTATGGTGGTAAAGTCATCGATTTATGAGTTGTTTTTGGTTTTTTAAATGACTTTTATTTTTGTTTTGGGTGTGGCAACGGCACAGGGCTATACTAGTTTGTATGAATTCTTTTTGAATTGCAACCATATAAAATCAAACTCCTTATGTTGAAGATCACATTAGAAAATAGAACACAACAATAATTATCTCTTACGGATTGAAAGATTATAGTGTTTGATTATGAGGGTGTTAAAATTGTGAAAGTGATTTGAAGTCTTTCAATCCTGTTTTCACATGTCAAAGCTAAAAAGTTGGTCACCAAAAAAATTGGAGGTTGAAGGGCCTAACATACATAACTCCAATCAATTTATGACTTTTTAAAATCTACTCTTCATTTTTTTAAAAGGAATTTCTAATGTGATTTTTCCTCCAACATGTACTATATTTGAGGCTCATTCCCAAGAGCCCTCAATACTACAGGAAGTCAAGATTGCACTCTGCACCCGTGCACGAAATCTTGAATGTAAAAATCACACTTGCAAATTTCCAAAATCAAGTTTCTCAAGTTAAAACTAAGGTAATCCCCCCCATAACCAACCAAATAAGGAATTTCAACATGATCTTCAGTAGTGAAGGTATGAATTGCAGATAAAATGGCAATTTTTTTGCTTGAATTGAAATTACTATGAATTTTGGTAGGCATCAAGTTTCTCATACCCATGGGCAATATCTAGACTCTTCCAATTTTGATCATTCAATAACTTTTTACCTAAGCATTATTTGGATGCTCTTGGGTGTTGTGTTTGATTTGGCAATAAATTTGCAATTCATGGAACAGAAATTCTGAGGAATTATTTTTTGTTTTCAAGGTTGGAACTATAAAATACATGACACATGTATGAAGTTTTGAAATTTTTTTTTGGAAATAATCGCATTCTAAGCGTGGTCAGAAGTATGTGCACCTATAGGTCGGGATTGGGTCACTGGTTAGGAATGGGGGGGTTACCTTAAACTTCAAAAAAAAAAATTCAAAAACATAAACTACTAAAAATAATAATTTGGTAAGGTTTTATTGAACTTGAAAAAAAATAATACCGTTTCATTTGCTTCAAAAGAAAAAAAAAAGAAAAAAAAAAGAAGGTTCGGGGACGTACCTGAGGTTTGGTGCCAGCCTGGGTTGATCGTCGTCTTCTAGGAAGGCAGCGCCCTCATCGGCGCCCAGATCGCCAGCGCCCAGATAGACATCGCTAGCCGAACGCCATCGCCAGCCGAAGGTTTCTTTTTGGGCGATTTGTGAGGCTGACAGTTGGGAGATTTCTGAGGTTTTCTTTTTGGGTTCTGTAGAGAGGGTGCGGTGGAGAGGCGGCCGTGAGGTTGAGTGATTTGCGTGAGGGGGGGAACGAAGCAAGTGCTGGCATTTCGGGAGACCAATCTTCGAAAGTGGTGGTGATTTGCGTCAGGAGGGGAGCAGGCATTACGAACTGAGTCCGGGATTGCGTGAGACCGGTCCCGGAAACGGGTTGTGTGTGTTTGGGTCATTTTTTACAATTCGGTGGTTCTGGAGTTCGTAGTGCGAGGGCGGGCGTGAAGGTGCGCCGAAATTTTGTCCGTCTCAGACGTAGCTTGAGGGTTGAGGGTTTCGGGAAGCAGCAGGGCGTTGGTGAGCGTGGCGATCGACTATCTGACGTTTCATTTGGACTGCTTCGGACTGCTTCTTTATTTTGTGAGTTCTCTATTTCAAATATGCAGTTGTTTTTTCTTTCTCCAATGTTTGCGATTTCTTTGCTTCGTCAACCTAATGTGTATGAGAATTTTAGAATTCCGGCATTTGTGTGGATCCTCTCGTAGGATTCAGGTGAACTCAGAATTTGAGAGATGTTTGAGCTGCAGGGGAAGCTGAAGACATGAAATCCTAGTTCAGGTCAATTAAACTCAGATAGTGCGTTTAGGGTTTAGTTGTGGAAGTCACGGTCCAGACACCCGAAATTTACCAAACCCTGAAATTCTAGGGTGAACTAAAATTTGCATTGTCTGTGTGCTTGCAATTTCTGTACTTTTGTGTTGTGCTCTATGCGTGTGCTTTTGTTGTGCTATTGCTGTTTTTTTGTGCTCTCTGTGTGTGCTTGTCACATGAATTTTAAACCTTTTTTAATTTCTGCCTCTGTCAATGCCATTGCAGATTTCTAAGGCGATTTCTGACATTCTAGGGCGGTTTAGGCTGAAGTCTGCTGTTGGCAAGTAAGTTTCATGTGCACCACTTCTTTGCAAATAGCAACTTTGTTCTGTTTGCAGTAGTCTGTAGCTGCCTTGCTATCTTAGGAAGTGTAATAATAAATACAGCAGAAAATGCAAGGCACGTTAGGGTTTAGGGAGCAAAATTAGGGTTTAGGAAGCTCAGTTCTTAGTTTTGTACACGAATTTTTAAAATTAAGCTTATCATCGAGTCGAGGATAATGACCACGCAATAGTAAAAACTATCCTAGTTATCCTCGACCCGAGTATAAACAAAACTCGCACTCGCCAAATTGGCCTTCGTAACCTCGGGTTGACGGTAACGGGAAGGACAGCGTTAAACAAAACTATTACCTCCTTCTGTAACTGTGCGAGAAAACAGAAAACGTAAAAACCTTGAAGTCTAAACCTACGCCGACGACAAAGAAACGCCACCCTAAAAATGAATGTAGTTATAGTCAAACCAAGTATAACCATTTCAATCATAAGAGCAGACTTCTTACAGTCGAGTCGACGATACAAAGAACGTCTGCAGATAATAAAAGCCTCAGAACCTCCCATAAATAACATAGCACAGTCCAACCCCAGGAACAGAACATTAGGCGTCAAAAAGAAAAGAATTTACACTCGAGTCGAGGATAAGCAGCCCTTCACCACCGAATACAATCAGTAAAAAAACAAAGACTCGTAGAAACAGTGCACCCGAGTAAAACTTCCACAAGTTTCGTCAAATTAGAAATTCAAGTTTTTAAGGATTAACTAAACCTACTAGAGTACGCAGAAACTTCAAGAGAAAACAAAAGATAGATAACACCAGAAAATCATAACTCTAAAGACGACGCCAACAACCCCAAGTTATGGTCGGGTTGACAGTAAACCTCAAAGGAAACCACAACTAAGTTATCGTCGGGTCGACAATAAACCTCATAGGAAATCACAAGAACAATACGACACTAAATCGGTAAGCGAGGTAGATTAACATGAGACACCTAACGACTGGAAAATTTAAGACGTTGAAAACAGAATTCCGATCTATAATCGTATCGAGGATAGAACTCGATCTAACCTAAAGCTGCCACATAATTTCAGGTTATTATCATGGCGACAGAAGAAGACTACGACTACTCAAAAACAGAGCACCACCTCGAACCATTCATCAATCCCCTGAATGACGAACCGTTCATCTCAGAAATGGAGGGCAGCTACGGAACCCTGTGGCAGTTCAAGGAGCACATAGCAACATGGAGTTTCGGGATGAACAGGTGGAAAAAGTACATATACCTGAGGTACAAAACGGTGGGCCAAACCAAGTACCTTCCATGGAACATAAACGAGAAGGTCATGCTCATAAGCCACCACCACAAAAATTACGTCGTCATCTCCCTCCGCGAAGTAAACGAAAACGGAGACGTGGGAAAGCACTGCCACTCAATAGTCATAAACGTCTGCTCAAGCCACAAAAAACTGGACCTCGAGAATTTGATGACCTTCCTCGAGGGATCGCAGATGGACTCCTTGAACGACGAGTTTGAGACGCTGGGCTACGTCCCTTGGGTGGACACAACGGCACAAGGAAACGCAACCAAACTACAGTTGATCTTCCAGACACTCAACCGATACGCCGGGGCCCATGTAGAGCCCCTTCCAGGGGTGGAGGGGAACGTTGTCCGAGAACGTCGTGCCATCAGCAGCGCAACACAGCAACCTCCATCTGGCGCCACAGAAGAAGGAAGTTAGGGTACTAGACCCAGTCAAAGGAGGCCCGTGTCCCGGAAACGGGATGAAACGAACTCCGGTGGGACAGAGTCCACCAGAAAGAGGAAGAGGAGTATTCGTGGCGACCCTGCAGGCGCTGGGAGCTCCGGATCAGCACTGACACAAGTCAAAGCTGGTCCACCAAAAGAGCCGCTCGAAGAATACCAGAGGCACGCCATCATTCAGCGAACCTTCTGGGCAGAGCACAAAAACTGCTTTCTCTTTGAAAACGCAACGAAGACCGTGGACATCAAGCAGTGCATCATCGCTAGAGACGAGTACGTGATTTGCACACTGCAAAGGGACTCGATTGACAAGAACAAGGACTTCCTCGTCATGCTCGTTGACATTAGGCAGCGGCAAAAAACCTGCATTACACCTGTCAATCATAAAAAAGAGTTGCTCATGAATAAGCCGACATCGTGGGACCAAATCAAGAATATGCAATTCATGATTATAAACGGTCAGCACAGCATCACTGCTTCAAAAGAATTGCAAATCTCTGGTTGCGGAGAAGATCGAAAAGTGGAGCTCCAAAGATGGGACGCGTACATTGTGTGGACTCATGACACCAACAAATTGCGGAAAATATCACAGTTCTACAATGCAACAAATCATCTTGAATTTGCACAGCCCACCTGGGGGAACCAAATAGTCAGCTGCCAAAACATCTGTTTCACCTGCAAGCGCCCAACAGACGATCCAAAAGAGAATGCCAACCGGCGGAACAAGTCCGTCTATAATATTACCAACTACAAGGTAAAAATCTAACCCTATTGTTTATAGTCGGGTCGACGATACAGGCTTGTTCTGACGTTCAAGTAAATTCTAAGTCTAGTAACGTCCAAACCTTTATCTTATTGTTGAGCTTATCCTCGAGTCGACGTTAAGCTGTACAGAGGAACCAATAGACAAAAATAAGCAATCTGACGTTCGCTTTGTCTCCATTCAACAGAACTTCACAGATGCAGTCGTCGACAGATATCAGAGCATACATCCGGATAAAGAAGGCTCAATGGTAAAAGGTCCATCGGACCTCAAAAATGAAATCCAAATCATCACGCTCCCGGACGACCTCTTCGAGAATTAGAAGATCTTCTTGACGAAGCAGGCTGAAGGCGACATCATTGATCCTGTCACCTTGAAGCCCTACAAGGAGGGAAAGCATTACAAAAGGGATGCCCTCAAGAAAGAGTTCTTCAGGCACAGGGGGCACTTCACGGACTTGGACTTCGGTGTGCAAGCAGAGCATCTCCTTGGCACTACTCCAAATTGTAAAGTAGTGTACCCCAAGGCATCCGTTGGCAAAGCAAGAATTCTGGCGGTAGACAACATGCCGAACCAGGCCTGGGCTGAGCGGCGAAAGCACAAGAAAGTCATTCGTCAGGACCTGATGGACATCAAGCCCTCGCTGAAGTTCACTGACAGCGGAGAGGACGTCATTGATGCAAACTGGAGGTCCTGGAAGAGAAGGCATCAGTTCACGTCAGGAAGCTGGGATTTTCTGATGTCGAATCTAAAGCCCAAGTACTACAAAAAGCAATTGACGAACGACGCCTGGACAAAACGTGCGAAGGACCTCAAGAAAGAATTTCCCAAAATCCTTCATATGTTTCAAAGGTTCATGAAGTTGAAGTACCAGCTTCCAGAGCAGAAGGGTGGCGTGTAGGTGCGTGGGATTGACATCATCGCAAAGGCGTTGGTCACAAGCACGCGGTACCACTATTATGCCCGAGAAGTTCCCCTTGCTGTGCTGGACGTGAGGGAGATCTCGAGGCCAAAAGCTACAGACAGAGAGACCGACCTCGATCGTCTCTTCAACTTCCTTCTGGAGAAGTTAGAGCCGAACATGACAGAACCTCATGTGTAGCTCTTCATCTTGGAAGACAAGGACGACCTCAGTGCCACCACTTCATTTGCAACCCTGAAGTTGAAGGAGTATGACTGCGTTCAGTCGACGTACTATCCACGCAATGCCGAAATGCTCAACAACGTCATGAATCGAGGGAAAGCCCCATCCCAACCGCTCCTCTTCCTATTTAAGAAAGAGAGCAAGTTCGTGTCGAAAGTTCATGACTGCGTGAAGACGGAATACCGTGCCCCGGAGGAGACACACGTATATTACAAGGACCCCGCAAGGAACCCGGAATCCAAATGGAGAATCTACCCCAGCGAGCTCTAGATGGAGTTTTACCTCGACATTTTGCAGGCTTTTGCCACACTCGAAGAAAACGTCCTGGATCTGTACACAAGAGCGAAATTCATGTTGGCTGCAAAGGTTTGTAATATCTACCACTATGTCATGTATGCTCCAGTCGAGGATAATGATGACCTCGACACTTTCGTTTATGTGACCAACAGTTTCTATCCTCGAAACGAGGATATGCATTGCCTTTTATTTATACGCTTGTCTTTGTCTTTCACATTGGTGGTGAATCCTATATTCGAGTCGATGATATGAGCAAGTCCATAGGACAGTAGCTGTTTGTTAGTCTCGAAAAACACAACACCAAACTAACTCCTGAGTTACTGCTGCAAATGTTCGGGGCGTATTTCTACGGCTTTGTTGACAAGGATGACGTGAAGGGGTACCCTTCGATCGCAGATTTGGCGGCGAGGATGGACAAGAGAGACTTCATGTTCTCAAATTCACCATACACGTTGATGTACATCCCACCACCACGCCGAGGTCCGGTGGTTGTAAGCTCAAGCTTGCCGGAGTCGCCGCCAACAACTCTCGAGTCACCCAACCACATTCCCGAACCAGCAACGCGTGAGACGGAGTCCGTTGGCCCACATGTAACGACGGATCCTGGAGTGCAGGGCATCGACCAGTACGGGTCGAACACATTTCAGGTCTACGCATGATTGCGTTTCCTGCCCTGGTCTAGCCAACCCGACCTGCGGACCAGCAAGCCACGCCTTCGGTACAGCCGGCCCTGCCTGCGGTCCAGACAATCGAGCATCCTGACAAGGATGTCGAAACGGACAACGAGTTTGAGGAGCAGCAGCTGCGCGGGGTACACATGACTCTGAAGCCGGGCCGTCGAACAAGATGGATCCACCCGATTCCATCGTCACGGAAGAGTACAGCTTCCTTGATGATCCCGACATTCTGGAATGGATCAAGAGGAAGCACAGGGTGTTGCATGCCGATGTAGTCGACGTAAGCGACGTCGATGAAGCGGACGTGCGGCACGAATCAGACGATGACGACAAGTCCAAAGGCGAGGGCGGGCCGCCCAACATCAAGGGCACGCAGTCGCAAGAGACGCAGGGCACAGAAGGCACGCAGTCGCAGGAGATCACGCCTAGTAGTGAGCCTGCTGTCCTCGTGGCTTCAAGCTTAACGCCTCTTGGACCCGTGAAGAAAGAGAAAGGCTGGTGGCAAGCAGAGGACGATGCTAGGACCCGAAGGTTGGAGAGGAAGGCTGCGAGGGAGGCGAAAGATAAGGAGATGGCTGACAAATTGGAGGCTTCGAATAAGAAGATCGTTGCAGTTCAAGCAGAATCTGCAAAGCAAATTGCAATTCTTGAGGCTAAAATGGCACAATTCGAATCTTTTTTCATGTCTCAGTAGACTCAGCAGACTCCAGCAAGCCAGTCGGTGAGCCTTCAGGTTTCAGTGCCCGTCGCTCCACCTCAGCAGCGATCTGTGTCTGCGCCTGCACAAGGCATGTCACACCAGGTGAGGCAGCTGGTATCTGAGCTGCCAGATCCTCGACCCGGCGATACAGGCAACGTGGTGTCCCTCGCGCACGTAGACTTAGTGACCTCCACACCGGCGTCCCAAGTTCCGACAATTCCCTCACCAGATGAGTCTGGATTCGGAGTTGTGAGTCAGGAGGTGGCCGGTCTTCCTCAGCAACCTGCAGCGGGTCAGGCGGGGGAGGGACATTGTCGAGTCGACGATAACTCGCCAAGGGGGTCCCAGCCTGCAACTGAGGCAGTGGCAGTGGAGGGGACAGCATGCCAGAGGTCCACGGAGGATGTGGGTCACCTGGAGTCGCCAGTTCCTCTTAAGGAAGAGCAAGTCGACTATGGCGACCTGGAGGACATCGTCGACACGACGATGGCGGACGCGCTTGCGGTCGAAGAGGTTCTGGAGGGTGTGATTCCGCAGCCGGTGGAATCCGCTCAGATGCTGACCCTTATGATTTCGATTGAATCCAAAACACTTAGAGTTCTAGTCAACTGTGTTGTATATGTGTTTTGGTTGCTCATTCGAATCCATACTGCTTGATAGGATGGCGTGGCCACTCCTTGATTGCTTGGCGTTGACGGCGAAACCGTCTGCGACTGCGTTGCGTGTAGTCTAGTGTAGCATAATGTTTAGTGTACAACTCTGTCGCGACATTAAAGGCAGCAAAATTTTGCGGATGTGTTATGTAAATTTTGTTAATAAAATATACAGGATTCAAAATCGAAAATGGGCCACGGTCTAATTGTATTGCACTGTCATTGTTTTCTTGCTCAGCCCAAAAAACTTAAGAGCGTGCACCGTCCGCTGCCTGTAAAAGCCCTTCCTAACAGGAGACCGCAGTCGATGTGTGGCATTCAATCCGTTTCCCCTCTTTCTGGCTCTCCCACTTCTGCGTTTAAACAAGTAACTCCATTTTCTCTGTTGTTCTGATGTAATCAGGTAGAGTCGTAGGGCGGGAGAGAGATCGTGCCGAAAAATGTGCCCCCTGTAGTGCCGCAACCCAGGAGGAAGTGGCTGAACATTGTCTTCGACCTGAACGGGGTGCTCTGCCAAGTGGGGACCAAGGACCTTGGATTGCAACCGCAATACAAGGCCCACAAGGTCCAAGACAATGTTCTTTGCCATAGGAATCCAACGATCATCAGACCAAAGGCGGTATTCGCCCGAAAAAATGTCGCCGAATTCCTCCGAGAGGTCATGGACATCGCGGATAGGGTTCTAGTGTGGACCTTGATGGTCAAGTCCAACACGGAACCCATAGCGGCACACATTTTCAGTCATTGCAGAGCCCCCTTCGATGTCTTGGCCCAAAGTGAGTGCAGAAAGATAGAGGTCACTCGGGGGAGGTATTATCACTACGGTGTGAACGTCGTCTTCATAAAGGTCCTATTCGAGACGATGTTTCTCAATCCCAGTGGGAACACGACGTTCTCCGCGGATGTGGGCGCTGAATTACCCACCCTTGGTAATAGAGCGAACACCGACCAGGTTCTATGCCTTTATCCACAATTTTTAATATATGGGGGTGATGTGAGCGCGGTCCACTGTGCCTTCCAAGCAATGGATCTTTTTTGCTAACGTTTCCTAAGTGTCGTGGATGGCAGCGAATAATTAGAATGCATGTAATAACTCACAAGTTAACTGCGATGTTCAGAGTGATGGTGAAATTCTAACTCCCTAACTATCTATCCTATGTCAAGGGTAGACTGGGTAGTTGGCGTCATTTCTAACGTCCCCAACTACGTAAAAAGGAGAACCCCTATGTTCCTTCCATGAACCTCTAAAACTATCGTGGATTTTTAAGACTCTACCTAGAAGTTCTACTTCTAAAGACTAATTCTAAAGTCCACTCTTATTCTAATTCTCAACCTCTAATTGAAACTCTAGACTTTTACTCTTTTAACTTGGCTTTAAGTAATAACTATCGACTTCTATTCTATGTTTTGACTTTTGACTCTAAGTTTTTACTCCTCTATTCTATTCTAAATTTACCCCTTCTAAATTTAACTCTAACTTTCCACTTTCTACTGTAGATTTTTTATTCCTAATTTAACTCTAGGTTTTTGACTTTTAACTCTAAATTTTTACTTCTAAAATTAATCCCCAATTTTAACCTCTAGGTTTGACTCTACATTTTCACTTTGACTCTAGATGTTTCTACTTCCAACTAACTCTAAAATTTTACTTCTACTTTTAGCTTTTCACTCCCACTTTTTACTCCCCAATTGACTAAAATTTAACCTTTTAATTTAATCTAAATTTTTGACTTTTGACTTTTGACTTCTACTTCCAAATTTAATCCTATCGTTTTAATCCTAGATTAGCTCTAAATGTTATCCTCCTAAATTTAATTCCAACTTTTAACTCTAGGGTTTTGACTTCTAATTTTAACTCTATTTTTAACTCAACAATCTACTTCCTAAGTGGATTCTACTTTTGACCTCTATTTCCTATTCTACTTTTTACTTCCCAAAGTTAACTCCAAATTTCGACTTTTGAATTTTAACTTCCCTAATAAAAATCTTAACTTAACTCTAGGTTTTTAACTGTTAATTGATCTTTTTAATGTTTATCCTAAATTCTCCCTCTAATCTAATCCTAATTTCCGTCCATTGTTTCTTGTGGTTCAATTTTAATTAGAATTCCTCCGTTCTACCTCCTATCGCTTAACTTAGCCTAACGCGGTCAGTTTACGATCAAATCTTAATTATAAGCTGTTTTTGGAAACCTCTATTCCTAATCTATCAACTTTTGAATCTAAACTTCTAATCTACACTAATCTCGGATGCTAATCACGCTCTAAGGGCTGATTAGGAAAATAAATGCTAATTAGGGAGAAACATCAAAGATTAAATCAAAAACTCACCTCTTCACTACCGGTGTCGGAAATGACTTCGTCCACGTCCACGTGTACATCCTCACGCTCCATGGTAGTCTTTGGCTTTGTTTTGAATTTTCTCCAAGCTCACTGCTTATTGAGAAATATTACAATTTTTGATGATCTAAACTCCCTCTTTCCCTTCCTCCTTTTCTTTTCTTTCTTCCCCTCTCTTCTACACTAGCACTATTCCACCTAAGCTTTTATGAGTCTTACACTCTGGTTTCAAACTACGAGAAGGGTTTAAATGTTCTTCCTACCCTCTTACACAATTTGCCTTTGTATCATCCTAATCCTCCTCCCAACGGTCACCACAAATTCTCAAGATTTCCCTCCCTAAGTCTACCTAGGCTTAGACCTAGGTTACTATTTATCGTCTCTCTCCTTTTTGTTCTCTACTTCATCTCCTTCTTCCTAATCTCCCTCCATTGCTCATGTGTGTATTTGGTTGGTTAGATTGGAGGTTTCAAGTGTGCGTGCAGGTGTGACGTGGAGGGTGCAATTATGTGTGTAGGAGTGATGTGAGGTGTTGACTCTCTTCCTTCCCTTCCCTTTGTTCTTTAGTCACAACTTGGAAGTTTTGGAATTTTTGGCCTTGGATCCTCACTGGGTTTAACTGGTTTTCTAAACTAGCTCTATCTCTAATTTCCTAACTAGATCTATCACTGACTTCCTAAACTAGAGTTATCACTAGGTTCCTAAACTAGAGTTATCACTAAGTTCCTAAACTAGAGTTATCACTAATTTCCTAGACTAGAGTTATCACTAATTTCCTAAACTAGGTCCTGATTAGTGGAGAGTTTTTTCAAACAAAAACCAAAGTTGGGGCCCCGCAGAGCATCATCCCGTTGTGGTCTGAAAATCAGCCATGATGTATGTGAGTCATGGTCAGTCTATCAAATCGCAAAACCGGCCAAGTTGGGGCCCTGGACAGGCAGTGTACCGCCTCGGTTACCGGCCCTGTACCGGTACTGCCGCTGGGCTCCGTTACTGTAGCTGGGCTCCCGTTACTGTCGCTGGCTGGCTGTTGGGCTGGTTGGTCCGCTGGCTGGCTGGTCCGTTGGCACCACAAAATTTTTAATCACCCCAACGGGTTCCCTCAGGGGAACCCACTTAACCAATAAAAATTAGAGTTTTGGAAAAAATTAGTGTTAGAGTCAAGGCTTCGCCGTCCGGGGGTTAGGCCCGAGGTTGTGAAGCAAGACACTCGGCTTAGCAAACCACGTATACCAGGGCTAGGTAACTAAACTTGGCCCACTACTTCCTACTTCATGCTAGACTCTAATATCTTGGAAGCTAAACTCTGGAGGTTTCCACAAAGGTCTTGGAAACTAGACTTTGGAACTAAACCCGGGGGAAGTGCAAAGCTTCGCCGTTAAGTTGGTTTTAACACCAACTTTAGGACTTCTTTGACACTTCGGGGGTTCAAGGCTTCGCCGTCTACACTTTTAACACATGTTTTAGGACTTCAACTTGTCACTAGTTCAAAGCTTCGCCGTTTCCAAGGGGGGTCCACACAATGAGAGAGACTTTAGAAGAGGGAAAACAACTAAACTTTTAAAGAAAAAAAACACATAGGTTCAAAGCTTCGCCGTCCCGGAGGGGGGTCCACTCAACAAGGAGAAGATTAGAAGAGGGTTTGGGATAACTTTAGGAAACATGCACAAAGGAGGTTCAAAGCTTCGCCATCCCGGAGGGGGGTCCACTCAACAGGGAGAAGGTTAGAAGAGGGTGTAAGACAAAACACAAAGGGAAAAAGAACACACAAGTTAGACCACGTGGCAACACAAAGCTCACACGCTAAAGGCCCCCCCAAAGCGGCATCGCCAAGGTATGGTGGGGGGTAACTTTAGGATTAGTACAAGATACAACAAAAGAAACTCAAACTTCACAAGTTAGACCGCAACACGTACAAGAGGGAGAGAGAGGCTCTCCACTTACAACAAGATGCCAACAACTTCACAAAAGAGTACACAAAGCAAGGTAGAAGGACCCCCAAGGACCTTCAAAGCTTGAAAATAAGCAACAATGGAGCCAAAAGTGCTCCGAAAACACCGTAGAGGTTTTTGGCTTCAAACGCCAAAATATCCAAAATAACTTGGACCCACGGACCCAAAACAAGAATTGGGGGTGTTCTAGAGAGAGAAATGGGGCCTTTATATAGGTTTCCAAGGGCTCACCCCTCCCTCTAGAGTTCTAAGGTAACCTTATCAACGGGGATTTTCATCCTCATCCTCAAAGATTTTCATCCTACACCTAAATTTCTACTTCTACCATCTATGCTGGACCAACATCCTAATTCTTGGAGATTAGCTCCAGTCGCCGAACGGATTGCGCCGTTGGATCCAGAACGCCGTGTTTAGTCCTAAATCCCCCCGCCCCCCCGTGCCGAGGCCAAAAACCCATCGTAGGCTAATTTAGTTTAAAAATCAAATCGTGGTAAAATCCTAGATCTTGGGGGTCTCCTATTTTGAGAAATGTGAATAGCCTAGGGTCTCCGGTAGGTGCGAGAGAGTCGGGAAGGACTTTTGGTTGACTTCGTTTCGCCATCGTATGGTCCCGGAATGCCGGTCAACGTGGCGGGGACCCCGCCACGTGGTTAATTTCCGAGGAATCTCGCCGGTTCGGATACTTGCCGCTATCGGAATGTCATGAAACTTCACGGAGCGCATTATTAATATAAAACAAGCTAGTCTAATTTTTAGTGAGATTTTATTGTAACCTGGGTAATTTCCATGAAATTCCCGTTGGAGGTTAGGAGGGTTGACCATCCGGAAAAAGGTTCTTCTGCAAGTCGAAAGATGCCGGGATTTTTCACGTGACCTCTCAGGGTGTTGCATGAAAGACATGCGGGTGTGTTTCCGTACCTGGCACGATTGGTCAATAGAGATTTAAACTGGACATCTCCTTGAATTAGCGACGGTGCGGGAATCTTCTGCAAGTGGAGGAATCTTGGCGAACCGATTTCGCCGTTGGACTCCTGGCATGGGATTCACCCTAGAACACCATCCTTGGGCTGTAGATTCCTCCACGGGCCCGATCTTGCGTGAGTGGCTCCTGCATGCTAACAATCGAGATTTTGGGAATTCGTCGATCTAATGGGGAATTCTAAATCTAACTCTAGGACCCGACCTAGTGGCCTCGCTGTGGATCCCTCGGACCGACCTAGCCATGAATCGCCACATTCATGGTGGGATTTAGCCCTTTTGGGGCTGTGTGACCCGAATCCTCCAAATCTAACCTTTTCGTTATTTTTATACCATTTTTAGGCAAGGTTTGGGGGATTCTAAGTAAAAAACACAAATCTAGACCAAATACTATAATGGGTATGACACAACCCTATTTCGGTTCTACACTCTTTTTATGGATTTTTGTATACTTTTATCAACTTTAAATTGCAAATTTCCAAAAAAATAATTCTACGAGTCCCAAGTGACAAATTGGGAGCTCACAGCGGACAACACCTTTCTCATGGACGTCACTCCCCACAAGTGTATATGCAATGAGAGGGGGAACTCAATTATTCTCAACACTTGGAACCACAAGAAGCGGAGGGACAACTTCCTCATGGGGGACCTCCTGCCGTGGCTCAAGTGTCTTGTCTCGGAAGTCCAACTGGGTAGATTGCGGGAATATGTAGAGGCCAATCGGATCGGGGAGGCGCCGCTCTTCCCTAATGACTACCGTTACCAAGAAGTCACTAATGCGATGAGGACGTCGGCAATGAACATGGGGGCGCGCTACGTACTTCCGTCGGATAACGTAGTCATAGAGCGGCGTGGTCGTGCTAGAAACTAGACTAACGTGCGAGGCCGGACCGATTCATTATGGCATTTTGTTTTTCATAATGTTGTATGTACTGTACATTTATTTGTAAATAATATATTGAGTTCACATTTCAAAAATACCTTTTGTTTTCCATTAATTTTCGATTGTTTGGGTTGTATGCGTCTTGGATATAGAGGACAGTGGCTGGTATTGTTTCGTGAATTAACGTGTAAATCCTTCAGGTTCCAGACAATTTTGAGAAATTTCGGGCCTTGAAGCAAAGGCTGACTCAGAGCCTCTTGTCGGGGTCTGAGAAGTCGCTCTCCAAGTGTAGCGAATCCGAGGGAGGGAGCTATGGACCCGCTCCAATTTCGAAGCCCTACATGCTGCGTTCCGCCGCGGATGCCGCATCCGCGGCCATAGACTACTCCAAGGGGGATGTCGAGGACGACGTCGTGGACAGTCCCCCAAGTCGAGGGCCCGTCAGGACACCCATCTGCTCCCCGTCCCCGCTGAAGAGGACATCCTCGGCCCGAGTAGGGTCGTTCTCGCCGGCTTCGCGGACGAAGGCCGTGACCAATCGGAAATTGAGCCTCCCAATCGACGAGGCTGCGGGGCATCCTCGACCCAAGGATGCTGTTGTCATGCGGCCTGCGCCGCAACCCGCTGAATCCCGCGATATCCAAACAGATTCTCAATCTGGGATTTAAAAAAGGCTGAGCATGTCACTGCACAGGGTGCATCTAGCTTACTTCGGCTCTACGATTGTCGCCGACGTCCTTCGTCATCTATCGGAACAAGACGCCTACCTTTCGTGGACGGCATTCACACTCAAAGGTATATTTGAGATCGGCGGTGATCTCTGAGCTCTACATCAACTGGATCTGGACGACCGTACATAAGCAATGCCAATATTCTATTACCGAGACCGCCTCCTCGACAGTCGAAGTCTCTTTCCGCCTCGGAGGTTCCGCAAAGTGCAAGTAAGCCAAAGCGGAAGGATTGGGGTGTGGACATCGATGGTGCGCTCAATTGTCACTATCCGCACTATCCTTCTCGACGCGAGGAAATCATGAGAGGCCGCGAGAAACAAAAGGCGTTGGAGGCGGCAAAGAGCAATTGTACAGCCAATACTGATAAGTAGATAGGAAAACACAAGTTCTTGAAGTCCTCGTATTTTGCATCGAAACCCTTGGCTTTTAAGCCTTCCATACTATTAATAGCCTATCCAATAGAATACAGTCAGGATAAAGGATTTATAGAAATAGAGTGCTTTTTGTATAGTCAGCCTCCTCGACTCTACAATGAGTCAAAGTAAAAATTTAGCGGTACATAGTTCATTCACTTCACTTCAGATGATATTTTGAGCAAAATTAGAGTCAAACTCTTTTTGTAATGAAATTCTCGAGTTAATCAAGCTTACTAAATGTAAATGGACTCTCTCTTCCATCTCTTGTGTACTTTGTGGTTGAACATTTGGAACAACATTTCTTGTCTTCTAATTTAGCGATGTAATTCCAGTTCTTCGTTTGGAGTCGTTAAGACAAATCCTTCAGGAGTTGCTATTGTGCTCATAATTCGGGCCTTAGTTATCGTTTGATTGAACGCCTACTGAGTCAAGAAGGCTTTGCATCCGATTTCCAAAGTCTCAAAATGACCACTTTGTCTCAATTTAACGAATAAGGCCTTATAGGTATTTCAAGTACGAGCTGCTGCCAAAGGGGGCCATTTCGAAGCGTGATCTACCTCCATTCCTTGGAACGTGGTTGGATGTTTCCTCTGAGCTATGCATGTTCTCAACGTCAAACTTGAAGTTGTGGACAAGTTTGCACCTGAAGACCGGGGCTTGGTATTTGGATTGCCCACCAGAGTTTACGCCGCTGCCCGAGGAACACATCAAGGCCACTATCAATTCTCAAAAGGGTGGTTCAAACATTGACGAGTTTGCCGGCCTTGACGAGGATGCCAAAGCCAAAGCTATGAAGAAGAGAGAGGAGGCTGATAAGAAGATAGCGTTGAAGAACTCTGAAGCAGTAGAAAAAGCCAAAGAGAGAATGACGAAGAAGACCTTGAAGTTGGTAAAGATTGCAGAGGCATCAGCAGCTAAGAAGACCAAGGGGAAAAAGACAAAAGAGCAAATTCCTCCTTCGTCTACTAAAGACGAGGTTTCGCAGCACCAGGGTTCATTCTCACGAGGCACCAAACGTGATGCCGATTATGCTTCACTGAGCGAGGAAGGCATGCTGCATGGTCCGAGGAAGGCATGCTGTGGAATTCCTTAATGACTCAGAGATTTCTATTCATGAATTCATTCTCAATCATTCTCTTGCAGATGTATTGGCTGATCCTCTACCTCAAGTGTACGACGACATTGTCAAGTTCATTGATAAGGTTAGTCGATTCATTTGCCTTCATGAGTTTCTTTTGATTATATTTGTTTAAATTCATTAAACTTTGTTTGGTTCCCTAACCACTAGAATTCTATTGCAGTACAAGGGGGACAAACAACGTTTCTTTAGAGGAGTCAAGAGTGATAAACCACACATAGACCTTATTCTTGCGGACATGCCAGAGGGTTTGCCTGTCCCCGGTTTGTCCGTGCCTACCACTAGCGTTCCCAAGTGGAATGCGGCGGATAAAGACTGGCTACAGACATTTTTTGAGTTCAGTGATGGTCATTTGCATGATGATGGAGCCCTTATCTTAATCTATCCCTTGAGGGCCATTACAAAAGCTACCATTCTGCAGTATGGAATTACTTATTCGTTTGAGCCGATGAAGGACTGGTGGGGAATGAACGCATTACATCTTGCCTCACCTGTTACTCCTGGCAAAACGATATATTCCTCTTTCATTTCAATTTTGGTTGTTGTTCACTTTTTATGATCGTCTTATTGTAAAATCAAGTGTTTGTATAGTCCAGTATTCCATTTCCAATGTCAATGCTATGTTTTTCTTAATTTATTTTGAATTTGATAACTTCAAATCTCTTAGACTACTTTGATTTTCACTGAAGCTTTTACATCCTTCTTTTTGCAAACACAACGGTTTGGAATTATGTTGCTCGTCAAGAAGTTGACTGATGCTGGTCCTTCTAAGTTTCAATTCCAGCCGTGCCCTCCAAACTTGAAGAAATTAAATCTGGATGTTGCGGATAATGGTGTAGTTCAGAATTTCACTAATCTAGAGACTATGACCATGGATAGCAACTCCAAGCCTTGGAGAGGGGCACGAGAGAAGGATCCTCAATTACTACAGATGTTGATACAACGATGCTCACTTCCAAATGACATTGTTATGGACTGCACTGCTGCAACAATTAATATTAGATGACTTCAGTCTATATTGTTTGTAATTTTAATTTTCCTATCTCTTTCACCTTTACTGACGTCTGTTTTGTAATTGAATTTGTGGTGTTCTCGATACTAGGGGCCTCCATCTATGCTTGCAGGAACTTGAGCAGGCACATAGTTGCACTTGAGGAAGACAAAGCCCTCTTTGATGCAGTTTTGGCCCCAATGATTCACACAGCCTCACATGTTCCTAAACCAATTGCAACAATCCTCTTGCACGATGACGACGGAGATGCATTGGAAGCTAAAGTTCCCCACATTATCAAGAAATCTCGTTTCAGTAAGTAAGTCTATCTACAGCTATCGTAATTTGCCAAATGATAAATGTAACTCTAATGCCTTTGTTATATTCCATTTACATTTACAGTACACATGTGTTTCATCATCAATGTGATTTTGAAATCATTTCTAATATCTTTTTGGTTTTGGCAGCATGATTTCTAACAAGGCAGCTCATCGGCCTTTTTTCACTTTACCTGGTTTTTTCCCAAGCCCAGAGAAGTCCTACATATTGCCGTCGTATGCAGAGGCTTTAGCATCTACATTTGCATTTCAAGAAGACTTGCCTACTCGGAAGAAGTCTAGTTCTTTAGATCTAAAAGTATTGAAGTTTGTAGATGTGACAGCCTTCGAATCAGATAGGGAGACATCGTCTACTGATAGTAGTGCCCACTCTCAGTCTATGTCTACATCTTCTATTTGATTCTTTTGTTTGTTGCATTGCACTTGTTGGATTCTATTTTATCGTTTATTATACGTTGTTTTCTGAACTTCAAGCATCAGTATTCTATGTACCTCAAATTGTAATGTTGTAGGCTTCTTTTTTATTTTAGAAATTTACAAGTCACATATGATAATGCAATCATAGTATTGTAATCTTGCTGAAATGTGAGTGGTTTTGTCGTTTTAGAAATCTAAATTATCAAAAAAGGTTGAAGGTCCAACTACAAATTATTCTTTGTATTAAACTTTCGTTCTCATTTCATAAGCTACAATTCATTATTTGGACAAGCATTCAAAAGACATCATTTCAACGGACAAAAATTTACATCATCAATAAATATCTAAAAATGGACAAAATGCACTACAAAGGTGATTTATAGATGAAGTATCTTTTCTTTAAAAATCCTGAATCCTACTCATATTAAAAAAATCTGCAATAAAGTTCATTACAAATGACTTCAATACCCTCTAAAGAAAAAAAATTTAATTATCATTTCTTTTTCCCATCCTGCATTGTGAGATAAATTCATTCTTTTAAAGTCCACAGTCATAGAATTGTCCATTTGGTTCAAAGAAATAAAATAAAAAATAAAAAATAAAAACCACGGTCATAGGTACCTCATCAATTTCCAGACCGGTAAAATATACACTCTCCCGCTCACAGGCTCACACATTCACGCTCACAGGCTCACAGGCTCACAAAATAGCAACCCTGCTTTCCCTTCCCCCTTTCTTTTCTTTCCCCTTCTCTCCTTCTACACTAGTACTATTCCACCTAAGCTTTTATGAGTCTTACACTATGGTCTCAAACTCCAAGGAGGTTTTAATGTCCCTCTTACCCTCTTACACAATTTTGCCTTTGTGTCATCCTAATCCTTCTCTCAATGGTCACCACAAATTTCCAAGATTTCTCCCTAAAGCCTACCTAGCCTAAGCCTAGGTCACTGTTTATCATCTCTCACCTTCTCTTACCTATTTCTTCTCCTCATTCCCTAATCTCCTTCCATTGTGTGTAGGTGTGAGTGGTGAGAGTGAAGCTATTTTTGTGTGCAGCTACAGTGGTGCTCCGCTCTTTTCTTCTTCCTCCCTTTTGTATTTTTAAACCCTAATCCTACTCCAACCCTAGCTAGCAATAGGTTAATCCAACATTCTTTTGTTGTGTTTTGGTTTTGGTTTAGTTTGAGAGAATCCAAAAAAACAAAAAAAAACAAAAAACAAAAAAAAGAATTCAATGGGGGAGCCCGATCTGGACCCCGGCTAGCTGGCTGCCGAGCCTGCCTAGCCTGCCTGCCTCCCGGCTGGCTGGGGGGCTGGTTAACAAAAAAATTTAATTAATTATTTTTATTTTTTTATTTTGTTTGTTTGTTTGTTTCTGTATACTGGTCTGTATGTTGGTTTAAAATGCTGATTCTGAATGCTGGTTCGGGTGTTGGTTTTGGATGCTGGTTCTGGAGACTGGATTTTTGCTACAAGCTAATAAAAGACTGGATTTTGCTAAAAACTAGAGGAAAATAAACTTTGGGGAGCACTAACTCACTAAGACCTTTGGAAACAACTAAACTAAATAAAACGTTGGGAAACAACTAAACTCACTAATCTTTGGGGATAACTAAACTCACTAAATGCAAAGGAAACCTACATATCTTGGAAGCTAAACTTTGGACATTTCCACAAAGGTTTTGGAAACTAGACTTTGGAACTAAACACCTAGGAGGGTCAAAGCTTCGCCGCTAAGTTGGTTTTAACACCAACTTTAGGACTTGGGGGTACTCCAGGGGTTCAAAGCTCCGCCGCCTAAACTTTTAACATACACTTTAGGACTTCAACCTTGTCACAATTTCAAAGCTTTGCCATTTCCAAGGGGGGTCCAAACAATGAGAGAGGCTTTAAAAGAGGGAAAAGACAAAACTTTTAAAGAAAAACGCACATAGGGTCAAAGCTTCGCCGTCCCGGAGGGGGGTCCACTCGACAAGGAGAATATTAGAAGAAGGTTTGAACTAAACTTAGAAAACATACACCAAGGAGGTTCAAAGCTTCGTCGTCCAGGAGAGGGGTCCACTCAACAAAAAGAAGGTTAGAAGAGGGTGTAAAAAAAATATATGGGAAGAACACACAAGTTAGGAGCACATGGCAACACAAAGCTCACACGCTAAAGGCCCCCCAAAGCGGCATCGCCAAGGTACGGTGGAGGGTGACTTTAGGATTAGTATAGAACACACAACGACTCATAAACCTCACAAATTAGCTCACAAAACCCACAAGAGAGAGAGAGGGACTCTCCACTTACAACAAGGTACCAAAAACTTACACAAAAGAATACACAGAGCAAGATAGAAGGACCCCCAAGGACCTTCAAAGCTTGAAATAAAGCAACAATGAAGCCAAAAGTGCTCCGAAAACACTGTAGAGGTTTTTGGCTTCAAACGCCAAAATATCCAAAATAACTTGGACCCACGGACCAGAATTGTCTTGTCGGACACATTTTGGGGTCTGGTCGTCGTGTTGTCTATCTGACGTCCGATGTCGCATATGACAAATGTCAAGTATGCGTAACATTTTTGTCTAATAAGGCCATATTTAACAGCTGAGACAATTTGAAATCTTACTTTAAATATGATCCCAAATTTAGAATGTAATAAGTGTTTATTAAATTGAGATAAATGTATATTGAATTCATAAATGTTCTATCGAATAACTTTCAAATATAAAAGGCATTTGTTCTATAGACATCATGTATATTTTTTCAATTCATCCAAAGATAATTAGCCCTCTGAAAGGACGCCGTGGCCATTTTTTAGCCAATGAATGATAGATGATCCTTCTATGTTGGACAAAAGAGCAGCTATTCATCCTTGGAATTTTGTGTGTAAAGCAGAGGTATTACACAATAATTTAACTACCAAGGAATGCTTTTGGATTTATTTTTTAACCAATGATTCACACAATAGCAAAAGAAATGATTTCCGTAGTCACTAGCCCGTCCTTTGAAAATTTGAATTATTGTGAGTTTTTGAAGTTATCAAATCACCAATTTCAAAATGAATTGCAAAGTGAATTCTTAAAACTCTAAAATATGACAATTAAACTAGAAAATGAGTTGAAAATTGTTTATGATATTGTAAAAGTGTACATAATTTGGCACTAAATAATGGTTATTTTACAAAATAAATTACATTGCATCTATGATTGGCTTGTGCTTGTGCAAAAATAACATAGAAAGTCATTTTCATAATCAGATTTTGAATCAACTATACTATTTGAGTATCATGTTTTATATTTAGAATTTGATACAATAACCATCATCACAAAATTCCTAACACCACCTGTTGTCAAAATTTTTTATGTTTTTCTTACTTAATAAAAAATAAAAAAATAAAAAATAGTCTTTATACCAATGCCAAAATATCACTTGAATCAATATTCAAGTTATATAATATTAGTATACATTATATTTATACAATTTTAGTGTTGAAATAGTGCTAAATGGTATTTGTTTTGGTGCTAGATGTTTTTAAATATTTATGGATAGGAAAATGATGTAACTCATATCTTGGTTTAGTAATCTTTTGACAATATGCATATTATTAATTGAAGAAACACAAGAAACTATTCAATCAATACTAAAATTATTGATATTCAATGTGTAGGTTCTTTTGTAATGAGATAGGAACAAAGACTCAAATTGCAATTGCAATAAAGTTTTTAATTTTTTTCAATTCAAGGATTATCCAACATGACAAATTAATAAAAAAAATACATAAAAATATTATTTCTAAGATCATTTAATGTAAAGAAATTGACCCAATTCAATGAAAAAAACAGAAATAGATGTAATGAATAATAACATGATAAATTAATAGTAATCCATTTTGAGTGGATTGTTATATCAATCTTTTTTAAGAATATAGCATTCCAAGGCAATTGAAACAATGCACCTCATTTCATTGAAGAAAATGAAAGACCACTTTACAATCAAATTGAAGAAAATTCAATCATGAACAAATTCACTTTGTACATAGATTATAAAAATTCTAAACCAATTATTAATGGGGTAGTATGAGGACTTTATCAGCTTGAGATTGTATTTCAAAACAAATTTAGATTTTCTTCGGGAATAGTCCTAAAATAATTTTGAAGATGTTAAAGGAGGCCTTCATGAATAATATAGTATTGGAATTTAATTATAACTTTGGTAGTTTGCATGTAATCCTTCAAAGCCTTGGAGTTCCATTCATTTATTAGAATAATTTAATAAATAAAAATCATTATATATTTTTGAAGATTATGGTTAATATCTAAATAAAACAAATTCAAAGTAGATTCTCTTCATAATTGAACATAAGATTTAGTTTTTCATATATTCATGAAAAAATTGTTTTCTTTGCTCTTCTATTGTTTTCTTGTTATAAATGACAAGATTTATTAAGTTGGTCACACGCCCCAAATAACACGCTTATTCCAACAATTAACACCTCCTCTATTCATCGTGGTCAAGGACATATTGACTTTTTGACATAGTAATTCATATATACATGGACGTAGGATACTTGATTCAATTTGTTGGTGCATACTTTGCATTTCTTTGTTTGTTTTTACACTTTTCATCATTAATTGCCTACATTTTCCATCTATTGGCACCCACTTTCCACCCCTTAGTATTCTTGTCCTTCATCGCTTGTCTAGCATCTCTTCTAATATCCGTTGTTGCTTGCCTTCTATCTAGTCGTGCCTTGTCTTGTGTCCAGTAGTGCCCGCCTTTTAGCTGTTGGTGTTGGTCTTCTAGTTGTTAGTGCGAGTCTTCTAGCCGTTGGCGCACGACTTCCAGCCATTGATGCACGCCTTCAACCGTTGGCGCATGCCTTATAGCTGTTGGTGTACACCTTCTAGCCATTGAGACTCACTCCTTCCAACCGTTGGCGCTCACCTTCCAACCATTGGTGCATGCTTTCCAAGTTGCTGATGCACACCTTCTAGCCATTGAGACCTACGCCTTCCAACCATCGGTGCATGACTTCTAGCTACTACAACTCACGCCTTCCACCCACTGGCGCACGCCTCCGAGCGGTTGGTGTATGCCTTCTAGCCGTTGGCACACTCCTTTCAACTATTTGTGCACATCTTCTAACCACTGGGACCCACTTTCTAGCCATTGGCACCCCCCACTATTCATTGCTACCATGTTGTTACTCCCTTCTATGTGTTAAAGGCTAGATGTACTTCCTATCTGGTGGTGATCACCTTCTATATGTTAAGACTCATCTTCTCTTTCTATTGGCATCTATCTCATATATTTACTTTGATATTTAGAATCTTGAATAATAAATTATTTTCAAGTACAACCTTTAAAACATTTGTAATTTTTTTTTTAAACTGCAAAAATCTTATGAAATTATGGATGGTTAAAATTTTGTTGACTTCTACGTTGGTTTTAAAATTTGAAACACTCATATTTCACCTAATATTGGTGATTTCATATGATTAAAATTTTTGATATTTGGTGATATATATTTTTATTGACGATTGTGGGGTGTATTTGGTGTGAAGAGACAAATAGATACAATTTGGCTACAAAGTTTTTAAGGCCACACGAATGAAGTCACAAAATGAAGCCAGCTGCAAATGTTGCTTCAAACAATTTTTGTATCCCTTGAATCCATTAAATTGCATTATTTTAATATAAATAAATTTGATCTTTGAGAGTTGAAAGTTTATTTAAGCCCTAAAGTCTCAATATCCCATTGAGGGACAAACGACAGTTCAAGATAGGATCCTATTATCTTAAATTTTGGAGGAATTTTTTTAAACTTCTTTAAAAATTAAAAAACAAACATTAGCTTTCGGAGAATAGAATTTTTATTCCAATTGGTGTTTAGAAGCATAAGCTATGCCATTTAAAGCCCAAATGTTAGGTCAAGGGGTAGAAAAACCTTCCACAAAAACTTGAAACAAAAATTAAAAAAATTTGTTTCTAATAAATTATATTTTTGTCTACAAGGATAGATTTGATTCATTCAATTTGGATTAGTGATGTGAACATTATAGAGCTTCTTGTTCTATGGGCAATCATAGAAATGTGTTGAAAAAATAACCTATCAAATTTGATTGTAAACTCAATTTTCACAATTTTTAAGTAAAAAAAGGGTCTAAAAAGTTTAATTTTTAGTATCCTTGGATTCCTTGCTAGAACAATCTTATTATTGGATTTATTGTGTTTCAATTGGCCATCTTAGAGCTATTGACAATTTAGTTTTTTTTTCAATCTTGTACCTATTTCTATTTAACAATTAATAAAGATGAAAATCAAGTTCTTGTTTTTGAGTTTTTTTTCCTCAAACTATCAATTAAAATTTTTCTTAAGAACATTTTATTGCCTTAATTTCCTAATTTGCATCATTTTAAAGGACAAAAATGATTTAAAAGTATGTAGATGTAATGGTCAAAGAATTGTAATGTACAGTACAATACATTGATAACTATAGTTTACACACAATTCTATAATTTTTGTTTTTTAACTAGCTTTTGAAGTGGTTTATTTCATTGTCCAATGTCTAAATTTGAGTTTTTGGTGCCCATCTAAAGTACTTTGGGACGTGCTTCTAATGGTAGTAAATTCAAGTTTTAATTATAAGTTGGTGTAAAATTAGCAGTTTATTTTGAAGGGCTAATCACTAGAAGAAAAAGAGGAGTTTTGCAACCACAAAAAGTAACTGGTTTTCTAGTTGCATCATTCTTTTGCAACTGGTGACAGTTTAGAAATCCAAGGTTGCAGTGGACAAGTTGCATGTGGAATTTGTAATTGCAAAACCCTGAGAATTTGACATCCTACTTAAAACATCATTGATGTACTCTTTTGATGTGGTTGCTGATGGGGTATTTGCTTGTGTGGCATGGTCGCAACTCATTTGTGAGTCATCTGTGACTTCATTGTAGCTTGTTTGTGATTTCATTGCGACTTGTTTGAGACATGTAGAGTTTGTAGATTTTGAAATTCTAATCTCAATGATTTGTAGATTTCAAATTTTCATATCTAGTTATTTTTGTAGATTTCAGAAATTCAAATATTGGTATTTAATAGATTTCATAAGTTTGACAATTTCACAGGTTCTAAAATTTTTTGGATTCCAAATATTTTTTAATTTCTACAGATTGTAAAAATCTACAAATTATAGAAGTCTATAAATTGTAGAAATCTTAGAATTCTATTAACGGAATTCATTACATTAGAATACAACAACTTACAAGTTTTATAAATCTAACCTAATGGTACTCTTGACAATTGATATGGGACAATTGATATAAGACAATTGAGAAATAACTTTGGAAACGACTACAAAACAATACTAAACAATTATACAACAACTAGGATACAACTACAAAACGACTAGGAAACAACTACTATCATTTTATAGTTGTAGTAGTTTCCTAGTTGTTTCTTAGCTGTTTTTTGCAACTGCACATTGACACGATGGATTCCACAAAGTGTAGCTAGACTTTTCCACATTGACAACTATGATGAATATTGGATGGAAAATAGCTCAAATTCATTCTATATTTGAACTCAAGTACAACTCTTGTAATCCTATACTTCATTCTATGACTATATAATTTGCAACTAAAACAATGTACTGATGATGTAAAACAATGAAGTAAGATTTGGTGCAAATAGAGAGGGCTGCACTCATCGGACAATTGTAGAAGACACTTAGTTGCATATAGCCGATTGTGGCAGATACGTTTTTCTTCAATGAATATACCATGTGCATTGAGAATGCCCTAAGATGCTTTTAACAGTATTTAAATGATCATTTGGACACTGTTACAGTAGGTGTATTTTAACTTTGGTAACTTATATATTCTTTTGGTAAGATGACTTTATAGAAGTATAAACTCAATTTAATGATTTTACAAACCAATTTAGCAATAGTTTCTATCAATTTCATTGGAATCATTAACCAAATTTACTATATATAGACAACTAATTTAACCTAAATTTTCAATCAATTTTATTGCATGTTGTGAATAATTTCATGATTTGGTACATATATTCACAACTTCACAAAATCAATTTTATGAACTATATAACTTTATTTACAAAAAAATGGTACATCATATATTGTGACTATGCATTTAGCAAGAGCTTGGATCACCATGAAGGAAGAATTGGGAAGGATTCAACATGAGGTGATTTTCTAGGACATTTTTTGTTGTACTTCAATACAATAATTTAGACATTGACCAATGAAGGTAGAATAGAAGGCAAAGCCATGGGGATACACCTTACCATTCTACCAAAGTTGATGGAGGGATGAAGTACAGTGTTGTACAAATTGACAGTGATGGCGCATGGCAACGGTGTTGTGCAATGCTATTGAGCTTGTCAGTACCTTTAACCATATTTGTTTTGAAAACAATACCAGCAATCACTGCAAACATGGTACAAGGTTGGATATTGATAAGGGAGGTCAATTTTGGTAGAGCTAGTTGTAGAGAGCAATTAGGAGAATCTTATATATGATGTACTGTTCTTTGTGAAATAAAATTATACAATTCATAAAATTGATTTTGTGAAGTTGTGAATGTGGGTACACAAATCATGAAATTGTTCACAACATTTAATGAAATTGGTTGAAAGTTCAAGTTAAATTGTTTGTCTATATAGTGCCTTTGATTCATGATTTGAATGAAATTAGTAGAATCTATTGCTAAATTGGTTTGTAAAATTATTAAAAAAAATTGTACTTTTGAGAAGTCATCCTAACAAAGGAGTAAATGGGATATATCCAAAGAGTGAAAAAGAAGTTGTGTACGGTTTACAATGACGTCATACATGATTTTTTAATTAAAAAGAGTTTTTTTTCCCGTGCACTAATAAGCCAATTCAGAGGAGTTTGGGGATATTGCATCCAGGTGGAGAGTTTTCATTTGTTGAAATCAAAGATTGCTAGGCATTAGGGGAGATTTGGGGGCTTTGGAAGACCGCGAGTTTCTGGGATTGTACAAACCTTCGGAACTCTACCACATCCGAGTCTGATGTGCCACATCAAATATTAATATTTTAAATATTTTTAAATATTTTAATATTCCCCTTTGGTGAGAGGTACCGTATATTCAAGTCAATTTCGTCACCTTGGTGCTGAAATAGTTTAATTTTAGAACTTGGAGAGTTTGGTGTCTTGATTTGGATTTCTTGGCTTTCAGCACTTTGCTTTTTCGAATGTTTTGACACTCCTAATTTTGGATTGATTCTTTTTCTAAATTTTCTAAAGGATAATCTTTGAATATTCAGAATTAGCCACAATGAAATTTTTTCAGATTTTCAGAAATAGGTGTACAATTTTTAAAATTTTAGACATGTTCCAAATTTCCCCTAATTATTTACGAAACTGACCTACACGTAGGGTCTAGGTAAACAAACTTAATTTTCTGTGGTTTTGAATTAGCCCGGGGCAAGCGACGAATTTAAATAATCATGACATAATGAAGATATACAAAAATATCAACGAAAACGAAGATGGTTATCTAAATGTACCTCCTATGAGGATGTTCAAGCCCAAGATTTGCCAGGAACTGGTAGATCTTCGTGAAGCAGGAATGCGCCTAATTGATCTGTAGTAGAAGAGGAAGCGCGCAACGTTTGTTTTCGTTTTGTAAGCTTCTTTGAGGTTTTGGGAGGCGAGCCGCGACGATCATTTTGCAGAGGCGGACGACGTCTCCGTCGCCATCGCCATCGCCGATGCTTTCTTCTGCAGTGGCGTAAGCAGACAGATCGAAGCCGTTATGGACGAGCCCCATTTCTCACTCTTAGGTTCAATCCTCGCGGCCCATTTCTTTGTTATTTGGAAACCCTAACTGCCCCTGTCCTGTCCTTTTGCTACCCTTGCACCTGTCTTGACTCTGCCCTTTACTCCAATGCATTCATCTTTAGTTGTATGTCATTTTCGGCTCCTCGTAACTCCTCCGCTTCCCCTCGTAACTGTGATTTTATATTCTCGTCGCTTCAGAATTTTGACGATGTTCGGCACCCTAACTGCTCGTTCTCATTCTCTCCGTCGTTGCAGCCCGTCTGGGAGATGTTCTTACAGTTGGCGGCGTTGAATTTCTAGGGTTCTCGCCCTCTCTGTGACGACCGGGGGTAACCCTAAGGCCTTTCCTGGATGTGAGTCTTATTTTTCAACCATTCTATTGATGACTCGTTTCAATCTCGTGTGAGGAGGGTTTTTTACTCCTGGATGTGAAATGCTAGTGGTGGTCGAATCCTGAAAGCTTCTTGCGGCTTAGATGTGGTCGCAACTTTGGTTCTGTTTGTGTGAGTGAAAGGGGCTGAATTGTCTGTACTCTCAAATCTGTTTAATATTAAAACCTGGGGTATTGAAAAAATTCTCTATGACGTAGTTTGAAGGTTCGCTACGGTCGATGATAGTGTGGCAAGAGTGCAGTATATACTTGAATCTCAGTGTAGAGAGGGTTGTTATAAAGAGGGTTGAGTGTTGCTGGATTCGGTGTGGGAAGCTACTTGAGATTTCGATAGGGTTTCAACGTTTGTCTGTGGCTGTGTATTTGTATGAGTGAAGGTGGTCGAAAATTTTCCATATAAGGAGAGATCTCTTGCCAGCCATTCCCTAGTATTTACTCTTTTGAGAAGCGAGAGGACGTGGTTTTTCTAAGTCCTTGACCCTGGTGTGTCGAAACATGTTTTTGAATCGCTTGCAGAATCTCGTGGAGTACCGTCGTAAAGAGGACAACGGGTCTGGAAGGTGGAGAACGAGAGGTCCCTGATTGTGGGGAGAAGTGTGAGGGAGGGGAATGGACGACGCGGTGTTAGATGATATCATATCACGGCTGCTCGAGGTGCGGACTGGGCGGCCGGGCAAGCAAGTACAGCTATCGGAGGCCGAAATTCGTCAGCTCTGTGTTGCATCCAAAGACATATTTTTGTCCCAGCCAAATTTGCTTGAGCTTGAGGCTCCAATCAAGATCTGTGGTATGCCCTCAGTAAATCTATCATACTCCATGTAAATTATACATTATGTTACAATCGATTTGCAAAATGAGCTTAACCTGGCCCTTAATCATCTTGAAATATTGGCTTGTCAAATTAGGATGCTAGATTTCAGTGGAATTCAGTGGTTCCTTCTGATTTGCTCAATTTAGTTTTTTAGGGCTGAGAATTTGTCACCGATCTCATATTTTAGTAGCTGGAAAATTGAATGTTGAAAATTGTAATGGGTCGTAGCTTTCTAAAGGATCTGGTACTTGTGTGCTTCTTGATGCTCTGCTTGGAGTGATAACTGAAGCACTTCTTTGCTGCTCCAGGTGATATTCATGGGCAATATTCTGACCTTTTGAGGTTGTTCGAATATGGTGGCTTTCCACCTGAGGCAAATTACTTGTTTTTAGGGGACTATGTGGACAGGGGAAAGCAGAGTCTAGAAACCATTTGCCTTCTCTTGGCATATAAAATCAAGTATCCAGAGAACTTCTTTTTGCTAAGAGGTAACCATGAATGTGCATCAATCAATCGGATATACGGCTTCTACGATGAATGCAAACGGCGGTTCAACATACGGTTGTGGAAGACGTTTACAGATTGTTTCAACTGCTTGCCCGTGGCTGCCTTGATTGACGAGAAAATTCTATGCATGCATGGAGGCCTTTCCCCAGACCTCAAGAACTTGGACCAGATAAAGAAGATTGCACGGCCAACGGATGTCCCTGATGCAGGGTTGTTGTGTGACCTTCTGTGGGCGGACCCTGACAATAATGTGGCCGGCTGGGGAGAGAATGATAGAGGAGTCTCCTTCACATTTGGTGCGGACACTGTCTCTGAGTTCTTGCAGAAGCACGACTTGGATCTCATCTGTCGAGCCCATCAAGTACTGTGATGCAATCTTTATATCCGGTAGCCTTTACATTTCGATTTGCACATTCCTAAGAATGTATTGTACTGTGTTCCATTTTGTTGCAAATAGTGTGCACGTTGCATTGACGAGTTATTGATTGATGCACGACTTATTCGTGGATTTCTTGAAATTGTATCCCACTGATATGATATGTTTGATCGCTTGGTTGAGAAGGGAGAACTCATACCAGACTCAGATTCTGTGTATCTAGCTCTGAAGTGGTTAATGTCGCTTGCAGGTAGTGGAGGATGGCTACGAGTTTTTTGCTAAGCGCCAGCTAGTTACTATTTTCTCTGCACCGAATTATTGTGGTGAATTTGATAACGCGGGTGCGATGATGAGTGTTGATGATACTCTCATGTGCTCGTTTCAGATTCTAAAACCAGCAGAGAAGAAACAAAAGTTCGTCTCATATGGCAACAATCCTTCACGACCTGGAACACCTCCTCGTGCATTCAAGGTCAGATTTTGAAGTACCATACGGCCATGTCGGATTTGACAAAAACCGCTTATTTGGGCTTAAAATCCTGAAACGTGAATTATTGTTTAATTTAATCATCAAAATATTACTCAGATTTTGAGAATCTTGGACAATATTATATATGATTATTAACTAATTATGCGACACAGAAGCGTCGCTTATGATATGGATATACGGGCATAAAACGTCTCTTGGTAGGCTCCCTGACTGTTTTCTCTCTTACAGTACTGGGGTCAATTATTACTGGCGTGTTTTGTGTTTGAGTAGGATGCACATGATTGTGCATGCAACGACTTTTACCGAGTCTGAGACTGAGACTTGTATATATGGTGACGGGGACAGGGATAATGCCAGGTGCCGGTTATGAGCTTGAGAAACAAAGCTATTAAAGTAAGCACCTTTGAAGCTGAAGTCGTTTCCTCGTGAGGCTGTTTCGAGGGCTGGCAGCGACTGAGTGTGGACTTGCTCTTCGGAACGGACGTATCAAGTGGGGTACCTAAACAGTTAGCTGTGGAGCTGGAGTTTGTGGCCACCAGAAGTGGAGCATGATCCTTGAGATACATACACAAATATGTATGCCTGCAATGCACTCAACAAACCTAGTAGCAGAGTAGTTAATTTGAAAGCTGGGGTGGTGTCCTTGCAGGGTGTTTTGGCTCTGTACACTTACCAAAGCAAGAGATTTACTCCCTAGGGTGGGATTGAGAATGTGTGAGTGTGAAATGTCTGCTGCAGAAGAGCAATTGTGTGCCAATCGTAGAGTATGTACATTAGGGAGCGTGAGCACCCGGTTTCAAGTCATTTCACCTCATTCCGACTGAACTTGTATTGCAATCTGCTTGGCACGAGTTCCTGTATTATCGTGGATAATACTGCTCATTTTGAACTCTATAACGATCCTTTTTGCTCTAGTACCTGGTCACCTATTTAAGCCCTAAAGTCCCAAGTCCAAGGCCGTTTTGGCATCAAAGTCCTCTCAAATACTTTGATCATTCTTATTTTTGCACATCTAACCGTAGGATGTTGCACTGAACTAGCCAAAGAAAAGAATGTATGGAAGAAACTTCAGAAACTGACTGTTAGATTGCAACTGTTTGTGTTCTAAGGTAGGGGGCTGTAAAAGCGACCTGTCTTTAAATGCGATCTGGTAGATTCTGCCTCGTAACATGTACCAGAAGTGTACATTTCAGGAGGGGGTCGCTTTTAGAAACCACTGTGTTTTCAACTTCAAAAATTCATAACTAATTCCATGAATGTCCAAAAAATATGAAACGACTTGGATTAGATGCCAATTCCATTTTTCTTACCATGAAAATTTACTGAAAATTGTTTTAAGCAGTTTAGCTTCCCCCAAAGTGCAAATCAGCTCTTAAAGGGTCGCTTTTACAGCCCCCTACCTTAAAGTGAATTTTTCTTTTCACTCCTTGTGTGACCAAATAATAAGAATTTCAATTTATTTTTAACCTAAAGTTTTTGCACTACAGATTTTTAAATTTTTATGTCGAAGAATTGAGTTATTTCTTGATTGCTTTTTGGGCTTATGGTGGTATAACTTTTGCTCTAGGGCACCGACTGAAATAATAATTATATTCCAAGAAAGATAATGTGATTTTCTGTCTTCAATAATAGTTTCAGAAAATCATATAAAAAATTGAGGTCACGTAAGCCTACCTGAAATCTCAAGAGCCCTCGAGGGACTTTGGGACTTTAGGGACTAAATTCTAGTGGCGATCTGATTTTGATAGTTATTTCGCCTTCTAAACTTCAATAGTGTTTTATGCCCATTGTTTTGTCATATTCCCTCAACCCCTAAAGGACCAATGTGTTTAGAGGCCCAAAATTGCTTCAAAATATTCGTCCCCAAACAAAGAGCAAAATCTTCATCAATATTTATTTTTTAACTAATTCAACCACAGGTTCTTTTGGTTAACTTGCACAAGTACATTGTCCCAAAATTTTAGAATGAATATCTCCACCGATTGCAAGATCAATGTGCCTAAACTTCAAATCCTTCCAAAAGGTGAAGTTTTGTCTTTCAACATTTTAAGAAAAAAACTTGTATGTCTTATTACTTCTGTATTTTAGACAATATGTTGGAAAATGGGTTGCAAACACATTAAAAAAATTTAACCAAAAAAACTTTTGTATTCATTTAAAAAAAATTGAAAAGTGAAGGATATTACTGAATGAAAGATAAAACTAATATGCTAATAACTTTTGGAAGAATTTGAGAATTGTTAATCCCAATGGTGAGAATGTTTTACTAGACAATTAGTATCCTTTATTTTCATTTTCATTTGAAAATTTTTAAAATTGAGAACAAAAATGACTTTATATGTTTTTTCTACCTTCATTGCCTGCAAAATAAAACTCATCATAACTTTTACCTCATTGTTTGGAATTGAGTGGTTCAATTTTTTTGAGTAGGTATCAATCTACCCAATTCCAAAAAATAATTTTTATATTTTTAGAATATATTTTTTGCTGGCAGGTTTGACATTGAAATTGAAAAAACCCTTCTAACTTTTGCAATACTTATCGGAATGACATGAAACAAAGCTTCACATGTAGATTATGATGAGTAGCATCCATCCTAAAAAATTCATGCAAAAATTTCAAATTATGAAGTCAATAGAGCCTACCCAAGTTCTTGAAAAGCCCAAAGTGGGGTCCTTGGTCCTTTAGGGGTTAAGTTCTGTATAAGAATTGAGGCACAGAATGGGTTTCCAAGGCTTGGTTTTTGAACTTCTTTGAATTGAATTGAAATTTTTCTCTAATGGTAAATTTTTGATGCATTAATTTAAACACTGATTTTTAGAATTTCAAAAATTAAAGTTGTGCTCCCTCTATGTGAAAATAATTATGGTGTTTCTTTGTAAAATATAAAGGAAACACCGGTATTATTTTGAGACACAGGGAGTATCAACCATGCAATTATCACAAGGAAGTTAGAGCATCCGCTATGCATTCTTCGTTATAGTTGACTTGTATATAAGTATAACTTAAGAGTGTTATCATTGGAAGCCTGTCAGAAATCACTTAAATTAAATACAAGAATGTTTTGATTTAGACTTTGGATAACCAAACTAAGCCTCATTGAAAGTAAACTAAAAGACAAAATTATAGAGGCCCGGAAAATCATGCCTAAGAAAGAAATATCATGAAAATGGGATGGAAAAATTGCCATATGTAGGCTACATATTTATTCATAGCATGTACAATCAAGCCTTGAATTTGAATTTCTCAATTTATATCCTTAGTTTCAAATTTGGAGTATTTACAAAGATTCTTTTTAAATGTATTCCACAAAAATAATAGAGAACTAATTTAAGAATCTACAAAAGTTTAGATGGATTTAAAAAAACAAAATTTTGTGTGCTTGGAACATGTTTTTGTTCATTTGTTTCTAAAAATTTGAACTTCTATTCTCCAAAGTTATTATCAAATATTATATATATATGATAAATAATTAACAAATAATTATTAAAAAATGCAATTCCTTTTTTATATCATTTATATGTTAATTTTGTACAATTGCAAGGATTGTTTCATTTATATTCATCTTAAATTTTTTTTTAAATTGGATTTTATATTTGACTTCAAAGTTTAAAACGTAAATTCTATATTTAACCTTTAAAGGTTTGAGGGTTCAAATTTTGAATAATAGATAAACACCATCAGAAGTGTGTAATATTTGCAAGATGAGAATCATAATTGTTGGTTAGAATTTTCTTAGAAAGAGGCTCATAAAATGCAAGGCTAGGCAATTTTTTGACTTCCAAAAAGTTATTTTTAACATCAAACTTGAACTATTTGGTTGCTTATAGTTCAATAACAAGGCAAAGCTACTTCTAAAATGCAATTTCTCCCTATTCATATACAAATGAAAGCATTATGAAACTTGCTAAAGGTATAACCAAAACAGTCTCCAAATCTAATTGCAAATCCTAATGTTGGTTCCTATTGTACCTTCTTCCATTCTAATGTAGTAAAGACTATAAAAGATTGAAATTATGGTATATGCACACTTGGAGTTTGATAACAACGGTCATAAACTCTTAACCCCTAAAATACCAAGGCATTTTCTGGCTCCGGAACCACTGAAAACTGCCATTTCTGCAGTGCGATCACTCCCTAAACCCCAAAAAACTTTTTCTTAGAATCTAACCGTAGGATCTTGTACTTCACTTGTCTCAAATTATGTGGTAAAAATTTCAAGACATTTGACCGTTCCGATTGGAAGATATTAGCATTCAAAGTTGGAAAAAAAAGTTTTTTGAACTGTTTCCTGCAATTTCAGATGACTTTGACGGCCATTTGTGGATTTTTTTTGCACTACACAACAAAAAGTTGTAATTTTTTATCTTGAACATTTGAGTTGAGAGTCGGGGAAAAAAATTTCAGAATGTCAAACCTTGATTTTCACATATAAAAAAATTGTTAAATAGAAGTAGGTCCAAAATTGAACGAAATACTAAATTGTTAATAGCTCTTAGGTGGAATTAAAACAACATAATCCCAATGGTGGGATTGTTCTTGCAAACAAACTTGACCTCGTCAAAAAAAAAAATTGAAAAAATTTGAAAATTGCATTAAAAAATGAATTCTATAAGTTAGTTTTTTTGAAGATGCTTAAATTGCCCGAAAAACAAGATTGTCCATAACTTTCTCATTATTAGTCCAAATAGAATGAATAAAAGCTTCAGATGTAGACAAAAACATGATCTTTGAGGGAAAAAAATTAAAAAAATTAAAAACTTTTTTTTGTGTTTTTTTTTTCTGCCCGCCAAACTGTTTTTTTGCTTTAGGATGCCATAACTTTTGCTCCTAGGCACCGATTGAAAAAAAATTATATTTTTAGAAAGCTAATGTGATTCCCTATCTTCAAAAAAAGTTTCAAAAAATCAGATCAAAATTTGAGGCCACACGGGCCTGCCCGAAATCTGAAGTGTCCCCCGAGGGGACTTTGGTACTTTAGGGGTTAATACCTCTGACAAAGACAGAAAGGTACACATTAGAGAAAATCTGGGCCCTCCGGAGGGCTGCTCCACCGCCCTCCGAAGGACCCTGAAATTTACTTTTTTTTTGCAAAAAAATCAATTTTTCCCCTATTTCCGCGCAGCAGTTTCTGCTGCGACAGTGGCGCAGGAAACGAAATATACGACTAAAAAATTTTTTTTTTTTTAGTCTTAAAAAAAATTTAAAAAAAAAAAAAATCTGATTTTTGACCGTTTCAGCGAGCAGTCAGCCAAGCTGACTGCTCACCGAGGGCCAGTTCTGCAGTGACAAGCCAAGCATTTTAATAGCTTGGCATGTCACTGCAAAGCAGCCCTCAGGAGGGTCGGTTTTTTCTCTAATGAAGTTTTAAGGAAACAATTGTTTTTAGTTGGTTTGGCATTGGTTCAACATAAACAAGGTCATCTTATGTTATGAGTCGTTCAGACATGGAATATAACATTCAAAAGTCATCACAAAGGTTACCAGTTCTTTTTCAGAGTTCTCATCCACTAAATTTATCCACGTATTATGGAGAATGAAGTAAGCTTCAATACCAATTTCTTTTGAACTAAGAAAAGTTGGTAAGGGAAGCTACATTTCATCTCCAAAAATTCATTTGTAAATTTTGGGTCTCCAATCAAAAGTTATGGGCAAAATTCAAAGAGGATGTTTGAAAATGTCAAAAAAAATCCCTTTCAACCCTTCTCTAAAATTTGTCTATAACTTTTGATTGGAGTCTTGAAATATTAAACGGATTTTTGGAAATGGAACTTAATGTAACTTGATTTTCCATCTTTTAAATTTTTTCAAAGTTCTTTGAAAAAAAATATTCTACTATACTTAAACGAGGTCTGAATTTTTACTTCAAATGCAATTCCTACTTTTGACTTAATTAAGAGCGGTTGAGCTCCTATAATTCTAATTTACATATTCCACATTGTTTGTTCTACCTCCTAACATCCATATGTATATAAAGAGATTGTCTTCTCGATTTAAAATACAAATAATGAATGGCTTTCAAAGCAAGTGAAGTGGTTCAATGAATTCAATGTGGTAATGTTATGTAATTGCCCATATTTCCTTGCATTATGAAAGCCCAATGCTAGTGCTCAAGAATCTACAAAATTAGAAGACTCTTACTAATGTAACAATAGCTTTCATTCTTGCAATGTTAGAGGGTTATGAATAGTCCTTAATTTTCTTGTAGTAAACACCACTATGAGCCCTTGCCAACTCTACAGTCATGTAGGTTCAGCGTTTATAAACGAATGTTGTTCTGACACCTAAAAAAATAATCACGTACTCGAGCATGTACCATCATTGAAAAGAACGCTTGCTAAGGCCAAGTGTGCACATACCTTTAGACAATTTTAGAGTAGACTTGCATGATTGAAAATTTATGGTTTAATAACTTTACGAAACACTACTGACATGTAGTTTAGACAAATGGCTATAGACTCATTCATCATTCTACAAGTTGAAGGGATGCTTTTGGATTACCATTGCAACTGCATAGGGAGTAAAGAACCACATTAGAATCTGAATGGACGAGAATAGTCCCCCCTAGGAACAATAATGGAAAACTATGTGTTTTTGCTTCACCCCAATAATGTGCCTTTTATTAATTGAAAAATGAGTCGGCTGAAATATATGTGAAAAACTTTCTAATTTATTATTCTATTTTAAATATGTGCCACAATGGGTCAGGTAGTCTACTCTTCAAAGTGACCTTTTCAAAGTTGATTGTTTTTAAAAAGAAAATTTTTGATAAAAGTTGATTGCCTTTTGGGCGAGCTTTTGGGGGAAGCTAAACTCCTTGAAACAATTTTCAATAAATTTTTGTTGGAAGAAAAATGGAATTGGCATGTAACCCAAGTTGTTTCATATTGATTTGGACCTTTGAGGAATTAGTTATAAATTTTTGGAGTTGAAATGAAGTGGTCACTAAAAACGACCACCTCCTGAAATGTAGACTATTGGTACATTGAAGAAAGCAAAATGTACTTCTGTGTTTGTGGTCGCTTTAAGAGCAGACTACGTTATAGTTAACTGAGTTGCACTTGGCTCCTACTGAGTGCTGTACGTACGTAGTCTCGTGAGGGAAGTTCTAGGATATGTACCAGGAAATGTGGAAGGGGATGAAACAGAGTAAGTAACAGGGCAAGTGCAGTGGAAGTGGTAGAGGAAGCGATAGAGGAAGTAGCAATTGCAAGGGAAGTGAATATGAAAGGATATTCAGAGTTTCAGGCCCTTGTACAAACAGTAAAAGAAGCAGAAGTGAAAGCAGTTACGAAGGGAAGTGCCACTGAAATCCTCCAAACCCCCGAAGAGGATCTGTAGTACAGTACACTGCGAGATTTCAACAGCACATTGTTCGCTGACATAGACAGAAGACGCCGGCTGAGATTCAACCCCCTCAGAATAGTCTCCAGTTACAGTGTCTTCACCATGGAATATTTATAGCAAAGTCACACGACTCAGTCGACCGGCGAGTGCCCTAGAACCAGGGGATGCAGCGCGTCGACAGTTCGTCCAAGCTTGTTCTCGCCATCGACTCGCCGCCTCTTTCCCCCGCCTCACTGAATCTGCAGTGCCCTACTCATGCTAGCTTCCCACACAGATTCCCCTTCTCTTACTATGATTCCACGTACGTTCACAGGCCGCATATCTAAGTTATACGTACGTACTGGCCATTCCTTCATAAGCAGATTCAAACTGCTAAGTTGGCACTCTTGGAGCTTTGACAGATCTAGCTGCACCGGCCTCGAAGAGCGACTTATTTCAGGTAATAATACTGTCTTCCATCAGGGTCCAGTCGATCGATCTGCATGTTGGTTGCTTCTGATCCATGACTTGTGCTCCAAAAATCGGGCATGGTACGTCGCTGTGTATCGATCGATTAGCGTACTAAGATCGATATATCGCATTTGTTTGAAATTCTCCAGTTTGCCCCGTGTAGATCGTGTCTGTTTACATGATGCTTCTCTATCAATGTACTCCGTACTAGTTAGTTACTCAGTTGACTTACCTTCAAGTAGCATACGATCGACTGAAAATATCAGGCTATTGGTGTGTTTTCCGGCCGCCCGTAACAGTCATTGACAGTACTAACCTATGGAGAAATGGGTGAGATTTGTACGAGATAACAACAATGGGCTAACCAACATCCACATGCTCGCTCTTGTACAGTCTCCACGATCGATTACTGATGGCTATCTCCCGGCAAGTGTCAGTTGTTCTCAGTTTGGTCGTAGCTGTTATGTTGGGTGCTGCTAGCTATGCCGAAGGGCAGGTTCTTTTCAGCAAACTGCCCAAGGCGTTGGTTGTGACGGCTACCCTCCCCGGTGGTGAACCTATCACAGGTATGGTTTCTTCTTACTGTTTCCGATCCTGCCAGCATCAGATTCAAGTTAGCCAATCTGAACAAATCTGCTAAGTCCCAACCAAAGTCACAATCTGAGCTCTAGATTTATTATTTGTAAGGTATGTAGGATGATCGCTCTGCAACTCAGATCTCCCCACTTTAAAAGCATCCCCTCAACCAATTAAACACAGGGATCGATAGATAATTATACTGTTAGTAGTGAAAGTTTCAGTATACAGAGGTTGCACATTTCCAGAGTGGGAACGCCAACTTTTGATATATCGTAACTAATTGCACAAGATCTATCCAATTTTTTTATATTCAAAGTGCGTCGTTCTCAACTGCATTTTGCTTTTGGATCGATCAAGCTGCTGCTTTTGCAATTGCAAGGACAGTTTTAGATGGGCAACGTAACAGTCACTACACAACATTGGATTAGTGTTTATGTATATATATATATATATATATATATATATATATATATATATATATATATATATATATCGATCAATGTCATTTGTGACATTGCTTGCGATTGCTTACAAGCTTCATTCTTCAATGTTTGCAGAAATCGCTGTCGGGCTGGACTCAATAGTGGTAACCTGGAGTGCGAACACCACATCCGGCGTGCCCATAACAGCAACCAAAGTTCGCACCAAGCTGTGCTACGCCAAAGAGAGTCAGACCCACAGAGCATGGCGAGCGACCAAAGACAACTTGTCGAAAGACAAGACATGCCAGCACGATATTGCCATCGCCAGCTATACCCCAGCAGGCGCTTCCGTCCACTGGAACCTCCCGAAGAACATCCCAGGTGCCAAGTACTGCGTGCGCGCTTATGCTCTTGACGTGAAAGGCAATGAAGTTGCCTACGGCCAATCCAGCCCTGACAGAATCGCCAACACTTTCTCTGTCACCCCGATCTCGGGACGCACTGGCAGCCTCAATGTCGCTGTGGCCATCATGTCCATCACTTCCGTGGTCTTGCTCTTCAGCTTCTTAATCTTCGAGTACTTCTACTTGAAGAGGAAAAAGAGCGTCTAGCTTTACATTAGACAATTAAAAAAAATAGATGTATGGAAAATTAAGGTGCAGGTGTTGTAGAACTGCAGACTGAGATTGAATAAGCTAGTTAGTTTTTTTGTTTGCAAATGACTGTTTGGTGAGGTGATTTTGATCTCATCTCTGCATTCTCAGGGACTCTCAGGTATAGGAGGAATAGAATAGAATTCTAGTTTAGAAATATTTTTGGAAGAGCCGAGGAGACGAAGCTCAGATGAGTAGTCACAGGTTTGCAAGGATCGATGTACAGATATGTAGTCCGTTTTGAGATCGAAGAAATGCATATTTGGGGGTTTCAGCTCCCGTTCCAGCTTAACGTTGGTAGTTCGAAAATAATTTGCAGTATTGAGAATGGAAACTCCTGCTGGTATCGATGTATGGCCTCCATTCTAGAACTTACCTCGTTCATCCATGATTCATCAGGCATTCTTGAGGTTTCGATTGGGCGTACGTTAATTTTTGTGCCGGTAGTGATGCTCTGGCTCTGGCTTCATACTGAACTAGGCAATGGAGCTTGGTTACAACGTCAATTTCGTTAGATTGGCGATATTCCACAAACCAAAAATTGTGACATTTATGTTCAAAAAGGCCTAATTTCAGGACACAAACTAGGACAGCTATAGATTTTGGTTTCAGGCCGTGCGGCTTCAACCGCACCAAAGAAATGGACTATGGCTAACGAGATTGACGTTTTAGGAAACAAGTACTGGTACAAGTTGAGTAGTCGTGAAGGTTGTATTGTTGGCTTCCAAAACCTGAATGTAGGTTTCAGTTACCTAACAATTTCTATGAGGACAGTTCAAATTGATTGATTGATGTTGGAATTATATACAGTGTAACGTAAATGTGGAGTCTTGTTTCGAGAAGTAACATGCCGAGCCATGGAAGCGGTAAGTGATGTTATTTACCGTCTATGAATTGATCTTGTATTTCCATGTTAAAATGTATGTTCCTGGAGAACAACTCGCTGGTGTGATTTTGTGCCATTTTGATCAATTAGGAGGGTAAAGAGGACACTAAAACACTAAAGAAGACCTGTCCAAGGCTATGAAATTTAATCAATGATGCTCTTCATATTCAATTAATGTTTGGTCTGCAGAGTCCCCGGGTGGTAGTATTATTGCCAGATAGCTGTGTACCAATTTGCAAAGTATTTTTGATACCTTTGTCCTTGATTGTAATCACATCATTTGTCACAATTGAGAGTCATTTGAGTACCCAAAATCATGAATTTTGAAAATTTGCAATTTTGTTCTTCCCTAAGGTTTACACCTAGTCACCAGTCCTACATAACAAGATGCATCACTAAGCAAATAAATTCACCATCTTAGACATGGTCACAAACTAGGATCCTTAGCACATGCATTTGAAAATTTGCAAGATATACTTGTACTCTTCCAATATGGCGAATTTCATTAAAATGGCGGTATTCCATGTGTCATTTTCACACCCTGACATCTAGGACAGATATACATTGCTAACATCTAGGTCATTTTTAGATTTAAAAAATCTAGGACTGACATAGATTTCAGACTGCATAATCTGAAAAATCTAGGATTGGTAAAGATTTCAGATATCTTGGACAGGTGTAGATTTCAAAAATCTGATAATGGTATAGATTTTGGTACAGAAAAAACAGTTCAGACTAGGCGGTCTAAACTTCTAAAAGTGCCAAATTAACAGAATACCACCATTTTAATGAAATTGGCCATCAATGCATGTTACATTTTCTTGTTGAATCATATTTCTAGGATAACTTTGGAAGTATTGATCCAATGTAGCTAGAATTTATAATAAAAGTAGATCATACTATTCATACCATTTTAAATGTTTGCCACTTAAGTATTATTTTTTAAGATTAATCTGAAAGAAACTATTGATTACTTCGTCACGCTTGCGGGCTTCAAAGGATACTATTGAGCACCCAATGATCTAGAGAATTTGAAGTTACAGTATAGTAATGGATATGTTTGTTTAATAGATTTGATACTATTCTAAAAAGTGGTTCTAAAAATTGTTATTTTTATATGGTATATAAGTTCACAAAATAAGCTTTGTTTTGCATGCATTTTTAGGCTTGGAAATTTTTTCTTCCAAATGAACTTTGTTATGGATTGAAAATTAATGATTTTCACAATAATTATTTGTTTGAAATTTAGGCCTTTGTATATGATGCTTTTAAAGTTATAGTCTTACATACTTATAGATGTATTTTGAAAAGTTATTTATTGACTTTAAAATGCTAGTTTTTGAAATGAAACTACTTAAATTGAATATTTTAATTATTTATTATTGCTTGTATTAGTTTAGCAATAGACATTAGAGAAAAAATCAGCCCTCCGGAGGGCTGCTCCGCAGTGACATGCCAAGCTATTAAAATGCTTGGCCTGTCACTGCAAAATTGACCCTTGGTGAGCAGTTAGCTTGGTTGACTGCTCGCCGAAACAGTCAGAAATCGGAATTTTTTGATTTTTTTAATTTTTAATTTTTAATTTTCAAATATTTTTAAATATTTTTTAAGACTAAAAAAAAAATGTTTTTTTTTTTTTTTTACTCTTATATTTCGTTTCCTGTGCCACTGTCGCAGTAGAAACTGCTGCGCGGAAATATGGGAAAAACTGATTTTTTTGCAAAAAAAAAGTAAATTTCAAGGTCCTCCGGAGGGCTGTGGAGCAGCCCTCCGGAGGCCCCATATTTTCTCTAATGAACATTTGAAGAAAATAACCTTTAGAAAATTGAATGAAAAAAGAAAACAAGTCTTTGTATGTATTTGACAAGTTAAAATTTGCAATCATTCAAGATTGCAATATTGCTCTAATAAGAGATTTAGTATTAAAAATTTGAATAGTAGATAAAGGATTAAAAAAAAATAACAAATATACATTGTTACTTCATTTTGGCTATCTAATGAGGTGGAAACATTGTTAAGGTGGGAATACTAATAACTGTCCATTTAAAAGATCCAGCATAGTTGGAGGCACTATTTGCTAGAAAAATATTTTAGCAATATTGGCAAATGAAAATCATGAATTTAAAAAAAATAAAATTGGATAAGACATCTATTTTTTGTGAATTTTCAAAGTAGAACTTCATAGGGCACCCCAAACTACACTCTAGTTAAGCTACCTAGATTCTAATACGGTAATCTAAAAAAATCTACAAGCACCAATCACAATTAAGCATTGGCATGGTTTCGAGGTACTTTTGGGGAGACTTAAAGGGGAGTGTTTAGTAAAAAGAATGGGGCTATAAATAGGAAGTGGTGCTTCTACTTTATGTCAACCCTTGTCTAACCATCAAGGATTCTAATCAATTTTTCAACCATGAGTTTCAAAAGCATGCATAGGTATCATGAATTGTTTTTGTACTTAATTATTGTTGTAATTAAGCCAAATAAGATATAATTTAACAACCATGGCTACAATTGTCTAAATAAACATTTTAATATATCACCTATTCATAATCTATTGTCATTTTTGTTGAGTCTTGCTAGCAATTGAGACATCTGTATGCATGTACATTTCCCAGTGTATTTTGGACAACCCATGAATGGGTCTGGGCAACCCATGTATTAACAATGGAATTGAAATCCAAACTCAACCAAAATCTAATCCAATAGAGTTGAGGTAATTATAGGTCAAATACATACATTAATTGAAGGTCTTACTTCAAGTTGATTTGAATAAAACTTTTCATACTAAATGCAATGAATTAAATCATAGAGCACAATGTTTGAAGTTATCATTCATTCTTTTTTCCAAGTTGAGGTTTCAAATCCAACAACAAGCTTGCAGAAAACTCAATTTACTTTATATCCACTACATACACACAAGTTGAATTTTTGGAACTCCACTACAATTTCCAATTCAAGGAAGACCATTAGAGATTTTGAACTTGGATAGTAGCTTTGATACTTCTTTGCCAAATTTTTTTTTGTAAAATAAAATTTTGCAAATGCTAAAAATATAAACATTCCACAAGAATACTATTTTTTTATTTTTTGAAATTTTTTTCCCAAAAGTCAAAATCTATTTTTAAAAATATTTCCAACCAAAGCCTATATGAGTATTAGATATCCAAAATCAAACCCTATTATCTTATATTTAGAAGGATCCCAATTTTTTAGATTGAATTAGGAGAGGTTGGTTTTGTCACTTTGTGATTAAGGTAAGTTTTCTTATAATCCAATTGAATTTTCAAATTCAACGCCGGCTTGTAGAAAACTCAATTCACTGTTATCCACATACATACAATTGAGTATATGATTTCAAGCAAAAATTCCAATTTAATTTTATGTACAAAGAGGGTCATTGAAGATATATTCAAATTCGATTCTATGCTCTCATATTCAGAGGGTGCATGTTTTAGGCTAGAATATTTTGAATTCCATTTTGCGGTAAGGTCACAACTAGATGTGGTTTCGTAGGAATCATTTACTCATGTCCCAAGGTAGTCACGCTCGAATGCACCTCTTTCCATCGACATTTGATCCTTGAATGCCTCCTTTAGTCACCCCAAACCTTTTAAGTGCAAATAATGGGAGTTGAAGAGTTCTTTGAGGCAAACAACAAAAATTTAAAGGGGATCGAGTAGAATATGTATACTTTCAATTTTAAAAGTTCACAAGATATTATCCAAGTGTCAAAAAAAGTACAAAAACAAATTGGGTTGGATTTCTTTTGAGGTTGTCATAATGCCATCATTAAATTAAATTAAAATTTTCTTTGTAGGAGATTTGCAAAACAAGAACTGAAAGGTATCAAATTTGGGTGAAACACATTTATCCATTGGCCCTACTCTCAAGTACCAAGTAGTAGCGAACTTTACAAATATTTCGCTGTGCAATAAGGCCAAGGTTAGAATCATTTCATTACCTAATCTTGGTGGCCGGGGTGAACTGACTCCCTAGCTCGGCCTCGAGTGAAAACCCTAAATTTTTTTATTTTCCACGCAAGATAAAATTTGCAAATTCTAAATTCATATTTGCAATCAGAGGCCCCAAAGAGGCCCCAAATTAGTTAGGAGAGATGAAGATTATAGATTTAATACGGCTAAAAATAGGAGGCTTTTTTTTACATGCACCCTTGGAATGATCATAACATTGTTAACCTTTCATTGGGAGAGTCCCTTTTGCTCCCCCCATTTTTAGGAACCCCCCAGTGACAAAGAAACAGTGTCAACCAATGAGATCCCCAGGTGACAACATGGCTATAGAGTCTTTGCAACCCAGCCAATCAAAATTTGGATATTATAACTAAAGTCTCCCCCCAGGTATCTAGGGGGAATAATCCCTCCACCTAGGGGGAGGCATCTCATCAAATTAAGGTAGACAAACCCATATCCGTCTGATTAAGAGGATAGGGTGCTATAGGGACTCTAGAAGATGGGAAAAAATGTTGACAAGATTAGCCTTTTTACACCCAATGCAAGGATGCCAATTTTTTTTCTTAAATAATAGAAAGAAGTCTATATTAAAGGTCAAAGTAGACTTATAGTTTGGTCGAGCCTTGGTTGATTGTATAGTGTGTGCTACAAGCAGAAAAACATTTAAAATGTGACTTTATTCCAATTGATCAGACGGTCGTACATGTGCCTTTGCCAGCTACACAATATGTCAGTAATAGTGCCACAATAGCCTCTAATATTTTGACATGAAACCAACTATCAATGCAAACCTCTGCTGCTTCCGAATCAGCTCAAACAATGAAGAAACCCGGCCACTAACCAATTCAAATTAGCATCTCACTCATCTGATTGCCAACTAGGGACTTTTTGGGTTTAAAAACATCACTGCTTTTGAAGTGATATAGTTCAAAATGTTAGTAAGGTATAAAAATCTCAACCGTACAATCTTGTAGTGTACATGTTGTAGATGGCGAGAATCAAATTTGGAGTCATTTGACCGTATAGATTACAAGATTATAATATTTTAGTGTAGAAAAGAGATGCTGAAATTTTCCTAGAAACACATTTGGAGGTGAAATTCGATTTCTAAACCTACTCAAATAGAAAAACTATACACTATAAAGTGATTCAAAATCATTGTACAAACACATTTGTGAAAAAAAAACATCATTGAATTGCCTCATTATGTCTGCAAAATGGCTTTGAAATGTCAAAAAAATAGCAAAAAAAGTTGCAAAAAACACATCTTGGGCTGAACCTGCTTCTACTAAAATGCTTCTCAGTCATTCATAACTTCTTGGATTGTTATGAAATTTTGGACACACAAACTAGACTAGTATGCGCAACTTTCCCAAAATTTTTTATTGAAATCGGACACTGTATGAAGAAGAAACAAGCCGCCGAAGTTCATTGTAATCCCAAAATGTCTGGATTTTGAACTTCGAATTGCTCCCAAACATTCAAACATCTTGGATTGACATGAAAATTTTACCACAGTAACTAGACTTCAAGGGGAACATTACCCAACAAATTTTATTGAAAAAAAACATTAGATGAAGGAGATATAAGCTCCCAAAGTTGCAGCCTTCAAATGCAGTTTGGAACTTTGATTGGCTTCCAAGACATCAATACATCTTGGATTGATCTGAAATTTTTACCACATAAACTAGAAGAGAAAGCGCAAATTTTCCAACAAGTTTTATTGAATTTGGACATTGGATGAAAAAGTTACAGCACTTTGAATTGGACATGAAACTCTGTGAGGCCATTTTTGGGCCCCTTGGGCGTTGAGGGGTTAATGACAACAATTTCAGATGGTAACTGCATGGTAAAATAGTCTATTCTAGGGAGTGGCATTAGGGACTAGTCAGATTTGGGTTTGCCTACCTTAGCAATGTTATGATTTGGGAGGCCAAGCGAGGGGGCCAGTTCACCCCGACCGTCCTGGTGGACCCCAAGTGAAAAAACTCCAGTGAATAGAGTTAATCGTAAAGTGTGTGCAAGGCAGGACCAGTAGCCAGAGATTGGGAAAAACACAGGACAAAACTCCCTTGAGCACCCAAACTGAGGTCTGATTGAGATTGGTGCCGTGTTTGTTTTGTTCTATTCTCAGTTAAACCTTCCTCTGACACAAGTTCACAAACACAGGGACAACCTTGCGATTAACTCTAACACTGTAGTAAGTTCAAGTGCAGAGGTTTCCCCGGGGCAAAAATTTGGAACTGGGTCCACAAAGCCAATTGAGATCAGGCCCTGGCCGTGAGATGTATTATCGAGGCTCTTCATGCCGTCTTCTTCAAGCGTCTGGTTTAACATTACCCGACTTCAAATCCTGTCAAGATTTTTGCTGCGTGATTCCCTTGACGAGAGAGGTTTGGGCTGATGTTAATGGCAGCTGCATCCACCCCTAGTGAAGGAGCTTTTCTGAGCTTTTCTGAGCTTTAAATTTGGGCTCTAACTGTCGCTTACGCATTTCAGCATTGGGTTTCTTGCAATTCGAAGATTGCTGTTACGGCATTAAGACTTCAGATGAGGTACCCTTAGACCCGCAATTGAAATTGACGGTGCTCTTCATTCTGTTGGAAATATTAATACTTGTTAATTTAGTTCTGTGCTTGAATTGTGTTGTATGATATGTTGCCTTTGTCCAGTGCACTAGCCAAAACCCTAAACTTTGCTGAGCAATTTCTCAATTCTTGCTTGGTGGGGAAGGATGTTTCTCTTTGTCCACACCAGTGGGAACAAATTCCAGAGCCTGTTGTTGTGAAATATAAAACCGGGTTTTTTTCTATTCGTTTTCTCTCAGCGTAGCGGATCGTTTGTGGGAGTACGTATCTTTCACCGCTTGAATGTGTTGGTACCTGCATATTTAGGGTTTAGGGTTTGGTTGGTGCCTGGCATGTTCTGTCTAACAAGCATTATGCCTCTGGCTATGGCAACGAGAGGGTGGAGCTGGAGTACTATAGATCGATGGACAAGCCAATTCTGTCGTTTTGTTCTTGCGGTAAGCACAACCCTTAAACCTCCTATGCTGCCAGACTTGGATGATTTCAAACGACTCTGCATTGGGTGTTTTTTTAAGTTTCTTGAGTGTGTTTGCAGCTTATGGTGGTGGAAATGCCCTTGTCGTTGAATTTTTGTTGTTAAGAAGATGCTTTCACTGAATCACTAAACAGGCTTTTCTACGGTATTATGGTAATTCAGCTCCTTCCACTTAACCAAATTTTAGCCATAAACTTGATCTTCTTATAATTTGAGCAAGTAATGAAATGAAGGTTACCCAATCTGGTTTCTACCCCTAATGAAACTTTCCTAAAATAGAATATTTTATTGCAAATAAATGGAACTTTGGGATTGTAACCATGGTGTACTAATTTTCAAATGATATGATGACATGGCAATTGTCTTTTGACTATGATGTTCTCCACTATAATATGACCCTATGGTGAAATTTTCAGATTTTTAATGTGTAGCTTGGAGTTGATATGAATTTTTACATTTTCTTTTTGTAGAAAACCATAGTAGTTTTGAATCTTTGTAAAAGAAATTGAACTTTTATGGCTTATAGAAGATATGTGATTTCATCTCTTGAAAAACGAATTAAAATGATTTCCACTCATATATAGGGGCATGCAAAAGAAAGGATATTCAATTGGATATATGCTTATAAGAGAATGTTTTACTATGCTCTCAGATTGCACTCTAGACAACCTTAATGGTACTACACAAGAATTAGCACTCAACTATTGCAATGATAGGTTGCTTAATTATTCTCCCATCATTGTTTGATAATGAAGGTTGTCTTTGTTCTCTAACCTAATTCAATTTATAACAATTAAAGAACATGCCTTGAGTTGAAAGCACCTAGTTATTTTGCACCAAAGAAGTTTGAGCCAAATCAACCAATATAGTAGATGTGCCTTAATCTATCTCCATTCACAATGTACTCTCTATTTTCATTTTTTGAACAAGAATCTAGGGACATACATGACTTTGCCCAATGTGGTAAGAATCATGTACACTCTTTAATTTTAGGATTGAAATGAATGTAAGGAAGTCATTTGGATTAGATTGGATGCACGGATAGAATAAGGTGCATCTACCTTAATATCCATTGTTGATCTATTAGTTCCCTATTGTTAATTGGGTTTCATTGATATGCTCAGTTGTTTGGGTACTCTTGAAGTAGATTTTCTTTCAAATAATGCTCGACAAATGTGATTGATGTTTTGATTTTGAATTAGTATTTTTGGAAATTGAATTGGAAACTTTATCAGTCAAGTCTTTCTTCATTGATCATTAGAGTTGCCTTTACAAAAAACCTGATTAGCAAAATTCTCTAGTTTGGCTTGTTAGAATTGTTGGGAGTGTACATAGATGATGCTTACAAGTACTTAGATATGTGAGTTCATATTTATATGGACTTGATTTACTAGATAATAGCAAGATGTTTTAAAATGATATAATATGGACATTTGAACAAAAACAATCGTCCATCTATGTAATTGGAGATGCTAAGATTTTACTTTATTGTTGACTGGTTTGGACTACAAGAACTAAACTAGTCATGTTATCTTGTAAAGGTATTTTCTACTTTGAGAATTTGAAAGTAACTAATGTCTTGCCACAAATGTGTTGACTATACATGACAACCGTTTGAGAGGATTGGATCTTTAAGTTGTAGATTTAGGATTTATCAATATTGAATTGGAAGTTGATTCATTATTTTTTTTAAATCAAAGGTATGTCTTGCCACAAATGTGTTGACTATACATGACAACCGTTTGAGAGGGTTGGATCTTTAAGTTGCAGATTTAGGATTTATCAATATTGAATTGGAAGTTGACTCATTATTTTTTTAAATCAAAGGTATGTCTTGCAATCCTTATGAATGCTTTTGTTTTATTTGATCAATTACGTTTGATATGAAGTGGGTACATATAAAGGTAAAATAATTGCACTTAGGTTTGTTTAGTGAAGTCGGTATTTGATTTTACTTTGAAGTTTTTGTTGGATCTTGTAGTAAATGGAAAGGAGATTTCAAATTCTCTTGGCATGCCTTTTTGGACACTATGAATAAATTATGAACTTTCATTATTGTTGAAAATAGATATGTTTCTAATCAACCTAAGGTTGAACATTTTAGATAATATTGTGCAAGATTAAGTTGGAGAAATGAGTTGTAATTAGATTTAGTTACCTTAATTGTAGAATCATTGACTTTATATTATTTGTAGAGCTACATCTAATTTAATCCATACCTTGAGTTAGACTATTTTTGTTTTTTGTTTTTTTTTGTTTTTTACGTTGAGATTTCTTGGACAATGAATCAATTGGTCACGTGCTTGGTACTATCGGAAAGCCCTCAATGAGGAAGGGTGCACAGGCTTTAATTTGTAGCATTTTGAGCTAAGTTGTGAAAGTTATTGAATTCCAAATTTTTTATGAATTAAAAAATAAGAGAAATAACTTTACTTTTATGTTGCTTGTAGCAATGACACATGGCGCACTAGTAGGAACTATAAGAGTATTGTCAAGTTAACAACCTTTTATACATACTATGTCAATATTCATTTAAATATGTCTCTATTGCATGAAACACACCTGTAACTATTGTATTGGCAAGTACAGGAAGATTTTTGATTCATGCCAGTTGGCTGCCAAAAAGAGGTTCGAGCTTTTTTTCTCTGTATATACGTGTGTTGCATGCATTGCTTGTATTCATTACTGTAAAGAATTCATCTAAGAATCCGCTAAACTTTTATTTTCGAGGCCATAATATAACTTACTGGAAAGTCACTATATTAGAAATGTATAGGTGGGAGCAAAACCATTAAGCTATAAGGTAGGAGGTCCATAACGCGATCATCTAAGTACTGAAACTGAATTTTGGGGAGGTAAAACATCTTGAAATATTTTTTAGTAAGTTTTCCTTAATAGACAAGAGGAATGGCATCTAACCCAAGTTGTTTCATATTTTTTGGAGCTTTGTGGAATTAGTCATGAAATTTTGAAGTTCAAATGTCGTAAGGCTCTAAAAGCGACCACCTCCTAGAATGTACACCCTTTGTACAATTTGATAAATTGAAGAAAGCAAAATGTACCTTTATGACATGTTTGGTTCAAAATGCTTGGTCGGAGTTTGAGCCTCCTACCTTATCTACAGATTTCATTATGTACTTAGAGTTTTTTGTTGACCATGGCCCTTGCAGTGTTTTTGCTAGGCGAAGGACCTGTCATCACGTTTCCGACTTTCCTAGTACCTCCAATATCGAAGATAGTCACTCTTTACATCCCACCTTGAAGTTGCCTATGGATAGGTGCAAGTCAATGGATGGCTTTCTCAAGTTCCCTATGGCCGGATGCAGGGTCTTAAACAAATTTGATTTCAAGACTTTGCTCCTTGCGTACTGTGGCGGCACTCCTCGATTTGCTCCTGCATCATCTGGTGCAAGAAAACCTTCGATTCCGTTTGGGTTAGTCTCTTGACATGCCATATCTTGACTCACCTGTAAACTTACTGTTAATGATAGAGAGTCAATATTTGATTATTCTTGTCAATGCTGAAACGTTCAATGACAACCTAATAAGAACACCCTAAGAGTCAGATATTGTCAATAATGGCGAGCCGCGACTCACAGTAATCGAACAATTTCCAAATCAAGATAAAAAAATATTTCAAATTGATACAGCAATTCCAGTGGTCTAACTTGTAATGGTTTTCTTTTGAAGGCCGGTGCATCTAGATTTGTCAAAGCTCCAAAAGTGCCAACTTAACAATACGAATCTGCTTATGAAGGAATGGCTAGTATAGCTTAGCTATGCGGCTTGTGAATGTGGAATTATGGTAATAGAAGGAGAGAGATTGTGTTGGAAGCTAAGGTAGAACCACCCATAGCCAATCACTTAAGCGATTTTGGGATAGATGATGAGTACTATGAGGCAATGAAAATTTTTCTCCTATAGAAAGATAAGAAAGAATGGGATTGTAAATGTTTCATAATTTTATTCTCAAAAATGACATTACTATGATTTTTTAGGAGCCAAAAAGTTGTCCAAACTAGTAGCCAATGTCTAGACTCTTCTAAATGACTATTTTCCTACTCACTAGTTCCTGCATACTTTGGGATGTTTTGGGACATGTGTCATGGCCTTATTAGTTTCAATTTTGGAAAGGAGAAAAAAACACATTCCAAGCTTCCGTTAGAAATTTGTTTCAGCCTTAGTTAGAAATAACTACATCCTACAAGTTGGATATGGTTCCTTGGTTGGGAATGGGTGGTTCTACCTTAGCATGAATAGGGCACTGCACTTTCAGTGAGACAGAGTAAAACAAATACTTTTGTTTTATTCATTATTGTAAAAATTCAATAATCTTGGGCTTATAATATTAGGACAATATTGAGTATAAGCATTTTTCTAAACAAAACAAAACAAAACTACAACATTTCCTATACTTTAAAGTGCCAAGAAAGTATGCCATGCCATTTCATTTTGTATATTCTCAATGTTCAAGATTAACTTTCAAAATTAGAGTCTACATATTTGCCCAAAATTAGAGTTCATAAGGTCTTCTAACCATTTTCACTAGATAGAGATGAATGGAAGATTATTGTAAAATTTAGTTCCTAATTTGGGTCATTAATTCCTAAAAGACCAAGGCACATTTTGGAATATATTGTCAAAAAACTACTACTTTTGAGGGTAGTGATAAAAAAATGAACAAGAAAAAAAAAAAAATTGGAATTGCATGTACGAATTTGTACTAGACTACCATAGGTATTCGTGGAATTTTTTTGAAAACTTTGATTGTACAGATTGAATTATTTAAACGTTGATAGGTAAAGAAAAAATTTCAACCTTGCCTAACGTGGTCACTAAATTTTGACTTCTATAGTGAGATTTTTGTGCTACATCCGAGGCTACATCTGGTTATATTTTTTACAGTTATATACCTTCCAAATTTTAAAAATAGAAAGGAGTTTTTGCATGTTGTTTGAAGTTTTCTAGACTGCTCGAAAAGATTAGCGCAACATAACTTTTGATTCGGTCACCTAACTAGGGAAAAAATATATATTTCTTCCAAGGGGGGATATGTTCACACTTTTTGTCAAATTTTCCTGAATACTTCACCAAAATTAACTTTGTATTCAATCATCCAAGATTTCTTGTGTACATTGAATGGGCATTGGTTTTTCAAGGGCTAATTTTATTTTTCAAATTTTTATCATTTGGTGGTAAATAGTAAGTTCTTAAATTTTCCTCCAAAGTAAAATGAGCTTTAGCCTTGGCCTTCAAATTCTACAAAGTAAAACATTTACCTTTATGTTGTTAATAACTGACCCCTAAAAAACCAAGGCCTTTTTTGGGCCAAAAAATACGCAAAACTACCATTTCTATTGCAAAGAGCAAAAATACTTGAATTTTTTTTTTGTACATCTAACCATAAGATCTTACATCTAACTAGTATAAAAATGTGTGCAATAAAATTCAAGATTTTTGATTGCATAGATTGCAATATATGTGCATTCAAAGTGAAGGAAAAAAGTTTTTTTGCACATTGCGGGACTAGATTATTTGACTTTGAACCTATTTTAACTTAAATTTTTTGCACTATAGAGTTTTGAGATTTAAATCTTTATTGTGGAAAATTGATTTGAGAGTCTGGGAGGAAAACAAATTCAAAAAAATGTAATTTTCATTCTTAAAAAAATTAATAAGTAGAAATAGGTACAAGATAGAAGGAAAATCTAAACTATTTCTATCTCTAAGATAGAATTAATATGCACCAATTCCAATGGTGAGATTGTTCTAAGAAAAAAAAAAGCATGCACAATTTTTTTTTTTTTTAAATTATAAAAGATGCATTCAAAAATGAATCCTACAAGTTATTTTTTCAAGAAGATGCTCTAATTGCTTGCAAATCAAGGTTGTTCATAACTTTCACATCACTTATCCAAATGAAATAAATCAAAGATTTTATGTAGACAAAAATATAATCTATGAGCAAAAAAAAAGAATTCAGATTTTTGAAATTTTTTGGTGCCCAGTCTCCCTTGCTCTGAGCTTATTTGGGCATACCATTTGTTCCCGGACACCAATTGAAATAAAAATTATATTCCCACAAAGCTAATCAGTTTTTCAATCTTCAAAAAAAGTTTCAAAAAATCATGACAAAGATTGAGACTGTAGGTGCTTGCCCAAAATCCAATTTGTCCCCCGAAGTAATATTTGTCTTGTAGAGGTTTAAAGCATACCATTGATTTAGCACAAAATTTGATTGTTTTTAGAAAAATTTGAGCCCAACCAATCAATATTCATAACTTTCTATTACAAATTATTATATTTCATTTACTCTCTTTGGCTAATTCTTGTTTTTTATTCTAAATTTAAAAAAATCTATAATAAACAACATCAATTCATATGAAGTTTTGACTTTGAACCACAAATTTGGAAAATTAAATTAGTTCATCCTATACTAATTGACAACTCTCTCCATTACATTGGTTGCAAAGAAACCTTTCCCTTAAAAGAAACAAAATTTCTTTTGAAATTTGCATGGCAATCGCTGAATCTACACTTTTTAAAGACAGTTCTTAGCATTGCAATTTAAATTTGAAAATATATTTTTGGTAACTGAATTTAATAATCTAATTTCTTTGTGAAGACGTGAATATGCCAATACGCTTCATGCGACTCTAAAAAATAAATATAAATGAAACTCAAATGAAATTAAAAGTTCTTCTAGAAACCTAATACTTGTCCGATTGTGAAACTCTTTTTTGACATGTTATCAAGTCAATGAAATCCCCACCTATGTGGTTTCTATACTTCTATACACTTGCAAACTACCATCTACTTGAATTGCTTCATGCATGCAAATAAATTTATGATTTTTTTCTAAGGAAGATACAAAAGTAGTCACTTTCCATCGTATGCCACCTACCTTTGCTTGGGACTTATGTCAAATTTAACAAAATGCTAAATTTTTTCAAGACTATAGGGCAAGTGCGGTGGAAAATATCCTAAATGTAGACTCCAAAAAATTAGATTTTTTTTTAATATTTCATGTGAAAATTTTTTTGGAAAAAATTCTATCTTTAGCATATCTAAAAGCTTAATTTGAAAAATTATTATATATTTGGTAGTAGTGTCGATCTTGTACTTTACTTATGATAGTGACTACTTAATTACTATTCAACTTTGAGCAACAATTTTCTATAGATGAAAACATTTTTTCATCCACTCTCTATTGTTTTCCACACAATATTTCAAGCTATTTTTCTCTCTCTCTCTATATATATATGTTTCAAAAGATAATTTCAATGTCAAATCTTTTTGATAAAAAAACGAGTACAAAGTATCAAATATAAAATCATTAGATTTACTATTTGGAGAAAGTAATGAGGTTCTAAATATCAATTCTTTTGTCATTTTCCAATAAAAAACAAAAAATATAATATTAGAGGTATTTAATTGGAAGTGTAAATTTCATTCATATATATTATTATAACAATAACTATAGTCGTTTCATTAATTTAGAAACCTGTACCACATCTCAGTTAAATGCTTTGCAAGCCCCAACTACTTGCAATGAATTAAATCACAAGTAGACCTTTAAGTATTTCACAAAACCTTGCCAATATCTTAGTGGTGGCCAATACATTCATCACATATTCAATAATGATACTAATATCTTTGAAAATTGAGTTTAGATATCTTTTTCTTGAACTTGATTTCTACCTCCAATACTGGGGTAGAAGAACTTATAAATGATCAATTTTTCATTGGTGAATCAAAAATATTTTTGGAAAAATCACAATGTCTAAAGTAATAGTAAGCTAATAGTTCAATTTTGATAAGATTTTAGTAGACTAATTCTAATAAGTGAATTGCTTCTTGTTATTAATTCCTCAAACCTTTACAACTTTGTAAATTTTTTTTTGTCTATAGCTATGAGCATAATAGAAAGAGTCTATTTTTCCTTTCTTCATGCTTGAGGTTAAAATATAAATAGGTAAAGAAGGTAGAAAATCAAAAGTATTAGAAGTTATAATAGATTTCTTTCTTTCCATCTTGGTATAATTTTCAAGATCTTACCTTGATGATATGACGCATACTTGAACATCTACTAAGCATTTTCATTCACTTGTTTTGTATCCAATCCCAAGGAACACTAGTACAAATCCACCATGAACAAAACGTTTTTGTCATGATTTTGTGTTTGTTTCAATGCAATTTATGTTAGCTTGAACATCTAGACTTTAGAAACTTTACATTGTATCAAACTATAAAAGAATTCGTTGCATCCCAAGTTGGAGACAATCATTTATACTACAATATATACTACAAAACAACTCTCAATTGTCCCACCTATTCTGTCGAATATATATTTTGCCATTCAAAGAATTTTGCATATTATCTAATATAGAATACAATTCATTATTAGTCTTGCATGATTCTTATGCAATTCCAATCAAGCATTTCGAATTTGGATTTAAAAAAAGGAAAAGTTCTATTTTTGATTAATTTTTAAAGTCAATTTTCATGGTTTTACATAATAATTTATTGAAAACAATTGGTGATGAATTTTTTAATTCAATTGCATAGATATGTAGGAAACATCCATTTGCACATCTTTCATGTTACAAAACATCCCATTAAATAACAAAAATATGATCTATGAAGTATTCAACGTGAGATGTCATATGACCAAATTTTGTAAAATAGATATTTCTATATTTTAACTAGATTTTGTCAATATAACTGTACCATTATACCATTGTGCTTATAGGTACAAAATTAGTCATAATGTGAGGATCAAATAGAAAAATCTAGTTAAAATATAGGAAATACATATGTTATAAAATTTAGTCATATGTACACCTCACAATGAACATATGACATTGAACATTTCATAGATCATATTTTGTTTCTTAATAGGGTGTTTTGTAATATGAAAGATGTGCATATGGATATTTCCTACACATCCATGCAATTGAATTTGAAAACTTCTTTACTAGTTGTTTTTAATAAATTATTATATAAAATCAAGAAAATTGACTTAAAAAAATTCACCAAAAATGGAATTTTGTTTTTTTTAAATTCAAATTTGGTACGCTTGAATGGATTTGTGTAAAAATTATGCGAGACTAAAAATGGCAATTGTATCTATATTATACAAAATTCTTTGAATGACAAAATACTCAACAATTTACTTTAACAATTGTCTAGTATTATACAATAGTAATCACCTAATAATATGCTAATACACCACAATGTAACTTAGTATTCACCTATTAATACACTAACACATCACAATGTAACTTACTGGAAAGTCACTGTATTAGAAATGTACAGGTGGGAGCAAACTATTAAGCTATATCTACAAATTTAACTATGTACTTAGGGTTTTCTTCGTTGAGCATGGCCATTGCAGAGTTGTTGCCAGGCAAAAGACTTGCCATCACGTTTTCGACTTTTGTAGCATCTCCAACATCGAAGAAGATATTCACTCCCAACGTCCGATCTTGAAGCTGCCTACAGACGGGTGCAAGTCAATGGATGGCTTTCTCAAGTTCCCTATGGCCGGATGCAGGGTCTTAAACAAATTTGATTTCGAGACTTCGTGCCTTGCATATTGTGGCGGCACTCCTCGATTTGCTCCTGCATCATCCCGTGCAAGAAAACCTTCGATCCTGTTTGCGTTAAACTCCAGACATGCCATATCTCGACCCACCTGCAAACTTGCTGTCAATGACAAAAAGTCGATATTTGATTAATCTAGCTTGTCGATGCTGAAACATTCAGTGACAACCTAATAAGAACACCCTCAATTATGCATTGTCAGTAATGGTGTGCCGCAGTTGACAGTGACAACAATTCCCAAATTAAGATCAAGAATCTTTCAAGTTGATACGGCAATTTCCTTGATCTAACTTGTAATGGTTTAGGGTTTCTTCTCTTGGCAATATACGTCTACTAATTGTGAGTTTGTGAAATCTAACTACAAGATCTAGCTACAAGAAGAGAGGAAAGAGTGGTTTCCTTCCTTCAAAGTAAACGAAATTTCAGAACACAAGCGACCAGAAATTTTGATGGCATTTGCAGCTCCTTGGTGACATGCAATGAACAAGATGGTAGTTTCATAATCTCAATGTAGGAAAGTTTCTCCGTGCATGTTTTGATTGGTTAAGAAGAGGCAGATTCAGACTGATAATGCTTATGGCTTGCCTTGTGCAAATTTTCAACAGGGTGGGTAGAAATTTTGTTGGTCTAGCAACAATAAAAATCTGAGAGAAATCTCTACTACTACCAACTGGTACTTTTGTAGTGAGTGTGGATTCACCTAACATAATCTAAATGCAAGAGACTTTTGCCATTATGGATGTTTTGATTGGTTGAGCAATCAAAGAAGTACAACTTTTCGCAGGTTAGTACCAACCTCCCTACCCATAGCTTGGAAGGTCCTAACCGGTTATTATTTTTGATAACTTGGCCTGCTTTCCAATTACTTAGTCCATAAACAAAAGTAAAAATTATCCTCTGACTACATTTAAAAAAAAAGCGAAGGCACTCACCTGGCCTCAATAGTGAGGACTTCAAAATAGGTACACCACAACCTGCGGCCAATCTATACTGGTCGTCTTCTGTCACGCAAGCAATAAATTGACTGTTCAGTGAATGGTGATGAAAAGAGCTAAAATAGTCACTCGCTAAAATGACGAAATCATTTCAAAATCGATAACAACCCTAGCTAGAGCTCCGCGCACTTAAACGCCACATCTCTGGTGCTTTGAATTAAACCTGTCATTCTAACAAAGATGACCAATCAAATGCAACTAGAACGAGCACAAAAGCGGTGCACTAATTTGGCAAAGACAGAAAATAAAACTGAAACGAGAGGTCTAAGTAAGGACACTTGACTAAGAAGAACATATTAGTTTACAAAGAACTAACAAAAGGTGGTGTCCATCCCCAATCTCACGTACCTTGCATCCTCACTGCAGGACGACTCGGAACGTCAACACAACGTCCTCCGGAAGGCCGATCGTCTTCACCGTGAGTCGGTTCCGACATCGTGAACTCGACAACCATTCAAAGACTTCCACTAACTACAATAACAGTTGAAACACGGTGTGCCTAGCTCATGATCTCATGCTGTGTGCCACCAGAAGCTTCTAATCTTGTCGGTTCAAAACAATCGACACTGGCGAAGATCGAACTACTTCTGCCTTTAATTTTTTTCGGCGGGCTTGGGGGACGGAGACCTTATCAATCGTCCTATCATTCAAGGAAATAGTGTACTTCTTTCGGAATTTGCCTTGGGAGGAAGGCGGTTTGAGGAACGCCTCCCCTGGAATGTCTCTGTGAGGTACATGCTATTACCTATAATGTACCCCCTGCGCACATACGCATGGTTCCAGTGCATGCACGGAAATCTACATCCGAATTGGCCATGTGTAAGTTGCAGTGTAGCATGCAGTGCTGTGCAGAAGCCAAGAATTCATTTGCGCATTGGCCCTTTTTCCATTAAGTTATATCTCCTGAAACATTCTGTCCGGGACAAAAATAGCCTTTCCACTAAAGAAATAAAACGCGGTCAGTGTGGATGACAGAGGAACGACGATTTTCATCCATTTGGAGGGGGGGGGAGTAATGAACGTTGTTGATATTCACATCATTTGAATTATCTTGTATGAACATCCTCCACACAACATTGTATAACCAAACAATGGTCTTCTCCAAGTTGGGAAGGTATTATGCTTTGCTAGATATTTAGGAGGGATTTATTACTAATTTAAGAATTGGGATTAGGTGCAGAGCCATATAAGACAATTTTCTTCACTATTTTCAAGGATGTAAAAGGGGGAACCTTGCCTCACTGATAAACAATGTTATAAGTGCATATAGAAGAGCGGATCAAACAAATATTTTATCAACCACAAACTACTTCCAACGTCAAAAGTTGGTGTTTGAATGACTTCAAAAGAATAGTTGGCCAAGATGAAAGTGTATTTCTCATCCAATCCTTCATTAGGGAGTTGCTTGAATGGAAGTTGCTTGAATGATCTAGAAATTGTCTCATTGAGAACTTTACGACTTTATTATATAAGATGATGCTTAAAAAACAAATCACAAAAAATTGTCTTTTTAGTGTATTGAGGCAATTTGTTGCTCTTTGTACTTAATCTGAATTTTATCCATTAAACGGCATTTTTTGAATTTGTATTTTTTGGCTATGAAGGCCCTCAACTCTAGTTTCTATTCCAATTTGAAAATTTCGAAAATCCCCTAAATTGAGCATTTTATTGCCATTTGAACTTTGGATCTATAACTACGGTATATTGACATTCTAATTATAAAACAACAAGGAAATTTGGGTTACACCTTGATGTTTAACATCTATGGTGAGATTTTCAGAATGTGAAAGCTTATTTGTATTTGATATGAATTTTTCACTTTTTCTTCAAAATTTCTTACATTTTCAACCTCCTCGGTTTATTGCAAACACCCTGATTCCAAATTTTATAATGCATCCTCAGTGAACATTATGTTCATGTGTTTTCCCGGCGTAAGCAACTGGGTCCACAAAGCCAATGGAGATCAGGCCCTGGCTGTGAGATATATTGTCGAGGCGAGCGTGGCTCTTTGTCCAGTCTCGTGCCGTCTTCTTCAAGCGTCTGGTTTAACATTACCCGACTTCAAATCCTGTCAAGATTTTTGCTGCGTGATTCCCTTGACGACAGAGGTTTGGGCTGATGTTAATGGCAGCTGCATCCACCCCTAGTGAAGGAGCTTTTCTGAGCTTTAAATTTGGGCTCCAACTGTCGCTTACGCATTTCAGCATTGGGTTTCTTGCAATTCGAAGATTGCTGTTACGGCATTAAGACTTCAGAGGAGGTACCCTTAGACCCGCAATTGAAATTGACCTTGCTCTTGATTCTGTTGGAAATATTAATGCTTGTTAATTTAGTTCTGTGCTTGAATTGTGTTGTATGATATGTTGCCTTTGTCCAGTGCACTAGCCAAAACCCTAAACCTTGCTGAGCAATCTCTCAATTCTTGCTTGGTGGGGAAGGATGTTTCTCTTGTGCACACCAATGTGAACAAATTCCAGAGCCTGTTGTTGTGAAATATAAAACTGGGTTTTTTTCTATTCGTTTTTGCTGAGCGGATCGTTTGCGGGAATTTGTTTCACCGCCTGAATGTGTTGGTACCTGCATATTTAGGGTTTAGGGTTTGGTTGGTGCCTGGCATGTTCTGTCTAACAAGTATAATGCCTCTGGCTTAAGCAACGAGAGGGTGGAGCTGGAGTTAACTTAGATCGATGGACAAGCAATCTCCTATCAAATCTGCTGTTTTGTTTTTGCGGTAAGCTTAACCCTCAAACCCCCTACGTTCCTCTCGTGAGGATTTCAAACGACTCTGAATCGTGTTTTTTTAAGAGTTTCTTGAGTGTGTTTGCAGCTAATGGTGGTGGCAATTCCCTTATTATTGAATTTTTGTCGTAAAGAAGATGCTTTCACTGAATCACCAAATAGGCTTTTCTACAGTTTTATGGCAAACCCACCTCCTTCCACTTATCTGAATTTTAGCCATAAACTTGATCTTCTTATAATTTGAGCAACTAGTGAAATGAAGGTTACACAATCTGGTTTCTACCCGTAATGAAAAATTCCTAAAATAATATGCATCTATGGTGAAATTTTCAGATTTTTTTGATGCGTAGCTTATATTTGATATGAATTTTGTCACTTTTACTTTAGAAATTCATAGTAATTTCAAATCTTCATAAAAGAAATTTAAATTTTGCGGCTCATAGAAAATATTTGATTTTATCTCTTGAAAAATGAATTGAAACGATTTTCACTCATATATAGGGACATGCAAAAGAAAGGATATTGAGTTTACTATTTGTTCATAAGAGAATGTCTACCACTCTATTAGATTGTGATATGGACAACCTTAACAATACTACAGAAGAATAAGTGTTCAACTATTGCAAATGATAGGTTGCTTAACTATTCTCCCATCATTGTTTGATAATGAAGGTTGTCTTTTCTCTCTAACCTAATTCAATTCATGACAATTAAAGAACATGCCTTTGAGATGAAAGTAGTAGGTTATTTTGCACCAAAGAATGGTACTCACCAGCACTATCTAGGTAGAAGTTTGAGCCAAATTAGCCAATGAGGTAGATGCACCTTATTCTATCCGCATGCAACGTCATTCTAATGTACTCTCTGTATTCATTTTAGAACACAAATCTAGGTGTATACATGATCATGCACACTCTTTAATTTTGGGATTGAAATGAATGCAAGGAAGTCATTTGGACCAGATTGGGTGCAGGGAGAGAGTAAGGTGTGTTTACCTTATCCACAATTGCTCTATCTATTCCCTATTGCTAATTGGTTTTTCATTGGTATGTTGGATCATTGGGTACTCTTACTTGCAGTAGATTTTTTCTAAAATATTGCTCAATAAAATTTGGTTGACATTTTGATTTTGAATTGGCATTTTTGGAAACCAATTTGAAAACATAATTAGAAACATTATCTATCAATTCTTCACTTCATTGACCACTAGAGTTGCCTTTACAAGAAATCTAAATAGCAAAAATCTCCAATTTGGCTTCCTAGAATTGTTGGGAATGTATGCAAATGATACTTGCAAATATTCAAGTATGTCTTTTTCAATATGAGTTCATATTTATATGGACTTGATTTACCAGTAAAGAGCAAGACGTTTTAAAAGGACTATTTTGACACTTTTACGTACATAATTGTCTTTGCATGCAATTGAAGATGTTGAGATTTCACTTTTTTGTCCATTGGTTTGGACTACAAGTACTAGTCATATTATCTCATACATGTATTTTCTACTTAGAGAACTTCAATGTAACTTATGGCTTGGAACAAATGTATTGACTATGCATGGCAGGTTGACAATCGTTGAATTGAATTGTCAAGGAGGATTGAATCTCTAAATTGTGGATTTATTAGTTATTTATATTGAATTGGAAGTTGACTCATTATTATTTTTGTGAATCAAAGGGATGTCTTGCAATTCTTGTGAATGCTTTTGTTTTATATCTATTTTGAATTGGAAGTTGACTCATTATTATTTTTGTGAATAAAAAAGTATGTCTTGTAATTCTTATGAATGCTTTTGCTTGATTTGATCAACTGCTTTGATATGAGGTGAATGCTTGCATAGGTAAAGAAACTATGCTTATATTTGTCTAGTTTATTAGGTATTTGATTTTATTTGAAGTTTTTGTTGGATCTTGTTGTAAGTTGAAAGGAGATTTCAAATTCTTTTAACATGTTTTTTTGGACGTCATATGAATAAATTGTGAATTTTCATACTATGAATTTAAAAATAGATGCGTTCATAATCAATTTACAGGTTAAACATTTTAGAAAATAATAATAAGCAAGATTAAGTTGTAGAAATGAGTCATCTTAATTGTATAATTGTTGGCTTCATATTAATTGTGGAGTTATATTTAATTTTATTGAAACTTTAGTAGGAGATTTGTCAAGTTAACAATCTTTTTCAAATACCAGTTTCAAATCAAATACATCTCTACTGCATGGGGCACACGCGGAACCATTGTATTGGCATGTACAAGAAGATTTTTTATTTAGGTTGTCTGCAAAAAGAGGTTGGAGCGTGCTTTCTATTGACACATGTATTGCATGCATTGCTTGTGTGTGTTTCATGCATTGCTTGTACTGTTGTTTATTTGTTGCTGAAAAGATTCGATAATCTTGGACTTACAATATTGGGACAGTGTTGAGCATAAGTAGTTTCTGGAAAAAGAAAAAAGAAAAAATGTAACATTTACCACAATTTACAGTGTTCAAAAATCGAGAAGGTAAGGTAACAGGTTCAAAAATCGTACCCACCTATGAGCTGAAACTGAATTTTTGGGAGGTGAAACATCTCGAAATATTTTTCAGTAAATTTTCCTTGAAAGACAAGAGGAATTGGCATCTAATCCAAGTCGTTTCATATTTTTTGGAGCTTTCTAGAATTAGTTATGAAATTTTGAAGTTGACGTGGTGTAGGGTTCTAAAATCGCCCACCCCCTAAAATGTACACTGTTTGTACATTGCTGAAGGTTATGAAATAGTTATATGTACAAGTAGTGTATATTTGAATAGGGTGGGCGATTTTAGAGCTTGTTACCTTGTGCCATTTCATTTAGAGGACTCTAAATGTTGCCTTCAAAGGTGGGCCTTGTGGGCCAAATTTATCCGGGAAAAACGTGGGAATTTTTAATTTGCTACAAACCTATTTTTTTGCAAATTCTGAACTCATATTTGCAATCAGAGACCCCAAATTAGCTAGGAAGAGTCTACAATATACCCTAAAACAGCACAAAATAGGAGGGATTTTTTTGCTTTTCCCTCGGAGAACCCCAAATTTACCCTGTTGGTTCCACCTTCGAAGGCAACATTTAGCATCCTGCATTTCATTTTGTATATTATCAATGTTCAAGATAAAGTTTTAAAATTAAAATGTACAAATTTCGCCAAGGCAAGAGCTTCTAGTTAATTTCACCACATAGGAATGAATGGGGAATAATTGCAAGAACTTGCTTTCTATTTTGGATCATTAACTCGTAAAGGACTGAGGCTCATTTTGGAGAATATTGTGAAAAACTACTACATTTTTGGGTAGTGAGAAAAAATGATTAAAAAGAGATGTTTTTTAAAACTGTCTAGCATAAATCTATATTAGACTAATATAGGAATGTGTGAAAAAAATTCAAAAACTTTAATTGTGTAGATTGAAAGATTTAAATGTTTGAAGTTTGAAAAAAAAATTGACCTTACTTAACAAGGTTAATATACTTTAATTTCTCCTATGATTGTGAGATATTTGCAGTATACATGTTATTTTTTGTGATAGTTGCATTGTCTGTCATATTGGTTACATACCTCCAAATTTCAAAAGTAGGGGGGGACATTAGAGGATTTTTGAAGACATTAAGAGACTGTTTCTGGCTTGTTCCCCTTGCTGAAAACTAGCGATATGCTATCAAAATATTAAATATTAAATTAATTAATTTTTAAATTTAAAAATATATTAAAAAAATATTATTATCTGATGTGGCAGCCTCTCAACCACATCAGACTGATGATGTGGTAGAATTCCTATAGTTTCCACAGTCCGAGAATTTGTAGTCTTCCGAAGGACTCGAAAATCCTCTAATGATTTTGCTCAATTTATCTAAAGTTGCCCAAGTTGCCCGAAAAGTTTAGGGCAACATATCTTTGATTTGGTCACCAAAGGGGTATATGTTCACACCTTTTGCCAGATTTTCATGATTTCTACACTCAAATTAGCTTTGTATGCATTTATCTAAGATTTCTTGTGTATATTGAATGGTCATTTGGTCTTTTAGTAGTTAATGTTATATTTCATGACCTCTCTTTGCTAATTTGAAATCTTCTATTCCAAATATTAATTCAAATTTTATCATTTGGAGGTAAATAATAAGTTCTTGTATTTTCCTCCAAATTAAAAGTTCACAAGACCAAATGAGCTTTAGCATTGGCCTCCAAATTCCACAAAGTACAACATTGACCTTAATATTGTCATTAAAAGTATGCCATTGACTAATTACAAAGAATGATCGTCCTTTGAAAAATTTGAGTCCAACTAATCAATATTCATAACTTTCTATTACAAATTTTTATTTTTCATTTACTCTCTTTGTTTACTTCTTGTTCTTTTATTCTAAATTAATAAAAATCTAAAATATACAACTTCATTCAGAAGAAGTTTTGATTTTGAACCGGAAATTTGGAAAAATAAATGAATCATCCTACACCAGCTGACAACTCTTCCCATACATTGGTTGCAAAGAGACCTTTTGCTTGAAAGAAACCAAATTTCTTTTGAAATTTGCATGGCAACCGTTGATTCAATACTTTCTAAAGAAAGTTTCTATTATTGCAATTAATAAATTTAAAAATTTATTACTCGTAGTTAAGTTTAATAATTTTTTTTTTTTTGTGAATGTACTTCATGCGTCTTTGAAAAATAAATATAAATGGAATTAAATGTTTTTGAACAAATCCTATACTTGGAATGTGAACTCTTTTTCTTTCACATGTTATCGTTTCAATGAAATCCCCACCCACATGGCCTCCATAACTTCAAGCGAAAGCATGCACACAATTGCAAACTACTAAGCTATTTGAACTTAGTGCTTCATCATGCGTGTAAATAAATTTTATGATGGCCTTCTAAATGAGCCACAAAAGTAGTCTCTTTCCATCATAGCCACCTAGACTTTGGACCATGTCAAATTATGCAAAACGGCAAGAGGTTTATAATCCCAAAGTCATATACTATATCGGTAAGTTTGTTGGAAATCAATTTTAAGTGTAGATTAAAAAAAAATTGGATGGAGAAAAAAAATTTGGAGAGAATTTCTATCTTTAACATCTACCAAATTTTAATTTCCACAAATTATTATATGTTTGGTAGGGCTGTAGGAATGTTTTGGTCTTATCCTTCACTTACGGCAATGATTACTTGATCACTACTCAACTTGGGGCAACAATTCTCCGGAGAAGAAAACACTTTTTTCACCAATTTTCTATTTTTTTCCACATAATAAATCAAATTATCTTTATTTATGTATGTTTTTAGGTAGCATTTCAACATCAAATATTTCAATGATCAAACAAGCATAGAGTAGTGCTCAAATATAAAACCAATGGTAAGATTTACACTTTGGAAAAATAACGAGGTTATAAACATCAATTGTTTTTTCATTTTCCAATTAAAAATGGAAAATATAATATGAGATGTATTTAATTGGAGGTGTAAGTTTCATTCACATGCATTATAGTAACAATAACTATATTGGTTTCATTAATTTAGAAACCTACAGGCTACAATGTCAATTAAATGCTTAGCAAATCCCAACTACAAGTTGCAATGAATTAAATCACAAGTATGCTTTAAGTATTTCGCAAAACTTTGCCAATATCTTAATGGTGGACAAGACATTTATCACATATTCAAAAATAATAATAATATCTTTGAAAATTGAGTTTGGAAATCTCTCTTTGAGCTTCATTTCTACCTCCAATATTGAGGTAGAAGAACTTATAAATGATCAATTTCTCATTGGTGAATCAAAAATGTATTTGAAAAGTTCATAATTTCTAAAGTAATAGTAAACTAATAGTTCAATTTTAGTAAGATTTTAATAAACTCATTCTAATAAGTGAATTGCTTCTTATTAACTTGAGAAACCTTTGCAATTTTGTAAATTTTTTTTGCCTATAGCTATGAGTATAATAGAAAGAGGCTATTTTTCCTTTTCTAATGTTTGAGGTAAAACACACATAGGTAAGGGAGGTAGAAAATCAAAAGTAATAGAGGTTATAATAGATTTTTTTCTTTCCATCTTGGTATTTTTAAGACCTTACTTTGATGATATGGCGCACATTTGAACATCTCCTCAACATTTTCATTCACTTGTTTTGGATCCAACCCCAAGTAACACTAGTACAAATCCAACATGAACTGAAACAATTTTGTCATGATTTTGTGTTGGTTTCAACATTATTGAAGTTAATGGCAAATTTCATTAAAATGGCGGTATTCCAAGGTGATTGCAAGAAACACCTGTACTATTTTCCGTCACAGGTTCAATGCAGAAGTTGTTTTGTGCCATAAATATTGCAAAAATGATTGAATGAACATGAAATTCAAAAGCAAGCTTCTTATAGCAATAAAAAAATGCACTTGAATTATTTCAATTTTTTCAAAATCAATTTAATAGGTGAAATTGAATTTTGAATATATGTCACACATGCAGTTTTGGTGGTTTTTAGTACTATCGAGTACCTTTTTTGAAGAGTTACACCATCAAATTTCGTAGGCTAGCTCTTCTAATAGAAATACACCTTCTCAAGAGAGGGATTTCCAAAAACATTTTCCAAGTGTGTTTTATATTGGCCTAAAGTGTGCTATATTCAGGCTGAATTTATGTTGAATTAAAAATGGTTTTTTAGTTCTAACTTTGATATCTCTATTTTTCTCTTAGTTGGCAACAATGGCCATTTTAAAATAAAATTTTCAAACTCATTTCCTAATTTTCAAAAATAGAAACGTGAAAGTCTCATTTTCTAGGATAAATTGTAGCATGTGGCTCAAAATAGTACTTCAGGGTACACAGAAAGACTCAATAGTACTGCTGGGGCTTGTAATACCTTCTATTTGCCAATGTAAATTGTTTTTTAATGGCAAATTAAGTTTTTCCATCCATTTTTGTCATCCAATGATCAACATCACATGTTGTCAGAATAGTAAATTTGAAATCCAATTGACCATTCAAATTTTATGTTCCATACCTTCAATAGTATTGGAGGTGACTTATAATACCAGAAGTATTAAAAGTCCAAAAATGCAAAATGCAACAAATAGTACAAGTGTTTCTTGCAATCACCCTCCATATGCCATTTTCACACCGTGACATCTAGGGCAAGTATACATTGCTAACATCTCGATCAGTTTTAGATTTCAAAAATCTATGACTAATATAGATATCAGACCGCGCAGTCTTAAAAATCTAGGATAGGTATGGATTTCAAATATCTATAACAAGTGTAGATTTCAAAAATCTAAAATAGATATAAATTCTGGTACAGAAAAAATAGTTCAGACTGTGTGGTCTGAACTGCTAAAAGTGCCAAATTAACGGAATTCCGTCATTTTAATGAAATTGGCTATATTAGCTTGAACATAGACAAGTTTAGAAATTTTACATTATGGGCAATTTTTTTAAAATGGCGATATTTTTTTAAAATGGCATGAAAACAGTTCAGAACGGCTGTCCTAAAATCTATATTTGTCTTAGATGGTGAAAATGGCACACTGTCAAAGTAGCACTTGGAATACCGCCATTTTAACAAAATTGCCCATCATTGCATCAAATGATAAAATAAACCATTGCATTCCAAATTGTGGACAATCATTTACATCACAATATACTATAGTAATCTCCTAATAATACGCCAACATACCACAATGTAACTAAGTGGAAAACATTGTATTGGAAATGTATAGGTGGGAGCAAAACCATTAAGCTAGATCTACAAATTTAACTATGTACTTAGGGTTTTCTGTCGAGCATGGCCCTTGTTGCGTTGTTGCCGAGCGAAGGACCTGCCATCACGTTTTCGACTTTTGTAGCACTTTCCAATATCGAAGATATTTACTCCCAACGTCCCATCTTGAAGCTGCCTACAGATGGGTGCAAGTCAATGGATTGCTTTCTCAAGTTCCCTATGGCCGGATGCAAGTCAATGGATTGCTTTCTCAAGTTCCCTATGGCCGGATGCAGGACCTTAAATAAATTTGATTTCGAGACTTCGCTCCTTGTGTACCGTAGCGGCACTCCTCGATTTGCTCTTGCATCATCCGGTGCAAGAAAACCTTCGATCCCGTTGGGATTAAACCCCTGACATGCCATATCTCGACTCACCTGCAAACTTGCTGTCAATGACAAAAAGTCGATATTTGATTAATCTAGCTTGTCGATGCTGAAATATTCAGTGACAACCTACTAAGAACACCCTCAAGGAGGCATTGTCAGTAATGGCGCGCCATGACAGCACTTCCCAAATCAAGATCAAGAATCTTTCAAGTTGATACGGCAATCCTAATGATCTAACTTGAAATGGTTTATGGTGTCTTGTATTGGCGATATACAGTATATCCCCGGCTACATTTAAAAAGAAAAAAAGCGAAGGCAGTCAAGGCACTCACCCTGCCTCAATAGTGATGACTTCCAAGTAGGTATACCACAACCTCCGGCCAATCTATACCGGTCGTCTTCTGTCACGCAAATTGACTGTTCAGTGAATGGTGATCGAAAGAGTTGAGACCAACAATCGTCACACTCGCTAAATTAACGAAATCATTTCAAGATCGATAACAACCCTAGCTAGCTTCAAGAGCTCCGCGCATTAGCTTGAACTGACTTCACATCTCTGGTTCTTCGAATAAAACCTCAGCATAGATGACGTACCGAATGCAACCAGAAAGAGCACAAAGTGAAGCTAGCACTAATTTGGCAAAGACAGAAAGCAAAACTGAAACGAGAGGTCTAAGTAAGGACTCTTGACTAGGAAGAGCTAGAACATATTAATTAATTAGTTTACAAAGAACTTAACAATAGGTGGTGTCCATCCCCAATCTCACCTTGCATCCTCACTGCAGGGCGACTCAGAACGTCAACAGAACGTCCTCCGGAAGGCCGTTCGTCTTCACCGTGAGTCGGTTCCGACATCGTGAACTCGACAACCATTCAAAGACTTCCTCTGACTACGATAACAATTGAAACACGGTGTGCCTAGCTCATGAAATCATGCTGTGTGCCACCAGAAGCATCTAATCGATCTTGTCGGTTCAAAACAATCAAAACTGGTGAAGATCGACCTACTTCTGCCTTTTATTTTTCGGCCGGGCTTGGGGGAGATCTCTGAACTTATCATTCGTCCTATCATTCAAGGAAATAGGGTACTTATTTCGGAATTTGCCTAAAGAGGATGGCGGTTTGAGGAACGCCTCCCCTGGACTGTCTCTGTAAGGTACATGCTATTTCCTTGAATGTACTCCTTCAGTAGATATGCATGGTTCCTGTGCATGCACGGAGTCTACATCCGAATTGGCCATGTGTAAGTTGCAGTGTAGCATGCAGTGCTGTTGCAGAAGCCAAGAATTCATTCGCGCATTTTCCCATTACCTCCTACAACATTCTGTCAGGGACAGTTCAGTTCCACTAAACTAAAGAAATGAAACGCGGCATGGATGACGGAGGAATGACGATTTTCATCCATTGGGGGGGGGTAAACTTTGTTGACATTCTCATCATTTGAATTATCCAAGGTGGGTACCCCAAAACCGCCACCAATTGCTACTGTGCCTAATTACTATTATTAGACTGTTCAAATTTTTATATTTTCTTATCAACAAGAGAAGGAGGTTCCAACGCACCAGAGAATGTGACATTTGGATGTTGTATGCAAAAGTTTTGAAGGAGCAAAGTTTTGTTCTAAAAGTGTTTCTTCCACTTAGGTACATAACCAATTCTGGAAATCTACAGAAAATGTAGATAGCGGTTAAAAGAAAGGAGGTTCCAACGCACTAGAGAACATGACATTTGGATATTGTATGCAAAAGTTATGAAGGAACAAAGTTTTGTTCTAAAAGTGTTTCTTCTACTTAGGTACATAACTAATTCTGGAAATCTATAGAAAATGTAGATAGCGATTTAAGGTTAGTGGCGCATTTGGGGGTGCCTACCTTATGAGCATCCTTTGTGTAACATTGTATAACTACTAGGCAATGGTCTTCTACTCTTCCCCATGCTTGAAAAGTATCTAAATATTTGGGAGGGATTTATTAGTAATTCAAGGATTGGGGTTCAGTGTGGAGCCATATAAGACAACTTTGTTCACTATAAAGGTCCCTTTTTCAAGATGCAAAAGGGAACCTTCCCTCATTGGTACACAATGTTATAAGTGCACATGGAAGAGAGGGTCAAACAAATATATTATAAACCTTGAACTACTTCCAATGTTAAAATTTGGTGTTTGGACGACTTGAGAACAATAGTTGGCTAAGATGAAAGTGTATTTTTCATCCAATCTTTCATTGGGGAGTCGCTTGAATGGAAGTTGCTTGAATGATCTAGAAAATTGTCTCATCAAGGACTACTTTATGACCTCTCTGCACAAGATGATGCTTCAAAAATGGATCACCAAAATCAATTGTCTTTCTTATATATTTGGGCATTTTGCTATTCTTTACTCTTGATCTGAATTTTATCCATAAAATTGGCATTTTTTGATTTGAGTCCAACTAGTGGAATGGAGGTCATCAATTCTAGTTTCTATTCCAACTTGAAATTTTGAAAAATTCCCAAAATTGAACATTTTATTGCCATTTGAACTTTGGATCTATAACTACAGTCTATTGACTTTTTAATGATAAAATGACAAGGAATTTGGGTTACATCTTGATGTTTTACATCATAATATAAGTCTATGGTGAAATTTTCAGATTATTAAAGCTTATTTTGTATTTGATATGAATTTTTTCAATTTTTCTTTGAAAATTCTTGCTAATTTCAAATATTTTTCCAAAAAATCTGAATATTTTTTTATTCATAGTAGACATGCAGGGTTCATCTCTAAAAAATAAAATTAAAAAATTTCATTTAATATGTACAGTTGCAAAATGCGGGTACATAGATTGAAGTAATTTCTTCGGAATTTCTCAAGAATTACAAATTTTAAGCTCAAGGTCATAAGCTAGGTATTTTAGGACTAATTTTTGAGTTTTGATTGATGAAGGTTGAAACTTGAAGCATGTACTTTTCCCCTTTGTGATTCCAAAAAAGTTTAGAATTTATTGTGTGATTTTCCCTTCCATAAATTGTTCCTGAGTCTCCCATGTAAAAATCCCAATTGGTAGATTTTGCAACACATTGACACATCTTACATTTCAATGTCCTTTCCATTCAAAAATTTAGGTAGATTTTCAAAGATGCAATTGACTCATGTAGATTATCATGTTTTAATTATTTTCAATGTACATTTTATAGAATTGTAAGGATAGATTAGCATTGAATTTTTTGTTGAAGTTTACAAATTATTTGTGAAAAAAAGGGACAAATATGCTAGTGCATTTTTTAATGCAAATAGAATATTTTGTTGAAGGTCATAAATTATCTATAGAAAAAGGTATAAATATGCTAGTGCAATTTTTAATGCAAATAGCACAATCTCAATGCAAAACTAGGGCAAATCAAGCATATTGTGCACCTTAAGTGCATGATGGGACTATATGTACTATTATTTTTTGTTGTATATGGTATATAAAATACCAATGTGTTCGTCTTTCCTTGCAGAAAAGATCTCAATTTTAAAATGAGTTTCACACTATAGAGAGTTCAATGTGGACAAAATCCTACCCAAATTTAGTAATATGGATTTTTTTTGTATTTTAAGATCTAAAAATATGCACAACGAAAAAAAAATCCATTATTGATGTTAATTACAATGCTTGAAGGTGATGTTTTGTCTACATAAATTCTCATTCATCTAAATAATGCTCGAATCTTTAAGAAATAAACTTCATTTTTGAGCCAATTTGAACCAATCTCATGAAATTGAGGTAAAAAAATATTGAATATTTGTATATATAGATAGAAGAAAAGATATATAATAATTCAATAATAGAGAAGAAAGTAGTGGCCTCAAAAAGGCCATTGTGTTTGGAGCCTTGCCATCCAAATAAATTTTCTTACTTAGCATGTCAAAGTCTGGGTAGCTGGTTGTCTAACCTACATGGCTACATGGCTAGTAGTAAACATTGATCCAAAGTTTTAAATTTATAATATTTAGATATAGAGTCTAAATGAAATGTTTTTTTAGTACGTTGGAATCATCTTTGAAAAGGCATATTATCCATTTATATAAAATATTAAAGATCAACAACATACTTTTGCTAAAAAATGGACGACTATTTTGAGTACACCCCAATCTTGATTCCAATTCGGCATTTCACAATTGTACAATCAGACTATCCTTTGGAAGCCTTGAATTTTTTGTATTGGTAGTAGGAAAATTGTTCTCCCATTTGAGTAGATTGAGTGTGTTGGAAGACAACTTTGGATGAATATACCCTATTTTATAAATTTAATTAGGGCTCTACCACTCTCTGTGCTACTGGTGACAAACGGCTGAAAATTTTGGTACTCCATTTCCGGCTTTGGAGACTTCTAGCAAAAATTTGAAAAGCTTTATCTACAAATTACTAACTCACTTTTCAAAGAAGATAGCTAACCAAACTTCCTAAGGGTAACTTCTATCTATACGAAGCCCCCTCTCCTTTGGTCCAGAGCCAACAAAAGTTACACACAAAACATTGGATGGAAAACACCCACTTTTCAATAAGTAAACGTATTCTTTGCCCAATAGGATGCCACCAATAGGACTCCTGTACTTGACATCACAGGGTTTACCCCTAGTTGCCCCGACTCATCTCTTGCCAAGAGGATCTCAAAGGGTGCTAAATTTCCAAATTTTGGGAGATTCGGAGTGCTTTCGCGGTGTATCGAAAACCATGATTGTATTTCGTTGAAGATAGCGCTGGTATTGGTGAGACTGTAGGCTGCGCGAACATGTGAAGTATGATGAAGCTCCGCAGTACATCTCTAGCCTTGGGATCGAGCTTAGCCTTTAGTACCGAGTGGAGAATTCCTAAACGGCATAACGTCATGGAAAAAACTATATAACGAGCTAGCAACAGGATCAGGCAAATTGGACTGCTATATAAGTTCACTGGAAAGATTGCAGAAGCAGGACTGTCATTTGAGAGCCAGGATAGTGTGCACAAGTAGTGCTAAGAGATGAATCAATCAACACAAAATAGCCTATGACCAAATCACTACAGGACCGATCTCAAGAGAGCAATTTAGCAAAATTCTCCGAAGCACCCCTAAACACAAAAAGAGCATTAGCTCTTCATCTCGAGTTACAGGAACAACAGTGATTTACACCGCATGCTGCTCGACTTCTTTAGACATCGGAAGAGGCTGAGTGGTGGTGCGAGGGTATAGAGTGACAGCCAGCAAGGCCATTACGCCTGTGCCTAATGCCCCAGCTAATGGATTTTTTACATGTGCTCCTGTGAACCAAGTGGGCGCATGAGGAAAATATTGCACGAGTCCTCCAGCTGTCAGCGCGTGGTTGACTGCCACAAGGCCCGCATGGACTCCAATTGGAAATGCCAAGTTCCGATTCATCTTTGCTCGCGCACCTGCTAAGCACACTGACAAAAACCAAAGGCCTGGCATTGCGGCTGGCGACCTGCACAACCATCATGCACACATTCACTGGTTCTGAATGATGCTAAACTGATACACATATTTAGCAAAGAGAGATCTCGGAATGTAAAGTGTGCCGAAGTGAAAAGGCCAATCGTACCAATGAACTAGCGCAAAAGCAAGAGCCGATATGAACACGGCCCTGTGAAATCCCAGATCAACCGCAATCTCCTCCTGTAACCACGCCCTGAAGAGAACTTCCTCTACAACTGCCACCGCCAATCCAAGTGCAAGTGACTGTCCTACAAGCTTGCATACTTTGGCCGCTGAGAACAACGCCACTCCTAAAGTACCTGCTCATTACAAAGTTCCCAGCATCAGAATTATCCGAAAGGAGAGGAAAATCTGCAAAATTGAAGATGAGTTTGAAGGCATGTATCCACAGTTGTAAAGTTTCAGTGAGTACCTGGAAGTCTAGGATTCGTAGCAAGTAACATCCCCCAACTGAAATGCACGTAGCCCAAGATGAAGTTCGTAATATACAAAAATGAGACTAATACACCACCTAAGGCTAATCCCAAGCCTAAGTCTTGCACCTGGCACGCAAATAAAACGAACTGTCAGTTCGTGCAAATCACTAGAAACTAAACAACACAAATGCTTGAGGATTGTACACGCATCCTTGACTGATATCTCAGAAATGCTATCAAGGACATACCTTTCGTTTTGACCACAAACGAAGGCCATAATATAGAAGAGGTTTACTGTAGCCACGAACTCGCTTCCCCCAGATTGTGACGAGAATAAGAACGGCCCCATACAGACCAACCGCAGATGCAGCATCAGCGACACCCCCTGGTGCTTTCGTAGCCCATTGATGCAACAACGATGGCAGGACGGGTATTAGCACTGGAGACCACAGCAACACAACCATTGCAGCAAACCCAACAAGCCTGCAAAAAAACCCTAGTCAGAACACCAGAAGTAACTCATTATCGCCAATCCAAGAATAAAGCAGAAGATCCCATGGCAGAAACTTCGCACTAGTTATTCTAAGCATGAACTTAAGATTCTTCGTAACAATTTGCGTCTCAAATAGAGGTCAGCTGTGCTACAAATTGATGCTTGATCAGAGTATAAGGAACACCTCATGTGCAAAGGTCGCTTATTCATTTGTGAAAAGACAAGAAGGCGATCCGTAAGACTCATGGCACCCCGCAAGCCACCCCATAGAAGTGCTACTTTCCCAATGAGTCGAAGGAAGCCACCCCTCTGCCCAAGTTCTGCCAGCATCGCCACCAACCTGTGGGAAAAACGATATCAATTACAGAATTCAAAGTACCGAAGTGCGTCCAAGTTAAGCCTTCAAGCAGAAATCTAGTAAATTACATTCATTTCTACGGTTCATGAAATTCTTGCTATCCAGTTCTTAAACCAAATGATTGCAATCTCCGAGGGCAATCGCTTACCGCTCATGATCAATGTCTCCATCCTCATTGGTAGGTACCACTGGCGCTGCCACTGTCAATGCCTTCTCAGCGAGGGGATGAAGGCTAGAAATTATATTTTCTCCCTTCCCAAGGTCCTTTCCAGTATTCTGACGGCCCTGTCCTTCATCTGCATTGTCTTTGTTTGCCGCACTCATTCCGGCGAATGTGGCACCACCAGTGACAGCAGCAGCAGCCATCATGCCCATGATCTTGCCTTGCTTATTGCCCTCCATTTCGTCATCGGACAGTTCTTCAGATCCAGAATTATCACCATACTCATCTGCTATATCATCTTCAGCAGCTTCTGCTGGTTCCAGCCAAGGGTCTTCGCCCAACTCAGAAGACGCACTCGGTGGAGTCTCACAGTGCCCATTTACACTTACAACAGGAACATCCACAGCAGAAGCTTTTACTCTCTGCCATGAAGAGTGATCACTGTCACTATCACTAACGCTTTCCTCCTCCTCCTCCTCCCCTGCCACGCCTCGTTCCTCATCAGCAACCTTATCATTTTCTTCATCATTCTGCTGATTATCGGTGACGATCAAATATACAGCACCTAAGGAAGCCAAAATCACACCTGCTAGCACTCCAACAGGAACCAGCCCACCCAGTATGTGGGTACCTCCCATAACAGAGCCAAGAGTACTTATTACAGAATTAGATGATAGAATTCCTAACTTTCCATCACTAGAACCAGCAGTACCGGGATCCTTCTTCCACCTTTGAACTGCTTCAGCCACTGAAACAGCAACCTTGGAAACCTCTTGCTCTAAATCGATCCCTAGACTTTCCATTCCTGCAGCACCCAGCCTCCGCAGCAATTCCAACTTCAAAGCATCCTTCACAATATTTTCAATCATACTTGAGGTCCCTGTTTCCTCGATTCCAGTCACCTCAGCCTCGATAGTCTGATCGTCGCGCAGCTCATTGACCTTCGTAGAACTATCATCCCCTTCATTCATACTTTCTTGATCGACTTCCTGAGAGAGTTGCTCAATGGTCATTTTGCTAATAACCGGCGTCACGGAATTTTCTTCTTTCCCAGGTCGCCTGCTCTGTTGAGTTTCTGTGCCTTCCTGCGTTACGGCAGCACCGTTATTTTTGGAGAACGCACCATTCACGCTCGGCGAAGAATGCATCTTGAGCGGTTGATCCTCCAACATAGGCTCCACAAGAGTACAACTTCCCACTCTTTGAATCATCATGACTTTAGACTGGGGCCTTGTTCCTGAACCCTGATTCGAAGGAGATATGTTCACCGAAGTCTCCTTCACCGGTTTGGGCTCTTCGGGAACGCTCGAAACTTTAGCCGTTCCTTTCTTTTTCTCCTCTTGCTTCTTGTCGGCCACTTCTACGGTTTCACTCTTTTTAGTCGTCGCAGTCTCCTGCGTGTTACTATCATTTCCATGATCAGCATTATTCAATCCTATGCGTGCCACTTCTGTCTGTATCGTTCCATCGTTATACTCGGGAGGTGAATCATACACGATTTTCTTGTCGTCATTTTTTTTATCGTTCCCTTTGTCGTTGCCACTTTCCTGATCGCTGGACGCGTCCTTATCATTAGCAGAAGCATCAGGCACAGCAGCAACCTGTTCCTGCTCTAGCTTCTCCAGCATGCCTTCGACAACTCCAAATACATCCGTCACAGCCATTTGCGTAGAGTCATCGAATCCTGTCAGGGCTTCAAACGCTGAATGCATGTCCAATGGAGGTGTCATTCCTGTATTGGGAGCAGCGGGGGCAGGGCTGGTGCTATTTTCTGGGACTGGAGGAGGCGGAGGTGAGGCAGCAACAGGCGGAGGTGAGGCAGCTACAGGCGCAGGGACTGGAGTACCAGGACTGGGCTGATTTTCCTCTGCAGGTTTTGTCTCTTCCTTGGGATTTATGCTACCACTACTGTCCCCTAAATCTTCTGGCTTCTTGTCATCTTTCCGAGCTACCTCACCAACTGGGGCGTCTTGTGCTTCCGTCTGTCCAGCACCTTCGAGTTTGTCAGCAGATTTCTCCTGCTTTTCTCCCATTGGCTTGCTTTCAGTGTTCTCCTTCAGTTCATCGGACTTCAGTTCTTCGTGCTTTCCTCCAACTGCCTTCTCTTCACTGCTATCCTTCGACTCATCGGACTTCGGTTCTCCGTGCGTTCCTCCCACTGGCTTGCCTTCAGTGCTCGATTTCGAGTCCTCCGACTTTGGTTCCTCATGCTTTCCTTCCACTGGCTTGCTTTCAGCGCTGTCCTTCGGCCCCTCGGACTTTGATTCCTCGAACTTTCCTCCCTCTGGCTTGCTTGCAGTGCTATCCTTAGGTTCCTCTGGCTTTGATTCCTGCTTTCCTCCTGATGACTTGCTTTCAGCGCTGTCCTTCGGTCCCTCGGACTTTGATTCCTCGAGCTTTCCTCCCTCTGACTTGCTTGCAGTGCTATCCTTAGATTCCTCTGACTTTGACTTTTTAGAACCCTCTGATGAATCCCCTTTGGATTGGTTTTCACTAACGGACTGGCTCTTGTCTTCTTGCTTGACACCCTTGTTTTCCGTCCCTGCATCAGACGCCAAATCCTCATTTTCTACACCTTTATCGTCTTCAACCACAGCACCTATTTACATAGGAACAGAATATGTGTGTTTCAAGAATATATATATGTGTTGTTAGACAACTAGGAAAATGAACATATATGATGATAGAAATACATTCATTGAGACACAAAACATGATACGGTAATTGAGATCTGGACTGAAGTGAGAAAGGCAATGCAATACCAAGGTTGTCGGGGTGCATGTAATCACATTCTCACCTTGGTTATCAGCCTTCTGAGATTCATTATTATGTTCAACTGGATTTGCATGTCCTTTGTCGTCTAATTTTTCGTTTGATGCCGCTATTGTGGCGTTTGTATCTCTAGTCCCCTCAGAGGTCGGACCATCAACAGGTAAATGTGGAGTCGTAGGTATAGATTCTTTCTTTCCACCAGCTATCTTTCCCTTGATGCTTTCAATTAACCCAGCAGGAAGCGTCGGGGGCGGCATGTCCTTTCTAAACCCAATCATACTAAAATTGAGGCCTCTAGCTTGCACGGCCCCTGATACTGCCGTAGCCATATTCCCTCGCACGTCCTCAGGCACTGCTTCCTGCAATGCTGTCAGGACGGTCTCCCCTTCTCCTACAGCAGTTAACACCTGCAACCATATTCATGCGACATTTCTATTAGCGTGCACCACCGAAATAGGTACTTGCAGGACACCATCTAATGACCTCCTGAGAAACAAGGTTGACTGCTTGAAAGTAAGGCTGCCAACCCGGCTATGACTTTAAATAGATCTGTAGAGAACAGAATTTCTGCAATTTATCTGCTCGAGAACAAGAATTGAGTCATCTTTCGGTCTACGTGTTCTAAGGCATAAAATATTGAGGAGATATGGACAAATATCCGACTCTCGACTCAGAAACAGATTTAAATCGCACAATAGGAACACAAGATGGTTGCCATCAATTCCTAAAGATTCCACAGCCCCGTCAGCGCAATCGTAATCCAGTCAAGGACATTCTGGTAGCACAGCGGCCTCAATTGTCACTCAAGAAAGAGTATTTCATGTTCAATAAGAAGCACACTGACCTGAGTTTTCTTTTCCTCCGATAATGTACCAGGCATCGTGATGTCCAACACGTTCATAACACTCTCAGCAGCCGCACGCATTTGAATTATTTCAGCGGCTTCTTCGGGTTCTCCTTCTACCGGAGGGGGACTCGGCTCTGATGAAGTACTCTTTGCCTCTGAAGGAGTAATCTCTGCCACTTGGGGAGTGCTCTCAGACTTTGAAGAAACACTCGCTACCTCTTGGGGAGAGCTCTCCGTCTTTGAAGAAACGCTCTCTGCCTCTTGGGGAGTGCTCTCAGACTTTGAAGAAATACTCGCTGCCTCTTGGGGAGCGCTCTCCGTCTTTGAAGAAACGTTCCCTGTCTCTTGGGGAGTGCTCTCAGACTTTGAAGAAATACTCGCTGCCTCTTGGGGAGCGCTCTCCGTCTTCGAAGAAACGTTCTCTGTCTCTTCAAGAGTGCCCTTCGTAATTGAAGGAATGGTCTCAGCCTCTGAATTTGAATCCTGTCTCTTTGTAATTTCAGCGGCACCAGTCTCATCGACCTCCTCATTTCCTCCCACTTCATCAGTCACTGCAACCACCGACAATCTCTTTCCATGCATGGACCCATCTTCACCTTCATCCTCGAATATCTTTCCGTCATTCAAAGCTGCAACCACAACATGTGTGAAAGTGTGACCACCTAAAAGTGTGTGATTCGCACCCACTGTGAGAGTGTCGAAACAGGGATTAGAGTAACCCGGAATAGGATGTGTCCAATACGAAAATACGTACAGCTGGAAAGTGGATATTTCCAGCTGATTTCTGGAAGAATTCCAGAAGTGCGTTAAGTTTATGTTCAGGAACCTCACCGTCTACAGAAACGTCCGTCTTTGAGCCTTTGCGACTGCGTGATATGTCAATGTCTTCGATGGACACACCCATTGGGAGAGATGGCTGCCCCCTCGCTTTGGATTCAATGCTTACTTTTTCATACGAACTGACTGGATTCAAAAGTGGATGATGTCCCTTCAGCAACGCAACTTCCACTGCTGCTAGCCACTGCGATTAAAGCCAGATCTCTCTTAGACAACGATGAAAACAGGGAAATTAACCATTGAAAACTAGCAGGCACAATTAAATTATATCGACAAAACTGTGTGACGCTATGCGATTTTTCACTGGTGTAATTGTCGGGACTAGCTCATAGACATACATATTATTCGGAAAACATCACTCAATCCAACTTACTTCAAATGCAACCGTGTGACTCCAGCGATGTCTTGATGCACTACCAGGTTCTCTTACAACCCCCGTGGCAGAAAGTGTGTTGCTTGCAGGCATCTGTGCCACGAGCGCAGCGGTGTATGGATTTTCTTCAAGGATGCTGTAAGGAACTGAGGTCACTGGCATTGAAAAATCCTCGCCCTAATTACAAATGGAGAACAAAATGGACACCATTTCAGAATCCTATAAACCTTAGCAGTGTAAGCGAGTAAGCTGAACCAGGTACTGGGTACACTCCATGAGATTGATTGCTAAAATCATAAGTACGTTATAAGGTTCATTGCCAAGCTACATCATCGTTGGGAGAATCCATGGTGGACAAGATAACTCATCCACTATCTTGTGCGCTGACGTAACAGATACATGTCTGCAGAAACGTGCCTGAACAGAGAGAAGCGGAACTTGCACAGAACTGATATATCTCGCCGAACTCGCAGCGGAATAAAATTCGTCAAGAGTATCAAAGCCATGTGTCACTCTCGAGATGGATGCGTCGAAATCACGAATTGAAGTTGATGCAAAAGCTACTTTCAGATCGAATCCTTTGCCTTGGCCTGCAAAAAGAACCTACACAGCAAGCCCAGAGTATCATGTACTGAATGTTCAAATTCCTGGTTAAACTGCAATGAGGGATCGAGGCTAATCGCACCTTGTTTTCCTTAAGAATGTTCACAAGGCCTTTTGCCATCACACGATCGAGCTGTCCATCATTTGTCATGCCTAGAAACATTGACGACTGTTGCAAGTCGAAAGGGTTTGAAATGGCTACAGCGGCCATGAGAGAAGTGGACCCAGCTTCTTCACCCAAATACTTGGTCAACATGTTGGCCCCCCAGCCCCAGCCAACGCTCATCACCGATGACCCTGGTCGCCCACGAACAATGTGTTGAACAGCCAAGCGAACGTCGTCGCTGTCTGCCCCTGAGAACACCCTAGTCCAAGCACACGACAGTCATGTTTCTCTCTTCAATAAAGAAGTCATGTTTCTTCTAATATGTCTCTATAGACCTTAGAGATGTACTAGAAGAATAAATAAATCTCCAATCCTCAAGCTTAGGTACCAAAAATGAAGAAACAAAAAATGAGGCTTTCCAACAATCGCAGTTCCTCACTCATAGCCAGATAAATGCAAGGCTCTCTCGAAATCCATTATAACATAATCAACTCTTTTAAGCACACTATCCTTGTATAAACAGAGAACAAAGGAAACGAAACGAAATAAGAAACAACAAGAACAGAAACAGGGGTTGAACAAGTGCCTGGAAGTCGCCACTGGAGAGCTGGCACAGCCTCGTGGGTTTAAGATGACGGGAAAATAGCCATAGCGCATGGCCTCAATGACAAATTGCTTCACCCCCTCATCTTCACTACCCTCCGTTGTGCCTGCACATGTTTCGTACAATCAGGGATTTTACATTACCTATTGCATCTGGTCAGTGCAAGAATTCCATTAGCTACAAAAGATACTTCTCATGAATACACGTGCTGTGACATGTTTTCCTACAGAGATCAGAACACTTAATTTTCTAATCCATAATTTGAGACATTTATCTTCTATCATTTTTGAAAATTTATAGGAAAATAGTACTTCGAGAGGAACAAACTTATGTGAAACACCAGAAGACGAAGTAGCCATATAAGGTTGAAGTGACAAACCAGGAACAAGCAGCAACGTGTTAGCAAGGTGGTCCTCCTCTGCAACGAAGTCGAGCTCCGCGGGCCAATCAATCGCCACTATACCTCCATCGGGTGCATGCAGACACATCCTCTGATACTCTATATCTGCTCTTTCGAATACATGAATCTCTGCAGAAAGATTCATTGACATAGAAGGGCAACGCATAGAGATGAAGCGATTGAATTGAGAAGGGGGTGATACAAAAACCAAAGATTTATCGACCCGTTTTAAGTGACTTTCATCGCCAGACCTCGCTACGAAGGTCGCAACGACAATAATAGCTGCCAGGATGACTGTGGTCACCAGAGCTTGTTCGTGAAAGGACGAGTAAGCCTCCAGCAGAAAATTCAGAAAGATGTGCGTCATATCAGGTACTGTCGATTCCATTGACCCTGCAGAGTACAAAGGAGCTGACGATATGCCCAGAGATCCTGTGGGAAGAGCTTTCGAGGTCGATGACAGGTGAGGGAAAGAGTTCTCGAAATTTAAAGGTGGAAGCCAATCTTCTCGACTCGCGAAAGACATTGAGCGTAAGTGCTTCGTATATACTGTGCATCTCCGTATCATTCTTAGAGGCCTCCGCTTCGAATTCCCGTCAACGCATTTCAAGCCTAGAGTGTCCAATCTATATTCTCTATTATTAACTCTACAGAGGACAGGGTTCCTTCGCTTCCTGTGCGGTGACACATATGCAGGTTGTATTACATTGAATGCTTTTAACAATCCCGCCATTGTCAAATAACGATTTCTCCTGCTTCAAACTTTACCCTGCGCATAGCAAACTACTCGTAAACAAACCTGAACATGGACCAATACATGCCAATCGTGCCACATATTCTAAACAGAAGGAATGAAATATGCCAATTCGGGGACAAACGGGACTATCAGGAGTTTGGGCAGATCAAGTTGCGAGTTTTTGCAGCCACTAAACTCCAGTGCCCTTATTTAATTTCACTGGCATTTATGTAACAGCAGCTCCCCCCGAATCTGTAATCAGACAGAAGGTGAGGAGAAGAGAACTCAAGTATACTCAAAAATCATCGCTAACTTCATTAGATTTCGCCGTCAGAATCTGGATGGGGAGCAACTGAGTTCCATTGCGAACATATATAACCCTAAAACAATGTTGAACTCAAGGGAATCGAAACCTGTAAACTTTATCATACTCAAACCGTACAATTAATAACATGAGATTTTCTGTGGTCAAGAAACCGACACATAGATGATTTAGAGACTATGCTGTAACTACAATGACAGCTAGTCGAGAACTTTGAACGGAACTAGGTTACAACATTAACCTTGCCATTGGATTGGAATTTTAATTCTATCAACTGCAACAAGAAATCTGCAGACCTCTCCGCAACGAAATGCGTTGCTGAGCAATGACAAATAGCCGCTCTTGGATCTTTCTGATAGTAGAGAATCGCAAACTAATTCTATTCATTCTAGTTTGAGTTCACAAACAATTAACCATAGACAACAATTAAACGCATTCTCCAAATTCCTAAACAAATAATATTCCAGTGTCGACAGTGATTAAAGGTCTACAAGTACTACTCCTCGACTTCATAGCCAACCAGCTATGCATCCATCACACACAATAAATGCACTCCTCTCAATCGCAGCTCGAAAATACTCATAACAGAGCCAAAATGGAAAAGAAAAATTGCACTCGCTCTCGTATTAAGAACCAAAATACCTCAATCGTTAATAACAACATACATTTCCCAAGAATCAGAAGAAATTTGATCACGGACCTGAACAGCTGATGAGTTCTTCACGAATTTCGCTCTCAATTGACGATTCTCGGGTGTTGAAAGAGAGACAAAAAAGCAATGCCGAAACTGGACGCTACGTCGCGCGCGCAGTGCCAACCACCTTGAATTTCTCGGAACGGAACTGATCGCCGAAACCCGCCACGGGGAGCTCCACTCATCATACAGAGCCCGCCATGCCAATGGACAAAAGCGGCCGAGACGAAATGTGGAGGGAGAGACGACGAGAGCCTTCCGTTTCGCGATTGAGGACCGGGTCGGTCTAATCTCCACATACCTAGATGTCCCGGTTCTCTAGTACATTCTCGACGGTTCTTCTCGTTGGTAAGTTATGGGTCGTTCCTGGATCTGTGGTTGCTGTTCGAAGGTCAGTTGCAATGTGACAAGTGTCACTCAGTTACGCACTCGTACGGACTGTCGAGTTGAACATTATGGGATAGCGTGTCGATCAATTATATTATATTGTTTTGTAGTTGAAACTTGATGGAAGGTGGTGAATTGCATGGACGACAAGATTTTATTCAAAAATTTATAATTTTTTAAATAGGTTTTTTGTCATTGGGCAATTTTTGCCTATTATAAGGCATAATAAAGCCTAGAGGTCGGCTTTCCTTCCGTAGAAAGCAAGAGCTCCCAATGCTGAAAGTTTCTAACTCATTTTAGAAATACACCTGGGGGGAGGACATAGGCCCAAAGATGAGCCAATTGACCAACCCCACGACGATCCAGCGAGTGTCCAACCAATGATCTCCTCAACATTATAACTGAATTCTCTTCGTGTATCTTGAAGCAAATTATACCTCCACCTAGGAGGAAGAAATTCAATGTATTAACAATGGGTAGGAATACCAATAACAATTACTCTCCCTAATGCCGAAGTAGGATGTCCTCAAACCATTAAAGAAATTTCAGGCCTCCGGAACCAAGGTACTTTGAAATTTGTTTTTGGGGGGCTGAAAAAATCATTTTTTCCCTATTCCTGCCCACCTGAAATTGTAGTGGTAGTGGCGCAAGAACCGAATTTTAAGAGTTTAAAATTTATTTTTAAAATAAATAAATATTTATTTAATCTTAAAAAGAATTATAATAATTATAATAAATAAATGCGAAATCTGATTGTTTCGGCAAGCAATCAGCTCGGCTAATTGCTCACAGCGGCACTTTTTTAGAGTAATAAACCAAGCTTTGAAATAGCTTAGTTTGTCACTCTAGAATAGCCCTCCAGAGGACTGAAATTTTCTATGATGCCAACAATAGCGGGCTCTGAAAAAGATTTGATTTGCTCGCATTTGATTGGCTCATACTTGATTAGGAACAAATACCAAAGGTAACCATTTTGAGTGAACCTATAAACCAATTCCAAATAAAAAATCCACATTTATATTGCATAAAATATTCATTTTTGAGGATTTTTTTAGTTTTTTTGCATTCTTCTTCATTTTTGTTTTCACAATTATTAAGTTCATTTTTCAAGGAATTCCCCATATCCCATAGGCTAAAATTCTTATTTTAATCATTTATGGTATTCCTACCTTAACTTAAAAAGATATTGGTTTTGAAAATGTAACTGAACTTGGACTATAGAGTTGAGTTTTTTAGATCATCATATTTATGTCAGATTTTGACCGGATCAACACGACCAAAACAACAGAAAAACAGAATTTTCTACTAGTGTAGGCGGACCTCATTCCGTTCCGTCAACTTTTGGAAAAAAATTGCCCCAATGCAAAGTCAGCAATCCACACCTCAAACGGACTTTTTTGCATTACAAAAAGGAAAAGAAAAGATTCTATATTAAATAAAGACCTTTCATGAAGAAAAGGAGAATTCCAATTTATTAGCACACATAACGAGGTTGAAAAGGTATGACAATGATAACTTTTGCTATAGTGGGCTCTTCATATTTTCCTAAATTGTCATGTAGTGAATGGAAAATGGCAGGTCTGGTAATAAAGAGAGATCATTGCCAATTGCATTGGGGCTTGATTTTTTAGTTGCCCCGTCATTGTGCAGTTGACGTGCTTATTCCCCGGTTGCATTGGATTTGCTTGTAGAAGCAAGAAGAGCATCCACAATTCAATAACTTGGATGAGGACTTTGGAGTAGGCTCAAGGACTTGAGGTTTGTAAGTCAAGCTTTTTCCAATCACCATAAATTAGTGATCTAGCAGAGTGAAGAGGCCAATGAAGATGATTCTATGGCAATTTGCAATGGAGAGTTGATGAGGGCCAAGGTGAATTGACCCCTCATTATTCCTGCAGTTTACCCATTGGAAAAACATTAAAAAAAATTATTTGCCACCCATGATAAAATTTGGAATTTGGAATTCATATTTGGAATCAAAGGCCCCAAATTAGGTTGGAGAGGCAAAGAAATACAAAATTAATTCAATACAAAATAGAGGCAATTTTTTACATTTATCCTAGATTGAGGGAATGAGGGGGGCAATTCACCCTAGCTGTCTATAGATGGAAGTGTGTGTAGGAAGCGAGCCTTTTGTAGGGCTCTTCAGTAAACTGCCTGATTATCCCCTAAAGTCCTATTGTCCCCTCGGAGGACAAAATGGATTTTGGGCAGGCTCCTACGGTCTCAATATTTGTCATAGCTTTCTGAATTTGTTTTTTTTGTGAAGATAGAGAATCACATGAGCTTTCCAAAAATGTAATTTTTATTTCAATTGGTGCCCGGGAGCAAAAGTTATGGCACAAAAACCTCAAATTTTAGTTCGACAAGCAGAAAAAAACCCTCACAAAAACATTAAATTTAAAATTTAAAAAATTTATCACATATGAATTTTATTTTTATCTACATGGGAAGATTTGATTCTTTCCATTTGGATTTGTTATGCAAAAGTTATGGACAATCTCATTTTTCGGACAATTAGAGCATCTTCTTTAAAAAATAACTTTGTAGGATTCATTTTTTAACACAATTTTGACATTTTAAAAAAAAAAAAGGTTTACAAGGTTAAGATTTTTTTTCTAGAACAATCTCACCTTTGAGATTAGTATATTTCAACTCTATCTTAGAGCTATTAATCATGATTTAATTTTTCCTTCGATCTTGAACCTACTTCTACTTAACAATTTTTCGATGAGTGAAAACTAAGTGTGTGTTTTTTTTAATTTTTTTTAAGACTCTCAACTCAATTCTTCATCATATAAAATTAGAAATTCAAAATCATTAGAGCAAAAAATTTAAGTTAAAAAGGTTCGAAGCCCAAAAATGTAGCTGAACAAGGTGCAAAAGAACTTGATTCCTTCGCTTTAAATGCAAATATCTTGCAATCTACACGGCCAAAGTTTCTGAAATTTCTTCCACACATTCTTACACTAGTCTAGTACAAGATCCAACGGTTAAATATGAAAAAAAAACATTTAAATTTTTTTTTGCTCTTTGCTATAGAAATGGCAGTTTTGAGTGATTTTTTATATGGAAAAATGGCCTTGGGACTTTAGGGGTTATATATGTAAAAATTGGTACTCCCTCTATCTCAAAATGATTGTCAAGTGATAAAAAATTTTCAAGATTAAGGAGAAATTTGAGAATTTGGTAAGTAATGAATGCAGATAGGCAGATAAACTCCTATTTTGCTTGGCGGTTTGCAAAAATGGCAATATTGCGTTTGAAGCATGAACTACTTAAAGCGGAAAAGTTGAAGCTGCAACTTCACATGATAAATCACCCTTTGGTTTACGATTTTCCACCCAAAATGAGCATTGAGCACAACAATGTATTGGCTTTCCATCTTGTCTTTGTACCGCATGAAGATTTCATGAAGGTGGCTTAGAATTAGATTTTTTGTGAGCAACTTGTATGCAGGTTGTTGTGAGTAGCTTGTGTAATTGAAATTGACTATTTCATGAATTGTGTCCGTGTGTAACTGAAACTGTCATTGTAACATACTGAGTATTTTATGAAATGTGTCTTCGTAAAACTAAATTTGAAGTAGTGGACAATCCTTTTTGGACATCTATTTATAGAATTATGGACAATCATTGTAGGACAGAGGTAGTATTTTGTATTTGTCAATTTCATATTTTTCAACTTCCCTTGATTAAATTTGGATCTCTAATTCCTAATATGCATTCAAATTCTTCAGATTTGATAATCAATGAAAAATTCCAAAGAAAATATTTCCCCTAGCAAGCCTTACACAAGGCTTGCTACAACACTCATATATATTTGCACCTAGACACTCCAAACGACAACCTTGAGCAACCCGTCATGACCAAAGCACCCATTTTTTGGTCGTTGCCCCCTCTTTCCAAGCTTTCCATTCTCAAATTTTGAGTTTTTTAAAAATAATTTATTCTCCAAAAAAATAGATTGTGTTATAAAATTAATGGCAGCAGTTTCATCAAATTCCGAGTTAAACTCTGCCTTGTGGAATTTTTCTTCGTCTTTTTTTTTGACGCAAATGAAACAGAATTTCATTGCAAAAATAAAAAATACAACTTTCCAACCACAGGTGGCCTAGGTACCCACATACAACTCAACACACAATGGACAGGGACCTACAAAAGACCAGACAGACTGACTAAGCATGGAAGCCACCATCGAGCACAGCGCTGAATGGAGTGACGAAGCTGTACCTTTGTCATGCCGGTTGGAGTTATCAAGGCGTCCAGTTACCAGTTTTCACTAGTATTCTTTGCCTTTCTATGGGGCGGAACCAAAGTTGGAATTCAAAAGGTTACATCAGTAACTTGTAAACCACTCGTAGAAAATGCCCAGTGCATTTCCCGAGCTGGTTCTGCGCCTTAATGACCGATTATGCGGTGTCGTTCCCATAATCGGGCATTACGGATTTTACATCCAATGTCAATCTGTCATCTGGACTTTTCATCCAATTTAGTAGATTTCTTGTGGCAGTTTACGTCGGGCAATGACCCTTATTGTCGAGCATTGCACCAAATAATTGGGTCTTCTCGTCAGGCTCTGCCCTCCTCGTTGATCGATTATTTGGCGCAATGCCCTCCCCTTCGGACATTGCTATATACAAAACTACTTGTGGTCCAACTCTTCCAACAAAGCCCACACCAAAGTCTCTTGGCTACAGTGTTGTTAGGCTAAAGAAGACAGGGGTATCAATGTGATAAACCCACAAGACACGTTGACTGCTCTTATGGTGAAATGGGTACTTAAAGCTTGTGAACCGGGCTCATCCAACCTCCATTTCTTACTGCGATTTCGTCTTAACAAGTTTCAACCTTACCTAGCAAGGAACTGGGCCCCAAGTCTAGAATTCTTCACCCTTCCTCGGTTTCAATCCCATAAGGCTAGGGGCCAACCATTTGGAACAGGGTACGGTTGGGGCATTGTGGAAAATCCTCCACAATGAACTTCTCCCAGTCAGACCCACATCTCTGGAGGAAGTGAGTGCGGAATCTTTTTGGTGGTCTCCTTTCATAGCTATGATTGGCCTTGGATTCTCCAAAGTAAAGGCAGCCCAATTGCACAGGAAAGGACTAAGGAAGATCCGCAATGCTCAGCATGGTGATGCGATGATATCGCCTTGCCATCAACAACAATCTACAATATTTTTACTAGTAATTGGATTATAAAAGTTTCAACTTTGTGGTAAAAGTTTTAATTTCACCACCTAATTTACATTCTTGAATTTAAATTAAATTAACATTTTGGAAGCTAAAAGACAATTATAATAACTTCCAAACAAAATTCTACTATCAAAGAATATAGAATATTTTTCTTTTCTTTGTACCGATATTGAAGTAATTGAACTAGTTGTTTCATTTTATTTTTGAATTACATGGATGATTCATTTGATTGAAAGTCAACCCAATATAGCATTGCACTGAATAAAGAAAATTTGTACTCCCTTATGAGGAATATTTACATGGCCATTTTATGAGGAGTCTTTAGACAATCAGGAGGGGATTGTTGTTCATTTCTTCATACACAAGGATTTTATGCACAATTCTAATAGCACACAAGTCATGGCATCTGGGAGTATACAACCTAGAAAATCTGAATTGAAAGCAAAACCACGCCGAGCTACAAATATATCAGCACAAGAAGTAAAAACTAACTTTTCATTTTCATGCCATTACAATGCCTTTGAGCATGTTAAAGATTTTATTTTTCAATATTGCTTGTTTTTTTAACTTTTTAATAAAACGTGAACCACAAAAATCAAAAATCAAAAATTGTATTTATTAATCATTAAAAATTATGCTAAATGATAAAAACTAATGAAGATAGTTGATTGATGTTCAAAGACATGTAATTGAATGTAATATTGTTGGTTATCATAGCTAAAAGAATGAATGTGCCATTCATTCGTTGATTGTAAAACCCTAATGAACAATGCAAATGATAGTGAAAAAATTTAAAATGTACAACAACTAATGATTATATTCTTTATATTTTAGAATTGACTTAATTGAACTTATTGCTTAAAAATCAAGAGACAAAGGTGAAATGGGTTCTGCATTTGCAAAGGTGCAAATATGTAAATTTTTGTGTATTTTTTGGCATCAAGGATTTTACAAAATTGAGAATTTTGTTTACACTTGTTTAATTCATCATGAATTTCAACAAATTTTCTAAAATGATTTAATGTCATTTTGAAGTAATATCAAATAAAATAAAGATACACGAATCAATAAAATTTGGTTTATTTATATTTTTGTAATAAAATTGAGAATAACACCAAATTTTATTCAATAACAAATATACTATATCTTTTGATTACAACAAAATTAGTATAAAAATTATTCATATTTTAATTTATTATTCTATAAAATTTATTTTTCATAAGCTATTATAATATTTTAGGCAAAAGATAAACGAAAAAGAACTTTATCTTTTCGAAGGGTTGGAGTTAGTGCAGAGCCTACACATATTGATACCACTTATATACCAAAGGTAATATCTCTTTAAAAAAATATAATTATTACTTTTGAATGGATTAAAAACATTGATGTAGAAAATTTATATATTGTGTATAAACTTGAACATTGACAATAAATATAAATATTATGATAATTTTGAAATTATTCTTCAATGTAAAAGTAAAAATGTATAGGTTATTCCTAAATCTGAAGATGCAAGAAAACGCATTAAAAAGGCTATAGATAAAAGCTATATTTTTAAAGGACTTGACAAAGAGCAAATAAAAACGGTATAATGTTTTTTAAGAAATGTTTCTGCATTGAATCAAGTTTCTAAAAATTTATAATTTGATATATATGAGTAATTTTTTATTACTCAAAATTTTGCCTAATATTCTATTATCAAATATTTAACAATAAAAAACTAATTAATTGCATACAATCCATGTTAACAATTTAGATCTATAAGGTTATAGGTGATTGATGCTGTGGAAGAAGAAAAACATCGAACTGGTGATACAATTATTAAACAAGGGGAATCTGGGCTCAATTTTTATTTACTTGAGGTGCTCAAAAACACCATTTTGAAATTCGACCAAATATTGTATTTAAATTTCAAAAGTAAATAAATTGTTTGATTTATTATGAATATATTCTAAAATATTCAAACCAAAAGAAATTTGAACAAACTTCCCATATTTACAACATATATGAATATGAAGTTTGAAACATTCTTCAATAGCAGGCTGGATCATGCGACGTATATATTTCAAAGAATCAAACAATGGACCCTCAATTAGTTCATAATTACTCTGCAGGAGATAGTTTTGGAGAACTTGCCTTGCTTTACGATGCACCTCGGGCTGCAACTGTAAAAGTATGTACTGCTAAATATCTCTTATAATTTATTAAAAATGATTTTATAAAATGGAAATTCATCTTTTTATTTTGAAGAATTCATTTGATCATTTTATAATCACTACCCAATTTGGAGCAATGTTTTGGGATGGACATTATCATTGCGATATATTCTTTGTTGTAAATTATGTTTTTATGGGCATATTCTATGAAATATTGTTAAGGTCGCATAACTTTTGAAAAAAGAATAGTGCAAATCGTTCAATTTGGTAATAATGTTTAATGGTTACAGTTAAACAAAACAATGCTTTTTTCATCATCATTATTATTATTATTTTATTTATAAAGAAAATTAATATCAGTTTAGAATATATATATATTCACATACATATATACATGTGTAAATATCATTTTAGTATCATTAGTAAGCAAATTAATACAATTTTAGAAAATAACAGTGGCTTTTGCAAAAAATTCATTTTAGAATATTATTTTTTTGTCTAAATTAGTACATAATCCATTTTATTTGGTTGCACTCAAAGATTCATATGATGATATTTAGGCTAGTACAGATTGTATATTATGGGCAATGGATCGTGCAACATTTAGAGCAATTTTGATGACATCTACTCATCAAAAAAGAAATTTATATGAAGAATTTTTGTCCAATGTTCCTCTCTTGAAGGTTTGATTTTGATATTGTAGTGATATTTATGTAATCAATTAAAATACATGTGAATTTTGTATCAAAATAAAATGCATATTTACATATGATTCTATTAACTATCACAAATTTAATATAAATAAAATCTATATGAAGTCGCTCTAGAAGCCTTTCATTCCATTTTCAATCAATATAATGTAAACAAGTGTTCATGCTTCATTTTTATTTAATAATGAAAGATAATTAATGAAAAAATATATTACATATAATTCAAAATATGGATGTTATAATTTTTTATAGTAAATATTTTTCTAAGACTATTATAAAATTTGAATGTTTATTTAGAGCCTTGATGCATATGAACGATCTGCCATTGCTGATGTTTTAGAAGCTGAGTATTTCAAAGCAGGATCTAACATCATTGTTGAGGGTACACCAGGAGATAAATTTTATTTTCTCGAAGAGGTATTGAAATTACATGTTTATATATATAAACATTATTAAAATAAAAAATCATATAAACATCATAATATTGAAACTTTAAAAATTTTATGTGAATTTTAGGGAATAGCTGAAGCTAAATCAAGGCATCAAGTTATAATGAAATATGGTGTTGGGGATTATTTTGGTGAACTAGCTCTTTTAAACAATGAACCAAGAGCTGCATCTATTATAGCAATCACAGATTGTAAAGTGGTTTCTATTGATGGTGAAAGTTTTAAGGTTAGAAACCTCTATTTTCTCAATTTTCTTTAAAAATACTATACGTTTCAATCTATGATTTTATTAAAAATATTAAATATTGGATTTAATACAAAATAAAATATACATATAAATATTTCCAAATATTTCTAAACTCCACATGTATATATTTATATATTTATCATGTTTTGATATCTTTGATGTTATAGAGATTATTAGGAAAGCTTGAAGATATTTTGCAACGCAAAAAATTGGAATATGCAACAGCAAAAGCTTCTCTTGACTAAAACATTTTTGTAGTCTATTAGCAAATGTTTTGTTTCAAATTCTTTTGTACAATATGAGTTTCTAAAAAGAAAAATTTATATAATTATTTGTATGGATTTAATAATTATAACATTATATCTAATAAATCCTTGGATAAATCAAATTTACATCAATGTCTACCCAAAGCACCAAGTTGCTAGATAGTTTTAAAAGAATAATATTGGAAAATATTGAAAATTCAAAGGAACCTTGTTTTAAACTTTAAATTACTCAAATTCGAATACTAAGAATTACAACTTCTATCATGTCTAAAGAAATTTTATTATTGAAAATATGGTTATTAAAATAGCCATATCAAATATATATTTTGAATAAGATAGAATTTGTTTGTGAAAGGCAGAGCGTAGTTTCTATGCTCTCTTCTATTCCTATACAATATAAATGTTGATATAGGCTTAATAAATAAATCTGCAATTTACATCAAGTAAAAGAATAATCCATCGTTCTTCTATAGTTATGTATTTAGTGGCGGTCGAATTGGGATAGTTTAGGATTTTTCATTATAATAAAAGTATTATCCCTTGCATTTTTTGCTACACAATTAATGATTTATTATTAAAATAGATGCAATACAATTCTAAACCATCAACACCTTAAAAAAAATTTAGAGTGTATTTCTTAATTTTTTCCTTTTGTGGATGGATTTTCATTCCATTATTAGGACAGAAGGACATACTTGGTTATTTAAGTAGAATTGATTGTTTTCAGCTAAGTGCTTAGTTGGATTGGCTAAATGTAGGGTTGAATATTCAACCTCTAAAAGAACAATTGACCATGTACAATAATGGATGATAGATTAGGTTCATTGACACAACAATGATAAACCACATAGACAAAATTAATTCTAAAACGGAATAGTATTTAGTCTAGCAAAAATAAGGAAGAGGTAGAGTGGAGGCAATGAAAGAAGGTCTAGAAGGAGAATGACAACTGAGAGTTTTAAATAATAATGTGGACAATGGTTTAAATAAGAATATTTTATCTACAATATAACTAAATATTTTTGTATAGCCCTCAACCAAAACCACTGTCAATCAAGAAGTATCTAATTTGTAAATCCAAAACATTTTAATTTTTGGATCATTTTATAAAATTATTATGTTCTTGATTAAAAAAATATATATTTTTGCATTCTTCCTCATCCTTATTTTTGCACAAATTGAACTCAATTTCTTGACAAATTCCCCATTTTCCTATAGGGGCTAAAATGCTTTAGTTATCCGTTAAGGTGAAAACATCCAAAATCATCCTTGTACGCATTCTCATACTCTAAACTTCTATTAGAGTGTCCTTAGAAAGCATCATTAACTAACCGTCTCAATCCTTAACAATGATTGATTGACAAATAATTTTGCTAGATTTCGGTTTTAGATCCAACTATATAACAACTGCAATGGTCTAAGGAGCTTCCACTTTAAAAATTCATAGAAATTACATACCATATCTGAAAAATCTAATTTATTTATTAAAATTCATGATTTTCAATTGTTAATATTGAAAAAATATTATTTTTAGGAAAAGGTTCCTCCAACTATGTTAATTTTTGAATTGCTTAAAGTAGAAGCACCAATTCCCGTTTGCGTACCCATTGTTTTACTATAGACTCCTCTTAAACCCCTAAAGTTCTATGACTATGTTTTCACCGAAAGCGCTCAAAAAAAAAAATTTCAACACATTTAACTATAGGATCTTGGAGTATGCTGACTTGAAAACACGTGGTAGGAATTTCACAAATTTTGACCGTGTGGATTGCAAGATATAAACATTCAAATTCACTGAAATAATTTTTTTGGCCCTACAAAAAATAGGGTAGCTGCAATTCCCAAGCTCACTTTTCTATGAAAAAATGTCCAAATTGGTGGTGCTCTTTGATTCTTTTTCCTAAACAAATTAGTTGCATGTTGGAGAATTTCACATCATTTAGAATTGTACAATACATAGGAAAAAAATAGTAAGTAGAAAGAAGTAGAGAATGAGTCAAAATACTAAATTGTGAAGAATTTAGTTATAGAATTGAAAAATGCCAATCCCAACGATTATAATGTTGTAATAAACAATCTACATCCTAGAATTTTATTTTTTTTCAAAAATATTGAAAATTGAGGACTTCAAAGTTTATTTTAGAGTAGAAAACCCATAACTGCCCGCAAACAAAAACTCCTCATAACTTTCATCTCATTAATCAAAATGGAATGATTCAAAGCTTTTTATGTATATATAACTCTAGAAAACCAATTTCAAATTTTTGTTTTAGAAAAAAGTGATTTCTTCTAATCTATCCGGATTGCCCATTTACAAAAAAAAATAACATATTGGGCCAAAACTTTTGACTCATATTTTCAAATGTCATCAAATTTAGTGCATATGAAAGATATTCCTCATCCCCACCTTCTATTAAAATTTCAGTCTAAAATATGCAAGTCTTCATGTACACGTACCTGCCCAAAACTTCTATGTTGCCAAAAAATACATAATGGTCTTTTAGGGGTTAAAGTATCCCCACAAGTACCTCGAAACTATGCCAATGCTTAATTGCGGTTGGTGCTTGCTGATTTTTTTAGATTACCATGTCAGAATCTAGGTAGCTTTAATAGAATGCAGTTTGGGATGCCTTGCAAAGTTCTACTTCAAAAATTCATAGAAAAAGATGCCTTATCCATAAATTCTATTTTTTTTTTAAATTCATGATTTTCAATTGCAAATACTGCCAAAATATTTTTTCTAACAAAAAGTGACTCCAACTATGCTGAATTTCTTAAACAGACAGGAATTGGTGCTTCCACCTTATTTTGACGGATTTAGGTGTTTCCACCTTACAGGTACCTCTACTTTAACCCCTAAAGTACCAAAGTCCCCTCGGGGGACACTTCAGATTTCGGGCAGGCCCATGTGGCCTCAAATTTTGACTTGATTTTTTGAAACTTTTTTTGAAGATAGAGAATCACATTAGCTTTCTAAAAATATAATTTTTTTTTCAATCGGTGCCCGGGAGCAAAAGTTATGGCATCCTAAAGCAAAAAAGCAGTTCGTCGGGCAGAAAAAAAAAAACATAAAAAAAAGTTTTTTATTTTTTTTATTTTTTTCCCTCAAAGATCATGTTTTTGTCTACATCTGAAGCTTTGATTCATTCTATTTGGATTAATAATGAAAAAGTTATGGACAATCTTGTTTTTTGGGCAATTTTAGCATCTTCAAAAAAACTAACTTATAGAATTCATTTTTGAATGCAATTTTCAAAAAATTTCAATTTTTTTTTTTGACGAGGTCAAGTTTGTTTGCAAGAACAATCCCACCATTGGGATTATGTTGTTTTAATTCCACCTAAGAGCTATTAACAATTTAGTGTTTCGTTCAATTTTGGACCTACTTCTATTTAACAATTTTTTTATATGTGAAAATCAAGGTTTGACATTCTGAAATTTTTTTCCCCGACTCTCAACTCAAATGCTCAACATAAAAAGTTACAACTTTTTGTTGTGTAGTGCAAAAAAAATCCACAAATGGCCGTCAAAGTCATCTGAAATTGCAGGAAACAGTTCAAAAAAAACTTTTTTTTCCAACTTTGAATGCTAATATCTTCCAATCGGAACGGTCAAATGTCTTGAAATTTTTACCACATAATCTGAGACAAGTGAAGTACAAGATCATACGGTTAGATTCTTAAAAAAAAAGTTTTTTTTGGGTTTAGGGAGTGATCGCAGCAGAAATGGCAGTTTTCAGTGGTTCCGGAGCCAAAAAATGCCTTGGTATTTTAGGGGTTAAATGCCAGTGATAGTTCGCCACATAAAAGAACATTGTTCCCCAGGGTCGAGCTTATAGTTGTATGACGAGCCTCTTGTAGAGGCCGCCCCCCCTTCCCCCTCCCGTTTTATCCTTAGGAAAAATGCAAGAACTTTTTATTTGAGAAGTATGGAAAAATTTGCAAATTTTGAGTTCATATTTACAATCAGAGGCCCCAAATTAGCTAGGGAAGTTGCAGAGAAATAGAATTAACATGGCACAAAATAGGGGGCTTTTTTTTTTTACATTCACCCTTGGCTGGACTCCGCAAGAGGCTTGTCATACAACTAAGGTAGGAGGTCCTAAAATCGACCGGGCATTAAAATCGCCCACCCTACTCATATGTAAACAGCTTGTACATGTTGCTTTTCCATAGCCTTCAGCGATGTACAAATAGTGTACATTTTAGGGGGTGGTCGATTTCAGAGCCCTATGCCACTTCGACTTCAAAATTTCATAACCAATTCTAGAAAGTTCCAAAAAATATGAAATGACTTGAGTTAGATTCCAATTCCTCTTGTCTTTCAAGGAAAATTCAGTGAAAAATATTTTGAGGCGTTTCACCTCCCCAAAATTCAGTTTCAGCTGTTAAATGAGCGATTTCAGGACCTCCTACCTTATAATAAGCTCGCCGGTCCCCAGAGTCCATGCCAGGTGGGCCGAGGCTACCGCCAGGGAATTTCCACGCGGCGGACCCCAATGAGAGACTTCAACCTCCGTTCACACTGGAGCTTCGAGGTTCCGGATATTCTCACCGCCACCGCGTGACTGCTCTTCTGGCGGCAACCTCGGCCAATTTCTCCTCAAAAAATCGGTCCATAGCCGTCTGCAACTTACCTTGAGAATTAGAGCGTCGAAGTGTAGTCTGAGTTTTTCCGATTTGGTCGCAATGTCTTTTCTAAAATCGTTAGGCAGAGCTTGATCGATACAGACGGGACGCAGATTTTCGCACGCAAGTACGGGAGTTTTTTCACTTTGGTTTGAAAGTCGCATTTTGGCTTTGATACCAATTGCCTTGCTGCTGCGAGTGAGATGCAGCTGGATCGCAAGTACTGAGCGTCGATGTGCGATCGACACAATGGTTTTGGACGAGAAGCGCGGACTGGTGCTCGAGCTGAATGAGGCCGTCATCAAGAACATGGTCATGGGTGCCACCTTCAAGGATTACGTACGTTCTCTGGGTTGCTTTTGGAATTTCGTATTGAAATTTTTTATGTCCCGTTTGAAATGGCAATTAGAGATTAATTTGGGGAGTTTTTCTTGGCGAAGTGGTCTTGCGATAATTTTAGGGTTTGGGGGAGTGTTGAGCATTATGCGGACGTTCTTCGGGATTCGCTTGGAATTCCGTATCGTATTTTGTGTATATGCGCTTGCTTTCCATCGACAATGCTTAGAGATGAATTTCGGGCGTGTTCCGACGTTAAATTCTCTTGCGACGATTTTAGGGTTTGGGGAGTATTGAGGATTATGAGTGAGAGAGAAGTGCTGCGTTTAGTGTTTGTGCATTTCGGGGTGATCTGCTGTAGTCATGAGCGTGTCGTTTTCCGAATCTTTCTCTTTGTGTGATCTGGAGTGAATTCTGGATGAGATAGCGTGGTGTTTATGGATTCTAGTAAAATTGGTGCTGAGGCAGCTTTGGGGTCATTGTTTTCAGGGAGGGAAGGTCAATTCGCTTGATTTTCATCGAACCGAGGACCTGCTTGTAACCGCCTCCGACGATGAGTCTATACGTCTTTATGATACCGCTAATGCCACGTAAGTCACACACTTGATTGGGAGGCTATGCTTTTGTTGTTAATACTTTTCGAAGGTAATGTAGCCCTCATTCGGCTTCCAGTCACTCACTTAGGCTGTCTATTGCGGTCTTGTACTTTAGCTAGCAATGTAACGTTTTACTCTTGTGTTCAATCGTAGTGAATACCACCAGCTCCTTCTAAAATTTCTCTGCTTATGCCTGTACAAGCAGATTGCTGAAAACAATACACAGCAAGAAATACGGAGTGGACCAAATATGCTTTACTCACCATACCAGCTCTATAGTTTACTCCTCAAAGAACGGATGGGACGGTAAGGCCATCTTGTGCATACCCGCTCATGTGCTTTGCTGTCTTTTCCCGAAGCAATTTTTGAAAAATGTAGAAAGTTTTGTTGCGCTATGAAAATGAAAATTGTGTTTAAGAAGAAATAGTAGCGTTTTGTGGCCCATTATTTTTTTAAATTAATTCCTCAAGTCTATCAGTAGTAGGATTGTGACATGTGGTTGTAGGAATTTTGATATTTTATGATTTCGAATTGGGTTTTCTGAGTTTTTAGTTTTCAATATTAAGATTTGCAAAAGAATTTTACCCCATGGACTAGATGGAAAGAGACATATGGAATTTTTGTTTTCAATTTGAAGTAGGGATGTTTGCGATTAGACGCTTGTTAAAGTGTTGATTGTTAACAAGCTATCAAACTCCGAGATAGCCTGTTCTGATGAGGTTGTGGGTGGCAATTGCGCAGAGTCCCTGCGATACTTATCTTTGTACGATAATCGGTATTTGCGCTACTTCAAGGGTCATCGTGACAGGTCACTCATCTCATTCTACGAGTGAAAACATTGCGCAACTTAGAATTTTTATGATGTATATCGTCTTTCGGTTCAAAACCGACCGTCTTTGCTTTGAGATTTTCGGTCAACATGCTTTCGTGGCAGCAATGGATTCTGGAGAAATAGAGTTGTCATTCAAGCCGACTGAATTGCCCACTCATAGGAACTCATTGTGATGTGGTGCAGGGTGGTGTCATTATGCATGTCACCTAAGAATGACTGCTTCATGTCTGGTGCACTCGATCACACTGTACGTCTATGGGATTTACGCACCAATGTGTGCCAGGTACAGGATGCTTCCTCGTGGCTTTACCTCATGCGTGATTCTTTTTAACAGTGATCAGCTTATTGCAACTCATTTTCTTGTCACATGCATATGCTCCTAGGATGTTTAGGATCTCCCTTTAGACACAACCTTCATGCAAGTTGTTAGCCAGGATGAATCATGCTAGGTGACAACTTCGTAAATCAAGAATTCACGTGATTGCAAGTGATCGACGGACAGGATTAGTATAGATTAACTACTCGTGGCGTTCTATTGGGTATGGAAGGTGACGAAGTCCTATCTGAAATATTGAGAACCCTAGAGCAATTATTAAATCCAGAGGTCAATGAGACCAACCCCTTTTTTTCGTGAACTTTTGATGAGTCCCTGAACGGGACAGCATGGACAGCTTGCCATCGTTCCAGCCTTACCACAAACCCTACTCACTCTACTCCATAGGGTTTGTGATTTGTGATGTTCTTTTAAGAGTACCTTAAAGCTGGGATCGGGGTCTTTTCATCTGCAGGGGTCTCCAAAGCAGTGGATCTAGAGGAAGATACCCTATAGTATGTTTGGTTTCCTCCTTTGGGTCCTTCATAGTACAAACTGGTCGGATTTGAGTTGACATTGTGCTTCCTAAGGTATTGGATGGATTTGAGAAAATTAATGTCTTTAAGCTTCTTTGAAGTGTCATTTATGGCTCATTCTGGTCGAGTCATTTTGGTATACAGTACTGATTTGCAAATTGTTCTTTCAGGGACTGTTACGTGTGAGGGGGAGGCCTGCTGTTGCATATGATCAACAGGGTCTTGTGTTTTCTGTGGCCATGGAAGGTGGAGCTATCAAACTCTTTGATGTGCGCTCTTATGATAAGGTTAGCAACTCGCTCAATCTTTGAAATAAATGCATGTTCAATCTTTACATTTAATCCGTTTATATTATCTGTTCCTAAGCCCCGTTCCTTCTTGTGATCCCCGCTCGGTTTTTGTATTGTAGTAATACCTACATAAGTGAAGGGATGGCTAACGGATCCAATATTTTGTGAACACAGGGACCTTTTGATACATTTTTGGTAGGGGGTGATGCAGCTGAAGTTTCTGGCATGAAATTCAGCTACGATGGCAAGCTTATGCTGCTATCAACTTCCAACGGCCATGTGTATGTTGTGGATGCCTACAATGGACGGAAGGTATGCTCTGAGCCTTGTGTTATGCTTTATCTTAAGTTGAATCTTGCATCACCTGTGGTTTAACGATGAGAATGCACTATGACAGATTCACGGCTTCACTTTGGAACCCAATCGTGATGGCGGGGTATTGGAGGCTTCTTTTAGTCCAGATGCACTATTTGTGATTGCGGGTACGTTTCCACACTTATCTAAGAATTGCATAAAAGAATACTCCTCCTCAAAAGTTAGATTTTCATCTAATTGGTCAATTTGGTGCATATTTATTGTGTTATCTTGGCTTTTTAAATCAAGGCCTTGAATTGTATTTACCGATTAGGAGCCCTCTTTATTTCTAAGAGCCATTAGAGCTTCTTCACTGACCATAAATTTGATTGGTCACGGGTCTTGCGGAATTGACAACAAAACTCGATTGCTGAAAACCTCTATGTACTACTACAGGGTCAGGTGATGGCACTTTGCGAGCATGGAGTACGGTATCGGGTGCTGAGGTACGTTTCTTTGGCAATGTTGTTCTTTCCAGATCTACAGTGTCCAATTTCTCTGATATCTCCGTGCAAGTGGAGTGCGGTAGCAGAGTATTGGCTTGGTAAATGCTGGCCGCTCCAGCCAACATATGTTGCCTCTCTGAAATCTCCATTCTAGTGTTTGCAAACCTTTCCAGAATAGTGAATTTTCAATTTGCGAAAGTATCATGTTGGTCAGACATTATCGCTGAATTGACGATAATTTCTGTTATGACCTGCCAGGTTGCATGCTGGACCAACAATGCAGGAGTGCCTGCGTGTGTGAAGTGGGCACCTCGTCGGTTCATGTTTGCGACTGCATCGGACGCATTGGCCTTGTGGGTTCCTGATCTGACAAAGCTTCCAAAAGCAGATAGTGGACCCTGATATTGGCGCTTGCAAGCATAACACATGGTTACCTGGAGTGACGTGTGTTAAGGAGGTCTGTTTTCTTCGGTTGATCATGACAGTTTTGTACAATGTAGAAACTATAAAGCCCGCAATTCTTTTGAATACAAGATACATTCCTTACCTAGTCAAATGCTTTTTTAATGCCAGTGTCTTTTTATCACCTCCACCTCCACTTCCCCATTGACTAACTCAAGTTAGTCGTGGACTGCCATTTTTGTCAATTTTGCATGTCGTTGTAGCTTATCAAGCAGGCAATCCGGCATTAGAGCGATTCATGCCAGAAAGTAGGCATGATTCAACCCTATCTTCTGCTGTAAGCAATAGCTTGCAAGTTAAATCATTTGCATGCAATTGCGTAGCATGTGCCACGGCAAGGGGATGCCTGTCGGTCCTGGCCTGCGCATTCAACATTGACCTTCTGTCAAAATCGTATTCATTGATGCTACAGGGTACCCGTCTCAGAACTGCAGTACAATGCATGACAAGGCGTTGTTTGGAAAATGATAATTCTTTTTCGAGGAGTCCTGTCCATCGGTTTTCAACTTTTCCCTGGTCTGGGTCCCTCTGTCCGATCCCACCAAAGGTAAGGGAAAGCCTGGGCTTCCCCAATTTGACTGAGCGTGTGGTGAGTTGGTGACGAGCTAGATTTGCAACTTCGCAGTCAGTTGTTTCGAGGTGCCAAGGCATCAGGTCACTTCGGTGCACGTCCCAAAGCAGAACCGCCAGTTATCCAGAGGGCGCTTTGTTTGTCTTATGCAGGGTCCTGTCTTTTGGATCAAGCATCAGATTTCAAAGGTTCCTTCACGTCTGGGCAGGACCCGTCCAGACAGGGTGGATTTATTGCTGGGGGAAAACGCAGGAATTTGTATTTTTCACACATGAATTTTTTTTGCAAATTTTGAGTTCATATTTGCAATGAGAGACCCCAAATTACAGTAGCTAGGAGAGGTCTATAACATACCCTAAACATGGTGTGGCTTAGGGGGCTTTTTATTCATTTTTACCCCAAAGAACACAAAATTCCCCCTGCTGGTCCCACTTCATAGGATGGATTTAGTGTCTTGCCATGTTTGGGGCAAAGAATTCTTTTTTATTCTTAAGTATGTTACTGTATTCACCAGGGTGAAAGCTTAGTAAAACAAAACAAAACAAAACAAAACATTCAACCTTCATCAAATGTTGCATTAATTCTAAACTTGTTTCTCTTTTGTGATACAAAGTTGTTTCCATGGCCAGTGTCTGATGCTAGAATTCGGAGGGATAGTTAGGTTGTGGACATGGTTACAGCATCTCTACTCTGGAAAGGGGTCCGGCTTGGTGTACATTGAGCTTGGGGTAGTTTTTCTCAACTTGTTTCTCTTTTGTGATACAAAGTTGTTTCCATGGCCAATGTCTGATGCTAGATTTTGGAGGGATAGTTAGGTTGTGGACACGGTTACAGCATCTCCACTCTGGAAAGGGGTCCGGCTTGGTGTACATTGAGCTTGGGTAGTTTTTGGTCCCCCACTGCAAAGGCCCTATTTGGCCCTCACCTTGGCTATAGAAAAATGAGTAATTTGGCCATCCTCCAAAGCCCACTTACTTCTCACACTACTTGATCATCGTCATAAAATTCTTGTCTTGACTTATTTTGCATGCTTGAATTGGTTTGCAAACAATGAATAATGTTAGACAAATAATTAAAAGGCCAAAAATTAAGAACAACCATAATTGGATGGGCTTCAGGGTAGGTATGGCTTGGGGTGTATTCCAATACAAGCCACCTTTCCTATTTAGGGAGCCCAACATAGGTAGTTCCCAATGCTAAAAATTGAGGGAAAGAATGGAGATGCTCTTATAGCTATGTATTGCAAAAATAAAAAGCCCGAGGAGAAGGAATGTGAACTTGGTTTAAGTAAATTTGTGCAGTGCAAAAGTATTGACACCAAAGCAATAATTTTTCTTCAACAGTAAATCAGTAATTGTTTCACGCTATTCTCCGTGATTGTGAATAGAATGATTTCTTTTGCATGAAATTTAATTACACCTTCTAGTATTGCTATTTAATGTTATAAAATTAATTTATTGTTTTTACAAAAAAAATAAAAATAGAGCATGTTGATTGATTAGGTAGAAGGAGAGAGGTAGAATATTTTGCCAAATTCAATGGCTAAAAGTTTAACAATTATATTTTCAAAGGTAAAGAACCTAGTTGCTTAGTATTTTGGTTCTTATCAAATCAACAAATTTAACTACTAGGACTTCAAGGACATGTTAGGCTCCATATTGAATAAAACTATTGCATAAAGTCCGTATTGCAAAAGGCTATAAAGGTATTTGAAATAGTATCATGTATTTGATTGTAAAATTTTTAAAGTTCATTGTCCAAGTATTTGATTTTAGTCAAAAAAATAACCAATTGCAAAAAAATAAACATCAGACACAATTTAGCAATTAATGAGGTAGACAAAAACCTTTGTTCCTTTATTTGGACTTAGATTTGCAAGAGAGGGATGAATATTTTGATTCAAAGAAGGCCCAATTAAATTGTGTACAACAATGAGTTGATGTAATTCCAAAAAAGAACAAAGTTGAACATAAATTCAAATGCAATCTTAAAAACATATTTGCATGTGTTCAATGTGGGCTACGGTTATAAAGAGTATTTACAAATAAAATACATTATAACTTTTCAAATATGTGGTCTTGTATAATAAAACCATCATATTGAAACTTGTATATAATTTAAAAGGCCAAATTGAGCTTTGAAATAATGATTCTCTATAGTCATGAAGTTGATCATAAAGTCATCAAATACCAAAGTTCAACATCACTTTTAAATTAATAATATGAAAGGTATACACAAATCTAAATTGTATTTTTCTAATTGTATCTCCAATCTAAATATACATATAATATGTTGGCTAAAAATCTTGGACAAATATAGATATAAAATACAATTGCAATTGCCGAAGCAAAGATAGAGGCAATCTTGGAAAGTTACATTTATATATACTCTACAACATTTCCTTTTTATAAATGAATCACATACAATAATACAAAGTTAGAATCACTTTACCAAATATCTTTTTGTTTTAAAAAAAAGTTAAAAATTAAAAATAATAATTCTTTTCACTATTCAAAGTTTTTGTTTATTGAAAAAAAAATTCTACAATTTTGTCATCTATTTTTAGAATTATTTTCCATTGATCTTACTCTACAACTGCAATACATGGACAATGGATCCATCTTCATCTACATGAAGTATTGTCTCTATCAACTCAACATCAAATAGCTTTTTCATGCAAAAGTCACAAATATCAATTCAATTGCTTACATATTCAAATATGCCCTTTAGAAGTGCTCAAAGTAAAGATAGTAAGATTTTTTACCATAAATAATGAAACTCATCACAAACATCGATTTATGGATAGCATTTTTTCCTCTATCCAATGATACATTATATAATTCACTTTAATATTTACCACCTAGTAGGATAAAAATATTAAACTACCATAAAAGACAAAACATCAAATGCACAAAAATAAACTAATTTGGCAATGCCTTCTTCAATTTGTTTGCCATTCCACCATCCTTCCAATGAATTTCATTTAAGAGTCCATGTGGCCTTATGTGGCCCCATGGGCTCTTTTGCCTTAGATTGCACTTTGTTGACTATGCCATCAAAACCTCTAAGAGCTTCTTGGAGCTTCCTTGATGACTATGACTTGAATGAAGTACACTTTTCACAAAATTTATTATCCACCTAGTGGAAGTTGTTGAGTACTTAACCCCTAAAGGACCAAGGCATTTTGTGGCTCCAAAACCACTGAAAACTGCTATTTTTGTTGCGATCACTCCCTAAACCAAAAAAAAAACTTTTTCTTAAAATATAACTTAGGATCTTGTAGTTCACTTGTCTCAGATCATGTGGTAAAAATTTCATGAAGTTTGACCGTATGGATTGGAAGATATTAGCATTTGAAGTTGGAAAAAGAAGTTCTTTTGAAGAAGATACTTAGATTGCCCGAAAATCAAGATTGCTCATAACTTTCTCATTCTGAGTCCAAATAGAATGAATCAAAGCTTCAAATATAGATAAAAACATAGTCTTTTAGAAAAAAATTAAAAATTAAACAAAATCATTTTTTTGTGGTTTTTTTTTTTTTGCCCAGCGAACAACTTTTTTGGCTTAGGGTGGCATAACTTTTGCTCCCGGGCACCGATTGAAAAAAAAATTATATTTTTAGAAAGCTACTAACATTCCCTATCTTCAAAAAAAGTTTCAAAAAATCAGTTCAAACTTTGAGGTTACACGAGCCTGCCCGAAATCCCGAAAGTCCCCCGAGAGGACTTTGGTCCTTAAGGGGTTAAAAAGAACCTCTAGAAATAGACCATAGTAAAGAGGAAAATATAGATTTCAAGCTTTGGGGGAAAATAAAATTATCGACTATGAATCTAGATACAAGATTTTAATTTTTGTAAGGTTTTCTTCTCTTCCCATCTCTATACGAATTAATTTAGACCCTTATACAAAAATCATGAAGTAATGAGTGATTATGCAACCGGTAGTCACATTGTTGAAAAATAAACAAAATTTTGTCTGTGAACATAATTACCTAGATGTACATGTGCTTCATTTGTTTTATTTAGTCCCACAAGAAGCTTTTGAAACTATTTGTAATCTATCTAGTGGGCGCTATGACTCTTAGCCCTAGAAGGACACTGCAAGCTCCATGGACATTTCGAAAGTCAAAACTTGAATTTTCACATAGTTCTTGATTTTAAATGTTCTTAAATTTAACTAAGAAAATATATATCTAATAATCTAATTTTTACTCCATTTGAATTTTTTTTCAAAATTGTTAAAATTACAATTTTTGTGACACTTTGAAGATAGCATCTTGAAAGCTCAAAATATACTTTTGATAAATTTCTATCAAATTTCTCTTGCTGTGAGCTCAATGAATACATCAGTTATAGCATGATGATTTTTTCAATTTTTTCAATTTTTTTTAAAGTTTCATTCTATTTTAAATGTTTTTTGTAATAACTATGATTTTTATAAAAGAAAATAAAGTTATATAAAATTCAGTTTGATATTTTTTATTTTTAAAAAATGAGATTAAATTTTTAACGTATTTTGTTACATGTGAAAAATATCAAATTTTTGAAACAATGTGTGTTTTAATGTAGAACTCTTACTAATGAAGTTTGACCAAGCCTAGACATTAAATGTCATTTAACCCCTAAAGGACCAAGGCCTTTTTCTGCCAAAAAACACTCAAAACTGCCATATCTATAGCAAAGTGTAAAAAAAATTGAAAATTGTTTTTCTTGCACATCTAACCGTAGGATCTTACACCTAACAAGTATGAAAGTGTGTGGAAAAAATTTCAGAATTTTTGACCGCTCAAATTGCACGATATCTACGTTTAAAGTGAAAAAAACAAGTTTTTCAGCACATTGCGGTACTAGATTTTTTGATTTTGAACATTTTTAAATTAAAATTTTTGCACTATAGAGTTTTGAGCTTTAAATATAGTGGAGAATTGAGTTGAGAATTTTTTTTTTAATTAATTATCATTCTTAAAAAAATTGTTAAGTAGAAGTAGGTATGAGATAGAAGGAAAATCTAAAATATTAATATATTTTAGATGGAATTAAAATGCACTAATCCCAATGGTGAGATTATTCTAGCAAATAAATCAGACCGTGTAAAAAAAATTGAAAATTGAAAAAATTGCATTCAGAAATGAATCCTACAAGTTATTTTTTTCAAGAAAATGCTCTAATTGCCCGAAAAACAAGAATGTCCATAACTTTCTCATAACAAATCCAAATGAAATGAATCAAAGCTTTCCAGATAGACAAAAATATAATCTATGAGAAAAAAATTCAAAAATGTCCATTTTTTTTGCTGCCCGGGCTGTCCCCCATCCCCTATTTTGAGCTTATTTGATCACAACTTTTGTTCCCGGGCACCAATTGTGAAAAAAATTATATTCCCACAAAGTTATTATCAGTTTTCTATCTCCAACAAAAGTTTCAAAAAATCAGGACAAAATTTCAGCCCGTAGGTATCTGCCCCAAAACGCATTTGCCCTCCGAAAGGACAACGGTCCTTTAGGGGTTAAAGGTTAAAGGTTGAGAACATACATTGTGAAGTTGCAAAAAATTCAAGTTTTTTCCAATTTTATTATATAAATTCACAAGTCCTACAATCATTTGAAGGATCTCTACAAGAAACCATTTCTTTGTATATGAATTGAAGACATTAAATAAAATATTTTCAAATATACTTTTGATTTTCAATTTTTCAAACAAGAATTCAAATAAATGTCAATTGATCACTTTAAACTTAAGAGGTTACAAACTTAGTCTAATTTCAATGATCAAACAATATTAGCCAATATCTGGTATTTTATATATATATATATATATATATATTTGTCTTGACAAATGTAGGGTGTACTAGGTGTAAAGAGACAAATAGGCACAACTTGACATTTTGAGGCCACACAAGTAAAGCCATGAAATCTCGGGTGGGTCACTCTTTGTATATTTTGTGCACCACGTGCGGCGAGGGAGTATTTTTTTAGGGAGCCATTTACCTCCAAGGTACCCGATTAAAAGGTTCTTTATAATTAATTAATTTCAAAAAATGGCCTATATTATGGCGCTCTATCATTACTTATATTGCCAAGGTCAATGCAATTTTTTGTAGGCTATATTCGTTATAATGAAAAAATATTAATTGAAAAGTAAGGTGAAAACAAAAGTGTTTGGAAAAAAAGTCCAAGAAAAATGACTGAAATTCGACCTACCTTGGCAATTCGACCTACCTTTGCTTTCTCAAACAAAATGTGATCAAACTTCACCGTGGTCATGTGTATAGGAAGAAAATGCAAAATAGCTTGTAGTTCAAATATACAACCTTGGAGTGTGTTGTTCAACACACTTATGTCCAAAAACAAACATACAATGCCATTTGAACTTCAACAATTCATAACTAATTCCACATAGCTCCAAAACATGTCACATGACTTGGGTTATCTGATGTCAATTCCATTTGTTTGAGAAGGAAATTTACTAAAATTTTATTTAAAGAAATTTGACCTCCTTAAATTCAATTTAGGGTCTAACCTCAAATTCAACCTCAATTGTATGAATGTCCTACTTTCACAAACATGAAATAACCAAGGCAAACAACAAAACACAGTTTTCAAATAATAATAATAAAAACTCATGAAATTGAAACTGAATTTAAGGAAAAAACTTGCATAAACTTTTCCTTTACACGTGTTCAAAAACACAAGGTAATTTGTGGATTGTAATCAAACGTATATCAATTACTACTAGATTTCACCTACACAAACGTAAGTCAAATTATGAAACATTGTCATAGGGTTTCAAATCAACAACAAAAGCACACATGAAATTCAAACTGAATTTGAATGAAAATAGCATGAAAATGTCATTCACATGTGTTCAACAACACAAGGTAATGTGTAGATTGTATTCAAAACGTATATGACCGAGTACATGTGCTTATCTACAAAAATTCCCAGCAAAATCTGAAACATTGCAGCATGGTATCAAAATTGTAACAAAACCGCACATGAAACTAAAACTGAAATTGAATGAAACCAAAATGAAATTGTCATTTGCATATGTTAAAACACACAAGGTTTAAGAAAGAAAGTACTCAAGAAGTATATCAATGTTTAAATGCTCTCAAAAACACAAATGGCTGCCAAAATTTGGAACATTGTAGCAGCACCATACTATTGCTAGAGTCCATACAAAATTCTGTATGAAAAAGAATTAACTTCATTATCTAAAAACTGGGGTTATTCAAACTAAAGAGTTCGGAGGATTTGCTCCACCACAACAGAATTCCTGCACCCAACTTGTAGTCAAACACTTCCGGACTTTGAAAAGTTCAAAAATGTCCAATTCGTTGAAGTTGGACACTCTCATGTGAGCTAGCATGTTTATCTATAGCATGTAAATAAACCTTGACGAATTGAAGTACAAACTTTGGATTCAAATAATTTCAACTGAGCCCAAACCACTCAATGGAATTGGGAGAAGAGCTTACCCTAATTAGGAAACAACTTCCAAGCGCTTCCAATTTGGGTAGTAGCAACACCCCTAAAAATTGTCCAGTTTCCACTTTTCAGCAACGGTCAAATGTACTCCATCTCCAGAGCAGAGTTCTTCAAGATCAAGACATTTGAATTCTCAGAGACACTTTTTAACCCTAAGTTCCAAAACCACCTTGCAATTGCTTCAAATTGCTTCTACAATCGGTTGTACTTGCAAATTCTAAACAATGTATGAAGAATTACGGACAAAGCAATGGCAACTTCAGAATCCTAACTCTGATTTGATTGCATTGCAACTTCATCCATAAGATTCTAACTGACAACCCATTTTTTCATTCTTTGTACCTCTAACGAGTTGTACAACCAACTGTACATACAAACGATACAAAATACAGTACCTAGGATCCAAATCTTCAACCCCTAAATTACATGTATCAAAATCTTAATGGCCCTGATTTGTAGTCTACCTAATTACTTATAATAGATTTGTCACTTTCAATGTCCCCTATCTTACTTGTAAATTTTTTATAATTTTTTATAATTTGTACACAAAATTAATAAAATCCATTCTATATTATGCCGTACGTTGTTATTAAAATGCGGGAAGTGACCCCCCGAGTTTGAAATGAAGCCATACAAGTGCTTCAAATAATTTGTATGTTCTTTTATTTGCAATTGCTTTATTTTTATTAAAAAAATTATTAAAAAATTGAATTTTGAAAGTTGAGGAGTTATTTAAGGGGCTACTTCAGAAACTTTGACCCCGTAGATTGCAAGCTATCTGCATCTAACACCTAAAGGATTGTTGTTCCTTCGGGGGGACAAATGCGTTTTGGGGCAGGTACCTACGGGCTGAAATTTTTTCGTGATTTTTTGAAACTTTTTTTGAAGATAGAAAAAATGATAAGCTTTGTAAGAATATAATTTTTTCACAATCGGTGCTTGGAAATAATAGTTATGACCAAATAAGCTCAAAACAAGGGATGGAGGGCAGCCCGAGTAGCAGAAAAAATTTGCAAAAATTTGCATTTTTTCTTTTTAATATTTTTTCCATAGATTATATTTTTGTCTATTTGGAAAACTTTGATTCATTTCATTTGGATTTGTAATGAGAAAGTTATGGACATTCTTGTTTTTTGGGCAATTAGAGCATCTTCTTGAAAAAAATAACTTGTAGGATTCATTTCTAAATGCAAATTTTCAAATTTTTCAATTTTTTTTGCATGGTTCAGTTTACTTGCTAGAACAATCTCACCATTGGGATTAGTGCATTTTAATTCCATCTAAAATATATGAAAATTTAGATTTTCCTTCTACCTTGTACCTACTTCTACTTAACAATGTTTTTTTGAATTTTCTTTTTTTTTCCTAGACTCTCGACTCAATTCCCCACTATAAAGATTTAACCCCTAAATGCCCGAGGCACCAAATTTTGGTGTCAACAAAACTTTGAAGTTAAATAAAACCTAACCAAGTTGCTATTTTTGATAATCAATATTTTTGAAGAATTCTTTTTGAAGTCTAATTTTAGCGTCAAAAGTCCTATTTTAAAAATTATGGATTATAATTTTTCTATTCAAGATTTTGTGCAAGGATACCATTGCAATCTTGACTTTCCGTAGTGTTGAGGGCTCCTGGAAATGAGCCTCAAATACATTAGACCTTGGAGGAAAAATCACATTGGAAAGTCATTTAAAAAAATTCTAGAGTAGATTTTGAGAAGCTGTAAATTGATTCAGGTTTTGTATGTTAGGTCCTTTAACCCCATATTTTTTTGTTGACCAACTTTTTAAATTTCGCATGTGAAAAGAGGATTGAAAGACTTCAAGTCATTTTTGCGATTTTAACACCCTCATGGTCAAATATTATAATCTTTCAATTTATAAGTGATATTGTTGTATTTTCTTTTCCGATGTGACCTCTAACGTGTCTAGTTTGAAATTGTATGGTTACAATTCATAAAAATTGAAACAACTTCTCAAATGTTGGCTTTTTGTTCAATTTAGAGCAAATTCCTAGAAGTTCAAAAAAGGCCTTGGGCATTTAGGGGTTAAAGCTCAAAACTTTGTAGTGCAAAAATTTTAAGTTAAAAATGTTCAAAGTCAAAAAATCTGGTCCCACAATGTGCTGAAAAACTTGTTTTTTTCAATTTAAATGCAGATATCTTACAATCTTCGTGGTCAAAAATTATGAAATTCTTTCCACACTCTCATACTAGTTAGGTATAAGATCCTATGGTTAGATGTGGAAAAAAAAATTCAATTTATTTATTTTTTGTTGTAGAAATGGTAATTTAGAGTGTTTTTTGGCAGAAAAAAGGCCTTGGTCCTTTAGCGGTTAAAGTAAAGAAAACAAGCTCCTGGCACCTTGCTTGACTACTATAGATTCTTTGGCTTTAAATCTTCCTAAGTTAAAAATTTTGTACTACTAATTTTGATTTTTTAATATTATATGCTGAATAAATGAGTTGAAAATTTATTGGAAAAAAAATTCAACAAAAAGACTTTTAATTTCACTCATTAAGAAATTGTTAAGTAGAAGTAGGTTCAAGATTGAAGGGAAATCTAAATTATTCATAGCTCTAACATGGAATTGAAACACAATAATTCCAACAGTGAGATTGTTCTAGAAAGAAAACTTAACCTTGTGTAACAATTATTTTTGAAAAATTATAAAATTGCATTCAAAAATGAATTTTGTAAGATATTTTTGAAAAAATGCTTGGATTGCCCGAAAAACAAGATTGTTCATAATTTTCTCATCGCGAGTCCAAATAGAATAAACCAAAACTTCATATGTAGACAAAAATATGATCTTTGAAAAAAAATAAAACATAAAAAATATTCAATTTTTTGTGATTTTTATTTGGCGTCCCCTTGAGCTGTTTTTTGGGCTTAAGGTGGTATAACTTTTGCTTCCAAGCACTAATTGAAAGAAAAATTATATTTTTTGAATATCTTTTATATTTATCTACAAAAACAATTTCAAAAAATCATGACAAAAATTGAGATCACACAAGCCTATCCAAAATCCCAACTGAGCCCTCTGCAAGGACCTTGGGACTTTAGGGATTAACCCCTAAAGGACCATAAGGCCACCACATGGCTTATACAACTACATTTGTAAAAAAATTGATATGTGAACCTCACTAGTAGTCCATAAGCAACAAAGAGACCCTAGATGATTTTCTTTGTTGAATCCATTGGTGCAATTTGATCAAGAAATGATTGAGTGTGCAATTTTTGGTGAATTTTTTGAGAATAAAAAAGGCATTGTGGGCCATCACTTCACATTCTCATATCTTTTTTTCTACCCCTCAAAATGATTTGAAAAAAAAATTACACATCAATATTATGATGATAAGCACATGTGGAAAAAAATCAGATTTTTTGGAGCACTTTAGAGCATTCCAATTTCAACATTTTGATTTCAGCGTACATACAAAGTACTCCTAACCAAACATCTTTCATCAATCTTGTCAACGGTGGCATTTGCTCAAAAATTGTACAATTTAGTTGATCTTTTTTTTTTTATAGGAAAGCTGAATAAGTCTTGTTTCACTTCAATGGTGGCGATCGTCAAAATTATTTGACACAAATGAGGAATTATGCTTGTTACAAGAGCTAGTCAAGAAAACAAGGACTACACTCAAACACCCCCGGTCCTTTAGGGGTTAACATTTGAACATGTTCACTTTGAAAATTCATGTAGTTTAGTTGCATTGCTATCTTCGCTACCAATGACACCTAAGTGAAGGTTTAAATTTACAATTGAAAACGTTATGGTGTAAAATTTATTGTACAATGTTACATTAATAACATTTTTTTGTGTGAAAATTACAAATATATTCAGCCTATAGTCAATTTTGAAAAGAATTACTCCATGCTATGGTTAAATTTGTTGAAAAATGATTCAAAATATAATTAAATATGGCTTCTATTGAAGCTTTCAGAAATTATAACTTGGCGTAATTGAGTAGTGTAGAAATATTAATGAAAATAATCTTGATCTTTTAAAAAAACTACAAAGCCAAAGTCATGAGTATTGGTAAAGTCACGAGTATTAGTAAAGCCATGAGTATTGGTATTAGCTATGAGTAGTGCTAAAGGTCGCAAAATATTCCAAACCCTGTAAAACAAACTTCCAAAAAATTTATATTGAGTTAACAAATGGAAACTCAACCAAAAAAAATTTGATTTTGTATAGGGCCTAAGGAATCTGATTCCAATATACGGTATCCCCACGTCTTTAATTCCTAAAGTTTTGAGGCCATTTTTTCATAAAAAAAACAATCAAAACGGTCATTTCCAATACAAAGAGAAAAATTTCTAAACATTTGATTATTTGCATCTTTGATCATAGGATCTTCTACTAGAAATATATAGAAGAATTTCAGAAACTTTGACCAAGTAGATTGCAAGATACTTGTATTTAACCCCTGAAGGACTGAACAATGTTTTTTGGCAACATAGCGATTTTGGGTAGCTCACTACAAACGGGTTTTTTTCTTGAAGATTTTCACACAATTTGTGCCCAAGGAGTAGCTTTAAGGTACATTAATTTTCATAACTTTTGACGACATGGTTAAAATTTTTTGTATGATATGTAGTTTTCATTGATCTTTGGAGGTTCAAAAAATTCTTAAGAAATCACTTTTTTAAGAAATAAAAATTTGAAATTGGTTTTCAAGATTTATATATATGTGGAAAGCTTTGAATCATTCCATTGTAATTAATGAGATGAAAGATATGACGAATTTCAATTTACGAGTAGTTATAGAATCTCTACTATAAAATAAAGTTTGAAGTCTTTTATTTAACTCAATTTTCAATATTTTTGAAAAAAAATTAAAAGCATTGGGTGTAGATTGTAGTTACAACATTACAGCCATTGGGATTGGCATTTTTCAATTCCATAACTAACTTCATAACAATTTAGTGTTTTGAATCACTCTCTACTTCTTTCTACCTACTATTTATTTCCTATATGTTGTACAATTCCAAATGATCTAATATTTTCAAGCATGTAGCTAACTTGCCTTGAAAAATGAATCCAAAAAGTAACCACCATTTTAGACATCTTTTCATACAAATATGACCTTGTGAAGTGCAGCTGCCTATTTTTTTGTAGGGCCAAAAATAGGATTTTTGTCAATTTATTACCCTAATATCTTGCAATCTACACAATGAAAATTTTTGAAATTTTTTCCACATCTTTTCAAACCAATGCACTACAAGATCCTATGGTTACATGTATCTAAAAAAGTTTTTTTTCTAAAATTTGTTACTTGTACAAGAAATAGGAGTTTTGGAGCGTTTTTGGTGAAAGCATCTTAAAGAACTTTTAAGGGTTAAAGTGAATGTAACAACTTTTTGTGCTTTAACTCCTAATTGACTTTGAATCCTTTTATTGAAAGAACCCCTAAACATAGTCAAATCTTTTAATCTAGTGTTGGAAACCACCTTTCTACACTAGATTAAAAGACTTTGAATCCTTTTATTGAAAAAAAATTCACTAAAATTTTTGAACTAATAGATTTTTACATTGAAGAAGTGAGTTTAGGATTTAAGAAAAAAAATGATTTCCATTCTTAAAAAATTGTTAAGGGAAAGTAGATATTAGATTGAAGGAAAAACTAAATCATTAATAGTTTTAAGGTGGACTTGAAGCACACTAGTCTCAATATTAAGATTATTTTATCAAACGAACTAAGCTTTGTACAGAACAAAAATTATGTTCATAATTGTGAAAATTGTGAAATTGTGAAATTTGAGCTCAAAAATGGATCCAACATAGGTTTTCTCTGAAATGATGATATGACTACCTATAAAACAAGGTGCTCTGTAACTTTAACAATACTAATCCAACTGAAATGAATCAATCTTTTCATATATAGGCAAAAATATAATCTATAAGAAATAAATTTTTACCAAAAAATTTATTTTAAGTATTTGCGATTTTTTTGTTGCTAGAATTTGGCTATTTTGAGTCTCATATTTCATAAACTATTGCTCCCATGCATCATTTTAAATAAAAATTATATTTCTCAAAAGTTAATTTATTTTTCTATCTTAAAAAGAGGTTTAAAATATTCACGCAAAATATTGAGATTATAGGAATTGAACAAAATTGAACCTTCAATTGCCCCTCAAGAAGATAGTTACTTGGAACTTTAGAAGTTATGGGATTAATCAAAATATAATGATTCAAAGGTTTTTGAACAAACATCAATCCATCAAATAAAATTGAAAAATTAAAAATATTTTAAAGTAAATTTTTTAAGATGCCCACATTGACAATTTGAGATGGAAAATTAAAGAATCACTAGTGACATTTTGCAACCATTATTGGAGTGACATGACAAGAAGCAAAGTTATATTTGTTGGTTGTGGTGATTATAAATTAATCTAAAAATAATATATAGAATTTTAAAAGTGTGAAATTACTAGAGGAAGGTCAAATTTGCAAAAAGCATAAGGAGTTCTCCAAAATTTTAGTGCTTACGGTAATAAAGAGATTCTATACAAGTTGAGTTTTAGACTAACTCCAACCCAAAGGCCATCACAACAATTACATTGTAGTCCTTACATATTCTAATGACATTGAATTTAGACTAAGTAGGCTAGGGATATATTACTCTCTCAAAGAAGTTAGTAGCCTAATCCTTAACCCCTAAGCGCTCAAACGACCATTTTATGGTCGCTGCCCGACTTCGGGCAGATTTTTTGGGCGAAAAAAAAAAAATAAAAAAAAAAAATTCTTTTTTTTTACAAAAATTGGATTGTCTTTCTATATTTATACTCAAAACTAAGATCGCTACGGTCAAACAAAAATTACAAGAGAAATAGCAAAAAGAGTCTAGTATTTGCCTAGTGTTGAAAAACTTATTATTTGGGGAAAGTGTTGGTGTTTTCATTACTAGATGTTATGCATTTTTTCACAAATCAATAGAAACCACAATTTTGACCAATCAAAAAAAAATTCAAATGCTAAAGATAAAAATTGTATTTTTGGTGAATTTTTGAAGTTATATCTTCAAAATTCATTTGAAGAGAATCTAAAAAGAATTTTATAATTTTAACCGTACAAATGTTTTCTACTTTTTGTGCTTCACATTATCTTCTTTGATGCAAACTTCAAAAAAATTACAAAACTTATATTTTATAACACATTTGTGTTTTGTCCAAACCCCTTGGGCTTTTAGGGGTTAAAATATTTGGTGCGCCTAATACAAAAAAAAAATATTTATATAGATAGATAGATAGATAGATAGACAGATAGAAACCCCTAAAGGCCCAAGGCATTTTCTGGCTCCAAAACTGCTAAAAACTGCCATTTCTGCTGCAATCACTTCCGGAAAAAAAAAATTAAATTAAATTAAATTAAATACAACCGTAGGATCTTGTACTTCACTTGTCTCAAATCATGTGGTAAAAATTTCATGAAGTTTGACCGTATGGATTGGAAGATCTTAGCATTTGAAGTTGGAAAAAGAAGTTTTTTTGAACTGTGGACTGCAATTTCAGATGACTTTGACGGCCATTTGTGGATTTTTTTTGCACTACACACCATAAAGTTAAAAAAATTTATTTTGAATATTTGAGTTGAGAGTCGGGGAAAAAAATTTCAGAATGTCAAAACTTGATTTTCACATATAAAAATATTGTTAAGTAGAAGCAGGTCCAAAGTTGAACAAAACACTAAATCGTTAATAGCTCTTAGGTGGAAATAAAACACCATAATCCCAACGGTGGGATTGTTTTTACATACGAACTTAACCTTGTCGAAAAGAAAATTGGAAGTTTTTGAAAATTGCATTCAAAAATGAATTCTATAAGTTGTTTTTTGAATAAGATGCTTAGATTGCCCGAAAAACAAGATTATCCATAACTTTTTCATTTTGAGTCCAAATAGAGTGAATCAAAGCTTCAATTGTAGACAAAAACATAATCTTTCAAAAAAAAAAATTAAATTAAAAAATTCATTTTTTTGTGGGTTTTTTTTCCTGCTCGGCGAACTACTTTTTTGACTTCGAGTGGCATAACTTTTGCTCCTAGGCACCAATTGAAAAAAAAATTACATTTTTAGAAAGCTAATATGATTCCCTATCTTCAAAAAAAGTTTCAAAAAATTAGGTCAAAATTTCAGGTCACACAAGCCTACCCGAAATCCCAAGTGTCCCCTGAGGGGACTTTGGGCCTTTAGGGGTTAACTAAAATTTAAAATCTTTTCATTACTCCATCACCAAGCTCCATAATTTAATGGTGAAACTCATTTTTTTCTTGAATGAATACTATAAATTCCTTTATGTAGACACAAAATATATGTATTGGGATGTACCTTGTCATTTTTGGCAATTACACCTTTCATTCACTTGGTTGCCAAAGTCTTTGGATTCAATTACAAAGTCCTCAAACCCCCAATCTTTCATCACTAATAGGCTAGAGTAGAGAATGATGAATGGAGTGAATGATGGATACAAGGTGATTGCCTCTTGACTATTACTAATGTAATAATAAGTTATCTTGGGGATTCATATACTTAACCCTTAAAGGACTAGCTTCAGCTATTTCTAGCAACATAGCGATTTTGGGCAAATACTTGTGACTAGAAATTTGCATATTTGATGCTGAAATTTTAATAGAAGGTGGGGACGAGGAATATCTTTCATAAGCACTAAATTTCATGACATTTGGAAATACGAGTCAAAAGTTATGGCCTAAAATGTTACTTTTTTTGTAAACAGGCAGTCCGGGCAAATCGGAAAAAATCACTTTTTCAAAAACAAAATTTGAAATTGGCTTTTTAGATTTATAAACACATGGAAAGCTTTGAATCATTCCATTTTGATCAATGAGTCAAAAGTTATGAGGAGTTTTAGTTTGCTGGTGGTTATGGATTCTCTACTCTAAAATAAACTTTGAAGTTGTTTATTTCACTCAATTTTCAATATTTTTTGAAAAAAATAAAAATCACAGGATGTAGATTGTTTATAATAACATTACAGCAATTGGGATTGACATTTTTCAATTCCATAATTAGTTTCTTAACAATTTAGTATTTTGAATCATTCTCTACTTCTTTCTACTTACTATTTTTTTCCTATATGTTGTACAATTCCAAATGATTAAAAAAATTTAAGCATATAGCCAAATTGTTTAGGAAAAATAATCGAAAGAAGCACCACCATTTTGGACATTTTCTCATACCGATGTGACCTTATGAAGTGCAGCTGCCCTGTTTTTTGCAAGGACAAAAAAAGGATTTTTGCCAATTCAAACGCTAGTATATTCTAATCCGCACACTGGAAATTTCCTAAAAAAAATTCCACATCTTCTAAGACTATCATACTAAAAGCAAACTTCTTAAGGTTACATGTGTCCATAAATATTTTTTTCCTAAAAATTTGGTACTTGTGCTAGAAATGGCAGTTTTGGAGTAATTTTGGTGAAAACATAGTCAAGGAACTTTAGGGGTTAAGTGTTCGGAAGGTTCATCCTATAATTTTGACAAGTGTAGCATTAGTATCTCATGTATAGGTTTTGCTAAGGTAGGCAAACGCATAACTGACCGGCCCCCAATCCCACATCCTATATGAATCCTTTTTAGCGTTTGTTGGTAAGCTTTTAATTGTGACCCTAATATTTTGAGCAATTTAAAGAGCAAGTGGCCATTGATTTTGGGATTAAGGGGATGGATATGGGTGTTGACCATTGCGGCTTTCTTTACACGGGGGCCAACAATTAACCCCTAAAGGACCGAGGCCTATTTTCTGCCAAAAAACACTCAAAACTGCCATTTCTATAGCAAAGAGTAAAAACAAATTTAATTCTTTTTTTTCAAATCTAACTGTAGGATCTTACACCTAACTAGTATTAAAAAGTGTGGAAAAAATTTCAGAATTTTTGACCGCACAGATTGCAAGATATTTGCTTTTAAAGTGAGAAAAACAAGTTTTTTAGCACATTACGGGACTGGATTTTTTGACTTTGAACATTTTTAACTTAAAGTTTTTGCACTACAGAGTTTTGAGCTTTAAATCTTTATAAAGGAGAATTGAGTTGAGAGTCTAGGAAAAAAAAAGAAATTCAAAAAAACTTAATTATCATTCTTCAAAAAATTGTTAAGTAGAAGTAGGTGTGAGATAGAAGGAAAATCTAAAATATTTATATATTTTAGATGGAATTAAAATACACTAATCCCAATTTTGAGTTGTTCTAGCAAGTAAATGAAACCATGAGAATTTTTTTTTTTAAAATTGCAAAAATTGCATTCAGAAATGAATCCTACAAGTTATTTTTTTCAAGAAGATGCTCTAACTGCCCGAAAAACAAGAATGTCCATAACTTCCTCATAACAAAGTCAAATGAAATGAATCAAAGCTTTACACATAGACAAAAATATAATCTATGAGAAAAAAAATATTAAAAAAAAATTCAGAATTTTGCAAAAAAAATTTGCTGCCCCCTATCCCCATGCATTCCAAGAAATGGCATAACTTCTCGCTCGAAGGTCCGATTTCAATTTTTTTTCCCACCACGTACCTCTCTCAATTCTTCACATTCACAAAAAGTTTTGAGCGAGAAGTTATACCATTTCTTGGAATGCGTGGGGACGGGGGGCAGCAAAAAAATGGTATGAATTTGTCCCCCCGTAGGTACATGCCCCAAGTCCCATTTGTCCCCCGAACAGACAATGGTCCTTTAGGGGTTAATGTGATTTGCATGATCAAATTTCCAAATTGCAAGTGGCAATTTTGGAGGTGGAGGTGGAGGCTTCAAGCTAGTGGAAGATCGGCATATAGCTGTCAGTATGTGATTTTAGGTTGGAGATCGATCAAAAATGGTGCCTGCACGGCTAGAATTGTGCTCATTCACAGATTGAGTATGTATTCAGAAACGTCTAGCATCACTGGTGCTTTGTGGGTGGCACCACATAAGGTAGGCACACCCATTCCCGTTTGTGTACCCCATTCCACCATCATGTACAAATATAGTACATTCTAGATAGAAAATGTGCACCGTTGCTACATATTGATGGAAAGCGGTAAACAGATGGAATGGGTGCGCCTACCTTAAATGTACGATGCCGTGAGATTTAGGGTGCACAGCATCCATCTCGGTGACTTGCCTACAATCATCAATTTTTCAACTTCAGAGACAAGTTCATCCTCATATGCCGCATATTCTTCTTGTTTGCAAAACTTGGGACACCATGATGCTCATATTCCCGGCCTATACTTATGGTACTTAGTGCGCAATGTTAATGCTGTGATTGTGCGTTTGTATAAGTGTTTAAAATGGATTGCATATTCAATCAACTAGTTGTTAGTTGGCTTGTCAAAGCCCAAGGAAACCCATATAGATGTTACATTGGTTGTTATCATTGACATAAAAACACAAGTTGTTTCTTTGGATGTCTACTAAAATCCATCTTCTAAAATTATGAAAATGTCACCTAAGACGCGGGTTTCTCATCTAGTGTTTGTATATTCAATTATATGACCTTGAATTGCATGTATACGAGAATGTGTGGAAAAAGTTGAAGACACTTTGATCATAAATATTGTAAGATACTAGTCTTCAAAGCAAAAGTAAATGAATTATTTGCACCTCACTATACTTAGTTTTGACTTTGAATCCTCTTAACCCCTAAAGGACCATAAGGCCACCTCGTGGCTTTTGCAACTCCATTGTTGAAAATTTGATATGCTAACATCACTAACAGTTTGTTAACAACAAAGAGACCTTAAATGATTTTTTTTTGCTGAATTCGTTGGTGCAATTAGATCAAGAAATGATTGAGTGTGTAATTTTTGGTGAATTTTTTGAGATTGGAGAAGACGCTGAGGGCCGTCACTTCACATCCTCATATCTTTTTTCTACACCTCAAAATTATTTGAAGAAAATTATACATCAATATCATAATTATATATACCTATGGGAAAAAATCATAGTTTTTGGAGCACTTTTGAGCATTCCAATTTCAACATTCCCATTTCAGCGTATGTATAAGTATTGTCTAACCAAACATCTTTCATTGATCTTGTCAACGGTGGCATTATTTGAAAAATTGTAAGATTTTGTCAATTTTTTTCCGTAGGAAAGCTACATAAGTCTTCCTTCATTTCAACGGTGGCAATCAACAAAATTATTCCTCACAAATGAGTAATTATGCTTGTTACAAGAGCTAGTCAAGAAAACAAGAGTTATGCTCAATTACTCTTGGTCCTTATATTAAGGGATTAATCCTAGAAGGACACCAAGGACAATAAGTATCCTTTGGATGGCCAAACAAACTTTGTGCATATTGAAGAATGAGTGGTTTTCATCCAATTTTGCATGAGCAAATTTATTGATGCTATATCCACATCATTGAATTAAATTCAAGACATTTTAGTTGTTTTTTGATTTCATATGGGATAGTTTGTCAAAAGAATGGTACACAATACTGTCAATGTATATTTCAATATTTTGAGCTTTTTTCCCTTAAAATTTGATAACATTCAAAATGATTTTTTTGCTTTTGAACAAAAATCAAAAAAAATAAAAGCTTCTACAGTGGAGTAAAAATTCTAATTGATAATTTTGAAAATTTCCTTAAAATAAGCATTTCATTGAAGTTTGAAGTTGAAGATCTATGACCACATTTTTAAATATGAAGTGAAATGAATTTATTTTATTTCATTGTATTGTATACTACAAGTTGCTTCTACTCTAAAACCAACGATGCTAGTATGTGAGCCTAAGAATGCAAGCTTGTGAGCATTGAACCTATAATATAGGTACCTATAATATAGATATCCCACACTATAGAAGGTGTACGAATCATAAACACCTGTAATATGGATATTTGTAACAGATATATCCTATAATCATAATTGGTTTCAACAATATATACACCTATATTATAGGTGTGTAGTATATTAGGCTCATAGGCTCACACTCCTATACTCACATAATAGCAACCTTCCTCTAAAAGTTTCAAATCTTTTGAAGCTTGTTTTGTATTTGATATGAATTTTCTTCATTTTTTCTTCAAAAATTCATAATACTTTTAAATTTTTACAAAATAATTTTGAAAATTTTAAGAAATATGGTAGACATTCGATTTTATCTTTGAAAGTAAAACCAAATTTTTTTCATTAATTAAAAGTAAAGAATTAAAAAATACAAAGTGAGAAACTTTCATTTTTGACTACATAGTCATGGGCTCCATCCTTTAGGGACTCCATCCTATTAGAGGGAATTGAATTAAAAAGTCAAATAAGAATCGAAATGCAATCTAGAATTTTTTTGCATATGTTCAATGTGGAGCAAAGAAAAATTACGAAGAGGGATTACAAACCAAACCACAAAATGACTTTTCAAATATCCCTAATTGAAAACCAAATTTTTCTAGAGTTTCCATTTTCAAACACAATAAAAAAAACAAGATTCTAAAATTTTAAATCTTAGATTTGTGAACATGATTTACATTTTCAAAATACAAACAAATTGTGCTTTCAATTCCAAACAGCAAAGTTTCTTTTGAGCAATTCTGAGTCACCTTTGCATGATCTCAAAACTTAAGAGGCACAAATGAGGGGTTTTGAAATGACAAAAATTTCAAAAGAGACCAATAAAAAAAGGTGGATAAAATGGTATATTATGAAAGGTAGTTGTATTTACATTTGATATGTGTCGATCTATTGTTGTATATTTTGATATTTTGTAAATGCTTGGTTTGTAATTTGATGCAATATATGTTTAAAAAACCAAAATTTAGACAAAGGGACCTTCATTAATGTAGTAGCACCTAATTGACCCCATTTTAAAACTGCCCAAGACAAATTTTTGCCTAAAATATATTATTTTTATACATGAGAATCTAGGATCTCTTTTAAAAATACCTATATTTTAGCAATTTGAAAATTTATAATTTATTCATATGCGGTCCAAAAATGCATGATTAGGAAATCCAACAATGAATTAGGAAATTTAATATTGGAGACAATGTTTAATTGCTAATTTAGACACATTTAGGTACAATCACCTAAAAATGAAGGGGGCATCAAATTTATGGTTTGGACACAAACTCTAAGCTACAAGTTGGTTTTTAGAACATTTCCACCCCTACACATAGAAGTTGCCTTGCCAAATGACTTTTGCAAGCTCAATAGTTCTTCCAAGCTCCACCAACAAAGTAGTTGTCTATCTTTTTTTTTCCATATCTTCGACAGGTTTGCATTCTCATTAGTGGAAGTTGCTATAATTGTCAAACATTTCAAAAACTGTTATAAAAACACAGCCAAGACAAGCCGCAGAATCCAAGTTTGGTGAAGAGATGGGAAGGCCCGTCATGATGGAAGGCTCATTTTACACAGACTAGGCTATTTTTTCCTAAGGCGTGTTTTTGATGGGAATATCTAGGACGGGGGCCCGAGCTAAACCGATCACATCTATAGTAGTGCAACAAGCCAAATTTGGGGATTGTTTTTCCCCTGCATTTTGTCCTTGGAGATAACACATGAACTTTCTATTTGCCATGCATGATAAAACTTGCAAATTTTGATTGAGTTCATATTTGCAATTAAAGCCCCCAAATTAGGCAAGAAAGGTGTAGAAAATAGATTAATCAAGCAAAAAATAGTTTTTTTTTAATTTTATTTTTACATTCATCCTTGGCTAGCCACCCCTACATTTGGCTTGTTGCAATAACTTACTATAGACACAATTGGCCAAGCCCCTTTCAAGTGAAAGAGTGGAGATGCTCTTAAAGTTTGAAATTGTAACTTAACCCCTAAATGCCCAAGGCACCAAATTTGGTAATGGCAATATTTTGAAGTTAAATAAAATCTAATTAAGTTGCTATTTTTAATAGTTTTTATATATTTTTAAATTCTCTTTGAAGTCTAGTTTTAGCGCCAAAAATCCAATTTTGAAAATGATTGATTATGATTTTCTGTTCAAGATTTTGTGCAAGGATGTCCATTGCAATCTTGACTTTCCGAGTGTTGAGGACTCTTGGAAATGAGCCTCAAATACACTAGATCTTAAAGAATAAATCACCTTAGAAATTCATTTAAAAACATTGTAGAGTAGATTTTGAGAAGCCATAAATTGATCGGGGTTATGCATGTTAGGCCCTTTAACCTCATTTTTTTTGGTGACCAACTTTTTAGATTTGGCATGTGAAAAGATGATTGAAAGACTTCAAATCATTTTTGCACTTTAACACCCTCATGTTCAAACAATACAATCTTTCAATTCAGAAGTGATATTGTTGTATTTTCTTTTCCTATGTGATCTTTAACATATCTAGTTTGAATTTGCACGGTTACAATTCAAAAAAAATTGATACAACTTGTCAAAATGTTGACTTTTTGTTCAATTTAGAGCAAATTCCTAGAAGCTCTAAAAAGGCCTTAGACATTTAGGGCATTTGAAGGACACATACCTAACTCTCATTTGCTAACTATTGATTTTTGTAGATTTTAGTTTTGGGTCCACCTATGTCACAGTTTCAGTGGTCTAGTGAGTCGTCTCTTTGAAAAATCATAGAAATTACATACCAAAAAATCTTTTATTTTATTTTTAATATTCATCATTTTCACTCGCTAATACTACAAAAATATCAATTTTAAGAAAAGTTGCCTCCAATTATGCGGAATTGCTTATCATTGACGATTTTGGATGCTTCCACCTTATATCCTATAGAATCATAACACTGTCAATTGTTTTCAACCCTGCTGTCCAGGAAAGGGTAGTTTGGGTGGCTAATTGGAATCTCCAGCAGTGCAAGGAAAAATTCAAGAATCTTCTAAATTGGGCTAAAATGTGCAGGGGTGATGCCTCTTTGGATTCTCAAATCCTTTCAAATTATCAGTGTTATTAGGCAATTTTTTTGAAAATTGCCTGAATCTGGACACCTTAGTATAGTAGAACCTCTCTAAGCTGATCGGTCCCGGACCGGTCTGATAGATTGGTTTGCAAAGGTTTATTGACTTAGAGAGGGTCATTTTCAGTCACAGCCTTTGTTATGTGGCCCAGTCCGGGACCGGTCTGACATGATTAGTTTACAGAGGTTTATCAACTTAGAGAGGATCAACTTAGAGAGGTTCTATTGTACCAGGGTGAAACTGACCCCCTTGCTCGTCCCCTCGGAAAATGCTGAATTTTTTTATTTTCCAAGCATGACAGAATTTGCAATTTTTTATTCATATTAGCAATCAGAGGCCCCAAATTAGCTACAGGAGGTGTTCAAGGTAAATGAATCAAGCACAAAATAGGGGGCTTTATTTTTTACCTACACCCTTGGAAGGACTTGAAGAAGCTGAGCCAGGGGGACAGTTCACCCTGACACTCATACTGTGCTACCGCAATCCTTGGAGAATTTCTCTTGAAAAATCCAAAAAAATATTATTTACTACAAAAAAATTTGAAAGAGGCATCACGAAATATGATGTTAACCACTCTAAAATAGGAGGCATGTTTGAACATCTATCTCATCTCACCCCACCCACCCTCTATCATTTTTGTGGAAAGTTCGTAGGACTACTATAATGAAATCAACCCTTCTAAGCAATGTTTATACAATTAGCACATTTTTGTAAGAAATGAAAATTTTTCATTTTGTTGTTGCATACTTGGATACTTGTAATTGGTTGGAAGAGACAATAATAAATTGCACGATTGGAACAAACAATAAATTGTCCTTTGGACATTAATGAGGTTTTCATGCTTTGTTTTGTTGAAAATGATCTTAGTTGGGAAATATAAGTTGGTTAAATTTGGTAACAAAAAAAATAAACTTTAAATCAATAGAAATTGATTATTTTCTTCAAATTTTCACTAGGGTATTCATTTATTTTCCTGTTATTCTTAATAGGAATATACTCCCTATTATCCAAAGATTACATCCTCTAGATCCATATGAATTGGGAAGACCTACCACAAGTCATAGCAATTTGCATACGAGGGGTGCTCTTATACGAGCTTAAGAGCGTGAGCCCATGAGCCTAGAAGACTATATACCTATATTATAGGGGTTTATATTATTAGAATATATATATTCTGAAGGCTCACATACTCGCATTTTCATACTTACACACTACCGTATCCGGTGGTCACCTTTGGCACAAATTTGTCGAATAATTAATTAAAACCAGAATGGATGGTTCGGCAGTTCATTTTTAATTATTAAAATATTCGGCAGTTATTGAATATTTTTTCTTAATTTTCGGCAACCCTTCAAATAAATTCAGAAATTGCATGAAGATTTCTAAATTGCATACCTCTGGTTCAATATTCAACATCTACCTCATAGAAGTGGAAGTCACTTTTGAAGTGCACATGTAGAGAGTTACAAACAATTTCTTTATACAAGTGGGGTAGTAGTAGGTAAGACAACCCATGTGCGATATGCAAATTAGGATTAGTAGAAGCTCAACCGCTCACACTTAGTTAAGTCAAAAGCAAAAATTGTGTTCAATGTAGAACTTCAGACCTCATTTTGGCATAGTAGAATAATTTTTTTCAAAAATCTTTGAACTAAGAAAAGTTGGGAATTTAGTCTAAATTTCATCTCCAAAAATCCGTTTGAGATTTAGAGTCTCCAATCAAAAGTTATAGATAAAATTTAGAGAAGGGTTGGAAGGGACATTTTCTTTGACATTTTCAAACATCCTCTTTGAATTTTGTCCATAATTATTTTTTAGAGTCTCAAAATCACAAACGTATTTTTGGAGATGAAATTTAACTTAATTCTCCAATTTTTAATAGTTCAAAGTTTTTTGAATTTTTGAATTACACTATGCCAAAATGAGGTCTGAAATTCTACATTGAACACAATTCCTGCGTTTTGACAATGAGTGGTTAAGCTCTCATGTTCAAATTGTCCCATATCCTTTGAGGATTCTATATGGACAATGGACTTCATTATAAAAACGACCTCTCCACTCAAGGTTTAGAAGACATGTTGGCATCAAGTTGAAATGATATATTTATCAACATTTCGGCTTTCTCTATAGTTAATTTTCCTTGAATTTGGCATAATGACTTATTAATTTTCAAAATTATTCGGCTTAAAATTTTTTAATTATTTTTCACCGAAGCTGACCTCTGGCTACGGTAGTTGGTTTGTACACTATTTTATGTGTGAATAAATTTTGGAAAAAACCCACCGAAGTTGAATTTTCATATTGCATCAAATAGTGAAAGGTCCATGTCATCTTAAACCAATCCCATAATGACACATGACATGATTTTTGACAATAATGACTAAGTTTAAGCTTAATCATAATCTAAATGATGCCCATGTGGCCAATTTTTTACAAATTTGGGCAATGAAAAGAATATGGCCTTTGAAGCGCATAATTTTTTTTTTCACTCACGAGCTTCTAGGAATTCCCCCTAAGTGGTTTGAGGGCCAAATTTTGTAGTAGAGTGCACTTGGATGATATTTTGTTCAAAGAACTTTTCATTCATTCAATACAATGTTTCCTACAGAATAGTCCAAAAACAATCTTCCTCTTACTACCAATTTCATAAAATTGAGGGTGAATATATACAATACTAATGTATATCCATATCTGTAATGTATATCCATAATGTTAGGTTGTTTGTTTTGTTATGGTGAGATCCCCAGACTGTACATCCCTTGGTCACATTTTTGGTACCATCGGAAAGTTCTTTGCAAGGAGGGTTGCACTAGTTTTGTTTTGTGGCATTTGGACATACAATGTGAAAAATATTGAATTTCAAAGTTTTATGAATTGAAAAATTGAAGAATTACTTTTTCTTTGATTTTGGTGGTGGCAATGTCATAGTGCACACTAGTCCAACTTTTAAGTTTGGCTGTTTGTTTTGTTTGTTATAGTGAGATCTCCGGAATCGTGCATCTCGTAGTTGCATTTTTGGTACTATGAGAAAGCTCTCTTTGCAAGGAGGAATGCACGGACTTTGTTTTGTGGCACTTGGATTGGCAATGTGAAAGTTATTGAATTTCAAATTTTTTTATGAATTAAAAAAATTAAGAAATTACATCTACTTTAGCACAGGGCTCACTGGTCTGAATTAAAACATTGAAAAATCCAAAAAAGGCCAGATTGGGGCATTTCAGTTGAGTAGGGGTTAAGGTAGGAGGCTCGAACTCCGACAGGGCATTTTGAACCGAACAGGACACAAAGGTACATTTTGCTTTCTTCAATTTACCAAAATGTACAAATGATGAACATTCTAGGAGGTGGTTGCTTTTAGAGCCCTATGGCTTTTCAACTTCAAAATTTCATAACTAATTCCACAAAGCTCCAAAAAATATGAAACAACTTGGGTTAGATTTCAATTCCACTTGTCTTTCAAGGAAAATTTACTGAAAAATATTTCAAGATGTTTTACCTCCCCAAAATTCAGTTTCAGCGCTTAGATGGTCGCTTTATGGACCTCCCACGGCTTCCCTTCCCTGATACACAATTCCCTTCCCCTTTTTCCTCCACACTTGGCCTGGCCCTTATCTGCCCACCCCTGCAGTCATTGGCTGTCAGATAGGAGCCTAGTGACTGCAGGAATCACCTCCAAGAAGATATCACTGCATGCCCTGCATGGCCGCCGGGGGGGAACCGGCCCCCTCGGTCAGTCGTCCCCTGCCTGCTGAGGGAAGACCCTGAATTCTTTTAATTTTTCACACATGATGAAATTGGCAAATTTTGAATTCATAGGGGAGATACCCCATTCCTGACCACTTAAGGAATTAGAGGTAGGTGGAGGGCCGTTTCTTCGGAGGGAAAATTATGTCGGGTGCAACAATAGAGTTTGGATAGTTTCCATAATTTTCAGATTTTTTGGTCTCAAAACGAAATTATTATAAATTAATTAGTTAGAAATTGTGTCCATCCCACATTGGTGATATAGATCTTGTTATTTCCGATCAAGGACTGATAGCAAAATCAACCAAGGGCTAGTTGCAATATTTGAGAGTGTTTGAACCAATCATGATGCGCCACAACTACCTTGAGAATTGTGCCATAAATAATCACTGGTCTTGTCCTCCTTCACGGAAAGAGAAAAGTCTATTGTTCCAGAATGGGGTGCTGATCAAGAATGGGGTATCTCCCCTATGTGCAATCAGAGGCCCCAAATCCTTTTCAGACAAGAGGTCTAGGACATAGATTACCCCCTAAACGCCCCAGGGGCCCTAGTTTCAAGTCCAATTCGAAGTATTGTAACTTTTGCATCCAATGTCCAAATTCAATAAAATTTGTTGGAAAACTGGCGCTTTCTTTTCTAGTTTGTGTGGTAATATTTTCAGATCAATCCAAGATGTACTAATCTTTTGGAAGCCAATCAAAGTTCACAAGCTCAATTTGAGTTCGCCAAACTGCATATGATGGCTGCAACTTCGGGAGTTTGTATCTCCTTCATCCAAGCACAAAGTAGGGGGGCTATTTTTTTTTCACATTCAACCTTGGCTGGACCACCGCATTCGGCTTGTTGCACAACTACAAGTGCGACCCTTCTGATCTAGCTTCCGATTGTAGTCAACATCCCACCAGAAACTATGAAACCACAAGATTGCTACTTTTGGGGGGTGCAGAGGAAGCAATAGTCTCGTGGGGTGGGGTGGGGGTTGTGGTGTCAAAACGGGTGAAAATTTTCTTTTGGGTATTGTATAGTGGCTTTCAAAAATGTTTTTCACACTTATCAAAATTGCCATGGCTAATTGAGGAATTAGAGATTTTAATCAAAATTTGGACAAATGCATAAAATGATTTTATTTTTATTTTTAAAAATTGAATTTTAAATAATTTAATCTAGTTTTTAGTGGAAAAAACTTTCATTAGAGGTATGTTTTTTTCAAGATTCTTTAATAAGTGGAAGGTAGTTCATTTAAAAAAATCTTTGGAGAAAATTTCATAAACTTAAAATTTTTATTGAATGAAATATTAATGACTAAAGTATGACTATAAATATTTACAATTTTTATAATTACTTCAAAATCTCCAAAAAAAATATTTTATTTAAATGTTTAGAATACTTATGTAATACTTTTTAAATTTTTTTTAGATTTTTGGAGTAAATTGTAATAATTGTAAATATTTAGAACTATATTTTAGTCAATAATATTTCATTCAATAAAATTTGTAAGTTTGCAAAATTCTCATCAAAAAATGCCAGAAAGAATTCTCATTCCACTTACTAAAGAATCTCGAAATCTTTTTTTATTTCTATTGTAAGTTTTTTCACTAATAAATTTGATTAAATTATCAAAAAATGAAAAACTATTTTAAATTATTTGAAAAATCATTTCATACAAGTGTCTTACTTGCACTTCAACATGTCTAAAATTTGTTGAAAAAAATCTAATTTCTTAATTAGTTTTGGCAATTATTGAAGCATATGAATACTTATGAGAGTAATGCAATTTTGAAGAATTTTTTTACGATGATTTTTAAATAAAAGTTGTATAATAGACCTCTAGATCATATCCATTCAATTGAAAGTACTACAATACAACTAATCTTTTTCAATAAAATTTAAATTTTAAAATTTAAATTATAAATAAAAAATTCCTTCTAAATTGATCATTAATTGAATATTTGTAAGTTTGACAAAAAAAAATTCCTTTGCGCTGAAATGACAAGTTCTACTGAATATGGTGATTTTTAAAGATTTCTATTTTATTCATTTATTCCAATCCTTTTTGGAGGGTCATTCTTTGAACTAGAAAATTAACTTTTTGATGTAAAACATATTTGTACCAAATATTTGCAAAGAAAAGTTTTGATAATTTGTAATGTGTACAAATGTTAGTGAACGAACATAAGAATCTATACCCATTTAGATTGATGAGGAAAACAAGTTTTTCAGTGCTTGCAACATATTTTCGTTCATCTATTGTTCAAAATTAAAATGCTTGGTCTTTTAAAGAGTCAATGTGCATCTCAATTTCATTCTACTCCATGACTTTTGAATTTTTGAACCATTGAACTAAATTATTACATATCATTGCTTAATCTTTCTCTTTAAATAGTGTTAATAAAGTATCAATAGAATAATGAAGTTATTGAGTCACTTGCATTGTTGTGTGGACTTATAACCCCTAATCACCCTAGCGACCATTTTTGATTGCTGCCCCTCTTTTTCAAGTTGCTCATTTTGAAATTTTGATTTAAAAGAAATTAAAATTAAAATTAAAAAGAATTAATTGTGTTATAAATCCAATGATGGTAATTTGGTCAAATTCCAAGTTAAATTTTACCTTGTGGAATTTTTTTACAATTAAGTGTTATAGTGTAGTTTATGGTTCATTTTTTGAATTTGGTTTGGGCATAAACTAAAAAGTTAACCAACCAATGCAATTGTTGCCCACTTCAAAGAGGTTAGATTCACCTTAAAAAAAGCAGATCCAAAGAGCTAAAGGTAAATACAAGTGTTCCATTCTTGTTTTTCTTACAAACATTAAGTTCATTTAATTTCAGTGACTTCCGTGCATCGCAAGCTCTACCATGAATTGAAAAAAGGACTACAATGTTGTGAAATTTTAGATGAGCATTCTCAACACTTTTTTTTTCCAAAGGAGCGGTGACCATTGCATTAAAAAACACAAGAAGAAGGACAATCAATCATACTCCTACGGGTAGGGTAATCTGAAAGGGGGCTTAAGAGAAAGATGCCACTCAGGCTTGTGGAAACTACTGGAGTAGAAAACCTCGTTTCTGCACCATGTATCCTGGAACTCCTGGCAACTCACTAGTTTCCTATCCTCGCTACAATTGTGGTAGTAGGCGAGAGTGTTGTTCCTTTGGGCCATGCCAGCTAAGATTGTATCACGCCAAGCCTGGTTACTAACTTGTTGGGTATTGATGTGTTTGCCTTTGAAGACGAATTTGTTTCTTGCACACAAGATGTGCCAAATCATCATGGATCTAAACATATTGCTGGCGATATTAACCCCTAAAGCATTAGAAGAAGTTTCAGGCCTCAAAGAGGCCGTTAACAGATGATTTTCGGCACCCCTGCGGTGCAATTACAAAATAATTGAAAATTTATTATTATTATTTTTTAATAATTTTTTAAATAATTTTTAAATTTTTAAATTTTTTTATTAAAAAAAATATTTAAAAAATTAAAAAGTCTGACGTGGCACTAGTAGTGCCACATCAGCACCCGAAATCAAATAATTTTTTATTTGAATTTTTTTGCAATTGCACCCGGGGGTGTCAAAACTCGCGGCCCCTTTGGAGGCTGAAATTTCTTGTAATGGACCATTGTCCCTTCAGGGGACAAATGCATTTTCGGGCAGGTACCTACGGGCTGAAATTTTGTCGTGATTTTTTGAAACTTTTTTTGGAGATAGAAAAACTGACAAGGTTTGTGGGAATATAATTTTTTTCACAATCGGTGCCCGGGAACAAAAGTTATGACCAAATAAGCTCAAAACAAGGGATGGGGGTAGCCCGGGCAGCAAAAAAAAAATGGACAAAAATTTGAATTTTTTTTTTCTCATGGATTTTATTTTTGTCTATTTGGAAAGCTTTGATTCATTTCATTTGGATTTATTATGAGAAAGTTATGGACATTCTTGTTTTTCGAGCAGTTAGAGTATCTTTTTTTTAAAAAAAACTTGTAGGATTCATTTTTGAATGCAATTTTTTCAATTTTTCAAAATTTTCTTTCTTACATGGTCTGATTTACTTGCTAGAACAATCTCACCATTGGGATTAGTGCATTTTAATTCCATCTAAAATATAATAATATTTTAGATTTTCCTTCTATCTCATACCTACTTCTATTTAACATTTTTTTTAAGAATGCTAATTAAGTTTTTTTGAATTGTTTTTTTCCCTAGACTCTCAACTCAATTCTCCACTATAAGAGCATCCGCAGTGCGGTCTCGCTAAACAATCCCTATATCGGGAAACGCAGGGACATTCCGTGAGGCCTTCATAGTGCCGGGTTTTTTTAAGAACAAATGGACCCAATGCAAAGCCGGCAATCCAAACATCGAATGGAGTTTTTGCATTATAAAAAGAAAGAAAGAAAAGAACCTTACATTAAAAAAAGACTTTTCATTGAATCAAGGGAAGGTTGAATTGATTGGCACATGTAACAATGCCGAAAAGGGTTGACAATCATTATTATTTTTAGAGGGAGCCAACTTGCGGGCCCTTCAAATTTTGGAAATATGCGGGAGTGGGGAGGTCGCATACCGAGACCGTGAAAGTGCCGGGACCCATAGAGGTTGCATTGGAGCACGATTTTTAATACAAACGGCTTTTTGCCCAGGGAAGTGCCGATAGAGGCACTGTTGACGGGCGCATTGCAGATGCTCTAAAGATTTAAAGCTCAAAACTCTGTAGTGCAAAAAATTTAAGTTAAAAATGTTCAAAGTAAAAAAATCTAGTCCCGCAATGTGCTGAAAAACTTGTTTTTTTCACTTTAAAGGCAAATATCTTGCAATTTATGTGGTCAACAATTCTGAAATTTTTCCACACACTCTCATACTAGTTAGGTGTAAGATCCTACGGTTAGATGTGGAAAAAAAAAGAATCTTCAATTTTTTTTACTCTTTACTATAGATATGGCAGTTTTGAGTCTTTTTTGGCAGAAAAAAGGCCTTGGTCCTTTAGGGGTTAAAGTTGAAAATTGCCGGGGAGTAGCTGCCATTGGTGGCAGTAGTGCTTGGCGGGATGCCTGTGGCAACTTCTTCCTAGGAGGGAGCAACATTGAGGCCTAGTCTTCAGCGAATGTCTTCAAATTTGTTCCACACTCTTCTGGCATGGCGGCATGAATGGAAGACATGCTCGTGTTTTCTTCAGCTTGATTCCTATTCTCAACACTTTTGTCTTCATTGAGCAGAAAAAGGTTATCATTTTGAAATATTCTCATTAAGATATGCTCCTTCAAAGTGCGCTACCCTATTTTTCCATTAACCCAAATAAAACTTCTAACTCAAATATCTATTAAATTGTGTGGTTAAATAATTTGAATTTTTTTGAGGTGCTCACTTTCAATGTGAATTTCAAGATCTTGTAGTTAAATTAAATCCAATCTCAAGAAAAAATGAACAAATAAATTGCTCAAATTCTTGGCAATTTTGGCCTATATTGAAAGTATACACACCTTGAGTTAGTAGAGGTTATAATAAGACTTCAATTGAAATCACTTTAAAATTGATTGAATAGGCATTTGATCATGGTTCCTAAATTGTCTAACTTGTCTAAATTTTGATTGGATCTTATTGGAAGTCAAAAGAGATTTCAAATTCTTATAGCTTGCATAATCTGGACAATATATGAATAGACTATGAATTCCCAAGGTCAATGCTAAATTAAAGTGTATCCAAGTTCAATCCTTTGCTTTTGTAAATAGAATTTGTACATATTAGGCAAAAATATGTAGAAGCTAGTTTTAAATCAACTTGTCTATTCCCATCCAAATTCCAATTTTGTCTCCATATACATTTAGTGTACAATTTCTTTTTATATTGTATCCCTTAGGTACACAAGGGCGGAATTTGAGATGAGAGTAGTGATAGGTTGGTTCATCTTAAATAGGTGTAATTACTTTATGCTACTTTGGAGAAGAACCAAAGTTAACTTAGAGCATCCTCAATCCAACCAATGTATTAATCCTCCACAGTTATTTTTATTTTTTGATTGCTATATAATTAGAAATTACTATCATTGGAAGTGCATCCCAATATACTTTGAGTAGATACAAGAAAATTCAAAATCTAAACAATTTCCAACAAAAATAAATTGCTTCAAAATCTAGCTGAAAGACAGAAATATATAAATCTTGGCACATCACGCATACTAAAGTATGCTAATTTTGCCAATTGTATTCCACATTTAGAATGCAATGTACTTTAGTCAGAGTGATTAGCCAAGACCTCTATAATCTTTGTCTTTTGTCTACGCAAATAGTAAAATTAGGTTGTCCCTTACTAATTTTTTGACATTCTACAATATATAAATATGTGTAGTTACTGTGGAAGGATGCAATAATGCAAGAATTGTATGTGTTGCATGGATCTAGTAAGTTATGAGGTAACTTCTATGGATAAGGCAACCTAATTTCACTGTTTCATGTAGCTCTTGAAGTGGTTCATTTTCATTTTCAATATCAAATGTTTAGATTTGAGTTTTCTTGAACCCACCCAAATTACTTTGGGATGTGCTTCCAAAGATAGAAATTTCAAGTTCTAAGTAGAGCATTGCCACTGTATTAACACGACCAAGAACGGAAAATGTTTTTTTCCGAGTGTAGTGGTGAGGCAATTACCATTCCGTCTCTTCTTCTTCAAAACTTGCCATAGTGTAATCCAAGTGACACTCCTTGACAAGACCTGATCCATCTCGTTTAACCCATTTTACAAAACCAATGACATCATACAAGATCAAATGATTCCTAAAGATTTGAAAGGATATGCTTAGAATTCCTCCGTTGTCAAAGGGTTGAGTTGTTGCGTGAGCTCTTGGTGTAGGCAGAAAAGATCTCGAAAGTGGCGTGAATTGAGCCTTGTAGCGTTGCTGAAGAAAACGGGAAAGCCTTTGGCGTGGGTGCAATGGAGGCCAAAGTAACACCTTCCCACAACAATTGCTTTTATCTCCATTTGTGTTTGTAGTGGCGATGCTTTTATTCCAGTCAAAAGTTGGAGATAAATTTGGAGAGCCGCCACTAAAGTAGTAGGCTCATAAAGCGACCGGACTGTAAAACCAATCATGGCACAAAGGTACATTTTTGCTTTCTTCTTTGCACCAATAGTGTACATTTCAGGAGGTGGTCGCTTTCAGTGACCATTGCGTTTCAACTTCAAAATTCATAACTAATTCCGCAAAGGTCCAAAAAAATATGAAACGACTTGGGTTAGATGTCAATTTCATTTTTCTTCCTACTAAAATTTACTGAAAATTGTTCCAAGGAGTTTAGCTTCCCAAAAAATGACAAACAGCTCTTAGATGGTTGGTTTACGAGCCTAAAACCTTACAGTGGCGGTTGGACGGCTCAGGCTCTTCCTTATTTAATCCCTTCTCTCTGCCCGTAAGAAGTTTGAACACGTGCCGTGCGAAGGTGAATTCAATGGCAGAATAATTGCTCATGATCTTCCAAACGATCTTCCCCTAGACCACAATAATGGCAAGTACATAACTTCACTTACTGCAACTTCGACCGCTAACCGCTAATCCCCACTTTCAGACTCCGCTCGAATTCGAAACCAACGACGGAGGGGCACTTTGGCGCCGTTAACGGGATGAGATCAGGATGAGATCAGGATGAGATCAGGATGAAGTCAGGATGAAAAGTGCGTGGCCTACTAAGTACCGTACTTCAGTTGGCAGCATGAGTTCAGTTGGGCTCCGTTACCGGTATGAAATCAGGATGAAGAGTCAGTGGCCTACTGTACTGTACTGTACTTCAGTTGAATGGCGCCGTTAACGGGATGAGATCAGGATGAAATCAGGATGAAGAGTGCGTGGCCTCCTGTACTGTACTGTAGTAGTCCTTCGCAGCATGAGTTCAGTTGAATGGCGCCGTTAATGGGATGAAATCAGGATGAAGAGTGCGTGGCCTCCTGTACTGTACTGTACTGTAGTCCTTGGCAGCTTGCGTTCAGTTGAGGGCCGTTACCGATGAGATCAGGATGAGATCCGGATGAAGAGTGTCGGGTCTCCTTCCTTCCGTCCGTTCCAGCTGCCTCCCTCCCGTCCGTCCGTCCGCCCAATAATGGCAAGTGTAAGTGTACATGTAAGTTGGAGCGCCATTTTCCCACTGAGGCCCCCATGCAGGCATGAATCTGAAACATGTGTCAGAAGATGCGCAGGATCCAACTGCATGGCCCGCAACTGGTAGGGAAGGGAAGGGCAAAGAAAGAGCAGGCTCGCCTGCCTGGGGTGACTGGGGTCCGTCCGGTTAAGCTTAGTCCGGTAGTCCGGTCTCCTGGTCTCCAGGGCACGGAAGGGAAGAGGGATCAGGATACAGGACCTGCACTCTAACGTACGGGACGCCCTTCTGTGCAAAAGTGCCACGTGGCAGTTGGGCCACCCCTCACAGGCCTGACTGATGAGTGGGGCCAGCGGTCGCTACGGAAGTTTTGGGAGGTTTAACCCTGGAGCGCTCCGACGTCCATTTTTTGGACGATGAACAGATTCAGATCCTTGTTTCTGTCTCATTTCTGCTTGGATGAAAGTCATCCTAATTTTTGGTGATACTTTATCAAGTTGTTGTCCTATCCAGCGGTTGGATTTGGTGTTACTAGAATATATACATTTCTAAAATTACAAATGTGGAAGTATGTCAAGTGGTCAATTTGCATTGACTTTAGTTCAAAATTAGATGTGCAAAAATGAGGCCAAAAATGTAAAGGTCACAAAAATTTCAAAAAATCACCACATGAAGAGAACCTTATTTCAAGTCCATTCCAACAAGTTTTACTCAAAAAAATGATAATATTTTACTTGTAATTGAATTTAGAAGGAATTCTGAAATTTTCTTTTCAAAATTTATAGAAAAAGATTGGTGATAGCATTAGTAGATCTAACCGTACGGATAGATTTTAAAAATAAAAATCTACAACTTTCATTTATATACCAATTCCAAAATATTCTTCCAAATTGTAGTTTATAATGGTTTTTCTCAAATCGTCAATTTTGGAGATGAATCAAGATGTTTAGGGGTTAAGGTAGGAGGCTTGAAAATGGAGCAGGTATTGAGCACCGTCCCTAGAAATGGCGGTGAAATGGAGATGAGGCGGTTCTAAAATTGACCTCTATAGTCATTGAATGAATCAAGGAAAGAAAACATTATTAATTGCAAGAGCCAATCATTGTCTTTGTTTTTCCCCATCTTTCTTTAGAATTGCAAGTGAACGGTTTATGGAAGACTGAGGGTTGTAAATAGGGACCTATGACCCAACTCGTTTGAAAATTCATAAGTAATTCAATAATGCTTCAAAAAATACGAAACCAGTTGGATTAGATTCCTCATCTACTTTTCTTTGTCTGAAAAATGAGCTAAAAATATTCCCGTACAAGGATATACATGAAAAAGGTGGACCGGCCCTTAGATGCTCCATTTTTTAGCCTCCGCTACCTTATTGGCTATTTGCCTTCAATTCCCACATTTACCTTGCTTTTCAAGCATAAAGTTTGGTTATTTTCTCTATTTTATTATTCAAAATAGAAATTTTACAGATTTTTTTACTGTTCTTTTGCCAATGTATCCAACTGCAACGGGGTTTTCCCCCAATTCCACGGGCTAACTTCATATCATTGTTAAGCACTAGAATTCTCCCCCGACCCAGTTGGAAGTATAATTTTCCCCCAGATATTTGGGGGCATTTAGTTACAAATTTGAGATTGGATGGGTGGGGGTAATTTCGAGGAGGGTTGTCAAAGCTAAAGAGGACGGGTTTGGTGGCTTGGCCCATGGCGCATAGTGAATTGAAGTCAACAAATCAGAATACGGTATTTATTGCCAATAGGTGGATACGTTAATGACTATTGATCTTTGTTGGGGGGCTCCCGATTTGAAGGATCCTAGTAAAGATTAACTATGTTATGTTTGAACTAGCCACTAGTTTTTCCAAAACGTAGGATTGGGGGGTAAATTCATGTAATCCTAAGAGCTTTCAATGGAAGGTAGGGAAGAGAGGTCAAGATTCCTCTAATGTATGTATATGTAAGTGAGTTAGATAGATGTAAAAACTTGTCCCCTATTTCAAAGTGTTGTTAATTGAATACTTTTGCATAACATTTTGGATTGGTAAGGTTTTAATTCCTTTGTCATACAACTATATTCATGTTATAGTAGCTTCTCAATTAAAGATGACTACTGATCCAATAAAATCATGGCCATCCTGTCAAGTAGAGGAGCGCAGGGCATTGTAAAGAAAGGATCCTCTTTTCAATAGTTTAACCCCTAAAGGACCAAGGGTGTTTTCTGTCAAAAACCACTCAAAACTGCCATTTCTGCTGCGTTCACTTAAAAAAACCAAAAAAATACTTTTTTTAGAATCTAACCGTAGGATCTTGCACTTAACTTGTCTAAGATCATGTGGTAAAAAATTTCATCAAATTTGACCGTACGGATTGGAAGATATGAGCATTCAAAGTTTAAAAAAAAGTTTTTTTGGACTCTGCCCTACAGCTTCAGCTGCCTTTGACCGGCATTTGTGGAAAATATTTGCACTACAAACTTTGAATAAAAAAATTTACCATAATGAAGGTAATGTTATACATATGTCCACCAAATTTCACCTCAAAAAAATTAGTGGAACACATCCAAAAAAATCTTGGAAGGACACAATGCCCAGAGGATTGACTATACACTATGTTTTTTTACTAACAAGATTTCTACCTCATAGTTTCAATACTCAAAAATCCCAACGGTGGATTGAAACATTTATTTATCTTTGACAAACTCCCCCCCCAAAAATTAAAACTCTAGTTTATATTGAAATTAGAAGCATTAAGTGAGCCAAAGTCTTTGGGGCAAAGGGAAAAAAAGGGACCCGGTTTGTTCCCCTGTGTTCCCGGTATGTTCCCTACAGCGTTCCATTGCATGGGACCTCCAACTCACTACATCATCCACTTACCATGTACTCCATCCATCAAGTGTTTCTATCCACCTACTTCTCTATGAACTTCAAAAATTCATAACTAATTCCACGAAGGTCCAAAAAATATGAAACAACTTGCGTTAGATGCCACTTTCATTTCTCTTCCTCTGAAAATTTACTGAAAATTGTTTCAAGCACTTCATCTTCCCCTAAAAGGCAATCAGCTCTCAAAATCAGCATACTTCCTTTGCTCCATCCAGATGGTATTGCTCCTATGATTCTTTGTTTGGCTGGCTCCTGTCACTACTCCTCCATTTGCCATATAAGCTTACATCAGATGGCATGCACACTTCTAAGGACATGAGATACAAGCCATCAAGGCCATTTGAACAACGTCCCTACACCAAAAAAAATGTCAAAGGCTTGCATGGGTGTAAAATTTTTTGTTGTTTGTCAAGGCTTTGAAAATTCTTAGTTTTCCATACAAGGTCTAAACATTTAGAATACTCTAGAATTTCATTGTTTATTCATAAGGTGTCCTAGAACAAAAATAAAAATGTGAGAGAATTCATTTTTCAATCACAATATCTACAACAATGGAATAAATTTATTTTTTTAGATTCATAGCCACACTTCTGAATGCCCATAATTTCTTTTGGCAATTATGTACTTCTTTGTGCCTCTAAAAAAAACCTACATCCCTACACATTCAATTCAAAATTTATCCTTTCATTGACAAGTCCTATTATAGTTTGAGATCTTACAAAAAATATAGAAAAATTATTATAGAGCAATTATTGAAATACTTGTTATAGTTGTGCATGAAAATTGTACTCACTTTGCAAATGGCTTAGCCATTCAAACGTTCGTGGAAAACTTGGAAACACCCCTTCCGCCAACACATAAATTTATTGCCACAAGTAGGGCAATATGTCTTTGGCCGCGTCAATGGAGATGAGCCATCGTTGCAAACCACGCAAGGATTGCGGTCCTTGGTAAATGCAGGGTAGCATACTTGCCTACGACGGGGTGGTTCTTCAAATTCTTGACGTATCTTCCCTTGCCATCTTGAAGTTAGAGTTTCGCACAATTGAGTGCGAAATTGCAAATGTTTCATCGGAAACTTCGAAGGATCTTCCGCCTTGCATTTGTCCATGTAAATTATATACATGTTCACAATGCTTGTATCGACGAGAAAAAAGAAAACACGGTGCCACCACTTGTGGGACCGGGTCTGACATGAATATGACGCTCATAATTGGTCAGCTACGTCCACACCACGCATGTGAGTTGTATACTCAAGATGCACCGGTGATGTCTGAATGTTCTTCCTCTCTGAACCATTACGACATGGAACTGTTGCAACTGGAAATTCCCACGGAAACTGAATTGGAACTGTGTGCTTTCTTATCTTTCCATACAATGCTCGACATTTGCCTCGAATCATGCATGCGCCAATCTAGTGTGCCTTGCTCATTTCTATTGAAATCCTTTGTGTTCTTGAAAGATTGAGGAAGACCCACCCGATTTGCTCTCATTGTGCCGGTTGCATATGTTTTTTTATCCAATAGGTCTTTGAATAAAGCAATGCTAGAAAAAAAATTGTCCGTGACAATTACATGTCTTCTACCCTCAATTGGTGCAAGCAAGCGCAATACAACGTTATGCGCTAATCGTGCTTCCCCATGTCCCCCCGGTCGTCGCATTTCTTCCTCAACCACGGGATTTTTGCCACAATATACTTCAAAATTTGAAACAAATTTTGATTTTGAATCTACTAAACACCAAACCTTCAAGCCCCACTTTTGCGGCTTCTGGGGCATATATTGTCTAGCGGGGCAGTAAGTCCCCTTGTATCGGATCATCATTTTGTCAATTGTAGCAAACTTACCAACATTCCATGCGTTTTGGCAATTGTCTCTCATTGCATTCAATAACCATCTAACTTGCCCCATTTTGTCATATCCTGGCATTCCTTTCTCACTCTCATATGTTGCTGGATTGGTAACATGTAAACATTTTGTGAGTAGTTCAAACCGGCTCCGTGACATCAAACTAGAGATAGTTGGACAATGAAAAAGGCCTTTTTTATGCCAGAAAGACCTCAAATTGGGTTGCTGCCTCATGCCCATATATAATATGATGGCCATGAAAACCTTCAACTCCAATACGGTAAGGTTTTCCCAATTCGGCCCTCCAAATGTGCCATCATTTGGATTCAATGCTGTTGCATACCGATTCGTCTCAGCAACGATGTCCCGTAAAATCCACATGGGCCAAAAAATTTGAAATAAATCGAAAAAAGTAGGGAACCGATTTTCAGAGGAACTGGACTCATAACTACCAAGATATTCCACAGGTTCAGGGGCATAAGTAATGAAATTTTGATGCCAAGTAGAATCTCGATAAACATGTTTGATGCTATTCACATCCCCTTCATAGCCATCATCATACACGTCATCTTCCTCCTCTTCACCAAAATGTAGCTCAGGATATTCAATGTCGAACTCGCTCCCACTTTCATCTACAAATTTGAAATTCTCATGTGTCAAGAGAGTGTTAAATTGGTCCCCTTCACTTTCTTAGGCCCTAAAATCAAAAGTTTTTTTTATTTATAAAAATGTACATGACACTACATTTCCAATGCAAAAAGCATGAAATAGAAAAACGGAAATTTTTGGAGTATGTAATTGTAAGATTTAGTAGTACAAGAACATGAAAATGTTTGCAAGACATTTCTGGAATTTTGACCACATGCGTTGCAAAATACATGTGTTCAAAGATAGTTAGAAAAAAACTTCTATAGCATCAAGGCAAACTAGTTTATAGCACTTTGAATCCTTTGAACTTAAAACTTTATCATTACATATTTTTTAAATTTACATTTTGCAACTCTTTTGTGATGGAAAAAAATGAAAAAAATCTTTATTTTCAATCTCCAAATAAATTATTAGGTAGAAGTAGGTTTATGATGAAGGAGAAAACTCAATTGCTAATACCCCAAAGGTGGACTAGAATATACTCTCAACGATGAAATTGGTGTAGCATTGGAAATTAATCCTCTAGAAGTTATTATTTTCACAAATGGTTGAAAGTTGGCTTCAAGACAAATCCTAAATTTTTTTTCCAAGAACATATTTTGATTGCCTGTAGAACAAGATGCACCATAACTTCTACATCAAAAATCCAAATGGAAAGAATTGAAGTTTTCCATGTCATAACAACAATATAAACCATGAAAATCAATTTCTTGAAATCCTTGAATGGAAGTTCTTTGATTTTTTTTTTCTATTAAATTCAAATTGGTACTTGTAGTGGTAAAATTCCTACTATCGAGCATTGATTGAAATAAAAATTATATTCCTCAAAAGCTAATAACTTCTTAAAATTTTGGAAAAAGTTCATGAAATATTCCTAAAAAATTGTGCTCATATTACATTTTCCAAAATCTATGTGTCCCCCTTTAGAACAATGGTAATTCAAATTTTATCCTATGTTGTACCCAATTCCATTGCAATGTCATACAATTGAAGATGTCTTGTATGCACTATTTTCCACTTGTTTCGGTTAGTGAAAGCTATTGGCTATACTTTGTAAAGAATTTTTTGTATATTTTACAAAATAGCTTGATGATTGCTATATTTGAAGTCCAAGCGGCAAATGTTACCTATATATCATATACTCTTGATAAAGGTGTCACAAAGTATCATCCTAATTATATTGCTAAAGAATTGTTTGAGAATTGAAGATATACATGTCCATTTTTCATAACTAAAGGTAAAAAAATGATTCTCTAACTGCCAAATCTAACTTGAACCCCAACTCTTTAGACAAATCTAGTAGAGCAAAACTTTGCAATGCTTACCTGCTGTGGAAGGGCTATTGGAGCACTGCCGTTGAAGACGTTCTTGTTGGCGCTCCCAACCTCGTCCCCGGGGACGCTCCTTGGCTGTTTCTGCATTCTCGCATTGGTTGCCTTCATTCCCATCCGAGCTCTCCCAAGTCGGCGAAGGCGCCCTAGTCACTCTATCGACAGAGGCTACAAGCTCGTGAAGTGGACCACTCTCACTTGGAAGCTCTCGATGTACAATCTCCCTCTCCACCCTCGTTGATGCACTTCCATCACGCGATCATTTGGGTGGATGTGCAATCTGCTCAGGGTTGTATAACAACTCCGGAGGCCAGAGGAGATCATCAACATCTCAAATTTCGTGTGAAGAATAGGGGCCTTCATCGAAGTCTTCTTCATCAAGTTCTTCACAACTAGGTGCTCTACCTCCAACTTCATGCTCCTGGCTATCAATGAACTCCGGATTGATGTTGCCAATGATGTCAACGTCCTCTGGGAAAAAATTCTCTTAACCTTCTTCTGGTAATGAAGGTACAAAGTGAGGTGTAGGATAATCAAATCATGCTTGTAATGGAATAGGGGGGGGGTAGGACTCCGAGGTGGACATTGCGAATTTGAAGAAGAAGGGGTATCATGGGCTAGCAATCTGCAACTACGACGAACGGGCAGTCCATCCCATGCAACCTGGTAGAAATCAATAAAATAGAACTTTGGACTTAGAAAATTCAAAGTGTCAATGGTAGCAAAGTGGTGCAGTTAATCACTAAAGGACCTCAAAAACAAATCCTATACATTATTATTTGAAGAGGACACTCTAATTGCCTACAAAACAAGATGCTCCATAACTTTCTTATTACTAATGCAAATGGTTGAAAGTGTTCAATGTAGACAAAAGTGTAATCTAAAAACCAAAAGATTTAAAAAAAATTTATTTCAAGTTATTGTGAATTCTTTTTTGAGCTTCATGAATTGAAGAAATCCATAACTACCCGCAAACTAAAGAGAGCGGCATAACCTTTACTTTGGGGTACCAATTGAAATAAAGATCATATATTCTAGAAGGTAATGTGTTCTAGTATGTTCAAAAACAATTTCAAAAATTTATGAGAAAAATTGAGACCAAAGGAGCTTGCTTGAAATCCATTCTATTCCTTGAAAGACAATAGTCCTTTAGGGGATTAACCCCTCAAATTCATAGATCATACGGTTACATGTGTTCAAAAATGTAACCGTATGATCTTTTAGAGTAGAGAATCCATAACTACCCGCAAACTAAAATTCCTCATAACTTTTGACTCATTGACTAAAATGGAATGATTCAAAGCTTTCCACGTGTATATAAATCCTTCACTTCAATTTCAAATTTTTGTTTATGAAAAAAGTGATTTTTTTTTATCTGCCTAGATTGCCCAAGTTGGGAAACAAACAACATATTGAGCCATAACTTTTAACTCCAATTTCCAAATGTCATGAACTTTAGTGCATATGAAAGATATTCTTGGTCCCCAACTTTTACTAAAATTTCAGCCTAGAAATACCTGAATTTCTGGTCACTAATACTTGCCCGAAATTGCTATGTTGCAAAAAATAACAAGCTAGTCCTTTAGGGGTTAAAATGTTATACCTTGTCCAAGGAGGTACTAGTCCTCCGTCTAGGCATTGCTCTTTGTCCTTCGAACTCCTAATAGTGTACAAAAAAATCTCCTTGTCTGAACACAAAAATGATAGTCTAAGGATTATTCAACTTGACCACCAAAAAGGCCGTCATGTCAAATACATTATGTATAAAAGAACGAGATTGTGGAGTACTTTAATGTGTATGATATAGATCATGAAGACCAATCAATTCCAGTATAGTCAAAAGAATCTAACATACAGAACATTTTTCCTATTCTGTTGAAGTATGTTAGATTATAAATCAAGAAGTGTGGTCCATGTCCTCTTTAGTTCTTATGTTGTCAATATATGCAAGAGTAAAGAGCCCAAACCAGTGGAATTTGCATCGAAGTAGCTAAGACCTACACTAAAAAGGCTTTTGAATGAATACAATGAATTCCAAAAACAAAAATAAAAACACAAGCTCATTTGATTGACCCTTGAAGTTCCATTTTTGTATTGGGGGACAAAATGGATTTAGGGTAGTCTCCTACGTTCTCAATGTTGATCATGATTTTCTAGAAACTTTTTTCAAAGATAGGAAAACACATCAACTTTCTATAAATGTGATTTTTATTTCAATCAGTGCCTATAAGCTAAAGTTATGCCACCATGAGCTAAAATTGGCAGTTGTTGGGCAACACAAAAATTCAAAGAAAATGAGGATAAATTTTTTGAATTGTTGTTTTTTATAGAAAATATTTTTATCTACTTCAAAAAAATTGATTCATTCTATTTAGATTGGTAATGAGAGAGCTATGGACAATCTTTTTTGTTTGGGGGGGGGCAATCTAGACATGTTCTTGAAAAATTAACTTAAAGTATTTATATTTTGATGCAATTTTAATGATTTTTCCAAAGAAATTGTTGAATACGATCAAGTGTGCTTTGCAAAACAATATCATTACCTGGATTATTGTATTGTAATTTATCTTAGAGCTATAAACTATTTAGAGTTTTATTCGATCTCGAACATATTTCTCCTTCACAATTTTTTGGAGAATGAAAATGAAGTTTGTTTTCATAAAAATATTCAAATTTGGAAGTGTAGTTCTAAAAGTTCTAGTTGAACGGAATGTTAGGCAAGGGAGGTGCAAAAAGAACGATTTTCTTCACTTCAAACACAAAAATTTTGCAATCCACATATTCAAAGTTTTTTTAAATGTCCTTCACACATTTTATACCATTGTAGTGCAATTAGTAAATGAACTAGAATCCTGTTCATAAATATGTCTATGCAAATGATATTGTAAAAATGAAGTTTAGATCTAAACAAATAACAATATGATAATCCTTTGAACAGACACAAGAGTTGAATCGGAAAAAAAGTTTCAGAACATTGTGTCCTCTCCAATACCTATACAAAAAGTAATAGTCGTGAATGGCAAGCAACGATTCAAACTATATTGAACCACAATGAACAGATGCAATTATCTAGTAGAAAATGTGAAAGCAACAAGATTTGACCTTGAACTAAACTAGAGAAGGAATAAAATGAAAATATAAGATAATACCTTAGTAATTATAGTAAACATAATAGAGTATGAGATTTTATATTTGCAATTACATCCTATCACTATAATCATCACTACCTTTAGGTAGGAGGCTCAAACTCCGACCAGGCATTAAAAGAATATGACTCAGAGGTACATTTTGCTTTCTTCAATGTACCAATTATGCACATTTCAAGAGGTGGTCGCTTTTAATGACTACAAACGACCACTTTTTTCCAACTTCAAATATTCATAACTAATTCCAAAAAGGTCCAAAAAATATGAAATGACTTGGGTTAGATGTCAATTGCACTTGTCTTTCAAGGAAAATCTACTGAAAAATATTTCAAGATGTTTTACCTCCCCAAAATTCAGTTTCAGCGCTTAGATGGTCGCTTTATGGATGTCCTACCTTATCACTATATTGTTCTAGAACTACAAAACACCGTTATACATAACAAGATACGTGAATTCGGAATGACAGTATGAGCAGTTCCAATCAGTAAATGAGGGCAGCAACAATATGACGAGTATGAAGGGTTGCACCCGAAGCTCATTTTCAGAGTAAGAATTGACCTCAAATTCTCACCCAGAAAACATTTATTGAGAAACTTATAGTATTCTGATAGAATCAGTGGATGATAACAAGCGCTCAAATGAGACGTACCTAGAGGATCTGTGCACCACAGATATTTTAAAGTTGAATCTCCAGTCACGCCTCCCTCTTCTCCAAGAATCAGATGATCTGGAAACCTTTCTCGCACGATTTCTAGAATTGGAAGCTCCGTTTTATGATCAGTGCTGTCGATTATAGTCCCAACATAAGGTTTGCAATTCAGTTTCTTAGTACTCAGAGCTAGCAGACCATTCTTCCAAATGAAGGGATAATAAACTCAATTTGAAAGTATAATCAACTGAACACATGCACATGAATCAAAAAGTAGACGAAGCAGAGAGATACTGACTCTGTCACAAGGTCGGCCTTGCCCTTGTAGTCTATATCTCGTGGCTTGTCAACTGTACCGGCCAGTTCCTCCTTAGTAGCCGTAGGAAGATCCCAATGTGTCAAGTCTGAAAATCTCAAATCTGAAAATCCCAATGTGAATACTTCTGAGTTCACTCTGAGTTCCCAATGTCAACCGACTTCCACCGATTCTCTCCGAAGCTCACAACAAATCAAACAGGTGCCGCATGCCCAAGATAGAACAATGTCGAAAAGAAGGAGACGAAACACTCCTCATAGACCTTGAAAAATCAAATCGTGAAGTGCAACTGCATGTCTCTCTACAAACCAACCTCTCTGCAGATTGATGGTGTGTTAGGAATTCGTGGTGTATTACGAATATTGAAAGCTTCTGTACGTGGCAACTTGTGAACAACCTTGGGAGTCAAAATTTGGGCAAATTTTGGAATAACATCAATTAGGTAGAGGAAACATTGAATTCAAGCCTCTTTTTTCTTGATTCTTTGCTTGGTGTGTCAGAGAATTGTGAATTGTCAACGAATTCGACCTAAATTTGCCTTCATTGAAGAAGTGCTGTTGTGAGTGAAGAAATGGGAGCCATTTATGATTACAATTGTGTAGATAGATGCTCTAATTTAGCAAATGTGGGTGAAGTTAATTTCCCATGCTTCAATTAGGTGCCACAAATTCAATTCATTGCTTTGTTGTGCTCATCAAATTAAATTTTTGGTCAAATTATGGACTTTGAAGATTTTTGTAGTCAAAGAAGTAATTGACGTCATTGGCAAATTTGCCAAAATTTCGCATCAAATGTCAGTGTATAGTTGCTTGCAGACAAATTTTCACTTTGAATTTCAAGAATTGAAGCTTCAATTGCCAAAATTTGGCAAATTTTTGGTGCATCGAAGGGGGCGCGGCTCGCAGCATAGGCGCAACCCGCAGCACAGGGGCGGCCTGGCAGCCCATGCACCCCCTCCTGCGACTGGAGGTGGGCGTCCCCTAGCCTTTGTGACCAGGGGTTGCCAACCAGGCGGGGGGTTGGGGTCATTAAGGCAGGGGGGTGGGGTTATTAAGGCAGGGGTTTGGAGACAGGGGTTAGGGAACGGGGATTGGGGGACGGGGGTTGGGAACAAGGGCTGGGAACGAGGGTTGGGAACCAAGGGCTGGGAACGGAGGCTGGGAACAAAGGCTTCACCCGCTGCCCACCCCAGCTTCCACCTCCTTCCCGCTTCACCTGCCCTCCTCCAAAGTCAAGAAAATAGTGACAGCCCAGCTTGCCCCAAATTTTTGTTCCTAAAAAAATGTCCGTAACTTCTTCATACAGAATCCGATTGAAATAAAAATTACATATCCATGAAGCTCTCGGGAAAGTACACAACCTCAAAAAACCTCAAAAAATCTCACTTCAAATTGAGACAATAGGAACCTACCCGGACCCAATTTGTCCCCCGAGGGAACAAACGGTCCTTTAGGGGTTAAGGCTGTGGGGTGGATCTTTGATATCAATTACGAATTCAAAATTTTCAAATTCTACCATCCATTGTAAATAAGTTGTTTGTTTGATTTTGCACTCAAAAAAAGACTCACAGGACTACATGTATCCTATTAACAAAGAAGGAAATTAGTGTCATCTAAAAAATTAGTTTAACCAAATTTCTGTATGTGTAAGAAAAATTGGTGCAATACTTTGATTAAACATTTATAACTGGCCGCAAGACGCTAACCCGTCCCCCGAAGTGAGACCAATAGAGTGCATTTAGCCCTGGAAAAACGCACAAATTTTTTATTTGCCACATGATAAAAATTGAAAATTTTGAATTCATATTTGCAATCAGAGCCTCCAAATAAACTACAACGAGTGAGGTCTAGAATGTAACCTGAACACGACCCAAAATAGAGTTAAAAAAAATAAAAATTTACCACAGAGAACACAAAATCCACCCTGCTGCAAGACGTTAAATCCATCCTACAAAGTAACGTTTTTTTTTCTGGCGATTTATCGCCAGATTGTCAGTGCTGTAAGCCACTGTGCTTGGCTCCCTCCCAAAATTCACCTTTGGTGAGAGGGCACGTAAGGCTTTACTGTAGAGCTACAGTTCCAAAAAAACCCTGTTGCTACAAAGTGAGACCAACAAGATAAATTTTGTATTCTCTGGGATAAAAGTAAAAAAACAAAAACAAACCCTGCTTTGTGCCATGTCTGGGATATGTTCTAGACCTCTCCAAGCTAATTTCGAGTCTTTGATTGCAAATATGAATTCCAATTTGCAATTTTTTTTCATGTTTGAAAAGTAAAAAATTCCTGCTTTTTCCGCCAGGGTCCCAATTCCTGGGACGGGTTTAAGTCGCGTCCTGCTAACTGGCCCGTAGCCATGCACTTTTGCAGGCCCCTGACCGGACAGTTCCCCGCCGGACGGACCAGTGCAACCGGCCCGGCCCGCCCCGGCACGTCGGCGACGGTCCTTCCCCTCAACTCTGTCACTCTTCTGCGAGCTTCTTCTTCAAACTAAGTTAGCAATCTACGATCCCCACGACGGTGTTTCCCCCACCTTGAGTTGGTTTTCCGCCAACATTTGCTGTCGTTCCAACATTCGACTCAACTCCTCAGCAACCCTCCTCCCTTACGAAGCTTAAGCTGCATGCATGAGCTCCTACTCCCGCTCCCGCTCCCGATTGATCAGTACTTTGTTTTCCCAAGTGATTCAATACCGTCACCAGTGTTCCGAGTTGTGTGATCCTTGTAGAAATAGTTCTCATCAGTGTCGGAGGTCGCAAGCTCGTGCTACTAACTTACTACCGGTATGATCCTTCTGGACAGGGCCCCACTAGCTTGCTGTGCCCGAGTGAATGCAGGCCTGGCTTTGGGGGTGGTCAGGTCTTGGGAGTTCTTTTCGTAGACGCCGCTCGGGGGAAGGGAAGCTCTTGTCGTAGTAGGCTGCTGGAAGGGGAAAGCTTTGGTGTATTAAGGCTGCCGGTTGAGATTCATTGCTGGAGGGGAGCCTTTGTGTTGTGTGTTGCGTTCTGTTGTGGAGTTCCTTCCGTTTCGTTTTTTTGGCTGCAATCCGAGGCCAGTTCGAGGTGGTGTATTCTCGAGACAGACGCGACACCATGCCTGCTTTACAGGTAGCTGTTCTCGCCGTGCTGTTTTTTTTTATTCGAGTTTGCTCTGTTTTTTGAAGCTTCTCTGTTTTTTTTCGCTTCGGAAATGTAGAGCTTGAATCGTGGAGTTTCAGGAGGAGAGAGATTGTATTGTGCTTCGTCCTGTTTCGGTTTTGGAGTTTCATTCCCTTAGGGGCTTCAATATGAATTTTCTCGGCAAGCTGCCGATTAACTTTCGTGTCGTGCGTGTGTGCGTGTTTTGTGTGTTGCTGATTCGTGCAGGCCCATCGAAGTGGCGGCTCTCTCAAGGACGATGAAGCAGTGCTGGATGATGAATCGTCTTCCCCCGACTCGGACCCGTTTGTGCAGAACTTGTTCGTGTTGCGCCATGGCGAGGCCGGGGGTGGGGACGAAGACGGAGAGGGGGGGGAGTGGGATCCGCCGCTCACTGACCGAGGGAAGCTGCAGGCGTGGCGAGTGGGGCGGAACTTGCGTATGGAGGATTGGAACATCACGCGCGTGGTCATGTCGCCGTTCTTGAGGTGCGTGCAGACGGCGGCGGAAGTGATCGCGGGACTGTGTCTGTTGCCTTCGAGTTTGGAACAAGGGGGCAGTGCGAATGCGGCCTCGGACTCCGTCCCTGGTCTTAAGGTGTGCTCGTAATCACTTAAACCCCAAACTAATTTCACCATCTTTCATAACTTCTTTTGAGCTTAATGGCAGCTTTTGGTGCAATCAACTGCAACTGGTGCACCACTTGTGGAATCAAAACTGATACCCGTGCAGTTTTACTGCGATCAACTGAAACTGGTGCATCTTCTGTGGAATGAACTGAAACTTGTGCTACTTCTGTGAAACAATCTGAAACTGGTGCATCTTTTGTGGAATCAAGTGTAACCCGGTGTATGTATGTGGATTGAGCTGAGACGGGTAGATCTTTCGTCGAATGAACTGAAACTGGTGGAATCAACCAAAACCGGTTCATCTTTTGTGGTGGGAACTGAGTGTAGTGTATATATTGTGAAATGAACAAACACTGGTGCATCTTTTTTCTGAATCAGCTAGCAGTGGTGTATTCTGTGTGGATTCAGCAGGTAGTGGTGTTTCTTTTGTGAAATCAGCAAAATATAAGTGCTTCTTTTGTGGAATGGAATAATGAACTAGTTCGCTTGGCTTTTGTGTGCGAGAAGGCGTCGATTGAGTTTGGACTTGCCGAAGTGATGAAAAGGCCAGGGATTTCTCGTACTCTTCAAGTAGCCGACAAGAACTCGTTGGAGCTGTGGACGTTAGACCTGCCTGAGATTTACTCGCTGCTGCCCTCGGAGATTTATGATACCTCTTATCAACCCATTAGGCAAACGGTACAGACATATATACAGAGAAACTATCTTTTCTCTCCCATCAGTTGGAGTGTGTATAGAGAACCCTCCCACAGACTCTTTCCTTCTGATATCAATGGTTATATTCTGTATCAGCGCAGTTTCACTGAGCAGGAGATGGTTTCGCTGATTTGGATCTGTGCTGCTTGTATGAGCGGTGAAGCTCTTGCTAATTTAAAATTTTGCTTATTTAGGGCTAAATGAGTGTTTTACTAATTGGATGTAATTATGATGAAAGAGTTGGAAGAGAGTTTGTCTAATTCTTGATGGCTTATGTTTGCCAATATTATTTTCAAAAGGGATGATAAATTTTGTTGTAGTATGAAGTTGCAATCTAGTGCTTACCATTTCAAGTTATGAGAGTTGCAATCTAGCACTCACCATATGAAGTTATGAAAGTTGCAATCTAGCATTTTCCCTATGAAGTTAATAAAGTTGCATTCGGGCTCTTACCATATGAAGCTGCATACTAGCTTCGAAAATGCTTAAACTAACTGCTTTCTTAGGATTGTTTTGGAATATTGACTTATAACTAATCTGGAAATTGTGTTTTATTCATGCAGTTACCCTCTTGTACGGAGAGTGCAGCTGATATGCAAAGTCGATATACTACCACTTTACAAAAGATTGCCAATAGGTTTCATTCGGAACACATATTATGCATCACTCATGGTAAGCTTCCACTGCCTTCTAAATCTAGTTTGCTAGTCTTTTTTAAGTTGATACTTTTTAAGAGTTGTTTTCTTATTGCATGATTTTTTGGAGATTATTGGGACAATGATGCTCTTAAAATGTGTATAGGTGAAGGAGTGATGAAATCAGTGTCAATGATGTGGCCTCGAGCTGAAATGTATGGAGTAATGTATTGTGCACATGCACATGCGCAACGTCCCAACTTTAACTGTGAAGATGATCCAAATATATGTAGTGGTGAGTGGGAGTTGTTAACTGAGTCTGGATCAAATTCAGGAATATTTTATGCCCCTTCTTCTTAACCGATGCTTACATTATCAGCCTTTGATAATGTGTATTTCTTGAAATTTTTAATCTAGTAGTGCAATTTTAGTTACAAAATTAGTTTTAGATGAAAAAGTATGTAAATTAGAATAGACTCACTGCATCAAATGTTGCAATGTAATGTGTACACACTCAAATATGTTTTTCTTATTTGTAATTTTAAAATAATATTATGATAAATGATGGTCTATTAAAGCTTAAAATAATTTCAGCATACATTCTTATATTTTCAATGTTTGTATTGCAGATTTATTTTTAACGATTTTATTATATTTATATTACTTAAATATTTTATAATCATTGCTTTCATTCTACTTTACAGAATTAAATTACTGTATGAAATTGATTTTTAAATAAAAATATTATAATTTATGAAAATATTAATTTTTAAAATTTATTATTTATATGAAAATTTTTGAAAATATATTTTTTTTTCTGAAATTGAATGGCTGTGAATTTTTCTTACTAGATAAGCATGCATGCAATCATTCATCCATTGACATCTTTTATTGAAAGAAACTTTCAAAGTGGTGATGTGTCTTCAATTCATGCAAGAATGCAAAATATCTGAAAAGAGTGACTTGCATGAATAGTTGTTAAAAATTCAAGCAAGTACTCTCACGCCACGTGCATGTACTTATTTTCATTTTTGATTATCTAAGTGATCATTTTATATTTTGTCTTCAAGTAGAAATGTATAATCTATGTGCTTAATTTTAGTATTATGTGAAGTTGAATTTCAGATTAAAAAAAAAAGATATTTAAACTTTGGGCACATAGGTAGTTAAAAAAATAAAATTGTTGAATCTAGATAGAATAGTTTAATTATGAGATGAAAGTTAAAATTAATTGTATTAAGAGAATTTTGAAAATTAAAATTTTTTATTTTTAGATGTGTTAAAAGATCTAAAGTAATTTTTAGTTATTACATTTCTGTATGTTTTTCCTATAAAAATAAATCATGATTTTAAAGATATTTCTAATGAAATAATTTATTTTTCTTTCAAAATGTGACTACATAGATGTTTAGAGAGCTTGCTTATTAGTATATCTACAAATTTGAGTGTGAAATTGCATAGGAATAGTGTGATCATAAGATGAAAATTGTATGTATCCTATTTTTAGTATACTGTCTCCTCTGCACAATATTTGAGTAATTTATATATAAGAGTTTTTTGGAATTGGAAATGACATAAACAACTAAAAATTATTTTAGTACACTAAAATGCTCTTCCGAAATTTTTAAGTGCAAATGAAGAGCTATCTAACTCATTATACAATCTACTTTACAATTGTTGAAATGTAATTATTTTAAAGTAGAAATTACAAACAATTCCAAATTAATACATGATTTTTAACCTTGTAACACTATTATAGACATAAATGTTTAATGGATGATAAAAAAATCCTTCTATGTGAAATGGAAGTGTAAATGTTTATTTTTAAAAATTTTGTTTGGAAAGAGGAGGTCTTATATAGTTATTTAACTTTGAAGTAAGGATATTATGAGTGTCATTGAGATTTTTTGAACAAATAGATCACACGGTATTTAAGATGATGATTTTCACAATGATTAGTTTGGCTTTCTATAATTAAATTGTTTCTTTTTTTTTAAACATTTGAATAAATAGTAAACATTTAAATAAAGATTTTTTAAAGTTAGTATTCCCTTTGTTCCAAAATGGTCTTCTAGTTGAACAATATATTTGGTATTAAGGTTGAAAATTATATTATTTCAAGTTTTTTATTTTTAATTTGTGATTTTATTTCTGTAGATGACATGTTCTTTTATCTAGATTATTTTTTGGGGGCAAAATTGTCAATTACAATTTTATAGGTCATGAAAGTTTGAAAATCCTAAAAAGTAATGAAAAGTAATGCATTATAACATAAAAACTAGTTCACCATACTATGCAAATGCGTCTAAGTGGCAATGAAGTGTTAAATTTATGTTTGCTCTAATTAGAATTAATTTATGAATGTTTGACTATTTATTCTAATTGTCGGAAGTGGAAAAGTATCCAAATTGAATATTGATTCTATTTGTATTGTAGAAGACAAAGCGGTTGGAAAATCTTGTGCTTGTTTTTGTATATTAGATTGTGACTTTGAAAATTAATTGAGTGTATCATTTGAAGTTAAAATAATTTTGAATGTGTATGTTAATCCAAATAGGAGTTTAGTTGTAAAGTGACTGAAAGATTACTGAATAGGAATCACTGATTTGTATACATGTTTGTCTGATTGGAAAATTGGTTGTGAGTGTTGGATTGAATATTATATTTGTTGTGAATGAATAATTAAACAAATTAGAAAGTATTGAGTATTAGAGTAATAAATAGATTGTTTGGGGATTTTTATAATCTAAGTTGGAATGTGAATTTATGAGTTGAATGCAAATATGTAAGAATGAACAAGAAGAAAGATCCTAAACATGGTAAAATCAAATGCCAATTTTGTAATGTAATTGTATATTCCAAGCCAGTTTGTAAGACAATGAGTGTTTAAAATACAAGTTCTAATTTGATTAGTCAACAATTGCTTCAGCTGAATGAAGTTAAGGAGGTGGAAAAAAAAGATAAGTAGTTTAAGTTGGAAGAAGTAGTAATACAAGTGGTGAAGAATAAAAAAAAAATTGTTTAGCCAATTTTCTAACTCTTGTAGCGTTTAACCACTAAAAAACCAAGCGTTCAAATTTTGAACAACTAATGATTGCAAACACATTCCAAGTACACAAAAATGCGCTTTTTCACTTATCATTATTTTTAAAGAATTCTTTAACATTTGTACAATATAGATTTTAAAGACTTTACTTTGCAAATATTCTATTATTCAATAGGTATTGATAGGTTTCGCTTCAAAAAATTACATTTTCTAGTTTTAAAAAAACCTTCAAACAAACAATTTGAATAAATTAATAAAATAAAAATCTTCAAACATCACTATGATTAGAAATTAACATTTTGAACATTAAAAAAAAAATTCTTGTGAAAATCACAAATATTCAATCTACAATCAATTTAAGAAGGGATTTTTAATTTTCGCCTTCAAATTTTAGTAAAAAATATTGAATTTTGTATTAGTTGATCGAATCGTATGGATGATCTACAAATATTATTTGAGAGTCATCAATAAATTATTTTTTTAAGTTGCATTTTATAATACATCATCACAATTTTGGGAATCTAGACCATCCCCTGGTCCTTTAGGAATTAAGAGTGGAATGACAAATTTTGGAATTAAACAAATTGGATAGGAATTTCTGATTTTTGTATTGTGCTATTCAATTTGAATTCATTGTTAGCATATTTAATTATCCTAGTTCCTTAATTTGGATCTAGTTTTAAGTTAAATATTTAAATTTCAAGTTGGATGATGATTATATCTTACTACATTTTGGTTTCGTTGTTGAGGAGACATCCAATTTGGATTAAAATAATATTATTTCAAATAGGGAGGATAGATATGTTGTTTTGCATTAAGCAACAAGTTTGTTTATCCTTACTCTAGTAGAAAGCTAGAGATAAAAGAATATGAAAAAGAGCCCAAGTAAAATCTAAACCACATAGATTTGTTTTTGAGCCGGTTTTTCCTACTCAATTGTTGCCAACTTCATTTGGTCCCTATTTCTAGCAATTGCATGGAGTATACCAAGTAGGTGAATAAATATTGTATTAATGCAAAATAAAGATTTTGAATTAGGTGAATAGTCAAGCGGAAGGAAATCAAAAAATTAAATCATGTAAGGGTTTTGATGTTGTCCTTTTGTTATGTGAAGAAATTTGCTTGATAAGCCACCAAGACAAATTTTGGTACATAATGAGTCTAAATTGGATGTTGTAGGTGACAATAGAAAATATCCTCTTACCTTTGGAATAATTCTCCCCATTTGGTCAATTTGAAAGAAGGACTAACACATTAGAAGTTGAAATTGAACAAACTACTTGGTTTTAAATCCAACTTAAATTAAAAGTCTAGTTTAAAAGAATATATAAATCCCACTATTGCTTTGCTAAAATCAAGACTATTTTTATATAAATCAAAATTTAAAATTAATTGAATTTTTCAAATTGTGTTAGTCTTGAAAAAATTCAAAAAATGATTGTACTACAATTATTAATAGTAATGAGGTCAAGCCATGAGGATGATAGACCATATTCTTTGGTTACGTATGCAATTTTTAGTGGCCAAATAGAAGATGATTTAGATATACATATTTATTAATTCTTGATTTGTTGTAATTAAAATTTTGCTTAGTCCAAAGTCTATTTTTTTAGCATATTTTCAAGTACAATGGTAGATCACTCTTAGTTGTGATTATAAAGGCAAACACTTGGTCATCTCTTAGATTATATTTCGTAATAGTTTGAAAGAGGCTTTCTTAGCTCACTTTAGGCCAAAATTATGTGAAGAGACTTCATGAGAAATTCCCTAAATTACAAATGTCAAATGGAGACTGGAGAAGCTATTGATTCCTTATTATAGTACGAGGAAAGATATTCTACTTTAAATATATAGTTATAGGCTTTCTAACGTCCATTTGATATTCCAAAATCAAAAGCGTATGTCAGAGAAGTTAGTCTAAAGATACTAATGGTTGCGTATAAAAGAACAAAATTGTAGAAAGTATATTATACAGATGAATTTATTACTCCATTTTCTGGTCAACAATCATATGAAAGCCAAGTAGATCCCAAAAGGAATACATTTGTTTTAACAAACCAAGAAAACTTATTCTCCACCTACATATTTAAATCCAATTAGTATTGTCCAAATTTCAGTATTATCAATAGATCTAATTCATGTAAATTCAATAGTGAGTCAACCCCGATCAATACATGTTTTTGTAAAGGATAGTTATCAATTCAAGAATGGAAGCATAGTTGATGGAAATCACAAAACAATTAGGAGATTTGAGAGTGCATGTCACCATTTTGGAAATAGAAGAAAATCAACCAAATAATGATAGAATTCACATCTGATGCATACACTAGGAAAAAACAGTGTCCTAAATGACTTGTCTACAATGACTGCAGTAGTCATTTTGCTGTCATTGTTGTCCTAAATGATTATAACAATGATTGTTACAGTCATTGTGAACAAGTCATTTATAGCATGTTTTCTACTAGTAATAATTTATAGATGACAAGTACACATGCTACTAGATTGTCCTTCTCTATTAAGTTTTCCATTTAAATATAGATTCTACGAAGTTAAACATGAGACAAAATGATCTTGTAGAAATATGCAAACCAGTTTAGTAAATCAAGCCATTAGGAAAATTCTTAATGAAAAAATTTACAAAATAAAAAAATATTACGGAGTGGTAGTTGAAATAATAACAATACTAGAAATAGAAATAGAAATTACAATAATTATCAAAACCAACAAGTAATTTATAATCAATCCCCAAATTATGATCAATGTAACTAAATAAAGTCAAATTTTAATTCAAAGAAATTTTAGAATGGAGATTACAATAACAACTTGTATAGTTTTGCAGCTTAAATTCCTACCAGTCAAAACCAGAGATGGTCTTATCTACCATTTGGAAGTCCAAATTAAGAAAATTCTATTTATGTTGGTCAAAATCTAAATTGGACTAGTAATCAACCTAGAAATCCACCAACGTATTATAGATGTGACCAAGTTGGTCAAATTCAACCAATTTGTCCTAATGCAAGAGCAATTGTTCCTTATGTGCCAAATTGTAGAAATTGTGAATAGGCATACATCTCAAAAGTGTTATGCTTCCAAACAAAATGATCAGAGTGAAAATGGTTATAATAAAAAGAGAGACCCTAGTACCAAGTTGATTATAGGTCCAAGTGAAGGAGGACAAAAAGATTGTACAATCTATTTTGTCCAAGTTTTCTTACCTAGGGAATTAAGTGATGAATTGGATAACAATCAAATGAAAGTTAATCAAGTAAAAACAAGGGAAAAAACTTTTAAAGGAAATCCTAAGGGAAATTTAGAGATTGTTGAGGAAGAAAGAAATAATTAGAAAAGAAGCCCAGTAGTTATTGGAAGCTTCACGGTCAATAATGCTTTCAATTTAGGACAAAGAGGAGATTCATACGCTATATTGGATTAAAAAAAAATTAGAATGAAATTCATGAATTGGGGTCTATTTTTAAATGATTTTAAAAAAAAATTAGTAGAAATGCTATATGTTCATAAAGAATGCAACTCCCGCTTTGCTTTTTGTAGATTTTTTGGGAGCTTAGGCATGTTTCTTCCAACCTAATTCATATGTTACATTGGGGCTACTCATTGTTTCTTTCAATTTCAAATTTATGATTGGTTCCAAGTTTAGCCACTAGTGGTTATTTCTAGGGCATTTTTTTTTCAATTATTACAAACGAATGAAATGGCGATACTTCTGTTATGGTGCAAGTGGAATTGGCAATAACTGTGCTGTCTTAGGCAGTTTTATGGTGGCGATGAGGATAATTTAAGGAAGTAAGATTTGGCAAATTTGCCATTAAGTGTAGGTTATTTTTGGCAAATTTTTAATGAAGTATGGGTTCTTTCTGGCAATTGGGTTGTTCTACGGGACGTTCTTTTGGCGAACTGAAATACTGAGGTGTTTGGTGATTGGCGATAATCTCAGCTTGGGTGCGGGTTTTTTTGGACAATTCGGTTGTGTTTTGCGAATGTGGTTTAAACTGTGGACATCCTGCATTCGAGATACATGAAACCATCACCTGCGGCTAACCCAAACCCCCTCCGATGCCAAAGTAAGAAACATTCTTTACCAAACAAATTTAATAGGAGAACACATGGACACTGCCAAAAACAACAGGTTAAACTTACCTGAGCAGCCAAATGAGAGAGGAGACCAAACAAGCCACTAGGAATGGCCACATTTCTTCCTAACAGGCATGCAAATTCACAAGTGAAACCACCAGGCAAGTATCGTATACTAGGATAACAATACTGATTCTTTTAGCCAGATCCACGAGAAAGCAACAAATGATTTCAACAGAAAGAAAAGTATGAATGAACAAAAACATATAGCAAGACGCACCTCTCCTCCCCAGGCATCGATCTCCATTTCCAAGTTAATAATGACATCATCTTGCACCATCTGATCATACAAATTCTTTGAAATACTTGAGTATGAGCATCTATTTATTGCAAATTCGATGTGGATCCACAGTGATTGATAATGCAGAATAACAGGTAAAAAACAACTATATCGTGCACAACTGTATCACCTGCAACCACCCCAAACCCCCTCCGATGCCTAAGTCAGAAACTTTCTTTCCAAAATGAAATGAACACCAGAAATTGTTGTTTTTGCCCAGACTCCGAGGTTAAATGACAACTTTATCGTGCACATTCACATGCGCTCACCCCAAACCACCTCCAATGCCAAAGTCAAGTAGTGACCTCATGTAATCAAACAAAAACAGAAATCAATGACGTGGGTTCAAAGGGACCTTACTTGCAAATTCGAGCATACAATCACACTAGCCAAACCCAGAAGTCAAACATTCACAAATACAACTTGCCGAAGCTTATACACAATCTGCCAACCTGCATACTTGGATTCACCTGCTAACAAGGAAAGAAAAAGCCGATGGAACTTCACATTTCAAGTCTGCTGTGAAAGAAACTCAGAAAGCAGAGAAAAACAGGAGTGGTGCAAGAAAATCCAACTTTGCACCAATTACAACTTCCTATATGAAAAAACTATCTGACAAAGGCCCCTCTATGGTGCCCACTACATCGCCCTGGCTATGATACAGAAATCCTGCACACACTAAACAGTAGCCAAATATCTCCTCCGCCCTCCTGTAACAAACCAGTCGTCAAAGACCTTTTTGTAAGGAAAGGTATCTAGTGTGAAAATTCTCTGGAAAAACATTCCCACCACCACTTGAATGTGCTCTTCCAAGTTATTGCGTAACTTAGACTTGAGAAAACCGATGCTGGAAAAGAGTCTCTCGTCTTCAACGGAGCCCAAAACATGAACCACCGCCATCTCAGCGAGCTTCACAAATTCACCAAAATTTTGTGTAAGGCTGTTATTGCTATCAAGGACGCGCCACACTTTTGTCAATGGATTCAGATCAAAAGGTGGGAGCATGGCTGCCCGCGCATTAGATTTCATGCACGTCTTAAACAACGCTCGTTGGGAAATGAGGGCATGCCAGTCAATTAGTGGTTTGATGAGGAGCTTTTTGTCGCCTTCACCCAAGATCTTACCATGACCGTATGTGTCCATAAGTGTCCGCAAGTGGCCATCAAATGCGTCCTCAACGTTTGTCTGACACCAGTATTGAGGATAGAATATAGCAAAAGTGTTCATGACGTTGTGGGCTGGGAATCTGACATCCAATTTGGCCACTAGCATTTTGGCAGCACCTATCATAACAGGTACAACATAGCGTCAATATCGAGTAACCACAGTCAAAACAAAAGCATACATACAGAATTGTAAATTGTAAAGCACAAAAGAAACCTTCAAGAAAGTGAGGCCCACTTACCAGTGCATTCCGACTTAACCTTGGCCAATAGCGTAGCCCACACATCTCTACGCACTAGGGATCTTTTATGCTCCGCATATATCTCCGTGGCAGATGAAGGATAATACAGCTAAATTATTGTTTTGGTCACAAATCCACTTGATGTGGATTTGTTCATGACTGCAATCAAGTAAATTTGTGAAACTCCAAAACTCGTCCGTGCTATAAGCCGTCTCCTTATCCTCATACATTCGGTACAAAGACGCTTGGCATACTTTCACCACGGCCAAGAAGTCTCCGACGTACACGTCACGTTTCTGGGCAAATTGCACCAGTGTATCAATGGCCTCAAGCAGTGGTAGAAGAGCGCACATTCCGAGCAGCGTGAACAGATCAAGGAGGAGTTGCAGGCACGCTTGCAAAAATCCATGCACAATTCTCAAGGCCAATGACAAGTACATACCACGGTGGTCCAAGCAGGCCATAAATACAATTGCCAAAATGAAAACAAAGGAACTAACCGAGAAGCTTAGTAGCATACTTCAGCCAAGGGAAACGACGAAAAAAAGGTAGTAAAAGAAGTTTCAAGATCATGAGTTAGTAAGCGGAATTATGGAAACGAACCTCTGCTTTGTTGTTGTCGTTCAAATGAACACTCATTTTGTAAATTAGGGTCCTATACTCAGAAAGTATGCGGCGCAACGGCTCAATTAGGCTGACCCACCTTGTTTGGACATTTCGGAGCATTTTTAGGCCTTTGGTCTCCGTTAGGTCAGCCAGCATCTTGAACTCGGAATATCATTTGGGACTTTTACAGAAGTAACCATGAGTGACGGAAAGCAACTTCTCTATATCAGAGAAGGTTCCAAGCCCAGATAAGGTTTTGAATGCCAAATTGCAGCGGTGGGCCACGCAATGAATGCCAATTGCGAAGGGCGCATGCTTTTCTTCAATTTGCAGAGTGACCCCAGAACGTGCCCCCTGCAGCGTGGATGCCCCATCTGCGCCGAAACTTAGCAATTTCTTGGCCACAGACTCGTCATCCATGGCCCCACCAACATGCATTGCCCCTACAATCAATTGCCTAATGTTTTCCGTGTTCGGTGAGCATTCAACCCTTTGCAGTGAGATCAAAAGAGGAATGCGGACCCAGTCCTGTACAATGTACGCATGAATTGGTAGATAGCTGCTGTTATCAACGGCGGTTACCTCATCAACGGTGAGAGCTACATACCTCGCAGACGCAGTCAGGCGTTTTGTTTCTTCTACCATCTGTTTGTACATATACCCGGCCATGATCTAGCCAGAACTAGCGCACCAGTGTGCAGTAGGAAGGTCAGAGACTCCCAAAAGCTTATAGAGAGCTTCGCATGACTCAAACTCTGTCATAGGACGCCCATCAACAAGCAATTGAAATAATGTAGCAAATTGTACCCTCTTTTTGCGTGCCTCCAAGCTTGTGCACCAATTGACTTGCTGAAGTATTGTAGCTGCAGGCTTTGCAGCATAGAGGCGCATGTTTTTCCTGTGCTTGCAGTGAGTGGCCACGTATTGTTCTCCAGCTTTGACTTTGAACTTAGGCAAGTCCTTCTTCGCTGTGCATTTTCCGTCATGCTTGAAAAGCGTGTCGGACTTGGGCGCCATCACACAAAGCTTCCTGTCAATCACACTACACACTTTACATTTCACCATGTAAAGAACCCCGTCATTTGCCATTATATCCTCTGCCCACGGCAACTTCGCGGCCCAGATAGTCTGGAATTTGTGGTGACGGTCGTATCGAGTTTGCTTTCTGGAACGAGAACTGCCAGACTTAGTGCGACTTGTGCCATCTTTCTTCGAGGGGGTATCCTGGAAGTCTGAGTCATCATCGGAGCCCTCAGATTCTATGGGAACCTCCACAAATTGCGAGTTGTCCTTGTCATCGGAGGATTCAAAAATTGTAATCATTGGCGACTTGGCACTCAAAACGACAGTATCCCTGGACCCGGATGAAGAAGAGCCGGGCGTATGAGCAGTATCCACAGACAAAGAAATGCTTTTGTTTCGTGCGATGAATTGGTCACCCTCCTTGTCGTTCGGGTACTCCTCACCAGACATTGGTTCGGCACCAAGGACCTCCGGCATGCAGCCATCGAACACGGGAGAAAGCGGCTGTCCCCTTGTAGCGCCTCTTGAAGATTGAAAGTAGGAATTGACAATCTTCTTGCGCGTTTCGGCCTTCCGTAATTCGATGGTCTTGCCTTTACGTTTCAATTCACGGCAGGCCACCTCCAACGCCTCTTTGGCTGCTTTGTCGGCTTTTTTCTGAGACCTGCTCGGAATCGAAGCAGCCTTGACTGCTTTTGCGACCGCATCTTCCTCTCCATTGTCGCGCGGAGACTCCATCGCAGAAGGTGGAATCTTAGAAGAACAACTGACAGGCAATCAAGAGAACAATGAGAATTGAGAAACCCCACTTGTGTTGCAAAACACACGCGACTTAGGAAGCAATTTATGCAACGACAAGAAAGGCCAATGTCATGGCGGAAACATACAGCGCAACCAAATTTTGTGTGAAGCACAGCATTGCACCGTGCATGATGGAGCCACACCGCCATTTGAAGGAAATGCAAGCACTCACAAGTTCACAACAGAAATTAATGAACAACAGTCGAATTGCAAGAGTGGGAATTACAACCATGCATTGCGTACAGCCTATGACAATGTACTCTCCTCCTGCCAAAATCAGCCTAAACCCTTGCGCAGCAGGTGGCGAAACCCTAGTGCAATCAAGATTTCTAATGGCGATATCATCATGCCACTAAGCCACTACTCTGGCAATTATGAAGAGCAAATGAAGGCAAGATCACAAAATCTGTGGCGAACTAGAGCAGGCGTCCGGAGAACGAAGTGGGTGTAATTTGAAAGAAGTGGCGATAAGTGCTGGGGAAGGAGTGGGAGTAATGAGAAATCGGTGGCGAGGAAGACATAAGTGCAGGACGGGATGGAAGCCTTCCTGGCCCACACTGGTCCCCACCCGCCGCCACGTCGACAAAAAAGCCAACTTTTGCAGACAGATGACCCATAGACAGTTTCGCCAACTTGTTTCTTTGAGTGCAATCTGGCTTTTTTTCGCCAAAAAAAAAAGCCCTGGTTATTTCTAGCTACTTTGAATGAATAGGCTCTCACTATTGGCTAGTTATCCACGTGAAAAATCAACACTTAGGCTAATCGCAAGGATGTCATTGCAATTTTTGGGCTACTATGAAGTTGCAAAATCAACCATACAATAATAACAAAACATAAATAACACAAATTCATCTTAAGGAGAAGGAAAATTATACTCCCTTTGTTTCTGAAAAAGACCCGGGTTTCCTTTGTAAAATACAAAGGAAACCCGGGTCTTTTTCAGAAATAGAGGGAGTAATAAATATTATAAAGAGAGTACGTACTTTTTATTATTAATTTCAATCTAATCCAATAAAAAAATAGTGCATAAACCAATAATTGAGATCATGGAAACAAAAAGGCATTTTAGAAATGCCCCTTCATAGGCAACAAAAATCGTAGTCCAACACCTATGAGGCTACAAAACTAGACCTTTCAACGGCAAATGTTTTTTTTTATAGTTGAAAGCTTTCAAGGGTGAAAAACTTTTGTAAAAACACCCCCATACCACAATCCAATTATTACAAAAAAAAATTATGAAATATACTCTTCACAAAATTCACAAACAAAAATATCCTCTCATCTTCAATAGAGCCCACCACCATCATAGCTATCAATTCAAATACCTTGAAGAATTTGGAAAAAGATTAGTTTTGCAACATTGCCTATGCATCAAGAAGTTGCTACAAACGTCTTAAGGAATTCAAGGTGTATGGTAATTCCATAGCCTCCCTAGAAGTGTGCATCATGACAAATTTGATGAAGAGTCCTTGTAAATTGAAGTCTTCTCCATTGAGCAAAGATGGTCCCCAATGCTCTTTAAATGTCTCTATATACTTTGGAATGACAATAAGTGAGTTGATGACATTCATGTGTCCTTGGAAGCTCTACTCAATCCCTAGTGTCAATCAATATCTAGTGCCAATCTATACATTAAGTTAGGTTGTTTGTTTGATGTGTTGAGATCTAAGAAACCATAAGTTCCTTGGTTATGTTCTTAGTACCGTTGGAAACAACTCTCCGCAAAGAGAGGTACGGTGCATGGACTTTGTTTTGTGGCTTTTTGGATCTACAGTGTGAAAGTTATGGATTCTTGAATTATTTTTAAACTAAAAAATTGAATTAAATTATCTTTTATTTTTAAAGAACCATAACTTTCAAATCGCATGTCCAAACGCCATGAAACAAAGCCCTTGCACTCCTTTGTGCATAAAGCTTTTATTTTGACTGTAGCAACAATACTGAGCACACTACTTAACATTATAGATATGTCATTTCCAATGCTTCTACAACATGCATTGATAGAAATTGGGTCAACAACTCCTCAAAGAGCTTAACTGCCCCTAAAGTTTTTGACTATGTTTTCACCAAAACACTCCAAAATTGCCATTTCTAGTATAAGTGCCAAATTTTTGAAAAAAACAGATTTTCAGACACATGTAATTGTAGGATCTTCTAGACTAACGCCAATTTGAAAAGATGTGAAAAAAATTTCAGATATTTCCACCATGTAGATTGCAAGATATGTGTTATAATTGACAAAAATGCTTTTTTTGGCCTTGCAAAAAATCAACAGTTGTACTTCACAAGGTCACATTTGTATGAAAAAATATTCAAAATGGTTGTAATTCTTTGGGTTCGTTTTTCAAGGTAAGTTGACTACATGCTTGAAAAATTTCAAATCATTTGGAATTGTACAACATATAGGAAAAAATAGTATGTAGAAAGAAATAGAGAATGATTCAAACACAAGAATATACTTATGGAATTGAAAAATGCCCATTCCAATGTTTGTGATGTTACAATAAATAATCTACACCAAAAATATATATTTTCTTCAAAAATTATTGAAAACTGAGTTAAATAAAGGACTTCAAAGTTTATATTAAAGTAAAGATTCCATAACTACCCGCAAATTAAAATTCCTCATAACTTTCATCTCATTAATCAAAATGGAGTGATTCAAAGTTTTAGATGCATATATAAATCTAGAATACCAATTTCAAAATTTTATTTCTTAAAAAAATGATTTTTAAAGAAATTTTTGAGCTACCCGTCGAGCAATGAAAATTACATATCATATAATATTTCTTTAACCATGTAGTTAAAAGTTATGAAAATTGTTGAAATTTAAAGCTACTCCTTGGGCACAAGTTTTGTGAAAATTTCAAAGAAAAAAATAAAAAAATTGTTTGTAGTAAGCTGTCTAAAATTGCTATGTTGCCAAACAATGACGTTTGGTCCTTTAGGGATTAAGCGCAACATCTTCATCATCAACAATATATACAAGTGGATCAAACTCCACATACAAGATTCAAAAGGAAACAACAAAGACCAATATAACTTGAATTATTGAAAGATGATTTCAACTCCACAACAAGTTTGTATGGCAAAACTACCATTACCACTTCTAGTTTCTATTTATACTACAAAATATGATTAGCGTCATCTAGAGATAACAAACTTGGAGGTCAAAGGTTTACAACCTTCAAAATCAAAAACCTGGTTCTTTCTAGAATAATTTCAAATTTCAATAATAATAAAGACTAAAATAATATTAAATGGCAATCAAAATTAAACATTGGCCAATTTAGGAAGAATGCAACAATAAACATACACCGTGACAAACTGACAATTAATCTCTTCAAATGAAAAATCAATGAAACTGCCTACAAAGCGATGCACGTATTATGAAAAACATATTACAAAGAATGGGAAGAAAAGTTTTGTATACGAAATATAGACCAAAATCTAGAAAACAATTCTTTTGAGAAGGGCTTGTCGTTTAACCTGAAAGTACCAAATTTTAAAATTCATTGTCACAAATATACCAAAGAGTACTAGGATAACAATATTATTTAGGAATGCAACATGTTAATTGGAATTTTTTTTTAAAAAGAGCAACACAAGTCGTATAAAACTTGTACAATATAATAGATGAACATCATTTAGACCATTAATTCTATTAAGACAGTTTTTTATTGTTAAAATTAAAGTGATCAAAATTACAATGGGTACTTACTTGCATTGCCTACTTTTAGATTGTAAAAGAGATCTATCCATCTCAAGTTTTAAATTTAATTGAAACAACATCAAAACAATAGAAAAACAATACCTAGTGCTATGCAATCTTGTTTCAATGCCATATTGAAACAATGATCATTGAAACAATTAAGAAACAATATTTAACCAACACCTTCTTGTATCAATTAGAAAGGAATTGTTTATTGTTGTTGAATTGATACAATGACCATTGTAACAGTGAGGAACAATGCTAAATTAATACCTTCTTGTCTTAACTAAAAATAATTGTTTATTGTTCTTGAATTGAAACAAGTTTTCATTGTAAAAATAATGAACATTGACTCATTGTTGCAACTTTGTATCAATTCTCCTACAGTTTTAAATCACACAGATGCATTTTAATTGGTAAATATTGCCAAAATGAAGCAAATAGAACTTCTATAGAGTTGTGGTGTTTATCAAACACCATTCAAATGTCACCCTCTAGTGTCCAATAAAACTTCTACATAGTATAAAATTCTACGCCGCATAGATCAACTAATTTTTAATAAGGGTGAGAAAAAACTTGAGTGGACCACAGTCCGGGGAGTTCTGTACAGAAAACGGACAATTTCCTAGCTTCTAGGAGGTGGCTCGGATTTTTCAATTTTTACCCGGAAGGGAGCCTAAAGAGTGCAAATTTTATCGGTTCATATCCCCCATTTCTTAATGTACTTAGGCAATTAGCTGACATTTTTTATTTCAATTATCTACTTTCCTAAATGTCTAAAATGGGTCCGGTTTTTTGTTTTGGTGGGGGATTTTTATTCCCTCCCCATTTTTGTTTTGCTTTAGTTTCCTTGTCATTCATTCCCCATTTTTTTTTGCTTTAAGTTTCCTTGTCATTCATTCCCCATTTTTTTTTGCTTTAGTTTTCCTTGTCATTCATTCCCCAGTTTTTTCCCAAGTGTTTAGGGTTAAAGAATGTTGGCATTTACTCTATATGTTTTTGTCTAAAAAGTATCCTTATTTGGGTAAGTGGGCAACGGTAACTCACAAACTTACACACAATAGTCTTTCAGTCTTCCAGTCTTCCAGCTGTTCCAAGAATCCAAGGCATAGAGTGCAGTGATTCCAAATTTTCCATATCCCCGCCATTTTCCAAATACTAAAAGCTAATGACTTAGGATGCCTGTCAGACTTTGAATGAAGGATACTTGATTATTAGGAATTTGGTAGTTGGTAACTTGGTATTATAACTTGGTTACCTTGGTTATTTGGTACACTAGAATATTATACATAGTATTAAAAAAATCCTAAAAAGTATATGCCTGATTGGCTGCCCGCTGTGAAAAATGCCTTTCAATCAATAATTTGCCCAGGATACTCCTAGGGCAGCTTGCCAAAATGCTAGTATTTTTTTTTCTAGTCGGCTTGTTTCTGAAAACCTTCATTTCTCTTCCGGAACCTTCCTAAACATTTCTATCTCATTCGGAAATTCTCAAGATCAACTGGCTAGCTTGTAACTAACCGGCGGCACTCCCCGTTCATTGGGGTGGACTTCACCAGCTTAAGCAAAGTCAAACTGCAGAGTGCTATAGGTTTTGCAGGAACATAGCCTTCTTGGTGCAATGTCAAGATCACAATCATGAATTGCCTTGGCTAACATGTGCAACTAGTCTCCCATTTATTGATCATCAAGACATCAACTATGGCCAATGCAAACAAAACAATCATAGGATCTTTATATAACTTCACACTACAAAGTTTAATCCTACACCTTGTTAACCCTTCATTGCCGAAGGGGACAAAAAGTGTTCACACACTATAACAGTCCAATTTGAAGTCCTCTAACTCTTGCATCTGATGTCCAAATTTAATAAAACTTGTTGTAAAAGTTGCGCATAGTAGTCTAGTTTGTGTGGTAAAATTTTCAGATCAATCCAAGACAAATTGAGTTTGTGAAAGCCATTCAAAGTTCGCAGGTTCAATTTGAGTTCGGCACACTGCATTGTCATGGCTGCAACTTTGGAGGCTTGTATCTTTTTCATCAAATGTTCATTTTCAATAAAATTTGTTGGGTTTTGTTTTCCTTAAGGTCTACTTGTTGAGGTGAAATTTTCATGTCGATCCAAGCTATTTTGAATGTTTGAGAGCAATTCAAAGTTCACAATCCAGACATTTTTGTATTATAGTGAACTTCGGCGGCTTATAACTTCTTCATACATGGTTCGTTTTCAATAAATTTTTGTTGTAAAAGTTGCGCATACTAGTCTAGTTTTTGTGATTAAAATTTCATATTGATCCAAGAAGTTATGAGTGACTGAGAAGCATTTTAGTAGAAGGAGGTTCAGCTGCAGATGTGATTTTTTGCTACTTTTTTCACTGTTTTTTAACATTTCAAATCCATTTTGCAAACACAATGAGTCATTTGAATGATATTTTTTTCACCAAAGACTTTACAATCTGTTTTTGAATCACTTGGCAGTTTGATGTTTTTTCATTTGAGTAGGTTTAGAAATCGAATTTCACCTCCAAATGTGTTTTTAAGAAAATTTCAGCACCTTTTTCCAACACTAAAACATTATAATCTTTCAATCTATACGGTCAAATGACCCCAAATTTGTTCCACACCATCTACAACATGCACACAACAAGATTGTACTGTTGAGATTTTCATACCTTACTAAAATTTAGACTTTTAACACTTGCAAAGGCAGGATGCAGCATGTTTGGACCTTAGGCGAAGAAGGGTTAATTAGCCTTCAATTTTTTCATAAACAAAAGCTTCACTCAAGTGTATGAGGTATTAATTGGAAAATTTTAGGTACTATTGAAATATTCAAATGAAGTTTCATATAAAAAGAAAAGTGCACAATTTCACATGGACATGAATTTTAGCTCTGACTTCAACTTGAGGATGTGAATAGCTACAAGGATGAACCAGTAAGCTATGGTGACAAACTTTTGGACCTCATCATCCTCATTGCCATGTGCACCCTTTTCAACTATACGGATTCTACTCATATAATTGTATATGTTTCTTTTTATACATTCTTCTTTTAGCTTCATCACACAAATTTATGATGACATGTGTTGTTCTTGATAAGGTCTTAAAATTCAATGCCAATTCCATCTATAGAAAAAACTTGTATTAATTAGTGAAAATTAAGCAAAATTGTATGAGTGTAAAAACTTATATTGGTGAGGATTAAGTAAAAAAGTGCAAATATGAGCTAGTGAGAAAACTTGTATAATTAGTGGGAACTAAGTGAAAATATACCACATGAAAAAAGCCAACTTATTCAAGGGTTACTTACACAGGTTCATCACTGCATAGCACCTTTCCAGCATGATACAAGATATTGCTCCATGCACCGCAATAGAACTATGTAGATCTACAACACTTGTGTCATTTGAAGTACTCCACTTATCCTCAAATTAACTCCCTCCACTTTTCTTTTTCACTCTAGCTTCTTGTGCTTCTTCATCACTTTGTGGAGGGTATTTTGAAAGGCCTAAGAGAGAAAAGAAGTGATTCTTCAAGTCCCAAGCCATGTTACCTCAATGTATGACAATGTTGTTACAAATGACTCCTTTCAACCCTTTTTCTCCTTTCTTACAAATTGTTCATTACTTCATGAACATTGATCTTGTGGCTTGATTATCGATTGGTACTTGAAATGATGCCGATAGACATTCAATCACGGTGTCTTCCAAAGGATAAATGCTAGGAAAGCTATAATGATCAATCAATAACTTGAAGGCTACATTAGTCATCATTTTTTGTAAAAAACACACATAAATGAATGTAAGAATGAATGAACCAAATAAATCAAGTTTTAACTAAAATTCAGCAACCAAAATCTCAAAGTCAAACTAATCTTCATGTATGGAATTTGGTAGTATCTTTTTTTTTGCTCTTCTTGAAATTTTCAAACAATTTTTGTAAAAACTAATATTTGTTCTTCTTGTTTAGCTGAGAACTTCATGAGGTAAGTATTTATGATCCTGAGAGTTGCATCATCAAGAACTTTGTTACCATCTCAGCCATAATAGAAATTTGAATATTAGCATCTGAAATATTGGCAGGGACATCTTGGATGTTGATAGTGCATCAAGACTTAAACAGTTTGCATGCATTTGACGATGTTGTGGTAGATGTACTAGAACTTTGGGATTCAACATGCCATTGAATTGTGTTTGTATAGGAGGGACAAATTGCCCTATCCTCTTATTACTCATCCCTTTCAAGAGATTTGTTGTATAGTCCAACATTTGGTGGAGTTGATATGATTTTAGTAATACACTTTCAAAAGTAGCATGCCAAATTATCCTTCTTTGGTGAGTTCATTCTAACAAAAGAAACATCCATAAGAATAAAAATCTAAACTCAAGGGGAAAACAAGATTAAAACAATTGTAATTCTTGCTGGTTCAAAAGAGATAGAGAATAGTACTTGCAATTTTCTCTTAAACACCAACGATAGATAGGACTAAATTAAAATGCCTCAAGAAGATCTCAAGGAGATATAAATATTAAAAAACATATTGTAAAACTTGAATACTGTATATTAATAACTTACTTGCAAGCCTAGAATACTTAGTACATAAGAACTCTTTTTAAAATTGTTCTTCCAAAAGAAAGATACAACCAATCACTGGTTCAATAAAACAAAGAGTGAAAATTGATACAACAATGACTTACTTTGTCTTCAAATAATTGATTGACATAAACGTTCAAAAAAATCCAACTGCTCTAAAATAAGTAGTGCTACATTAGGCTAATTACTTCCTCAAAAATAGCTCTTTAAATCACTATTTGAATGACAAAGTAAACCAATCCTTTTTGTGGAACCAAAATTCATCACAAAACTTGTAACTTGGAAGCCTGCAAAGAAGAACTTTTGAAGTAGACTAATAACAGACTAAGTGGAAGCAAGTGGAAGGCAACTACACAGACTCAATTGCAAGAAAAAAAATATTATTCATGAAGAGTGCTTCATGGTGACATTAGTAGGAGAAGAAAGCTAACTAAAAGCAATCAATGCTTGCAATGGACAGTCTCACCTCTACAAACTCAAAACCAAAGTTGAAACCATTTGTTCATGACTAAAAACGTATGAGCAAGAATATGGTCTTACTTCTAGAAACTTCTAAAAAGATGAATATGAATTGTAGATGGCTCTATTGCTTGACCTATACGAGATGTGGTGATGTGTCTTGAGAAACGTGATTGACGGATGAAATCTAAGAACGTCAAGTCTCGTTGGTTGTGGATGATGTGGTGGATGAATGAAATCACAGAATATCTTTTCATAGCCTACCATCATTAATGAAAACAATTGTCTCTATTGTCTCCATTAAAAGGATGGAAACTTGGATGAGATAATTCTTTACTCAAAGAATCCTTTCAATGCTCTATTTGAGCTATTTTCAACACCTTCAAATGCAAATAAGTTTAAACTTTGGCCAAATTATATTGAATCATATACACCTTCTAATACAAGAAAGTGATGGATAGCCATACAAGATCATGTCAACTCACTAGGAAGTGTGATAGCTGGTTTGATATTTTACAGTGATTAGACCACCTTGTCAAATTATCAAAGAGTGTTTGGTTGGCCTTCAATAATGTTGTTGGCTAATATTGCTTGTGAAAATCGGGGAGAAGCTGAGGGCCATGTTTTATTGGCTATACTTCTTGTAATTAATTTTCTTTCAAGTAAAACTAATAATTTCAATTTATAATTTTAGTTGAAATGGTTTTGTACTACAATTATAACAACCAATAAATTTCTTTGCATGTTGCAGGAAAAAATGCAAAATCCCAACATGATTGTGTCCTAGAAGTTTTCCAAGAATGTCTTGCTACCATTCTTGATCCACTCAAATCCATTAGCTACATGTAAAAAATTCTATACTTCATTATTGATTATATATGTAATTCCATGTTTAAATTTGATATAAACATGCATTTGTATATATTTTTTTTGCACTCCAAAGATTTATTAATTTGTTAGTAATTTTAACTTTGTGTTTGAATTTTGCAGAGGCTTGTGTTTGTTGGATCCTTTTGGCACACATTCTTGGATCAAGGTGGATGTATCCACTTTTATATTCTTTCATTTGTGATCATCTTGAATTTTACAAAGTTACATGCACATATGACACAAACATGTGGCAATACTCATGTAGCAAATGCCTGCGCAAAAAAGAAAATATATCATCAATTACCATCAATTATGAAGTTTGAACAAAAGAATAAATGGAAAAGGTATTCAATAGCATGAAGGTTTCCACTCATAATCAATTGACTCCTATATAAAGAAGTTGATGACATCTAAAGTTGATGACATCTAAAGTTGATGACATCTAAAGAAGGTGGTCTGTGCATCCAATTCTTGTAAGTTGATAGTATATATTATTTGACCATTTTTGATAATTCATACCATCTTTTCAATCCCTTTATCTCTTTATTAAAATCATATATGTTAGTCATATGCTTCTAATAAAGAAAGTCTTACAATTATGTCAGTCATACAAATAATCATTTCTTTTGTAAATATTTAATCAAAATTCATTTTTTAATATTTTACCTGAAATTGATCTGTAGTGTGCACTATGGGGATTCAATAGAGGCAATACAGGGTTGTGAATTATTTTAAAATTACTTTGCCAAAGATTCCAAAAGTCTAACGTCAACATCATCAAGTTCATATGGTGAAACATTTTTCTAACTATATTGAGAAATTTGGACTACCTTAGGAATATAGCACAAATCAATTTGAATAGATGCATATTGTATTGATGAAGACAACCTATAGGGCTAGTAATAATTAAGCCGCTACATTATAAATAATAAATCACAATCAATGCCTTGAATTGCTTCTCAAGCTCTCCCACTACATGGCCGGCTTCAAAAATTGAATGAAGAGAGAAAGAATAACAACTTTAGATAGAGTCTGCTTTTATTGTACCCTTTCCACCTCTAATGGAACTTGAAAGTTTATAATTCATATCTACAAAATGTTATTAACATTACTAATAAAAATTTGATAACTCAAAGTTTATCAATGTGAAGGTTGTTTCTATTGGAAAAAATGTATTATCAGGAGCAAAGACAAACTTATGCATGAAATGGTTGGAAACAAATGATTTGTCATTCTCATCAATTCAAGTGGTCATACCACTCAATGCAAGGATGCTATTGGATTCTCAACTAGAGTTTCAAGATAATTTCCATCCAGAATTCGATATGTACATGAGTATAAACAACTTCTGTAGCTTGAGAACAATTGCAATAAAGATGTTGAAAATGCATATATACAATGGCCATTGCAAAGGCATATGTACACTATTGTGAAACAATAGGATATTGAAATAGCACAATTACAATGATCCTTGGAATGGCATAATAACAATGGCCATTGTAATTATGCTATTTCTATATTATTTTTGGTAGTTGAAACAATCTAAAAACAATAACACATTATAACAATGAAAAATCAACACCCTTCCTAATTTAAGATGTCCTAATTTACATGTCCTTCTATGGTTGAAAAATACAAACAAAAATCAAAATCAAATTATAAATGACGTATATGTGAAGACAGTAAAAAGGACACATTGGATCAGTCAGAGTTTACTATCAACTTTATGACAAAGTTACCAAGCTAAAAAAATTAATTTGAAAAATGAAAATATAAAGGTAGAACGTTATTCACCTACATTTGCTCTTCATGACAAAGACATTTCCCTGCAAAAAATTTATGCGTCACAAAAGTTTTCAAGACACTTAGATTTGAAGCATCATAAGCCGTTTAAATTATAGTGGACAAAACTAAAGAGCTTTCAAAGCACAATTGTTCTTCTTGAGTTTGAAGTATGTTTATAGAGGTCTTTAAACATTTGAAAGACATCAAAACAAACCTAGGTTTTTGTATCTAAATACAATGACTAGATCTCTTATTGACTTGGAAGAACCACTCAAGTACACATCAGGGGCTTTTGCAACTTTCATAAGACATTGGATAGCCTCTATAAGTGGAACAATGGCAACCAATCCAAGGAAGCACTTTAAATGACACAAGTATTGGAACAAATTCTTTACATTTTTGTTGGCATTGGAGTCCAAAGCCATCTTCACCACCAAAGTATAGTACTCTCCCAAAACTTGACATGTCCTTCTAAGGATCGAGAAGATTCAACTTCCACTTACTAACATGTTTGATGATTTTAGCTCCTTTTGTCTTTCTAATCTTTACTAATAAGTGTCTTAAAGTGCAAGTGATGTTTTGATGAAGATTTGAAATGCCATGTAAGGCTTTCAACAAATCTTCTATTTGGATGACAAATGCAAAAGTAAATTCATCTTTATTTACTAAGTTTGCATCATGAGCCATCATGTAGTAAATACCAGTCATGTGTAGTAAATGGCATCTTTGTAACTATTTTGTAACACCATTTTTGTGCACTTGAAATGCATTTATCCCATCAAGCCTAAAGCACATAAATTTGGACAATAAATTCTTCTTCATGATATATACCACTGGTAATGCCCAAAATCTCCAAGAGCACTTTTATTATGTTGTTAGTTGAACCTCCTTCAATTACCTTCTGAAACTTCAACAGGGTTGACTGTGCAAAATTCTTGGCAACGCAAAAGTGAACAGAATTCCAAAAGATAGTGTCAATTGTAGTGGTCGCATCACAAATAACTTTAATTCGAAGAAATTTCAAATGGTTAGAGCATCTTTAATCTCTTATAAAATAGTGGTATCTATGCTTTTGGTAATGGATCAATCAAATCCAATGCACTAATGCTTTACGGATGGAAAAATATCCCAAAAAACTAGAAAATCCATGATGAGAAGTATAACTTGATATAAGGTGGCCACATGAGGGCAATTTAAAAAAATTGTAGGAGTAATTAGATAACCGTCTTTTGCTAACCTTCTCTTGTAGTAGAATACAACTTTTCATTCTTGACATACTTGTAATTTTTGTCTAGGTAGACCTAGATTGCCATCTCACCTAAGTTGGGCATGGCCTTCAAAGCACGTTTTCAACTAGTGTGCTTTTTGATGTTGTCCTTTTTTATTTGAAGAATTTTGGGCCTCCCCTCAATTATGGTGCAGATAATGCACCAAACATCTATGCAAGCACCATTTTTGTAAATCTTCTCTACCCACGGGAGTTGATTTCCACATATGTCCTAGTTATTCCATATGCTATAGATTGGTGTTTCAATCTAGATTGAAGGTGAAAGCTCTCAGAAGAATGAAGAAGAATTGTACTAGTGGCATTGGCTCGGGCATTGGATGAAATGCTCTCAGAAGAATTGTATCAAAAATAATAGTTGGGTTGCATAGAGTCGAAGAGCACTACAACCACTTTGCCTTTTAGAGGCAAGGCACCATTGTTCCCATTCTTGGAATCAGTAGCCAATGCAATGACATCTTTGCTTTAATCTCCCCTTCCAATGAAGATGTTTGATGATGAAATCATCTTCAATCCTGTAGCATGAAAGAAAACTAGAGCTCCATCGTGTAGTAATGACTTGGCTTATATTTAGACAAGTCACAAACTATGGATGTTGCAAGACATGTAGAAGGTCATATTTTAAAAACTTGACGTGAATTTGTTAGGTGGCCTTGCCCTTGTCCTTCATCCCTCTAAAAGAAGAACCCATCTTCAACTTGCAAGCAATTCAAACCTAGAAAAATGAAACACTCACCCTAAATCACCAAACCCCAATCAAACACCATCCCAATTTCAAATGGTGCTATAAGCCGTGCACTCACATTTAAATATTTCATTTGCAAACTTTGCAAACATATATGGACATGCACAAAGGCAAAAGTGAACTTACCACCAAAGTCATTGTGCCTCTTGCAATTGCTAATCCAAGTACAACATTGCATTTGCAAATTGCAAGTTCTTGCATTAGTAAAACTCTGGTGACAATGCAAATATGAATAAGATGCTAGCAAAGAAGAAGAAGATATTTGGCTATAAGCAACCATGAAAAAAAGAAAAGATGTGAAGCTAGCATGCCATAACTGGCTATTGCTTTTACATTGAAAGCTATTTTTGCAATGGGGCCATTTGCTTGGATTAAAAAGAGCCTTTAATTCAAAGATTTTGTTTTTTTTATAGATATTTCCTTTTGTTGACTTTCATTAGGGATTTTGACTTGTAGCTTTTTGAAAAAAAAATCATATTGAAAAAACATTGGTTTTACCTCTAGCCTCTAGAAATCAAGTAACAAATTGGAATGAACTGTTCCAGTCAAAATCATTAGCAATTAAGGACTAATTAAATAAATTCTACCAAAATAGGAAACAAAAATAAAATCCTACCTTATTATGTAAAATTAAAGAAAATGAAGTAGGATCACAATGACAGTGAGCCAAAAAGTGGCAGACACTATTGTGCGTAGCCCCCTCCCCCCTGCTAAATAAACTTAAGCCGATGATCTTTTTTGAAAAAAGTTAATCTCCACTAGCAACCATTGATTTCATTTTAAAAAATCATCAGTGTAGCGTTACACCTCTGCCGTCCATGTGGATAGAAAAATTTGAAGGACCCTGTAGGGCCATTGATGTAGCGCCGCGTAGCCAAAAAAGAAGAACCGTTAATCTTCAACTAATGATCTTCAGAGTTAGGATTTGGCGCTCAAGTGGACATCTCAAAGTTGGGGGTTCTTGTGTAACTCCGCACGTTGTAGTGTCTATTTTTGCACTGTCCAACCGCAAGAGGTGAATTTGTTTGTTGCTTGTGTGCTTAGTCGTGGTCCATGTAGCTGGAAGTTCTTAATGTTTGAAAAAATGTGGAAAAATACTCCATTTAGGATTAAATTTCTAAAGTCGCCTTGTGATTGAATGCAAGTATTGGTGGATCATTTCTTTACACTGAGCCCAATCTATACACCCATAATCAATAAGAGTTTGTTATATATATCAAATGTGAGATGCTCTAATGATTACATTGTCTTCTATGGAAGATAACTCCATCTCTAGGCATCCACATATTCCACATACTATAACAAAATTTGATAAAAAAATTCTCTAGTGGAAACTAGTTGTGGTTGTTTTGACCAAAACAACCACATTTGATTTATTTTTTGGGGACTATAGTTTTGAGAATTTAAGGCGTGTAATATATATTGTTGGAAAGTCACATTCACAACCTTTCCAATGATATATTACACCCCTTAGAATTTCCAAAATTGTAGTCATGAAACGGAAAAGAAATCAACTACAACCATTTTCGGGCATGTACATGAGAGGGTTGCTATTATGTGAGCATAGGAGTGTGAGCCCATGAGCCTAGAATACTACACACCTATGTTAGGTGTATATACTATAGAAACTGTCTATAATTATAAGGTATATATGCTACAAATAACCATATTATAGGTGTTTATGATACATACACCTTCTATAGTATGTGGTATATATATTATAGGTACCTATATTGTAGGCTCAATACTCAGAAGCTCGCATTCTTGGGCTCACATACTAGCACCGTTGGTGTACATGACAATAGTCAAAAGAATTGTATCTGATTTCCTTTGTGTATTTTTTACCAAGGTTTGTTGCAGTGACAAAGTGATTTTGTGGAGAATTCTTCAAAGCTAGAATAGTGGGCAAGAGTTTTGATTTGAAGACTCTCCAAATACAACTTGCCTCCCTTTGTGAATGAACAAGTCTGATTTGGTGGCCTTCAACCAATTAATAATGTAGACATAACACACTAATTTTTTTGCCAATGTGGGTAGTTCAGATTTCAGAAGTGATGCATGATAGATTTGTCTACTTCTAAATCACACAATGAATACAAGATGTCGCTGGTAATAGAAATTCCTCCACGCTAGGTATTAACCGCCAACTGAAGTTTTTGTGCGCTAAATGCTACAGCATGCAAACTTCTTTACATGCCCTATTTCTAATCCAAATTTCTGCCCAACCAAATTGAAAGAAAGGAGGATGGATGGTAGTTCACTTGGTAATAGTAAGTCGAGGAGGGGAATGTTGTTCTCACATTGTAATTCCAACTCAAATTCCAAAGCTATGCTCAAATATTTTTTACAATTCACCATATTCATTTTTTAATTTAAGAATCAAAATTAAAATTTTGCATAGAAAATATATCACACAATTTCTCATTGCAATTTTTACATCCCTCAAAAAATCTTTTTTTTGAAAGATTTTCAATAACTACTACTACCTCCGTCCCAAAATGATCTTCCTGTTGGACAAATGTTCCAGATTAAGGCCAAAAATAACATTTTAGAAACTTGGTTTGCGCTATAAGTAGGGTTTAAGGTTCTCTTTGCTTGCTAAAAAATTTGAGTTTCAAAGCCCTTTTTAAAGTGTAGTTTTGGAATATTGAAAAGTAGAATATTTTGAACATTTTCAAAGAGCATCAGTGGCCACTTAATTGTTGAGTGTGAAGTCATCATTTTGTAGGCATTTAGTATGAACCTAAGACCATGTGTGGACCTCTATTCCGCTTTCCAACATTACAGAAAGAACCGGGCCTTTGGAGGGCCGCTCTAGAGTGACATCTTTATGAATATCCATGTCATTGCTGGCCCTAGAGATTCTCAATATCGCGAACTTCACCCGATCTGACTTTCGCCAAAAACGTCAGGACCTCCGTCAAGGCAGCAAAGTACAGGGCAACCAAGTACAATTTGTTTAATTGATAAATTAGTCCAACTAGGTTCAATTACGCCAAATGAAGTGATTTTTCTTTTTGAAACACATGGACAAATTCCAAAATTATGTGGCTTTTGAAGCTAGTTGCCAAAAAGCAACTAGCTTGAGAAGCCACTAAATTCATTTTGTGAGTCTAGAGATGAAAAGAGAAGCTCTTTATAGGATTGGGGTAGTAGTAGGTCAAGCAATCCATGTGGGATATGTAAACTAGGATTAATTGGAACTCAACCACTCGTAGTTAAGCCAAATGCAGGAATTGTGTTAAAAGTTAAATTTCAGACCTCATTTAGGCATAGTAGAATACCTATTTTGAAAAAACTTTGAACTAAAAAAGTTGGGGAATTAAGCTAACTTTTATTTACAAAAATTCGTTTGAGGTTTTGAGACTCCAACTAAAAGTTATAGACAAAATTCTGAGAGGATTTGGATGGGACATTTTTTTGGACATTTTCAAACACCTTCTTTGAATTTTGTTCATAACTTTTGGTTGGAGACTCTAAACCTCTAACCGATTTTTGGAGATGAAAGTTAGCTTAATTCCCCAACTTTTTTTAGTCCAAAGTTTTTTCAAAATAGGTATTTTACTATGCCTAAATGAGGTCTGAAATTTAACTTTTAACACAATTTCTGCATTTTGATAATGAGCGGCCAATCTCTCAACTTCAAAATATCCCATATTCTTTGGCAATTCGTGATGGACAATTGATTTCATTATAAAAACAACCTCTTCACCCTTCATTCACACCAAGTTCCAATGAAGTTAGTCTTCTACATTACCTTAAAAAAATTTGATGGCAATGTGATAAACATACTTCATTGACATTTGCATTTTTTTCCAACTCTTGGTTAGAGTTCAATTAGAATCCAATTTTAAGGTGTTTAATAATCAGATTAAGGAGCATTAGCGTACCTTAATTCTAATTATTGAACACTTAAACTCGGATTTAGAGCCCCTGACAATCATCCGACAGCCCGATGGATGGTGAATGAGAATAGGGAAAATATATATCCTTAAGCCAAAAAAAAGATTAACTTTGGAGTCCTCAGAGGGCTACGGAGCAGCCCTTCAGAGGCCTGACTTTTTCTCTAATGAAGCTTCATCTGCTTCAATTGGGCAATATTCAAAGAGAAGCAAAAAATAAGAATGGACAACATGGATTGACCCCTTAATCATTTCATTTGTCTTTCAATTGATGATTGCATAGGTAGAGGGGGAAATACTACTTGGAGTTATTTTGTTGGTCCCTGATAGCAATCGAAAGCTACATCTGACCAATTTGCATGTCACAAAGTGCACCATGAAGATCATTTTGGGACAAAAAATGGATTCCACCAGAAAGATCATTTTGGGACGGATATAGTATATATTTTTGAGTTTTTAATTTACATTTTGTAAATACTATAGTTTTCTTTTTTTTCAAGAAAATCTTCTGATTTCAAAGTTGCCAGGAAAAAAATTCTTTAGTCCACATGAAATGTTCTAATAATTCAATTGGGGATAAATTTTATATTTTTGTGCATTCTAGCTTCGTTGAATAATTGGGTCCTTAAATGATAAGTTATAGGACATATACAACTATAGTCATCACTACTCAAAATACGACACCTACATTTGAACCAAAATGCAACACTAAAACCTAGATATTAATGACAGAAGTGTATAGTGGGGTACAGTTCATTTACGAATTGCCTATTATGTCATTCAAATTTTCTTTGCATAGTATAGAAAAAAATTGGAATATTTTGTCTTGAATAATTAATATTCAATTCTTATGCAATTCCAGTCAAGCACACCAAATTTTAGTTCTAGAAAAGCAAAATTTTATTTTTGGTGAATTTTTAAAGCCAATTTTTATGGTTTTACAAAATATTTTGTTGAAAACAATTGGTGATGAATTTTTTTAATTTTGATTGTGCAAATATGTAGAAAACATCCATACGCAAATCTTTCATATTAGAAAACACCCCCTTAAGTAACAAAAATATAATCTAGGACGAGTTCAATTTGAAGTGTTATATGACCAAACTCTGTAAAACAGATATCTCTATGTATTACCTAGATTTTGGCAAAGTAATTGGACCATAATGTTCAAATGTAAAAAATTAGTCACAATGTGGGGGTCAAATAGCAAAATCTAGTTAAAATATAGAAATATCTATTTTACAAGGCATATGACGCCTCATATTGAACTTGTCCTAGGTTATATTTTTGTTACTTAAGTTTGTTTGTTTTAATATGAAAGATGTGAATATGAATGTTCCCCACATATATATTAAATCAAATTAAAAAAATTCATCACCAATTGTTTCCTATAAAATATTATGTAAAACTATGAAAATTGGCTTAAAAATTTTACCAAAAATGGGATTTTGCTTTTCTAGAACTAAATTTGTTATGCTTGATTGGAATTGCTTAAGAATTGCGTATTAATTACGCAAAACAAAAAATTCCAATTTTTTTCTATACTATGCAAAAAAAATTTGAATGGCACAATAAGCAATTCGTAAATGAATTGTACCCCATTGTACACAATCAAAAATTGAGAGCTTAATAAAGTCAAGTGTCAATCTTGGGGGGGTCACTTAGAATTTATTAGCAAACAACGTGCGACATAATTAAGGGAGTTATTAATTCATCGTGCCCCAAAATTAGAAAAAACTTAGAGGTAATATAGGGTGTTGAAATTTAGGTAAATGCACTTAGAAGTAATCAACCTAGGTCAATAATACCTCATATTTGAAAAAAATTAGATCTAAGATACGGTTAGAGGTATGGATCCAAAATATTTGTTCTAAATAGGTTTAGTATACAGTTTGCTGGTTTTCTGGGTGGGATGAACAGAATTGGGTGGCGGTCTTAGGCTGTGGATGAAAGTTCAATTTTTATGTGATGTTCGTTCACGACAGAAGTCACTCTTTCTCTCTTGTTGCGTCAGTGTACTTAGGGTTTCCACTTCACGCCGAGCGCTAGCGCCGCACCTTGCAAATTTGCGAGTGTTTGCTTTCCTTCATTGGTTTGTATGTCGAGATTCTTCGACGATGGCTTTAGGTCTGCCAATGTAGGGCTTACTTTTTGCCACTGACCTGCATATTATAGCCCCTAAACTAAGTTTAACAATTCTAGATTTGTTTGCAAAACATTGAAGAAGTAGTAAGGACCAGGGGGGGCAGTTTTGTACTCTAAATTGTGTTATACACACATGCATAAATTTTTTTGGGATTTTCCTCGTGCATTTCTATTTTCCAGCATGAATGTATGTTTGAGAACTTGCTTTCAGGTATGTCTCCGTCTATTTTGACCAGCAGACGTAAATTCTACTTGGACATCTGTGCATTGTTTGACATTTGTGAATATATGTCTTGTAAGTGATTGAATGATTCTAAAGCGTTTGGAATGTGTCCTTGAACGTGTGCTTGAATGTGTATTTTGATTGTGTGTTTCAATGTGTGTTTGAATATGGGGGCATGTTTTCACTGGAAATTGTAGTTTTGCTGATTTTGGGATCTACGTGTTGTTAGTTTCTTCCTTTGTTGTCCATGTAACTTTGAATAAGTTCCCTAGTTTTTTTTTGGCAAAAAGTTGCTGTGATTTTGTAATACAATACATGCATGGTTTTCTAAGTTTCCTATTTTTTTTGGCTAAACCTTGCTTGGTTCTCACTGTTGGGCATTGTGTTGGGCATGCTCACTTTTAGTTCTTATGTTTCCTAATTTTCTTCCAAAATGCTGCTATGCTATTCTCCATTTGCGGTTTGTAGGTTTACTTGTTTGAGGTATTTCAGGTTTGTTTTTCACAAAGGAGTTTCAGTTCTCCTTTGTCACTGTTCAATACAAGTACTGGTTTAGTTAAATTTTAAGTTGGGCGACTGATATGTTTTTTGTATGAAGATGATTGTTTCATATTTCACTGTAATGTTTCTTGTTTGTATATTCAGTTCATTTTATAATTCCACAAATGCAATCAGGCCTAAACACAACAACATAGCGTAAGGTGGAAGACTTTTTGTCTACAATCTCCATGTTTGGCCTTTTTTTTGTTATTTTTTTAAAAACAGAGGAAGGGGCTCTAAATTATCCACCCTTCAAAATTATAAGTAATTATACAAGGATATAAAATATCCCGAATTAAAAAATTAGGTAATAATAGGGACCACTTAAATACTTCGAGACATCAAAATACCCCCTAGAATAATATCCCTTCACCGCACGTGGTACCCCTAAATTCCTATAGAATGACCCCCTTGAGGTGTCAATTTATAGTACACCTTAAAACAATACTTTGAAATTTCATAATTTACTCATATAGTGTCCAAATAAAAACTATTGCAATTTTCCTTAACTTTCTAATAACATCCATCCAAAATAATTATGTGTGATAATAGAGATCCTATGTGCACTAACCTGAATAAGCTTAAACTCTAAAGGCTTAATGATTTTGTACAAAATATAAATGTGGTATAAAATATAAATTTTGTAATTTTTTTGAAGTTTGCATTAATGGAGACAAATGTTAAGCATCAAGAGTAGAAAGTATTCATGCGGTTAGAATTTCTAAACTATTTATAGATTTATAGATTTTCTTCAATTGAACTTTCAAGATTCAAGCTCATAAGTGTACAGAAAATGCAATTTTTATCTTTAGCTTTTGAGTTTTGTTGTGATTGGTTAAAACTGCAGCTTCAGTTGCTTTGCGAAAGCTGAAGGCATAAAATTTAACAAGTCCCACTCCGCAGCTCGTTCGCAGACCGTCACCATGAAGTTCCCTATAAGTTCTCGAAACGCTCCCATGTTCTCCACCCCTCCGAGCACGGTGGTCCCTAGGATCATCGACTTTCAAAATCGACGGCCCAGAGCGCCGAAGTTTCTTAGAATCGCCCTTTTACTTGGGAATCACGATTTCAATCCAACTGCCTGAAACCCTAACCCTAAATTTCTTGTCATAAGAGGTCGATGAAGAAAACAGCCGTTGCAATCGCAGTTGCAAGGGCTCATCTCAGTGTCGAAGATTAGTGTTTGGGTTTCATTCCTCGATCCTTAACCTTTACGTATTTGTCTTACATAAATCGTTCCATTGATGTTTGATGTTTTGTTGTCCGCGACTTTGAAAGATGCAAATTTGTTGTTGATGTAGAGAAAACACAATCCACTAGATAGCCCGAGGATGAAGCAAAATTCTGCAATTCTGATGTGAGCGATCACACGTGTTGAGAAACCTTACACACAAATGCGAAACTGATGGGCTTTCAAGGAGATACTCGCGTTACTAGATTGGAAAGTGAAAGGTTGGTTCAAAAATTCTTGTGTCTCTTTGTTGGTGAGGAGGATGTCAGGTTGTTTGAGACGGTTAGCTAATGGATCTGTGGCTGTTGCAGCACAGTAACTGGACTTGTGCTGCGCTCTTGCCCGAACATTAAGTCTCTGCTTTCCGCAGCTGCGGAGTCCCAGGCATTATCGTCTGAGCTTCAAGATGCGGCTGTGCAGTACTTGGAGGCTGCTGTCATACCGTACCCCGTTATTCGAGACTTGTGGGTGCAGCTTACGCCTGGATATGGAGTGCCGTTCCATCAAGTCTTGGCAGGAAGCTCGTTTGTGCTCGAGAGTCCCAAGCCGCGAGAAAAGGTACCTGGAGGTTTTGTGAACCCTAAAAAATTAGGTATAAATAATCTGGTTTCGCGTTCCATGTCCCAGAGTCCGAGGATGAAGCAAAATTCTGCAATGCTGATGTGAAAAATCACATGTGTTGAGAAATCTACACACAAATGCGAACTGATGGACTCTTCTTTATACTTGCGGAAAATATTCGTTTGATTCAAACCCTTTTCTGGGAAGCTCATTGGGGTGAAATAGAGAAGTAGTTTATCATAAGCGGTTTAGGGCATTACATTTCTATCAAGATCTAGGTTTCATTATTGTTGAGATTCGCGATTCTTTTTCAAAAATTTGCTGAACTGTATGCAGAGCAAGGAGCTGAAAGAACGCCTTGCAAATTTGCAAGAGCTTGCTGAAAAGAAGGCGTACAGTGAGCTTGTGAAGGATGTAACTAAGCATGATCACGATGAAGATCGAGAGTATTTTTCTTCTTATAAAAATTCTCTTGGCTTTGGTAAGTACTTCACATGCCATTTACGGAATGACTCGTAAATGTGCATTAGTCGTGAATGACTGCATTTGAACGAGGCACACCGGTGTCGCGTTTTTTTGGCTGTATGTATTTCCGTATCTCCTGATATTTTTTACTACTTATATTTTATTGGTTCTGACAGTATCTTTTTTCGTCGATGCACCTGATGCCTGTAGGAATTTAGAAAAATTTCAGGAGGAAAACTGTGCAATCTCATTGGACTTACCGGAATGTCATTTTAATGTTTCCTGCTGCTTTTTATTTTGCAGGTATACATGTACTATTCATCATGTTTACAGGCTACGTGTTTGGCTATGCCATTATTCGCTCTCAATTCCCGGATTCTCCCGCAATGGTAAAGTGCTCATACTCTCAGCCTGAAAGTCTGAGTTGATTTGTCATTAAACTTTGGACGTATTGCTATTGGTATCCAGTATATATATTTGACTATTATGTCTGATCCGTGAAGAGGTCTGCTTCTAGGATTTCTGTAATTTAATTCAACCTTCTGAAATTCTCTAGTGGGATTCTTGTAGCAACACCCTGAAAGTGTTATTGTCAATGCAGCATGCGGCAGGAGGAGTATTTGGTCTGATAGCTGGAATGTTTGTTGAGACGGTTCTCTTTATCACCCGAGCGTCTATGGCTGAAAAAAGCTTCTTAATGAAGGCAAAAGCGAAACTCAAAGCAGAGCAGGCGGTGCTGCAGAATTCAACTGAGGCTTCAGTTCCTCTGTCTGAGGCGCAGGCCGAGACAGCAGATTCCATATCGGAGATCCAGGCTGAGCAGGAGGTACCTTTTGGGATACGTAAACGTCGTGGACCAGTCCAGCCTCCAGGATAATTTAGCTTCGTGCACTACTTTCTGCGCCAGCAGTAAACAATAATTTTGGGTGGTCGACGTGGGTCACGAATAACTAGGCACGAAACACTGGGATGAGAAACGAAGTTGTACAGTACGTAAATCAGAAATCTAGATGATCAGCATGATCGCTCACACGTAGTTCTTATGACTAAACATTCTTCCTAGAATCGCGGTCAAGGAAAAGTGCGTCTTACAGAAATGATAGCTTGTTCAACTGTATGAACTATGAAGCATCTAGTCTTGAATATGAAAGCTGTTTGAACTTGCCTGAAAAATATATGGTAAGAGGTATCCTTTGTACGGCGTAACTTATTGTCGACCTTGACCTACTTCAGGTTTCCCAACACTCATATAGGTCAGCAATTCACCTGCTCATTCTCTTGGATTACTTATCAAAGGGTGTAATTTGACTTGGCCATATGTCTGACTATTGATCTTGAATGAAAATGTGGTGGTCTACAGTCACTTATCATGTTATACAACCCCCACTTTGATGCAGAACGACCTCACATCCTGAGCCAAAACTTTTGAAACTAAATGACAGTAACGTAATGTGTTTAACCCTTAAAGGACGAAGGGGTGATCCTCGAAATCCTCCCTTTCCATTACCGTGTGAATCATTGCCTTAACAAAATGGAAAAGCACTCATTGGAAATCAACCTACTGTAGAAGACCTTCCCTTTTCACAAGAAAATTCCGAGGATGAATAGTTGCACTTCTGTCCACATGCAAAGATGCTCTATCATTCATCGGGTGTCAAACGTCCTCCGCGTTGTTCAAGGGTTAAGAGGAGCAGGTGAATCGAAATTGGGGCGGTTGGTGCAGGGGATGAATTTTCAGTAAAAAGACTAAGAAATCTGCAATAAATGCAAGAAGTTGCATAACGTAATTTTTGGAATGTTGGTTATGTAATTTTAGTGAATTTTCAGTGAAAGGACAATGAGATTTGTAGTGAATACAAGAAATTGCAAAATTATTGGAATGGGAGACATGTAATTGAATAATAACTTTTAAAAGTGAGCTAGTAGGCAAATCTTTTAGTTCATAGGTGGTGTAGTAAACATGTAGCTGAGTTTTGTGAATGGGCCATCCAAATCAATTTTCTTGTATGTAAATGGCATGCAACATATAACATTAAGGAGCCTTTATGCCCACCACTTTCCTTCATGCACTTTGTTCATCACATTGAATTGCTACGTGTCGACTTAGCTATTGATGAAGTATTGTTGGATGCAAATTATTCCATACCATCTATTGTAGAGCCAAGATAGTGAGATTGCATCCTATTGAATGTGAGACATGGTTTTAGACAGTGTCCCTCACGAATTGAAAATGGAACATTTATCAAGGGTTTTTTTGTTTACAATTTTTTTTGTATACTACATTGTCCGTTCTCATTTCATCCATCTCATGGTTGAATGTGTTTTATTTGTTTATATATATTTTTTGTATGCTACATTGTCCTTTCTCATTTTCATCCATCTCATGGTTGAATGTGGTCCCCTGTAGCTTCCCATTTTGTCTAAACACCATGTCGAGACAAGTATTGAGCTTCTATATGTCAATTATTTGGTTTTGCATTAACCATACCAAATCCTTTTATAGGGGCGATTTGAAGAGCCTATATAAAATAGTGAAATTAGGTTGCTTCGTACTAATCTCTTGGCATTTGACACTATATTAATATTTACTGTTATTGTACAAGAATGCACTACTTTTGAACTAGGTATTGTTGCATTTGGGACTCATGAACCGCCATGTGTACAAATGGAAAAATCTGTAGAAGTATTTGTTGAATTTGATGACTTGTAAAGTAACTTTCTTGGGATAAGGCAACCTAATTGTGAAGGCAACCTAAATTCACTATTTTGTGTGGTCACTTTGAGGATATGTTACCATAATAGTAAACCACTAATAAGCGAGGTGGTATGTTGTACATAAATTGTTGAATATGGAATACAGAAAGTAATAATAATCTTTTGAAATTCAATACTAAAGTACTATGAAAAATATACTATTATGAGAATGTCTTGTGAAAATTTCCAAAACTTTGATATCCTAAATTGCAAGATTAGTGTATACATTACGAAGCTTAGAAGAAATAGTTTTTAAACCTCATTTGATAGATTCACTAAACTTTAGTTCTTCTCCAAGAGATTTTTGCACTACAAATAGTTTATTTATTGGACAGTTGCATGCTATATCATGTTTGTCACATACTTGCCAAACTAAAAAGTAGAAGAGGAACTTAGTACAACGAGTTAGACAAAAGCTAATTTCTAGAGTCAAACTACAAAATCTTTCTCTAAGTATGCATATTTTTCTCTAAGTATGCATATTTCACCAATAGTATATAGTGAATTCATGATATATTTTCTTTTAAAGATGAAACAATAGGCAATTGCAAGAAACACTTATATTATTTCTTGTCACATGTTGCATATTAGAGTTTCTTCAGAGTACAATTTTATGAGTTTTGATTTAATTTAGTTGATGTTCATTGTGATAAGACCATTTTAAATAAAAGACATTTTTTGAATATTATTTTCTAATAATAAATTGGTGCAGTACTAGACATTGCACTTTTTGAGTTCTCTTTCTAGAAAATTATTCTAATCTTTCTTTTTCTAGGGAACATTCTCCTAAATGGATTTAACATTGGCTATTTAAAAAAGTATATTTTTAATTTTTAAAATATTCCAAAAAAATCATCCAGTATACATCAAATAGTATATAAATACTCCAACATGTCTTTGATCTATAATTCATAAAATTTTAGTTTATTTTTTTGAAGATTTGAAATTTAAGATATTTTTGTTGAATTTTGAAATCACTCTAAAAAAATATTGAAGAAAACTAATATCGAATAAAAAATACTCTTAAAAAGGTCCAATTTTTGTACCCGCATTTGTATATTGCAATATAAACTAGACTTTCATGCCAATCCACATTTATAAAATGTGGTATTAGGTTCTAATCTTCAAATTGCAGTGAACTATTTCTTTGTAGGAAATATTTTGAATTTTTTGAGAAAAACTACACAAAATAATGAAATTAGGTTGCCTATATTTCTTTGTAGGATTTTTTTTGAGTCTTTTGAGAGAAACTATACAAAATAGTAAAATTAGGTTGCCTTAACCCCTAAAAGACCAGCATGCATTTTGGGGCAATATAGAAATTTTTGGCAAGTACGTGCAACTAGAGATCTCCATATTTTGGGCTGAATTTTTTATAAAAGGTAGGGACAAGGAATATCTTTCATATGCACTAAATTTCATGACATTTGAAAATAAGAGTCAAAAGTTATGGCCTAATATGTTCATTTTTTTTGTAACTGAGCAGTTCGAGCAAATAAAAATAAATCACTTTTTTTGAAAACAAAAATTTGAAATTGGTTTTTTAGATTTATATATACATAGAAGCTTTGAATCATTCCATTTCGACCAATGAGTCAAAAGTTATGAAGAGTTTTATTTTGCAAGCAATTATGGATTCTCTATTCTAAAATAAACTTTGAAGTTGTTTATTTCACTCAATTTTCAATATTTTTTGAAAAAAATAAAATCATAAGGTGTAAATTGTTTAAAACAACATTACAACCATTGGGAATGACATTTTTCAATTTCATAATTAAATTCTTCACAATTTAGTATTTTGAATCATTTTCTACTTCTTTCTACTTACTATTTTTTTTCTATATGTTGTGTAATTCCAAATGACTTAAGAATTCTCAAGAATGTACAACTTGTTAAGAAAATAGAATACAAAGAAGGACCACCATTTTGAACATTTTTTCATAGAAAAGTGAGCTTGTGAAGTACAGCTGCCCGGTTTTTGTCAAGGCCAAAAAATGGATTTTTGTCAATTCAAATGCTAATATCTTGCAATCCACACGGTAGAAATTTCTGAAATATTTTCTACATCTTTTCAAACCAATGTACTACAAGAAAAGTTTTTTCAAAAATTTGGTACTTGTATTAAAAATGGCAGTTTTTGAGTAGTTTTAGGAAAAGCATAGTCATGGAACTTTAGGGGTGAACAATTAAGTAAACCTTACCCCAAAATAATAAAATTAAGGTTGCCTTAACAATTAGATTTCCGTACCCCAAGAAAGTTACTTTACAAGCCATCAAAGTCAACAAATACTTCTACAGATATTTCCATTTGTACACATGGAGGTTCATGAGTCCCAATTACAACAACTAATTCAAAAGTAGTGCATTTTGTACACGAACAATAAATATTTATAGTGTCAAATGTCAAGAAATTAGTATGGGGCAACCTAATTTCACTATTTGTGTAGCATTAGAGAGTTGATTTTATTCATTTTTCTCAAAAGCAAAAAAAAAGAAAGCATTTAGAATGTCAAATTCAAGTTTTTAAAAAAAAAAAAAATTCAAACTCAAGTCATATGTCTTATTATAATAAGACATTGTATAAGATTCGAAATTAACCTTGGGAAGCAAGAGAAGAATTCACTCAAAAGGAGAATGCAAAATGAAGGAGGGGAAGACAAAGGCGATGGGTGACATGAGAGTAAGGAGTACGGTCTTGAAGAGCTTGGAAATTGCAAAAGTGAAGGACCAAGTCTGCCTTCCAACTCCGTGGCAAGGAAGGTATACGTCAACAGAAGAATTCTGATGGAAGTGCCAAAACCAGACAGAAAATCTATTGACTACACAGTAAGAGAGAGAGAGAGTAATCCAACAATACGCAGAACTAAAACCATTCAAGAATCTCGTCAAAAATAGAAATATTCCAATTCACAGAAAGAGGCATCTTCTACGTCTGATAGAAAAAGGGAACGTCCACCATTCAAAACTCCCATCAATGTACAACTCACGAGCATACCACTCTTCCTCACTCCAGAATTGATCTGCAACAAGTCATTCTGCAAAACGGGAGTTTGGAAGGAAATATGTGTATTTCCACTTTCATTTACATCCTAGACGATGACCGCAAAGATTGGAAGCATGCTCAGAAGGAACCTCTAGTATTGTCACAACGTAATACTACTGGAATAAGAAAGCCGGTACTTAGCTGAAGAAAATTGTCCATAACGGGAAAGCGTCTAAATGGCAGGCCCAAGACCGAAGGGAAGTCTGTCAAGGAGTGGTGGCCTTCTTGCCCTTCTTACTGGAGCTTTTGCTTTGGAGAGCACTGCCGCTGCGCTTGGTAGCGGGGTTCCTGGGCGTGCTTCCCTGCCGAATTGTTGGAGTACTCAAGACTCCCTGCACGTAACGCTGCAGCCTCCAGAGTGTTGCCGGGTCCTGCAATGTTTCCACAGAATTAGTGTTCTACTTGAACACAATTAACCAGTTCTATCCAGACCCCTTTGACACCCATAAAATAGGGACCCTACTACACTGATTTGTCCTAATAGTGGGAGGGAACTGGCGTCACCTATTAGTGTCACACAAAATTATATTTTTGTGCAAATTGGTACAATACAGGAATGGTTCAACCTGCACTAAATCAAAATAGTGACTTGGGTAAATTAGTGTCAAACGCACTATTAGGGCAAATGAATGTAGTGAGAAGTCAGTGGCCACTACAATTAAAACCCTTCTCCAAGAATAGAGAGAATTGAGAAGGGATAATTTCCATCCTCTTGTGAAGTGTCACAGAAGGCCTAGGGAGGATAGCTCTGGGTTGCAGAATGTTATGTATAGCTCAAAGTGCAGCATGAAACACAATATTGGTATTTCTGTCCCTGCAGAGATTCCTAGTGAAATGATGGAGAGAAGGAAAAGGCTGACCATACCAAGGAGAGTTATATAGGAATTTACATATGTTTCATAAATTTTACTTGTAATAAAGTTTCTAAAGTTTCAAGGACTAAATCTAACTGAATCGGACTAGCCCATCCAGTTATAAATGATATGTCTAATTCAAACTTATAGCTATAACTGAAAATAAATTATTATAATTAGTGTGACGCACAGCGCTTGCACTTATACGTTTTAGTTGCAGAGAGAAATAGATATGCAGCGAACCTGGGCGTCAATGTCGACTTCGACTTCGTCGGAATTTATATTGAATAAGGGGTTTTTCTGTGCAATGATTTGGATAACGTGGCTCAGATTGTCAGGCGGTAGCTTCCCAAGGCTTTGCCCCAGATGCCTCTTCTCTTCCACAGACATTACCCTGCTGCTGGATGGAAAAACCATTCATCAGTGACAAATTTTTTTTTAACAGGATTACATTAAGCACATCATTGTCAATGCTGACTGAATCCAGCATAATTTTCCAGACTTCAGGCCGTAAGAGACAAAATATACAAGCTTTACATCAGGTATGAAAAACATTAGATTTAAAATTTGTTAAATATTAGATGTAGCATCAAACTAACTTCAAAGGGAAACTAACGCATACAATTCTCTAAACAAAACTATCAGATAGCTACTATGGTTCTGAACCTCTATGTGTGGGATTCACAACAATTTCTCTAAATCCATGAAGTTCTAAGAGCATAGTAGCAGTTCATGTTTACCAGCACTACCACATGGATTACAAGAACCACAAAAAGTGATAATTAAATTGGAGAGCTAACCTGAACTTTGGCGTTGCTTGTTGCTTCAGCTCTTCAAGCTGCTTGTCAAGTTCCTCCAACTGCCATTCCAGACCCAGTGTGTCAATATCTACGTTTAAATAGAAACACCCACCCCGTCCTATAGACTGTTCTCCATGTCTTGAGTGTTGTGGAATGACCATTCATATTCGGTACCGTGCAGTGAATTTGCTAGATACAGAAGAGTTTCTGCATAGGCTATACTGAAAACAGACGTGAGTCCAAGATTTCTAGCCAAGTAGATTCCTCGGGCTTCTTTAGACTCAAGATGTCACCAGGTTTTCCTGTCAGTCATCCAATGAAGGTGTCCCTTGACAGTTTAACCCTAGTACCTGAACTAAAAATAGGAGTCCACTTTGAAGTCCTTAAATTACTTTTAAAAACACATATTTACCAATTAAAACGGTCTTCTTTCTGTTGGTACATGTTGCTACCTTACTAATTGATTCAGACCAACTCCTATACATATGGAAGCAACTACTTTAGGCGATTTACGCACTTTGGTATTAGTTCTCCCTCACCCCGAGTCTCTCACAAGGGGATGTTACTTCAGCTCAATTTTGCTCGTAACTTACCTGCATTGTATATTGTTCGGTCATTTTTTCTGTGTCTATCTCTTCCACTACCTGCAATCCGTCTTTCCCCTGTGATTCATTGTCTTCCTGCAATCTTTTCACCTCCTGCACACGATTGTACGTGTCAAGAATTAAGTATCATATACGGCTTGGAAATGCGGTCCAAATCAAAGTCACTCATGAATTGAGCTCTACATCACGAACAAGATCATCAGAGTACAATATCTCCTGTAATATTTGATATGGTTGAGCTTCGAACTTAATTTCTTGATAAATGAGGAACACAAGCATGATAAAAGGATCAGGAAACGAGGGTGGTAATCGACAACCCGTAACCCCCAAAGGAGCAAGGATTCACGGTTAAATATTATGACCAATTCGATTGATCATAATGTGAAAAATAAAACGCAGATGGAGCCAAATTTTACATCACCAGGATCAATGAAGAACTTTGCAAGATTTGGACAAAAAATAAATAGAATTGAACAAAAAAAATTGCGTTTTGGGCTTCCTGGTCCTTTGGGTATTAAAAAGTTATGCTTACCTCCTCGTGCATTTTTGGTTCAACCACAGACTTCCATCTCTCCTCAAACTTATCAGAGAGTGTTTTGGACATCACATATACGTCAGAGCCCTCAGGATTGTAAGTCATAGCATTGGAGAAGACCAGGCGCATGTCATCACAGACCTCCTGAACATGCTGGTACCCAGAACCATCTTTAGCATCCATTTTGTTCTTTATTGTGCCCAAGTCCATTGGCTTTTCGATGACCTGCTCCAGGAAGCGTAAGCATTAGAAAGTATTGAATCAAATTAGATAAATTTGCTACATATAAATCTGAGGTTTCATAGTATCTATGGTGATTGCTAACATCAGCATGTTTCATGGACTGCACATGATCATCTAGAGGTGGCAAAGAAGAGCCCTAATCTAGGAGTTACATATGATATATGGCTTGAGAGAATGTCATACGTCGTTGTAGTCATGTAGACCCAGGCCCTTCACATCCACAGGCTTCATGAAAGGCCAAGCCCACTTATGCTGAGATAACTGCACAATTTACCAAAGCCACCATCTCATCAGTTGCAAAATCATACGCCTTCACATTCTCATAGCTTCAGGATCTCAATCACCAAACTGGATATTTTACTTTACTTTACATAGAGGACATCGAAGTTGGAGGTGACAGTTTCAGATCAGGTCACGATAGATCTGACTTTTCTAGGCATAGTCCACGTATCTACTCAGATTAGTCATCAGACGATTTATAGAGCTCTAAAAAGAAAGAGGACAAACCAAACTACAAGTGCAAACAAACGTTGTTATGAATCCTAAGAAAAGAAAGAGCGAGTGGGTTCTGGTATGTAAATGCTGCTTCCACCTGTTTCCAGATGCTTTGCATTTGGCGCATTAGTTCTAGCATGCGCCTACTTCGAGCTGCATCCCGTCTGTTTATGTCCAGCTGCTTTTTGTTGACAGCACCACCGCCTTTGTCACGGTCTTTCCCAGCAGTTCCCAACTTCCCCTTACTTTTTCGTTCTACGTTCCTCCTTTGTGTTACCTCGGCAACCTTCCTCTCCATCTGCAAAGTTTCCGTAAAGTTGTTAGACTCGTTACATGTCATCCAAAAGAATACAGTACCATTGAAATAGGGATAATGTTGTGAAGCAACCTTCAAAGCTTGCGCTTGTTTCAAATCGAGTAATTTGTTGCCCGAGTGAATACTAATTAGTGATTTTGGATTAACAAACCAAATTACCCACGGTATTATATACGGCGTCCTGAACATAGAGTTGTGATGCAGTAACGGTATCCACAAAATCATGTCCCGAGAGCAAGATGCGTAATGAACTTAAGACACGGACTAAGATAGCAACTCTGACATTGTGGCCGTTGATCTCGAAATACTGAACACTTGAATATGCGTGAAAATATTGAAAAGCAAACAGGGTGCTCTGAATCTAGGAAGTCAAATTTGGAGGGTCTCTTTTATGTGCTTGTCCTATTGCTGCATACAGGATTCTCCTATAGCGGTGGTTTGATTATCCTATCAGAAGGGTGGCAAAATTCCATTCCTTAATTAAAATGAAATATTTCCTGATATTGTCTGCTTCAATGTAATTATTCCTGAGTTTTACAATCCAAAACAGAAAAAGACAGTGTTTAAGTCTCATCCTAAATCACAAACTACTAGTTACCTCATATATTTCAACTTGAGGATATTATTAGGGCCTCTTTACTCACAAGTCTACTTTAAGGCCAAATTCCATTATTAAAGGCCAAGCTCCACTTCCCTTGGTGCAGTAAATAACATTAGTGGATTCCGAGCACGGTTTCCATTTTGGCTGGACCCTAACTCTTGCTCCCAGTTCCACATCCTTAGGCATCAAAACTCCCCCAAAGAGTAGCCATTTAGACATCTTTCAGGTAATCAGAGTTTGGACTCGGGACTCAGTGCAGAACCCCAATTTCCACTTCTATGCTCTCATCCGATCAAATTCTGAGAAGAAAGGGGAACCGGAACGTAGTCTAAATTTTTCCTTAGAACAACAACAGCAAATGGTGTCCCAGTTTGTTTTGCAAGTCGAGGAAAGTAAACAACGAAAGAGGAGCACCTCTTCAACTTTTGCTGATAGGCTCTGCACTTGTTGCTTCAGCAAAATCTTTGCGGCCTCTGAGATTTCCGGTTCATCCTCATTAGCTCCTGTTGTACTGTCTCTGGCCTGCCCAACTGCAGCTGCAGCTGGTAATGGCGGTCTGCCATCCCTAGGTCTCGCTCCTGCAAGACCAGATGTTACTTGGAATATGTACTCAAACAAATGATACTTTAAGTCATTTTCGCTCGCCGAGTCCTTTCAACAGATAATACTGAAATCCTTAAACAAATGGGCTTAACCACTAATTGCCCAAAGAATAAATAGAATGTCCACTTCTGAAGCTACAGTAATAGGTTAAGCTGCAAGGGGCCATACGTGATATGATTCAACAAACTACATCCGAAACACAACTAATGCTATTCTCCATTAGAAAATCCGCACTGTTTCTTATATAAATAAGAACGCAGAAGTAGATACCTCGTCCTTCCTGTGCGGCCTCATCACCTTCGGCTCCAATTCGTGGTTTCATTGCCATTCACTCAGAATTTATAAAAGCGATTTGATTCTGAAGCACACAAATGCAGTTATGGACATTAAAGACTATTAGACTGTGGACCCCAATTTCCAGTACATTTGTGCGACACATTCTCGTCCCCCCAATCGCGTTTCAGAGGCTATTCGTGGGGATAGGTGACACAAATGCGAGGATTCTAAGAAACGCATGTCATGACGTACAGTCTGGGACTAAGTATAGCTCACACATACAACAAATGCAATCGACATGAAAGAAATTTCTGCTAAAGTGTCACATACTCCAAGTACAAACAAACATTATAACCCCCTGAAGGCCTCTGCGAGGATTCTCCATGTATGTGTAGAATGAAAGAGATCCCCGGCTCAGCGTTGAGCCAAGTTCTGGCTAGGATGCGAGTCATAATGCAACAAAGATCACGAGCTTGAACTTCAATAACATTTTGAAAACGAGTTTGCAAGTCCAACTCACCTTGTGTATGGTGGCGAGGAACATGAGCCAACATGCCAATGCTGGTCTTCTGAATATGGTCCTCCAGTTGAGCACTCAAAACCTGCATCAGAGTACTGTACATTATCACATGATAAAATTCGTAGAGCCCACACATCCCAGTCACGAAATTGTGAAGTCTGTAGCGAAGCCCTAATTCCCAGATATGGACTCAGCTTTGTCAACTTGAGAGGCGATGTGTCCTCCTCAAGTTCTCGCACTAAGTGTACGAAACTAGATACACTATTCGAAATGAGCAAGGGTTTACGAAGCTATTCTACTCAAAGAGGAAGCTCGCCCATATGCACGACAGGCCTGCGTAAGCCCTAAACCCACCGTCACCCACGTGCTGCTATCCCTCGGATGGCATGTAATTTTTGTGCAACCCGAAAGAGAAAATTAATTACATAGATGACACCGAAACAGCCATTCGGATCGGTAAGACCTAACTTATTTCCCCAATCCGTTCCCTTCAGGTCAGGAAGGATCCAGGAAAGAGAATACGAGGATGCACCATGAAAGATGTTCACAGCAATCATGTTCGACTTATGGAGCATCTCATGTTAAAGCTTCCCGTCATTGCGCTGGCGAAGACTCCTAATCCTAAACAAAAATCGCAAGCAAAATGTGAAGCCAGTCGCCTTTCCTCGCAAGGTGGTGAGCCTTGGGGACTTGAGGGGTAATGATATTGCATTCTACATCGCAATTTCGTCCACATCTAGTAGCAAAACACAAGGAACATTCGAGAATCCCAAAACGAGAAGTCACGTAGAATACTTCCTTGAATGACAATAGAAGTTTCTTTCCATTCATGTGACCAATTCCTCAGCTTGAGGTAAAAACTTTCAGCTCTACCGTCGAAGATAGCATTGAAAAAATAAAGCGATTGAACTAAAGAAAGAACCCAACAAATAGCGATTACCTTGAGGTAGGATCTATCTAACACTGATGCGGTCCAAGGACGGCGAACCCAATATGATTACTGCAGAATGTGGAAGGGAAATTATTAAGCAGGTAAGTGGATTGCCCTATCATGTGAAAAACCCAGTACATGAGAAGATGATCCCACATGTGATCGTTTTCTGAATCCCGAAGGAGGAGGCGTAGTACCCCTATGGCGTCCAAACCCACGTCCACTAATTCCTACAAGAAATTGGATACCAATCGTGACTAATAATGTGTACCAAAACCTTTGGGCGCGACATCGAAGAAGCAACTGTACACATCTACACAACCCATCTACACGACCCATCTACAAGTAAAATCGAAATGCTGCAAGTGGATCTAAGAAGAAAAACATGCCTAGGCCATGAACGACACTCACCTTCAGGCTTCGACTCGTCGTCTGCTACAGCGAGTAATGGTCGAAAGATTCAGTTTCTGCAGAAAGGCATCACATTAGAGACATTCTATGCCAGCAGTGACAACGACTGAAGACAAATTCTCTCATTCAGCCAGTGCAATAACCTGAGTAATCACCTATCGCAATGATGAATCTCCCTACCCACGCTGGTGGAATTTCAATCCACTGTTTGAAATCCCTATCTGTTTGAATTCAAGCTCCGACTCAAATTGAAGAATTTCGCAATAAGAAAGGGATGGCGAAGATTTCGAACATCAATAGGAAGTCGAACCACCCAGCCCCAAATGTTAGCCCCGAATGTTAACCCCGACACAACAGCAACATTCACAACAACATTGCCATGACGCCTCACACACGACCCTCTGATGGCAACCTAATGGCATGCACTCGCGGATTACGAACTAACACTAATTGGTAACAAGAGAAAAGCAAAGCTCGTCAAAGACTGAAAAACTCTGCGTAATGGCTCAATTGCGACCAACCCTTCCATTCCGATAATTCTGACATTGCGATTGCAAGAAGCCCTAACGCAAACTTGGTAGCAAATGATGGTTCAACCCATTTTGAAGGCGTCACCCACCAATCTGGTCATGACCATAGCGGCGGAGAAGATTAACCTATCTCATGCGCAAGAATGTGCACAAGCTGGATTTGCACAGCATCATACACAAAATGGTTGCGTCACATCATCTGGTATACAAAAATTTGTAATTGTTGAAGGTGATGACGAAACCGAGGCCATTTTCACGAAATCTAACTCACTCAAGAAGATCGACAATCGAGAGAGTAATATCTAAGCCTCGAACGAAGAACATGTTCACTTTCGGAGCACTATTCTAAGGGTTGAGAATGACCAGCAACATGTGTGACAGCCAATTTCAAAGAAGATGTGTGCATAGAATCATCAAACATCATCATCCCATTCTAGCAGAGTTCAGGCATACATGGAAATTAGCTGTGAACAAATGCCAGATTGAAGCAAGAATTTGCGAAAGGGAGCTAGAAAGGCGATTGAGCTTACTGCCGTCAATGCAAAGAAGAAATCAGTTGGGCCAAACATTCAAGTAGTCGAGCTCTTTAGTTCTAGCACGCAAGTCAACCTCAAGACCTAAACAAAAAAGTGTCCGTTCTGTTGGGCTCACAGACGAGCATCAAATTGTCCGCTGGAGATTAATGGCTGTGTCAACTGCACATTGAGCCTGGTATCTGAATTGAACGATTTATGCCTTCACCCCACATCAATCGATAGAATGGTTGCAACTGGAGCTTTGCTGCGAGGTAAGGTACCCACTACAAATGTCTGATTTGTCAGGGCTATGTTTTGACAAGGTGATGAAGTATTAACTTTCAATCACAAGATTCTTTGGTATATTGCCAAGTTTATGAATTTGAAAATGGGTGGCCACCCAAAATTGACCCCGCTAAGGTATAGTTCAGGAAGATTAAGCATGAAGATTTCACGGTTTGTGAACAGTCACTAGAACTTGTTGAGGTTTAATCTCACTGTTGGAATGTGTGCCTTGGAAACCGCTTCTGGTTTAAATTGATTGCAGACGATTGGTCATCAAGAGATTTGCCCTAAAGAGACGGGTTCTGGTGCAAGATGGCAGTGAGCTCAATTTCCATCTCTGCCTGGTATGCAGAGACTTATCTCGGAAACAATCTGAATGAAGCGGATGACATGAACCACTATCCTACCTTAGCTTATGCAACCACTATTCTGGAATATGGCACTTCTCAAGTCAAGCAAAGCAAAGGAGAATGTACATTCATACATGACCTAAACCTTACAAAAGAAGCCGGACTGATGGAACAAAGTCTAAAACACAAGTGATCAAGGAAGCCATAGAGCCAAAGAAATAAGAGAGTCAGATTGAATGTGAACTCCATTGATCAAATGCTACAAAAATTACAGAAAAGACACCTAGAATTTAATGCTACCCGCTTGTCTAATACCCGCTTCGTCAAGATATACTTGTCTAACATTTTTTAGTAGAATCGGATACAACCTACAGGACTCTAAGTTCCTAGAACTGCTACCAGCGAAATCCTGCTATGTGTATAATGTCGTCAAGTGCAACAGCCTGCACCATGAAGACTAAACTGCTTGCCCGCTCGTGCTGTGAACTGTCGACACCCGGATCCCCTTGGCCTGCAAGAAATTGAGACATCGGGATTGCAAACACATAGCAGAAGAATCACATCTTGAAAACAAGCACACATAATACGAGAAGCTCTACCCCTATAAACTACTTTGTCTGCTGTTGTGCTGGCTTAATTTCCAAGTAGAAACCTACTCAAACTTCCGCACATTCACTGCAGAAGTACCTGGTGTCAATGCAAGACCTCCTCCCCTTCCAGTCAGAGCCAACAAAACATAGAGTCAATTAATTTCTCCTCAAATTGTAACTCTTCTGTACAATAGATGTCAATGTGTCTTTGATGTCGAAGTTGGGATCCTGTAGCCCTCATTCTGCATGCACATCCGCCCGCTTTGCATTTCTTTCCCTGTGCATTCCAAGTTAATTTGAGGATCATATGCATGAAGCCCGATGCCCGTCTCACAGCCGTTATACGTCAGCTCTTGCTTATTGTCATGCAGGGCTCAAAGTGAACTCTTTGGATGGTCCACATCGATTGCCAACCTTTGGACATCAATAGATACAAGAGTATAAACAGGTTTCTAGCCATCCCATCCCATCAGCATCAACGTGTCACGAAGAAATAAGAAGTACAAGCTGTAAGAGAAAATAGTTGAACATCTATCCCCTTCCAAGACACACCTCTAATTGATCTAATCTTGGTTATTGCACCACCAAAAACCAACACCCTGCAGTTCCTACAAAGCACCTCCCCTAAATAAACCCTAAATCCTAAAATTCAAGTCATTGAAAAAGTTCATCAAAGCCAACATCTCCGGAGCTCTCCACCAGACAGAAAGATCGAAGCACACCAACCTCAACTCACTCTAAAACTTCACCACCCACCGGTCAAAAGTCGAATCCGAAACACAACGTCATAGCCAATGTTTCTTAAAATTGCAGGTACCTCAGATTCCACACATGGCAGGATGACACGACAGCGGACATCAGGAAGACGGGAAAAACAGACCTCCTCCAAAAACTTCGCAAAAATGAGTGCGACGAATGCAGGAATAACACAAAGGCGGGTTGAAAGAATCGAATTTGATGCTCTTCTTCGCGATTGGGGTCGGAATTCGACACGGGAATGGAAGCTCTCGCAAATCGGAGAAGACGAAGTTGCCAACATTCTTCAGCTTTTTTTACGAATGTGAAGTTCCCATTCACCATACGGCAAGGGAGGGGTTCCATTCACCTTACAATGAAGTTTGAACCTTTTCCTGCAACAATCTAGAAATTTGTACAATCCAACACAAAATTAATCTCTGTTAACCCTATAAGGACGGGCTCGTCACCATGGAAATCATACTTTTTTATACAGTGTGAATCATCTATTTTTTTTTTTTTAAAAGTACTCATTGGAGGTCAAACTACTATGTACGATCTCCCCTTTGTGCACAAAATTCCAAAGATGAACAATTGCACTTTTGTCTTACATGGAAGGATTCTTTGTCATCCATCGGACCACTCTGGTCCGTAGCATCATTCTACAGTGAACTAAGTAAAAAATCAATGGAAAGAATTGATTGTCAAAAGGTTATGTGATTTCATACTTAACTATGGAAGGGCATTGGCCTATGACCAAATGACGCTAGCCTATAACCAAGATAATCACTCAAAAATGATTTGATTTTTGGACCAATAGGTGCATTTTTCATTTCTATAGTGATTTGGAAAGTCTTCCATTGGCCACTTTTTGATCTTAGCATCCTTATAAGGTTGAACGCAAGTCCACATTACAACAACAAAGTATAGAATTGGGGTTTAAAGGTTGGAGTTAGGATGTAGAAGTTGAACAAAAAACTTCAAAATCATACATGTATATATTATGGTATTTTATGAATAAAAAGAATTTGAAGCATATGTTATGAAACCTTGTCACTTTGAAGTGTAATTGAAGTAAATTATGGAATTGAACCATCATTAGGGGTTGTCACACCTTCTTCTCCCTATTCTTAATCTTTAAAGATAGATAGAAACTTTGGTGTTCGAAGAAGGCTAGCATGAATAAAGTGTGTTGGTAATGACAATGAGCCAATGTCCACTAGATCAAAGCCCACTGATGCAAAACTATTCTTCCCTTTCGAGAATAGACACTTTAATTACCAGTAACCAGTTTAAAAGTAATTAGGATTAAAGCTGTTGAATGGGTATGGATTATAAGTGTAATGTGCAGTGTCACCAAGTCACCAAGTCATGAGTTCAGAGGTTGGTTGGAGAGGAACTAAATATCACGGTTATGTAACCGTCCAAGATTGATTCCCGTTGGGTCCGTTTGAGCAATGGCGTGATAGACATGACTTGGTGGTACTAGTGAGTGATTGTTAGGCAAGAAAGTTGTTTCAACTAACCGGCCCCATCCTACCTACCTGAGACAAGTACTTATACCTCATTAATAGGAATAAATAGTGATCTTCATCACTACCCCTCCCCCCCTTTTGTTTTGTGTTTTCTTTATACAATTTCTTATTCTGTTGAGACAATCTTTGGAGACTAAGGATGTAGCACTCTTTCCTTGACTTGCACAGGGCCCATTCTCTGAACATTAAGAAATTTCATTCTTTTCCTCTGAAAGTGAAGAATGAGCATAAAGAAGTTTTCACATGCGAATGTTTCAATCATGCCACTTTTCACCCCTGAATGCGCATTAAACTCCTGTAGACGATCGTAAGAATGTGCGTTGAATTCTTGTAGACAATTGTGTGAATGCACACTAAATGTTGGATCATTTGAACATGTGTTGAACAATTACTAGTCATGTTGAATCGCAAGTAAACACTTCTTTCTTTTTACATTCTCCACACAGCATTTGAAGGAATGTCACACCTTCTTTATGGAGAGTAGCTCCTATTGACTCCTCTTTTCACTCCATATCTTCTCATTCTTGGAGAAGCTGTGTGACAACCCCTATTGCCAAAGACAATGCTACATAATGCTACAAAAATGATCAAAGTAAAAATAAGGGACATTAGTAAAAACAAATTAGTATGCAAGACAAACATGGTTGTAAAAGCTCTAGCTTGACACTCTTCAATCCTCTCATACAACAATCAATTTAATATGACATATATCAAGGAAACTTCAATTACAAGTTTCATTTTTGAATGTATATTTGAGCTTCAAAAACACCTAACCACATGAAAACTAAAGGGATATGAGGGTATTAATCTGTGTCCAAAAACAGGTCGTATACCTTATTAAACATGTAGCCACTGTACCTTAGGGTTTATACTAGGGATCTAACCCCTGTCGATTGTCGCTTGTGGACCTCTGCAGCATCTTCTCCCCGGTGGTTGCAGTCAAACTCCCGGTCGATTGTCTGTCGATCGCAACGTTCTTACTTCTGCCTGCGTTCTTGCAATCCACAATCCGTCCCGTCCTAAACTGCGCGAAGTAGAGCTAAGGAGACTCATGGTGGAGGCAGCGTTCAGCATGGCCGTGAGTTGCGAGCCAATCTTGGTCGTCAGTCGAACTTTGATGTGGGTAAATGGAATGAGCAGGCCAGGAGAGTGTCTGGATTCTTTGACAGATTTGAATTTTCTGAATGCAATCCACTATTCAGCCCACATGCTGCCGACCCACCAATTTACTTCGAAGGCAGCATTTTCCCAAGGCAAGTCTCTGCTTATCGTGTCAGACCTAGAGTGGAAGGGTATCCCTGTTTTTGCAATTCGTCTGTCTTCTCCCGGTTTTTCAACAGCTTCTGATCCTGATCACTTGAAGCGTTTTAGTATACGGAAGAGTGTGATTTTTGGGAAATGTATAGAGCTAAGGCGAGATCTTTGGGTGCAGGAGCCGAATCTGTTGTGACCAAATTTTTGTCACTGTGATGAGTTTCTTATGCAATATCAAAATGCGAGGTTGTATACCACTATGAGTGACAGCGGACAACCGTATTTTCGCTCGAAGACCAGTGATTAGAAAATTGTGCTGTTACTGCAAGCCGAATCCCAGGTTTCTTCTGTACTTCATCGTCTTTCACGAACATTGCATCTCATTATGCGCATTATGTGGCCATTAGAGCACAGTTTGCACAACTTTTTACGCCCCAACTATTACTCTGGAAGGGCTTCGTGTGTAATGTGCATCGTTTGAATAAGTCTGTTAGGTGTAGAGAAGTACCAGTGCTCATATTGTTGAAGACTCCGGCTTTCATGTGTTGTTAAGCGGCAGACAAGAGATTTGATGAACATAATTTTTCAGCTGCAGTGATAAGAAATTCACAGGGAGATGAGAATCTGACAGACGGTTGTCATAAAAATTCCTGTAGGGCACAGGTTTAATTTTGGGACTTCGTACATATGCAATTATCAACGTTTGATACAGGCACAGGTGCCTGTCAGTTTTCAAAATAGCTTCACTATCTAAGGGAAAAATGCTAATTCATACTATGATGGCGAAGCCTTCTGTTTGTTACCGCGAATGGTCAAAATTGTTTGCAGAAGCAGGGATACCGTTGGGAGAAGTGTCAATGGTCCAATGTCGAATTGTGGACACAATTACCGTATTCGCCTCTGTGACTAAAGAGCAGCGTATTTTACTGGATCTCTATGTACAGTTGGGTTGCAACTGACACCCTAAGATCCTGGTAGTCGGACTCCTCAGTGATTCCGGATTTGGGCTGATATCGTAGCTGACGACTCAGCACACTTGGGTCAGTCCAGCCAAATTGCTCCTGTCATCTTGGCAAAGAAGGAGTATGCATCACTCACTTCATCGATCTGCACAGACGACGCAAAGGCTTAGAACAATTCCTTACTGCTAGAAATGCAAGAGGAAATTGGAATGAATTCTTGAATGCTCGTCGACATACGAAGGCGAACACAATTATCATTGGAAATTTGGAACCCACCGTCTTCTGAGTGGGTCGACCAGCTCCATGTCCAGCTTTTCGGTCAATGCGAGCAATGATCGGATTTGTTTGAGCGATCTCCGTCACGCTGGTGCAAAGTGTATACTGAAGAGTCTGCATAGGAGTTGAAATCCAGAGCTATTAATCTCGTGTTGGTACACACACCAGTATCGGTAAGAAGTGTTTCGTTATTACTTCTGCAATGTGCACATTGTTGGTACAAGTTCGATAAAAAGAATTGGTGTGGAGGTGCGCACCGCAAGAAGCTTGAGAGAGTGAAGGGGGACCACTCTGTCGTCGTGGTCAGCAGTCAAGAGCATCGTAGGTGGATACTGCACTCCGCTCAGCTCTTCCCAAGGTCTCCGGACATTGTGAATTGGCGAATACCTGTACGCAGCAGAGTTAGCTCACAGATGTTGAAATCGAACATATCGGATTGAAAAATGCTCTGTTCACTCAAATGAGATGTTACCAGCTCTTCTTGAATTTAGGAGAAGTGTGCAGAGTGGAAGGGCTAAGTTAGTACTTGATTAGATTGTGGAAATCTTCCTCATTGTCAGAGCAACCATAGTCAGTGGTCCATGCGTGCCCTGCGAATTGCCAAAAGTTCAGTTTATTGCGCTTTTCAGAGTCAGCAGTAGTGTATATTTAAAACTCACTAACCAACAATGACGATGTTTCAGGAGGACATGGATATTCACCTTGGATTGAAGGTGACAACACTGTCAGAGCTTACCTATTGTGAATTTGTGGAACCGTAGCATGTCCATCACACCCACGTGAGCCAGAGCACAGCCAAAGAGTTCAGGCCTCTGCAATAACCAGGGCCAGGTAAGTTACACGGTGAGAACACTCTGTACACTCTGTAGAAGGCGAAGTTACCAAGGTGATTATCATTTTGCAACAAGTACACAGTGACCGTTTGAATGATGATTGGTGCGTACACTACCTGATTGATGCAGGCAGCCACAAGTAGCCCACCGTTGCTACCACCTTCAATGCATAGTTTGTTGGACTGTGTGTACCCCTTGTCGATTAAGTATGCTGCACAAGAAATGAAATCGTCGAAGCAGTGCTGCTTTTTCTGGAGAGAGCCAGCCTTATGCCACTCCTCACCATACTCACCACCGCCCCTAATGTTGGCCACTGCCACAACTGCACCATAGTAACGGGCGAGGACCAAGCGAGAAACACTGAAGCTGGGGGTAAGGCTAATGTTGAATCCGCCATAGCCATATAGAAGAGCAGGGTGATTACCATCTCGAAGTAGACCCTTCTCGGATATAACGAACACTGGGATTTTAGTTCCATCTTTACCAGTCACAAATACCTGCTTGGTCTCAAACCTTGAACGATCAAATATTTCGGAGCCAACCTCGTGCAATACCTTCACCTCTGGATTCGATTCGCTCAAATCACATCTAAAGATAGTTCCTGGAGTTAAAAAACTGGTAAAATTGATGAAGATCTCCGAATCCTGCCGTCTTCCTGAAGTGTCAGTCACACTTCCAATCTCCAGTGGAAGCCGCCATTGAAACGCTCCAGTTTGCAGATCATGAATTTGAAGCATGTGCTTCACATCATGCATGTAGCAGACGAGCAACTGATTCTCATTCACACAGCTTACCGTGGTAAGCACGTCCAATTCTGACTCAGGGATCACGTCCGACCAAATACCTGGATTGGTGATATCAACTCTTGTCACCTTGTACCTAGGTGCATTATTGTTGGTGAGGAAAGTGAAAATGGGGCCATCATTCGCCAAATACTGATACTGAGCTTTAAAGTTGTCAACAAGTTTGCTAAAAGTTAGCATGGAGTTTGTGTCTCTTAAGCTTGCCAATCCCCCTGAGAGCGTTGTGAGTTCGCAGTAGTATAGCCGATTTACAGGGTCGCATCCTTCTCTGATGGACAGTACTAGGTACTGCAAGGCATATAAGGATGTCCGTCATGAAACTTGAAAGGAGCTCGAAGGCACGGTAAACCAACAAACAAGTCCCTGAACTCGTGCAAGAAATTGAGTTCTGGTGCCTACGATAATATATACTGAACTGAATTTGCCAACCAAGCCCTACCTGGCCATCGTCGGTAATTCTGGGTGAAGATAACCAAAGTTCGTGCTCCGAGTCCCTCCAGCACAAAATGTCTTCAGACTGATCGGTGCCCAAGAAGTGGTAGTAAAGTCCGTGGAATAGATTAATGTCCGTCTCAGTGCCAACATCCGTGCCCTCCATGTTACTGAAATGCAAAACAGCAACCAGGATACTCCGATCATCAGAACCGGAATAGCTGGGAAAGAAAAGCTGGAAAGACGAGTAATACACAACTCGTTCAAGAATCTCTAATTTCTGCCTAAACATCCACACAAGACGGGCAGAATGGGAAGTCGAAACAGAACATCACAACCATACCGAGATCTAAACTACAGTGCGAAAATGTGGTTGACAATAAGAACATACTTGGGCTCCGGGTATCGATTGTAGAAGAAGCCCTTGTGATCATGCGTCCAAACTATAGAAGTAAATTTCACCTGTAAGTGTCACAGCACCTCAATCAATTACTGAAATGCGCGCGCTAATTCAAATGGCGCGACTCCGATGGATAACGACGTCTCTGGACGTCTTGGATTTACACTACATCGGCATGGAATTACATAGGCACAAGGTAGCAGTACCTCACCCATGATAGGGTATCAGGTTGCACTACCCGATCTTGGACGCGCATCACTTTGATCGTCAGCCAGTCGCTTCCGCTTGTGCTCAATCCGTAAGCCAGAAACTCTGCATTCTTGCTGAACCTTTTGATTGAAAGAGCCACAGTGCCATCTTCGCTCAATGTGTTGGGGTCAAGCAGCACCTTTGCCTCGCCGTCCACCGAGTCCTGCGAAACATCACTGGACAATAAGCACCGCCAGAACGCCCTCAAAACTGGCATTGCAATATACTCATCCATCACAAATATCACATTTCTTTCAACAGCATTGCGTTTCGCAAGAGGATAAAGGGATGACCGAGCACAAACTGAGAATACTGTACCATAATGTAAAGGACGTTCTGAGCCTGCAACCCGGAGTTGTGACTGTGAAAGAAATAGTTTCCTCGTTTGTACGGACATCCATAGCGAGGATAATTGTACAGAGACGTGACTTTCTTCTTCATTGTCTCCCGGTACTCGCATTCAGCCAGTATACTGTTTGCCAGCTCCACTTGCTTGGTGACAAACTCTTTCGTCTCAGGTGCATCCGGATCTTCCAACCTGTTCCAGTAATTGTGAGTTACGATTTCATATTTCAGAAAAAAGCGAGAAGGTATGTCGGGATAATGTACCTTCGTGACGCCCGCTTAGTGTAACTACCGCTTGCAATAAACTCTACAAAGGCAAGTAAGGGCATCGTAGTCTTACCAGCGGTAAGGATCCACGATTTCCACGCCGTGGTAGACATCCTTCATGGATTCATCACGGTGAGCTTTAGGATATCGGAGCTGGCCGAGTTCCAATCCCTCAATGTTCTGTTGTAATCCTATAGAACCCATGGCAGCGGCGGCGGCCTGCCCTCCTGCCACTGAAACTCCTCCTTTACAAGAAATGGAAGCAAGTGTGTTCGTTGTGGTACCGAGAAGCCTTGGAAATTTTCTTTCGGAGAGGGAGGCGCGGCTCGGGAAGAGCACTCGCATCCAGAAGAAGGCGACCTGCATCGTCACAGCCCCGATAGTTCAAACATTGTCAACTAAACAAGGCATCGGCACCCGGCACGTTTAAAATTCGCATCAACGAATCAGCGTATGAGTGAATTTGCGAGATTTCCGAAAGCCTCGAGAATCTCTTGGAGTACTACTTCCCGAGGAGTTCCGTCAACCCACTGCAACGTTTCTTTTCGTAGAGCTCTACAATTATCTCATTTCTGATAACCTTAAAAAAGTTAGCAGAAACAGGCGCAGACGAACTGCACACCACCGTAGACTTACGCGCATTGACTGAAATCTAACAGAAAACCGTCTCGAAATACTAGCAATGAGAGAGAGAAAACTGCAGCAAGAAAACCAGCCAAACTACGTAGACGCACTCATTCCCACCTTTTCCACTTCGAAGACTGCAAAGCACATTCTGCGTCGACTCCCTTCACAAATTCTCTCCCCAATAAATTCTTTCGAAAAATCTCTCAAGCATTATCCACTACGAGCTTGGAAGCTCCGTTTTCCCGCTCAATCGCATTTCGAAACAGATCGCAACACACAAAGTTTCTTCGCATTCTGAGCCATAAAATCAACAGGCAAAGAGATATGCCATTCTCAACAGAAAGATAGCTCCTGCAAAGCAAGCGGCATATTGAACAATGCTGGACTGATTAGTTACGGCAGACTAGAGGCTGAATCACGTCGGGGGAACGATTGCTTACGAAGACACCGCAGCATCGTTGAAAAGAGTATGCAAGAGGAATCACCAAGAGTATCTGCCAGGAATGAAAGAGGAAAGCATTCGCCACATTCCCTCAGACAACTTGCTCCGAATCGTTTCCAGAACATAGCAAGCAGATAAGGTACGTGGAGGCGTGGCGACGTATCACAATAGACTGCAAGCCAGCATTTGTAATAAGAACGAACTTCACGGTGTCCGCAGCTAACAAAAGGGAACGACTGTTGCTTTTTCTTTTTCCCTTTTCCCGCTTTACAAGCTGGGACGGACGATTCCGACACTCCTGGTACACGTTCATTCTCTGCGATAGTCGAGTACTTTCGAGCTAATTTCTTCGACAACTTAATATAAGCTTGGCGCTTCACTCATACGTCACAACTACCGCGGAGTCAACAGTTTGCTACTAACACACAGAACCCCCCTCCCCCCCGGCGGCGTCTACCTCACCACCGGTTTAGTGCGCAATTGGATAAGAATCAGCTGCGACGGAAGAATCAGCTACGACACTTACACTGTAGAGACGACGTCGTGGCGACAAATTAACACCGACATGCCGCGTCACTAAACCTTGGAATGAACGACAAGTAATTCAAATGGCAAAAAGAAAATTGCGTCACAACTCGTCTCACTCTCACATGTCATCCCTGACGTTCGCAATTGAACGTTTGCAAAAGGTTTGCACAACACTATCATTCAACCAAAGTCTCACTGCAAAGAAAGCGCGGTCGTGACACTACAACTACCGAGGCCGGAGCTAGCAACAAATTTGAAAAGCTGTTGACACAGCTTTACATTTTCGACTCTCTATGAACGCACGATGGCAGGAGATCGAAAGCAGAGCTAGCAGCTCCGATGGATTGCCAGAACAAACGATAATATCCAACCGACCATGCGCTTGTGCGCGGGGACTGGTTGACTAATGAACTAGTGCCAGCAGCGATGGAGTACTATACGTTCATGTGTCTGAAAGGAATATGAAGGAGACATGCGATGCAAGTAGCTAGACTTGCTCATAGCCGGCGCATATGCTTTGCTTTGCTTTCCAGCAGGCTCACCTGCTGATGGCCACTTAAACTTAGCTTAGTGCCTGGAGATCATCACAAAAACAGTGCAGCAACAACGACACACTGACTCTTCTGCAGCAGAAGAAGCAGCAGCAGCAGGAGGTCACTCTTGCAGCAGCAGGCACGATAAAACTATGAGGAATTATGATCAGGGGGAATGAGAGCTCGCCGGTATATGAAGCCCCTGCCCAGGCAGGCCTCAACGGATGAAAAAATCACTAATCCCATCCCCTCGTTCGCTTTTTCATTGCCTTCATTGCGCACTCCGCAGCCTCAAGTCGGCTCGGCCAATGGGCCGGGGCCACAATGGCCGGGGTTTGACCTCGCTGTCAGGAATCAAAAGCATAAAGTGAAAGGCAAACAAAAAATCGAATAAATAAAATTTAAAAGGACATTGGAATTTGATATTGAAAACCATTACTTTTTTTTTAAGAACTCATGACATGTAAAACTTGAGAAATCACCCTTGTACATGCATTGAATACTCAACCTCTTCTCTTAACCCTTGAATTTTTCGGTGACCCCAAATGGGTCGATTCATTTTTAAAATGGTTATTTCTGGACTTAGGAATGTAAAGAGTGACTTGAACTTGGGCTCATTCTCAAGAAAATGTAGTTAGCTATTACGTGGTGTATTTAGATTTAGAAGAAGATTCACTATTGAATTTACAAAAAATTCCAAAGTATGGGTGGTTTGGGGATTGTAGCAAAGAGTCATCAATTTAAAAACTCTCGTCAATGTAGTGGAGACATGTGTAAATGGGCGGGCCGGGTCATAATTGTGCCACCTGGTGTTAGCAAGGCTGGGCCAAACTTTTGAGATGGTAGAGAGGCAGTTGGAGATTTTTGGCGCGCTTTTAAAAGCTACACGTGGTAGGCTATGTGAGGACATGCCGGGAGAAAACCATTGAAAGCTATCTCAAGTGGAAGAGTAATGAGGTTGGACAATGATGACGTTTGAAATTCTATTAGTAATGGGTTCCTAGCCTAAAACCATTCATGACCTTTTTTCAATAAGTTGCCCATTAGTAAATTAGGCCTCAAGCGGTGTTGCCGTCTCTTTTTCTTTAATTTTGCCTATTTTATGGGTACAAACAACCATTGGAATACACATCTTATACTTAGATTTGAGCCAATTTTTTTTTTTAAATTCCTATTAATATGTATCTTTTCTTGTGTCTTTTACTCTACCATGTCAACCTTGAATTTTGACTCTAAATATGTGAAAAATCTTTCATTTATCTCATAATTTTTGAAATTTAACCATGAATGGTAACTACTTCAAGACCATTTTCTCACCTATTTTTGGTCCTAAAAATACAAGACTTGTTTCCTTGCATGTGGAACTTGGTTACCTTGAGAATGAGCATAGGATGCCAACTTTTGAAAATGTTATGTGTTCAAAAGAGCCAATCAAAGCCCAATTTTAGCTTTGCCAAAGCATTGATTTTTTGTAGTACCCTTCACTATTTTATGTTCATTACACAAAATTTTATGCCGCAAGTTTTGCAACTCCGCGGTGCAATTATGGAAAAATAATTTTAAAAAAATAATTTTTTATTTTTAAAATTTAGGTGCTGATGTGGCACTATTAGTGCCACGTCAGCAGCACATTAGATTTTCTTTTTTTCTTTCTTCTTTTTTTAATAAAAAAATATTCCGAAAAAAATATTGTATTTTTTTTGTATCTACACCGTAGGGGTGCCAAAAATCATGAACTCGTGGCTCTTTGAGGCCTGAAATTTCCTCTAATGATAATCTTCCAATCTATGACTAGGATTGAAACTAAACTTTATAGAGACGATAAAGACTTGGCTTTCTATAAGATCCTATGGTTAATTTTGCCTAAGAATGATTCATCTTACTTTGAGCTTCAACCCTTTGTAACTTACAAAATCAAGATCTAAAATACCTTGAAAAAGGCCAAAAATTTAACCCCTAAATGCCCAAGGCCTGTTTTGAGTGACTTGGAATTTGCTCTAAATTGAACAGAATGCCAACATTTTGATAAGTTGTATCGATTTTTTTTAAACTATAACCGTACCAATTCAAACTAGACATGTTAGAGATCTCATAGGAAAAGAAAACACAACAATATCACTTATAGAGTGAAAGATTATAATGTTTGACCATGAGGGTGTTAAAACTGCAAAAAACTTTCAACCCTCTTTTCACAAGTTGAATCTAAAAAAATGGTGACCAAAAAAATATGAGGTTAAAGAGCCTAAAATGTATAACCCCAATCAACTTATAGCTTTTTAAAATCTACTTTGTAGTTTTTTTAAATGAATTTTGAATGTGATTTTTGATCCAAGATCTAGTGTATTTGAGGCTCATTTCCAAGAGCTCTCAACACTATGGGAAGTCAAGATTGCAATGGGTACCCTTGCACAAAATCTTCAATAGAAAAATCACTATTGATTATTTTCAAGATCGGATTTTTGATGCTAAAACTAGACTTTACAAAGAACTTTCCAAAAATATTAAATTACTAAAAATAGCAACTTGGTTGAGTTTTGTTTGACTTCAAAGTTTTGCAAACACCAGATTTTGGTGCCTCGGGCATTTAGGGGTTAAAAGTTAAACCCCCAAAATCAAGACAATTTGTACTTTTTCACAAGTTTGAACTTTGATTGATAATGTACATTGTACATCAAGCTCATTATATGATATCAATTATGTTTTTGAGCTTCCCCTTTCCATATGAACACTACAATATGAAATTCATTTAGAAATACTTCTTTGAATGTAAAAAAATGAATTTAAAAACTTTGATGTGTTGAATAAGTGAGAGGCATAATAATGGCTTTGTGGGACTTGAAGGGTTAACTCCTAAAGGATCAAACACCATTTTTTGGCAACATAGTAATTTTGGGCAGCTAACTACAAATGGAAATTTTATTTTATTTTTTTGAAATTTTTACACAAGATGTGCCCAATGAGTAGCTTCAAGGCCCAACAATTTTCATAACTTTTGACTACATGGGTAAAAAGTTATTGCATGATATGTAAATTTTTGCGTTTGGCGGGCAGCTCGGGCAGCTCAAAAATTATTTGAAAATTATAATTTTTTTAAATAAAAATTTGAAATTGGTTTTATAGACTTATATATACTTCAAAAGCTTTTATCATTCCATTTGGATTAATGAGTCAAAAGTTATGAGGAATTTTAGTTTGAAGGTAGTTATGGAATCTCTACTCTAAAATAAACTTTGAAGTCCTTTATCTAGCCCAATTTTCAATATTTTGAAAAAAAATAAAAACGCTGAGTGTAGATTGTTTATTACAACATTACAACCGCTGGGATTGGCATTTTTCAGTTCCATAACAAAATTCTTGACAATTTAGTATTTTGAGTCATTCTCTACCTCTTCCTACTTCCTATTTTTTCCTATATGTTGTACAAATCCAAATGATCTGAAATTTTTTAAGCATGTAGCCAACTTGCCTTGAATGATGAATCTAAAGAGTAACCACCATTTTGGACATTTTTTCATACAAATGTGACCTTGTGAAGGGCAGCTGCCCGTTTTTTTGCAGGGACAAAAAAAGGATTTTTTTCAATTCAAACGTTAATATCTTGCAATTTACAGGGTGGAAAATTCTAAAAAAAATTCCACTTATTTTTAAACTAGTGCACTACAAGATCCTACGGTTACATGTGTTCAAAAAAAAAATTCTAAAATTTGGTACTTGTATTAGAAATGGCAATTTTGGAGCGGTTTTGGTGAAAACATAGTCAAAAACATTTAGGGGTTAAACAAATATTCAAAAATCCTATAAAGTTATATTTATTTTCAAGTTATGCAAGACCAAAACAAATATGTATTTTTTTTTGTACCTAATTAGCCCTTAAAGGTCTAGAAAGCCCAAATTAGGTTGTAACATGGTATTTTTGTATATTTGATATAGAAAGTGAAAGAATTGAATCATACATTAATGATTTGAGTCAGGTTCAATGATACATGGCACTCCCAATTTGGATCATAATTGCACCTATTACATGTTTAAGAAGTTGCAAAATGAACACATATTCTATTTATATGGTGCCATATTTGAGCATGATAATGCATGCATGCAAAAATGACATCAAGATGAGATATTTTTTTGAAAGTTTGAAGAGAGTAATGTGAAGTCAAGTTTCAACAAGATTTTTAGAGATTTTTATTGAAAAGAGATTTATTGTAGGTACTTGAAAATTTATTTATTTTTTATCGCTAATTGGTTGCAAAAGTTTAACTCCTCAAAAGTTTTGGAACAGCTTGAGTAAATGAAACCAAGAATAATAGCAAACAAAAAAACTACCTTTTGGGGTAGTTTGAAGAGGGCGCACAAGGCTACGAGCTACAAGATCAGGTGAAGGCTTAGTAGGGTTCAAAACAAGCACATGGACTTGGTAGAGGGGCAAGGCAAGGGGGCTTTGAAGGGGTCTTGTACGAGGATCTTGTTCAGGTTGTTGAAGCAGAGCTCAAAGCAGGATGAGCAACTACGGCAATTGCATTTTTAGCATGCATTGGATTTACAGAAAGAACGTTTCTCTTGCATATTTTGATAGTTGATTTTTGAAGAGTAAGTAAATCCACTGAAATGAAGGGTATTTGTTGAGCCATAAATCATGTTGTAGAATCACATGAAAAGATTGGCAAACATAATGTAAAGAAAAAATTGCACAAGTTAAAATGTAAGCTTCTTGAAGCAAAGACATTGCCAAAGATTAAAAATCTCCCACATATATTGATCTCTCTTTTGCATTTGACAATCTCAAACTACTTTTAATCTTCAATCACAATCTAGCTACAAAGATCCTACAACATCTCTTCCAAGAAATGTCCAAATCATAGCATGGAGGCATGGGAGGTACAAGAAGCACCTGTGGAAGAAGATGGCGGGAGGAGTTGGGACAACTATGCCTCAAAGAGGGAGATGGGCTCGTGGATAGACTTTGGTTTTGAGGGAGCATGAGATAAGGGACGAACGGTGGAATTTGATATGTCAATGGAGGCAAACGGGCTTGGGAACAGAGGGCTTGGGCTTTGGGGCAGAGGCAATTAGCTTAGAGGCAGGGACAATGAACTTTGGGATAAAGGCAATGGGCTTAGGGACGGTCTAGTGAGCTGAAGGGTAGGATCAGGGTTTGTGGGCTTTAGAAAGGGATTTGGGGGGCAAAGGAGGATTTGTAGGGAATTCTAGGCTATAAGATGAGCCGGAAGTAGAAATAGGAGTCCAATCTTTCATTGTCTCAAAGATTAAAGAATTTAGAGACTGTAGTCACAATCATTTTGATGGGTATGGGGACCATGAAGTTTTTAATGGGATGAAGGTTGGAAATAATATTGGTTTGATTATAGATTTTGGAAATACTTTTGGATATTAGGAAGTAAACTATTCTGGAGGAGGTGGAGGTGCAAATGTGGCCAATGGGCCTCAAAAATTTGTGGATGTTCCTGAATTTTCAAGTGTTGTTTTGCTTGTCCGTTTGTTGCCTCATGTAAAGCATACTCACATTCAAATCCTACTTCTAATATTTTATAGTAGATGGGATAGTTCGGTTGCGGAGTATAAAACTAGTAAGGGTTTTGATGATGATAATGCAAGCTATGATGATGTAGGAAGAGTGGAAAGCATAAAGCACTTGTATTATTTACAATCCTAAACTAGAGGAATTCACTAGGGCATACAAGTCAACATTTTTTTGGAATGAGCTCCCAACAATGTTGTAATTGTTTGAAATATTTTGGCCAGGGCATGTATTGTAGGGCATTGTGAAGGAAACCAATTGATATACAATAGAGGTGGATTTGCAAGGAAATATGTGGGTGGCTCAAAGTAGGAGGACTTGACAATATCAAGCTTGAAAGCTTTTTTTCTTGTGCTCTTATACATTAAGATGAAAAGGTAACCTAGTCAAAAGACCTATTGGCACAAATTTGGTTCCCTTTTCCATTGTCCTATTATAGCAAGGATTATGACTAGAACTGAGGGTCTTGAGTATTTGTAGAGGATTTTGTTGAAGGTCAAGGTCTTCAATTTGGAATGTACATAAGGAGGGTCTTTGTATAATCCGGTGTTGAGTTTGAACAATTGCATTTTTGTCCTTGCATAGTGAATTAGTATGGAGACTGCAACAATCTTCAAGAAGGAGGACACTTGGTATAATAAAAAAATTGAGATTTTTATCTTTTTATCAAAAAAAGTTCTACATATCAAGTACACATATGGCTTTGTAGCCACTGTTGGGATTATGCATTGCACAAAGTATTGGACAATGAAAAATGAAATAGAAATTACCAATGTATGGCCAAATTTTGGTACATTCCAACCTTGGAGAATTTTTGTTCAATATGGATTTCATGTAGATTTTCTTTCAGTGAAAATTCATCCCATCTAATTTCAATTTGCTTGATAAAGGGGCGCTTCTTGGACCTGTTACCTTAATCCCTGAGCGTCCCAGAGCCTCAATTTGGCCTCCCAAAATTAAAAGACTGTCATGTTTGACTATTATAATCTTTTTAACCCCTAAAGGTTCTTGACTATATTTTCACCAAAACCGCTCTAAAACTGCCATTTCTAATACAAGTACCAAATTTTAGGAAAAAGACATTGTTGAATACATAAAACCATAGGATCTTGTAGTACACTGGTTTAAGAAGATGTGGAAAAAATTTCAGAATTTTCCACCGTGTGGATTGCAAGATATTAGCGTTTGAATTGACAAAAAAAAAATTGTCCCTGCATAAAAAACGGCAGTTGCCCTTCACAAGGTCACATTTGTATGAAAAAATGTCCAAAATGGTGGTTACTTTTTGGATTCATTCTTCAAGGCAAGTTGGGTACATGCTTGAAAATTTTCAAATCATTTGGATTTGTACAACATATAGGAAAAAAATAGTAAGTAGGAAGAGGTAGATATGACTCAAAATACTAAATTGTTAAGAATTTAGTTATGGAATTGAAAAATGGTAATTCCAACGGTTGTAATGTTGTAATAAACAATCTACATCCTATGATTTTTTTTTTCCAAAAATATTGAAAATTGAGTAAAATAAAGGACTTCAAAGTTTATTTTAGAGTAGAGATTCCATAACTACCCTCAAACTAAAACTCCTCATAACTTTTGACTCATTAATCCAAATGGAATGATTCAAAGCTTTCCATGTATATATAAATCTATAGAACCAATTTCAAATTTTTATTTTTCAAAAAAGTGATTTTTAAGGAATTGTTTTTAGCTGCCCAAGCTGCCCGCCAATCATGGAAAATTACATATTATGCAATAATTTTTTAACCATGTAGTCAAAAGTTATGAAAATTGTTGGACCTTAAAGCTACACCTCGGGCACATCTTTTTTGAAAATTTCAAAGAAAAATAATAAAATTTCCATTCATAGTGAGCTGCCCAAAATCGCTATGTTGCCAAGAAATGGTATTTGGTCCTTCAGGGGTTAAAGGTATAGTCAAATCATGTGTCCATTTCTGCGCAATTCCGGGCCTATTTCTACTACCAATCAGTATGGTTAGTTTTTGTGGATCTCGTTCGAGGTGATAGTTTGATTGGAATGAGTCCAAAAGGGTCTGGATTTTGGTAAACACGTGTTGGGGCATTCAGGGATTCAGGTAAGGTGCTCTAAAACCAACCTTGCTCTAAAAGTGTTCTCTAACGTCATTTTATCAATGGAATTGATCCATGAGTTTCAAGAAGAAAAAAAATGTTCTCTAACATAGAAGTACATATTGCACTTATTAGTGTACCATCAATGTATAAATGGTGTACATTTTAGGAAGGGGGGCGCTTCTAGTAACCACTCCGGCATTTCCACTTCAAAAATTTGTAACTAATTCCACAAAGGTTCAAAAATTACAAAACGACCTGGGTTAGCTGTCAATATCATTTTTCTTTCACTGAAAATTTGCTGAAAAATATTATTTCAAGAAGCCAAACTCCTCCTTACAATCGTGAATCAGCCCTTCAAGGGTTGCATTATGAGCAGCCTACCTTACTGTTCTCATTTCGACACTGTGATCCAGTTCATTGTGCCTTCTTATTCTTTTAGGTTATCCAGGTCGGTCCTTGCCGGCTGTCAATAAATTAAACTTCGTTTGAGTAAAATTGCAGCGACGTTCCCTCTTTTTTTTCCCTTTTTTTTTTCCTTTTTTTACCTTTTTTTTTTTTTCTTTTTTTTCTAAAATTTAAAAAGCGCTCCCTTTCTCCCTTTGCACAATTTGAGAAAGAGTTAAGTTTAATGCTATTGAGGGCCAACTTATCCTTGTTAAGTTTATCTTGGTTGCAAAGGTGCCACCAAGCCGGGGAAAAGACCCCCTACTGTGTCGAGTGCTGCTGCTGCAGCCGCCCCCCGCCCAGCCCCTCACTGGGATACGGCAAAAGGTCCCCCCAAAACATGCCCTCCGTCATCAAGTCCCCTGTAGGCTGGTCATGATGATTGCCATTTTTTGACGTAATTCACGTAAAAAAATCCCCATGCAATGATGCAACTACACGAATCCAGAGTCAGAGGTTTTTCTTTTCTATTTTTTTGTTTTTTTTTGTTTTTTTTTGTTTTTTTTTGTTTTTTTGGGGTCCCAAGTGAGGAACTTTATAATCACTGCAAAAGAGAGAGGGAACAACTGTCAAAAGCGAGGAAACTCACCGACCAAACAATGCAACAGAACGTACACAAGGGGCAGTCAGAGGTTCATTTGGGGCTGTTCTTTTGTTTTGTTTTTGTTTTGTTGGAAACAAAGCAAATGGTCGGAGGTTTGGGCTGTTTGAGCAGGAGCCTCCATTCTCTACAGAAACTCCATTTGCTACTGTAGTTGACATTAGTAAGTTAAGAGCATCGCCACCCAGACACGCCAGAGTGGTTGCTGTGGGCTTTGGAGCTGCAGATGGAGCTCAAATCCCCAAATCCCCACCACTAGGCACTATGACTCCATGTGATCGTTGATTCAGGAGCCATGTGGTGGCTTCTTGCTTGTGCTTGTGTTTTCACCAGCAAACAAAGTTGATGTGCTACTCCACCGGCAAATAGTGACATGTTCAAACAAATTTAAACAAAGATTGAATCAAGACGGATTCTCCTCAATCCACAGTCCTGTGTCACCAAAGAAGCCCTCAACTATTGAGTTGTCGGTCCAGTTTTTTAAAGTGGTCGCTCTATTAGGAGAGCAATCGTGGGTTGCAAATTCCGATGAGGGCTGGCTAGGAGGCATTGTGACCTAGTGCACTTGGGTGGACATGCTCTAAGAGCCTGTTTCCATTAGGGCTTCGGAGCTCCAGGGGGTGGAAGGAGCATGGACTCTCCATAACAAAAGTGGATCGGTGCTCCATGGTGTTTCCATGATTGAAGCAATAGCTATGGACTAGTTGTCTATCTTCTCCAATTAAAGCTTTTGCAACAGAATCAAGAAAACCATCAGTAGCCAAGCAGCTCCAGCCATGCGGCATTAAGCCTAGTATTAAATCTAATATGTTTTTATGCAATAGCACCCATAATATTAGACAGTGTTGACATTTTCCGTATAATAGCACCCCTCCAGCCCAACGTCCAAGCCCTCCAACTCTGTATTTGTGCAATACATAAGCCAGAGGGGACATTGGAGGCGGAATTGGAAGGCCATGCACAAAGCACTAGATAATACTTGATAGCCGGGCGGCTCGAGAACATTTTGGGACATTATGCCAAGTCTAATAGTTCATCACAAATGTTTGTATATGTATTTTTTGCAAATCTAAGGGTGCAGAAAGAGGGGGTAGGTTATGAATTTTACCAGTGCTTTTCGGATTGTCCCATGGAATGGTGACAAATCTGCCTTGAAAACCGCACTTGGTACAATGGAAACTCTGTGGCCTTCTAGAATCGGAGCTCCGGCAAGCTAACGGAAACGCGCTCTATGGAGGGTGCCTGAAACTCCTCTCAATCTATGCAGTCCACACGGCGGGCAGCATCCCTTGTTCCCTACCTTACCTTACCTTACCTTACCTTACCTTACCTTACCTTCACATCTGTGATTGGAACCCTGAGGTGAGGGTGAGCCAGGAGTGGCTAACGTCGTGAGAGGCTCCCCTGCTCGGGCTTGGCCCAATTAATGGCGACCACTTGTTCTGGTGGCTCCAACAGTCCAACCCAAACGAAAGGAAACCAAAGGGATTAGCCTAATTCCAAAGGCTTAATTGGGCTGGCTAGGGGAAGCCAGGCAGCCAGGGGATTGGACCTTACATGGGTTCCAGAATAGTCGGGAACCAATGGACACTAAGTAAGCTAACAGTGACTACTTAACATACTGTAGTACCCTGGAACTAGACAGGAAAGGGAGGGACCTTACTTGACGGAGTGGAGGAACTGGCGCTCGGGCCAGCCAGTGCGAGCGAGTCCACTCATCTCGGAAGCTTAATAAGGAGTAAGTTAAGTTAGTTACTGTGCTTGTAGGGCTGAGCTGAGCTTAAGCTTACTTCGAAGTCCTCCACGAAGTCCTCCACGTCCAAGCCAGCGACTTCCGCAAGTACCGTAACTTACTGTTTGGTGCGCACTCGACAGATTCTTTACTGTAGGTTAGTGGAACAAATATCTCCTGCGAGAATATTTGTAATCCTTGGCATAGGGACGGATGTTTTGGATAATGGGCGAGGACTCTTTTCTACTGACGGAGGGAGGCATTTTATTTTTTATTTTTTGAGAAACAAATGGAAATCCATTGCAAATCAATAGTTAAAAGGGGAGCATTTTTTTTTTCGTTTTTTAAACAAATGGCAGAACCATTGCATTTAACCCCTAAAGTCCCGTTGTCCCCTCGGGGGACAAAATGGATTTCGGGCAAGCTCTCACGGTCTCAATATTTGTCATAATTTTCTGAATTTTTTTTGTGAAGATAGAAAATCACATTAGCTTTCCGAAAATGTAATTTTTATTTCAATCGGTGCCCGGGAGCAAAAGTTATGGCACAAAAACCCCAAATTTTAGTTCGGCGGGCAGAAAAAAAACCTCACAAAAACTTTAAATTAAAATTTTTAAAAATTCATTTCATATAGATTTTATTTTTACTTACATGGGAAGCTTTGATTCATTCCATTTGGATTTGTTATGCAAAAGTTATGGACATTCTTATTTTTCGGGCAATTAGAGCATCTTCTTGAAAAAATAACTTGTAGGATTCATTTCTGAACCCAATTTTGACATTTTTTCAAAAAAATAAATTTCACAAGGTTAAGATTTCTTGCTAGAACAATCTCACCGTTGAGATTAGTATATTTCAACTTTATCTTAGAGCTATTAATGATTTAATTTTTCCTTCAATCTTGAACCTACTTCTACTTAACAATTTTTTAATGAGAGAAAACTAAGTGTTTCTTTTTTGAATTTTTTTTCCTAGATTCTCAACTCAATTCTTCATCATATAAAATTAGAAATTCAAAATCATTAGAGCAAAAATTTTAAGTTAAGAAGGTTCAAAGCCAAAAAATGTAGTTGAGCAAGGTGCAAAAAAACTTCATTCCTTCACTTGAAATGCAAATATATCTTGCAATCTACTCGGTCAAAGTTTCTGAAATTTATTCCACACATTCTTATACTAGTCTAGTACAAGATCCTATGGTTAAATATGCAAAAAACACATTAAATTTTTTTTTGCTCTTTGCTATAGAAATGGCAGTTTTGAGTGGTTTTTGATGGAAAAATGACCTTGGGACTTTAGGGGTTAAAAAAAAAAAAAAAAAAAAAAAACGTGAGAAAGGGAGCATTTTTAAAGACTGTATGCATGGCATGCGTGCACCACATGGTCCAACAAACCGAAATAGTGCTTGGAGCATCATTCCTCAAAGGAAACTTCTACATTTGCCTTCGAAAGGAGAGGTTCATCCCATCTTCAAACCCAAAAAGAGATACTCTTCATTTATGTCAAAAAGAAAGAAATACTTTCTATGTTTGTTTGGCATATAGTTAGTGAACCAATCACAAACTATTTAATTGGTTGTGTCCTTTGGATAGAGACTATGGCATTGACTACGACTATGACAAAAACACATTGTAATTCTCTTCAAGTTCCATTCGGGAACCTTACGGTTACAAAAGTTTGTACCCTATCTTTCTTCGAATTGTAGGATAAACAAAAGCGTACCTTTTAATGACTTTTACGACTTTTCAGTTCAAACACTATAGCCCTTTAACGAAAAGTTGCCATCTTTCAAACCACTGACACTATAGCCTTTTAACAAAAAGTTGTCCTTTTTAGAATCTCATTCTTTGTTGATCATTGTTGATATTCAAAACTTTATTATTTCAACTTTATCTACAACACAATGATAGCTCCTTATACGTAGCCCTCCATTGTACTCTACCATATGTTCCCATACGTCGTACCAAACTATTTTTTACAGTATATATTGTACTAGAGAACAACGTGGGACAATGGTAGTTATCAGTGTGGATAGAATGGTGGGGACTTGCAAAAGCATCTCGCATTTGTTTGTCATTCTCTTTGCACAGGCATGCCAGCGCTTAGGATTTATTTTTTTCATTTTTCTTCTTGAAAAGCATAGGTGCTATGCTATCTCTAAGTTTATGGACCTGAATGAAAGAGTGAAACGGGCAGGCTTTGATGAGGTACTAGTAACTTGGTTCAAAATTTTTCATTTTTCATCACAATATCACATATGCTGATGGAGATCGCTCAATTTGAACAAGTCATTATCTATTTTCATTAAAGCCCAAGCTACTTTGCCAAATACAGGTCTCTCAGAGACAATGTTATCATCAAAAGCGTCCAATGTCAGCTAACTGCAGAAGCCCAGCAGCATAACTTACCCACGGACCCTCCCATTTTGGCTAGCAGACATCCATATAAGTTAGACTAAACCACATGACAATGATGATCAGAATTAAGGTACTGATGATGAAGAATTAAAACTCAGTCAAGTTGCAATGAAATTCCTTTTCAATTGTTTAAAAAAAATTAAAAAAATTAAAAAATTAAAAAAATTAAAAAAAATTAAAAAAATAAAACTCAGTCAAGTTTAATCAACTGTAAAAAGTGAACTAGCAACACCATTAACTCTGAGTTTCCAACCACCAACCACACTACCCTACGTGAAGGTCAGATTCGGCAAAAATTAAGTCATTTTTGGAAAAGAAAAGTGACACATGTCATCATGTGAATGGTTTGAAGTGACGTGGACCCCTAAGAATTTGACGTGGAAATTCAATTCCGGCACCTGCCTGCCGGATCAGACCTTCACGTACGGTACTGTACAAATTGAAAGTGGTAGGTTTGACTTTACAAAAAAAAAAGGAAAAGCTCTATTGGATGCAAGACACTAAATCCTCTATTTAAAGTGGGACGTTTTCTAGGGGTAAAAGTAAAAAAAAGCCCCCTATTTTGAGCCGTGTAAGGAGTATGTTACAGGCCTCTCCTAGCTAACTTGGGGCCTCCAATTGCAAATATGAATTCAGAATTTGCAAAAAAATCATATGTGGCAAATAAAAAAAATCTGGATTTTTCCGAGGGATAAATTTGGCGTGCAAGGCCTTCTTCGAATAGAGGATTTAGTGTCCTCCCTATTGGATTGTCCAGCAAAAAATAGCGTTCATTAATTAATTAACCATTAACCCTATTAGGATAGAATTGGCCTCAATTTTTTTAATTTGTGGATTAGTGCATGAAGATGAGCGTCTTCAAGGATTAGGGGTTTTACAATATTTTGGGCATGGTCTTGAAAAATATATTACAATTTGGAAGAATTATTATGAATTGTACTCAAGGTTTGGTGCTTGCCGGAGTGGAGCATTATATGTATTCAGGCATACCCAAATACAAGCCCACCTATTGTATTTGACTCTTGTACGGTGTTTATCTTGTGTGGGAAAACTTGATACAGTAGAACCTCTCTAAGTCGATCCCCTCTAAGTCAATAAAGCGTTGTCAGGAAATATTGATTGTCGGTCCCAACTTAACAATATGAACCACATACGAACATGATGACCTTCCCTAATGTAATAACCTCTCTAACTCAATGTGTCAAAGCAGTCCCAACTCTATTGACTTAGAGAGGTTCTACTGTACATAGGTGGTGATTGATAGTTGGGCCACCTTTTCAAAAGGATAAGGGTTCATTGGATTTGCAATACTATATTGAAGCATAGCTGAGTTTTTATTATTTTATTATAATTTTATCTCTATTTTGTTATTATATGAAGCATAGCTGAGTTTTTATTATTTTATTATATTATTTTATTATAATTTTATCTCTATTTTGTTATTATATTTACTAAAATTTTAAAAAATTATTATTATTACTTTGTGTATTAAGCTAGTTCAAGAGGATCATGCCTCTGATGAATTTGCATATATTTTATATTCATTTGCAAGTCATTTTTTTCTTTATATTTCTATTAAGATCCCTATATACAATGACAAACAAAAACTAAGTGTAGATTTGAAACCTTTTCATTTAAACAACCATACCATAAGCATCAATGGGCAAAGCCCAAATGTAGATATACCCAAGTTGTAGTATGCAACATATAATACATTCCTACATGGAAGTTTGAAGAAAGATTTAATTGCAATTTGAAAGAAAAATAATATCAAAGTTAGTCATGTCTGAAACTTGGTTTTGGTTTTGTGTGCCATAATTTGGAATTAGTTTATATTTTGTCTTTTTTTATAATTAGAACTCCAAAATTTTTTTTTGTGCCTTTGGCTTGTTGGTATACATCATTTCAGATTGTTGCACACAAAAATTGAAGGAAGTTTTCATTTATAGAATTTACAATTTGCAAACACAAAAATGATATTGGTTCTTACAATATTTGAATATTTTTTTGGAAATAAGAGCATGGAATTGCATTTGCAACTGTAAAGAGAGTATAGATTGCAACACATATAGACCATTGTTACAATTTAATGCCCTTGCATTTGGAATATTTGTGGAATAAGACAATGTGTTCAATTAATATATTAGAGAAATTTTGAAAATTATTTTTCATATTTAAAAACAAAATTTCAATGGAGCTCCTCCTCATTCAAGCTCACATATGTCCCACATGGGTTGGGACTCCTCCTACCACCCCAAGTATACATAAGGAGCTCCTCTTCCTACTTGGGAGTACAAACCAAGTTGCATACACTTGGAGTGGTGAGAGTTAGAACAACCCATGTGGGATATCTAAATTAGAATTAGTAGAAGCTTCTACTAATTCTAATTTAGATATCCCACAAGGGTTGTTCTAAGTCTTACCACCCCATTTGTGTATAGTGAGCTTCTTTTCTCCATAAGAACTCAAAACAACTTCAATACATTACAAGGAAATTGAGGTATTTTACAAAGAATTGAAAGATTAAATGCTAATAATATAATTTTAAATTGAAGTAAAAGTGCTTGTCCCTCTTGAAGTGTTGCCTTCACTGTTTTGTAGTGGGGCAGATGAAAACTACACGCTAGGTTGGGATTTGGCTGGATTTTAGGCTAAGACAGTGATTTCAAAAGGAAGAGCCCCTAATTAACCAACTGCCCTAGTTTACAGTACAATCCAACCTCAATCTAGCCTCTCAAATGTTGAGATTTAAAAAAATTTGGTGGTCCAAAAAGATTTTGTGGTAAATAGGAGTCTCATGAAGGTTTCCACAGTTCACTTTTCTTGGAAAAACTTCCATGAAGAAGATATAAAATTCCAAAAAGTTACCTATGTTAGGCTTTTTGTCTACCTAGTGAATACATTGCAATTTTTTCTTACATGTTGTACAATTCAGAATGATTTGAAAATTTTCAGACATGTTGCCAACTTAGCGTGAAGAGTGAATTCAAAGAAGCACCACCATTTTGGACATTTTTTCATACAAATGTGACCTTGTGAAGTGGAGCTGCCCGGATTTTCGTAGGGACAAAAAAAGGATTGTTGTGTATTCAAATGCTAATATCTTCCAATCCACGTGATAAAAATTTCTGAATTTTTTTTCACATTGTCTCAAACCATCTTACTACAAGATCCTATGGTTATATATCTATAAAAATGTTTTCTTTTCTAAAATTTGGTACTTGTACTAGAAATGGTAGTTTTGGAGCCTTTTTGGTGAAAACATAGTCAAAGAACTTTAGGGGTTAAGATATAACAATGGTACATGTTGCAACCTATACTCTTTCTACAATGGCTAATGCAATCCATGCTCTCAATTCCCCCAAAAAATTCAAATATTGAGAGAACCAACATCATTTGCATCTTTGTCAAATTGTTGATGTTTTAGATTTTATAAATGCCAATTTCCTTCATTTTTGTGTTCAACAATCTAAAATGATGTATACCAATATGCCAAGGTTCAAAAAGTTTTTTGGAGTTCTAAAAAAAATTGACAAAAGATAAAGTAATTCCAAATCATGGTGAACAAAACCAAGTTTTAGACATGGCTAACTTTGAAATTAATTTTCTTTCAAATGACAACTAATTTTTTCTTCAAACTTCCATTGTAAAGTGCAATATGTCGCATACTAAAACTTTCATGTATTCACTTTTGGACTTTGTCCATTGATGCTTATGGTATAGTTGTTTGAATGAAAATATTTTAGATTTGTACTCAGTTTTGTTAGTCGTTGTATGTATCAACAAGATTTTGGGTATTTTGAGTACCAGTACTCCGGGTTTTTATGAGCCAAATACTACTTTAATGTGTACTTAACCTATTACAGTTTAATGCTCTTTGGGGCGATTTTGAACCAATAAAGATAATAATACAATGTAAAATTTATTAAAAAAAATGAGTCCCAAATGACAAATTAGGGGGCTTATACAAAGAAATTGAATTGATCAATGAATTGTTGTAGTGAGGAGAGACTGAGTCTATCTTGAGCTTTCTCAATTCCCTCTACCCATATTGAAAGATGCTTCTATGATTCAATCATGCATATTCAGATTTCAATATTAATACAACAATACATTACAACTAAGGTAGGAGGTCTTTAAAGCTCCCATTTAAGTGTTCCAAATAAATTTGGAGAGACTTGTGAGCATTTTATCTTCACTTTTGAGATAAAATTAGCACAACTAGATTTTTGTCTTTTCAAAGTTGAACTTCCTATGGTGGATGTTTTAAGCATCATCCACTATTTTTTCCAAGAAATAGATAAGTACCTGATTACTAATTGCTAAGAGTAGTTTCAAATTGCAAAAGAAATAGGTTCAAAATCCAATAGTTAACAATGTTAATCGTTTTGGACTAATTAAGTCCAAAACTTTAATCCTTTGAAATAAAGTTGAAATTTGGATATTTAGGCTAGTGAAAGTTATGGCTGAATGAAGTTTTATCTTTAATGCGTTCTTTCATAGTTCATCCATCGATTTCTTCTTACTTTTGGACCCAAACTCCCTTTTTATATTTGAAAAAATTAACTATAATATCAACAATTATTTGCATCAAATGAATAATTATTACTTTCATCTAAATCTAAATTCAAACTTTGTCCTTATGTATTTTCTTTGATTTAATATTTTCTAAGTTTCAACTAGATTTGGAATCCTCTAAGTATTTCCGAAGTGATTAGAAGTTCAAGTTGTTCCTTAGTTGTCTTCAAATTAAAGATTCTCATTGACCATTTTTCTTAATCTTCTATTCAGAATTTCAACTTTTAACTTGTATTTTTAAATATTTAGTATTTTAAAAATAAAATTTTAATTTAGAAACTATCTCTATTGTTAATTCTATATGCATTTTATCACTCTTGAATAGCTTTGATTCCATTAATTTAAATAAACCTTTATTTCTATGAGGTCCACTTGCTTCATAGTTTTCAACAAACCACCTTTATAATAAATACTTATCACGTTGATTTTTCATGTAAAATCTTGCCTTTCAATTACACACACTCATGCTTGTTACTAAAAATGTGCCTCACTTCTTCTTAATAAAGCCTTTGTTTTAAAAAGTCACCACTCTAATAAATGAACTCATATTCCTACATTTTTACAAACTCTATGATCTTCATAATTTGTTGTTACCACTTAACCTTTCCTTGTTAAATTTTGCTTTTAAGCACATGCGTCTTATATTAATAATATCAATTAACTTACTCACAGTGCACTTCATATTAATACAACAATGTTGCCACGTACTTCAAATAACCAACTACTATTTCTTTGTTATAATTGCATTTACTTTGTCATCTTTAGGAAGTCACGGCTTTAATATATAAGCTATCAACTTACCTATTATATCAAATCTTACTTGTGACTACAAATATCAATGAGTATGACCATTAATGTGCCTCTTATAATTCAAATTTTGAGAACCACTACTTATCCTTTCACATTCACCAATTCAAATTGCCTACCAATGCACTTCTCATTTAAGACACAACCGCCACTGATCCCTTCATTTTCACCAATTCAAATTGCCTTATCATTTTGTATACGTTATTTCAATAAATAAGCTTCTACGTGACCTTTATGTTAAATTTTACCTACTAGTTTTAGCTATCAGTTTACCTTTCATATCAAATCTTACTTCTGACTACAAGTATCAATGAGTGATCATCAATGTGCCTCTTATAATTCAAAACACAACCACTACTTGTCCTTTTATATTCACCAATTCAAATTGCCTACCCAAGTACTTTGCAACCGCCAGTGATCACTTCATTCTCACCAATTCAAATTGTCTTGTCATTCTCAATACGTTATTCCAATAAATGAGCCTATATTTGACCTTTATGTCAAATTTTGCTTTAACTTGAGTTCCAATTTCATATATGAATGCCTATTATTAATAAGTTCTTTCAAAAAATATTAAATTAGCATCACACCAGTACAGTTTAAAAAAAAGACAATATTACCTTTAATACTCAAATACTAGATTTGAATTATCAAAAATATGAAGATTTATTATAGTCACAATGTAATACAAAAGAATTACTCAAGAATTATTTTGAGATGGTATTTAAATAATTGTTGTAAATTTAAATTTGTTTGTATACTTAAATATACTATGTTTATGTATCATACATGTATTTTTTATTGTACTATTACACTAACCTATATTTACTAATAATTGATCACTTTAGATTATTTTGTTTTTTAGTAGAAAAAAGTCAAGTACTTTCCTATCTATCAATTTTACATCCATTCAAATATTTTAATCTTTAAATTTTTTATTGTTTGAATAACACGGATTTTTAAAGTATTTTTTACAAACAAACTCTAAAATTTACAAATATAAAGAGTAGGTATCATTTAATTCAATATTTAATTTTTTTTCCAAAAATGAATCCCAATTTTATATAATAATTCATTGAATTATAAAAATTATCATTAATTCCTAAAGTCCCAAGGCCTTATTTCCATCAAAAACCACTCAAAACTGCCATTTCTATTGCAAAGTGAAAAAACCCTTTAAAGCTCATTTATTCAATATATCTAACCATGGGATCTTGCTCTAGACTAGTATATGAAGGTGTAGAAGAAATTTCAAAAACTTTAACCACGTAGATTGCAAGATATTTGCATTTAACCCTTGAAGGCCCAAGGCCTTTTTTCTGCAAAAAAACACTCAAAACTGCCATTTCTATAGCAAAGAGTAAAAAAAATTGAAAAATGTTTTTTTTGCACATCTAACCGTAGGATCTTACACCTGACTAGTATGAAAATTTATGGGAAAAATTTCAGAATTTTTGACCACATAGATTGCAAGATATCTGTATTTAAAGTGAAAAAAACAAGTTTTTCAACACATTGTAGGACTAGATTTTTTGACTTTGAACATTTTTAACTTAAATTTTTTGCACTATAGAGTTTTGAGCTTTAAATATCTATAGTGGAGAATTGAGTTGAGAGTCTAGGAAATTTAAAAAAAAACAAAAAAACATAATTTTTATTCTTAAAAAAATTGTTAAGTAGAAGTAGGTACGAGATAGAAGGATAATCTAAAATATGAATATCTTTTAGATGGAATTAAAATGCACTAATCCCAATGATGAGATTGTTCTAGCAAGCAAACTAAACCATGCAAAAAAAAAATTGAAAAATTGAAAAAACTGCATTCAAAAATGAATCCTACAAGTTATTTTTTTCAGGAAGATGCTCTAATTGCCTGAAGAACAAGATTATCCATAACTTTCTCATAACAAATCCAAATGAAATGAATAAAAGTTTTCCAGACAAGTAAAAATATAGAATTCTATAGAGTATAGATTTTTATAATTTGTAGATTTTCACAGTCTATAGAAATCAAAAAATATTTGAAAGCCAAGAAATTTTAAAAACTATGAAATCGTAAGGTTTTCTAAACCAATGAAATATGTTAAATACCAATATTTAAATTTTTGAAATCTAGGAAGGTAGATCTGAAATTTTGAAATCTAAAATAAATGTAGATTTGAAATTCAAAAATCTAGGGAAAAGGTAGTTCTGAAATTTTAGAAATCTACAAATCATTGAGATTAATACTTTAAAATCTACAAGTCGCAAACAAGTCATAAATGAGTCACATACAAGGCGTGACTTTTTTGTAATTGTTGCACCTTTTTTCTAGATTTTAGGTGTCCACTGCGACTACAGGTCTCCAAATTATCACCAGTCGCAGATGTCCTATACAACTAAAAAACCAGTTGCATAGTGTAGTCGCAAAAACCCTAATTTTCTTCTAGTGAAATTTGGCAATCACATCACATCAACAACCAAAATCCTGGCGGCTCTACTACCACTCTGAATGTAGTACGGGCGATTTTCAAATTCTTTATTTAACTCTCAACTAAGGACATGCCAATGCAAGTATAATATTATATTATTATCTTAACCCCTGAGCGCCCTCGGTTTTTTCACGCAATCACGGCAAAGAGCGACCACTGCCCAAACAAATGTACGCCGCGAGCTGGTTTCGGGCATCTGGGAGGACTCACCGTTGAAAAGGGAAATAACCTGTCGGATGAATCGCTCGGCCAAGTTTCGCAGCTTTTCACCATTGGGATACTGATATTATAATCGTCAAAGTTTAGTTGACTTTCAAAAAAAAGATAAAATTAGGGGGGTCCGGCCACTTCGGCCTTACCAATTCCGGGGCTCCACGAGTCCGCTAGATCTGAAATTTTGCGGTGATGTAGGAAAAGCAGGTACCTGCCATGCTACAAATTTTCAAAATGTGCAGACAATCGCAGACCCCTTTTTCAGGCCTCCGATGGTGTGAGACTGACAGCGCATGGGAAAAGCCTGACCGGGAACCAGGTACGGCTCTGACCTCCACGCGAGCCAGGAGCCCGGAGGTACAGCCGTGGACCAAAATGCCAGCTCATGCTCCCGCCACGCGCGACGCAACTGCAAGTTCAGCTGAACCCGACGTGTCATGACAGGTTCACACTACCGGCGCTAGTATGGTCGCCTTGTCCACGTTCTAATATCAGTTCGGCTGTATGTTTGGTGATTTTCGGTGGATGCAATTGACACAAGTGCTGCAATATCGTATGATCTTATTACATAGTTCCGAATACATACTGAGTGTGCAGGCGACAGTTCAAAATCAAAAGAGTGAACCCGAAAGAAGACAGGTAACTGCCGTGAACGCCTCAGGGGCAATCCAAAAGGCCACAAAAAAATGAAAAATGAAAACACTGAGGCCCAAAGCTTTGAAAGGTCGCCCTGAGTTGGAGTATTCTACACTTCGTTGCCGATCTCAGAAAATCCCGCCTGCCAAAAAAAATCGGAAATGAAATCCAGCCCAACGCTTGACACAGTAAACCCAAAATAAGGTACTGCTCTACCACAAAATTCAACGCCGTGACTGTAAATCTGAAAGGAGACATTCAGAATTTCACAAGATGGATCCTTACCGTGCTTCACCGACGTGCAGGCCGAGTGACTCTTAGCGCCCACTTCTGCTGCGTGTGGACCTTCACAAAGCACCGGTCTACACACATATGCGCACCTGCGCAAGTGGTGCACTGAAATCGAGTCTTTTGTTTGCAAACTATGCATCGATGCCAAAGGTGCGGCCTGAGGCTACTATAGTGGATAGCTGTGGGGTGGCGAAGGCATTCCATCCTGCAAGTAGAGGGCTGGTCAAGCCACGGACCAATGAGGCTCTCTGCTAGCTCCATGTGATAGGGAAGTCGTTGGCGATACACCTTCTCCTGAAGAGTGAGCCTATCATGTTTGAATAACACCCACGAATTGTTGAACCAGCTGTCGATGATGAAGAACAAATGCTTGTGCCACCACTTGTGGGAGTGGAACAGCACACTATAGTCTGTCCGCATTTGGTCCTCCACATCCACGCCTCGCATGTTCATTTGGTACTCCACTTGTTGAGGCGTGGAGGGAATGGCCTCGCGGGTCCCCTTCACCCAACGCATAGACACGGCCCCTTCAGCCACTGGATCTGCTGAAGTGGAAAGAAGGTACACTGGCTTTGAGTCATACCAGCACGTAGCGGCCATACGCTGCTGGGCGTGCATCCTCCACATCAAAGTGCCGCGAGGATGGTCACCCTTCTTGTGCCCTAGAAGAGATGTAGGCAAGCCAATGCGCTTCTCCCTCACGGTGCCGGTAGCCCATATTCCACGCCTGTACAAGTCTTCAAATAGCTTCGGTGCAGTAAAGAAGTTGTCACACACAACGGTGTGTCTAAGATCATCCAGTCCCATTGTGAGGTCACGCACTACATGCTCTCCTTGGCTTGGATCAGGAACTCCTGACGCTCCCACATAGGGTATGAGGTGGTAAATATACCTTGAAGGATTGCACACTTTTGCCCAGAACTTGAAGCCATATTTCGTTGGCTTCGCAGGCATGTATTGCCAGAATCCAGAATAGTGGCCACGATATGCCACCATAATTTCATCACAAGTGATGAACTTCTCGGGGTTGTATAAGGCCCGACTCTTCGTCACGAAGTCGTCTATAATCCACCGGCCCTTTGCTAACTTATTATACGGCGGTGATTGCCGATCTCCATCAATACTGGTGTTGTCCACAAGATGCATGCATCGTAATAACGATTCAAAGCGGTTGCGTGTAAAAACTCGGGGTATCAAAGAGCACTGCAAGAACTCCTTCTTCTTCCAGTAGTCCCGTATGGTGGGCAACATCTTTATGCCCATCAAAATAGCCACACCTACGAATGCTCTCATCTCCAATGGGCATGTAGGAACCCATAACGGGCCACCATTTGTGTTTCGGGAGCGCCTAGTCCCACGTTGACTTGCATAAAGATTGGTCTGGTCCACCATTCGCTGGACAACAGCGTCATCAAAGAACAAATCCAAAAATTCTATGGCAGCACGTCGACGACGAGGTACTCTTGTTGTGGGGCCAGGCTCTGGTCCACGAAAGGATTCCCTATCATTGAGCAGCGTTGTTTCCGGGTTCTGCCAGTACCGATCATGGTAACGGGCACGGAAATCCAAGTCCTCCAAATCTCCATTGTTCTCGTAGCATCCCATCTCATGAATTAGATCCACGCTTCCCCGGCCGGATTCCGACTCAGATTCACTGTATTCAATAGAGGAGAGTTCGCCTCTGAAGTCCTGCCACTCAGCATACCAGGAAGACGCGGAGCTGGAATTTCCACCCGCCGTGGACCCACCTGCGTTTGTTTCTTCGTCCACCGGCTCCAATTGCTGCGGGGATTTGTGCGTTACTGGCGCAGCACTGTCGTCATTTTCTTCGGGGAGAGCGTCACCCTCCGCCCTCCACTCCTGCTCCGTGGGTTTAGTGCTGTCCTCCCCCAGTCGCTGAGTTGGGAAGATTGGAATGCTTTCAGAGTCTGGTCCCGCTTCCGGTGCCGTTGATGGACCGGCTCCGGCTGCAGGATGATCCGGTCGTGCTGGAACCTGCACTGGCTGACAATCTTCAATCCGCACCTTTTTCCCACCTATACTTCCTCGGAACATGACAAAATAGAATCCCACTCCATGCTCTTGCCACCGCTGCTGCGGTTCACCCACAAATTCAATCAGCCCTCCCCATTTCGCCGGATTGTATCCAAGAACTCGTAGTGGCACGCGGACAGCCTCAGGCAGAGGACGAAAATTCAAGTATCCCCAAGGGCCTCGCAGTGTGGGCAAGTCGTCATCGGCACCAGTGTCAGCCTCGTGGTCCGCCTCCGCCGCTTGTGTCAGCCACTCCTATACCCTCGTCGATGCAGCAAATGCGTCACCCAACCCCCGGGCAGCCGCACTTGACAGTCGGCCAGCACCTTGTTCTCGCAATCTGCAATTCGGAACCCGGCCACGTCAGAAACATGAACCTCATTGTCCTTTACAATTTTCCCGTTCAGCAGTGTCCCAACCCGTTTGAAAATGTCGGCAATTCCGAACGGATCGTAGACGTAGGACCGCACTGTGCTTCTGAGCTCAACGAGATGCTACTTCTGCGGAGTTGCATCTTTCATGAAGATGTGTCGTGGCAGTTGAAGGGTGGCAATGACGGACAATGGGGTGCCTCCCATTCACAGAGATTCAGTACTTCTAGCACTGCATTCACTTGGTGTATTTTCGTTATTTCATTTCAATCCTTGAGCCGGGAGCAGTTTTCACGTACACATGCATATTGGTCGTCATACATTCAGGACATGACTCACGTCGAGGCAGGCACGCCAGGAAAATTGAAATACTACTGGCATTCACAGTGAGGAACATGCTGCAGCCCTGAATTTGGGGCTTCCGATTGACAGTGGGCAAAAATGTGCGTGAACAACAAACATTCATTTCATATGGTGACAATCAAAATTACAAATCGCCGTAGGCGACCGTACTTGCCAACTATGGACATCTGAGGACAATGTAATGCAGCTATCTTGGATTCTACTACAGTACCTCCCTACCCGAAGTTCCAATGCTGAAAGGATGAACATCTACCCGGAATGGATCGCGTTACATCTCTACATAATTCCTAATCCGAGGAGGAGCTGCTGCGTGCATTCCTAATCCAAGGAGCTGTTGGGATCCTCCTGAATGTAGCACTGACCGAATGCACCTTCCGTTGGTTGTCTTTCGCATGCATATGGCACCCTAAACCCCACCAATTGCACAAGTAACCTCATGTGCAAATCCGAAAGCAATGAATGAGAAGGGGGAAGGTAACTGACCCTTCCGTGCTTAGTCTACGCCGCCGTTGGTGGTGCCCAAAGGCCGAATTGGGGGAGAAAGTATCAATTTGCACTGTTGTGGCTTCTTGCCCTGCGTCAGGTACTCCTTTGCCTGATCCTGGTGAGCCCGTCCTAGTTTGTGTCGCTGCTGTCCTAGGACGCTGAAGACGATGCGGCGAACGCGGGCGGGGAACAATACCCGGTGCTTGCCACCCATCAGGCGCTGCTTCCCTCGAATTCGTGTTGTCTTCACTGCCGTCCTCAACAGGCATTGTGTCTTCTCGCGCTCGACCCCTCCCCCGCCCTGGTGGCTGCCCGCGTGGTCGTCCTCTGCCGCGCAACCCCGGTTCTGAAACATTCGAATCTTCTCGTCCCCGGCCCACCCTCGTGCTCGTCCACGCCCTCGACCTCGAAGCTGCGCCGCAGCGGCTGTTGCTTGCCCGTCAATAGGCGCTCTCTCCCCCTCGTCATCTGAATGAGGCTCCCGATTCAAGTCCAACTGTCGTGTAGCCTGGTTGAGATCAAAACTGCGTGGTACTCTTGTTGTCGCTAAATCTCGTCCCCTATCCTGCCCAATTCTACCTGACCCCCCCGAATTATGTCCACACCTCTTGCGCGACCATTCCCCCTGCCGCGCCCCCGGTTATTTGCATGTTCACGGGGAGGGTGTATTCCCGCCGCTGTCAGTGGTGGGTTTGGCGCGTGCTCTTCCGCCAGCAATGCGAATTCGCTTGCCTCGTCCGTTGCGGGGGTAGGGATCTGCTCGCCCTCCGAAGTGGGCATGGTCGCTATGGACTGCAGCCCCCCTCAAGCGCCCACCACCTCCCCTACCTTCGGTCACGTCTGAGGGCGTAGTCCTACCCAAATTCACGTTAGGCCACCACTTGCTGCGGATGAATGCGTCAACTTCTGCCGGCAGCCCGTCTGGATGTCCCTCGGAAATGCGGTGATACACGCCAAGGGCTCGGAAGCATTGTCTGCAAAACAGATACCGCCATGAATTCCCGTCCGGATGCCGCGGCCAGTAATGATTTTGTGAAGGCTCAACGAGTGCAAGGAAGAACTCCTCCTGCAAACAAGACTGCAATGTGGCCACCTGCTGGGGCGTCGCCTTGTGTCGCTCTACAGCCCACGCTTCCAAAGCCGAGTGTATTTCAGCCACTTCTTCCGGAGTGGCCTTGAGTTCCGTCGTTGGTGGCAGCGCTCCATTGCTGGCGCCCTCCTCTGCCTCCACTCTAGCCATACCGCCGACTTTGCAGCACTCGAGCAAAACCTCCCCGCCGCCTCTTGCTGTACTTCAATCGCAATTTGCACTCCTCTCCCTCCTGCACTTGGTGCGATGATGGCGAAGGCCGGACACCCACCAAACGAGGTGCTCAGAAACCGGAAAATGTCTTCCAAAATTCCTCCGCGCGCTTCCAACTGGGAACCCCTAAATCGCAAACCGATGACGGAAATTGAGCCCATTTTACTTTCTCCACGGCCAAGTCCGTGCTAAACCCGTACCCCAATCTCAAAAGGCAAGACGCAGCTGCTGGAATTCCACTCATACCTCAGAACCCACAATGCGCTCACACACTCAAAAACCGGCGGGGGATGACCTTTCTGGACAGCTCCTCACTCTACCATGCGCACCTCCCGCCACCCTCAACGGCATGGAACCGCCCATAGCCGGTGGCCCCAGTTGGCTCGCCACGCGCCATTCCCCATAAATGCAAAAAACCGTATCGCCTAATCCTTGGACGTCCACTCAGACAAATGTACAACGTCACCAGCCATGATTGCCCACTCCGGGCCATCAGTGTATTACCCACCTTCTGCCCTGTATGTCTTTGCTCGCAGTACAACCGCGACTTGGACCTGTTTTTTGGGAAAATTTGATTTTGAAGGGCGATATTTGGGGCTGTGGGGCGCTTAGGGGTTAAACCTTGCTCCAATTGGTCATAACAGATGGGAAATTTGACATCATCAACGGTGGCAACATCTACATTGGCATTTCTCTCAATTTTCTGCAAGGTCTGGCTATCTTAATTCCGCCCTCCTATATGGGCATCCAAGGACTCCAATTTCTCTCTAATGCTTATTTATCTATGTCTCATTTCTAAAAACCATGAGTTTCTAGTCATCAACAATCCAATTCGCATACCTTTGAGCAAATCTCAAGCATGCAAGAACATATTTACAACTCAAACATGGCTTCTTTTGCTGCACTTGTACAATGCCCTCTAGAAAGTAAGGTAACTTCATTTCACCTTGGAGGTGTATCTTTCAAAATTTTCCTTTTTCGGACCTAATTTTCAAAACTAACCTATTAAATTTATGGTTTTATGCAATCTTCATCAACATGCCAAACTTCGATTTCAAAAAACAGAAAATTCATTTTTGGTGAATTATTTAGTGAGTTTTTGATTGTGTTACAAAATAATTGATTGAAAAATGTTTTTGATGAATTTTTAAAACTTTATTGTGCAAATATTTAAGAAAATCAATGTGCACATTTCACTTTTGGAGAAAACTTACATTACCAAGGAAAAATTTTAGACTAAGGAGAATTCAATGTCAAGGTGTTGCCTTCTCAAATTTTATGAAATAGATATCTTTAAATTGCAATTATATTTTAGTAGTTGAACCTTATATTATGACTACTTCTATACCTTTGAGCATGATGGTGCAATTGGTTTGTGAAAACCAAATTATAATTTAGACAAATTTCTTGTGCAAATTTTATATTAGTGACCCTTTGACATTGAATTCGCTATAGTGTAAAAGATTTCCTAGGTAATGTAAGTTTTCCCTAAAAGTGAAATGTGCACATTGACGTTTCTTAAATATTTGCACAATAAAATTTAAAAAATTCATCACTAATATTTTTCAATCAATTGTTTTGTAATACAATCAAAAACTCACTAAACAATTCACCAAAAATAAAAATTTTGTTTTTTGAAATTGAATTTGGCATGTTGATGAAGATTGCATAAAACCATAAATTCAATAAGTTAGTTTTGAAAATTAGGTCTGAAAAGGGCAAATTTTGAAAGATACACCTCCAAGGCAAAATTGGGGTTACCTTACTTTCTAGAGGGCAGTGTACACCGGCCCAATCCAACCTCTTTTAAAGCACGCCTCACAATGATGTCAAACAATAGTTTCCCTCTTTTGGAACAAAATTGTTTTGTTGTCTGAGATGGAATTCTAAGTTGAACTTCAATAACGAAAGTGATACAATGCTTCTTCTCTTGGTCTATAAGAAGCTTCAAATGTCTCCTCTTTGTCTCTCAATTTTGATCCCTACATCTTTCTTAAGATGTGCCATAAAAGATTGACAAAGCATGCCTAGAGAAGCAACAACTCTTTCTGTGTAGAAACACCGCTTCAAAGTTGCACCAAAAGCTTGGTGCTTTTGCTCTTGAGACCACGGAGGCATACAACTTTAACCCTTGAACGACGCGGCGGCCGTTTTGTGGCCGATGAATGACAAGAGAATCTCCTGTATAGGACAAAAGTGCGACTATTCATCCTCCAAATTTTGTGGGGAAAGGGAAGATCATCTACAGTAGTTTGACTTCCAATGAGTGCTTTTGCATTATTTTAATCCAACAATCCACACGGTAACAAAACAGATGATTTCCACGGTTATGAGCCCGTCGTTTAAGGGTTAATGACACTAAAGAAATTCAAACCAAGTAACACAATGCAAATTCAGGGAGATTTGAAGTCGAAGTTGGAAGATTGGAGGCAAAAGGTGTTGAACAAAAGTGAATACAGACCACAGTTCTAAACCACTTCAAAGTTCATGATTTTTAAAACTCTAATTCCTTTTTACTTTTCGGTTCTACATTGATGAATTTAACGCCTATGCATCAGAGGGGACAATTTTCAGTCCCTCAAGACCTGGATTCTCGGTTGAAAAAAACCTCATAATCTCAAAATCCGCACGGTGAATTGTCTTGAAAATTGCTGATTTGCAAGCATCCATGAGTTGGTTGCAAATTGGAACGGTGAAAACTTCTGCAATTGAATACTATTGAAGTTATTCCGGTCTGCTCCGGAAAAGCTACTCACTTTTGCTGTCCGCTCTGTGATGCACACGGGTTAACTGCTTGGATTCTTGCTTTTGTCATGTAATCCATGTTCAAAACGTACTCAGTTGTGTATGCACAGTTACAAAAAGTTGGCCGTACCACAGCTTTTGGAAATCCACAAGACAGAAGGAAGCACGTCATCGTCCGTACACTGCTGCTGACAACTTGCCATTGAATTTTTGTGTACTACTCATCAATCTGAGATGCCTGTGCAAGAGTCCGTCATGAACCTCACTTTCTCTATTCCCATTCATTTGTGGTAAGGTATTAAACCAGTTGTTCAGTGTCTGGTGTCCTGGTGGGATTGCTCCACGTCATCTCATCAGTAACGTACTCCTGTGATAAAAAGGCCTCTGCAATAAAAAGGCCTCTGTTGTACTCACGCTGTTCAGGAGCTAACTTACAGTACTTTCAGCTTATTTGTAAATCATTCTAAAAGTCTTTCCCTGCATTTGGAATTGGAGGAACTGAACTGATTTCAAACACAACATGTTGGTCATGAAAGGTCCATGACCGACCTGCTCACCTTGCGTCCGTCAGACTTTGGTTGCAGCCTTAACTTAACTAGCTTAGCTTGTAAACAAATGGTAAAATTTGTGCTTGAACAATCCTCCATCTCCACGTCTGCTCTGTTAACTTTGCTGTGCACTGCACACTTGACACCCGCCTTGAAATGAGAAAGCTGATTGATTTCATTGCACCAAGTTATGCGTGTTGGAATGCTGGCCTTGTATTGGGTTAAGATTAAGTAGGTGTCAATTGCCATCTGCAAAGAAACTTTCATGATGAAATCAGACACTTTTGAGCGTATAATGCACCTCAGACAGGCTTTATCTGTTTCCATTGGAAACAAATGGGCAATTCATTCCATTGGCGAGGAACAAATTGTACATGTGCCTCAGGCTTTTGGGCAAGTTCAGTTCGCACAAACTTTAGTTCACTATGCTGGTACAAAAGATCCTTTTTCTTGGGGTGCAACAGAATGATAAATAATTGCAACTTGTGTCAAACACAGCTTTGAATCTACAAGTAGTACAATACAAGAGACAGGTGCAATTTCAAAAATCAATTCTGATCCTACAGATTCTTGGCTAAAATGTATACCGGTTTGGGGCATACTGTACTTATGCCTTTAACCCCCTAAAGTTCCACGACTGTTTTCAACAAAAACGCTCCAAAATTGCCATTCCTAGTACAAGTACCAAATTTAATTTAATTTTTTAAAACAAAAAACAAAAACACTTTTTTGACACATATAACCGTAGGATCTTGTAGTATGCTGACTTGAGAACATGTGGAAAAAATTTCAAAAATTTTCTTTGCGTGGATTGCAAGATATAAGTGTTCAAATTCACTGAGATCATTTTTCTAGCCCTACAAAAAATAGGGCAACTGCACTTTACAAGCTCACTTTTCTATGAAAAAATGTCCAAAATGGTGGAGCTTCTTTGAATTCATTTTCCTAGACAATTTGGCTATATGCTTGAAAAGTTTCACATCATTTGGAATTGTACAACGTATAGGAAAAAAACAGTAAGTAGAAAGAAGTCGAGAATGATTCAAAATATAAAATTGTTAAGAGTTTAATTATGGAATTGAAAAATGCCAATCCCAATGATTGTAATGTTGTAACAAACAACATACATCTTATGATTTTGTTTTATTTTCAAAATATTGAAAATTGAGTTAAATAAACAACTTCAAAGTTTATTTTAGAATAGAGAATCTATAATTGTCTGCAAACTAAAACTCCTTATAACTTTCATCTCATTGATCAAAATAGAATGATTCAAAGCTTTCTACGTATATATAAATTTAGAAAACCAATTTTAAATTTTTATTTCCAAAAAAATTGATTTTTTTTAATGTGCCCACACTACCCATTTACAAAAAAAAATAACATATTGGACCATAATTTTTTACTCATGTTTCCAAATGTCATGAAATTTAGTGCATATGAAAGATAATCCTCGTCCACACCTTCTATAAAATTTTGGCCTAAAGTATGTAGATTGTCATTCACACTAGCCTGCTCCAATTCACTACATAGCAAAAAATGTAGTCTGGTGCTTTAGAGGTTAACCTTGAAAATGCCCCTTGTGAATGACTTAAAGGAAGGCTATAGGATGGGGGAAAAATATTTTTTCATTAAATTTTTTTTTTTGGGGGGGGGAGGAGTTGCTTGAATGCATTTTCAGTGAATAGAATTTTTCATTCCCTCATTACGGTATTATTGAATTTTTAAGGAAAAAGATGTTTAATCCACGGATCACCCTTGTAGTGTATTTTGGCCACTTCTGTCTTACTAATTTCACTCTTGATGTGAATTTCAGCCATAAAAATGATACTTTTTGGAATTTGAGGCTAACTAATAATAGAGGACACTCAATTTCATCTCTACTACGGTACTTTTCTAGTTGTGGATCTCGACATAATAAATAAATCATCTATAAATGTTTCTGGACATTTTATCAATTTTCAAGTCACTCGTCGCCTCATCGGACACTTTTTGGCATTTGTGTAGATACAGGATCAATTCTTTGGACGCATGTTGGTGGAGTTACCTTACAGGGGTGGGGTAAAGCAGAAGCCATCCTCACCTCAGCCTCTGAAATTCATGGCAAGTATGATTGGTATGACTCACTTGGCAATTTCATTTGCACAACCCCGGAATATGAAAGAAACTTCACATAAAGATGTGGAAGGTACCTTTGGTACTCTAATTCCTTGGAAGGTGAACTTTTTTGGGTGTGTATTTTTTTTGTTTTCCCCCTTACAACAAGTGAAACATGAATGGCTTCGTCACTGACCCAGACACAAGATAGAGACAAGTTTAAGGTAGGAGGCTTAGAAATGGAGCATCTCAGGGCTGGTCCACCTTTTTCATGTATTTCCTTGGATGGGAATATTCTTAGTTCATTTTTCAGACATAGAGAAATTGATGAGGAATCTAACCCAAGTAGTTTCGTATTTCTCCGAGCATTTTTGAATTAATTATGAATTTTCAAACGAGTTGGGGGTCGTAGGTCCCTATTTGTGACCCTAGGTCTTTCATAAACGGTTCACTTGCAATTCTAAATGAAAATGGGAAAAGCAAAGAGAATGATTGGCTCTTGCAATTAATAATGCTTTTTTCCTTGATTCATTCAATGATTATACTAGTTGGTTTCAAAACCAACTCATGTCCATTTCACAGCCATCTATAGGGTCCATTCTTAATGCCCGCTCTGTTTTACAGCCTCCTACCTTCTTTTGAAGAGCCTATTCACATGTTGTAGGAACACAGGTTTAAATTAAAACAGTAGACCCCAATTCTTATCTAATAGGTAAAGATAAGGATGAGAAACAAACTCTGATTGCAATTATGAATTTAAAATTTGCAAATTTTATCATGCGTGGAAAATAAAAAATTTCAGCGTTTTTCCAAGGAGCCAAGTGAGGGAGCCGGGGTGAACTAGCCACCTCGCTCGGCCCTCCAAATCATTCCAGGAGTGCAAGTAAAAAAAAAGCCCCCTGTTTTGAGCTTGATTGATTTACCTTGTACACCTCCCCTAGCTAATTTGGGGCCTCTAATTGCAAATATGAATTCAAAATTTGCAAATTTTATCATGCGTGAAAAATTAAAAAATTCAACATTTTCCTGTGGAGCCGAGCGAGGGGGGTAGTTCGCCCTCGCCTTTCAATCTTGTGGAACCAAAAACTCAAATTTCTCATGACCAACATGAACTATAACTTAACCCTGAAGCACTCCGACATCCATATTCTAGAGAGTGAACAAAGGGCTTCAAGGCATTGTTTAGCCTAGCTAACTTCTCATTCATCCAATGTAATACTTGAATCTAAAAAAGACAACCTTCCTTAATGACCAAATTCATGAACTTTCAGAAAATGATGTTTGCATCCAAAACTACACTTGTATATCTATCCTTGTTTTCCATAGATAATTCATGACCTTCAACAAAAAATTAAAGAAAAATCCATCCTTACAATTTGTATAAAATAAACATTGAAAAGTAAAAAATATATATTTTTTAAACCTTCAAAATCTAATCTAAGATTTTGAACTTTAAAGTTGAATAGAAAAATTTCAAAAATCCCCAAATAGTATGAATTTGAAAAATACATTTCTTTCAATTGCAAACCTTGCATTAAAAATATTGAAAATTATCTCAATAGTTTTCAGTGAAATCTTTAAATTTAATGTATATAATGTACTATGACAAAGCACTGTTTTAATAAATAAATTGGAATTTTGAGCTCTTGAATATTTTTCTTAATTTTTTTAAAGGAAGATCATTTAGCCTAGGTAGACCTTTTCTCCCCAAAATTGTCTTCCACATCAAATTCAATGTCCATTTATCCTTAATATTTTTTAGTTTTATCAAAATTCCAGTTTTTAGTGGAACATGGCAAAATAACCTTATATATTGTAGTATATTAATACCCTACACTTGACAAAAAAAATGTATACCATAATATGCAAATGATATGGAGGCAAATCGTTGGTGCCAATGCCATTGTTGATGTAGGGGGCAATGTTTAATAATTTTTTTGATTAAATAAATTCGATTTTAATTATTAAAATAAATATAAAATGATTTCATTTAATATTGAAGGGTTGAAATATATCATAATAAATGAATTCAAAAAGGTGTGATATGATTGGACACTTAAACTTATAGATAGTTTTTTTCTCTAAGGTGAAAAGACACAATAGTAGGATTTATGAAATGCACTTCAAATACTAAAATTGATAAAAAGAAAATAAAACCTTACGTTATGCCCAAATCGTTTTCAAAAACCGAAAGACATATGCAAGAGTTGTCCAAGCATAAAAATTGTATTGTATTATTGTGGCAATAATATCAATGTGCCCGAAATCAAATGTGACTCTTAAGAAAAATTCTATAGAAACAATTTCAAATGTCTATAATAGAAAACCCTTAGTTAACTGTTTCATTTAACACAAAAATCCTTGTAAAAATTATGGATTTATACAATACAAGGATTGCATTGCAATTTACAATTTAAATTCAAAGAGCCTTATAATTCTTGAAGATAAATATAGATGATTATTGAATTTGTTTATACAATATACTAAAGAATTAATATACTAAGGATTAAAACTCATTTGGAGTAATTTATGAAATGGAAAACTTAGAATTAGTTATTGTTGTACTTTTAGTTGCATTTCACATTGTTATGCGGAAGATTTCAGAGCTAGGAACACATCCTAATTGTATTTAATTGTTTTCTAAGACACACATTTTTGAAGTTATATTGTTTTCTTTACTTCCAAAGATTTTTGGATTTGAAAAATACAAAGCAACATGACTACTTTGGTTAATAAAGTTTTGAACATCACAAAAGCTCAAGGTGTATTTACGTATATATTTTCATTGTATTATGATGGATTATTGCATGAATGGGCAATGCTTGGAGAATCAAATCGGCCTTCTTATAAAGTTTTACACTGGAAAGATGATTTTTTGAAAAAATATTCAAGACTTAAAATTAGAGATTGTATTGTTCAAAAATTGTAACATTAAGCAACAATCATATAAAAATATATAATCAAGGTTCTATTTTGTACAAATTCTATTAAATTTTCTAATTTAGTTTTGAACTCAATGGAGTTTTTTAGTCAAGTGAGATCAATCACCTATTGATTTTGCAAAGATTAATTAAGTTGATGTTTTCATCTTTAAAAGCATTAAAAGTTAGATAAATTGCTTCAAAAATTACATGAATAACAGATGCTTTATATTAGTAACAATGATGAATTTCTTTAAATTGAATAGTGTAATTACATATTCTATGATGATTTTATAACTACAAGTGTCAACAAGTATGATGCAAATTTACTATTAATGCATTGTATTTTACCACTTAAATTCAAATCTTTGGCTTGAATACCATAGCGTGAGGTCAACTTCAACATATTTTTGTCAAATAATTATTTAAAATTGGAAGCATTGGTTCAGCATTTCATTTGTTATTCAAAATTAATTTGGCAATTATTAAATAGTTTTTTTGAACTTTTGGCAACCCTTCAAATAATCTTGGAAGTTGAATGGTTTTCTTTGTTGCATAGGATAGTGATATTCATGACTTTCAATAAACTCATTATTTTTCATAGTATCCTTGGTTTGTTGTAAGAGGAACTAATTTGAATTTTGTATTCTTTAGTAGACATGTTTTGGAATTAAGTTGTACAGTCATATCTCTTTTTTAACATTTTAACTTTCCTTATGTTAATTTTCCTTGAATTTGGCAAAGTGACTTATTAATTTTTTAAACCATTTGGTTTCAAAAAAACTTAATTATTTTTTTGGCAAAGGGGAACGCAGGCTACGATAATACTTTTGACCCCTAAAGTCCCCAGGCCATTTTTCTGTCAAAAAACACTCAAAACTGCCATTTCAGCTGCGTTCATCCAAGAAAGCAAAGAAAATATTTTTTCTAGAATCTAATTGTAGGATCTTGTACTTCACTTGTCTGAGATCATGTGGTAAAAATTTCATAAAGTTTAAGTGTACGGATTAGAAAATATTAGCATTCAAAGTTGGCCAAAAAGGGTTTTTTTTAAAGATGTTTAAATTGCCCAAAAAACAAGATTGTCCATAACTTTCTCATTACTAGTCCAAATAGAGTGAATCAAAGCTTCACATATAGAGAAAAATATAAAATTTTAGGAAAAAAAATTTAAATTTTTTTTTTTGACTTTCTGTAATATTTTTTGTGATGCCCGCCGACCTCCATTTCTAGCTTTTTGTGCAATAACTTTTGCTCTCAGGCATTGATTGAAATAAAAATTATATTCCCAAGAAGCTTATCTGTTTTTCTAGCTTCACAAAAAGTTTCAAAAAATTATAATGAATATTGAGACTGTATGAGCCTACCCAAAGTCGCATTTTGGCCCCCGTAGGACCAATCGGACTAGGGGTTAAAATGATGAAATTCTATAAATTTTATATCTACAAAAGAATAAATTATATTTCTATATCTATTTTATATGCAACTTTAGTGTGATTTATAATATGTTACATATTTTTTTAAGAACAAATATCAAAAGAATTATAATAAAGAATTGTAAATCAAAATATAATTAAAATTTTTACTCTGAAACACCTAGGAGGCCAAATATGGCCTTTAGCCGACATTTAGCACCTTTAGAAGATGCGAGAAAACATATCTTCATCCAATATTTTGGATAACTTAGATGAACGTTTTTGTGAAAAGTTGATGTTGGAAATTTTTTCTTTGTGGTATTGTTGACTTTTCTATATAGAAAGATGCTTGATCCATGGATCACCATGTTAGTAGTATATTTTCCTAATTTCAAGCTCCTTGCTATTGATGTGAATTTAAGTCATAAAAATAATCTTTTTTAAAATTTGAATCCAACTATTGAGATGAAATCGATGAATTGAAATTTTTATTCCAACTTAAAAATTTGAAAATTTCTAAAATTGAAAATTTTATTTTTATCTGAATTTGGTTCTATAACCATGGTCGATTGATTTTTTAATTATAGAAAAAGATATGGTGCATTATTTTATACCTTGATATTTGAAACTATTATGTACATCCAAAGAGATTTTTATTTTGTGTTTGAGATAATTTTTTATTTCATGTGATTTTTTCCATTTTTTCCTTAAAAAATCACAATAATTTTAAATTTTTACCAAAAAATCTGAAAAATTTATGGCTTATAGAAGACATATGATTTTATCTATGAAAAATAAATATAAATTTTTTTAGTAATGAAGAGTCACAAAATGGGATCATCTAGAGTGAAGATTTTTAAGTTCATTTTTGTGGTCATAAGCTTGTCTTTTAAGGGTTAAAACTTTTTTTGGATAGAAAATAAACCTAATTTTTTTATGGACCTTTGCCATTTTTATATGTGCAAAAAATATTTTGTATTTTTTAAATTGTATTAAATTTTAGCTTTTTAAATTATATATATGCTTCCATCTTATAATTTTATTACATGGGACTTTCACATTGAAGTCAATGTGAAAATGTCTATTTGTTTAATAAAAAATTATTATTATTATCTTTTCATTATTGCAAGAAGTGATAGTAAATTGATAATATAAGGAAACCAATCCATTTGTAAAATTTTGAGCCTAAGAATTAGTAAAATTTAGCCTCACAAATTTGTAAAATGCCAAGTTGGGTAAGGTTGTATATTTCATTAGGCCTTGGGTCAACTTCAAGACTAGAGATGTTGGAAGTGTGTCAATTTAAGAGTTTTTTAGATATTTTTTATAGATTGATGTGCAAATTCTGTAATACCTTCAAGGAACTTATTTACTATTTGGCTACATAGAGGAAAAAACTTACTGCCCTCTAAGCCCCCATTCTCTGTACTCCTAGATGTATTCTTGAATATTTATGCCTATATCTCCTTGTGATTGTTCCTAATCATACGTCTTTAGGTAAAACCAAATCTAAATAAAAAATATACCAACTAATGAGATGCTAAGGCAAAATATTTTCATCCTTGAAAAAAAAGTGAGCATGGCATACATATGATTTGCTTATATTAAAACCAAAAATCAATGGCTTTGATCGGTTAGTATTGCACCAAATTTTTGTTGAATTTATAGAACATATAAGATGTATACCACAATAATTTTCTACTTCCCTCATAATATTTTTTTTGAATAGATTGTTTGGATAAGTTGCATATATATTGGTAGTTTCTTTTTAATTACTATCTATATTTTCTTCCTCTGTCAAGTGATGCTAAATTGTAATGAATCCATTGATCAATACAATAAAGTAACTGGGAAGTATTTCACAATTTATTGTAGTGTAAAGACCAGAGAGCTCAAAATAAGGTCATGTGTATAAAATTCTTTTTTTTGTTCAATCACACTATATTTTTATTTTTTACACAACCAAAATGTTTTTTGAAAATCACTATTTTTTTGTGTGAAATCTTGGAGGCCCTATGTAAGTGAAAAAAAATTCTCATCCCAATTTAACAATTTTTAAAACTCCTTCTACAACACCAAAAAAATGTATGTCAATCTCTTTTGGTATTAATGCTTCAATTTAAGGGGATTCTTATTGAAGACTTTATTGTATTAAAAATAAGAGTATAAAACTTGTTGTAATATTATGGACCATAAAAGAGTATGATCTTGAAAATGTACCTTCTTAAATCTAGAAGCCATAGTCAATGTGTTCATTGGTAGAAAAAAGAAGGTTGATTTTTGTTCTAAATTAAAATTCTTCTAATTATAACCACGACTAAATTGATGACTCTAAGCGAGACTCTAAGCCATACTTTCACTACTATTAGGCTTTAACCCCTAAAGGACCAAGTGTCCATTCAACGTATGCAAGAAATCTCGGGTAGGTTGCTATGAAGTCATTTTTGGTCAGATGTTGATGAAATTTGGACAGAATGTATATGTATGTGCCTCCTTCGTGAAAATCTAATTTTTTTTCCGATCGGGTGCCCAGATCAAAAGTTATGCTGCCCTGAACTTTTTGGGCAGCTCGGGCAATTTGAGAATCTTTGGAGAATCTTTTGTGAAAAAGTTCATCAACTTTTGAAATTTGGCATGTATGTAACTAATAAAATATGACAAACAATTGTCCAGAAAAAAATGAATTTTAATACTCAAATCACATTCTAAGAGTAGTCAAACTTTGTTAGCTATGTTGGGGCGGTTTCAAAAAAAAACATTTTCTTCTAACTTCAAACATTATAATCTTTCAATCCGCACGGTCAAATGGGCTGAAATTTTTTCCATACTTTGGTAAAATACTTTACTTCAATTTTGTACGGTTGAAGTTTCAAAAAAAAAATTCAATTTTCAGTTTTGAATAACGTACCAAAAAACCACAGTTTTTGACAATGTCTCCCTGAATACCCCCCTCGGTCCTTTAGGGGTTAAATTACTTTTAAAAATAAATATTTACTTAGGAATTATCTCTATTGTTAATTCTATATGCACGTTATCACTCTTGATTGTCTTGAATAACTATGATTTTATGAATTTAAATAACCTTTATTTTGATGAGATCTATGAGATCTACTTGCTTCATCGTTTTCAACAAACCACCTTTCTAATAGTTATTTGTTACTTGTTTTTTCATGCAAAATCCTATTTTTCAAGTACGCACTTATACTTGTTATTAAAAATTTACCTCGTTTCTTCTTAACCCCTAAAGGACCGGCATGCGTTTTTTGGCCGTATAGAAATTTTCGGCAGGTTCGTGTGACTAGAGATTTCTATATTTTAAGCTGAAATTTTAATAGAAGGTGGGCACGAGGAATATCTTTCATATGCATTAAATTTAAGGACATTTGGAAATAGGAGTCAAAAGTTATGGCCAAATATGTTACTTTTTTTCATAACTGGGCAGTCCGGGCAGCAAGAAAAATTTGGCAATTTTTTTTTTTTTTTTTTTTTTTAATATTTTTTTTCTTGTAGATTATATTTTTATCTATCTGGAAAGCTTTGATTCATTTCATTTGGATTTGTTATGAGAAAGTTATGGACATTCTTGTTTTTCGGGCAGTTAGAGCATCTTCTTGAAAAAAATAACTTGTAGGATTCATTTCTAAATGCTATTTTTTCAATTTAAAAATAAAATAAAATCTCATTGTTTAGTTTACTTGCTAGAACAATCTCACCATTGGGATTAGTGTATTTTAATTCCATCTAAAATATATTAATGTTTTAGATTTTCCTTCTATCTCGTACCTACTTCTACTTAATAAAATTTTTAGGAATGATAATTAAGTTTTTTTGAATATTTTTTTTTCCCTAGACTCTCAACTCAATTCTCTACTATAAATATTTGAAGCACAAAACTCTGTAGTGCAAAAATTTTAAGTTAAAAATGTTTAAAGTCAAAAAATGTAGTCCCGCAATGTGCTGAAATACTTGTTTTTTCCACTTTAAACGCAGATATCTTGCAATCTGAGCGGTCAAAAATTCTGAAATTTTTTCCACACATTCTCATACTAGTTAGATATAAGATCCTACGGTTAGATGTGGAAAAAAAAAACATTTTTCATTTTTTTGTACTCCTTGCTATAGAAATGGCAGTTTTGATGGTTTTTTGGCAAAAAAAAGGCCTTGGGCCTTTAGGGGTTAATCAAGTCACCACTCTAATAAATGAGCTCATATTCCTACATTTTTACAAATTCTATTATCTTCATTTGTTGTTACCACTTGACCTTTCCTTGTTAAATTGTGCTTCTAATCACATGTGTATTATGTTAATAATATCAATTACTCACAATGTGCTTCATATTAATACAATAATATAACCATGTACTTCAAATAACCAACTATTATTTCTTTGTTACAAATTGCATTTATTTTGTCATCTTTAGTGTACCATGACTCCAATAAAGAAACTATCAATTTACCTTTCATATCAAATCTTGCTTGTGACTACAAGTATCATTGAGTATGACCATCAATGTGCTTCTTATAATTCAAAACACAACCACTACTTATTGCACAACATTAAATCCGTCCCACAAAGTGCGACTAGCACAGTAAACCTTTGTGTTCTCCGAGGTAAAAAGAAAAGAAAAATCCCCCTATTTTGTTGTTGTAGACTTATTTGAGGTCTTTGATTGCGAATATGAATTCAGATGTACAAATTTTTTTATATGTGGCAAATGAAAAATTCCTGCAGTTTTCCCTGGGATAAATCCACCTCGATGGTACCACTTCGTAAAACGGGTTTAATGTCCTACCACTTATCCAGTTATCCTTTCACATTCACTAATTCAAATTGCCTACCAATGCACTTTCTCATTTAAGACACAACCGCCATTGATCCCTTCATATTCACCAATTTAAATTGCCTTGTCATTTTGTATACGTTATTCTAATAAATGTTCCATTACTTGACCTTTATGTCAAATTTTACCTATAAGTTTACCTTCCATATCAAATCTTGCTTGCGACTACAAGTATCAATGAGTATGACCATCAATGTGCCTCTTATAATTCAAAACACAACCACTACTTATCCTTTCACATTCACCAATTCAAATTGCCTACCAATGCACTTCTCATTTAAGACACAACCGCCACTCATCTCTTCATTTTCACCAATTCAAATTGCCTTGTAATTCCGTACGTTATTATTTCAATAAATAAGCCTCTATGTGGCATTTATGTTAAATTTTGCTTCAACTTGAGTTCCAACTCTATGTATGAATGCATATTATTAATAGCAACTTTCAAGAAGTATTAAATTGACATCAAACTAATGTGACTTTTAAAAAAAATGATATTGTCTTTAACTCTCACATATGAGGTTCAAATTTCAAAAAATATGAAGATTTGTTATAGTTACAATGTAACATAAAATAATTACTCAAGAATTAATTTGAGATGATATTTAAGTAATTGTTGTATAGTTATATATGTTTGCACACTTAATCTTTTAAGGACCAAGTAGCATTTTTGTGCAACATCAACATTTCTGGTTATCCGTTTATGAATAGAATTTCAAAATTTTTCCTTTGAAAATTTTCCGCAATATGTGGTTTAGAAGTAGCTTTAAGGCGCTACAATTTTCATGACTATTGAATACATGATAATAAAGTTATTGTATAATATATAGTGTTTTTTAGAGCCTTCTCAGCCTAGGCTTTTTGAGAAATAAAATTTTGAAATTGATTTTTGTGGAAAGCTTTGAATCATTCCATTTTGATTAATGAGATGAAAGTTATGAGGAATTTTAGTTTGCGAAGAAATCATAGGGTGTAGATTGTTTACTATAACATTACAACCATTGGAATTGGCATTTATAATTACATAACTAAATTTTCAACAATTTAGTATTTTAAATCATTTTCTACTACTTTCTACTTACTATTTTCTTAAGCACGAATATGAATATTTTTTGTTGAAATATTTTATATGTATTTTCAACTTATTTCTTCGGTATATTATAAAAAGTTGCAAGTTGTAAAATCTATACATTTGTGGGTAAGAAGTTTGAAAAAAGATGAAATCAAACCATTTGGAAAGAGTTGAAAATACTTCTTTCTGAAATCCAAACATCATAATCTTGCAATTGGTAAGGTTTCTTATTCTAAAATTTTAGGAAGGTGTATTCTAATAAGTTAACTAAAGGATTCTATAGTTGGATTTGTTAAAAAATAAGTATAGGCAAAGATTTTAAACTTGCTTTGGAGACTTGTATCTTAAAGCAGTTTTGGATCTCTAAACATAAAAGAAGTTTGGAGATTAAATATACTACATATCTACATATCATACATGTATTGTTTAGTATAATATTGCACTAACCTAGATTTAATAATAATTGATCATTTTATTTTATTTTTAGTACAAAAAAGTCAAATATTTTTCTATCTACCAATTTTACATTCATTCAAATATTTTCATCTTAGATGTTTATCATTTGGATTTTTAAAATATTTTTATAAACAAACTCTAAAATTGATAGACATAAAGAGTAGGTATCATATAATTCAATATTGTCATTTTATATTTTTCAAGAATGACTTCTAGTTTTATATAAAAGCATTTTGAATAATATGCATTACCATTAAAAAACATTATATATCAAATAAATGACAAAATTATTCATACAACAATAATTAATATTACATTTACTAGGGCTTCGCTACTCTCTCCACTACCAGTGATGCTCAATTGTAGGTTTTGGAGGCCCATTTTTAGCTTCAAAGACTTTGGCAATAGTAATTTTTACACAAATGTCAGAGTTTTGAAAGCATGGCTGGTGGTAATGATTTTTTGGAAAACTGCATGCACTTCCTTTCATTGCTGCATTTTCATATGTTGTTACAATAGACTTCCAATTGGATCCGGATTAGCATAGAGCTCTTGTTGTGGTAATGACTCACATCTATCCTTTTCTTTCCTTTAACCCTTTAATGACCGTGGTTGATTTGGGGTGCGAGCGCAGTTTTTGAATACAAATTTGGAAAAGAGAAATTTCATCACTACTCCAAAGAAGTGATCCCAGATCAGAGCGTAGGAATTGATGTTGTAGGCTTTATCTGTGAAAAAAACAAAAAGTGAACATGATCTGACGGTGCAATTTATTATGAATGATCTTCAAAGTGTGATGCATCAAAGTAGCCTTCAGCTAAAGCAATATAATACATTATTACCCATAACTTTTGAAACATGCCTCCACAATTCATGGGATTGTTGGGCAAAGTTTCTATTATTCTTAGGCATCAATTTCAAATAGAATCACATGAGTTGCTGAATATATATGCCACTTAGAAGGTATGACTCAGTTTGGCCTTCTTGTCTTTGGACAAGCACAGCTACCTTATTACTGCGCAGAATTCTCTGAAACTGGATTTGTTTGGAGCGCATGCTGAAGCTCTATTTGCGTTACTCTTTGAGTTTTTTCAAATACCCCGTATTGAGGGCAGTAAAAGACAAAGAATCCAAAATTCAACCAAAAAGTGGTCAACCGGTCACTAAAGTGTTAATCCCTAAAGTCCTAAGGCCATTCTTTTTGTCAAAAATGGCTCAAAACTATTAGTTTTGCTACATTCATCTAAGAACATAGAAAAAATATATTTTTTAGAATATAACCATACAATCTTGTACTTCACTTGTCTCACATCATGTGGTAAAAGTTTCATGAATTTTGACCATAGAGATTGGAAGATATTAGCATTCAGAGTTGGAAAAAATTGTTTTTTTGAACACTGGCCTACAATTTCAAATGTAGTCTTTGACTGCCCATTTGTGGAAATTTTTTGCACTACAAACTTTGAACTAAATTTTTTTTGTTGAAGAATTGAGTTGAAAGTCCAGGAAAAAATTTCAAAAAAACACACACTTGATTTTTATTCTATAAAAAATTATTAAGTAGAAGTACGTCCATGATTGAAAGAAAAACTAAATTGTTAATAGCTCTAAGATGGGATTGAAACACTATAATTTCAATGGTGATATTGTTTTAGCAAGCAAAATTAACCTTGTCAAGTAGCTTTTTTTTTGATAAATTGTGAAAATTGCATTAAAAAATGAATCCTATAAGTTATTTTTTCAAGAAGATGCTCTAATTGTTCAAAATTGAATAAGATTGTCCATAACTTTCACATAACAAATCCAAATGGAAGAAATCAAAGCTTCCCATATAGATAAAATTACAATCTATGAGAAAAAAAAATTAAAAAATTAAAAAAAAAATTGTGTGAGGAGGTTTCTATATCCGCCGCATAAAAAAAAGAACCTTTTGTGCCATAACTTTTGCTCCTAGGCACCGATTGAAATAAAAATTATATTCCTAGAAAGCTAATGTGTTTCTCTATCTTCACAAAAAGTTTAAAAAAATTGTGATGAATATTGAGGCCGTAGGAGCCTCCCCAAAATACATTTTGTCCTTCGAGGGGACAATGGGACTCTAGGGATTAAACCCAATTTTATCTTAAACCTATCCCAAAAGTTTCCTTTTGTCCAAACTATTGCCCTTCATAAATCCCATTGAAATATATAACTATCATCGTGGACTTTGAGCTTGCATAACTCAAAATTTGTTTGTTCAAATTACTTAAAACTTCTATAGAGTGTTTCTTAGGTTCTCATCTCCTTACATATAAATTTCATTCCCATCTAAGCTATTGTCCTAGAACTATGGTGAATGCTTTCCTACTATTGACTTTTTATTGTAGTCACCACTTGAAATCCCAATTGTATTTTTGGCCATAAGTCATAGATCCAAAATCCATTGTAGCCCAAAAATATATCCTCAAAATTTCATAATTAACCAAATTACTAATAATCAATAGACATAAAGCTTGCAAAGAAAACCCTCTTGGCTACCTAGATGATTGCAAAAAACACTTGCTGATTTTGTTACGTTTAATAGTACTCATGACTTTTTTTCTGGCCAGTACTTTAAAATTAGAAAGAAAAAATTAACTTAAAAAAGTATGGCCACTCTACCTATAAGATGAAGGTAACCATTGAAGGAAAATCATAGAAAATTTCTGTAAGTAGGAGAAATAGAAAAGTGCCAAATTTCAAGAATTTTTTTTTTGGATGTTTTAATTAGTAAAAAATAGGTAAAAAATTAAAAAAATTAAAAAAAAATGGTCACTTATCACAACTTTATGGATATGTTCACTCACCAAAAATTGCCAAAATAATTTTTTATATGTTTCAAATAGCAAGGAGAAAGAGGCCTACTTTGTGGACTTCTACACAACTTATAATTAACTATTTAAAAAAATCCCTTGAACAATAGCATCCACATAACTAGCTAAAATTCACTCCATTGCTATTTAAAATTTTCAGTAGCTAAAAGCATATTGGTGAAAATCCTAGAAAAAATTAAATTTTAGCCAAGACTGCAATAACCAATAGAATTTAATAGCCAATTTGTTACTTCCTCTATATTGGAATTAGCATCTATATAGTCAATTTTGGGTTATAGTACTCCCAATCATCCTTTACAACTTGCAAAATCCTTTCTTCTCTATTTTTTTTTAATGCCATTTACTCTCAAGGTAGCTAAAGTTGATGCTTGTTTGTCTTGAAGGTAGCATATTGCACTAAATTCCATAAACTAGTTCTGGGGTCACTGTTGAATAATAGCTAAAAGTGTACTAAAAGACCATCCCCTCCAAATTTTGGCTCCAAATTCGTTTCTTTGGGTACTACTTTGTTCAAAATTCCCCAAAATTGGCAAGTGTGACATAAAATTGGAGACTATTTTGGATAGTAAAACAAATATTCCAAAAAATTAGACAAGGCGTATAATAGTCATGAGTACCTTGCCTGTGAATTTTGAGTCATTTGGAGCCGAAATGGAAAAGTTATGGCCAAAAAACAAATCAACATGCAAGGTGTGACGCAAAATAGTACAGGTGTTTCTTGCAATCACCTACCTTGGATTCTAAACACCTCTATTTTGACGCCTCATATCTCCATGTCCATAAATAATTTAGATTTGAAACTTGGTGTGATAATAGACTATCTTGTCAAAAACTTAGATCCAAAATCTTGCCTTGATCTAACACTTGAAACATTCACAACCACAAATTAAAATTTTCAAACCTCAAGCCTATCTTTTTTCATGGAACAATAACAAACTTGCAATCTTGCACCCCCAGTGCATCCCATGGCCCTCAATCCACATAATTATGCACCCTCCCAACCAAGAGAGACTAAGGACCATCCTTCACCTCTAAGTAACCAACCCACATCCTAAGCCTTGACAACTAGCTGCCGGCTAATCTCAACACCCCCTCAATCCTAACTTAAACTACTAAGGTAGGAGGTCCATAAAGCGACCATCTAAGCGCTGAACCTGAATTTTGGGGAGGTAAAACATCTTGAAATATTTTTCAGTAAATTTTCCTTGAAAGACAAGAAGAAATGGCATCTGGCTCAAGTTGTTTCATATTTTTCGGAGCTTTGTGGAATTAGTTATGAAATTTTGAAGGTGAAAAGCCAAAGGGCTGTAAAAGCGACCACCTCCTAAAATGTACATCCTTTGTACATTTTGGGAAATTGAAGAAAGCAAAATGTACCTGTGTGTCCTGATCGGTTCAAAATGCCCGGTCGGAGTTCGAGCCTCCTACCTTAACAACCTAGTTAACAACTATCAAACCAACATCCGCTCACTAACATTACAGAAACGTCAACACAAGTAGATGCATACTTTCAATTAGTAGATGGCCCACATTATGACAATGAGGATGTCTTCTGCAGGTGCGTACAAAGCTGGTACATTAGGATTTATGAGAGTTGTGATTTACCATGAGAATTGGTAGGCCAACACAACTCCAATGCATGGACAATGTATGCTCTGTGTACCCTTGTAGAGCACATTTGCAGCTGCAACCCTTGTTCGTTGGAAGAATTAAATTACCGGTATCATACACTGGACTATTGGATCCTGTTAAATTTCAGAATATTAGCATCCACTAATTGCTGTATTCATTTATTCTACTTTGAATTGGAATCTAATAGCAGTCAAATTATTGAGTCTCATACCTTTCTGACCTTCAAGAGTTCAGGCTTTTGCTTCACGATTGACATCTTCACATAAGTTACAATCATTGTATGCCTTTGAGAATGCTGAAGGACCTCAATGAGTCAACCTTCATCTCTCAATCACCTTCCAGTGACTAGAATTTGGTGTCAAGACAAGAATGTGGTTTCGGTTTTTAAATGTTAGTATGAACTCGATTTAACCCTACAAGGATGTCGATGGTCCCAATTGTGAGCTTCTCACATCACTGATCGAGCAAAAGTTACCACTTATTGTGTGGCCTCTTCAAAATTTTGTACACCAATCCGCACAAAAAGTGTTGATAAGCAGTGCGAGTGAAATCGAAAAAGGATGATAAACAGTGTGTGAAATGTTCACCACTATTGAAACTCTGCTCTCGCTTCCTCTGCTCCTGAATGACACTTCTTACTGCATGGAAATCGATAATGTCCCTGAAGTTCAAGATCATATTGCCCAAGTATTCATTCAGAACACAGAATTGCTTATTCACGTCCTATCATGAGTTGCACGTGGCGAAGATGCAAGTCATCACCGCTGTGAATACAACGGCAGAGGCAACGTAAGATGACGTTGTGCACTTCTTTATGCATGTTGCAGAAGTTCTGCAAATGCAACAAATTTGCACACCCAATGTTAGACCGCAGGTGGCCATTGAAATTCAAATACAAACTCTGCAGCTTGATTCCTATTGTAGCATTGCATTTTTTCTTAAAAGGAGCCAAAGTGTACGGATTCCAAAAATCTCAGTTGGAGCAGAAAACGTTCAGTTGGACGAAAAAGGGTAAACGCTAATATGGATTCATCACCCAAATTTAAAGAAGTCGATATTAGTTGCAAAGTTGAGTTGAGTTGAAAAGGCATTCCATGATAGGGATTTAAGAGTTCTGGAAAGAAGGAACCACAGTAACCCACGCCTGGAAAATCCTTGAGTACACGAGGTTTATACCACCCAAGTTTTGCTGTTGCTGTAAGGTAACTTGAGAGGATACTACAACCGTTATAATCCCGTGTCCTGTACTGACTCCTGTTACAAACAGACCTCATCTATTCACACTTGGTTGCTGGGTTGGGCTTTTAGTACGTAGCAAATGGTCTATGCATGACTTAGCTAAACTTCTATGGATCTGCACAGGGTTGTCCACTGTCACTTACGATGGTGTACAGCAAATGGCCACTCTGAAATTGCATACAAAATTCATACATAGTGATCTCAAACAAGCAGTCACTCTATGAGAGGCTCTTCCGTGTAGCAGTGGCTTGGTTTTCAAGTGAGATCCTACTCAAATGCCTAACATGCCTCACATGTAGCTTCTGTCAATGCAAGGCCTCCTCTCCTCCCCTTAGGTCCAGAACAAACCAACAAATTTGGTCTTGCACCAAAAGATCTCGTCACAGCTCTATACATCTCCCCAAAATCACACTCTTAAATATATGTTAAAAATGCTTCATGTGAGGCATAGCAGTGCTGAATTTTGGGTTCCGCATAGCAGTGCAGCAGTGCTGAGATTTGCATTTCGGCACTGCTATGCGGAGCCCAAGAACATTATTCCAGCTGCAGAAAATCCTGAATATTCCCTGCTCCTGCAGTGGCAAGAAAGCTTGAGCAAGAGAATCATCGATACATCATTTGATAAAGGCAATGCCTATGATTTCCAAAGCTCAAAGAGTATATCCACTGCAACAGAGCACGTAACTAGCAGGTATTGTAATCACAAAATTCACTGCAGAAGCGATCCTAACATACTTGAGGATAACGATAATTATCTCCAAATTCAGACCTAAACTACATGAGGGAGTGAAAATTGTGACGGCCTGGGAGGATACTCACATACTCTGTGACGAAGCTAAAATTGCACCAGCTGGCTTCTCATGCCACAGAAATGATCATGAACATAATCTCAATGTAGGAGAGTTTCGCCGTGGTGGCATGTTTCGATTGGTTAAGGAGAGGCAGATTAAGACTGATAATGCTCACTGCTTGCTTGTGCAAATTTTTCAACAGGGTGCGATTATGAAGTAGAAATTTCATTGGTTTGCCAATGAGAGAAATCTGAGAGAAATCTCTACTACTACCAACCGGTATTACTTAGTGAGTGCATTTCCACCTAACATAATCTGAATGTAGGAGAGTTTTGTTGTTGTGGCATGTTTTGATTGATTAAGCAATCAAAGAAGTCAAATGGCTCAACTCTCCTACATTCAAATTATGTCATGTAATTGCAAAGCAAGCCAAGTTATCAAAAATAATTGGAGGTTAATACCAACCTTGTTGCCCGCAGCTCAGTAGGTCCTAATCGGCAATTATTTTTGATAACTTGGCTTGCTTTGCAATTACCTAGTTCATTTTGATTGAAAGTTGCTTGTGGTTACATGTATTCATAATCATATTCATACTCGTGAATTGAGGGGGTGAATCATTATTTTTTTTTCTTGATTTTTCACTTCAATTTTAAGGACTCAATGTGTGTTGCCAATTTTGGTTGCATAGTTTATCTTAAATATGGTGTTTAAAAGGTATATACTAAGAGAACTTGAAACTTACTAATAATTTTCAACAAAAAACGACCAAAAAATAAGAGACTTTAATGATAAGAACCATAATCATATACATACATATATATATATATATATATATATATTTGTACACTTAAAAGTGAGATGACCTTATATATTGATGAGGTTGGCACCTTAGCAATCTAATATACCATAATGGTATGGTGAGTTGCAAAGTAAAGACTTGATTAGACTAAATTTTGAAGTTTGCAATGTAACATATAGTAAATTCATCTAAGGGACTCTTTAAATTAAGTTTTCAAAGGTTGCAATAGTCTAAAGCAACCAAAATCTCTTGGTGATCATCTATATAGAATATAGTATAAACCAAAAATACCATATGCTCTATATGAGTTGATAGACATGCCAACTTTTGTTTAGAATCTGTTATGAATATCAATGTCCATTTTAATTTGGAATTCCTGGTAATAATTTTTATTGTGAATTTTGCTAACTTGCAATAGTGCAAATCTTGTGTGACAAAATTGGATTTTTTTTTAACATCTACGATGAAAGTTTCCTTGCAAAGATGAGCACAATTTATAGAAAATCGAAGCAACAATCAATACCGCAACAAAAATATTGACTTAATTAAAATTAAAATTAAAATGACTAAATATAAATGTAATCTTGCACTAGTTGCTTTGTATGGGAATTCTAAGCTTGAGAACTCCCTCTAGAGCCTTGATATGCAAATTATGGTTGTTATTTACTAACTTGTGTATCCTTATGATCCTTTTGTCTATTTCTTAAAGTAGGTTTCTTGCATTAGTTCCTTGGGGTGGGAATTCTAAGCTTTGAAAACTCCTCTAGAGCCTTGATATGCAATTTGTGATCTTGATTAAGCCTCTGTCACTTGTTAATGTTTTTTTTTCTTTATTTTCTAAATTGACAATAATGCTTCTGCTTTGAACATAACATTTTGCTAATACCAGGCTCATCCATTTCCCTTTGTTTATTTATTTATTTTGGCCAAACTCGCCATATGGCGAAGCTTTGAACCTCCATTCGTTATCTAATAAGATTGAGCCATCTAAAGTTAGCTAGATATCATAAACCGAGTCATTTAGTTTAGTTAGCATTAACAAAAAAACCCAACTAGTCCTTGAACATTTAGTCCAGTTGAGCATTAGACAACTATTGTAGTCAACCCATTGACTACCATGTAAGTAGGTTGCTCAAGGTCAAATTAGCCTTGTAGATTGCCTAGGGTCCCAACAAGTTGTTTAGAATTGAACAATAGCCGATAAGGGGATTTAAGGTGTTGTAGTGGGGAACTTTGGATGCTACAATGGAGATTCGAGGGTTGCTAGCAGGGTTTGTAGGGGTCACTAACAAGATTTTGAGTGTCACATTAAGGTTTGAATAGCTTGCTACTACCTCCTGCTAAAATAGTGTTTGGTAACGTTGGGGTTTGGAGAGAAGGAAAAAAGAGAATGCAACATCATTCTACACTAGACGGAAGCCAATTGGAGAGGGAACCATCTATGTTTAAAGAGAGGAAGAGGAAGTAATTTGAGATGTAAAGGAAGGAAATTGAAGTTGAAGTAAGACTTGTGTAAGACTTGAGGTTCAAATACTCGATGTAAAGGATAGAATTTAGGATTTTCAAATCAAGACTTTGAGTTGAAATTAGGAGACAAAGTTGACCTTGATTAAAGTTTGACTTTGATTTCAAAAGGAAAAGAAACAAAAAGGAAAATAGTTGACCAAACAAAAGCCATCAATATACACTTAGAACAAGTGGTTCACAATTTGATCGCCATTCTCTTGATTGCAAGTCAATTATAAGACAATTAGGAGTATTATAGTCAAAGTCTTGATATTTCAAAGATTCTCAAAAACAAAAGGAAAATAAAAGGGGACACAAAAGAAAGAAAATAGATGGAATATATAGAGCTCGTTGTACACATTATTAATTGAGTAGTGTACAAAAACCAACAAATCAATGAAAGTGGAATGAGACTGGCTACCCTATACAATCATAATATGGATGTTGGAGAAGAGGTACGTGACAGAGACAAATTCCAAAGTATGTGGTTAATCTTGCTACCATTTGTTTTGTTTTTCTTTTTAAAATTTTAATGATTAGTCAAGGATTAGGAGTCCAAGTCAAACCCTTAGAAGTTTACGAAACCACAACTTGAATTCAAAATCCTAAAGATAATTCTTAGGGGTTTCCAAAACCACCTCACATTTTAAAATAGATAAAAAAAAATACAAGTAAGATAGAGCATGATAAAGTTTGGTCATTAAGAAGGTTAGTTTTAGATGAGAAGTGTCAAGATTCATCCATTTAGAGTAAAAAAGGAAGCTCAAAGTTTAGTTATGGTTTAAAACCAAAATAAAATAAAAATAAAAATAAAATCATTTTGGACTCACAAGCTAGTAGAAATTGATGAATGATGTTATTTAGGGTAAATTAAAGTTGAAACTTCATCCACCTAGTACAATTTTTGCTAAGAAGGTCCAAATACAAATTGCCTTACCATTCTAGAAAGGTGACTTAGTACTCTATAGCATTGAATACCTAAAAATTTGAAAGTAGCAACTTTAAATGAAAAGTTCAAATCTACACTATTAAGATAGATATCTGAATCACATCCATTATATTCACAAAACTTTAAATTTTGAATTCAAACTGCCATAAAAAAATCTTTAAAGTTTTTTAGACTTATCTCATACTTTGAAAGCAGATAAAAACTAAAGAAGATAGAAAAGGATGAAGTTTAGACATCAAAAGGGATAGTTTTGGATGAAAAGAGACAAGATTCAACCAATTAAAATCAAAAGAAAGCTTCAAAATCTAGTCACTATTTAGAATCCATTTCCAAAAAAAAAATTAATTTAGACAAATTAATTAGTAGAAATCAATGGATGAAGTTTTTAAGGGCAAATTAGGTTGAAACTTTATCTACCTATAACTTTTGCTAAAAAACTTCAAATACAAAGTGCCTTACCATTTTAGAAACAAAATTCAATATTCTACAATATAAGTTTGTTCAAATTTCAAAGGTAGAAACTTCGCTTTAGGAGTCTAGAGTTTTAGCCTAGACTGATCCGGTCATTGTCCGGAAACTTTCAAACCCTAACTTTTGCAATTTCTATCAATTTTAGTTGAAATTTGGAACATCCAGATTTCTTGTAATGGTCAATTAGACAATTCTTAGGCATCCAATTGTAGGATTTGAAACTAATAACATAAAATCCGATTGTGCTTGCTTTATTTCAAGGACCGTGGAGATAAAATATTAATAGGTAATAGAATATAATCTTTTAATATTCTACTCATTTTTATTTATTTTTTAGATTCTCCTTCAAAAATTCTAGTACTCTACAAGTCAAAGTAGGCAAGTTGAATTAGACTTTAATAATAACTTAATGAAAGAATTTTTCACCACTTTCTATACAAATGTAACAAATGTATAGGGTGATTGCATGAAACACCTGTACTATTTGTTGCATTTTGCAACAGTACTCATGATTTTTTCTGGAGTACTTTAAAATTAGAAAATCAATTTCTTAAAAGATTTAAAAATATGGCCAATGTGTGCACCTTTAAGATGAAGGTAACTACCAAAGGAAATTCATTGAAAAATTCTCTAAGTAGGAAAATTAGAAAAGTGCCAAATCGCTAAAAAATACATATTTTGATGTTTTAATTAGTAGAAAATAGGAAAAAAATTAAATTAAAAAATTAAAAATTAAGCATTTGTAGCAACTCTATGAAAATGGTCATTCACCAAAAAACCCACCAAAATAATTTTTTACATGTTTTGAAATGCAAGTAGAAAGAGGCTCACTTTGTGGACTTCTACACTACATAAAATTAAGTATTTTTAGAATTCCTTTGGACAGTAGCTACAAGTCTACTACGAGACCATGTCTACCAAATTTCAGCTCCAAATTCGTTTTTATGGGTACTAAATAGTACTACCCCCCCCCCCCAATTGGCATTTGTGACAAAATATCGGGGGCTATTATTAAATAGTAAAAAAATTTAAAAAAATTCCAAAAAATTAGATAAGGCGTATAATAGTCATAAGTACCTTGTCTATAAATTTTGAGTCATTTTGAGTCAAAATGCAAAAGTTATAGCCAAAAAACTAATTAATATGCAATGTGTGACAAAAAATAGTACAAGTGTTTTGTGCAATCACCCTATAGACAGTCTAATAACAAAGGAACTCAAAATCATTAAGAAGAAAATGAATGAAAATCACAATCGTCTATCCAACATTGTTAAATTAAAATCATCCAAGTGCTACTTTATAACACTTTGAACAATATTTGAGGATGAAGTGCCATCTTTCTAGGACTTATTAAAGATGAATAGACCTTTAAATATTAATGTTCAATTATCCAATGGATAGATGACAAATGCTGTAAATAATGCACTTTATCCATTTAAGATTCATTGATTAAGATTAACAAAAAATTATTGTTAATAATATATCAATAGAAAGAGGAAGAATGCTTTATATGAATCAATAATATAGATATGTTGGTCGAAGGATTTCAACTATCTGGATGAATACAAGAAACACCTGTACTATTTTGCGTCACACCTTGCGTTTTGATTATTTTTTTGGCCATAACTTTTGCGTTTTGGCTCCAAATGACTCAAAATTTACAGGTAAAGTACTCATGACTACTACACACCTTGCAAATTTTTTGTAAATTTTCAAAAATAGTTTACGGTCCCAAAATAGCCCCCGATTTTATGTCCCATTTGCCAATTCGGAGGTTTTTAGTACTATTTAGTACCCAAAATAACGAATTTTGAGTTGAAATTTTGAGGGGATGGTCTTCTAGTAGACTTATAGCTATTGCCCAAAGGAATTCTAAAAATAATTAATTTTATGTGGTGTGAAACTCCACAAAGTGTGCTTTTTTTGCTTGTATTTTGTAACATTGGGTGAATGCAAGAAACACCTGCCGATTTTGTTGCATTTTTACAGTATTCATGATTTTTCTTCTGGAGTACTATAAAATTAGAAAAATAATTAAAAAAAAAAAAAAATATGGCTAACATATACACCTTTAAGATGAAGGTAACCACCAAAGGAAATGTATAGAAAATTTCTTTAGGCTAGAGAACTAAAAAAGTGCCAAATCTCAAGAAAATGGCTACCTTGATGTATAAATTAGTTAAAAATAGGAAAAAAAAATTAAATACATAAAATGAAAATTGGCCATTTGTAACAACTCTATGGAGATGGTAATTCACCAAAAAAATTCCAAAATAATATTTTATATGTTTCAAAATGTAAGTAGAAAGAAGTACACTTTGTGGACTTCCACACCACATACAATTAACTATTTTTAGAATTCCTTCCTTGCATAGCTACAAGTCTGTTAGAAGACCATGGACAAAAAACTATTTTTGAAAATTACCAAAAAATTAGGCAAGGTGTATAATAGTCATGAGCACCCAGGGTTTTTTTTTGGATTTTTGGAGCAGTGCTGAAGTGGCATCATACGAGAAAATAATGTAGCCAAATATTTTAGTATTCATCTATATTTTGGATAGAACTATATTTTCATCCACATATTTGGATGATTTCCATTTAAAATTGACAATTTCATCCAAATTTTACAAAAAAATTGGAGCAATTTGGCATCATCATCCAATTTTTCTTCAAATTTTTCCTATAGGCTTGGTGCAGCCTTTTTTTTTGAGGCATTTGGGCCTCATAAGGCCCCAAAAACACACATTGCGAGTACCTTACCTATAAATCTTGAGTCATTTGGAGCCAGAACGCAAAAGTTATGGCCAAAAAACGCAAGGTGTGACGCAAAATAGTATAGGTGTTTCTTGCATTCACCCAATATATAGAATATTATTTTGGAATTTTTTTTTGGTGAATGACTATCTCTATAGAGTTCTTACAAATGGACAATTTTCATTTTATGTATTAACCTTTTTTCTATTTTTAACTAATTAAAACATCAAAGTATCCATTTTCTTGAGATTTGGCACTTTTCTAGTTCACTTGCTTAAATTTTTTTTTAATGAATTTCCTTTGGTAGTTACCTTCATCTTAAAGGAATATACGTTAGCCTTTTTTTTATTTTTTTTAAAATTTATTTTTTTCTAATTTTAAAGTACTGTAGAAAAAAAATGATGAATACTGTCAAAACGCAACAAAATCAACAAGTGTTTCTTGCATTCACCCATCTATTATATTATAGTGTATCACAATTTTTATTCATCATGATATTTGTTATGTTTTCATATGCACCATTATTCATCTAGTCAATTTTTACTAAAATCTAATGACATCTCTACAACTTTTCTATGAGTCCTAGCAAATTTATGAATGAGAGAGATAAACTCTAATTAATCATATTCTATTTAATGTAAATTGAAGAAACCTATTTCAAGTCATTGCATTGCAAAAGAGAGTGACTATTCTATTTGTATTAAATGCAAACTATGTCACAATTAAAATTTTCACAATTTTTGTCTCTTTTTCATCTGTACATTTTATAATCCATTTATCATTTTTTAAAATCCTAGTGACATCCCCACAACTTCTCAATGAAACCCTGCATGTTGATGAAACTTCTGAGGAGCCTAATGAATCTTTTCTAGTTTCTTATAAATTTTTGAAAGTTGCTATTTTTAGTTTGAGCACTTATGGGTTAACTCACGCCAACCCCAAAAGCAAATGGAGTCCTCTTTCCAAACTCGAAACGCCGGCACTGAACTGAACGCGCCGCGCCTCGTCACTAAGGGCTCCCCACAAATGGGGGAGCGCGGCCTCTGCCCGGCGCGCCTCTGCCTGGGCAGCCTGCTGCTGCGGCAGGCCCTGCTGCCTGCTGCCGTCGGGGGGCTGCGGGGACTGCCATTCTCCCGATACCCTCCCTCGCGAGACCCGGGCTGCGAGACCCGGCCATGTACTCTGAGCACAGCCCTCGGGCCATTTCGGCAGGGGAGTTTACTGGGAGCATTTGGGCTCCTCCCCCCTTCTCCCCCACTTGGGACCCCAAAATATTCTAAGTCCTTTTTTGTTCCAAAGCCTTGTTTTCTTCTTTTTTTCTTTAATTCCTAAATTTACTTAAGACCCAAATGGGTTTATGAAGGGAACTCATAATATAGCATTATACAAAGACATACTTACATAGTGATAACAAAACCAATGCATCATACAAAGGCATATTTACAAAGTGATAACAAATTGAAATCCAAGTCATAAACTTTACTTCACAAATATCTCATGGTCACAATTTTTGCAAAAAATAGAATTTGCTCCTCCCTCTACCAATGTCTTTGTGGAGCAAATGTCACAAGTGACCTTGGGAAGCTTTCGGAAAATCGCCCTTTTTTGCTTCGATTGTGAAAGAAGCACATGTTTGGAGCGCTTCAAAGGGGGGCGTGGAGCACTTCCTTCACCAACTTCCGAAATAACATGTTTTCTCCCATGTCCCATTCTCGTTTGCTTCACGTTCTCTTGGATGGAAGCAATAGAACCTCGTAGTGGAAGAATAATTGTATTGGGCCTTTCAAAATTCGAAGGCTCCAATAGTATGCCTAAGCAAGCTTGAAGGGCTTGACATTTCCTCTTCACTTCTTCTTCATTGTCACCATAAAGAGTTGCTTGACATAGTGATTCAATTTCACGTACCACATTGAATGCCTTCTCACGCACGACATCAATCGGAAGAGTCTCATCCCTTGGCACATCCGGTTCAATTGGAGTTGTAAGCTCCATGTCTTCCATGTTGATTTGTGTAGGGAATAGTTCTTCAACCACTTCATTCTCTTGGAGCCCTTCAAAAAACTCCTTCACAATGGATTGCACACCAAATATGTGTTTGCAAGTGGACACCCTATCGGGACAATCACAATAATGTGTTTTCAATGAAACGCTATACCATAGTTTAGGAGAAGTCTCACTCTTGATATGAAAGAGGAGATGCTCCTCATCCACAACCTTCAACACATCCATAGGACACAATTGGTAAGCCTTCAAAATTCGTTCTCCTCCTTTCAATCGATGTCTATGAGCATTGTGATTCCCCCTCCTTATGTATCGTTCCGAGTCACCTACACATTAAAGATATAGATTAGATTTTAGCATCATGTTCAAAACATATTTATCAAGAAAATAAATTGAATACAATAACACAAACAAACGATAATACACAAAAATGAGGAACTTACTTAAACGTTGAGTCAATTTGAATTGACTCAATAATGTGGGTTGGCCCACACGAGTGCCATCATTGGCACTACCGACAATTGCCACTATAAGGTCTCGGAGGGACCGGTTCACCTTTCCTTGCAAAAGGGTGTATTTAATCAACTCCCAATGTCTTTCGACATGGTTAGTTGTATCCATACCCCCGTAAGCAAATAACCTCCCAAATCGAGGCCACAACCTTCTCCAAGGACAATTAATTCCGGTCCATCCGGAATTCACATATGTGGCAAAGGTCGGGATGTGTTGAAACTCAACACAAAATCTTCCTAAATTCTCATCGAAATGGTCTTCACTAGGACAAAGCATCAAGACATGTAATGCCCTCCAAACCCGATCCTTGTCCTCATTGGGAACCTTGGTTAACAAGTTCTCACTCCATGCCTTCATCACATGGAAGTGACACAAGAGAACCCGTCCACCAATTTGTGTTTTGGCACCATCTTCAATAGTCCAACAATTAGCATCATTGCTCACAACACTTTGAATAGCATTCAAAGATGTCTTGTGCTTGTCAATGATGATTGCGGAGGGTCTAATCTCACCTAAAGATTCAAAAACATGAAATAATGCTATCTCTATAGCAACACCCTCATGTCCTCCTTGAGGGTCATTGCTACAAAGCATGTAGAAAACTGGAATTCCAATTCCATCTTGGTTAGGTACAATTGCCGCATAAAGCGGCAAACCGTATTGGTTTGTTTTGAAAGTAGAATCTAGGGCCCAAGAATTATTACCAGAAAACCGTTGAGCCGATTTCCGCATGAAGTCATCTTGTATGACTACCACAAATGGCCTTTTCCTTGGGTCCTCATTCTTGGGTGCATACGATTGGTAGTATAAAATCTTTCCTTGAGCTTGTAATCTCAAGATCTCAATTTGGGCCGCATCCCAATCGTCTTTCCGAAGTGCATCTACACAAAGCAAATGAAGAATTTAAATACTAATTAAACATGAAACATAAAAACCATACTTGTAATTTAAATACACATTTAAACATGAAACATAAAAACCATACTTGTAATTTAAATACACATTTAAACATGAAACATACAAACCAAACTTGTAATGACAATTCAAAACTTAGGTCTTAAGTATGCAACAATGCTAAATCATGACAACAAAAAAAGAGTAATGAGAAAAAATAAAATACCGTTGATTCTTAAAGAATATGCAAGGATTTGCACTTCTTTTCTGATGACGAAAAATCGATAAGTAGCACGCTCCACCTCCGGTACACTTTGGGAGAATCTCTCTTGAGCATCAACGGACGTGGCTTCAATAGCCCTTGCTGAAAGCATGAACTTCAAATTCTCCATAACCCATGCGATAACGTATGGGTGCACCGGTAGGAAGAAAAGGTCGGAATCGGAACCCGGGGTGTGACCACTATGTTTGCTATGAATGTAGATTGTAGCTTGAAGTTTATCATGAGGCACAATGTTTGAGCATTTTGACACATTGGGCTCCTCAACCTTCATTTGGAATTCACAATTACACAATCTAGAGGTTCTATTCCTCCTAGAGTCCTTAACATCTATAGGCTTCACATCAACCGTTCTCCTATGAGGACGGTTTTTGTTTTTGCCACGATGACAACGGTAATAAGTAACCGTTTTGGTTTTCCCTACACGGCATTTCAAACGCCTTCTAAGCACAATGTACTTTGTGCAAAGTGCATCTATAGTTGCACTTAAGTTCTCCAATGGAACCTTCACTATTTCATCCCACATTTTTTTCTCTTGGCATACATCACAAGAGTCCATACAATTTTGTATGAATGAGGTGTGAATTCCTCCTACATAGCTATCCGTACTCCATTGAGTACGAATGGCATTCGTAGTCATGGAGATTGACAAATGTTTCCCATTTTTGTCAATGTGTCCTCCTTGCACAATGAAATGCCAATCCTCTATTGGCGGAATTTGCCTACCCTTTGTGTCATTCAAAGGAGATAAAACAAATCCACTTAAAAGTTCTAAAACTTTTAATCTTCCTTGAAGCTTTTGCCACCTCTCAATTGTAAGAGATTCCACATTCTTTTGAGTGGAAGGCCTATGAAGATTGGAGAGGGGACAAAACAAAGGATTTGCCTCATGAATTTGTTGATATGAGGGGAAAAATCCTTCTCTTATGCAATCAATCATGAGTGCAAGAGATTTGAGATTGAAATGGACATACTTGGGGAATGTTTGAATGGGAACGTCTTGAAACATTGATGAAGATGTTGAATCTCCAATGTTGATCTCCACACCACCTTCCAACAAATCTTCCCAAGGCTCCAAAATCTCCTCACCAACATCCTCCTCATCCGAATCCGACTCTCCATTTGATGACAAGAAATGAGTCTCTTGTAACCCTAAACTTCTTGTGTGTACACCTTGAAGAAATTCTTCCACGCCCACCATCTCACTTAAATCGTCTTCAAAGTCGGAGGGATAGAAATTATCATCCTCCATGTAGTCTCCATCCTCCTCCATATTATACGTCAATGCTTGACACAAACTCTACAAATACACCCCACAAACCCCATTTAGAACAATGTATGTACACAATACTCTAATACTCTAATATGCAAAACCCTAATATGCAAAGCAATAGGCACACACTTATATAGACTTACAAGAAAGGGAGTTGCATTGTACAATAGTAGAAATATAAAATGCATGGGAATTCTTCATACCTTGAGTTATTGGGAGGAACGTGGGATGACCCAAGTGTGGGAGAAGAGGAGAAGTTTGGGAGCCCGAATGCTCCCAGTAAACTCCCCTGCCGAAATGGCCCGAGGGCTGTGCTCAGAGTACATGGCCGGGTCTCGCAGCCCGGGTCTCGCAGCCCGGGTCTCGCGAGGGAGGGTCTCGCGAGGGAGGGTATCGGGGGAATGGCAGTCCCCGCAGCCCCCCGACGGCAGCAGGGCCTGCCGCAGCAGCAGGCTGCCCAGGCAGAGGCGCGCCGGGCAGAGGCCGCGCTCCCCCATTTGTGGGGAGCCCTTAGTGACGAGGCGCGCCGCGCCTGCTAACCGAAAACACGCGGCCGACTGCGAAAGCTTCCGCCGCAGACGTGACGGATTGCGCAGACTCTCATCAGGCTCTAAAATGCAATAGGTTTTTTTTCGATCGAAACTCTCTGAGGCTCTGATTATTAGAAGGCAATTAAGAAGCTGCTTTTACGTTTAATTTCACGTCATGGCCAGGTTTAGATATTCAGTGTTTCATGGCAAACCAGCTCGTACTGAAGCCACAGACTCAGTCGTCTCCCCAAGCGCAAGGTAACTTACCTCAGAGCTTGCATATCGGTCGTCTGGTCCAATGGCACCAAGGAAAGGATTCGAAGCTTCGGCCATGATGCTGCCGTGCATGCTCTACAGAAATCCTGTTTACTACAGTACTTTAAACTACAGTAGTTCACTGCATTTGAGGGCCGCCTGCTGCAGCTGTATAGTACTTTGGCACACATCGAATTTCATTTCAACGGCGAAAAAGTAAAGTACAAAGCAAACCACCACCTGGAGGTATACTGTTTATAGTAGCACTTGGAAACCGTGTTAGCTTAAGTTTCCTTCGGAAACGGGATGCAGCTAGATTGGTAGATAGCACTGTAGTGCACGAGACTTGACTGCAGCTGTGCAACTGTCGGTGGGAATGCATGACCCGCTAGCTGAGTCAGATCTCGCCACGTCGATTGGTGGTAGAACGCGTTTCCATGGATGGAATTCAACTGGATGAACCAAATTCTCGCAAATCTATCGGTGGGCCGGGCTTTGCTCTTCGCAACAGTTCAATCTGTACTAGCCGACTGCATGTTTCGAAGCGCCTACTCTCTGGCAATAAGTTAATATAAGCTTGTTGTGACTTGGAAAATTTATTTTGCATGCTGGTGGAGACGTGGAGTCCGGAGACAGTTACGCGAAGCCAAAATCGTAGTGATCGATGCATGGACGCAGTAGGTACCATTCGGCGTGGTAATTTATACGTGACCATGAAAGCAATACCACCAAAATTAGACATCAGCTACCGGTAGATGGTTACTTGGGGGAATTTTGACTGTCCGTATTCGCTGGCTTGTTGCCTATTAATGGAGAAGTTCAGCAGGACAAAGACTTTCAAGACGTTTTTAGGCAGGCAGATCATTTGGGTTAGTGACTCTACTGAAAACTTTGCCACTTCGCCAAAACTTCGCCAAAACTTTGGTCCAACTTTGCCACTTTTGGAGTCATCTGAAGTCAATTTCTCAAACTGGCAGTCACCCCATGACTATTCGATCTCGTCACTAACGCCTTTTACAAATGACAGATAGCTTAAACTGAGAATCAAGCCAAACACATACACATCGTCAATTCTTACGTATTCGGTATTTCACTACTGACTTCGGCACTTTTCCGGATTGCGCAGAGTGAAATGTAAATCTATCCTAGTTTACAGAGCATTGTGCACCCAAATCACCAAATGAATTTTTTGGCGCCTGATATGTGGCAATAAAATTAGCGGAATTGATGATATAGACTAAGACCTAGCAAACACCTTGCAACAACACATTATCTGAGCCTCACTTTTCAAAAGATATACTTAATCTTCTCTTTGACTGTCAATGCATGCAATGGGAGATTATTATTTTTTTTCCTTGAAACACATGGACAATTTCCATTGATGGAGGAAACAGTACACAGAAACCATGCAATGGGAGATTATCACCGGTATCAGTCCGGATTGCCATTCACTGTTCACTGTTCACAGTATAATTGCCAAGAGTGTTGCCAAGAGGAAAAAATTTGTGCACTGATTTGACCTGTTTCCGCCTTACTAAATAGTGCAACATCACCTGGGAAACTTCTATAGTAATATTCCAGTAAGAAAAACAAGGTTAATGATCTCCCTGTGAAAGGGATGTGAACATTAGGGGTAGTCGGCAGCTGTCTGGCGGAGTTTTTTGAAGAAAAGTTTGGGGTCTGCACTGCAGACAACTTTGACTCTGAAGATGGAAACGTTGCTACTGGACACAAACGTCAAGATAGCGTAGTCGAATAAAAGCCATTCAATCTACGTCCACCTTTTCAAACAATCAATTAAGGAAAGTCACAAATTTGAGCTCACGGTCGTTCAAAGGGTTGCGTAAGGATGAGATTGTGCATTGCTCAGTAGTCTGTACTGCATGGTCAGTTGGTCACGTCAGACATCACGCGCAGTGAGTTGGGGAATAGGTAATGCTCACTGTCATCACCTTAAGCTTGTAGTCGCTGGCTTGCGATATCTGTCTGAACAAGGTTTTATTTTGGCCTCTTCAATGTGAACATTCACTGGACTGGGTGATCATGAAGTCCTTGTGAATTGTCTTGATTTACGTGCAAACTTGCCATGAAATGAATCACGACATCATTCACTAAAATACAACACAAATTGGTCATGCCAACGCTCGCTCTCACTTTATTAAAATAGAACTTTCACACTTCAATGATTTTAAAGTCAATTTGACGAATATATATTCACGATATATTGGCATTTTTTATTTAAATTTTTTTTAGACACAATGAAAGAAAATTCATTGCAAACAAATTGTACAAGCAGGACCTCATCAGCCTGGCTACAAGATACTCTGATCCCCTTAATAATCAATAGATATGACTGCTTGTGAGACTGCTACAGTCAATCATAGTGTGGCAAAAGTGCAGGATATGTCAGAATTGTACTGTACAGACTGAGGGTCAGATATTATGAGGCATTTGAATGTTCCTGGTTTCACATCCAGCCAGTGGTGATTCATTCATCGTTAACAAGACAATTAAGTGGAAGAAAATGTGAACTCAAACTCTTCTTAAGCCGAGACTACCACTAAGAAGAAGAGTTTGAGTTCACATTGTCTTCCAGTAAGAAGAGTTTGAGTTTCACACTATCCCAGGTGTCCACTTTTGGTGACCAATTGGAATGTTAAAAAATTGGAGGTGATTCACTCTACAAATAATTAGTTGTCTTGTCGAGTAATCATTGCTAGAAGTAGAACATATCAATTTCGTCGAAGTGGAATATTCCACAAACCAAGAATTGTGACATATATCTTCACAAAGGTCTAATTTCTGGCCCAAAACCGCGCCTGAGTAATGGAATATCGCCAATGTAACGAAATGGACGTTAGAAGATTCTATCTATACTGTTTAGTCATTGTTGAAAGTATTGGTAGTATTAATTAGGACACTAGGTACGGTTACGTAATTCTAATTGAATATGCATCTGATTCTTGTGGTAACGATCTTCTCTCGAAGACCTTGTTAGTAGTTACCCGGGCTTGTTACCTGGATTTAATCCAAAGAGACTTCCATGCATAAAGAACTCTTACAAATCAATGGGGTGACTGAAAATCTGAAATCACACAATTCATACTAGTAAAAACAACCAGTTCAATCTATACAACTGGCCAACCGGGCTTCTAAAGCCTCATGATCATGCTCTCAAATATACATTCAAGGCTTCAAGCGATATACCGAGTATCATATATGGTTTTGTAACTTAGTGGGCAATAAGCAGAATACACCAATCCTTGTCGATTTCGATTCGTGCCAATGGAAAGATTTCCACTTCATCTACTTGTTTGTGAGTTTGTCCATCAATTAGGATTGATCCAAAGATTCCGTAGAAAAATTAACCTGCATTGCTATTGAACAAGTTGTCTAGGGACCTATCTACAGAGAGTCAATACATAAATAATATCGAGATCTAAAAGTAGTTTAGATTGTGAAGAGTTTGAGTCCTGACGTACGTAGGTGCCTTAGCGACATCAACCAATCTTGTGAATTCAGAAGAACTTACTTTGCTTGGTGTTGAAAGTATCTAGCTAGCTGTGCTGCGACAGTGCTTAGCGATATCATCGCCGTAACGGTAGCCGCATTCGATGTAACGAGAAATGCCATCGACCACCCCAGCCCCTTCGCCCACACCCGCCCACCCCAACCTCGAGATCATTCTCCGACGGCGCATGGCGAGGCTTCAAGATTCTCCGGAATTTCTTTAAATTATTGGATGCAACTCCGGAATGCAGGCACCAAATGTATTATTTCTAACAGTACAGACTAGCCCTTCGACGACCTCCGGCCAATCCTCCGTCGTCGGTAGTAAACTTGCATTCTCCGCCTGTCTGCACTGGGAACAGTGTTCGACTCCTGTTTAGCTTTAACAGACCTTGACTTTGAGGGCCGACCGACTACAAACGGATTGTGTCGAAGAAGCTACACTCCGCTTTTGATGCCATTCCAGATCGACACAGACATCTTCTTGCTTAAGGAACTAGTAGTAATGACTGTTTCGTTGGTGAGTCACAGTAGATCGAAACAGAGATTCGAATCTCGAGTAACTCAAAGGCCGACAATTTCTAGTATAAATACCACCTCAGGACAAGCTTCAAGACACGCTCTTGTCTTAGACTGCAGTCTTTCTGATTAAATTGAAACAGCTTTCTGAATCGTCTTGCACATCGATTTATCACTTGCTTGAAGCTAATTTCCCATTCGCTTTCTGGAGATCAATCTCATTATTCGGTCTATCGATTGGCCAAGCTACTGGAGGATTTTCTGATAGTCGTAATTGGCAGATATATTGCTCTCTTTCTGTTAGATAGTTGAGTACATTTCTATCACCGGAGATCATGGCTGTGGAACTCTTGGCATTCCCTTTAGCAGCATCAGCTTCAATCCACAAGGGAGGCGATGGAGAGCTCGTTCTCGACAGCATTCAATATCAAAGTAGTCTTACATCCTTGGGATCCGATTTGATCCAAAACGGCGAAGCGAAGTTTCAGAGAGAAATCGATCTCATTCTGAAGACCATATTGCTCAAAGTCAGTCCCAGTGGACGCTATACTACAAGTACTCCGGTGGATGTCGTCGAGCTTACTGTCCCAGTTGTGAAATTTCCTGATGGAGGACACAGATGCCCTTACTTCCCCTGCCCCACCTGTCATCGCACCCGGAGCATTTTCGGCCCTAAGAGCAGCCGTCCTGAAGTCTCTAACTGCAAGTCGGTTACTCATCCTGCACTCGATACACTTATCGAAGAAGACGTAGTAATTGCTCTAGAGAATTCATGGGCAATCTCAAACGCTCCCATTCTCAAGGAAACAAGGGAATCAGTTGTTCCGGTTGTGGCGTTTCCTGATGGAGGACACAGATGCCCTTATTTCCCCTGTCCTACCTGTCATCGCAACAGGAGTCTCTTTCCTTACGCCGAAAGTAAGAGCAACAAGGTCAGTTTTTTTAATCTTTTTACATGCGAATCTGAAGGCAAAATTTCTTCTCTTCGAGCGTGTTCAGCTTCGATTTTGTATCCTGACAAAGGACACAAATGCGAGCAGTTTCCCTGCCCTATCTGTCATAAAAATGATCGCAGCGAGTGAGTTCCAGATTATGTATTAATTATTATGTTCGGTAGTGACAGCAAGCACTCTGTTGTACAACTTTGTACACGTAACCGGTGGGGACCTAGCCTACAACGTATCAAGCTGGAAATAGCCTCGACTCGGACCCTCCAGAGCTGGCTGAGCTGCATAAACTGTATATGTCGGTCTCATGATCTTAAAACAAAGAAACTAAGTACGTCTTTTGATCATTTCCAAAAGTTGCACGGGCGTTGTATTTATCTACGTTTAGTTTCGGTTGGTTGCTAGATAACCAGCTGATAGCTTTTTGAATTTATTTTTTGAATTTGAAAGAAAACTACAAGCCGAAGACCGAGAGGGAAAAAGTTAGCTAACTGACAGTTTTCGTTACGGAAGTACTGACTCATTCATTTATCAGGGTTACGTTGTGTACAGCTAGACCTGATCATTCATGGATATTGAGTTTCACCGCTGGTGCGGTGAAATTAATGTAATATCAATTATCTTACAGTCAATAATCTAAACCCAAAGCAGGAAGTCTGCTGTTTCTTGCATATAACTCTTATGCATTGTGTGTAATGCAAGTCTGTCTCGTTTAACACGGCCGGTCTCTTAGGACTTCATATGTAAGTGCTCTTGATCGATCAATTATTGTATTCCAAACGGGTTTGCACAGTATGTGTCGACAATTTGGAGTCTCCTTAATTATCTAGACCTGATTTTATTTACGAACTTTAATTATCATCATGTCAAAAGAAGTGGGTCATCCATTGTCCTGTACGGCTGCAATGCTGGTCACTTGACTTCACATACGGTGATATATTCACCAGAATGGCGTGTTTCAGAGTTCCCAAACTTTATCATTCAAGTGCTCGGAGCCTTGTGAACTAGGACTGGGGTAGACAGATCTCTGGCTACCTTACAGAAGGGTGTCTGAAAATGTGCCATTTCTTTTGGTAATTTTCACCAATTTAACGAGTATGATCGATTGTACTTTGAAGTTTAAACATAATTAGAGTCAGTCTCGTAATACAAAAGAGCATTCCAAGATACCACTTCGACTGTCACTCCATCATCGGAAGTCAAAACATATGAGCTTTGACGATATTCAACGACCATATTGCAGTGATTTTTGGAGGATAGATGTACGTATAGAATTATAGATGGACAGCTGAAAATGTTTGTTCTTTGTTCTCAAACATTGGTAAAAACGCTGGCAGAGGCACACTTCATGTATTCGAAGGCTAGAGAATCGACAAGTCTTAGCAAGCTAGATATATCATATATGACACAGAAAAAACACATGTGATTGGTGGACTTCACTTTCTTTTTCTTTAAATTGGTATCCAATTGTAGTATTCCGATCCTCCGTTAGCTGGCCGACTGGAGTCACTGGACCTGGTAGTTTCACTTTGAATAAGTGAAGTCCATAGGCCTGAACTCAGGATAAAAGATGCAACGCCCTCATTTATTGCCACAAGCTAGCTAGGTGACACGTCATTCAGTCCCACAATTGTCCGATCAACTGTAAAGGATTACTTCTGTGGAAACTATAATTTGATAGGTTGCGACGAGGCCGGTCTGTCGAGACCTGTGAGATCACCTGCATCAAGTTCTGAGCAGGAAATTCCACGTATACCGACTGAGTGAGACTTTGCAATTCAAAGACCCGCAAGAGCGCTGCCTAGCTACCATTACCAGGTTTGCTTAACTTCGATTTTGTTATATTGGCTCGATTCAGAGCGTCAAAATAGAGGCATTCAACTCCTCTAGAGGCTCTAAAAACTCAGACATCTCTGATATATATTTTCGTTTCAGGGTTAGGGTCGACTTGAAAGTAACACAGTACGCCGCGAATATATTGACGGCATTGACGTTGGTAAGGTCTACTTCCCAAACTTCTGTCTAGAATATAAACTGACGCCGCAACCTGCTGCTTTATCTGAAGGGAAGGTTTCTAGTAGAAGTGTACTTTGATAAATAATATAGTTACTAGATCTAAGAATTACAGAAAACCATCAGTCAGGACAACATCATTCACGTAGAAGGTTACGTTGCATCTGTTCCCCAATTAGTTCCCCAATATTGTTCCGTCTGGCATCACATAACTTACTACGCATTCTCTGTTGCAAAACATACAGCACAGAAGATTATCTCATTTTTAGTGTTATATATAATTCAGTCTGCGTAAATTTCATTGTTTCCTGCTGAACTAACAAGCATTCTATCAGGACTTGATCTATACTGGAGCTAGTAACACTCCTTGCACATGATACATTAGTTGACCGTATATGCTCGCAATTTCTGGGTAGAATTTTCACTCGAACTCGGTAGCTACGAAATTAATTAGAGAGCAGTATCATTGTATTTGAAAGACAGTGCAGCCGTCATTCTGACAGCGTTAAGTACTCCTGGGGACGGGACGGTTCAAATTCTTTTAATGTCAATTTTGTTAAATTGGCGATATTAGCACTGCCAAAACTATTGACATACACAGTATCTTCACAAAGGTCCAATTTCAGGCCACAAACTAGGATATGTATATAGATTTTGGGTTCAGGCCGTGCGTCCTGAACCGCGCCAACGTAATGGAATTGGACGTTTTGTAGATTAAATACGAACACCAGCACCCCGATCAATTAAATACTGAACGTGGAGGTTTCAACAGGTCGTTTAAGTCCTAGAACATTCAAGTAACCTAGGTCACAGACTCACAGGAACTAGCAAGTAAAACCAAGTATTCGGGAGACTATTCTATTTATTTTCCGAAAGGACTAACACAAACCTAAATAGATGGATGCTAATCATTTGACCAAGAGTCAATTCTAATGATCATGAACTCTTGAGAGTTTGAACGGTCTTATGACTATCAAAATTCATTTCAGGTTATGTGAAAGACCTCGACATACAAATGCAAAATTCACTTTAACAAACCCCTACCAATCACACAATTATGCATCATTGAGAGATGCCTAGTAACCTCGCTGGTCGGCTTCAGAAACAAGCTAAACATCATGTTTCACACCTGAAATATTTAGGCTCCAGCTAGTATGGACAATCCACCAGAACGTTCTAGCTAGAAACAACTACTGCAAGCAGTGATCCTTGTGATTCTGACCTTGTGCAACGTCCAACTCCAAATTAATCATCCTCGGACTCAGATTGTTCCATGTTCTGCGACTCTGGATCAGAGCGAAAGATCGTACTGTGAGTGCTCGGCGCTGGTCGGAGAGAATGTTGCTCCCCAACTCGAATATTCTCCTCCTGCTGCTTTGGGTCGCGGTGCTGGTGGCAGATTGGGCACGGCCACACTTTGCAGATGTGAGGGTCACGGTCGTCTGTTCGTGGTCGACTCTCGTCGGGAGGGGAGCTTTCTCCACCAAATGGAGGTGCCGACGCTTCTGGAGCATTCTGGCCAGAACTTTCACCGCTATCTGTTTCACTCGTCTGTTCTAACCCTTGGTTTGATACGCAATCTTCCCGCAACATGCTTGCCAGGCAATGAATTGTAAGAGCAGATCGAGCTTCTACCTCGGGCACTCAGACTGCCGATAAATTCAACGAAGGGCCGGAGAATAGGAATCAAAGATTTGGAACATCAAGTCTGAAAGCTCCAGTCGGGGGTCCTGTCTTTTTAAGGGTTTGTAATCTAGAAAGCACTGTCTACACTGCAAAAACAAATAGCTAAGCATCTTCTTCAATTGAATTAAGGGTCGCTGAAGCTTGTTGCCGAAATAGAAATTGGCTTGCAGAATAGGAATCGAAGGTAGCGCTAGCCCGCGGTGAAGAGCTAGCTAGCTGCGTATCTTGCAATGTGATTGTACGTTCTGTCGTCAATCAGAGGGGAATGATTTTCTTTATTCTTCTTTTGTATTAAACTATCGAAACTAGTAGCAATAAGCAAGCTTTCATTGCTCAAGATGGCAAAGATATTCGGCAGGCTGAATACGAAACCAACTGCGCTCTCTACACCTAGGTGCAGAGGAGGCGAGCAATGTACTCTGCATCTAGATACATTCTATGGGACGAATGAGATATGACAAACATGACAACAGGTCAACAGCTATCCAGGAGTGGAATCAGGGAAGGCGAGGAAGGCGAGTAAGACACGTTAATTAAACTGGAAGCTGTATTGTTTATTCTGCAGATTCCCAACTGCAGGAGAAGATCTTAGCTAGCTGGCTAGCTAGGTTAGTAGCGGTGGAATGAACTCCTCTTTAACCAATGCCTCAAGATCCCTAGCATGCTTTGCTGTTGTTTTCTGTGTGACTTTGTTGACCCAGCTTTGGAATTGGGTAAGCGGCTCCCAACAGAATCTAAGTTCTGCGGGTGCTAAATAAAGTTGGGAGCACCAGGTGAGAAGCAGGACCGTCCAGTTAATTTCAGTCGAAGGCAGAATCTCTGACTCAGTGTCCTTTTATTCTGTTCATATTCAGCGGTACAAATTGCAAGTTAAACTGGGTGAAGTTGCAATTGCAGCAAGAATTACATGACGTTCACCTAGCTGAGTGGGTGATTCGGCATTTTGTGGCTTTGTGCAATACACTACATGAATCAGTACGGTCATTTTAGTTGAAATTGGAGTTCCAAAATTGTGACAATTAAGTGCACAGAGCTCTTATTGCTTGAATGGGTACATCTGAAGTTCCAGATGGGAACCTGGAAAAGCGGAAATCTTTGAATTTTAACCAGACTAAAATGACTATCAGATCACTGCCAATGATTTTTCCAGACAATTACCGGCAGCATGTCAGGGTTTAATTGGTCCAATTCTCAGCCCAAGTCCATCATTCTAGGATTCCAGGCTTCTACTCATCAGTTTGAGTGTCAGTTTCGCCACTTCACCTAAGGATTCGGAATTATATGGTAGCCCTAATGCCGGCAAAATCTCCCACCAAACATATTGCGCCACGTGTCAGTACCGACTTTCTAGTATCCGACTGTCGGTAAGCTTAGTAAAACTGTAAAAGGCGCCTCGGTTCTATTTCTGCACGATCTGCTCTGATTGCGAGGCGGGAACTTTGCCCTGGGACTTCTATTTTGTTTCTAAAGTGACAAAGCCCGTGACAATCCTCGAATCAGGTGCAACAGATGACTATCGGGCTCCATTATAGTTCATTTGTTTAAGAATGTGATTCAGTAACGTACAAAGATTGAATATAACAACTTTATTGCAGAGCGTACAGATCGGCCATGTGGTTCTCTCTCGTCTGACACCTTCATGGATGAGACATTGGGCATGACATAACTGCGTCCTCAAATCTATGGCTTCAGTTCTACCATATAAATTCTTACGCTGATTGCGGGGTACAGTTCCAGACGAACTCGTACCAGAGCGCGTCACTTTACATACCTATGCACCAGAAATTCAGAACTAGCGCAGGCCCCAGCTTCAGGTTGTTTCAATGCACTCGAAGTGCTGTAAGACTGAGAGTTTTTAAGTGATTATTCAATGCATTGACTGCGAGAATGTATGAGGCCTTCACCTTCTCTAGAACGACAGTCTAGAATTAATATCCTGGGAGTGCACGCACTCTTGAATTGCTTTGTACTAGACAGTTTAAGGTGGGGCTAGAATCACTCCCCAGGAATGTCACTGAATAAAATATTGATACTGCTTACTTTAAGATCGAAAGAAGGACATTGTACGTATCATGTATTCAAGTTTCACAGCAGAAATCCAAAATATCTACCTTTGGAATATTTGAAGAATTCCATAGTCAATATGTAGACATGATAGAATAGGATACACTAGGAATGGAATTTGGATAGAATGGGATACACTAGACCAGACTGGAATTTGGACACAGAAGGAATAGGAATCTGTCCAATTTGCAGATTGGATATGTCTTGTGTTTGGTGTCATTCTTCGGGTGTCAATTTACATTTTTACCCCAAATTCTTACTAGTGACACTATTCTTAACACTTAAACGTCACACTGAACCCCTGGGGGTTAACTTTCAGACAGTGTATTCTGAAAACACATACCATACTACTATAACGTTAAGGATTCGATAAACGTCAATTCATCAGGATCCAGAGCGACAAAATTTCTACTCGCAACTGCAGAACGCTTCAAAAAAGAGGACCAGGTAAGTGTAGGTTTTGGTTTCAAGGCATTGATAGTGAAAAGTTGGGACCCCAGATGGTAACTAAACTTAGTACGATATTGGTGAGGTTTGTATGTGTAACTCGATTGGATTAGAGTATTAGATTAAGCAAATTATCTGGTACCCCGTAAGCCCGCAGGCCTTCTGAACCACGTACTCGCCTTGTTGCTAGGACCAGCCTGTTTAACTGGCAGCCAATGACGGAGCTAGTGCAAAGTGTTGGTCAGACCAATGCAAGCTCCATCATAGGCAATCCGTCCCGGAGCCGTGAATTTCAGATCGTCGTAAGTTAAGTGGATCCTGAACTCCTGGAGTCCGCTCAAACTCCACTTAACTGAAGGAATTTTACCCCTTCACTGATTAACCGCTCAGTATATGCTGCAGTAGTTATGGTCCTAATAATTACGTGATGAGCATGATCTTGTAGAGCTCTTGAGTCTTGACTGACTTCAAAGTGTAATATTAGAACTTACAGTGTTCGAGAAGACCGAAATATTGCGGGAGTGTACTTTGCGGCTCCAGGGAATATATTCTACGAATGGTCCGATTATTTTGCTTTGGACGATTCACTACAGACCTGTAGGGAATCATTGAAAACGAGCGTGGGGAATAGTGACTAATCGGAAGTCCAACCCAGCCGCGCGGACCTCCAGGGAATTCAAAAAGCACTGCATGCTGGGGAGCAGTGCTCTTTCTCTTTACCGGCAAAAATTCAGTAACCTAAGGTATCACTGCCAAATACATGGCATTCTACGAGTCTTTATGATAATACCCGACGTGAAGGTCAGATTCAGTCATTCACATAAAATTATTTCTTGCAATGTCTGAAATGTTGTAGAAATTTTTCATCCATATTCCCTAACTTTTTCAAAATTCTGTTAGAAACTACAAAAAATATCATTTTCAAGTTAAAAACTTTAGAATCATCATCATCAATTTGATATTAAATTAACCAAGTACAATCACAAGAAGATTACAAAAACAAGAACCAATTGAAGACAAGAAAAGTAGTAGACTTGTACAACTGAAAATAGGAGAATATAACCTTCACATGTGGTAGAGTAAATCGTAAGGTTCGTCCTATGTTTGTAAATGGGTGTCAAAGGAAGATTCAACTAAATGGGCAATTTTGTTAAAATGGCGGTATTCCAAGTGCCACTTTGATGGTGTGCCATTTTCATCATCTATGACAAATATAGATTTCAAAACGGCCGTTCTGAACCATCTAGGACAGGTATAGATTTAGAACATCCGTTCTAAACTGATTTTATGCCATTCTAAAATAATATCGCCATTTTAACGAAATTGCCCATCTAAAAATAGTACAAAAGAAACATAGCACCAAACTCCATCAGACCCCAGTTTGAATGCTCCAAGGAGTTTTATCATGTATTTTTCCAAATTCCTGCTCTTGGTCCGCTATTGCACACATTTTACAATTAACTCTAATACCTTTACTTAAGGTAAGTATTACTTTCAACCTAATGAGACACCTTTTGTTTTCTAACATGTAAAAAAGTAGACTTAAATGAATATTCTTTTGATTCAAAAACCCCACAAGTTTTAACCCCTAAAATTCTTTCATTTAGAGGCTCAATACTGCTTTAAAATACTTGTGTACAAAGTAGGGCTAAAATCTTCATCTAAATTATTTTTTTAACAAATTCAATTGTATGATTCTTTGGTTAACTTGTTCAAGACTTCAAGTACATCCTCTAAAATTTTAGAGTGAATGAATATCTCCTCCAATTGCAAGGTCAATGTGCCCAAATCTCAAAATTTAGGCTCTTCTATAAAGGTAAAGTTTTGTCTTTGAACATTTTTAGAAAAAAACATCTATGACCTATAAATTATAAATTATAAATTATACAACTGTGCATTTTAGTCAAAATGTTTGAAAATAAGTTGGAAATGTATATAAAAAAATTTAACCAAAAAAACTTTCATATTCATTTTTTTTTAAATTATAAAGTAAAAGATGATACTGAAATAATTGAATGAAAGAAAATAAAAACTAAACTGCTAATAACTTTTTATTCTTTCGATTAAGAAAATATCAAAATTGAGTTCAAAAAATGACTTTAAATGGTTTTGCAGCCTTCATAGCCTGCAAAATAAAAACCCTCATAATTTTCACCTCATTATTCAAAATTTAATGGTTCAAATAATCAATATATCAAATATTTTTGAGTAGGTATCAATCTACACAATCCCAAATATATATATATTAAAAATATATATTTTTTGTTGGCCAGTTTAATATTGAAGTTACAAAAAATTTATAAATTTTGTAATATTTATTGGAATAACCTTGAACAAAGCTTTACATGTAGATTAGGATGATTTTCATTCATCTTAAAAATTTCATGCAAAACTTCCAAAATGAATGAAAACCGTATCAAGTTAAACGGCCTTACGGCCTTCCACAGGGCCTAGATTTTCTATAATGATTTGATGCCATTTAATATTTTGAGATAAAATTATACAAGATTAAGAAAAATACGTAATTGTGTTTACATAAAACATATATATATATATATATATAATTAATAGAGGATGATTTTTTATCATGTGTATTAGAAAAAACAATACTGAAAGAAATAGGATGAGATATTTTCATACACGATATTATTTTTCTTACAAATTTTATATTTGAATGGCATGACCTTCAAAGTGTTTCAAATCAACTTTCGAAGATCTTGTACATCTCCAAATTAGATGGAAAGATAAGCATTGGAGATGAAATTAAAATGTTCATGATATTGTAAAAAAAAACTAGTACATCTTAATAATTTACAAAGGCATTTTGCTTCATTGCTTCAAAAAGCATCCAATATTGGTCCAGTTTGTAGATTGTAACTAGAAAGTTAAAATTGCAACTCTACAAGAGTAACAATACCATTCTATGCTTTTTAGAATCTAAAGGTAAATAAATAACACAAAAACACCACAAAAATATAGTGCCTCTTGGTTTCTTCATAATACTTCCAAAAGTAGCACAAAATTGAGCACTTTACCATGCTTGCACCACTTTGCCATACTTGCACCCATAATGCATTTTCATGCATTAGAAAGTGTTAAATTTCATTTTAGTTTAACAATTCTTATAGCCTTTGAGGAAAGGAATCCTTGAATGTAGGATTTTGTTTTAAATTGGATACAAATAGATAGTTAGAGATGATTTTAAAGCAAAAATATGAGTTTTTTAATCTCGGGGGGTGCAGTATTTGGTAGAAGTAGCAAACTACATGCGAACAAATGATATGGTGCCAAAAAAACGTTGGAGCTAAAAATTATAAACTGATTGATTATACTATAACATATGTAAAATGTCATTGGGTGTATTGTAAATACTATAGGGTGTGGAATAATGGGATGCATTAGGAAAAATTTAGACTTAAGATACCCCCTTTTTTTATTAGTTTAGTGGATCAAAAGTTTTAATTATGGGTTTAGGGTTGGCATTTAACCCCACATTTATACTACATTGTCTTTATTTTAGATTCTTTAAGCTTTGATGATTTATTATATTTTACCTACCATTCTTAGTCTCAGAATTAAATGAAGGTATCAGCCTACCATGTGCAGGCTGAGGTTATAATTCCATGTGAGTAATAAATTGTAAATACATAAGTTATGGGAGTGCATTCATAAATTATGCATTTTCCCAAAATCAGTATCATCAAAAATTTAGAATGGAATGGTTGACTAAGCTTACAATCCATGTAGCCTAATGTCTTTTCTCTTCCCTAGTCTTACTTGGTCTGGTGATATACGTCTTGTTTCTCTTCTGACCAGGCCACCTGTAAAGCCTCGGTGAACTGACCCCCTCACTCGCTTCCAAGCAAAAATGTTGATTTTTTAAATTTGTAATGCATGATAAAATCTGCAGATTTTGAATTTATATTTGCAATCAAAAGCCCAAAATTAGCGAGGAGGGCTGTACAAGATAAATCAATCAAGTACAAAATAGGGGGCTTTTTTTTTATGCACCCCTAGAATGACTTGAGGGAACAAGCAATGGGGGCAATTCACCTTCAGTTGGCCACTTGTGGCTAACTGGCTTGTAAATTACTTTTTACCATTGGCAATAAAAATATGTTTCATTTGTTCAAAAAAAACAAAACAATCTAGATAATGACAAAGCCTACACTTGGATTATGATTTTTGAAGCTGCAAATATTTGCACTTTACGTGAATACCAATTCTGCTACTAAAAATCTGTCAATGAAAAATTGATTTCAAATTGAGCTGAAAAGGTAAGAAGTCTATAAATTGCCCATTTGAGAGCTGAAATTGAATTTTGAAGAAGTGAAACTTCTTAAGTAATTTTTCAGGAAATTCTCCTTGAAAGACGGATAGAATTGGCATCTAATCCAAATTGTTTCATATTTTTGAAGCTTTGTGGAATTAGATATGAATTTTTGGACTTCAAAGCACTAAATGGTTAAGGAGCCCTCTAATTGTGAACTCTAAATCCTACACCAAATTTTGTAATTGCAAGTAGTGCAAAAAAATTGAACCAATATAGCATATGACATAATCATGGCAATTAGGAATTATAATTAATGTATGCCCCCTTCTTAATGGTTCAAATTAGAAAATTATATAATGATAGACCTTAGAAAAATGGACAAAAAGTAATACCCCCCATTTAAATACCCCGTGTTCACACCTATATCCTTATTTTTTTCAAAGAGTGCACCCCCCGAGTTTTAATATGGGTATGATAGGGCAAACTATCCAAGTTTGGGAATTTATATTTGATTTATAAAATATTCTTTTATGAACATATTAAGGTGTATTTTTTTAATTGTTAATTGATGGCCACTTGGAAATGTTTGGAGGGAGGCACAACTAACGTAGGCATATCCTTCTTCAACACCCCTATTAAGAAAGCTAAACTAGTGGAATTCAAAGTCAACCCACTTATCCAATTTCAACAAAAAAAAATTTGTCAATACTATTTTTTAAGAGTAATTAATGGAAAATGAAGAGTTCCTTGAGACTTCTAATGAAAATTGAAGCATGAAAGGTAGTCTAGTTCTTTTGACCTCCATTTTGAAATTTTGTAGTTTATTCACATGGTTTTTAAAATTCTCAAGCTAGTTGCTTTCACTACTACTTCATTTGCTAACATCTTAGTATAATTTGTATTCAAGATGTTGTTTTCAAAAATGTATTTGTTATAGGTGTAGATACCTTGCAAATAGGCTAAGCCACTAGGGATTTGAGTTAATTTTAGGACTTAGGATGCCAAAGGATATTTTTAATGCCTTTCTTGGAAAGTAAAACCTATCTCAAATTTTCAACAAGCTAAATAACTAACAGCCCAACAAAACCTTCAAACCCACCCGTGGATGCTTTTGGAACCCTCATTTTTCATTTGTGGAATCCTAATTTATTAGTGTTTGTTGTGAGCTTGATCTTGAGACTATACTTTTTGCACTTTAAGTTGTCGTGGCAGTTATTGTGTACATGCAATTACTACCTCTTCTGAGGTGAACAATCAAGCCATGTCAAAAACAATAAAAAAAAGCATAAAATATTACAAAAGGATACACATGTCAATTTTCCATTGGTTGTAAAAATTTTACACAAATTCTCAAAAGGTATAAACTACCCATTTTTCTATTAAATGTAATACTTTTACATTCAATTGTATATCCTAAATAATCTCTTCAACAACCTTGTCTTCAATAGTTCAATTTCATGTCTCCTTCTCCTTCTTTGTCCCCTTTTGCCTCTTTCTTGCAACATTTGAAAAATAATAATTATACAACTATCATAAAATTTCAGCATTCATATTTCAAACACACTCTAATAAAAAATCTCATTCCGTCTTTGCGATTATGATTTGGGTATCTCTATAAACAACCAATTTCTTTCTACATAACTTGTGCCATTCAAATCTGCAATTGTAACAAAATATGAGGTGCAATGAACCTGCAAAGGCTCTCATAAGAAATGTTTGTATACAAATCTTCATTCAATCTTTATAAACATGCAATTCCTTTTTGACAGAACTTAAAAATTAAGACATTTAAGTGCAAACCAAATACAAGTTGGAAACACATACATTTGGGAGGTTGAAACAAAGATGTAAACTATTGACTCCAAGAATAGAACTTGACGATTGACCTCAAAAAATGTGCCTCAATTGTGCCCTTGTCCCTGCTTCAATATCAAACACCCCCCCTTGCAAGACCTAGAATTTACAAACAATTTGGTGAATTCCAGAAGCACTTGAAAATTGATAACTTCTATGAATTATTTCCGGGCATTATCAAATGAAGTGCTCCTGACCTACGTTGACCTTTAATGTCTACACATAATATTTTTTAAGTATAAAAAAAAGAGCAACGATATTCTAGCATCCAATACAGAAAAAGAATATGTATTATTATTTTTTTTATTTTTTTTTATTTTTTTAAAAAGGTTTTGAATTTGATGGAGATTCAATGAGGATTGGAAATAAAAAACATACCTTCAGGATCTCATTGGAGGTGAAGAATGGCTTGATTTCTTGCTTGATTTATCTTTTTGTTGTTTCCTTTGTAGCATTAAAAAAATTGATTGGAATAGTATCAAAACATAATTGATAGCAATGAATACCAACAAAAAACTCTAATCACACATTTAAAGCAGTACATATGTCTTTTGAGGTACTATGTACCCGATCATTTTTCACGACGGTAATCAACGACAATTCTCTACTTTTTTAATTGGAGATAACAAAATTGGAGATGGGGGGATTTTTTTAAATTGATACCAATGGCTCTAGATTTTTTCAAAAGAAGGAGGGCAAAGAAATTGCAGGAGCAACAGGATGATTGCAAGAAACACTTAACCTTTTTTTTGTCCCCTTGACCTTGGATAGGTGGTTTTTTGCTCAAACTTTTGTCCAATTTCTATGAAACTTGAAATGAAGGTACATGTGGTAGTTGCAAATGTTGAGTAATTTTTGGGTAATTTTTAAATTATTTTACTATTTTAAATTGCCCCCAATTGGATGTCTACCTTGGCCATTTTGAGGGGTTTTATTACTGTTTTTTACCCAAAAATCCGAATTTGAAGCTCAAAATTGGTATACTAGGACTTCTATTAAAGTTACACAATCCTACAAAGGATTTTCTAAAAATAATAAATTTTCCACCTTCCACATGTGCTCAAAGTGCACTACCTTTGCGCAAGTGTAGAGAACCCAATTGTATTTTTCCAAAGGTAAAAATTGGTGAAAAGGAGCATCTATAAGTTAGAAAAAATGAATTTTTTTTTGAGAATTTTTTGAATTTTTTGAATATTTTCTAAGAATTAAATTCCAAACTGTCTATTTTCTTTCATTTTTCAACCCTCTTTGACTGTGCATAGCTCTAAGAGATAAATTTTTTTAGGTCTGAATTTTTGCACATATCATTTTTTTAATGCTTTACAAATTTTTCATATTTTATTTTATTTTTAAAAAATTCATTCCAAAAGCCACAAACTCGAGTGATATGGCCGTTTTGAACCAAAACCGGCAGGTGTTTCTTGCAACGACCCAACACTTGCTTGCATCTTTTTTAAGGATAATTGACTCTTTATTCACACAAACCAAATAATCATTTCATCCATCAAAAAATTAATATATAGAACTTATATTGTCCAAGATACAACTGAAAGTAGAATCACTTTTAACAAAAATTACATGTTCACAATTTCCTTTCAAAAGATTCGCATTCATTATATAATCTATTATCAAGAAAATGTTAGAAAGTGTAAGCGCGTTGGTTACATTTTGAATTGGCTAATATAAAGGTAGTAGGATTGTTTTTAAAGAAAAAATAAAGAAAATATAAGGGCACATGATTATTTTGGTTTATTAAAATTAAGCATTTATAACAAGACATTGCATATTATGAGGGCTTATGAGGTCTTTTTAGGAAATTTTGAAAACTAGACCATTTAAAAAATAATAATATACATGTATATATATCTTTTAAATTAAAATTTTATTTGCAGTTGCACTAGATTAATATTATCTCAACATATTTGAAAAAATAGGAATCTAATTCCATTAGTCTAAACAAATTAAATTTCAAAGTTTGTTTTTGTTTTTTGAATCAAGTTCTTCAATTCTTAAACCTCTTCAAAATACAATGATTTAGGTTAAAGAATTTATTAACAATTGGATATACAAAGATTCAAAATTTGTACATTTTATAGGTTACAGAACCACAAAAGATAAAATAAAGAATACATAAATTGATTGAAATATAATCATAACTACTCCATTGATAGTTCTAATCAATGATATAGTTGGTTCATAGAATTGCAATACATTTAGAACATGATATTTTTTTTATTGGAATCATCAAATGAAAATTATTAGAAGTTCCACAGCATATTACTAGAAGAATGGTGCGATACTGCGATAATCAATGTAATTTGTATATTTTACTTTTGTGATTCTTGATTTAAAAGAAATTCTTTGAAACTTAATTGTTCTTTAGAGGTTTTACATTCATCTTCAATATGTCATTTTTTATATCATCTTTCTTTGCCATCACTTTTAAAGATTCCATATTTATTTTATTTGCATCCACTTGTCTACATTATTACACACAATTCAATCTATAAAAGACTGTAACCTAATCAAGAACCTAAAAGAAGAAGTCAAAAAATGAATTTGGTCATGAAAACAATAATAATGAAGTGCTTATTTGGGTTAGGACATCTTCTATAGAATCTTGCCAATCAAGCCTCGTACTTTTAACAATATATGATTATGTGAGCGTAGTGATGTAGATGTTGACTCCTTCCATCCAATGCGTGCAATGCAAAAACATCAACATGCAGGGTGATTGCAAGAAAGATTGGTCAATTTTGTTCCATGTTGGCAAAACTGGGATTGTCTTCTGCAATAAAGTTTGAATTATGAATCCAATGCCAAAACCAAAAAAATTATTTCTAGATATCTTGATTGTAATTGTATCCCTTATTTTTCAAAAAATTTAAAAAATCATTGAATATTTAAAATTCAATTTCTCTAATTTGTCACACTTTCGAGTTTAGGGGTTTTGAATACTATTGAGCAGCTTAATTTAATGATTTTCAGTTGCAATTTCTATGGTACATTCTTCTAGTAGGCAGACCTGTTTTGACCAAAGGGCATCTAAAAATATATTACTTTATACCCTCTACATCTATGTAAAGAGGCCTCCCTTGTGCGCGCACTTGTGAACAATAGAAATGGTTTTGACCTCATTTTTTTGGTCGGAACAGGTCTGCCTATTAGAAGAATGTACCATAGAAATTGCAACTGAAAATCATTAAATTAAGTTGCTCAATAGTATTCAAAACCCCTAAACTCGAAAGTGTGACAAATTAGAGAAATTGAATTTTAAATATTCAATGATTTTTAAAAAAATTTGAAAAATAAGGGATACAATTACAATCAAGATATCTAGAAATACCTTTTTTTTGTCTTTGGCATTGGATTTATAATTCAAAAGTTATAGCAAAGGACAACCTTGTGCTGCCAAAGTGTGACAGAAAACGGACGGTCTTTCTTGCAATCACCCTGGACTTCAAATCCCTTCACCCCGTACGTGTGCTATACCAATGTCAACGTCCATGTCAAATCTCTTCATCTTGTATGAATGCTACACCAATGTCAACGTCTACTTCAAATCCCTTTGTCTTGTGCATGCGCTCTACCAACGTCAGCATCCACTTCAAATCTCTTCATCCCGTGCATGCAATGTATCAACGTCAATGTCCAATTCAAATCCCTTTGTCCAGTGTGTGTATTGTACCAATGTCAACACTTCAAACCTCTTCATCCAATGCATCCATTGTACAAACATCAACATCCACTTCAAATACCTCCATCCAAACTCTATAGTGAAAAAATGTCAACCCCCTTTTGAAATCTGACATCATTTCTCTTAATGTAAACAATACGGAGTAATATAATATCACTTCAAAAATACTTTTTAGAGCAAAGTGCTCAACTAAAAGGAATTCTAAATCCATCATTTAGCCTCAAATTGCCATGACATGTCAACCAAAAAAACAAATTTGGACATCACATATACGTACTTAAGTGACAATATCTTCAAAATTGATGGTATCTCCTACACAATGTATGAAAATCATTAAATTGAAAAAAAGATAAAATAAAGACAAAATGAAATTAAAAACTATAACAATCTTTAAATGAATAGAACTTTGACATAACAACTTAATTTTAAATATCTTCTTGTTAACACAAAAAATAACCATTTTCAAAGAATGGACTGACAAGACATACAAAATAAATCAATTGGGTATACACCCCTGTTCATTATTAAAAAAAAACAATCTTCCAAAATACGTGACATGACCCCCCTTCAAAATCTCTACATCAAGGTCTACCAAATCTTAAAGCACTATTAGTGAAATTTCATGATAGTGTCTTTTGATTAAAAAAAAGGCATCCTAGAGCGTAAATCTATACTAATTTTAGTTTTTAGAGCTTTGTGCATTTGAATGTCAGTTTTTGGATCTCTAAATAGTGCCAATATAACAAAATTTACTTTAAATGCTCAAGCTTAGACTCGATGTACAAAAATAATTTCTTTTTTAGCAACAGAAGCGCCCTGGCCAATTGCAACAGGACACAATTTCCTCTACTATAGTTATTGTCACAGCATAGTATTACAAACTAAAGCCTTGAGTGTGAATTTCATTAAACAATTCAAGCATGAACAAACATTAAATGTGTACAAACAGATGACAGAATATGCAAATGCGTGTGACTTGAAAGAATCCTAAAAACTAGAAGCTACCTTACGTCCACGCCATCGTTTCAACCCAAACTTTTGGCAAGCTTTCTTCAGCATTGTCTGTGAGACTCCTAGCTTCTTCGTAGCATTGACAAGACTGAGATGGAAGTACGGAGACAAATCTAACATCTTCAAATGATGTGTTCCAACTCCCTGCAATTGCTAAATGGTAAAACAACAACAACAACAAAGAATCAATACAACAAAAAAACTTTCACAACATTAGCAACATTCACAACCTTTTACAATATTTGCAGTCAACTTAATTAACTACAGACCAAATTAGCATGGGCGGACATTCCATTCCAAAGTTAGACACATATACCTGTCTAAAAGAACACTGTTTCCTACAATTATGGCTGCTTGTGCGTATGTGAACAATAAATGTCGACAAAGTACGACCCAGATGAAACTTTTTTCATCTATTGAATTATGTTTCCTGAGCGATGGCGTCTCTCCTTACTTGCACTCCCCATAAGAAAGACAGTAGTGTGACTAAGTGCACGTCTTCCATTTCAGTTTTCAAAATTGCAAGTGCATTTGAAGTTTACAAAGAAAATGCAATTGCAAGCATCGAATTCTTGCAATGCTGCAATTGCATTTTCTTTTCTTAAGAATCTCCCCGTTTGATTTTTGGTGAGGGTTTGGTTTGGTTTCTTTAAGTAGAAGGGCGCGCTTATTCTTGAAACCTTTGGATATTAAATGAAATCAAGCAATTAGAGGATTTTAGATGTTATCATTGCACCTACCTACGATGTGCCTTTAACGCATACCAATTGACTATCTTTCAAAAAAAGGGTAGGCAAATTTGGCCTCTCCCCCGACTAAAAAATCCTCAGCCACTTGATTTGAGTAGAAAAAAATCCACCCTTCCAATGCCATTGATTCAATATAAAAGAATTGTGGCAAAAATACTAAGAAAACATCCGATTTGCCTAGCCTACATCTAAAAGCAAACCACAAAACCAGAAAAAAGTAATATTTTGCTTCAATTTTTTTTGTAAAATAGGAAAGTGTCATAAATAGATGACAAACCTCATTGTAACCAAAAGACATTGAAATGAATTCATACAATTTCTTTTATACACAATGCTTCATTAGAATCTAATTCTATCTAATTCTATTATTGTCCTTGATTTTGATAGGTGAGCAAATGACAAAGGCTATGACTCATTGGCTCATTGCATCAAAGGTAATGATTATCTTTTCATTTACTGATTTTTGTATTTTTTCTTTACATTCACTATTATCTTTTATTATTATTATAAAACTTTTTACTAATTTTATTTTAAGAAAATAAAAATAACATACATGAATTGTCATAAATTTCAAATGATTAGTTCAATTGTATAATTTAAAGTTGAAAGGAAAGGTCCATAATATTGTTAATATTGACTCTTGGAAAATTATTGTATAGAGGGAGTCAGTTACTGCCTCTTTTGAGGTGATAGTGATTCTTAGTGCCATGATGTAAGGTTTGATTTGGACCTATGTATGGGCTTTTCAGATCATTCTAAAAGAAATTTAATAAATTTAGAGCCATATCTATAACACATCTAAAATAAATTTTCTTCTATTTTTTTTTTATAATTTCATATCATGACATATAAACCCAAATTCTAAGTCTTTTTAATGGTAACCATATCTATTTATGAAGTAAGAGTTGCATAACCGGAACTCATTGTATGCTTATTTATCCTATCAAGCAGAATAATGCATATTTGACATTTATGTTCTATAGGTTTGAATAGCAATTGCTTTAATGAATGAATCTAAGCACTCAAAAATCAAAACTAACATAAGGTGGCTAAAAATTTCAGTCCCTAAAGATTATAATAAAGATAAAATAGGATAAATTTAGACTTATTAGAGGATTAGTAAATACTAGGGTGTCATAAAATGAGTCCCATTTGAAAAAGACCCTAATTAAAATACTCTCCAAATTCAAGATACAAAATGTTATAAGGAGTGTCTCCCCCAAGGTTATCTATTAATCTCATTTTAAAAATGTCATTTGACCATTAAAATAATGGAACCAAAAAAAGGGTTTTGTTTTTAGGTGTTTATATTTTAACCTTGTTAGGATGGAAGGTATTTATGACTATATGGTATCTTTAACTATGTTTTGTATGCTCCATTTTGCCACAAAATATGAATTATTTTATTATTATTCTTATATTTAAAAGATGGAGTGATGAGTTTTATGCAAGATAGGATTTCATTAATTTTTTTTATGTGTGAAAATAATTCATTTTTTTTAGGAAAAAAAAAAGATCCATAATTATCAAATACAAATTATGATTACGAAACGTAAAAAATAATAAATATTTGTATTTTGTATTATCAAACATTGTGGTATTAACCAAATTTCTATGCCAAATTTTTTAATTATTTAAAATTGTGGTTATGGACAATCAACATCAAACTACAAGAAAATGATAATTTTTAGAGAATTTTCAAGAAATCACTAGAAACAAGAAAGTAGTTAGACTTCAAAAAATCCAATTTATTTGTTTTGCTCAAAAGCACATGAAATCATTCCAATGTCATAATCAAGTTTTAAAGGACAAAAAGTCAAAATGCCAAAATACTGAGCAAAAAACTCTGTACAACTAATATAAGTATATTAAAATTTAATACAGTGTACCATATGAAATCAAGATATAACTTATACAACTATGACTTAGACTTCATTCAATGATGTAGATATATTATTTGAAGTTGTACTAAATAAGTTAGATGAAAATTATCTCTTTTAAATAGGAAAAAATTATGTTTGACCATTTATAAGTCTTAATTATTATAAGCCACTTTTTGAGTGTTGCAGTTTTAAAATGTGAACCTTGTATAGACCAAGCCTACAACCACATAGCGAGACAAGTAGTCAAACTTCAATATCCTTCATTGAATATGTTCCATTTTTCCACTCTATATGAATGAAATTTTTTATTTTTATTTATTAGACTCAGAGTAAATTACAAATTTTCTATATGTAATAAAATATTCAGAATCATTTTTTGTAAACTTTTGAAACAAGGTGCAGTATTGACAAAATGTAAAGAAATCCATATCAAATACAAAATAAACTTGAAAATCTGATATTTTTACCATGGTCAATGTATATTATAGCAGTAATTCATCATTATACAAACTAACTTTATATGAAATTCATATTTTGTAGATTGCGGTTATAAGCTCAAAGCTTAAATTGTAACAAAAACATTTTATTTTATTTTAATTTTTAATTTTCTAATTGGAATAAAATCCTAACATGATAAAATCTATTTCTTTATTTGAACTCAAAGTCAAAAAAGATCATTTGTGTGGCCAAAACTCATATCAAAAGCAATTGCATATAAGATAGAAGTTTGCAATGCATACTAGAAAATCATCTTTTGTGATCATTTGTTTATGCAACTTTATCTAGATGCACAAAAAATTCAATAACACCTTTACAATTCTGTGAGGGAATTCCCACCACCATCCACATATCTATTGCATCCACCCTCAAAAAGAGTTTTATAAATAAATACAAATCCGCAATCCTTCATCTGATATTTCTCATTTAAAATAATCAAAGTCTCACTTTGTATCACTACATCATTTCACATACACTTCCCACAAAGTGAAATTGTACCATTGAAAGTCCACCATTCTTTCTTCTTTTTTAAATTAAAAAAAATGTCATTCCTACAATAGCTTGCAAATTTGGCTCACTAAAAGAGAAACTTAGATTAAACAATGCTAGCACATGAGCACAAAGACATGAGCCTAAGAGCCTTGAACCTAGTTGTACAATACAGATGTAATTACAACCATTTGAAGGTTCTTACAACATATGTACCTATAATATAGACACTACAAGAGAAAGGGGTGTTTTAAGTGAGTTTTTAAGTATAGCCCTAGACATAAGATTTTAAGTAATGACCTTTAAGGAGATTTTCAACAAAATTTTACTTAAAACACATGTGTTTTAAGAAAAAATTTGCTGAAAATCTCTTTAAAGGTCATTATTTAAAATCTTATGTCTAGGGCTATACTTAAAAACTCACTTAAAACACCCCTTTCTCTTATAGTGAGGTACACTATAACATGAAAAGAATTTATAATATAGGTACCTATAATATAGACACCTAAATATAACTATAAAAGGTGTCTATAGTTAATATAGACTCCTAGGCTCATGGGCTTATAGATTCTATACTCATATGTTAGTACTCTCCATATTGAAAGGAATCAATAGAATGGAGATTTTTCTTGATCTCAAGAACGGATCTAAGTTCAAACCCCCACTTTTGCCATTCATTTGAAAGTATTTAAACTCTAAAAAACACATATAAAGAATCTTATAAAAAATGTTTGTTAACCCCTAAATGCTTAAGGCACTATATTCTGGTGTCGACAAAACTTTGAAGTTAAATAAAATCTTAAGAAGTTACTATTTTTATTAATTTTTAGACAATTTTTTAAAATCTATTTTTAGCATCAAAAATTTGATTTTGAAAATGAAAATTTGTGATTTTTCTATTCAAGATTTTGTGTAAGGGTGTATGTTGCAAATTTTGATTTTTAAGTATTGAATGCTCATGGAAATGAGCCTCAAATTCATTAGATTTGGGAGAAAAAATTCATTTGAACAAATTGTAGAGTAGATTTTGACTTTTTGAGAAGCCATAAGCTAATTTTTGTAATATATATTATTTTCTTTAACCTTATTTTTTGGGGTGACTTCAATTTTAGATTTGACATGTAAAAAGAAGATTGATAGACCTAAATTTACTTTCACAATTTTAATCCCTGAAGTTCCATGACTATGTTTTCACTGAAAACACTCAAAAACTGCCATTTTTAGTACAAGTACCAATTTTTTGAAAAAAAAACTTTTTTGGCACATGTAACCATAGGATCTTATAGTAAAATAGTTTTAAAAGATGTGGAAAAAAATTCAGAATTTTCCACCATGCGGATTGGAAGATATTAGCATTTGAATTGTCAAAAGTCCTTTTTTTGTTCCTGTGAAAAACAAGGCAGCTGCACTTCACAAGGTCACATTTGTATGAAAAAATGTCCAAAATGATGGTGCTTCTTTGAATTATTTTTCCTAAAAAAGTTGGCTACATGCTTAAAATTTTTCAAATCATTTGGAATTGTACAACATATACAAAAAAAATAGTAAGTAGAAAGAAATAGAGAATGATCCAAAATACTAAATTTGTTAAGAATTTAATTATGGAATTGAAAAATGTCAATCCCAATGGTGGTAATGTTGTAATAAACAACCTAAATCCTATAAAAAAAAATCAAAAAATATTAAAAAATTGAGTTAAATAAACAACTTCAAAGTTTATTTCAGAGTAGAGAATCCGTAACTGCCCGCAAACTAAAAAAACTCATAACTTTTTACTCATTGGTCGAAATGGATTGATTTAAAGCTTTCCACGTGTATAGAACTCTAGAAAACCAATTTCAAATTTTTATTTTTGAAAAAAATGATTTTTTCAGATCTGCCCGGATTGCCCGGTGAAAAAAGTAACATATTAAGCCATAACTTTTGACTCCTATTTCGAAATGTCATGAAATTTAGTGCACATGAAAGATATTCCTCGTCCCCACCTTCTATTAAAATTTCAGCTTAAAATATGGAAATCTCTAGTCACTTGTACCTACCCAAATTCGCTATGTTTCTAAAAATAGCAGGCTGGTCCTGTAGGGGTTAACACCCCATGATCAAACATCATCATCTTTTGATCCATAAATAATATTGTTGTGTTTTCTTTTCCCATGTGATCTCTAATATGTTCAGTTTGAATTCATCTACTTACAGTTTTAAAAAAATTAATGAAACTTATCAAAATGTTGAGTTTTTGTTCAATTTAGAACAAATTTCAAGAAGTCCAATAAAAGCCTTAGGCATTTAGGGGTTAATCCCACTCAAAACTTATTTCAAAGTCATGGCCAAATTCCACTCAATGGCCTCTAGAATTTCAACATGAGGTAATCATTTATTTCCCTACAACTCATAATTCTATAGTTTTGTAATGTATAGAACAAGTTGATGTTCTTCTTCAAATGACTGGAATTAATTAAATTTAAAATTTGGAGAAGGTAGATGGACCAATCAATATTAAAATCTCAAGCTATTAATATTGTTGCTTGTAGAAGAAAACTAATCCTCCTATACCACAGAAAGATGTTACGCCCTCATAGATTCTTTTTCCCCACGTGAAGGTAGATGCAAAGAAATTATTTTGAAGAGTTGTTTTGAATGAACTCAATCTGATATTTTTTACAAATTTTTTATTTATTGTAATACAAAAAAAAACTACAAATGTTTGTTTCAAGAGATAGTTTTGAAAAGACTTTGCTAGTTCCATTCTCGGTTCCATTTTACAACATTATTATCTTCTAGAGGAAAAAGAGGAGAAATGTGGTTGGAAGCAATTTGTTATTTGTTCACAAGAATTAAAAAAAAATTAAATTCTTTTTAAAAAAAACACCTTGAGGGGGCAACTTCACTAGTAAAAAAACAATATGAAAATATTTTCATACCAAAGTTGTACGTTGTACCGGTAGATGGTGGTCACGGTCTGCAAAAAAAAAATTTAATGTCAAAATTTTAGGGATATTATTTTTATCAATTTTGTATGGAAAAAATATATTTCTATTTTTAGGCATATATCAATCACATTTACCAAATTCAATTAATTATTTGAAAGCAAATGTTAAACTTGACCACCAAGTACAATATACAATAGAAGTGATACTTTCATAAATGAAAGAATAATATTATTACAAGTTAATACATCCCACGTATTTGTTGAATGAATTATTTTTGGAATGACAACAAGCAAATAAAAATGAAGAAAATAAAAGATGGACAATAAGTAAGTCTATATTATGTTTCTTCCATCCCAAAATGATCTTCCTGTTGGCCTTAATTTTTTGTCTCAAAATGATCTTCTTGTTGCACTTTCTGACGTTGTGAATCAGTCAGACTCAACTTTTGATTGCTATGTAGAACCAGGCAACCAACAAAACAACTCTAAATAGCAATTCTCCCTGCAATCATCAATGAAAAGACAAATGAAATGACTTGAAGGGGTCAATCAACACTATTTATTCTTTGTTTTTGCATCTCTTTGAGTGTTACCTAATTAAAGGAGATGAAGCTTTGGGAGGCGGAATAAAGGTCCACACATGGTTTGGAACTCATACTAATTGCCCACAAAATGACAACCTCATACTCAACAATTAAGTGTCCATCGGGGTTCCTTGAAAATGCCCAAAAAATTCCACTTTTAGTACTCCAAAATTGCACTTTGAAATGGGTTCTGAAACTCAAAGTTTTTAGGACAATAGGAGTGCACCAAATTGTACTTACAATACAAAATGATTTTTTTATATGTTATTTTTAGCCTTAATCCAGAACATTTTGTCCAATATGAGGATCATTTTGGGACAAAGGAAGTAATATATATTGAAATAAGGTCAATTTAACCTCTAAAGTCTCCAAGTTCCATTTGGGAAAAAATTGGATTTTGATTAGGCTCATGTTACCTCAATTATTTGAAACCTTTTTCATGAAATAGGAAAACGCAATAGCTTCTAAGAATTTGATTTTTATTTTATTTATTTTTTAAAACAAATGGACAAATTCCATTGATAAAGGAAAAAGTACACAAAACCAAAGGACCACGTCCTTGGCAAAGATTTTTACAATATCATTTTATTTCAATCAGTGCCCGAGAGCAAAAGTTATGCTACAATAAGCTCAAAACAAGGGACATTGGGCAACAAAATAATCCAGAGAAACTTAAAGTTTAATTTTTAATTTTTTTCTCATAGATTATATTTTGTTCTACATAGAAGGCTTCAACTCACTCTACTTGGATTGGAGATGTAAAGTAATAGATATTCTTATTTTGCAACCAATTTTATTTTTTGAAATTACATACTAGATTCATACTAACATACTAGATTCATTTTTGAATTCAATTTTAATCATTTTCAAAAAACAAAAGTTTCACAAGATTAAGTATTCTTGCTAGAACAATCTCAATGTTGAGATTAGTGTGTTTCAATTCCATCTTAGAGCTATTGACAAATTAGTTTTTCCTTCAATGTTATACTAACTTCTACTAAAAAAATTTAAAGAAAGAAAATCAAGTATTTTTTATTGAATTTTTTTTTACAATTTCAACTCAAATCTTTAATATAAAATTTTTAAATCAAGATTTTTAGTGCAAAAATTTTAAGTTAAGAAGATTCAAAGTCAAACAATCTAGTCACAAAATGTGCTCAAATATTTGTTTGTTTTTCACTTTAAGCACAATTATCTTCTAATCTCTTTAGTGAAAGTTTCTAAAATTTCTTCCACACATTTTTATACAAGTCTAGTGCAAGATTTTAGGATTAGATATGCAAAAAGACAATTTGTAAAGTGTTTTTGCTCTTTGCAATAGAAATGGTAGTTTAAAGTGGTTTTTGATGAAAAAGGCCATGGAACTAAGGGGTTAAACTCAAGTGACATTCCAAATCCATTGTTGGATATTATTACAAATAAGGTATTCATATAGTACACACCTACAGTCAAGTATAAAATTCTTTTTTAAAATTGAGTTAGAGAATAATTTTCAAAGATAGTTTCTAGCTTTCCATGGTTGATTCCATAATTAACTCTTAATGGACTAAGAAACTCATTCTGGATTTATTGAAAACTTGAAAAAGTTCCATTGACTTTATAATTTAAAATACTTGTATGAAGTTTTTACAATGGATGCTAATTATCCTAATCTACATATGTAGATTTGTTTTCATGTCATTTTGATAAATATTGCAAGTTAGAAAGGTTTTGTTGATCTCAATGTCAAAACGGACAACTAAAAATGTATTCTAAAAAACTATCATTTTATTTTATTTTATAGATTGATGCCTACTCAAAAACATTTGAACCATTCAATTCCAAATAATGAAATGCAAGTTATGAAGGTTTTTATTTTGCGGGATATGAAGGAAAAAAAAGTCTTTTTCAACATTAATTTTGAAGATTTTCAAATAACACAAAAAGAAAAGATACTTGTGGTTTACTAGAACATTCTCACCATTGGGCTTAAGAATTATGGAGTATTAATTTTTGGTAAGAGTTATTTGTGGCTTATTTTTTTCTTTCATTCAATACCATCTTCTACTTTATAATTTTTCTAAAGATGAACAGAAAAGTTATTTTTGATGATTCATTTTACATATATTTTCAAACCATTTTCCAACATATTGCCTAAATCACACAAATTTTAAACATACATGCTTTTTCCTTAAAATGTTGAATGACAAAACTTTGCCATTGGGAAGATTTAGAAAAAAACTACTTTTTGAAGTTTAGGCACATTGAACTTGTAATTGATGGAAATTTTTTATTTCAAAATTTGGAAGGATGTGCTTGAAGTTAACCTTTAAGGGACTGTTCAATGTACGCAAGAGTTTTTACTTCACGAGTAGTTACACATGAAATCAATTTTGGTCGGATGTTGATGAAATTTTGACATAAGGTGTGAACATGCACTCTTTTAGTAGAAATATAAATTTTTTTCGATTGGTTGTTTAAATCAAAAGTTATATTGTTTTGAACATTTTAGGTAACTTTGAGCAACATGTGAAAAATTCTTCCTCTATTTAGAATTTTGGCAGATATATAACTTATATATGATAGAAGATGCAATGTCAAAAAATAAACATGTGTAGTATAGAAATCTCACTCTAGGAGGAATCAAAGTCTGGTGGCCCTGTCGAGCAAGGTTGGAATTTTTTTTACTTCTAATTCCAAACATTATAATCTTTCAATCCACAAGGTCAAAGTTTTTGAGATTTCTTTTACACATTCCCACAATAGGCTAATACAAATTTGTATGGTTGGATTTTGAAAAAAAACTTTTTTTTATTTTTTTATTGTTGTCCTAAAAAGTCGCAATTTTCCACAATTTTTGTCCAAAATGAGCCTCGCCTTTACGGGTTAACTAAAGGATCCTAAAGCTAGATTTGTTAAAGAATAAGTATGGGAGAAAGTTTTAGCCTTACTTAGGGTGTGAGTTTTTTGAAGCAATTTTGGGCCTCAAAACACCAAAGTATTTTAGTTAAGATAAATCAATTCTATAACTAACTTGTTGATCAAGTCTTACATTCATTAAGGTAAACTAGCCTTTGACAAACACATCACCTATGATAGGCACCTAGGAAATGACATATTAGAGTCTTACTTCAATCCATGACAAATTTTTCTAATAAATGAGATTAGGACTACATTAGGTTGGTTAGTGGCCAAAATCAATGCTTTGGATGATGGTGATGGAGGTATTAGTGATTGCTTTATGAACATCTACCTTTTTAGTGTAAATTCATCAAAGCAAGTGATTTTTTTATTCCTTCATGTTGTGGCTATGTCAAGAAATGTTGTAGCCATGTTAGGAAGTATTGTGATTGCTTTAGGTGGTAAGATGACCATCATCAGCCCTTTTTTTTTTACTTTTTGAGAAAGTGCCAAGATGGCAATTTCTTAAAATTTGTTGAAGCCTTGAATTTCTACATCCATCCGTCTTTTGAACCAAAAAATACTTTTCAATCATATTCATACACTTTTTCATCCGAATTTGGCAAATTCATCCACATTTTTGATAGAAATGGAAAAAAATTGGCGAAAAAAAATTACTTAAATTATCTAGCAAAAAGTAGACATATATTTTGAAATAGTGCAATTTGGCCCCATGGTACCCAAAAAAAAAGGACTGACCATCATGGATACACTTTTTGCGAGTTTTTGGGTACTCTAGAGATTCTTTGGGCCAATTGGGCAACACACTTTAAAAATTTGTAACAAATTCATACTTTGTCAAAAAAATAAAATTTCAATTACTCTCTTCATTTTTCACATTTGTCTGTGTATAAAAAAAAATCTTTTTTTTTTTTTGCTGATGGCAACATGGCAAACCACTTGTTTTGCTTATCATAGGCTAGTTTATCTAAACAATTCTTAGCCCTTAAAGGGTCTGAAAGCCCTTTGCAGCAATATAGTATATTTGGAATTTAGTGGTATTTGATCATAAAAACATTGACCAAATACTTTTTAGTACAAAGTAAATTAATGATCATGAGAGTACATAAATAACAATGTACTACAATTCATATATTAACCCCTAAAGGACCGAGGCCTTTTTTCTGCCCAAAAACACTGAAAACTGCCATTTCTATAGCAAAAAGTAAAAAAAACTGAAAAATGTTTTTTCAAATCTAACCATAGGATCTTACACCTAACTAGTATGAGAGTATGTGGAAAAAATTTCAGAATTTTTGACTGCACAGATTGCAAGATATCTGCGTTTAAAGTGAAAAAAAAAAGTTTTTCAGCACATTGCGGGACCAGATTTTTTGACTTTGAACATTTTTAACTTAAAATTTTTGCACTACAAAGTTTTGAGCTTTAAGTCTTTATAGTGGAGAATTGAGTTGAGAGTCTAGGGGAAAAAAAAAGTTCAAAAAATCTTAATTATCATTCTCAAAAAAATTGTTAAGTAAAAGTAGGTACAAGATAGAAGGAAAATCTAAAATATTCATATATTTTAGATGGAATTAAAATGCACTAATCCCAATGGTGAGATTTTTCTAGCAAGTAAACTAAACCATGCAAAAAAAAAAATTGAAAAATTTGAAAAATTGCATTAAAAAATGCATCCTACAAGTTATTTTTTTCAAGAAGATGCTCTAACTGCCCCCAAAACAAGAATGTCCATAACTTTCTCATAATAAATCCAAATGAAATGAATCAAAGCTTCCCAGATAGACAAAAATATAATCTATGAGAAAAAAAATATTAAAAAAGAAATCAAATTTTTGCCATTTTTTTTGCTGCCCAGGCTGCCCCCTGTCCCCTCATTTGTCCTTTAGGGGTTAAACCACAATTGAAGAGTTGAAATACAAGGTTGTATAGAAGAACCCCAAGGGCCTTTGAAGGGTTAAAATTTGACTTTTGAAGTGATTTGGAGATGTATCAAAAAGTTTTATCAAGTTAACTTACTTTGATCGTGCCTTTGAGGGCAGCATTCCATTTGATCCAAAATATTCTGCTCTAAAAGCGACCGGGCTATAAAACCGATCATTGCACAGAGGTATGTTTCACTTTCTTCCATGTACCAACAATGTACATTTCAGGAGGTGGTCACTTTTAGTACCCACTGCGTTTCAACTTCAGAAATTCATAACTAATTCCACAAACGCCCAAAAAATATGAAATGACTTGGGTTAGGTGCGAATTCCATTTTTCTTCCTACTAAAATTTACTGAAAATTGTTTCAAGGAGTTTAGCTTCCCCGAAATGGCAAACAGCTCCTAGATAGTCGGTTTACAAGCCTCCTACCTTACATGATTGTGTGGTTCAGTGAACTGAATCTGCCTTTCTACCTGGAATTTTATTCTAACTTCGGTTGTTATATGGTAGGCAATGCAGACAAGAGATAAAAAAAATAATTGGTAATTGTGGCGTTTCCCATGTCTGCATACATACCATATAACTTAACTTAACTGAAAGTACTGTCTGGGCATCTGCAATCTCATTACCATATTTGCTTGGCTTTCACAATGCTCGGATGACCAACTGAGCATGTACTTGGACGGAAATTATTGTGTTGCAAATTTAGAAAGGCGGGCGGTTAGGCCAATGATTTCTGAAACTGCAAAAGTGCTTGACCTCAACTTGGATAAATCAACTTCACAAACTACTATCCCCTGAAAAGAGACATAAGGTAGGGTGCGCTAAAAGGGACCCGGCTCTAAAAGCGACCTCTAATACAGAGGTATATTTTGCTTTTTTCAATGTACCAGCAATGTACATTCCAGGAGGGGGTCGCTTTTAGTGACCACTGGGTTTCAACTTCAAAAATTCATAACTAATTCCACGAAGGTTCGAAAAATATGAAACGACTTGGATTAGATGTCAATTCTATTTTTCTTCCTACGAAAATTTACTGAAAATTGATTCAAGGAGTTTAGCTTCCTCCCAAATGCAATCAACTCTTAAAGGGTTGCTTCAAGAGTACACTACAATAGTTACACAGATCTTATGGGAATTATCCCTTTTCTACCCAGTCACAGAACCATATGTCCGCAACTAAGGTGGGGGCACCCCAAACCGTCAATAATAAGCAATTCAGCATAGGTGGAGGCAACTTTTCTTAAAATAGATATTTTGTAGTATTAGCGAGTGAAAATGATGAATATTAAAAAAAAAAAGATCTTTTGGATGTAGTATGTAATTTCTATGATTTTTCAAAGAGACGGCTCCCTAGACCATTGAAATTGTCACAAAGGTGGATCCAAAACTAAAATCTGAAAAAATCAGTAATTAGCAAGTGAGAGCAAAGTACATGTGTCCTTCAAATGCGTCAACAAATTAGAGCCAAGCATTCAAAGGATACATTAATTGAAAGTCTAGAGATAAATTTGGTGATAGTCTAAGGTTCAGGAATGGAAGCGGGACCCTAATGGGTGTTTCTACCTTATGTCCCAGAAAAGGGGTATGTCGAGATTTTAAATTTATAATAAATTAAGCATGGTAAAAATCAAAAAGATAAACATTGGCCATTTGTGAAGACTTGATAGTGATGAGATTTTACCAAAGAATGAGGTTAAAACCATCTTCAATGTTCAAAAGTGCATGCATTAGGGAGCCCTATTTGCACAAATGTGGAGGGCATAAAATAATATATTTTTAGATGCCCTTAGTAGAAACATGCTTGCCAAATGTAGAAATAGACTACAAAAATTTTAGCTTTAAATTATTATTTTGAAACACTCCATATAGTATTCAAAATCCCTAAATCCAAAAGTGTGACAGATGATCAAAATTGATTTTTAAATATAAAATGATTTTTAATTTTTTTGAAAAATAAAGGATATGATTACAATCAAGACATCCACAAAAAAAATTAATTTCATTAGGTTCATGCTTCAAAATTTATAGCGGATGTAATAGCTACAATTTTGTAAAATGATGCTACCAAAAATAGTTGGTGTTTCTTGCAATCAGCCAATTATACTTTTGATGAAGTAGTTTTTTTTTCTAAAATAAAATGACTATTGAGGCATCATCTCTTAAAATTTTCAAAAAAAAAGATTTGACTTTTTTTTGACCAAATTCAATTATGAATTCTTGAGAACATCCACGCTAATTTTCACAACAATTAGAACAATGGAAGGTCATTCTCAATACTTTGTAATCAAACACCAAAAAAACAAAATTTCTCTTGACTATACATGTCAATTATTTGCTCTAAGTCTCCAAGCAATCAACTTTTTTTCACTTGCATTACCTATATATGGAATGTTTTTTTCCTTAAGATCATCTCTTGTTACCTAAAATTGTCTTTGTCCCAAGGCAATTATAATGATCATCCCTTGAATTTTTTTGGCAAAGAAAGATAATTCAACATTTAAAGTATACCAGGGAAAAAATAATTCTTCAAAAAAAATAATTCATTGGGTCTAGAACATTGGGTCGTTGCAAGAAAGAGTGTCAGTTTTTGTTCAACTTTGGCTGTTTTTGGCTAGTACTCCAGTACTCATGAGCTTTTGCATACGAATTTTAAAAAATAAAATAAAATAAGGATAATTAGTATAACACTAAAAATAGCATATCACCAAAATTTCAAACCTAAAAGAAATCTGGGTCAAAAGTTATTCACAAAAAAGAGAGAGCTGAAATTTTGAAGAAAATACATACTTTGATGTTTTAATTTGTAAAAAATAGGAAAAATAATTTTCAAAGAAATTAATAATAGACCATTCGGGAAGACTTCATGGTGAAGAGATTTCACCAAAAAATTGATCTTGAAACCATCTTAAATGTTCAAAATTGCGTGTGCAAGGGAGCCCTCTTTGCATGGACGTAGACAACACAAAATAAAATAATTTTAAGTTGCCCTCTATAGAAACATGAATTCCTAATACGCAAATAGACCATAGAAATTTCAGCTCTAAATCATTAAATTTGGGGACTCCATAGTACTCAAAATCCCTAAAACGCAAAATATGACATATTAATTTAATTGATTTTAAATATAAAATGTTTTATTTTTATTTTTGAAAAACATGAGATATAAATACACTCAAGATATACATCTCTTATAAGTCATTCTTAAGAAGTTATTGCAAAAGAAAGATTCGGCACTCCCCCTGTGACAAATACCTAATGCCATTGTTTCTTGCAATGACCCAATTGAGCAACTTTTCAAAGAAGGCCAATGAATAGAGAAATGGTCACTTGGGTATTCATGGATTAATTAGTTTTCCCTCTTTTTGTCAAAATTGGAAATTTTTCCAAAATTCAATAAATAATTGCAGCTATAAACTCAATATGTAAATATCTAAACTTTTCAATATTAATCATGTATTTTTTTTAAATTTCATAATAAACATGTAAGTTTAAATTACATATAATTAATTCTTATTCTAATTTTTATTTTTTTCATAAAATTCTAGGATTTCTTAAAATTAGATAACTTCTTGCTGACATTTTCCTAACTTTGATAGTTTGGTGAGGAAGAAACTAACATTGGCATGGAAAATTACAATTAGGTGTGAAATGGTGATTGAATGCACGGTAGGCCGGGGTACCAACTTTTCTGTCCCAATGCACCAAATGGGCAACTTTGAGATTTGCAAACAATTATAGACACATATTGAAAATTAATCTTGGTGTAAGATAATTTTAGGTGGTCTTGAAATGTTGATATTGTATTATCATCATTAACCCCTAAATGCCCAAGGCACCCAATTTGGGTGTCGACAATAATTTGAAGTTAAATAAAACCTAACCAATTTGCTATTTTTAGAAGTTTATATTTTTGAAAAATTCTTTTTGAAGTCTAGTTTTAGCATCAAAAATCCGATTTAAAAAAATGATTGATTATGATTTTTCTATTCAAGATTTTGTGCAAGGGTACCCATTCATTAAAGAAAATTTCAGGCCATATTCAAATTGCTAGGATGCATGAAAATGTGCATTTAGGAAAATATCAGCCCAAAAAGGCCATCAAAGAATCTGCAAGGTGAGCAGTCAGTTGGTGTACCTTGTCAAAATTCCGATTAAAATGTTATTTTTTATTATTTTTTATTAAAAAAAAAAATTTAATTTTAAAAATAAAATAAAATAAAAATTTCACTGTAATTGCACATCTGCCAAAACTCTAACAGCCCTCCAGAGGGTTCAAATTTCCTGTAATGTGCAATCTTGACTTTCCATAGTTGAGAGCTCTTGGAATTGAGATTCAATTACATTAGATCTTGGGGGAAAAATCACACTAGAAATTCTTTTAAAAAAATTATAGAATAGATTTTGAAAAGTAGTAAATTGATTGAGGTTATGTATGTTAGGCTTTTTAGCCTCATATTTTTTTGGAGACCAACTTTTTAGATTTGACATGTGGAAAGAGGATTGAAAGACTTCAAATCACTTTCTCAGTTTTAACACCTTTATGATCAAACATTATAATCTTTCATTCCATAAGCAATATTATTGTGTTTTCTTTTTTTATGTGATCTCACACATGTCTAGTTTGAATTTGAATGGTTACAATTTTAAAAAAGTAGTACAACTTATCAAAATGTTGGCTTTTTGTTCAACTTAGAGCAAATTCCTAGAAGTTGAAAAAAGGCCTTGGACATTTAGGGGTTAAAAATCTCATAAAATGATAATTAAGTTGTTGCAGAAATACAAGATTTTTTAAAAACATTGAATAGCCATTTGCAAAAGTGTATTTCAAATTTCATAAAAAGAAGGTTGTTCATGAATTCAAGCTATAAATTTTCATTCATTCAAATTTGAGAAAATAAACAATATTACCTCAAAAAAGGATCTTTTTTAGTGTTTTATTTTTTCAATCTGAATTGTTATATATTTGTAGTTTATTTCAATTTATTCTCTACTTAAAAAAAATTAATGGAGTTTTTGTTAGATGTTTTTTGAACTGATATTTTTTAGAAGAAAATATTTTAGAATTTTCAAATCCAAATTAAATCAATTTTGACAAGTTGAAAATTTTTACATTGTAGTTGATGGGTGATTGCAAGAAACACTTGTCCTATTTCTTGTCCCCTTGACCTCAAAAATTGTCATTTTGCTCATAACTTTTGCATTGTTTGTCCATTTGGTATGAAATTTGGAATGAAGGTAGATGCTATAGTTGCAGACATTGAGTAATTTTTTCAAAATTTTCAAAATTAATTTACTATTTTTAACCTGCCTCCGATTGGATATCTACCTTAGTCATTTGGGTGGGGGGGTGGGGTTAGTCCTATTTTTGACCCAAAAATGCGAATTTGAAGCCACAAATTGGACATGTTGGAGGTTTACTAACATTACAAGAGCTGACAATGAGTTTTTATGAAAATAGCAACATGTCGGTTGTACACATAGGGTCAAAGTGACCTTCCTTTGCGCAAAAACTACGAAGAGAGAAAAAATTTCCTTCATGAATTTTTTGGTGCAATGCGAGCGTAGTCTTCTCTAGCAAAATGGATTTTTTATGGAATTTTTTTGAATTTTTTTTGAATTACTAAAAATGAAAAACTCCACAGACCCCTTTTCTACTATTTTCTGCTCCCAGTGGCTTCCATAGTATTTCATAGTACTCTATAGTACCTCATAGTACTGCATTGACGGTTCAAATCTGCAGGCGACTTCAATCAACGGTTCAGATTTGTTGGGGCACTTCTAAAACGTAGTATTGGTAATATTGCATAGTACTGCCAGTCCTATGGCCAAAAAACGCAGTTTTGATGGAAAAACGTGAAGTGTTTCTTGCAACTACCTTGATATGTAGTTGAAATGTTCACATGGTTCATTTCATTTTTTATTTTAGTAATGCTATATATTTTTATTGTTGATTTAAAAATTTGTGATTTCAACAAACATGCACACTATATTCAAAGTGCACTAATGGTCAATTTCATTAAAATGATGGTATTACTGAACTTTGGTGTTGTTATAGTTTAGACTGTCCGTTTTGAAATCTATACCAGTTCTAGATGTTTCAAAACGCCCGTTTTGAATTCTATACTTGTCCTAAATGGTCAAAATGTCATACCATCAAAATGGCACAATAATACCGCCATTTCAATGAAATAGCCCATACTACAATAGAACCTCTCTAACTTGATCCTCTCAAAGCCGATAAACCTCTATAAACAAATCAGGCCAGGTGGTCCTGGCTTTGGGAATAAAATAAGTTGTAGCAATAAATGAGAGCGTGCCAAAGGAGTTGTGGTGGACCTAAACCTTGTCAAAAAAAGATAAAATATTCTTTTCAACAAGCTTTTTGGTCATGATGCTTCCTAAAAATGAGGCACATGTCCCCCAACATCACCTTCCTATGTGGTGTAAACTTCTCTAAAGCAATCAACCTCTCTAAACCAGTCTTGTCAGGTGGTCCCGGCCCGATCAGTTTAATTAGATAGGTTCTACTGTACCGGTAACTTTATACGGAAACTTTGTTCAAGAGTTGGTTGACTATACCATGTATTTGCCCTTAGTGAGAATACCAACCCAAAAGATGGAAATAGATAATTGGTTAATGACTAGGTAACCTTCGAACCATAGGAGGTGGCAAGTGGATTACAGAGCATAACCTGCTCTGTCCCTGGATGAAAACTCATGTAACTGTTGCCTTTGTGGATGCATATCGTGTGCTTATGAACGAACTATCCTGCTCGTGGATGAAACACCGTCAAGCAGACAGATCCACACAATCAGAACTGCTACGGCTTATATTAAGCACCTGTTCTCAAATGACAAGCTGCCACTTGCAGAAGGCCTCGCAGGGATTTAAATGGATAAGTTGCAGGTTTCCAGTACTTAAAATCAAAATGCTCAGTGCAAGTGTGCAACCCCACCTCATCTGCAGGTCTGGAATTAATTCTGAGTGGAATTCTGTCTGCAATTCTGGTGCAATTGAATTGAAGCAGGGACCGAATATACCGTATAAGTTATGACGGAATGAGTGAGGCTGCGAGGGAATGAAGCAATGAGATTCTGTAACGTGGTCACGGCATGGTCATACAATTCTTGGGGTTCATTTAATTTCCAACAGTGTCGGTATACGTAGGATCGGACAGATGCCCTGATTACATGGGGCACTGGATCGACAGACAGACAGACAGTGTCAGTGGACTTTAAGTTTCATTAGGCCACCGTAACTTATATGTGATATAACTAAAAATGCCTTCGTCGTTTTGACATCTCAAGGAATCTGAGAATCTAAACATTTGGAATTTACGAAGTCAGTTGCAGAGAGAAACATCATTCAAGGTTCGCGCAATGGAAGTCAGAGTAGTACCTTGAATTTTTCCACGACTCTACAAGCATCACTAGAGCTCTAAATTTAGAATGAACCAGGACAATTTGCATTTCAGCTAGAATCTACTCCTGAAAGCTGTCGGACACCAGCATGCAATCTGGTGATCAAAACCTCATATGCCTTATCAAAAAACTCAAAGTGGCGGATTTCACTGAATTCGGCAATTCGGCATAGGTGATAGGTTCGGTCGCCCGACTGAAAATTCATTCAATCCTAGTTTTCAGCGCTCTGGACTCTCTATCGTCACAACTTAGGCTCAGTTGGAACATGTCATTTAACGAATCTGAACATGTCAAAGTTTTAAGAGTTTACCATCATGCGAGTAAAACAGAGTTTGTCACTTAGGAAGTGGTAATGGTTCAATTGAGATGGTAAACTCCGTTCAATTCCTACACGGTAAACTCTTGAAACTCCCTTGTGAATTGCGCTACCGTGATTAGTGTAGTAATTAAACTAGGATTAATTAACTGTATGAGCTTAATTAAGCGTGAGGGATCAGAATTTGACGAATTAAATCTAATGAGGAATCGCAACGAACTAAACAGTGAGGACAGATTAATTACCAGACAGTGCTGGACCTCTTACCAGACAGTGCTGGACCTCTTACCAGACAGTGCTGGACCTCTTACCAGACAGTGCTGGACCTTCGAATTCTCAGCCATGGCGATTTAAAAAAAGAAGAAGAAGTTCTGTCTATTGACCGAAGAAGGGTTAATGAGGTACTACGAGTTTCATAAACTGCATATTAACCTTCATAACTTAACACAGCTGACTAGCTAGCTTGTTCCCCCCAAAGAATCTAGCACATATGAAAACAATTTGCAATAACGTTCTTAAAATACGTGCCACAACCATGAGCGTCTACACGAATCTCACGTAATTTCTAGTGACTGCGTAAACTATGGATCATAACGAAGTCAGTTCTGATCCAACACTACATCGTGTTGGACTCTCTAAGTGTCACGCTAATTCGGGGACGGGCTAGAATTTGGACCAGTCGATCAAGGAAGACATTGTGATCATTTTGATTGATTAATCCAAAACATCTCCAAATTATACAATCTCAACGGTCCATCCCATGTTGTCGATCTCTTGCAACCATTTCATGCTTACCTATATAACCATGATCAAGTGCCTCACAATGTACAATTCTCTCTTTCAATTTAATCTCCAGTGCCACATATATCCAGCTAGCGACCACTCGATCTCATTCACAGCTGCCTTCGATTTGCTCCACGAATTCACGATAATGTCGATTCTGATGGCAACGCAAGGAGCTCGCCAGGAGGAGTCAGAGTTTCGCAACTGGAAGCTCATGAAGATGCAGGATAACACAGGCTACGGAGAAAAGGATCCTCCACACAAGTGCACGGGTTTTCCTTGCACTGACCCTGATTGCCCCAACGCGACCAAACCTGGATAGATGGATATATATGATCTCAGCTTGATCGGCCGTTTTCATGCCATGGTTACCGGAATCGTCAAATGGATCGACATGAATTAATTAATATACTCTATAGTATGTTCTAGCTTGATAATCTGTGCGCAGGGTGTACTTGGCTCTATTGTAATTAGTATGGACCTTTGGCCTTGGAGGATAGATTTATAATGTGCTTAGATCAATTACAAACTGACAAGTATAGTTCAATGAATGATATTGATGTTTTATCTAAATCAATAAGGGCATGCGAAAGTGTAAGCATGTCTCGAAGGTTTGGTTCAGTTGGTTACCTAGTGGGGATTATAGCTGAGTGGACTCCTTCAATGTTGTTTCTGTGTTACGGTGCTTGATGGTATCAACTTGGGACCTAGCAGAATTGATTGATATGAAGAAATAAATGGGTTTGATTTTGCACTAATCACTCTCTTGATTTAGAGAAATGATAACGCACTTGGAGCTGCATAGATGTGATACAGTGCAACTGAGTTTTTCTGTATCAACTTAAGTATGATTGATACTTCAGATTGTTGTGATCAAGTCTTCATCGTCTTATTTTATAACCATGTCACTCTTCAGTTGTAAGGACCGAGGTACGGAGCTTATGACCACGTGGTTAAATCTCAAAATTCTTTACTCTCATTAGAGAAAAAATCAGCCCTCCAAAGGGCTGCTCCGGAGTGACATGCCAAGCTATTAAAAAGCTTGGCCTGTCACTCCAGTACTGTCCTGCGGTGGCTGACTGCTCGCCGAAATCGCGATTTTTTTTTTTTTTTTATTTTTTTTAATAATTTTTTTAAGATTTAAAAAATAAATAAAAAATTTACTAGTAATTTTCGGTTCTTGCGCCAGTTCTGCTGCAGTTTCTGCCGGGTGGAAATAGGGGAAAAACTATTTTTTTGGCAAAAAAAAAGTAAATTTCAGGGTCCTCCGGAGGGCTGATTTTTTCTCTAATGGCATGCTCCATTTAGCCACTTCATTTAAATTTTTATTTTAAGAGACGAAATCATGCCTTTTATCATGTTTCTTTTTGTGAAAACTTGACATTACTACAAATCTTTACCCCCTACAGTTCCTTGACAATATATGTTTTCAAAAACACTTCCAAAATGCCATTTCTAGTACAAGTACCAAATTTTAGGAAAAAAATGTTTTGAAACGCATATAACTGTAGGATCATGTAGTACTTTAGTTTGAGAAGATGTGGAAAAAATTTCAAAAATTTCCATGGTGTGGATTGCAAGATATTAGCATTTGAATTGACAAAAATTCATTTTTGGGCCCTGCAAAAAACAGGGCACTTGCAATGTGCAAGTTGGCTACATGCTTGAAAAAATTTAGATCATTTGAAATTGCACAACATATAGGAAAAAAGTAATAAGTAGAAAAAAAATGGAAAATGATTCAAAATACTAAATTATTGAGAATTTAGTTATGGAATTGAAAAATGCCAATTGCAATGGTTGTAATGTTGTAATAAACATTCTACATCCTATGATTATATTTTTTTCAATAAATTATGACAATTGAGTTAAATAATTAAATGACTTCAAAGGTTATTTCAGAGTAGAGAATCCATAACTGCCCACAAACTAAAATCCCTCATAACATTCATCTCATGAATAAAAATCAAATGATTCATAGCTTTTCATATATATATAACCAATTTATTTTATTTTATTTTTTAAATGTGATTTTTTTCTAATTTGTCTGGACTACCTTGTCTTAAAAAAAATTATGTGTGCTTTCAATAACTTTTTAACCATATAGTCAAAAGTTATGAAAATTATTGGGCTTAAAGAGAAACCTTGTCAACATGTTTTTAACATTTTCATAGAAAAAAATATAAATTCCATTAATCGGAAGGTGCCCAAAATTGCTATGTTGCTGAAGGCACTTTGGTCCTTTACGGATTAAAGAAAAAGCCAAAAAGGAAATTTATATCAAATAGAAATTGAAATAGTCAACCACATGTGGTTAATTTGTTACAGGCCCAACAATGAAATTGCAGGGTGAATGCACGAAACACTTAAAGTTTTCTCAAATGGAAAATTTTTAGATTTAAAAAAAAAAAAAAATCCTATTTTTTATAAATTAAAATGTCAGAAGTGGTATTTTCTTCACCGGTTTTTGGGTGAATTCTAAATCCAAAATTCTAATGAAGAAAATACCATTTCTGACATTTTAATTTGTAAAAAATAGGATTTTTTTTCAAAAGAAAATCTAAAAAATTTTCATTTGAGAAAACTTTTTGGTGATGGATTTTGACCAAAAAACGCACCAAAATAATGTTTTATACCTTTGGAAAAAAATGCAGAAAGGAGCTCCCTTTGTAGACTTGTACACCACATAAAAATAAGTTTTTTTAAAAATCCTTTGGATTGTAGCTACAAGTCTACTAGAAGATCATTCTCTCCAAATTTCAGCTCAAAATTCGTTTTTTTGGGTTAAAAAAAGTGCAAAAATCCCCTAAATCACCCATTGTGAGAAATTATCGGGGCTGTTTAAAAATAGTAAATTATTTTTGAAAATTACCAAAAAATTAGGAAAGGTGTATAATGGTTATGAGTAGCTTCCCTATAAATTTTGAGTCATTTAGAGCTAAAACACAGAAGTTATGGCAAAAAAAAAAATCAAAAACTAGGGTGTGACAAAACGCAACAAATAGTACAAGTGTTTCGTGCATTCACCCTGCAACAAATGATTCAATTTTAGGAAATTTTCAAATTGGAGTAGAGTGTAGACTTGATTAACTTCATTTCATTGATTGCACACTCAAATTATAAAACCATTTTTATGGTTAAAATTTACATCAAGAGTAAAGAGCAATAAATGGCCAAAATACACTACAAGGATGATCCGTAATTAAGCATCTTTCTATGTAAAAAAATCAACAATATCACAATGACAATGAGAAAATTTCCAATATCACCTTCTTGCAAAAGGACTCAATCAAGTCCCCAAAATTTTGAATGGAAACCTTTATTTATTTTTTCTCCTAAAGGTACTAAATGTCATCCAAAGCATAACATTCAGTAGCCTTCAGAGAGGCTGCCTTTTCCTCTCCGAAGTCCTCATCCACAACTTTCATCCCTACTTAATTTATGCAAGCTTCGGTACCGGGATAGTGACAATACATTATGGTATGTTCCATTTTCTTTTCTTAATTTTAAGACTAGACATACAAATCATCAAATATTGTAGTGAAAGATGTTGGTAAAGAATCCAATGAATAGTACGCTAATGCCTTGTTAAAATTTGCAATCAATAACTCATTTTGGGTTTCGAAGCGAAAGATAACTCTATATATACATATGGAGTGGTAGGAGGTAGAGCAATCCATGTGGGATAAATAAATTAGAATTTGTAGGTTCTCATGCACTCATAGTTAAGTCAAAAACAAAGAATTATGTTAAAAATAAAATTTCAGACCTCGTTTAGGCATAGCATAACATTCAGTAGCAGTCACTGGCTCTGCCCTCCTCCAAACAAAATGGTGTGGAATATACCACACCATTTCATCCAAGGGATGAAATGGTGCGGTATATTCCATACCATATCAGTAACTACTGATTTCGTGCGGACAGTTGTCAATATTTGTCAGAACTGAACTTCGAGCCTGCGCCACGACTGTACACTGAAGTAGTGGAAAATAAAAAATTTCCAAGTAAAACTGAATACAAAACAATAGGAACTCTTTAAACAAAATGCTAATGGATTCATTGAGAGTATTGAATTCTATGTTATTATAGAATTACCTCACTTTGAATTGGAATCCATTTATTCATTGTGCTTATGAAGTGAGAAGACAACTCTTTATATGCACATGGAGTGGTAGGAGGTAGAGCAATCCATGTGGGATAAATAAAATAGAATTTGTAGGTTCTCATGCACTCATAGTTAAGTCAAAAACAAATAATTGTGTTAAAAGTAGAATTTCATACCTCGTTTAGGCATAGTTAAATTAACTTTTCTCAAAAATCTTTGAACTAAAAAAAGTTGTTAAATGAAGATAAGTTTCACCTCCAAAAATCCGTTTGGGATTTTGAATCTCCAATCAAAGTTTATGAATAAATTTTAGAGAGGGGTTGGAATGGATTTTTAAATGACTTTGTAGAAAATGTCCATTAAAAATCCTCTCCAAAATTTATTCATAACTTTTGATTGGAGATTCAAAATCCCAAACGGATTTTTGGAGGTGAAACTTATCTTCATTTACCAACTTTTTTTAGTTCGAAGTTTTTTGAGAAAAGTTATTTTACTATGCCTAAACGAGGTCTGAAATTCTACTTTTAACACAATTCTTTGTTTTTGACTTAACTATGAGTGCATGAGAACCTACAAATTCTATTTTATTTATCCCACATGAATTGCTCTACCTCCTACCACCCCATGTGTATATATAGAGTTATCTTTCACTTTACAATCCGAAATAAGTTATTGATTGCAAATATTAACAAGGCATTAGTGTATTACTCATTGGATTCTTTGCCAACATCTTTCACTACAATATTTGATGATTTGTATGTCTAGTCCTAAAATTAAGAAAAGAAAATGGAACATACCATAATGTACTGTCACTATCCCGGTACTGAAGCTTACATAAAATAAGTGGGGATGAAAGTCGTGGATGAGGACTTCGGAGAGGAAAAGGCAGCCTCTCTGAAGGCTACTGAATGTTATGAGTAAAATAACTTTTCTCAAAAAACTTTGAACTAAAAAAAGTTGTTAAATGAAGATAAGTTTCACCTCCAAAAATCCGTTTGGGATTTTGAATCTCCAATCAAAAGTTATGAATAAATTTCGGAGAGGGGTTGGAATGGATTTTTAAATGACTTTGTAGAAAATGTCCATTAAAAATCCTCTCCAAAATTTATTCATAACTTTTGATTGGAGATTCAAAATCCCAAACGGATTTTTGGAGGTGAAACTTATCTTCATTTAACAACTTTTTTTTAGTTCAAAGTTTTTTGAAAAAAGTTATTTTACTATGCCTAAACGAGGTCTGAAATTCTACTTTTAACACAATTCTTTGTTTTTGACTTAACTATGAGTGCATGAGAACCTACAAATTCTATTTTATTTATCCCACATGGATTGCTCTACCTCCTACCACTCCATGTGCATATAAAGAGTTGTCTTCTCACTTCATAAGCACAATGAATAAATGGATTCCAATTCAAAGTGAGGTAATTCTATAATAACATAGAATTCAATACTCTCAATGAATCCATTAGCATTTTGTTTAAAGTTCCTATTGTTTTGTATTCAGTTTTACTTGGAAATTTTTTATTTTCCACTACTTCAGTGTACAGTTGCGGCGCGGGCTCGAAGTTCAATTCTGACAAATATTGACAACTGTCCGCATGAAATCAGTAGTTACTGTTATGGTGCGGAATATACCGCACCATTTCATTCCTCGGATGAAATGGTGTGGTATATTCCACACCATTTCGTTTGGAGGAGGGCAGAGCCAGTGACTGCTACTGAATGTTATGAGGTCGTTGTTTTGGCCTCCCAGGCGTTTCAGGGTTAACAGCCCGCTTCAAATTCTAAGTCCACCAATTGACAATTCTAGAATACCGTCTGAGCAGACAGAGAGTGCAGTTCAATTCTAGCCCCGATGGCAGCTCTCCTGAATTCGCATATTGTCGGCATACCTCAGTGAATTGAAACCTCCCTCAGAATCCCAGGAATCTTTGCACACAGACATGGAGTTCCTAACCATTTGAATTTGAGTTTCTCAAACTCCACACCCATCTCCACAGTTCATAGCCTATGAATTTCTTTTTCAATTTAACACCCCTAGATAGCCTAATCTAACGATCACTCAGCTACGCAACTTCAAATTTACCATTTAAAGGCAGTTTTGATGAGTTTGTCTGCACCGGCACGTCCGTCTAGAAAGTAAGTGCTTATTGGATGATGAAGGCCAACATGATTTTCGTTTCGTAGAATTTGGAACTGCACTTCAACCAGGACTTCAAAGTCGACACAAACTCGTCGTTCAGTTGTCTGCCTACATGTGAGCATGGCTCCGTGACGACAGCAACCTTCGACCTCGTGGTTCCATGCTTTATTTTTATTTAATTTAACTTACCATCTGTTGTTTTGTGTAATTGGGAGTTCTAGTGTAGCTTCTTTCTTAGGTAGGAAGCAAGTTTGTCTGCTAGATCGGATGGCTGGAAGCTTGATTCAACCACATTTTATCGAATATGACAGATCACCATTTCTGTGTACGTGATTGAATGTTGGTTTTCTTCGTTTACAAGTAATTAATGTCAGTGAGCAATTGTGTTTAAATTCCTGGGTGAAGTGTATTCATCTGAGGACGTTTACTATGAATGAAAGGATCTGAAGTAATCCACATCCTGAAAATATTTCTTTCTAGTATAACCTTCAACAACGAACTCTATAGAGTACATCTGGCCTTTAACGAAATCCACAACTCTGTCCATAGAAGCCATGAATTTATGGGCATTAAAAGTTAAAATTTTTACGTTTCATCTAAATGATCTGATGATGCGCCCTACTCCTTATATGCAATCATAAGATGAGGTGATCTGAATTTTTTCTACTTAAAAGTATCTTCATCAATCTGTTACGATTTGTAAGACTGAGTAGCCAGGCTGCGGAAGAAAACAGAACTAGAAGCTTGGCCATGGCGGGTTCCTGACATTGATATAATATTTGGTGTCACTCGACTTAAGTTTTCACAGTCCGAAAAGCATCCACTACCAGTTCTCCTGTCTTCTAAATTGAATTTCTGAACAGAGTGACAGTCCCCTGCTACAAAGAAATTAAAATCAGGGTACCATATGTGGTTGATAATAAGGCTCATAACATTCTCGAAGATGACGAGAAAAGAATCGTGGACCTCCCTAGCAGTTTCAAAAACATCAATAACGACATGCATAACATTCTAAAGCCCTGGCTTCTGACGCACTCTCAAAATTTGGGCTGATTCTAATCCTATTCTGAATCTCTCTGGTAGCCTCTTATCAAAAACAGGTCACCCTAAAGATCCTGGCTAGCTCCCATTCATGTGAAAGCTTTCGCTAAAGAAAAGTACGTGATGAGAAGACGATTTTGGAAGCACTTGAGTGACACCAATTTCAATTCAGTTCAGATATATGCTGGAGTTTTTATTGATCTCAATCTGGAATGTCCAAAAAACTCTGTGTGCAACAGAAACATTGCAGCCCTCATAGACGATAATTATCAGGCAGGCTAAGAGATCGATCTCAGTCTGCTCAATTATTTAGATTAATACCGTAGAATTGGTCTGTACAAATTAAAACAAAAAAGCAAGTCAACCTCACGCTTCACAATCGAACATTCACTAGCTACTGTAGTTAGTACATCTTACATCACGCACTAAACTCTACATACGGAGTATAAATTAACGAAAATCAATAGTATACTAGTATACTATATAATTAGGGCTTTCAAGGTCTCGAGAATCGGAAGAACATTCAACAGATTGTGCTGATCTTAGCAGGTGGAGATTGAATAATTTCTTGATCATTTCTTGCCGCATTCGGGGCAGTACCATTTTTTGCAGGTGCACGGAATATCTTTGAAGCTCGTAAAACGTGGCCCCCCATCGTTGTACAATGAAGTCACTGGACCTTCTGTCGATGGAGAATCATGGAGACACTCCATGTTGCAATTTGAGCGTGAACAGAATTGGTCATGTCCCAGGCAGCGGCTCAGCTTCTGCACTGGGAATGTAGCAATTACAAGTTCCATAGCCCTGGTGCTCACCATCTCTGAATCGTTTGCTATGCAAAGTGCAATGAAACTGAAGTTTTACTGAACACTGGTGTGGAATAAATGAATTCAAGCTAGGAGACCTGCTTTGAGGTTGTGAATTTGGTCTTCGTTTTGTGTCCATTTATACTGGACTTGCATTTATACTGAACTTGCAGACAGACAGACAGAGGAAGGATGGCAATTGCAAATTTGCAATGTCCAAGTAAGGAGTTTTGAAATTCATGAATTACGTACTCCGGAAAGCTCGGTCATGTGAGAGAGTTCGATGCAAACTTGAACAAGATGAGCCAGTGCAGTTTTAATTAAAGGGTGATTGCACAAAACACCTGTACTATTTGTTGCGTTTTGCAATAGTACTCATGATTTTTTCTAGAGTACTTTAAAATTAGAAAATCAATTTTTAAGAAAATTAAAAAATATGGCCAATGTATGCACCTTTAAGATGAAGGTAACCACCAAAGGAAATTCATTAAAAAAAAATTTAAGTAGGAGAACTAGAAAAGTGTCAAATCTTAAGAAAACACATACTTTAATGTTTTAATTAGTAGAAAATAGGAAAAAACTTAAATAAAAGAAATAAAAATTGACCATTTGTGGCAACTCTATGGAGATGGTCATTCACCAAAAAAACCACCAAAATAATTTCTTACATGCTTCAAAATGCTAGTAGAAAGGGACTCAATTTGTGGACTTCTACACCACACAAAATTAAGTATTTTTAGAATTCCTTTGGAAAATAGCTACAAGTCTATTAGAAGACCATCTCTACCAAATTTCAGCTCCAAATTTGTTTTTATGGGTACTAAATAGTACTAAAAACCTCCAAATTGACATTTGTGACATAATATCGGGGGCTATTATTAAATAGTAAAACATTTTTGAAAAATTCCAAAAAAATAGACAAGGTGTATAGTAGTCATCAGTACCTTGTCTATGAATATTGAATCATTTGGAATCAAAACTCAAGAATGATGGCCAAAAAACTAATCAGCACGAGACGTGTGACAGAAAATAGTACAAGTGTTTCACACAATCACCCTAAATCACCTGAGGGTTCATTCCTTTGGGATTTGTGACAGTTATTATTGTTTGAGGGTGATCTGTTTGAAACTAAGATCTCCAATTTCGTTTGATTGGTGTGATTCTGGGATCCAGAAATTGGAACACAAACAAACACGAAGCTCTAAATACTAGGCGGGTAGGGAAAGATTTACATTTCAAGCCGAATGCTATGAAAGCGCTAGAGTCGTGAAATACCACCAAATTAAAGAAATTGATGTTTTAGCAACAAGTTCTACATTGACTAAGTTCAAATTTCAAATAGGACTAGAAACTTAGAGTTGATGACCTTTTTGTTAGCTAGGCTCAAATTTAAAAAATATCATATTTACGGGTAAAATTTGAATCATAAAATGCAAGCTACAAAATTCTCACATACACTAAAATGACATTTTTTTGTGATAACTTATTAGAGCATCTTTTTATGTAGAAGAGACATCAATACCTTATTGAGAGAATTTTCAATACCATTCAAGAAAATCTCCAAACAAGAATTGAATGAGAGACACTTTGTCTTCATGACTTAACACTATTTTGAAGTCATTCAAATGCCATAAAATGTATAATTTGGACTTTCAATAATTTTGGTTTAGATGTTTTAAGATTAACAAAATCATGTATTCAAATGTTTTAAATATTATTATTTTAAATTCAAAAATTTGCACATTAAAAACTCAATAACTCTCTTAAATTCCTTTGTATTTAGAGGTTCAAATGGCTACAAAAGGATCCTTTTTCATAAAATTGAAGAAGAAGTAAATTTTTTTTTCAATAATTGAATTTTTCGATCTTAACTCATCTTTGTAGATATTTTTAAAATACTTGTTGAGATTATCATAGTTAAAATAGGTGCACAATATTTTTGGACATGCCCAGGAAATCTAGTTTTTTTTTCTAGATTATTAAAAACACTTTCTTTTACCATACAAAGTTGTTGTCTCGGGGGTTGCACTCCTTGAAAAAAATAAGGATATAGGTGCAAACACCGGGTATTTAAATGGGGGGTATTACTTTTTGTCCATTTTTCTAAGGTCTATCATTATATAATTTTCTAATTTGAACCATTAAAAAGGGGGCATACATTAATTATAATTCCTAATTGCCATGAATATGTCATATGCTATATTGGTTCAATTTTTTTGCACTACTTGCAAGTACAAAATTGGGTGTAGGTTTAGAGTTCACAATTAGGGGGCTTCTTAACCATTTAGTGCTTTGAAGTCCAAAAATTCATATCTAATTCCACAAAGCTCCAAAAATTTGAAACAACTTAGATTAGATGCCAATTCTACTCGTCCATCAAGGAGAGTTTCCTGAAAAATATTTTAAGAAGTTTCACCTCCTCCAAATTCAATTTCAACTCTTAAATGGGCAATTTATGGACCTCTTACCATTTAAGCTCAATTTGTAATCAATTTCTCATTGACAAATTTTCAGTAGCAGAGTTGGTATTCATGTAAAGTGCAAATATTTGCAGCTTCAAAAATCATAATCTAATTGTAGGCTTTGTCATTATTTAGATTTTTTTTTTTTTTAAACAAATGAAACATATTTTCATTGGTAGAAGTAAGTTATAAGCCAGCTAGCCACAAGTGGCCAAGGTGAATTGCCCCCATCGCTTGTTTCCCCAAATCATTCTAAGGGTACATGTAAAAAAAAAGCCCCCTACTTTGTACTTGATTAATTTATCTTGTACAACCCTCCTTGCTAATTTTGGGACTTTTGATTGCAAATATAAATTCAAAATTTGTCTACCCAGGCTTTACATGTGGCTTGCCCAGAAGAGAAACAAGACGTACATGACCAGACCAAGTAAGACTAGGGAAGAGAAAAGGCATTAGGCTATCTAGATTATAAGCTTAGTAAACCATTCCATTTTGAATTTTTGATGATACTGCTTTTGGGGAATTGCATTTCTAAATGCACTCCTATAACTTAGGTGTTCACAATTTATTACTCACATGGATTTATAACCACAACCTGCACATGGTAGGCTGATATCCTCATTTAACTCTGAGACTAAGAGTGGTAGGTAAATTATAATAGATCATCATAGATTAAAGAATCTAAAATAAAAAAACAATGTAGTATAAATGTGGGGTTAAATGTCAGCCCTAAACTAATAATTAAAACTTTTGACCCATTGAACTAATAAAAAAGGGGGTATCTTAAGTCTAAATTTTTCCTAATGCATCCCATTATTATACACCCTATAGTATTTACAATACACCCAATGACATTTTACATACGCTATAGTATAATCAACTAGTTTATAATTTTTAGCTCCAAGGTTTTTTTGGCACCTTATTATTTGTTTGCACGTAGTTTGCTACTTCTACCACTTACTGCACCCCCCGAGGTTGTTGTGCAATTTGAAATTGTTTAAGAAGGTCAAATTGGGCAGTTGCCCGCCAATTTTTGTAATCATTCCATTCCTAGAGTATATTTTTTAAAATTGTAATTGATTGGTACTTTGTTGAAATTTGAATTACTCATAGCAAACTTCATGGAAGTAGTTTATGTAGAAAAATCAATTTTAGAAAATCCTTATAATCCAAATGTGGGTGAATGCAAGAAACACTTGTACTATTTGTTGCATTTTGTCACATCCTAGTTTTTGATTTTTTTTTGGCCATAACTTTTGTGTTTTAGCTCCAAATGACTCAAAATTTATAAGGAAGCTACTCATAACCATTATACACCTTTTCCAAATTGTCAAGATTTTTCAAAAATAATTTACTATTTTTAAACAGCCCCGATAATTTCTCACAACGGGTAATTTAGAGTTTTTTTGCAGTTTTTTAACCCAAAAAAACGAATTTTGAGCTGAAATTTGGAGAGAATTGTCTTCTAGTAGACTTATAGCTATTGTCCAAAGGATCTTTAAAAATACTTATTTTTATATGGTGTAGAAGTCCACAAAGAAAGCTCTTTTCTGCATTATTTTTAAAGGTATGAAACATTATTTTGGTGCATTTTTTGGTCAAAACCCATCACCAAATTTTTTTCTCAAATGGAAAATTTTTAGATTTTAAAAAAAAAAAATTCTATTTTTTACAATTTAAAATGTCAAAAGTGGTATTTTCTTCACTAGAATTTTGGACATAGAATTCACCCTAAAACCGGTGAAGAAAGTACCACTTTTGACATTTTAATTTTTTTTAAATAAGATTTTTTTTTTAAAATCTAAAAATTGCCGATTTGTAAAAAATCTTTTTGGTGATGGGTTTTGACCAAAAAACGCACCAATTATTGAATAATGTTTCATACCTTTGAAAAAAATGCAAAAGAAGCTATTTTTGTAGACTTCTACACCATATAAAATAAGTTTTTTTTAAAAATCCTTTGGACAATAGCTATAAGTCTAATAGAAGACCATTCTCTCCAAATTTCAGCTCAAAATTCATTTTTTTGGGTTTAAAAAAGTGCACAAAACCCCTAAATCACCCATTGTGAGAAATTATCGAGGCTGTTTAAAAATAGTAAATTATTTTTGAAAAATCCTGAAAAATTGGAAAAGGTGTATAATGGTTATGAGTAGCTTTACTATAAATTTTAAGTCATTTGGAACTAAAACAAAAAAGTTATGGCCCAAAAATAAATCAAAAACTAGGGTGTAACAAAACGCTTTAAGTTTTTCTTGCATTCACCCATGTATACAATGGTATGTACTATATGATGCACCCTCTCCTCCAAAGATAGTTCATAGATATTCAATCTTGAAGTTAAATCCTACATGAATACAAACTAAGTGTTGGCCGCCTCTATATAAGATGGGACCTTAGACAACAATCCAAGTCATCTTCTCTACTAAATATTCAAAAGTAGATAGTTGGAGATGACTTTCATCCTTGGATTATAATTTTGAATTTTTGTTTGTCAATTTTTCTTTTCAACCTTATTGTGCCTGATATGAGGTCAAGATATTTTCAATTTTGCATTCTAAATAGAAATTTTATAGATTTTTTTGCCAAGTTTTTTCCAATGTTTTCAAATTGCAACCATTGACTAACATTGAACTAACCAACCATTCTCCCTGAACATTGCTGGGATGAATGAATGCATGACTCTTTGTGCCATTTCAACCCCTTCTCACAAACATGATTGGATCCCACCTTGAGTTCTTGGAAAAGCATGCCTAATAGGAGGATTGCAAGAAACACCTATCCTATTTTGCGTCACACTCTACATGCTGATTTGTTTTTTGGCCATAAGTTTTGCATTTTGGCTCCAAATGAGTGAAAATTTATAGGTAACGCAATCTTGACTATTATAAACCTTAAACTAATTTTCTTTGTAATTTTCAAAAACAGTTTATTATCCAAAAATATCCCCCAATTTTATGTTACACTTTTCAATTTGGAGTTTTTTAGTACTATTTAGTACCCCAAAAAACAAATTTTGAGCTGAAATTTTGAGGAAATGGTCTTCTTGCAGACTTGTAGCTATGTTATAAAGAAATTCTAAAAATAATTAATATGTGGTATAGAAGTCCTCAAAGTAAGCTTCTTTCTGCTTGCATTTTGAAACATATAAATATTATTTTGGTGGTTCTTTTGGTAAATGGCCATCTTCCTAGAGGTGTTATAAATGGATTTTCCCCCCCTATTTTTTACTAATTTAAACATCAAAATATCTATTTTCTTGAGATTTGGCACTTTTCTAGTTCTCCTACTTAGAGAATTTTTCTATGCATTTCTTTTAGTGATTACCTTCATCTTGAAGAGTTAAAAGTGTATACATTAGTCACATTTTTAAAAAAATGTAAAAATTATTTTTCTAATTTTAAAATACTTTAGAAAATAATCATGAATATTGTTCAAAATGCAACAAATTGGCAGGCGTTTTTTGCAATCACCTAATAACACATTGACAGTGATTGTGCCATGGGTCTTTTGTATGTTTATTTTTAAACCATGCCCTACTTCACTTCTAATTTACAAAACATGTCACATTTTGCTAAAGCCCCCCTCAAAAGCTATGATATTTTTCAATTTAAGGTATTGAAATTTTTTATATAGATCTATACAAATTTTCAATACATACTCTTAAAAATTGACGCCGTCATTGATTACCCAAATTCTCTAAATGCCAAAAGTGGGCTCTTTAGTCCTCTAGGGTTAATTCATTTGAATAAGATCAAAATTTCTAAAACAAAATTCTGTTAGAACTTCACATTTTCAATTCATTTCTTCAATTTCCATTTAAAAATGATTGATTATCTGTATGAATCATACTTTAAATTTAAGTTTCAAATCAAGTTTCATTGATCAAATGAATATTAATTATTTTGTAAAGTGCGGATGTAATTGTATGAATATAATTTATAGATCACAAGTTGAAACTTTCATTTGAAAGTCCATCATATAATATTCTTCTAAATTATACCTTACAATACATTTTTATTTGTATCGTTATAAATTTTTAGTTAATAAAAATGAAATAATCTTTATTATAAAATAATATTATATTTTTTCAAACTACCAATAATAAAAATAGTTTCAAAAGAGTTGGGCCAACTTTATTATTTAACTGAATGAATTTTAATTACTCAAAAAATAATAATCAAGATAATGGAAAATTTAAAAAAATAACAGGGCTAAATTATATTTTTGTAAACATTTAAACCTTGGAACTTACTAATGATTGATAATTATATTTGATTTAACAAAAGATTGTCTAATTAATAAGACTTTTCAAACAATCTCTAAATTTTAAATTCAACTAAGACTTAAATTATAGTTTGAAGTTGACGTCAAGTCCCTTTGGAATCCTAATATTAATCCCTAAACGTGCCGGCGTCCAATTTTTGGACAATGGACAAAGAAAAAGTTCCATATCTCTTAAATAACAACTTTTTTTTATCCCTTGTTTTTTGTGGAAGTTGAGGCAGGTGTTTTTTAGCTGAAATGCAATAGATAGTGTTAGCATTACAAAACCATTAGAATTTCATTCTTGGATGGATGAAAATCATCCATATACTAATTAGGTTTAGGACTCTTTGTATATAAATAGAGACTAAACCTTTGTTTAATCTATCTGAGTTAAGTTTTGATCACGCTTGTAAGATTGCAGCGTTATGTCAACACAGTATTAGAGCTACAAAATGATCTTCAAATAGTCTAGGTGCAGTTAAGAGATTAGCAATGTAGCTTTTTTTCTTTAGCAACTAGCTAGCATGATAGACTGTCGATACGTAACACCACTAACTCAACTATTGCAGACGTAATAACTACGATGGAAACGGCAGCTGAGATACCGACATCAAATATCGCATGCATGAGAGGCAGAGCTTCCCTTTCGTGATGGATGCATCATTATCTCATTGGTACAACTCTATCATTTTTAGTATTATCCATCTCTAAGATCCACAAGCTATTTGGCAAATACTCAAATATATGTGTGATGTGAGAAGTTCCTTGAGACATTTATCACTCAAAGAACAGTTCCACTCACTATGCCTAGCAGAAGAAAAAGGGATTACAGATAACTTCCAGAAAATAAACCTACTTGTTATTCAACTAGCAAACTTAGGGATAGCCATCCCTGATGAAGATCTAGTCGATTTTACACATAATAGCTTCCCAAAGAGTTGGTTTACGTTCAGATAGATTTAGAAAGGCCGCAAACGTATCCCCTTCTTTTCCAAATTGGAAGGTTTACTTCTGCAAGAAGAGTTAGGGCGGAACCTAGAAAATCGGCAAGATGAAATTGAGGAACTAAACTTTGTCAGGACCAATCGCGGATCCACTTGAGGAGGACGCAATCCAATCCGTGGTTGTTCCAATCAAGGTTGCGGGCAAGGCTGTAGTCAATCTTATAATAACTTCTCTACGCATACCCAACCAACATCTCAACAACCTACCGATACTCAAGTTCAATGTACCATCTACTGTCACAAATGCGACAAGGAGGGCCATTACGCATACGACTGCAAATAAGTCATCTTTGAAGAACAGGTTTTAGACTATGCAGATTAAGCTTGCCAATATCAAGCGCAATTGTACTCCACAATCCCACGTCAATTTGGTTGAGATCAACAACAAAGATCAAGAACTGGACTTTAACTCTGATCCAACTCTACCACACTTTCAAGCCTCTATCGATGCATTTGAAGACAGTAACAACGAACCTAAAGAGGTTATCGACGCATGTGTTACTATTAGTATAGAAGAAGACTAGTTCTTAGACTCTGGGGCATCTTCCCATGTCATTAGAAATTGTAGCTTACTTAGCAACATTGTATCGTTTAGCACTTCACACATTAGGACAGCAGGAGGTCAATTCATGCCCGCAGCAAGACAGAGCACTGGATGCACTACTGGTTTATCCAAAGCAATAAGAGAAATACATCAAATTTTATATGTCCCTAGTGTAAAGGTTAACTTATTTTCTGTTGGTAAACTCACAAATATGGGATATATGGTCCTCTTTGAATGCAAGCAATGTCAAATTTACGATAAAAATAAAATAAAAATTTCACACCAATCAAAGTATTTTATCCCAAAAAATTGGGGGTAAAAATAAAATAAAAATTTCACACCAACCACACTATCTTACCCCCCAAAAGAAGATGCCACATTTAACTACTTCTGGACTATTAAGTGAATTCTGGCCGATGCACCTCAAGGTCTCCAGATGATTATCTCTCAATGTTTGTATATATCTCTTGATGTTTGTGTGGATCTTCTGATATTTTGTATAGATCTCTTGATGCATCTGGAGATCTCCAGATGATTATCACTCGGTGATTATCTCTCGATGTTAATTGTAGACTTTCAAAAGTCTAGAAGTAGTTAAATCACTTAAATGTGGCATGAAGGTTTGAAAATAAATGTCAAATTTTACACCAATCAAAGTATCTTACCCACAAAAATAGGGTGTGAAAATTAAATAATTTCACATCAATCACACTAACAAATTGTATGCTCTATTATCTATGGATGTAATAGAACAATGTAAATTGGATACATTTTATGAAGCTTCTCCTTGAAATTGAAACCAAGAAGGCATCAAAATGTTTTTCCAGAAAGTGCTAAGAAAATATGGTTTAATTTCCAAAACAAATTTCTCTTAAACCTTTGTTTGAATTGGATTGAAGATCAATAGATTTAATGGTGAATGGTTTTATCTTGTAGTACAATACAATGGTATAAAAATAGGAAATATTAGAAAATAGGAAAAAAAAAAGGACAACATGAAATTGGAGCACATGAGAATATTCTCATTCTTTTTTTTTCATGAAATGAGCTGAAAAAATTCATAAATTCATTTTTCAATTTTTTAAGGCCATTGGATCTAGCGGATGGGACAAACGGTTTAGGGTTGAGGCGGATGGGCACTGACAACTGCGGTTGGGGCGGACGGCCCCTACGTCCACTAGCGGACGGCCACTGCGAACAGGTAATTAATTTACCCTGCTAAGTAAATTTTTAAAAATTGATTGTCACGGGACATCCGGGACTCCGGGGGGATAGCGTTTGCAGACTCTTGACGCCTTGTCAACCCTGGTTGTACTTATGCTTGTACATTTATAAATCCCAACAAATGCAAGTTGTATATATCTCCACGCTAGATGTCCAAAAAGTCTGAAGTCAAAAATAGAATCGGAACAGGAGTTTGCTATCTTAAGACCGTGAGAATTTTTTAAGTAGAATTACTGACTTCTGGATATTGGATCAAAGCGTTAGGAATGTCTAGGTGGAAAAATCCTTTGAAATTCTTCAACTGCAAAAGGCGTGGCAGGTTTCTATTTGGGAATCTTCGTTTTGTCTTCAAGACTAAAATTTATTTTAAGGGGATAGCACAATTTGAAAGCCCTACAGTGTCTAAGTTCTCTGTCATAGGCAATTTGTCATATTGTGTATTGGGCACATGCTGAGATTCTTGGTCTCCTGACAAGTAGAAGAGTTTGTTGTGTTCACTTCATCTTCTTTGTTCTTGTTTTCTGAATTGCTCCTAATCCGCTTTGTGTTTGTTCTTGGTCTTGAAGTATTGAGTTGATTTCAATGTCTCAACAACAACAACAATAACAAATTGGGAATGTAATGAAAACCCGAAGCTACGCAAGAAGGAAGAACACTCAAATCGGATAGAGCCCCAGGCAACTATGCTTCAAGAGACTGAAGTCCCAGTTCACGTGAGAATCCATTCCAATTCATTTTCGTTCATTTGATTATTTTTCACACTTCATTGTCAAGTAGATAGTCTTTTAAATGTTCTTGGCCTTAAGTACAAGATGTTGTACGCGCTTTATTGTAGACGATGTTGTTTTGTGTTAAGATACTCAATTGACCTCACATTCTTGATTTCTGCCGGTGTCATGCAAAAATCATACAAAAACACCGATTGCTAAATAGGAAGAATTTAGATTCACAAAATGATTGTATGTTTTAAATTTTCAATGAGTTGCATTTCAAATAAAGGTTTCAGTTGCATGTATCATAAGTAGTCTCTCCTTTAGCCTAAAGTAATGATCTTGCGGTTTATTGAAGTTCGTCACTGCACATGCGTCAACCAAGTCTTAATTCCAATTAAGCTTCCAAAACGAGTTATTGAGATTGCACATCGATGAAAATAATTTAGAAAGGGTGAATGCTAGAAACACTTGTACTATTTTCCGTCACACGTTTGAATCGGAACTTGTTATCTCGCATAAGTAATGCAGAAATGATCTGATGATCACGAAATTCGTAATGAGGTTTTTTTTAGTTGGAAGGAACTTATAGTAATTTTTCTGATTTTTAGAAAATTAATTGGGTTGGTGAAAATGAATTTCAAATAAATGTCACACATGTAGTTTTAGGGGTTTCCAGTACTATTGAGTACCCATGTTGAAGTAGATGGAGCTGTAACTTCTTATGTTTGTTTGTGTCAGCAATATACACCTTCTGAGGCAAGGGTTTTTGAAAATATAGCATTTGCTGCCTTCAGCATGGCCCCCAAGTACGCTTCACTCAGTTGTGAATTTTGAACCTTGAGAAATGGAAATCAATTTTTTTCTCCGAGCATTTGTGAGCCCAAGAAGTCGGCAACAATGGCCCTTTTTTTCCTAAATTTTTGGAGTGCGTTCAATAATTTCAAAAAATGAAAAACCAGACCTATCTATTTTCAGGAATTTTGACTATGCCCGTCTGAAAATAGTACTTCAGGGTAATGTCTAGTACTGCATAGTACTAGTAGGGGTCCACTGCAGACGGGATTTTCCAACGTGGACTGTAAAGGTGGCGCAGTTAATGATTCGCATTGTCGCAAAGTGAATACCGTACTTTCAAGAGCTGCGCATGAACGCAGCCGCCACTGCCATTTTGTGATTTGCTATTAGGATTCTTGGAATTCTGAGTTCCGGACTGAATTCCGTGCTCATCTTCAGGCGCGGCAGATTGTCATGGTGCTGTTACGTCCATGACCACAGTGGCACAAAAAAGCTGTAGGGCAATCATGATCAGAGAACATAGATGTGGGGAGAGGAGGTCGGCCCGGTCCCAAGACCCGAGCCTTGGCAGCAGCTGCTGCGACTGAAGAACAACGGCGATGGTGGAGGGAACGACAACGTCAAAGTTGTGCTGCACGTGCAGCCAGAAATGACAGAGCAGAAGCAACAAGCACAGATGGAGGGACAAATGCACCCGCCACTTTGATGGGGTACCCGGAGGCACCGCAGTAGTGTCTGCAGGAGTTCACAACCAATTGCAAATTCTCTAATTCGCTTGTTAGTGAGAAACAGAGATCTTGTTCTCCGAGCAAATGTTTTGGACAAGGTCTTCACGAATCGTCAAGTGCAAGCACTGCTTCCGGATTACTACCCAAGTCCTCAAGAAGCAAGAGCCCAACGAGATATATTGTAGAACATTTGGGCTGACTTACGGGCACTGAAGGTACCACATTCCTCCGGTATGTTGGCCAGGAAGCGCTCCATCCTAGAAGTGGTTGTATGCGAACTAGATGTAGACATATCCAACTTCCACAACATCTTAGGTACACGCAAGGAAATTTTGTTGGCTGCAGTGGAGCGTTTGCGGTCCGATACCACAGCTACAAGAAGCCGACATCGAGTTCCATCACGGAAGAAAAGGGAAGGCGGCATTTCTGATGAAGTGAAGGCCGCGGTCCTTCAATGGTGGACCAAACAAACAAGAGTCAATCCACGGCGACGGGACGTTCGACGAAAACGACTTGGCCGTAATCAATACGACACTCATGCAGCACATTTACTTCTGGAAAGCCAAGTATGTGGTCCACTGCAGCGTTGTCTTTGTCGTTTGTGTGAGACATGTTTCACTCAAAGCTGTGGAGGCATCGCCTTCATCAGTTCATTTGGTCCTTTGTAGAGGCCTGTTTGTTTTTGAAATGCTGAGAACAACTAAAGAATTGATGCATGAGATAATGTCCTCATGCGTTCAATTGAAGCTTCATGTGTCTCGGAATATTTTTCTTATAGGCGTCCTGTCCTTCTTGCCCAAGTTCTTGTCTATATGAAGTATATGCATCAAGTAATAGTTTTCTGTACATGCTACCTTGTTAGTGCACCATTCCTTCCTTGTGCATGTTAGCACTTCCGTTAGCCATACATGCTTCTTGCATTGGAGCTGTTAGACATTGGCACTTACTTGTCCAGTAGGGAATCCGAACAGATTTGCTCAGTTATTGCTTCATCAGCGCTACCATCTCTTGGTCATTGTACACAACTAGTGACATGTACGTTCTATAAATGCATGCACTTTGGATGTGCAGCCGAAGAAGGCGACATCCATATTGGCATTCCCTCTGCCTTCTTGGATGCCCTTGCAGGACTGACTTCCGTCTTCATTTAGTCAGACATAATTTGTGTGCATAGAAGATGTACATGAGATTGTACATTGTACTGGGCCAGTACTATGCATCATCAGGAGTCCTTTCTTTGCTGACAAATATGTTGAAAACCATGTTCACGTCTCCATGAGTACTTCTTGTATTATTCAGTGCTTCTACAGTACATGTATACACTATTCGACTATTAGTTGGCACTGCTATTCAGCGTTCAGCTAATACTAATACCTGTAAGCTTTACTATGAAGTACTACTCCCATATTGCCAATGTCGTAGGCGGTCTTCAAGACATGCCAACTGTTTTATGTAGTATTATGTAGGCATGAACTTCTGAAGTGACTGTACTTGGAAGTACATGTGACTTCTTAGGAGTACAACAATGTATTTCTTGTACTTAGTCAGCATTAAAAAGTACCATTGTTCTTTTTGTAATCCTAAATGGAGTACTAATTGCAGTGGCAAGACGCCTAGTGGTACACGGCTTCTACTGTTTCTAGAAACGTGTTCCTGTATTGTGGTCGGACAGAGTACTATATAGTCCTGTCCTCTTCATCTAGTACTACTACAGACCTATAGTACAACATAGTACAGGGTACTATGTTTTACAGTACTACTTAGTACTTACTTGGAAAGTCTGCCGTGCTTCTGCTTGCACTGTGATTCATATTCACTAGTACCCTGTACTAGTTCTGCAGATGCAGCTGTTCAATCGTTTTGTGGACAAGCATCCGCAGTGCTCCATCCACTGCCAATCTTTCTTCAAATTGCGTCCTTTCTTTGTCATCAAGTACAAGGAGCGGAATGTGTGCTGTTGTCGCTACCACATTCAAGTGCTCTTTCTCTTGGAGGCCCTAAATGCCTTCCGTGACCCTCGTGGAGGTGCTCATGTCCTCTTCCATTGTGATTGCCTTTGTATTGTCTACAATGTTGACGACGGAGGACACTGCAACGTGGGAGCTAGTCGGTATGCAGGGGTGATAGCACTTTGTGCGGACTTGCTGTGCCCAAAGTTGGAGGATGAAGAGTTTCACCAAGCCAAATGCTTGCTTGGATCTTGCAGCAGATGCGGTGTACGTATCTTCAAAGTATGTCCTCGAGAACGAGTTGTTGATGCAACTCGTGTCATTCATTGGAAGCAATTCCAATATGAAACCATTGGAACCACTCCAGATGGTCACCCGAAGAAGTGCATAAAGGAAGTGTTGATGACCACATCGTTTTCCGAGTTCTTAGACTTCTTCTCACCTACCGTGGAGCAGTTCATTCGGCATAATTTCATAGCAAAGTGGCAGAGCGCCCAAGCCAAACTTCTGCAATCTTGCTTGCAGAGAGGGACCATGTTGACACACATTGACTTCTTCGAGAATTATACATTCGAAATGCAAAACGAAATCCAGTCAATGTACTATCATTCCGACCAAATATCGATTTTGGTTCAGGTCACTTATAGTGCAGATGACGGGGATGATGCTTCACAAGAAGGTGCTCAGTTGCGGAAAGAGACCCACTTCTACCTTTCTAATGACAAAACTTACGATACTGCCTTTGCCCAGCACTACTTCCTTCTACACTGGCAATGGATGCAGTCTAGGGGTTTCACTCCACAAATGCACTATGTGTACAACAATGGCTGCGTTGGGCAGTGCAAAAGTGCAAAAGCGATGTTCTTCATAGCAAGGTGATGCTGAAAATCTGCAGTCGTTTCTACCTTGCCGTCTTCTGCGGAGCACTATGCCGTAGTCCTCAGTCGTATGTTGTTGTCGTTACAGGACCTTAGCACAAGTTGCACTGCTGTCGAACGCAGTAATGACTACTATTCAATACACAGTAGTAGTACGTAGTACTTCTTAGTACTTCCTAGTATTAAGTAATACTCGTGTCCGTACATAGTATTGATGACCTGGGGCACTTGTATTGCTCAGTTGTAGTTTGTAGTCTTGGAATTGCGGCCACTATACCTCTGTTGCAGTGCTCTGTCTGAGTTGCAGTCCTTGTACTTCCTGCAGTAGCGCTACTATCCTCCTCAATACGGGGTAGAAATGGCCGAAACGTATGACAACTGCATGGGCACCTGCATCAGAGACATACCCAAAAGCCCTCCACGTTCATACATTCTTGCCAGGAATACGTATTTACAGAAATTGTAGTAACTCCTGTTCATTGCTATGTCACAGGTATCCATCTCTCACTAGAGGCTGTAAGATGCTGTAGAGCTACTACGGTATGGGATATGGTAAAGGTGAATGGGATGGTGAGGGGGCTATCGTCAAGAAGGCTCTTCGAACGGAGCAGCTACTCAATCCACAATGATGTCTACAAAATGCAACGGACTGTGTGTTCTTCTTAGATGCTACCCTCCGTGGACAAGTTTATAGTCGTGCTGCTGGAATCAGGTCTCCTCTTTAGCAATAGCACTTGTTTCCTACAAGTATAATGCCAAATGACTTCATTCCATTTCGTGTACACTTTGGCTAATCTTTGTTTGATGTTGATGAAAGAATGCTGACTACTACTGTGCCATGGCCAACTCTACCAACATAGGTCATACAGATATTTCCATCATGTTGGGATCAATGATGTAGACTATTCTGCAGCAGCAGCGTGTGATTGACTTCCTGGCTCGTCACAGTTGCACTCAATCTTCGGTCTCGATGACCATGATCCCACAAAGTTACTTGTGCGCCATTTGTCTTGTTTTTGTGGCCCTTGCCTAGAGGAAGACTTTGTTCGTTGTGAGAAGAAAGCTTATGTAAAGCCGTGGACGGCTTTGAAGGTCCAACCACGTAATGTGCGCTCTGCAACAGCCCACATGACAGATGATGACGTCGACGACAGTAGGGAGTATGAGTACGATGGGGACAGCATTGGAGACCTGGTCCAAGCAGGAGACAATTTTGCAGTTGCAGCAGCTGATAATAATGATGAAGATGTTGCCTTTTATGTTTTGCAATGCCAGACGGCAAAACACATATTGCATAAAGACGTAGAGTGCGTTTGGGGAGGGCATTTTCAAGCCGGAGCAGGGTTGTCTTCCCCGACATCGCGACAACTAGACGTCACACGACGTCTAGTAGAGGCCCCGCGACGTCCAGTGGAGTCAACTTTACCTTTGACTTTCCAAAAAGTTACCCCCACTTTTACCTACACCATGTGGATGCCATGTGGCGTCCGCGCAGCAAAATTTGGGGTGCATGCGGGTTTAATGAAGATGGGCAACTATGGGTTTAGGGCGACTACGGGTTTAGGAAACCTCTTGTAGGGCAACTGCGGGTAGGGCGATCTCTTGTAGGGCGACCGCGGGTAAGGCAACCTCTTGTAGGGGCGACCTCTTGTCCTGCGATTTAAAACTGCCACTTCTGCTGCGTTCATAAAAAAAAATGAAAAAAATATTTTTTTAAGAATCTAACCGTTAGATCTTGGACTTCACTCATCTAAGATCATGTGGTAAAAATTTCATGAAATTTGACCGTACGGATTGGAAGATATTATCATTTAAAGGGTCATTGCAAGAAAGGGTGGTCCTATTTTCCGTCACAATGGGATTGACTTTTTTGTTTTCTTCTATAACTTTTGATGCACAAGTCCAATGAATATGAAATTTTTATTGGAGATGCCTAACTTGATGGTAATCAGATCCCTTATTTTTTAGAAATAAAAAAAAATCATTTTATATTTAAAAATCATTTTTGCTAATATGTCACAGTGTAAGGTTCACGGTTTTTACTACGTTAGGAGTCCCCAGATTTAATGATCTAGAGCTGAAATTTTCATGGTCTATTTGCATAGTAGGAAAACATATTTCTACCAAAGGAAATATAAAAATACATTATTTTGTGTCCTCCACATGAGTGCAAACGGCACTCTCATTGCGCGCAGTTTCTGAACAATGAAGAAGGTTTTAAGATTGAGTTTTTGGTGAACTCTCTTCACTATAAACTCTTTTCAAATGGACAATTTTTAGTTTTTTTTAAAATTTCTTTTCCTATTTTTTACAAATTAAAATGTGAAATTACAGTGACTTTTCCTATTTTCATGAGATTTAGGGTTTTGCTAGTTCGCCTACTTAGAGAATTTTTCTAAGCTTTTCCTTCCTAGGGTACCTTCTTCTTAAAGGTATATACATTAAACATATTTTTTACATTTTTTAAAAATTGAATTTCTAATTTTAAAGCCCTCCCAAAAAAAAATGAGTCTTGTGGAAAACGCTACGCTTTTTGAACATCCTTTCATGCAACGACCTTAAAGTTGGAAAAAAAGTTTTTCTATACTTTGGCCTAGAATTTCAGCTAACTTTGACTGCCATTGGTGGAAATTTTTGTACTATAGACTTTGAATTAAAAAAAATTTATGTTGAAGAATTGAGTTGAAAGTCTAGGAAAAAAATTCCAAAAAGAAAACACTTGATTTTCATTCTTTAAGAAATTGTTAAATAGAAGTAGGTCCAAGATTGAATTAAAAAATTAAATTGTTAATAGCCTCAAGATGGAATTGAAACACAATAATCCTAATGGTGAGATTTTTCTAGGAAGGAAACTTAACCTTGAGTCCTTGACAAACAATTACTTATGGAAATTGTGAAAATTGCCTTCAAAATGAAATCTAATACAAGATTTTTTCAAGAAGTTTCCATGATTGCCCAAAAACAAGATTGTCCATAACATTCTCATTACTAGTCCAAATAGTATGAATCAAAGCTTCACATGTAGACAAAAATAAAATATTTGAAGAAAAAAAATTTAATTCTAATTTTGACTTTTTGTGATTTTTGTGTTGCCCGTCGACCTTCATTCTTGGCTGAGGGTGGCATAACTTTTGCTTTCAGACACCAATTGAAAAAAAATTATATTTCCACAAAGCTGATGTATTCTTCTATTTGAAAAAAATAAATTTAAAAATGATGACAATTGAAATTGTAAATACCTATTTGAACTCCCTAGATGACTCTTGGTCCTTTAGAGGTTTAAACTCAACTTTATTCTTGTGAATAACTAGAATAAATTGTTTGACAAAAATTACAAAGTATTTGCAGAAGAAAATTCAAATTCAATACATGGACCTCAGCACTTTGCATTTAGAATACTTAGTATTTTTTTAACCCCTAAAGTCCTAAAGTCCCTAAATGGGACTTTGGGGTTTTCAGGTAGGCTAATGTGTTCTCAATTTTTGACTAGATTTTTTGAATTTTTTTTTAAAGATAAGAAATCAAATTATCTTTCACAAAATATAATTTTATTTCAATCGGTGCTTGGAAGCAAAAGTTATGCCATCCTAAGTCCAAAAAGCAACTCGAGGCGCAGCTCAATAGAAACCACAAAAAATTGAATTTTTTTAATTGAAACCACAAAAAATTAAATTTTTTTGTCTTCATATGAAGCTTTGATTCATTTTATTTGGACTGGTAACTAGAAAGCTATGGACAATCTTGTTTTTTGGGCAATCATAGCATCTTTTTTTTAAAATAACTTATAGAATTTATTTTTGAATGCATTTTTTCTAATTTTTCAAATAGATTTGTTAGAGAGGATTAAGTCTATTTATTAGAACAATCTCACTGCTGAAATAATTGTGCTTTAGTTCCATCTTAGAGCTATTAACAATTTATTTTTTCCTTCAATCTTGAACCTACTTCTACTTAACAATTTTTTAATGAGTGAAAATTAAGGATTTAAAATTTTTTTTTCATAGATTTACAACTCAATTTTTCAATAAAAAAAAATATAAAATCAAAATCAGTGGTGCAAAAATTTTAAGTTAAGATGACTTAAAGCCAAAAAAAGCTAGTTGAGCAAGGTGTAAAAAAACTTTTGTCTTTACTTTAAATGCATATATCTTCCAATCCACACAGTCAAAGTTTCTAAAAATTTTACTACAAATTCTTATACTAGTCTAGTACAAGATCCTCTGATTAGATATGCAAAAAAAAAAAGATTAAAGTTTTTTACTCTTTGCAATATAAATCGTAGTTTTGAGTATTTAGGGATGAAAAAAAGGCCTTTGGGTATTAGGGGTTAAAATGGCACATTATATAAAAAGTGGTTAAGGGTAGTTGCAAGAAGCACTTCACGTTTTTCCTTCAAAACTGAGTTTTTTGGCCATACGACTGTCAGTACTATGCAATACTACTAATACTACGTTTTAGAAGCGCCCCGACAAATCTGAACCGTTGATTCAAGGCTTCTTCAAATTTAAACTGTTGATTTAGTACTATGCTGTACTATGCGATACTACGGACTACTACGAAGTACTGCAGAAGCCACTGGGAGCAGAAAATAGCGGAAAAGGGGTCTGTGGAGATTTTCATTTTTAGTAATTCAAAAAAATTTCAAAAAAATTTCATGAAAAAAGCCATTTTGCTAGAGAAGATTACAATCGCATTGCACCAAAAAATTCATGAAGGAAAAATTTTCCCTCTTTATAGCTTTCGCGCAAAGGAAGGTCACTTTGACCCCATGTGTGCAATCAACATGATACTATTTTCATAAAAACTCATCGTCAGCCCTTGTATTGTTAGTAGACCTCCAACATGTCCAATTTGTGGCTTCAAATTTGCATTTTTGGGTCAAAAATAGGACTAAAATCCTCCAAAATGGCCAAGGTAGACATCCAATCGGGGGCAGGTTAAAAATAGTAAACTAATTTTAAGAAAATTTAAAAAAATACTCAAGGTCTGCAACTTTAGCATCTACCTTCATTCCAAATTTCATGCCAAATGGACATACAATGCAAAAGTTATGAGCAAAAAGCCAATTTTTGAGGGCAAGGGGACAAGAAATAGGACAAGTATTTCTTCCAATCACCCTTAATATATTTACATTTCTCTTCAAAATTTTGAACATGCAATGTGGCCTACGTTTCTATGTGTGCTAATTTAGTAACATCATGTCCTATTACAAAACATTAGTGCAAGAAACTACTTCAGAGGGCTTCATCAACCATGGTGTGTCCAAAAGCAAGTTCACCACTTATTTACATGTTAATCACTTCTTCGGATTAAGCTCAGTGAACTCACCCAACTTCCTCACAATATCCCTCATTGTTGATGGATTTTCAAATACTTCAATGTCGTAAATTCCTCCATATCATTACTTTTCATCAACTGGATCAATTTCCCTATAAAATACAAGATAGATTTCATGATACATTTATGCTTTGCTTGCAAGTTCTCTATGCTCCTTTTTGAATGTTGCGGACTTGTGACTTATACACAATGAACAACTCTAGAACCATCCACCAATAGTTCTTCATGTTCTCCAACTTTTTTACCGTAGTATGATATCTGTAATGAATCTTACAAGACAATTTTAAAAAATGATAACAATTCACCTAAAAGAGAGTCCATATAGTTCCCTAAAGCATCCTTTTTTTTAAAGATTTTTTCACTCACTCATAAAAGACATCAAAAGTTTTAGTTGGACAACCAAATTGTTTATTTTCAATGCATAATTACAAAAAGGAGCTTGCAAATCATACTAATAATTTTTGCACTATATCTAGGGACGATTCGGTGAGCAAGGGCAATTTTAGAACACCCTTCCTTAAAAGGTTCCTAGGAATCAGGAAGACTTTCTAAAAAATTTTCAAGGGAACAGCATCAAGGTATTTCAACTCATGAAAACCAATGAAAGAAATGGAGGAGACATTAATAGAAAATTATTTTCAAAAATTTCAAACATAATTGATTAAGGAGTTGTCATGACGTATGACGATATGAACAACGTAGAATAAAAATATTAATAAACAAATTTCAAGTGAAAAAAAAGAAGGTGAAGAGTTTTGAAATCTCTTTTTAACTACCAAAATTGCCAAAAAAACAAAGAAGATGTTCTTACTTAACCCCTAAAGGACCGGCATGCGTTTTTTGGCCGTATAGAAATTTTGGGCAAGTACGTGTGACTAGACATTTTCATATCTTAAGCTGAAATTTTAATAGAAGGTGGGGACGAGGAATATCTTTCATATGCACCAAATTTCAGCACATTTGGAAATAGGAGTCAAAAGTTTAGCCAAATATGTTACTTTTTTTCGTAATTGGGCAGTCCGGGCAACAGAAAAAATTTGGCAAAAATTTGATATTTTTTTTTTAATAATTTTTTTTCTCATAGACTATATTTTTGTCTATCTAGGAAGCTTTGATTCATTTCATTTGGATTTGTTATGAGAAAGTTATGGACATTCTTGTTTTTCGGGCAGTTAGAGCATCTTCTTGAAAAAAATAACTTGTAGGATTCATTTCTGAATGCTATTTTTGCAATATTTCAAATAAATAAAATTCTCATGGTTTAGTTTACTTGCTAGAACAATCTCACCATTGGGATTATTGCATTTTAATTCCATCTAAAATATATGAATATTTTAGATTTTCCTTCTATCTTGTACCTACTTCTACTTAACAATTTTTTTAGGAATGATAATTAAGTTTTTTTGAATATTTTTTTTCCCTAGACTCTCAACTCAATTCTCCACTATAAAGATTTGAAGCACAAAACTCTATAGTGCAAAAATTTTAAGTTAAAAATGTTCAAAGTCAAAAAATCCAGTCCCGCAATGTGCTGAAATACTTGTTTTTTCCACTTTAAACGCAGATATCTTGCAATCTAAGCGGTCAAAAATTCTGAAATTTTTTCCACACATTCTCATAATAGTTAGGTGTAAGATCCTATGGTTAGATGTGCAAAAAAAATATTTTTCAAATTTTTTTACTCCTTGCTATAGAAATGGCAGTTTTGAGTGTTTTTGGGCAGAAAAAAGGCCTTGGGCCCTTAGGGGTTAAAAATCTATCTTTTTCTTTTTCTTTTAAAAGAAAATAAAAACATAAAGCATAGCCATTGTTTAGAGAAGGAGAAAGTGATAGCTCCATCTTCACTTGAGATTGTTGTAGACAAGAGGCTGCCCACAAGAAGTCGCTCTAGACCCAAAGTCACCCGTAGAACTTCAAAAATTGTCAGTTTAGGGACAAAGAGAATGCCAAGGCTCCTACCTCCACCCGTGGTCACCCATAAGAGGTCACCCTAGACCTGAGGTCGCCCACAAGAGGTCGTCCGAGAACCAAAGTTCCCCATAGAACTTCCAAAATTGTCAATTTTGAGACAAAGAGAGGGCCAAGGCTCTCACCTGTACCTGTGGTCGCCCAAGACAAGAAGTCACCCATAAGAAGTTGCCTGAGACCCAAAATTGCCCGTAGAACCCTCAAAATTGTCAAATTTTGGACAAACCTCAAAAAGCAATAGCTCTCACCTCCATCCAAAGTTGTCCAAGACAAGAAGACACCCAAAACAAGAAGTCGCCCATAAGAGGTCGCCCAAGACCCGAATTCACCCGTAGAACCCCCCGAATTGCCAAATTTTGGACAAAGCTCAAAAAACAATAGCTCTCACCTCCACCCACAGTCGCCCAAGACAAGAAGTTGCCCATAAGAGGTCGCCCACAAGAGGTCGCCCAAGACCCGAAGTCACCCGCAGAACCCCAAAAATTGCCAAATTTTAGACAAAGCTGAAAAGGCAATGGTTCTCACCTCTACCCAAAGTCACCTTAGACAAGAGGTCGCCCAAGACCCAAAGTCGCTCGTAGAACCCCAAAAATTGCCAAATTTTGAACAAAGTTGAAAAGGCAATCGTTTTCACCTCCACCCGAAGTCGCCCAAGACAAGAGGTCGCCTAAAAGAGGTCTCTCTAGACAAGAGGTCACCCTAGACCCGAGGTCTCCCACAAGAGGTCGCTCTAGACCCAAAGTCGCTCGCAGAATCCCAAAAATTGTCAATATTGGAACAAAGAGAAGGTCAAGGCTCCCACCTCCATCCGCGGTCGCCCAAGACAAGAGGTCGCCCATAAGAGGTTGCCTTAGACTTGAGGTCGCCCACAAGAGGTCGCCCAAGACCCGAAGTCACCCGCAGAACCCCCCAAATTGCCAAATTTTAGACAAAGCTGAAAAGGCAATGGTTCTCACCTCCACCTGAAGTCACCCAAGACAAGAGGTCGCCCAAAAGAGGTCTCTCTAGACAAGAGGTCGCCCTAGACCTGAGGTCTCCTACAAGAGGTCGCTGTAGACCCGAAGTTGCTTGTAGAACCCCAAAATTTGCCAATTTTGAGACAAAAAGAAGGCCAAGGCTCCCACCTCCACCCACGGTCGCCCAAGACAAGATGTTGCCCATAAAAGGTCACCTTAGACCCAAGGTTGCCCACAAGAGGTCGCCCAAGACCCGAAGCCGCCCGCAGAACCCCAAATTGCCAAATTTTGAACAAAGTTGAAAAGGCAATTGTTCTCACCTCCACACGAAATTGCCCAAGACAAGAGGTCGCCCAAAAGAGGTCTCTCTAGACAAGAGGTCGCCCTAGACCCAAGGTCTCCCACAAGAGGTCGCTCTAGACCCGAAGTCGCTCGCAGAATCCCAAAAATTGTCAATTTTAGAACAAAGAGAAGGTCAAGGCTCCCACCTCCATCCGCGGTCGCCCAAGACAAGAGGTCGCCCACAAGAGGTCGCCTTAGACCCGAGGTCTCCCACAAGAGGTCGCCCAAGATCCGAAGTCGCTGTGGGCGCTAGATTACCCACCCTTGGTAATAAAGCGAACACCGACCAGGTTCTATGCCTTTATCCACAATTTTTAATATATGGGGGTGATGTGAGCGCGGTCCACTGTGCCTTCCAAGCAATGGATCTTTTTTGCTAACGTTTCCTAAGTGTCGTGGATGGCAGCGAATAATTAGAATGCATGTAGTAACTCACAAGGTAACTGCAATGCTCAGGGATAATGGTAAAATTCTAACTCCCTAACTATCTATCCTATGTCGAGGGTAGACTGGGTAGTTGGCGTCATTTCTAACATCCCTAACTACGTAAAAAGGGGAACCCTTATGTTCCTTCCATGAACCTCTAAGACTATCTTGGGTTTTTGAACTCCACCTAGAAGTTCTACTTTTAAAAGCTATCCCTAAAGTTTCAACTCTTACTCTAACTTTTAACTTCTAAGTATACTCTAGGTTTTTAGCTTCCCAAACTAATTAGAGAATTTAACTTCAAAATTTAATGCTACCGTTTGACTTTGTTTTGACTTTTGACTCCAAGTTTTTACTCCTAGACTAACTCTAAAATTTACCTTCTAAAGTTAACTCTATGTTTTGACTTTAACTTCAAGTTTTCACTTCCCTATTTTATTCTAAATTTACCTTCTATGTATAACTCTAGGTTTTTGACTTTTAACTCTAAATTTTTACTTCTAAATTGAATCCCAAATTTTAACCTCTAGGTTTGACCCTACGTTTTTACTTTGACTCTAGATTTTTCTACCTCCAACTAACTCTAAGATTTACCTTCTAAATCTAACTATAACTTTTTACTTTTCACTTTAGCTTTTTACTCTAACTTTTTACTCCCCAATTGACTCTAAAGTTTAACCTTTAAATTTAATCTTAACTTTTGACTCTAGGCTTTTGACTTTCTACTTCCCAATTTAATCCTATCGTTTTAATCCTAAATTAACTCTAAATGTTACTCCAAGTTTTACTTCTAAATTTTACTCTAGCTTTTGACCTCTAACATTCACTCTAATTTCGAAGTTCTAACTTCAAGATCTAACTCCTATTTCTACTCGTGATTTCTACCTTCTAATTTTAGTCTAAAGTTTTTTACTTTTAATTTCTACTTCTTACTCGGATTTTTTACTCCTAATTAATTCTAACTTCCTTTTCTAAACTACCCTACGGTTTCACTGGGAATTTTAACCCCCTAAGTTACACTTCCAAATTAATTCTACTTTTTAACTTCTCAAGTTAACTCTAGATTTTGACCTTAGAATTTTAACTTTAAGAAATAAAAATGTAAATTGATTCTAATTCTAACCGCTAACTAATCCCTAATTTTAATCCTAAATTCTCGTTCTAATTTAAACCCCTAAGTTCCGTCCATGATTCTTTGTGGATGAATTTTACTCAAAATTCCTCCGTCCTATCCCCTACCACTTAACTTAGCCTAACGCGGTTGATTTAAAACCAAATCCTAAGTGTAATATGTTTTTGAAAACCTCTATTCCTAATCTATAATTTTTTGAATTTAAACTTCTAATTTGCACTAATCTCGGATGCTAATCACGCTCTGAGGGCGGATTAGGAAAATAAATGCTAATTAGGGAGAAACATCAAAGATTAAATCAAAAACTCACCTCTTCACTACCGGTTTCGGAAATAACCTTGTCCACGTCCACGTGTACGTCCTCATGCTCCATGGTAGTCTTTGATTTTTGTTTTGAATTTTCTCCAAGCTCACCGCTTATTTAGAAAATATTACAATTTTTGATGATCTAAACTCCCTCTTTCCCTTCCTCCTTTCTTTTCTTTCTTCCTCCTTCTTCTACACTAGCACTATTCCACCTAAGCTTTTATGAGTCTTATACTATAGTTTCAAACTCCAAGAAGGGTTTAAATGTTCCTCCTACCCTCTTACACAACTTTGCCTTTGTGTCATCCTAATCCTCCTCCCATCGGTCACTATGAATTCTCAAGATTTTCTCTTAGGTCGACCTACTCTAAGCCTAAGTCACTATTTATCGTCTCTCTCACCTCTCTTGCCTACTTCTTCTCCTCCTTTCCTAATCTCCTTCCATTGTGTGTAGGAGTGAGTGGTGAGATTGAAGCTACTTTTGTGTATAGGTACGGTGGTGCTCTGTTCTTTTCTCCCTCCTCCCTTTTTGATTTTTAGACCCTAATCCCTATCTCAATCCCTACTTAGCAATAGGTGAATCCCCCATTTTCCTTTGTTTTGTTTATCTTGTCTTTGTTTTGTTCTAGTGTGAGAGAAACCAAAAAATCAACAAAAAGGAGTCCAAAAATTGGGGACCGAGTTGGGCCCCAACTGCCTGCCGGACCAAGCTTGGCCTCCCGGTTGGCTGGCTAGCTGCTGGGGGGTCGGGTTCAAACAAAATAAATAAATTATTTATTTATTTATTTGTTTTCTTTTGATATTTGGATGATGTGACCTGGTCTGGTTCGGTTCTCGACTTGATCTGGTCTGTTCTAGCTCTCGACTTGATCTGGTCTGTTTGGTTCTTGACTGATCTGGTCTATTTGATTCTCGACTTGATTTGGTCTGTTTTGGCTCTGGACCTTGACTACTAAGGGAAAACTGGATTTTTGGCAAACTGGATTTTTGGTGAACTAAGGGAAAAAACTTGGGGAAAATAAAACTTGGGGAAAATAGGACTTGAGGGAAATAGAACTTGGGGAAAATAAGACTTGGGGAAAATAGAACTTGGGGAACAACTAGACTCACTAAACACTTGGGGAGAAACTTAGACACACTAAAACTTGGGGAACACTCAGACTCACTAAACACTTGGGGAACAACTAAACTAAAGAAAACGTTGGGATTAACTAAACTTCACTAAATGCAAAGGAACCTACATATCTTGGAAGCTAAACTCTGGAGGTTTCCACAAAGGTCTTAGAAACAAGACTTTGGAACTAAACACGGGGGAGGTGCAAAGCTTCGCCGTTAAATTGGTTTTAACACCAACTTTAGGACTTCTTGACACCTCGAGGGTTCAAAAGTCAGCCGTCTACACTTTTAACACATGCTTTAGGACTTCAACTTTGTCACTAGTTCAAAGCTTTGCTGTTTCTAAGGGGGGTCCACACAATAAGAGAGACTTTAGAAGAGAAAAAAAACTAAACTTTTAAAGAGAATACACACAGAATCAAAGCTTTGCAGTCCTGGAGGGGGGTCCATCCAACAAGGAGAAGATTAGAAGAGGGTTTGGGATAACTTTAGAAAACATGCATAAAGGAAGTTCAAAGCTTCGCCGTCCCGGAGGGGGGTCTACTCAACAAGGAGAAGATTAGAAGAGGATTTGGGATAATTTTAGAAAACATGCATAAAGGAGGTTCAAAGCTTCGCCGTCCCGGAGGGGGGTCCACTCAACAAGGAGAAGGTTAGAAGAGGGTATAAGAAAAACACAAAGAGAAAACACACAAATTAGACCACGTGGCAACACAAAGCTCACACACTAAAGGCCCCCCAAAGCGGCATCGCCAAGGTACGGTGGGGGGTGACTTTAGGATTAGTGCAAGATACAAAAAGAAACTTTTAAACTTCACAAGTTAGACCACAACACGTACAAGAGGGAGAGAGAGGCTCTCCACTTATAATAAGGTACCAAAAACTTCACAGAAGAGTACACAAAGCAAGGTAGAAGGACCCTCAAGGACCTTCAAAGCTTGAAAATAAGCAACAATGGAGCCAAAAGTGCTCCGAAAACACCGTAAAGGTTTTTGGCTTCAAACGCCAAAATATCCAAAGCAAATTGGACCCACGGACCCAAAACAAGAATTGGGGGTGTTTTAGAGAGAGAAATAGGGCCCTTATATAGGTTTTCCAAGGGCTCATCCCTCTCTCTAAAGCTCTAAGGTAACCTTATCAACGGGGATTTTCATCCTCATTTTCAAAGATTTTCATCCTACATCCTAAATTTCTACTTCTACCATCTATACTGGACCAACATCCTAACTTTTGGAGATTAGTTCCAATCGTCGAACGGATTGCGCCGTTGGATCCAGATCGCCGTGTATAGTCCTAGATCCCTCTACCCCCCGTACTGAGGCCAAAAACCCATCGCAGGGTAATATAGTTTAAAAACCAAATCGTGGTGAAATCTTAGATTTTGGGGGTCTCCTATTTTGAGAAATGTGAATAGCCTAGGGTCTCCGGTAGGTGCGAGAGAGTTGGGAAGGACTTTTGGTTGACTTTGTTTCGCCATTGTATGGTCCCGGAATGCCGGTCAACGCGGCGGGGACTCCACCACGTGGTTGATTCCCGAGGAATCTCGCCGGTTCGGGTACTTGCTGCTCGTGAAACTTCACGGAGCGCATTATTAACATAAAACAAGCTAGTCTAATTTTTAGTGAGATTTTATTGTAACCTGGGTAATTTCCATGAAATTCCCGTCGGAGGTTAGGAGGGTTGACCACCCGGAAAAAGGTTCTTCTGCAAGTCGGAAGATGCCGGGATTTTTTATGTGACCTCTCAGGGAGTCGCATGAAAGATGTGCGGGTGTGTTTCCGTACCTGGCACGATTGGTCAATGGAGATTAAAACTGGCCATCTCCTCAAATTAGCGATGGTGCGGGAATCTTCTGCAGGTGGAGGAATCTTGGCAAACCGATTTCGCCATTGGACTCCTGGCATGGGATTCACCCTAGAACACCATCCTTGGACTGTAGATTCCTCCATGGGCCCGATCTTGCTTGAGTGGCTCCTGCATGCTAACAATCGGGATTTCGGGAATTCGTCGATCTAATGGGGAATTCTAAACCTAACTCTAGGACCCGACCTAGTGGCCTCGCTGTGGATCCCTCGGACCGACCTAGTCATGAATCGCCACATTCATGGTGGGATTTAGCCCTTTTGGGGCTGTGTGACTCGAATCCTCCAAATCTAACCTTTTCGTTATTTCTATACTATTTTTAGGCAAGGTTTGGAGGGATTCTAAGTAAAACACAAATCTAGACCAAATACTATAATGGATATGACACAACCCTATTTTGGTTCTACACTCTTTTTATGGGTTTTTCTATACTTTTATCAACTTTAAATTTCCAAAAAAATAATTCTACGAGTCCCAAGTGACAACTTGGGAGCTCACAGTCGCCCGCAGAATCCCAAAAATTGCCAAATTTTAGACGATGCTGAAAAGGCAATGGTTCTCACCTTCACTCGAAGTTGCCCAAGACAAGAGGTCGCCCAAAAGAGGTCTCTCTAGACAAGAGGTCGCTTTAGACCCGAAGTCGCCCGTAGAACCCCAAAAATTGCCAATTTTGGGACAAAGAGAAGGTCAAGGCTCCCACCTCCATTCGCGATCGCCCAAGACAAGAGGTCGCCATAAGAGGTCACCTTAGACCCGAGGTCGCCCACAAGAGGTCGCCCACAAGAGGTCGCCCGAGACCCAAAGTCGCCCACAGAACCCCAAAACTTGCCAAATTTTGGACAAAGCTGAAAAGGCAATGGTTCTCACCTCCATCCGAAGTTGCCCAAGACAAGAGGTCGCCCAAAAGAGGTCTCTCTAGACAATAGGTCGCCCTAGACCCGAGGTCTCCCACAAGAGGTCGCTCTAGACTCAAAGTTGCTCGCAGAACCCCCAAAATTGTCAATTTTGGGACAAAGAGAAGGTCAAGGCTCCCACCTCCATTCACGGTCGCCCAAGACAAGAGGTCGCCCATAAGAGGTCGCCTTAGACCCGAGGTCGCTCATAAGAGGTCGCCCAAGACCCGAAGTCGCCTGTAGAATCCCAAAAATTGCCAAATTTTAGACAAAGCTGAAAAGGCAATGGTCCTCACCTCCACCCGAAGTCGTCCAAGACAAGAGGTCGCCTAGAAGAGGTCTCTCTAGACAAGAGGTCGCCCTAGACCCGAGGTCTCCCACAAGAGGTCGCTCTAGACCCGAAGTTGCCTGTAGAACCCCAAAATTTGTCAATCTTGGAACAAAGAGAAGGCCAAGGCTCCCACCTCCACCCGCGGTCGCCCAAGACAAGAGGTCGCCCATAAGAGGTCACCTAAGACCCGAAGTCGCTAGTAGAACCCCCCAAATTGCCAAAGTTTGGACAAAGCTGAAAAGACAATGGTTCTCACCTCCACCCGAAGTCGCCCAAGACAAGAGGTCGCCCAAATGAGGTCTCTCTAGACAAGAGGTCGCCCTAGACCCGAGGTCTCCTACAAGAGGTCGCTCTAGATCCGAAGTTGCCCGTAGAACCCCAAAATTTGCCAATTTTGAGACAAAAAGAAGGCCAAGGCTCCCACCTCCACCCACGGTCGCCCAAGACAAGAGGTCACCCATAAGAGGTCGCCTTAGACCCGAGGTCGCCCACAAGAGGTCGCCCAAGACCCGAAGTCGCCCGCAGAACCCCCCAAATTGCCAAATTTTGAACAAAGCTGAAAAGGCAATGGTTCTCACCTCCACCCAAAGTCGCCCAAGACAAGAGGTCGCCTATAAGAGGTCGCCCTGGACAAGAAGTCTCCTACCTGAGGTCGCCGTGGACCCAAAGTTGCCCAAAGAATCCCAAGCATGGCATTTTGGAGGGAGATCAAATATAATAATAGCCTGCTTAATTATGGTAAATTGTACATGCGTCAGTTTTCAAGGCATATTAATGTAATTCTATGTTAGGTGAGATAAGTAGATAACTAATTGTAGCTAGATGAGATTAGAATTCAATATTTAGACACCTAATTTCATTTATTAAATATTAAAATTCTTCTTAAAATTTGGTCACTTTGGATTGTCATTAGTAGGGCTTGAATCACACCACAAGTATATTGATCTATAAATTCACTCCAATTGATAAATGTGATGATAGGGTCTCAATTTCCATTAAACATTCAAATTTTGTGGAAAGGGGAATATGCTACTATACGCTTGTTTTTTGTTTATTTGACTATGATTCTTTGATAAAAAATTAATCAAATGGGAAAGTATTTCTATAAACCTCCAAGCATTATTTTGAATTTTAAAATACATTTCATAAATAATATACCCTTAGGTCTTAGGATGACTCTTTAAAATTTGCATAAATCAAAAGGGAAAGTTTTAATTTAAATCTCTTTCCTCTAATTTTGAAAATTTGGGTGAAGGTGGTAAATAATATATGAATACAATGATGCTTGGAGAATAGAGAAATTCAGATGGGGAAGTTCTTCCATAAATCTCCATCCATTGTTTTATATTTTAAAATCTACTTCACAAATAATATACCATTAGGATGATTCTTTGATATTATTTTCTTCATAAATCAAGAGGGAAAGTTTTTATTTAAATCTCTTGCCGTTACTTTTTAAGTTTTAAATCAAGATGATAAATCATATATGAATATGATGATGCTTTGAGAATAGAAAAATTCAAATGAAGAAGTTCTTTTTAAAATCTCTATCCATTATTTTGTACTTTAAAACCCACTTCATATATAACACACCAATAGGATATGTGAGATTTGCATAAATCAAAAGGGAAAGTTTTAATTTAAACCTCTTTCCTCTAATTCTTAAGTTTTAGATGAAGATGATAAATAATACATGAGTATGATGATGCTTGGAGAGTAGAAAAATTCAAATGGGGATGTTTTAACATAAAACTTTATTTATGTACTCCATATTAACCCCTAAATGCTCAAGGCACCAAATTTTGGTGTCGACGATATTTTGAAGTTAAATAAAACCTAATCAAGTTTGTTTTTTTAGTAGTTTATATTTTTGTTAAATTCTTTTAGAAGTCTAATTTTAGCATCAAAAATCCAATTCTGCAAATGATTGATTATGATTTTTCTCATCAAGATTTTGTACAAGGGTACCAATTGCAATCTTGACTTTCCATAGTGTTGAGGGCTCTTGGAAATGAGCTTCAAATACACTAGATCTTGGAGAAAAAATCACCTTAGAAATTCATTTAAAAAAATTGTAGAGTAGATTTTGAGAAGCCATAAATTGATTGGAGTTACGCATATTAGGTCCTTTAACCTCATATTTTCTAGGTGACCAACTTTTTTGATTTGGCATGTGAAAAGAAGGTTGAAAGACTTCAAGTCATTCTTGTATTTTTAACACCCTCGTGTTCAAACATTATAATCTTTCAATTCATAAGTGATATTGTTGTATTTTATTTTCCTATGTGATCTCTAATATGTCTAGTTTGAATTTATACAATTAAAATTTAAAAAAAATTGATACAACTTATCAAAATGTTGGCTTTTTGTTCAATTTAGAGCAAATTCCTAGAAGCTCAATAATTCCTTAGATTATTTCTATAGTTCCTAGAAGCTCAATAATTCCTTAGATTAATTCCTTAGTTTATCAATTTCTATATGAAGTTCCTATATGGTCAATTTCTAATGAAACTTTTTGAAACTTTTTCATAAGAGAAAAAAAATTATTAGCTTTTTGAGAATGTAATTTTTATTTTAATTGGTGACCAACACCAAGAGTTATATCACAATAAGCCTAGATCAAAATTAGGTCGGCAAAAACAAATCTACAAAAATTTGAAATAAAAATTAATATTTTTTTTCTCATAGATTGTATTTTTGTCTACATGTGATACTTTGATTCATTTCATTTGGATGGATGATGCGAAGGTTATGAAGCATCCTGTCTTGTGGGCAATTATAGTATCATTTTAGAAAAATTAGATATAGAATTTGTAATTGGGCTCAATTAAAAAAATTCAAACAAAGAATTTTACAAAATTAATTTTTATTTTTAAAATAATCTCACCATTGGGATTAGTGTGGCTTAATTCCATCTTAGAGCTATTAATGATTTAGTTTTTCCCTCTATGATGTACCTTCTTCTACTTAATAATTTTTTAACGAATGAAAACCACAATACTTTTGTAATTTTAATTTCTTTTATATCTTCAACTCAATTTTGAATGATGAAAAAAAATTTAATTCAAGATCTATAGTGCAAACTTTTAAAGTTAAGAAGATTTAAAGTCTCTTAACCCCTAAGGACCCAAGTGACCATTTTTTGGTCGCTGCCCCTGTTTTTTGAGCTGTCCATTCTCATAGTTTGAGTTTTTTGAAAAATAAAATTTATTTAAAAAAAATAGACTTTGTTACAAATCCAATGGCAGTGGTTTCATCAAATTTTGAGTTAAACTCCGCCTTGTGGAATTTTTCAAAGTTTAGCAGTGTAGTCTAATTTACAATTCGTTTTTTTGTATTCGATTTGGGCATGGACTAAAAAGTCAACCAACCAATGAGCTTCTTTCCCACCTCATAAAGGTCAGATCCACCTTGAAAAGTTTAGATCCAAGGAGCTCAAGGAGAAGACAAGTGTCCCATTCTTTTTTCTCTTGCAAACACTACTCAAATTTCAGTGTCCATTGTGCATTGCAAGCTTCACCATGAATTGTAAAATTCTTGGAATGTTATGAAATTGAACATGTACATTTTCAACTCTCTTATCTTTCAATGAGTACAAAAAGGCATCATTTTGAAATACTCTCACAAAAATATGCTCCTTCAAAGTGAGCTGCCCTGTATATCCATTAACCCAAATAAAACTTCAAAATTAAATATCTCCTAAACCATGCCGTCAAATAATTTGAAATTTTTTGAGGTGCTCACTCTCAATGTTAACTTTAAGATCCTACTGTTACATTATATCCGATCTCAAAAAAATTGGATCAAAAAAATGGATCAAGTTGTTGGTAGTTTTGGCCCATTTTGAAAGAACACCCCCCCTTGGATCCTTAGGGGTTAAACTATTGTGCCTTAAAATATGATTTCTTCACTTTGAACTCATTTATCTTGTAATCTATGTGGTGAAAATGTCTGAAATTTTTTCCACACATTTTTATACTATTCTATTGCAAGATCCTACGGTTATATATGCAAAAAAAATACTATTTTTGAATTTTTTGTTCTTTACACCAAAAATGGCAGTTTTGAGCATTATTTGCCAATTGCAACAAAGAGGTCTCCCACTTGAGGTTGCCCAAGACCCGAGGTCGCCCAAGACTAGAGGTCGTCCACCTCAGGTCGCCCAAGACCAGAGTTTGCCCACTTACGGTCGCCCAAGACCAGAGGTCGCTCTTAAATCCGAAATCGCCCTAAAATTTGGACCCGCGGTCGCCTAAGTTTGACCTTCATGCGCCCCCACCCGTAGTCGCCTATGCTGATGTGGTTTTGAATTGTCACATCAATTTTTAGAGACTGCCACGTAGGTGACATCGAGTTACCATGGGGTAAAATTTTTTACCCTTATGCGACGAGGTGCGACGCCCATCCGTCAAGTTGTCCTATACGACACGCGACGTCAGACGTCCAACACGACACCAAAATCCAAAAACGTGTCAGACAAGACAACCTTGAGCCGGAGACACTATACTCTGTGGTACATATTACCAGAAGTGGGGGTGTCGTGATTCTAGTAACTACATGTACTCACGCAATTCTAGGCCAGCTTACATTGACTGCAGTGCTGTCTTCGCCTGCAAATTCCCAATGATACCAAGGCAACACAAGGTGAAAGGTGGTGAGAGCGTATACAGCCTCTCAGAAGAGGCTGTTGATGTCATTAACACTGCATTAGAAGAACTGCAAGCTGACATGTAAGCTAAAGAAATGATGACGTTCCTTTCTGCTTAGACTAAGTCCTTTGTTTTTTGTTGAGGCCACAAACTAAGTAGCACAGGTTGTCACCGATCCAGAGGAAGCGAAACTCAGTTGACACAGACTGCAAAGCACAGATGTTTTAAATACTATAATTGTGATGATGCACTACACCTAAAATTGTTTTCACTGCATCATGGTCCTTCACATGTGTGACACAGAAGCCAGTAAGAGGAACAACATTGCATAAAAATATCAGAATAACACACATGAATAAGAATGAAAAAAAAGAGTGGACATTGCTGTCAATGTATATAAAGTTGAGTGCATGCATGCCGCTCTGTCTAAGCGTATTATAATTTAGTAAGATGTCCCATGAGACTAGCCCCTACTCTGCACTACACTTGCTCTCCGTAGGTGCTGTGAAAGTAGAATCCCCTCCAACACAAAGAAAGACATCCTCCTACAGAACTCACACATAGTACTCTATAGTACTGTATAGTCCTCTATAATACTGCACATGATACACATTGTACAGCAGTAGTGACGTTGTCGCTAGTAAAGTGAGGAAGAACATCCGCTCCGTGTGCACCTTGACATAAGAATGCTATGACCACCCATCATCAAAGTCCAACACCTATACTGCAGAAACATTCACTGCCCTCTACAGAGCGTGCTGCCACAGGTGCAATGAAATGGCAAGTGCGTCCCTTGAACATGTGAGAAGTCACAGCTGTAGTTCCATGTCAACTCCTCGCCCTCATTCACTTCCCTAGTAGTGAAGAACGCTACCTGCAAAAGAAATCACACTTAGTGAATTCTATTTGGGCAATGCAGAAGAGTACATAAAGTCAACTTCCTTAAAAGTTTAGGGAATCATTGAAGTCTAGAGGAGGCACTTGCATGATACAACGTTGGAAAACTGTGCTCAATCCAGATAGGTATGTCCATCAAATTTGCATCTCCACATCTGGTACACCATTTCCTCCCGCCAAGTAGGCAGTAAATTCCTGTCAATGCACTTTGACAACAACTGCGCATATGAAGAAGTTCACTCACAAGAAAAAAGCAGGAAGCGTGCGGCAAATTCCAACTATACCTGTAGTTCAACCATCTGGCAATGTTTGTGTACAATGATGCATCAATGGAAAGAAGTGCTTCGTCTCCCAATAAAACCTCAGACTGCCAGTGGGCATCCAGAGCAAGAGAGTACTTCAGAGACGAACCACGTCGTAGTAACTCTGCATTACTAACAATTTCTCCTCCATATTCAAAAACAAAGCATCCCTGTTGTAGCCTTTCCAGCGTGCGGATGTCCCACCCTTTTGAAGCATTCACATGGAAGACCTGCACATCACGTTCATGTCACTTTGCCTATATAGAAGTGATAACTTCAAAAGAAAGTGGACAGGAGCCTCGCTCAGGTCAGGTAGAGGTTAATTCACAATGCCTTCTATGCATGGAGTGCCAGACACACGGTGGTCTCAAATTCAGCAGAGCGTACCTCTAATCTTCTTTGGACACCTCATTGGACCACTCTATTCATACAGATCGGCGCACAGTGGCAGTGTTCAAAACACTCTTGGATATATTGGCGATGTACATGGCCTGCGCACCTGCCCGCTACTAATTAAGTCCGGGCATGATCTTTTTCCAGCACAGCGGACAAGGCCTCCATTGCGCAATGTGCGGCACCTGCGGAACTATAAAAGCAGAAACACTATCGTCAGGAACCGACAGGCCATGGATGCCCGAGCACTGACCAAAGACATTGTGGATGTGAATTCTATCAGTGCACAGTTCAACATGTATGCGACAGTAGATTCCGAAAGAGATAATTCATGCGGTCAGAGGTCAGGCATCACCTTCTTGATGTACTCGGGAAGTAAATCCCCGTCCATCGTATATGTGCAGCCTCCTGTATCATCCACACTAGAGCTATCTATTCCATTCTCTGAGGTAGTCACGTCTGCATTGCATAAGCAGAATATGTCTATAGTGCGTGCTGAAGCAAGCGCTTCCGCAGAGACGGACTCATGCAACAAGGGAGTGCAAACATAAGAGTATTGGTTGTCAAAGGACAACGCAGCTTCAGCCGAAGGAGCTTTGGCGACAAGAACTGGAACACTCTCCTTATCCTCTGCCAAGTCACATTCAGACCGCTGTTGTTCACCCTGTTCATAACAACATGTCATACAATTGACAGAGAACACAACTTTAGAGAGCAAGAAGTGCATGGATTCCATATATAGTAGAACTCCTTGTAGTGGAGTGGCTGTACAACAGTTTAGGACAGTCGTGCACTACCCCTCCTCTTTCTGTGACATAGGGCCTGGGATTACTGAAAACAGAGCCCAAGTGCTTGGGCCCCTTCTCCCTTGTGAGGCCCTGCGTCCCTCACAGATTCAAATGGCAGCCCTCCACTTCGACGGCACGTCCAACAGGTCGTGAGCGAGTGCAGCCACCTCCCCACATTTACTTCTTACCCACCTCCACCTGTGATCCTGTCCTTGTCTGAGTTCTGGCAGTTGCCATGATCTGACGTTGGGCTGTTGCCACTGATGGCTGCGCTCTTAGTAGACGTGTGTTGGCTTGCGGGACGTTGGCACTCTTCTTTGCAACACGAGATGGAACTTTTCCTACTCAATCCAGACACCGCGCAATACAGAGGAGTCCCAAGTCAAATTCACTATGCATGTGTGCAGAGCAATTTCCATAGACGACCTTGACACAGACATAGTACTCAGAAAGGACCTCCTCGGTACTAGATAGTACAGAGTAGTACAAGTAGTACTCCATGATTTCCTTCCTATGTGATAGCCCAACAATAGTGCAAATACAGTACATTGTGAAGACTGATTGCTGCAGGTCGCCAAACAAAAAATACACGTATCCTTCAAAGAACTATTCCTACAGTACGCTGCGGTGTACCTAATATGAAAGGTAAATGCGGAAGAAGTGCACCTGACATGGAGTCCTCGAGTACAGCTTTCAACGGACTGCCTGCGGCCACTACCTGCTGACAAAGAGCACCGTCTGCTACTGCCAACGTATTCTGTTGTCGGTCTACACCGCTGACGTCGCGTCCCTCTAGTCCAAGAGGCGGGGTTTCTGTAAGCGTAGATATATCCCATAGATCTTCTGTGACCTGCACCACATATGAGGCAGCATGCAAGCGCTGTCACTCCTGTCAGCATAAGGTAGACATTGAAATGTGCAGGGGTTCAAGTTTTTAATGGAGAGAAACATGTGTAGCTTTTGCCGGCTCAAGCAATTCTTGTTGTTGTCTCTGTGCAACATCATTACCCTCACTACCAAGATAGTTGAGCAAAAGAAAGGACGTCATACTTACAAGAAGCAAAAACAACCTCATTCATTGGCCAACGCAGAAACCACTTGTAGTGACACTCACCTCCAGGTCTTGTAAGTCCTCGGCATCCCCTGTGGCTCTTCCACCAGCAACGGTTAAGAAGTCTGTGGAGCGTGGGTCCACTACCGTTGTGAGCACCTCAGAAGCATTGGCAGTCACTTCAATTTCGGCGTGCTTCTTGGACGGCAAGTTAACGATGTCCCCTGATGGAGTCTCCAGATTGCAGCTCCATTCTAGCATACTAGATTTTGGCGTAGAGGACGGGCATTCCAAAGCTGCTAGAGATGCCGACGATGGAATGGCACTGGTGCAGGGCTGTTGTAGGCCTACAAACATGGTCAAGGACTTCAAACCGGAAGGAGTGGACATGTCGTCGCCATGAAGAGTGTGCGGCGCCAAATTGAGGTTGGAGACCTCTCTTGGAGAGACCATGACATGTACCGCATAATACAATGTTTCTTCATCAATGAACTTCGACAAGGTGTTGTCAGAGGCAGAGAGACTAGGAGCCCCAATGCCGGCAGATGCCACACCTGTGCAATGACTCAAATGAAGAGAAAGTCAGTGTCCAACTAATGTACGAGGAAAGCAGTTGTGTATTCCGCAGCACGGTGGTGAAAGACTTATTCCAGCGGTAACAAAGAAGGAAGTGGAGGGTTTGCATAGTATTATTGGCACATTCACCTCAAACACAGAGTACAACTGTTAAGTACTATATATTACGTCCTTTAGTAGTACTACAGTACTATATCTCTGCAGGTGAGGACTGTATTGTATTAGTGGAACAGAACGTGCTACTGCACAGTACTAGTAATACTGAATATGGTCTTATGTAAGCAGAAGTGTGTACTATAGTGGACGTCTACAATCCTACATGGTTGTACGCAGCTGTGGGCGCAAGATTACCCACCCTTGGTAATAAAGCGAACACCGACCAGGTTCTATGCCTTTATCCACTTTTTTAATATATGGGGGTGTTGTGAGCGCGGTCCACTGTGCCTTCCAAGAAATGGATCTTTTTTGCTAACGTTTCCTAAGTGTCGTGGATGGCAGCAAATAACTAGAAATGCATGTAGTGACTCGCAAGCTAACTGCAATGATCAGAGTGATGGTGAAATTCTAACTTCCTAACTATTTATCCTATGTCGAGGGTAGACTGGGTAGTTGGCATCATTTCTAATGTTCCTAACTACGTGAAAAGGGGAACCCCTATGTTCCTTCCATGAACCTCTAAGACTATCCTAGATTTTTAAAACTCCACCTAGAAGTTCTACTTTTAAAAGCTACCCCTAGAGTTTCAATTCTTACTCTAACTTTTAACTTCTAAGTGTACTCGAGGTTTTTAACTTCCTAAACTAATTAGAGAATTTAACTTCAAAATTTAACGCTACCGTAAGTACCGTTTGACTTTGTTTTGACTTTTGACTCTAAATTTTTACTTCTAAACTAACTCTAAAATTTACCCTCTAAAGTTAACTCTATGTTTTGACTTTAACTTCAAGCTTTTACTACCCTATTTTATTCTAAATTTATCCTTCTAAATTTAACTCTATGGTTTGATTTTGTTTTGACTTTTGACTCTAAATTTTTACTCCTAACCTAACTCTAAAAGTTAACCACTACCTTTAACTTCTAACATCTACTTTTAGCTTTTCACTCTAACTTTTAATTTCCCAATTGACTCTAAATTTAACCTTTAACTTTAATCTTAACTTTGACTTTAGGCTTTTGACTTTCTATTTCCAAATTTAATCCTATCGTTTTAATCCTAGATTAACTCTAAATGTTATCTTCCTAAATTTAATTCCAACTTTTAGCTCTAGGGTTTAACTTCTAAACTTACTTCCACAATTTACTCTAAGTTTTGACTTCTAATTTTAACTCTATTTCTAACTCAAAAATCTACTTCCTAAGTTGATTTTAAACTCTACTTTTTACTTCCCAAGTTAACTCTAATTTTGTGCTTCCCAGAGTTAATTCTAATTTTTGACTTTAGAATTTAACTTTCCTAATCAAAATCTTAATTTAACTCTAGTTTTTAAACCATTAATTGATCCCAAATTTTAATCCTAAATTCTCCTTCTAATCTAATCCTAAATTCCGTCCATTGTTCCTTGTGGATCAAATTTAATCAAATTCCTCCGTTCTACCCTCTACTGCTTAACTTAGCCTAACGCGGTCGATTTAAAGCCAAATCCTAAGTGTAATATGTTTTTGGAAACCTCTATCCTTAATCTATAATTTTTTGAATCTAAACCTCTAATTTGCACTAATCTCGGATGCTAATCACGTTCTAAGGGCTGATTAGGAAAATAAATGCTAATTAGGGAGAAACATCAAGGATTAAATCAAAAATTCACCTCTTCACTACCAGTTTCGGAAATAATTTTGTCCGTCCACATATACATCCTCACGCTCCATGGTAGTCTTTGGTTTTCTTTGATTTTTTCCAAGCTCACCGCTTAAATTGAGAAAATATTACACCCGTGCAATCTAAACTCCTTCTTTCCCCTTCTCCCTTCTTTTCCTTCCTCTTCTCTCCTTCTATACTAGTACTATTCCACCTAAGCTTTTATGGATGTCTTACAACTATAGACTCAAACTTCAAGGACCTTAATGGGGCTCTTCCTTCTTACAACACAAAAGTCTTACACTTGTCATTCCAATCCTCCTTCTAATGGTCACAGGGAGTTCTTTGAGATTTCCTCTATAGACCTACCTATTCCTAGGCTAGGCACTATTTATCGTCTCTCTCCTCCCTCCTGCTATGTATTCTTCCTCCTTCCTAATCTCCCTCCATTCTTGTGGTTTATGTTTGGTGAGATGGAGAGAGAACGGAGACTTGTGTGCAGGTGTGGCGTTTTGAGGAGCTTCTCTTTATTTTGTTGTGTTTTCTTTTGTGGTTCTTTCTTGTGTTGGCCTCTTCTCCCTTACTCCCTTCCAGTTAACCTCTATCCCCCACTAGCTCTTGTACTAAGTAGCCTTTTTAATCTAATGTTTGGGGGACTTAAAAAAAACACCAAAGCCCGACTCCCCTTGCTCCGATTGACTGCTGGACCACCCGCTTGTGACTGCTGATACCCCGCCCCGTGACTGCCCAGTACCCACCCCGGTGGAGTTGGTTGCTGGTCTGATGCTTTGGGCTGCTGGTCTGATGCTTGGGCTGGCTGGTCTGATGCTTCGGCTTGGCTGGTCTTTTTTCTCAATCCACACACACGGGATCCCTTAGGGGATCCCATTAACTCAAAATAAAATTGGATTTTTTGTAGCAAAGCCAAAGCTTCGCCGTTCAGGGGGTTAGGCCCAAATTTTTGATAACAATTCTAGAAGTGTACTTCACACGGGGGGGGTGTTAACTTGCTAAACTTAGACATGCCACCCCTATTCCATGCTACACACTACTCTCTTGGAAACTAAACTTTAGACTTTTCCAAGAAGGTCTTGGAAACTAGACTTTGGAGCGTAGTACTAGGGAGGTTCAAAACTTTGCCGTCAAGTTGGTTTTAACACCAACGCTAGGACTTGTGACACTCCGGGGGTTCAAAGCTTCGCCGTCCGGGATCTTTTTAACACACACTCTAAGACTTAGGACTAGTTGTAGGTTCAAAGCTTCGCCGTCCTGAGGGGGGGCCCATATGAGGGGGAAGACTTTAGAAGAGGGTAGGGAAGGACACACTTAAAGAAGACACGTGACAAAGCCAAAGCTTCGCCATCCCGAGGGGGGGTCCACACGACAAGAGGAAAGTTAGAAGAAGGTGAGAACAGGTGACTAAGAAAATAGACAAGTTAGGACACGTAGCGACACCCAACTTTACAAACTAAAGGCCCCCCAAAGCGGCATCGCCAAGGTACGGTGGGGGGTGGCTTTAGGATTAGAACAAGACACAAAAAGACTCTCCCAACACACACAAGTTAGTAAAACCGCACAAGAGAGAGGAGGGCTCTCCACTTACAACTAGGACACAAGAGAGAGGACACAAAGAGTACACAAGGCAAAATTGAAGGACCCCCAAGGACCTTCAAAAGCTTAAAATACAACAACAACAACAGAGCCAAAAGTACTCCAAAAACACCGTAGAGGTTTTTTGGCTTGAAATGCCAAAATATCCAAAATAACTTGGACCCACGGACCTAAAAACAAGTATTGGGGGTGTTCTAGAGAGAGAAATGGGGCCCTTAAATAGGGTTCCAAGGACCCACCCCTCCCTCTAGAGTTCTAAGGTAACCTTATCAACTTAGATTTTCATCCTCATCTTCAAAGATTTTCATCCTAATCCCTAAAAATCTACTTCTACCATCTATGCTGAATCAACATCCTAACTTTTGGAGATTAACTCCAATCGCCGAACAGATTGCGCTGTTGACTCCAGATCGCCGTGTGTAGTCCTAAATCCCCCTATCTCCTGTATCGAGGCCAAAAACCCATCGTAGGCTAATTTAGTTTGAAAACCAAATCGTGGTAAAATCCTAGATCTTGGGGGTCTCCTATTTTGAGAAATTTGAATAGCCTAGGGTTTTCGGTAGGTGTGAGAGAGTCGGGAAGGACTTTTGGTTGACTTTGTTTCGCCAGTGTATGGTCCTGGAATGCCGGTCAACGTGGCGGGACCCCACCACGTGGTTAATTCCCGAGGAATCTCGCCGGTTCAGGTACTTGTCGCTATCGGAATGTCGTGAAACTTCACGGAGCGCATTATTAACATAAAACAAGCTAGTCTAATTTTTAGTGAGAATTTATTGTAACTTGGGTAATTTCCATGAAATTCCCGTTGGAGGTTAGGAGGGTTGACCACCCAGAAAAGGTTCTTCTGCAAGTCGAAAGATGCCAGGATTTTTCACATGACCTCTCAGGGAGTCGCATGAAAGACGTGTAGGTGCGTTTCCGTACCTGGCACGATTGGTCAATGGCGATTAAAACTGGCCATCTCCTCGAATTAGCAACGGTGCGGGAATCTTTTACAGGTGGAAGAATCTTGGCGAACCGATTTTGCTGTTGAACTCCTGGCATGGGATTTACCTTAGAACACCATCCTTGGGTTGTAGATTCCTCCATGGGCTGGTCTTGCGTTAGTGGCTCCTACATGCTAATGATCGGGATTTTTGGGAATTCGTCAATCTAATGGAGAATTCTAAATCTAACTCTAGGACCCGACCTAGTGGCCTCGCTGTGGATCCCTCGGACCGACCTAGCCATGAATCGCCACATTCATGGTGGAATTTAGCCTTTTTGGAGCTGTGTGACTCAAATCCTCCAAATCTAACCGTTTTGTTATTTCTAGACTATTTTTAGGCTAGATTTGGGAGATTTCTAAGTAAAAACACAAATCTAAATCAAATACTATAATGGATATGACACAACCCTATTTTGGTTCTACACTCTTTTTATGGCTTTTTGTATACTTTTATCAACTTTAAATTGCAAATTTCCAAAAAAATATTTCTACGAGTCCCAAGTGACAAATTGGGAGCTCACAGCAGCTGACCACTGAGGTCCACTTTTCCATACAGTGACCATGTGACAAGCATGAAGGCATAGGGACGTTTTGGTCAATTACCAGTCACTGCCTAACTTTTGCAACAGAGGCGTTGGAAATCCTATGCGGGACACTCCGGCATCAGTTGGAGGTAAAGTAGAGACTTGCTCCCCATGGCTGTCGGAGGCATCCGCAAAGCTCCAACTCTTGCACCACAAGGGGTGGATAGGACCACAGTCACGAACACCGCATTCACGATGGGACTTGAACCACTCCGCGGCGCACCATGGGTGGTAGACATGCTGGCAGTGGTTGAAAAGAAAATCTCCATAAGGAAAACCCTCCAAATATACACAACAGCAGAGGGTATACAATGTGATGGCTAATGCAATGTCTTCATTGCTATTGTCCAAGTGATTCATTTGTGGCTGAGGATCTAAGATGACCCCTTTTCCTCCACATGTAAGATCTGCCAGGTGGTCTTCGAGAGCTGCCTTACGAGAGAGAGAGCGTTCAATCTTGTCCATTAGTTCAGCGAGGGTGGTCCGTAGTTCTGCTTCAGTGTCTCTGAATTCATTCAACTTCTTAAAGTGGCCATCTAGCACCTGCTGCAGCAACTCCGATCCACTCTCTTCTTTCATTTTTGTCATTGTTTCCTGGAGTTGTTGAATGCCCAGTAGTCGAGCTCGGTGCTGATCAGCTGTTGCATCTGCCTTCTTCCTCACTTCTGCAGCTGTGGACTATAGCCGGTCGACCTCAGCATGCACGGAGTGCAACAAAATTTCAGTATTGGACTTCCTGTACAAAAGGACACCCACCGTAGTACTGAGGTAGCAATACTGCAGGGAAGGGAAAGCTGAACTTCTAAGAGTATGCGTGAACAAAAAGTCCCATGTGGCCATAAAGTGGACGGAAGAGACGCTGCCGTTTCCAGAATATCAACAAGAATTGAGGTGCAAGAGGTCTAGGAAGGCACAGATGTCAATGTCATTAAAGAACCTAACAATGTACACCTTCTGTGGGAATGACAGGAAGAAGCATATGAAGTGTTCATAGTAGAAGAGGATTGTATACTTGGTAGCGTGCATAGTTGTGCTGACACGTGCAGTCATAGTGATCAAAGCCGAAGAGTACCTTTCACTTGCGGCCTTGCTTTTGTCGTTGACGTTGCGAAACAATTCCACCTTAGGCTGCTTTATGTCTTCAACCTCCAAATACTTCTCAAAGCCCTCCTTTGCTGCCACCTCAAGAAAAGGTTCCTGCAGTACATTGTGAGCCCCCAATTCGTCACTCGGGACTCACAATTTTCTTTTTTTTGATTCTTACAAATTTAAGTATAGTTTTATATACAAAAAGCCCCAAAAAGAGTGTAAAACCAAAATAGGTATGCCACGTACCAATATAGCATTTGGTCCCTTATAGGTTGTTTTCCCCAAATAGATTCCATTTTCACTTGTATATAGGTTAAAACGTGGGAATATCGATAAAAAGTAGAATTAAGGGCTAACCTGACCCAAACAGCCCAAATCTATAGTACACGTGACATCTTATGGCTAAAATTGGTCCGAGAGAACACCGTTGAGGTCCTAAGTCCATTCCCAGAGATAGGTTTCACTTTCCCTATAGCATCGAAGAAATAGCGGAAACCTCAATTGTTGTCCTGTAGGAGTTACAAACTCAAGATTGGGCCGTAAGAGGAATCTACGGGTGGAGTTTGGTGTTCTAAGGTGGAAATCACATCTGGGACTCAATGGCAAAATCGGCTTGCCAAGATTCTCTTGTATGTGAAAGAATCCCTAGTTGCCGGAATTGAAAGGAGAAGGCAGAATTTGATTCTCCTCTGACCTTTGTGCAAAGTAAAAATATGAGCTTGCAAATCTTTTGTAGAATTCCATGAGAGGTTCCATAAAAAGTTTCGGAATTTTTTGACTTGCAGAAGATGCCCTTTCGGACGGTCAACCGCCAAAACCTACGATGGAAAATTCCTAGAAATTACTTGGATTGCGATTAAATCTCACTAAAAATTATATTAGCTTATTTTATGCTATTAAGATGCCCCACCAAGTTTCAAGACATTCCGATAGCCAGAAGTGCCCGAACCGGCGAGATTTCCCGAAAATTGGCGAAATTGAAGTTTACGGTGGTGTTGACTTGCGTACCGGGAGCATACAAAATCGGAATGAGGTCAAAGTTAGGTCTTTTCTTACTCCCCCACACCTACTAAAGAACCTAGGCTAGTTACTTTTCTCAAAAAAGTCAACCTCCAAGATTTGGATTTTTACCCCGTTTTGGCATTCAGTTAGCGGTAGGTTATGTTGCGTTTTTTAGAGTTTGGTTAAGGGGCGGGGGGTTCTTCAAGACTAAAAATGGCCTTCTGAAGCCAACGGTGCAATTGATTTTCAATTTGGAGTTTAGCTCCAAAAGTTAGACATTTGGACCAGCGTAAAAAGTCAAAAATTGAAGATTAGGATGAAAATCTTAGTTGATAAGTTTACGACTTAGGAAAAGAGGGGGGGTGAGCACCCTTGGAAATGTATATAAGGGGGCTCATTTTCTTCTCAAAAACACCCCTTAGGTTCATTTGTGAACCGCTTTGTATAATTTGGATCCATTTAGTTGGATTTTGGCCATTTTTGGGCCACGTTGCCAAATTCTCGTGTTTGGGGAGCATTTCAAGCTCCTTGTTGCTACTTTTCAAGCTCTTTTGAAGGACTTAGGGGTCCCTTCAACTTAGCTATCTTCTTGTGACGTTTCTCGTAAGTGTTTGAAGCTTTGATTAATATTTTGTTGAAGTTTTGGTATTTTGTTGACATCTTTGGGTGTTGGGGGCTAATATTGCACTAATCCTAGAGAGTTTCCTTTCCCTATGACTGGCGATGCCGCTTGGGAAAAATCTCTAGAATTGTTATGTTGTTTAGCACTAACACGTGATAGCTTAAGTATTTACTAACGATCCATTCCCTTCATAGTTGTCCGCATTCTCCTTGTTTCTTGTAGCACGGCGAAGCTTTGGCTTAGTGTGTCTAGAGTCTCTATAGAAATTTAGCCATTTCACAAAAACACGGCGAAGCTTTGGCTTAGTGTGTCTAGATTTTTATACAAATTTAGCCATTTCACAAAAACACGGCGAAGCTTTGGCTTCATAGATTCCCAAAAATTCCTAAGAAATTATAGAAGTGGTGACTTATCCAAGTTTAGGTTCCAAAACATTTGGTTTGGAAGTCTAAGTTTAGTATCCAAAAGTTAGCTTCGCAAGTGTTAAATTAGTATTCCAAAAATTAGAGCTCCATCTTTGGATAAGTGTCCAAGAGGTAATACCAAAAATTAAGAACTCAAACACCCCCAAAAAATCACCCCGAGCCATCCCCCAAGATCAGTATACAGACTGCCAAGGAGCCGATCAGTATACAGGCTGCCAAAGACCGATCAGTACACAGCTGTCAAGGAGCCGATCAATACACAGCTGCCAAAGACCAATCAGTACACGGGCTGCCAAGGACGGGTTCGACGAACCATAAGTCGCCGTGTGGCGGTGCCATCTCAACGGGCAGGACTGCCAACCAGCTGCTGACGGGGACAGGGACGGCAAATCGGGGCGCGACACGTGGCGCGTGGAGGAGCCGGGTATTGGGATCGCTCCCGGTCTGTGGCTGCCTCACTTCAGGTCTGGGGCTGCCTTGCTTCGGGTCTGTGGACTGCCTCGCTTCGGGTCTGTGATCTGGTCTTGCTCAAGGGTCTGTGATCTTGAACTGGACGGATCTAGGCCCTGGCCGGTTGCTAAACAATTGGATTTTTGATGAAACTCAAACTCAAACAAAAAGAATTCAAAGGACAAATTAAACTTTAGATGTAGGAAGGTCCTCAAAAAGAAAAGAAGGATAGGAAGTAGTAGGAGAATTTAATTTGAAATTAGAATAGGAGTTGAAGAAAGGAAATAGTGATTAGAATAGCAAATAGAGAGGAGAGATAGAGACAATTAGAACTCTTCAAATTTAACAATAGTATAGAATTCTCTCAATCCTTCATACTCTCAATAGCTAGTGGTACCAACCGGTTCATATTACAAGTGTGAAATTAGTGAGTGAAGTTGGGAGTTTAAATGGAAACAAATTAGAAGATAAGAGGAGTTTAGAAAATCTTAAAGGAGTGATTTGGACCATTAGAAATAGGATAGAATGAATTATTGACTTGAAGGAAGGAAGAAGCTTATCAATTCAATAATTCAAAAGGAATTATTGGAGAAAACCTTTCAAGTCAACTAGGAGTATAAATAATTGAATTAGAATAGTGTTAGAAGAGAAGGAGAGGTTAGTAGAAAAAGAAAAGAAAATGTAAGTCCAAGAAATCGGCAAATCTTGTACTAAAACCCTTACTTTAAGCCGTGGGCAAAATCACCAAACAATTCCAAAACATGGCAAATGAAGAGGATCTTAAAGGGGTATACGATTACCTAAACAACGACACCAACTCCGAGGTAAGCTTCTAAATTTAACCCCTCCATTTCAATTTCTCAAAAATAGGCGTTTACGAATAGGACCGAACTCTCAAGTCAATTTAGAATATCTAAAATAGGAATATTTCAAGAATCAGGGTAGTAGTGTGGTAGAGTCTAGTTATAGGTTTCCAAAACCATATCACACTTAGGATTTGGAACTAAAACGAGTGAGATATAGGCGGATGAAGTTTAGGACCTAATTTGGATGAAAAATAATTAGAAGATATACAAGACAAATTAAATTAGGAAATATCAACTAGAAATAAACTTAGTCTCAAAAGTGGAATTAGAAGTTAATTATCAAAGTAGGGTTAGGAGTAATCAACGGATGAAGTTTTAAACGCCGATTAGCGGTCAAACTTCATCCATCAACAACTGTTGATAGGAAAGGTGGATTTCCAAGTAAGATACCATTTTGGAAAGCTTAGGCTAGCCTCTAGAAGGAACAACTCCAAAAAGTCTAAAAAAAATAACTGTCCAAAACTCAAACAAAACCTCAAAGACTAAGGATAGAAGAACTAGGATTTTTTTAACTTGATCAAGGAAGAAATTAGTGATAGTAAGCCGTAATACAAACCTTAAGTAACCCAAAAGTAGTTCAAACTTCGAGAAAGATCCAAAACCTAGGAAATGTTCAAGGATGAAGTTTGGGTCAAGGAACAGATGAAGTCAACCTAAAATAGTTCATCCAAGTCAAAACTTAGGATTTAGGCAGGTCCTAACCACATAAATCTAGGGTCCAAATTTCAAGGGTAATTGAATTAGGAAGCGTGTACTACATCATGGATGAAGTTTAAATAGCCTCAGAAGGGCTAAACTTCATCCGGCCATAACTTTTGCTAGGAAAAGGGGGTAGGATCGAATTTTATGTTTTTAGAAATGGCATGAAATGTTTTATCACTTAGGATGATTAAGTTCTGACTGTAGCTAGTTCGACTTCGAAACCACCGTGACCTCTTTTGATTAAAGAAGTTAGAATAGAAATTGCCGTGTTGGATTTTCTTTGAGTTTTTGTGTACATTGCGGATGTTAGGAACTTAGAAAAAAGATCCATTGCTTGGAAGGCACAATGGATTTATGCTAGGCACCCGTAGAACAAAAATTGAAACACCAAAACACTTAGAGCCTCGTTGTGCTCACTTATTTACCAAGGGTGGGTAAATAAGTGCTCACATACATCAGCAAGTCGACTGAGCCATGTCCTAGCACGCCGAGCATAAGATCTTTGCTGCCCTAAGTTTGTCTCTGCTGCAAAGCCAGGCACAATTAATTTTCACCCCCTTCGTCTCCAAATTCCAATCCATAGCCAACTCCTTGCCAACGTGAGTGCTACTGTGGGGCTTCTAGTAGCATTGACAGTACAGGCACTCGACGTCTTTGCGCAAGGCAATAGTGAGCTTTTGTTGGGTTTCCTCTTCTTCTGGCCGCCACCCTCAGCAGTAGTAGTTGCTGACTCCTTTCCTACCTTCTCCCAAGTGGAATGCACCTCATATGCCGCTCCCTTTTTCTTGCCCCTCTTCTCATAGGTTCTTGCTTCCATGTCGAGATCATCTGTAGGTGCAGCCGTATCCACTGAAAGAGTCTCCTCCGCTAGAGAAGGCGTCGCTGGAGTTGGTGTGACAGTAGTCTTCATCCTTGCCATGTGAACGGGCAGTGGAATCTGCAAACATTAAAACCAACTGAAGGAGTGAGGAGAAACTCTAGTAGGACTGCTGTAGTAAAGCAACAAGTGCATCCAAATTTGTTTGAAGAGTAGAGTACCTTCACAAGCATATTGTATTGCAAACAATGTGTTGGGCAAGAATCATGTCACCAAAGCTCGGGGAGGCACCTAGTATTTTACTACAAACCACGTGCAAACAAGTGGTTTCTAATGAACTATAATTTCAACTTAAAATTTTGAGGGTTGCTTAATAATGACTATAGGTTTCTATTGCCAAAATTTCAAACTAAAATAATAGTTGAAATGATTTGTACAAGAGGTTGAAAATGGCCTAAAACAGCATGTTTTTCAACTCAAATATTTATAGAGATCACATTTAGATGACCATTGCATCAATAATCAACTCAAAATGAACTTTCAATAGAGAGCTATTTTTAGGAATTTTTTGTTCATTTTTTAGACAATTTTTTAGGATACAATATAGGGGTGTGAAAGTTATTTTTCAATTGTACAGTGTATCTAATTACTTCAAAAATTTGTAACTAATTATCATTAACAAATAAAAATATCAATAATTCAAAACATAAACTTTTGAAGTAGGAAAATCTAGTCATATTTATTTTATTTCATTTTATTTAAATTTTAGGATATAATATAGGGGGTCCAAAGTTTTGTTCGCACGTGTTTTCTAATGGACACTCTAAGTGACCCCCCCGAGCACCAAAGAACACAGGATTGTAGTATTATTACCTCTGTAAGGACGGTGGTCAAGTGATTAACTGCTGCAACAAAGTAAAGGATGCCACAAACGTTGATTGCAGGGCAGGCTACTTGGAAGTCATGCACCAACACTTGTGGAAAATAATGCTGCAAGAAGAAACAGACAACTGAGAGTGAATGCCAATGTAAGACAATACAACAGTGCTTGGACATGTTCAGGATTGTACTGCAGCAATGTATATGTTAGTGGAGAACTGTAAAGTACAAGCTTTCTATGCCGCGCTTCGTGCTATACAATACTATGGAGTATAATATAGTACTCATTAGTGCTGCAGTAGTACTGCCGTAGGACTATAATAGTACTACCACGGTACTAAGGGGCCCAAAAATACTTATTTGACCCAGGTACAACATAATAGGAAGAGAAATTGAGTGCTATGGACATGTAGGTATTAACAGAATACCAAGCTCTACTATGAAGTACTCTTGGGTTGGGAACTAGTACACGCCGGACATGGGCAGGTGCTGACAGTCCCCTTCCAGTACTGCAATGTGTTTGTCTTCATCTGAGGACATGGAAAAACACACAGTGAGTGCGCTATACCAATACTTCTGTACTGCACCGATGCAAACTATACAAGGAAAGGAAGGGAAATGAAAATAACAGCAAGGCAACACTAACATAGTACAGGTACATGACGCATGGCTGTACAAAAGCTGTGTTGGTCTGGCATATAGTATAGTAGTACATTGTGCACAGAAGGACGATAAAAAACACAGCATGGGAAGGCACAAACAGGAATCCCTGCTTACACCTACTCAGCGAGTACTACTACAAGTACAGAATGCAAATTCCACCACTACGACGTACCACTACCAATTTTCCAACTCCTAGACAAATTTCCTAAAACTCCAGCCATGAAGTGGACAATACATCAGCAAAAACGACAAGACATGCTTGTTCAATTGTAGGCGGCTACTCCATTTCCTGTCAAAATACTGTAAGCACCCTCATGCCCAAGTCCCTCACCTCTGTGCCTGTTGTAAAAAACCTCAGCATGCCAAACTCTTGACCTACGTACGAGAAAGCACTATTGGCAGCGACTACTCTGACGAACATCATGTACAGTTTACCTACTGAAAGAGACGGGGTTGTGGCTGGAAAAGTGCCAGGAACCAACGTGGAGGCAAACCTCCATCTGTTAGCAGTACCGCCAGCCACCCCTTTTGCTTGCTCCCCTGAACCTTACACAGTGAAACGAGACGACCATTATTTGCACCTAAGCCTCCAACAACGCATAATACCAGTACAACTGAGATCTAGCAGTACACATGAAGCAGTACTATGACTACCAAGTCCTTCAAACTCACGGAAATACACTTACTACGCATATGAGGCCATCGGAGACCATGCTTCACGTAACCACAGGCTGCACTAACTTTGCTGCCTAATTACTTCCTATTGCTTGCGCACAACACTAGGAACCACTCCATGCTCATACAAGACAGCAGAGATGTGAGGAAACCGATACAACACCGCCAAAAATTGAATCAAACCCTACCAATGTTCCATAGCCTGCCGACAAGAAAGTTGAGCTTCAAAAATCACCTGAGTGAAGGCCACGCCGCTTTTGCTCTAGTATTCGCTAAACTCCACCTTTGTCGTCCGCCGTCAAGGCCTCTCCATAGCTGCACCAACCCCGAAACCTAGAAATGCCGCGCGCCTTACTCGCAAACTACCGCCTCAACGGTTGTCGTCTCAAACACCAAAAATTTGCAAGAAAAGCAGGCCTTCATGCAGCCACCTTCAGAAACCCTTGCAATTCCATCAATTTGATTTTGTGCGCAGACACAGTCGCTCCAACGGCCAAAAATCTAAGAGAAGGCAGCGCCATGAAACCCCGACAGCAAAACCCCGACGGCCAAACGAGAGAGACAACGCGAGGATGAATGCACTCTTTCATCCGCATGTCATCCGCATTTCATCCGCACCAATTGATTGCACACGACATTCGTTCAAACGGAAACCAATGCAGTCACTTTGTCATCCACCCCATTGAATCAATGCTCATCAAACACTTGTTGTCTATGCAGTGCATCTCAGATTCAATCGACGGTGTACATTTCATGTTCCCCACCATCAATAGTACTCACAGTACTCATAGTACCTGTAGTACTGAATGGCCAAAAACCAAAAACGCAACAAATAGTACAAGTGTTTCTTGCATTTACCCGAAAGGACCGCAAGTAAGTCCGATATGCAAGAAGAGCTTATTGCAAACTAGCGATGATCTAATGCGGTTTTAGATTTGAACTTTGTGATATTGCAAATATATATATATTACTGGACGTTGACTAGAAATGAGGGTAGCGCAAGCTATCCTCACAACTCTGTCGGGTCCAAATGGGGTCACAGGGATAGCTCGTGCTATGTCCATTTCTAGTCATACTATTGAAACAAATTTTTTGTAGAATATCATGACCCTTGCAAGACGATCTGTCACTGGAAAATCAGAAATCATTTGTCCTTCAAGCATTTTGTCCACAACTTTTTTGTTTGAAAGATTTTTGAAGGAGGTGACCGAAAATGAGGGTAGCGCAAGCTACGGTCCCAACAAACCTCGTCGGGTTTGAATGGGATCGCAGGAATAGCTTGTGCTCCCTCCATTTTTAGTCACGGTTTGATGAATAGGCCGAGGTAGGCCAAACTTGATTGTATGTTGCGATAATTTGGAGTGTTGAGGTGGCTTGAGATTGATGCTTGCAAGTATGTTTGTATTATCTTTTTTTTTTTGGTCAATATTGGAAACCTTGAGAATTGTAGACACAAATTTCTCACTATAAGAAATCCATGTTTAAGGTGACAAATTTTAGGTGACAACCCGTGTTTTTATGTCAACAATAACGTCCGCCATAACATCAAAATGTTATGGCGGACGTTATTATTGACATAAAAACATGGGTTGTCACATTGGATGTCACCTAAAATCCATCACCTAAAATACGGGTTTCTTATAGTGTCTATAACAATTTGACTTTTCACCATGGTAGTATTCATTCTATTTGCTTCTCTTGAGCATTAACTATTTATATGTAGGTAGCATGTTGCTCTCTTTTGAACCAATAGTTTGGCATTCATATTTTGTTATTATAATGATCATGTCTCTTGAAATGCATGAATTTTCCTTCAACCTTGAGTTCATTCTCTGATACGAATGTTATGAATCATACATAGTGTTTTGCAAGTGCAAATGGAGATAAATGAAGGTCAAATTGGACATGCGTCTTCATCTGCTTTGGCAACCATTATAGTCTCAATTCTAGATGTGGCGGGCCCTTCAGAGCCAATGATTTTGAGAGAGACTGTAAACATTGAGGATTCAAGCGAGTCAATGCCACCCGAAGTTTCAAGTTTGGGAGATGTGCTAGATGCATGCAACTGGGCCTGTGACTATGTGGAATAGCCACATCTTAGTCACTTTAGTGGCCAGAAGAAAAGAAAATGCAAGCAACTTGTCTTTTCACCAAAGAGTTCAAAGACAGAATATAGTTCTAAGACACTATCTTCAAACTCAGTTTGTAACTTTTAATTTGAGAAATTTTGTAATTGTGCTTGTAGTGGGATTATATACAAACAGGAGGTTGTTTTCATTTATCTAAGTTCTGACTTAGATTGCAGCACTATTTATTCCATTTGAATGGAATTGCTATTTTATGATTGTTACTAAAGTTGTACTTCAAGATTATATATTTAATTATGAGTGTTTTGGATAATTTTCCAATGTATTCTTCATGTGATGGATACAATGAAGGAGAATTTGTTATGGAAGATATTGATGATCGGGAGGAGGAGAAAAAGTTGCTGGAAGATGAACTTTGGTGAGTCCAGAAGGTGGACTCCGTTGCCACAATCACCAATTGACCAGCTTGAGGATGAGACCTGAGAGGCACTCACAGTTACACATTACACTAATTAGATTAGTGGCAATGCCAATGGTGAGGCCGACACTCTTTTCCGACCTTGTAAAGCTTGAAAACAAGTTTGCTCAGGAATATTGGGAAGGAATGACCGTCATTTATGTTTCCACCACAAACAAAGCGGGGGAGAATTTCAAGATCACAGTAGAGAAGATCAATGGTTGGGATTCATTGTGGAAGAAATTGACCAATTAGTTCAATGAGCAAGTGGAGTCGGTGCCGGAGCTCAAGTTCATGAAGAACTTGAAGTTCTATGTGTGCGACAAAAACCACTGTCAAATCGCATGAATGAACCTTATTGACAGGAAGTATTCGGAGGATCAAGCTTTCACAATGCAGTTGATTGCATCGTTTTTGATACCAAGGGCAAAATTGAATTGGTCATGCAAATAATGCATGACATTAACAAGTGAGTAACTCCGTGAAATCTGATTGACTTTTCTATGTTGTTCATTTTGACTTAAATTTTTTTGTGTTCCAAACTTTATTCATTGTAAAAGTCACTGAACTCATAATTATTTGATGTGCAGACCCACGCAGGACTCTCACGTGAAGACCAATTTGATACACACTTTGTACAGGGTGCAGAAATATGGACTGCTATCCTACGAGCGTTTTGAAAAAATGTTGAGACCTTTGGAGAAAAGATGATGTGGTGTCCAACTAGGGAGAAGGACTTCATACTCTATGCCTCAGGCAGTGTTCATGACATTTTTTTTCTAGGTGAGAATCTTAATTTATGGAGGATCTTGAATACTGCCATTTGAGTTGATCATGCTGCATTGTTGGCTTCATTGTCTTTAAAAGTTGGTAATTTGAATGCTCTTGGGCCTTTGCAGCAAGAAATATTCCAGGCAGCGGATGCTGCATTCCAAAAGTACAACAAAGTGACCCCATTCAAGGAAACGAATGAGGATGGGGTAGCTAATGCTCGAGCTAATGCCATGAGAGTTGCAGTACAAGCTCAGGTTGCAAAATGGACCCCAATTTCTTGAAGAGGTGCATTTTGTTTGGCATTGTTGTTTGGCATTGCGTGCATATTATGTTTGGTAGAAATATAGTACAACTTCATTTTGTTTTTTTAGGTTGAGAAGCATTGTGTGACCAACAAAGTCTCTGAGATGACGTTGAAAAAATTGTAGATGATTGCAACATGCAATACATCACCATTGCACAAAACTAAGTTCTTGAAGTGGTGGAATTCCTCCACGCCCTCTCGAGATGCTAGGCAATTTCTAGTGAAGCTTGTTTCTAAAGAAAAGTTAATGTCCTTCCTCCACAAGTGCGTTTGGTAGGCAAGGGTAAGTTGCTTTCTATGGATTTATTCAGTTCTCTTACATGTATAGTAAAATCCTTGAAATTGGTGCTTTATAAATTTCTTAATGTCCATTGGCCTTGAAACCGCAAAAAAGTGAACTAAAGGAGCCTTGATGCAAATTGAGGACGTTGCTAGAGAACACTTTGACAATGTGGTGAAGAAGGATAACTTGACAATCAATATGGCCACTACGCTTGAGCCGGAGTATCTTACGGAGTACATCAAAGGATGGAGGAGGAAGATTTGTTTCAAAAAGTCAAACTCCTTTTTGAACTATAAAGGATCGGACGAGGCCGCTTAAAGAGTTATTTTTTTGGTATGTACGCAATGATTAGTAATGTTTACTTCTTTACTTCATTGAAAGGCATTGCTTATGCAACTAGAAGTTAATGACTATTTTAGTTGATTTTAAAGTGAATTTTGAAAATTTCATTAACAATATTACCAAAAGTAGAGGTACTGTGAGGTATTCAAAATACCCCCGTCAGACATGATGGGGGTCTTTTGAGTACCTCACAATACCCCCACTTTTGGTTCTATTCTTGAACTCATTATTTGTTTACCTTCTTTTTTAACGATTATGACTTTTACAGTGATGCTTTAGATCCTATTTTTGTAATTCCATCCAATGTTTGATTAATTTGTATCCAATGTGTCATCATTTGTAGCAATGTTGAACTATGATTACCTTGTTTTCAATAATTGCAAATTTGCGATGTTTTCACTAATGAGTTCTTTTATTTTCTTTGTAATTACTTCAAGTAGGAGCTTCTACTGAACAAAGCCATTGCTCAAGAGCACCTTCCTCCATTTTTGTCCACATGGCTTGACCAAAGTTTCGACGAGTACATGTATACCTCTAGCCAACTTCGGACCTTCACAACAGCGCACCTTGATTGTCTACAGACATTCACTCATCTATCCGAGACAATGCTTTGTAAATCATTGGATGGCCTTGGTGTTATTGACTTGAAGGTTCCTGAATTTGCTAAGCTTAGTGACACGTAGAAAAAAGAAGGCCATCGTGAGGAAGACGGTTGCTAACAAGAACAAAGAAAGCAAAGAATAAAAAATTTGGGCTAATGAGGAGGGAAAAGAACCAGAGCGTTTGGTGAAGTTGGCAAAGAAGGAGAAAGAGGCGGAGAAAGAGGCAAAAAAAGAGGGGAAGGAAAAAGACAAAGATAAGAAGAAGGTTGAAGGCAGCCCTCTTTTTTTTGGCACCACGCGGCCAGAAAGCACCATTTGAAAAAGGGGGGCGAAAAAGCCTTAAAGGAAAAAAAAGAAAAAAAAGAAAAAGTCGCCAGAGAGCCACCTAGGGTTCCACCTTCCCTGCCAGAAAGCGTCAGTGACAGGCGTCGTGTTCGCCAGGAATTTTGACAAGGAAGCGCCAAACTTTCAAATTGTCACGCCAGTTTCCCCCCTTCACGCCTTGTGTGTCGTCCCCTGCGCTTCCACAACTGTGCATTTATCGCCAAGGTTTTCACAGAAGGATTCTGTTCGTAGCCAGAGGAAGCCACAGCTTTGAATTCTAAGTTGCCAAAATCTATACAAGGCTTTCCACATTCATTACCAGTCTCTCTTTTCATTTCACTAGGTCTCCTACTTCCTCCCTACTCTGCTTCTGCAAATCGCTCTAGCCCTAGTTGCTTTGTCTATAGAGATGCAGCATTTACTTCTATTCTGCTTGGTTGTTGATCTAGAACGCCGCCTTCTAGCAATGGAGTCTGAGAGCATTTGTGACCATTACGTGGGTTTTTTATTGAGAGGCTGCAAGCGACTTATATTTAGGTATGTTCACAAGCATCGGGTATCCCTCTCTGTTTTGTTGCCTGCAATGACTTCGAAATTGCAATACATTTGCTTAGCTCTGTGTTTAGTGACCGAGTTGTGCTTCTGGTTTTGGGTTTTGTTGATGATGCCATGGTTTGAGAGATCGCCAACGGTGCTTGTCAATATTGTTGTTGTTATGTAGCCACGCCATGGTTTGAGACTTGATCGCCAACGGTGCTTGCTGTGTCAAGTCCTATGTAGTTTTTGACTTCTTCGTTTCTTAGTTTTTTGTGACCTTACTAAAGCTATGGCTGAGGAGCTTCATTCTTCGCAGGTGGAGGCCGACAGTGATCAGCCCAATGATGCTGCAAGGGTGGAGGAAGTGCTGCTGCGAGAGGCTTCTTCACAGCTGCACAAAGAGCTCACTCAAGTTGCCAAGTCCTGGGTTGATCGCGTTGCAGTTCGGAAGGCACAGAAGGAAGCTGCAGAATGCCGTCGCCAAATGAAGGGGAAGGCCGTATGCCCGGAAGATACCAAGTCACGTCGCAGAGCACGAGAGGCTTCATCGATTGCAAATTTTTTCACGAGTTCTCGGAATGCACTGAATCTACAGCCCCTGATCATGGGCACCTCTCAATCGGGTCCAACGTTAGCAGCTGCTTAGTCCATATCAAATGATGTTTCTGTGATTGCTGTGTCTTTAGACACAGTATTGTTGGGATCTCGGCCTCCTCCCCAATCGCAAGGTGGTAGCAATAGTGGCGGCTGATCTACACCTGCAGAGATAACTCTTGAAGCACGCCATCAGTTGCAGGCCAACCTTGTGGAGATATCGGATGGGGAAGAAGATGTTGAGTCAGATGAGGACTTCCAATAGGTGCCTCCACCGAAAAAATCGAAACCCAACTATGATCGAATGCGACGCTTCCAAAATGAATGGGCCGCAAAGCTGGTGTGGGCTGAACCCATACGAGGCAATGATGGGCAGGTGCACCTTGTGAAGTGCACGGTGTGTTTGACGCTTGAAAAGAAACCAAAGATCCTTGGTCCGAAATGGGACACCCTTACAAAACACGAGGGGAGGCGAAAGGCCGTTTTTGACATGCCTAAGTATAACGTCAAGGTAGGAGATTGGTATGTTTCTAGAACAAGCCGTCATCAAATCAACATGCGCTTATTTGCAGCACACCAAACCACCTCAGTCCTGTAGCAAGTGGGCATGACTACATCCACATCAAAGTTGAAGAAAATCGTCCAATTTAGCACGATCTATTAGATCCTCTCCTCTGCCGTCCTATGGTGGAGTATGAGGAAAGGCAAGCTCTATATTCCTTCCTCAGTGTCTCCAATCTACCACGCATGCACTGGACAGATGGTTCGGGATGGACAATGGCGGAGTTCATGTATCAGCAGGTGAAGGCATCAATTAGAAAACAAATTACTGCTGCTAAATTTGTTGCACTGACGTGTGACGAAGTAACTTCTGTGGACAACGGGAGCTGGCTCTGCATCCATGCTTATATAGTAGAAAACTATACACGAATCCCACATTTGATATCATTGCAGCGGCTAGTAGATGGATCTGGCGCAAATACTCTTACTGAGGTGATTACGAAGGCCTTGGAGTGCAGAGGCGACCTCATCATGTTTGAAGAAATATCGAGAAGGTTACTCTGCTTTGGCGCTTTTCAAGGGACAAGAACTGGTGTCACGGTGCAAATTCAAACCAAGTACGCTCCTTTTTGTATGGGGGTGCATTGCGTGGCTCACCAATGCAACCTTGCTGCGAAATCGTTATCCACGTTGCCTATTTTCACAATTGTGGAACAAGTGATTCAGAAAACTCATGCTTACTTTAGCAAGAGTCCGAAGCGTCTTAGCGAGTACCAAAAGCTTGCGGAGGTGATGGATACGAAGGGCCTCAAACCTCTACTTTAGGTCACTACGCGTTGGGTGTCGCTGTTGGAGCCGCTGCGGAGGTTGCTAGCAGATTATCGAACACTCTTGGCGAAGATGAAAGCTGATTGCGGCAAGAACGATGCCGCTGAGGTACATTTCGCTGCTCTTCTTTTATCTGTGCTTGTCTCTTGTTGTTCACCCCTTTTCGACAGTATTTGCATTGGCCGAATTTAAGTGACCTTTTTGCGGACCCCACAGCCATGCTCCGTCTTCCCTCCATCTTCCTCTTGTGATATGTGGCCGCTGGGGCGATTTTGTTAACGCAGCTTCTTTCGGTGACACATGACTTCCTACCACTCTCCGCGGAGGAAGCTCTGTTTCACTTTTAGGTTGAATTGTAAAAATATTTTAGCTTTGAAGTTGATTTTATGCGATCCAAACTTCGGTTGGGCAAGGGCTGTGATGGATTCATCGAACTCCAAATTCCGTCGCTACAGACAGAGCATCTTCAAATTGTTACTAGTGTGCTTTTACGCGTCGCCTCGCTCGCCCTTGTAGGTACTTTGCATCATGGAACTAACGTCTTTCAGTTTTTAAATATATTCTGAGATAAGACAGCGACTCTGAGTTTTGTTCTTGAATTAGATATTTTTGAATTGCCCATTGCAGCCTTGCGGGTTTAGGAATTGAGGAGGTCAATGTGGAAAATGGGAGTCTCGGCCCTGTAATTGCTGAGGTTGTTTGTATATGATCAGAACGGTTTAGGGTTTGAGATTTATCGGGTGACTTTACTTGTCAAATGTCGATGAAACGAGGCAACTGCGTATACTCTGGCATCATCAGCTCGTCCTGCCTGACCATGAGTAGTTCAGGTATTCATGATTCCTTTTCAAAAAGAATTACAATACTTTCGCAATATAGTCCTCTTAGATTGCAAAAAAGTTCTAAGAATCTATTGTACTGAGAATGACAAAACTGAACTCAAGATTTTTTTAAAAGCACTACAGCAAGAGTACTATAGATAATTGAAGACTTGTTTGTTTCCTACTGTCTTACAACTTGACGGTGAAGGTAGCATAATTTTGTAGTTTGTGTTGATATGTAGTGATTTGGAGGAGCGGATGTTGTGGCTGGATTTTTGCTGCTTTTGTCGCTGTGAATTAGGGTTGATCTGCTCGGTAGCCAGAAAATAGAGTATTCTCGCTCTCCTGCTACTAATTCAGTAACGATTGGAACTGTTTTTTAATCTTTATATGTGCATTTACGGCTTAAGAGCAAAGCACTAGAAAACGGAATAGAGAAAAATGCAGTGTAAGGCAATCGGAAACGCAATTGACTTGTGACAGAACTGTTCTTAGCAAATTACAACATTGAAGGGTTATTTTCTTCTTGTCTGGTAGTGCACATCTGGATAATGGTTTAACTTTCAAGTGTGTTGAGCTGGAATGATAATGAACGTGGATTGATCACGGGACCCAGCATTGCAGCTTTTTGAATAAGTAGTCATTCAAAATTTCAAATGCTCCACGTTGACACGGCCTTCCAAACTTAAAATAGAATTGGATCTTCTCTACAATAGGGATTTGATTGATATGTGGCCCCAAATTTTTGCACAAATGGGACCCAGCGTGACAAAGATCAATGATGTGTGTTTGTGTGATTGAAATCTTTAGAAATATCTGTTTTCTTTGTGGGAAAGAAAAAACAGGCAAGACTTCGGCAGACTCTTCCTGGAGATTTCAAGGGTAGGGTTGCAATTTTATTGAGAAGCGCCCCGATGTTGCAGATGCATGTGCAATTTTTTGTCTTAGGGATTTACTGGACTGAATAGAACTCGTGAATTTGCTTTGTTATGAATGCCGCTTCTTACAAGTCTGTTTCAGTTATCACTGGCTTTATAGGGACGCATTTCTTGTTGCCGCTCAAGGTAAGGGATTTGGCCAGTGGTTTGCTTACGTCAAAATCAGAGTTTGATTGTGTACGTTTTGTTTTGTGCCAGTGCGAGTGGTTTCTTAGAGTTTCTTAGACTTTTACAAGATTTTGAATGACAATGTTGGACTTGATTGATCACTTTAGGTGTCATAGCGGAATGGTTTTCTTGGCTGGAGAGTTTTTTTGGATGCATTTTCACATTATGGATGCACCAGGACATTGAGTTAGGAGTCTTGGTTGGATAACTGAATTCATTAGTAGAACAAGAACGTGACGATGTAGAAAGCAATTTGTTGTTGTTTTTGGTCACCAAGCAAGTCGAAGGCTTACTTGGACACGTTGCATTCAGTTCAAGTAGTTGTGCAATAGGTTCGTCACATAGTTTTTGGTACATGAATTGCTTAAATTTTGGGACATGCTGATCTTTGACGTGCAGAATCTCATCTCTTATTTTCAACTGAAATCTTGAATAATTTCAAAATGTAACTACTCACTGAACTAGTGTAAAAGCAAAGCTTTTGGTAGGGGAACGTAACAGTTGCTTAGTGGTATAGAGGGGTTTGGTTATTCCTGTAGACTCCGACTTTGGACCCAGAGAACAAGGAAGTGGTAAACAATTTTTGATCCTGTCTTTACCTTAACCTCGTTTCTGACTGAAAATGTTTCTCCTACTTGGCAGAAATGCTTGACTATCATGGTCGACCCGTATGCCCTACTCGGAATAACAGCGTTGATGCCGCTATTGGAAGTTGTGGACTTGCTTGTCACGTTTGCCCAGAAGCGTGACGTTTATATTTGCAACTTTGTGGCCGCGTTGAAGCTTGCAGAGGGTCAGCTTTATACCATGTACGTTGACAAGGCCACTGCTTTCGCCACAAACAAGTTTTGGGCGTTCAAGAATATCCTCGACTATTCACACAGTCAGATCCTTTTGAAGTGGCATTCCGACTTGAATAACGAGGCTGCACAGTTGGTGTTTGTAGCAAACGGTGACAGAATCTGGGCGCAGCACGATGGTCAACCTGTCGATCGGGAAATCCTTGCCTCCCTTCTATCTGCGGTGAAAACAGAGTGCACAGGTAAGCTTTCATTGTCCTTTTGTCAAAAGGCTCACAGCATCTGATACCGTAGTACCAGTAGCAACACGGATTACTTGAAATTTGAGTTTTGATTTTGCCTTTGACTCCCTTAGACAATCTCACACTCTACTGAAACTGTACCTCTGGAGAATTTTCGTGGCTTAGTGAGTGTTTGGAGGAGACAAGCTGAATGCAGTTGTACGTAGTAGTCGATGAATGTGATCAACCCTGTGGAGAAGTCAATGCAGACAGGAGTTATTAGTATTTGGGGTTGAATATTTTGCATTCACTGAAAAAGACCAAGGATTTTGATCGTTTTAGGATTGAATGTGTATCGTGCTGGGGTGGAATTTGTATCGTGCTGGGGAATGTGTATCGTCCTGGGGTTGAATGTTTGCTTGTATGTTGTATGCACGGTAGGAGAACATTATTCCAGCCTCACTGGGATGCAACTGGGCTTTCGATCATAATAGAGAATGTGAATTAATGGGGCTAGTGACTTAGCCTCTTGTAGATTGGCTGCTTATTAGAGTCAAGCACCGCAGGTAATGTAGGTTTCTCCAGTAAACTAATCCCAAATCAAGACTGCCCTCAAGTGTTTAATCGAATTTATGACTAATTAATTCTTTGTATCAGTCTGTTGAGGGCTGTGGGCAATTCCTTTAAGACTTTTGTGTTGGTGACTTTGAGCGGACTTAAGAAACTGCCGCAAGGATTTGTGAGCATGATCCCAAGGAAATGTGATTTCGGTGGTGGTGATTAAAAGCAGATCCGTTACTGCTGGAGATCGAGAAAATGAAGGGTTGGTGCTGTAGATATCGTTACTCTGGTTTTGTTTGTTTTGTTTTGTTCTATTTTAGGAAGGGCATTGTGAAACTCTGAATGAACAGAATGGTGTGAATTATTGATAAGTTACGGGCATGGACTAGTACTTAGGGTTGAACATTTCTTGTAGTGACGAAAATAATTGCACGATTTGCAAGCACTATTTAAGATGAATGAGATGGGTAGTTTGGTAGTGATTATCCACTTGTAGTTCACGCATGTACTTCTCTCTACACGTTCTGAAATCACCGTGTACTGAAAGGTTGAAAAAACAGGGCCGGGGCTAGGAAATCTCATTGTTAGCTCATTTTTTTATTGGCCCAACCATTGTCACAAGTGGTAGAATGTTAGTGGTTTTATTGGTCAGTAATATCACGTTTATCTCTGAATAGGCGGTGCAAGTGCAGGGATGTGAAGGGATGTGAAGGCTCATGGCCTTACTCATCCTTGGTGATTGTGCTCATGTGTCCATTCATCAATCAGAAGTTCCGAGCGTGAGAGATCTTCACCAACATTCTAAGTTTATATTTCGTTTATTCCCAAATAATTAGAACTTTTGGAGTGGGTCAATTTTTTGCCTGACAAAACCTGTATGTAGTGATTCATGGATTGCTACTTAGGGTCGATCATTTCTTGAGTGATTTGCTGCTAATTGAGATTTGTGGGGCTTATATGTGCTTTATTGAGGACTCACCAAGTGTTGTATTGTTTTCTTGCAAGGGCAGCCAGGCAACTATTGCGGGAGCTTGAGTATCGTTTTCCTGCCCATGTTGTGATGGATGCACTTGGGGTGGTCTACCCGCAGTACTGGTTGCAGAGTGAAGCGGAGGAGACTTTTCCGAGACACTTAGCTACTTTGATGTCGTACTACTGCGAGCCAAAGCTTATTGAAGTAGATAAGCTAAAACGCCTTGTTCCACCAGTCTTGGACCGCCACGGACTAGAGACTCAGCAGGGTCTATTCAAGCTAGCCATGCTCAACAATTCAAAGAAGCATATGGAGCCCCCCTTTGATCTAAACCCCTTGACCCGTTTATGGCGTTATCTTGACTCATGCACTGTTCTGAAAGTTAAGGCCTTCCCTGAATTTTACAAGCTGGCTGAAGTTGCTATAGTTCAAGTGTTGGGGTCTGTGGAGGACAAGAGGTGTTTCAGCTCTCTTGCCTTCCTAAAAAACAAGTTGCGAAATTCCCTAGATACACATTTAGAATGCGTGGTAGGAATTTATGCACAGAAGATATTTACTTTTGAAACTTTTCCGTATGAAGAAGCTTATAATGGATGGACAGCTGGGGCAGATCGTCGTTATGGTCTTTGACCTTAGTTTCTATGCTAGTGGTATTACTGTAGCCTTACATCCAAGCTTGTTGTAGATCTTGTTTTATTCAAGATGGACCCTTGCTTGGCTCCTTTTTCTCTAAGAACATCTGTGGATGAAATTTCATATTCTTATACCATGTTTTTACTTTGTACATCACCAACTTTTCACTATATATTATAGTAGGTGGTGCTTAAATTTATCGGAAGCAAAAAAGAATTTGCCAAATTATTCTTGTCAACTATTTTCAAAGTGCCAAAATACATCACCCCTTCTAAAAAAATTTGCCTTTTTTGCATTCTTTTAACTCCTCCAAGTGCCAAAATATTCTACCAATTCCAATCAAATAGTGCCAGATAGATAATATATATAATTCACTGTCGCCAGTAGAATTCTTTAAAAAAATATCAGTCCTCGCCATGTAGGCATTACAAGAAATTAGAAGTGGAGCCAGTCTGGCTTTTTGTCAAAAACCAAAACAAAAGGGCTGGTTGAAGGTAGTAGCCTGGAAGTTCCAGCATCTTTTATTGTTGACCAAAGTTCCCAGATGCAAGCTGGATCTCGAAGTGGAATGAAGAAGAAGGTGGTACTTCTAGAGCTTAACAAAGAACATGATCACACAAGGTACTCAAGTAATATGCCTTGGTGATGATGACATTGTCACCTTTGAGGACTTGATTCTCAACATCTCTATTGTTGAAGTTCAAGATAACATAAATGAAAATACACCGTTTTGCTACCCCGAGGTGATGGACTTCTTGACAAAGGGGTGATTGCAAGAAACACTTGTCCTATTTCTTGTCCCCTTGCCCTCAAAAATTGGCATTTTGCTTATAATTTTTGCATTGTTTGTCCATTTGGCATGAAATTTGGAATGAAGGTAGATGCTATAGTTTCAGACATTGAGTAATTTTTTCAAAATTTTTAAAATTAGTTTACTATTTTTAACTTGCCCCCGATTGGGTGTCTACCTTGGCCATTTTGGGGGGTTTTAGTCCTATTTTTTATTCAAAAATGCAAATTTGAAGCCACAAATTGGACATGTTGGAGATCTATTAACATTACAAGGGCTGACTATGAGTTTTTATGAAAATAACAATATGTCGGTTGCACACATGGGGTCAAAGTGACCTTCCTTTGCGCGAAAGCTACGAAGAGGGAAAAGAACTTCTTCATCAATTTTTTGGTGCAATGCAAGCGTAGTCTTCTTTAGCAAAATGTCTTTTTTTATGGAATTTTTTTGAATTTTTTTTGAATTACCAAAAATGAAAAACTCCACAGACCCCTTTTCTGCTATTTTCTGCTCCCAGTGGCTTCTATAGTACCACATAGTACAACAAAGTACTGCATCAACGGTTTAGATGTGCAAGCGCCTTCAATCAATGGTTCAGATTTTTCGAGGCACTTCTAAAACGTAGTATTGGTAGTACTGCATAGTCCTACTAGTCCTATGGCCAAAAAACGCAATTTTGACGGAAAAACGTGAAGTGTTTCTTGCAACTACCCAAAGGTAATCATTGGTTATTAATTTGAAAATTAATAATATTATTGAATGATGTAAATTTTGTTTTTGGCAATGACTAACTGACTGGAGAATTCTGTGGTTGTAGATGGTAGTAGGAAAGCCTCGCACTTATGACAATGTAGTGAATAGTTGTTCGGGAATGGACCTTATTCTATTCGATTGCGTGGTGAACTTACCTATTCCAGAGATCTCATTTCCAATGCACGCAATATCTGCGTGGAACTTGGACAAGGAGTGCGAGGCCCTGAATAATGTGTTTCTCTTTGCAGAGAAGCACTTGCAGGACCATGGCTGCTTGATTGTTTTTCATTTATGGTGTGGCGCTTTGAAGGGCGACATTGCAAGATTGTGTCAATTGTACCCGACAATGGTGGAGAAAGCAGACTAGTTGGGCATAAACTGGATGCACTTGACGTCACCCTTGGAGCCTAAAATCATGATATGATTTTCTTAAATCTTTATGATTTGGTTAACATTTGGCATTTGTTCATTTGTTATTATTTGTTATGTATGTTTTTCCTATGCTTACAAACATTGAAATTTGGAATCATCATCTTGGTGAAGGATGTCAGCAAGAAAAGGAAAGCAAGGTTTTAATTCAAGCGGTCGGAGGCCATGGCAAAGGCAAGAATGGACCTTCAAAAGGATGACATATACATGAACTACACCACCGAGGACATCCAATTGATGAATGAGGCAGCTTTTATGCCCTGGCAGGAAGCTCGTGAGAAGGATGTTAGGTTCTTGCAATTCCTCATAGAAAGGACAACTAAAGAAGGAAATTTGGTTTTCGATTGTACAGCATCTACAAATAAGTTTTGAATTCAATGATTGTGCATTCAAATTAGAATTCATGTAAAGAAATATTGAATTAATCAATTGGATATTGCTTATTGTAGGTGCATCCATTAAAGCATGTCGCGGCACAGGACGATACATTGTGGCTTTGAAGAAAGACAAAGAGATTTTTGACGCGGTCCTTCTACCCATGAAGAAGATAATTCTAGCTATGATGATAGCTAAAGTTACACAAGCGCTTCCACCAATTGAAGCCTCACAAGATCTAGATGCTATAACCATGGTGGTTTGAAAGTTTGTTCGGAAGGATAAAACTAGTAGGTGAGTTTCAAGATTTTTGAATTGTTTCTGTGCATGCTACTTTTTGTCTTGTATGAGTCTGACAATGTTCGTTTGTATTTCTAGACGTGAAGAAGTGATGCATGCACATGCATTGAAGAAGAGACGAAGTCTTCTTTTGAGTTCAGAGAAGTCTTTTGATCTTTCCGTGTATGCTGAGCAGATGGCATCGACGTTCTTGGAGTTTGATTGCTCTAAACCAAAACCCCGTAAACATAAATATGCTCTAAATGTTTTAGAATTTATTAATAAGTTAGTGTCCGAGGGTGGAGAGACTTTTGAGTCGTCTACGACACAGGATTTCATGACCGAGTCCACCGTCACTTAGACTTGTGAGATTGACATATCTCGTGAGTCAAACTAATATGTGTTGACTTTCATTATGATTGAATTTGTGTATTTTATGGCTACATATTAGACGTCAATTAATTCTGTATACACTTTCGGGTCGTTGTTAGAAAGAACAATTATATTGTAGTATTTTGAAAATCTTATTTCTATTCAATGTTATAAATTTTTAACCCTAAATTCTAAACAAAAAACGTATTTGTAGAATTTTTTTTCAATTGTATACTTTATTTTTAGGAATTTCAAAAGATCATAATGTATTTAAAAGCTAATTTTGTTTAACTTGTCACATCCTCGAGTTTACGGTTTTCTTATACTATTGAGCAAATGAATAATTTATTGATTTTCAATTTAAATTTCTATAGTCAATTTTTGTAGGTGGTGGACATGTTCCTTACAAAGGGTATATAAAAATACATTATTTTATGTCCTCCACATTTGTACAAGTAGGAAACCCTAAACCCACTTCTAGAAATTAGAAGTGGTGTTGGCTTCAATTTTCTATCAAATCTCAATACCACAAAGTTCTTTAAAATGACCAATTTTTTCTTTATTTTAATTTTTTTTTCCTATTAAAAAAAAAATGTTCAAAGATGTATTTTCTAGGACAAATTCTTGGACATTCAATTCTAACAATGTCCAATTAATTGTGGCAATGAAGATTTCTATAAAATGGTTGTAAGTGACTAAAATTTTAGGAAAATAAACTCACTTTATTGAAAAATGAAAATTATCTACACCTATGGTCATAGGTCCATCATCCATTTTTTTTTTTAAAAGATTCCCGCTCACAAGCTCACGGGCTCACAAGCTCACACGCTAGCAACCCTAGTTTTAGTTTGAGGATAGCTATGGAATCCTTACTCTAAAATAAATTTAAAAATCCTTTATTTAACTCAATTTTAAAAAAAATAAAAAAAATAAACAATCTACACCCATATGTAGTTATGTACAAAACTTATCCTTTCAACATTGAAATATCTATAGAAGGAATTGTGAAACTTTTTTTGGAGATGCTTATTGAAGGGAGATGTGCATATGTAGATGTTTCCTACATGTCTTCACAATCAAATTTAAAAAATTCATCACCACTTATTTTTAATAGAATATCATGTAATTCCATGAAAATTGATTTCAAAAATTCACTCAAAATGGAATTTTGCTTTTTTGAAACTAAAAGTTGGTAGGGGAGGCAACCCATTCTTGATCAATACCTCCATTTTGGCTATGTTCATTGTTCTCTTTCCGTGAATAGTGATTGATTATAGCGCGGTTCTCAATGCAATTGTGGCTCATAATGATTGGCCACAAGACTCTCAATATTGTAACCACCCCTTGTCAATTTTGTTTTCAGCCCATGATCGGAAATAGCAAGCCCCATATTACTGGTATGGAAAGAACCAAATCTTCCAATGAAAATTTCACAATAATTATGTTTTGAGAAATAAAAATCTGAAAAATTCAAACTGTATTTCTGCACACAAGAAAATTTTCCCACCAAAGAAGCCCACCTTGCAGATATATGTAATTGCTTAAGTGATTGAAAACGGATTGCCTCCCCTATGCTTAATTGGAATTGTGTAAGGATGCAATGATAACTATGCTTACCAAAATATATCAATTAATCTCTACATTATACTAAAAAATTTGAATGGCTCAAATAGGCTGGTTGTAAGATTATTGTATTCCACTGTACAATTCCAAATGACCTGAAATTTTTCAAGCATGTTGCCAACTTGCCTTGAAGAATGAATCTAAAGAGTAACCACCATTTTGGACATTTTTTCATACAAATGTGACCTTGTGAAGGGCAACTGCTCATTTATTTGAAGGTACAAAAAAAAGATTTTTTAAAAATTCAAACACTAATATCTTGCAATCCACGTGGTGGAAAGTTCTGAAATTTTTTCCACATCATCTCAAACCAATGTACTACAAGTTCTTACAGTCACATGTGTCCAAAATGTTTTTTTCCTAAAATTTGGTACTTGTATTAGAAATGGCAGTATTGGAGCGTTTTTAGTGAAAACATAGTCAAATATATGTAGGGGTTAAGTTTTCCAAAATAGGTACTTCTACCTTATTCATAAGAGTCTATGATTGATTATCCTAAACCCTATTTTCAACACTTTGAAAATTTGTAGTTTATTCATACAATGTCCAAAAATGCATTCCTAGAGTATTTAGAATCCCTTGTTGACTTCCAATAAGTCCCCACAAAAAAAATTCAATATAAGAATGGGAACCATGCTAAATTGCTTATTTGTGCAACTTTAGGTGTAAGGTAGAAACACCCATTAGCATCCCCGTTCCCATTTGTGTACCTTAGAGTGGCACTAAATGTGTCCTTAGACTAAATTTGTCTTATTAGTGTGTCCTTGAAATGTTTAACTCTGATTTGCTGATGCATTTGTGGACACATACCTAGCTCTCATTTGCTGACTAGTGATTTTTGCAGATTTCAATTATGAATCCACTTATGTGACAGTTTTAGTGGTCTAGGGAGCCGACACTTTGAAAAATCATAGAAATTACATACTACATCCGAAATTTTTTTTTTTTGAATATTCATGATTTTCACTCTCTAATACTACAGAATTACCATTTTAAAGAAAAACTATGCTAAGTTGCTTAACCCCTAAAGTCCCAAGGTCATTCTTCCATGAAAAACCACTCAAAACTGCCATTTCTATAGCAAAGAGCAAAAAAAAAATTAAAATGTTTTTTTTGCATATTTAACCGTAGGATCTTGTACTAGACTAGTGGAAGAATGTGTGGAAGAAATTTCAGAAACGTTGACACTGTAGATTGCAAGATATTTGCATTTGAAGTGAAGGAATCAAGTTTTTTTGCACCTTGCTCAACTACATTTTTTGGCTTTGAACCTTTTTAACTTAAAATTTTTGCTCTAATGATTTTGAATTTCTAATTTTATATGATGAAGAATTGAGTTGAGAATCTAAGAAAAAAAATTCAAAAAAGAAACACTTAGTTTTCACTCATTAAAAAATTGTTAAGTAGAAATAGGTTCAAGATTGAAGGAAAAATTAAATCATTAATAGCTCTAAGATAGAGTTGAAATATATTAATCTCAACGGTGAGATTGTTCTAGCAAGAAATCTTACCTTTGTGAATTTTTTTTTTTTAATTGTCAAAATTGAGTTCAGAAATGAATATTACAAGTTATTTTTTCAAGAAGATGCTCTAATTGCCCGAAAAATAAGACTGTCCATAACTTTTGCATAACAAATCCAAATGGAATGAATCAAAGCTTCCCATGTAGATAAAAATAGAATCTATATGAAACAAATTTTTAAAATTTTTAATTTAAAGTTTTTCTAAGTGTTTTTTTCTGCCCGCCAAACTAAAATTTGGGATTTTTGTGCCATAACTTTTGCTCCCAGGCACCGATTGAAATAAAAAATACATTTTCGGAAAGCTAATGTGATTTTCTATCTTCAAAAAAAAATCAGAAAATTACGACAAGTATTGAGACCGTAGGAGCCTGCCCAAAATCCATTTTGTCCCCCGAGGGGACAACGGGACTTTAGGGGTTAACCCTGGAGCGCTCCGAGGTCCATTTTCTGGACGATGAACAGATTCAGATCTTTGTTTCTGTCTCATTCTTGCTTGGATGAAAGTCATCCTAATTTTTGGTGATACTTTATCAAGTTGTTGTCCTATCCATCGGTTGGATTTGGTATTACTAGAATATATACATTTCTAAAATTACAAATGTGGAAGTGTGTCAAGTGGTCAATTTGCATTGACTTTAGTTCAAAACTAGATGTGCAAAAATGAGGTCAAAAATGTAAAGGTCACAAAAATTTCAAAAAATCACCATATGAAGAGAACCTTATTTCAAATCCATTCCAACAAGTTTTACTCAAAAAATGATAATATTTTACTTGTAATTGAATTTAGAAGGAATTCTAAAATTTTCTTTTCAAAATTTATAGAAAAAGATTGGTGATAGCATTAGTAGATCTAACCATACGGATAGAATTCAAAAATCAAAATCTACAGCTTTCATTTGTATACCAATTCCAAAATATTCTTCCAAATTGTAGTTTATAATGTTTTTTCTCAAATCGTCAATATTGGAGATGAATCCAGACGTTTAGGGGTTAACATTGACAGTTTTGGGTGTTTCCACTGTAGTTACCTTATGAATTGGAGGAAGTTCACTTTTCAAAACATTCATCATCCACCTAACATGAGCCTTCAGAGGCAACAACTGACCAGGCTTAGTCGCTTACCACCAGAAAGTGAACACGGAGACCGGACGGCAGCGGGTCGCTGCTTCCACACTGCCAGCGGATTCAATTCACTGACTTGAACTGTTTTTAAGCTTATTTGTTGACACGAATGAAACCGATTCATTGACAGGAGACTGCACTACTGCAGTAAGTTAAGTTAAGAACAGTATGCAGTTTCCGACGAAACTGTTTTTGATGACGTCCACTGGCAATTAAATGAGTTCGTGACCACCTGATGAGGTGGGATATGGTAGCGACGGCCGTTAAGTTAGTACAGACATCGCCGTGTTTCGCCACTTGGCAGGAATTGTGTCTGTAGAGACCCCACGGATAAATTTCCGTGTCAATCCCTCTCTCTGTCTTGTGTCCAAGTTATTGGCGTTGAAATGGAAACGGCCCCACCGACGACGGAGAATCTGGCTGGAGTTCTGGACTGGACTCGACTCCCCGGAGCAGAGGCAAGAGTGGACCAGGGATTTCTTTTATTTCATCTTAAGTTATTTGGGGCAGTGCAGAGCACCGACCTTCGTTGGAACGATGCAGTTCTTGACTTCAATAAAAATGGAGGAAACGTGCAAAAGGTGGATGAGTTCTTTACATCAATAAAAAAAAGAAGGGTGAAATGTGCAAATTGCGGATGAGTTCTTTACAACAAAAAAAAATGTGAAACCAGTGCAATTGCGGATGAAACTTAAATTATTCATCTTGACCCTGTCACAACACGGTGATATAGTAAAAGTATTCTATAGATGATATAGAATCCTTCTATATAAGATAGAAGTGGAGATGTTCATCTTTAGAATTTTGTGTGAAAAGGAAAGGTCTTGCATAGTAGTTTGACCCCCAATGACTGCTCTCAAGTTTTTTTAAATCCTTAAAGTGCCAAGGTTTTATTCTCACCAAATAACACTCAAAACTGCCATTTCTATTGCAAAGAGTGAAAAACTTTAAAAATTGTTTTTTTTTTTTGCATATTTAACCATAGGATCTTGACTAGACTAGTGTAAAAGTATGTAGAAGAAATTTCAAAAGCTTTGACTGCGTAGATTGCAAGATATTTAAAATGAAGAAAACAAATTTTTATGCACCTTACTTAACTAGATTTTTTGACTTTGAATCTTCTAAACTTAAAAATTTTGCACTACCAATTTCAAATTTTATAATTTTTTATGTTGAAGAATTGAGTTGAGAATCTAAGAAAAAAAATTCGTAAAAACACATACTAAAATTTCATTTATTAAAAATTGTCTAGTAGATTCAAGATTGAAGGGGAAACTAAACCGTTAATAACTCTAAGATGGAATTGAAATACACTAATCTCAGTGGTGAGATTGTCCTAGCAAAAGATCTTAAACTTGTGAAACTTCTTCTTTTTAAATTGTAAAAATTGAGTTTATAAATGAATCCTACGAATTATTTTTCAAGAAGATGCTTTGATTGCCCGAAAAACAATACTTCCTCTGTCTCAAAATAAAACCAGTGTTTCCTTTGTAAAATACAAAGGAAACACTGGTTTTATTTTGAGACAGAGGAAGTATTGTCCATAACTTTTACATAACAAATCCAAGTGGAATAAAGCAAAGCTTCCCATGTAGATAAAATTACAATCTATGAGGATCATGGACTAGAGTAGAATAAGAATGTCTAGAAAAAATTTCAAAACTTTTCACTATGTAGATTGCAAGATATTTGCCATTAAGTGAAGAAATTATATTTTTTGCACCTTCTGTGACTAGATAATAAGATTTTGAATCTTCGCTACTTGAAATTCTTGCACTACACATTTTGAATTTCTAATTTTTTATGTAGAACAATTGAGCTAAGACTTTAAAAAAAAAAATTCAAAACAAAGAAATTTAATTTTCATTCTTTAAAGAATTGTTAAGTAGAAGTAGGTAAGGGATAGGAGAAAAGACTAAATTGTTAATTGCTTTAATATAAAAATGAAAAGCACTAATCCCAACAATGAGATTGTTTTAGCAAGCAAACTAAACTATGTAGAATTTTTTTTTTGAAAAATTGTGAAAATTGAGCTCAAAAAGGAATCTTTTAGGTTATTTTAAAAAAAAATGCTTAGATTGTCTAAAAAACAAGACTCTCCGTAACTTTCTCATCTTTAGTCCAAACAGAATGAATCAAATCTTTCCACATAGACAAGAATATTTTCTTTAAAATTATTTTGAGATATTGCAATTTTTTTGTGCTACTTATAGAACACCATTTTGAGCTTAGGGTGGCATAAAGTTCTTTTGCTTTTGGTCATAGATTGAAAGAAAAATTACATTTCTAGAGATCAAGCTAATAGTTTATTTTTTTATTTTTTTTCAAAAAGGTGCAAAAAATCACATCCAAAATTGTGCTCAAAGGACTCTTCCAAAAATCTACTTTGTCTCTCAAGGATACAGTTTTGGATTTCTAAGGGTTAAACATGGTACATTTATGATTTATCCAAAATAGAGCAATATTGTCTTTAGAATATGTGACAAATCAATGATTTCATGCATTGAAAATGGGGGAATATATTGCCTAACATTTCTTTAAAAATATTGTATTACTTTTGAACAAAATATTGCTCAAAATTCCTCCGTTGGAATGGACCAACATGCTTATTTATTTCTATTATTATTTCTATTATTATTTTGACACAAATGAAAAAAAAATCATTGTAATACAACATTTAAAATCACAAAACTTCTGTTTTTTTCATTTTTCATTTTTTTTTACATGTAAAACTTTGATTCAATCTATTTTTTTATTACATATGAGAAAGTTATGGGCAGTCTTGTTTTTTGGGCAATCTAAGCATTTTTTTACAAAAATAACTTACAAAATGCAATTTTAATGCAATTTTCACAATTTTTCAAAAATATTTGTTAGACAAGGTTAAGTTTGTTTACTAAAATAATCTCACTATTGTGATTATTGTGTTCCAATTCAATCTTAGAGCTATTAACAATTTGTTTTTTTCTCAATCTCATACCTATTTTTACTTAATAATTTTTTTAAGAATGAAAATCAAGTGCTTTTTTCCTGATTTTTTTCCTCGACTTTCAACTCAATTCTTCAACATAAATTTTTTTTTAATCAAAATTTTTAGCTTCTATATTTCACAGATTTTTTACATTTATGAAGCAATCACTTTGGTATGCATACTATTTTTCGTTTTTCATTTTTCATACAGTTTTTTTTTAGGATTCATATTATTTTTCTACACTATTCAAATATACCACGTTATAATTTCTGAAAATTTCATTACATGCCATTTTCATTATATTTTGAATTATATTTTTAACGAATTTGACCCGAGTGTAGGGTACCTTGGTCAAAGGGGCCGAATCCTTACAAGGTTAACCTTGAATGTCCGCTCGTTTCATTTGTGTCGGGAAAAAAAAAATGTCCGCTCGTTGATTGGAGGGGAGTCACTGTAGTCCTTGAGCGGAATGGATCGCTCTCAGAGCTACAGTGTGCCTCCCCCTGTTACCGCAAGTCCGCACAGAAGCAAATTAGTTTGGTGGTAGACATGCTCACCTTGATGCTGACGCCTTTCCATAGAATCGTCGGTAAGAAAGTGGTGCAATCCCCGTCCAACCCAAGCAGACTTGATGATGAGCAGTTGAGCACCATCACATGTGCAGAAAACCTGGATCCGCGTCTGGAGTTACTTGCGTCTGTCTTGCGAGCTTCACGCGTTTCCGAAACTTAGAGAACTTCAGAGTCTGACCAATTGCAACTTTCATGTTAACCCGAAAGCCTCCCGACAGAAATTCAGAAAACACCTCGAGCAGTCTCCTCAGGGCTCAGTCAAATTGTACGATTCAACTACGCAATTCAATTCAATTCAATTCAATTCAATTGCTATGATATATAGCTTGCTAGCTAGCCAGCGTCCCACACATTCTTTCCATTCCAGGTACTTTCCTCAATTCAATGAATCCGGCCTCTTCAAGCTCGCTCGTTTCGTGGCAGTTCGGATTACAGGCTTTGCAGCGTCTCACGGTAAGTCCCATTGCAGGGAATTGCATTGAATTGAATCATATATCCGGCCACCTAGGAAGCTAGTGAGCTTAATTTGTCGACCTAGCGAGCTGTGTGAACTTGAATGGGTTCAAGTTACCAATTGTCGTGGAGTTCTTCTCTCACGTGCAATCACGCCTATCGATGACCAGACCAGGAGAACTCGATCGATCCCAGGACAGTTCCCGAAACGTTGACTTACGGAACGGAAGCTCCTGACTGCTAGGATTCCTACCTACCGACTGGTGCCGACTGGTCGTGTAAACGCAAGTTCGAAGACTGACTTTCCATTCAGCAAGTAGCTAGAAGCCCTTTCAAGGCCTGGACTGGCATGTGCGCATTTTTTTCAAGGGAAAGAGGCACTCGTGAGCAAGTGGATCGGAACGGCCAGGAATATATTCAGGTCAACGGGCATGCCACTTGTACAGCTTGAAGCGTTTGATTCTTCACTGTCGATCATTCTGGAATTAAAGATGATCCGTAACAGAAAACATAATTCTAGTTCACGTTGACTCTCATGACCACCAACCACCAAGACCCGTGTGCTCAAAGATCTAATTTTTCAGTAGAAATTTCTCGCACCATATCCAAGAGCTCTAAGGACCTAGCTAAAGAGCCTTCAACTGAGTTGGCTTTCGATCGCCGTACTCCAAATCTAGGTTTGAATTATTCCACGAGAATTCTAGGTCTACTATTTTTGGCATTGATCTCCTGCCAAACAAGTACGTCTATCGGCAAAGCTGAAGTTCGATGAACCGATAGTCAACACCACAAACGACATACGAGTTCTGTCGTGCTTCATTCGAACCAGATAACTCCGTGTGAAAGGAGCTAGTCCACACTCAAGACAGAATATGCAGATTCATGAGGACTGCTTACTGCAATTCATGCCTGTGTCAAGTCAGCAAAACGCTAGTGCCGTCGTGATGACCAGATTCGGTATATATTCAGTTGCCAATTCCACAAGTTCTATGTGCAGAACGCAACGTTCATTAGTTATTCATGCTGTTTTCCTGCTAGTGTTCTCCGTGTCCATTGCGCGGCTACTTGGAGCTTGGATCGATTTCCATCTTTCTCAGCTAGCTTCCTGCAGCTGCAAGTTGCTGGAATTTTGCGTAATCAATTTGGCTCGTGACGACGGAGAGTTTCAGAAGTGCGGCATTAATTGGTCATGGAGTCTCCAATCCTCCACAATTGGTTTCCTTTCACTCACCCCGATCCCACTCCCACTCCCGGGGGGCACCATTGTCTTGGGCCACAGTGTCCACACCCACATTGCAACCGGAGGACAGTCGTCTCGCATCCAACCCCGAATCATTCCTGCTTGGGAACAAACTGCTGCAACTGCAACACAGACATGGCGTTCAGCATTGCCAGTGCAATTCATTACGGTAATGAGTCTCTTGAATTTTCCAACTTTTCAACCGAGCCTGAGCCTCCTCACCAATGCAGAGAGTTCCCTTGCAAGCTCTGCGGAAAATCATGGTAATAGTCTAGAGATGGAGGATGTCAAAACAATGGTTTTGCAGCTTTCATCCATGGCCGGATCGGAACGCCGTGTAGTAGTGACGATTCCGAAACATTCATAGCCAATGTTGCATTTTTTACCGTGCAAGAGTGTGCTGAGCAATTGCAGTCATTTTACTGCACTAAGTTACTTATTATTTGATGATGGAAGTGCGTTCAGGTCTTTCCCCATGTAGCTAGCATAGCGTAGCATTTTGCCGCAAAATACATCTTAGATAGAATTCAGTATAGCTTCTATTCTTTGATCTAATTGTGTGCTGAGCAATTGCAGTCATTTTACTGCACTAAGTTAATTATTATTTGATGATGGAAGTGCGTTCAGATCTTTCCCCATGTAGCTAGCATAGCGTAGCATTTTGCCGCAAAATACATCTTAGATAGAATTCAGTATAGCTTCTATTCTTTGATCTAATTGTATTGGTGAGATCATTTCAACGAGGATAATAACGAAATTCTTTGAATTTGCTGCTCTATTAGTACAAGTGTACAACTGGCCAAGGTTCTCTTGAGAGTTGAGATGTCAGTGGTCGTCGTGCTCAATTTTGCAGTAAAATGCGGCAATATTGTAATGTTGTAATGTTGTGCATGGATGCCCCTGGCTATATATGGTCAGATCGAGAACGAAACTATGAATGATATTTTGGTGTCTGGGGGATGCTAAATCGGTTTTGTTATGGAAAATGTAACTGAAGTAATTAGTCTCTTTAGTGTGCCTGAGGTGTAATTTATGGTCTTCAATGAAGAGAGAAGACGCTCACCCTTCGAAAGCTAAAACTTTTAACATCGGTCAATCCGTATAATACAACCTTTGACTCATTGAAAATCAGACTTTGAGATTAGACTCGTTAGAAGAGCATTGAAATTTATTGAGTCTTCAGATGGTCAACTTTGTTGAATTTCAAAGTTATCGGGTTCAAGTTAAACAGCGACCCACCTTTACTGTAAGTTTGCAGTGATGTGCGCTGTCCCACCAAGTTAAATCAAACAAGTTTATGGAATCTTGTGTAATTTTTTGAAGTGACCAGTTCTTTATTTATGGTTGGTGTGCTAGTTGGAATATGTTTTGAATAAAATTAAAAGTTCCTAAACTATCGAGAAAGCAGTCTGTGCCCCTGGAAGGATGTTGTCCTATCCCCAAGGTAGTCACTCAATAATATTCAGAGTTCCATCATTAGAGAAAAAATGAGCCCTCCGGAGGGCTGCTCCGGAGTGACATGCCAAGCTATTAAAAAGCTTGGCCTGTCACTCCAGTACTGTCCTGCGGTGAGCAATCAGCTTGGCTGACTGCTCGCCGAAATTGCGATTTTTTTTTTTTTTTATTTTTAAAATTTTTTAAAATTTTTAAAATAACTTTTTTAAGATTAAAAATAAATAAATAAATTTACTAGTAATTTTCGGTTCCTGCGCCAATTCTGCTGCAGTTTCTGCCGGGCGGAAATAGGGGAAAAACTATTTTTTTGGCAAAAAAAAAGTAAATTTCAGGGTCCTTCGGAGGGCTGATTTTTTCTCTAATGTCAAATTTACTGTTAGGACAAGTAATTATTTTGATTGAATGATGTCGTGGGATGACTTGGCCAATAAATTGCAAACACTTACGAATTTCTATGATCGTAATAAGGCTGTTAGGGAGGGGTTTCACACAAAAAAACATATCACCTATACCTCAACCTTAAAGTTTTGAATTGATTTTGCACTTACCTCAGTACCACACAAGAAATGCATGAATTGAACAATAATATATGTTAATTTGAATTTAGATGTATCCATTTATATTATGTATGAGAATTTTACATTACATTTCAAGTCCCATGTCACATTTAACAAAAAATAAAATAAAGTAGACGAGAGCATTCATACTACATCCCAAATTTCAATTCTCCTAGAAAATTAATTAAGGGACTAATTCCAACTAATATTTTGCACAAAGTGTGTGGATTAAAGCAGACAAATAATATATTTATTTCATGTACTCATTCATACACATTCATTGCCCAAGGGCAAGTAGTTTTTGATCAACCGACAAAATTACTGTCATTATAATTTACAGTTTTCATATTTTTGTGGAAATTGAGACAATACAGTACAGTAATATTTCAGCCTGCACTAATTTAATTAGTTTACGAAGAGTGTGATTTCAGTACATTGCTGTTACATGCGCGAATAGGACAAATCAGCGTACCTCACTTGGTTCTCCCTGGTTCACTACAACAGTCAAATTGCAAAATCCTCTATGCCTTATGAAAATGTATTGACGGAAATTCAAATTCAGATTTCCAAAAGGAATGGGGTTGGCTTCCGTATTAGAAAACCAGTCATGGAGTGGGAGGCCAACATAATTATCGGACATGCTCCTCTCTTCCAAACTAAACCAAGACCATCAGATCACGAATATCTACATACTCTGTGAGCACAGGGATGACTGGGATTATGACTCTAGACTCTAGAAGTACGATGTTACAAGTGATGATGAGAGCAACAAGCGAGGGTTATGTATCTGCTAAACTGGCTACTTCTCAGTGGACAAAGATGTGATAATCGATTGCAATTTTACAATCATCTCACTAGTATCAAAACCTGCATCCAAAGAAAACAGAATCACACCGTAAATAGCCAGTCACACGCAGTTGACCTCACTCTCGAGCTAGCTGCATGGACATGGTTCGACACCTTCAATCCTCACAGCCAAAATTTCAATCTCCATCCGAGCAGCGCCAGTTACTCTTAGGATTTCTGAATTCCTTCCTTACAACAAGCAGTGTTTTTGAGGTGGCTACCGAGAACAAGTGTCACCTACTTGTCAAATCAAGTAGTGTTATTTGTGGAGGCTACCAAAAGTGTCAGATAACAGTAACAGTAACAGATAGATAAGTCTTGTGTAGATCGGTCAACAGTAACACTCACCTTGTGGTTCAAGCTGTGCTTGGGTCTCGGATATCACATACAAATGATCGTTGTCTCTGATCACCGTGACATCGTCAACCTCCGCTGCTTCCTTATTCAGCACTCTCGATGCCTGACTCTGGAACTTCGTGTCTGCAATCCAAAAATTCAACACGAACATCGGCCGCTTTAGACTTCACAGGTCGGAGTATCAAGCTTAGAAGAATACATTACATATATGACACGTTATGACACAATTGAGGATGCAAGCGTCTAATTGAGTGCAACGTCAACAAGGTGTTCGTACCACATAAGCCCCTAAAAACATAGCCACCTACGCTTTTTTAGGAGCTAAATATTTGAACAATCTCATTTGCTTTGTCCTCAATGCATACAACTTGTAGCATTGTTTACATTTATTGCTATTTTCATTGGTGGCTATGCTAGATTAAGTATTGCATGAGATACACTCAGCTTGTGGCGGGCACATGTCACTACATCAGTCTGCGACTCAAAGTGACATGCACCCGCTACCTCATACCTAGGCGACTTGGTGTGACATGCACCTACTAGAAGCCGTAGCATACAACATTCTATACACAAATCTAAACCATGTACAAAATTGCTGTAACAGAGCTGGAGGGTAAGAAGAGCCGCAGCTACTCACTTGCAACTTGAAGGAGCTCATCCATGGACTTGGGCAGGATGACGAGCTTCCCCACTCCGGAAGCTGACAGCACGTCGTCCCGGCTCCTTGGATGAAACGGGTGAATAGTGACACGCTTCGGCTGCACCGGAGCTTCATGGACAGCAGACTGCGCCGTGCCATTGGACTCTGCGTCCACGCTCCTCCTCCGACCCCAAGGGTTGATGTTCAGCTGCTGCAACGCCTTGTGTCCCAAGGCGCCCGCCCGCCGCCCTCGCGTCGACTGCTTCTGCATCAATGTGTTGATGGCCGGGTGTTTCTGGGAGCTTCGACTCAGGGCCGTTCTTTTAGCCCGCACTGGCGACTCTGGCTGCACATACACCACCTTACTAAATTCCCGTTCCGTCTCTACACTATTGTTTAAATCTAGCAGACAACTGAGAACTTAGAGCATCTCTGTACTTAGATATTTTTACTCAGATTGTCTCAGCTTTCGATAGTTCTATATGTATATATGTATGTATGCATTTTCACTCAGAGTTCTCTACTATCTGAAGTGGAGATGCTCTAAGTAGTCAAAGTTCTCTGCTTAACCAACATGAAGGAAAGCGATCAGTATAGAGCTCTGGACATATCGCTACAGGTACAAGTGCGAAACTCTCTTGAGATCAAATTGTTTTCTGACTCTATGTATTGGATGATTTCTTAAGCAATCACTTAAAGCGGGAGGTCGTAGACCACTACTGTAAGTGACAGGGGATATCCCGATTTCCATTCAAACAGTTTAGCCAAGTCATGCTTACAACCAGCTTGCAAATTGAAGGCTAACCGAGTGTTGATTGGAAGAGATTATTTGCTGTTGGTGACAGGGGTGAGTCAATGGAGACAAGATCAGGTCCCTAGTTGTTTTTGCATCCTTCACATTAAAGTAACTTCAAGTTTTATGTCCACTAAAGCGAAACAAGAGCACCCGATTCAGAAAAAAACTCTCCCGTGTAGAAGGGCAGAAAGAAAAGCCACGATGGAGTGATGATCACCTGAAACATCTGAAACTCAACACTGTGTGTTTTCTTCAATCGTCTTGAGGAAGGCGAATCTTTAGAGATGTCATTCCCACTGCCATACGGCGTTGCAGGGAGTATGATATCCTTGAGCTCTTCCCTCACCGCTGAGTTTGTTTCCACTCCACTTGTATACGACCGTAATACCGTTGCCAAGTCCGGGTTATCAACGTTCTGTTCCGCAAGTTGCAGAGGAGTCGGGAGGCCATCGCTCGCTTTGTTAGGATTGGCGCCTTTCGACAGCAGAAACTTCACCATGGACACGAGGCCATGCAACACTGCGACGTGGAGAGGGGTGAGGCCCTCGTCGTCGGTCTCGTCGATGTCGGCACCGTACATGAGAAAGTCTTGGATGAGACCCAGGTTGCCATCTTGCACGGCTTGGCCCAGGAGCTGCCCCTTGTCCGCGTTTTGCAATGTGGCGCCATTCTCCCACAAGATCTTCACTGTGGCAGGGTCACGGGCGATGAGCGCCTCCACTAGCGGGACTTTCCCGTCCACATCTGCACCAAGCTCAGATCGAACACGGTCACACATAAATTAGAAAAGACTATTAGCATCCAAATTTAACCAGCATGTGAAACTGTGCATTGATTAAGAGATCCACAAACCCCTCGAGAGATCACGTTAGGTGCAAGAGCCAAACTCTATCGTGATCAAGTTGTTTGATTACTCAAGTGTGACGATTTCTTCTGCAATCATTCAAAGTGGGAGGTAGTAGACCACGATCGAACACGGTTACATGTAAGTTAAGAGGAAACTATTAGCATCCAAATTTAACCCTTTTGACCACCGCGTAAAACTGTGCATTGTTTAAGATATCCTCAAAAGCTCTCGAGAGATCACGTTAGGGACAAGAGCCAAACTCTATTGGGATCAAATTGTTTTATCACTCAAGTGTGAAGATTTCTTCTGCAATCATTCAAAGTGGGAGGTAGTAGACCACTTTGAAGGGAGAGTAGCAAGACAAGCCCTGATTTCCGTTCCAAGATGAGTGGCCATGGACAAATAGCCAAGTCATGCATACATAATTACACGCAACGATTAAGCTAATTGGAGGCCAAACGAGTGTTGCTAGGAAGAAATGAGTTGCTGTTGAAGAAGGGGTGAGGCAATGGAAACGGGATCAGGTCCCTAACTATTATAGTATCCTCTACCGTACCATGAGATTAGTAATCAAGGGTAAGTGAAGGATTAGCCCATTGACGAACCTGCCTTGTTAGCATCAGCATTGTTTTGTAAGAGCAGCTTCACGCATTCGAGATAACCCTTGGTGGATGCAATCAGCAAGGGCGTTCGTCCACTGTAATCAGCTTTGTTGGGGTCTGCACCATTTTTTAACAATTGCTCCATGACTTCGGCATTTCCACCCGCAGCCAACGAACATAAACTGATCGACATGTCACCGCCATCAGCAAGGAGAGCCTCGATCTCGGACGACAGCTCCTCAAATCGTGGATCCTCCGACTCCCTAAGCCGCTGCGCACCACACAAGTTTAAGTCACATCTTCGCAGATATTTGAAACAAAGACCTCGTCTTCAATGTTTTGCTGATGGAGAGGAGCACATTTCAAGCAATTTGCTGTTTCAAGAACTTTTCGACACCACAAAAATAGATTTCCTCATGGGGAGGTCTCTCGCTATGGCCACAGTGATCAAATCAAGAGTTTCCTATGGATCATGGAGGAGGTTCCCACACGATATTGTGACCCATAATAAAACACATTTCCCCAAAAATCGAGTCAATTAAAAGGGATCTGCACTTCCAACTTACCAAGCATTGCATCCAGCTTACAAGATACAAGCAGTGCATTCATTTCACCAAATCATTGTCTCCTACTTATGCATTTATCCAATTATCCAATTGAACGGAACCCCTAAATTCATGAAACGTGTTTCATTGCAGCAACGTTGTACCCATACAGGGACCTCCATCTGAATCATGGCAGAGATTTTCGTATGGTATTTAAAAATGTTTTTGAAATAATCTAAATTTACTGAAAATTTACTGAGAGAAGATGGAGAAAGGTCAATGATGATGCTACCTGCAGCAGGTTGTCCACAATTCTTTGGCCATCTTCCTGAAACGACTGTACCACATTCATGAATACGGCACGGTCCAAGCGCAGGAGCTGCGACAGTTTCCTGCTGCGCACGGTGAAGGGCTGTGGCATGTAACACAGCACGCCAATTTCGCCTATCACATCTCCTGTTGAGGCCGTCATCAAAATCTGACAGCATGCAATCACACTCCTTTCAGTGTTTGCATTCAGAGAACAAGCATGTGTTCCGAAAACCCAGGCCTAGAGATTCATCACACAGGCATATCCAAAAATCAATTCTAATGTACCATCATCACTGACCTGTTCAGAAGCATCCTTCGTAGACAAAACATCCTGCAAACGCCCACCAAAGCAAATTAATGTCAACTGCCAGCTACTTGCAAGCGTCTCTACCTCACAGAGAAATTTTCATGTGTCTATTTCCATATAACCCTCAATGTACTCCTTAGCTTTATGGTACAATCCTCGAATTAATCCTCATTCACTAAAGTTTTGAGAAATCGTAAATTGGATACCCTAACTTTCTACATTTTCAAACCATTGCTTAGTCCCACCCCATCAAATGAAAACAAAAGCAGACCCACCCTCCCAAATACTTCCATAATAGAAATCAGCCATTTTAAAGGATGTGACGAAATCAGGAGATGTACTTACAACTTGGCCGTTCACGACAATGTAGAACTCGGAAGGCGCCTCGTTGAAAAGAATGATCTCTTCCCTGGGAGGGAAATATTCGGCCCTCATCTCAGTAACCTAATCAGTTCCATCCCCAACGATGATCAGTGGTATTACCCTAACCTGATATTCAAGAATGAATTCAAACAAGGGTGCAATCATAAATATCATGAAATACAAACATACCAGCTGGGTAAGGAAATTATAGGAGGTGCCATGAAAGAGGTACACTTTCTCCACCGTCTCCAGAAACAAATGCTGCGCAATGGACGACCGAATGGCTTTGGGCAACGACGCCATGGTTCCCTGCTGTTGAAAGCTGTCCGTCTTGAACTTCAGCTGCATGTGGGCCAGCATCTGCTCACGCATCTTTACCGGTAACTGGTTCCTGGTTGCGAAGTCCGTCACTGCTTGCACCGAATCACGCTGCAACAAACCCCAACAACAACAAAACTATCAAACATTCAAGAAAATCAAAACAATACCACAAACTAAACAAAAGTATTCACCAATTTCTGTCAAATTCCTGCATCCCAACGTCACGATAACATTCTTGAGTAGTCATGGCATAGCACTCAATTGTCAACTAAGAGTTAATTAGAGCAACGTTGAGCCACATCAAAACAAATCAAGCAAAACTAAAATGTGTGAGAATCTGAAACACTTCTTCAAATTGAGCTCAACTTTGCAAAACAAGGTGTCAAGCTAAGCATTTAAGCCAATTCAAAGAGTGCTCAACAGAGCAGGAGAGTAAAACAGAAAGAGAGGCATTATATCGTCCACCCATTTCTTTCAAATTTCTGCAACTCAAAGTGAGTTGCAACAAAATGCTTGGATCCCACTTACATAACCTCGCGTGCGCGCCGTGAGCTGGGTGATGAGATTGGTCATGTTGCCAATGATGTAAGCCGTGAGCGCCAAGTTCATTAGCATGAAGAAAATGTCGTAAACCATCTCGCCCTGGTTGACAGGATGCAAGTCTCCATAGCCAACGGTGGTCAAGGTGGTAATGGACCAGTAAATACTGGTCACGTAACGTGTCCACAGCGACTCCTCCCGGAAGTTGGGCAGCGTTGCGCCCAGCCATGTCTCCGCCTCTTCGCTCACGGGGTGCCTTGCAGCCAGTAAGTAATAAAAACAAGCCGCACAATGGCACACAAACACTGTCACCTACACCATCACCAACCCCCCACCAGTCACATTTCAGTACAACTGCAAGTCTTCAATACCATGGCATAAACCCTAAACTCTAAAAGGATTAAAAATACGACACTTGTGCGACAATTTGAACAACGCAATTCCAAATTGCTACGAGGCACAGGAGCTCTTGCCTAAACCCTAATCCTAAAAGGAAATAGGACACATGTGCAACAATTTGAACAACAGAATTTCAAATTTCTACGAGACACAGGAGAAATCCAAAATGTCCATCTATGGAATTTTTGAAGAAATTCATATATCCAGTGATGATAGGATACACTAGGAATGGAATTGGGACACAAAAGATCATTTGTCCAATTTCCATACGGGATTTCTCCTGTGAGACCGAGTACTTTCAGATGCGATTGTGGGGCTTCAAATTGTGCAGGTGGATTTGGAATAACCAAAGAGAGTCATGAAGCTAAAATCGTGAAATGTGGCATCCCTAATCTGTACGCAAACTGGTTGTTTCATTGAGTTTTTCTACGCCATAGCCAAAGGTAGAGGGACACACCAGGAAGAGTTTGATGCAGCGGATCCAGAAATAGCTGAATCGCACGTCCTTCTCAAACCTGCAAGAAGAAACAGGACAATCTTCTTATAGAAAATACTCGGAAGTCTTCTTTGATAACATTCAAACCCAAAAAAAATGAAAAGCTCATGTCTACTTTTGGAATTTGCAAGATTACATGGATTGAGATTGGAGGGGAGTACTGCAGGTTCTTTTGAACCCTCGATTTTTCACGGTTTTATTTTGACCCTCACAAAAGGTAAGATATTCCTTTGTGTGAATGTAGCCATAGGAGTGAATTTCTAAAGATTACTCAAGAAGTTCTTACAGAAATAAATGAAGGTTAAATCTTCGAGGTCACAATTGATACTGACCTTGCAAACATGGCACTAACGCGTCGCAAACGCCAAAGGCGAAGCATATTGATGAGACTGTACGTGAAGCCAGTTCCATATTTCCCAGTAAAGATGAGCGCAAATACTCCGAATGGTATCGTCGATGCCACATCCAGGACTATCCAAGTACTTGTCAAATATCTATCACAATAATGTCCATATACAACAATCGTAATCAGTAATTTTAGAAATGTAATCTCCAAATATATATGTGGACACCAAAGATTAGTTAACTAGAAAGTCTAATAGTCCCCCAAATGGTACAATTGCAAGAATGTAATGAAGTTAAGGTAACTTACTACACTTAATTGCAACTTCATTGCAGCAAACAACCCCTACCAATTCTTGCCTATAATGTACAGTTACTACACACAAGAATCTACTTAGGCTTAGTGTTGCTTTTGTGTTGTACACTACTTTCAGGACTTTGAAAATTCACAGTTTATTCGTATGGTGTCCAAAGAATGTATGCTAAGAGAATTAAAATCATTCCCCTTTAGACTCTCAAGAAAGCAGAACAAAAAATTCAGAAAACTAATACTTGGAAAAGCATGTGCTCCAATACTTATTCATACAATTTTAGATGTAGTTACCTCCATTAATTGGTGATCAGACTTATGAGATGATTTCAATCACCAATTACCATCTCATGAGGCTTTGGTAGTTACGTACCGTGTGGCAATTTTCTTGAGGTTGTCCACCATTAAGAAAGTGTCTGGGTCGAGGTACGCCACAAAGAAGGTGAGGATGATGTCTATTCCAAAGAAGCCATTCACAACCATGTCCGCAGCAAGTAGAAGACCTTTTGGATTCTCAATGAAACCGAACTCGAACGGAGAAACCCAGGCCGAGTAGAACACCAGAATTACCAACCAATTGCTCCACAACCTGCAACCCATGCCAACCACAAGCATAAATGAAATCAACACCAAATTTCTTAAAAGTGCACAAAGTCATTGGGTTTTCTTTCTTTGACGATCATTTCGGAAGTCACGATGCACTGTACTGTATATAGATCCAAAGTTGTGACATTCAACTGCAGAAAGCTGTAGAGACTAGCCAGGACCAGTTGTTGATGTTGGTTTCCAGATGGGCATCTGCGAAAGAGCTTAAAGGGCCAATGTCATGAATTTGCGGAAGTACAACAATATTGATATCCAGCCATCCACCTGACTCCTATATCTTTGATGATCACTTTTCGATCAACTACTACATTGATGTTGTCAACATTGACGACTAAGGAATGTATAGACCCTACCTTGTAGAACCTAAATCACCATGCAGCCCTCATAGCCTCATTTTCATTGTAGAACCTAAATCTAGAGTTGCCCTTTTTCTCTTACTCATCTGGCACAAATCTCGTACACCAAGAATGACTACCGGTATTCTAGATTTACGTTCTGAAATAAAGAGTAGTGTACATAGTGACACACTGCTAGATGAGGTTGCAATTAGACGTACTTACCTTGATACGTGCTTTCCAAACATAATGTTCGAGTTTGACGAAATTGTGGTTACTAGCGAATTTTCAAACTACAGTTTTGACACACATATGTGCAAATGCAGTGCAATTGGCTAAAAGAGGTTCTGATACAAAGTGAAATTAAGACGCACCTGTAGCGGTGGTTGTGAGGGTGAATGACCCGTTTGTTGAGGACGACGTTGCGGCTACTGATGCTGGCTCGGCTCCCGAGTGCAGGCAAGATGCCGCTGCTGTAAGCGTGGCTCAACTGTATCGTGCTGCTGGCGGATGAAGCTTTTCGTTTCAAGCTGGGCTTCCTCATCCCCAGCGCCACCAGAATCTTGTGCCCCATCTTGAAGCTCTTCATCCTGACTCGATCGAACTCCCGCAAGATCGAATCTCGAAGAAGACTGCAAGCGTTAGCGCTGCACAGATGGACGGGCGTTCTTGGCCATGAGCTTTCGGATCATCGTGGTTGTCACGTCTACGGATTTCGCAGCAGTGAATGGACAGGTAGAGCAGCTGGCTCGTGAATGTGAATGCAACATCTCGCTGGAAGTGCGTATTGGGAAGTATCTTGAAAAAAAGCAACAACACTCGGAGTTTGGTGGCGACTCTTCTATGCTACGAATCGTTTTGAGCTAGCTAGGTGCGTAATTATCCTAATACGGTCAAGTTGGGGTTCCAGGACCAGAAAAGAGAATCCATATGTTATCCAACCGAGATGGAAGATTGCACTAGCGCAAGTACGCCAAAGCCATCGTGTTCAGCTACTGTACGAATTGAATGTGAGTCAAACTCTGGGCTCCTTCAAAAGCAAGACTTCGCCGCTCGCACGTCGTTGTCGAAGTACAAAGTTGCCGCTAAATCAAAACAACGCCTACGAATAACCCTGCAGAACCAATGCAGAATCTGAATCAAATCAGCAGTTTCCACTCGCAAGATGACTCACTGATGAGCAGCAAAACCAAAAAAGGCACTAAAGGAAAACCTAGATGCACCAAAACCACAGTAGATCGAAAAGAGCCGATGCAAAAGCAAGACGGCCACTACGAGGCCTGGAAATATCGTATTCTGCCCGAAAAACAGTCAACTCGACAAACTAGCTAGCATCGCACGCGCGTGCGTCGACAACCTGTAATCAGCTCGCGTATTTCGGTTTCTCTAGAACAATGATTCACTGCGCACTTCTGCAATTGCAAGCAGCGCAACCAAAAGACTGCGTGCCTGGCCAGCACTCAAGTGCAGTATGACCCATGAGCACTGGCTAGAAAAAAGAAGACCAAAAGAATAACCTAGCTAGATTGCAGCCACAGCAGCTGATCAAATCCCAGGAGACACCGAAAAAGATCTAAAAATTAACAGTCAGACAACCAATCCCCGTCCCCCGGCAACCTCTAATCAGCTCCAGCAATTGCAACTCCCTCCATCGTCTAGAAGAACGACAGAAGCTGCACCTGCTGATGCAGACGCACAAGCAAGATGACTAATATGAGCTCCAGGACGAAACCCCCAAGAGCAAAACCTAGATCGAGAAACAGCGGAACCGCAATTCAACGTCCAGCTCGCTGTGAAATTATCGATCACGTACAGTTGCCGAAGCGTAGAAGATCGAAAAGAGCCAATTCCAAAGCCGGCAGCAAGGCTTTGGAAATATCAATATGTCGGACTACCGAGTATCACCCCGGCCAGCACCCACGAACAAGCTCGGCATGTGTATCACGAATTTGCCTCGCTACCTCGGGAAGAACGATCGATGCGTGCGCTGCTAGGCGGCTGCGACAGGGTTGCTGCAGCATGGGGAAAGTAAGTAAGCTTACGAGGAATGGAAGAAGTGTAGACCATGTGAAGAAACTCCAATAGGCAGTAGTGAATGATTCAGGCTCTTTCTGCTGCTGTCCTGGTTGGTGGTGACTGTCAGCAGAATATAAGCGACAGGGCTGCAGCAGCTGAGACCACGAAAAGTGTGAAGCGAAGGGCGTCAGTCACAGCTCTGGACATCACTTGAGGGCGATGGGAGTGATGGTGTACACGAGCACAGTCTGTCGTGATCGTATTCACAGGGATGGCTAGTTTTCAAGGAATTGGATCTGCAGTACCTGGCTGGCTTTTGGCGGATCCGCTAAACTTAGAGGGACCACCGAGACTGACGAACTGGTGGCGGGCGGTTGAGATTTGCTGGGACAGTCAGCCTCGATCGGCACGGGACTTTTTTTCTTTTTCTCTTTGGGGAAGCAACTTCTTGAGTGAGTGGCTGATGAGCGAGGCAAAGTCAGTCTCCGTTTCTTGTGATGACTGTCACCTCTGACTCACTGATCATGGGAAGAATCCTGTCTGTCTTCTACTTATAAGTACGGTCACTTTTACTTGTCGATTTTTCAAAGGTTTCATGATATTCATGATAAAAGTCGAGGCCGGATGCTTGGCAGCAGTACAGTACATACATGCAATTGTAGTAAAAAGCTGGGAGGACCGTACCTGGAGGGCAAGTTTGGCGGAAAATATTTCTAAAATTGATGATAGAAAGTTTGAAATGTTGTTTTTTTGTTCTGGTTTGTTTTTATTTTATTATATTATATTGAAAAGAAGTTGTGCTAGTGTGCCCTGTGCCAAGCCACAGCCAATGAAAATAAAAGTAAAAGAAAAAATTTTAATTTTTTAATTCATAAAAACTTTGAAATTCAATAACTTTCACACCGTACACCCAAACGTCATGAAATAAAGCCCGTGCACCCCTCCTTGCAGAGAGCTTTCCATTACAAGAAATTTCAGCCCCCAAAGGGGCCGCGAGTTTTGACCCCCCGGGTTCAATTACAGAAAAAATTCAAATAAAAAATTATTTGATTTTGGGTGCTGATGTGGCACATCTAGTGCCACATCAGACTTTTTTATTTTTTTAATATTTTTTTTAGAAAAAAAATATTAAAAATAATAAAAAAATAATTTTTGTATTATTCTGTAATTGCACCACAGGGGTGCCGAAAATCATCTGTTAACAGCCTCTTTGAAGCCCAAAACTTCTTCTAATGCAACATAACCAAGAACATGACCGTGGAATGCATGGTCTATAACAAACAAACAAAACAACCAAACAAAACATACAAACTAACTAATTGTAGTAGAACCTCTCTAAGTTGATAGAGTTGGGACTGGTCTAACACATTGAGTTAGAGAGGTTATTACATTAGGGAGGGTCATCATGTTCATATGTGGTTCATACTGTTCAGTTGGGACCGGCAATAAATACTTCCTGACAACACTTTATTGACTTAGAGAGGATCGACTTAGAGAGGTTCTATTGCAACTTAAGGTATGAACTAATGTGCCTTGTGCCATTGCCACAATTAAAATCAAAATCAAAATAATCTTCAATAATTTAAGATCCAAAAACAACTAAAATATCTATAACTTTCACACCATAGGTCCAAACGCCACAAAATCAAGCCCATGTACCCCTCCTCGCAGAGTGCTTTCTGCTAATACCAAGAACGTGCCTGAGAAACTCACGGTCTCGAAGATTTCACCATAAAAACAAAAACAAACAAATAGCCTAACTTAAGGTATGGACTAGTATAACTTTTGTGTAACTTGTGTCATTGCCACAACTAAAATAAAAGTAAAAGTAATTTTCTTATTTTTTAATTTATATAACCTTTGAAATTCAATAAATTTCACATTGTAGGTCCAAACACCACAAAACAAAGCCTGTGCACCCTTCCTTGCTGAGCACTTTTTTATAGTACTATGAACGAGATCAAGGGATGCACGGTTTAAGAGATCTCACCATGTTAACAAACAAACAAGAAAAACAAACAACCTAATTTAAGGTATATATGGAAAAAAAAAATTCAATGGGGTAGTTCTAAATTTTTAATTTTAGCTTGTGGCAAATGTCATGTTCCAAAAAACTCAATATATTAAGTGAAGGAATGGCAAATTTCATTAAAATGGCCATATTCCATGTGCCATTTCATTAGAGGAATTTTCAACCCTCCGGAGGGCTACTTCGGAGTGACAAACCAAGCTATTAAAAAGCTTGGTCTATCACTCCAGAAAATTGCCGCAGTGAATAGTCAGCTGACTACTCGTCGAAATAGTCAATTTTTGCAAAAAAAAATTTAGTTTTTTTTTCAGTTTTTTTAAGATTAAAAAAAAATTTACTCATAAAACTCGATTCCTGCGCCACTGTCATTGCTGTTTTAAATGGGCAGGAATAGGGGAAAAACAAATTTTTCAGCCAAAAAAAAACAAATTTCAAGGTACCTCAAAGCGCTGTGGAGCAGCCCTCCGAAGGCCTGAAATTTTCTCTAATGTCAGACCGTGCGGTCTAACAACATCTAGTACTAGTTTACATTGCTAACATCTAGGATGCTTATAGATTTCAGAAATCTAGGACTAATATAAACTTTAGATCGCACAGTCTGAAACATCTGGGATTGGTATAGATTTTAGATATCTAGGACTTTTGTAAATTTCAAAAATCTATGACAAATTTAGATTTCAGATCTAGATTTCATAGTTCAAACCGTATGAACTATTACAAATGCCAAAAGTACCGGAATATCACTATTTTAATGAAATTTGCCATAGGAGTGTTGGTCCTATCTTAGACTTACAATACTTGCAGTATGTAGTTCTAAAAATTTCAAATGTATTAGTATATGTATAAAACAATGCCTAAAGAAGAAGGAATTATGCAAAGCCAATTGACCTATATATCTATTTTGTGGTTGATGCTCGTCTTATGCAACATTTTCAGGTATCATATTTTGTTTGTTTTAAATGTTTTAAAACATTTTAAAACATTTATTTTTTATCATAAAATGAATTATCTTTGAACAAATCTAAAGTTCTATTTGACTATTTCTTAAACTTTTAATGGAAAAAGGAACATAAATTTATGGTTAATGTAAAAATTGTCTTACAAAAAAGAGTTTCTCAAAAAAAACTTGGCATCTATTTTTAAAATCCTTTTTTTCCAAACATGCCCTCCAACTATGGGACTCCCTTCTTCTTCTAGTACCCAAGAAACAAATAAAAATAATATGATTTCAAGTAGAAGAATGCAATGTATACCTAAAATTAGTATGCGGTCACATAGGAATTGAATTAATTGAGGCTAGGCATGAAACCAGCACACCGACACACCTGTCCTTCATCAATAATTCATAAAGTTAGATTTTTTTGTCTTCAAGAATGATGCCTGTTGGCAACTCAATCGTCCACAATAGGTTGAAAGTACGAAGTTTAAAGAAAAAAAAAAAGTAAAAGAAAAAAAAAAAAAAAAAAATTATGTAAGGTAACCAGCATATGACAACCAAACCATCTATGATACACACTTAGGAAATGATCCATTACAATCTTGCATCAACCCATGACAAATTGTTTTAAATAAATGAAATCTGGGCTATAACAGGTTGTGTTAGTAGCCACAATCAATGTCTTAGATGATGGTGATGAAGTGATTAGTAACTGCAATAGGAACTTCCACCTTTTAAGTGTAAATTTATCATCATTAGAGAAAAAATCAGCCTTCCGGAGGGCTGCTCCGGAGTGACATGCCAAGCTATTAAAAAGCTTGGCCTGTCACTCCAGTACTGTCTTGCGGTGAGCAGTCAGCTTGGCTGACTGCTCGCCGAAATCACGATTTTTTTATTTTTTTATTTTTAATAATTTTTTTAAAATTTAAAATAAAATAAAAAAATTTACTAGTAATTTTCGGTTCCTGCGCCAGTTCTGCTGCAGTTTCTGCCGGGCGGAAATAGGGGAAAAACTATTTTTTTGGCAAAAAAAAGTAAATTTCAGGGTCCTCCGGAGGGCTGATTTTTTCTCTAATGTAGGAAGAGACTTTTTTAGGCCTTCATATTGTAGCTATGTTGGAAAATATTGTGGTTGCTTTAGGTAAGACGAAAATTCACAAAAAAAATTCATATTTTATCAAATAACTAATTTCAATTGCTTTCTTTATTTTTCACATTTGTCTTTAGGTGGAAAAAATTTAAAATTTTTCAACAATGCCAATAAGGGAAACTAGTCATTCTACACATCATAGGATGGTTTACCGGTTTACCTTAAATTGGAGCAACTTAGAGTTACCAATGTCCCGCATGTCCTATAACACATTTTGGAATAGCAAACACTTTTTTTTATCCCATAGCATTTCAAAAAAATTACAATTTGCTTCCACTCTTTCCAACTTTGCTTGGGTGAACCCTTTCTTCTTTATACTAAAATCCATACCTTAACACTAGACCGCCCAGCCCCCATTTGCTTCACAGACACGCTCCTGGGAGCTAATAGTAAAGAATGAACCCGATTTCCCAATTGTACACAAATTGAGAAAATCCACCGTTCAAGGTGCTAGTGAGGCTACGAGCGATGCTAGATCCAAAAAATGCCACCGTAAAAGTTGGGTATTGGCGAAGATTATAGTAGTTGATGAACTTCAAGCGGGACAGCAAGGCACACTTTTCATCGGTCTGGGCACAGAATTTACCAAATTCCGTCAACCTCGAGATTGCTTTCCAAACAAACTTGTGGAGATTTTGATGAGACCCCAACAATGATAAGTTACTGCAAGAATTAGCTCAAAATGTATGAAAGCCTCTAAATCCGGCTGAAAGAAAGCTTGGCTTCCAGACAAAGTCAGAGGACGGTGACCGGAAGCAACCAGCACCCGAACGTGGCTCATACAGGCTACTCCCGATAGCCCTTGCGTCGCAAAATGCAAGTGTATATTCTGGCGTTGTCGGAGGGATGAACCGTGTTCAACAGAAGTGTCCCTCATAGAGAGACGCAAAAAAGAATTTTGCAATGCACATAGATTGATTGATGTAATTGACATAAAAATACAGGGATCATAATTGAAAGGAATTGTCAAAAATGGAGGCAACACAGAGAATGGCCTCAGTTCGTAATCAAGGGCCGCAGCAATTCTACACTCCCTCGTCAACAGAAAACGCTCCTCCTAATCTAAATTGCTACTCAAAAATCGCCACATCCCACAACAAAATTTCGGACAACACACGAGGGCAAGCTCGTATTTGCTGTTGTGAATTGGGAGGCATCCTACAAATTGAACGCTACTGATAAGGCACTAAATCTTGTCTTCAGCTACATCAATCTGCACTTGGGCTTCAGGGTGGCGATCCGCCCCAGTAGTCGCTATCAAATCGTGGCTGGAAGTAGGGGGTCGTCACCCTTGACTGCCTGCCGCTCCGATTCAGAGATCCAGGCTCCATGACAAAGTTCGATGCGACCATCCAGACTGAATCACACCACAACGGGAGGTTAGTCAGTGGCAGTTACAATGACTTGCAGATTTGCAGGCCCTCAACGCCCACTTTTTAGAACCGTGCACCTTCGGATAACAAGGATCATGGCACATAAATACTAAACCGCAAACTCTGCAGTAGTCCGCTTGTTTTTGTTTGCAAACGCAGCATCTGCGTCGGAGATTAGGGTGTGTCTGCAAGAAGTGAAGAACGAAGGGATTGTGGTTCCAGTTGCTGCAAGTACGAGGGCCCTCGATCTTAGGCATTATCAACCCCAAGGCCACATCGTACATGAAGTTTACACGTCGAATTCGTCGCTCTCCCCTAGCACGTCGGTCGTGCCTATAACACACCCACGCATTGTGCAGGGCATAGTCCACGGTAAACATCAAATATTTATGCCACCATTTGTGACTTTGGAATTGGATGGAATATCTTCCATGCATCTGATCAACAAGATCCAAGCCCCGCATGTTATCTTGATATTCCTTTTGTTGTAGCGTGGTTGAAATCTCCTCCCTCTTGCCCTTCAGCCAACAACGGGCTATCGCAGGCCCGGTAGGATCCGCTGACGTACTCAAAAAGGCAACCGGTTTTGCGTCAAACCAAACAGTCGCTGCCATTTTTCCACTAAAGTGTATTGCCCAGAAAAGGGTGGACCGTGGATGCTCCCCTGTTTGGAAACCGACAAGTGAAGACGGGAACCCAATGCAACCCAATTTCACAGTATCGGTGGCAAATATACCACGCCGCAGCAGAGCATCGAAGAGGGCAGGTGATGAAAAATAGTTATCTATACAAATGCTATGGCCACGGTTGTGGAGCCCGGCTGTCAACAGATGCACGACTCGTTCTGCTAGACCAGCCTCACTTTTGCCCCCCTTTTTGCCGAGATATGGAATGACGTTCCATATGAAGCCAGATTGAATGCATACAGATGCCCAGATTTTGAATCCGTAGCGAGTAGGCTTAGCTGGCATGTATTGGCGGCATGGTGATCTAAGACCCCTGTACGGAATCATGATCTCGTCGCAAGTAAGCCACTTCTCCGGATTGTAAACTGATTGAGACACTGTCACGAAATGGTCCAAGAGCCATCGAATTTTGAACAGCTTGTCATAAAGAGGATCCTCCTTGTCTCGCAGAGCAGTTGTGTTATCCACACAATGGATGCAACGCAATAAAGATTCAAATCGATCTCTAGAGAAAACCAAAGGTATCACTCCGCACCTCCAAAAGACATCTTGGCGCCAATAGTTGCGGATCAAAGGTGAGTGCTTCAAGCCCATGAGGATGCTAACTCCAAAAAAAGCCCGTAGCTCCAATCGGGTCGTAGGAGTCCATCGGCTTCCACCGTTTGACCCTGGCGCTCTCCCTCTTTGCCTCAGGTCGTTCAAGTTCATGGTTTGCTGTAAAGCGTATGAATTGGTCTCCTTCATGAGGTGGTCTACAGGATGATCATCAAACCAACGATCAAAAAAAGAACGTGGTGTTGGTTGATTTCGGGTGTAACGTTGGGTGGATCCAGGACATGGTCCTCTGAAGCTCGCACGATCTCCAATGAGCAGCGGACGGGAGGTGTCCCATTCAGAATCCCTATATAAGTGCCTAATCCTTTCTATGGCTACGTTTTGAATAGGGTCTATATACGTGTATTCCCTGTAGTCATCCACATCCATAGGGGCATCTTCTAAAGCATTTAAATCTTCTTCATCTAATAAAATCCAGTCAAAATTGGCATCATCGGAGGAATCATTACCTGCAAAGTCGGAGAAGTCTGGTGCCCATGCCGTATCTCTGGAATCTGTAGTCCACCCCTCCCCTCCTGAAAAAACGCCACTTTGCAATGCAGGGACAACTGCACGACAAGGTGTACTGTAACCATCCTCACTGCCAGAAGTCAGATCTGTCGCCCCGCTAGGCAGTTGTGCCACCCCCTCTTGGTTTTGAAGGGGCTGCCCTCTCCGTCACTTGCATTCGTTCCACCCCCCTCATTCGGCAGGACTGTGGATTCCTTGGAAGCTGCAGGCCTCAGTGAAAGAGGCACAGGGAATGCGACCCCCTCCCACGTAATTGGCGGCACTTCAATTTCCTCGGTCGCTGCAAGGTTCGTCACTGGCTGCTCAGATTCCCCGACTGTAGCGATGCTGTCAAATGCTGAGGCCAAGCTAATTGGGCACCTTGATGTTTCCACCATGCTTGCAATCCGTCCCGTTCTTTGAGGCCTCAGTGCACCTAAAGGCAACAATTGCACGGCCATTCATATTGGTATCCCTACAACAATACCTCCATTTCTCCCTTCATCAACGGCAGTCAGCGCACCCCGCCTCGTTTGTCTTCGTCTGTGTCCGCTAGCTGAATTTGGTGAATTGGATGGCGATCGGGAATAATGTTGTTCCCACAACGCATATGGGTTGTCGACGTCATTCAGTCGATGCAGTCCTCCACAAGCTGGGCAATGCAAGGCTAATCCAACCTCGTGTGTCTTAGATCTGAGCAGAGGCGGTGATGTATTGTCCACCACAATTTCTGGTGCTATCCACCCTCTTGGTTTGCGTGACTTTGCAGCCCACTTTCCGCGGCCTCTTGGACAAAGTCCTGCATCCGTAGTTTCAGGTCCTCCCTCCGGTAAGCCATCGCCATGAATTTGAACTTCAATTCCTTCCACAATGTCAATGCCCCCCCTCATGAGGCCCGCTTCCTTCCCCAATTTCCCATACACAGAGCCCGGGAGTTGAATTAGGAGCACGCCCAGTAAGTCCCCCAATTTCAGACCCTCTCCTATCGCCCCTCTGAATCTGCAAATTTCCCGAATTCCCGCTAGCAATTGGTGGCGTTGGTCCCACATTGCCGGCACTTCCCCTCCCCTCCCTCCGATGAATGACAAGCCTCTCATGTACACCCCTGTCTGGATTGCCTCGCCCCGCCCCTCGGACTGTCGGGAGTGGCGGCAATTCAGTGCTACAGTTGCCTGGCTCGGCGACCAGAATCCCTAGGCGACTCTAGTTGCTTGTCGGGATGGCGTTTCCTCCTTCTGGTGCATTCCGAGCCACTGCTAGTGCTCGCCGAATCCTCCCGCGCTGCTGAGGAGCCCTCGCCTCCAAATTGGCAGTGGCCTCTGCCCGTGCTTGGCTCTTCATTGTCCAACCAAGTCGGCCAATGCTTCGTTCTGAGAAAAACGTTGAGAAAGGGTGGAATTCCCCGTGGATCCCCTTCCGGATAATGCTCGCTCCAACCCAGGAATCATCCGATGTGTCTCCGACAAAGATATCGCCAATTCTGTGTCCCGGGATTGTTGAACCACCGGTGCTTGCAATGCGGTGGCGACAACGACAGGAGAAAGTCTTCTTACAAGCAATTTACTATTTTCTGTGCATTCGGCTTGGAGGCTCCTTTGTCCAACGCCCAGTGGAACAGTTGGTCTTGCAGCTCGAAGACCTCTCCTTTTGTAGCCCGCCCGGCCCACAATGCAGTAGTCATCTTGTGCAGAATCCACTTGGAAGGAAATCCAGCCAGCACCTCCTAAGTGAAAGTAGTGCGCCTCCACCCAAAATCCCAATTGGTCTCCTTCACAAGCCATCTCTTGCCTGCATTTGTGAAAATGATGAAAAGAACCACCCCACTCTCCACTCTTCCTCCTCATACTACCTCCCAAATGTACCACAGCATCCTCGGATTCCTTGCGGTTCCTTCTTCAAACCGCTCCAATCTGCTTTTCAACGAATGAAGTTCTCGCGCTGGTCATTGTCGCAATCGTTGTACATAAATTTGGCGTTGAAGCTCCCACGCTTCATGATCGTCACTGGCGCCGTGCTAAACCCTCTGTACGCAATTGTCCCCTTCATGAATCCTCAGTACACAATTGCATCAGGAGTCCTAAACTGGATCCGAGGTGCAACGGTCTTCCATCGGCACCTTCCGGTCAGTTTTCGGACCTTCATCCCAAACCGCCACATCCCGGGTTTTACTCCTGTTCAATCCGCCCTCCGATCCCAGACAACGCAATCGTCTCCGCTCAATCCCTCTCGGCCAATCGACGTAACCCTAATTCGCCTCGCAGACACTCCCTTTGTCCAGCCCCATCAGACCTCATCGCGAATGCACCAATCTTCTATTCAACTCCGAGTAGACAGAAACCGTCCCCTTGGGCGGTCTAGTGTTAAATCAAGTTGTTTGTTTTGTTTTGTTTGAGTCATTGTGACAATGAGATCTTATGGACCATGAGTTTCCCGCTTGCATTCTTGGTATTATCGGAAAGGTCTCATTGAGGAGGCTTTATTTCATGACATTTAGACCTATAGTAGAGAAGTTATTGAATTTCAAAGTTTTTATAAATAAAAAATTTAAAAAATTTCTTTTAATTTTATTTTGGTGTTGTGGCAATGGCACAAGGCACACGAGTTGTACTGAATCCAATATATGTTCATGCTTAGGTTTACTATTTCAAATGGTATGGGATAATCCATGAGTTATTTATATAAATAAGGGCACAAATGTCTCCATATCATCAAATGTGTTAGTTAACTATATCCATATATCCAAATGTGGGACATGGGACATGGACAAATCTTAATTTGCTATTTTGGGGGATAATGGTGAATGAATCAAGTGAAGTTGTAGTACAACCATACCTAATTACACCTATATTTTAATTGCAAGTTTTAGAAAATTTTGCCTAAAATGAGCACTCGTATACGGGTGATTGTAAGAAACACTTGCACTGTCTGGTTGCATGTTCTTTTTGGACCACTATAACTTTTGTCATAACTTTTGATTTATAGGTTCAATGCCAAAACCAAAAAAATATTCCTAAATGTCCTGATTGTAATTGTATCCCTTTTTTTTTTTTTAAGAATAATTTATATTTAAAATTCAATTTTGTTAATTTGTCACACTTTGACGTTTAGGGTTTTTAGTACTATTGAGCGGTTTAAATTAATGATTTTCAATTGAAATTTCTATGGTATGTTTCCTTAGTAGGTAGATATATTCCTACCAAAGATCATTTCAAAATACATTATTTTATATCTACCACAGTTGTGCAAATAGGCCTCCCTTACGCACGCACTTCTAAACATTAGAGATGGTTTTGACTTCATTTATTTGGTCAAATTTCATCACCAAGAAGTCCTCCCAAATGGACAATTTTTAGTTTTGTTCAAAATTGTTTTTCCTATTTTCTACAAATTAAAATGTTGAAGGATGTATTTTCCTCTTTGCTAGAATAGCCTACAAAATTGTCCCAAAAAATACATCCTTCAACATTTTAATTTGTAGAAAATAGGAAAAATAATTTTGAACAAAACTAAAAATTGTCCATTTGGGAGGACTTCTTGGTGATGAGATTTGACCAAAAAAATGAAGTCAAAACCATCTCTAATGTTTAGAAGTGCGCGCGTAAGGGAGGCCTATTTGCACAATTGTGGTAGATATAAAATAATGTATTTTAAATGATCTTTGGTAGGAATATGTCTACCTGTTAAGGAAATATACCATAGTAATTTCAATTGAAAATCATTAATTTAACCCCTAAATGCCCAAGGCCTGTTTTGAGTGACTTGAAATTTGCTCTAAATTGAACAAAATGCCAACATTTTGATAAGTTGTATCAATTTTTTTTAAATTGTAACCGTACCAATTCAAACTAGACATGTTAGAGATCTCATAGGAAAAGAAAACACAACAATATCACTTATAGAGTGAAAGATTATAATGTTTGACCATGAGGGTGTTAAAACTGCAAAAAACTTTCAACCCTCTTTTCACAAGTTGAATCTAAAAAAATGGTGACCAAAAAAATATGAGGTTAAAGAGCCTAACATGTATAACCCCAATCAATTTATAGCTTCTTAAAATCTACTCTATAGTTTTTTTAAATGAATTTTGAATGTGATTTTTGATCCAAGATCTAGTGTATTTGAAGCTCATTTCCAAGAGCTCTCAACACTACGAGAAGTCAAGATTGCAATGGGTACCCTTGCACAAAATCTTCAATAGAAAAATCACTATTGATTATTTCAAGATCGGATTTTTGATGCTAAAACTAGACTTCACAAAGAACTTTCCAAAAATATTAAACTACTAAAAATAGCAATTTGGTTGAGTTTTGTTTGACTTCAAAATTTTGCAAACACCAGATTTTGGTGCCTCGGGCATTTAGGGGTTAAACCGCTCAATAGTACTAAAAACCCTAAACGTCAAAGTGTGACAAATTAACAAAATTGAATTTTAAATATAAATTTTTTTTTTTGAAAAATAAGGGATACAATTACAATCAGGACATCTAGGAATCTTTTTTGGGGTTTTGGCATTGAACCTATAAATCAAAAGTTATTGACAAAAGTTATAGTGGTCCCAAAAAAACCCGCGACCAAACAGTATAGGTGTTTCTTGCAATCACCCGTACATGCATATCTAGGATCAATTTTAGATACACTTTTACTAAGCATTGTGAATATTCACATATTATTCATATGATGTCAAAAAAAAACATTCTAAGTTGTCTTTCAATTGTCAACAATTGTCAACAAGACCTAACAGAAATTTAAAAAATTTAACTTAAGAAAATTTCAAATGTGTATTGAGATGCTTGTAGGTGTTACCAACTTACTACAAAGCATCCATGCATTAATCTTATCTAATATTGTTGCCATTGGATTTAGTGTTTAGATTCCTTGTTCAACTAATGTTGGATAACCCTGTGTAGTTTGAAATCGAGAAGTTGCATCCACTCAGAGATTTGGATATATAGTGAAACCTCTCATACTGCAAATTCCCTACTTGCATAACTAAGTATAATTCTATATTTGCATATTCCTTATGTGTATAAAGTCTATTACATAAACTATTAATGGAGTTGATTATGTCTAGCATCATTGATTTTGTTAGTTGAACAACCAAATTGAACCAATCAAACACACTTATTGTACTTCATGAGCATGTTTAATTAATTGGCCTTTGGCACTTGAACTTCTTTATATACATATAGCTAAAAAGTACTCCCCACCGTTCCTATGCAAGAAGGGAAGTTTGATTGTATATGGCATATTGAATAATTGGGTCCGAATGAACAAAATTGTGTATAATAGGACTCTTTATCAAAACTAAAGGCTTCCATTTTTCATTATCAATATCAAAAATATTTTCTTTCACTATTTGGGGGTCTAGAATTCAAAAATTTCAAAAATTCTAACTCTACAGTTAGATAGGGAGGGCACTTTCACTCTTGTGATTCAACTTTTTAGGACTACATTCTAAGAAAAAAGAAGAGTAACTCCAACCTACATAGGAGAGTGAGTGAAGATAGCTCTTATCCTCCAAAGAACAACTTCTTAGTCTTTATCATAGCTACACTAATAATTGATAATAGGTTACTTTAGGGCATCTTCAATAGACTCCAGAATTTACCCTACCAAATTTAACACTAACTTTTCATTGCTTTGGAATTTAAACTTAAAAATTCTATTATTGAAAGTGCATTCAAAAGTACTATAAATAGATTCAAATTAGAGTGAAATGTGCATAGGTAATTCTGATTTGTCAATACCACTATAATTTTTGTCTTTTAACTAGCTTTTGAAATGGTTTATTTTCTTTGTCCAATGTCTAAATTTGAGTTTTCTTATACCTATTCAAAGTATTTTTAAATGCAATTCCAATGATAGAAATTTCAAGTTCTAATTCCAAAGCACTGAAAAGGTAGCGTTATCTTTGGTCGGGGCACTTCTACTAAACTACTGAGGATGCCCGTACACCATATTCTAAAATTTAGAATACAAGTGAAACATGTGACTGGTTGTCTTATTGCCTGGGGTGTGCTCTATGCATGTGTACTAGGTCTGCAAGAGTTGTGATTGACCATGAGCATTGACAAGCCTACACACATCCCGATGCACTAGGCAATGCATGCTCCAAGTGTTGGTTCATCAAAATCTCACTGTTGTCAAATTCAAATGAAACCAATTGAGTGTGTAAGTGGACTGTCTTTCTGTTGAGTCATCGAAATTCCATGGCCACTGTACTGGAATTCCAATGAAAACGTTGGAGTATGAAAGTCCCATCTATCAATTTCGTGTCTCGAATATTCACAATATTCCACAGTTTGTGCACATAAACTTCCAATAGAAAAAGCTCATGACGGAGTCTGAAGATTAAAACCAATGCAGTTAAGTTAGAGTATCTCAGTTCCAAGTCCTTGAATTTTGCACTGTCTGATGCTGCACGATCTGACTGTCGGTCTCGTATTTCAAGATTCTTTTATTCTTGCATTCAGACATCACTGACTGGCTAACATGATTGTGTCGAAGCTGATTTTTCATTATTTTATATCTAACTTACTCTTTCCACCTGAATTCAACCAACTCATCTAAGGTAGACATACCTAAAAGTAGTAGGAGTCGTTTAGTGACATCTATAAAACGACCTAAATCCGAGTGCAGCTAGGTGCAAAGCAGACAAGTGGGGTTACAGGAAGTTGTTATGATCATGAAGGCGGGTTTTGCATTGGCCAATTTCTTGCACATGATACAAGCTTATGGTCTGCTGCTTCTGGGTGTTTCCGTGACCACTTGTGTGCTAGTCTACAGTCCATAATGGATGCATCTACACAGTTGTTTCCATAAATTCGTATTATATTCATACAAGCTCAGAAAAATACGAAACCAATTTCGTTGGTTGGTTTCCTAAACCATTTCCTAACAAGTTCACATCATTTTATTCTATAGCTACCTTCAAGATCTGCAAATCTTGAACAAGTGTTACTTTGAGGTACCTCTACCTTAATTGTTGTATGCGTAGGCCCAGTTTACAATGGCATGCTCCCGGTTTGGTGGATAACTTACACAGCACTCATCCACGCATATCAAAAGCATATTCCCGAGCAGTAATCCCCCTGCAGACACAAATCAGTATTCTGGAAACACTGTTGGAATCCCCTGGTCCAGAAGGTCGAAGAGGCAAGAACGCAACTAAATTAGAGAATATTCGAAGTAGATTCCGCCTGGTGAACCGAGGCTACACTCAGAGCCGTCGGTTGCCGCCCCCAAGTTGGAAAGGATTTTTAAATAGTAATGTAATCATTTTGTTGGCGCAACTATGATGAGCGTTCAATCCATGCGCGCTGCAACCATTCCAAGGGTGGACTCGGCCTTGCTGGTGATGCAGCCAATGGGGGTTGCGTCGTTGCAGAATTCATGAATTTTTTATGGAGTGGTTGTACTGGTAATGAGCAAAGGAGATCGGCCACTCAATCTTGCCCAGAAACTGTTTGTAATTCGAAAAAGTCTGGTGATTCACACTGTTCCTGTACGTCTGTTGATCGTTGTGATGAGTATATTCTCACGACGATGCGTTGCATGATATTGAATTTCTTTGCATTTTCTCATGACTCTGTCTGTTTTGCAGTCAGTGGAGGCAGTATTATGTTGCTTGCCTTGGAAAAGTGAGAATTCGAGATCCTTGGGCTGGATCTGGTCCGAGGTACAGTCTGTATTTTTTCTTATAAATTTTAGTGTTTGTTTTGTATAAAATGAAATGAAGGGACCTTCATTGCACTTCCTTTTGCACTAGCACTCAAAATGTAATATTCTAAGAACACCGGCCTAATTGCTACTCGTAACTAATTGCATCCTAGGTAATGCATACCCCGTCTTCATTTCAAAACCTATTGTAAATCTATATCTCTCATTCTTCTCTTTCTCCTACAAAGCTCCTAAATCCCATTGTCTGCTCGAGGGAAAAATTTAGGAGTTTGGATGGGTTTATATTGCATTCTTTTGAAACCTTCTTAGGATGTGTAGTATTGCTAAAGCTTTGTGGATATATAATTTTTATTTCAATCATGTACCTGGTGAAGAAGCGTGTTACATGAATTTTTCTACGAACCAATTTTAAGTTGCAAGTTGGGTTGCCAAAATTTAGTTGACTTTGGAATGTGTAGGGTCTTAGGAAACAAGTTGGAGGCTGGGATGGGTAGCAACTGAAGAGTGTGAACCGTAACTATGTGGTCAGATGACTTCCAGTCGTAGGAGATGGAGGGTGGTAGGGGCCTCCACCCGTTGGTCACAAGAGGGGATACGTGTATGTATGTGGCAGGATAGTTTGTTTGTCATAGGTTGGTTTACCTTACTTGGGATATTAATCTCTAGAGTTCCTTGACTATGTTTTCACCCAAAATGTTCCAAAATTGCCATTTCTGGTACAAGTGCCAAATTTTAGAAAAAAAACATTTTTGGACACATGTAATCGTAGGATCTTATTGTATGCTAGTTTTAGAAGATGTAGAAAAATTCCAGAATTTTCCATTGTGCGGATTGGAAGATATTAGTGTTTTAATTGGAAGGATTTCTTTTTTTGTCCCTACCAAAGAACAAGGCAACTGCACTTCACAAGGTCACATTTGTATGAAAAATGTCCGATATGGTGGTGTTTCTTTGAATTCTTTTTTCTAAACAAGTTGGCTATGTGCTTAGAATTTTTCAAGTCATTTGGAATTGTACAACATATAGAAAAAAAATAGTAAGTAGAAAGAAGTAGTAAATGGTTCAAAATACAAAATTGTTAAGAATTTAATTATGGAATTGAAAAATGTCAATCCCAATGGTTGTAGTGTTTTTATAAACAATCTACATCATATGATATTATTTTTCACAAAAAATATTGAAAATTGAGTGAAATAAATGACTTCAAAGTTTATTTTAGAGTAGAAAATTCATAATTGCCCGCAAACTAAAACTCCTCATAACTTTTGACTCATTGATCGAAATGGAATGATTCAAAGCTTTCCACGTGTATATAAATCTAAAGAATCAGTTTCAAATTTTTGTTTCTGAAAAAAGTGATTTTTTTCTATCTACCCAGACTCATATTTCCAAATGTCATGAAATTTAGTACTCCGTACATATGAAAGATATTCCTTGTCCCCACCTTCTATTAAAATTTTAACCTAAAATATGCAAATTTCTAGGCACATGAACTTGCTCTAAATCACTATGTTGCTAAAAATAGCAGACTGGTCCTTTAGGGGTTAATGCATAGTGCCATGGAAGAAATATAGGTGATGAAGGCGAAGGTTTGAGTTTTTAATGTAGTAGACAATATTGAAAATAAAATGCAAATAGACCGGAAACGCAATTCAATCCTTTTTTGAAAGAATGTCCAATGCCTTAGTCTATTCATAGTCACATACACCTTCTAAATGCTGTAGGAATTAAAGAATTTATTTTTTCCTCAATTTTTTTGATGCTTCTAAAGTATTAGAGCCATCAATCCACCATTCAGATTTTTGAGTTTATAGAAAATGTGGCTAGAAAATTATATTAATAGTGTATTGTTAATTCTCTAGACACTGTTGCATTGCAAGATTTTTTTGGATGTGCTTTATGTCTTTGTTTACATTGAAAATTTGTACAGAGATGCCTAATACGACTTTAAATATGCTAGATTGTTAAATTCAAAATTCATAGTGCAAAAATCTCCCACAATTGGTGGTCAAAGGCATTTGAAATTTTTGGAGTAAAAAAAAGAAATACTTACACTTGAAATGCTTATATCTTTCAATATGTACGATCAAACGTCACAAAAATTTTACCAGCTCTTCTTCTACAAGTCTATTACAAGATCCTACAGTTCAATCTTTCCAAAAAATATTTTGTTGAAATTTTGAATGTATGCAACCAAAATGGCAGTTTTAAGTGATTTTTGACCAAAAAATGGCCGTGCCTGGGGCTTCAGGGGATAGATATCTTAGATTTAGGTTTTGAAATGAAGAGGAGCTATACATTGTAACACAATTTGGTGGGGAGTTCTTTATAAGGTAACATGCTCTTAAATCACTTGAGCATTTAGAATCGCCCCTAGGAAAGGACTTGAAACAATTCAGATGAATGTGAAAATAGACAAGAGTTTATGAGGTGAGAAAATCTCATTCCAAGTGCGTGGTTTCAGGACAATGAGCAATGATTGAATAGAGGGTACCATTATATGTTGTGTATGACTCATTAATGTGTGTTTAAATTGCCTAGATGGAAATCGAGATGACCGAAAGAAAATGAACTACAATGGTGAGTTATTAGATTGCTAGGAATAGCTACAATACACATTTCTACTGCTCAATTTTGGACACTTTCTTAGCACTTTAACACATTTCCTTGAACATCCTTACAGCATCTTTGTAATCTCTTTTTGGATTGTCTTATTGTATTTAAAGGCTGAATTGATTACTATTGTACTTTATGCACATCTATAGCAACCTACGCCCTTTTCCATTCAAAACATCATATTTAATTCAATCAGAGCTAGAAAACTATGGAAAAAAATTCATTTAATTATTTTCTTTTCTCAGTCTATCAAAAAAATGAAAATGTTCCGACACACAATTTTTTCAACAACTCTATATTTTTCCTTAGATGGTCGGTTCCTGAGCTTGTTACCTTAGTGCCCCTAAGTTTAAGGAACAACTTGTAATCAAGAGTTCTAAATCACTCCAAATAATACAATAGAACTGCCCATTACCGCCATCCACCCAATTCTACCATCTACAAGCTCCTACCATTTGCGTCAGTGGCCCACCCATTACTACAATCTTAGGAACCCTTTATCATGATGGCAATGCACTTGGGGAGCGAGCAATCATGTCAACCCACGTTTTAACAAGGGTCTATTCATACTTTAACATTTCACCTTTGAAAAATCACAATGCACTTCTTGTCAGAATTTCTTCATTCTTTTTGCAAATGACTTCTCTCAAACTTTTCAGTCTCTGATAAATATGGGAGCTCACAAACATCTTCTCCCAAGTACTTACTGTAGATAGCAAATCTACCGATATGGTGATGGGCAATGTTTTTTTTTCCGGTGATTTGGTGCAAAATTGCACCAAAATTTTTGACCTAGCACCAAGCCTATAGGAAATTTTTAGTAAAATTTTGGATGAAATCGCCAAAAAACTTCAAGTTCAAGAAAAATCTTGGATGAAATCGCCACATAATGAATGAAAATAGAATTATAGATACGTAGTATCACATTTTCTATCCAATACATGGATGAATGCTGAAACTTGGAGCACCACCGTAACATTTAATAAGGTAGGAGGTCCTTAAATGGAGCGGGCATTAAAATGGAGCCCTAACTGAAATGTAAACTGTTTGTACATGTTATTTTTTCATAGCCTCCATCAATGTACAGATTGTGTACATTTTAGCTAGGGCACCATTTTAGAGCCCTATGCCATTTCAACTTCAAAATTTTTTAACTAATTCAAAAAAGCATGAAAAAATATGAAACGACTTGGGTTAGATGTCAGTTCAATCTGTTTTTCAAGGAAAATTGACTGAAAAAATTTTCAAGATATTTCACCTCCTCAAAATTCAGTTCCAGCCCTTAAATGCTCCATTATAGGACCTCCTACCTTATCGCCACTTCGCCACTTCATGGAAAATGAAAAAAAAACCACTGGTGATGGGCAGTTCTACCTTTCAACCTCCAATGCACGCGCAGCAAAGTCAGCTGCTGAAGTTCATGAATGGTGTGACTGGTCAGCCACCGAAAATACAGGTCGCAGTCTCCCCAAACCGTACATACCAAAAACCGAAGTCTACAGAATCCTTACAATACATCACCTCCGAACTCAATCGTGCTCAACCACCTCGGGAAACATTAGGGTTTGATGCCCCAATGGCCTCCAGCTATGGCGTTCCGCAAATGCCGCACCACGCCTTCTGCCGGATCCCCTCCCGCACCCTCGCACCACCACCATGTCACTCTCGTCGCCTGCAGCAACCCTCACCGCCCCCCGTCGTCCTCGAGCTTAAAATACGGCCTGTGCGTCACCGCCGCGGCGCTCCTGCTGCTCTTGTTCGCCTTCAGCCACAGGCGCGAGGCGGCCGCCAGTTGCCGACTCTGCTTGCTCGGAGAAGGCGCGGTGCGCGAGTATCGAAACGGAGACGGAGGGGTGCAGCATCTGTTGCATGCGAATCATCACCTCGAGGAGTACGACAGTGATGAGGATGATGAGGACGAGGACGAGGAGGGGGAGCCTGCTGCAGCGGAGAGGAGCCTCGCGGTTTCGCACGTTGACATCTGTCCGAGGTTGTTTCATGAGAAGCGGACCACGCCGGTGGATCTCATGCACGCGCTCAACAACCTCATGCAGGTCAATCTCTTCGGTCCAGCTTGTTCTCTCTTACAATGCCTCGTCAATGTCGGGATGTGAGTGTGATCCGTACTGATTTTCTTTCGCGGCGTATTTTCATTCTGGGGTGAGTTTTGCATCGAAGGCTTACCATTGACGTTTTTTCCAATCGTTTTGCGCGCTGCAATTGGGTACAATAAATGCACCATATACTGTGGATGTTCGATTCAGTGGGTGAAAAATCAATGTGACTTACCAACATGGAGGTTGAATGCTGCGATGCAGCTTCCAATATGGGCAATGTGAGCAATATCTGTGGCAATTTGGCACCTTGTAACTGCTGTGGTCCACTGTACGTGGTGTACACCGTATCTTGGGGGTGGGGGTGGGGGGATTTGTCGCCATAAGCGGACGTGGTTTACATGTCAGCGACAGGAGTGTAGGATTTTTGAGTGTTTTAAGGAAGCATTTCGCCAATTAGTGAAAAATACCTAGAAATAGCTTAAACAAGCCTCTTTATCTTGATCGCCATATGAGCGATTTGTGAAAATCCAGAAAATTACGCTGATGGTGTACTTAGTGTAGGAATTTTAGAGTAATCTTGGAGCATCGAACAGCTCTCCAGGCTGTTTGCAGGAATCGTTTTGCGAAGTTGCATTCCTGTGTCGTGAGGTTTGCACGAAATTCAGCTTTACCAGAAAGAAAACAATCCGCAACTACAGCAAGTACCAATCAGCGTGGCTGACAAAGCAGTTGCAACTGAACTGAAAATTTTGAATCTTCTTTGGGAGAGGGTTATCACACTGAGTCTCACACATGACGCAGGGAAATGAGGGACCCAATGCGGTATATTCCCATTTTAAGTCACTCTGGCAAACAATCAGAGGGGCACGAATTGTGGGAATTCTATAGAAAATCCTTAAAAAATGATATTCAGAATTAAAGAGGAAAGGTGGGACTCATTATCATTCATTCCATAGCTCTCGAGGTGAGTAATGGCAAAGACGAGAATGAGATCTACAAAAGTGGGGTTAACCCTTCACGGCGAACAAGGAATTTGAGAATCACATCTTGACCCTTAATGATACTCCGTATCTTCTTTGGAGAATCATCGAGTCATTATCTCAACACAAGGAGTTCAATGAACTTCCCTGTTTACGTAATTTCTTTCGTGAATTTTATGTAAATTATCCTTCACTAAGCTGCTATGCTGCAGTTACGGAATCAGAAACAACGTCAAAATCCCTCAAACAGCAAGTCTTCTATGACCTGAAAATTGACTGGAAAACTAGATGTGCAAAAGTGGGGTAAATGTATCAAGGCTAAATGCGCTCTGAATGCCAGTCATGGCAAATTTTTGGAACGGTACTGTAATTAGTCCAACAATTCCAGAATCATGTCAAAAGACAAACTAAAACCTTGCAAACAATGTAAAATCATTACTATTGTCACTCCAATTACCAAACTGCATTTTAGCTCCTAGACCGTCTCCAAAGCCTGTGATGCCCTGACATGAACATCTGACGATGCAAATCAGTTCTAAATTTCACACATTAATTATCTCCCGAGAGACCAGTAACACAGGTCACTCCGGGAGTCCGGGTAACAAACAGTGCGTACAAAAATTCCATGATTACTGCACTAGTTAGACTGCTCAGCATCAAATCCTGTGCACCTTGAACGTTGAAAATCCTACACTAAAGAAAGAGTTTTTCTTTTGATGCAGGGGAAAGGTAGAATCACGAGAGAGGAAATGAACTTCATAGCCGAGAAGCATGTTTCCACGGACGCCAGTTTCAACAACCACCGTGACCACAGAGAGAATTTCGATGCCGAAGTGATACAGGCCGTGGCAGCCTCTCGAGGGAAGACGGTGTACTTCATTGACAGTGTGGAACGCCTGGACCGCGAGATCGACCTCCTGGACTTGCGTGGGGACCGTCTCTTGGGCTTCCTGTTGCATCTGAAGGGACGGCTCTGGATTGCAGTCCGCCACTTCCAAGGCCTTTGGTACAACTTCGACAGCACCAAGGCCGCCCCTCTGCTGTTCTGTGAGGGCGCCCAGAGCGTGCACATGTTCCTCCACAAGGTGGTCGACGACGGGGGGCTCATTGTGGCCTTGCGGAAACCACGTCCTGCGAATCCTATCATGTTGGCGGAGAAGCCGCCGCCGTCGTGGACTGATGTTGAATACTGGAAATATTGGTTGTTTGGGTAATAGACTTCGTCACTAGTTTAGGGGAGCCACTCTCAAGTGGAGCTCTTTGCAAAGTGAGTTCCTTCTCTTTTTGAGAGTTGTGGGATGCGGAACATGCACCAGCAATGAGCAGCACTTCAGATTCAGCAACCTGAGTTCCAAGCATGGCGGTTTGTGCTAAAGCAATTCTTGAAGTTGATGTTTCAATGTGAGGTACAGTACTAAGGGCCTTACCACAAGGTAAACTAGAGGAAAGGCAATGAAGTCATTAGTCTGTAAAAACGAATGGCTACCAAGGAGAAGAACGGCAAGAAAGGTTGAGGAGTTCCTGAAGAAAGCTTTCACAAAAATAATAATCATGACCAAGTCCGACTCAGGTGAAATGATGAACCGATACAAGAGAGGGCGGAGTGATGTACGTCACTGGTTAACAACTTTGGAATTCAGCAACATCAGCATCCAGCCAAGACATCGCTGGATGTCTACCATATTCTTCGAACTCTGCTATAATACAAGAGTGCTGATGTTCCTCTGAGAATGATTCTGTTCTGGATTCTGGGCACCTTGAATTGTTGCCTGAAAATAACAGGCAAAACAGTCAACTGTTTCATCAAGGAAATTCACCATTTGGTTTGCTGATCTTGAGCCCAGCAAAAACCAGCCAGAGACTCTTGTGCCAAGAGTTTCTTCTCTTACTGGTGATATATGCTCATCAATAAGAACCTGCCGGAATCAAATTGTCAAAAACCGGGTCCTCTTCTCGCTCGTAGTAAGCAGGTTTTCTGACTTCTGCAGGCTGGGTCTGTCACATGAATGGAGCCCCTCTCTAGCCCCAGGAATTCGGCAATTTCATTCGACGATATTGAAGTCAAGACAACCTCGTAAGAATCTATCTTCAGGGCATAGCCGAGGTGCAAAGAGAGATGTTGCATTCTCAGATAAGCTTATCTTGACCTCGAAGAACAAGACGCGTATTTTCCATTTAAACTTGAGCCAGCACTGCACCAAACTGGTTAAGCTCTTGAGGAACGAGCGAAGCATCCCTAGCAGTCACGGCAGCAGCAACTCGTTCACCGAGCCAGCCATGATAAATAAGTCCTCTCGATCCAAGCCCACCGATCAGCCACCATTGGGTCTCAGACTGCAGAGGCTGCACCAGCTTGTTCACACAGCCTGCCGATAACACAAATACTCAGAAATTGGAAAGCATGAAAGGTAGTATAGTAAAACCGTTGGGGACCTGATCCCGTTTCCTATAATGACCAAGGTACTAACAGCAACTCATCCATCAAACACTTGCTTGGTCTTCAATTAGAAAGTGGTGTACGCATAATTTGGCTAAATATCAATGCCAACAGACCATTGAATGGAAGTGGGGGAATCTAAGGCCACTGACAGTGGTCTACAACCTCCCACTGTGAATGATTGCATAAGAAAATCATTAAAAAAAACACGATCTCAACAGTTTCGGCTCTTGTACCCAAAGATCTCTCCACAGCTCTTTAAACCTCCAAAACATGACACCCCCACATACGATAAAATGCATGAAGTGCACAAATAGTATCCAAAAATTATTTTGGACCTTACTACTTTTCACGCTTTCCAATTTCTGAGTTTAGGTAGAGGATACTATTTGTGCAGAGGGAATCAGACCTGCCAGTGGCAACGCCCCCAACGGGGTCCGTGGTGGCATGGCACGCACGCCAGCTCGTAAGCTTGTCACCTCCCATTGGTTGATAAGAGGATAGAACTGAGCTGCTCTTTGCAGAAGCTCACCTTGCACCAAAGTTCCTTCCTCCGCAGACACACCTCCACACTCAGGCACCGAATTCCAATCCTTGGTGGCTCCTATTACCATCGTTCGTGCTCCTTGAACAGCAAGCCAAGTATGGGAAAGCAAATTCGGTGCCTGAGACTGATACTCTTCGTACACATCTGGTAGCACCAAGTGCGCCACAACGCCACGACACATTGCAAGAGGAAGCTTTCCTGCAAGCTCTGGCAGCAGAACGGCCTTGGATCCCATGCACACCACCACAGCCTCGTATCCTTCGCGTGCAACCTCGCCAAGTGAGCTAACGTGCTGGTTTACAAGAGTCGCACGTGTCCCGGCACCGGAATCGTGAGCAAAAGTCTCACAAGCTAACCAAAGAGCGTCAAGGTACGAACGAGGTTGAAGATTGATGCCTTCTGGAATGTACAACCCTAACCCTAATTCAGGAAGTTCCAGCCCAGGTACCATCGCCTGTGCCATTGGTCGCTCCAAGCATCGAATGCCATTCCCTGGTGCCAGCTTTCTGGCGTCCTTGATGTGCTTCTCCGCCACCAAGGGCCGCAAGATGCCCCTCCGCCATGCAATGGGCTTCGTGGGGAGAGCAGCAGCTTCCGCAGCCGCAAGCAAATTCAGTGCTGCATGCCAACCTTCATTCCCCATCCAAAGAAGCTTTCCTTTCGGGGTGTAAGGGTGAAGTAAGCCGCCTGAAACACCCGAAGCACCTCCGCCGATGCCAGCCTCGTCGAATAAGTCCACAGAGACGGGTCCTGAACTGGATGTGTGCTGAAATTCGCATTGCAATATTCTTGCTCAGTACGCCACAGCAAAACCTGAAGGAGATGATCAATGCTTTCTGAAGTGCGAATGCTCTCCCAAAGAACCAATAATTTATAATATAAAATTATCGACTTCACTGTCATATCGTGAATAACGTAATTCAGACAGGTTCAAATTTTATACCACCAGAAGCAGTTGCAGTGCTGGTCCAAAAACAATTGAAATCGAACAAAAAAAAGAAAATCTCCATATGACCTTCTCAAAGTGCCAAGAAAAACAAGAGTCCAGCATCGAGACGGGCTTACACGTGCATACCTGAAGCAAGTGCCATGCCACCGAAACGCCAGCAAATCCAGCTCCGAGCACGGCAAACCTGGGAGAAACACCGAGGTTCGCAAGTGTCAACAAGAACTCACGTCCATGCCGCAACCAGAAGACAGATTTATGTCTCCCAAATTGAAGTGTAGAGGTGATGAGAGCACCTGCGTGGCGAGTGACATTGCACGGGCAGTCTAACTGAAGAAGAAACTGCTGCTGCTGCTGAAGAAGAAGAAGGGGCGTTCGACATGGTCGCCATAATTGTCATCTCTTCTGAACTAGAGACTGATTGAGAACAGTCTCTTGATGATGGACAGCCTCATGGATCTAACATAAAACGCAATACTGAATCCTATCTCTTCCGAAAAACTGATAAATCCAAGTACAGTTGCGAATTCCGCCATAGATGCAACGCCGAAGAGTTTCTCAACAAGTCTCCTGTGGGCATGCCCAGCGGGTCATGCAGGCCAGGGCCTCGAAAACGGATGAGGAACGATGAACTTAGACAGAACCCATCAATGATCTACTTTTACTGTATCATCACTTTCATCCATTGTCTTTTTGTCACTAAGCTTGTGAGGCACAAGTGAGCATGGACTTGGGAGGACCGTGGCACTTTGCAATCTGTGAGGAAGAACAGAAGAGCCCGAGCTGTTCGCATTGATGTGCATTCAACTCGCATAATCTTTGTTACATCGAATCTCAGCAGCTTCTTCTTGACCAAGTCGTGGAATTGGTTCAAACTGAAACGGACTTGAGGTAAGCTTACGTGACATAGAGCTCACTTTGCAACCCTAAGCTGCTTGCCGTAGCTACCACGACCTCCGTTTGCGCGATCACCATGATCACATTGCGTGATAGGATGGAAGTACTGTAGATTCCGGTTGCCATTGTAATTGGTTTCGATTTTCAGTCAAATTTATGCAAATTCGCGAAACTGTCGACGAGTTTTTACTCAGAGAATTTGTGAGTGTGTGTGTGTGTGTGTGTGTGTGTGTGTGTGTGTGTGTGTGTGTTATAGGTGAAATTTGGATTCAGATTAGTTGAGATCATTGTAGCAAATGCCTCAATTAGAGCGCTGTGCTGGACGCCACCGTGTGAGCTTGGCAGCATCATCGACTTGAGAGTTGGGAGGTTGTGGCGATTGAAGATGCAGAAGCGATGGAAAGTGGCAGCGGTGATGGGGTGTATGTGGGCAGCGACGCTCATGTATGGCGAGGTGCTCTCGTACTGGGTGCCTGTCCTCACTTGTCCCTGGCCATCTCTCGCATCCGTAAGAAGACCAACCCTTCTTGTTTCGTTGTTACTTTCCTTCCCACTCATTGTTGACCTAATTAAGGCAACAACTTTGTTAATGTGGATTAATAATTCGCAAAAGCATTCTGAATTGTTGCAAATGAGTGTGTGAGAAACGGGACATGGTTAACCACGGATTGGAACCAGAAGTATATTTGGCTCCGCCTGCGTTAACCAGCCAAATAGTGCCAATCGGGTATTTGAAATTAGTGGCTACATGCCTGCACTGCTCACATTTCGTCCGTTAGCAAATTGGTACTAAAGCCCGCTAACCAACTTGCAATGAACTTGAATTCATCAGTTCACATTAGCCCCCTAAGTGCCCAAGCTGCGAATTAGAAAGTCTATTCATTATAGGAACTTTCAAAACATATCTATATGGGTAACAATTGAGCATAGATTTCTTCTTTCTATTGTTACATTGTTTTACCTTCTTTGAAGATTCTTAAATGATTTATTTCAACTCCTATAGATATGGATGCGAACACTTTTGGCTAATTCCGTGATTTTGGACAAGTAATATAACTGTGCTTACGGTATACTAGTGGTTTGAACCGTTCAATCCACCTGCATCAACCAAGCTGGACTTGCTGCCTTGCAAGTGTGGGCGTACAATAAGTCAGTTAACTTCCTACTAGCTAATGGACCGTAACGCCCCACTTAGGTAATTGGCACTACTTGATTGGTGCGGGCATGACCTAAGATTCTTCAAATGGTGGCATATCGACAATTTGTCGATCTTGTAATGTGATGCGAGACCGGGAAGTCTTGCCAGATTGTACACAACGAGGTAGTCACTAGAACTACATGCCTCTCCTGATTGTGGGATTGTCTGTATGATTTTATAATCAGAGTGCATCTGAAGTTGGCAGTGCATCCACAAACGTAATTCGAGTTGCTGTGATTGCAGATCCCCAGGTAGGGTTTCGCTTGTTACTTGATCCCCAACGCTTGAGCTTTAACTACATCGTGTTCATGATACTTGATTCCCAACGTAATGTCTGGGTGATTCCCATTGGTTTATGTCTTGTGTTCAGTCTTGACTACACTGAAATGAGATTGTACGTAGTTTTATGCCACAGATGAGTATCATACGTTTGAAGTCCATTCTTCCTCAGCTCTAATATGAGAGAGTATTGACTGTGAGTAGGTCCTATGAATAGTAGTGTCAAGTATTACATAAGACAAACTTTCACACAATATGTGGCTAACATTAGTGGCTTCACTATTGAGAGTAATGGTACTATTGAGTGAGAAGTGATATTATTTAGAAGATGAGCGGTTGAGAGGAACAGTGCCACCATTCATGAAACAATCTTCTCTATTCTTCTCTAAAGTGATTTGTGGCCCTACAGCTGACAGATCGCACGTCTCACAATCAAAAACCAGGCTCCTTGGCTCTTCGTTTGACACAATTCTACTCTGATATCTATATGCGCCGCGCCTTCCGGTCTTCTGTTCTCGGCAAGAAACCAGATCAAATCATATTTCTTGGTGACCTTCTCGATGGAGGCCCAATTCTAGAGCGAGAGGAGTAAGTTGCTACTCAGTTTTCTTATTGTCTTCATGAACAGATTGTTCTGTTAACCTTCATGGACCCAAATTCCTCGGTTTTAAAATGACCATTGCAGCAGATCATATTATGAGAAATTATATTCAGACACGGTCAAACTTTATATGACCAGGATCAATGAAGAGCATTTGTGGTTCAGAATATTAATGAAATTGAACAAAAGAAGTCCCCATTTGACTAAATGGTATGTAGTCATGTAGATGGTTTATTTGCTTACAGCTGCTCTTAGAATGGCAGTTTGGGATCACTTAAATCGACATTCTCAAACACTTCAGGACGCTTATGATGATGTGCTGATGATTGCAGTTGGCAAGAATCGCTGAAACGATTTGAACACATTTTTGACCAGTCTGAAGGTGGAGTTGAACCTGGAAGGCAGTCACCTCGGATTCCTACCTACACTCTTCCGGGTAATCATGATTTAGGTTATGAAGCTATGGAGTCTGCAAATACAGAGGTACTTTGATGTTTCTGTATCTTATTTGGTGCAGTTTCTTCTTTGCTTCATACACTGCATTCGGAAACCTTTTAAAAGTCTAGAATACGTTAGTTTTACATGTTGTACATTGGATCCAGGCCGTGGAGCGTTACCGGAAAGTTTTTGGCCCATTGGAGCACAATGTCACTATTGGAGGTGTAGAGTTTGTGTTTGTGGATGCTCAAGCTCTTGATGGTAAAGACTACCTTCTCTGCCCTCGCCCGTCATTTGAATCTTTATCAGTAAAATTTTCATCTGATTGCCTTCTTTCTTTTGAAATGACTTGTGTCTACATTTCTCTCCGTCAGATAACTGTAATTTTATAAATGTAAGGATTGCTGCCCTTACATGCATCCCTGGTGTTTCTAATCCCATGTTGGATTTAGCAAATGAACATTTTGGTAAACCTGGCTCTTGTGCGTGTCTTGTCATTAAATTAAAATCTCCGGCACTTTTTGTAAGTTTTGAATTAACTGTAGCGGACCTAAAGAGGCGGCAATAGAATTATCTAATAACAGTGAAATCAGTTTCTTTAATGATACAGGGTCGGGAGATGTTGCTGCGAGGGCATGGAGTTTTGTAAAGAAGAAGGTGACAGGTAATAGAAAGTCTGAATACCGTATGTGGATTTGTCTCATGGGAAAGTCCTTGAACAACTATTTCTCAGTTTGTTTGACTGAGGTAATGACGCATTCCTTGGGAGATGGTGATGTCACCTTAAATTTGTGTATACTATGTTCTAAGTGCCTGAACATTGCAATTTACTTCCTTATTTCTGTAACTGTACAGAAAAGAACAATAATGCAAGGGTCTTGGTGACACATATCCCACTCTTCCGACCTGACGATACTCCTTGCGGCAGCAATCGTGCATCTCCAGTTATCAATCAGGTGAGAATTTGTATGTGCAAACTTTGTAATGTATGACATTGGAACACAAATTTGCTAATAGATCCCAATTTCTCTAGCATGTAGATGCTGTCGCTCACCACAATTGCACGATACATAATCCTGTGCGGTGATGTCTATCCTGCGCACAACCACTCTTAATGTAGCATTAGAACTAAGATTTACTAAACTCTTACCGTTTTGGACGCAGAGGATGAATAGCCAGCCTTATCAACCCTACCACATTACGTAAGCATTTTTTATTTTGTTTCCTACGTATTATAGTCCAAGGAGTAGGCCTTTGAATCAACCTTATGACTAAGAAAAGTTGTGGAGAATATGAATATATGGGACAGATATAGTTAAAGAGACTATAAACTATACTGCAACCCAGCTGAATAGATTCGTAGAATAAACCCAAGGTGAAGAGTTATGATGCTCAGTATCTTGTCTTATTTTCTCTCTTACTTCAAATCCTCCAGATCTTTTATATTTTATTCATTCTTGCACGATATGGAAAAGTGCTTGAATTTGGACCAATTTCAAAGTTTGAGTTTATCTTCTTCTATGAATCCTGATTTTCTGCCTCGTTGCTTTATGTCCGTCTTGCTCTGCAGGTACCAAAACTACGTAACAGAGAAATCATCCTCAAGGCTCTTAAATTCTTTGAAACCTGTAAGCCATCACTCTTGGAAGGGCATATTTGAGCTATTATCGTCTAGTATTCACTTGGCTACATTTTAGTAATTGCACGTTGTGATCCCTGTCGAGCATTTGATCTTGAAGTGATAAGATGTCAGCAGTCCTTGTTTCTGGGGTGATGTGCGTTCAGAGTCGGGAAAGTAACAATGAAATACCGTTTGGTGGAACATTTTCCGATTCTGGTTTCTCTTGAAATAAATTTTATAAGATGATCGGCTGTCAGATCACATCTTTAAGTGAATGGATTTTGCCAGGTCATGGTGCTGTCGGGCCACGATCATGACCAATGTTTCATTCTTCATAAATCCAAACAAGGCTATATTCCTGAGGTATAGTGAACATCTTATTCTCTTTTTAGTTGCTTACAGTTATAGACAGTTCTGGTCATTGCAATCTTAGTATGTTCTGGCCATCACAAGGGTCTGCTGTCACTTTTAGTCCAATGTCATTTCTTATTCAGATTTGAATATTTTTCGTTGTTTTTGGTTCAGCACACTGTGGGCACCTTCAGCTGGCAACAGGGAAATCATTTTCCCTCTTTCATGTTGCTTTCAGTAAGCTTGAATGGCTCTAGAGTTGCAACTCTGGAAGATGTGGTGGCCTCTAGGCTGTGCTGGCTTCCAGTGCAAATTGCTATTTACATCTGGTAAGTATCCCCTTAACGTGGTTTTGGACAATACCTGAATGTGCTGTAATATATGACTTCCTCAACTTCTTTACACTTTGCAATAAAAGAGAAATGTTAGTCATGATTTTCAGATATTATCCATGCAGTCAAACGTGAAAAAGTCTTTTTAGACCTTTGTCAAGTCAAGTTAGAAGCACATACTTTGATGGGCTAAAACTATGAAATGATCAACATTGTATACCATAGCTGGTGGTCAGGTTCGCATGCCTTGCTGAAAATTTTAAAAAGTTGGCAAATGTGATTTGGCATATGCTTAAAAATAGATTTTTTTTTCCCCTATAAATTTTTATTTTTGAAAGAATAATGTTTTACAAACTCTGGCATCTGTTTTTGAAATATTTTTTGCTGACCCTGACCACCTGGTACAGTATTATGAAAGCAATTTTTTTCAATGTATGTGTTCAAAGTACTAAAATTTTCTATATGCAGTGAATTTTTTTAACAAATGATAAACTTAGACCCTTGTTCACAGCATTAGCCGATTGTGCATATCTCCAAAGAAGAACTTGACGTGAGGCATACACTGCAATGGTTAAATGTTCTTATTCGTTCCTCCATTGCATGTGTAAATCAGGTACGGGGTACTACTGGCTATCACATTACTTTCCCTGATGTTCTGGCCATCACTAGGGTTATCAGGGACCTGGATTGTTGAGCAAGCAAAGTCGGTTGCAGCCGAGCTCTTCAGATCTCAGAAGGTGAAAGTCAAGGACGAAGATGTGGAGTGGGAGATGGTCTGGGATGCCGAGGGCGGGATGCATTTGCTCAATAAGGGGCCGAAAACTGTGCCTGTATTGGTCGATTCTACATCTATATCTGGAAAGAGGTAAGTTCGTGAATTATCTATAACATCATAACTTATATGCAGAGCATAAATCACAAGATTATATTCTTCCGCAAGATTCCAACTCAGTTTCTATAGACTTGGATTGTTTCAAGAATCTACTAGACATTGTCATAGGGAGATTAATCATGGAATGGCAAGATAAGCATGACACAATTCATAAGGAAGGTGCCTCATGATTCATGGGAGGCCCTCCTATGATCACCTGCTCAGAAGGCATTTACGGGATTATCTGAAATATAGCTCAAAACCTTCTTCCAATTTCAAAGAAGTGATCAGGGATGTCTCTCCATGATTGACCTACTTAATTGTCATCTTCTCATTTGTCATGTCTCCATGATTGATGTCCAAAAAGTACTGAAAATGTAAATTTTACTGAAAATCCTATGAACATCCTGTTTCCTTCAGTTGAACTTTTTAGTACAAAATATCCAAGTGTGTCTGAGTCAATCTATCTGGAATTTTGGTGACGATGTTTGGAACTTCAGTGTGAATTATGGTTGTCTACTTTCATATTAATCTGTCCATTCTTTTAACACCTGTAAGGGGCCTTTGCAATGCAGAGGGAATGTTGCAAGGCGTGCAGGTCATGATTTGTCCACGGACACAGTTGTAAAAACACCGACAGTGTCAAGCCCTCCCGGCCAAACCACAAGCACCTTCATGCGAAGGGTGAGAACAAGGACAAGTCCATTCCCAGCTAAAGTACTCCAGACCCTTGGTCCAGTTGTGGTATTAGCAACTCTTAATTCCAGTTTCTATGTTTTGTTACTCATGAAGGATTGGGGTCCTCTGTAACCTATTTCTGATTTACTTTTTTACAACATTTACTTCAGCTAAATAGTTATTTGTAAGGATCTATGCATTGTCACTAATTCTGGTGATTTGATTTTTTTAATTTCTGTAGAGCTCTTTGTTTTGTATGAATATTATAACAAGATGGCAAGATGTACCTGGTAATTTGGGAAGGCCATGCAGCTGCCAAGAAAGCGCTGTCATTCCCAAATCCCTGAAAATCAAATAGACTGCTTCTTCTTTGAGAACAAAGACATGTAACAATTGAAAAGATCATATACTTAGATGCAAATTTCAAATCCTTAACTTATCTAATGATTTTGTTTGTTTATGTTATTTGCCTATGAGGGAGTCCATAATGCAGGTTATGTAATGTTCTGCTGGTGTGAACTGCACTTATAAAAGTCCTAGGTTGAGATTTTCCAGTCGTGTAAAGTAGTCCTTAGTACACTCTACATTAATTGTTTGAATGTCATGTACTACTTCATAGTACTTTACATCATAAACTTCAGTTCAGCTAAAAGTGTACAACTTTACATGGCATGTGCAGCTTATAGTAGAACCACCCATAGTTGATCACTTAAGCGATTCTGTGCATGTTCTAGAGCAGTATAAGGCAATGTAAATTTTCTGCCATGTAGAAAGATAAAAACCATGGGGATTGCAAATTTCTCGGTAATTTTATTCCTTGAATGAAAATTACTATGAATTTTGGGAGCCAAAAAGTGCTCAAAACCCAGTAGCCAATGTCTAGACTCTTCTAATTCTAATCATTCAAGAATTACTTTCTTGCTCATTACTTCCTATTTTCTTGTTCATTACTTTGAGATATGTGTCATGACCTTACTAGTTCCAAATTTGAAAAGGAGAAAAAAAAACATTCCAAGCTTTGGTTGGAATGTTGTTGCAACCTTGGTTGGCTATGGGTACCTGAAAACAGTACCACACTGCAGCCATAGTGCTTGTAGTCATAGTACTGCTTTCTAGCAATAGGAAAGCGCAACAAATAGTACAATCTTTCCTTGCAATCAGCCATGTCAGAACAAAAGGAGTAACATAGGCAGACTCCCATCCATATGAAAAAGGTCTATTGGTGGGATAGATCTACTATCTATGTTACATGGATATGAGCCATCAGTGAGTGCTACTAATGTTGGCCCCTGTTGAAGCAATACTTCCAATTTCGAAACAAAACTGAACTTCTTACTTCAAACTCCTGCCTGCAAACAAACCAAATCTCCAAATCAAGCCTTGTTCAACAAAACTGAACTTCTTACTTCAAACTCCTGCCTGCAAACAAACCGAATCTCCAAATCAAGCCTTGTTCCTACAAAAACACCAGGCTGGGAAACAATTCAAGCCATTACAGCCTCTGAAATTAGTTACAGATACGGCCCAAATTGTGCTCATTACTGACTTTGTGAACATTACAAGATCGGCCATGGCATATTGTTTGGCCTATATATAGCTCTGCCGGTTTCTGATCAAGGCTTACACTTTACAATCTTACAGTTGGTGATCCCTCTGGATAACTGTGCTTGCTGCTGTGAGTCTGACTGGCGCTTGCGTTTGTCTTTCGGAGTAGTTGAAAAGCATCTTATTTGCACAGTGGTCTGATCCCCTGCATGTGACCGAGAAATAGAAACTGAGGGTAAGCGCTAGCCTAGTATTACCGGTAATTAATTTGGTAACTTCATTGTTTTCGTGTCGGTGCCAACCATTGTCCATTACTCAAAATAATGCAACTGCTAGTCCAATGTAAGCTGGACACGATCAGAAACAGAGCTAGATTCACATCAGAAACTTGACAGGCACAGACTGATCAGTGCCACACGTATCCCGCCTTCAAGCTTGAACTTACTCGTGAGGAAGCAATGGCTTGTCGTGTTCTCGCTGCTGATCCCAAGGACGAGGAAGACGGCTGAACAACACTGGTCAGCTCGGGTCAGCAGTTGACTACTAAGATTTTAAAGTTTAGTCAGTAGAAGCCCAGTACGTAGAAGCATCAAAATCTTAGCTCATTTGAAAAAAAAAATACGTAGTAAAAAAAATTTAAGTGCCACAACAACCCAGATTGCGGGCATTCAGTTACGTTTTGAAATAGCACTTTTTGAGAGTCTTCTATGAGTACTTTCTTTTGCTTGATTTCATATACCGATAGCCATGTCTACTGACTATACTTTTCACAATACGCGCGATAAATCAAATTGATCATTATTTATGAAGAACGAAATCTCTGTCCTTGAAGGTCAGCATTCTAAAAATCGGTGCATTTTAGGTCAGATGAATCCATGAAGGTGACGATTGCCCTTGTGGTCAATTTTTACCTCTATTCACCGTGGTATAAATTCTTTTCACAAGCAGGGTGAATCTCGAGACAGTGGTTACATATCTGTGTCCTCCACAACGTCTGAGGGAAGTTGGTTGAATGTAACATCACTCAGCTGTTTTGTCAGAAGAAAACGGCAGTGGCATCCAGCCCATGCAGATGTATGGACTCCGTGTGACGACTCAGTAACGTTTCAACAAACTGTCACTCTTCTATGTTGTGTCAGTGGTGAAGAGGAAAGGAAGTTTATATAGTAACAATGCCCAAAAGATTTTCAACTTGCTCAGAATTGAAATTTGAATTTTCAAAGAAGCTGGCTAGAGTCAGAACTCAATTTCGTTTAGTTCAAATGAATGTACAGGATCGATCAATTGTAGAATCTTGAAACGAGCAGAAAGTAGTTAATGCATAGAACACGGAATTTGCCAAAAACCTGAGTATTCCTCGAAAAATTTAATCTTTAGAAGGGGAGCCCTGATAGGGGAAAATAGAGACATTCTTTCGTTCACGTCCACTGTCATTTCCTAACGTTGACTTTCTAAAAATTAGAACACATAACAAGTTAAGACCGTGCATTCACGGACTACATAGACTAACGTTCGAAAATTCTAGACAGACTCACGAACTTGTAATCGATCACTGCAAGGCGTATAAAAACCAAACTACATCTCGACAGATCCTTCAAACCAGTCTTCGTATATTCTTGCACATTTTGCAGTTGAATTTGTGCAGAGCTCTAGTCAATCGATCAGCATATTAAACATCATGCATGCCCATGTACCAACTTTGATCACAGCGCATCTGCAAAGTCCCAAATTCTCTCAAAATTCGACCAAGCTTGATTCAAATCCCATGGCCATCCATGGCAGGTTCCGTCTCTTAATTGTGATGACACTCATGCTGAAGGACATGACTTCTGGCTCGTCAGTTGGAGCTCTTGGGGATCCAAAAGGTGTGGAGACCAATTACGATAATTCTGGTGTTGTGGACTTGGAGCCTAATGAGCTTTTGACGTGGGTGAAGTGGGTGGGCACACTGGAGCACTCGATGTTTGGTAGAGCAGAGAATCGGATCACTCCCTTGGCGACTATTTTGGTGAATCGTCGACGAGGATTTGGACATTTTACGTCGGTGCAAGATGCCATTGATCATGTTCCTGAGAATAATGACCGTCGTGTGCATATTGTTGTTGCTCCGGGTGTCTACAAGTAAGACGCCATAACTAAGCATCTGCAATGTTCAGTCTGTGTTGTGTGATTCATGGTTTAATACCAACATGTAACATTCACAGGAGAAATCCAGTATGGAATTTGGACAAATGTCCTATTTCTTCTATGGAAATGAATCTGTGATGTGTCCGAAATTAGTGTTCTTTTGTGTCCAAGATTTGTGTTCCTAGTGTACCCGTGTGTGTTCTTGTGAGATCCTATTCTATCATCACTGGACATCAACGTTTTTTCTGAAGCTGTAATCCAATTGTTGGCCGCATGTCATTGAAGTAAATTTGGAAGGACATCACTACATAATTAATCTCTTTTTTACCAGAGCTGGCGAATTTGGGCCAGCAAAAGAAACACTGCTGGGCATGGACTGTGTAATTCTTCAAAAATTCAGTCAACATGAACATTTTGGATTTCTCCTGTGATTGTTCAGCAAACATAGCAGGGTGTCTTTGCGGTTAATTCTTGATGAGATTTGTTCATTACATGGAAGAATTGGTGAAGAATATCATTAAAAGTTGTGTTTCTAGGTAGACTCTCCTTCCTTTTCAGTAGTGATCATGCTTAATACAAGCTCAAGTGACATAATATTCTTTTGAGTGTGATACCGAATTTTTATACTCATTTCTTTGTTAGCTGAATTTTCAGCATTAAATTTGAGTCTTGCAGTATTTTTTTTGCCTTAAAGTTTGCATTTTTATTAGGAGCCTGAGCCTTTTGCTTAACTGAATATTGTTATGAAAACAGCTTGCCATAAGTCTAGTAAATGAATTCGTTTTCTAGTTGAATTGTGTATGGTGAGACTCTTACCATCTCAATTGAACCATTATCACTCCTCCTAATTGGTAAAACTCCATTCCATTACCACGATGGTTAACTCTAGTACCTCAAAACTCTACCGGCTTCAAGTGTGTACATATCATCAAGTTTTTGGAGTGACTAATCACTCATTCAAGCACCAAGCGGCCAATTAATTTCTCAATACAAAATCCGAAGCTTGGTGTATGGTGTTCGTCAATATGTTTGTTCAGTAGTGCGTTGAGTTCGTCGTCTTAATTCCAAGTTTGGATCTAACTGACTGGTTCGACCATCTCGATCCACTCCAGGGAGAAGATCTTGGTGCCTTCGTCCAAGCCCTACATCACACTCCAGGGCGCAGGATGGAACAACACCATTCTGCAATGGAATGACACTGCCGACACAGTAGCCGAGAACGGGGAAAAGCTGGGGACTTACTGGAGCGCCTCGTTTGCAGTGGAAGCCAACTATTTCATCGCCCGCAACATTGCCTTCAAGGTAAGGCCCGAACATCATCTTTCCTGCACCAATTGAAAGTTTGTGGAGTAAGGTATGTAAACATGCCTAGTACCAAACAAATTTGCTATCTAGGTACCTTGGAGAAGCTATTTGTGAGCTCAAATATTTTGCAAAAATTGAGAAGTTGGAGAGAGGCCCATTTGCAAGTAGAATGAAGACATTCTAACGGTCATTTCTTCTGAGATTTTTCAAAGTTTGTTGGGACTAAAATAGTAAATTGTGGGTAGACCTATGCTAAACCACACGTTGAGGGACGTGTCCCATTCCCAAGTGCATTGTCATGATGCTAAAGGGTTGCTAAGATTGTGGTATTGGATAAGTGAATGACACAAATGGGAGGGTTCAATAGATGTTGGAATTGGGTTGTTTTCCCTTACGTGTCCAAAATCTTGTTTGGAAGAGTTGTAGAATTAATGAGAATGGTTCACTCTTTCTCACAAATTCATACAATACTTATCAAATGAATACACCTCTAAATCATAAACTAATAAGAGATTTAATTTGCATGGATGCAAGAAGTTTCACTCTAATGGTTGAGGAGAAAAACTTCATTTGGAATAGCTAGATTTGCAATTCATAGGAGAGAATATCCGCTTAGAAAATTTTAGATATATAGTCTATAATATTTCTACTTTAAACACATTCCATATAGCCTTATATGAAATACCCTTTGGTCACTACTAATTTTACAATCTTCCATACAAGGTAGGAGGTCCTAAAACAAACTAGACTCTAAAAACATCTTCTAATGCATAGCAACATTTTGCTTAGTTTCTTCAATGCACCATCAATGTACAAGTAGTGTACATTTTAGGAGGTGGACGCTTATCTTGACTATTGTGTTTCAACTTCAAAATTTTGTAACTTATTTCACGAAGATTCAAAAATATGAAACAACTTAAATTAGATGTCAATTCCATTTTTCTTTCAATGAAAATCTAGTGAAAATTTTTTCAAGGAGTTGAGCTCCCCCCAAATGCCATCAACTCTCAAAGGCACGCTTTCTAGACCCCCTACCTTAGTGCCTTCACCAAGTGTTAGATGCACCACATTGATATCTTACAAGTAGTGATTGTATGTAGAATACGGCAGCCATTGCAACAGCAGGAGCGATGGGGAAGCAAGCTGTGGCTCTGCGAATTACAGGAGACACAGCTGCATTCTACAATTGCAGGTTTGTAAGTGGGCAAGATACGTTGTATGACCATGCAGGGCGCCACTACTTCAAAGCATGCCTCATTGAGGGTTCCATAGACTTCATCTTCGGCAACGGACTCTCGCTCTATGAGGTACTTGCTTGCTTCTAGTAAGTCTGTACTGGTCTTTTGTACTTGTGTGACTTTTGAACAGGAAGGATTCCAATACTTGTAAGGTAGTTACCGTAACCTACTAGGGGAGGCAACCCATTTTCGATCAAATAAAGAATTATACATATTTGTAAGGTGGGTTTCTTCAGTGGGGAATTTTCTTGTGTGCAGAAATAGAGTTCAGAAGGTTTCCATAATTTTTTAGATTTTTTTTTCTCAAAATATAATTACTATGAATTTTTCAGCAGAAGATTCTATTTTTCCCATACCGGTGATATGGGGCTTGCTATTTCCGACCATGGGCTGAAATCAAAATTGACAAGGGGTGGTTACAATATTGAGAGTCTTGTGGCCAATCATTATGAGCCACAACTGCATTGGGAACCATGCCACAATGAATCACTGTTCACGGAAAGAGAACAATACACATAGCCACAATGGTGTGTGATCAGGAATGGGTTGCCTCCCCTACACACAAAACCAACCCCTCCCAATTTTTGTCCAAGACACAGACTCTCTTCACATGAGAGCATAGGTTTGGTTTTGAGTCTGCCAAAATTGAGTACTTGAAAATCCATTCTTTTATAAACCATACAATGTTCAAATCTGAAGTTACTTAATTTTACTCCTATACCATAGATATGACAGCAGACGCTTTGGACTATTTTGCACTAACTGGAATCATAGAATCTATTTTTGTTGTACATCTAAACAACAGTCTCAGGATGTCATTCAATATCCCCCACCAGTAGGTGGAGTTGTGGGCAACCCAAATGCACGAAACCACTGACCTAAACCACCATCTTCTTCATTCTGTGTACATCTCCAAAATCAATTATGTACCTATGTGAAAGAAATTGTTTTAGGACCAAACTTTGTTCCTTGATAATTTTTTCATTATGTATCCAAATGTCGCTTTCTTTGGTGCATTGGAACCTCCTTTCACTTGCCAACAAGAAAATCAAGGAAAATTTGACCAGTCTAGTCATAGTAGCTCTCCACAGTAGCAAAAAGTGTCGGTTTGGCGGGTACCCACCTTATGTGGTTCCAACCCTTCCTATGTGGCGGTCTGATCCATCATGGGTTACAATTTTGAACCAGAGCTGCCACCTGCACGCCATACCGCAAACAACCTACGGATCAGTGGCAGCCCAGAAGAGGTTGAAACTTTCAGAAGACACAGGCTTTTCATTTCTGAATTGTCAAATCACAGGCTCAGGGCTGCTCTACTTGGGACGAGCCTGGGGATCCTATGCTCGTGTGGTGTATGCCTACACTTACATGGACAACATTGTCATCCCTGTGGGCTGGTCCAACTGGAACGACCCTCGCCGCAATCAGTAAGAATTTTAAAAAAACTACTAATGGAACTTACTCAAGAAATTAATAGAATTTTGAAATACCAGCACTACACCAATTATAGCAATTTAATAGCACCTCTAATTAATACCACATGATGCACATGACAAGCTGTGTGGCTCTTCATTCACCCAAATCATACATGCTTTAAGATTCACTGAGTATTTTCACTATCTCACGAGTTCGGCTATGTCACAAGAACAATATTGCATACAGATGTGATAATAAGGAGTTTGACATGTACATCATATAAAGATTCTAGAACATGTTTTTGCACTCCTGCAGCTCTAGGACTGCTGCTTTATTTTCACTTATACAAGCAACACTACCGTAATAACATTGCTGTCTCAATATCAATACAAAACCTTTATGTAGCAGAATCATAATCATGTGCATTTTAGGTGTTGCTAGTTTTACCGCCCTGAGCGCTCCCACATCCAAAATCTGGACAATGAACAAAGAGGTTTCATGGGCTTTTTTGACCACATAACTTCTCATTCATCCAAACCAATGCTTGACTTTTAGAAAACCACACTTTTTGTATGACAAATTTGATGAAATTGAAGTAAATAATATATATTTGTAAAGATATAAGCAAAAAATATGCAGAAATTCAAGAAAGGATTCATGTGCTAGCTTAAGGGGTTAATTAAAGACTAAGTAGTGACGTATGTGGGTAATAAAACTTTGGTTGACAAAAAGCCGAGAGTTGCTAATTCTGTGGACCATTGTTGACATTTGATGTGCAGAACGGTGGTATTTGGGCAGTACAAGTGCTACGGGCCAGGAGCTCAACAAACCAGCCGAGTTCCATGGTCACACGAGCTCACGGACACGGAGGCACGCCCATTCCTTAGTCTTTCCTTTGTCGACGGAGAGGAATGGATAAAGCCTTGATGACAAACTAAGTTAAGCCACTCGCTGCTGGCGGGTGCTCCAATCAAGTAATCCCTCTGTAGCCAGTAAATATGATTAAATGATTTGCTGCAAATGAATATTCTCCAAGATTTCACCTATTAAGTTGCAAGTAATAGCGGAGATTTGAAATGCAACCATTAATTAATGATAAACTTAGTGCATACTACTGTATGTTTTTGGCGATGAGTGAGTGAGTATAATTTATTAGTTAGTGTGCTGCAAGGACATCCAATTTAAAATTGGTTAATATCAGGTGCAGGCTTCAATGCTTCCCCCAGGTGTACGATTGTGTCCAGACCAATAATAAAAGTTTCATATCATGAATATTGATGTTCTCAGTCGCTGAAAACCAGAGTGAGCTTATAGCACTCCGTTAGCCAACAACACCTGGAAGGCGAATTAATCATTCACCCCATTTAGCGAGCTAAAGTCTCAGTGACTGCTACTCGTCGCAGGTCTTCACTTGGTAGAAACGCAAACGATGTACATAGGCAGTATTTGAGTAGCCGGCCAGTTCTGCAAAAGCCTGAGATTCGTTCTGAGTGTGGCCGAATCTGTTTTAAGCTTACTCAGCTCTGGGTTGAGTGCTTTTGCAACAGTAACGGATGGAATGGAATGTCAAATTCTGGACTAGTGAAGATGCCTGTGACTCCTCAGGGAGCTCTTTTTTTGGAGCAGCCACATTCCGTATAACTTCACTTACAGCTGAACTATCAACACATTGGATCCCATCAAACGAACCAGTTCATTGGGTGAAAAACTGGAAATCCATTGCTTTCTTCAAGGAGCCTGCACTGCTGCCAGTGGAGAAAGTCAGTTTCTGAGTTGGGGCATGTCATGTCACTCTCTAGTACATAGATTTACAGGTTACAGAGGTATGGCAAAGCAATATGAATTCTGGAGTTTTTTTCAATCTGTGAAATCATCCACTAGTCCATAACAGTTAAGGTAGGTACACCCAAATGTGCCATTGACCTTAAACCGCCATCTATATACTGTGTACATCTCCAAAATCAATTCTGTATCTATGTGGAAGAAACCATTTTAGAACCAAACTTTGTTCCTTCACGACTTTTGCATACAGTATCCAAATGCCACATTCTTTGGTGCGTTGGAAGTTGGAACCTCTTTTCACTTGCCAACAAGAACATACAAAAATTTGACCAGTGTAATAATAGTAAATAGGCTCAGTAGCAAAAAGTGGTCGTTTGGGGTGTACCCACCTTAGTAAGGGTAGTTTGCTTTAAAGGTGACCACGCTCTAAAAGCGACCACTAACACAGAGGTACATTTTGTTTTCTTCAATGTACTAGCAGTATACATTGTAGTAGGTGGTCTCACAATAGTGTACATTGCTTTTAGAGACCATTGCATTTCAACTTCAAAAATTTGTAACTAATTCCATGAAGGTCCAAAAAATATGAAACAACTTAGATTAGATGCCAATTCCATTTTTCTTCCTACCAAAATTGATTGAAAATTGTTTCAAGGAGTTTAGCTTTCCCCACAAGGCAATCACATCTTAAAAGACCACTTTGAGAGCAGGGTACTCCAAACACTAATGTACACTGACTATTTAGATGAATCAGATACTATTCCTTGATATTAACTCCTAAAGGACCAACTTGCTATTTTTAGCAACATAGCAATTTTGGACAAATACGTCTAATTAGAAATTTGCATATTTTAGGCTGAAATTTTAAGAGAAGGTGGGGACGAGGAATATCTTTCATATGCACTAAATTTCATGGCATTTGGAAATAGGAGTCAAAAGTTATGGCCTATGTTGTTTGTTTCTCAACTCAAGTAGTCCGGGCAGATCATAAAAAATCACTTTTTTTATAAATAAAAATTTGAAATTGGTTTTCTAGATTTATATATTCATGGAAAGCTTCAAATCATTCCATTTTGATCAATGAGTCAAAAGTTATGAGGAGTTTTAGTTTGCGGTATATGGATTCTTTACTCTAAAATAAACTTTGAAGTCATTTATTTCACTCAATTTTCAATATTTTTTGAAAAAAATAAAATCATAGGATGTTGATTGTTTATAACAACATTACAACTGTTGCATTGACATTTTTCAATTCCATAATCAAATTTTTAACAATTATGTATTTTGAATCATTCTCTACTTCTTATTTTTTTCTTGTAAATTTATACAATTTGAAATTTGAAAATTTTTAAGCATGTAGACAAATTGTTAAAAAAAAAGAATTCAAAGAAGCACCACCATCTTGGACCTCTTTTCAAACAAATGTGAGCTTGTTTTTGGTAGGGACAAATTATTTTTTTGTCAATTCAAATGCTAATATCTTCCAATCCGTGCGGTGGAAAATTCTGAAATTTTTTCCACATCTTTTAAAATTAGCATACTATAAGTTCCTACAGTTACATGTGTCCAAAACTATTTTATTTTCTAAAATTTGGTACTTGTACTAGAAATGACAGTTTTGGAGCGTTTTTGGTGAAAACATACTAGTCAAGGAACTTTAGGGATTAACAGATCCTCTATTCATAATTTTGTACAAAATTTCAACTTACAGTAGGAAAGTCTTTAGGTGCTTCCTGAGAGCTGCAACTTTTCTATTGAAGTTCCATGGACATGATGGTGGGCAGTGAACTAAGGTGGGCATTCCAAATGCGCCACTGAATTTAAAGCGCCATCTTCAGTGTGTGTACATCTCCAAAATCAGTTATGTACCTCTGTGAAAGAAACGCTTTTAGAACCAAACTTTGTTCCTTCATAACTTTTGCATACAATATCCAAATGTCGCGTTCTTCGGTGTGTTGGAACTTCCTTTCCCTTGCCAATAAGAATATATAAAAATTTGAACAGTCTAATAGTAGTAATTAGGCACAATAGCAATTAGTGGCGGTTTTGGGATACCTACCTTAAGTTAAGGTAGTCTGCTCTAAAAGCCACCATATAAGGGCTGGTCCGCCTTTTTCATAGGTTTTCATGAATATAAAATATTTTTAACTTGTTTTTCATAGAAAAAAACAGGTGCCAAATGTAACACAAATGGTTTCATATTTTTTTGAAGCATTTTTGAATTACTTATGAATTTTCAAAGATTCCTATTGTAGATACCTATTTGTCCCTAGGTCTCCCAAAATGCGTCCACTTGCAACATCTATAGTGATTTGAGTAAATCAAGGCCAATGATTGGCTCTTGCAATAAAAAATATTTTTTTCTCGATTCAATCAATGGCTAAAGAGGTTCAATTAAGGACCACCTCATACCCATTAAGTAGCTTTTTATAGGAGCAATTTGAAGAGGAAAGGTGGTTTTAGAGCAAACTAATTTATAATAGAAATGAAATTGGGTTCGTAGTTTGGGATTACAACTTCCCCCAAACAAGTAAAAACGGCAGTTCTGCATGTGTAGCGGCGGCTTTCATGTGGAGTCGAGGCTAGTGAAACCCACCAATGAATAGTAGAATGGGATTTTGGTTTTCTCTGAAGTCCCCATTCCACCGTTGATAGGTGGACTTCATTGACCTTGACTCCGTGTGAAAGCCGGCCCTAAATCCTGTGTGGGCATACTTACAATAGGCTCCAGAGTGTAATCTATCTTCTCTAACTTTATGGTTTTGTGGGCCCTCTATTTTGAATGGAGAAGTAATTTTCACTGACAAAATTATGTAGTATCAAAGTACACATAGAAAAAAGGTTCACTTCAACAGTCAATAATTATAATTAGGCTCATGTTCAAGCTCTATTAACCCCTAATGACCCATGTGAACATTTTTTGGTTGTAGCCCTTCTTTTTTGAGCTTTCTGTTTTCAAATTTCAAAATTTTAAAAATAAAAGTTATTTCTAAAAAATGGCAATTTTCCACATATCTAATTGTAGGATCTTGCACTAGACTAGTTTAAAAATGTACAAAAGAAATTTCAATTTCTTTTACCACATCGATTGCAAGATATTTATATTTGAAGTAAAGAAATTCATGGATTTTGCACCTTCAATTGCCTAACTAGATTTTAAGGCTTTGAATTTTCCTAGTGTAAAATTTTTGCACTATACATTTTGAATTTCTAATTTTTTATGTTTAAAAATTGAGCTGAAAGTCTAGGAAAAAAATTCAAAAAACACACGCACTTAATTTCCACTCTTTAAAAATGGTTAAATAGAAACAGGTACAAGATTGAAGGAAAAACTGAATCATTAATAGCTCTAGATGGAATAAAAAATCATTAATTTCAACAATGAGATTGTTCTAAGAAAATCCCATTGAACTTCTTCTTTTTGAAAAATTGTAAAAATTGCAATCACAAATGAATTAGGGTGGCATAATTTTATTCTCAGGAAACAATTAGCATAAAAATTATATTCCCCCAAAGCTAATGTGTTTTCCTATCTTTAAAAAAGTTTCAAAAAATCACAATGCAAATTGAGACGATAGGAGCTTACATGATATCCATTTTATTTCCAAAGTGGACAATGGGAGTTTAGGGGTTAAATCCCAAATGGTTTTAGAAGATTCAAGGCATCCAAATTGAAGTATCAAATTTTGATTCTTTTCTCTCATTTTTTGAGATTGGAAAATCAAGCAATCTTCTAGCAACAATGATAGCGTGTAAGCTTAGAAATGCAAGCCTACAAGCCTTGAGCCTAGATGTAAGCTCGGATGTAAGTAGGTACCCTACAAACATTGAAGGTGCCTATAATTTAGGGGCCTGTAAAATAGGCGCCTACAACATAGGTACCCTATAATTATGGAAGGTGCCTGTAATAGAGGTACTTATAACTAAAGAAGGTGCCCTACAATATAGGTACCTAGGCTCATGGGCTCAAGTCATTAACTATGCATTTATTAGGGAAGGTAATCTACAATCTTAAATTTATAACATTCAGTAGATTTCAAGGAGATAGTGTTGTATGTTTTAGTCGCCTAAATTAACCCAAGATCTACATCAATCCTAGTTGTTAGAGCTTTGAGAAGGCACTTCAACGAGCATTCTTGCACCAAGGATCAATGTTCCAGGAGAAACATTAGTTAGTTCATTATTAGCTAGTACCTTTGGAAAAATAACTAGTTAGAGTGTGAAAATGAAGGATCCAAACATGACAAAAACTGATAGGATTGGCAACCAACTAGGTTGCAAAAATAAAAGGTAGATATGTAGCTACTACTTTCATAAAATTGTTAGATTTTAGCTACTTGCCATTTCAAATTCAAGGCTAATATTTGGATTAGTGGAGGTGGATATATTCTTGGACAAGGCATCTATCACTTTAGGATTGGCATTTGAGGGGCGGCTTAGAGTGCTTGGACAGGTGGAAGCATGTATTGCTTTAGGGTTGGTCATGGCGCTCAAACCCTACTTTGTCGTTTGTCTTTGCTTGATGTAATGAAATTTGGAGTTTAGTTTTAAAATTGACATGTCTTTGAAAGAGGAGAATTGTAGCATTTACAAATTTGAAGTCGAAGAAAAGTGGCTGGTGAAAATTTGATACTAGAGGAAATGAACCAAGAAATTTTGATAAGGAGAAGATGTGACAAATGTCCTTGGAAAAAACCCGGCTCCTCCTATAAAGAGGAGGCAAATTACCGGGGCAACTCCAAAACTTACCAAACGCTACAAAGGATGTCCTGAGCATAGGGCATTCTTAATGGGCAACGAAATATGACTGCAAAATATAATATTAACTTTTCATTGGTTTGGAATTAGAACTTGAAAATTCTATCATTGGAAGCTCATTCCAAAGTGTTTTGGATAGGTACAAGAAAATTCAAATTTAGACATTGGACAAAGAAAATAAACCACTTCAAAAGGTAGCTAAAAGACAAAAATTAAAGTCGCCTTGGCAAATCACAGTTACCAGTGCACATTTTATTCCAATTTGGGTGCTTCTAACAATAAAATTTTCAAGTTTGAATTCAAAAGCAATGAAAAGTTAGTGTTATATTTGGCGGGGCAATTATACTAGATTATTGAAAATGCCTCTAGAAAAGCTCCTATTCACCTTTCAAACAACCCTACTAATAGATTTATGAGAAAGCCGCAACGGTTTGCTAAAATTCAATCACCAATGATAGTGTAGTTGTGCATTTGAGCAGTCGAGTATGTAGATTTGTCCTCTTGCCCATTAGAAGTTCAGTTTGTACATGGGACCTTCATGGCCACTTTTATTCATTGGATTCCATGATTTGACCAACCAAAGGCCAATGTGGTGACAACAATGCCAATGTTGAAGCCGCAAGTCCTTTCCATGGCTATCCCGCCACCTTCAAACTCTCCCTCTAGTGTCTTGTCAACTGCAACAATAGGCACAACGCGTGCATAGAAAGTCAAAAACTAAGTCAAAAATGAAGAGATTCAATTGTGTCATTTGTTTTAGGATATTTTGCAACTGATCCACAATATCCAAAAAATAATACGCAAAATATTATAAAATCAATATACAAAAAACTTTGAGAAAAAAGATTCTCTATGTGAATTTTATGGAAGATTTCTATAACTGTGACTTAATTTCTATAACTGTGACAATGCCAAAAAGATGCACTAGTCACATTAGTCATAGCTAAGGAAATCTTCTATAAAACTCACATGAAAAGTCCCTTTTCTCTCAAAGTTTTCACATTGTGTCTTCATGGCCATCGTCCTCATGAGCGACTGCAAGTACATTTCTATCCTTTGCCTTCATCAATTTATGTCCATGACACCCTACAATGAGCAATGATCAAAAATTAGGATTTTGGAGGAGACCACCTACCAAAGAAAATTGCAAGAAACTCCCTCTTCCTAGCCTATACTAGCCCCTAAAGGACCATTGTCCCTTCGGGGGACAAATGCGTTTTCGGGCAGGTACCTACGGGCTGAAATTTTCTTCTGATTTTTTGAAACTTTTTTTGGAGGTAGAAAAGCTGATTAGCTTCGTGGGAATATAATTTTTTCACAATCGGTGCCCGGGAAAAAAAATTATGACCAAATAAGCTCAACCGAGGGGACGGGGGCAGCCCGGGCAGCCAAAAAAAAATGGACAAAAATTTGAATTTTTTTTTTAAATATTTTTTTCTTATAGATTATATTTTTGTCTATTTTCAAAGCTTTAATTCATTTCATTTGGATATGTTATGAGAAAGTTATAGACATTCTTGTTTTTCGGGCAGTTAGAGCATCTTCTTGGAAAAAATAACTTGTAGGATTCATTTTTGAATGCAATTTTTTTAGATTTTTCAATTTTTTTTTCATGGTTTAGTTTACTTGCTAGAACAATCTCACCTTTGGAATTAGTGCATTTTAATTCCATCTAAAATATATGAATATTTTAGATTTCCTTCTATCTCGTACCTACTTCTACTTAATAAATTTTTTAAGAATGATAATTAAGTTTTTTTGAATTTTTTGAATTTTTTCTAGACTCTCAACTCAGTTCTTCACTATAAAGATTTAAAGCTCAAAACTTTGTAGTGCAAAAATTTTAAGTTAAAAATGTTCAAAGTCAAAAAATCTACTCCCGCAATGTGCTGAAAAACTTGGTTTTCTCACTTTAAACACAGATATCTTGCAATCTGTGCAGTCGAAAATTCTGAAATTTTTTCCACACACTTTCATACTAGTTAGGTGTAAGATCCTACGGTTAGATGGAAAAAAAAAAAAAAAAAAAAAAAAAAAAAAAAAAAAAAAAAAAAAAAAAAACATTTTTCAAATTCTTTAACTTTTTGCTATAGAAATGGCAGCTTTGAGTGTTTTTTGGCAGAAAAATGGCCTTGGTCCTTTAGGGGCTGGATGCGTCTCTCCACGACATCCTCCCCGCCACGGTAGTTCCGTAGCGGCTCCAAGTCATCCACTGGCTGTCACTAAGTTATGGCAAGTCTTTGCTGGCCCTCTTCCTCCCGTCCGCAGTAGATTTTTTAGCCCTGCCTTGTCACCTTCACCCTGACTCTGCAAGTGCTCTCCCCTTGGAAACGCATTTGGCGGGTTGCACCAAAGAGGGTTGCAGGAGATGCTCTTAGTTCTCAGACTTCTGGGTCACTTGAACGTCAAAATTTTGGCACTCTGAATATTTATGCCAGTTTGAAAGTGACCATCGGTTGACGAAACATCTCTCTAAACTTGGTACATCCGCTTGGCATGATCCTTGGAAGCTTGCATCAAATTCACTGATTACAAATTCAAACTGTTTGTCATTAAAACCGTATTGCTAGCAGAAGCACTGTCTGATGTAAGTTAAATGATTGTGCCAAGCTCCCTCCCAGTCAACACTTAAGTTAGGTGAGCTTGAGCCTCGAGGTAACTCGGGCCAGCCATTAACTTAATGAAATTTTCTGATGGAAGTTCAGCACTTCGTTAACTTAAGCATCTGGATTGTAGTAGAACTACTGACATGACGTTCGAAACGGGGAAAGTTTCCCCCGTTTCTGACTGTCCGAAATGGCCCGTCCAGACGCCATTTAATTACTCCAGTGTAGGGTAGTTGACGGGACGCACAAGTTAAATGGAGGTAACTCAAGTGAAACGAAAGGGACGGACACTACTATACACTAATTACCGCATGCTAGAATCAAATTATTTATAATTTAAAATCTTCTCAATCTTTACATTTCAGTGTTAGTATACCATGGGGCAACTGAACCTGTGACAGAGGTCAGTGTAGCTATACAAGACATGGTTGTCAGTGGGGACTGCTACTCCAATAGGTTGTCCCCATATCTCACTCTGAAATCGAATTATACTTTAAAATCTTCTCAGTCTTTACATTTCAGAGCTAATGTGGAGCAAGCTGTGGCAGTGGTCAGTGACTCAGTGTAGCTAAGTTATACACGACATGGCAGTCTGTAGGGACCGCAGTGTACTGGCTGACACATGCACAGGCTAGGCATTGATTTGCTAGCAGCAGGTGGAGAATGTAACTGTTCAGAGCAGAGCATCCGAAGAGCTCCGAGGTGAGGCCTTGAAGACGGAGTGGCAAGGACGGACCGACGGAATCGTGCACTGAAGCACGAGCTTCCCAAAGGGAGGCTGCGAGGTGATGACGTGATGACTGATGGCACCAGAAAGCGCTGGATTCGCATTGTTGCGACGTTTCTGACTGCCAGGGTCCTGCAGATGCACTGATGAAGGGTGGAGGTCAGGATCACTGTACGTATGTAGGCTCTGGCAATCGACATGCTTGGCTTGCTGAACCTCGTCGGTACAAGGTCAGGACTCACGAGGATGGGAAGGATTTTGAAAGCATTCACTTATGTTCCCTTGAATCTACGAAGGTTTTTAATTATTGTATGGGACACAAATGAGTTATTGGTAAAGAAACCACAATGAAACTTCAAACCTCTCGTCGGTGGTCAACCACCTGGGGCAAGCTAAGAACACAACGAGCATTATTATGGTGTACCCTTTTTCTGTAACTGCTTTGAAAGTTTTGAGCCAAAACACTTCAAGATTGTCGGTCGGGAAATTTCCAATGCAGACATTCCAATGATACTTTACCTCAGAGAATGCAGGGTCGGTATAAGCATTGTAGAAACATTTTGGGGGTAGTTAAGAATTACAAAAGTGGGACACTTACTAAAATACGCTACCAACTTACAATGGAGATTCCCTGTCCTTCTTGTCCTTCCTAAAACCTATGTATGTATGTAGTCTGGGTGCACAATCATAGCTAGCTCGCCATGATTCACCACAACAAGGCAATTCAAATATTGAAGCAACTAACTAGATCTTAATTAGAGGAAACCTCATCTCTCGTGAATCTAGTTGTTATTTCTACGTACTCCGGATTTCATTGCATTCCAAGCTAGGCCGACCTACGGTGGCCAGCACTGTACACTGCGAACACAAGGAATACCCTTACTACATATCTATCTCACAAAGCTCTAATGCAATTTAGACTCCAGAGAGATCAAGATTCTTAGGGGTCAGATGCTGAGAGGCCCTGCGTCGTTTGTGATGGAGGGTACCATAGCCGCAGGGCGAGCGCTGAAACTGGTGGCCTTGGCGTAGAAGTTGGACTTCAGAGCTCCTGATGCAGTGAAAAATGCACCGTTCAAAAATATGTCTCCGGCTGATCTCCAGTTATCACCTCCATCGTCAAGCCTCTTCGTCACCTATCGAGGGACACCAATTTCAAGCAGCAAAATTAGAGCAAACAGAGGAAAATAGGCTGTAGAGGTTAGATCGAATCATTCCATAAATGCTGGTCACAAATACATAAAAAACAACGGATTACCTTTATATGTATAACCAGGATAGCTGCAAGTCTCAAGAAGATTATGTTACCAACCCTCTCAGCCCCTTCAACCAAATAAAAGTCCTCACGATTGCGTTGACTAGTCAACTTTGCATTATGAAACCGTAGATGCAACAGTCATGGAGTCTCGTGCACGAAGGAATAGGGCTCAGCGTGAAAGGAAAGAAGTTGTACCTCCTTCATGTTACCGCTATTGGGAGCAATGAAGCGATTGCCTTCGCTGTTGATAACTGGATTAGCACTTCCTCCAATGGCGTACATGCCCCACCCCTCGTAGAAGTTGTTCACAACGTGAAACACCCCGTTCCGACATCTGCATTTCAACAAAAGCCATAGCCATAAATCAATTCCACTTTTCTTCAAGAAATCAAAAACAAGAAACAGTTAACCCATTCAGGAAACAAACCATTCAAACCTATTCGATCGGTTTAATTCATCGTAACCTACCTCGGCATGCGCTCCACGAGATTCTGACCAAAGTGGTTGAACGCCACGGTAACGTGCATATTCCGATCCTCCTTATCACTATCGTGCGCTCCCAACAGCATCACCTTATCATGATTCTCAAAGTAATTATTCGAAATCGTCACCCCATTCGACCCTTCAATGACATCCACCAGTCCATCCGCACAGCTCGAGAAGTAACAATGATCGATCCAAATATCTTGCGACCCAAAGATATTAACTCCATCCCCATCCGTTTTTCCTCGATGTCCCGCATGACTCGTCGTGCTCCTCACATCCCCAGGCCCGGCCGCTTTACAATCATGAATATGCACTCCATGAACGATAATATTGCTCACGAACTGCATAGTGAGACAAGCCCCTCCAGCAATGTGGACGTTCTGCCCTCGTCCGTCGATGGTCTTGAAGGAGTTCATGATAAGCTCGCGCTTGAGTTTTATGTTCATGTTGCGGCTGAAGATGATCCACAGAGGCTCCTCTTGGACGACACCCCAGCGGAGAGTGCCGGGAGCGGGGTCGACGACGTCGTCGTCGTCGGGGGTGGTGACGACGTAGATGCGGCCGTTCTTGCCGCCGATGGCGTTCTTGCCGAAACCAAGGGCGCAGTCCGCGAGCGATTGGCGGTTGCTGTGCCAGTTGGAGTCGCAGCGCCAGCAGTCGTCCACGGGGTTGCCGGAGCCGCAACCGGACAAGGCGCGGCGGGAATGGTTGCTCGAGCTGTCACTGCTGTCACGCACATTGCCACTGCTGATTCAATATAACTTATCTCCAGTTTGAAAAAACAGGCAAATGCTCACAAGCTCAGAATTTTTACCGCATGCTTTACTCTGTAATGCATTGAAACGTACGTCTGCATCCCCTAATGCTTACAAACTCGCAGTTTTTACGACATTACTCTGAAATGCTTTGTAACACCTGCATCCCTAATGCTTACAGATACATAGCTTTTACGACATTAATCTGGAATGCATTGAAACACATACATCCCCTAATGCTTACAAACACATAGCTTCTACGATATTACTCTAGAATGCATTGAAACACCATACCAATGTACGTCGTTCTAACGACGTACATTGCTCTCACAACACTTCTGCTCCTACCACATTGCCCTCACGATATTGCTCTAACGACATTGCTATCCCATTTCCATTTATTCAGCAAACCTTGCATGAATGCAACCCAAAACAGTACACTTCACCGTTTCCCCTCGTACTGGGATACATTTCGCCAACTAAACAATCCCGACGGCGCTCTCGTACCTGATTTCAGTGGGAGTATTCTCCGCTGCATCCTCACGGCTTTCAACTACAACAGGAGTACTCTCCTCTGGCAGTTGCGCTTGCCAAAATGAGCTCAACGGCCGAAACGCTTCGCACGAATGCAGCACGGCCGCCACTAGAACCAAGGCAAACACATGTTGCAGACCCCGTGAGCTACCCATCGATCTCGATCGATCACGAACGAAAAGAAATTAAGTCTAATCTTCAGAAACAACTGAAAGAAAATAATATTTTTGCAGCAACTAAGTGACTGAGTGAACTTCGCGCGCTTCAGGTGCTGATCAAATCAATAGACAATCGATATCTAAGCTGCTGCAGCTGCAATGTGGTACTACAGGAGCTGCTTGCTCGAAAGCTACAACAGCTGCAGCTAACTGAGCAGGTGGTAGCGATGGCGGGGAACTCGCTCCAGTTGAGACTGTGGCTTCCACTTGAATGGGGGCTGCGACAATCTCTGAAGGCACACTCAAGCCTTATAAACACTGAGCACAAGCCTGGCTTGCACTGCGCGGGCTGCAGATGCTATTAATTAACGTTCAGGGACGGATGACTGCTGCGGACGGTGGTCCCCGGGACGGGGGAACTGGATGGATGATGTTTTGATTGGATGATTTTTTTATTGGATGGAAGTTTTAATGGGCGTTCGCTTGTTTCAATTTATGTGGTATTGGGGTTGTTCAACTCTTCCATGACACATTTATGGAAATTGAACCTAACCTTTTCTCCTGCTGTTTTACTTTCTTTTCTTAATTAATTTTTAAATTTTATTTTGAATTATTATATCACTGACATCACTCAGGCTGCATTCCTAATAATTACACCACTTAATTAATTACACCACTTAACTAGAGCGAGTGTTGGAATGGTGCAATGTATCCTCACGCTAATTTGGATGAAACATTGTGGATGTTCAAGGGATTTCATTTGTGAACTCCAGATGGAAGGTGGGTGAAATCCAGATGTTGGTATGTAATTTGATTGAAAGTTGGATGAAAAATCAATGACAATCGTTCAGTACTGAGATAAGTAATTTGAAATTAGTAGAGTTATCTTAAAAGTTAGTCACGAAAGTCACATTCATTTTGATTCCTAGATTGGTTCTAATTCTAAATTGCATTTGGATTTTTTTTCAACTTGACTTTTTTTTGGAATGACAACAAGACATGATTTTATGGAATCTAATCACATTGGGTTTTCTTCTCTGTATGTTGAGTTGTAGGTGCTAGCCTTATGAAAAGAGGAGATGAAACTCAAATTAGCACCTCAAGTAGCACAAAAAATAAATTTGATTCAACTATTTGCAAGTGTGTTAAAGCCTAAACCTCAATTTAGAAAGAAGGAAATCCAACGTGAATAGATTGCATATTTATGGTCATGCCAAAAGTTGAATAACAATGAAGTCCATTGCAATTTAGAATTAGAAGTAAACAAAAAATGAAGTATGGTATAGGGTGACAATTCATGACTTTTAGGATGATTCTAATGTAGATCACATTTTTTTGTTTTTGGCAGAGAGCACCTTAAGATTAAAAATCATTAAAAATAAATGAATGACCACTTATGATAGATGTTTAGGACTTTATAAAGATTGTATCCTAGGTAGATAAAATACAAAATAGTCTTTTACACTGAATAGGGGTTCTAAGGGGACCCATACTAATAAATTGACATTTCATACTATATAAATATTTACACATGTTCACTCGCTATGCATGTTCATTGGTTCACAAGTCACTGTTCATGTACACATGTTTACTAATTATGTTTTGCATGCACACTGAGAGGTACATCCCTTTAATTTTTTGGTCCCCTTAATACCCCTATTCAGTGTAAATAAAAAAATTGAGAAAGTACATATTCTAAAAAAATAGGCATTTGACATCTAGTTTACAAAAGATAAATAAACGTTTAGAATATAAATGAAATGAAAACATTTGCTACAACTTTGTATAGAATGATATTTTGCACCAAAAGAATCACCAAACGGTATTTTTCCCTTAATATATGAAAATGCATATTGAAGGAAACTTAATTTTCAAACTTCTAATTAGTGTAGGATTAACCTCTTTAGAATTCCTTTTTAAATAGCTACAAGTCTACTTAGAAAAATATCTTCTCAAAATTTAATCTTCAAATCCTTTAGAAAGAGTACTCAATATTACTTGTAATTCCAATTGTCCACTAACTCTTAAAATGAAAAAAAATGATAATTGACTCTTAGAACTTTGGTCACTACAGATAATAGTTTTTGGATTTGCCTTGCTTGATTGGTCCAAAAAATCAAGGTTAAATCAAGTGCACTAGAGATAGACAACTCTAAATTATCTTTAGTAATGATCAATGTGCTTTATTCATTACGTGTTAATGCATTTAGATTTTTACTTTTATTGTTTAACCCCTCAAGCTTCTAAGAATTTGCTTTAAATTGAAAAAAAAAAAACATTTTGATAAGTTGTATCAATTTTAAAAAAATTGTAACCATACAAATTCAAACTAGACATGTTAAAGATTTAATGGAAAAAAATATATATTACTTATGGATTGAAAGATTATAATGTTTGATCATGAGGGTGTTAAAATTGTGAAAGTTATTTGAAGTCTTTTAATCTTCTTTTGACATGTCAAACCTAAAAAATTAGTCACCAAAAAAATATGATTGAACTTAAATTTAAAGACATAACATGCATAACTCCTATCAATTTAAGGCTTCTCAAAATCTATTATGCAATTTTTTAAGTGAATTTCTAATGTGATTTATTCTCCAAGATCAAGTGTATTTGAGGCTCATTTCGAAAGGCCCTCAACACTAGAAAATCAAGATTTTCAATAGCCCCCCATGCACAAAATCTTGAATAGAAAAATCACATTTTCAAAATTGGATTTTTTATGCTAAAATTAGACTTCAAAAAGAATTTTCAAAAATAAAAATTCATTATTAAAAATAATAACTAGAGAAGGTTTTATTTAACTTCAAAGTTTTGTCTACACCAAAATTTGGTGCCTCGGGCTTTAGAGCTTTAGTTGCGGATGGTAGGAGGTTTGTAATACACAACCTTTGATTCTTCAATTAGATAGGCCTAATATGATTGATCAAGTGGCACAACTCATGGTTTCATTCAATCCTACAAAAAAATTATTTCAATTACATTGTTGGTACAACTTTGTAACAAAATCATTATGTGCCATAAAGAAATCCAACAAACATCATTCATGGTCTCTTGTATTTAATAGATAGGAAGTTTATTCTTTTTAATGACATTATGAATTTTGTACATCTACTTTTCTTATTAGATTGATGTTTTGGCAATTCAATAATAATATATCCTATAATAAGTGTCACACTTGTTTTCAAAGGAATGGAACAAAATTGTTATGTTGCTAAATACAATATCATTGTTATTAGGTATAAATTATAAAATAGTGTTACTTTGTATTTATCCTTGTAAAAAAAATGAATATATTGGTAACATTCAACAATAAGATGGTGAATATTTAGTATTAAATAGGTGACCATGCAAAGGTCAATTTTTTCACTATGATGAAGTCTAGTTACTTTTTTACAATTTAGTGAACCATGTGCATTTAATGGGTATTTTGGAGAGGGCTATATATAATTAGTAATTTAGTAGAATATTCTTTGAATCATAATCAAAATGCATTGACATAACTCCATCTTTTAATAAATGTCATATGATTTTTATCTCCCCCAAGTAATAGTTTTCTATCTTAAATTTTAACTCATGTAGTTTTCTAAGCAAATGCCAAAGAATTCCCGAGAGTTGATAGCTATAGTTGTACAAGGATATGGGACTTGTGGGCATTCTCATTTCTAAGACAATGAATTCATTTAAATAGGTTAATTTTGAAAGTATTTATCTAGTGGAAAATCAATTGGGAAATTTGGTGATCCCAACATGTACATTCATGAAGAATTTCAAAAAAACCAAGCAACATCTATTAATGACTTTCTAATTGGATTGCACAATCATTAATTTCTAATAGAACCGGATTCCACCAAGTGGATGATGAATGTTTTCAAGAGTTTATTGTAGGATTTATATAAAATGGATGAAGCACAAAATGAAGTGCATCCAAATAATTTGAAAACAAAAATTTATTTACTCTTCAACAATATAATTAAATTTGTCATTGGATACTTTTTGATTTTGTACAAGGTTCTAAATGGATTCATGTAGGGATGGAAAGAAAAATAAACTTACAAGAATAAAAATCCAATGTCTAGATTTTTCTCATGCCATAATTTATTTGCCTAAAAAGTCAAGATTTACATTTTAATCCTAATTGTCTCTTATAGGAATTCATATTTGAAATCCATTATAGAGTTTGACAATGTGACATTATTGGAGTATATACTAAATACATGATATTTTTTAAATTCTATATGAAATTAGATATTGAAAAAAATAATATTTTGAGTTTATCAAAGTCTTACACATTCAATTGGATTTTCAACTATTAATATATTTTTGAATAAAATGATAATATATTTATAAACTTACTATTATTGCATTTCTAAGTCTGAAAAATAGCAAATGTCTACATATACAATGAGATCTATGGATTGCAAATTCATTCAATCCACAGTCTTCATAATCTTCAATAATATAATTATTGTAGTTGTTTTGTACTTAAATATATATATGAATAAAAATAGGAAGAACATGTATCATATCTTTAAAACTAAAGTAGAGTTTAATAGCAAAGACATGCAAATTACTATAAATATTTCATATAATTATCCACATAATTTCTCTATCACTCATTGCTTCTTTTGTATTATATCGTCTAAAATTTGAAGAGCTACAATAAAGGATAATTCCTTTTTACATGTCTTGTATAGCAAGAAGGATTTATATTCTTTCCATAATAAATATATCCATCCTATATTAATGAATTAGGTTTGTAACATGTATAGCAACCATTATGTTTTTCTTTTTCTCTAATGCAACTTCTTGCAAATGAATTTAATGAATATTGTCTTGTCTTAAAAATTACAATTCACTCAAAGCCCATTTCCTTGAAAGCTTAGTGGTAATCTTGAAGATGGAGAAATTTGAAATTTGTAGTGCACCACTGAATTCCAACAAAGTGCTCAAGCTCTAAAACTGCACACCTCTTGAAATGTACAATCATTGTACATTTTTCTGTCTCATTGCATCAACAAATGAATGTACAAATAGTGTACATTCCATGAGGTGGATGCTTTTAGTGACTGTTGCATTTCAACCTTAAAAATTCATAACTAATTTCTCAAAGCTCCAAAAAATATGAAACAACTTGGATTAGATTCCAATGCCATTTGTCTTTTAAGGAAATTTATTGAGAAATATTTCAAGAAGTTTAACCTCCAGATATATTAATTTTTAGCTCTTAAATGGGCACTTTATGGACCTCCTACTTTAGCTTGTAGAACTACATGTACCTCCAACTGACTCTTCATTAATGTTATCCACACTGTTAAATATAGAATACATTAAACATGCACCAAGTCATAAGTACAGTCACAATTGAATCAATAATTTATCAACAAGCATCTTTCATTTGAATGCCATTTTAACATTTTGACCTTATCGTGCTCATATAGAGCTGTGTCAGCATGTGAACCTAGGATTTTGAACCCATGAATCTATGAGCCTAGGCACCTACGTTATTCGCACTTTCAATAGTTATAGGATATATGTATTATAGGTACCTATATTATATGTATGCATGTTATAGGTACCTTCAATGGTTATAGAGTACCTACTTATACCTAGGCTCGCATTTCTAGGCTCACATGCTAGTATCGTTGCGTTCATATGTAACACCATTCCCATGGAATACGTAAACATTTTGTAACTTTTGAGATTTGCAAGAAGTGTAGTGATGATCCTTATAAGGAGTGCCTTGGGTCCTAGGATCTAACTCACCAAAACTTCAAACTTTTTTCACTATAATTCTATATCTAAATATGCACCTTCTATCAATATGTCAAATTATTGGTCCCAAATTGGATTTCCCCGAGGGATTAATCCCTAAAGGACCAATTGTCCGTCCAACGTACATACGGAATTTTGGGTAGGTTCATACAAAGTCATATTTAGTCGGTTGTTTATGAAATTTGGACACAATGTGTAAACATGTACCTCCTTGGTGAAAAACTAAATTTTTTTTTATCAGATGCTTGGATCAAATGTTATGCTGCCTTGAACCTTTAAGTGGTAGCTCTAGCAATTTAAGAATCTTTCAAAAATCTTTTGCAAAAAGCTCATCAACTTTTGAAATTTGGCATGTATGCAATGAATAAAATATGGCATACAATTTTTTTTTAAAAGAAGAAATTTTAATCCTCAAATCACATTCTAAAAGGAGTCAAAAAAACATTTTCTTCTAACTTCAAGTCCTGTTATCTTGCAATCTGTGAAGTCAAAATTCTTGAAATTATTTCCACATATTCCAAATTTTCGTCTCTAACTTTATACCAATTAAATTTCAAATAAAAAAATTATTCATTGCACGAGAAATCATCAAAAAAATGACTAGTGTACTGCCAATTCACTTAACCTCCAGACCTTGCATTACAAGGTGATTTAGAGTAAGCTAGACTCCATATTTGTTTCTAAATTTTTTTGTGAGTGAACCTAACATCATAAACTTACAAATGGTCAAAGTTCTCATTTTCGTATAGAGCAATAATTTTACTCCAAAAGGGCCCAAAGTCTGCTGACTTTGTTTTGCTGCTAGAATGAAAAAAAGTTTTTTTTTTCTCACTTCAAACATTATAATCTTTCAATCCCCACGGTCAAATGGGCCGAAATTTTTTCCACATTTTGGTAAAATATTTTATATTAGTTTTGTACGGTTGAAGTTTCAAAAGAGGTTTCAATTTTCATTTTTAACCCTTGAACAAGAGGCTGGTGACCGTAGAAATCATCCCTTTTGGCATTTGATGACATCATCTTCTTTGAGATAATCAAAAGTACTCAGTAGAGGTCAAACCACTATTCATGAAATTTCCTTTCCACACAAAATTTGAAGGATGAATAGTTGCACTTCTGTCTTACATGGGAGATTCTCTTGTCATTCATTGGCCACCAAACATCTGCTTTGACGTTTAAGGGTTAATAACATACCCAAAACTGCAGTTTTTTTAGGGGTTAGTTTGAATCCCTGAACCCCCTCCAGGCAGCCATTTGATCTGGCCTGTGGAAGTTGGAGAACCCACCCAGGCATGTGATGTGATGATGGTTGGTGTGTGCCTGCCCTTGTTGTTGGTCAGGACGCATCCCCCTCCCTCGCCTCGCCTGAGACTGAGCATGTGCCGACTGCAAACTCCAGTTCCGTTTGGCAAGGTCCCACTCGCCCCTCCCTCCCAGCTTCATGATGCGCACAATGTGGAGCTCCTGGTGATCGACATCATGAATGGAGGGCTCTTTGTTTTGTTTCCTGTTTTTTCCTTGCCACACATATGCAAGCGCGAGGTGGGTTTCATAACTTGGAGGGGGGCTCCCATGATCCCATACTCCCACTCGCCCCCGGCCAGGCTGACAATGCCACACAGGACTCCCGACTGAATGATGAGCCTGTGCTATCATAGTTGGCAAGGAGTGACCCATCTGCGGCGAGCTGCCTGGCCATGTGCGCGGAAAGCTGGAGCCTCCGGCAATGATGGAGGGAAGAGTGTGAGGGTGGAGAAACTGGATTGAAAAACGGTCAGAGCGAGCAGACCCCCGTGACCCGTGAACCCGCCCGGCCGAGCTGACGCTGCGACGGAAGTGCAGGCAGAGAATGTTGATCCATGCATCCGGTGGGTGGCATTTGGAGGCGACAGTGATCCCTAAACTGGCTAAAATTAGCTGAGTTTCTACCCCCAAAAAATCCTTGTGCTATTAGTACATTGTAAAAAAAGGACCTTCAATGGAGACATTTTAGCCAAAACTACAACAAACAATAGAAATTGATAGCCAATTTGCAACTTCTTCCACATTGGAATTAGCATCTATTTAGTCAGTTTTGTGGTATAGTACTCCCAATAATCCTTCACAACTTGCAAAATCCTTTCTTCTCTTTTCTTTTTTAGATACTACTCACTCTCAAGGTAGCCAAAGTTGATGCTTGTCTGTTTTGAAGGTAGCATATTGCACAAAATTCCATCACCTAGTTCTGGGATCACTGCTGAGCGAGTGACAAAGTGGGAACTGTGGGTCGGTTGTAGGTGTTGACAGACAGAACTGTTAAGTTAAACCTGAGCTAAGTTATACTTTGGGGTTCAGTATTAAGAGTGATAGATTAAAGGAAAAGTCAATATTGATGGCAGGTCAAGGTAGTTGGATTACAGTAAACATGTTGAAAATAATGGATCAAGTTTTCAGCTGGCAGGGCAGGAACCATGTGCGTGTCTCTCTCTATAACTTAACTTACTGTTGAAAATATACAGACAGGTTTCAACCTTACAAATGGATTGTGTACTTGTGTTGTGTGCTGTGACAAGGAAGTTACACTCAATGCCTTGCAGACAAATGCCTGGGCATCTAAACACACACACAAGTTCTAAGGTAGGAGGTCCATAAAAGCGACCATCTAAGGTAGGTATCCTTAAACCGTCACAAATTGCTTCTGTGCCTAATTACTACTATTAGACTGTTCAAACTCTTCTATATTCTTATTGGCAAGGGAAAGGATGTTCCAACGTACCAAAGAACGCAACATTTGGATACTATATGCAAAAGTTATGAAGGAACAAAGTTTGGTTCTGAATGCGTTTCTTCCACAGAGGTACATAACTGATTTTGGAGATGTACACTCAATGAAGATGGCGCTTTAAGTTCAGTGGCGGTTTTGGGATACCTACCTTAAGCGCTGAAACTGAATTTTGGGGAGGTAAAACATCTTGAAATATTTTTCAGTAAATTTTCCTTGAAAGTCAAGTGGAATTGACATCTAATCCAAGTCGTTTCATATTTTTTCGACCTCTGAGAAATTAGTTACAAATTTTTGAAGTTGGAAAAAAGTGATCATTTGTGGTCATCAAAAGCGACCACCTCCTGAAATGTGCATAGTTGGTACATTGAAGAAAGCAAAATGTACCTCTGAGTCATGTTTGCTTTTAATGCTCGGTTGGAGTTTGAGCCTCCTACCTTATCAATATTTGCATTTTGAAAAATTAATATGTGGAAGTTGTTCCATCACATGTGTACAAAACATGACAGATTCTCAGGATTTGTAGGAAATGAGCAATTATCCAGTGTTTCATCAGAGGTGGACTGTAAGTAGCACGGTGGACCACTAAGCTAATCAAAACATAGTGTTACTTTAAAAAATTAATATGTGGAAGTTGTTCCATCATACACCGACTCACAAAACTTAGTACAAATCTGAAATGTTTTCATTCAAACAACTATACCGTCAGCATCAATGGGCAAAGTCCAAAAGTGTATAAGTGAAAGTTGTAGTATGCAACATATTGCACTTTACCATAGAAGTTTGAAGAAAAAATTACTTGTCATTTGAAAGAAAATTAATTTCAAAGTTAGCCATGTCAAAAAAACTCAGTTTTGTTCACTATGATTTGGAATTACTTTATCTTTTGTCAATTTTTTCTTAGAACTCCAAAAAAACTTTTTGTGCCTTGGCATGTTGATATACATCATTTTAGATTGTTGTACACAAAAATTGAAGGACATTGGCATTTATAGAATTTAAAATATCAACAATTTGACAAACATGCAAATGATGTTGGTTCTCTCGATATTTGAACTTTTTTGGGGAATTGAAAGCATGAGATTGCATTAGCCATTGTAGAAAGAGTATAGGTAGCAACATGGACCATTGTTATATCTTAATGCCCTTGCATTTGAAATATTTGTTGAATAGGCCAATACAATTCAATTTATATTTTACAACTATATAATACGTTTTTAGAATCAGATTTTTTGTTGGAAGACTAGAATTCATGATGAATAGAATTGACCCAAAAAATCCAAATAAAATAAAATATTGTTGTCACTTTCATCAAAAAACTATTAGTTTTCCAAAAATTACACTGACTTTCATGAAATTGGCAATTTTTTGATGAAAGTGACAACTATATTTTTATTTATTTTTTAACTTTTTGAAAAAGTGTCAACTGATGGTGATCACTATAATTTCAATTTGGTGAAGCACTGTATTTCTATAACCATCCATCTTTGGGACCAAAAAATACTTTACCATTATATTCATATACTTTTAAATCCAAAATTGTCAACTTCGTCTCTATTTTAATTAGAAATAGAAGGCAAAAAAAACTACTTGCATATGGTAGAGATTTATTTTGATATGGTGCAATTCGGTCCCACGGTGCCAAAACAAAAAGGGCTACTTCAAACTTTACCTTGCGCCTTCTTCGTGCTCTTTCATTGACCCATCCGTTCTGATTGTGATTGTCAATTTGTCAACTTTTATATTAAGTAAAATGGCCCAAAGAAATCTAATTTCTTTGTTAATTTTGGGTACATAGTGACAAGGATGACACTTCTTGAAAAGTTTATATCTAAAAAATGAGGGGGTACACATGTCATCCTTCGATTGGTAGTTAATTTTTTTTGAAAAGTCTTAAAAGGGGTATTGAAGCATTCATTAGAGAAAATTTTAGGCCTCCGGAGGGTTGCTCCACAACCCTCCAAGGTACCTTGAAATTTGTTTTTTTTTGCTGAAAAAATCGTTTTTTCCCTATTCCCGTTCACCTGAAATTGCAGTGGTAGTGGCGCAGGAATTGAGTTTTACGAGTTAAAAAAAAATTTAGTCTTCAAAAATTAATTTAAAATTTTAAAAAAAAAAAATCGCGAAATCTGACTGTTTCGGCAAGCACTCAACCAAGCTGACTGCTCATTGCGGCACTTTTTTGGAGTGACAAACCAAGCTTTGAAATAGCTTGGTTTGTCAGTCCGGAGCAGCCCTCCGGAGGGTTGAAATTTCCTCTAATGTCTTCCATTGGCTGTAAAACTTGAATAATTCAAACAATTGAAACGAGTTCATATATACCAAATTTGAAAGTGGTATTAAAAAAATCCAAATTTTTAATACAAAAAATCAATGCCCAATTCTAGAGTATGAAACGATTGTCCAAATCATAGTCACCCAAAAACACCGGAATGTACATAGGTCGAGACGTGGTTTGATCTCCCACATGAGCACTACTCTCATGCAAGTCTCAATCATCTTGGATGAGCTGGAGTTGCCTCTTGCGTGCTGTCAATAATAATGACATTGTTGTGGTCATGATCGGTCTCTTCCGGAAGAGTACTTGGAGCAACATAATGAAAGAATTAGAAAACAAGTACTCGTTTGATGTTTCCATTTGAATGCTTCCATTACAAGAAATAATGAAATTGTTAGGAGAAAACAAAGTTAAATTAAGAAAAGTTGTATTACCTGCAAGCTCATAATCATGTTGAGTACCTTCCCGCACCTTGTTCAAATCCGCAGCAAGACACTGGCAAGCCAAATCATCAAGTCATGTACTAGGATTTGTGGTCTGGAAAAAAATTTGAGTGACGTCATCCATCTCAATGGCATTTAGATTCATCATATATTTCTAAAGGAATGAGGCCCTAGTGTGCTTCATGCCTCCTTGACAAACAAAGAGAACCTAGGAAGCAGAGGGAATGTATTGTCTTGACTGCAGTATTGGAAGGAGAGTACTAACAAGAGTACTTCCCAAATCTTTCTTCATTTTGTACCTGCAGTACGTTGCGCCTTTTCAATGAAGTTTGTGTGAGTCAAGATAATCTTGTTCTTTACGAAAGGAGTACCGTGCTTAATATATTCCTCAATACTCTCATTGATTTGTTCAAGCGTTATATTTTGGTGCCCACATTAGAAATGTTCTTTGCCTCAAATGAGGTTTGCGTGAGTCAAGATAATCTTGTTTTTTGCAAAAGGAATATTGTGCTTGACGTACTCTGTAAGCTCCCAATTCGTTATTTGAGACTCATAGTTTTTTGTTTTTATTCCACGAGTTTGAGTGTATTTTTATATACAAAAAGCCAAAAAAAGAGTGTAAAATCAAAATAGGTATGTCACATACCAATATAACATTTGATCCCTTATAGGTTGTTCTCCCCTAAATGATCTCCATTCCCACTTTTAAATAGGCTAAACTACGAGAATTTAAGTAACTAGTAGCGTTAGGCCCAAATAGCCTAAATTTATGGTGCATGTGACATCTTATGGCTAAAATTGGTCTGAGGGAACACCGTTGAGGTCCTAAGTCCATTCTTAAAGATAGATTTCACTTTCTCGATAGTCTCGAAGAAATAACAGAAACTCCAATTGTTGGCCTACAAGAGTTATAAACTTAAGACGGAACTATAGGAGGAATCTACGGATGCAATACAACGATCTTAGGTGGAAATCACATTTGGGACTCAACGACAAAATCGGTTTGCCAAGATTCTCCTGTGTATAGAAGATTTCCTAGTTGCTAGATTTAAAAGGAGAAGGTGAAATTTGATTCTCCTCTGACCTTTGTGCAAAGTAAGAATATGAGTTTGCACATACTTTGTGGAATTCCATACGAGGTTCTATAAAAAGTTTCGAAATCTTCTAACTCGTAGAAGATGCCCTTTCGGACGGTCAATCGCCAAACTTTACAATGAAAAATTCTTAGAAATTATTCAAGTTGCGATAAAATCTCACTAAAATTTAGACTAGCTTCATTTATGCTAATAAGATGCTCCACCAAGTTTCAAGACATTTCGATAGCCAGAAGTGCCCGAACCGGCGAGATTCCCCAACAATTGGCAAAATTAAAGATTACGGTGGAGTTGACCGGCGTATCGGGAGCATAGAAAATTGAAATGAGGTCTCATTTAGATCTTTTCTTACTCCCCTATACCTACTAAAGAGTTTAGGATAGTTACTTTTCTCAGAAAAGTCAAACTCTAAGATTTGGATTTTTAACCCGTTTGGGTGTTTAATTAGAAATAGGTTTTGTTGAGTTTTTTGGAATTTGGTTAAAGGATGAGGCATTCTCAAAAACTAAAAATGGCCTTTTGAAGCCAACAGTTCAATCGGTTTTCAATTTGGAATTAATCTCCAAAAGTTAGGAGTTTAGACCATCGCGAAAAGTCAAAATGGACAATTTAGGATGAAAATCTTAACCCCTAAAAGACCAAGGCCTTTTTTTTTGCCCCCAAACACTCAAAACTGCCATATCTATAGCAAAGAGTAAAAAAAAATTGAAAATTGTTTTTTTTCCACATCAAATCACAGGATCTTACACCTAACTAGTATGAGAGTGTGTGGAAAAAATTTCAGAATTTTTGACCACACAGATTGCAAGATATATGCGTTTAAAGTGAAAAAAACAAGTTGTTTCAGCACATTGCGGGACTAGATTTTTTGACTTTGAACATTTTTACCTTAAAATTTTTGCACTACAGAGTTTTGAGCTTTAAATCTTTATAGTGGAGAATTGAGTTGAGAGTCTAGGGGGGGAAAAAATATTCAAAAAAACTTAATTATCATTTGTAAAAAAATTGTTAAATAGAAGTAAGTACAAGATAGAAGGAAAATCTAAAATATTCATATATTTTAGATGGAATTAAAATGCACTAATTCCAATGGTGAGATTGTTCTAGCAAGTAAATCAGACCATGTAAATAAAATAAAATTGAAAAATTTGAAAAATTGCATTCAAAAATGAATCCTACAAGTTATTTTTTTCAAGAAGATGCTCTAACTGCTTGAAAAACAAGAATGTCCATAACTTTCTCATAACAAATCCAAATGAAATGAATCAAAGCTTTCTAAATAGACAAAAATATAATCTACAAGAAAAAAAATAAAAAATAAAAAAATTCAAATTTTCGTCCATTTTTTTTGGCTGCCCGGGCTGCCCCGCGTCCCCTCGTTTGAGCTTATTTGGTCATAACTTTTGTTCCCGGGCACCGATTGTGAAAAAAATTATATTCCCACAAAGCTTATCAGTTTTTCTATCTTCAAAAAAAGTTTCAAAAAATCACGACAAAATTTCAGCCCGTAGGTACCTGCCCGAAAATCCATTTGTCCCCTGAAGGGACAACGGTCCTTTAGAGGTTAAATGATAAGATTACCACTAGGAAAAGAGAGGGGGATGAGTTCCCTTGGAAATGTATATAAGGGGGCTCATTTCCCTCTCACAAACACCCCTTTGGCCATTATTTTGGCATTCTATACACGTTGGTCCATTTAGTTGGATTTTTTGGTCATTTTGAGTCAAACTTGCAAATATGTGTGTTTTTAGAGCGTTTCAAGCTCCTTTGTGGTTGTTTTTAAAGCTTTCTTTGAAGGACATTAGGGTCACTTCAAAGTTTGTCTTTGGTTGCACTTGTTTGAGCTTTTGTACTAGCTTCACTCATTTTATTGAAGTTTTTGTGGAGTTTTTAACATTTGTACTAATTTTAGAGTATACCCCCCTCCGTACCTTGGTGATGCCGCTTAGAGGGGCCTCTAGTGCTTGATTGTGGAGTATGTTGCACTAACACACTTGTTCTAATATTTGGTTGTCCATCTAGCTTGTACTAATTTTTGTACTACTAATTATTGTAGTTTGGTGTTTGTACTAAGCTCCCTAATCTAACTGCTTTGTGTGGAGTTTTGTGGAAGTAAACTATTGCTCGAAGTTTATAGTATTTTAGAAACAATGGTGAAGCTTTGTCTTTGGTCATTTTAGAAATTCTATAGAAATTTTCTGCGGTTCCTACAGGACGGCAAAGTTTTGACTTTCAAATCTTAGAATTTGGTAACATTTTGTGGAATTTCAAAGCCACGGCAGAGCTTTGACCTTAGGTGCTAAAAAGAAGTTTAATATTTCCCGAAATTTTCATACCAAAATTGCAAGAAGTCTCCTACCAAGTTTAGTTTCCAAAACGTTGTTTTGGAATTCCAAGTTCAGCATCCAAAATTGAGTGGCAAAGCCTTTGCCTAGTGTCCAAGAAATAATGTTTAGTTGTGTCCAAAAATCCGTTTCTGACAAAATAGCCTTGGTGCCCTAGACCCCCACAGCTGTAATAGTTCAAGTATTGGGAAGAACTCTATTACGATGGAAATTTGCCAAAGGCCAAAAATCTTCAAAAATTGGGGTCGGAAAGGGGCTACAATCTGCTGCAAGGAATGGGCACAGAAGAACTAGGGAGGCACTGGAATCCCATGCCCCTTCATCCAACCATGGGGGTCCAGCCCAACGTGGCGGGCAGTAGGGAGAAGCCTCGACAGCAAGTGGTGGGTTGGGAGCCAGGGACTGCTTCGACTGAGCCAGGAACTGCTTTAGCCAAGCTGGCCGACTGCTCCGACTAGCTGGTTGATTGTTCCGGACTGAGAGCATCTCCACCAATGCCCTTCAAAAGGGACTCGCCAACTAGCAAATGAAGTGTATTAAGAGCCACGAAGGGTCCGACTTGTTTTTGATCCTCCACCAGCACCCGCCAAAGAAAGGTTAATATGGCAAGAGCTCCACTTATTGAGGCCCATGGTTTAATGATCTGCAAGATTCAATGCTGACCTAGCCATCGGGCACTTCTTGAAAAGCAATTGAGCGCTTGCACACAAGGGTTGGATTTAACTTCTCCTCCTCAATCACCTCTGACTAAAAAAACTACATTAATAACTACACCTAGAAGCTATTAGCGTGCAATAAGTCAATCCAAGCTCACACTGAAAGTTGGAGTGTTGCAATGAGTTTTTTGTGGGCCCTACGTTAACATAATAAAAAACTTGCAACTAATGGGTCATGTTTTTTGCTTTCGGGCACGCCAAATTGTTTCCCAAGGCAGGGTGGTGTGCCCCAATGGAGATGCTCTGAGCTGGTTGATTGCTTCGTGCTGGGTTGGTTTCTGTTGCTTCATGTTGGTTTGGTTTTAGCTGCTCCGTTTTGGCTGGTTTTTGCTGCTTCAGCTGGTCTAGTTTTTTTGAAACTAGTCCTTTCAAAACAAATCTAGGTTCTTGAAAGCAAAAAACTAATTGCAACTCTCACAAATCAATTGTGTATCTTGACATCCACCCCCCCAAAACTCCATAAAAATTAGGTAGGCTATAAAATAAATAGGGATCGGAAAGATCACATTTAGAAATAGGAGAGGGAGACATGAATATCTCACTTAGCAACATTTCTATTGCCACAATAACTTATAGGAAGAAGATAGAATAAGCTTAGAACTTCTCATAGAACTCTTAAACCTTTCCAAATTCTATAGAATGAAGTGCAAATGAAGTAGAGAGAGATGAGAGTTCAATTAGAAGTTGAAAGGGAGTTTAGAATTCAAGATTAGGTGGAAATCCTTGGGAGCCACTTTGAACCATTAGAATGTAGATAAAACAATAATTAACTTGAAGAGTTGATAAAAGATCAATTATTGTTTTATAGCCAAGTCAACCTTTGAAGTATAAATAATTTAATTAGAATAGTATTAGAACAAAAGGAAAGCTTAGAGGTGGAAGGGAAAGAGGAAGCTCAATTTTTCCAAACTTTGTATCCAAACAATCTTTTCAAGCGGTGAGCAAAAATATAATATAACACCAACCATGGCAAACAAGGAATACTTAAAAGAATCATTCTACAATGTAGCGAATGACACCCAACTCGAGGTATAATACTAATTCCTCCTTTTGCTTTTGAATTGTTTTAATTAGCATTTAAAACTCTTAGCCGAACTTCAAACCCAATTTAGAAAGTTAAGATTAGTTTTTTCCCTAGTTTATCCATAGAAGTCTAAAGACTAGGATTAGAGGTTTCCGAAAACGTATGACACTTAAGAAATAGAGTTAAAATGAGTAAGAAATGAAAGGATGAAGTTTACTACCTAAATTGGATGAAAAACATTTAAAAGTACTCAAAAGAAGCAAAATTATAATGTTAGCAAGTAGAAATAATCTAAAACCTTTAAGTTAAATCAAAAGTTAGTTTTAGAATTAGGAGTAGTAGTAATCAACAGATGAAGTTTTAAACACCGATTAGTGATCAAACTTCATCCATCAATAACTCCTAGTAGGAAGGTCTAATTAGCAAGTGTTTTAGCATTCTAAAAAGCTAGAATTATGATTTACAAGAAAAAATTAACAAAATTTAAAAATATAAATTGCTCAGAGTAGCATCGAACCACATAAGTAGGATAAGGATAAAACAACTAATAAACAAGGTCATCAAAAAAGGAAATTAGATTTTGAAGCGGGTAGAAGGAACTTAGTGGAACCCAAAACTAGTTTAACTTTAGGAAAACACTTAATCATCTAGGAGCAAACGACGGATGAACTTTGGATTAGGATATGGATGAAGTAGGACAAAAATCACTCATTCAAGTCCCAAACTTAGAATTTAGGTAGAAATTGGAATTCTAAAGTCAGAGTCCAAAATTCAAAGTAAGTAAGAATAAGAAAAGGATCCAAGTCCATGGATGAAGTTTAGATAGACATATGTAAGCTAAATTTTAATCCGTCCATAACTTTTGCTAAGAAGGTTGTATGATTTCGAGTTTTACAATTTTAAAAATGGCATGAAATCTCTCTCAACTTATGTTGCTAAATTTAGACTATCTCAACTTTCACTCAAAAACCACGGCGGCTTAGTTAGTATGCCCCGATTATGATAAATATTGCAAATAGAGTTAGTCTTTCTTGGTTTTCTTGCAAGTTATATATGTTTAGGAGTTAGGAAAGATCCATTGCTTGGAAGGCACAATGGATTGACGCTAAGCACCCATAGGACAAAATTGAACCCAAAACATCAAGAGCGTGATTGTGCTCACTTATTTACCAAGGGTGGGTAAATAAGCGCTCACAAGCTCCAATGCAAACCCCAACAATAGAGACAAGCATGGATGATTGCCTTTTTGCTGTGAGGAAGGTCTCAAAATCCTAGACCCCAATAGTGTAATGTGGCCTGTTTCCCTTGGAACTTGCGTGTGGAGGGCCGACGACCATCATAGCTTACAAAGTAAAAACAAATAAAAATTCTTTCTTCAACCTTGATGGAATCTACTACAACGTACCAAAAAAAACTCAGCAGCGAGAGCGTGCGCAACAAAATCGCTCCAATGGCTGAAGACAAAACGCGATTGTGGGATCCGCAGACAAGGCACTTAAATTTGGGCAGTGTAAACACAGAGAAGAAGGGGTGAACAACAAGAGACATAAGAAAAAAATTGCGGGACGTACCTCAACGGCGTCGTTCCTGCCACAATCAACCTTCATCTTTGCCATGAGCGTTCGGTAATCTGCTAGCAACCTCCGCAACAACTCCAACAGTGACACCTAGTGCGTAGTGACCTGAAGTAGAGGCTTGAGACCTTTCATCTTCATCACCTCCACAAACTTCTGGTATTCGCTAAGGCGCTTCGGACTCTTGCTGAAGTAAGCATGTGTTTTTTGAATCACTTGTTCCACAACTATGAAGATAGATAACGTGAACAATGACTTTGCAGCAAGGTTGCATTGGTGAGCCATATAGTGCACCCCCATACTAAACATAGCGTACTTGGTTTGAATTTACATTTTGATACCACTTCTTGCCCCTTGGAAAGTGCTAACGCCATTTGCTCCAAAGTAGAGCAACCTCCTCGAAATTTCTTCAAACATGAGGTCGCCCTCGCACTCCAGGGCCTTTGTAATCACCTCCGTAAGAATATTTGTGCCAGATCCATTTACTAGTTGCTGCAATGATATCAAATGTGGGATTAGTCTATAGTTTTCTATTATGGATGGATGGATGCAGAGCCAGCTCCCATTGTCCACTGAATTTACTTCGTCACACGTCAGTGCAACGAATCTAGCGGTAATAATAATTTTTTGATTGATGCTTTCACCTGCTGGTACATAAATTCTGCCATTGTCCACCTCAAACCATTTGTTCAGAGTATGCATGGTAGATTGTGGACACTGAGGAAGGAATACAGAGCTTGCCTCTCCTCATACTCCATTATAGGACGGCCAGAGAAGATCTGGTAGATCGTGTTGAATTGGATAATTTTCTTGGACTTTGATGTAGAAGTAGTCATGCCCACTTGCTGCAAGACTGAGGTGGTTTCACTGGGTTGGCGTGCTGCAAACAGGTGCATGTTGATTTGATGACTTGTTCAGGAAACATACTAGTGTCTTGCCTTGACGTTATACTTAGGCATGTCGAAAGCAGCCTTCCTCCTCTCCTCATGTTTTGTGAGGGTGTCCCATTTTGGACCAAGGATCTTTGGTTTCTTTCAAACATTGAACACACAGTGCACTTCACAAGGTGCACTTGCCCATCATTGCCTTGTATGGGTTCAGCCCACACTAGCTTCACGGTCCATTTATTTTGAAAGCGTTGCGTTCGATCATAGTTGGTTTTTGATTTTTTGAGTGGAAGCACCTCTTGGAAGTCCTCATTTGACTCTACATCCTCTTCCCCGTCTGATATCTCCACAAGGTCGGCTCGTAGCTGACGGCATGCTTCAAGAGTTATCTCTGAAGGTGTGGATTGGCCGCCACTACTACTACCACCCTGCGATTGGGGAAGAAGCCGAGATTCCAATAATACTGTATTTAAAGATACAACATTTATAGAAATATAGTTTGTCATAGACTGAGTAGCTAGTGACGTCAAACCCAATTGGAAGGTGTCAAGGATCAAGGGCTGCAGGTTCATTGAATTTCGAGAGCTTGTGAAACTTTTGCAATCAATGAAGCCTCCCGTGCACTGCGATGTGACTTGGTGTCTTCCGAGCATACAACCTTCCCCTTCATTTGGCGACGGCGTTTTGCAGCTTCCCTCTCTGCCTTTTAAGATACAGCTTGATCAGCTCGAGAATTGGCAATTTTGGTGGGCTCTTTGTATAACTATGAAGAAGTCTCCTGCAATAGCACTTCCTCTGCCTCTGCAGCATCATATCATTGGGCTGATCACTATTGGCCTTCACCTGTGAATGAAGCTTCTCAACCATAGCTTTAATAAGGTTACAAAAAGCTAAGAAACAGAGAGGTCAGAAACTACAAAGGGCTTGACACAGCAAGCACCATTGGCGATCAAGTCTCAAACCATGGCGCGGCTAAATAACAACAACAACAACAACATTGACAAGCACCGTTGGCAATCTCTCAAACCATGGCGTCATCAACAAAATCCACAACCAAAAGCACAACTCGGTCACTAAGCACAAAACAAAGCAAATGTATTGCAATTTGGGAGTCATTGCGGGCAATGAAACAGAGAGGGATATCCAATGCTTGTGTACATACCCAAATATAAGCCGCTTGCAGCCTCTCAATAAAAAATCCACATAATGGTTACAAATGCTTTTAGACTCCATTGCTAAAAGGTGGCGTTCTAGATCAACAACCAAGCGGAGTGGAAGTGAATGCTACATCTCTATAGACAAAGCAACTAGGGCTAGGGCGATTCACAGAAGCGGAATGGGGAGGAAGTACTAGACCTGGCGAGAGTAGTAATGAATGTGGGCGTAGTGGTGGGAAGCCTTGTATAGATTTTGGCAACTTGGAATTCAAAGTTGTGGCTTCCTCTGGCTATGAACAAAGTTTCTTCTGTAAAAACCTTGGCGACGGATGCACAGCTGTAGAAGCGCTTGGGGTGACACACAAAGCTTGAAGGGGGGAAATAGGTGCTAGGATTTGAAAGTTTGGTGCTTTGTGATCGAGCTTCTAATTTGTCACTTGGAACTCATAGATTTTTTTTTTTTGGAATTTGCAATTTAAAAGTATACAAAAAGCCATAAAAAGAGTGTAGAATCAAAATAGGGTTGCATCGTATCCATTATAGTATTTGGTCTAGATTTGTGTTTATACCTAGAACTTTCCCAAACCGCGCCTAAAAATAACATAGAAATCATAAGACAACAGGATTTGGAGGATTTGAGTCACATAGCCCCCAAAGGACTAACTCCCACCATGAATGTGGCAATTCATAGCTAAGTCGGTCCGAGGGATTCACAATGAGGCCACTAGGTCGGGTCCTAGAGTTAGATTTAGAATTTCCCATTAAATCGATGAATTTTCAAAATCCCGATTGTTAGCATACAGAAGCCACTAACGCAAGATGGGCCCGTGGAGGAATCTATTGCCCAAGGATGGTGGTCTAGGATGAATCCCATGACAGGAGTCCAACGGTGAAATTGATTCGCCAATCTTCCTTCATGTACAGAAGATTTTTACACCATCAACAATTCAAGGAGATGACCAGTTTTAATCTCCACGGACCAATTGTGCCAGGTACAAAAACGCACCTCCACATCTTTCATGCAACTCCCTGAGAGGTCCTATGAAAATTTTCGACATCTTCTGACTTGCAGAAGAATCTCTTCCGCGCAGTCGACCGTTCTAACTTCCAATGGGAATTTTGTGAAAATTACTCAGGTTACTATAAAATCTCATTAAAAATTAGAATAGTTTTTTTATGTTAGTACTGCGCTCCATTAAGTTTCACGACATTCCGATAGCGGCAAGTACCTAAACTGGCGAGAATCCTCGGGAATTAACCACGTGGCGGGGTTCCCGCGACGTTGACTGGCATTCCAGGACCATACGATGGCGAAATGAAGTCAACCAAGAGTCCTTTCTTGCTCTCTTGCACCTACCGGAGACCCTAGGCTAGTTACTTTTCTCAAAATAGAAGACCCCCAAGATTTAAGAATTTATCACAACTTGATTCTTAATATAAATTAGCCTACGATGGGTTTTTGGTCCTAGTTCGGGAGATAACAAAATTTAGGATTAAATGTGGCGATCTGGAGCCAACGGCGCAATCCGTTCGACGATTGGAGTTAATCTCCAAAAGTTAAGATGTTGGTCTAGTATAGATGGCAGATAGTCATTTTTTAGGATTAGGATGAAAATCTTTGAGAATGAGGATGAAAATCCAAGTTGATGAGGTTAATTATGGTTAGGAAATTAGAAGGGAAAGTGGGCCCTTGGAAACCTATATAAGGGCTCCGTTTCCTTTTCTAAAACCACTTCAATTCTTGTTTTGGGTTTGTGGGTTTAAGTTACTTTGGATATTTTGGCGTTTGAAGCCAAAACCTCTACGGTGTTTTTGGAGCACTTTTGGCTCTATTATTGTCATTGTATTTCAAGCTTTGAAGGTCCTCGGGGTCCTTCTATCTTGCCTTGTGTATTCTTTGTGTACTCTTTGTACTCTTGTTGTGAGTTGAGCGTCTTTCTATACTTTGTGTGTTCTTTTTGTGCCCTCGTGAGCTAGCTTGAGTGGTTGTAGGAGTTTTTTTTGAGTCTTGCAGTAACCCTAGAGCAACCCCCCACCGTACCTTGGCGATGCCGCTTTGGGGGGCTTTTAGTGTGTAAGTTTGTTGTGTTACCACGTTGTCTTAACTTGTGTGTTCTCTTAAGTACGTTCTTACCTTCTTCTAATATCTTCCTTGTTGAGTGGACCCCCCTTTGGGACGGTGTGGGAACCTATAAAACCAGATTGGAGGGATTTCAAGTAGAATTAGAAGTAAGGAGTCCATTCTTGGTAATTTTTTTTCTCTTTTATGAGTTAAAACTAGAGAAATTACTGGGTTTATGAATTAGCAAAATATAGGATACCTTAGTGTGTTAAAATGGTCAAGGAGGAAATCCGATTTTCTGTTCTAACCGGAAACCGGAATCCGTCTAGCAGGATTCCAACTCTCTCGATGAGATTGGAAGCGAAATCAGAACCAAACCGGAAGATAACGGACACCAACGAAAACAAGAAAAGAACGTTGAACAAATAGAAAATCCGCTATAATCCCGTAATGGTAATCCTAACAGCTATGGAACCAGAACATGGGAGACTGAGTAGAGGCCTTCTCTTACCTCCTTCATTTTTTTACCTGGATCTCATTGAGTCTAAGAAGTTCTGGTGTGTGTTGCTGATTTAGCAAAGGAGTTCTAAGCATTGGAGATTCTAGTCCTAAGAGTGCGACAGGAAGTTTGCTGAGCAACAATTTTAGAATTCTGAGTGTGTTTTCTGGACTAGAGAAAGGATTACTTGAGGGATATTTCGGAGTGTTTTGAGAGCGATGGTGAAGGTAGAGCCAGAGGAGGATCCGCACCCGGTTAACCTTCGATCAATAGTCTCGGGTTTGATAAAGGGGAAGAAGGAGCATGAGCACTTGGAGGAAGACTTGCACCAGCTTGGGTGCCAAGGATTTCTGAAATTGCCATGGAACCTAAGAGACGAGGGGATGGTGCATGAATTCATGACGGAGCACTCAAGTGAATGGAAGCGGACCGTGAGGGCGTAGCCATCCGGGTGGACATCCGAGCTGTGTTGGACGGTGTACAGTTTCCCAACGGAAGGTGAAGGATTGGCGTTACAAATAGATAAATATGGAAATGGTAAGTTCGCCAACCCTGTTAACCCCAAGGATGGACACGTAGTTGCAGACTACAAGAGCGTGAGAAATAGGAGGGTCTTAGAGTTTCTAGTTCCGATCCTAATGCCGAAACAGCCTACCCGGATCACAGTTATATTAGCGAACACAATCTTTGGAGTGCTATCCGGGATAGAAAAGTGAATTGGGGGATAGTGATCCGAGATGTAGTGGCTAAAATGTGCATGGTGGCCGGAAAGTCAAAACCCTCCGATCTTAGTCCTTTTCTCTTCTACCTCTTTCTACCATTCCTTAGACTTGCTGAGAGAGGTCAGCATATAAGGCTGCAGAGGTTATACTTCAGTATATATAATATTAGTCAAGAACCAAAAATTGAAGCAGTGAAGGAGGGATCAAGAGAAGGATCTTCGGATCTGGAAAGAGAGAAGGAAAACCCTCAAGAGAATGGAAAGGGATTAGTTGACGGGTCAGGAATGAAAGATCCTATTTGGACACTTGAGGGGAAGGATGATCTGTGGGCGCTAGATTATCCACCCTTGATAATAAAGCAAATACGACCAGATACAGTGGAGGTGACTTTAGGATTAGCACGAGACATCAAAAAGGACTCCTAAACCAATCAAGTTAGCTCACGGGGATACACAAACGATAGAAAAGACCTCAAACTTACAACAAGAGTATATAAAAGTACACAAAGAGTATACAAGGCAAGATAGAAGGACCCCCAAGGACCTTCAAAGCTTGAAATACAACAACAATGGAGCCAAAAGTGCTCCAAAAACACTGTAGAGTTTTTTGGCTTCAAACGCCAAAATATCCAAAATAACTTGAACCCATGAATCCAAAACAAGAATTGAGGGTGTTCTAGAGAGAGAAATGGGGCCCTTATATAGGTTTCCAAGGGCCCACCCCTCCCTCTAGAGTTCTAAAGTAACCTTATCAATTTGGATTTTCATCCTCATCTTCAAAGATTTTCATCCTAATCCCTAAAAAACAACTTCTACCATCTATGCTGGACCAACATCCTAACTTTTGGAGATTAACTCCAATCGCCGAATAGATTGCACCGTTGGCTCTAAATTGCCATGTTCAATCTTAGACCTCCCTACCCCTTGTATCGAGGCCAAAAACCTATCGTAGGCTAATTTAGTTTTAAAATCAAGTTGTGATAAAATCCTAAATCTTAAGGGTCTCATATTTTGAGAAAAGTAACTAGCCTATGGTCTCCGGTAGGTGCGAGAGAGTCGGAAAGGACTCTTGGTTGACTTCGTTTCGCCATCGTATGGTCCCGAAATGCCCGTCAACGTCGTAGGGACCCCGCCACGTGGTTAATTCCCGAGGAATCTCGCTGGTTCGGGTACTTGCCGCTATCGGGATGTTGTGAAACTTCACGGAGCGCATTATTAATATAAAACAAGCTATTCTAATTTTAAATGAGATTTTATTGTAACCTGGGTAATTTCCATGAAATCCCTATTAGAGGTTAGAACAGTTGACCACCTAGAAAAGGTTCTTTTGTAAGTCGGAAGACGTTGAAAATTTTTGTGGGACCTCTTCGGGAGTCACATGAAAGACGTATAGGTGCGTTTCCATACCTGGCATGATTGGTCAGTGGAGATTAAAATTGGCTATCTCCTTGAATTGACGATGGTGCAGGAATCTTCTGCAGGTGAAAGAATCTTGGAAATTCGATTTCGCCGTTGAACTCCTGGCATGGGATTCACCCTAGAACACCATCCTTGGACTGTAGATTCCTCCACTGGCCTTGTCTTGCGTTAGTGACTCCTGCATGCTAACAATCGGGATTTTGAGAATTCGTCGATTTAATGGGGAATTCTAAACCTAACTCTAGGACCCAACCTAGTGGCCTCGCTGTGGATCTCTTGGACCAACTTAGCCATGAATTGCAACATTCATGGTGGGATTTAGCCCTTTTGGGGCTATGTGGCTCAAGTCCTCCAAATCTGGCCATCTCGTTATTTCTACTCTATTTTTAAGCGAGGGTTGGGAGGATTCTAAGTATAAACACAAATCTAGACCAAATACTATAATGGGTATGACACAACCCTATTCCAGTTCTACACTTTTTTTATGGCTTTTTGTATACTTTTATCAACTTTAAATTGTAAATTTTCAAAAAAATAATTCTACGAGTCCCAAGTGACAAATTGGGAGCTCACATGATCCTATAAATAAAGCCATAAAGGAGATTAAGGGGATTCAGGATCGCATGTTTGGGGAGAGAGAGTGACCCGGAAAGTTTGTAAATTGATGGGTATGGCAAACCCATCAGACCTCTATGAGGGGCTGAAGAGTCTTTTCCATGTCAAAGATGTGAGTAAGTTAAAGGATTAGGTAGAGGAATTGATCAGTTAGGTGAAAGCCCTCTAGACCAAGCTAAAACAGAAGTCTGAAGAGGCTACTAAGGAGAGGAAACTCTCAGTTGATTCTACAAATACGCTTGCCCGGATCCGGAACTTCATCGGGAATCCGGATGACATAGTAAATAAGGCCAAGTTGTTTGAGACCGGAGTTCTCAAGGAAGGGTCGCACTTAGGGCCCAAAACTGTTTTGGTACTACTAGTGGATTATGCGAAAAAGATGGAGAATACGTTAGCTGAGATGAGGCAGATCATGATGGAGGTGGTCCCGGAATCAGAAATGATAAAAAGAGCGGGCCGATTACTGGAAGCCACTCCTTCCAAAGTGACTCCTTCATTTTCTTCGCTTGGTCTTGTTGAGCAAAAGGACAAGAGCGGATTGAAGGACAAGACCCGGCATGACTTCTACCAAACCCAGTAGCTGGATTAATTCTGGAATCGGAAAATTGTCAACACCCGGATCCCAGACCAAAAATCAATCGAAGACTGTGGAAGAAGACCCATCAACCTCGCAAAGTAAGAGTTTTGGTCCTCCTCCAAAGGCCACAAGCGTAGTAAAACAGAAGACTACCTCGAAACGAGCAAGGGAGTCGACTTCACCCATCGAGTTCGAATCTGACGAAGAGGAATCGCCCGAGACATCGGAGAACGAAGGCAACATGGTGGAGTTGGAGTCAGACTCGGAACCGGAACCGGAGTCTCCACCGCATGGAAGAAAAAAAGGGAAGACTCAGACCCCAGCCAAGGGCAAAGTGACGCGTGGTATTCAACCCTCAGGCAGCAGGAAGCTGTTAGCAAGGAAGGGAGCCACCAAGCAAAAGGAATTGCCCCCAAAATGGTTGAAGAAGACTTAGGATCAGTTATTTTTAGGAGCAAAAGTAGGTAGGCGGAGAAAAACCAAAGTTTTTGACTTAGGAAGCAGCTTACAAGTTAGTTTTGATGGGATGAACACGGACAGCCGGATCCGGATTTGTCGGATCTGAAATCTAATTTTTGTGGGTGGGACCGAATGGTAGGAAGTCAACGTGTTATAGATCAGGAGAATGTGACGTCATTCTGTGGTCTGTTAGTTTGATTCCTTGGGGGCTTCTAGGGTTCCCCGGGTGTTAGTTATTTAGGGGTTGAAGTTGGATTGATGCCACGGGTATTTTCAAGCTTTTGCTTTCCTTTTTTAAGTGAATATTTACAGATTCCACTTCATGGTGTTGAGTTTATCCTTTTGCACTGAGTTGGTATGTCGGCAATGCTAGAACCATTGTTTAGTGCGGGTAGCTGGTTCTGTTGAATTAGAAAGAGAAAGTAACCCCCAGATTCTGTCGGGATCCGGTTCCGGGCATTGAAGGGAGTTGGTTGGAAAATTGAGGGTATTGGGAGTGAAGTCTGGCTGAGTGCTGTTACTTGTGAATTTCTGTGTGGGATAGCCGCTCCTAGGTTGGGTGTGCTCTACAGGGAGGTGGGCGCATGCTGATTGAAGTGTCGATGAGGTCCTACTACAACCGGAAGTGAGTGATGGGCAAGTAGTTGGGATCGCCTAGTTATGCAGTTACTAGATTCTGCCTAAGGAACTTGGTTTGGATAGATCTGTTGTTGTAGTAATGTGGAGATTGTAGGGATTTCCTGAGTGACCTGCTAGTCCGGATTGACTTCCGGATCAGTTGTGAGGAAGAACTTGCATCTGGTTTTGGAATCTTTTTGTATTTTCTTTGAATGGGCCTTTAGTCACTTTAAAGCTTTGAAGGGTAGGTTTCAACACATCCTCCCTCAACTCCAATAGTGGAACCCTCCAATATAGAGGCTAAACTTCTTATACTGGTTACTTAAAATTCGATTAGGAAGTAGATCTAGAAGAGGTACAAGATTAGACACTCCTTTGGGTTCCGCATCCGTTCAGTCGGAATACTATTTTCTAATCTTAGATAGGGAGAGGTACAAGTATAGGACACTCCCTCTTGTTTGGGTGATTGTGCAAGATATGTGTAGTACGAGAGAGAGAATATTTAAATAATAGAGTGTGAAGATACTTTCCGATTTTGTTAGGCCTGGGTTGTTTTCCGCATCCCGTTCCGGTTATTTTCTAGGAAACTACAAACTAAATCCTTTGGGAATGATACACGAGTCACTTGAACGGTGTTTTAACCATTTTGAACACTTTCAAGAGTAATTGTGCTTCCTTGTTCTACGACAGACAACGAAGCTTTGAACCTCCTTTCTGTATTTTTCTTGAATTTATTCTAAGTCTCCTTCTAATGTTTTCCTTGTTAAGTGGACTCTCCTTCGGGAAGACACTGCCGTCCGAAATCATTTCACACTGTAGGACTTTGACTTAGCTACAGGTTCAAAGCTTCACCGTCTCCGAGGGGTTCAGGGTTTTTCCCCAAGTCTAGTTTTTCCCAAGTTTTTAGCAAGTCTAATTTTTCCCAAGTTTTAGCAAGTCTATTTTTCCCAAGTTTTTTGTGAGTCTAGCCTACCCAAGTATGTGAAAAATCAATCCAAAAACTAGTCCAGTTTAAAAAACTAGTCTAAAAAACGGCTCAGAAAACCAGTCTAGTTCAACCGGCCAGAAACCATTCCAGTTCAGAAACAAAAAAGATAACACAAATGAACAAAAAATAAAAATAATTAGAAAAATAATTAATTAAAATTGACCCCCCAGCTAGCCAACAAGCGGCCGGCCAGACAGGAGATCGGTTTGGCTCGGCAGGCAGGGGCTTCATCCAAGGGCCGGAGCTCTCTCACACCTTTTTTTTTATTTTTTTATTTTTCCTAAAATGTTGGATTAGAAGTCCTATTAGGCTAGGGGATAGAATAGGAGAACATGGGTTTAGGAAAAGAGAAAAAAGGGAAGGGGAAGAATAGAAGCCACACCTCCACGCGCACACCTACAAACAAGCACTTCAAACTCTCTCACCACCAAACGACAAAAATAAGAATGGAAGGAGATTAGGGAAGAAGGAGATGAAATAGGCGGGAGAAGGTGAGAGACGATCAATAGTATGTTAGACCTAGGATTAGGTAGACCTAGGGAGGAAATCCACAAGAATTCATTGTGACCGTTAGGAAGAGGATTGGGATGACACAAAGGTAGAGTTGTGTAAGAGGGTAGGAGGTACATTAAAACTTCCTTGGAGTTCGAAGCTATAGTGTAAGACCACTATCAATATTGTAGGTGGAATAGTACTAGTGTAGAAAGAGGGGAGGAGAAAGAAAAGAAAGGAGGAAGGGAAAGAAGGAAGTTAGATCGCGAGGGTGTAATATTTTCTAAAATAATCAGTGAGCTTTGGAAAGAAAAGAAATAACTAGGGAAGTACCATGGACGAGGACGTTTACAAAAACGTGGACAAGGTTATTTTCAACACCAACAGCGATGAGGTAAGTCGTTAAACTAATCTTTGGTGTTTTTTCCTAATTACTTCTTGATTTTCTTGATTAGACCTTAGTCTGTGATTAGTAAGATTAGATTAGCGGAAGGTAGAAGTTTAGATTTAGAAGATCATAAATTAGGAAATAGAATTTAGAATTAGATTTAGAAGGTGAAAATTAGAGTGAAATTAAGAAGTTAAAAAGTTAATTTGGAAGTTTAATCTAGGGGTTAAATTCTCAAGTCAAATCTTAGAATGGTTTAAAAGTAAAAGTTTAGAGTTAATTTAGAAGTAAAAAATCAGAGTAAAAAGTAGAAGTCAAAAGTAAGAACTTAGAGTAAATTTAGGAAGTAGAATTTGAAGTCAATTTTAAGGTAGATTTTAAAACTAGAAATAGGAATTAAATTTAGAGGTTAAAGTTTAGGATTAAACTTAGAAGTAAAATTTTAGAGTTAGTTTTAGAGGTGAAAATCTAGAGTTAAAAGTTAAAACCTAGGATCAAACTTAGAAGTTAAATTTTAGAGTTAATTTTAGAGGTAAAAATCTAGAGTTGAAAGTCAAAACGTAGAGTCAAACTTAGAAGTTAAATTTCAGAGTTAGTTTTAGAGGTGAAAATCTAGAGTTAGAAGTCAAAGTATAGAGTTAAATTTAGAGGGTAAATTTTAGAGTTGGTTTAAAAATAAAACTTAGATTTAAAAGTTAAAACGTAGAGTCAAACTTAGAAGTTAAAATTTAGAGTTAATTGAAAGGAGTAAAAATCTAGAGTTTCATTTTGAAGTTAAAATTTAGAGTAGAGGTTAAAATTTAGGGTTAGTTTTTAGAAGTAGAATTCCCAGGTGGAACGTTAAAACATAAAAGATAGTCTTAAGGTCTCATGGAAGGAGCATAGGGGTCCCTATTTCAGTTAATTCGGGTCATTAGAGATGGTACCAACTACCCAGTCTACCCTAGACATTGGATAGGTAGTTAGGACAGTAGAATTTTACCGTTAAACCACCATGACCCCTGATCATTAGTAGCTAGTTGGAAGTCATCACTTGCATCTCTAGTCAATTCTTTTGTCCATCCACAAAAAACTTAGGAATTGAAACACTAGCAAGATCCATTGCTTGGAAGGCACAATGGACCACGCTCACAACACCCCCTTAAATCAAAAGTGGATAAAAGCTAAGAATTTGGTCGTGTTTGCTTTATTATCAAGGGTGGATAATCTAGCGTCCACACGCTTCCCCGTCAAAATTCTTGGAGAACGCGACGCCTGTTGCTGATGCTTTCTTGCAGGGAAGGTGGAACCCTAGGCGGCTCTCCGGTGACTTTTTTTCTTTTTTCTTTTTTCTTCCTTAAGGCTTTTTCGCCAAACTTTTTTTAAATGGTGCTTTCTGGCCTCGTGGTGCCAATTTGCAATTTAGTTCTAAACACCTGTGGTGATAAGATAATGACTAAAAGACATCTTCCATATAACTATACAAACCACATTTAACAGTTTATGGTTATTCTACTTCTCTCCATCTCCTCAACACACTTGCTCCATTGGAAAGAGTAAAAAAACATACATATATAGGTCTCCACCTTCAATACTACAAATGTGAGACATAAAAATGGTTCAACTTTGTCACGTACACATGCCATTGTTGCAGAATGGATAGGTATGTTAGCACATATTGATATTTAAGGTCTTCTAATGCAAGAATAATCACATATGACTAAGTCTTGTTTAACTTTGATTGGGATTTTTTTTCCAATTATGGTCTTCAAAAAATTCTTTGTTAGGTTCATTTTGCAATGCATAGCAAATGAGTGTATCCAACATACAATGAGTGTATAAAAAGGGTAAGTACATTGTTACAAAAGGTGGTATATGAATTCTTATCATATGTCATCATGTAGTTATAAATTAGTTATAAAATAATCATTCATCAATTATAGATCAATGTACATTAATCATAGAATAGTCGTAGATTAGTCATAGAATAGTCATGGATTAGTCATAGAATAGTGGTAGATTAGTTATAGAATAGTTGTAGATCAATTATAGAATAGTCATACTAACGCTAAGTTAGGATTGCCATGTGGCATCCTATTATTCAATCTGATCCTTATATGACACAAACGGCTTAGATTTTGCCTCTCTCCTTGGCATGAAGAAAACCCTACATTTCCATAGAGCCGCTACTAAATTTTTGTGTTTGTTACTCTCACCACCGTGTTTGTTGCTTTTTGTTGCTACGTTTGTTGTTTAGGGCCGCCATATTTGTTGTTTCTCACTTTTGTATTTGTTTACTTTTTATCACCGTGTTTGGATATAGAGCTCTACTTAGTTAGGGCCCGATCTTATCATTTTGTATTCATTAACAATGTGACAAGTTACATAAATAACTAAGAAATGACTATATACAAGTTGTGTTAGTCATTTAACATTGTGATCATTGTTGTTTCAATAGTATGTGTAATTTATTCAATCAATGACTGCAAGGATGCATTTTTGTGTTTTATAATTGTGACGCAATCAAAACCAATTAAGACTATAATATCATTCATCTTCAACTGCAGTATCATTCACCTACTACTACAACAAAATAAATGACTAGTACACAACTAATATTATACTGAAAATTGACTATTGAGTAACTACTATGCATATATGAAAAATATGGAAAATGAACAATAAATTTTTTTTACGTCTCTAAAAGTCTCTACTACTAGTCATTCATCAGTATTAATTGTATGTATGACTGAGATAATTGAACATTTAATATGCCACGTTAGACAATGCCATGTACACATAAGCAACCATGTACGAAAATTTTATTGATGAAGATCCATGTAAGAAGACGGATGGTGATATTAAAAACATAGCCCAAAATATAGTCATTCATATAAAGGACTTGTCCACAATGACTACAGAGCCCAAAATTCTGCAGCAGTCATTTGTATCCACAATGATTGAAAACTAGTCATACATGGAGTCATAGAATCCTGAAATTCTTGTAGTGAAGTTCCTATGACATGAGTGATATAGATAGAAGAAATCCACATAATTATTTTTTGTATAACTCGAGGCAAATAGAGAACCTTATTTTGATTGGATGAAGAAGTAGTTCAATATCTCTTTTATTATGTTGAAATTGGTGCACTCGTGCGTGTGAAGATTTGTGTGTGAAGTTTTCTCTAGGGATTGCCACACCTTCTCGGAGAATGAAACTTCTATAAAGAATGAAAAATTGTGGAGTGAAAAAAGGAGCCAATAGGGAGCCTTTCTTTATGAAGGCCGGTGTGACAACTTTTTTGTGTCGTGTGGAGGATGAGAAGGGAGAATAGATAAATGAGATTTACCTGCAATATAGAATACAAACAAAACATTCCAAGCCAAAGAGAATAAGTTAACTTTACAACCAAAATTACATCAAATCTTTCTATACATTTTAAATTAGGTTGTTTGTTTGTTTTTATTTTGTTTGTTATGTTTTTTACGGTGAGATCTCTGAAATCTTGTGTATCTTGATTGCGTTCTTGGTATTGTCAAGAAAGCTCTCTACAAAGAAGGATGTGAAAGCTTTGTGGCTTTTAGACCTATGGTATGAAAGATATTGAATTTCAAAGTTTTTATAAATTAAAAAATTAGAATATTACTTTCATTTTTATTTTTATTGTAGCAACAACATAAGGCACCTTGAATTTGTTTGTTTGTTTTGCTTATTACAACGAGGTTTCTTGGATTGTACATCCCTTGATTGCATTATTAGTACCGTTGGAAAACCCTCAGCATGGAAGGGTGCACATGCTTCATTTCATGGCATTCCAACTTCTAAAAGAAATGATATTGAATTTCAAAGTTTTTATGAATTAAAAAATTAAAAAACTACTTTTATTTTTATTTTGGTTGTGGCAATGGCTTAGGGTACACTATTAAGTTAGGTTGTTTGTTTTGTTTTGTTTGTTACGGTGAGATCTCCTAGACCATACATTTCTTGGTTGCATTCTTGGTACAGTCGGAAAGCCCTCTACAAGAATTGGTGTCAGGCTTTGTTTCTTGGTGTTCAAACTCACGGTGTAAAAGATATTGAATTTCAAAATTTTTATGAGTTTAAAAAATTATTTTTACTTTTTTTTACTATAACAATGGCACAGGGCATACTATTGTAGTCCATACCTTAAGTTTGGCTATTTGTTTGTTTTGTTTTGTTTGTTACGTTGAGATCTCCCAGACCATATGTCCCCCGGTGGCATGCTTGGTATTGTCGGAAAGCCCTTGGCGAGGAGGGATACACGGGCTTTGATTCGTGGTGTTTGGACTTGCGATGCGGAGTTATAGATTTTTGAGTTATTTTTGGATCTTAAAAATTATTAAATTATGCTAAATTATGTATCATTTGAACCGTGTGTCAATTGGTCATGTTTTTGGTACAATTGGAAAGCTCTTTCCAAGAAGGGGTGCACAAGCTTTGCTTCGTGGCGTTTGGACCTACAATGTGAAAGTTATAGGTTTTTGAGTTATTTTTGGATCTTGAATTATGCTAAATTATGCTAAATTTTGTATCTCTAGAATTGTGTGTCAATTTGTCACATTTTTGGTACCATTGGAAAGCCCTTGACGAAGAAGGGTGCATAGACGTTGTTTAGTGGCGTTTGAACCTACGGTGGGAAAGTTATGAATTTTTGAGTTATTTTTTATTTTAAAAATGACTTTTACTTTTGTTTTGGCTGTGGCAACGGCACAGGGCACACTAGTACACTAATAATGGTATTTAGTGTTACCTACACTAATTGATTTCAAAATGTTATAACTTTTTACTCTTGATGAATATTTTTACCAAGAGCATAGGTATTGATATGTTCCAAAGTTGCGGTTGTCAATGAATGTAGTCGGTAAAAAAATTCATGAAGAGTAAAAATTTATGGCATTTTGAGAGCAAGTAGTGTGGATAACACTAAATACCATTATTAGTGTAGTGAAATTGAAAACAGCAATGATGAATCTCACTCTCCGCTCTCTTCACAAAACCTCTGACTTACTTACACAGCAAGGTGAAAATTGCAAAGCTCAGCTCGCAAAACTCACGCAACAAACAGGAAGGCGTCTGCGAAACCCCCCAAAATCACTGCGATCCGAACTGAAAACCTCAGGTGTGACAACCCCGAGATTCCGCTTCACTCTTTGCCGTATTCACCTTCCGTTCGCCTCAGAGAGTAGTGCAGAAATGCGTGCACCTTGTAATTGAAGCTGCCGCATTTGGTTTTGTCTGCATCCCGCGATTCCATTTCACGTTTTCTCTCAGGTGATCCTCGCCGCGCTGCACTAACTTACTCTTGTTGCCGTTGTCTTGCTGAATTGAATAGAATCTCTCGTGTTGGATGTCTTGCTGAATTGTTGCTGGTGTCGTTCCTCTGTACAGCTAGCCTTTTCCTTTAGTTCCTTCATCGAAAAGCATTGGAAGTCCTGCTCATTTTCTTAAATCCAGAAGACTTGGGGTTTACTTAGGGTTTGGAATTTTGTAGCGATCTCTCAAATTGGATGTCTTGCTCTTGTTTCTGGTGTGGTTCCTCTTTACAACCTTTTCCTTTAGTTCCTTCATCGAAAAGCATGGAATTCCTGCTCATCTTCTGAAATCCTCTGAAATCCAGAAGACTTGGGGCTTTAGAGGTTTGTAGCGATCTCTCGTATTGGATGTCTTGCTCTTGTTTCTGGTGTCGTTCCTCTGTACAACCATTTCCTTTAGTTCCTTCATCGAAAAGCATTGGAATTCCTGCTTCATAGTTTGCTCCGGTAAATCTTAATCTCCATTCTCATTCTCCACACAACACAAAAGGGGTGTCACACCTTTTTCATGGAGAAAGGCTCCTAATTGGCTCCTCTTTTCTCTCCACAACTTCTCATTCTTCATAGAAGTGAGTGTTGCGTGAGTTTTCTGTGAGTGTTGCGATGTTTTGTTACGTGAGTGTTTGCGGTCTGTTGCTTTTCGAAGTCAATTTTCCAGCTAGTAGCTGCTGTTAGTACTCCTCAAACGCACCTTGGCTCTCCTGTTATTACTCCCAGAGTTTACACACATCGTTCAGAACTATCGGCTTGTGTACCTGTTCAGGTGGGAGTTTTTGCTGCTGTATGGTAATTGAGGAGACAGTTGGAGAGCTAGTGAGTGTGAAGTAGTGGTCCCGGAGTGTGTGTGTTTCGTGTGATTTGGCTTCGAATCAGGGCTTTGAGTCGAATGTGAAGTCCCAATTTAGATTCCGAATCCTGTATATATATTGATCCAGTGTGTGAGCAAGCTGGACTATATGAGACGGCATCGGTTTTTGAGACCGAGATCTTGTGAGTAGTGGATCAGAGGCAGTACAATGATTTGAAGTCACTGTTTGAGTTGGCAGATTGCATTGCAAGTTGATGTTTTGTAACCCTAAATGCACTTCAGTATACGATTGTTCAATTTCAGGGCACAATGTGACAATTTAATTAGAGACTGCATGTTGGTGAAGTTTAGTTTAGTGAAATTAATTCCAATTCAATGAGGCATCTCAGGGGCTGACCTTCTTTGTGCGTGCATGACTGCAGACTTGCGTGGAAGCGATTTCGGCCTTTACCGTTGAGTTTCGTGCAAACACATTTCACAGTGGGAATACTTAATCACGTACTGAGAAGCTGTTTGGATTCGACATCAGCCACTGTGTGTGCAGGTAAATCTCGGTGAACAATTGGTTTGAATTATTTATGCAGTTCATTTGGCAAAGCACTTGCACTGAAGGCATGAACTTTAGAAGTTCATACAGCACACAATTGAGAATAATTTCTTGAGTTCAATGAGGACAGTGCATGTAGAACGTTGTTTAGGGTTTAGGTCAAATCAAGTTGATTGCGAATTCAACTGGAATTCAACACTCGTTTTTAGTGGCTTCTTCTTCCTCTTCCTGTGCCCTTCTTCAGTAATCCTTGCCCCGCTTTCTATGTGAGACAGGTTGACGATGCAGCTGGCCGACGGATTGGGAAGCTCCCGTTGCTGACGTTCCTGGACTGTGTCGTTCTTGCGTGCCAGCAGAGTACGGCAGCGTTGAGTGGTTCAACTAGAAAATTAGGTAATGCTTGGACTTGGAGACACTTACTGACCGATCCTGGAATCGAAGCTGTTTTATTTATTGATGGATGGAAATTAGGAGCAATTTATTGATGCTGTGTCGTTGGTGAAGCTCTGCAAATTTGATTTGGTTTACAATGTTTGTGAAATGTGACGACATCGGTATCCTGTAGAAGTGATATTTTTCGACCTGTCTTTGATGGTATTGCTCAGGTGTGTCACATTTTGATGGCATCCCTTTGTGCATTCCAGATGTGCTCTCTCCACTTTGCTCACACTAGATCTCCCCAATCCAATCTTCTCTCTGCTCGGTTGGTTGGTGTCGCTCCCCAATCATTAAATGGGCATCTGAGATGTGCTGCGCTTGCTACGGGTTGCTGCAGTGGGAAGTACCCTGCTTGTTCTTCAACAGCTGGAAGACAATCAGGAGGAGGACTTGGCTGGAGTGTGAGCAGAGGAAATTTGCAAGGTAGAACAGGACAGCGGCCAACAGCAACTAAGGTAGTTTCAGGTGTGGCAACAGAAGCGTCGATGGGTGATGACCTAACTGCTAGCGAAGGCCAGAAGATTGGCCCAGTTGAGGAGTTCCCGATCGAGGTCGCCGAGGAAGTTGTGAGAGAGGCACTCGTTTGGGCCAGTTTGCATGGGGCTGTGGTTGGCGACAAGTCCAATGAAAGGTCAGGCACATCCCCTGGTGTGGGGATAATGCATGTGCCACTAGCCCTGCTGCCTACACCCTTTCCAAGACAAGCGTTCACCCAAGCTCTTGACCTCGCCACTCACTACAACACCCTTGTGGATCGTGTCAGTCAAGACACTCAGTTTCTTCAAGCAGGTCTTGCGCAGACACGAAACGCAGACAGCTTCACAGCAAGGATTATGGACATCTATGATCAGATCCTTGCGGAAGGTATTACGCAGGACATACAACTGGGGCTGCACCGTAGTGATTATATGTTAGACATGGCCACTGGAGCTCTGCTGCAGGTGGAGATGAATACAATTTCTTCCTCGTTTGCTGGTCTTGGTGCCTTGACAAGCGAATTGCACAGATATCTGGTAGGTCGATTTGGGAAAGATCTGGAGCTTAATGTTGCAAACGTACCAAAAAATAGTGCAGCAGATGATTTTGCGGAGGGTTTGGGCAAGGCCTGGTCGGAATTCGGTGACCCGAGTGCAGCAGTGTTGATGATAGTTCATGCGAAGGAGACAAATATGTATGATCAACACTGGATTAGTTTCAAGCTATATGAACTATTCGGTGCCAAGGTAATCCGACGAACGTTTGCAGAAGTTGATGCTGAAGCGAAGCTTGATGTGAATCGCACATTGGTTGTTGGGGAGCAACGTATAGCAGTGGTGTACTATAGGTCAGGCTATTCTCCAGAGGACTACCTTTCAGACCGTGACTGGGATGCTAGGCTGTTGATGGAAAGGTCAACAGCTATTAAGTGTCCAAGTATCTCATACCACCTGGTAGGCACCAAGAAAATCCAACAAGAGCTGGCGAGGCACGGAGTACTGGAGCGGTTTTTGCAAGATAAGGAGGCCATTGCAAAGGTGAGGGAATCCTTCGCAGGTCTGTGGAGCCTTGAGGGCGATTTCGATGACCAGGTCCTTGAAGAAGCTGTTGCTAAACCTGAAGGCTTTGTTCTGAAACCACAGCGTGAAGGAGGTGGGAACAATATCTATGGTAAAGACGTTGCAACAACCATCAAGAAACTGAAGCAAGAGGAGTTAGCAGCGTACATTTTAATGCAACGCATTTTTCCTGCTGTCAATACGTCTTATCTCATTCGTGATGGTGTCTGGAGAACGGCCAAGACAATCTCGGAGCTGGGAATCTTCGGCACTTACTTGAGGAACGGAAACAAAGAAATTCTGAACAAGCAAGCTGGGCACCTTATTCGTAGTAAAGTTTCCGACTCTGATGAAGGTGGTGTGGCTGCAGGGTATGGCGTTCTTGACAGCCCCTACCTCACTTGATTTTTGTGTAATATAGTAACCCAATTGGGTTTACGTATGATACTTGTTTCTGCCTGATGTTTGCAGGAACTGTCAAACACCAATTTGCAATATACATCTGTTCATAGAACTTCTATAATTGGAATTAAATGGAATCAAGAACAAGACCCAGTTTAATACAATCAGAATTTCCTAGAAATCGAAGAGCGGTTGTTTGAAGACAGATCAGATGGGCTCCTTCATACTCTTTCTACCTATGAGAATATCATGGCTCCGAGAGGTGAAACGTTGTCGGGCTTCCTGGTTTTGAAGCTTGACAACACATAGCCGCTTGACAGTTGTGTAACTTTAATGCACATTTGCTAATCAACAGGGCTACTTGTTTATTGAACAAAGACATGTCATGCAGTGTATTATGGGTTGTACGTTCTTGGTAAAGACATAGTGAATTTGATGTTTGCACGTGATACTCCTCTAAAACCGCAGAGGTGGATATGGGGGCATCTCGTGCATGCCGCGGTCAGACGGGCTTGTGAAATTGTGACTTGGCGTGGAGTGCTGACCGGTTATCAAGCTTGGATTGTCTATTTCGACATTAGGCCTTGGATTTCTTACAGACATGCTCAGGATAATCGAATGTGAATCTGGAACTCTATGAAATATTTGTAACTGACCCTTTGATAATCCTTGTGTACATAGGTTTGTACTCACTGTGTTTCAGATTTGCTTTGTATATACTACTTGCTTTTCATTTCGTAAGTCTGGAGGGAATGTGCTGAATTGAGTCTTCACAGCGCTTGGCTGTTACGAAAGTGCTGTGTAATACAGAAAATGGACCAATTTGTGGAAATTTAGGTTTCGGTCGCAAAGCAACTGCACGTAGACTAAATGCAGCTACGCTTGCAGCAACACCCAAAACTTAGTTGAGATGGTGGACTCACCGTCCTAGCCTGGAGAGCCATCATTTAAATGTAAGACAGTATGTGATTGTCATGCTATTCAAACAAAACTTCAACCTTAATTGCAAGAGGAGTTTTTGTATGACTCCCGGTAGCGTGAGTATGTTGCTCCCAGGATTTAGGGACTGTAGGTTTCAAAATTCTGTAGGTTACAGTAGAGAAATAAGGTTTGAGTTGTGATTTCCTCCTTAAAATCTCAGTATTTGCAAGCGTGGGAAATGCCCATTTTGGGGGGACTCACCGTTCCTTCAAGTCCATGCTTTGGCATTGCCATGGGATTGGCTCTTCCTCGGCTCCCAGAGAAGCAGGCCTACCTCAACAAAAACATTCTACCCTCAGCACGTCTAACCTCGGCAGCAGGCTCTGGCAATGGTTCGCCCGGTAACAGTCCTGCATGCCTCGGTAGCAGTAGACTTCCTAAAACTTGATCAAGGGCTATCCACTCTTCTTGTCATAGCCCATTGATTTATTTCTCTTCGTTGCTGTCTTTGCATTCTCTTGTTTTTCAATTGTTGAGCCTGGAGTGTGGATCGCTGTTTAGACTGTCGCCATGTCTGGAAGAAGAGAATCCAGCACTGCCCGGAAGAAGGCCGTTACCAAGGCCGCTACTTGAAGAAGGGCCGCTATTCGCAGCGTGTGGGATCCGGAGCTCCTGTGTATCTGGCTGCCGTTTTACACCTACTTTAACCCTGTAAGGACGTTGCAGATCTGAAAGATGGATGAGCAGATCTCTGAAAGGTCTGATGGATGACTTCAATGTGTTAATTGTAGATACAAAGAATGCACTTACTGGTCCGATAATCAAAATATTTTCGTGACTTGCTGGATAACAAAGAATCCTTTTGTACATGATAGAAGTGCAACTATTCATCCTCAAAATTTTGTGAAGAGTGAAGATCTTACAAGGTTAATGTGACTCCAAAATTTTGAACAATGGATCTAAATATCAAAACTCACTTTGGTTTTGGATCATCTTCTAATCAACTTTGAACCTTTATGACTTTTGTATACTGGTATACAATATTCAAATAATACATTCTTCTTGTGTTGGAACCCTCTTTCATTTGCTATTACTGAGAAATATTTTGATTTCACCACTTTAGTAATATCAAATATGCTCAGCTCTTCACCCCTAAACATTTGGATTCATCTCCAAAATTGACGATTCGAGAAAAAACATTATAAACTACAATTTGGAAGAATATTTTGGAATTGGTATACAAATGACATCTCCAAAATTGACGATTTGAGAAAAACCATTATAAACTACAACTTGGAAGAATATTTTGGAATTGGTATACAAATGAAAGCTGTAGATTTTGATTTTTAAATTCTATCCGTACAGTTAGATCTACTAATGCTATCACCAATCTTTTTCTATAAATTTTGAAAAGAAAATTTCAGAATTCCTTCTAAATTCGATTACAAGTAAAATATTATCATTTTTTGAGTAAAACTTGTTGGAATGGATTTGAAATAAGGTTCTCTTCATGTGGTGATTTTTTGAAATTTTTGTGACCTTTACATCTTTGACCTCATTTTTGCACATCTAATTTTGAACTAAAGTCAATGCAAATTGACCACTTGACATACTTCCACATTTGTAATTTTAGAAATGTATATACCGGTATTCTAGTAACACCAAATCCAACCGATGGATAGGACAACAACTTGATAAAGTATCACCAAAAATTAGGATGACTTTCATCCAAGCAGGAATGACAGAAACAAGGATCTGAATCTGTTCATCATCCAAAAAATGGACGTCGGAGCGCTCCAGGGTTAAATGTTATAATTAGGTGCGTTTACTTTACTGCTGCACAATCTAAACAGAGAGATGTATGTTCTCAAACCTTGAAAGTAACTCTTGTTCAACTCGGAACACAGAATTCGGAAACTGGAACTGGAATATGAAGGATTTTGGTTTATTCACAAGAAATGAAAAATGAAACATTTTATTTTATATATTCTTCTTTTCACAAAAAGGATGCAAAATTGAGCTATTAACTCAAGAGTACGCAAAATTTTCTGAAGACATATTATTTCCAATGAGTCTTATGTGAATAGAGTTATTTTGTACATTGCAATAAAATGGAAATGCATGCCACCAATGTCTGTTACGAGGTCCCGAAGAGGTGACATTCTGCAAAAAACTAGCTTCGGATATGTTGACATGTTTAAAGCCTATTTAAGCTCTCTCTCCTCTGATCCTTCTGGCAAGCTGAATATCCTTGGGCATGATGGTCACCCTCTTGGCATGGATGGCACACAAGTTGGTGTCCTCAAAGAGACCCACGAGGTAAGCTTCTGCAGCTTCTTGAAGCGCAAGGACAGCATGGCTTTGGAAGCGCAAATCAGTCTGCAATTAATCGATGAACATACCTCACATCAGTTTAGAAGAGTCCAAATTTCACAGCCGTCATTGTCGTTCAAAGCGTTCAGACCATCACATTTTGGAGCAAATTCAAATGATTCTAAACATTTCATTTCAAAGCTGCAACCAGAAATCACAAATAGAATCAAAGTTTTGTAACAGAGTTTCAATTTAAAAGATTCTAATGTTGCTCAAAGAAAGAACTCACCTTGAAATCCTGGGCAATTTCACGGACCAAACGTTGAAATGGCAGCTTCCGAATCAACAGCTCTGTGCTCTTCTGATACTTGCGGATCTCACTGCACATCAATCCAGTGAGTCTCATTGGTCTCATAGGAAACTCAATCAAGAAAATAATTAGGGATTAAGTAGCAAATCGTCAAATTTTAGGACTACTCGGCAAGAAACTCAATCAGCTAAATAATTAGGGATTAAGTTGCACATCATCAAGTTTTAGGATTATTAATTAAGCAGGCTCATGGCTATCTATACATTATAATTTCCAGTTCCAGGCTCCATTGATTTCTTGTGTATATTATATTCGATGTTGTCATTAGTTTCATGCTCTTCTGAGTACTTGCAGAGAAAAACTGAGAGCTTTGGGAATGCCATAAGTTCCTCAAACACTCCTAAGGACATTGCTAAATTTTGGAACTGCATCAATGTGCTATGCTTAACTAGGTCAAAGGTTCATGAATAGGGTTTCAAGAACTCACCGCAGAGCAACTGTTCCTGGGCGATACCGATGGGGTTTCTTGACTCCTCCGGTGGTAGGGGCGGACTTCCTGGCAGCCTGTCAACAGAGAATTGCACACAAACATCAACACCATTGAAGAGCAAGAATCACCTCAAATATGCTCTCTTGATACCCTTGATATTACCACAATTTCATGTACAGATCACAACTCTAAACCATTTGTGTAACCATATTTCAGTAACCATATTTCACCTTCGTGGCCAATTGCTTTCTTGGAGCCTTTCCTCCGGTTGACTTCCGAGCAGTTTGCTTCGTACGAGCCATTCTGTTACAGCAACAAAGAAAACTTGAGTGACGACACAAAGACACAGATGAAAATCAAAACGATACATCACCTTTATTCTCCTAATTAAAGCATAATCAGATCGCAGAGGAACAAAGACCAACTGTTGCAAAGAAACAGATTTATTAGGGCTTCTTGCTGAAAACTTGCAAACACCAAATATTTGCATACAGCAAGCATACCTGCATGCACCACTTTCAATGCACAGATGCAATCTCAATAACTATGCAAGAAGTTTTCAAAAAGGATTGCCTCCTGAAATAGATATTTCGATGTATTCAAAAGCTATTTATCACTGCATGCAATCGGAAAATGACTGCATCATGATTTGAGAAAAACAATTAATGCATACATGTGTGCAATTAAGCAATGAGAAATGAGTTGCCCAAAACACACCTGTATGCAGTAAAATGAGTTCGTGTTTGATGGAGGAAAGTGATGATCGCAGACAAAGATAACACCGAAGGCTTCTCCTCAAGGACGTGCGACTCTCGTATACTAAAAACAAGACTGAGAAGAAACGAACTGAAAGGGTAAAGGTGAGTGACAAAGGGTGGAAGAGCTCGTCTTTATATACCGGCTGGTTGTCAGCTTACCCTCGAGACTACCGGTACCTTGCTTGGGCTCCACGGATTAGAAAATGTCAAAGAAGAACATGGATGTCAAAATTAATTTGCAAGTTAGTACCTAGAGAGCTGTCTAGTGATACAGAAATATTTAAGTGCCGTGTGGCGTGATGTCAATGGTTGAGAGTGTTATTGAATTTTATGTGAAAATTTGGAACATAATTATTTTGGCAAGGATGTCCAAAGCTGATTCTAATGTACAGAATGAAGTTTGTTCTAACTCATACTTGGAGTCTTGGACAAGCCTTAACTCCTAACTTGGCTTAGACATCCATATTTTAGATGATGAATAGAGTACTTTAGGTTTATGTTTCGTCCAAAACAATTCTTACTTATCCATTCATACCTTCTCATTCATCTAAAGCAATTCTTAAACTTTACAAAGATGACCTTTCTTTATGACCATTTTGATGAAATTGACATAAATAATATATATATCTACAAAGATATGAGCAAAAATGTGCAAAAATCCAAAAAGGATTCCCGCTTTTAAGTGTTAAATTAGTGTGTGACTAGTCTCACACTAACATTTATCCCAATCGAATTTTAACTCTTCACATCAATAGAAATGTACCATGATTAATTGTACCCCAATACTACTTTGATTTGTTTGTGTTTATTTGAAACTTCTCCCTCATCTAAATTAGAATTACAGAAAGAACCTTGCAAAAGTTTTAGGATATAGCTTACACAAAACCATGTGTTTGTGTTTAATCCCTAAAGGACCAGCATATGTTTTTTGGCAACATAGAAATTTTGAGGAGGTACATGTGGTTAGAGATTTGCATATTTTATGCTGAAATTTCTATAGAAGGTGGGGACGAAGAATATCTTTCATATGCACTAAATTTCATGACATTTGAAAATATGAGTAAAAATTTATGGCCAAATATATTACCTTTTTTTTGTAAATGGGCGGTCCTGGCAGATTAGAAAAATCGTTTTTTTCAAAAACAAAAATTTGAAATTGATTTTTTAGAGTTATATATACATGGAAAGCTTTGAATCATTCCATTTCAATCAATGAGTCAAAAGTTATGAAGAATTTTTGTTTGCAGGGAGTGGTGTGCATTCTCTACTCTAAAATAAACTTTGAAGTCCTTTACCTTACTCAATTTTCAATATTTTTTGAAAAAATAAAATCATAGGATGTAGATTGTTTATTATAACATTGCAACCATTGGAATTGGCATTTTTCAATTCCATAACTAAATTCTTAACAATTTTGTATTTTGAATAATTCTCTACTCCTTTCTACTTACTATTTTTTTCCTATATGTTCTATAATCCCAAATGATGTGAAAATTTTTAGGCATAAAGCCCACTTGTCTAGGAAAAAGAATCCAAAGTAGCACCACCATTTTGGACATTTTTTCATAGAAAAGTGAGCTTTTGAAGTACAACTACCCTATTTTTTGCAAGGCCAAAAAAATGATTTCAATGAATTTCAATGCTTATATCTTGCAATCCACATGGTGGAAATTTCTGAAATTTTTACCACGTGCTCTTCAGTCAGATACTGCAAGAGACTATGGTTACGTGTATTAAAGAAAGTTTTTTCAAAAATTTGGTACTTGTACTAAAAATGATTTTTTTTAGCGTTTTCGGTGAAAACATAGTTGTGGAACTTTAGGGATTAAACACAAACATTTGGATCATAGAAAGCCCTCTTCAATATCTCCTCCATCCTTGCTAGTAGGGGCGTTAGAGTTGGTTGTTGGTAGTGGAAGTTGAAATTTAGGTTTTGCCTACTTTCAAGGTTATCCCTCACATCACAAAACTTTATTCCCCATCTTCCAGGTTTTATCGAAAAACAACCGTAGATATTAGATTTTGAGCATCTTTAGAACATGGGGAATATAATTTCGCGGTATGTATAGGTGGGTCTCTTTGAAAGTTGTCAAAACTTTAATTTCAACCCTCCAACTCAATACCTACTAATGTCTATATAGTACCATGTTTTGGAGAATTTTAACTACATTTATCTATATTTAACAATTATATCTTGAGGCATTTTTACCACATTGCGCGTTGATAGAGAATTAGCAAGTATGGAACTAGAGCATAATATTGTAGATTATAAGAGAGCAAGCATGCATTGATGTGAACTTGTTTCACACTTCTAATCAAAGACCTCGAATAATAAGGATATAAAATTTGAGTATTTTTGGTAAAACAATTCATGGCTTCAAAAGACTCTAGCCATAAGATCTCCATTTTTGCAAGTTTTTTTTATTGCCTACTCATACATGATCTAATTCAATACCTTGTACAAAAACCATGAAGCATCAAATGATCAATATAGTCACATCATTGACGATTGCATTTTTCAATAAATTTGGACTCCCTACATCCGTTTTGTATTGCTCCCACAATAATCTTTTGATAATCAAAACACTCATAATCAACCTAGTGGATGCTAGCTCTCTTACAAATCAAATCTATTTCAATATTTGCAAGAACATCCCTCTTCTATAAGAAACATAGAATTTTTAATTTTGGAAATAAAAATTTGTAAGAGATGAAAATGTGACCATCCATCCAAATGAGAATGAGTTACTATCTCAAAGTTTTTGTGCACTTACTGTTGTACCATATGTAAATATCTATGATTCTATATACACAAAATATTAGCTCTCTCTTCATATGTAATAGTTTAAATATGTAAATTATCCATTTTCATTTGAAAATTGTATTTTTTGGTAAAAAGAAAGTTTTATTTGTAAAAATTGTATATTTATGAGATGGATTTTTTTCTCTCCTTAAACCTATAATATATTCTATTCTTAAAGGAAAGGAAAAAAAATTTGTTAAGTTTTTTGAAAGATATTGGAAGTCAAGATAAAAAGAAGTACTCCCTCTATCCCACTAAAAAACTCCAAAAAGTTTCCTCACGAGGGATTAACTACATTTTTAGTCTTTCTGCTAGTGATACATGCATTCAAAAGCTATCAACCCATCCTTTAGATCTATACAAAATCTCCAACTTAGGCACCATCGTTTAGGCACCCAAAATCCATGCGAAAAGTACCATTTTTGACCAAATTTGTAAACGCTGCCAACTCCATCATTCTTGATGATTTAAAGATTGGTAGCAACATCGGGATTCTAGAAACATCTATTGCAACCTAAATACCCACAACAAAGATCCCTACACCACTTCAAGAACAACTCTTCAAAGTGCTAAAGTAGTCACCAAGTCCATTGTCAATACTATTGTCTAAGGAAGCACAACAAGTCCAAGGTGTCTTATATGGGCAAGGCCAAGCTTTCTTGGTGAAGAATGCTCCCTAATCACTTGACTTACCCCCATGAGGTCATTCAACACGGCCGACACTTACCCAATAATCGAAATCTAAAAACGGAGCTTTTTAGTGGGACAAAAATTGTGCTTGATTTGGAGGTTTTTAGTGGGACAGAGGGAGTACTAATTAACACTCTTGAAATGCCTTAACAACAACTACCTCCCAATTATATATTGTCTAGGGCTTTAATTCTTCAAAGCCCTCTTTACTTTAACCCCTAAAGGACCGGCATGCGTTTTTTGGCTGTATAGAAATTTTGGGCAGGTACGTGTGACTAAAGATTTTCATATTTTAAGCTGAAATTTTAATAGAAGGTGGGCGCGAGGAATATCTTTCAAATGCACTAAATTTCAGCACATTTGGAAATAGGAGTCAAAAGTTATGGCCAAATATGTTACTTTTTTTCGTAATTGGGCAGTCCGGGCAGCAAGAAAAATTTGGCAAAATTTTGATTTTTTTTTTTAATATTTTTTTTCTTATAGATTATATTTTTTTCTATCTAGAAAGCTTTGATTCATTTCATTTGGATTTGTTATGAAAAAGTTATGGACATTCTTGTTTGTAGGGCAATTAGAGCATCTTCTTGAAAAAAATAACTTGTAGGAATCATTTCTAAATGTTATTTTTGCAATTTAAAAAAAAATAAAAAATCTCATGGTTTAATTTACTTGCTAGAACAATCTCACCATTGGGATTAGTGCATTTTAATTCCATCTAAAATATATTAATGTTTTAGATTTTCCTTCTATCTCGTACCTACTTCTACTTAATAAATTTTTTAGGAATGATAATTAAGTTTTTTTGAATATTTGTTTTTTCCCTAGACTCTCAACTCAATTCTCCACTATAAAGATTTCAAACTCAAAACTGTGTAATTCAAAAAATTTAAGTTAAAAATGTTTAAAGTCAAAAAATCTAGTCCCGCAATGTGCTGAAATACTTGTTTTTTCCACTTTAAACGCAGATATCTTGCAATCTGAGCAGTCAAAAATTCTGAAATTTTTTCCACACATTCTCATACTAGTTAGGTGTAAGATCCTATGGTTAGATGTGCAAAAAAAACTTTTTTCAATTTTTTTTACTCCTTGCTATAGAAATGGCAGTTTTGAGTGTTTTTTGGCAGAAAAAAGGCCTTGGGCCTTTAGGGGTTAACCACTATACTTTAGAAAAACACAATAATTTTTTTCCTTCAATCAAATTTGAAAAACTCAAAATTTTAGAGAAATAAACTATTTATATCAAGCATTAAAAAAATTTATTATTTGATTTTACAAAAGCTAAATTAAGCATAATATTAGAAATTTGACATAAAGTTGTTTTTTGAGAGTGTTTAGGATGTGTAAAAAAACATAAATTTTTAAGCCCCTAAAGTTCTTTCATGTTTAGAGGCCCAAAATTGCTTCAAAATATTGGTGTCTAGAACAAGGTTAAAATCTTCATTTATATTTATTTTTTTATCAAATCCAACCATAGGACCCAAGTCCATATTAATTAACTTGTTCAAGTACATCCTCCCAAAATTTAAAAATAAGAAACCTTACCAATTGCAAGATCATGATGCCATGTATTTCAAAAAGATGTATTTTCAACTCTTCCCAAATCATCACTTTTTGATATCATCTTTTATGTTTTTTACCCAAAAATGTGTAGATCCTAGAACTTGAAACTCTTTATAATACGTTGAAGAAATAAGTTGGGAATATATATGAAATATTTCAACAAAAAATATTTCATGTATATGCTTGAAAAAAATAATAAGTAGAAAATGATTTAAAAAACTAGATTGTTAAAAATGTAGTTATGGAATTGAATGTCAATACCAATGGTTGTAATGTTGTAATAAACAATCTACATCATAAGTTGTATTTTTCCTCCAAATTGAGTTAAATAAAGGACTTCAAAGTTTATTTTAGAATAGAGATTCCACTAATTGCCTTAAAACTAAAACTCCTCATAACTTTCATCTCATGATTCAAAATGGAATGATTCAAAGCTTTTGATGTATATAGAAACCTTAAGAACCAATTTCAAAATTTTATTGCTTAAAAAGTGTTTTTTTAAGCTCCCCACACTACTTGGGCTCCAAAAGAGACTACTAACATATCATACAACAACTTTATAACCATGTAATTAAAAGTTGTGAAAATTGTTGTGTCCTAAAGCTACTCTTGGACTACATGTTGTGTGAAAATTTCAAAGAAAAAAATGAAAATTTTGTTTGTAAATGGATGACCAAAAACATTATATTGCCAAAAAAAATGCTATTTGGTCCTTTAGAGATTAATCCTATTATCGTAGAGTATTTAAAAAAAAATTCATTGCATCTTGCACCTCTAAATTAAGAACCTTCACGAGCATAGTTTATTTTTAATACATTAAATTTATTTATTTATTGACTTTCAAAATTTTGGAGTTCAATCTTTAAAGTCCCAGAAGGCCTTTTTTCACTCAAAATTGTCATTTTTATTGCAAAGAGCAAAGCAAATAAAAAAATATTTTTTGCATATCTAACCATAGGATCTTGTACTAGAATTGTATAAGAATGTGTAGAAGAAATTTAAAAAACTTTGATAACATAGATTTCAAAATATTTTGCGTTTAACCCTTAATTAAATGCCGAAGGGGTGACCCTTGAAATCATCATTTTCTATTACTGTGTGAATCAATAGCCTCCAAAATTGCAAAAGTACTCATTGCAAGTCAAACTACTGTAGAAGATCTTCTCTTTCCACAACAAATTTCGAGGATGAATAGTTGCACTTTTGTCCTATATAGTTTGATTCCCTGTCACAAAACATTTGCTTCGACATTTAAGGGTTAAAGTAAAAAAAAGGTCATTTTTTACATTGGACAAAAAGCATCTTTAGTAGCACAAGTAAAGACTGAAAAGAAAAATATTGAAAAGCTAACTTGTGTGACTAAATTATAAGACTTAAATCTATTTAGCTTAAAGTTTTGCACTACAAATTGTAAACTTAATTTTTTTTCTATATTGAAGAATTGAGTTAAACGTCTTGGGAAATATCCCACATCCATCCAACCCCAAACTATTTGTTTCTATTCTTTAAAAATTTGTAAAGTTGAAGCAGGTATAAGATAGAAGAAAAAAAAAATTGTTAATAGCTTTAAGATGGAATTGAATCATACTAATACCAATGGTTAGATTGTTCTAGTAAGCATGCTACACCTTGTGGCCAACTTTCTTTTTGAAAATTTTGAAAATTGAGTTCAAAAACAAATCCAATATGTTATTTTTTCAAAAAGATGCTACATATGATTGCCCACTAAATAAAAAGCTCCATAACTTTCACATCACCAATCCAAATGGAATGAATTAAAGCTTTTTATATAGACAAAAATATAATCAAAATCAAGTTTTTATTTCAAGGTTTTGCAGATTTTTTTTGTTAATTAAGAAGTTCAAATATGTACATAGGATTGCATAACTTCTACTCATGGTCACCAATTGACATAAAAATTGTGTTCCTAGGAAGCGAATGTGTTTTTTTATCTTCAAAAAGAACTTTTAACAAATTGAGCTAAAGTTGAGATTATAGAAATTTGTCCAAACTTTCATTTGTCCCTTGAAGAAACAATGAGAAATTAGAGATAATTAAAAGCAACTGAAATGTGATAATAGCCTAATAGGTTGTAGAATCAAAATACATATTAAACATAATATTCTCTCTTACAAGTGCTAGAATAAAAATTGTAAGATTTAAAAAAAAATCATAATAAACAAATTTTTTGTAAAGTTTCTATGCTATGTATTTGATGCATGTATAACTCTAAAATGGGTTTTTAAGAATTTTGGACAAGTTCCTATAATGTCAAATTCTACAATAATTTTTTGAAACTTCTATTGGAGGTAAAAAAATGTACTTGCTTTATGGAAATATAATTTTTATTTCAATCAATGCCTTCAAAAAAATTAGTTATACTCTCCTAAGCTCAAAATGCTTGACTTTGGATAGGAATAAAAACTCAAAAATTCAAAATTATTATTTTTTAAAGTTTGTTTTCCTTTTAGATTATATTCATGTCTATATGGAATGCTTTGATTTGTTCATTTTGGATTAGTCTTGTGAATGTTATGTAAAGTCTTGTTTTGAGGGCAATCAAGGCATCTTCCTAAAAAATATTGTATAGGATTTGTTTGTAGAGCTCAATTTTCACAATTTATCAAAATAAGAACTTCCATTGAGTTTGGATTACTTACTATATAATCTCACCATTAGGATTGATATATTTCAGTTCCGTTTTAGAATTATTTACCATTTAATTTTCCCTTCTATCTCATATTTATTTCTACTCAACAATTTTTTAAAGGATGAAAATAAATTTCATTTTGAAATAAACTTCGAACTCAATTCTCAACTTTAAAGATTTAAACCTCAAAACTCTATAGTGCAAAAAATTAAGTTAAGAGGATTCAAAGTTTGAAAACCTAAGATTAATAGGTTAAATTTTTTTTCACTTTTAATACTAATATCTTACAATTTACATGGTTAAAGTTTATGAAGGTTCACAACTATCTTATCAAAAAAACACTTCTGAGAGTCTCAAGAGCATCAACTCTTCAAAGCATTCATTAATCTTATGCAACTATTCATCTGGTCATTGCGAATGCCGAGCCATGCCTACTTCATTGCACGCCCATTCTCTTAAGAATTGGGACGAGGCGGACCCACATTGGCTTGCTGTTGGTAGAATATTCTTTTTTTGCAAAACTTCTCCATGTTCATTATTCTCCTCCAGAGGTGAATAATGAGCGCAAACAAGCTTTCACAGAAAAAGTGTATATTTTACTCCGCGCTCCATATTGCCGCATCGTACGTTCCGCGCTGCTTGTGTTGCCTCCGTGTGCATTTGTGCATCCATCGCAGAAACTCTGGTTAGACTCCAATTATACATTGTCATTTTCTTCACAATTTTGGCTACTGATTGGCCACTCTTTTCTCTCCACAAGTTCTCATTCTTCATAGAAATTTTGTTGTCGAAGAAGGTGTGACTACCTTTATTAAAACGACACCAAACCTTTCACATTTAATTTCACCAAGATCTCTACAACCACGCAAAATTGAAGTGTCTAGCTTAATCATCAAGTAGGGCGTGTTTCTGGAGATCATTGTTTGATTAACCCATGAACGCCGTGGAGGATGTTTTTCGGCAAATGAATGAAAGAATCTTTCCATGCAGGACAATATTGCAACTATTCATCCTCCAAATTTTGTAGAAAAACGGAAGATCATCTATAGTAGTTTGACTTCCAATGAGTGCTTTTGCATTATTTTAATCCAACAATTCACACGGTGACAAAATAGATGATTTCTACGGTTATGAGCCCGTCGTTTAAGGGTTAACCTTGACGAAGACCGAAAAAGTTTGAGCTCATTTGGAATGGTCTGAATGTCTGATGTTCGTATGCTGTTGACAGAAAGGCTTTACGCCAGTCGCGAATTAAGAGTGTGTTTAGGTGTTGAAGGCTCCAATTCTAACCCAAGAATTTCAATTCAGGGCTTGCTATTGCAGATTGCTGCAAATAGGTGAAATTGCAGGCAATATTTCCTCAACGCGGCGAAGTTCTAGCGCCGGAAGCGAGACGTGGAGGTTCTCTGTTGTATTCGTCTTCTTAACTTCAGGTGAAGATTTGAGGTTGAGGGCGAAGACTGCTTGCTAGCGATGGCGCTAAAGCTGAACATGCACCGGAACACGGTCTACGGCCACCCAGAATTAATGAGCATAGCACAAGTCGCCCTGGCGTCACGGTCGTCAGATGCTGTCCATCTTCTCCTCGGGATCATCGCGACGCTGGTCCCCGTCCTCCTGTCCACGATCGCTGCTACGTTCGTGACCCTGATCAACTACGGAGGTCTCGAGCGCCGATTCGCCAGCTAGCTGGGTGCCCAAGTTCCAAATTGCCATTACGCCGTTCACGCTATTGGCGCCCGTGCTGCATGGCTCTCCTGCTGGTGTTCCTTCGAAGTGAGTTTCCACTACAGTAGTGAATGTTGGCCACTCTGGTATTTTTTTGAGAAGACTTTGATGATTTCATCTGTTTTTTCAATCATTTTTCTTGGTGTTAAAAACCAGTGCCCAAATCAGGTAAGATTATGGCAAAAATCCGCCAATTTTGGGGGGCTGGTACTGTAGTAATGTCAAGTTCTTATTCCATACCAGTCTTTCAAAATGATACCTTGATTTGCGAGGTCAGTTTGCAATGTCCTTTGAGGATGCCCTTCTAACAAAATTCAGAATGAGGAAAAGTCTGTCATAACTTACTTGTTACTTGTGAAGAAGTGGTCAGAGTTTGGAGCTATGCGCGCTGTGCTGCTATCCCAAGATAGAGTGCCCTGGGCAGTGGATGCCACCGACACAGTCATCTAGCAGTGGAAAATGCTTGACTCGGTAGTCAGAGCACTTTTATTGTTCCCCTTTCTTATTTTGACACATTTCAAATGAAATGGTTTCTGTCATTGAAAACACTGTGTTACATGTTAGCCATGAAAGGATAACACTTAACATAACATTGTTTACCAATGAGGCAGGGGTTCCTTTGGCATCCTTGAAAATGAGACCCCTACAATCAACAGAATAGTCTTCTATGGCTACCAACTGGATCCTTGAAGTGAATGAGAAGTCCCTCTCAAGGATCTAGCAAAGCATAATACCTTCCCAATGTGAGGAAGACCATTGCTTGGTTGTATAGTCGGGTACAGGAACCTTATGAATTTTTCAGTCAGTTTTCTCTAGAAAGTTCATCAACTTCAGGAAGCTCTAGCATGCTCAAAAATGAACCAATTTTGGAATCGCAAATTGCGTTGGAATTACAATGAAGTGCACTTCAACTTCATAGCAAGTGAAAAATGAATAATTTCAAATCATACAACAATTTGAATTTCTTTTATACACTATCTATCATTTCATAGAGAACCTTTGGAAGATGGTCAAAGTTTTTTTGCAATGGGGTGAAGAACAAGTAAGAAATCATACAAGAAATTCAAGTGGTATATTATCAAGTATCTCTTAAGCAATTGTGAAGGTTCATTTCTTATATGTACCATTGAATACAAGTTGTAACTTTCACAAATGTTGGCAACACTAGATAGTATATATTGTATAGAAAACATCAAACTCTTGTATGATTTTCAATTACATATGTGTTTTTTTTTAACGATGATAAAATAGACTTTAGTGTGATTCCAACGCAATTCAAAATTCGAAATTCCGTTCATTTTTTAGTGCACACGAGCCTCCCAAAGTTGACCTAATCTCAACAGGATGCAAAAATTCGTAAAGTTCCTATACCCGACTGTACAATGTTATGAGGGTAAGTAATGATATCCAAGATGACCCCAATCCAATTGCAACCCCTATAGTTGGGGCCCTATTGTTGAGGCCCTCTTTCATTTTAATGTCACTTGACCACTATCTCAAGATTAGAATGCTATCATAGACCCCCAAATTCCAATGATGCACTCTCTTCTTGCCTTTTGAGAAAAATTTACTGAAAAATGTTCTTGAGATGTGCAACCCCTTCGAAAATCAGGCACTCTTCATTATGGGCATCGTCTCTCACACAAGATTACATGTCAAGGACTGATTTCTTCATGTACGTACAGAGTACGATTTCATGAGGGCCGTGATGTGTTACTCTATGATCCAAAGTGCTGGACTTTTATGCTCAGTTTTCGGGTTTTTTGAGAAAGAGTTGCTGCAAGTGGCATTCTAGTACTGCATAATGACCCTCTCTGTTTGCTATGCCTTCACTTTACTTCGGTCCCTGCTCACCCTGGTTGGTCGAAGCAGGTGCATCAAGACAGTGTTTACTTAGCCCATGTGCACGTTGAAAATGGACTACTGTAGATAATGCTCAAGAGACGTCTAGAGGCTCTAGAGCATTATGGGACATAACGTCAAGTGCAATAGTTCATCACAAACGTCCATATCTATACATTTCGCAAATCTAAGGGTGTATAAAGAAGGGCTGCATCATGAGTTATAACGCTTTTCTGACTATCCTATGGAATGATGACAAATTTGCCTTGAAAACTAGACTTGGCATTATGTTTTTGTCATGAAGAATGTTATGAAGATATAACTTCATGGAATGGCTGTTTTTAACCCCTGAACTAAAGGACCAAGTGTTCAAATTTTGAACAATGTCAAATGAATGTAAACACGTCCCAAGCACAGAAAAATTATTTCTTTCATCCATCAATTTTTTTGAAGATTCTTGTTTTAGTTCTTTAACATTTGTATGGTGTAGATTTTGAAGACTTTGCTTTGCAAATATTCTATAATTCAAAGGATACTAGAAGGTATAGCTTCAAAAAGTAACATTTTTTGGTTCAAAAATGACCCTTCAAACATGACTTGAATAAAAATATATAGAGAAATCTTCAAAGATCATTGTATTTATATCTTGACAATATGAGCTTAAAAAAAATAATTCTTGTAAAAATCACAAATTGATTCCATCTACAATGATTTTATATAGATGGAATATTCAATTTTTGGCTTCAACTTTTATTATAAAATATTGGTTTGTGTACTAGTCAATCTGATTGTATGGATATGATTTATGTTAGAAAACTACACTAATCTGTCTTATAGTGCATGTGGCACACTAATTTCCTAAAGTCACACTATTTGAAATTCAGTAAATTCGGATACACTAAAATATTATTATATTGATAAATATATTAAAAATAAAATAATAAAATAATATTAATCTTTTAGGTAAATTTTTATGAAGAATTTATTGCAAGTTATCGTCTTTTATTAAAACTTTCTAGAAATAATGTTTAATGTTTGTTTACTTTTTTTTATGCAAAATCAAATACGCATTATCAAAAAATTTGAGAAATAATGTTTGATGTTGAAATTTTAATGTTATGATATATATATATATATATATATATATATATATATATATATATATATATATATATATATATATATATATATATATATATATAAATAACATTCTACATTTGTAATATGATAAGATTTTTTTTTAATAAGCTTAATAGGTTATGTGATATTTGGACATTTTTATAATAGGGGGATGAGCAATGGAAAGAGAGATGACAATAGAATGGATCAATTGTGAAACCTCTTTATCCATGTCATTCATTGACAATTTGTTGAAAGGTTGAGATATATTTATTTATACAAAAAAAAACCTTACATTTTAAAAATAGGTTTAGGTTTCATTTAGAGGTGAAAATTATTCATTAATATAAATTTTTTTTACTAGTGACAATCTATGCTCCTTCATTATAAAAACAAGGTTGTCTTGACATGTACTTTTTGGTTCATGCTTGTTTTGTAGCTAGACATTTGTCAAATGGTGTCATGTTGGATATGTGTCTAGTATATTAAATGTGCTCGTAGGATGTTTTCAAATATTTCCAAATATTTCCAAATATTCTCAATATATTTTAAAAATATTCCTAGAAGACGGATGGAAGGGATCTACTAAACGTCGTGTTGCAGTGTTGGACAAGACAACAAGACAACCTTGTTGTCACACATACTTGATGCTCGGTACTCTTTCGCTCTTCACCTCTTTATTGAAGGTTCAATTTTTAACAACTACAAAATATCCCCTACACTAAATTTGTTAAGATGAGCCTTTTGCCATCAAAAATAATATTATTCAGTAGGCGTCAATGTGAATTATAAGAAAAGTATTTCATAAATTGCTTTTATAAATGACGTACTTTCTTGTAATCAATCTTACTAAGAGTTAAAAATTTCTTCAAATAGGCTAAGTTTACTGAAAAGATCTTTAGTGGGTTCATTCTTTCTACAATTCATTAAAATAGTTTTTCCATCAATGGATTTGAGAGTTAGGAGTTGTGCCTTTTTCAAAGAAGTTGAAATCAAGATGACTATAGGAAATGAGTTTTGTAGCATACACAACATAGGTGCCTAAAAATTTGGAGAACTTTAGGATTAATTTTGGAAGTTTGATGTTTTTTTATATTTGCCTATTTGAAATATTAATAAAATTCAATCAATTGCTAAGTTATTTAGACTTTTAAGGGCTTAAATGGTCAAAAGTGGATGTTTCTATACTGATAAGAATTGAAATCAAGATAATTTACAAAACTTCAAGAAAGATAAAAAAATAAGTACACCGACTAAAAGAAAAAAATCATACTCTACAATTTTGAGCAGTATAAATATGTTTTGATAATGAGTCTATAAACAAAATTCCTAATTTTTGTTCAAGTGAATATGCAAAGTCATTAGCAAAAGTTTGACTCCAACACAATTACTTAATATTTCCTCTAAGACATCACAAAATTTTTATTAGCTAATTGCTTGTCACTATGTTCATTGAAATATTAGTTCTATCTTCAAGACAAAGACCTTGCATCAACTTCATTCAAGGCAAACTCCATTCCTATCTAAGACCCTACTAACATTCCTTCATTTGAACAATTCAATTCTTTAGTGAATTGTTTGGAATCTTCCTACCTATGTAGAAGAGGTGTTAGTCATAAAGAAGGTGGAACTCAAGAAACATTGTAATGATGGGGGCTTGATAACGTGAAACCACCAAGGCAAGTTTCTGCAAGAACCCCTTGTGTAGATCCATAGCCCCTTCCAAATGATCCATCTAAGTCAAAAAAATCTTATAAGTTTATAAAATATAGGTCTAACAACAACTTGGATAAATGCCAGCCACTCTCCGATCTTTGGAAGATAGGGACTTAATTTCTAAAAGCCCAAGGCCTTTTGAGGTTCAAAAACATCATTATTTTTGAAGTGTTATAGATCTAAATGTCATTGAGTTGTAGATATTGCAACCATACAATCTTGTAGTGAACATGTTACAAATGATAGGAATCAAATTTGGAGTCATTTGGCTTCATAGATTGCAAGATTATAATGTTTTAGTATTGAAAAAGGATGCTGAAATTTTCCTAGCAACACATTTGGAGGTGAAATTTGATTTCTAAACTTGCTCAAATGAAAAAACTTTAAACTACAAAGTAATTCAAAACCAACTTGCAAACATATTGGTGGAAAAAAATATCATTCAATTGACTCATTGTGTCTACAAAATGCCTTTGAAATGTTAAAAAATAACAAGAAAATTTGCCAAAAAACGTACATCTAAGGCTGAACCTTCTTCTACTAAAATGCTTTTCAATCACTCATAACTTTCTGGATTGACATGAAATTTTAGCCACAAACTAGACTAGTATGCACAACTTTTTTTTTTAAATTGTTGGAAATGAACACTATATGAAGAAGAAACAAGCCGCCAAAGCTCACTGTAATCCAAAAATGATGGGATTTTGAACTTCAAATTGCTCCCAAATATTCAAAACAACTTAAATTGACATGAAAATTTTACCTCAATAACTACACTTAAGAAGAACGTAACCCGACAAATTTTATTGAAAACATTGGATGAAGGAGATACAAGCCCCCAAACTTATAGCCATCAAATGCAATTTGGTGATTTCAAATTGAACTTGTGAACTTTGATTGGCTTCCAAAAAATCATTACACCTTGGATTGATCTGAAAATTTTACCACGTAAACTAAAAGAGAGAGTGCAATTTTCCAATAGGATTTATTGAATTTGGACATTGGATGCAAAAGTTACAGCACTTTAAATTGGACTTGACACTGTCTGAGGATGCTTTTGGTCTCCTAGAGTGTTTAGGGGTTAAGTGTACAAAACAATTGAGAATGGTTGGCATTTGTTCAAGGATTAAACTATTTTCACAATGCATCATAAAATCAGTATTATAAGTAAATGAGAATAAATCTTATCAATTATGGATAAGAAACATATATTATATAATATAATGATTGCTTCTAAACCCAATACAACAGAAGTTACAGAACCTCTCCTCACCAAAGCCTGAATGCTCTCTAAAGTAATAATGTGATTGCCCAGTCTTGTCTTGGGCTTCATTTAAATGACACTAAACATTATTAATGCAATGACCCTCCCTAATTTAATAATCTCTCCAATGTAATAAGGTAGGAGGCTGTAAAACAGAGCGGGCATTAAGAATGGACCCTATAAATGGATGTGAAATGAACATGAGTTGGTTCTGAAATTGACTAGTATAGTCATTGAATGAATCAAGAAAAAAAAGCAATATTAATTGCAAGAGCCAATCATTCTCTTTGCTTTCCCCCGCATTTTTATTTAGAATTGCATGTGAACTGTTTATGAAAGACCTAGGGTCACAAATAGAGACCTACGACCCAACTCGTTTGAAAATTCATAAGTAATCCAAAAATGCTCAGAAAAATACGAAACCACTTGGATTAGATTCCTCAACAATTTATCTATGACTGAAAAATGAGCTAAAAATACTCCCGTCCAAGAAAATACATGAAAAAGACGGACCAGCCCTTAGATGCTCCATTTCTGAGCCTCCTACCTTACTCCGTATGAGTTTAGCCCAGTCCCAGCCATCATATTGCCACTGTACGGTGCACGCATTTAAAATTCAATTTATCAGGGATTCTAGGGATTTCAGGGATTTTCGGAAACGAAGAAATATGGACTGTCTGCACGGCAGCATGAAGGCTTTGCTACAAAAAGAAATTCTACAGTGCTACAGTCTGCTCCTGTTCTAACATCTCACTCTGTACACTATCTAACAGGCTCGCAGTTTCATTCAAAAAACATGTAGATACTGAAAATAAAAAATGATTTTGGTGGAAGATCAAAACTGTCAATCACATTACGTTATCAAAGTGCAGACTTGAAACTATTCGTTATCACTATTTCCAGTCATGAAAACCGTGAGTTATTCATGTAAGCAATCTTTAGTTAAAAATCCACTTTTGCAAAAATTCAGAAAAATCAATTATGTTTCTCTGGCAGGGGAGGGAGTTTTTGCAAACTATCATACATAATATTTTCCAATTTAATTTTTTGAGTGGCAAGGCTACAGAAAGTACGGAGTAGTACCTTGCAAATGCAATGATTTCTGATGGCCCTGCATTTTTCCACCGTAATTCCTCTTGTATCAAATTTGAAGCAAAACAATCGAATCACATTAGAGGAAATTTGGGGCCTCTACACGGCCACCAGACTCTGGACCAACACCCCCAAATGAGTGCAATTTCTTTTGCAAAAAAATTTTACTTCAAAAAATATTCAAAAATCGAAATCTGACGAGGCACCTCAGATCTCAACCTTTCCAAGAACAATCAATGCACCTGAGCTTGTTCCAAAGTTTTATTACAGAAGGAAGCCTTTCCCATCCCTCAAAAATGTAACACTGACGCTGCCGTTCCTGCAACTCAGATCGATCACGCAGTACTGCTTCAAATTGGAAGCCCGCAAAAGTCACTAGAAATCAGAACCGAGTCGAACCACTTCTTCAGTTCCAAGTACTGTATGTACTGTAGACGACTTCCAGTTGAGAGCCCTACTTCTTGTACGTAAGGTGGACGTCCCACTGGTACACGTACAGAGGCTCCTTCGTCGCTGCCGGCACAGCAGACAGAATCCCATACCCCGAGTACCCCCGCAGCAAACCTGTCCCCCCAGCAACGATGCACTCATAAGGTGGAGTGGTCGTTAGAATGTTCCCGATCAAAGTCAAGCTGCTGCCGTTGTACTCGGAGCCTGCCGTGAAGAGGTGCTGCGCGGTCATCACCGGGGCGCGCGCGGATGTCGGTCCGGTGCTCAAGACTAGGGTTCCCGTGATGGAACCCAAGAGGACGCTGTCGGTGGCGTCGCTGGCTTTGATGGCATTGTCGAAGACGAGGAAGCTGCCCCAACCGATGTTACTCATGTTGCCTTGGCCGGTGCCTGCGGCGGAGAGGAGGGTCGCGTTGGGGCCGCTGTGGATCTCGTGGGCGTAGTACGTGAGGTGTTTCTTTTGAGTTGTCGCTGAAAACACATTCAATAGGGAACACAACTAACATCAGCACCACAGTTTTACGAATTTGACAATTGCAGGCCTGCCTGCAGCATTAAGTTAGTACGTGAATTGGTTTTGACAAATTGCACAAATGAATAAAGTCAGTACGTCATAGGCCTGAAATCGATCCAGAGCACTAGATTTGACTCATAGACTACAGGTATGCAAGGTTAACAACAGTAGCTCTAAGCTCACTAGAAACGAAGTTTCCAGCGGGGCATCTAGCTGCTGCGATCTGTGGAACTCGATTTTGACAGATTGAAGCGCATTCTTCTGCATCAGGAGTATTGTAATCTAAAACACAGATCAAAGCATGAAATCAAGTGCAAGAGCTAATTAAACCAACTATGAAATGACATTCTTGAAATGACACAAACGTAAGATCAATTATTTCGTTTCATGCTGGAGTTGCAAGGGAAATTGAGTCTTGGTAGTACCAGAGACAACTCCGTGCAGGCTGCACAGGAGAATGCACAAGGTGTAGAACGCCAGAACTCGTGCCGCCATGGTTGCCTGCTGCCTGCGAATTCAAAATGCACTCAGCTCAAGCTGTGAGGAATGCAGTGAGTTCAGCTAGTGGAGCTGGACAGTCGAGAGAAGATTGAGGCAAAGACTGAGATGAGAAGTGGAGTGAGATGTCCAGTTTAATTTATATGCGGTCGAGGAGACTAGGCCCGGGGCTAATCTGGGTCTTCGGCTATGTTCGGGAAGAACCTCCGGCGGCCAGTTCAAAGGTATCCGGACTTGGGCAATAAACTGCAATTTGAAAGCAGCGGCCAAAGCCGATGGAATTGGGTATAGAAGCTGCATGCAGTTTGAAAATATCAGCCAAAAAACCGGTGAAAAAATCTATAAAATGTCTATTTTGAGAATAAAATAGAGAGAATAAAAGGACGAAATAGAAAAAAAAGGAGAGAATCAAAGTACTCCGTACTTTAAAAACCGGTTCAATTTCGGACGGATTTCGAGGAAAACAGGCGATAAAACTTCCCGAACTTTGACTCTCTACTTCACGCCCGTACCGTACGTTCGGTAGAGCGAGGATTTTGAGGGGAGCCGCAACTGACCGCAGGACCGCAGGGTCCGCGCGAAGTGAATAGTCTGCGCATTGATTTTTTTTCATTTTGGAGAAGGAGCCAGCTGTTTCTTCAATACTCATGTGATACTTGGGTGGTACTTGGTGATATCTATATGAAAACTAGGTGATACCTAGGTCAAATTTGGCTACTAGTCTTTAAATATAACAAAAATCTGACTATTTTGACCCCCCAAAATGAAAATAGCCAACATCTTTTGGTTGTAGCGAAGTGGCAAAAATTCATGCATCAAAAAAACACTGAGTCTACGCAAGCCTGGGAATCGAGTCTTGTTGCCGCTGCTCCAGCCTTTTGACACTTTTAAATTACAAAGACTTGATTTAATTTTTTCCCCCTCGATATGAAACTCTAAAGACTTCCATATTGCTATCTTTTGAAGTTTCAGCGGAAGGTTGACCACTCAAACTTTCCTCTCGGAGTCTCCATTAACCCTGAAAAGACGGACGAGCCTGCGACAAGATACATTCAAACTTCAAAATCATTTCATTTGTTTCAAAAAATAGACAAAAAAAACTTCAAAATCATTCAAACACTGTAATGTAGCATGCTGCAAAATTGACCTTGTTGTAAAACCGACCTGCTGGTCAACAGATTCTTGCACAAAATGTAAACCCAATGAATATAAATGCTAAATTTTTGGTATACCTATTTTCAACACTTTGAAAATTCATAGTTTATTCACAAGGTGTTGAAAAAATACTATAAGCTAAGGGAATCAAGATTCAAGAATTCTTTTTCAATTCCCAACATGATCCAACAGAAACTAAGACAATTTACTAATACAAAGTCTACTCAAATTCTTATTTCGTCAATTTTGAGGCATCAAAGTTTATTGAAAAATATTGGTTTGTCTATTGGTTGATTCAATTGTATGGATATATGAGCAAGGAACCATACTATTTTACAACTATTGTTTTGAGAGTCATCATTTATTAAATTATTCTTCTAAGTTACATTTTATAATACATCTTTACAATTTTAGACATCTAAACTACCCGCTTTGTTCAAGATTGAAGGGATTGATTAATTTTTAAAGGACCTTTAAAGGACATGCTAGTTACCAAAGAAATCATCACATTAGATACTGTGTGAATAATTGGTTAAATTTTTTTGCAAAAGCACTCATTGGAAGTCAAACTACTATACAAGACCTCCTCTTTTCACAACAAAATTTCGAGGATGAATAGTTGCACTTCTGTCCTACCGATAGAAGGATTCTTTGTCATTCATTGGACAAAAAACAACCATGGCGGCATTTACCATACCATTCATTTTTTGCTCAGTCTTCAATTGTTGGTTTCAGCTTCACCGGCCCACTTATTACTCAAGAATCTAGGTCAATACTAGATTTTGTTTGTTTTAGAATCCCCCCGACCCCCACCACTGTAGGGACTGATCAGAGTCAAAGAGGCACAGCTGCTTTACTTGTGAGAATTGACTTCGACATTGGGGAAGGAAACTGTATTATTGCGGTAGCATAAGTATGCAGAGGGACACTTCTAACTTAACTTATTACAGTAGGTGCCTCGGAACTCCAGTGAAAGCTTGATGGAGATGTAAAGGCTAGCCAGGGTTCCCTTAATTTGTGTCAAAATTGAAAAAGAAAAGAAAAAGCTTGATGGAGAAAACAATGAACAAATTGCACAAAATGAGATACACGTCAGTGAACCCGCAATCACACGTCGTTCCACACTTTCGGTGAGTGCCTGGCTGAATTTAGCCTCGATAGAGTATTAGTATTTGTTTGCATGCCGACACGATGCACAGAGTGTTATGGTATGGCCGTATGGGTTGAAACCCTCCCAAAATAATTGTCCAAATAATTGTCCGAATGAATGATTGCCACAACAGTCTTTTGCATGGAAATTAGTTCCCAGTTTAGAATGAGCACTGATGAGCACTCCCGACTCCCAGGATGTAAGATAAACTTAACTTTCAAGATTAGTTTGGACTTTGGAAAAAGTCCACAGTCGAAGTCAAAGAAAATGAAGAAAAGAGAGGAAAGAAACAGCTCACAGTGGACATCGATGCATTGAAAGAGATGCACGCCACTGACACATGCGGATTTCTTCTCCGCCGCAGCTGATCGAAGGCCGTGAATCCATGGAGCTCGACAGACATGAGAAAGTGGAGGCCAAGATTAGATCAAGATGAGAAGTGGAGGGAGATGTCCAGTAGTTCTCATGAACTGTACAGGTTCAAGTTAGTTTACAGTATATGAGATCGATCGACTGATCGACGTCCAAAAGGCTTCCGTGGCCGGCTTGGATCAAAGTCAGACTGAGTGGTTAAGAACTTAAGATAAACTGCCAAGTGGACGGAGCTTTATTTGCAAGTTTGCAACGGTAAGATAAGAGATTCCTTGTGTGAGTAACGAAGTCAGAGTCAGCACTCCCGGTTAGAGCCTGCCATTGCCGATTCCTGGAGGGGGCCCGGACCTCAGATCGGAGGGGAGGCTGTTGCCATTGCGGCCGGATATGCAGCCGGACCTCATATCGGAAGCACAGCCTGATCTGTAGCCGAACCTGTAGCCTGACTATGTTATCAAGTTCACCATTTGCTTGGTGCCATGTACATACAAACCAGCGAAGGGAAAAAGGAAAGGGCCTGTAACATGGAATTAATTTGTCACGTAGTTTAAAAAAGGGACCTCCAGTCGACCCTCCAGCTCCTCCAGATCTGCATTTCCGGTTTACAAGGACCAGAGGTTGGAGGGCCAACCGGCCGTCCAGTCAAACCTATGCGGGCAATGGCACCCTCCTGGACCTCCAAGAATCGGAGGTCCAGGCCCTCAATGGCAACGGCCTATTACTGTGCCTATGCGAGGAAAGGAGAACGGAAACTTTTGATGTAAGGGAGCCGACCCATTTCTGATCACCCCCCATTTTCAATCTATAGACTGCTCTCTTTCCGAGTTTCCATGAAGTTATGGCTTAGTCCTTGGAGTACTTGTGGCGCATTATGATTGGCTGCAACACTCTCAATATTGCAACTAGTCCTTGGTGGGTGAATGCAAGAAACACTTAAAGTGTTTTGTCACATCTTAGTTTTTGATTTTTTTTTTTGGCTATAACTTTTGTGTTTTAGCTCCAAATGACTCAAAATTTATAGGGAAGCTATTCATAACCATTATACACTTTGCCTAAATTTTTTGTAATTTTCAAAAATAATTTACTATTTTTAAACAGACCCAATAATTTTTCACAATGGATGATTTAGGGATTTTTTGTATTTTTTTTAACCCAAAAAAATGAATTTTGAATTGAAATTTGGAAAGAATGGTCTTCTAGTAGACTTATAGATATTGTCCAAAGGATTTTTAAAAATACTTATTTTTATGTGGTGTACAAGTCCAGAAAGAGAGCTGCTTTCTGCATTTTTTTTCAAAGGTATGAAACATTATTTTGGTGCGTTTTTTGGTCAAAACCCATCACCGAAAAGTTTTCTGAAATGGACAATTTTTAGATTTTTTTTAAAAAAAAAATCTAAAAAATGTCCATTTTAGAAAAAAAATATGGTGAGTGAGTATTGACCAAAAAACCCACCAAAATAATGTTTCATACCTTTGAAAAAAAATGCAGAAAGCAGCTCTCTTTCTGAACTTGTACACCACATAAAAATAAGTATTTTTAAAAATCCTTTGGACAGTATCTATAAGTCTACTAGAAGACCATTCTTTCCAAATCTCAGCTCAAAATTCATTTTTTTGGATTAAAAAAAGTACAAAACCCCCCTAAATCACCCATTGTAAGAAATTATCGGGTTTGTTTGAAAATAATAAATTATTTTTGAAAATTACAAAAAAATTAGGCAAGGTGTATAATGGTTATGAGTAGCTTCCCTATAAATTTTGAGTCATTTGGAGCTAAAACACAAAAATTATGGCAAAAAAAAAATCAAAAACTAAGATGTGACAAAACGCAACAAATAGTACAAGTGTTTCTTGCATTCATCCTAGTTGACTTTGCAATCAACTTATAGTCAAAAATAAAAAGGTCTATATCACCATTATAAGTCAAAGAGAATCTTCCACTAAAAAATCATATTACTTTTGTTCCAAAATGATCATCCGGTTACATTCTATTTTGTGTCCCAAAATGATTTTGTTGTTGTGACGTGGGAGGAAAGGCCTACAAATTGAATTCTTCCCGGCTTTTTTAGAATGTCAAGAGAAACAATGCCAAAAGTAAGATGCCTCTATAGTAGTGTTAACAAACTTGGTGGTAATGGGTCATGCAAAGCAATGTGATTTGAATTTCTTATTGACCTTATTTTCTTTTCTTTCAAAAATACAAATCCTGTCTTTTTCAACACTCCTTTGTGCAATCACTGTAGCATCTATAGGGATCTAATTTCATTTGTGTTGCATCCATGGGAACAATATTGTGAAATTGTGGATTACTGAGAAATATAAGAACACCAAAGAAATAACGCGCAAGGAGTGCGGGAAGGACGCCAAGGTGGCCAAATAATGGCCACCGGTGCTCCTCCCAAATGACCTAAAAATCCCTCTTTTACGTATTTAAAAACAATACTGGCTCGTTGCAAGAAACACCTGCCAATTTTAGCTCAAAATAAAATAAAACATGAATAATTTGTAAAACATTGAAAAAATGATATGTGCAAAAATTCAAATCTAAAAAATTTATCTCTAAGAGTTATGCACGGTCAAAGAGGGTTGAAAAATGCAAGAAAATAGACACTTTGAAACTTAATTCTTAAAAAATAGTAAAAAAATTCAAAAAATTCTCAATTTATATTTTATTTCTTCAAACTTATAGATGCTCCTTTTCACCAATTTTCACATTTGGAAAAATAAAATTGTGTTCTCTACACTTGCGCAAAGGTAGTGCACTTTGAGGCTTGAGCACATGTGAAAGGTAGAAATTATACTATTTTTAGAAAATCTTTGGTAGGCTTGTATAACTTTAGTAGAAATCCAAGTATACCAATTTTGAGCTTCAAATTTGCATTTTTGGGTCAAAAATAGTACTAAAATCCCTCAAAATGGCCAAGGTAGACATCCACTCGGGGGCTGTTTAAAAATAGTAAAATAATTTTAAGAAAATCCAAAAAATACTTAACATCTGCAACTACCACATGTACCTTCATTTTAAGTTTTATAGAAAATGGACAAACAATGCAAAAGTTATGAGCAAAAAACCACCTGTCCAAGGTCAAGGGGACAAAAAAAAGACAAGTGTTTCTTGCAATCATCCCACTTTAAAAACTAAACCAAAACTTAAAATTTTAAGACAATAAGAGTACATAGAACTCTACTTACTGGTGAAAACGGATTTATAAAATTATAATTTTCAAGCTTAATCCATAACATTTTGTCTAATAGGAAGATCATTTTGGGATGGTGGGAGTAGTAATTAAGTTTTGTGTAATAAAATTCTAGAAAATATCCAATCCTTCTAAAGTCTATTTCTATACAATAGAAAAAATTTTGCACCCAAATAACCTGTGTTCCAAATATACGTAATTACTTAAGTGGTTGGAAATGGGTAAGCTCCTTTTGAAAAATTAACCGCTAAAATGAGGTTGAATCACCCATAGTCAATCACTTACAGTATCACCATTGTAGGGTTGTCAAATCCCTATGGCAAACTTGATATAGCAAGTTCATCACTACTAGAAATAGGTACCTTTTACATCATCTAGGACGTTGCTCAATTCTCTAGAGAAGCAAACTTTTGGAGACCTTCAAATATTGTTTTAAGGTTGCCAAGAAATGTTGTTCAAGTGAAGCAACGTTTTGGTACACAAATTTAGCAACATTTGCTATGTGTATAGGAATGACTGAACTTGAGTTTGATATTTGTGTTAAATATTTTTATTGTACAATATATAATATTTATGCTATACAAAAAAAACAAAAAACCCATAATAAAAATAAATAAATAAAAAAATAAAATAAAATAAAATAAAATAAAATAAAAAAAAAAAAAAAAAAAAAATATATATATATATATATATATATATATATGGTAAAAAATACAATACAATATACAAAATATATAGAAAAAAACATTGTACAATATATTGTAGACATTTTTTGTAAAAATGAAGTATTTATTGTGAAATTACATGTAAGAGACAAGCCTATTATACTTCATGGGAATCTCACCAAGGACAATGCTTATAGGGATAAAGTCCTCAACAATGAAGATGGCAATATCCATTGGAAACAAACTACTTGGGCGTTCTCTCATTAAAGGTTGCTTAGATGTTGCTTAGAAAATTGCATTTTGTCAAACATTGTTTTATTCCTGATAGCACTATAGACGTTGCTACCAAATGTTGCAAACCTCTCTTATTCTAGTAGTGTCATTCGATGGCACACCTAGGCAGTCAAGATCCTATAGCATAGGTGTGAGCTCCCGATTCGTCACCTCGGACTCATAGATATCTTTTTTTAGTTTTCCAAATTAAAGTTGATAAAAGTATACAAAAAGCTATAAAAAAATATAGAACCAAAATAGGGTTGTGTCAAACGCGTTATAGTATTTGATCTAGTTTTGATTTTATACATAGAACTCCCTCCAACCTCGCCTGGAAATAGAGTAGAAATTGTAAGATTGCAAAATTTGTTGGATTTGAATACTTAGCTCCAAAAAGGCTAAATCCCACCACGAATATGGCAATTCATGGCTAAGTCATTCCAAAGGATCCACAACGAGGTCACTAGGTTGGGTCGTAAAGTTAGGTTTTGAATTCCCCATTAGAACAATGAATTCTCCAAAACCCCGATTGTTAGTTTGCAGGAGACACAAACTCAAGACGGGCCGTGGAGGAATCTACTGCCCTAAAATGGTGGTCGACGATAAATCCCATTCCATGAATCCAATGGCAAAATCGATTTGTCAAGATTCTTTCATCTGCAAAAGATTCTTGCACCGTCGACAATTCAAAGAGACGGCTAATTTGGATCTCCACTGACCAATTGTGCCAGGTATGAAAACGCACCTACACACCTTTTGTGGGACTTCCTAAGAGGTTCCATGAAAATTCCAGGCATCTTCCCACTTGAAGAAGAACCTCTTTCGGGCTATCAACCGTTTTAACTTCCAACGGAAATTTCTTGAAAATTATCCAGGTTGAGGTAAAATCTCACAAAGAATTTAGCTACTAGCTTATTTTATGTTAATAATGCGCTCCAATAAGTTTCGCAACATTTCGATAACGGCAAGTACTCGAACCAATCAGATTCCTTAGAAATTAATCACGTGGCGAGGTCTCTGCGACGTTGACTGGCATTTCGGGCGCATATGATGGCGAAACGAAGTCAACAAAGAGTCTTTTCCTACTCTCTACGCTACCAGGACTCTACGCTAGTTATTTTTCTCAAAATAGGAAGCTACCAAGAGTTAGAGATTTACCTCAACTTGGTTTTCAATTTAGGCTAGCTTACGATGGATTTTTTTATCTCGGTATGAGGTTGTAGAGATGGAAAATTAAACACGGCGATCTGGAGCCAACAACGCAATCCATTTGACATTTGGAGTTGATCTCCAAAAGTTAGGATGTTGCTTCAACATAGATGGTAGATAGTCAAATTTTAGGGATTAGGATGAAAATCCATGTTGATAAGGTTACTAATAGGAATTTAGGGGGGGAGTGGGCCTTTGGAATCCTATATAAGGGCTCCATTTCCCTCTCTAAAGTCACCCCCATACTTGTTTTGGATCCATAGGCCCAAGTTATATTGGAATTTTGGCGTTTGAAGCCAAAAACCTCTATGGTATTTTTGGAGCACTTTTGGCTCCATTATTGTTCAAGTTCAAGCTTTGAAGGTCTTTGGGGAGTCCTTCTATTTTGTTTACAAATGTACTTTGGTTCTTTTGTCTAATTCGTATACTAACTTCCGTGTTGGAAGTGGGTGTGAGTCTTTGTGTACTAACTTGTGTGTCTTAGAAGCCTTCTTGGTGTCTTGTCCTAATCTTATAGTCAAATCCCATCATACTTTGGTGATACCGCTTCAAGGGACTTTTAGTGTGCGAATTTTGTATTACCACATTCTAATAACTTGTGTATGTTAAGTTGTACTAACGAGAGGGAGTTATATTGTGTTTTATACCTCCTTTTTCTTTTTTGGAACTAACTCTTCTTCTGAAGTATCCCTTGTTGAGTGGACCCCTTCCGGAATGGCAAAACTTTGAACCTCCTTTGTGTTTGTTTTTTAAGTGTGTTCTTGTCTTCTTCTAAGTTTTCCTTGTTGTATGGACCCCCTTTCGGAACGGCAAAGCTTTGAACCTGTGACTAGATCAAAGTCCTACAGTGTGTGTTAAAAGGTTCCGGACGGCAGAGCTACGAATCCCCGGAGTGCCACAAAGTCCTACAATTAGTGTTAAACCTGACTTAACGGCAAAGCTTTGAACCTCCATAGTACTTAGTTCTAAAGTATAGTTTTCAAGATCTGCTTGGGAAAGTCGAAAGTTTAGCTTCTAAGATTATTAATATATTAGCTTGGGGAGGCATGGCCAACCAAAGTGAGTTATAACAAGTCTAGTTCTCCCATCCAATTGATTTACAAAACCAAAACCAACATACCTTCAGTTGATTTTTACAAAGCCAACATACCCATCTAGTTGATTTGCAAAAATTAGCATACCCATCCAGTTGATTTTGCAAAGCCAGCATACCCATCTAGTGATTGTAAAGCCAGCATACCCCATCCAGTTGAATTGCAAAGCCAACGTACCACTAGCCAGGGTCTCGCAGGGTGCCAACCGGATATCGCAGAGCAGTAGCAGTAGTCCAAGCAACAACAGTGAGCCCGGCAACAAGCAGTGAGTTCAGCAACAAGCTAGTGAGTCTAGGCATCAAGCTAATGGTCCAGGCAACAAGCCAGTTAGGGTGGAGGGTCGAGGTCTTTTCTCTTTAAAAAAAAAATTGGGATTAGGGTCCCACCTCACTTAGAAAAATACAAACCTCGAGTTTAGGGTAGAAAATGGGAAATTAGAAGAAGAAGGAAGTAGAGGGGGTATGACCTAGGAGCTCCACGTTGTGTACCAAACCTTACTACAAACACTCAAGCTCTCAAACCTCACGAAGCCAACAAAAAAGAAGGAACCTTAAAAATGGAGGGGGATTAGAGAAGAAGGAGATGAAGTAGAGGAAGAAAAGAAGGGAAAAGATAAATAGTGACATAGCCATAGGATTAGGTAGACTTATGAAGGATATGTAGAGAATTCTTTGTGATCTTTAGGAGGAAGATTAGGATGACACAAAGGAGAAATGTGTAAGAAGGAGGGGCACCATTAAGTCTCTCAGAGTTTGAGTGACTATAGTTGTAAGACCACCATCAATACGTTGGGCGGAATAGTACTAGTGTAGAAGAGAGGAGGAGAAAAAAAAGGAAAGAAGAAAGGAAAGGAGGGAAGTTAGAACACAAGGGTGTAATATTTTTTTAAATAAGTGATGAGCTTTGAAAAAAGAAACAACCGAAAAAATACAATGGAACACAAAGATGCGTAAGCGGACATGGATGAAGTCATCTCTAATGCTGGCAATGATGAAAGAAGTCATTGAACTAATTCCTGGAGTTTTTCTCTAATTAGCTTTTGATTTTCTTTAGTTAGTCTCTAATCCATGTTAGCAAGCAAGGATTAGTGAGAGGTAGAAGTTTAGATTCAAAAGTTCATGGATTAGGAAGAGGTTTTCGGAAACATATTACACTTAGGATTTGGCTTTGATTTGGCTAAGTTAGGCTAGGTTGAGCGGTAATAGGTAGAGCGGATGAAGGTTAGCTGACTTCATGCAAAAGGAACAATGGACGGGATTTAGGAGTTAGAATTAATTAGGAAAATAAAGAAAAATTGATGAACCTTAAATCGGTCAATCTTCACGAACTACCAAGGATTAGAAATTTAAGTCAAATAGGAATTAAAAGTAGGATTAATTTGGAGGATTAAAGTAACTAGATTCAACCAACTCTAGGAATTTTACGCTAGGAGGTTAAAATTTAGAAGTTAAAATTTAGAGTTAATTTCAGAAGTTAACTCCTAAAATTCCAAGGCATTTTGTAGCTTTGGAACCATTGAAAACTGTCATTTTTGGCTACAATCACTTAAGAAATTAAAAAAACATTTCTTTTAGAATCTAACCGTAGGATCTTGTATTTCACTTATCTCAAATCATGTGGTAAAAATTTCAAGAGATTTGACGTTCCGATTGGAAGATATTAGCATTCAAAGTTGAAAAAAAATAAAATTTTGAATTGTTTCCTGCAATTTCAGATGACTTTGACGGTCATTTGTGGATTTTTTTTGCACTACACACCATGAAGTTAAAATCTTTTATGTTGAACATTTCAGTTGAAAGTTGGGAAAAAAAACTTCAACATATCAAAACTTGATTTTCACATATAAAACAATTATTAAATAGAAGTAGGTCCAAAATTGATTGAAATACTAAATTGATAATAGCTCTTAGATGGAATTAAAACACCATAAATCCCAACAGTTGGATTGTTCTTGCAAACAAACTTGACTTAGTCAAAAAAAAAATTGAAAAAAATTGAAAATTGCATTCAAAAACGAATTCTATAAGTTGTTTTCTGAAGAAGATGCTTAAATTGTCCGAAAAACAAGATTGTCCATAACTTTCTCATTATTAGTCCAAATAGAATGAATCAAGGCTTCAGATGTAGACAAAAACATGATCTTTGAGAAAAAGTATTTAAGAAAAGAAAATCATTTTTTTCTATTTTTTATTTTTTGCCCGACGAACTATTTTTTTGCTTTAGGATGGCATAACTTTTGCTCCCAGGCACCAATTGAAAAAAATTATGTTTTTAGAACGCTAATGTGATTCCCTATCTTTAAAAAAAGTTTCAAAAAATCAGGTCAAAATTTGAGGCCACATGGGCCTCCCTGAAATCTCAAGTGTCCCCCGAGGGGACTTTGGTACTTTAGGAGTTAAAATGTAGAGTTAAATTAGAAGTTAAAATTTAGAGTTAATTTAGAAGTACTCGAAGTGGAAAGTACTTGAACCGGCCAGATTTCTCGAGAATTAATCACGTGGCGGGGTCCCCGCTACGTTGACCGGCATTCCGAGGGCATACAACGGCGAAACAAAGTCAACAAGGAGTCTTTCTCTACTCCCTTTCACCTATCGGAGACCTTAAGCTAGTTACTTTTTTCAAAATAAGAAGTCGTCAAGATTTAAAAATTTACTTTAACTTGATTTTTAATCTAGGCTAGCCTACGATGGATTTTTGGTCCCGGTACAGGAGATAAGATTCTAGGATTAAACATGGCAATCTGGAAGCAACAACGCAATCCGTTTGACATTTAAAGTTGTTCTCCAAAAGTTAGGATGTTGGTCCAACATAGATGGTAGATAGTCAAAATTTAGGGATTAGGATGAAAATCTTTGAGGATGAGGAAGAAAATCCAAGTTGATAAGGTTACTAGTAGGAAGTCAACCTCCTGCCTTATACTAATATGTACGAGTTATTATTGTTTTTATAAATATTAGTTTTTTTATTTCTATAATTTCTATTGATATTATTGAATTGCATCGTTATGTTAGTTGTGGGCTATAAATTGGACCAGAAAAAAGAATTGAACATTTTTTGAACTTTATCAAGGTGATTGTACAAAACAGCTGCACAAATTAAGAGGACTCTATTCGTGCCTTTTTGTATTTAGAATACTTGAAACTTTGAAAAAGAGCCCTTAACTTTTTCAAATATCGTAGTTTGGATTGTTAGAAAAAAATAGCAATGCCAAATTTCACAAAAATATAAAGATTGGTGTTATGTCTAGAAAAAAAAGCAAAAATAGGAATTAAAGGATTGAAGAAGGTCATTTGTAACTACTTTATAGAATGATGGTTAGTTACCAAGTAAAGCACCAAAATAGTTTATTTGCATTATTTGAAATGGAACTTCTCCTAAACTCACTTTTTGGACTTGTGTACAACACTTTATTACTTTTTTCTAGAAATCCTCTGAAGAATAGCTGAAAGTGTACTACAAAACTATCCCTTCCAAAGTTCACTTTCAAATTTATTTCTTTGAATAATGTTGTGTATCCTAAAGTCCTAAACCCCAGCATTGGAAAGTTTGACATTAAATCTAGGACTAATTCTACAGAGTGAAACCATCTTTAAAAACTAAAAAAATTCTCTTCCTTGTCCAGCCTTAGGGCTTAGCCATTTTGTATTTTTTTTTAATGTAGTGGGTTTCCCGTTTGTTTATATATATATACAATATCAAAAAATTAAGCGCGGAGTGCAATAAGGTAGGAGGTTCTTAAATCGCCCACCCTACTCAAATGTACACTACTTGTACATGTCGCTTTTTTATAGCCTTCAGTAGTGTTCAAACAGTGTACATTTTAGGGGGTAGGCAATTTTAGAGCCCTATGCCACTTCAACTTCAAAATTTCATAAGTAATTCTAAAAAGCTCCAAAAAAAATATGAAATGACTTGGGTTACATGCCAATTCTTCTTGTCTTTCAAACTCGCTTTCAAAGAAAATTTACTGAAAAATATTTTGAGATGTTTCACCTCCCCAATATTCAGTTTCAGCTCTTAAATGAGCAATTTATGGACCTCCTACCTTAGTTTAGCGGTCGCCTCTAAACCTGCAGTCGCCCTTGTATGTGAGGCCCGTAGTCGCCTTCTTCCTTTGGACCCGCAATCGCCTCGGACCTGGGACCCAAAGTCGCCCTTGTATGTGCGACCTGCAGTCACCCAGTGTTTTTTACCCACAATCACCCTCAATTTCAGACCCGTGGTCGCCCTCACTTTACAAGCCGCGGTCGCCCAGGCAACACCCGCACCGACCCGAAGTTGCCCTTGCTGACATCGACATGGCTTTCCACGTCAATCTTCGCAGCCAGCCATGTAAGACAGTTTTCTTTACCGAGGGGTAAAAAAAACCACACCCTAAAACCTTATTCGACGACTTTGTCGCCCACACTCGACATTTGTCATATGCGACATCGGTCGTCAGACGAACAACACGACGACTAAACCCCAAAACGTGTCAGACAAGACAACCCTGTAACAAATTGATTGTTACAATTTATAAACTTCACTTTGCTTGGCGCTACTGCATACAACAGAATAATTCGTCACAAAAATTTGGATACCATAAATGACTAAAAAATTGTAGAGGCATTACTCATTATTTATGTTGTGAGCAATAGCAAAGCCAATCTAATTGTTGCAATGGCTGGGCTTCAATGTTAGTAGATGTCTCCTGGTCTCAACAAACCCAAGTAGCTCCCGCATTTGCGCCTATAAATTGCATGATCCCATTCTTTACACATCAAGGTCACCAACTATGTAGAGAACAAGAAGATTATACTCAAGCTCAATTTATTTTTGCCCATTCCATTACGAAGAAATTCAAAAGCCAATGATACAGCGCAATACAACATACCTGAAGCAGTGACAGATCCCTAAGGATCTGAATATTCTCTAATCCTAGTCAGACCGATACAAAAGTCCATAGACATGCCAACACACATGACTCTTCAGATCATTCTGCACAAACACGAAAGCCGTGAAATAAACAAGCAGTTGATTGAATAAAAGGATTGGAAGGACGGAATTGAGCTCAACGTCAAGAATTCGTAGAAAATTTAAGAGGAAAGCTATCCAAACTTCAGATCACACCTAAGGTAGGAGGCTCGAACTCCGACAGGGCATTTTGAACCAAACAAGACACAGAGGTACATTTTGCTTTTTTCAATTAACCAAAATGTACAAATGATGTACATTCTAGGAGGTGGTCGCTTTTAGAGCCCTATGGCTTTTCAACTTCAAAATTTCATAACTAATTCCACAAAGTTCCAAAAAATATGAAACAACTTGGGCCACATGCCATTTCTTCTTGTCTTTCAAGGAAAATTTACTGAAAAATATTTCAAGATGTTTTACCTCCTCAAAATTCAGGTTCAGCGCTTAGATGGTCGCTTCATGGACCTCCCACCTTACCTTCAAACCTTGACGGACAAGCTCATAAGCTTCTGTTTTCTTGTTCATGCAGTTGAGAGTCAAACCCTTCACCGCAAGGCTTTCTGCATACATCACACGCTCAAATTTTAAAATATAGTTGAAACAGTACAAAACCTAAAATTTTAAGCACAACCTGTAAATGCAAATACGAGCTTCTCGAGTTTCCAAGATATTTTTATATAATACGAGTCTACTTCCATGCTCAGGAAATTTTTGAAGAATTTGATCAGAGGCCTTCAGCCCTTTCTTGTACTGCTTTGTTTCATACGATTTCTGAGCACATCGCACAAAATGAGACATACCTCATCAATTGCACAATGATACAGTCCTTAAAACGTGACTACCGGAATTCCAAAAAAATTACCATAATGGTATTGCGTCGAAATACACTTCCTTGTATCCAAAATGTACTCGCCAAGTGACAAACCATCTACCCATTATTAACCGCCAAATTAATCCTTAAATCCTAATTCTTCCACTTTCAGCGTTTGGGGGGCAAACAATAAAACTTCACAGCTTCTCCAAATACCCGTGATTGAGGAAAAGTATGCGAAGGTATTGAGAAACTCGGACCAACAATGGACGTCCGCAACCATTTCAAGTTTTGACTTAAAAATTTTAAAAATGCCAAGATTATTTGAGTGCTTAAAGGCTCAGGAAACTATTATCACTCGACTTGGCATTACAGTATCTTGAGATTTGACCCAGCAGAGTGCACAAAGAGGCATCCTTGGTAACAGATCTCGTTTCCAATGTTATAAACGTTGTAGTCGGCTCACAGGAATCCCTGCTCTATCGATAAAACGGAAATTAGGTCAAATTCTTGGTATCACGATGTCAGACCACAAACCCTATCCAAACTTTCCAAACTCGAGGGCGTGCTCTAAATGAGAAATTTAATGTCGGAACATGGCATTTCCATCATTCTCTGTGCTTTCCCCATCTTTCTTTAGAATTGCAAGTGAATGGTTCATGGAAGAGCTAGGGTCATAAATATAACATTCAGACATACTGCCTTCCCGCGGACAGAATGATGTGGAATAGTCCACATTATTTCATCTGAAGGATGATTTGATGTGGAATACCACATCCAACAGTAGCTAACTATCCATGCGTCAGAAACTGTTAGTATTCTTTTGACTGCCAAGGTCACGACTGCACACTTAAGGTTCCGAAAATTCAAATTCTTTCAATTCAAATTGTTCTCAAAAAAGCAACTTTAAACAAATTGGCTATCAGTTCAATGATTTCAATAATTTCAATAACTTCAATGTTTGAATTTTTTCACTTTGCTATATATGCTATTCATGTTTTGTGATTGAGATTGAGAAGACAACTATATATACTTATGGGGTGGTAGGAGGTTAAGCAAACAATGTGGGATATGTAAACTACAATGAATAGAAGCTCAATTGCTCATAATTTAGTAAAAAACAGGAATTGTATTAAAAGTAGAAGTTTAGACCTTGTTTGGTATAGTAGAATAAAAAATTTCAAAAAACTTCGAACTAAAAAAAGTTGGAAAATTAAGTTAAGTTTCATTTACAAAAATCTGTTTGGAGTTTCAATCCTTAAATCAAAAGTTCTGAACTAATTTCAGAGAGGGAATGGAAGGGAATTTTTTTTACATTTTTAAACATCCTCTCTGAAATTTGTTCAGAACTTTTGATTGGAGGATCTAAATCTTAAACGGATTTTTGGAGATAAAACTTAACTTAATTTTCCAACGTTTTTTAGTTCAAAGTTTTTTGAAAAAACTTATTTTACTATCCCTAAATGAGGTCTAAAATTCTACATCAAACACAATTCCTACTTTTTACTTAACTATGAGTGGTTGAGAAACTACAAATTCTAATTAATATATCCCACGTGGGTTGTTCTACCTTCTACCACCCCATGTATATATAAAAAGCTTCACTTCTCACTCAAAATTGTAAATAAGTTATTGATGGCTACATGGTAAATTGCAATGGTAAGTTACTCATTGAATTCTAGTTTGGGGTTTTTGGGGAACCATTTTTTATTACAATTATTTGTTGATTTGTATGTCCAATCCTAGAATTAGCAAAAAAAATGGAGCACACCATAAATGTATTGCTACTATTCCCATACTAAACTTTAAGTTAATGATGTATGAATGAATTTGGTGGATGAGGACTCCGGAGAGGAAAAGGCAGTGTCTCTGAATGCTACTGAATGTTATATATAGGGACCTATATCCCAATTCCTTTGAAAATTCACAAGTAATTCAAAAATGCTTGGAAAAATACAAAACCACTTGTGTTAGATCTTTGTCTAAGAAATGAGTTGAAAATATTCCCATCCAAGAAAATACGTGAAAAAAGAGGACCAACCCTTAGATGGTCAATTTATGAGCCTCCTACCTTACCACCTTCAAGGCCAATTTGGGAGAAATTGATCCCCGTATTGTATCAGAGTTCACTCCTCGAATATCTAAAAAGCATTCGAAAATTTCAATTGCTCTCTTCATTTCTCACATTTGTCTTGGTATGGAAAAAAAATCTGTCTTTTTGGGCTAATGACAACAGGGCAAACTACTCGTGCTGCCTGTCATCATAAGCTAATTCACCTACACAAAATAGTGAAATTAGGTTGCCCCAGACTATAGTTGACTATGTCTGAAAGTGTTAGATATGAGAAATTAGTGTGGGGCAACCTAATTTCACTATTTTGTGTAATTTGGATCGTGGCAGGCGGAATGAGCCCGTGCACATGCCCTGTTTTGCACCCGCCACCCGTGCTCACTAGCTGGGCTGGAACTCGCGGTGACTGTGCAGAGTTCCGCCTCCTCCCCGCGCACATAACTTACGCTTCCGCCACGCTACGGATTCTGCAGTCAGTGCGAACATGCAACTTAGCCTGACCGTTTCTTCTACCAGAAAATGAGGCATTAAGAAACTCGTGGTCATAGCTTACTTAAAATGGATTTCGAAGTTTGCTTCTGTTCACATCGTCTAAGCGACGGTCCCACCCTGGTTTCAGGGACAGTGTGGCCTATAAAACGGAGACTGAAGTCGTTGTTTTCATGAGCCAGTCCGTTAACTGAGCAGGAGCTAGAGCACCCGAGGCATTGTCAAATTCCGTGTGAGACTCACACTTCGTAGTTTTCATGAGCCAGTCCGTTAGCAGGAGAGCATCCATGGCAAGGCTTTGTCAAATTCCCTATGAGGTCCAATCCAGAATGATGATTTCCACACAGACGATTTGTATGAGTTCCTCTCGTATCCCGCAGCCTGGAATTCGCAAAAATTCCCCGGTCTCGCTTTCCCCCTTGAGGCGACCAGGGGTTCTCAAATGGTCGAGTGGCGTTCGAAAGGGCCGAGGTTACAGCACCTTGGCCATCAAGCAAGCATCGTCTTTCTTCTCCGGTGCTGAAGATGCGTCTGGTGATGAAGTCCCTGCGAAGAAGACCGGTGTGCGCGATTTTACTGGTAAGCCTCCAACCCATCAGTCGGCCCTTGAATTGTTTCTTGGGCTAAAGTTCAGTATGAGGGAAACATGCCGAAGGATATATTGTCAGTGCATCCTGTAGTTTAATTTGTCATGGGCAGTTCATGTTGTTGTGCATCCGGAGGCTTGTCCGATGCCCTCCCAATAGACTGCTGAAAGGGACCTGGAGGGGGAAGCCATCAATTTGGGAAGGCACTGTGTTGTACAGAGCGTTTCAAGTCCTGGGATTTTCCTGGTTGTTTCGAATTCCTCATTTGTGTGTGATTGCAAGCACAGATGCAGGCTTTGTGCAGTAGCTTCAAAGACTTTCTACTTCAGCTTTTGAAATTTGTTGTACATTGCTGAACAGATTGTGTCTCAACAGATCATTCCTTCACTAAAGAACCGATGGAATTAACCACTCGTCTTGTTTTGAGTCCACTCTGAAGACCCAAATATTGAAATTGTGTTGCTCAGGGACCAAGAATGTGGAGCTCATGGATCCCATTTCACCTGCCAAACTTGTGTCCACAGTTGGTGATCAACTTCCGTCCTTGCTCTTGATGGTCATTGACGGGCTTCCTCCTTTGCAGCCGTCTAAGTATTTACATGAGGCTGAAAAACGCTTGCACCAGTATGTTGAGCGCTATCCAAATGCGAATTCCTTGGACTCCTATTGTCGTGTAGGCTTATCTTTTATAAGCTACTTGCACCCTGAAGTAGTTAGCGTGGATCGTTTGGTAGCAATGGCCATTAATAATACATTACTGTTCTTGTTGGATGATTTCTTTTTCGACACCCCAGATGAGTTTTGTCACAAAGAGTATGGCATTAGCCGCGACGCATGTGAAAGCCCCTAAAAATTCAAGAATATCTTGACCACTTGGATGCGGTTTTTTGTCAACAAGTGCAACCACGTAATCCCGCTCCCTTGATTGAGACCCTAATGTGGGAGTCAGGACGGGACATGTTGGAGTTGTCTAACCCTGAATGGTTTAGGAGTTATGTCGCAGGTGTCATGGAATGCCACCATGCAAGTGTTGCTAGCCATGCGGATATTGTCGAAGGCTATAACTTATGCCTCCAAGACTTGGAGTCATATATTGTTATGCGAGTTGGAAATGCTGGTGCGAAATTTTCTCAGTTGCTGATGGAGTTTGGCAACGATTCCTACATTCCGAGTTTACAAAGGGCAACTCCATACTTGGAAAATGTAACCATGGTAGCATCCATCCATCTTGTATTTGTAAACGATGTCTTCTCATACCACAAGGAGAGCTTGTTAGAACAAAACCCTCGCAATTTGATCACTGTGTTGATGGAATGTGAAGGAAAGCCTTTTGTCCAGACGATGCACACAGCAATAGGCTTGGTGAACACATATGCTCGTGCACTCATGGATTTGGAGTTCAAAGCTGGGAATCCTACTTTGCGTAATCACTTCCAGAATATCAAAGCACTCATTGCTGGAAATATTTACTATAGTTTCATGGACAAGTGTTATCGACATCCTGATTCAATTTTTCCAGAGCTAAGAGACATGACTAGCAGTTGGAAAATCCTTCCTCATGCCAAAGATCTAGGGCCCTAATTTTTTTCCTTGTCATGTTGTTGGTGGCACAATTTTGTCTACCAATGCATATTCTATCCATACTTTAAGTAAGGTTGTTTGTTTTGTTTTGTTTGTTATAGTAAGATCTTTTGGATTGTGTACTTTATGGTCTGGTTCTTAGTATCATCGGAAAACTCTCGGCAAGGAGGGGTGTATAGACTCGTTTCATGGCGTTTGGACCTATGGTGTGAAAGTTATGAAATTTCAAAGTTTTTATGAATAAAAAATAAGTAAGTTACTTTTATTTTTATTTTGACTGTGTCAAAGGAACATGGCACACTAGTTTCCTTCAATTCCTACAAGTGATAGGCCCTTGTCTCTGAAAAATAGAGTATTAGTAAATGATGAACTACTGACATACTTTGAGTATATCATCAACAACTGAGTTAGTGCCGGCTCAAGTGTCATGTAAGTCAGCATCAAGTAATAGAGTCAGAGGTGAACAATTTAATCGGAAGCTTGACGTGCGTTGTGAATAGAGTGGTCAGCAGGCACTGCTTCGCAATACCAATTGTCTTTGAATTTCCATCCTAATTTCAACCCTATTTCTCACAATGCAGTGTGTATCATGGATTAATGCCTATTGAAGTTGCAATGCATATAAAGTACAGGACTATCTTGATCGGTTCATTGAGAACATTTCCTCATCAATTCATGGTCATGCAAGTTCATCGCTTGCAAATATCTTGATCATTTCGTCTTATTAGTTGTATTAGCATTTGAATCGTTTGCTTATGAGCTCATGATGCTCATTTTGATCCTCTTTCTCAGAACATATCAGATTGGAATCCCTACAATACAGTACATTGTGCAGAGAGAGGCTGGGGTGGGGCTTATGAAATTGGAGAATAAAGTAGCCAAGTGCATGAGTTTCTTTGTAAGTTTTGCTCTCTAGTTTGTGAGGTAGGAATACTATTTGCATTACTAGAATTTTTTTAGCATAAGGAGTTTGATTCTTGTGATATCACTCTAAAGTTGCGGAGAGGTCACTTTGGATACAAGAGTCAAATTTTACCATTATGTAAGTTCTTATGCAATCATTCAAAGTGGGCAGTTCACTACAAGAGAAAGGGGTGTTTTAAGTGAGTTTTTAAGTATAGTTCAAGACATAAGATTTTAAGTAATGACCTTTAAGGAGATTTTTAGCACAGTTTCTACACAGCTCAACATCAAAATTAACTATAATCTATATACATGAATTAATTATAACAGTCCTAGTAGAAGGATCTAGATAGTACCTAAAATACACGAAATTGCATTGATCTACAAGCTAGGATCTAATTGGCCCTAGTCAGTTCTTGGTGAAATTTTGAGAGGTAGACCCCATTTGGGAGTTGGGCTTGGATTTATGCTAATCGGTTCCTGAGGGTAAAGAGGGGACCACTGAAACCTTGTAACTACGTGGTGGAAGTATAAGAGCATCTCCATTTTGGCATACTCAATCCCTGGGCAAGTGTGAGGCCCACTTCCAAATGCAAGATATGTATATGGCTGGGGCCCTGCGCCTTCGAACCGAGAGGGGTCAAATTTCTCCGGGTCAGGGAAGAATTCAGGGACCTTGTGCGATCTATTCGCACTCCAAATCATCTGCAATTCAGTACAAGCACCCGCTTGTTACACGAGCTGCTTCTGAAGCATTAGACAACAATTTAGGACCATTTTATGGTAGCTGACCTCCGCTCAGTTTCAGCAAGCTCTGAAGAATTGAGGTAAGTTTGGAGTAGCTCTCGTTAATTCCAATCAATAGATTCAAAAATGACTGAAAACCAGCTTATTTTACAGAAAACCATCTTGAACTGAGCAACAAGGTTCTCAATATCGTCCATTTCGTTCAATTGGCATGATAGTGGGCGCCAAAATTTGTGACATTCATCAGCACACTTAAACTAGGACACGCATAGATTTGCAAAGTTCCGTAAATGTGCCGAAGTTGTGGAATTCCGCCACTTTAAACAAATTAATGTCTAAGTAGTTAACTTACCTTCCAGCCTTTGGGAATGGTGTACCCCTCATACTCAATGTCGTCGACGGCTTCACGAAATCCAGCTTGCACCTGCGGTTGCAACCGTGTCGTTTCTTGCAGGACATGCCAAGTGTACTTCATCTCTTTGAGATCCTTCCATGTCAGCCCGTCTCCTTTCTGTGCAGACATCTCCAATTGCTCTGCCAATGCCCAAGAAAGCACCCCTCATTCAAGAAGAGTTTGTAACAAATTTGAAGACCGACTGAAAATATTTGAGACAGCAAGACAGAAAGGCAAGCAATCTGTTGATAAACCTAATTTGAACAAGTTCATTTGCAATAGCTGTGCAGAGAAGAAAAACGTGCAGAGAATTCTGGAATGTCCGTTTGATCTACTAAGCTAGAATCAGCCAAGAGACTTCATTCAAAGGTGTTCTTTTCTCTTCAGATTCATCAATAGAGCAAGGCTCCTGGGCAGTAAATATTTCTGTGGGGATTCTACGCCATGCTTTATGATTTCATATCTCCCTCAAAAAGTGTCTTGCTGGGGTGCCTGCATTCTAGTGGATATCTAATCTCAAGTTGTGTTCACGTATCTGCCAAAAATACTAAACCGATTTAGTGTTTTTGGCAGTTATGTAAATCCACTGCAACAGCAGAGATGAGATCCAGTGTACAAGTACCATATTCCTATGAAGCAATCAAACAAAAGAAGATCTTGCACCCTCACCTTTCAGGACTTTTTCTAAAATGGAGGGATTCTCAGCCAGGTATTTGAGAGCAATGGCCATCGTGTTGCTAGATGTTTCATAGCCTCCAGCAACAACAAACAGGAGGTTGTCTTTAATGACATTGTCAGCCATAAACTCCCCATCTTCATCAGGCACGGTAAGAAACACAGAGAGCAAGTCTTGGTTTGGTAATGCATGCCCCTGTCTCAGCTCCTGGACAATTTACAGTAGTTCACACATTAGAGCAATTTCAAGAAGAATAGGCTACTCTTGAGTCACTGAAAGGCAGATAGTGACCTTCTCATGCCAAATACTTTTGGAGTTTTAATCAAATCAACACAAAATTGGAAACCTAGTTGAATATCCCTACAACACGATGTATTCATTTTTGTCAAAGGCAACGATTTATTCTTGGAATTTCCTATGACCGCCTTATGATACGTACCGAATGTTTATACCTCAACGAACCAGAAATCACTGAAGAAAATTTCAAAACTCTAATCACAAGTTTCATTCAGGTGAAATAAAGGTGAAATAAGTTACCTCCCTGCGGCGATGAATGCAACCGTCCAGGTATGATAAGACAGAGGTGCGCGCAGCAAGAGCTTTGTGGTACCGGAATCCAGGCAAGTTGATAGGGAGATTCATGAGCCCATCAACGAGAACTGCGTAGTCTTGTTCAAGCTTCTTCAGCTCAGGACCATCTTTCAGGCTGAGGAAGAGATCACAAGACAACTGGAAGGCAAAATGTTTGATGGAACTGGCTGCCATGACTTGCTCCTTGCCCTCCCAAAACTCCGCCAAATGAGCTACTACGTTGGCCTCCATTCTCGGTGCAAAGCTCTGCAGTGTCTCTCCACTTAAGCAGGTCATAATTATTCGTCTTAATCGTCTGAAAGGGGACACCAAAAACCATCAGCAAGTCGTTATGACGTTGAGGATTACAGAACTGTTGGTGACAAGCTCCACTTTGAGATGGCGTGAGAAACTCGTACATAAACTAAGTTAAAGAATTTCATCTTTACTCTTGTAGCAAAGTTCTCTCCAAAGCTCTCCAAATTTCCAAGATACACTCTCCTATACGTGTTCAAAGGGTTTTAGTAATGCAAAATAGTATCCTCTTCCTTATTCAAGAAGTTCCTGCTCTCCACCAGAGCAGAAATTTTCAAAGACTAGATTACACACTCCATTTACCTCATGCAAGAATTTTTCAAAAAGCTCGATCACAACTTGCCCGAAGAGGAACCCTAAATAAGTAACAAAGTGGACCCAAATTATTAGTCACTATTTGATTCTGAGTTTCTGCAAAGACAGAGTTTGTGACAAAGATAGCTGAGACACATGTTGAAGCATTTGACCTGTGTTCTTCGTGGGGTTGGAAAGCGAAGGCCTCTTTGCCGCAAATCTCTGTAATGGACTTCGGGTAAAAGCTGTCCAGCAGTTTGCCGTCGTTGGAAAAGATGAACTTGTTACCAAAAGGTGCATCCACGCTGACGATCGGCCAACCCAGTAACGACGACTTGAACACCTTTCCATATTTTGCAGCTCTTGACTACCCAATCCATCATCCACACATCTATGTGACAATATTAGAACAAAGAAATTTGAGAAACAAAGGATAAAATTCTTACCAGAGGATTCAAACCTCTATTCACCCTCGGTGCTGAAACTTGCAGCTACAATTCTCCTCTCAAGCGGAGAATTTTTAATGCAGTTTCAATGTACTCCTACGGTAACCACACTGAATTGCCACAGCTACCTACATGCGGCATGCAAATGAGTACTAAGATCTATTGATTTTCAGAAAACGAGTTCACTACCTCAACGTCATAACTCACGTTTGTCATCTACCAATTAAATTTTGAACCCTTGTAACTTCTGCAAGCATATGATATCCAAATAATGTATTCATTATTGCTTTAAACTTCTCTTTGAATTTAGCTACCTTGAATACTTAGAAATCTGAATATTTTTCTCTATGCTGAGCGCTTCAAGCTATTGACTGACACAATAGGACGTGGGTACCTTTCGTTGACATCACTAGGACTTGAAAGAGATGTATAATTACCAAGAAGAACCGTTCTGGTTTGTTGGTTCGCAGTGCGGATAGGAAGCTCAAAGTCTCCCCCAGAAATGGAAGTCCCAAGCTTCCTGGTGGAAGTGACCTCTCGTCCCTTGGTTTTGACCCTTGCCAAAGCTTCCAATGCAGAATCCATGCTCCCAAAAGCAACACCAGTACCGTGAATATCAGAGTACCGTCATGCCAGTTCACCTGTTGTAAAATTTCATGGGCCGCAATCCTACTGTTCTGGGTGACATCTTGGAGAAATCTCAACCCAGACGAGATTACGTTTCCTGAATCTCGAGCCATGACGGCGTGGAGACCATTTGCCTGCAGACTGATGCCTCAATCACACACAATAAGCTTAAGCATGAGCCTCAAAGAGCTCAGAAAACTAATCTCCACTGATGAACTGAGAAGCAGGTTCTTCAATCCAAGCACTGATCGAGACGGTGACACTTGAGGAGAATGAATTCGTGCAGATGTGCGTGCTGAATTGTGCAGCTAGTTTTCTATATTTAGGACAACTTGGGTTGCACTAGCTGCTTCCTTGTGTTGAAAGAATTGGCTAATGCTGTGACTGGATTCCTGGCGCCGTTCCTGGCATTGGCACTGGCATGGAATCCAGGGAATGCAGCAAGTGGAAGCTCAGAATAGTTGGGAGCGAATCGAGGGCAGCAAGCCGCATTGTGAGGAAGGTGCGAGCACCAATCTCCCGAAAATATTATCTACCGGTATCCATTTGCTCGTTGTGAAATATTCCAAGTTGTGAAATACAAACGGTAACTGCACGTGAGGTGAAAACACTCAAACACGTCAAAATAAGCAATTCTGCATACTTGGAGGCACCTTTTCAAGTAATAAAAACAGATTTGTGGTAGTAGTAATTCAAAACCACGAATTTTATTAAAAAAAATAGAATTTTTGGATAAGGCATGTAATTACTATGAATTTTCAAAATGGAAGCTCTCTAGGCCTTTAAAATTGTCTCATGGCTTGGTCATAAAATTGAAATCTAGAAAATCAACAATTCACCAATCATAGTTACATATAGGGACGGTTTAATTGCACTTTTGGAGACACTTTCAATAGAAGTCTACTTGTCAAGAATAGATACATGGATGGTTTAGTTGGGTGTTTTCACCTTGATTGTGACCCATTTCTAAAACAAATCCCTACATAATGTGGTCAAAACTATAGTTAGGACCAAATTTTGAAGGTTGCAATGTCCTTCACCTTCCAAAATGGCTCTAATGAAGGGAGAAAGAATCAGAGCCTTTCAAAAGAAAAAAAATTATTTTCTCAACTTTCATCAAAAATTGCCTAGCAAAAATTAAAACTTGCAAATGAAGGGTGGGTTTGAAACTGAAGGGCAAATATTTCAAGGAATACCGGTACTAGGAAGGATATCTAAGCAAGTATTGGAGCGGTTCTTGAGAATTGACCATCAAGGTATGTCAACAAATAACACTAGGGGGTTGATGTCAAGGCCTACTATCAAGAGCAATGGCTTAGGATGGGCATAAGGGCAGACTTATATGCAAAGTCAAAATTGGAAAAAAAAAATAAACCTTTTAAGGACTAGAGTAGTCCAAATTTTTAAAATTGTGAAGATGTAATATGAAATGCAATTTAGAATAATAAATTAATGATGACTCTCAAATAATAGTTAACAAATATGATACGCTGATCATATATATGTAATTAGATCTATTAGTGTACTAACCAATATTTTTCAATTAAATTTGAAGCTAAAAATTAAAAATTCATTTAAAAATCTATTGTAGATTCAATATATGTAATTTTCACAATTTTTTTAAATTCAAAATATTAATACTAACCATAGTAATTTTAAGATATTTTTATTTTTATTTTTTATTCAAATTATTTTTGCAAGGTCTTTTAAAAAAATTGTTTCTTCATATCAAATCTATTCGTAACCTTTGAATTATAGAGTATTAGCAAAATAAATCTTCAAAACTTATATAGTGTACAAATTCAAAAGACCTAATAGAAGAATCTACAAAAAAAATGATGAATAAAAAAATACATTTTTGTGTGTTTGGGATGTGTTTGTGTTCATTCACTGTTTGAAGTTTGAATATTTGGTTCTTAAAAAAATAATTTTTCTAAAATTAGAATTGCTTTTGCTGTAATGATGTTTACAATTCTATATAAGTCGAGAGTAACTAGATTTTAGAAGTAGCTTTGTCTTGCTACTAAACTAAAAGCAACCAAAATGTTCAAGTTCAATGTTAAAATTATTTTTTTGGAAACCAAAAAGTTGTTTCCGTCTCTTTTCATAGGCCTCTACCTTGACTTTTGCCAGCCAACAATTGTAATTCTCTTCTTGCAAATATTCCACACTTCCAAGTAGAATTTTAAAAAGTCTTTTGTTTTTTTTGAAAATTTTTGTTAATTTTTGTACAAAAAAGTTAGTCCTTAGGGTTAATTGGTTAGGCCAATTAGCCCCCCTAGCCCACTGAATGTAGCCTGTGAGTATGACTTCTTAAAATAAAATTTGGTGAAAAGATAACAACAAAATATAATGAACTTTGGAAGTACTAATGAGGATGTATTTGTGTGGAAAGGAATTTGAAGCTAAGAATTGGTCCAGAAACCTTGATATTTGAGGTGAGATGCAAGGCTTTTTTAGAGGACCAATTCCTTCCTTGTTGACTTCACTACATACGCCAATTTTTTGAGGGACAAAGCTAGAGAGGTCAAATTTAACAGATTTGGCAAAATTTTGCTACAAAAAAAAACCCTGGTGAGATGAATGAGTGATATTTTAGGGACAATAACCTATAAAATTAATGTCACCACAAAACTTTGTTTTTGTACAAATCAATAAAATAGATATTGTAGTATATTAAACTATACTAATTCAAAATAGTGTAACTTGATAAAGTAGTGTCACAAGCACTATTAGGACAAATTAATGTAGTTGAACTAGAGGTGGACTTAGAATTTTGAAACATACTTTCAATTGTTTTATTGAATTCAATGAAGTGTTATTATTTCCTTTTTTCTTGTGTTATTTTATGTATTTTATTTTTTGAATTTTGGCAATCCAAGTGCATTTTCCGTATGTGCATAAAAAATATGATGGGCTATTAATTTGACAACCCGTCAACACAATTTCACAAAGGGAAATTTTTTTGTAAATTTTTCATATTCCGTCCTTTGAATTCCTACACTAACTACACTGCCCTATTCATGAGAGCCTAGGATTGCTTTTGGATACACCTACGTTGAGCACTTTGAAAATTTATAGTTTCTTCATATAGTATCCAAAAAATACTCAAGGGCATCTCCTATGCACCTGGTTGATTACGTAAGTTTTAAATGATTGGTGTGGAATTAGAATTTGAAAGTACTATCATTAAAAATGTCTCCAAATTTTTTTTAAATAGACACAATAATATCTGGGGTTAGACTTTGAAGTGATTGCAAGAAACACTTATATTAATTTGTGTTATATAATTATATAACAATTGGGTTTAGGTATAAAACTTCTGGAGTTCTACTTGGATTACCAACAAATTTTTAATCAAGGCTAGTATACTGGTAGAAGGAAAATACAGTTCCACCATTTGGAGGGTTTATAAATAGAATGACTATAGAGTAATATTCCTAAAGGTTTGTTGCACTAGATGTTTCAAGAATTTAATGGGGAGTTACAGCTTGAAATTTTTACACCTTCATCTTATGACCCCCTCATCCTTTCTTGTAGAAGGATTTCAAAAATAGAATTGCAATTGCCTTAGACTCTTGCTTGAAGAGGTCTACAATTTGAAGGTTCTAATGGTTTATGAATGATTGGAAATTTGATTTTTTTTCATCACATGCCTTCTTAAAAAAGTTCACAACAATGGCCACAAAAAGAGTTGTAAATAGTATCCCCATTTTTTAATTTTGTTTTCAAATAGGACACGCTGTTTCTGCGAAAATCTGCCAAAATAGTGTTGGAATGTAATTCTAAGTACTAAAAAATACTCATGAATATCCACCAAAAATGTCTTGAAAAAGAAAAAGGATGAAAAGTAAATTTTGTTTGTTTGCGTATGTAGATATATGGAGAGGATACATCACACATGTAACTAAAACACAAAAAATCAAGGAAAAAACAAACAATTTAGACCCTTTCAACTCAACCAAAAAATAGTACCAAGATATAATCATAGTATTAATAGTATTGATGTCTAAAACTAAAAAATTACAACAAATAGTACAAGTGTTCTTGCTAGTAACATTGGATAGATGAAATGGATCCAATTGAAATCAAGCTAAAAGACAGATTACAGACATCACAAAGTTTAGACCTTACGGTTTGTCAACAATTATCATGTAGTTATCGTTGCTTCATGGGTTCGCACGTTAATTACAATTCATCGCATTGTCACAATGTATTACTTCACATCGTTACAATGCAATTGCAAGTAATGCATTGTAACGATGTGATAACGATGCGAAGTAATGCATCGTTATGATGCGATAAATTGTAATTAACGTGCAAATCCATAAAACAACGATAACCACATGATAACTGTTGACAAACGTTGGGTCTAAACTTTGTGACGGAGGCCTCAACAAATCTTAGCTAAAAATGGAAAATGGTGCAAATGGTATGGTAGTTTGATCCAAACAATATGTCAATTTGAATCTATTTGATTGATATATTGCAATTTTATATGTAAAGAAAATGTGGACTGAAGAATATTGAATTCACAAATCATCCTATTGAATTGGCAAAAAGCACAAAATGCCAGTGACCCTCAATGTAGCTACTTCCCATATTGGATTTGTAGTAATTGGACTATGCAATAATTTGCATATTAGATTTACAATGAATAGATTATATTAGAAGAATTTGGTTGTTATGGTCCATTCAATAATGTTTGAGAAAAATCACTTAAACAATAAATGTATGGATACAATTCCATGGAGCATTACTCTCGCAATTTAACTTAGATGTCCCATTAGAAAAAAATTTAGGCTAGTAGAAGGCCGTTTGATTGCATGTAGCAGTACAATATCAAGAATTTTTTTTTTTTTTTTTTTTGAGCGTATTTGATCACCAATAGTGCCACATCAGATTGGCAATTTTAAATATATTTATTTATTTATTTACCTTGTAATTGCACCACGGTTGAAAGTCAAATGGCCTTATACAGGATTCAGATTTTTTGTAATGATGTTCAAATCATGCATGTTCAAATAGTAAGTTTATAACTGTATAGTTTAGTTTCTTTATATAGTGTTTATATAGTTATGTGTAATCAACGATGATACTTTCAAATGTCATTCATTCAATCCAAAAATATATGCAAGAATTATTATCTCGACTTCGGTTCCTTTTCATATGTTGCAAATATGCATACACGGTACCTCCAATAGTAGTCATGTTTGTTTAGCCCATTGGTCTCCAATTACACCTTTGCTTTTGGGACAGAGAACACATCAAATGTGGAATAGAGGGTGATTGCAAGAAACCCCTGTACTATTTTTCATCACACGTTCAATGCGGAAGTTGTTTTGTGCCATAAGTATTGCAAAAATGATTGAATGAACATGAAATTCAAAAGCAAACTTCCTACAGCAATAGAAAATGCACTTGAATTATTTCAATTTTTTCAAAATTAATTTAATAGGTGAAACTGAATTTTGAATATATGTCACACATGCAGTTTTGGTGGTTTTTAGTACTATCGAGTACCTTTTTTGATGAGTTACATCATCAAAAAAGGTAGGCTAGCTCTTCTAATAGAAATATACCTTCTCAGGAGAGGAATTTCCAAAAACATTTTTCAAGTGTGTTTTATATTGGCCTAAAGTGTGCTATATTTAGGTTGAATTTATGTTGAATTAAATAATTGTTTTTTAGTTCTAACTTTGATCTTCCTACTTTGCTCGTAGTCAACAACAATGGACATTTTTAAAATAAAATTTTCAAAATCATTTCCTAATTTTCAAGAATAGAAACGTGAAAGTCTCATTTTCTAAAGTAAATTGTAGCATGTGGCTCAAAATAGTACTTCAGGGTACACTGAAAGACTCAATAGTATTGTTGGGGTTCGTAATACCTTCTATCTGTCAATTTAAATTGTTTTTTAATGGCAAATTAAATATTTCCATCCATTTGTCATCCAATGATGAACATCACATGTTGTCAGAATAGTAAATTTGAAATCCAATTGACCATTCAAATTTTATGTTCCATGCCTTCAATAATACTGAAGGTGACTCATAGTACAAAAAGTACTAAAAGTCCAAATATGCAAAATGCAACAAGTAGTACAAGTGTTTCTTGCAATCACCGTAGATTCTAAAGTGGACTTGTGCTGTTGATGAGTCATACAAATACACATTGAAAATCTTTTGTCTCCAAACATATGTTCATATTGTGATTTTGTGGGTGGTGGCTTAATAATCAAGATGCTTGTGATTACACATGTTTACAAGAGTGCCTAAAATTTTTGCTTTAATTTTGCTATTATATATGAAGTATATATTAGAATCAAGTTCAATGATCCAATGGGAACATTTAACACTTGATGTGAATGATCAAAGTAATACTACCTAGTAGTTTTTCTACTTAGCTAGAAATGATGATATAAAACTACATCATTGCAAACAACAATAGAACTTAGTTAAAAATGATTAGATAGACGACTAGATTACAAACAACTATAGAACTCCTAGACCTTTATTAATACACTCCCAATCCCCAATTTAATAAAATTTTGGTTCTTACAAAACTAATACTAGTGTTGAATGTTGCCTTATATTTTTCACCTTTCACAAAAGCAGAAGCCCCTCAAGCTCATACAAACTTGAAATTTTGTTTAGAGCATTGAACAACGACTAGGGTAGTTAGACAAAACTTTAATCACCCACATCAACCGTTTGTAAGACAGTCTCGACTGCTCTGTAAGCTGTGAAAAAACAAAAACTATAACTCACAAAACATGTAGTTATTACATTGAATGGACAATCGTAAGATCCGTAAGTTATTGTTTGCCACTGCAGATTGGCGTCATTGTTTCACAAGATTGACACTTTCAAGACTGACGAGCGGCTTGAATCATAATTCTACAACTCTACAACTGGCGTTTGGTTTTAGAGTTTCGTGTAGATTTGGGACACAATTTTGGATCTAGAATCACGCCAATTTAACGAAATTGACGAAATTGACGATGAGAGAAAGTTGAGTCATGCAGTCACACATTCAAGAGGAAAAGCGTGAATAGAACCAGTCTCTTCTTGGTGAAATCATCTGTTATTGCAAAAGAAAGTTGAGTCATGCGATCAGTCATATCTTCGATGTCGTTAAATTGGCTTGATCCTGCCCTCAAAATTGTGACAGCAGTCTACACAAAGCTCCTAAATTTAAACCTCGTGTAGGTTTACGTTTCAGTCTGCGCATTCAGGAAATGCCGAAGTGGTGGAATACCGCCAATTTAATTAACGAAATTGACTTTGCATTCAAGAAGAGGAAGAGTCTGAATAGAAAAATAATCTTTTCATTTTATTTCATGGACATAAATGACAATTCCACTCCTTTGCTGCATAATGTGATGTCCTCCGTAAATAATAAGGCCGATCAAATAGTTCAAGTCAGATCATCTTCACGTTCCTCGCGAGCCTCAAAGAGGGCATCGATATCCTCGAGTGTGGCCTCAATGTCGTCCAATTTTTCATTTCCCACACGATCATCGAAGGCCATATCCTCGAGTGTGGCCCCAATGTCGACCAGAATTTCATTCAGCACACGATTCAATCTCGCTCGATACGACTCAAACCTGTTTCCACCATTGCCGTCCATGCCCCGAGGATTTAATCGAAGGTTGCGTCGCCTGCGAATAGATCGAGATGCAACCCCCAAGTTAATGTTGCGTGCAAGAGAGAGAGACCGGCGCAGGCGATCGCCTCTCCCGAAACCAAACAATCCGCCTACAAAGCCATTGCGGGGGCTGGTGGACGACAGATTGCGCAGGCTCCGAGCTGCGTCCGTCTGCGTCTGCGTGTGCGTCTGCGTAATCCTAGCAGGCGGATTGGGTCGCGGAGGGATGTCCGTGTCGGAAGATAACGCAGAGGCAGACGCAGCCGGGCGGGGAGGGATGGCTGTGTTGGTAGCAGCCGCAGCCGCAGCCCTCGCCGCTACCGAGTGGGGACGAGGAGGGGTAGCGGTCAAGAAAGAAGCCGCAGTCGGACGGGGAGGGATTGGGGTGTTGGAAACAGGCGCAGCCGCCGCGGCAGTGGGATGGGAAGTGGTGGCAGTGTCGGGAGCAGCCGCAGCCGCAGCCGCAGCCATTGTAGTGCTAGTGCTTGTTGGCCGTTCAGTTCCAGACCTGGGTGCTGCTACGTTGTCGTAGCCGTAGATGGGAACGATGTTGAACCCTTCTCTTAACGCAGTTCCACAAACTGGGCATGACTTTGTACCCGGGCCAGCTTGGACCCCAGGACCCTGCTGTGCCCATGATCGGTACAGACATGACCAACAGAATACGTGACCACAGTAAGTTAGAACGGGACTGTTGGGCATGCGGCGTAAGCAGATGTTGCATGCCAACTCCGATAGAGTCCTAGGACCTCCCGACTGGGTCGAACGAGAACTTCCGTCCATGCTTGAGTATCTTCCTGAATTATGAATGTCAACTCTCAAAGTTTGGTAACAGCTTCAATCGTCACTTCCAATGATTTTCAACTCTCAATGTTTGACAGCAGCTTCAATCGTCACTTCGCAGAAAATAACCTGAAGAAAAAGCATATATTATCGTAATGAACAATCCTGCAATCTGGAGTGTTAGGAAATCACGCACCAGCAACATTTCACGCATTTGAAGATGCAAGATTCATCCGAACTCAAAAAAGTATCGAGCAATCGCAGCCAATTGAAATCTCTTCCTGTCAAAAGATGATAGGAAAAAGCATACATTTCTAAGGCATGGTCACATTTCGATAACAATGGTGTGACAAACTGCTAAAATTGTGGCATTCTAGTGCATACGAGTACTAAAAGCCAGGCCTGGCATACTTAGACCTGAAGCTTCAGAAGGGCAAATAGGAAAGTGCTAAGTTTTCGGAGCAATTCTATTTTAATAACTACGTCGATATAGCTTCTGCAACACTCAAATTAATAAATCTAATCACTCATAAGAGTATACTGCAGATGAATCAGCAGGGGAAAACGATTCTCGTCAATGCAAACCAAAATAGGACGATGAAATCCTACCTCAGGACAAACCAGTTGGTGTCCCTTTCAATTCCATTATAATCCACTGCAGCTCCATTTCGTTTTCTCTCGCACAAACTCAAATCGCACACAAGTTGAAATCTGTGTCTATGGCACCAGGGCCGTTGTCCTTTTATTCGCCTGAGTGGTTTCCAGTCTCGGTAGCAACACTTGGCCAGCATCGGCCATATGAAGCCTCGGTAGTAAACCTCCGTGAGTCCTCGGTTGTGGATCTAAAATAAAGTCTTGGAGATAGGATATCTTATTTTTTGATGTGTGCGGTGCTTTGTTTTCAGCTCATGATAAGGACATTTACGGAAAGACCAATCGGTTGGTATACAGGAACTTGAACGCCCTCGAAGCCGAGTTTCTCAAGAGACTCTGACCCTGAATCGGGATCTGAATATCGATTAGTGGATGATTTTCAGACATATATGGGTGGTCAACTAATTGGGAAGTGAATGGAACTCAAGGACCAAATATGCAAAGTTTTCTTTTTGTGATTACTAAAGTGACCGAAACCGCGGGTCCGTACTCTATATATCATCGTCTCGCTCATCCAGATTATAGGAAGAGTTTGAGATTTCCTCAAAATAGCTTTGTAACTTGCAACCCGGATGAGAGATTCGGTCACTAACCTTCCTGGAATGCAAAGGGTTCCGCCCACTAGGACCTTCTAAGACAGTTTTCGGCGAGTCATAGCTCTCCACATGATCCTCAAAGCTTAAGTCACACTCCACCTGCAACTCTTGGCTCTGTAACCTGTATTGTTCACAGACGCTTTCCAAACCAAGTGCTGGCGAACTGGGAGCCTCGTCCTGCTCCTCGGCTGTTTGGAAATCCCCCCTTTCATGCAGCGACTCGCCTGGCCAAGCAGGATCACCCAACAGTGATGATAATTCCGCTCCATGGCTATCATCTATTGTATCACATTCTTCCACAAGGTGAACTTGGTCGGAGACAGTGTGGGCCACAGCACATCTGCGAGAGGAAGGGTTGCTGCTTGCGCAGGAACAGAGGTGGTCAAGCAAGTAATCCTCGGTTTCGACGTCGCTTGGTGTGCCATATCCTGGAGTAACTTGTTCTAAAGGAAGCTCATCGCCAGTGCAAGTGCCAACTCCCGGAGCTGAGGACTGGTTTGTAGTGGTTTCATTCGACTGACGAGAGCTTTTTGGAGAAGCTACGTCGTGGTAATTGGCTTCTTGATGAAGAGCGTGACCTTCCCGACGGTGTAGCTCATTGATGTATTCGTCCAGCATGAGCTCAATTCCACAGCTTGCGTGAATGGCTGAAAGTTTGGCCCACGTGCAGCGACGCCCGGCCATGGCCGCCTTCCTTAGCTCATTCGGTGACTGGTCGTCATGCAGAGCGAAGATGGCCTGGACACAATAACAACCATGTTGAGTGCATGTTGGCCAAGAAAAATTTAAAGAGTAGTTGAACAGTGGCAAATCAATCACTCGAGGTGAAGGATCCTATAACCTTTAGGAACCTGATCTCGTGACCACTGTTCCCAGTAGCAACTCATCTCTTCCAATATACTTCAATTAGTTAAGTATGACATGGATAAATACCAATGACCACACATCTTTGAATGGAATTTGGGGTTGCCTTCTGTCCCTTCAACAGTGGTGTACAACCTGCCACTTTGAATGATTGCATAAAACTTCCTACATAATGATTATTTTTTTGCCAAACGGCAAGCAGATTGAATGATTTGTCTCTTGTTGAGATCTCTCCACAACTCTGCACATCTCCAAATCAAGCATCACACTCCTACATATGTTAAACGTTTTAAGTGACGGGTCAAGTATGTTCTTCTGCATCTCTGGTGTGATAAACAATGGTAATGGAACCTGGAAATCCGAAGGTATATACGAAATGACGCCGTCGTTCTTATACGGCGTACGAACTTGCAATCGCAGAATTAACAAGTCACCTGAGAAAATGTGATTGGCAAGATGATATTGATATCACCTTCCCATTTCTGTGCACAGTGGCTTGTAAGACCTCGCAGCGTGACCCCCATATCTAACAGCTGAGTGCAACGATGCCTGATCTCCATCTCCATCAAATTCAGAAGCTGCAAGTCATTTCACCCAAAGGTGATCAAAATCAGTAAATATGGAGCCAAAACCCTAATTTGGTGGAAGGCCATCCTGACAAAAGTCATTGCCAACTTGACCTCGGGAAGGTCCTGGAGCTAATAATAGAGAACCCACCCCTCGTAAAGAGGTATTCCAGAAAACCTAGCCAAATGACAATTGGTAGGGCTTATGTTAGAAACTGCCTTAAATGGCATACAATTACCATAGTTTACCACGACTAGGTTTGGGGAGAGGGGGAATTTGCACTAGTAAACGAACAGTCGAAAACCTTGGGATGTGGGTTCTAACCTTGGCTGCAAGAGATGAACGGTCTTGAATTGACTCCTTGAAATGCAGCCACGGTGCCATGTAAGGACTGGCCTGACTAACGATGAAATGGTTAACGTTGAAAAGCTCCCGAACCTGTCGATAGGGGATCTCAGTTTCTAAGCTTGTTTCGCTTCCTGCCTTCTCAAAGGTTACCTGCCTCCGCAATCAACATAAAATGTGTTACCAGCATCATGCATCATTACTCAAGTATATAATCTAGCTCAAAAGAAGACATCGTGTTTTTAAGAAGCCTTGGAATTTAAGGCAGAGGACACTAAAACCGGTAGTGACTTGATCCCAATTCCTCTACTGATTCCTGTTATCATCACCAACTCATCTCTTCATGGCACTTGGTTGGCCTTCAATTAGCAAGTTGCGCGTGAGAAAGCATGACTTGGTCAAGTATTTATGACCATTGATCTTTGAATGGAAATGGGGTTGTCTACTATCGGTTCTAAGTGGTCTACAACCTCCCATTTTGATCTATTTCATACATTTAGTGATAAAACAATTTAATCTCACGAGAGTTTGGCCCTTTTACCGGAAGTGATATCTCACTAGTGAGCTCAAAAGAGATCTCCCAATGGAGACACAATCCTAAGTATTTGTTAAAATGTGAATTTAATCTCATGAGAGTTTGGCTCTTTTACCCGAAGTGATACGGAGTATTTCTGTTAAAGCTCAAAAGAGTTCTCCCAATGGAAGCACAATCCTAAGAATTTGTTAAAATGTGAAAAATAGTATTCTCTATCCTACTATAAGATGAATTTGCTCTCACAAAAATTAATATGCATCATACGAATACTCACTTTCGTTGGTGGAACGTATGATACAATTCGGTCAAACCGATCCTTGATCATGAGCTCCGGTCGGTGGAGAAGGCCATAAGGCGGCACACACGACACTGCAACAGCGCTCCAGATAACAACATGAGGAGAAGCCAAATAATTCAAAAACTGCGCAGGCTGGTGACCCAGAGGACAAGCAGGAACCGAGATTCCCAAGATACGACCCGACAAGTCAAAGGCCTCTTCAAAGGTAAGATCTCCCAAGAGTTCCTGCATGCTTTGCTCAAGCTTCTCAATTTCATACGGTCTAGCATCTCGAGTTCTTAGCCGATATGCTGCGACGTAAACTGTGCTCAGTTTCGCATAGAAGTCCATTGGGAGCGACGGGTCATCAAAGAAGTGTCGAAGCTCAGAGGCCGTCCGAGTGGTTGCAAACGAGGCCACGATTGCGCCCAGGTTTGCGCCCACAATCACACTCGGAAAGAGTTGGTGCTCTACTAGAGTCCGAAACACTGATGAATGAAATGTTCCAAGTGCCACATGGCCACTGAACACTAGGGCTGTCCTTCCAAATCGCTGTCGTGTCTCGGTTAAAAAGGTTAGCTTCTCTTCTAGAGAAAATTCGTCTACATTCATTTCGCATACTGCTCGAAGCTGGGTTCTGCCACAACATGCTAGCATTAGCTCATAGAAACACCTGTGTATTGACCTCTGTATATGGCTAATTGTTAAATCCATTACCGGAATGTCTCCATTGGGTCTGTTCTGGAACTCCAAGGAGTCCGCATTGGTTCTCTAACGCATCTTGAGCTTAATAGAAACCAATGGAGGCGGAATTAGTCTGAACAGAAACTATAAAAAAATTAACTTTCAAATTAAGTTTCCAATATACTTCGTTCCATTGAATTGGGAGTTGAATAGAAGAATATATGACTACTTCTGTGACAAATGGTCTTATTCAATAATAACATTTTAATTCTTTAAGATATGTCAAATTCATTTTTCTAATACAAATTAGCATTACACTATCATCCAAAAGTTGCAAAATTGGGAAAACCAATTTTGACAAGCTACTTTGCATTGCTTGTGTAATTCGGCTATTGGGGAAACAGTGAAGAACTATAACCCTAAAAAACTAAGGAACCCACTTTGGGTTTTTTGAGAACTTGGGCAGTTGCTGACTTTACAATTTTGAGTTTTTGCATGAAATTTTTAGGATGGATGCTAATCATCCTAGTCTACATTTGAAGCTTTGTTTCACATCATTTTGAAAAATAATGCAAATTTAAATGCTTTTTTGTTATTTCATTGTCAAAATAGGGCAACTAAAAATATATTCTAAAAAATGATTAATTAATATTATTAAATTTTTTAGATTGATATTTACTCAAAAACATTTTAACCATTCAATTCCAAATAATGAGATGAAAGTTATGAGGAGTTCTAGTTTGCAAGCAATAAGGTAGAAGAAACATATGAAGTTGTTTTTTGAACTCAATTTTGAAATTTTACAAATAAAAACAAAACATAGGATACCAACTGTTTACTAGAACATTCTCACCATTGGGATTAGAAATTCTCAATTTTTTATAAAATTTATTAGCAATTTAGTTTGTTTTTTCATTCAATACCACCTTCAACTCTATAGTTTTTTTGAAGATGAACATGAAAAAAAATTTGGTTAATTTTTTTTACTGTCAACCCATTTTCCAACATATAATTGACTAAAATGCACAAGTTATGGAATCACATATGTGTAGTTTATAAAAATGTTGGAAGACAAAACTTCACCTTTTAGAAGGACTAGAAAAGTCTATATTTTGAAGTTTAGGCACGTTGAACTTGCAATCAATGGGATATTTACTCTAAAATTTTGGAAGGCTATACTTGAACAAGTTAACTAAAGGATTCTACAATTGGATTCATAAAAAATTAAAAAATAAATATAGATGAAGAATTTAGCCTTGTTTTGCAGATGAGTATTTTGAAGCAGTTTTGAGCCCCTAAACATCAAAGAACTTTAGGGGATAAGCTTTTAGATTCATTTTCATATATGATATGATCCCAAATCAGAAAGCAGCAAACGAAATATATATATGCGCCAAAATTAGTGTCAAACATGAAAAAAAAATGCTGGACAATAACCACCTGCATGAAAAGAATTACATTTTGATAGCATACCTGACTTCTTTGATGTAGTCACGAATGACCACAGGAACTTCGCTCCTGTGCTTGTGAAGGTCGCGATTACACATATTTCCAAGGTGCCTAATGAGGTCAGCCCGCAAGCAGAAGAGAATCTCATCAGTGGTTCCTTCCTTACGCCGCAGTTGCAGTTCCCGTAGCTTTCCCTGGACGTATGCCTCATCATATAGCTTTGCTTCATTAACATCACTCTCGAAGTGAAGCATGCTAGCTGCATGAGTCCAGTCGTTGTACGTAATTGCCCTGCTCATTAAATTCCTCCAGTATCTTCTGCGAGACACTATGTCCGCCTCTTTGGTCTTCCGCCATTTCGCATGCAGCTTAAAAAGAGTAACAAGAATGGTGACTGTGGATGCCCCCGCAAATAGCAATTTCTTGTAGACTGGCCCCGTGCGTGTCCATAACCAATGGGACAGCACAGTCAAAAGTACTACGAGTGACAGCCAGCACCCTTGTCGAAGGTATAGAAGGTAAAGCTCTCGATTCCAACTCGATACCAATTCCAGTTTCTACAAACCGATTACGTTATGATTAACACCAGAGAGAGCAACAAGTCGCTTATTGAAATCTACAATTTTGTAGAGGAAAGAGTTACATGTGGAATCGAAAGAAAGCATATTAAAAATTCCCTTCATTTAAGACGAAACAGAAATAAAGACAGTCCAATATTTCAATGACAAACATTCTCCTACTCAAGCGATTCAGGCCATTTTACCTCAGAGGAATCCTGCTCAATTGGTGTTGGTGCTTTTCCTTGATTACTTGCGTTCCTACTCGGTAGAAAAGCTAGAATTGATCAGTGGAAATAAAACAAAATGGTATTTTTGAGGCGTCAGACTATTTCTTAGCTGATAGCCAGGAGAAAATTTATTTAATTGTGTTACCCTACTGCCAAACATGAAGGTACCTCTGAAAAACAGGACAAACTTTTATTGTAATTTTGGGCAACTGCTGAATTTTTTTCTAAAATCGCTGAAAACTGCCAATCTTATTCATTTATTGACCGACAAATGTACTGTTCTTCACTAATTCTGGTGATACAAAATGAGGCCTCATCTAAATTGTATATTTCACAACATGATCTATCGAATTGGACAACTAAAAACCATGAATCCTTGTCTTAAATTATAGATTAAAACAGTACACAAACCTGGATGCAGTGAACAACCGCCGCGTCAACCAACCCAACATCCAGCCACAGCCTTGGCCTACGAAGATTGATATAGAGGACCCGGTAGATGGATACAGAAATGACAATGCAATTTGAGTCATAGGTACTGCCATGATAAGCGCTGCCAAGATCCAAGTTGTAGAATCTGAATACAAAGACGACACGAATTACGCAACATCTCTTTCCCGAAGCCAAGTCCTCATGACGATAGAAGCTTGCGGGAAAGTCACCGGGAAAAAGATTTCAAATCATCCTTGAAAGTGGACCTGAACACCCTTGTGCCTTCTAAACAGACATTCTCAAACGTATCATCCAGGAGTATGTATTCAGTTCAGTCTACAAAACAAACTGGGAGGATTGAGGGATTGCCTTCAATTATAATACATTGAAAAAGGCGCATGATTAATTATGGGTTGCGATAATGTACCAGTACTAGCAGGGAAATTTTCATTCGTAGAGACTACTTTGACACGTTCACACTGAACAGATATCAAAGAGTCATTAACTACAACTGTCTTCGAAGCGTATACGTGCAGGTCTTGATGAAGGACGTCTGGAGGATATGCCACCGACACTGCTTCCAGTTCTTCCGAATCCTGTTCATGGACACAGCAACATTGAGTTCAAGGTTTCACCAACTAAGATTCGAGAGCCTTTACTTCCTGCTTGACGACGTTTATCAAACTGAAGTGTTTGACGAACTTTTCTTGAACATGCTTCAGGTAATCTTCTAGTAAGCCCAATACTCATCTCCCTGTACTTTTTGTTAAGGAATCTGCTCTATTCTAAAGACTACTCCGATTCTGAGCTTATTCCGTCTGATTTAGTGCCGTGGGGGATCAATCTCTTTCTGGGCCATGATCTCTCTATTTTCAGTACATCTGCCTCTTATCCTCAATAGTGGTAGCAACAGAAAGGCATAGCAAAGGACGGGGAAGAATGTTGTCAAGATACAAATGGGGCTGCTGATTTGGTGTCACTCTAAGAAGGAAATTTACTTGTGGATCTGACAAGGTGAATACTGTGCGTAGAATGTTCCACAAAGGCTCACCCGAGATGATTTTGATTTCGTCAATAGTCTCATACTTTGATCATGGGTTTGGGCGATCAGATCAGCTTCATTCAGGTGAAGTCCCCTGATTTCAAGCATTCCAACTGCAACAGGTTTAGGTCAGTACCAGCAAGGTAGATTTATTGAAATGTAGCTGAAGAACCCTGAGCTGGAAAAAAAATACATAAAACTGAAATATCTGCAATTACCAGCTCGGGATTGGCTGGCGCTCGTGATGACTGGCACATGGAGCCCGCGAAGCTTAACAAGCTTCACTTCTCCCGTCGAAGACCCTGCGAGCTGATCCATTAGACTTTCCAAAGATTATCTAGGAAACATATCCAGAAAATCAACCCGTTTGTGATACGCCAACACTTATTTTTGACACTCCATCTACGACGTGATAATATTTTTCGACTCACTAGTAGAAACCTTGTGGTATTAACCTAAGCCTAGCTCCATTAAACTTCACCAATTTAACCGTGATTTAATTCAGATGGGGCCACATATTATATCACCAGAACCAGTGAAGACCAAGGATGCATGGTTTATAATGACCAATTCGACTGATCACATTGTGACGGAGGGTAGCGTGAGAGGGGCCAAAATTTATACCACCAGAATAAGTGAACGCATTGCATGTGCTGGTCAAAAAACAAAAAACGATGAAAACGACAAAAAGCATGAGGCCAACTCCAAAGAGTAGTGTACCTATGATGTCCCAAAGGAAGACGCCCCATGAATTCATCTGCAACGTACACTGGGGATGCTCTTCACACGCTTCCCGTACCAGAGCTGCAGCATCATGCAGCAGGCCTTCGTGTGTCCAAGCGCTTGTCTGCACAATGGTAGAGCGCTCAAACCTCTCGACTCGCGGCGTCGACCCAAACATCTTGCGCATTTTGTCAGCCCGTTGGTAGATTTGCTCATCCGAAAGCACGCATTGGAATGCGAGCACCAAGGAACAGGAAAGAGAATGGCTGATGGGCATCCCCAGGGGACAACCCTCGTCGTCACCACCGTCTTCTTCCTCAGTCATAGCCATCACCGGGGCGAGAGCTGGGGCTGCATCTCCAGTTCCTAGCCAACCTTTCTCAGCCAAGAGTTCAAGCTTCCTAAGCAGTACCTCGTCCTCCACTACAGGGCTAGGAGCTTGATTCGTGCCTCTGAGACTCTTCCACCATGGAATGCTGTGATCCGACCGACTGCAAATTCGAATCCAAACGTACAATCCATATTTGTTCAGCGCGTACATCAGAAGGAAGTGGTAGATGCCAGTTGCCACATCCCAACCCAGACTGGTCACCTCTAGGTGCTGGCTCACAAACAGAACAATGATGTTCGTAGTTGAAGTTGTGTTCCAGCTTCCAGGGAGCATCAAGTTGTCAGACATTGTGCTCATTCAAGAGTAGTGTTCATTCGAGACACGCAAACTTGGTTGGACTCACAAGCCTCACGCCATGGTTACCTCAAACTGGCGGATTTTTAATACTCCTGCAATATCTGACCCATCGCATCCCCAAGCATCGGCATGCACCTCAGCTCCAACAACCTCCTCAATTGCAACCAGAAGCCACAATTTCCAAGCGGTAGGAAATGATTGCGTGCCAAGTCTGCGCTTATAAATCTGTGGAGGAGAAACAATGAGCTGCTGAGCTAGTTCACGCGGTAATAAATTCGTGCTAATATACTACCTTAATCACCATCGAGCACAACTATGAAGAGCAATTTTGAAATTCAATTACTCATGGTCCATAAATCCAAATCGTGCAAAACCGAATTCACACATCCCTCCTCGTCGAAAGCTTTCTAATGATCCCTCAAGTGCACGTAAGCCTCAAGGTTCGTGACAGAACAACTTGCGAAGACACCAAAACAATCCAAACTACCGTTCTTAATAGTATTTTTTATGTTATTGATTTTCATGGTTCTGCCGGCCTTCTGACTAGCACGGGGTCAATGAGATCGGCAGCGTCAACTTGGCAGAAATTCACAATCATCCTACAACGACTACTTTTCCAAAGAACTCACACCCTCAGCTCTTCTCCGTCGCCAACTGCAGCCATATCCAACTGGGTAAAGTACCTGCCAATTGTCAGGGCGTTTCACACAAGAGACGTGAGCTGGAGCATCAGATCAACTTAACCTGTCTATGTATTGGGAGCAACATCCTCGCAATTGTTGTGGCGACGATCACCTGCACAAAACTCTGCAGATTGCAACAACCTCTCACATCGCCGTTGCTATCTGGGTTGAAACTAGTACACCGTTCCGCTCCCAGTGCTACAGTGTCCATGCAGTAGTACCTGTACCGAAGGCTGTTGAGTGTAATCACGATTCACCTTCCATGTAATGATACTAACAATCTTTACTTACAGACCTAATAAAAAATAGTTTCACAACCTGTACTATGTACGGAATGTCACGAAATTAACCCCTTGAATTGACTCTAAAGAAATTTTAATGACCATGTGATAGCATCCGTACTACTAGGTCTGGAATTTGATGTAACACTCACTCGATGCACGTACGGAATTTCACACTTTCCCTTACGAAGGTGTGTCTCATGATCCAGAGGTGACAACATCAGACTGGGGGAAAGATATGGCCATTGCCTCAAGACTCGATTTCGTCTACTTTACCCCATTTCTGCATCAATGTAAGTGAAAAACCGCGTGACTGACGCCGAATGGCCTCTCTGTAACGTTTGTGTCCGGCGTCGACCTAATCCACAAATTCTAAATCAATTCTCAACAGACACAAGCGTCGTGACAGACAGTTCTGGTGATCTACACCGCTTGAATCCCCAGAGAAAAGTCCTGTTGTACGACCTAGTAGCCTGACGTCAATCGTGTACCAAGTCAAGGTAGGCCCCAGAAGCCTCACGCAAATTCTCACTTCTCAGCCAAAGCCGTTTCAACCACGACTAGTCAAACCTCAGCGATCTACGGATTCCGAAAACGAGCAATGTGGGCGCAGAGTTCAGGTGCCAAGACTTGTCAAAAGCATCAACAATAACGTTCTTTACCAGTCTGGCATTCACTATAGAGAGCATGTATGGCGCTCGATGAGTGGCTAGCACCTAACCTCATCCTCTAGGTGTCTTCTGGTACCATACCATCTGAAATACACTCAAGATTGTGCACATAAAGAATGGTAGGATTCCGTTTCCAAGACTGTTGAGTCAGCTCCTTAAGAATGTTACGAAGCAGAGGAAAAATAACGCACAAAAGGTCAAAAGGTCAAATTCCAAATGAAGTTCAATCACCGCAGTGAAGCTTGAGATGAAGACAGCACTTACAAGCACTCTACTTGCAGACTGAATGAAGATTCCATTATTTAAAGAGATGGATTAGGTCTCACCTCCTTTACTAGGATCGCCATCTTTACCAAATCTTCAAACCTGCGGACGGCACACGGGCTCAGCACGGATTAATGCCAAGCAGGGTAACGGATGTTCACGTGGGCACGATTTTGATACTCGCAGAAACAAGGATGCTAAGTCAGAACAGAGCGATTCTTTCACCTGGACATGGAGACAACTTGCCAATATGTACAGGACCACAAAACATAGAGGCATAAGCAGGAATTCAAACCATACTAAAACGTTGAAACGCAACCATTCTCTTCAAATAAAGTGCAAATGCAGGGCAATTGCAAATCTGCAAACTGCTGGACAGCAATAGAATGTCAAGTTCGACTGATCCAACACACTTGGCGCTAGAGTCATGGAGAGCACAATGAACAAGTGCAAACTCATGGTGAGCACGCGATAGAGGTTTCTCTACCAGGTACCAAAATCTTAAAAAGTACAACTAACCTGAGATGTAGGTAAAATTCTACAACCCTATAGCCACATAAAAATTCTAAATTCTAAAATAAATAAGAATTAAAATGGTTGATAAATCATACTCCTGACGTCATTCCACCACTTTGTATCGTTTCAGAAAGCTCCACACTTGATTTCGATTTTGGTAAAAATACTCCTGTATTAGAAGACGAGGGAGCTGGAGGAACATACTTCGTAGCTCCGTCAGGGAGACCAAATACCCAGTCAAGAACGTTGAGATACTTGGACCGGAATACATCCCGTTCTTGGTCATAGCAATGCATGATAATGGCCGTCGCTGCGCTGAAAAGGAAGACATCTATTCGTTTAGGAGGAATCAAGTTGTAGCGCTCGAACACTCCCCAGTCGGCCACACAAATTGCAAAGCTTTCAATGGCTCTTGCTAAGCAATACAGGGCAAGCTCCATGCGCCGTGACTTCTTCTCAATCATCACAGACAACCCAACTGGAAACTGTTGACAGAAAAGAAGCAATGTCAGCAGGATCACACAAGTAGCATGCAATGGCAAGAGAGCATGAACATCCCAGCATGAACTAAGGTATTAAAAGGCCCAGGATTCATGGTTTTAAAATGACCATACAGTGAAAAATACAATTCAGTCTAAGTCAAATTTTATATTACCAGAATTAGTGAAGAGCATTGCATGTCTTGGTCAAAAATAATAATAACAGTAATGATAATATAAAATTATAAAATATAAGTAAAATGTATATAAAAAAATTGAACAAAAGAAAGTTCCGATATGAGCTACTCAAAACTTCTAAAAGAAATGAGGCCCTATTTGGGCTTCTTGGTCCCTTACGGATTAAGGCAACATAAAACTAATTAAAGCCTTTCGGGATCTGCAAAGACATGCACATAATTGATTAAATATGTAAACATAGTAACTCCACAATTGCCAGACCAACTACCATGAATGTGCAAGAGCAAAGAATCCGTACAACTGCTGGGGGAATAATAGTCGGTGTGCAAGTTCCCGAGGATCTAAACAGAAAACATGTCCAGGCCCTGTGAACAGAGGCACCATAGAATAATTAGTAAATATGCTTCAGAAGCATTTAGCATGAGAGTAGAAGCAAGACCAAAAGCCAACTGTCCTGCTTTGAATTTTGTTTACTACTTCTGCGCAACAAAGAATTGCCTTACGCCCAATGCCAGATCCTGCTACCACTTGCATACATCCAAAACCAGCTTGAGGCCCCTGGCTTGGTTGTAAGTGCTTACCAAGCAGAAGAAGTATAAACTGAGAGAAAAAGGCTAGATCTGAAAATTCCCAATGCCGACTTCCATACAATGGGTGAAGGTCTGCACCACCCAAGATTGTAAGAATGTTACAATTTAGAAAGAAAATTCGAAACATATTTTAATACAGATCACGATCATCCCCGCTTTATCTACCAAAACTATAAATAATTCAACGAGTCGAAATAACTGTGTGCGTTGCAATATGACTGACAGAATGTCTGGACCTTGCAAAGAGATCTTGTCTATGGACAAGAAGTGCAGGAACAAGATATACAGGTACATAAACTGGCAACGATCGTAGATATGCTTGTGCCCAGAAGGTGAAGACATGGGGCACACATCCTTGCTTCCCATGCACCATCTGCACATACATCACAGACAAAACATTTTTCCAGATCTTTGTCAATCAAACATGTGGCGATATTTCCTGATTTTTATGTAAGTCAACATAAAGTTCTCAAGGAATACCACGAGTATAAAACACAAATTGTTTTTAAATTAAATCTATATATAATTACACATTATAGTTCAGAGATGCTCACTGTGCAGGGTACGGTCATTTCCGGGTCCAGTTTAATGTGAACACCAGTTAACCTATAGTGATCCTCGATATCCTTCAACGCAGTGAAAGGCTTCGTGTTGAAAGCTAATTGATTGATGCCCTTGATGATTGAGACATCTTTACCTCCATGCTTATTGAGGAACGAGACGTAAGACTTTGGTAAACTAGATGGCTTCAAAATCCAGGCAGATCTACAAGGAAACAACAGAAAACGAAATTACAATTAGGGTATGGCACAAGATGACAAAATATAAATACAGTCGGAAGTAAAACAAAATCTACACATAAACAGTTTTGCAACAATCGATTCACGTAAAAGGGAGTCTTTAAGCAATGAGATAATAAGTACATACAAAATCTGGCACGATGACAGAGACATGAGAAACGTGTCGCCATGCTTCCAAGAGAGTGGCTTAAAAAGCCAACCTGCACGCTCGCTCTTTAATCCACAGCGAGCAGCCAATACAGCTGCACGCAGAAGTATGTAAATAGCCATACTTGTATGCCGCACCTTGGGCCCAGTCAGCAGCAGGGAGGGACCTACAACTGCTCCAGCAACCAAAGATCGCCACCTCGCAGTCCTAATAGGAAACACACATGAGAAAAACTTCGTTTAAAGTAGAAAAGCAGTACGTACATTAATTTAAGATTAATGATATTTATATTTTTGTATATAATTTGAAATTTCAAATATAACACACTTTTAAATCAGGCCATAATTAACTTGCGACGACAATTAAACCGGCAAAGAGTAGACATAGTAGACCTTGCATAATACAAGAAAAGTCCTGAACCAAGAATAGCTACAGCCAAAACATAGGATTAGAATCCAACCTCCGAGAACCTCCTAAGGCTGCAATGGTTTCCTCAACAGTGCAGAAACCTCCTGCGAAGGTTCCCAAAAATAAACCATATCGAAGTGTCTCCCTTAGTGCAGCTAAAATCGCTTGATTGTTTGTCTTTTCAACTTTCAGAGACTTCCTACTGCGATAAAGGGGAAACAAATGAGTGCTTTGACACAAAAAATAACACAACTTCTACACACACGCAACACTACATTGAACTAGTACACCAAGAAGTGCATGTACTGTGGGCTACACTAGAATTTGCATCAAGTTACATATCTTGCTGTAACTTTTTACTTGCAACAAATTTTCGGATGCATTAAGTACTAAATTGTTCATGACATTATACTAACCATTTCAATTAACTAACTTCTAATTTAAAATTATAGCTTATTAGAAAGTGTTTCGCCCACAGTAATTGCACTATTCGGTGTAGTACCGTATTTACCACTGCTGTACACAAACCATGCACAAACGAATCATCATTATCAATCCAGAAGACATCGATAAGAAAATTGACATGCTACCACAAAGGACGAAATCACAGAAGGATGGCACAATGCATCTACCTCGCAGATGATCTCTTCCTCAAACTCGCAAGGATAGCGAACAGCGAGAGACCCCCTCGAAGACCACCACCGATTACAAATCCTTTGATAGAAGCTGCAACACACCGCTCGATAGCTCTCCAACGGTTACTCCCATCATCGTGCCCAGAGGTAGAACATTCATCCTTCGGAGGACCTCCTATAGTTTCAAAACTACTAATCTTCTCTATGCCATTCGTTAGTCTGGCCAGAGCTCCCATACTCCCGGATTGTATCATTCTTCCATTCACCAACACCGGAGTGTTCTGCAATGAGTTTGGCCCAATGTAATTCGAATTCATCATCTTGTTTACCAGCAAAGGAACTATACCAGTTGCTCCATCCCTCTCATGTTGCTCTAGTCCAATCCCCTCTTCAACATTTGAGGTCGCCTCCTCAGGTCGCAAATTACCATCCATTGCTCAAGGTCTCAATTTGCACCCTCCTGCTACAGTCATGCGGTCACAAACAGAGCGATTCATGAGGAAGACTTATTGTGGTGCACAGATTTTGGTTGTGCTGTACAAAAACAAAGCATACAAAAGTCAGAAAAAGGCAATCCCAAGCTCAGTAATGAAGGAAATATTGGTGCTCCCTCGACAACCTGCCTCATTACCCATTCATGAGACAATTTATACCATGTATCCATCACCGATGATTCTTGTTTGAATTATTCAAATTGACAGTTTCTGTTCTTGAGAAGAACATAAAAGAGCCACCCTGTGTAAGTTATGTTCTAAGAAGAGAAAGTACCAGAGAGGTACATTTCAGGGGTGGTGTCCTGAGCAACACGCATCCCAACCCATTTCTAGACTGAATAATTGAATCTCCAGATTTTCTAAGAAAACAGTCCCAAGTGATTTTAAAAAAACCTAAAAGAAGTATCACAGATACTCATTCCACAAAATATTTTATTAGAAAACACAAATAGTTATAGCAACTTCAAGAAACCATCGTACAGTAACACAAAAAGCATCAATGCATTTATTGCTATGCAACTACTCTAATAAATACTTTTTGCAATTTCTTCATTGCACTAAGTTAACCCCTAAATGCCCAAGGCCTTTTTTGAACTTCTAGGAATTTGCTCTAAATTGAACAAAAAGCCAACATTTTGATAAGTTTTTTGAATTGTAACCATACAAATTCAAACTAGACATGTTAGAGATCACATAGGAAAAGAAAACACAACAATATCACTCATGAATTGAAAGACTATAATGTTTGAACATGAGGGTGTTAAAACTACTAAAGTGACTTGAAGTCTTTCAATCCTCTTTTCACATGCCAAATCTAAAAAGTTGGCCACCAAAAAAATATGAGGTTAAAGGACACAACATGCATAGCCCCAATCAATTTACGGCTTCTCAAAACCTACTCCACAATTTTTTTAAATGAATTTCTAATGTGAAGTTTTCTCCAAGTTCTACTGTATTTGAGGCTCATTTCCAAGAGCCCTCAACACTACAGAAAGTCAAGATTACAATGGGTACCTTGCACAAAATCTTGAATAGAAAAGTCATAATCAATCATTTTCAAAATCGGATTTTTGATGCTAAAACTAGATCAAAAAGAATTTTACAAAAATATAAACTACTAAAAATAGCAACTTGGTTAGGTTTTATTTAACTTCAAAATAACTTCAAAATATTGTCGACACCTCGGGCATTTAGGGGTTAAGATGCCACGACTTTTTTATACTCCGGAGTACTATTATGTGGTCAAATGACTTAAATAAAACTCTGTTCAGGTAGCCGTTACGGTTACATTTAAGAGCCGGACCACCAAAAGTCATTGCACTGAAATCATCGAAACGCGTCAGAAGTAACACAAACGCAAGGAGAGAAACCCTAACACTCCAAACCAAGAAGAAATCGAAGCGTCGAGTCCAATCGCACAACCGAGTCCAATGAACTCAATCGCAAGGTTTAAAATCGCAACATCCAAAAGCAAACACTACAGCACGATTAAAAAATAATTCAGTCCAAGTATTAACAAGAACTACAAGAAAGAACAGAGCAATCCTCTACAACATCCCATCAAGAAACCATAAAAAAATTTCAAAAATTCAAGAAACCATCCTAACAAAACAAGAATCATATGTCTATATTCCTACGCACCGCTACCGACGGCCGTCGAAATTTCCTCATGCAATGGCCTTGAGCAATAATGCAATAAGTTAAATATGGCACGATTTTCATGAGATCAAAACAAATCTCCTCCTCACTTCAGGTAATATAATAACCAGGTCAGATTTCAAAAAAGAACCGAAAACCGAGCCAAGCCGTTACAAAGAAACCATCGCAATACATCAAAAACCAAATAACTACCCGACGGAACACAAAAAGCAAAAAAGCAAACCTAAAACCAGTAACCAAGACGAAATTGGCTCCCACAGTTCCGATCCAAAAAAAAACAGAGTCCAACGGACTCAATTCCAGGGCTCAATTCGAAATCGCAACATCCAAAAGTGACCAGTACAGTGCGAACAATCAACACCTTACCTCGTGATAAGAAGAGCTCTGAAGTGGCGAACGAATACCAGCAGCACGAACTAATTAAGTCGCCATCTCAAGCTAGTCGATGCCACGGAATTAAACGGAAGTCCGCATGAGGTCCACATGGTGAGAGCGAGCAGTTACGCGAGACTCATGAGGACGAGCGGGTTGTTCGATCGTGCACGGCGCTGCGAGGGGCGATTCATCAGCAGGGCGAGAGCGCGGATTTGGTGGGAGGGCTGCCGCCGTGAACGACGAGCAGAGCAGCAGCCCGAGGTCGCAAAATAAGACTACTTAGCTTTCACTGCAACAGTTTCGTGCGGAAACAGTGCGGTGCCCCGAACTAGATGAGAAATTGTGGTTTCATCCATCTGGAGATGCGCTTGTCGTGGACGACATTCGTTCGTGAGCGGGGTGATTGGATTCATCGAAGTGACCAGGTTGGTTGTCTTTGTCGCCCCGTGACGCCAGGTGTCGAAATTTTGGCCCTTTGTACGACGATCCGTCCTCCTTGCTCCGAGACGCCATTCGGGAATACGTTAACTTAGCCTGTCGTTTCTGCCATTGAATGTAGGGCACCTGTCACACATGCAAACTATGTCATATCAAACTACACTGAATAGGGGCATTAAGGGGACCAAAAATTTAAAAGGGACTTATCTTGGAAAACTATAGATGTTTGAAACATGATGTACAATACCCAGATACTTCAATAACTATTGATGTACAGAAAAAGTAGATATTTATATAGTGTAAAATGTCAATTAATTAGTATGGGTCCCCTAAATATCCTTATTCAGTGTAGACTCGAAGACAGAGGTCGGCGTAGTGCTCGTAAGGTAGGAATACTACATCTGTAATTTATAAGGTTCATAAGTTCGTACAAATACAATACGATTTATGTGAATTCATACCTACGTACCATTATCGCACATATTACGTGTATTTCTATGCACTGAATCAGTGTTGTTAAAATCTTTATTAAAAGTGTACGATTTATGTACTTTAATTATACAAATGTGGTATCCAAAATGCACCTAAACTGTACTGTAATATGTGCGATAACAATACGTAGGCATGAATTCACAACTTCAGTACGATATCTGTTAAAAAATCGTCCTTCCTTAAGTTTGAGATGCATAAACCAGTTTAAATAAGCGTTTCAGCCTTTACTGTAGGATAGGATATGGGAGAAATTGAGCTCAATGGGTGCAAAAACAAAGATGAGGAAGATTGCAAAAAAGATGAAATTTTTTCTTCACAAATGAATATTTTATTCAATGTAAATGTGGATTCTCCAATCTTGTCTCATAGGTTCACCTAAAACAACTACCTTGGAACTTGTTTCTAATCAAATGCGAGCAAAACAAATCTTTTTTAGAATCAGCTATTGTTGATTTCAGAACACTCTACTCTACCATTAGAGGGGGTAACCATTATTACTATTCCTACCTTAATATTGTATTCCCAAGCATTATTCTGTCCCCAAGATCTTAGGACTTTAGGATGAGAGATACTCCCATCATTTGAAAATAATCTTTCGGTTAGAGAAATGTTTGAGATTAATCCTATAAGGACGTGGTCTCTTATAACCAAGGTAGTCACCAAAATATTCTGATCATTGAACCAAAAGGAATTATGATAAATTTATGGTACTTTGATTGGTATTCCACTAGTAAGACACTACAAATTTATTTTGAAAAAGAGGTAGTATAAAAGTATTGATGATAATTGGAGCATATCTATAGAATCTATGGTTATTAATAAACAAATTTTATTCAAAAATAATAATTAAATTTATCTATTATAGGCTATTATATAATGAGTCTGTGAAAATCATAAATCCTAGAAAAAGACCACAACCCTTAGGGCTAAAAATTAAAAATTGAAACTACTACTATAAAAAGCACACGATTTGTATAATTTGCCAAGGTGTCTATAATTTTTGTCTTCAAGCTTGCTCTTAATGAGATATATTTAGTTGTCTTATGTCCAATTTTAAGTTTTTTTGTGTTTATTTAAAGTATTTTTTCAATTATATTAATTTCAAATTATAATTATAAACCTGATAAAAGATAGCTATGTCTTTGGAAGACCTTTATGTTTGTTCCATAGAACAAATAGATAGAGTACACCAGATACATTAACCCTGGAAGGACTAGTTGATTGTGTTTCCAAACTTTAAAGTCCTCTTTGCATGTTCCCATTTTGCAATTGTATATGAATGAAAATGTTTTAAGTTTATTTTTTAGAAATGTAATGACATGTCTTCTATAAGTCATAAAGAATGAATTCACAATGAATCTTTAAAAAAAATTGCAAACAAATCATATCAAATACAAAATATATTTAGGAAAATCTGAAATTTTCCCCATAAGTTCAACATAGTATAGATTATCATGTTGCACATTAATTTGCTATAACTTCGTATTTTAAAACTAAAAAATCAATACTCCATGGTTATGGGCTTATAGTTCATATAGCAATAAAATATTGAAGTATTGAAGTTTTGGAGTTTTTCAAAGTTTCAAATTGGAGTAGAAACTAAACTTGACATATTTCCCTTTGTAGTTGATCCCAAATTCAGAAAAGATCATTTTTACAACTAAAAATCAAGTAAAGATAAAGGAGAAAAAGTTGCCAAAACACACTATACAATGATTCATGGATTTGTCATTTTCTTATGTATGAAAGTCAAAAAAATATCACTAAGGAATATCCAACGTCATTCATTGAAAATGAATTTATACAACTCCTCATCCCAAATTCAAACCTTTAAACATCAAATTAGTTACTATGGAAATCATCCCTTTTGATATTGTGTTATATCATCTACTTTTAAAAATTCCCAAATTATTCATTGGAGATCAAACTATTATGCAAGACCTCCCCTTTTTACACAAAATTCCAAACAATTGCACTTCTGTTCTACAGTACATAGAAAGATTCTGTCATTCGGCAGCCAAAAAACTGCCATGAAGTCATTTAAGGGTTAAAAATGTTTTTCTCCATCCTACAGGTCTTCCAAAATTCATCCAGAGTACACAAAACGTCCTCTCAGCCGTTTCGGGGTAAAACAAGAGACTCAAGAGTACAAAATCCCTACTACTCAATCCGACAACGCTTCAATTACGCTTCTCATCTACGATAATTGCTGCATGTGATAACCAGAATGCCAAGCCAATTTGTCATGTTGTAATACACAAAATATGTAGAAGCAACAGGGATAGCAAGACAAAATTGCAGCCAACATTGAAGACAATACCGGTACACGTTCTAAGTCGGCGGCAATATTGTCATTGCGCAATGGTACTCGTCTTCTAACTTATGTGGTACACTCACCCCTCGCTAATTGCACATTCCCTGTCTCCTAAGAATCTATGATGTTGATTGCAGATCTCAGATACAGGCATAGTATCATTGAACAACTTTCACATGTAACGTGCAAGCAGACATCAGAGCGCATTTAGATCGCCCCCAAAGCAGTATAAGATTAACTGGAGAGGGTCGACTATACCCTGATCGAGGTGGAACAGAAACATTTTCACTTCCTGCGTACATGTGCCTGTATTTAATACAAGAAAAGATGAGGATTTGAACAATTGATATCAAAACGAGAAAGCCAAGTTTCATTGACAATGCCGGAGACGGGTACCTACAAAGAACCTCATCCTCACGTACAGATTTAATGCCAACTGAGGGCAGGAGGGAGGAATTTAAAGCTTCAGAAATTCACCATTAGGAGTAGCCAACCATTGCGACATCTAAACTCTGCACTGTCTACAGCTGATCGCACCAGAATACATGTCGAGATCAACAACCCCGGTACACTGGCAAGCTACTGTCATTGAAAGGACATGAGAACTAATGGCAAGATTTTCCTAACGATCAAAGGAAAAGAAGACCTCATTTGGTTTCCTCGGAAGGAGTCTTCAAACCAATTTTCTCGGCAATCTTAGAAGCGTCCCGCTTTACAGCCTTGGCAGCTTCAATTCCGACTTCCTTAATATCTTGAGCTGTTTCCTTGGTCTTCGCTGGAATGTCTTTTGTCATGTCGGACGCGGTGTCCATCTCCTTGTCTGCCTGTTTCTTCACCTTGTCCACCACACCTTCACCCTCCTCCTTGGCATCAGCTGCTGTTTCCTTAACCTTGTCAGTCACGTTGCTGGCAGTCTCCTTTCCTTTCTGGGCCACATCTTCTGCTTCAACTTTAGCCCTGTCAATGGTTTGAGTTCCATCAGCGAAAAATCGTCGCAGAATGCTCTGGGCCGGTGACGTTCCAAATGCCGGAGCTGAAAGCTGGGCTCCTGCAGGCTGGTACCTTGCCACCTGAAACACGACATTACCTAATTTAGGTACAACACACGAACAACGACACAACCCACAAAAAAAAATAGCAACACCAACCAAAAGAACTCAACACCAAATCCATTTAAACGGGAAAAAAATAAGAATGTCAAGCTAACCCAATTGCAACCAATATTCAGAGTCCCAAACTTGCAACCTAAGCAAACACACTAGTCACCATAAGCAAATAGCTACGGCGGTTCTACCAAGTAATTACTAAAAATCGAACACACAAAAACGACACCTCGATGACATCGAAGATTTCAACCAACCTCCTCAAACCCTAGACACGCACAAAGAGAGACCCCACGAAGAACTCATCGCTTCAAAGCTCCTACTTTTAGGTCAAACACCCCTCCCAAACACTCCTCCCATGCAACAAATACCGTATCCATCTCCTGCCATGATCCACCTACAAAGACAACTCTTTACCTGTGCAACAGCACTCTGGTGAAGAAGACGCAACAAGCTGGTTCCTCTCGTGGCTGCCATAGCTCCAAATGAATCCGCAAACTTGTCAAAAAAAAAGTCCTAAAACTCAAAATCTGAATGTAAACCTTTCAAGCAGATGGAGAAAAAGGGAAATCTTTGCGAAGGATATTGTGGTGTGATGTTGCAAGCGCTGGGGATTGATTGGGAAGTGGAGCATTTGAGGTCAGGAGTTGGAAAATAGAGCGGAGTGCAGGGTGGAACAGACTGCAGCAGAGAGGACAAGTGTCGCTCATGAAAGGAGCGAGACACGTGTCGGATGTGGAGGGTATGGGGTGGTGCCATGGGACACGCGGCAGTCTGCGATCTCATCTCAGCGTTGGGCAGTGAGGATGGGACCCTTCTTGCCCCCATCCAAGGGTAAATGTAAAAAATTGACCACTATTTTGTGCCACGTAAATTTTGTATTTCTTCACCTCTGATTGGGACGGAGCCTCTGGTTGCAAATATGAATTCAGAAGTTGGAAATTTTATCATGGGTGGCAAACAAAAAAATTGTAGTGTATTCTCCAAGGATAAAACACAGGGCAATAAGAAGATCAATCTTCTTTGGCCCTTGGCGTTGATTGAAACTCGGTCTGAACTTGAACCAAGTTACTATACAAGTGAATCCTAATTAGGTGAAAACATTTAAAATTGTCTAAATAAGCAATTTAGGGTAGCTGGAGGCATTTTTTCAAGAAAAAAATATTAATGTTCAACCAGTAAGCCAAAATGGACCTTAGCATTCCCAAATGTGCAATCATTGGATGCCCTAACAACTCACACCTAAAACCAAAATCCTTCAAAGCCATACTACAACCAAAAAAAATATCAAACAACAACCAACTAATTCCAGTACTACACTAAAATGAACCATATAAATACCTAGGTATCCAACTAGTTGCTTCATTAAAATGGAACATACAAAAACACATCAAATCACTGAAAAACTAATAAAATAAAGCAAACAACTCATTGCATCTCCAGCCACACTAAGACAAAAGAATAAAATAGTCAATATTGTCCTCCAACTAGGTGTAATATACAACTTCCATGGGGTACCTTACTCAATGGCTAATATAAAGAAACTAGATAAGCTCATAATATCAATCACAAAAACAATATGTAACCCACCCAAAAGCCACACTTAACATTGCTATACAACTCCCCCACAAACTATTTGGCATCGAGGCCTTTTCATTCAAATATATATACATCAAATGCATAAGAGAACAACTTATAGATGCTCTAATTGATAAAGTAGATTGGAAAAAATCTATAGAGGACTAACAAAACAAATTTATGGCAAAGCACAATGGGTCAACAACTCTCACAAAAATAATAAATGCATCATGCCAACACTCCCCAATAACCCACACAACAACACTCTTCTAGAAAAAAAAAACCCATCTACATTAGAAGCTTTGATGCAACCTTCCCTAAAAACAAACCCAATTAACCCCTAAAAAAGCATACACCATTTTTTGGCAACATAGCAATTTTGGGCAGCGCACTATGAAAGGAAATTTTATTATTTTTCTTTAAAATTTTCACACAAGATGTATCCAAGGTGTAGCTTCAGGGCCCAACAATTTTCATAACTTTTGACTACATGGTTAAAAAGTTATTGCATGATATGTCATTTTCCACGATCAGCGAGCAGCCCAGGCAACTCAAAAAATTTATTTAAAAATCACTTTTTTGAAAAATAAAAATTTGAAATTGGTTTTATAGATTTATATATACATGGAAAGCTTTAAATCATTCCATTTGGATTAATGAATCAAAAGTTATGAGGTTTTTTAGTTTGAGGGTAGTTATGGAATCTCTACTCTAAAATAAACTTTGAAGTCCTTTATTTAACTCAATTTTCAATATTTTTGAAAAAAAAAAAAAAATAGGGTGTAAATTGTTTATTACAACATTACAACCGTTGGGATTGGCATTTTTCAATTCCATAACGAAATCCTTGACAATTTAGTATTTTGACTCATTCTTTATTTCTTTCAACTTACTATTTTTTTCCTATATGTTGTACAATTCCAAATGATTAGAAATTTTTCAAGCATGTAGCCAACTTGCCTTGAAGAATGAATCCAAAGAGTAACCACCATTTTGGACATTTTTTCATACAAATGTAACCTTGTAAAGGGCAACTGCCCCTTTTTTTATGCAAGGACAAAAAAAGGGGTTTTGTTAATTCAAACACTAATATCTTACAATCTACAAGGTGGAAAGTTCTGAAATTTTTTCCACATCTTCTTAAACCAGTGAACTACAAGATCCTACGGTTATATGTGTTCAAAAAAGTTTTTTTTTCTAAAATTTGGTACTTGTATTAGAAATGGCAGTTTTGGAGCGGTTTGGGTGAAAACATAGTCAAAAACCTTTAGGGGTTAATATATACAATTGACCAAGACTAAGGCATTAGTGTAAATTATTGTTATTGTTATTATTGTTCCATGAAAATATTAAGTTGTTCTTTAGAATTTTTTTGGTGTACAAGTTTTAAAATAGAACAATGGAAATTTTTTAATATAAAACAATATTAATAATGTAGGTCAACTTTACAACACAAGCCATTTACATCTAATACATGCATCCTTTTATCCATTAGATGTTTTTGGAAGGCATTGGAGGGCCGTTTCAGCCCTGTTTCCCTTGTTGTAGTGAACAGTGCCGCAGTCAAAATATTAAAATAATTAAAAATTAATAAAAGAACAAAAAATATTAAAATATTAAAAAAATAATTAAAAAAATAATATTAAAAAATTAATTAAATATTATTATCTGACATGGCAATTGCTATCCCACGTCAAACTGTTGCTACAGTAGAGTTTCCATCATTTGGGAACTCTAGAAACTCGCAGGAACTCACGGCCTTGTTTAGTAGGTGAATCTCATTTAATGATAGGTGTAAGAGAAAGGATGTTTAAAGAGCGGAAGACTTAAAAAAATGAAAAAAAAATAAGAAAATAGTATAATGAATTCAAGGCAAAATAATAATAATAATAGCATTAGGGCCTTAGTGCACTATTTTAGCCTTAACTAGCAATAGTCATGTTATATTTTATAACTACACCAAAGACCCCATCACGAGGGAACATGTATCTATCAACATGCCTATTGAGATTCCTATTTTTATGACTAGAAAACTTGATTGCGTAAAAATATGACTGGAAGTTTACTAGCCTACACTGAACGTGACTAAGTAGTCAAATTTAAGTGGTAAAAAGAACACGTTTTCTTTGTAGCGCTTGTCAAAGATTTGAAAAAATGAAAAAATGATCTGGTAGAGGTAGGAGACGTAATTGGAAAATGAAGATTATTGGTATGTGTATCTTAGCTTCTTTTTCATTTACTTGAGACTTATGAGAGAAAGCTATGAATTGATATAGGGCACCATTAGTAAACTCTCCATAACCATTAGAAGAAATTTGAGGCCTTCGGAGGGCCGATTCAAGGTTGTTCCCCTTCCGTGTTCCCTTGTTTTGAACCAACAGTAATGTTGTTAGAATTTTAAAAAAAAATTTAAAAAATTTAAAATTTAAAATTAATCCAAAAGTAAAAACAGTTTTGTTTTAAAAATTATTCTTTTTTTCAAAAAATCTGACGTAGCACTCTCTCGACCATGTCAGACTGTGCATGTGGCAGAGTTCCCAGGCTGGGAACGCTTTGGGAACTTGCAGTCCTCTAGAGGCCTCAAATCTCTTCTAACGTTTTAAATGTTGAAGTTAGTTTCTCTCTATGCTGATGACTCTATGATCCATACACTTCTAAAGCCCAAGTGACCAACATATTTATGAACAATGGACCATTTAAAGGTCATGCATGCAACTTTTGTTGTAAAAAGCAAAGGTAGATGGTCCAAGACGGTTCTAAACTACCAGATGATGGTGGAGAGACATCCCTTTCGAATGACATGGTTGTAGGTTCGACTTGGCACTGATAGGTTCGTTACCTTGTGTGAAATCAAAGCCTCTACACCTGATGGAACCCCTTGCAGTGTATTTCCTCAACATGCTTGTTTAAAGAAAAAAAAGGGGGTAGAGAAAGAAGGCATTGTGAAATTAAATGATATATCAAAACCAACAAGCACATTGGAGCCTTAGAGTGCATTTGAATGATGGATTCAAATCCTTTGCAATATACATCAACATTATTAGGACATAACTTCAATGAATTCTATGTGAATAAAGATGACAATCTTCCATTGGTGAAGAGAGGCATGTTATTTTTCAAAACATGCAATGGGTTTGCTCAAGCATTATGAAGCTCTTGGTAATGGACCCTTGATTGAGTATAGTTGACAAAGTTCTACCATTCAATGACTAAGGTTATGGCCAATAATGTGAAAACATTGACTCATTTTGAGAAAAGCATTCTTCATCACTGATGTGGCTTGGCATATTAATGCTCAGAATGAGACTATTTTGTCACATTATCTAGTCAATAATTATGTATTTTACATTTTTCATGAAAATTTGTTATTAAATAGAGGATGTCGAGTAATACTTTAGTCTCCAATATGGGCAACAACAATGACCATGTTGAAAAGGTGAGCCTTGGAAGCCACATATGTTGATAAAATCAACTCAAGTATCTTTACCTTATGGTGACCCTTTTTTAAAATGGAACCTAAAATTTACAACCTCTACTCAACAAAGCTTATAATGTAGTCACTTTCAATTACACCTATTTGAAACAATTTGAAAATTCACAATTTATTCATATGATGTCTAAAAAAGGCATAAGAAGAGAACCTAGAAAACTCTTTTGACTTCCAACAAACTCCAACAAAAAATTGGGCAATGTAATAACAAGACATTGAGGTGTAGTTACTTTACTAAGAATACTTAGAGCTTAATCCCAAGGGAATTAAGAATTCATGGTTTGAAAAGGACTAATTCAATTAGTTGTATTGAAAAAACTACAATTCAGATGTGACCGAATTCTATATCACCAGAATCAGTAAAGATCTTAGCATGTGTTCGTCAATAAATAAAATTGACGAAAGAAAGTTTTCATATGAAGTACTCAAAAGAAACATGAGACCAATTTTGGGCTTCTCGGTGCTGGAAGAGTTAAGATAACGCTGGTAAACGGAAGCAATCTGAAACACTTGATCCGTAAATTCCAAAAATAATTGCAAAAGCACAATGTGAAGTCTTCTCATTCACATCCTGCTGCAATCAAATTCAATCATACTTCTCACTCTAATAACCAGAAATCTGTCATCAACTCCCCGTGAAATATAGGTACAGACTTGTATGCGTACGACAGGCACCTGGGTATTGAACTCCACACGCTAACTTCACACAAGTTCCACTTTATAAAACCCTTGAAAATGTTCAGAAGCTCTCAAACTGGAGATGTTTACTGAGGAAGCTCCTGCTTGCCACCACGTCTCCGAGCATTCTGCACAGCTGTGGATTGACCAGCAGCGTCATCGTCTACGACTTTCATAGGGACCAAAACAGAGCTTCCAGTGGCATCTGTGTGCCGCACTGCCAACCTCCAAGCTGCATAGAAGATGAAAGCAAAATTGACCAAGAGAGCAACTGACCAAAAAGCAACCTCCTTCATGCTACCCCAATTCATATCATGGTGGCCATCGTGACGTTCGTGTTCAATAAAATTATCCTCCATAGCTCGTAGTTGGCACCTGCATCATCAACAATTGAACCACAATCATCAGAATCAGATATTTCGCCTGAGACAAAACCTAAAGTTCAAATACACAGCTCGCGCATCTACTACGATTGAAATACAATTACTCAATGACTAATCTATATCTTGCTGTCCAGATCAAAGTGTAAATCCTAAAGAGCCAGTATACCCTTATATCCCTGTCTAGAGAATCTACGCTGCACTGATCGTCCAAGGGTTACCAGTGAAGTCCCAGGTTACCAAGACAGCCTATAAACTCCTAACGAACTCCCGTACTGACATGCCGTATTTTTTTCACTGTATACATTGTATTAGAAGTAAACAATGACTACTAAACAATCAAGCTTGAACACACATGATATTCTATTTCCAAATTACATCTCGTTGTTTGATTTTGTAAATGAATCTCTCGTAGGTTTGATATTCACAAGGAAAAAATATCCGTCTTTGCAGTGTTCAACGTAACCCATACCAACTGGAGAAAGATTATACTGTACAATCAAATTACGAAACCATCCGAAAATAAAAGTGACATCATCAAGATTGTAGGCACTAAGATTTGTAGGGATTGACCTTAAACCCAAACGCCAGTCTGAATGCAAACTTGCTCACCACCTTCGATTACAGCTTCTCGTCAATTCCACAATAATCCTCGCAAGATTCCCACTTTACAAACACAAAAGAGAATCATCAGTGCCCTAAACCCACAGGTAGTCCCACATGCACCCGAAACCCTAGAGTAGAGCGTACGTAAGCAGCTGAAGCACACTACACCGCAACAAAATTCAAAGAAAAGATCGACCATCGCATCAGAGTTTCTTACACGCAGCACGTAATTAAAGACCAAGGCATCGGCAACAGCGATACCGTAATGAGCGACGTGAAACCCCCAAAACAAACGAAGGGAGATGACGGGATGGCTAGCCAGCAGTGATCCGCTTTGGCTTTGCGATGGCTCGAGAGATCAGCGGGCGTGGTTTCGAAATTGGCATATCCGCATCTTTGCGACTGCAGTGGCGCAGTCTCCGCATCCCTTGTTGCAATTGTATTTGGGATCTTGCGTGAATCTACTTAAGGGGGCTTTAGGGTAGATGAAATCTGTTCGTCGGCTCTCCTCGGCGGTCGACGGAGCTTCACTGGCAGTTATAGTGTACGACGAGCCTCCTATTTTGGGGCTCCAGCCTAGGGTGAACGTAAAAAAACAGCCCCCTATTTTGTGCCGTGTTAATTCTATTTTTCCACACTTCTCCTACACAAAATAGTGAAATTAGGTTGCCTTATTCCAAGAAAGTTATTTTTCAAGCCATCAAAGTTAATAAATACGTCTACAAATATTTCCATTTGTACACAAGGAGGTTTATGAGTCCCAATTACAACAATACCTAGTTTAAAAGTAATTCTTTCTTGTACAATAACAATAAATATTTATATAGTGTCAAATGTCAAGAAAGTAGTATGGGGCAACCTAATTTCACTATTTTGTGTAGCTAATTTGGGGCCTCTGATTGCAAATATGAACTCAAAATTTGTAAATTTTTTTACGCATTGCAAATAAAAAGTTCTTGCATTTTTTAAGGTCCCCTACAAGAAACACTGATGTTCCCAATGAGGGGAACGCCACGCCGCAACGGGGAACTTTGCGAGCGGGGATCGTCAACAACGGGAACGTTACATCGGGGAACAAAGGCGTTTCTCAGATTTAGGGTTTCAATATGAAGCTTCTTCGCCGTCTTGAGCATTCACTCCACAATCGCGATGCTGAAGCATCGTCAAGTGCGAGCTTGAGAGCACATTTTTGAGTAAAACCGTAGCTGGCCATGAAGTGATCGCGAGAGAGACGCCGGATCAGTGCTAAGCTTAATTGCATATTGCGCTTGTGCATCATCTATTTATTGTTTTTCTTCCAGGCGCCGTGTGCACGGTGGAGTGTAGGTCTCTTTGGAGTGTTGGCCATATTGTGATTAGTACTCCCTCTGTCCCACTAAAAAACTCCAAAACTCTTCCCTTTAAGAAATTAACTATATTTTCAATCAAAGTGCCAAAAATACATTCATTCAAGAATAAATAACCCATCCCTTAGACCTATGCAGAATCTCAAGCTTAGACACTATCATTTCGGCACCCAAAATTCATGTCAAAAGTGTGATATTTGAACATATTTTATAATTGCTGCCAGCTCTGTCATTTTAGATGATTTAAAGGGTGGTGGCTGCAATGGGATTGTAATGACATGTTCTCCAACCTAAATATCCAAAAATAAAAAAACTATCCCACTTTACGATCATATTTTAATAGCACCAAAGTAGTCACTAAATAGGCTGTCAACACTACTATTTGACAAAGAAATAAGTACAAGGTGTCTCATATCGCCAAGGCCAAGCTTGCAAGGCCATGGAATGCTTTTTGATTGTCTCACGTGCCCCCACAAGGTTGTTCAATGTAACAAACACTCACTAAACAATCAAAAACACAAAAAGGAGCTTTTTAGTGGGACAAAAATTCTGCTTGATTTGGAGGTTTTTAGTGGGACAGAGGGAGTACTGGATAACTTCCTTGTACGCTACTCTCCAGCTTGCAATTCTGGTTCCCGGGGGCTGCTTTTCCTGAAGCTTGAAACTCCTGAGAGGTAGAACCCTCTGGATTACTATCGCCATACACTATGAAGTCATCGTCAAGTTCATCGACAGTATCAGATTCCAAACCCTCACTATTATCAAACTTGTACAGCTGCTACTTCGGGGTCCAATGCGTGCTCCACATATGCAAGATGCTTTACCTTGTGAGTGCTCGACCCCAGTCTCAATGATCTTTGTCATTGGCTTTCTTGACAAGTTGCACATCTAACTTCGAAGCATTAAAGACCTGCCAACAAAGATGCAGAGAAAACAATCAACGTCTTGAAAATCGAAGTATAGCAATCGAACATGATGACAATCTACATCGCAGAGCAGCAAATGAATGGAGGAAAAAGAAATATTTAATTGAATTTGATCTCATCCTAGCATCATTCCTGCATTGTGTTTTTGAGGATTTCTCGCCACAATATCGATAAGATAGTCATCAATCATGCACGGGAATCGAATCACACCAGCAACTTCCTCGATTGCCAATTGTTTCTCGTTTGCAGTTCGACAGTTGGCATCAATCCAGTCCAGGAAGATTTGAAACACCTCTTCTTCATAGACAACTATCAGGGCGTCACTGTCGAGAATTGCTTTCATCCTCTCGATCGACAATGATAGAAAGTCTATTTTTTTGATGATATGTCCTGAAATGCAAAGCAAGAAACTTAGAAGCACAAAAAAACTAATGTCGTGGGGTTACAATTCAAGTATGCTCGAACTTCAGTTTGTAATGCTTAGATATGATGTCAATTCAATATGAAAAACAAAGAATTGAACCTAAGTCGGAAACTTGAGGAATTTTTGAGAAGTTTGCAAATAATTTCATGCCAGAAATTGCGAAGCAAGAATGCTGCGGAAATGCTCAACCATAGGTTGAACCGATCGCTCAACTTTCAAGGACTTTGACAGGCCCAATTCAAGTAGACTATCACTTGACAAGTAGACAAACAAAATTGGTTTTCGTCAAGAACGTACCTTCTTCATTAACTTGCATAGTGGCAACTTCAGAGCTCAACTCACTCATGCCATCACTCATGCCACTATTAGAGAACATTCTCATTTAGTACTCGAAGTGAGCAGCAAGAGTAAACATGGAGCTTCTCGATTGCACTTGTGATTGAAGCGCCAAGTCCGACTTCTTTCCTCTCAGCGTGGAGCTCCTCGCTCTTCTCCACAACCTAGTCGAAATCACCACGCAATGAGTAACTCAATTGTTAAGGTTTTCATTCTTCTTCCGGATAGAAAACGATATGCAAAAACAATTGTTGAATGTGTCATGAAGGGAAGCCAAAATTAAGGGCAATTCTCTTGATGTGTCTTGCAGAGCTCAAAATCAAATAAAAATTCAACACCTAAAGTAATTGAAAAATGCAATCCCATTAAATGGAGAATTTTAGATCATGAGTAGTACCTCAAAAGCTTGATCGTGAAGGAGCCACCACCATTTGAACAATCCGGTCAGAGAAGAGAGGATTATTATATGCAAATTCGAAGCTCACCAAGTCACCATCTTATCAAATCCCAAAGGACGTAAATAAATTTATACCAAGGGGCATCATGAACATCTTGACGTTAACTTGCGCAAACTCGAGACAACCTTCGTTAACCCCTAAACGTCTGGATTCATCTCCAAAATTGACAATTTGAGAAAAACCAGTATAAACTACAATTTGGAAGAATATTTTGGAATTGGTACACAAATGAAAGTTGTAGATTTTGATTTTTATATTCTATCCGTATGGTTAGATCTACTAATGCTATCACCAATCTTTTTCTATAAATTTTAAAAAGAAAATTTCAGAATTCCTTCTAAATTCAATTACAAGTAAAATATGATCATTTTTTGAGTAAAACTTGTTGGAATGGATTTGAAATAAGGTTCTCTTTATATGGTGATTTTTTGAAATTTTTGTGACCTTTACATCTTTGACCTCATTTCTGAACATCTAGTTTTGAACTAAAGGCAATACAAATTGACCACTTGACATACTTCCACATTTGTAATTTTAGAAATGTATATATTCTAGTAACATCTAATCCACCCGATGGATAGAACAACAACTTGATAAAGTATCACCAAAAATTAGGATGACTTTCATCTAAGCAGGAATGAGACAAAAACAAGGATCTGAATCTGTTCTTCGTCCAGAAAATGGACGTCGGAGCGCTCCAAGGTTAAATTGCAGAGCCCCAAACCCTAGAATTGAAAGAGGGAAAAAACGTTTCATATAGCTCAATTTGCAGTAAGCTTAACCTATTATCAATGGCCATTTCTTTAGAAGCTGATTGCTGCAGTAAAATTGTCACATTAAAACCTAAATGTCAAGATCCTTCTTCAGAATGATGATTTGCAAAAAATCATTATAAAGTACTATTTAGAAGAATATTTTGGAATTGATATTCAAACAAAAGTTGTAGATTTTGAGTTTTTGATATCAAATGATCTGAAATAGAAAATTTCTAATAAATAGATATTGTTGGATTTGATGGAGACCTTCAGTCAAATTTTAGTCCTTGAGCCCAGTCGTTGCTTTGCAAGGATTTTTTTTGGATTTGGTAGTCTATTGATGTAAATTTTTCTTTACTATTTGTCACGTGAGGCGACATCGGGCCCATTCTACATCATATTATAGTATTAGATGAACTCCCATAGGAGTTCATCGTAGTTTTGGATGAGTTTCATCTGAATGTTAGAGTTCATCCATCTTAGGGTTTGAGTGTTTAGGTGGGGAGAGCTCCTTGACTTGACATTGTTATCAAGTCAAGTTTTGTGAGTGTTTTTGGAGAGGATTGTGAGTTTTTGACTTTGCTTGGAGATGGTGATTTATCATTTAGTAAAGTCTTCACTTCTTCTCTCATACTTGCACTCTTAGATTCTCCCTTTGTGGAGTGAGAGCCGCTTGACTTTGTGTGTGTGTAGATTGCTAAGTTTCTCACTTGACAACAATCCTGTTCTTCAACTTTGTGGTGTAGCAAATAGTTGGGGAGGAGGCTAAACCAATTTCTTGAGTGTGGCATGGGTTTGAAGGTACTCTCAAGCATTTTCTAGCAATTTTAGATTGTTTTTAGAGTGATTGGAAGTGGAGGAGAGAACTTAGAAAGTTGTGAGCGTTTTTTCCCCAAATTTTCAATTTCATTCCTTGTGATAGCAATTTGGAGTGGATTGAAAAATTTCAACTTCTAGATTGTTGCTTACACTTGTGGTAGTGGTAGAGGTAAAGGAAATGCATACAAACCTAACGCTTCAAAAATCGTAGGATTTGAGTGATTTTTGAGGAAGTTAGAGGGTTTTGAAGTTTGCTAGTTTTTTTGAGATGAGTCCTTGAATTGAGCGCTCCGTTTCTAGAATCTAGGATTTTCGAAGATTTTCTAAAATCTAGATTTTTTGAAGATTTTTCTGATATCTAGAAAATTTGAAGATTTTCTGTCGAAATCTAGAAAATTTGAAGATTTTTTGTCGAAATCTAGGAATTTGGAAGATTTCTGGAATCTAGGAAATTTGAAGATTCTGGAATCTATTATTTTAGAAGATTTCTGAAATGTACATGCAAGGTATATTTTGCAAAATCCAGAATCTTGGATTTAGGATAGATTCAGATTCTCTTTGAAAAAAGAAAAGAAAAGAAAAAAGAGTGAGGTGCAAACTTTGAAATTCAATTCTATAATAGGAGCATTTTAGCTTGGATTTGAGTAAAAAATTTGTTCCTGTTTTATGTGAAATTTGCCAAGGAATTCAACGATGTTGTTGGTTTGGCATTTGCACTTGATTTTCAGCCTGAAATGACGTTTTTCATGGGCTGAATGGTGTTTTTGAACACCAATTTTCCAAAATTCCCAAGAATTTTAGGTTTGGAGCCTAATTAGACACTTGTAAGTGTCTTCCACTAGGTTTGTCACAGGAATTGCCACTGGTGATCATCCATCGCAGGCGTGTGCCGGTGGCTCTGATTCACATTTTTCTTGTGTTTTTGCAATTCGTTGTTTGGGAAAGAGGATCCAATTTGGATTTCTTGGATTTTGTTATGGTACCTTCCCTCGTGGCAGACATTGTTGCCGGCGATTTTCGGTTTTGTCCCATTTTGTGTTTGTGATTAGACTTTCATTTTCATAGACGTATTGTAAGAGTGAAGTCGGATTAATGACCGACGAGACTCTTTTGTTGTGGGTTATTGGACCTGTAGTAATCCGGAAGTGATGACCGGTGCACTGCATAGTTTGGTGGTTTTGCAGGTTCAGGTTGCCTTAAGCCTTTAGATAGTTGCAGATACCCAAGTAGTCATTTTATGGTGTAGACCAGGAGTTGATATTATCGATCTCCATCACCAGACTACTTGAAGGATACTCACACTGAAGACTTTGAGCCAACGGTGGATACCAACGAGGCTTTTGAACCTATATCAGCGTTGGATACCACTAGTAAGCTTCGGGTTTTGAGTGTGGGTACATTTGACGATATGGACAATATTCCTTGTAGCATGGTGAGGGATCGATTCTCTAGGAGAGTTGGAAGTATTTCTCTTCTTAACTGGAAGCTCTGATTCCGGACTTGAATGAAGGAGAAACGTCAACGGTTTCCAAGCTTCAACGATTGGTACGCTTTTGAGCTATTACCACAACATTTGGAGTATGAGGCGCTCCAGACATATGAATGATGGATTGAGGAGCATACGCTCCAATTGCGCCAGGTAGAACGCTATTGGTAGGCTCGTATAGAGCTTGTTTTTGCTCTCAATGAAGGCACTGCGGCAAGTTTGATTACCATAGAGAAAGGAGAAGGAAGTTCCGAAAAAGAAGAAGGTGGTTCATCTCCTGAGGATAGCAAAGGGAAGGTTTTGGCACCAGTACAACCTCCCATTACCTTGTCTCGGATGGCACAGGCCACGTAGGCGACATTAGCTGCGGTTGGCAACTCACCATTATTTGAGCCATTACATCTTTTCATTGCTAATCTAAAGGTTGAGTATGGAGGTTTTCGACGTGATCAGATGCAACGCATTCAAGACTTTCGACGTGAAAAATGAGACACTCCACGCACAATGTATATCAGACTAACACGGTTTGCAGTTGAATCTGGAGGTGTATTTGCAGAGAGCCAACTTGTGAAAATCTTTTTGTTCAAAATTAACAAAAGACTTTTGGATTTGGTCACACCGAGGATTATCATCAACTATGAAGGTCAAGCAACGTTGACACAAGCGTTTGCTGAGGTTGAAAGGTGTGATAGAGCTCTGTGCCAACATGATGCTACCAATATGGTTTCTTGGATGACGGATAGTTCTAAACCTAAAAAGACTATTATAGCTATAAGTAGTTTGGCTGACACTACACTTGGTCGTCACTTGCATTGCTGGCATTGTGTTGGAGATGGTCACACCAAAAAAGATCCACAATGTTCACTGTTTCCTAAAGATTTGCTTCAGCCTTCAAAGTCTAAGAATAAAGAAGAGATCAAAACTGAAGTGAAGGTTGAAGCAAAGCCTACAAAGAAGAAGCTAAAATGCAATAATTGTGGGTGCACCAATCATAATGATGATCATTGCTTTCAGCTTCATCCCGAACTACAACCCGCAAGTTATGTATCAGCTAAGTCATAGCAGGTGAAGACTCTTGAGGCTAAGGTTGCAGAGCTTGAACAAAAACTCAAGACTTCTGCATCTCTTGTTCAAATCTTTGAGCCAAGAATAGTTTTTGGTACTTTAGCTTTTGATATGTATATGTTTGGAGTATCTGGAGAGATGGTAGCAGTGGTTTGTGGGCGCTGGATTACCCACCCTTGATAATAAAGCGAACATCGACCAGGTTCTATGCCTTTATCCACTTTTTTAATATATGGGGGTGTTGTGAGCACGGTCCACTGTGCCTTCCAAGCAATAGATCTTTTTTGCTAACGTTTCCTAAATGTCGTGGATGGCAGCGAATAACTAGAAGTGCATGTGGTAACTCACAAATTAACTGCAATGCTCAGGGGTGATGGTGAAATTCTAACTCCCTAACTATCTATCCTATGTCGAGGGTAGACTGGGTATTTGGTGTCATTTCTAACGTCCCTAACTACGTGAAAAGGGGAACCCCTATGTTCCTTCCATGAACCTCTAAGACTATCTTGGGTTTTTAAAACTCTACTTAGAAGTTCTACTTTTAAAAGCTACCCCTAAAGTTTCAACTCTTACTCTAACTTTTAACTTCTAAGTGTACTTTAGGTTTTTAACTTCCCAAACTAATTAGAGAATTTAACCTTGAAATTTAATGCTACCGTTTGACTTTATTTTGACTTTTGACCCCAAGTTTTTACTCCTAAACTAACTCTAAAATTAACTCTATGTTTTGACTTTAACTTCAAGTTTTTACTTCCCTACTTTATTCTAAATTTACCCTTCTAAATTTAACTCTACGGTTTGACTTTGTTTTGATTTTTGACTCTAAGTTTTTACTCCTAAATTAACTCTAAAATGTAACCTTGAATTTTAACTCTATGTTTTATCTTTTAACCCTAGGTTTTTACTCCTAAATTAACTCTAGAATTGACCTTTGAATTTTAACTCTATGTTTTAATTTTTAACTTTAAATTTTTACTTTTTAACTTAACTCTAGAGTTTATCCTCAAATTTTAACTCTATCTTTTGACCTTTGACCCTCACTCTAATTTTGAATTTCTAACTTCAAGATTTAACTCCTATTTCTACTCGTAATTTCTACCTCCTAAATTTAGTCTAGAATTTTACTTCTAATTTCTACTTCCTACTTGGATTTTTGACTCCTAATTAATCCTAACTTCCTTTCCTTAACTACCCTAAGATTTCACTGGAAAATTTACCCCCCTAAGTTAAACTTCCAAATTAATTCTACTTCTTAACTTTCCAAAGTTAACTCTAGATTTTTGACCTTAGAATTTTAACTTTAAGAAATAAAAATGTAATTTGACTCTAATTCTAACCGCTAATTAATCCCTAATTTTAATCCTAAATTCTCTTTCTACCCTAAATCCCTAAGTTCCGTCCATGGTTCCTTTTTGGATGAAATTTTACTCAAATTTCCTCTGTTCTATTCCCTACCGCTTAACTTAGCCTCACGCGGTCGATTTAAAGCCAAATCTTAAGTGTAATATGTTTTTGAAAACCTCTATCCCTAATCTATAACCTTTTGAATCTAAACTTCTAATTTGCACTAATCTCGGATGCTAATCACGCTCTAAGGGCTGATTAGAAAAAATAAATGCTAATTAGGGAGAAACATCAAAGATTAACTCAAAAACTCACTTCTTCATTGCCGGTTTCGGAAATAACTTCGTCCACGTCCACGTATACATCCTCATGCTCCATGGTAGTACTTTGTTTGATTTTTTTCCAAGCTCACCGCTTAAATTGAGAAAATATTACATCGTTTCAATCTAATTTCCTTCTTCTCCTTCCTCCCTTTTCTTTCTTCCTCTCTCCTTCTACACTCGTACTATTCCACCTAAGCTTTTAGGAGTCTTACACCATGGTCTCAAACTCCAAGGAGGTTTTTAAGATGCCAACTATCCTCTTACACAATTTTGCCTTTGTGTCATCCTAATCCTTCTCTCAACGGTCACCACAAATTCTCAAGATTTTCTCTTAAGTCGACCTACTCTAAGCCTAGGTCACTATTTATCGTCTCTCTCACCTCTCCCTTATTTCATTCGATTTTTCTCTACCCTTCCTCCATTGTGTGTAGTGTGTTTTGTAGTTGTTGATGAAGGTGAGACTTCCTTGTGTGCAGGTTGTAGGCGCTAGATTACCCACCCTTGATAATAAAGCAAACACCGACCAGGTTCTATGCCTTTATCCACATTTTTAATATATGGGGGTGATGTGAGCGCGGTGTCCTGTTGTGGATTTGTACACAGTGTAAAAACATATTATAATATGTTTTATTGAGTAGCTTCAAGGTTGTCGCAGCACAGAGTAAGTGAATTCCCTGTTATACTCCCCAAAACCACTCTAAAGCATAACAAAATGACTCTAAAGATCGAACCCACGAGATTCTGTGAAGTGTCTAGCTCTATTCCCAACTTAAGCTCTTGTCAGTATCCAATTTCTACTTTCCGGTCCTAGATCTAAAACCGGAAACAACAACACACCGAAAACAACGACCAGACCTTTCTCTATTTCTACCAGTCTGTCAAGCTATTCGGTACTGTAATCCTATCACAACCCAGGATCCTACAATTTCTGATCCTGGAACTTTTCTGGACCGATCCAATTCGGTCCTCTCACACGTATTCTCACTCCACTCTGGTTTAGTTTTGCCTCTGTTTCACCATCAGAGGGTTCGCCGCTTGCTTTTGAGAGTGGCAGGCCCGCCACTCCTTCCGTGACTTATAGTGGCTGAAGACCCACTTCTCTATTCCACTACTTCTTACATTAGCACGGATCCGGTTTGATCTCTCACAGCCACCCGGACAGCGATCCGGTTTGTAGGTCACACAAAGACCCCCCGTATGATCCTCTCATACTACAACGACCTTGATGCCAAGTTTCCTCCGTGCAAAGTTAGGTGATTACAAGTGAATCCATCCATTCTAACATCAACTAAAGTCCTTCCGTTTACCAACTAGGGCAGCGAGACCTCACGGGAGATCAGACACTCAACCGGATTCCTATCCAGGAGCTCTAGCGCGACTAAGGATTCCTTCCCTATCCGCCTAGCCTAACAACGGTTTTCTCGCCCGGAACCGTGAACTGTAGAAGTGCTGAGGAACTGAAACCCACTCCCAACACTTAGAATACCCACTCACATGCACATAAGAGCAAAACAAACACATTAAGGGGAGAAATCTCTCTAGAATCTGTACACATTTTTCTAACTCCTCACCAAAACAGCCCTGCCACGCGCGGGAGAGACGTACAACAAGAAGTCAATAGAAAACACACAAAAACTCAAGAGAAAAGACTCCCAGTCTCCTTTGCAGAGACTGACTATTATACACTTTAAAACTCAAAAGTCAACAAAAAGGGGCCCGGAAAGTCCGCGCGGAACTTTCGGTCCCTGTCGAGCCGGCCAAACCAGAAAACATCCGATCCAGACCAAACACACCGGATCAAATCCGGTCCGGTCCTAACTAACAAATATTTACAAAACTAAATCCTATCTATCCTATCATAACTGGATCTACTCCTTGATCCGTTTCTTTGTCCATAACTTGGTCTTCGCCTTGGTCCACGCTCTAATCTTGATCCGCACCCTGATCTGGGGTTAGATCCATACTTTGATCTTGCCCCGGGTTCAGTGTGGGACTTCTAGGCGGTTCCGCTCCAAGCTGTTCAAAGACGTTCGTCAGGTTTCGGTTCCGCTCCCCGGTTCCACGTTCTGGGAGATCCGGTGACGAATCCAAGTTGATGGTGTGCGCGAGCTTCCTCCCACTCTTCTTTGACTGGGGAGTCTCTTCCTTTCCTTCCGTCTGAATGCCAACGTTCGGAAAAGACCCGGGCATTGAAAGGTCGGACAGATGGAACGACCATGACAACGTCACTCCGTTCAGCTTTCGGCTGCTCTCCTCCATCCGGTTTGCTGCCTCTCGCGCTTCCATCATGACCAATTCTACCTTCTCGGAGTTTAACTTCTACTGCGGAGGAACTGGACGGTCCTGCTCTACTCTTGCGGAGCTGAGGCATGGACACGAGCTGTGCTAACCGGATTCTGACTGAGGCTACCTTTCCCTCTCTTAGCCGCACGTCCCGTTTCTCACCTTCGCTCTTCCGATCTCAACCGGAATACCTCTAAATCTGTAATACGCCCTTACACACACACGTACACACAAACTCACAGAACAAGGGAGCAAATCGCTGGGGAGGGAAGCTAAGTATGCGCTGGAGAGCAATTTCCGCAAAAGAAATTTGAAAAAGAGTGGCAACTGGATTGGTCAGCCTATTTATAGTCTGATCTGTCATCATGACCAAATCCGTTCCTGATCCAATCCGTTCCAACTCAGATCCGTTCCAACTCAGATCCGCTCCAACTCCAATCCGGTTTAGATTCAGATCAAATCCGGATTGTCACCTCTTCCGTTCCGTAGTTAATTTCCGGTTTTCCGTTATCTCTTGCTCAATTCCGGATTCCAGATCACGGTTTCCGTTCCAAGATTTAGATAACTTACAAAAAACCAAAAATTTACATTGCGACAAAGGTGACGCCGTTCCAAGAGATGTATGACATCTATATAAAAGGACGATTTTGCCTTAGAGCTTCATTGAGTTCCAGTAGTGGTTTTGTTTCCTACTTTAGATTTAAAATGTCGAACTGGAGGGTTTTTTCTGAGTCTCAAGATGAAGAGCCTCAACCGGAGGCTGAGTTTGAACTTTCATTGTCGCAACTGCCGGATGAGCCACTTCTGCCACGGGAATTGCCATTGCCATTCGTGCATCCATGAGATGAAGCTGGGCCTTCTCGACCGCCAAAGCAACCTCGTATTGAGCAGCGATGGCACGGGAACCTTCAACAGGATGCTCGTGCGTTGATAATCTTGTTACAAGTTGGACGTGTTGAACCTGGTAGCCGTAAAGTGACATTTGAAGGGAGTTTTGAGGGTTTAAACGACGACCAATATTATTGTATGGTCAAGTCAATTAAGGGGAGTCGTGGCCACCAATGATGGTTAGAGGGGCCGGTCAATCCCTTAACGAAGGCGGATCGTGTTGAATATGTCGCTGCGACTATCGGACGCATTCTCAAGTTTTTGCAGATGGAGTGAAGTTTGTCTTGGAATTCTAATTTTTTACCTCTAATAGACTTTGGTTTGATATTAACGCTTATATCCATGTTGAAGTATTTTATAGAAATAATTTTGTATGGTTATAGTTGTAGAAAGAAATAATGGAAAGGATTGCCTTCTAGGTGAACTTTGAAGTGATTTTCCTTCTAAGTTAAAGATAAAGATATAGTTGTGGGGCCAAATAGGAAGGTTAATGGTTGAAAATTAGCCTTAGGAGCAAGTTAAGGGCTGATTGTCACTTGCTTAGAAGGTATGGAATTGTTGATAAGGTAGGGAAAAAGGTGAACACTATTCATCTTCTCTCTCGTTGTAGTTGGCAAGACCCGAATGTTTGGAGGCCTATGGTGTGTGGAGTTTTACAAATTTTGGAATGAAATTTGGAAGAGTTGTGTATCATGGTGTTGTGTTTCCAGAATGATCTCACTTTCTTGATTTGAAGTTATCAATCAAGGGTTGTGCTAGTTTGAGTGGAGGAAGGTCTGTTGCCTCCTATGAAAAGAGGCTAAGACTGCGACCGACCATATAAGACGGTCATGTCTTTTGTTTGAAATGAAACTTTAAGGAAGTGTAGACAATCTTGTTAGCTTTCTATGAAGATCTCATTCGTTCAATTTGGAGTTCATACGATTGATTTGTGAGTGTTGAAGTGAAAGAAGGTCTACTGCCTTCACTTTTTAGAGGCCAAAACTTCGAGCGGCCATAGAAGTTGGACAGAGTGTTGAAATGAGTTGAAATTTGAAGAAGATGTGGATAATTTTGTTAACTTTTCATAAAGCTATCATTTGTTGTATTTGAAACTTGTATGAGTGATTTAAGAGTGTAGAAGCGAAGGAGGGTCTGCTGCCCTCAAACTTTGAGGCCGAAACTTTGAGTGGCCATAAAATATGGACAGAGTCTTAGTTTGAGTTGAATTTTAAAGGAGAAGTAGAAATTTGTGTAAGCTTTTCAGAAAGCTATTACACATCTTATTTGAGTTTGTAGAGTAGCCGGGGCATGACACCAAAGTTTGGTCAAGGCAAAAGAATTGGAGTTGGAGGAGATTTTGAAGAAATTTGAAGAGATTTGAAGAAACCAAGACTTGAAGACCTTGAAGTTTGAAGACTCGTGTGTTGTGGCTTGTGGCTTGTTATTTCTAGCCGATTTTGGAGGCTCGTTGTCTTTCTATTGTTATTCCTCGCCGGTTTTGGAGGCTTGTTGTTTTTCAATTTTGCATTGTGTGGGCGCTAGATTACCCACCCTTGGTAATAGAGCGAACACCGACCAGGTTCTATGCCTTTATCCACAATTTTTAATATATGGGGGTGATGTGAGTGCGGTCCACTGTGCCTTCCAAGCAATGGATCTTTTTTGCTAACGTTTCCTAAGTATCGTGGATGACAACGAATAATTAGAATGCATGTAATAACTCACAAGTTAACTGCGATGTTCAAAGTGATGGTGAAATTCTAACTCCCTAACTATTTATCCTATGTCGAGTGTAGACTGGGTAGTTGGCGCCATTTCTAACGTCCCCCACTACGTAAAAAGGGGAACCCCTATGTTCCTTCCATGAACCTCTAAGACTATCGTGGATTTTTAAGACTCCACCTAGAAGTTCTACTTCTAAAGACTAATTCTAAAGTCCAACTCTTACTCTAATTCTCAACCTCTAATTGAAACTCTAGACTTTTACTCTTTTAACTTGGCTTTAAGTATTAACTATCGACTTCTATTCTACGTTTTGACTTTTGACTCTAGGTTTTTACTCCTAATTTAACTCTGAAATTTATCCTCGGAATTTAATTCTAGGTTTAACTTTTAACTCTAAGTTTTTACTCCTCTATTCTATTCTAAATTTACCCCTTCTAAATTTAACTCTAACTTTTCACTTTCTATTATAGATTTTTATTCCTAATTTAACTCTAGGTTTTTGACTTTTAACTCTAAATTTTTACTTCTAAAATAAATTCCCAATTTTAACCTCTAGGTTGGACTCTACGTTTTCACTTTGACCCTAGATTTTTTCTACTTCCAACTAACTCTAAAATTTAACTTCTACCTCTAACTTTTGACTCTAACCTTTACTTCCCAATTGACTCTAAAATTTAACCTTTAAATTTAATCTAAACTTTTGACTATTGACTTTTGACTTCTACTTCCAATTTTAATCCTAACGTTCTAATCCTGGATTAACTCTAAATGTTACCCTCCTAAATTTAATTCCAACTTTTAACTATAGGGTTTTGACTTTTAATTTTAACTCTATTCTTAACTCAACAATCTACTTCCTATGTGGATTCTACTTTTGACTTCTATTTCCTACTCTACTTTTTACTTCCCAAAGTTAACTACAACTTCCGGCTTTTGAATTTTAACTTCCCTAATTAAAATCTTAATTTAATTCTAGGTTTTTAACTGTTAATTGATCTTTAATCTTTATCCTAAATTCTCCTTCTAATCTAATCCTAATTTCCGTCCATTGTTCCTTGTGGATCAAATTTAATTAAAATTCCTCCGTTCTACCCCTTACCGCTTAATTTAGCCTAACGCGGTCAATTTACGGTCAAATCTTAATTATAAGATGTTTTCGGAAACCTCTATTCCTAATCTATCAACTGTTGAATCTAAACTTCTAATTTACACTAATCTCGGATGCTAATCACGCTCTAAGGGCTGATTAGGAAAAACCAATGCTAATTAGGGAGAAACGACTAGGATTAGTTTAATGACCCACCTCGTTACTGCTAGTGTCGGAAATGACGTCATCCCCGTCCACATGCGCGTCCTCGTGCTCCATGGTGGACACTCGCGATTGTCTTCTTTTATTTTTTTGTGTTACGGTTTTTATTTTATTTTTTCCAAGGCCCACGGCTTAATTTATAGAGAAGAAAACGTTACACGTATGATGTTCTAACCCTTTCCCCCCATTTCCTTCTCCTTTTCTTTCTCTCCTCCTCTTCCTTCTACTCTTGAACTATTCCACCAACCGTGGTGATGGTGGTCTTACGCTTCTAGCCTCAAACTTCGTGAAGTTTAAATGAGCCTCCTACCCTCTTACGCAACTTTGCTTTGTGTCATCCTAATCTTCCTCCCAACGGTTGCAAGGAGTTCTTCTAGATTTCCTACCTAATCTCCTAGCTAGGCACTATTTATCGTCTTTCTCCTTTCCACTCCTATAACACATCCTCTTCCCTAATTTCCTTCCATTGTGTGTAGGTGTGAGTGGTAAGAGGAAACAATTTTGTGTGCAGGTACGGTGGTGCTTCGCTCTTTTCTCCCCTCTCCCTTTTTTGGTTTAGACCCTAATCCTACTTCTCCCCTAGCTAGTAATAGGTTAGTCCCACATATTTGTTGTGTTTTAGTTTTGATTTTTTTTGTTTTAGTTTGAGAGAACCCAAAAACCAGAAACCAAAAGACCAAAAATTGAGTTAAAAAAGGGGGCGACCGATCTGGCCGGGTGCTAGACCACCGGCCTGCCTATCTGCCTCCCGGCTGGCTGACTGGGGGCTGGTCAAAAATTAATTTAATTAATTAATTAATTTTTTAATATGTTTTTTTTTTCCCCGCTGGCTGGCTCCCGATGTTGCTGCTGCATGCTGGCTCCTGATGTTGCTGCTGTATGCTGGCCCTGATGTTGCTGCTGTAGCTGGTCCTGATGTTGCTGCTGTAGCTGGTCCTGATGTTGCTGCTGTATGCTGGTTTTTCGGCTAGGCTAAAAAGACTGAATTTTTTGCTAAGGCTATCTAAGACTGGATTTTTTGCTAAGGCTATTTTAGGATTTCCGGCTAGGCTAAAAAGACTGGATTTTTTGCTAAGGCTATTTTAGGATTTCCGGCTAGGCTAAAAAGACTGAATTTTTTGCTAAGGCTATCTAAGACTGGATTTTTGCTAAGGCTAGGGGGGAATAAAACTTTGGGGGTACTAAACTTAATAAGACCTTGGGAACAACTAAACTAAATAAAACTTTGGAAGACACTACCCTAGACAAATGCAAAGGAACCTACATATCTTGGAAGCTAAACTCTGGAGGTTTCCACAAAGGTCTTGGAAACTAGACTTTGGAACTAAACACGGGGTAGGTGCAAAGCTTCGTCGTCAAATTGGTTTTAACACCAACTTTAGGACTTCTTGACACCCTGGGGGTTCAAAAGCTCCATCGTCTACACTTTTAACACACGCTTTAGGACTTCTACTTTGTCACTAGTTCAAAGCTTCGCCGTTTCCCAGGAGGGTCCACACAAGGAGAGAGACTTTAGAAGAGGGAAAACTAAACTTTTAAAGAAAACACACACACAGGGTCAAAGCTTCGCCGTCCCGAAGGGGGGTCCACTCAACAAGTAGAAGATTAGAAGAGGGTTTGGAAGAAAACTTAGCAAAACATGTACAAGGAGGCCCAAAGCTTTGCCGTCCCGGAGGGGGGTCCACTCAACAAGGAGAAGATTAGAAGAGGATTTGGAAGAAACTTTAGCAAAGCATGTACAAGGAGATTCAAAGCTTCACCGTTCCAAAGGAGGGTCCACTCAACAAGGAGAATATTAGAAGAGGGTGTAAGAAAAACACCAAGAGAAAAACACACAAGTTAGACCACGTGGCAACACAAAGCTCATACGCTAAAGACCCCCCAAAGCGACATTGCCAAGGTACGGTGGGGGGTAACTTTAAGATTAGTGCAAGATACAAAAAAAAAGATTCTTAACTTCAAAAGTTAGATCACAACACGTACAAGAGGGAGAGAGAGGCTCTCCACATACAATAAGGTACCAAAAAACTTCACAAAAGAGTATACAAAGCAAGGTAGAAGGACCCCCAAGGACCTTCAAAGCTTGAAAATAAGCAACAATGGAGCCAAAAGTGCTCCGAAAACACCGTAGAGCTTTTTGGCTTCAAACGCCAAAATATCCAAAATAACTTGGACCCACGGACCCAAAACAAGAATTGGGGGTGTTCTAGAGAGAGAAATGGGGCCCTTATATAGGTTTTCAAGGGCTCACCCCTCCCTCTAGAGTTCTAAGGTAACCTTATCAACGAGGATTTTCATCCTCATCCTCAAAGATTTTCATCCTACATCCTAAATTTCTACTTCTACCATCTATGCTGAACCAACGTCCTAACTTTTGGAGATTAGCTCCAATCGCCGAACGGATTGCGCTGTTGGATCCAGATCGCCGTGTTTAGTCCTAGAACCCTTTACCCCCCGTACCGAGGCCAAAAACCCATTGTAGGCTAATTTAGTTTAAAAACCAAATCGTGGTAAAATCCTAGATCTTGGGGGTCTCCTATTTTGAGAAATGTGAATAGCCTAGGGTCTCCAGTAGGTGCAAGAGAGTCGGGAAGGACTTTTGGTTGACTTCGTTTCGCCATCGTATGGTCCCGGAATGCCGGTCAACGTGGCGGGGACCCCGCCACGTGGTTAATTCCCAAGGAATCTCGCCGGTTCGGGTACTTGCCGCTATCGGAATGTCGTGAAACTACACGGAGTGCATTATTAACATAAAACAAGCTAGTCTAATTTTTAGTGAGATTTTATTGTAACCTGGGTAATTTCCATGAAATTCCCGTTGGAGGTTAGGAGGGTTGACCACCCGGAAAAAGGTTCTTCTGCAAGTCGGAAGATGCCGGGATTTTTCACGTGACCTCTCAGGGAGTTGCATGAAAGACATGCGGGTGTGTTTCCGTACCTGGCACGATTGGTCAATGGAGATTTAAACTGGCCATCTCCTCGAATTAGCGACGGTGCGGGAATCTTCTGCAGGTGGAAGAATCTTGGCGAACCGATTTCGCCGTTGGACTCCTGGCATGGAATTCACCCTAGAACACCATCCTTGGGCTGTAGATTCCTCCACGGCCCGGTCTTGCGTGAGTGGCTCCTGCATGTTAACAATCGGGATTTTGGGAATTCGTCGATCTAATGGGGAATTCTAAATCTAACTCTAGGACCCGACCTAGTAGCCTCGCTGTAGGTCCCTCGGACCGACCTAGTCATGAATCGCCACATTCATGGTGGGATTTAGCCCTTTTGGGGCTGTGTGACTCGAATCCTCCACATCTAACCTTTTCGTTATTTCTATACTATTTTTAGGCAAGGTTTGGGGGATTCTAAGTAAAAAATACAAATCTAGACCAAATACTATAATGGGTATGACACAACCCTATTTTGGTTCTACACTCTTTTTATGGATTTTTCTATACTTTTATCAACTTTAAATTGCAAATTTCCAAAAAAATAATTCTACGAGTCCCAAGTGACAAATTGGGAGCTCACACACTGTTAACATCGTTGCGGGCTATGTCGTTATTCAGTATTAGTCCCGTTTTATGTTTGTTGATGATGAAGTGGGATTGATCACCCACATGGTCACTTTTATGTCGTTCTCATTGGTGAGGCACGATTGCTGGTCACCGTGAGTTTGAAGTTTAGGAGCCATCTTTCGGACAGTCAGCTTGTGGTTTGGCCGTCCCGTTTTACCCGTCCGAGACCTTTTTTCTTATTACACACCTTTACCTTTGGTCCTATAGAGCCACCACAGAATAGGATGGTTGAAGACCGAGTGAAGATTCGAGTTTGAAGACTTGAAGACTAAGTGAAGATTTGGGTTTGAAGACTTTGAAGATCGAGTGAAGATTTGAGTTTGAGATTCTCCATCTACACTCATCAACTTGCAGCCAGACACCATTTGTGTTCCCTAAGCGCACTCCTCTCTACCCGACAGCGGTCCACTGTGCCTTCCAAGCAATGGATCTTTTTTGCTAACGTTTCTTAAGTGTCGTGGATGGCAACGAATAATTAGAATGCATGTAGTAACTCACAAGGTAACTGCGATGCTCAGGGGTAATGATAAAATTCTAACTCCCTAACTATCTATCCTATGTCGAGGGTAGACTGGGTAGTTGGCGTCATTTCTAACGTCCCTAACTACGTAACAAGGGGAACCCCTATGTTCCTTCCATGAACCTCTAAGACTATCTTGGGTTTTTGAACTCCACCTAGAAGTTCTACTTTTAAAAGCTATCCCTAAAGTTTCAACTCTTACTCTAACTTTTAACTTCTAAGTGTACTCTAGGTTCTTAGCTCCCAAACTAATTAGAGAATGTAACTTCAAAATTTAATGCTACCGTTTGACTTTGTTTTGACTTTTGACTCCAAGTTTTTACTCCTAAACTAACTCTAAAATTTACCTTCTAAAGTCAACTCTATGTTTTAACTTTAACGTCAAGTTTTCACTTCCCTATTTTTATTCTAAATTTACCTTCTACATAAAACTCTAGGTTTTTGACTTTTAACTCTAAAATTTTACTTCTACAATTAATCCCCCATTTTCTCCTCTAGGTTTGACTCTACGTTTTCACTTTGCTTCTAGATTTTTCTACTTCCAACTAATTCTAAGATTTACCCTCTAAATCTACTATAACCTTTCACTTTTCACTTTAGCTTTTTACTCTAACTTTTAACTTCTAAGTGTACTCTAGGTTCTTAGCTCCCAAACTAATTAGAGAATGTAACTTCAAAATTTAATGCTACCGTTTGACTTTGTTTTGACTTTTGACTCCAAGTTTTTACTCCTAAACTAACTCTAAAATTTACCTTCTAAAGTCAACTCTATGTTTTAACTTTAACGTCAAGTTTTCACTTCCCTATTTTTATTCTAAATTTACCTTCTACGTAAAACTCTAGGTTTTTGACTTTTAACTCTAAAATTTTACTTCTACAATTAATCCCCCATTTTCTCCTCTAGGTTTGACTCTACGTTTTACTTTGACTCTAGATTTTTCTACTTCCAACTAATTCTAAGATTTACCCTCTAAATCTACTATAACCTTTCACTTTTCACTTTAGCTTTTTACTCTAACTTTTTATTTCTCCATTGACTCTAAAGTTTAACCTTTAAATTTAATCTTAACTTTTGACTTTAGGCTTTTGACTTTCTACTTCCCAATTTAATCCTATCGTTTTAATCCTAGATTAACTCTAAATGTTACTTCAAGTTTTACTTCTAAATTTTACTCTAGCTTTTGGCCTCTAATATTTACTCGAATTTCGAATTTCTAACTTCAAGATCTAACTCCTATTTCTACTCGTAATTTCTACCTCCTAATTTTAGTCTAAAGTTTTTACTTTTAATTTCTACTCCTTACTCGGATTTTTTACTCCTAGTTAACCCTAACTTCCTTTTCTAACTACCCTAAGGTTTCACTGGGAATTTTAACCCCCTAAGTTACACTTCCAAATGAATTCTATTTTTTTAACTTCCCAAAGTTAACTCTAGATTTTGACCTTAGAATTTTAACTTTAAGAAATAAAAATGTAAATTGATTCTAATTCTAACCGCTAATTAATCCTTAATTTTAATCCTAAATCCTCTTTCTAATTTAAACCCCTAAGTTCCGTCCATGACTCTTTTTGGATGTATTTTACTCAAAATTCCTCCGTCCTTCCTCCTACCGCTTAACTTAGCCTAACACGGTCGATTTAAAGCCAAATCCTAAGTGTAATATGTTTTTCGAGACCTCTATCCCTAATCTATAATTTTTTGAATCTAAACTTCTAATTTGCACTAATCTCGGATGCTAATCACACTTTAAGGGCTGATTAGGAAAATAAATGCTAATTAGGGAAAAACATCAAAGATTAAATCAAAAACTCACCTCTTCACTACCGGTTTTGGAAATAACTTCGTCCACGTCCACGTATACATCCTCACGCTCCATTGTAGTCTTTGGTTTTGTTTTGGATTTTTTCCGAGCTCACCGCTTATTTAGAAAAATATTACAATTTTTGATGATCTAAACTCCTTCTTTCCTCTCCTCCCTTCTTTTCTTTCTCCTTCTCTCCTTCTACACTCGTACTATTCCACCTAAGTTTTTATGAGTCTTACACTATGGTCTCAAACTCCAAAGAGGTTTTTAAGATGCCAACTATCTTCTTACACAATTTGGCTTTGTGTCATCCTAATCCTTCTTCCAATGGTCACAAGGGGCTCTTTGAGATTTCCTTCTTAGACCTACCTACTCCTAGGCTAGGTCACTATTTATCGTCTCCCTCCTTTGATTCCTTACTTCCTCTCTTCTTCTCTAATCTCCCTCCATAGTTGTGTACGTGTTTGGTTGATTAGAGTGGAATATGCAAGGTTGTGTGCAGGTGTAATTTGGAGGCGTTGACTCTTCTTTTCTTCCCCCTCCCTTTTCCCAATTACAAGTTGGATTTGTGACCCTTTGGTTCCCAACTAAGTGTATACTGGCTTCTAATCTAGACTCTAATCTAGCTTCAAACTTGATTCCTAAACCAGCCTTACGTCTAATTTTCTAAACTACCTTTATAGCTTGATTTATGAACTAGCTTCCTAACTGGGCTCCTAAACTAGCTCTATGTCTGAATTTCTAAAATACCTTTGTAACTTGATTTCTAGACTAGGTCCTGATTTGTCAAAAAATAAAAAAAAAGGGGAAAGTTGGGACCCCGCAGGGTATCATCCCGGTGTGGACTGATTTCCAGCCATGTATGTATGTATGAGAAGTTCAGTCATGAAGAAAAGTTCAGTCACGAAGGACCAACGAGGAGGGCCAGGCAAGGTGTCGGCTGGGCGGGTGCCGGCCTTGGCTGGGGTCGCGGCCGGTACTGCTGCTGGGGGCCACGGCCGGTACAGCTGCTGTGTATGGCTGATACTGCTGCTGTATATATGGCTGGTACTACTGGCTTGGTCCAAATTCTTAATTCCACCTCCGGGTTCCCTTAGAGGAACCTACACAAAGAATAAAAACTGGAATTTCTTGAAGGTTAGGGCCAGAGCCAGAGCTTCGCCGTTCGAAGGGGTGAGGTCCGAGATTTTTTTTAAACTACTAGACTCTAGAATAAAATTGCGGGTGTAGGTGTTGGTCTTGCCCAAACTTTGAACACACAATACCTATCCCACACTAATACTAATGTCTTAGAAGCTAAACTTTGGACCTTTCCAAGAAGATCTTGGAAACTAGACTTTGGAACTAAGAGCAGTGGGGGTTTAAAGCTCCACCATAAGGTTGGATTTAACACCAACTTTAGGACTGGTGATGTTTCATGGGCTCAAAGCATCGCCATCTAGGACTTGTTTTAACACACGCTATAGGACTGGCGTAGGGACAAAGTCAAAGCTTCGTCGTTCTCCAGGGGGGTCCACACAACAAAGAAGACTTTAGAAGAAGATAGGAAGAGACACACTTAAAGAAGACACGTGACAAAGCCAAAGCTTCGCCGTTCCCCAAGGGGGTCCACTCAACAAGGAGAGGGTTAGGAAGGGATGTAGGGAACAACACAAGGAGAGAACACACAAGTTAAGATCACTTGACAACACAAAGCTTACATGCTAAAGGCCCCCCAAAGCGGCATCGCCAAGGTACGGTGGGGGGTGACTTTAGGATTAGTGTAAGACCCCAAAAAGGACTCCTAAACCTCACACGTTAACTTCACAAAACAACACAAGAGGGAGAGAGAGGCTCTCTACTTACAACAAGGTACCAAAAACTTCACAAAAGAGTATACAAAGCAAGGTAGAAGGACCCCCAAGGACCTTCAAAGTTTGAAAATAAGCAACAATGGAGCCAAAAGTGCTCCGAAAACACCGTAGAGGTTTTTGGCTTCAAACGCCAAAATATCCAAAATAACTTGGACCCACGGACCCAAAATAAGAATTGGAGGTGTTCTAGAGAGAGAAATGGGGCCCTTATATAGGTTTCCAAAGGCTCACCCCTCCCTCTAGAGTTCTAAGGTAACCTTATCAACGAGGATTTTCATCCTCATCCTCAAAGATTTTCATCCTACATCCTAAAAATCTACTTCTACCATCTATGCTGGACCAACATCCTAACTTTTGGAGATTAGCTCCAATCGTCAAACGGATTGCGTCATTGGATCTAGATCGCCGTGTTTAGTCCTAAATCCTTCTACCTCCCGTATTGAGGCCAAAAACCCATTGTAGGCTAATTTAGTTTAAAAACCAAATCGTGGTAAAATCCTAGAACTTGGGGGTCTCCTATTTTGAGAAATGTGAATAGCCTAGGGTCTCCAGTAGGTGCGAGAGAGTCGGGAAGGACTTTTGGTTGACTTCGTTTCGCCATCGTATGGTCCCGGAATGCCGGTCAACGTGGCGGGGACCCCGCTACGTGGTTAATTCCCGAGGAATCTCGCCGGTTCAGGTACTTGCCGCTATCAGAATGTCGTGAAACTTCACGGAGCACATTATTAACATAAAACAAGCTAGTCTAATTTTTAGTGAGATTTTATTGTAACTTGGGTAATTTCCATGAAATTCCCATTGGAGGTTAGGAGGGTTGACCACCCGGAAAAGGTTCTTCTGCAAGTCGGAAGATGCCGAGATTTTTCACGTGACCTCTCAGGGAGTCGCATGAAAGACGTGCGGGCGTATTTCCGTACCTGGCACGATTGGTCAATGGAGATTAAAACTGGCCATCTCCTCGAATTAGCGACGGTGCGAGAATCTTCTACAGGTGGAGGAATATTGGCAAATTGCTTTTGCCGTTGGACTCCTGGCATGGGATTTACCCTAGAACACCATCCTTGGGCTGTAGATTCCTCCACGGCCCGGTCTTGCGTTAGTGGCTCCTGCATGCTTACAATCGGGATTTTTGGGAATTCGTCGATCTAATGGGGAATTCTAAATCTAACTCTAGGACCCGACCTAGTGGCCTCGCTGTGGATTCCTCGGACCGACCTAGCCCTGAATCGCCACATTCATGGTGGGATTTAGCCCTTTTGGGGCTGTGTGACTCAAATCCTCCAAATCTAACCTTTTCGTTATTTCTATACTATTTTTAGGCAAGGTTTGGGGGGATTCCAAGTAAAACACAAATCTAGACCAAATACTATAATGGGTATGACACAACCCTATTTTGGTTCTACACTCTTTTTATGGGTTTTTGTATACTTTTATTAACTTTAAATTGCAATTTTCCAAAATAATAATTCTACGAGTCCCAAGTGACAAATTGGGAGCTCACATGGTTGCCACTCGTACTCAAACAACGGGGAAGTATATGGCTTCCACAAATAGTGATGGCAGTGGACATTCACAACTTCGTCACAGTGGTCCAGCTGATCAAATTGGCCAAGCACAATTGCCTTTATCATTTGGTTTGGCAGATACTACTACTACAGCTAGGATCCACAGTCCTTTACTTTCAAGAGATGGTGATTTCATTTCTAAAGATGTTAAGCAATCCTTGGCTCACAAGATTTTGCAAATGCCAATCTTCTCTGGTTTAGAGTTAATGGCACCAGGCTTTAAGCCTGCAGGAGTTTTTCATTTGGCTACGACTATGTTAGAGGGTACAGCGGATTTGTCATCTCTACAAGTCTCTTAAGCCGTTACTGAAGTGCCTTTGATTGAGGATGTCGAGAAATTAGCCAAATTACGGTCTAAGCTTGCAGCTGAGGTTGTTCTTGCTTTTGAGGGGCACAATGACATCCAATTTTCGGTACATTCATCTTTAGACGCATCTTTTGCAACAGAAACAGCTTATCTTGCAGACGTTTCTGCAAGACCTACTCGAGAGCGTCAGAGTTTGCGACCTGGAGTTGTTCGTTTGGTGAATGACAATTCTATTTTTGTTGTTTCACGCACGGGTAGTCACACTACTCGTACTACGCTACTAAGAGTTATAATGGACTCAAGGGCACAACCAGTTATGATTGGCAAGCAACTTGCTGAGGCTCTTGGTTTGACAGCTGCAGATTTAAAGCCTTATCCATTCACTATTGTAATTTTGGTAGGAGACACAGAACATGCCACATGTTACACCAAGGAGTCTTTGCGTTTGATGTTTCATGTGGGGGCAGGACCCACTTATTCACATATCTCTGTGAGATGTGCAGTTACAGGAGCTACCAACTATGATATATTAGTTGGTCAACAAGCTCTTTATCCTCTTGGTTTTGGTTTGGATAACTAGACTGAAGAGGCATGGATTAGACCAGGTTGGTCTGCGGGTGATGGCAGAAAGCAATTGATTCCTGTAGCGTTTGCAATGGCTGCCATGACTATGTCAGCAGAGACTATGTTTGATTGCAGCGGCTTAACAGCAGACTTGCCTTGTACACAAGTTCTACTGGAAGAGACCTTTGCTTTTATAAGCAGTGAGATAGAACAACACAATTCTCTACTGTTAGAGGCTCTTCCACAACATCCCAAGGATCCATTTCCACCTTAGAGCACGTATGCAAACTTGTCTCAACAATGTCGAGAGATTGTATCTTCACTGGACTTGGTGGAGACACCCATTTCTTCATCTTTATCTACCTTTGCTCAACCTATCCATTGGCATCCACCGGCAAAAGGTATTACCCTTGTGAAGCTATTTGCGGGCATTAGTACCGGTTTTGGCAGCAGTATTGAAGGCTGGACTCAAGGTTAGGCGATACGTTCATGTGGATACCGGATTTGTGGCTAACTGTGCAGCACGACATCATCTCTAGTGGTTATTGGCTTTGTATCCTAACCAATTACCTCCTTCGGCCATTCACGGTTGTTTTGGCCAACTTCCTCGAGATGTCACTCTCATTAGTGATGAAGATTTGAGGAGGTTGGGCCATGTTGATTTAATCATTGGTAGATGGCCTTGTCAAGGTCATTCACGTGCCGAAGCAGGACGAGGTTTGGATGATCCTCGGTCTAGTCTATTTGCAGACTTGATGCGACTCTCACACTGTGGTGGTTTACACACCAATCAACTCTGCCAGGATACATTTTTGAGAATGTGCCATCATTGGGTGATATACGACAAAAAGTTGTAGAAGATGGGCAATGCATTTGTCAACTTCTTGGTTCTCCAACCTTTGTAGATGCTGCAGCCTTGGGTTCTCATGCTCATCGGCCTCGTTGATTTTGGACCAATTTGGCACCACTTCACATACTCTCAGCAGCACTTGCTCGAGTTCCTCAGCTTGTGGATGGCAAAGTGGATGATATTTTAGATGATCATCGTACTTCCTTAGCTATTTTCAAGGATGATGCATTGCCACTTGCATTAGTTAACAAGGTGGGAGCCCCTAGAGGTGCATTGCCTACTTTTATGACACACTCGAGGTCTTTTGCATTTCGATCTCGTGGACCTGACATGGTTTGGGATTCACAATCTCAAACTCATGAAGAGCCCACTGCAGATGAACGTGAACGTGCCATGGGCTTTTTTACAAGCACCACAGCTGCTCATGACCTCAAAGAAGGTCAAAGACGTTTTCTTTTGGACCAAGCTATGAATTTCAACACTCTAGTGTGGATTGTTGGCACTTGTCTTGCTGTTCAAGAACATCATGATGACCGATTGCTTACTCTGAGGACAGAAGACAATAGTCAGGGGGTAGTGGAGTCACAATCCAAATTTCACATGGAGGTTGAAGAGTCTAAGGCACTTTTTTCGTTTGAAGCAGCATGCTGAAGAAGAGCTTCGAGCTCAATGTGTTTTTGCTGCTTTGGCTCAAGATTTTGGAAAGTTGGAGGCTCAGAGGTTGCTTCCACAATTATTTCTTCGTGACATTACACCTTTTGATGGTTATTTAGCTTTACGGACTGGTTATAGTAGAGAAACTTCTCATTTGGCTTCAAATGAAGAAGTTGGAGGCAAAGAGGTTGCCCCTTCCATGGATTAGCAATCACAGGCCGTATCGGTACCAAGTGGCAATCCTTTTGTGGAGAAGGAGACCACAGAGTTTAATAGCTGGCCATTAGAGTTAGGGCCAAAACTTACTGGTGTTGAAGCACGAAGAATACGGGCATTTATTCACTCGTATCGCAGTTGTTTTGCCTTTAGCCTCTAGGATCTTGAGGGCTACAAAGGCAAACCCGTTCACATTCATCTTAAAGACAAACACCCAATTTTTAGACGGCCTTACAGGCTAAGTGCATCTGAGAGAATGGGTGTTCAAACTCGATGCCATGAATTCTTAGCAGCAGGATTGATTGAGCTGTCCAATGGAGAGTACACTTGTGCTACAGTTATTGTGGGAGCACAAAATGTAAGGATAAGGTTAGTTAGCTAAGAATATAAAAGAAGGAGTGAGAAATGGTAAAATTTTTAGCTTTTTACAAGGCTTAGATAGGAGTCTTACCAAAATTAAGATTTTTCCATTATAGGATAATAGTAAATAGATAAATAGGTTAAGAAAGGGAAATTAGATTCCCTGATTTATCGAGATATCCGGAACCGGATACGGAACCGGTGGGTGAATCTGGACTTGTTCAATATACCGGGGCCGGGTATAAACATATACCGGAGGATACCAGAGGATACCGGAGATTCCAGAAGAAGCCGTTAGGGCAATTCTGCGATCCAACGACTCTACCGGAAGATAAGGAAGACCGTTTAACGGTCACAATCCTCCGGGATTTCAGCGGGAACGGAAAACCCTAACGGGAAACCCTAACGGCTGGAAAGCGGCTGGACGGGAGAGAAGACCCAGGGGTCGGATTTTCTTCTCTCACTTCTCAGTTGGAGGATTGTAGAGACCTTGGAGCGCTTGGAGTCGTTGTGTGTAGAGTCAAGTTGCAAAGAGAGAAAGAGCTCCGAGTTTCCCGGACCCGAGGGAGAGATAGGACTGGGAAAGAGAACTTTGCAGTTTTGCTTTAGTGAGGGACTGTGTGAGGATTGTTTTTGAGAGTATCTTGTGGGAGTTTGAGTGCAATGGTGAAGGGCGAAGGGAGCAGAGTTGTTACCTTGAAGATCAGGAACGTTGTTCCAATCATCCCGCAAGATCCGGGTTACCGGAAACAGTTGGAGGAAGACCTCGCGCAGATGGGGTGTGTGAACTTTCTGCAATGACCCTGGAAGCTGAGAAACGAAGACATGATCCGGGAGTTAACGAGGGATCAGTCGAACGAGTGGGAGAAGACTTCCCGGGCGCTTCCCAGCAGTTGGACTGTCGATACCTGGAAACGGGTATACGACTTTCCAAGACCGGGAGAGGGGATGGCATCCCGGACGCTCAAGTTTCATGAGGGTAAGTTCTCTGAAGCCCCTCATGGCAATGATGGGTACACCGTATCAGATTGCAAGGATCAGAGGGAGAAGAGAATGTTAGAGTTCCTGCTCCCGATCCTGTACCCGGAACGGCCGACCAGGATTACATTAACCTGGGCCAACACGATATTTGGGGCACTGAGTGGAGATAGAAAGGTTTTCTGGGCTGGTATTGTTAAGGAGAGAGTGACCAAGATGGTCTCATCCTTAGGGAATACCAAGGCGACAGCAATAGGGCCGTTTATATTTCACCTCTATGAGTATTTAGGAACTTTGAGAGGTCCGGAAAGAACTGCCTATAAGGCTGCCGCCACGTTCATGAAACTGAACATCACTCCAAAGGGAGAAGAAGAGGTAGAGGAAGATGACGAGGGATCCGAGAGAGAGTCCTCAGAAGAGGAAGAGGAAACCCCAGAAAAGATTCCGGCCTCAGAAAAGAAGAAGGGGAATAAGAGTGAGGAATCCCCGGATGAGGAAAGTCCCCTGGATAAACCACTGGGTAGAATCATTGAGGATCTAGAAAGGCTCAGAGGGGAGTTAGATGTAGAGAGAAGAGCAGTCAAGAGTGCATGTGGGCTGCTAGGATGGATAAACGCATCTGAGCTCGCTGAGAGAATTGAGGGTTTACTCCGGGATAGAGAGAACCGGAAGTGGGAATCCCGGATTAAGGAGTTGACTGAGCAGAACCAAGCACTAACCCGGGAACTTGAGGAGAGTAAGAAGGGGAAGAAACTTTCCCCAGAGGCTGAAGAGACCCTCCGTAGGGTTAGGGCTTTTGTGTCAAATTCGGGAAATGTGATTAACAAGGCCAAATTATTCGATGAGGGGATCCATAAGGCCGGGTCAGAGGCAGCAGTCAAGTCAGTAGAAGTTCTGGCTGAGTATTCTGATGTCACAGAGAAATTCATGTTCGAGATCCGGGATGTACTTCAAGAATCAGGGTTGTTCAAAGGTTCCAAGAAGGTGCCAATGTCGCCCCCAGCAAATGTGAAGCCGAAGAATAAGCCCAAGGAAGAGAAGACACCCGCAAAGGAAACATCTAAGCGGAAGTCGGAAGAAGGAGAAGGATCAGGGCATGGATCCGGATCCAAGGAGAAGGCCCGGAAGTCCGGATCAAAACTTGGGACACCCTCGAGCAAGGATTCAAAGCTATCTCCAACAATGCCCAACACCACGAAGAAGAAGACAACACCAAAAAGAGGAAGGGAGGCGACTTCTGCTAGTCATCATTCAGAGGAAGGCGAGTCGCTAAGTAACTCAGTAAAGGAGGGCAGCCAGTTGGAATCCGGTTCCCAGTCCGAGTCACATCCGGACTCTGAATCGGAAGAAGATACAGACATGGAGACCATTTCACCTTCGCAGTTCAAGGGTAAGACAGCCTCAGCAAGTAAAGGGAAGTGTCCCAAGCCGCCCAAGCCATCACCCAGCAGGAAACAGCCAGCCCGGAAAGGAGCTGTCAAGTTGGAGGCACCTTCTCCGAAGCGGCAGAAGAAGTAGTTAGGTAGTTCCTTGAGTTGACCCTAGCATGGTTAGTATTAAAACTCAAGTTTTTGATAGGTAGGAAGCAGTCAGTTAGCTGCTTTTCAGTTGGATGAACCTGGACTTCACTTTCCGGGTTTTTAGGATCTGAGATCCACATTTTGCGGATCGGCGGGGTGTGGTAGGAAAGTCAACGTGGGGAGGATAAGGAATGACAGGTGTCATTCTCTGGTCCTTTCCTTTTGATTCCCAGGGGCCTTGAAGGTTCTCTGGGTGTTTGGTATTTAGGGGGCTGATTTTGGTTTGAAGCCCCGAGTATTCTTATGTACATTTTTCAGTATTCTGTAAATTGATTTCAGATTTCCACTTCGCTTGTACTGGTCTGAAAAGTCTCAGTCTGTGTTGGTATGCCATCAGTGTGTTAAGCATTGGTAGTGCGGGTAGCTGGTTTGCAGGTGTTGAAGAAGAATAGATGACCCCCGGATTCTGTCTGGATCCGGTTCTGGGAGTATTAGGAGTTGGTTTATGGAGAACTGGCATACTAAGGGGTAGTTTCATCTGCTGATTTTCCTTGAGGGTCTTCTGAGTGAGATAGCCATTCCTAGGTTGGGTGAGTTCTTTGGATTAAAGTACGAATGCCAGCCGACGTTTGATGAGGTCTTGCTGTTACCGGAAGAGAGGAACTGGAAAGTGGTTGGGATCCTTTAGTTAGTTGGTACTAGCTCTGCTCTGGGAACCATGTTTTGGCAGAGTCTGTCGTTGTAGTAAGTGGGATAGTAGGGGTTTCCTGAGTGACCTTCTTGTCTGGAGTAACTTCCCGGACCAGCTGTGAGGAAATACTTGCCTTTCGGTATTCTTGGTTTTCTTTGGTTTTCTTTGATATTTATGTTTTAGTGGAACTTCAGCCACTTTAATCCAGTGGAGGGTAGGATTTACGTGTCCTTCCTTAAGTCCAAGAGCGGAACCCTCTGATGTAGAGGTTAAACTATACCCTTGTTCGCATTGCTTGCTAGATCCGGATCCGGGAAAGGTACAGGATTAAGACACTCCTTCCGGTTCTGTGTTTAGTTAAGCCGGATACTAAGTTACTGCTACTATTGTGAAGGAATACCAATCTATTTCTTGTTGATTGGTAATATGTTTGAGAGCTAGGTTGATACAGGAGAAAGTTAACCGAATACAGATCGGGAAATCTAGTTCTACATTTTATTCCCGGATTCTGTTTGTCTTTGGTTTTGTGTTCCGGATCCTGTTCCGGTTATTTTGAGGATACTACTAGTTGAAATCCTGTGGGAACGATACACGAGTCATCTTAGGTGTTTTTGCGCTAGATTAACACTTAAAGGGGGATTTGTGCTTTGCTGTGTTACGACAGTTATGTCCTCAAAGAAGGACATCTTTGGCAACCGGACAGAAAAACGGATGTGTGGTGATTACCGTCCAGTTAATCGTAAAACCAAGTCGGATCGATATCCAATGCCAATGCCAGAAGAGTTATTTGATGAGGTGGGATTTTCTCGAGTCTTTAGTACTTTAGATTTGAGATCTGGTTATCACCAACTGCCTCTACTTCTAGGAGATCGAGTAAAGACAACATTTTGGGGAGTTGATGAAGATGGCAAAGATCAACTCTATCATTGAAAGTTTTTGCCATTTGGTCTTAAAAACGCACCAGCTGAATTCCAGAGGGTGATGGACCAAGTGTTGGCTAGCTTGCCATTTGTTAGATGCTACATTGATGATGTTATCATCTTTAGTAGTAGTCCACAGGATCATGTGAGACATTTACAAGCGATATTTGAACGATTGCAACGATGGCGGCTACGCTTGCATCATGGCAAGTGTAAGTTCTTTCATGATCGGTTGCCATACTTGGGCCACATGATTGTTCCAGGAGGTCTTGGTGTACAGCAAGCCAAGGTGGATGCTTTACAAAAGATCCCAACACCTAGCGACGTACCACGGCTTCGTGCATTTCTTGGTCTGACAAATTATAATCGCCGATTTGTTAAGAACTTTAACTTGATTGCCAAGCCTCTCATTATTCTCACGGGTAAAGACCAATCATGGACTTGGGGTCTTGAGCAACAACAAGCGTTTAATACCTTGAAGCAGAGGCTTGGTTCAGTGCCAGTGCTTCGACGCCATGATGTTTCTAGATCCTTTTAATTGCACACGAATTGGAGTGTTGTAGGTCTAGGAGCAGTATTGACACAAAAAGATGAAGAGAGAAAAGAGTTTGTTGTGGCTTATGCATCTAGAAGTAATAATAGTGCAGAATCCAACTATTCTTCATATGAAGGAGAAGCCCTAGCAGCAGTTTGGGCCATTGCACATTTTAAGCCTTACTTATATGGACAAAGATTTACTTTGGTGACTGATCACCAGCCTTTGAAATGGCTTATGGAGTCAAATAAACTCACTGGCAAGCTTGCTAGATGGGCGTTGTTGCTCCAAGAATATGACTTTGAGGTCGTACATCGGGCAGGCATCACCAATTTGGATGCGGATGGACTCTCTCGCAATCCAAGTCCTTCAAATGAGGATTTGACCGGGGCTAGGTGGCATGGGGACTGTGATAGAGAGGCAGTTCCAGGTTGGCATGCAGCTACTTATCTCACATTGATGTCAGGGTCAGCTTCTAAGGCCTTTGTTGAGGACCAAGATGAAGAGTGTGACAAGTCTCTAGTTGTAAAAGATATATGGGAAGATCATGTTGTCTTGCACAAACTTCAACAAGGAACATTTCCTTTAGCTATCTCTGCTATAGAGCGGGATAGAGTTAATCACCGAGTAGCTAGGTTTTGTTGGGATAACGGTTTGCTATTTCGTGTGTAGCCAAATGGAACTAGGCGCATAGTTCCACGACTAGATCAGAGAGCTTCTTTGGTACGACAAGTGCACGAAGACCTTGGACATTTTGGAGTGCGTAGGATACATTCCATGTTACGCAACCAATATTGGTGGATTAACATGTATCAACATGTTGCCACTTATGTTTCTCGGTGTGAGATGTGTGACCGGGTTAGGTCAAGTTTTAACACTTTATCACCTCAATTAAGGCCCTTACCTATCATGGGTTTGGGCTACCGTTGGTCTTTGGACTTTGCTGGGCCGCTTGTGGTCACCTCACGTGGAGCTAAATATGTGTTGGTGATAGTAGAGCATTTTAGCAAGTAGATTGAACTTGTGGCTCTACCACAAAACTCTTTAGAGTTGGCGGCTATGGCTTTTCTTGATCGTGTTTTAGCACATTTTGGAGCACTTGCTGAGGTGTTGACAAATCAAGGGCGGGAATTCCTTGGTTCATTTGAGAAATTGTGTACTAAGGCCCTGATAGATCACCGTACCACTTCTCGGAATCATCCTGAGGCGGATGACTTGGCCGAGCGAGCTGTCCAAACAATCAAGCGCGGTTTACGAAAATATGGACTGCTTCGTGGCAACCATCGTGATTGGGACTTGATGTTGCCATGGATTGCTATGGGCTATCGTTTCAGTAGACAGGCGTCACTGGCATTTTACAGCCCTTACCAGTTGTTGTATGGTCGAGAATCAATTTTGCCCAGCTCGATACGAGAGAAGTTGGCTTTAGTTGTGGACTTGGATGACCTTGATATTTGGGCTCAATGTCTACATGATTGAGCAGAGTTCTTCAAAAGAGCCATGCCAATGGCCATGGAGAACTTATCTATTGCTCAACATTGTGATACTTTGCATTATGCCCGCATTCGTAGCGGTGCTTATCGACCTCAGTTGCGGAGATTCTCTAAGGGAGATTATGTATATTTGCAGCGTGAGGCACCTACAACCCTAGATGTTAAAGCTGGACGTACTACTCTTCGATTGAAGAATATTTTGCCTAGTGGCATTTTGTTGTTGGAAGGCAAAGATGGACAAGAGTGTCGGGGGCATTCAAAAAATTGTGCCCCTTGTCACTTGCCCATTGATGGCATCGTGCATCATGAATTAGCAGTGGTGCGAGAAGGTCTTCCTTGTTTTGTTTGTGGAGAGATAAAAAGTTGCGGCTACAATGTTATTGTGTGACCAATGCCAATGTGGTTGGCATATGGCATGCTTGACACCGCCTTTTGTGAGCCCTCAAGTTAGCACTTAGAACTCTGGGTTTATTTTTCGCAATTATTGTTAGTTTTTAGTATTAATTCATGCAAAATAGCATGAATAAGTCAGTTGAGAGAAGTTTGGTGGAAGTCCCTGCCAGATTAGCAAGGAGTTGTCCTAAAATCATGGGAAGTACAAAATATAATGCTTTTCCAGGTTTAGGTCTTAGTTTAGTATCTTATAGTTCAAATTAGCGTTTACGAGAGATGTGAGGATGCGAGAGTTAGTCAGTTATAGTATCTGATCCATGTAAAACTTGACATGTAGAGTGCATGTGACAGCCTGGCTAAATTATCAAAGTCTATATACAGGTTTAGAAGTGTCTAGATCCAATTCATGTGGAATTTGGGCTAGTTATGTGAAGACCTGCAAATGTTGAAGAATACGAACCAGAATGCAAAGTAGAAGAAGGGCGAGGTGATTGGAGCTTACAGAAAGGTGCTTTTAGGGTAAAAGCATGCCAAGAGGTCAACAGCGGAACTAATCATCCACGACAAACCCCGGTACCAGATTAATTTTCCCCTAGGGCGGAAATTATTAAAGAACTGCTAAATTTAGCATCCTTATTGGAGGTTTGGTTTTGCCTTTAGCTTTTGGACACTTCCTAGAAGATTGCCCAAAAGTTTTGGGATTTTACAAAACTCCACGATGACTCCATGGGAAGTCAACCGCCTTTGAAACTGATAGTAATTTCTTAGAAATTACCCAGAGTGCGGTAAAATCTCACTAAAAATTAGATTAGAGTTTTATATATAAAATAAGCAACCAGTCAAGTTTGAGGGCTTTCCGATAGTCAGAAGTACCAGAATCGACGACGACATCGAATCTAACAAAAATTTACAACATGGCGGCGGGTTGACCGGCGAACCAGGAGCTAACGGTGTCCGAATGTCGCGAACAAGGAATGTTTTCTTACTCTCACGAACCTTTCAGGCAACTCTGTCTAGACAGTTTCCTCAGGAAATGCAAATTCCATGAACTGGGATTTTGACTTTTCTTTGAAGTTACCGTGAATGGTTTTTACACATATTTACAGCCTGGAAGTCGGGGGTAGAGAGTCCCCTGGACGAATCGGGGTCTTCTGAACGCGATGACGCAATCGGTTTTCAATTTGGAGTTGTTCTCAAGAAGATAGAAAGAGTTTAGCCGTAGCGTTGACTTTTTTAGAGTAATTAGCGGTAATTCAAAGTTATTTCACAAAATATTTTGGTGAAAGTCGAAGATTGGATTTAGTTAAGATTTCAAATCTTTCCTTTAAAAGCCAATTTAGATTAAATTAAAAATATTTGAAAATATCCTAGAGTTGTTTGCAAAATATCTCAAGGTCAAAATAGTTAAATTCCTAAATATCTTTGGGAAAATCTTAGATTTTATTTTGGACAAGATTTTCTTTCTAATTAAGGCTTGTTCTAGAAGGTTCTAAAGATTAAACAAAGATTATTTAGGAAATATCTTAGGGTAGTTTAGAATTTAGTTTAGGTTAGTTTTTGAGTAAAAGACCAAATATCTCATGGTAAACTAAGGTGGTGGGGCCTTCTAGCCAGTATATAAGGCCCCCCTCCGAAGTTTGTCGTACCCCATTTTCTCAATTATCTGCCTACCGATACTCTGTCGGAGTACAGACTCTCTCTCTTTTTGTTCCATTTGCTTACCAGCTTTGTCGGAAGCAACTAGCTAGGCCAAATTTTGGTCATCTTTGCTCATTCTTGTTTTCTTTGCTTTCTTTTAGTGGAGGATTTGATTTAAGGACTCGGGGTTTCCTTTCAACCTTCACAACCACACTAAAGCCACACTTTTGGGAGGTCTCACCCCCCAAAACTTGCATACATTGTTTACATATTAATTTCGTGTTCTTGCAATAGCTATTGAGTTAGGATTTTTAAGGCGGTAAAGCTAGTCTTTACCAAAAGATTCTCACACTCAAACCATTAGCCAAACTTCATTGTATAACAAAGTTTGGTTTGACTTAATCCTTAATGTTTGCTTCAACACTTTCATGTGTACCTCCTTTAAGAATTAAAACCATTTGATACCTTGGGAATTATTTTAGTCCTTAATGTTTGGTTCAAACACTTTCATTTGTACCTCCTTTAAGAATTAAAACATTCCTACAACCACTTGGAACCATTCTTGACAAGTTTTAGCCTGGGGTTGCTCCCACACGGCGAAGCTTTCACCTCAACGGAAGTTTACCTTGAAATTTGAAGGAATAATTGGGAAAAAATCCTCGGTGTGTTGGCTACTTAAGCCAAGAACCCACACCCAGTGGCTCTTTTTCTTCCGCCGAAATTTGCTCAATTGCTTTTCATTTCCATTGCCAAAGTTAGGAACTCTCATTGATAGTTTAGTTTTTGCTTAGTTTAGTTTATCCTTGCCTTTGTTTAGTTTAAGAGTAATTTGTTTTGTTAGTTATCCCAAAAAATCCTTAGATTAGTAGTTTTGACTTAGATTATCCCAAAAAATCCCAAGAAAAACTTAGTTTAGCTACCTTGTTAGTCATCATACCAAAAAAACCCAAAAAACTTAGTTAGTTGAAAGTTGAGTGATTTAGTTAGTAAGTCTTATTCCAATTAGTTAGCTTTTATTTATTTAGTTGTTTTGTTTTGTTAAAATTTAGAGTCAGTTTTAAGAACACCAGAACTAGCTACTAGTTTTGAATTACCAGAACCAGTTTCAGTTCAAAAGGCCGGAATAGCAAGGCCGGAACAGGAGGTCGGAACAGCAAGGACGGGCACAAGGTTGGGACAGCAAGGATGGGAACGGAGTGGGGAACCGGGGACGAGGGGTGACCAACCCACCCTTGCCACGTGGTGGGCTCTGGGGAGCCGGCGTACGGGAGTTGGAAGGCTGGGTGACCAGACCATACGAAGGCTGAGTAATCAGACCATACGAAGGCTGGTCCAGGCAGACCATACGAAGGCTAAGTTGATCAGACCATACGAGGCTGGTCCAGGCAGACCATACGAGGCTGAGTGATCAGACCATTCAAAGGCTAATCCAGGCAGTATTACGAAATCAAAAACATACAAAAATTCAGTTGAAACTAGGAACTCTCATACAAAAAACCAATAAGGTTGACTGTTGCTCACCACACCACCCTACTTTGGCCCTTTTTTGTTGTTTTTTCCTAAAATCCTAGATATCACTCTCAACATTCCAAAGTAACGAGATGCACACAAACTCAAACTCCATAGCCACAACAACAATTGACAACTAAATTTGAAGAAAAAAACATTTAAAGAAGACGAAGTGGCGGCTTGGGAATAATTAGATTAAAAAACTAATTTTCCTAGAGAATCTAACTATTCACGTTGGCTTGATGTTTTGTTTTTCACTATTCCTTTTGGATTTGGCGCGGTTTTTTATTCTTTTTCTATTCATTTGTTTTGTTTTGTTGTGCTTTTCCTATTCATTTTAGATTTGTTTTGGTTTTTATTCCGTTACTATTCATCTACTATTCATTTGGGACAAATTGTTTTTTGTTTTTATTCTTTCTTTACTATTCATTCACTATTCATTTAGAATAGTTCTTTGGTTCTATTCCTTTTACTATTGAAGAATTTGATTTTTTCTATCAATTAGTATTTTTGGAAGGAATTAGTTGGTCTTGTTGACTTGGGTTTTGTTTTATTGGCCTAATAAGCCAAATAGGAAAAGACAAAAAGTCAACAAAAACAATAGATTAATCCAACAAAAATCATAAACTAATGAATAACAAATAAAATTGACTATTCATTGGAATATTATTAATTTGGAAGACATTAATCTTTTAAAATTAATTCTTAAATTAAAATAAATATTCAAGGTGGTTAGAAATAGGGCCTTGAAGTTATTTTAATTCAAAGAGTTATTTCAAAATCAACTAAAACCCATTAGAAGTTTAACGTAAATTCCTAAAATCAAAGGAATTAAGTTAAATACTTAGACTAACCCATTTATTGTAGGAAATCAGTTAGAAGAATGTAGGGAAGGGATTTTCCCTCACATTTTGACCCTAAACTTTCATCGACAGACGGAGAACCTATGATGGAAGACGACGGTTATTTTGAGTCCATTATGCTGGTGATCTGCGATGACGGGACTATGGACCCAGAGGTATGTTAATTTTACCCTTTGCTTTTGCTTTGTTTTTGTTTTCAAATTGAAGTTAGAATCTTTGCTATTAGAAGTTAGTTTTTAGATTAGAAGTTTAGAAGTTTAAGTTAGAACCTAATAAGTAATTTAGGAGTTATAAAACCAAATCATACTTAAAATTTAACCCAATAATGAAAATTACCAATAATTAACCATAACCCCCCATTGGATGATAATTTAAGATTTTCATCCAAAAGAACCTTTAAGGAATCTTTTTAGATAGGAATCAGACAAGGAATCTATAAAGATTCCAAAATCCCTTTTTACTTTTGAAAATACTTTATTTTTGAAGGATAAAAGGTTGGATGAAGTTTGAGACCAAATTTGGATGAAAAACATCCAATTAGGTCAAAATTCCGATTAGTCATAAAAATCCGTAACTTAAAGGAACTAATAACTTAACCTTAGAATTTAGAATTATTTTGGATTGATTTGCTATTTTAGATTAGTGGATGAAGGTTAGCACAACTAAGGGGCCAAACGTACCTCGTGGTAACTTTTACTAGGAATCTTGGAATCTAGTTTTTTTCACCATTCTGGGAAGAGAAAATTATATTCTAAAAGGCTACTTAGATTAGATTTTGTTTTCTTCCTTTGTTTTTTACCTAACCATAACATTTAATTACTTAACCCATAGCTTTTCTTAAAATTAGTAGAATTTTACAGGATTACCAGTCACAAAAAGTGTCCATTGCTTGGAAGGCGAACACTTATTTAGGAATCACCCGATTAGGAGAAAATCTCCAACGAAACAGCCGCTAGAGCCCGTGTGTAACTTTCTAACTCAAGGGTGGAGTTAGAAACACTCACACCTTTATCGACTCTGCCTTCAGGAGATTGGATTTGCCCTCGTTGTCGGAGGTCTTCAGGTCATGTTGCGTCTGTGGACAGGCACTGAAGATGTCTAGAGAGCAAAACCACTTATGCTCATGATGACAGCAATGTCATTTGAGTTGATTAGGCGCCTGATACACGGTGCAAAAAATTGTGGTTTGGATTAGAGATTGATATAGAGATTCAGCATCAAAAACTTGCTGACGACGATTAAGGATGGGGCTCACTATTGCACCCAGCCTACAGTCTCTTGTCACTCTATTTTGAACTCATTTTTGCACACGTCGACCTACCCACGACCTCAACTTAGATGTGAAGAGTTGTTGTACAGATATTTCATCATGGCATTTGAATCCAACTACATTTGTTGTGTAGTCCTAGCTGCTTGTTGGGGCGACATTGTCAATTAGGGGGGGCACTTGAGAGGATGTTTTTGACACTCTCTTGTGTTGATTTTGATTGATATTTTGATTGACGGTTATAGTTACACGATGTGTTGTGTATGGTGATCTGTAATTACACGGCAGTTGTCACGTGAGGCGACATCGGGCCCATTCTACATCATATTATAGTATTAGATGAACTCCTATAGGAGTTTATTGTAGTTTTGGATGAGTTTCATCTAAATGTTAGAGTTCATCCATCTTAGGATTTGAGTGTTTAGGTGGGGAGAGCTCCTTGACTTGACATTGTTGTCAAGTCAAGTTTTGTGAGTGTTTTTGGAGAGGATTGTGAGTTCTTGGCTTTGCTTGGAGATGGTGGTTTATCATTTAGTAAAGTCTTCACTTCTTCTCTCACACTTGCACTCTTAGATTCTTCCTTTGTGGAGTGAGAGCCGCTTGACTTTGTGTGTGTGTAGATTGCTAAGTTTCTCCTTGAGAGGGTGTTTTTGACACTCTCTTGTGTTGATTTTGATTGATGTTTTGATTGACGGTTATAGTTACACAATGGGTTGTGTATGGCGATCTGTAATTACACGACATATTGGTTATGCTTTTTTATAAAAATCCAATTTCTAAGTAACAAAAATGTTTAGATTTCTTAGCATATATAGTTATGGATATAATATAATAATTCATTGTCATGATTGACATCCTGATGTTTTTAATTGTGAAAATATATTATTTTTTATTATAGAAAAAAATAAAATAATAGAGGGAATTTGTAACCAGGCTAGAATCTAACTCAACTTGAAATTGCAATGGGGAATTAAAAAATAAATCCAAGTATCTTGAATTTTTCTACATGCACACTATCAATAGTAGATGAAAATTCCTTATTCTTAATATTTTTACAAAGGGTTTATTGTCCTTTACCACATCACAGTCTTTTAGTTAGAAGCAAATCGAACTATTTATAATCAAGGGAGTGCTAGCATGTCAACATAGAATGTATGAGCCCATGAGTCTATATTATAGACACCTTCTATAATTATAGGTGTCTATATCATAGTTACCTATGTTATACACTCTTTCTATGTTGTAGTATACCTATGTTACGGGTAGATATGTTACAAACACCCTCAAATGGTTGCAGGTACATACTTACAACAAGATTCAAGGCTTGTAGATTCACATCTCTATGCTCATGCCCTAGTATCGTTGAGATCCTATAATCTTCATGTAAGAATTCAAGATCTAACTTTAACCTTATGAGTTCTTGGAGTGCAATTGTGCAAATTGTGCAAATTTTAGGTCAATCAACAATTTGTAATATCTCTTCAGTTCTTTTTGCAATTTGCTACAAATGTGAATCTTTTAATGTTGTTTTTTACTCTTGGTAGATGAGTTGATTAACCCCTAAAGTTCTATGACTACATCTCGAACTTAGTGGCTTCATACCTGCGTACCATAGTCGTACTGATTCAGTGGCTTCATACTTGCGTACCATAATCGTACTGATTACGTATATTTGGACGCACTGAATCAATGTGTAAACAATGAATATTAATAACGTATGATTCTTGTACTATTATTAGTACAATTTACGTGCATTTTGGATACCACATTTGTATAATTAAAGTACATAAATTGTACGCTTTTAAAACCCTTTTTAACGACACTAATTTAGTACGTCCAAATACATGTAATCAGTACGATTATGGTTTGCAGGTATGAAGCCACTGAATCAGTACGATATCTGTTAAAAAAACGTCATTCCTTAAGTTCGAGATGTATGTTTTCACCAAAAACGCTCAAAAATTGCCATTTTTAGTACAAGTACCAAATTTTTGAAAAAAAACTTTTTTTGACATTTGTAACCATAGGATCTTGTAGTATGTAGTACCAAAAACATGTGATAAAAATTTTAGACATTTCCACCACATAGATTGCAAGATATAAGCACTCAAATTCACTAAAACCATTTTTTCCGCCTTGCAAAAAGCAGAGCAATTGCACTTCACAAGCTCACTTTTCTATAAAAAAATGACCAAAATGATGGTGCTTCTTTGGACTATTTTTCCTAGACAAGTTGACCACATGCTTGAAAAATTTCAGATCATTTGGAATTATACAACATATAGGAAAAAAAAAGTAAGTAGAAAGAAGTAGAGAATGATTCATAACACAAAATTGTTAAGAATTTCATTATGGAATTGAAAAATGCCAATCCCAATTTTTTTAATGTTGTTATAAACAATCTACATCCTAAGATTTTATATTTTAGTGGTAGACTCTACATTGTCTACCACTATATATATATAATTTTACAATTAGACATAAAAACTTAATATGTATGTGTAAATGTTACAATTAATAACATGTGAGGTAAAAGAGAGGCAAAGTATGTTGTAAGTCAAAAAGATTTAGACATTAAGCATTAATTACAAATAGTCTAAAGATAGTCTACATTATTGCACCTATTATAGTTATTTTCAATGTTTTAATGATAAAAAATATTTAATAAAAAAAATTAGTCTTTACAATGGATCCAACTTTCTTCAATATATGATTTTGTAGGTGATTCTTTGGGGACCACATGTCTTGTTTCAAGGATAAAACAAGGGGGTAAAACAGCCTCCGTAAGAGGTTCATCATACAACTATAAGCTTGACCCTTTTCAACAGTGGAATGACAATAATAGTATAGACCGGTAACTTCGGGAAAGGTTCCAAGCTGTGTCGAAATCAGAAATGAATTTTACAGTTTTTCAGACTTGGAATTGTTGCCAAGTTTTACAACTTTTTTAGTTCTAAACTTAACTTAGTAGTATGCTGTGTGTTGTTGCCATAGTCAAAATAGAAGTGAAAGTCATTTTCTAATTTTTTAGTCCATAAAAACTTCAAAATTCAATAACTTTCACACCGTAAGTCCAAATGCCACAAAACAAAGCCTGTACACCCCTCCTTCCAGAGAGCTTTTTGACGGTACCAAGTATGCGACCGAGGGATGCACAATTTCAGAGATCTCACCATAACAAACAAATGAAAGAAAACAAACAAACAAAATTAACAACCTAACTTAAGATATGGATGTGAGTAGGAACACTTGAAGAAACCCGTGTTGGTCTAAACAAAAAATGTGGGGTGAAATTTGTTGAGAACCATGTTTCCAACGCAAAATTATGGGATTCCAACATTGGAAACATGGTTCTCAACAAATTTCAGCCACATTTTTTGTTTAAACCAACACGGGTTTCTTCTAGTGGGAGAAACTACATTAAAGAATTATCTTTGTCTTGTTGTCAAACTACAAGCAACCAAAAAGTTCAAGTCCAATATTGAAAATAGTTTTTTGAAAATCAAAAAATTGTTTTCCCTATTTTTCTAGAGCCTCCTCCCCCCCAATTTGCTTGGCCAATATTCTAATCTTCTCATACAACTGTTGCATACTTCAGTATAGAATTTCAATTTTTTTTGTCTTTTACGCAACATTTGGCAAATTCTAGGAGTATGGAAATTAGTTGTAAGTACACTCATAACTAACCATGCACTCATGAAGGTACATGCTCACTTGAAAATTATTAGGAAGCTCAAAGAAACTATAACAATGATGATTGATGTATACAAAGCTTATAATAACTCTAGATTTGAACTTTGCATCACAAAAAGTTGCTCATGAAATAAGGTTGCAAGCTTGGTGATACCAGCAATGTAAAAACAATCACCAATATCCAGATTCAAGGGTTTTATCTAACATTTTGTAATTCTTGCTATTGTTAATTCAGCACATATTTTTCCTACCATAAAATCTAAATTATTTTTACTAGAACTTATTGGCAAATGAAAGAGGATTCTAATGCGCTTTAGCAAGCTTTATTCAAATATTGTATGAATAAGTTTTGAAACTTCAAAACATTGTATTTAGGTGTACAAAAATCAACGCTAGGCCTTCAATTCTAAGACTTTTATATTTAAATTGTACACATTTTGTGTTATCTATATCTAAATTTAATGCTGTTTTTTAGTTCAAAAGAAGGGGTTACATTTTAAACACTAATGATTATAGGTGCACATTCCTTATTGTAGTGACAACATATCTAGTATAAGATTGTCCAAGATTTAAGGGAACTAAAGGTGTTTAAAGAATTTTTTGGTTTGTGAGATTTTAGATTTTGTTAAAAATTTCAAACCACAATATATAAGGTTCAAATATGGAGAAGACATGCCACCAAATCCTATCCATCCACCTTGTTATACATGTATCCGTGTAGGATCGGTAAATATGAAGAAGCAAAATATTGAACCCTCACTTAAATATTGAAGCCTCTATTCAATGCCTAGCAAGAAAAAATGTGTCTTTTTCAAATTTTTGATTGCAAATTTGGAAAAATTAGAAAGAATCTCATCATTTTTTAATCTAAGACTCTAAATTATTGAGAGGAAATTGTATACATATTTCTAGTACTCTTTGATTTTTTATAATTTGTAAAAGCGTAATATTGCAAAATTGAATTATAAGAAGAAGTCTTTTGCAAAGAAAGACTAGACAAGATTTTAAAGCAAGTTCATGTGATATGAGTGAAATAGGTGAAAAGAATCCTTTTTATCATAAAACTCCTAAATTAATTAGATAACTATATTTGATTGGATGATGAAGTGGATAAATATCTCTTTTTCCAAAGTGTGATAATGTTCAAATTGTTGCTTTCAATACGTTAGATCCTAATTAAAAATGAGATGTCTAAATATGTGAGATATGAGATGAAAGAAATATCTAAGATGATTCTAAAAATTTGTGAAAGATGCAAAACATACATTAATAATAGATATTGTTGGATTTTAGGAATTAAATGACATGTACATATTTTTGAATATTTTGTAAGACCTGATTGATTTGATTATGGTTATATAATAGTTCTAGATTTTTGTATAGTACTTATGAGAGATTTTTTCGTTTAAAAGCCAAAAAGATGGCATTTTCTCTAAATTCTAATCCAAGTTTTTGTTTTGAAAAAAATAGATTCATCAATTTTTGTATAAATCTTTTGCTTAAAAAGACTTGTCATTTTTTTTCAAACAGCTTTTCATGCAAAGTTCATATAATCTAAAAATACAATGGTCAATATTTTTCACAATTAATTCCAAGCATATTAGATGGATTAATCTTCTCTTATATAGTTATGATTTTAAAACCAAAATAATTGAGCTCCCAATTTATCACTTGGACTCATGATTTTTTTTATCTACATGGGAAGCTTTGATTCATTCCATTTGGATTTGTTATGAGAAAGTTATGGACAATCTTGTTTTGAGGACAATTAGAGCATCTTCTTGAAAAAATAACTTGTAGGATTCATTTCTGAATGCAATTTTCACAGTTTAAAAAAAAAATTCCACATGGTTTAGTTTTCTTGCTAAAATAATATCACCATTGGAATTAGTGCCTTTTAATTCTATCTAAAAGATATTAATATTTTAGATTTTCCTTTTATCTTGTACCTACTTCTACTTAACAATTTTTTTTAATTTAATTTTCTCCTAGACTCTCAATTCAATTTTCTAATATAAAGATTTAAAGATCAAAACTCTGTAGTGCAAAAAATTTAAGTTAAAAAATGTTCAAAGCCAAAAAATCTAGTCCCGCAATGTATTGAAAAACTTATTTTTTTCACTTTAATCACAGATATCTTACAATCTATGCCGTCAAAAATTCTAAAAAAATTTCCACACATTTTCATATTAATTAGGTGTGAGATCCTATGATTAGGTGTGCAAAAAAAACAATTTTTAAATTTTTTTACTCTTTGCTATATAAATGGCAGTTTTGAGTTTTTTTTAAAGGTTAAGCTGGTTCTAGGTTTCAATGAGTTTTTCGAAATAGAAAAAAGGGGGAAGGTTCTAATGGCTAAGAATGGCCTTCGAAAGCCAATGGAGCAATTTATTTGTAATTTGGAAACTTTCTCCAAAAGTTAGATGTTTGGACCAATGTAGAAAGTAGAAAATCAAAGGATTAGGATGAAAATTCTAATTAATAAATTTACTTGTAGGAAAATGAGAGGGGGGTGCCCTTAGGAAAGTATTTAGGGACATCCATGATTCCCCTCTCAAAACATCCCTTGTTGAAACTTTGACTTTGATGAGCGGGTCGTTGGGCCTATATAGTTGGATTTTGGTCATTTTTAGTCAAATCACCAAAATGGTTGTTTTTGGAGCTTCAATAGAGGATTTTTGAGGGCTCCAAAAGACTACGAGTTCTTGGATTGTGGGAACTTTGGAAATGTTGCCACATCCGCAGTCTGACATGGTCGCGCGAGTGCTACGTCAAATATTAATATTTAATCAATTTTTTAAAATAAATTTTAAAATATTTATTATTATTTTATTTTTAAATTATTTAATAATCTAAGTGCGCAACACTATTCTTAGCAAGGAGAACAAAGCTGAAATAGCCTTCTAATGCCCTCAAAACTCTCCTAATGTTTATGCTCTATTGTTGGTCTTTCAGCAAGCTTTGAAGAACTTTGGAATCCCTTCAAATCTTTTTTCTCCACACTTGGTTGTTGTATTTTGGTTAAGTTTTTGTTGTATTTTGTTCAAAGTTTCTTGCACTGGCTTGTATTTTGTACTAATCTTAGAGCTATCCCCCTCCGTACCTTAGCAATGTTGCTTAGGGGGGGCTCTAGAGTTTTATAAATGAATTTTTACATTAACTTGGTTGTACTAATTGTTCTTGTACTAACATTGTTGCACTCATATATTGTCCCAAGTATTGTTGTACTAACTTGTCCATTGTTTTTGTAACTCTCCTAAATAGGGCGAAGCTTTGACTTTGATCGTTAGAATTTCTAGTTGTATTTCTTTTGTTTTTCCAAACACGGCAAAGCTTTGACTTTGGTCATTAGAATTTCTAGTAGTATTTCCCTTGTTTTCCCAAACATGGCAAAGCTTTGATTTTAGTCTTTAGAAATTTTGGTAGTATTTTCCTTATTTTTTCAAACATAGCAAAACTTTGACTCCCTTATAATAGAAAAAACTCTCAAAAAATAGCCAAAGTTAAGTCCAAATTTAATTCCACACCATTTGCTTCTAACTTATATTTAGTTTCCAAATATCTACATGCGTGGTTTAAATTAGTTTCCAAATATCTAAGTAGTAGCCAAGTATATCCTCAAAGATTAGCATGCAATCCAGTTAGAAATTAGCCATCAAAAATTAGCTATCCAATTTAGGAACTAGCCATCAAAAATTAGCCATCCAATTAAGGAACTAGCCATCAAAAAGTTAGCCATCCAATTAGGAAACAACCATTGAAAATAAGCTATCCAATTTAGGAACCAACCATCAAAAAAATTAGCTATCGAGTCGTACCCAACCATCATAAGAACCAGACCATTGCTTGGACAAAACAATCATTAGAAAAATACAAACCACCGCCTGGACTGACCCCGTGATTGATATCCTTTCTACCTGGCAATTAGGTATCAGCCGGGTACCAGCTTGGGGCGGGCATCGAGAGTCGTGGGGTTGTCAATTGGGAGCTTGGGAGCAGTCCAAGGAGCCATCGGGGAAGCTAGGGATCCTCAAGGAGTCCAGGGAGCCATTTAAAATTTGCTTGAAAAAACTTGAGTTTTGATTGGAATTTTTAAAGGCTCCCAAAGAGTAGATGCCAAAGGAGGAGTAGAGACTAAGGGAGAAGTAGAGGCACACTAGATCTTGTATAAGAGGGTACAAATTGCCAAACCAACAAACTTACAATTTAGTTGTTCCACTTGTACTTTCTTGTTTGCAACTACTGTAGTTCTAGAAGTTTTTCAAGCTAAATTCACAATTGCAAATGGGAGAATGAGACTTTGATGTATTAAATTAGTCATTCATTTGAAGTTAGCCATAGAATAAGAGTAGGCACAAATCCAAGAGAATTTCTTTGAACCATTAGAAGTTGGATTAGAAAATAATTGAACTGGATAGGGAGCAAGTATCTAAAAATTATTAATTATTTTCTTGAAATTTGTAGTATTCTATTTCATTACAAGGTCAACCATTAGAATACGAATAATAGAGTAGAATAGTGTTAAAAGAAAAAGAAGAAGTGGAAAAAAAAGAGAAGAAGGAGAATGAAGTAGAAGTTAGTTTAAATTCCAAAAACTTGTATTTAGAATTCTATAAAAATTAAGCGATAAGCACCAAAATTCAAAGTGAAACAAGATGGAGAATGAAGACGCGTTTGAAGGAGTGTTTGATCACCACATCAATGAGATCAATGACGAGGTAAGTTCATAAAACACTACTTTTTCATTTAATGCTTGAATTAGGAGTCTTAAACCATATAGCCAAATTGTAAGTTAAATTGACACCATTAAGGTTAGATTTCATTTCAAATTTAGGTTTAGAAACTTATAGAATAGGTACATAGGTTTTTGAAAACATAAAACATTTAGAAAATAAAGTCAAAATAAACAAGTTATAGGTGGATGAATTTTAGGAATGAAATTTAATAAAAGTCATCCAAAAAGGACAAGAAAGTAAAATAATGTCGTAGTAAAAATTTAGACTATAGTAGAAGTGAAATTAAAAGTTAATTTTGAATCAGAAGCTAAACAAAATTAGTGGATGAAGTTTGATATATCGCCTAGCGGTCAAACTTCATCCACAGATAACTTTCACTAGGAAATTTCAAACTTGAAGTGACTTAACAATTTGTGTAGCTAAAATCAAGATCTTTAAGGAACAAAGTTTAAAAATTTAAAAATAATAATTGAATAGAAATAATTCAACGCCCTAGGAAGAGGTAGATGTTAAGTTAGACACGTGGAAGATAATCAAAGAAGAAACTTAGAAAAGAACAAAACTAAATTAAACTTTGAAAAGATTTAAAAACCTAAAAGATATTGAAGGATGAAATTTAGAAGGAGAAATGGATGAATTTAAGTATGTTTTGTCTATCCAAGTTTAACTTAGGATTTAGATAGAAGGTAAGGTAAACCAGCCCATGATGGTCAAATGACCCATGATGGACACCTAATGACCCCATTGTGGTTTTTCAAACCACAATCAATGCCTTACATGGTAGTTATGGAGTAATTAGTGACCTCAATAGGTACTTCCAACTTTTCAATGTAAAATTCTTTGTAAAAACTGGTTTTTTAGGTCTTCTATGTTTGAAAATGTTCTGATTGCATTGGGTAGGAAGATGACCATATTGGATTTGATTTTGTTGGTCATGAGGTGGCCTACAGAGTACAAACCCCTAAGGTAGAAGCACCAGTAGTCGATTTTTTAAGGAATTTGGGAGCAGATTGTGCGCAGTAAGAGGTGGTGAATATTGTTCCCATGTAGGAAGATAGGAAATATGGGGATTACAAAATTTTCAGAATTTTATTCCCAAAACTGAATTTACAGTGAATTTTGGGAACCATAAAGTGCATTTCACTAGTAGCCACTCTCTAGAGTCTTCCAATTCCAATAACTCAAGAACTACTTTCCTGCTCATTACTTCTCACTTTCTTGCTCACTATTCCGAGACATGTGTCATAACGTTAGTAATCCCAACCTTGAAAAGGACCAACAAAACACAATCCGAGCTTCCCTTGGAAATTTGTTCCAGCCTTGGTTGAAAATATTGTATGCCTACAAGTTGGGTACTGGGCGTGGTTGACAATTGGTGCTTCTACCTTATAGGCTGATCACTTCAAAAATTCTAAACTAATTCATACTTGGTCCAAAAAATATAATTTCAAATGTCCTCACTATCTCTCACACTTATCTTTGTGAGGGAAAAAAATTGAAAAATTTCAGCAATGGCATGAGGGTAGACTCCAAAGTTTGACCATGATGGGCTGGTTTACTTTAATAACTAAAATATTTAGCAAAAACTAAGAGTCATTAAAAGAGGATGGATGAAATTTAGAGTGCCCTTTCAAAGGCCAAACTTCACCTAGTCATAACTTCCCTTACGACGGAGTGTTGGAATTCAATAAATTTTATGTTTTTGAAATAACATGAACTGATCTTGAACTTAAGATTGCTAATTTTAAACCAAAAATTCTTTCCCTAAAAAAATAGTGGCCTTAGTTAGTTCGGCCATTTTGCTAATTATTGCATTTAGGTTAAGTTTTGTTGGTTCTTTTGCAAGTTTATGACATTTAGGCACTTAGAAAAGATTCAATACTTAGAAGGTACAATAGACAACGCCAATTAACATAAAATCTTACAGAAAACTAGAACCTAGTTGTGCTCGTTTAACCCCTAAAGCCCCAAGGCCTTTTTTCTGCCAAAAAATCATCAAAACTACCATTTCTATAGTAAGGAGTAAAAAAAAATGAAAAATGTTTTTTTTTCACATCTAATCGTAGGATCTTACACCTAACTAGTATGAGAATGTGTAGAAAAAATTTGAGAATTTTTGACCGCTCAGATTGCAAGATATCTTCGTTTAAAGTGGAAAAAACAGTTATTTCAGCACATTGCGGGACTAGATTTTGTGACTTTAAACATATTTCACTTAAAAATTTTGCACTACAGAGTTTTGTGCTTCAAATCTTTATAGTGGAGAATTGAATTGAGAGTCTAGGGGAAAAAAAAATATTCAGAAAAACTTAATTATCGTTCCTAAAAAATTTGTTAAGTAGAAGTAGGTACGAGATAGAAGGAAAATCTAAAATATTAATATATTTTAGATGGAATTAAAATACACTAATCGCAATGGTGAGATTGTTCTAGCAAGTAAACCAAACCATGAGAATTTTTTTTTTTTTTTTTAAATTGCAAAAATAGCATTTAGAAATGAATCCTACAAGTTATTTTTTTCAAGAAGATGCTCTAACTACCCGAAAAACAAGAATGTCCATAACTTTCTCATAACAAATCCAAATGAAATGAATCAAAGCTTTCCAGATAGACAAAAATATAATCTACAAGACAAAAATATTAAAATAAAAAAATAAAAATTTTGCCAAATTTTTCTTGCAGCCCGGATTGCCCAGTTACGGGAAAAAAAAGTAACATATTTGGCCATAACTTTTGACTCCTATTTCCAAATGTCCTAAAATTTAGTGCATATGAAAGATATTCCTTGCGCCCACCTTCTATTAAAATTTCAGCTTAAAATATGGATATCTCTAGTCACACAGACCTGCTCAAAATTTCTATACGGCCAAAAAACGCATGCCGGTCCTTTAGGGGTTAACTGTTAAGGGTGGATAAAGAAACACTCACGTATGCAAAAGAATTCAAAGTGAATCTACTCATTTTCAAACAATGTTTTCAAAAAGTTGGTAGGCCTTGGTGTTAGCATTGGATGAGGATTATGCCTTTACAAATATTATTGATTCCATCATAAAATAATTTTTGGATAGAAATCATTTTCATCTACACACTATACTTAATATACTTTACTCATTAAATTTATCTTTTTGCTAAAAAGTGGCCTTATCGTCAAAAAATTTGCTAAGTAATTCCTTCCTTGTTGGAATATTTATCCGAAATGCCCTCCTCCTTAGACATTCTCTTATACTAATTGCACACAATATATTTGCAAATTTATTATAGATCTTGAGTATCACTCATATTGTTCAAATATTGATTGGTCAACTTCCAATCCTTGTTAGTTACACAAAATAGTGAAATTAGGTTGCCCCACACTAATTTCTCATATCTAACACTTTCAGACATGGTCAACTATAGTCTGGGGCAACCTAATTTCACTATTTTGTATAGATACAATCCTATTCTATCCATTTTCTTAATTCTAATATATATTTTCAATTCTAATTTTGCATAACATAGGGCTTACAATGTAGTGTAAGTTGGTGCTTTATTTTTAGACCTTTGATGGAACGTGATGGAATATTATTATACCATTGAGTTTATATTTGGTAACATGAAAGAACAACCTTATTTTAGAAATAGCATCTCTTGCTACATGGTTGTTGGGAACTTAAGCATTTTTCATCCCTCCAAATGATTGAAATAAAGAAAATGAACAATAATTCATGAAAGATACTTTGGAAAATTTAAGCATTGAAAGGGTGTTACTATGCATTATGATCAACCCAAGAAAATGGTGAAGTACAAAGGAAATAAATTATTAATTTCTCTTCTTATACTAAAATCTTTTAACACTTTTTGTGGGGCTTCACTACTCCAATAAGACTCAAAGAGTCCACTGCAATTCACCAAAAATAAATCCTTCCACTTTCAAAATTGAGTGAACTTGCTAATGAGATCATAAAATCAAATGGGAAGAAAGATCTTTAAAACCACCTTACAATTTTATCCCCTACCAATATTGGAATCCTTGCTTGATTAGGGATTGCTCAAAGTCGGCAAAGTTAATAGCCTCCACATTAAAATTGTAAATCATACAATGTAGCTTTTTGAGTTGCAATAAGGTACTGATACCTTAAATTGTCAATATAAGTGTAGAGAATTTTCTGTGTAACCACATTATAAAAATTTTCTTCAACCAGATTAGCAAATTGACTTGAAAGATGTTGCAAATAAAATTAGAATTTTTTGCTTCTAAGAAAATATCTTATAATTTTTAAAAGCAACAAGTTGTAGGTTCCTATAATGAATAGTAGACGTAGTAGGAAACTATGATCTTTTGAAAAGAGACAACTTGCATGCCCTCCAAATATTACAAATCCCCTTGATCTCTTCATAAAATATTTTTTTTATCCCCCCTCCTTCTTGGATATAGAGTATGTATTGATACGTTGATGTGGACATGGATACGCATACAAGCATGAATATATCACACAAATATAGGATACATACATGGATTTTGGCATTCAAGTATGATATGATGTATGGATATGGTATATTGTATGTACATGAATATGACATATGGATACATTATATAGTAATCCCATATCAATCGGTATCACATATGTGTTCAAAAAAGATATACGGTCAAGATCCGGGTCAAGAAGGATAATAAAAAATGAATATAATTTTTATTTTTAGTTGGAGATAATGATAAATTTTAAAATTTGAGGGGTATTTAAGGTTTGGGGTTCAATGACCTTTTTAAGTGACTATTCACACAAAAGGGACACTCTACATTACATTTGAAACCTTGAAGCAACATAGAGTGCACCCTTGAATAGCCACTTTGATAATCTAATGAAAATCTAAAATAAGAAATTAGGAGATTTATATGCAAATTTACTTTGCTATTAGGCAAAAATAGTCTCTCACTTTAGCTACCTAATAGTTTAAGGTGCTACTATCTTATAAATCTCATCTTGGCTAATATCTCAAAAATTTCATATTGCTAGATAAATGTAAAAAATTGGCCCCTATTTTGAGATTGATAAAATTAGTATTTCCTACCTAATTTTAAAAGCTATGCTTGAGTACAAGTAAAAATTCAAATTTTCCAAATTTAATCATCCATTTGTAAACTATAACAAGCTTCTACGTTTTTTTTTCTTACCCTCACTCAATCACAAGTGTCATTATATAATTGTATTGCTTCAGCAATAAGAGTACCATCAATATCAATTTCTATACTCAATATTTTTATACAAATGGTACACAATTTTGTAACACAAAACTATGAACCCCAGTACTCTCCATCCCAAAATAAGTGTACGCAACTTTGTTAAAACATTTGATACGAATTTCATTAAATCATATTATGAAAAGCATAAGTTCAAAATAGTCCAAATTTTATATTTCCAAAATTAATGAAGAATATCGCACTTATCATTACAACCTAAATAAAATTAGACAAACGAACAAAATATACCAAAACAAACCTAAAAAGAATTTGTGTCCAAACATGGCACTTATTTCAAGGCATAAGAAATAATATTTTTGACAAGTTGGAAATTCATTCATTTGGAAGAAATCAAATGTAGGTTTACATGGAGGTATTAGAATGATTGAGAGAATAGTGGAAATGTACTGGGGTAAATTGACCCTTTTATTGCCTTAATTCTGGATGGATGGGGATGAGGGGGCCCATTCCCCATTTGTCCCTGCCTTTGAGACCTCCGACCTCCCTTCTATCCCCTTCAAAGCTTAATTTTAGTAGATCTATTTTAGTCATGCAAAGTCCAAATCTAATTATTATTGTATGTAAATTGATTTTTTATGTCCATCTAATGATAGTATTCTCAAATTTTAATTCTCCATTAATCAAAAGTGATTGCTATTTTTACTAGACAATTTTGTAGTAGGCATTGAAGATGTCGTAAGTGAAAAGAGATGTTGAAGATGAAGAGTCTTGTATACAATAGATGTAGAATTCAGAGGAGGGCTTGAAAGGAAGAAAATTTTACTTGAACTAGGAAATTTACAAAGTCTATGAAGAAGATAGTCAAATTCATCATGAAAAGTTGCAGAGCCAATTATAAAGAGAGTCAAATAATTTGAAAATCATTCTTACTTAAACTATGGAATACTTGATACCAAATGTCTCTTGAAAATTATTCTATTGACACTTTGATGTTGAATATGACTAGCATGTATTGTACAATAACATGAAATTTTACTATGTTCATAACTCTATAATTTTAGCCTATCATCATATTAAAACATAGATATTATACGTACGAATTTTATTTTTGGCAAATTTTTAAAATTATGTACTTCAAAATTGATTTGACAAATGTCTAAAAATATATTTGCGTGCTTGACCTTCTTCCAATAATTTCTAAACATCTTTTTTCTTACTTCAAAATTCAAAAAATTGAAGAACTAATATAATATGGAGTATAAGATAGAGGCACTTAACCCCTAAAAGCCCAAGAGGTTTGGACAAAACACAAATGTGCTATAAAATGTAAATTCTATAACTTTTTTGAAGTTTGCATCAAAAAAGATAATGTCAAGCACAAAAATTAGAAAATATTTGTACAATCAAAATTGTAAAATTATTTTTAGATTTTCTTCAAAAGAATTTTGAAGATATAACTTCAAAAATTCACCCAAAAATATAATTTTTATCTTTAGCATTTGAATTTTTTTTTATTGGTCAAAATTGTGGTTTCCATTGATTTATGAAAAAATGCATAAGATCTAGTAATGAAAACACCAACACTTTCTTCAAATAGTAAGTTTTTCAACACTAGGCAAATACTAAATTTTTTGTGCTATTTCTCTTATAATTTTTGTTTGACCGTAGCAATCTTAGTTTTGAATACAAATATTGAAAGACAAACCAATCTTTTGGAAAAAAAAAAAAAATTGAATTTTTTTTTTCCGCTCGAAAAATTTGCCCAAAGTCAGGTAGCGACCAAAAAATGGTCATTTGAGCGCTAAGGGGTTAACTCCCAATAGAATATGCGAGAGTGTACATCTCCGAATACCGCAAGCTGAGATTGAAATTTTTGGCCAAAAGGCAAAAAATACAATTAGAAATGGTTTAAAAAGAAAAAGTAATTTTTCAAGGTACTAAGAGAAAGATATAAATTATCAAAGTGAAATCCCAATCATCACCTCAAACCATTTTCTTCATTCATGTATATGACCCATACATTTTGAAATTTCTAGATATACACTAATATTCCTAAGATTGCTATAGGTACAAATCTGCAATATTGAGAATGGATTATTTCACCTTAGCACATCTAGGTTTTACCCAAAACCCTCATGCATTAAGAGGTTAACCCCTAAAGGACTGTTGTCCCTTCGGTGGACAAATGCGTTTTTGGATAGGTACCTACGGGCTGAAATTTTGTCATGATTTTTTGAAACTTGTTTTGGAGATAAAAAAAACTAATAAGCTTTGTGGGAATAGAATTTTTTTCACAATCGGTGCCCGGGAACAAAAGTTATGACCAAATAAGCTCAAAATAGGGGACATGGGGCAGCAAAAAAAAAATGGACAAAAATTTGAATTTTTTTTTTAATATTTTTTTTCTCATAAATTATATTTTTGTCTATCTGGAAAGCTTTGATTCATTTCATTTGCATTTGTTATGAGAAAGTTATGGACATTCTTCATTTTCGGGTAGTTAGAGCATCTTCTTGAAAAAAATAACTTGTAGGATTCATTCTGAATGCATTTTTTTCAATTTTTCAATTTTTTTTTTACATGGTCTGATTTACTTGCTTGAACAATCTCACCATTAAGATTAGTGCATTTTAATTCCATCTAAAATATATTAATATTTTAGATTTTCCTTCTATCTTGTACCTACTTCTACTTAACAATTTAAAAAAAATGATAATTAAGTTTTTTTGAATTTTTTTTCCCCTAGACTATCAATTCAATTCTCCACTATAAAGATTTAAGGCTCAAAACTTTGTAGTGCAAAAATTTTAAGTTAAAAATGTTCAAAGTAAGAAAATCTAGTCCTGTAATGTGCTGAAAAACTTGTTTTTTTCACTTTATAAAACAATTTTCAATTTTTTTTACCCTTTGCTATAGATATGGCAGTTTTGAGTGTTTTTTGGCAAAAAAAAAACCTTGGTCCTTTAGGGGTTAATTTGTGTTAGTTCGTTCAATAGTCACATCATTGCAAATTTTGTTGAATTTGCCATAGGACATGATAAAATCTTGTGTGGTACTTCAAATTATTTTTCCAACCATTATTGATTTAATCAAATCAAATACTAAACTAATCCAAAACCAATAAAACCTTATCCGGTCCCTTGCTCACCCCAAATGTTCAGTGCATTTGGCCATCTCAAGGCATCATGATTTTCATGTATACTAGGGGTCTAAGGTCACTAAGAGTTGGATCGTAACGTCAAGGGCACACAATCGGGATATCACTGTGTACATCTGGGCAAGTTTTTGGTTACAAGATTTTGGGTTCAAAATTGCTCTACCAAAATGGAAAGAAACAGGTGAAATCTTGCAGCATAAATGGCTAGCAAATAGATAGCTCTACCACCCCCAAATTTAATACTTCAAAGAAGCTCCACATGGTTTTAGGCAACTTTCACTCCATAATATCCATCATGCTTCTCATGCAGCTAGAATCTTACACTTGCTTTTGAATTACGATTGGAAGAACTTGCTCAGTTGGCATGGCGTCCATCTCCGCTCTTAGTTATTTTGTGCATGCAATATGAACCATGCATATATACGCAAGGGGTACATTAAATTAGGAAATAGCATGTACATCCCAGAGACATTCCAAGGGAGGTGTTTTTCAAGCTCCCATCCATTCAAGGTTGTCTATTCTGACCTGACGCTAGCTTTTCATGTCGTCAGCGTCGGTCATGACGCGTCGGGATTTACGTCAACAAAAAAAAACCCTTCCTTGGAACACCTCTTTTTCAAGAGCATCATTCTGATTCAATCTTGTTTTGTATCATATCATTTTTTAAGCCCATCTTTTTAACATATCAAGCAAAAGCTAAACCAACACACATCTTGATAAGATTGTCGCAGAGAGAAGTTGGATTATAAGATAATAACCAACTTGTATAATAAGATAAAATGTTACCACTAGTGATACAATCAAAAAAATACAATAACCAAAAATTGAATGAATAGATATATATCCAGGAGTACATGAATCCTAAGAGAATATGTACCAAAGTTCTTTGATGTGATATAGGGCACTTCCTAAAAAAGTCCCTGAATTTTTAGAGAAATATCAACATCAATTTACACAATCTCTTTTTCTAAATAGAACTTGTTAGGAGTATAGGAAACCATCCCTGTTTGGGTATACTAAGAAGCTCCAAGAGGACAAAGGCCTCACCTGCACCCATACACCAAAACATATTGTTAGTTTATTGTGGTGCGCATGCGAGGTGTTTTAAGCCCTTTGTTTCTTGTTATCGATGTCACATAAAACAACTTAGAACCAAACAAACAAAAAAATCAACATAGTCTATACTGTATCTTGTTAGAGGTAGAAGCAAATAACCCAGAACCTGACTGCTTGAAGTAGAATGAGCAGAAGCCATCTTTTGCAAAACGCTCTCTATCTTCAACCAAAAACTCAAGAAAACAGCACTACTTAAGCAAAGGCTTGCACAGGAGTCCAAAACAGTGAGCACTAGTTGAGCAAGCAGATTAAGCAGCCAGAACTTTTAGCAAGATGTTTGGGTGGATTCAAATAGGAGCTAACACAGTGTGAAGTAGGCACTAAAATGACATCAACATTCCATAAGCAATATTTGGCCATACATAGTATTATTGCACAGTACAACATAACATTATGGTGTAAATGAACTAGCTGTTGGCAATGGCTAATTACACATTAATCAAGGCCATGAATCCATGATGCCATCATAATTAAATTAGTACCTGAAGCCTCCAAATGGTCCTGTAATTTGTGAGTAATATCCCAAGCTTCACTATAAGAACCCCCCATTTTAGGTGACAAGCCCTAATTTTTTATAACGGATTTTAGATGATGTCAATGTTGATAACCCAAAAATTTTATGTCAAAAAAAATGTCTAACGTAACATCAATGTTGACATAAAAACATTGGATTGTCAACATTGATGTTACGTTGGACATTTTTGTTGACATAAAAATTTTGGATTGTCGACATTGATATCACCTAAAATCCGTCTTAAAAATTAGGGTTCGTCACCTAAAACGGGGGTTTCTTATAGTGCTTTCAGACCATTAGTAAGTACATAGAGGATAATAACAATGCTTGTTTAGGTAGTTAAACACTGCTACTTAATGGAATTAATTATCCTTAGCAGCTCATACATTAGGAATAATTGGTCCTGTATAAGTCCCATAAGAGGTAGCTTAACTAATGAATTAAGAACATTGAATTTAACAACCAATTGTTAAATCCCTATACCTAAGCTCATAAGTCAAAAAAATTCAGCCATTAATTTTGATTAAATCATCAGCTGTTAGAGATATCTTAGTAGTAAATCTCTATCATATGTAAAATCAGTCTTCAAGGTCAAAATTTTGGTCATTCAATACTAATTTTACACATGTATTTTATAATGTGTATGAAATTCTAGATAATTGTTCAAGTTTCCATTTTGGATATAAATTTGAATTAGAAATCTAGAAAAAGAAAAAGGGGTTTTATCTGGTACATCCTTGGGATAGGCACTGCCCTGATCCTTTCCATTCAAATCAATGCTCTTATCAGATATCAAACTTGTGTATTTTTAACCGATGCAAAATTATAGACAATGCTATACTTTTTTTATGACAAAGAGGTGTCTATCGTCAAACAATGATATTTGCACGGATAAGAACTTAGAAAATATCCAAGAGTATTTATTCTAATCAGTATGTATATTTCCAAGCTGTATTGTGACCATCAACATTAGAAGAGATTTGAGGGCTCTAAGAGCCCGCGAGTTATCAGGTAGTTCCCTGCCTGGGAACTCTGCCACACGCGCAGGCTGACGTGGTCGAGAGAGTGCCACGTCGGATTTTTCGATTTTTTTTTTTTTTTTTTTTTTTTTTTTTGGGTAATTAGGGTCTGACAGCAGCCCGACGCTCCCTTCCTGCATCCTAAACAGATCTGGGAACGGGCCTGAAACGGCCCTCCAATGCCCCCAAATCTCTTCTAATGTAAGTGACGAGCTAAGTTGAACTTACAAGCTGATCAAAGTAAATCACATGTATTAATCAAAAAAAATTTAGACTAATATCCAAGCTCCACAAAGTTCCAGAGAAAGATGTATGAATTGATAAAAGATCTCGTATGAAATAGTTCAGTCGTTCCCTGAGGTAGTAAGCCTCACCTGCACCCATGGAATACCAACGTCAAAAAAATGAGGTTAGAAACCGTGTGCGAGGTGTCTTAAGCTTACTGACAACGTGTTATAGTTCTCTCATGGAAAAAAAGAACAGCATCCACAAATCAAATATCGCAACACATCACAACAAATGCAACATAATTCCCCAAAGACCTGGATGCTTGATTGCGATTGGAACGAAGCCATATTTTACTTCCTGTCTTACGCAACAGTGTCGTAATCTAGAATAGCTCCTTAACCCCTAAAGTTCCTTGACTATGTTCTCACCAAAAACTGCCATTTCTAGTACAAGTACCAAATTTTTGAAAAATATCATTTTTGGACACATGTAACCGTAGGATCTTGTAGTACTCTGGTTTGAGAATATGTGGAAAAAATTTCAGAAATTTCCATCATGTAGATTAGAAGATATTAGCGTTTGAAGTGGCAAAAGTCCTTTTTTGGACCCTGCGAAAAACTAGGCAGCTGCACTTCACAAGGTCAGATTATTATGAAATTTTTTCCAAAATGGTTGTGCTTCGTTGGATTCATTCTTCAGGGCAAGCTGGCTACATGATTGAAAATTTTCAGATTATTTGGAACTGTATAACATATAGGAAAAAAATAGTAAGTAGAAAGAAGTAGAGAATGGTTCAAAACACAAAATTGTTAAGAAGTTAATTATGGAATTGAAAATGCCAATCCCAATGGTTGCAATGTTGTAATAAACAATCTACATCCTAAAATTTTATTTTTTTCAAAAAATATTGAAAATTGAGTGAAATAAACGACTTCAAAGTTTATTTTAGAGTAGACAATCCATAATTGCCCGCAAACTAAAAATCCTCATAGCGTTTGACTCATTGATCAGAATGGAATGATTCAAAGCTTTCCATGTATATATAAATCTAATAATCCAATTTCAAATTTTTATTTTTGAAAAAAGTGATTTTTTCTGATCTGCCCGGACTGCCTGAGTTGAGAAACAAACAACATATTAGGCCATAATTTTTGACTCGTATTTCCAAATGTCATGAAATTTGATGCATATGAAAGATATTCCTTATCCCCACCTTCTATAAAAATTTCAGCCCAAAATATGCAAATCTCTAGTCACACGTACCTGCCCAAAATTTCTATGTTGCCAAAAAAGGCATGTTGGTCCTTTAGGGGTTAAGAAACGACGAAAAAAACATAGCTATACCACTTGCTCTCTACCGGGCTTCCCTCATCAGTCAACTTTGTGAAATTGAAAATAGCTAATAGAACAACAGGGACAACCCATATTCCTTTCCTTATTAACCCTTAAACGACGGGCTGATAACTGTGGAAATCATATGTTTTGTCACCGTGTGGATTGTTGGATTAAAATAATGCAAAAGCACTCATTGGAAGTCAAACTACTATAGATTATCTTCCCTTTCCCCACAAAATTTGGAGGATGAATAGTTGCAATTCTGTCCTACAGGGGATTCTCTTGTCATTTATCGGCCTCAAAACGTCCGCTGCGTCGTTCAAGGGTTAAGCTTCCAAGAAAGGCCAAATGGAAAGGCTGCAATAATTTGTTGATTGAATACGATCACCGTCCAGGCTGGTCTCTGAACCTTTTGCCGGTAATGGAATTTAAAAATTTCAGTAAATGCCAGGTTAGTTCACCAAGCTTCATAGTTGTGAATCTATGTGAGGATCCATCAGCAGTTATACACTAATCATTCGCCAATTAGGGTCATTATTTGCCCTTTAATTTGTCAGTTTTAGTCAGGTGAATTATCAGAACTAGTACAGTGATGCCTATGATAAGTAAACTGACTGCGTAATATATACTCAGAATCATATTGGTAAATAGACAAGTGTCTATTTATTTTATCAAGCAAGGTATAGCAAAGTTTTAGCAACGTTTTAAGTGTTGTAAGGAGACGGAATTATGCTAAGCATCAAATCCGTTATATTTTTTAGAATACCTTTATTTTTTGAAGAAAAATAAAGCAAAAAATATAGTATAAAAACCCATATTTTTAGAAGAAAAATAGGAACATAAGGTAATGTCTAATGGCTTAGAAATCCACTTGTTTATAGCTAGAAGTAGTAAACTATCTCATCCTCCCCTAAATTTGGTGCTAGGGAATGAAAAGCTTAAAGAAGAAATAAAAAAGAGTATATATATATATATATATATATATATATATATATATATATATATATATATATATATATATATATATATATATATATATATATATAATTCATTAAAAAAAAAAAATCCCAGATGGTCGTCCGTCGACCGAGACAGCCTGTCCAGCTCAATGGACCAACTGTCCGAGATTTTTTTTTTTTTTTTGATCCCGACGGACCCTGGGTTTGGATCTGGATGTACCGTCGGTCAGACAGACGTCTAGATGTGACATGAAATGTGCGGACATATCGGACAATTTGGACGGACCAAACAAACAATGTGACTATCTTACAATAGTCAAATTGGGCATGTTAGGGTCATTAAACGTCCCAAGCGATTGGGCAAATTGGATGGTTTGGATGGACAGTCCATCCAATGTGACAACTATGCTTCCATCCTCCCAAATTAACATTTGAAAAAATTGAAAATGATTCTCACATGAGTTAGATCAGTTTTGTAAATTGGAGTACACTTATGAATGCAGTGTTGGAATGCCTTGCAGTCGTGCACAAGGGGCCCAAGTGCAAAAGGAGGATACAACAAATGCGGTTTACCTTCAAATCTGCCACCTGTTGGAGATGGAGGTACCAACCCCTATGATTAAATGGATCAGAAAGAGAGAATTAGCACTCCGAGAAGATCGCACCAGGAGTCCAGGACTCTATTAGCACACAACATCAGTACCGGTTGGACTATTGCAGTGGCTTTTTTTGTCTTTTTAGATGTGATGCTTAGCGTGCTGCTTGGCGTCAGAGCATTTATGATGTGTCATAGTAGGCTTCGTATGTTATAGGCGGGGAGCCTTGGAGTGACGTCTAGGATTTGAGCAGAAAACTCAAGAGGTAAGTTTCTCCTTATTTGATTTTGTAGACATTCTACATGCATATGCAATGTATGAAATTCTATTGATGTGTTTTTAGTTGAGTAGCTGTTAGATGCGTTTTTAGTTTAATAGCTGTTGCTTCGGAATCTTTTCATGGAGAAGCATGTTTGTTGAATGGAGTGAAAAGATTTTGAAGGAAGATTAGAAGAGTTCTCAGGTCATCATGGTTCTATAATTTATTTTTTAAGTGTGTTCTTACATTGTCATTATATTAATTGAGTTAGGAACATCAGACGTCTCAAATGGGCGGACATATTGGATAGTTTGAATAGACTAGACGGACAATGTGACTACCTTAAAATAGTCACATTGGGCAAGTTAAGGTCATTGGACATCTCGAACAAGCGGGCAAATCGGACGGTTTGGATGGACAATCCATCCAATGTGACGACTATGTGTTCTTACTATATTTTGGTGAACTGCATGCATGAGCTAGCACAGAGACTTGGGTTGCTCAAAAGGAAGGGGCCATATGAATTTCGTTTTGCCACTAACACGACAATCATTGACCTTGTTGAGGGAGGGCGTTGTGGGTTGAAATTAATTGGTTTTGAAGTTGACTTTTGTGAATTTTTACATCTTGACCTACTTAGCCTTGTTTATGTGGTCATACCATGTGATCCTATATAACAAAAAATGATCTAGTTGCAGTATTTGTAATTGCAGGTACGTTTCTACACTTATCCAAGAATTGCAAAAAGGAATGCTTTTCCTTAAAAGTTAGATTTTCATCTAATTGGTCAATTTGGTACATATGTAATGTGTTGTTTTGGATTTTTAATGTTTGCAAAACCTTCTAGAATAGCGAATCTTCAATTTGCAAAAGTATCATGTTGGTATGACATTATTGCTGAATTGACAATTATTTTCTATTATGACTCGTCAAGTTGTGACTGGGGTGAATTGACCTCCTCATTGCTCCAATTTTGGATCGAGTTTTGGATGGATGGGGATGAAAGGGCCCATTCCCTGTTCATCCTTGCCTTTCAGACCTTCAACCTCCAACCTCCCTCCTCCTTGCCTCCGTCCGACTCCTCCAAACTCCCTTCCTAGCCGATGTCGACGTGCAGTCTTTCTTTCTTGTTGTTTTGATAGTTTTGTGCTTCTCCGATCTGCTCCAAATGTCAAAGCTTTAAATGTTTTAAAAAATAGGATGCTCCAAATGTCGAAACTTTCTTGTTGTTCCAATATTGCATCATTTCTTTGTTGCGCCATTTCATAGCTGCAGTATTTTACAACTGCGAGAGACAGTCCTAGTTGCTCTTAAAGGTATGTGCACTTAAATGCGTGTGAGTTTGAGCGTGGTTCCTATATTACATTGCTTCAGATTTGGTGCGATTTTAGTAGCACTTGAACAAGGTACAAATTCCTTTCTATGAAAATTTATTGCAAAATATATCGAGGACTTAAAATGCAATCAGCTCTTAAAGCACCAAACTCTGAAAATTAAACAAATGTTCAAGGTTGGGTATACATCTGAGCTGAGGGTGCCTAGAAAGCTTCCAATACCATGAGATTTTTCCATTAATTTGCATCAGTTTCATTATATTGGCGAAGAAAATGGAATTTCATAATTCCATTTGCACAAAAAGTGACAATAAATAAACAATATGTTAGTGTATTATTGGGCTTCTTAACCCTGGAACGCCGCCGGTGCCAGTGGGTGGCGTTTGGATGACAATCTAGGGAGCTGCAAAGCAATTCAAAGCACTTTTTCATCCCCTTTTTCCATGTTGACCTTTCATGGTAGGTTACAAAGAATATCCAATTGAGTTTGTAGTCTTACTAGTGTTTGTCTTCTCAAAAATGAGAAGTTGTTAAAAAAACGGATCACAAAATATGCTATTTTAGTGTATTTTGAAAAGTGTTGCTCCTTGCTCGAAATCTGCAATTTCTCCACAAAAATGATATTTTTTGAAGTTGAGCACAACTAGCATATTGAAGGTCATCTACTCTAGTTTCTACTCCAATTTGAATTTTGAGAAAAATCCTAATATTGAATATATTATTGCAATTTGAACTTTGGATGAATTTTCAATGTCTATTATTTTCTAATAATCGAATGATACGGAAATTCAGTTTATACCATGATGTTTGTCGTTGTAATATGCACACATGGTGAAATTTTCAGATTTCTTGAGATAATTTTCTATTTGATGTGATTTTTCTTCACTTTCTCTTTAAAAATTCTCAAAAAAATCAATTTTCCACAAAAAAATCTAAATTTTTTGTGAAGTAAAGAAGACATGTAATTTCATCTCTGAAAAATAAATATAAATTTTTTCATACATATATCTAGTTGCAAAATGGCAACAAATTAAATAATGGCAGTGGGGCTTGAAATCCATGGTCATGGGTCCGTCATTTACGGGTTAAATATCTTACTCTTTCTCTCCAAGGCTTATGTTCTACAGTAGTTTAAATTGCAGATTCTGTACAGGATCTTTTTGTTAAATCGATAAGTATAGTAAGGTCTACTTCATTTACAAATTTTCCAGTCAGTTTTCACTAGAAAGTTCATCAACTTTAGGAAGCTCTAGCATGCTCAAAAATGAACCGATTTTGGAACTGCAAATTGCATTGGAATTGCAATGAAGTGCACCTCAACTTCATAACAAGTGAAAAATGAATAATTTTGAATCATACAAAAATTTGGATTTCTTTTATGCTCTACCTACCATTTCATAGAGAACCTTTGGAACATAGTCAAAGTTTTTTTGCCATGGGGTGAAGAACAAGCGAGAAATCATACAAGCAATTAAAGTGGTACGAGATCAAATATCTCTAAAGCAATTATGAAGGTTCATTTCTTATATGTACTATTGAATGCAAGTTGTAATTTTCACAAATGTTGGCAACACCAGATAGTACATAGTGTATAGAAAACATCAAACTCTTTGAATGATTTTCAATTACATATGTGTGTTTGTAATGATGATAAAGTAGACTTCAGTGTGATTCCGACGTAATTTGAAATTTGAAATTCAATTCAATTTGGAGCATACATGGGCCTCCCAAAGTTGACCTAATCTTAGCAGGGTGCAAAAAATTGTAAATGAAGTAGACCTTACTGTACCTATTCTTGAAGAAATGGTTTTGGAACATTTGCCAAAAAAACTTCAACTCTCATTCATAACTTTTGCAAATTATTGTATCCAAATGATGCATTCTTTAGTGCATTGATATTTCTATCACTTGCCAATGAGAAAAAATAAATATTTTATTAGTCTAGTAATAAAAAAGGTCCACAATTTTTTTTTAAATGTGGTAGTTTTGGATGTAATTTTGTTCTTTTGATACACTGGGCCAATTTGTTCCTTAGAGAAATCTTTATCCACCAAGCCTTTTGGAAATTTTGAAAGGAGAGCTTAAAAAATTGCCAAGCCTTTGATGTTGCAAACCACAACTGTCCTACAACAAGTGAAACTTTGCAATACAAAGGAGTCTTGCTAGAATCGTCTTCAACTTGCCAATCATTTCCAAATCTTGTCTGATGTTTGTCCAATGCATAAGTTTAACCCCTAAAGGACCATTGTTCCTACGGGGGACAAATGCGTTTTCGGGCAGGTACCTATGGGCTGAAATTTTCTCCTGATTTTTTGAAACTTTTTTTGGAGGTAGAAAAACTGATTAGCTTCAAGGGAATATAATTTTTTTCACAATCGGTGCCTGGGAAAAAAAGTTATGACCATATAAGCTCAAAACAGGGGACGGGGAGCAGCTCGGGCAGCAAAAAAAAAAGGGACAAAAATTTGAATTTTTTTTTTAAATATTTTTTTTCTCATAGATTATATTTTTGGCTTTCCGGAAAGCTTTGATTCATTTCATTTGGATATGTTATGAGAAAGTTATGGACATTCTTGTTTTTCGGGCAGTTAAAGCATCTTCTTGAAAAAAATAACTTTGGGATTCATTTCTGAATGCAATTTTTCAAATTTTTCAAATTTTCTTTTTTGGGATGGTTTGATTTACTTGTTAGAACAATCTCACCATTGGGATTAGTGCATTTTAATTCCATCTAAAATATATGAATGTTTTAGATTTTCCTTCTATCTTGTACCTACATCTACTTCACAATTTTTTTAAGAATGATAATTAAGTTTTTTTTTAATATTATTTTTTTTCTAGACTCTCAACTCAATTCTCCACTATATAAAATAAAAGCTCAAAACTCTGTAGTGCAAAAATTTTAAGTTAAAAATGTTTAAAGTCAAAAAATCTAGTCCCGCAATGTGCTGAAAAACTTGTTTTTTTCACTTTAAATGCAAATATCTTGCAATCTGTGCGGTCAAAAATTCTAAAAAAAATTCCACACATTCTTATACTAGTTAGGTGTAAGATCCTACGGTTGGATGTGAAAAAAAAACATTTTTCAAATTTTTTTACTCTTTGCTATAGAAATGGCAGTTTTCAGTGTTTTTTGGCAGAAAAAAGGCCTCGGTCCTTTAGGGGTTAAATACAGATGCAAATTTCACAAGTTTCTTGAGGTACCCAATCTACCTAGCCTTCATTGGTGTGATGGATCTGGATGGCTAATAGTAGAGCGCGTGTGTGATTTTGTTAAAAAAATGTATGAGAGAGATCTTTGGTTCTGCGTAGTTGTCTAGATTGTCTCTTGCCTAGACTAACTGGAGATGCATAGTTAGTACTTATCCTCTTGTGGTTCGATGTCTACAAAACTGCACAGCGAAATCACGTCACCAGTTTTTAATGTTTTCCTCAAGGCTGGGTCCGCATGGCCCACACGGAATTCAAGGCTTGGCAGTCACACGCCAATCGAAAGGAAATCCACAATACTAGTACTCCGAGCCTTCTTCAGACGGTAATGAGCTTGAGGTACATGCATGCACAAAAGCTTGAGATCAACATGGCAAAACAGGAATAGCCAATCCACTCACCATGGCTAGCTCCAAAAACATGGACAGAAGCTTGAGATAGGCATGGCAAAACAGGATAGCCAAACCACTCACCATTTTACGCACATCATCTCACCAGCAACCCCATCGAGAGTCCAGAGAAAACACCATCCCTCCATCATCCAAATGCAGGGCAATGAGGGGTCAATTCATCATGGCCATGCAGATGATGGTGAAAGTAGTGAATGCTTAGGAGTGGGTGGAAATTTTAGAGGTCTCTTTAAGCACAATAAGGATTTTCTTGAGATTGATTATTACTTTGAATATCATTAATGTTATACTGCTCTCCAAGGAGGTCTTTGCTAAATCCTGAACTCTTGAACTTTGAAACAATTGACCAGATAACTTAGAGACAATGTGCCAAGTCCCAACTGACCTCACTTAACATAGCGTTTTCTTCTAGGGGAATTTGGTTTCATAGTGAGCTTCGCACTGTGCACAGCTAATGCACTGGCAGCATTTGGTTTCAAACATTGAGCGATAATATCGTATGAATATGCCATACATTTCTATCGGTAAGGTTTTTACGAAGTTCAAGGGTGTTCACAAATTTGTTGGATAGCTTAGTTCAAAGTTTTTGAGATGTGCACTCAAGGCACAGCCTGTGCTATCTAGTCCGCAACGTTCTGTGCATTCTGGTCCACAAAGTTCTATGCAAGATGTGATGTGTTCCTTTCTACTTCAAGAGGGTGCTGACAGTCGCAGGTATTGCAGTGTGAACGGCAGGTCTTGTCACTGGGAATAATTCGCCGCTGAGCAGGCTCGTTCTCTTCTGAGCAGTAGTTCCTCCACAGGCCTACGATTCCTCCTCATCATTTGAGAGGGGTACTGCCTTTGCCTGCACTTGTCACACATAAATGAGAACTTGAATTCGGATGTGTTCTGGGTCATGCAACAGCCATCGACATGAAAATAGTTGACGAACAGATGGTCATACGTTTTCAAGAAAGCAATCACCCAGAATTTTGCAAGGGTCTAGAAAGTACGTGACATACCAGTTCACGGAACTTCAATATGTAGAACATTTCCAAGTATCTCCGGGATTCCTCCCTGTGCAATTTGGAAACGAACTTCCAGAATCCGTAAACGCCCGAGAGTGTCATTAAGCGCTCAGCGTACAATTTCCAAGTATAGCTGCAGTTAACAGAACACCTTTTAGAGATTGATTTCACTTGAATGCGGTGTATAGGAACTTATCTTCAATGGATACATATGGAGCGGAACTAAGGGCACGAAGAAGTAGACGTGTAACTGACAATGCAAGTGATCAATCTCACCTGGAATTTATTCGTTCTAGACCAGCTTCTGAAATCTTAGTCCAAACGGAAGGATCCGTTTTATATTGCTCAAAGAACTCGACGATGGTTTCGGCAGCTTCGGCAGGATGATAAGGGTCGATCTGATAACCAGAGATTCCATGCTCAATAATCTCTGCGGGACCTCCATGAGACGTTGCAAAGGTGGGAAGCCCACTCGCCATAGCCTCAACCACAGTCAAACCAAACCCTTCGTAAAGTGCAGGCTGAACAAAAGCTCCATGACTGTCTGCAATATAACGATACAACTCCCCATTTCGCACTCTGTTAGTTTGAGACCGGATCCATCTGAAGTGATTCTCAAGCTTGTACTCCTTCATAAGATTGTGCATAACCTCAATCTCTTTGACTTCCTCCCGGTCCTTTGATTTCTCAGCATTGATTTCGCCACCAACAATAACCAGATATACCAACTCCTTCAGCTTCTCATTTTTCCCATACATTTCCACTAGGCCAGTGAGATTCTTCACCTTATCGAGCCGGGCCATTGTGAACAGGATAGGCTTTTTCTTGTCAATGAAGCCACTGCAGTACAAGTAGGAAACGCATGTCAGTGCGTTCAGAATGACAAAATGAAAGTGCAGACAAGGGACCGGGTTGCAAAATTATCATGAGCAGCTGCTTAGAAAACATAGTTTGGTCCCTTCGTAATTCGCAAAATTGGTGGAGTGCCTTACATATGCTCATCTGTTTGTTCAGGGCTATATAGCAATTCCTCAATGGCTACATGCAGGCTAGGCAAACGACGTTCCTTGTCCGCGAAGGGAAAATAGATGCTCGAATCAGCACCCGGTGACACAATGTTGAACTTGGGATCAAAGACGTCTACTCCGTTTACAACTCGATAAAGTCCTGGCATTGAGAATGCCTGATGGCTTTCATATTGCCCCACAGTGTCAGCACTGCAGACGAAGGTAAGAAAATCAGCTCTCTGGAGTACTGGAGCAAAGCTAAAAAATGTCAACCAATTCCAAATTTCTAACTAGTGACTTCCATGTCAGCAAATACTGTCGAGGTCCACCAAAAGGAATGCGACTAAAGTGGGAGAGAAAATACACCTTCCAGCAATCTCTTGATAGGTGCTGGTGATGATGAAATCCGCATGATTCATTGCAATGAGGTCAGCAGTGAACTGACATGAAAAGTGATACTTCTCTTCAAATTTCTTCCAATATATGTCAGAGTCTGGATACTTGGTCTTCTCCAACGCGTGAGCAATAGTACACTGCAACAAGGCAAAGGTGATCATGAGCATGTATCGAATTTTTCCAAATGCTTCTCGTCAAATCGTCAAAGAAAATCAAGACGAAGCAACTGAAAATTTTCAATGAAGGCGTTCTACTGGTATCGATTGAAATACCTGAGTTACGCCAAGGTGGTGAGCAATCAACGAAGCCACCAGATTTCCATCGCTGTAGTTTCCAATTACTAAATCAGGTTGCCCTGAAAGCTCTCCAAGGATTTCACTAGCAGAGTCCTGTTCACATAGAGATTCATTCACCAATTTTCTTCAGAGATATCGCGGGGTTCACAAAGAAATTAGCGTTGCATCAACAATGGATTTTGCAGAGCACATTGCAAGTAAATTGCATCAACCATTACACAGAAAATAATTCCAAACTAGGATAATTAATTACTTCACTGATGCAAGTATTCTTCAAAACTGACTGCAAAGAATAAGAATTATGAAAATCGAGATAAATATCTCACTTGAGCATAAGTTTCCAGGTAGGGATAAACGTCAAATCTAGATATCCATTTCTTCAGAATTTTGCCTCCGTGACGAAAAGGAACGCGTAAAATTCTCGAATACTCAGTGCCTGTCACCTTTTCAATGCGCTGATTGCAGGTGGTACCGATGGCATTGGGAATGAGTCGTGTGAGCTGCCACGAATGCCAAACACATTGTCACTATTCTAATTCAGAAGATATAGCGGTTCTGCCAATCTCCTGACTTACAATTGAGTGCATAGCAGAAGTTAAGCGGAATTTGCACTATGAGGAGTGGCTTGTTGAAACATACAATTACAATCTGCGGTTTGAAGTTCAATCCTTGTAACCTGAGATTCTCGAGCATTTGATTTTCCAAAGCTCTCACTTGATCCAAGATGTACACAACCTGCTCCCCATAAAGCATAAAATTTGAAGATGTAGTCGAGTGGCAATACAAATAGAAGGTATTACAGCAAAATCAATGTCCCCGGAAGTACAAAGAAAGCAGTTGAACATAGCATAAAAGGTACGATTTCACCCACAAACCTTGGTGAGAAACACCAGAAACAAGGGACTGGCCGCAGTAGGGATCTATGTGAGGTTCATACCTGACCACCAGTATCGGGCAAGCCGAGAACACCTGCTTGACCAAAGTATCCATGAGGCGAAACAATGACAACAGTGAAAACCATGGGAATTCGAGCCAGAAATTTCTCCAGTGTATCTGGATCAGGGGCCTGGAGCAGATCCAACAGCAGTCTCAAAGTTTGGAGGACACGACTAGCTGTATTTCCCCAACCCTGTTCAAAACCTAGTTCTTGAAGCCTGAAATAACCAATTAGCTTCAGCATCTACTCATTGGGCACTTGCCTCTGGTATCGAAGTAACCTTCATAGCCAAGATCAGTACTATTGCATTCATCATCTTTACCAAAACAAAAATCTCAACTAAGAGACGTCTTTTGCTTGACTACCAAAAATTCAATTAACATCAATGACATGAATACTGACGAAACAAACTCAGATGAAATGTCACAAAAAAACATTATGACCTCTAGCTATTTCTCCTGTGCATTTTCTATTTCATCGGCAACATGACTTACTTGTATGCAAAGCTGGAAAATGGTGTGTCCTCTGGGAGATTTGATAGAGCCTCTTCGGCTTTCACCAATCGTGGACGAAATTTAGCGAAGGTTGCAATCCGATCATTAAGCATCAAGGTCTGCAGCCATCAAAATATCGAGTCCCTGTGTTGAGCAAGTGTGATCATAAAAGTCACCCAATGTTCACAATACTGATTCGCACCAAGAAGAATAAATGAGTATATAGCCTAGTACCTGTCCACGATATGTATGAACGCGAAGGAACTGAAACAAAGGTTCCATGCTCTCCGGTGTCTGGAATAGATGAGATGACAAGTGACGATTCAGGAACTGCACACCGTGTCCTATTGACGATGGTCTTGTCATGCGCGGGAAGTGTGAATTGAAAGGGCCAAAGTCCAGCTCCAGCATAAATGGATCAAGTGAGCTGCATATACAGCACAGCGTCAACACGGGAATGTTGAACTAATCACTTTTGAACAGAAGACTGATCTGCGAGAATTTCACTGAAGGACATCTTCACATGTGTACTACATGTCATATAAATTTCTGAAATCTTGCGACATTCCAGAGAAAAATTACAGAAGCAAAGGGGTTCAAAGAGAAGTACTTGGAGTCACCAATAAGTTGTTCTTTGAACTTCAAGTACTCGGATACACTAAGCTCTTCCATCACGAGCTCCTCCACATTGATACGCACATACTCCCAGATTCCTGGGTTCGGACGCACAGCAAATCCAACCCAAGGTGGCGAAACTATGGCTTCCTACACGACCAACTTCACACCTTCAGCATAAAGCAGTACCAAGAAGGTCAATATTCCAGATCGGACCGTGGTTATTACCTCACTTCTATCTAAACAGAGATCTGTGCACTGATACCTCCAATAGAACACCATGCGCGTGAACTGAAACCTTCACCTGACAATTCTCAATAAGCTTTCCGAAGGCACTGGTCTTGATGTCGGTCGCACTCCTTTCGTCAGCTGCTAGTAGGGCGAGCTCATCCACAAGATGATGCGGCTGTAGAATTGAACGCCCTAGAGCCACATAACTTAACAAATTCCATAGCAAATGTCAGACGCTCGTCAAAAAATGTTTGCTTTCAAACCAAGAATTGAAAAAAATCAGGGCAAGGCAGGACACTATTTCTTCCGCTAGCTGCTAAGAATGGAAAACACCGCTCTCCTTATACCTATTCCTTCGCAACAATTCATAGACTTAGTTACCGACAGTCTGTTTGAGGCTAAAGGTGCGGAGCCTAGTGGTAATATAAACCTCGAACAAACACGGGCTATAACCTCTCGCTGCATTATACAAACTTAGATCACCTATAGCGGAATAGAAACTTAATGTCGAAGTAAAAGGACTCGCACATGCTTAGGGGTTCCTTAAGCTTGCATCTATGATTTAACTAACGTCGGAACCTAGTCGAATCCAGGAAGAAGGACGAAGGCAAAGAATACCGTAAGTGCACAACAAAGAAGTTTTAAAATTGGATATTGTACCGGTGAAGGAGGTTTAGAAGTTGATCGCGGTGATCTTGCACGGAACTCTGGATTCGTTCTTTCATGCTGGTAAGGTGCCGAAGCTTAGGCCCCCCTTGCGTCGCCATCTTGGAAGCTGAAATTTCAAGGACTACGTAGCCAATCAGCACTGCCTGTATGTCTGATTGAGCAACCTAGACATTTCAAATGCCATGGCTGGATCCCCGCAGCTAATACGTGGAGATTAAAAAATGAGCACGAAACAATTTGTGACTCAAAAATTCGCTGAAAATTGCATTTTGGCATTCCAATCCTACGATGACTTGGACCGAAAGCATTAAGTAAATAAAGCATCAGACTAGATCACTCTAACAGTTCCATCCATACAATTTAGTAAAGAGTATTAAGGTCAAGACCTAAATTCTTGCTAGCAGACCTCCCCTCCGAAGTCAACAACCAGTATCATAACAAGGCAGCCAACTCTACCGTAAGTAGATTGCAATCACGGAATAGCTCAAACTAAGAACAAACACTGACAACGGATAAATCTACAATAGATATTTCAAACAGAAACGTTTGAATGCACGCACAATGCAAACAGCTCAAACTAGATTGCAATCACTAAAAATGTTCAAATCAAGCCACTTCATAAAGAACAACTACCGAGAGCGGACAAACTAGAAATGCACGCACAAGGCAACTAGCTCTTAGTAGATTGCAGTAATGTCCAAAAAAATATTCAAATCAAGGCACTTCGTGAAGAACAAGGACCGACACAGAATAAATTGAATACCACGACTTCAAACAAAAATGTTACACACTATGCACAAGGCAACCAGCTGCATATCAAGCCACTTAGTAACGAGCAAATACCGATCGCATTTGAAACAGAGACTAGAAAGCCTCGATCGGCGCAAAAGAGTACTCTTCATCAAGAAAGAAACTCTTATCGCAATACACTCAAATTCAACTCAAAGCTCAAACGAAGAAGCAGCACCTGATCGCTTGTCCCCGATCCGAAAGTAGTCGAACCTGCTCTGCCGCCAACACACGAAATGCAAGCTCGCGTGATCGAGACGTACGAGAAGAGAGAAACTAGAAATGCGAAAAGTACGGAAATCAAGAAAGGCAAGAAAGAGATGATGATGTACGTGGTCCCAAGCAGGAGAGTACTGGAATGATGAGCGATTGCAATGGTGAAAGGAAGTTTATAAGTTAAGTCACGCACAACATGCGCTAGTTTGCGACTTGCGTGAGTTGCGTCGTAGCTGGGGAGATCGACTTGCCGTGAGCTCGTCAGCTACTGCAAGCTTTGGATACTTCTGCAGTGTCCGTATCTTGGAGTTTTTATAGCCCCCTCATAACGGAAGCAATCTCTGATCCAAATCTTCGCTCTCTGCAAGGGACTGACTGAGCTGCCGTGGACTGCAGCAATGCACCAGTGCACCACGCTTCCCCAAGCTGACTCATGTTCCGAGTTGCGAATGTACGTTTTTACACGGGTTTTGACCGAGCGTGTACCGAAACTGCCTGGTTGCGCGCCTCACGTACGGGAATTCAGCGGGAAGCTTTTTTGTGCAATCGGATCGGTGTACGAGCATCTGCAGTGCAGGCTCGGCAAACAAGCCCTGTAACGGCAAATGATGGGGCATTCCACGAGGCCTAAGGTAGGTACACCCAAATGTGTCACTGACCTTAAAGTGCCATCTTTACTAAGTTATGTGTACATCTCCAAAATCAGTTCTATAGCTATGTGGAAGAAACACTTTTAGAATCAAACTTTGTTCCTTAATAACTTTTGCATACATTATCCAAATGTCATGTTCTCTAGTGCGTTGGAACCTCCTTTCAAGTGCCAAGAAGAACATATGAAAATTTGACCAGTCTGACAGTAGTAAATAGGCTCAGTAGCAAAAAGTGGCGGTTTTGGGTGTACCTACTTTATATAGTGCCAGGTTTGTTTTTGGACAAATCGTCCCAATGCAAAATACAATAAAAAGAAGGAGAGGTAAAGATTCTACCTTTGAAAAAGTTTTTTTTTACAAACAAGGGAAGATTTGAATTTGTTTATTTAGGACACATAACTTAAAATGTAGGAAAAGGTATGATGATAATAAATTTTTGTATTGTGAGCCAAGTCACGGGCTCTTCATATTTTGACAAATTGCCGGGTTTGGGAAGGATAATAATAAGCATGGGAATAAAGAGAGGTCAATGCAGATTGCATTGGGAAGTGCTTTCTGGAATTGAATCGCTTTATTACGTCGTTAGAACGGTCTTGGAACCCAAGAGCATTGCAGATGCTCTAAGTCTTTGTGGTGCCGGAAAGACCATACATAGTTATAAAAAAGATATTTGTGGTTTGACTACACTAACTCTTGTTTCATTAGTGAAGGTGCAAATTATTGCTAGCTGTAAAATTAATAAATCTAATTTTTTTAATTTTGTAAGAAACTAGTACTATATAACTACATTAATTTAAAATAATTTGACTATGGTAAATTAGTATCTAGTTGTCTAAAGGAACAAAGAATGTTGTAATGTAGTTTTAATTACCTATTCTATATAGACAAAGAGAATAGATATAATCCCTAATATTTTTTTGTTTAGGGGAATTGGTATGAATCAAAAGTCCATTTTTAAGGTCCCACTAAAATGTCTACAAGACACTGAGAGAGATGTCAATAGCATGATAAAGTATAAAAGATAGAATACAAAGCAAATTTGCATTGGCTAGGTGAAAGAATACAAGATGTGATGTTAAAAAATTGGAGGTGCATTTTGGTTTAGATCATGTTTTTTCACCAACATCATGGGTCTATAAATTTTTAAGAAATTGGAATATAAAGTGAGACAACTCAAGGGCTGAAAAGGTTTATTCTATGTATATCAAAAACTGGATCAATATCACTAATGACCAAATGTGCTAACATTCCATTTTTCACTAAAATTAAATGTCATACTTACAAAGCTCAATTCAAATACTTTGATAACTCTAGAAAAGTGGAATAAGTATATTGAAATAGTAAAAATAAGTGTGAAATCAAAGTGTGAGATGATATAAAGTATTAATATAAAACATTGTTCTATGACTACTAAGACTAGGAATGAATGAATAGCTTATAATAAAAATTCATCAATTTTTGTTTTCAAACCAAATTTGCAATTTCAAAAAAGTGAATATGAAAATAAATTCCTCTATGCATGGATATTTAATGTCATCAATTAGTAAGCCAATTCTTGTACTCTAACCCAAAAAAATGGAATATAATTATGCAATTACTAATGTAGGCTATCTAAATTTTTAATTACTCAAATTATAATTATTTCTATTTTTTAATATTTTCTTAGTCTTATGTACAAAATAAATATTTAGAAGTAGGAAATCTTTGAAATTTTTAGTATATTGTTGAAAATATATTTTATTTAATGTGCTCTCAATTCGAAATCACAACCAATGTTAAAAGTGTCTTTCAATTTTGCTAAAATGTCTTAATATTAATTAAACTAATTTAATCAAAATCATCAATTTTTTGTATCAAAACCAACACCAATTAATATAGTTACTAATTCAGCATTACTAATAGCTACAACCTAATCAAAACTAAGGACAAATGGTTAATTGTTGCAAAATTGATATACATGTGGGTTTAATGATATTATTAAAATGCAATACATAAAAAAAAAAGAACAAACAAAAGCAATATTAAATTTTCAAACACCTTGACTTTCATCCCTTTTGTATCACACAAGGAATTAGTATCCTACATGAAAAAACTATATGAACTATTTTGCCTTTAAAACCAAAGATACTATATTTCCATTGATCCAAAGTAGAATTTTGCCATACTCCACTAGGTGAGAGCACCCTAAAACCTAAACCCTAAACCATTCAAAGATTAGTTCATAGCCTTTCTAGAGCTTGAATGCACGCTCCCCATTCAAGTTTTGAGAATAAGGACATTGCCTTTTTAGAATTTTATATTTTCAAGTATTATAAAGAAACAAAGAAGATCATAATGTTTAGATGTTGAATTGACCTCCAAATTAATGATGTTAGTTGTTGAATTTCGATTCAATAGTGTATGTCTTGCCATATTTCAGTACATACTCCATATTCTAAGAGTGAAATATAAGACAATTTAAGGTAAACTAGGCCATTTTCACCAATTGCCTATGTAAATCACCCTACTTTTGGCCCCAATTCCGCCACAAAATTCATCCAAATTTCTTCACTTTTATGACAAAATTAGTGCATTAATGCTAGAAGGAATAAAGTGTCCATCATTTATTGGTGAATACTTAAGTGTTAATAGATACATGGAAAGATGGTTATGGATTGTTAATAGGATGTTTAGAGCATCTCCACCAATACTCTTCAAAAGGGAAGCGCCAGACTTAAAATGGCACGTGTTAGAGGGAACAAAGGCCCCGCCACATTACAGGGTCTCTACTGGCAACTCCAAAAATAAAAATGAATTAGGAACTCCCACTCCCTAAGGATTTGTTGCTGACCTAGCAGATAGAGCTTCCATGAAATTTTCTTTCGACGCTTGTTTATGAGAATATGCGTGCCACTACCATGCTTGCTCCTCTTGCCCTCCCAACTCCCATTCTCAGGTACCAATTAAATCCACCACCTGCAAGCTTAGAGTGGCAAAAGTCAAAACTGTAGGATCAAATGCCTTGCTTAAAATGTGGCAAGACTGGCATTGAAAAACGATCCAGGCTACAATGGGTGGGATACTTAACCCCTAAATGCCCGAGGCACCAAATTTTGGTGTCGGCAATACTTTGAAGTTAAATAAAACCTAACCAAGTTGCTATTTTTAGCAACTTATTTTTTTGTAGAATTCTTTTTGAAGCCTAGCTTTAGCTTCAAAAGTCCGATTTTGAAAATGATGGATTATGATTTTTCTAATCAAGATTTTGTGCAAGGGTACCCATTGCAATCTTGACTTTCCGTAGTGTTGAGGGCTCTTGGAAATAAGCCTCAAATACACTAGATCTTGGAGAAAAAATGACATTAGAAATTCATTTAAAAAAATTGTAGAGTAGATTTTGAGAAGCCATAAATTGATTGGGGTTATGCATGTCATGCCCTTTAGCCTCATATTTTTTTGGTGACCAACTTTTTAGATTTGATATGTGAAAAAAGGATTGGAAGAATTTCTTGGTTTTAACACCCTCATGTTCAAACATTATAATCTTTCAATTCATAAGTGATATTGTTGTGTTTTCTTTTCCTATGTGATCTTTAACATGTCTAGTTTGAATTTGTACGGTTACAATTCAAAAAAAATTGATACAACTTATCAATATGTTGTCTTTTTGTTCAATTTAGAACAAATTTCAAGAAGCTCAAAACAGGCCTTGGGCATTTAGGAGTTAAAACTCTCCTTAGCGAGTCAGTGTAGCGTGACCGATAGAGATGCTCTTATGACTCCACTCTATGGGCGGTTTTGTAGTTTCAAGGCAAACCACTTCAAAAATTCCCAGAAATTACAAGTTTATTGGAAAATTATAATTCCACTTCTGTTTGATTCGTGAAACAAGCACGCACCTCTGAAAAATATGTGCCCCTCTGTGGAGTTGTTCCCAAGATATTCATATTGCAAATCAGGGTGGTAATCGCCTTGTCTACCTTATACGGTCCCCACCAGCCGTTTTAATGGTTAAATGCTTATCTACAACGATATCAGAATCTGAGTTTCAAAGTCGTGAGAGTTCGTCTCTCCCAACTCGTTGTCGCCAAAATCCCAGCTCGGCAGCGTCTGTGGCCCGCTCCGTGTATTTTCGATTGTTTCCCAAACACTTGATTCCTGTCATCGGCCATGTTGCCCTCCTCTGCATCTTCCTGTGCTTCTTCTCATTCTTCGCTCTATGCTACAATTCGCTTCTGTCCCCCTCGCTCTGCGTCGCTTTCCAATTTGATTCTCCCCCTCCCTCCTCGTGGTGCGCGGTGGCAAGTATCGGCGGTGCAGAAGTCGCCCAAGGGGTTTGGCAAACCGTCGGAGAAGGAGAAGAAGCCGAAGAAGTCCGATGGCTCTTCTTCTTTGCGGCGAGTCGAGAAAGAGGAGCAGCTGGAGGACGGGGACGAGGACGAGGACGAGGAGGAGGATGATGTTGTGCCGGAGGTTGTCACCAACCGGATGCTGCAGCGGATTACGTTCACTGTAGGGATTCCGTTTGCTGTAGGAGTGGCCTTCTTCGGGGTGTATTATTACTTGAAGGCCGTGAAGAAGGTGGATATTCCGGAGTGGCTTCCGTTGTTTACGTCGCTGCTCACGTTTGGTTCTGCGGGAGCGGGGATTAGTTATGGTGTGTTGTCCGCTAGCTGGGACCCGAATCGAGAGGGCTCCTTGCTTGGTTGGAAGGAGGCGCAGCTCAATTGGCCTGTTATGTGGGAAACGTTCCGTGGGAAACGTGATGGCGGCAAGTCCCGGTAGGGTTGCCGGGGGTTGCTTTAATGAAGACGCCAAACTTTTTCGTTACCAGTGCGGACAGCGTCGGTACTGTAGAACTATGAGGAGTTTCTCATTCCGAGTACAACTATCCATGGACGATTTCTGATTATCAGTATGAGATGGTGAAGACAGATTGTTGCGGATGTAATTGTCGAGGAAAAGACAGAGGGCGAAGCTACTGCATTCGACGGCCAGACCTCTTACTTACAGTCAGTGGTTTCCATGCTAAGTGTCGAAGGCCGTCTACTCCCTTGCCCCTGCATTCCTTGCTGACTTGGATTTTCGGAGCATTGTGGTCTGCAGCGACGGCTTCTTCGTAAGAGCATGGGGTTTTCTGGAGAAGGTGCCTTGCAAGCGTTAGCCGTGACTGATCTCAGAGCTGAGCAGTTGCTGATGATGGCGAGTTGCAATTCTCACATTTGTCCAAGTTTTCCTATTCTTGCAGTGATTCTGTATTAGTGACTTTTGAGTAATCTGAACATCAGAGAGTCGATTTTTAGGGCTTCCATTCGGTGGAATCAGCTTCAAAATTATCGTGAGTGATTTCAGTATTTCGTTTTCTTCACCCTGACAATGAGCAAGAGCTCTTTATATGTCTGGTGTCGCGGCCATTTGAAATTATGAAGCTTCATTGCACCAGTAATTTTAGCAATTACTTGAATTTCGGACCTTTCGACAAATTGCCTTACATTCATTTAGGAACCTGATATTGGATTAAGCAATCATCTTGGGAGCTGATATTGAGTTTCTTTTTTGTTAGGCCTATACCGCTCCACTCTGGAAAGATGTACATGCACTTTCAAAAGTTAAGAAGAAATTAACCTGATGTTTGGACGTCTTGTTTGTTAATCTAAGGCCGTTGCACCCTGGAACGATTTACATCGATTGTAGATATGTCTGTAGAAATAGTCTCATACATGGGTACCACTGAGAGGGATCTAATGCAGCATTTTCGTTCCGGAAGTGCGTTCCGCTGAAATTTAAAATTTGTGAATTTCCGGGCATCATTGTGCACGAAGCCACAAAATCTTTGAACGTGTTGACACGCTGCTGGGAAAATCAACGAATTTCCTTGCCAGCTTCTTGGCGATAACGCTGATTCTTAAGGGAGAGGAATTGAGGGACATGTAGGACAATTGAATTGCATCGCCCGTGGAAATGGATTGGAATCGTAGAAGCAGTTCGAATAAGGATACAATTACCGAGTGGAGTTGGAAGGAGCTTGTGCGCTGAGAAAACAAGACCTCGTAGGAAAAGAATTTTTATTCGTAACCTCCACACAGGTAAGGTCGACGACTCCATTCCTAACACTTAGCAATTCTTCTCGTATCCAATTGAGATTTGCATTTGGTCGAAACAGAAGGTGGAGACAGTAGTATAGAGTCGTGCAGCCCAAAGAGTAAATGCGGTATTGACACAAATGAAGACGTTCTGTGAGCTTTCCATGAACCACAACAACTAATTTTATTTCGCTCGAGATCGAAACGCACACAGCCAAACAAAACTAACGACGAAAACTGAGTCTATCGAACTTTGAATGATCTGGAAAAGCAGGCACCATGGTAACGAGACAAGCACCAAATTATTGAAGACAATCACTAGAATTTCGCCAGAAAGCGGCGGATAACTGTATGTACAGTTGGGATACAGTATCTTTAGCGTTTTGTGAAGAATATAGAGTAAGGGAGCTCAACAGAAGGGCCAGGAAAATTGTCGAACTGACGTTACCTCCAGCCATGTGAGCACTGTCTAGTATAAAGCCGAGATCGAAGTAGAATGTACAATGGCCAGTACAATGGCCCAAGGTGGATTCTTCGGGTGGTGACACAGTGCTTTTGTTTGCACGCAGAATTTGATGTGGGTGGCAGCTCAGAGTCGTGGGTGACAGCGCGTGTTAGAGAGTGGCAACGGGTTTTTCTCACAGTCCCCCCATTTCTTGGGGAAGTGCAATGCTACGGGATCCCTAAACTGGAAGGCTATGATTCAGCCCCAATTATCGGCAACCCTGATTTTTGTCTAGCAAAGAGTAGATCGCAGTTGAAGTCACAGGAATGCAGTCCAAAAAATAGCTCGTGCCGAAGCACTCTGAAGGCGGACCTCCAAATCCTCTTGAATTCGAAGTTGAAGCGCTCCTGTTGAGGGAGTTTCACATCTCAAGGACAACATCTGAAAAAACAAAGACAAGCATTCAAATTCTATGGCGAACAAGTAACCCCTTCTTGCAATAGGAAGGTCTCCTCAAATGCTCGAGACTAATTCTCCGGAGGAATGACATTCAAAAATAATTTGCAAATTAGTACCTACCTGTTCTGTTGCAGCAATTTGCAAATTATTCTTGATGTCAAACTTTTTGAAAATCTATTTTTAAATGCTTAATATACAAAGGAAAACAGAATCGTACAAAAAAGTTTAAATTTTAGCATCTAATATAACTCATCTTTCTAAGAAAAAAGTATTTCAACGGGGGCTGGCCAACCCTATCCTTCACGTACACATAATCAAACTTTTACGCTTCAAAATTCAACACAACATCTAACCTTGAGGTGAAGTTTGTACAATTGACAGCCATTTTTCAAATGTTGCATATATATTCTTATAATTCATTTGTATACATATATGTTTTACCTCAATTGATGTTCATGAAGTTCGTTTTTGAAAGATTCAAGCAATAATTTGCATGAATTAAAATTATTTTTGGAAAAACCATCACCATGAATCACTTTGGAGGCGCTTCTAAGGGTAAATTAAATATATCTCACAAGTTGCAGAATTATCTTCTTAACGCAAATTCTTGAGCTGATTGCAAGTTCAATACTGAAGGACTAGCATTCCAGGTTCTAATTTCTAAGCTCCTCCTCGCATTCAGACTCCCACATCAGCAGCATGATTCCACATCATTCCTAAATTGGCAGAATTAAAATTTGAAAGAACTGAAACTTTTGCCAACTTACATTCGGAATCATCCTTGATCCAGTGCCCTCCGTCATTTTCTCCATCTCCTAGCTCTTCAGCTGCGTTCCCCATGTTTCTCTCATGCATGGCCACTCTTCTCCTGAACTCTGCAACTTTCGGGCTCCAATATTCACTGAAAAACCGACCTGGTGGTCTCATCTTGTTGTCACAAGGGCCGAGAGACAGTGTTACTGGTGTAGTCAAAACATCTCCACTCGTAATCTCGTTTGATGCTGCACCCTGCATCAACCCATCAGACCAAGCAATTCAGCATCACAGTAAGTTCAACAACGCCCAAGAAATCGTCCAAATCACGTCTTGTATAAATCTGGCTCCACCCAACTGCAACTTGTAAACGAGCTCCGTTTTATTTGTAGACAGGTAATGTAAAGTCTCCACTCACCATGCAGCATGGGATTCGAGAGGTGAACATTGAACCTTTCCCTACAATAATCTAGAAACGTGCACCATCTAAAATTTTGCATAATTATTCAGTGTTAAGCTAAAAACCAATTGCAAAAAACAAAATGTCAATAGATTAAGTGTTTTCACAATTAGCACAAATCAAAATTCACATATATATAGTCAATGGAGTCTCTAATGTACTGTATGCTTAAAGGAGCCTCTATTCAGTGACAATCTCAGATGTACCTTAGAAACTTGTGATACTCGAGGTGAACACGATTTCCGCTCCGGTGCAATTCGAGCAGACGATTGTAAACAGCTCGATCTCCAGAGCTTCGCGAGCTTCTCCAGAGATGGCACTCTGCCGAAGTTCTGCAGCGATTTCTTCGTATTCTGGTCCGCAGGTTTGGTGGAGAATTTTTTGTAGTCTTCTGCAATTTTTTTCTGAGTACTACTTCGCTTGGCTTTCTCAGACCGCGATGATGGTTTCTTAGAACTGAAGAGGCCGCAGAAATACGAGGAATAGTAATCTTGATCAACGTTCGCTTTCGGTAGCACTACTACTGGTGGTGCAGAATCAGTCCAATGACCTAGAGGTACATAGGGTAGTGGTTCCCTGTGCAACCACGGGCTTGCAGGGTCGAGAGTCTTGCGGAGTTCCGGTGGCAACGCGTTGAGGAGAACGATGGGTTTCGTTCCAGCAACTGGAGAACGATTGCCTGTGTAGAGCGAGAGGGCCTTTGAATCAGGTTTCGCAGCTTGCTTGAGCCGTTCTTCGTCATCGGATTCGTCGCCAGAGGAGTAGATGTCTGATGGAAACTCACAAGTGGATTTCACGAGGCGAGGAAGATGATCTTCGTCGTCGCAGTCTGTGCAGGATTCGAATCCGTCGCTGATTTGTTTCTGGTGGTTTCTGGTGTCGTGGATGGCTGCTAGCTGCTCCAAGGCGAAGGTTCCGATGGCGAGGAGCCCTTCCTGTTCCAGGCTGAACACGAACCGGATTGTGTCTTGGAGCTTCTCGTCATTGCTCTGGTTGGGGGTTCCGCCACTGGAAGACTTGGCGGCCGCCTTGGCGCTGGGAAGGTACTGGTCATCGTCGTCCACATCGAAAAGCCCCTGCTGCTTCCGGACATTGCTGCTCTTACATGGAAGGGTGTGCATCCCTCGATCTTGCCCGTGATTGCTGTTCCTTGGATCTGTGAAGCAAGCAGGCTTGGATGAGAATTGCGCGGTTTGTAATTACAGCAGGCTAGGGAACTTCCTTCGGGAAGTATATTGAAACTGGCAGATTGATAACTAGAACAAATGCTAGCTGAACCATTCCACATGGTTGGCACCAAGTGATCCAGAATCAAGCAAATAAGACTCAAAACTTATTCATCATCAAGCTTTCGAAGTTTGAACGCCCGTCAGTATTGGGCCATGGCGAAAGGAGCACCTGTTTTCTTGACTTGCTGTAGAACTGTCTGCGGTTGCGGGGCCTTGCTCATACCCCAGCCGAATAACTATAGCACACCACAGCATACCAGAAATTTGTTACACAGTCAAGTGAAGATGGAAAAGCATTCGCAGATTGGACACCTTCTACTCCTACAGGATACTACCGTTTACAAAGCGCGATTATCATCAACCCTACTGATTCTGCGCCGTATCAATACCTAACTCTCTCAGAACCTAGCTAGCTCCTTCCATGAAACTGTAGACATTGAGAAACTTGCGCTATCTAATTCAAGGCCGGGATAGCTCTACACAATTCATTGATAAAGGAGCCACAATACACGAATTACTACATTCGAAATATACATTACCTTCATGTTTAAACTCGAAGATAACCGTAAGAACAATTTAATTAAGGAGAGTTTCGACGGAAGACAACACCAAGCTCCGTCGCCCAGCTGGAGAGGAAGGCTTAAACTCCGATACGATACGAGATTGGCTTGAAGCACAAGCACGTGTCAATATGCTTCCTTGCTCGATTACCAGCCCCTTGAGGTATTGAAAATACCAACTGCACTCTGTAAATGAACACAAGCACGTGTCAATATGCTTCCTTATTCGATTACCAGCCCCTTGAGGTATTGAAAATACCAAACTGCCCTCTGTAAATGAATGTCACCAGATGATTAGGACACGATCATGGAGGGAACCCAACACAGTAATGACAACATTACAAAACTCTAATTCTGTACTAGCGACGGACCACTGGTAAAGCCCGTGTAGGTTATACACTCAGACAGTCCAGAAAGCTGTCAGCAATATATGCACACTGCTGACTGTAGAACTACTCGATTAAGAGGTAGATATTGAAGTTCAACTAGATCGAAGCGGCGGAAACTAGATGGACTTCGCGACTGCTACAAAACCATTTCGGGAATCCTTTGATAGATTGTCATTAGAATTGAACACGGAGTACTACTAAAGAGTTCAGTCCTGAGTTTAGTGCGCGAGTCCCACAGTTGCAGGTCCAAGCATTGAATGGAACATATTACCTTTGGAAAGAGCAGACAATCACGGCATGGGAGCATCTACAGCAATACTAGCAACAGACACGAACGGGCCGTGGGGACCCGATCGAGGAGCTCCAGGTGCAAGAGTGAAGATCGATCAAGCAGAAATGAATGCGGAAAATGCGCATTAAGTTCCAGCAGCAGTGGCTCTAAGCTTATACCTTCACTTTGTTGCGTCGAGTCCAGCCGTACTTCAGGCTCTGTTCACAGGTAAGGTCGTATGGCATCAGTGCACGTGAAGATTGTGCCAGCGCACCCTGCGATTCTTATTAAACACTAATTTGGTCAGCGAAACTTGGCAGAAAAACGTGGCATTGGAAGAATAACCCAACCTAACCTGTCACCCATGGCAAACCCACTTCAAAACTACCTGCAAGCCCCAAAGAATGATTCGGCATTTGTGCGTTGTATCATTTTATGAATATCTGTATTTGGCCGTGAAACTCGGGTCACTTTGTTTATGTTTAACTACCTCTCTACTATTCTCAACTTAAGTCTCTGGCTTCAGCTTAATTCTGTCTAGCACTGGCTCAATTCCGGCTGCTCCTTTTCCTTTTCTTTCCGTTAGCAATTAATGAGGTAGCACATCAACATTCCCTTCTTCTTTTTACCCTCTTTTTCATTTTTAGAACCCGGGTATTCGAAGCAAATGAATTCGGCCTACGCTTTAATAAGTCGTATATTGGTTCAATCTTTTTCGTTACGGAATATTATCGGAGCAGTATACATGACTGACTCAGATTCCGACTATATTTCAACCAGTGGATGATCTGGGAGTTTGAATTGTCTCTGCTGTATGGGCACAAATAGGACCTCTCCATGCTCTGTTTTTTTTTTAATGGCGCAAATCGAAAAACCCATGCTCTCGTTTTAGTTCCGGAAGTCGAGAGACTAATTAATTCGGAACAACTGTAGTTGACCCTCTTAGTAGGTACTTAAAAACAGTAATCAGCACCGACGCTACTGGACTGGGTGGAGAAAATTCAAGTTGCAATTGCCTGCTCATCTTCCATCCCCTCACAGCACAGTGACAGACTGCGTGAGTTGCACACCAGACCACTTGGTAAATTGTTCTTGCATGCGGCTCTTCAGTTCTGTTGAGAGACATGGATTCATCGCATCTACGAAATTCCTTGGTAAAAACAACAGCGGGATGGGCATCTTATTGGCCATACAGGTTGAACTATATGAATTCAGATTTGGACTCGTTGCCAATTCAAATTACTCAAGAATGACGAAACGATCCACATGAAGACCATCGCGTGATTGATCATTCAGTCATCTTTGAAGCTAGAATCACTCAATTCCGATGTTCCCAACAGCAAGCCCTAAAATATCTATAGAATAAACACTTAGATGCTTGTTGCACATTGTTCAACATGAGGACATTGAAAGTAGGACATTAGGAAATCTACGAACTCATAATTCTACCTTACATAAAGTGATATATAAGGGTGGTAAATGTACCATTCCTCACTTACACATTTAAAAAAAAAAAGCCCCTGTCAGCCAATTTGGAGTATCTGACCTCTAGTCCAAAACTTTGACGACGTGATTGTAAGAAACAAAAACAAAAATTAAATTAGTGTGAAATTTTCCTCCCAAGGTGAAGATTTTAGTTACCACTACGATGATGCCGAGGAAATGATACCGATTTCAGATCGTGCAGTGAGATAAAAAAAATCAGTTTATATACTAAGAAACTTGCAGAATGATAAAATTAGGGCTGACGCCTATCAATGGCATTGTTAATTTGTTCACAGGTGTGAATCACACCTGCGGACCGACAGGGGCTGCTCATTGCCCATCACAAGGAATCCCTCAGTCACGCGGCCAGGGGGGATTGACCCCTCTATTGCCCCCGACGGTGGATGACAGAGGGATGGGGGTCTGTTCCCCGCCGTCATCCTGCGCAAACATCGCCTGCCCGGATCTGCCCCCCCTTCCGACGTTCTGTCGTTCCGCACTCACTTGCCCGGGGACCTTCTGTCGTCCTCTCCTCCGAATGCTGATCGTCATCAAGCTGCGAGAACTCTGAAGCTGATTACTTATTTTTAAATCTATTGTGGGAATCTACTAAGAACAAGCGGAGAGGTGTTTTGCGGAGAGGTATTTTCAATTTTGTTGAGACTCCTCGAAAGCTAGGTGGATCTGAAGTTTAGGCAAAGTTGGATCTGAATTCGAAGTTCGAAGGATTCTTGTTGAGCGATATGGATGTCTGTGTCTTAAGCTTTAGCTGTGTAGTGAGTGCTTTGGCTGGTCTCATTCGATATCGACTGGAATTGAAATCTGCAAGGTCCAAGTCATTGCACAGACCATAGACAGAACATAACGCGCTTCTTGAGGATTATTTCTACTGTAGTTTAAAGGACTTTGAATCAGCAGACCTACGGACTTACAGATCGGAAGACAGATTGGAATTGAAATCCTAACAAAATTTCAACTGGACGTGCATGTCTGGTACTCGATCAGATGAGGATCGATCTGAATAACTGACCGACTTGAAACGATCATCAATTGTGCTTTAATTAATCATGGGCTCGATAACTTAGCCGTGGATAACGATTAATTAATTCCTGGATGACGATGACGATGACGGAGGCCGGGGTCGGAGGGGGGGCAGGATCGATCCGGGCAGGCGATGTTCGTGCAGGATGACGGAGGGGAACAGACCCCCATCCCTCTGTCATCCACCATCAGGGCAATAGAGGGGTCAATCCTCAGTCACAATCTTCTTCTGCCAAACCCAAATCTCTGCAAATGGGTCTGCGGTATTCTCTACCAAATACCACCAAATCGCCAAATAGAGGGACTGTTTGAAAGGCTACTGAACATCACGGAGAGGTATATTTTTGTACGTTGTGTACACAGGAATAGCTGTAGGCCATGCTCTGCCCTTATAAATGGAGCAAATCAAGTCGGTGCTCACGTGAATCCCATATTATCAAAAGTCAAATAAAACTCAAGATTGACAGCTTGGTTCCATGTGTGCCAAAAATAAATAAAAAATAAAAATTCACAGCTTCTTCAAGAAGTAGTATCTCCATTCTCAAACAAAGTCTTAAAACATTATTAGGTGCTGCTGTGTGGGAGTCGAACAGGCACTGCCTCGATGCAGATGAGCCGTTGATCTGAAATCCAAAAGCATCAACGACCAGAAGAAGTCCTGCCACTGCTGTAGTGATGTTGGGAGCAATTGGGAACTTGGCAGCAGAATTTGTTCTAAGTGCAACCCCTGTCTAGGAAAGAGTGACATGTTGCTTGAAATAACTATTACAGTAGAACCTCTCTAAGTCAATCCTCTCTTAAGTCAATAAAGCTTTGTCAGGAAGTATTGATTGCCGATCCCCACTTAACAATATGAACCACATACAAACATGATGACCCTTCCTAATGTAATAACCTCTCTAACTCAATGTATCAGACCAATCCCAACTCTATGGACTTAAGGTATGTTCCCACCTGTTCCCAGTTAGGAGCGTAGGTTTAAATTTAAGGACGGGGCTGACAAGAACCAGTTCCTGATTCACACAGCGCGGTAGGAGGTGCCACTCCTATGAACTAGGATTTCGTGTTTTCACTTGAGACCGTTCACGCAGGTGTCGGCTGTTTCGTAATTTCCGGAGCGGAGTAGGGCGTTTTTGCCAGCCGTTCACACTGCTTGGCCCGTTCGTAATGGTGGGGTCCGCGGTCTCAAGGGAATTACGCTGTTCCCGTCGCATTTTGTGCCTCTGCAGTGGTCGTTTCTGTTTTGTCGAGTGTGGAGGTGGAGGTTGTTGTCGCGATTTGTTGGACGTTAGAAGCGCAAACAGTGATTCGGTGGATGCGTGTGCTCGTCAAGCGCGTCTCCGGAGAATGAGAAGTGAAGTGGCGGTAGGGGAATTGCATCGCTGAAAGGAAGTGGAAGAGGCGCGCGCGCTTGCTGTGGCGGCGACCACCTTGACAATCGTAGCGTACAGAGAGGTGCGTTTTCTTCACTTTTTATTGCTTTCATTTTGCAAACGGATGCGCGCGCTGGTAGCTTGTTTCAGCCCGTCCATCCAAGCGATACTGTTCAGCATAGCGTTTTCAAATTTTTCTCTCAGCATGCGACTGTGTTTTTAGAAATGCTGTAGATCGGAGACGGCCACTTTTGGTCGGAGTTGATGTAGGAGTACTATAGATACAGTGCAGGTAAAGGTAGGACCGAGTTAATGTTGCGCTCACTTTTGACACTAGCTAATTGCACATTGTGCATTCCCATATTGGATTTGTCGGTCCAATGGACACTATAAAAAAAAAACCGTTTTAGGTGACGAGCCCTAATTTTTTATGACGGATTTTAGATGATGTCAATGTTGACAACCCAAATTTTTTATGTCAACAAAAATGTCCAACGTAACATCAATATTGACAATCCAATGTTTTTATGTCAACATTGATGCTATGTTGAACATTTTTGTTGACATAAAAATTTTGGTTCGTTAAAATTGACATCACCTAAAATTCGTCATAAAAAATTAGGGCTTGTCATCTAAAACGGGGGTTTCTTATAGTGGGAGGTCAAGGGTGTCCGTCTCATTCACAGAATTGGACTTGTTTTGCTGTACAAATTGCTACACAGCCCCTTGTGTTCGCAGACATGGATGAGTGGTGGAACCCGCACACGGCGTTGGCCTTTGCCGTTTGGTTCATTCAATTGCTTCTGAATGTTGCCGAGCCAACCCAAGCGCCTGCAGTGATCAACAACGACGGAGGAGAGGAAGACTTGCTCACTGCAATCACTATGACGGACAACCGCGTTCTCTACGATACCTTGTCCTTGATCAGAGTGACGTTTGACAATTTCACCTTCTGTGCATCGCTGAATGTGTTCCCTGATGAGTTGCACTTCTGGGTTAAGCCGCGGTCGACGGTTTGGTTCTCTAAATTTGTGGTGGAGCAATACAACAGCAAGCAATGGCTGTCCATGTTTCGGATGACTAAACCTACAGTATTTGCTCTTACTGAAGTGATCAGGTCTCACATTGAGAGAAGAAATACTCGATACCGCTTAGCTGTTCCTGTCCTTGTACGTGTGGCTTGTACTCTTTTCAAGTTAACACACGATGCCAACTTCACAATTTGTAGTGAACTCTTTGCTATTGGGAGAAGCACAGTCTCTAAGATTCTGCAGGAAGTGGTGCACGCGATCAATGAATGTTTGCACCATGAGATTGCGTGGCCCACTGGAGAGAAGATGCGGGAAACGCAGAGGAAATTCAGCAGTCTCTGCTCTCTACCAACTGTTGCTGGAGCCTTGGATGGTGTGCACATTTCCATTGCAAAGCCAGCGTTTGCTCCTGCCGATTACTTTTACTATAAGAGTGGTGGCTACACCATCAACTACCAAGCTGTAGTGGACAGTGACAAAAGACTTTTGGATTTGTATGTTGGCATGCCAGGTTCTACAAATGATAGCCGCATGTTGCGACGCTCCTCTTTCTACCATCTGGCTATGCATGGAAATCTCTTGGATTCCACTTATTCAGTGGACGGATTCTCACCTTACGTGATTGCTGACTCTAGCTATCCTTTACTGCCGTGGTTGCTAGTACCTCATGTTGATGGCAATCACCTGTCTCTTGCTAAGAAGCTCTTCAATAAGAAATTGAAGAGAGGTAGGTGCGTCATAGAAAACGCTTTTGGAATCCTCAAACAGTCCTTCCGTGAGTTGCAAGGGAAATTTGAATTGAAATTGACTTTCCTGCCTGATGTTGTGGTTTGTTGTGCAATCCTGCATAACATTCTCCTCCGTCAATCTCACGAGGACGTGGAGGAATTTCTTGAGGTTTTACAAACCGAAGGTTATGAAGAAGAGCAGCCCGCAGAAGGTGAGAGTCGTCGATAGGCGCCGGACTTGGTCGAGGACGACGCAGCCAGTGCGCAGGGTCTAGACAAGCGGGAGCATCTAGGGTTGTTTTTGACCACGAAACGACGACCTACAGCGTGAAATAGTATGTCCCTGCTTTCTGTTAAGTCTACTCTAACTTCGGTGGGCCTTGTCGGATGCTTTGTCGACATACGCTTTCAGTAGTTGCATAGACCACCTCTAGTGGTCAATCAATCTGCACAACGACTTTGTCTATGGATGCACACTTGAACTCAGAGAAAGTAGGGATGAAATTGTCAGTGGCTTTTGTTAACTAGCAGTTCACATTGTACAAAAAGCTAAGTGCACGAGGTGTACCGATAACCTGTGGAGAGTGTCGATCCGTCACTCGCTCAGACTGTCCTCACGTTTGTGACAACTACAGGCGCTATGAAAACTGTACAGGACTTTTGCAACTATAGTATGATGTGTGCAAACTGCAGAAGAGAAGCTCAGGAGAGGAAAAAGATGCTAAGTACTATTGCTAATGCCGATATTTGTTGTTTGCAGAAAGGATGCAGGAGCGACGTTGAACGCCAAGCGATCCTGCGGTCTTCATCACCGACTGCTGCAGGTCCAGTAGCACTAGACGTCCCATCGCCTCAGTCATGTACATAGTGCTCGTCCTTCTCTTTTTCAGGTCCATCAGTTTCCTTGTGTACAGAGTCGCTTGTAGCGCTAGGGGTGAAGGGGGTAGTGGCAGGTTACCGAAGGCTGTGGGCTATCGGCGGCTCGAGCCGCCTGTAGTGAAGCAATCAGCCTTCAAGTTTTGAGGATTTTGTACAGGAGCAACGCTTGTAGTCGCTAATCCTTTTCCCAGAACAGAAGTGAGCTGTGCTAAGCAGTCCACCATTTCTCCTTGCTTGAGAATGGCAAGCCTTGCATTGTCGTTTGTTTTGTCTGCAGTCTCGTGCAAGCGTTCGTCTCTCTGTCATTGGTAAGCCATCTGTTTGGTGAATAAATGCAATTGAATGTCCATTTTCGATTTCTCGACCTCCAAATTTGCATCTGCTATACCTTTCATTTGAGTAGCCATGGCTGCCCCTGTCGTCTTAGTGGCCTCAGCGATTACTGAATGGCCCGACAAGTTCTTTCTCCTCACTGCGGTGTTGCTTGGGCGGCGGTGAACTGCTGTTGCGGTGTTCTGCGAAGAGCTTGTAACGTGCTGAGCTGCTGCAGCTGCGCTATTGCCCGAGGAACTGATAACTTGGGGGACAACCCCCGATGCAGACCTGTGTACGTTGGGGTAATTGGAGTGCCGAAGGTAGGGGGAGGAGGCGTTCCCCGTGGAGGCGACGATGAGCTTTGCTGAAAATGCAAGGAGCTGCCACTCGAATTATCAAAAGTCTCATTGCGGAAGCCTTCTATGACATCTTCCGGATCAGGTTCACTGTCTCCTTTGTCCATGTTCTCTTCATGTCCTTGTTGTGTCCCCTCGAAATTGGAGTCTAAAGGAGACAGCAAGTCACGAATGTGAGGTGGTTGGATTTGTGGCCTGTTGCCGAACCAGTCGTTGATGGCCACAAAAAACTCTTTGTTAAATTGACGTGGAAGTCCTTGAGTCTTCCTTTCTGTTCCTGAGAGTGCCCAGTAATCTGATACGTCTCGACCAGTGCAACTTGCATAGTCTGCAAGCTTCTTGTAATCTGGAACTAGCTGATTCCACTTCATTTTGCAGGCAGGACCATCTCGCAAGCAAGGGGAGCAGGCAGCAGCTTGAACATGTTGGGATATGCGTTGCCATTTGGTGCTGTCGGTAATCATCAAGTTACGTGCGTCCCTCACATCCAACTCTTGCAGGTGCATGTCCCTTTTGGCTTCAATTAAAGCAAAAACCTCCGCTGGCACCTAATTAGGCCCTCTGTCCTTCCGTGCACGTTTTGCTTGGCTCAGACCAGCTGGGCTACGTTCAGCACTTGCTGTTGGTTGAGCTACAGTCCCTCTGGAAGACAAGGACGCCGGATTGCTATCCATGCTTGTGAATGTTGAGTTCCCTGCAATGCAAACCATACGTTAAAGCTACAAGAAAGATATGCCGCCCACTTCTACTGCCAAGTGTAGCAGTAAAGCAAATATTTTGTAATATGGCAGCATACAGGGCAGATCACATCACGAGGCACTGGGATGTCCAACGCCGGTCTAGCAGTGCTCGTTTGAAAAGCTTCAGTCACATTGCAGCATGGATCATTCTCTTGCAGTAGTGTTTTCTTGTTCTGCATGTACACAGCATACCTACAAACGAGTGATTGTAATTGCTGAACAGGAATGTGAGAGCAAGAACATGACGATGTTGTACAACGAAGTTGTGGGGGAGATTAACTAAGTCCGTTACAGAAGCTCAAGCGCCGAGGCTCTTCCATGACACTGTGCATGGCACTGTGTATGCTGCCAGCTTTCTATGATGCTTAAGTTTTTTTATCCACAACTGCTCATCCTTTGACTACATATAGTATGTGCACTCATAGAGGCATCGGAGTGCTTGTTGTGGTTTTGCAAGTGTATTTCAATCGCTGCCATTGGGCATCGACGTTCTCACTTATACCTCGGGGGGGTCACTTAGAGTGTCCATTAGAAAACAAGTGCGAACAAAACTTTGGACCCCCTATATTATATCCTAAAATTTAAATAAAATGAAATAAAAAAAATATGACTAGATTTTCCTACTTCAAAAGTTTATGTTTTGAATTATTGATATTTTTATTTGTTAATGATAATTAGTTACAAATTTTTGAAGTAATTAGATACACTGTACAATTGAAAAATAACTTTCACACCCCTATATTATATCCTAAAAAATTGTCTAAAAATGAACAAAAAATTCCTAAAAATAGCTATCTATTGAAAGTTCATTTTGAGTTGAGTATTGATGCAATGGTCAATTAAATGTGATCTCTATAAATATTTGAGTTGAAAAACATGCCGTTTTAGGCCATTTTCAACCTCTTGTACAAATCATTTCAACTATTATTTTAGTTTGAAATTTTGGCAATAGAAACCTATAGTCATTATTAAGCAACCCTCAAAATTTTAAGTTGAAATTATAATTTATTAGAAACCACTTGTTCGCACGTGGTTTGTAGTAAAATACTAGGTGCCCCCCCCCGAGACTTATACAGAGTTCATGCAGCGTACGAAGGGTGGAGGGGCTTACTGGAAACGGCTCTTGCTGTAGGCTGTAGAGGGCCTCCTTGACGTTGCGGTCCTTGACGAGATTCCATGGCCAGCAGATCGATCAAGCTGCACAGGTACAGAATTCACGTCACAGTCCACCGTCATTCACATTGCATGGATCAGTAGTGCACAGTACAGATTTGGCCTTCTTTCCTTTTAAAAACTGTTGTGGACAGGGGCACGGTACAAGGGCAACTTCTACTAACGTAGTTGTTCTGTGATTTTTATGGTCGACCAACTAAATCAGTGCTCTGAGCATGTGAACACTTTTGCCGTAGGCCTCACACTGTTATTATAAGCTCGCAGAGACCAGTGCCTCCGCTTCCACAAACTGAACTACTAGTATCCTAACGTAATTAGCATTCAATGTCATTTGCGTCCTACAGTTGCTGCTGACAGGCGATCACAACATTCAACAACGACACTTCCAGGGTGATTGCAAGAAACACTTGTACTATTTGTTGCGTTTTGCACTTTTGGACTTTTAGTACTTTTGTACTATGAGTCACCTTCAATACTATTGAAGGTATGGAACATAAAATTTGAATGGTCAATTGGATTTCAAATTTACTATTCTGACAACATGTAATGTTCATCATTGGATGACAAAAATGGATGGAAAAAACTTTATTTGCCATTAAAAAACAATTTACATTGGCAAATAGAAGGTATTACAAGCCCCAGCAATACTATTGAGTCTTTCTATGTACCCTGAAGTACTATTTTGAGCCACATGCTACAATTTATCCTAGAAAATGAGACTTTCATGTTTCTATTTTTGAAAATTAGGAAATGAGTTTGAAAATTTTATTTTAAAAATGGCCATTGTTTCCGATTAAGAACAAAGTAGGAGTATCAAAGTTAGAACTAAAAAATCATTTTTAATTCAACATAAATTCAATCTAAATATAGCACACTTTAGGCCAATATAAAACACACTTGGAACATGATTTTGGAAATTCCTCTTCTGAGAAGGTGTATTTCTATTAGAAGACCTAGCCTAAAAAATTTGATGATGTAACTCTTCAAAAAAGGTACTCGATAGTACTAAAAACCACCAAAACTACATGTGTGACATATATTCAAAACTAAGTTTCACCTATTAAATTAATTTTGAAAAAATTGAAATAATTCAAGTGCATTTTCTATTGTTATAGAAAGCTTGCTTTTGAATTTCATGTTCATTCAATCATTTTTGCAACACTTATGGCACAAAACAACTTCCACATTGAACGTGTGACGGAAAATAGTACAAGTGTTTCTTGCAATCACCCTCCAATAAATCTTCGCTACACTGAAAATCATGATGAAAAGTCAGGAAACGGAAACCTTCAATTTGTCCCACAAAATCACTGTACCCATCTGAGCGAATGACGACAAGCATCGTCCTCTATCACCTCGTCAGATTCCCTTCCACATGATGCACAAGCGCGGCGTATGATCGTCGTTGCGTCCGCAATTGTCGCTCCGATACAATTTCGAAGAATACTGAGACAGAGAAGCTACAACGACGGGGTTCATGTTCACGTAAAACCTGGAAGTAAAAGAACCATTTTCTATGCAGCCGCCACAAGCGGATCTTAATTACTGGTGGCTCTTTCATAATGGGCCACCCTCAGCCCAAGTACGTAAAACCATTCTTATTTCTCTTAAATCTTCGTTTTCCTTGGATTGACAAATTAGTTGTCCTTGGCACTCTTTAAATAACTAATGCCAGAAAGCAGCCGTAGCACCGCTCTTTCCTGACCTCCACCACACCGCACACGTAGGCTTGGCCACTAACGACTGCTGCTGGTGTGAACCGTCCATCAACTGCAGACCTCCTCTGATCGTAAGACCCCCTATTTAATGACAGGTGGGAACATACCTTTAGAGAGGTTCTACTGTATTACTATCAATGATGAGTTAGGTAGGCCTAAATGGTCACTTTAAGAGCAGACTAAGGTAGAAACACCCAAAAGCATCCGTGTTCCCATTCTTGTACCCTAGAGTACAACAAAATGTGTCCCTAGACACATTTTGAACTATAGAAATTGACGAATTTTATTAATGTGTCCTACAAATGATTAATTCTGATTTGTTGGCGCATTTGAAAGACACATATTTAACTTTGATTTGTTGACTATTGATTTCTGCAGATTTCGATCTAGGATCCACCCAAGTGACAATTTTAGTGGTCTAGGGAGCTATCACTTTGGAAAATCATAGAATTTACAGACCACATCCAAAAAACCTATATTTTTTTTTTAAATATTCATGATTTTCACTATGACCATTTTGTCTCAAAATGACCATTTTGTCTCAATTTAACAAACAAGGCCTTGTGTCTTGCTAACACTACAAAAATATTATATTTAGAAAAAGGTGCATCTAACTATGCTGAATTGCTAATATTGACAGTTTTGGGTGTTTTCAATGTCGAGCGTCATTTTCACTCACTAAAAAATATTAAATAGAAGTAGTTTCAAGATTGAACGAAAAACTAAATCATTAATAGCTCAAAGATGGACTTGTTCTTTGGACTTAGGGTGCCACAAGTTTTTCTCCTAGACACTGATTGAATTTTTTTTAAACTATATTTCCAAAAAGCTAATCTGATTCCCTATCTTCAAAAAATGTTTCAAGAAGTTGTGTCAAAAATTGAGGTCACATATACAAACCTATCCAAAATTCCAAGAGTCCTCAGCTGCAAGTACTTTTGGACTTTAAAGGTTAATTTTACTAGTTAAAATGTGATTGGTCATTATTAAAAGATTTATCTAATATTACAAAAAAATAATTATATATCATAAACTAGGACTTTCTTGCCTCTTTCTTCTATCAATGGCACTTGAATGAAGGTTTTGGGTTTTCATTCTTAAACTGGTAGACCTTAAAGGTAGAAATTTTCACATGATATTAGAGCTTTAAAAGTATTAGATTTCTATTAGGAATCTATTTTTCATTGATACTCTTTGGTTATTTATTTGTAATTCTATCTAAATTATAGAAATTTTATAAAAAGATTGGCAAGTTTGACAAATGAATTTGTAATTATAGAGCTTGCATTTTCAAATTTTAGTATGACACAATAAAAAGAATTGCACCACAATTTTTTGCACTATGTATAGTAAATTTATGCAAAGATTTCCAAATTTAATGAGCATATATTGCATTGATATGAATTACATCACTTTTGATTAAAAAATTCACAACAATTTTTGAATTTTCACAAAAAAAAATACATATTTATATGACTCATAGAAGACATGTCATGACATATTTTGAAAATTAAATACAAAAAATCAAATTTATTTAAATATTGACCTATCAATTAGAACTAGTTTAGCTTATTTTTGGAGTGACTTTTAGATTTTATGTATTGACAAACATAGGGGCCACTTCACAACCATGGAAGCTACATAAAGCCATAAAATAAATAAAAAGTAGAATGAAGCTAGGACTAAAATGGTGGAATCGGAAACCAAGACAAAAATTAAGGAATTTTAAAGTCACACAATTGAAATTGATGCCCACATAGAATTCAATGTCTTTTCAATTGAGGAAATTGGAAAGATATTTGAAAAAATCAATAGACACATTTGGGATTCAATTAATTTCTAAAACAAAGTCTGGAAAACTTTGGTTTAGAATCTTTATTTTATTTTATAAACTCTAGAGTTTAAAGAAATTTAAGGCCACCAAAGAGACTTACAAATATGAGTAGAATGTAGCGTCCACTTTGCAAGCATGGGGGATTTGGATCTCAATGATACTAGTATATGAGCATGAAAATGTGAGCATATGAGCCTTGAGCATATATATAAGTAGATATATTACTAGCATTGAAGGTGTTTATAAATATATATTATAGTCATGAAAAAATTCTATAATGTAGACACCTACAATATAAATGTGTAGTCTTCTAGGCTCATGGACTCACGGTCCTAAGCTCACATAATAGCAATCCTTGTTCGGATCTTTGGGAGTTCTTGTATTGACAAATATCGAGACCAACGTTAGCTATTGGTCAACATATACAGGCTCTAGAGTCCAACATAACAAATTCACAACCCTAAATCCAAGACTTCCATGTCAACTAATGTCTATAGAGTTGTAATCCACTCTAAAAAAGAGGAATTTGTAACTAATTTTTTAAACTTCATTTTGAAACTATCTATAAATATGACTTTTGTGTTTATTTTTTAGATAAATGATGAAAAAATTTCCATTAATTGAAAAAAATTCACATTTTTTTGGAAAAATTTAAAGATGCCTTGAATTTTTGAATAAAAAGTTAAAGAATTCATATCAAATGCAATATGTGCTCAAATAATCTAATTTTTTGCATATATTTACATTCTAGTGTAGAAATTTATGGTGCGATTTTTTATCCTATCATTCTAAAATTAAAAAATCAACACTTCATGGTTATAAGCTTGAAGTTTAAATTACTATAAAAAAATTAATTTTAGTCAAAAAATTTAAATTGGAGTAGAAACTCAACTTGATAATCTTCATTTCATTTGTTGTATTCAAACTAGAATTTTTTTTTTTATGAATAAAATGGAGATCAAGAGAAAAGAACATAAGTTGCCGAAATACACTACATAGATTTGCCAAATTTTTGGTAGGAAAGTAGAAAATATCTCAAAAAAAGAATATTCAATATTTTTTAATGATGATGAATTCAAGCAAGTTTCCTCAAAGAAATTGGGTTTGTTAAGTCTTTTTCCATCTTCGAACTTTTCATAAAATCATCCAATGGACACTTTTCTTCACACATGTTAATATAAGAGATTAGAGAATTTTACATATATTCAAGAGTTGAAAAGCAACCTCTTCAACAAAAGATGTGTTGCCAAAATTCCAATATATATTTGGATTCTAAAAAAAATGGTTCATGAGGATTTTTATACAAGATTTTGTTTTTTCCAAAACCTTAGGGACTTTTCTACAAAATTTTATTTTTTCCTAAACCCTCACCTAAAATTGACCAAATAAACATTTTGAATACTTGGTGGTTTAGTTAATATTTCATTTTATTCCATGTAATTTGCCTACCTAACTACCATCCCACTACACAGTCTAAAGGGTAAAAAAAATAGAGTTGCATTAGAAGCAAGTCATGGCATTTGCACAAACAAGACAACCATCAAGAATCCTAAGTCTAAAAAATAGTTTTTCAAGCAATAAAAATACCCTACCAAATCTTGAAATAATTTAAGAATTTTTTTTCCTCATAGATTATATTTTTGTCTATATAATCAACTTTGAATTATTCCATTTGGATTAGAGACATAAAAGTTACCAAGCTTCTTGTTTTGTGGGCAATCATTGTACCTTGTTGAAAAAATAATGTATTAGATTTGTATTTTTATCTCAATTTTCACAATATAAAAAAATAGCACAAGGTTCAATTTTCTTGCTGGAATAATATTGTTGGAATTAGTGGATATTGTATATAGGCAATTACTGCCTCTTTTGAAGTGATTCAATTCTCTTGCTAGAATAATATTGTTGGGATTAGTGGATATTGTGTATAGGCAATTAGTGCCTCTTTTGAGGTGATAGTCTTTTGAGGTGATAGTGTAAAATCATGTACAAATGCAATAGTAGGGTAGTTAGAGAATAAACTTTACACATGTGGCACACTGTAATTGGCCGGAAATGATTTTTATTTTCTTATATTGCATGAAACGTATTATACGAAACACAAGAAGTGTTTCGATGATCAAAATTACACTAAAAGATTATTGTGTGCATCTTGGTCATCGTAAACCAACAGAATATAAATAGGAGTAGATGCATTTTTTGCAGTGCCCTCACCATCACTCTCCACCAACCGGGTAGGACATGCAATCCCATCTTCAATATCATCCAGCACAATGACATTGTCCACTAACTCCACTTGCTATTGTGCCTCACCCAAAACAATTCCTACAAGAACCCCAAATTCATAGCAATAATCAATATTCTATTCTTTGTAGAATAAAGTATTCAAGCATTGAATAAATATAGTTATATTAATAAAATCTTGTACTCCCTCCTTGTCCCAAATTGATCTTCTAGTTTCCCTTAATTTTATTGCAAATAAGTTCAATACTGCACTTTGAAAAGGCCTAAAAAACTCAAAGTTTTAGGACAATAAGAGTGCTTTGAACTCTACTTATAGCTCAAAATGGGTTGAAATAAGTAATGTTGTGTTCAGCAAAAAAATCCCAAACATATAGTCCAATCGGAAGATTGTTTTGAGATAGAGGAAGTATTTATTTCATTAAATTTCTAAACCTTTTCAATAGCTTCTCAAACTTCCAATACAACAAGTTCAAAGTTGTGATTGCACACATATTGATTGTCAATAATATACCAAAGAAGAAAATAATCTTTATGAAATTTTGCAAATAAATTCAAAAACCATTTAAAATAGGATAGTCATTATTTCATATTGATTAACAACTAATATCAAATCATATATATTTTAGTTAAGTTCAATAGTTGAATGTCTTTGAATAATATAAAATAATATATTAGTAATAAGTGCATGTTATAATATATAATATTTTTTTTAATTGAAAAATATATAACTAATTAAATGATTAGAAATTACCATCAATGAATCTTTCACAAGATAAAAATTAGATGTAACTTCCAATTATTTTATATCTTCTTTGATGGCATTAGTATCAACTTTGAAATGTACATTGTTTTCGGTGTCTAGTTTTTTTCAATATTCATCTTTTCACAAGTATTGTCGGAGATGTACAATGATACCACTCCAAAAACATGTTCTTCAGGCATTGTAATAAACTAAATAAAAAATTAAGTACTTTGATTCAACAACTCTTGTAAATTGTAATACATTCAATATACCAAATATCAAGATGGTAACAATATGATTTAAATTAATCATCACCACTATATAAAAACAATTCTCATTCATATTTCATTAAATTTTTATTTTTTTTCATTTCTACTTTTAAAATGCATTTCAAAACATTAAGTTTAAATAACATTTTAAATAACCTATATTTAAATTTGATGTTCAATTTTTTTTAAACCTTGCGGTGGAGGTGTAGGAGGTTTTTCTTCAACTTTCTTCCTCCCTATTAGAATTGCCAACTTCTCTGCTATTAACATTTCCGCCGTGGTTGCAATGTAGTATTAATAAGCAAATTCAACTGTGGTCTTTTAAACCTTCACAATTGATGTTGTAGTAATTTAGGTATAATGTAAATCCTTTTTAAAATCTACAATTATAATCAAAATTAATGAATTATTCTTAAGAAAATGAAATTGCATCAAACTAAAATGGAATTTTGAGAGGTGTGACCATTTTGCTTCATTGCCACCAAGTAAGTCGCAAGGCAGGTGCACGTTGACACTACTAGCTTCTTCTTCAAGTCAAATTAAATCAGACGGCTTTTATTTTCTTTTTCAAATTGCACGGCTATTGATTTTTCAAAGGGGGGTATTGTTTTCTTTTCAAATCGCACGGCTCTTGATTTTTCATTTTTCATTTGGTTTTTTTTTCTCAAGTCAAATCTTACGAAATTTTTTTTCTTTTCGAATCGCAAGCCTATTGATTTTTCGAAGGGGTTATTGTTTTCTTTTCAAATTGCACGGTTGTTATTGTTTTAATTCACATTGCACGGCAATTGAGGGTAATCTTAGTTTTTTTTTAATCTCATCCGACAGATGCTTATTTTACACTTTTTTGAGGTGGGGAATAGATTGCCTGAAAATTTTTAGGAGATAGTAGGTTTCAATTCCATCTTAGAACTATTAATGATTTAAATTTTCATTCTAACCTTGATTCTAATTTATACCTACTTCTAATTAACAAGTTTTTAAAGAATGAAAGTCAAATTAATTAATTTTTAATACATCTAAATCAATTTTAAAAATAAAATATTCAAAATTCAAAATTTGCAATGCAAAATTTTTTAACTTATGAAGATTTAAAATCTTACAATCTAATCAAGCAAGGTGCAAAAGAAATTTGATTTCTTCACTTTAAATGCAAATATCTTGCAATCTATACAGTTAAAGTTTCTGAAATTTCTTCCACACATTCTTATACTAGTCTAGTGTAAGGTTTGCTCTATAGTAAAATAAATAAATAAATAATTGTTATTTGAAATGATAGTTTTGTGTACTTGTTGATGAGAAAAAGGTCTTGGAACTTTAGGTGTTAAAAGGTGCTCTTGCCTACCAAAGCTTTGCAATTTTGATCTTCCTATTAGTTGCCATTAGCCATCGTTGCGTACACTATTGCTCCATTTTTCCGAAGAATTCAAGCGTAATTTATTTGGTTTGGTATTCAGATATTGGCGCTTATTTTTGAGAAATATATTAGAAAGCATAGATATCTCTACTTCAATCTTGAACTTGGTAGTGCTAGTTAGTGTTGCGAGTTTTAATGATTTTGCGGATCAATTAATCTTTCCTCAATTTTTTTAGCATATTAATATTAAATGGATTTTTTAGATTTGAACCAAAAAGAAAAGGATTTAGGATTCTTTTATGATATTGCTTGGAGATTTTGAGTGTAATGTAGCAAGAATTTTGCATGACAAGGAAGAGAGTGTGAATTCAGTTGCAATTTTTCTTGATTCCTCTTAGAATGTAGATTGCAGTTGCCACATGCGATCTTGTCTTTCTCTCATTGATTTGGTAGCTCTCTTTTCTTAGCATTGAGGTGTTCCAAGTCTTTGAAAATGTGGTTTTTGGATGTCATTTGGCATGAATATGCTCTTCGAGAATTTGGAAAGGCGCATTTAGCATTTTGTTGTTATATTTTTGGTTGTTGTGCAAGCTCTTAGTGATAGTGTATCCCACGGACATCACATTCTACATCCCATTCAAGACATCAATTTACATTGTCTCCATTAGGATGGCGCAGGTGTAAAACTCCATCAACAAAGGAAAATTCAAGTCATTCTTCAAAGCTAGTACCGCCAACTATGTTTTGAAGGTTCCCATGTATATGTAAAGTTTACTATTATTAAAGTCTCTAGAGCTTGAAACAAGGCCAATAAATCTTCAATTGGGTGTCATTCGTAGCGCAAAGAGCAATTAATGGAGCCTTAACAGATAGTTGCAAAATGAAGTTTGACAAATGGTTAAAAATTCCACTTTTTTAGAGTAGGATTACAATTCTATAGACATTAGTTGACATAGAAGTCTTGGCAATTGTGAACTTGCTATGTTGGACTCTAGAGGTGTATGTTGACCAATTGCCAACGTTGGTCCCGATATTTGTTTATACAAGAACCTCCAAAGATCCAGCCCCCATGCTTGCAAAGTGGAATCTATAGTCCACTTATATTTGTAAGTCCCTTTAGTTGCCTCAAAAAAAAATTTACCCCTAAAGTTCATAAAATAAAATAAAAATCCCAAACCAAAGTTTTGCAACCTTCTTTTAGAAATTAATTGAATTCCAAAGGTTTCCATTGGTTTTTTCAAATAGATTTTCAATTTCTTCAATTAGAAAAACATTGAATTCTATGTGGGCTTCAATTTTAGTTGTGTGACTTTGAAATTCCATTACTTTAATCATGGCTTCAAAATTCCATTATTTTTATCTTGCTTTCATTCCATCATTTTAAATTTATGGCTTAACCCTTCATCGCCGAAGGGGACAAAAAGTGTCCTCACACACTGTAATAGTCCAATTCGAAGTGCTCTAACTTTTGCATCTGATGTCCAAATTTAATAAAACTTCTTGTAAAAGTTGCGCATATTAGTCTAGTTTGTGTGATAAAATTTTCAGATCAATCCAAGACAAATTGAGTTTGTGAAAGCCATTCGAAGTTCACAGGTTCAATTTGAGTTCAGCACATTGCATTGTCATGAGTGCAACTTTGGGGGCTTGTATCTTTTTCATCAAATGGTCATTTTCAATAAAATTTGTTGGATTTTTTCCCCTTAAGCTCTAGTTATTGAGGTAAAATTTTCATGTCAATCCAAGCTATTTTGAATGTTTGAGAGCAATTCGAAGTTCAAAATCCAGACATTTTTGTATTATAGTGAACTTCGGTGGCTCATAATTTCTTCATACATGGTCCGTTTTCAATAATTTTTGTTGTAAAAGTTGCACATACTAGTCTAGTTTTTGTGGTTAAAATTTCATATTGATCCAAGAAGTTATGAGTGACTGAGAAGCATTTTAGTAGAAGGAGGTTCAGCTATAGATGTGATTTTTTGCTACTTTTTTCACTGTTTTTTAACATTTCAAATCCATTTTGCAAACACAATGAGTCATTTGAATGATATTTTTTTTCACCAAAGAGTTTAAATTCTGTTTTAGAATCACTTGGAAATTTGATGTTTTTTCATTTGAGTAGGTTTAGAAATCGAATTTCACCTCCAAATGTGTTTTTAAGAAAATTTCAGCACCTTTTTCCAACACTAAAACATTATAATCTTTCAATCTATACGGTCAAGTGACCCCAAATTTGTTCCACACCATCTACAACATGCACACAACAAGATTGTACGGTTGCAATTTCATACCTTACTGAAATTTAGACTTTTCACGCTTGCAAAGGCAGGATGCTTTTAAGCATGTTTGGACCTTCGGCGATGAAGGGTTAACGTGGATCCCTTAGTTGTGAAGTAGTGTCCTATATTCATCAATACATAAAACCTAAAGGTCACTCCAAAAATAAGCTATACTAAATTAGACCTAAAGTTCATCATTGGAAAATTTACATGAAAATCCTTCATTATAATCTAATTTGAAATTTTGATTCATAAAATTAGGATGTTCTTGTGTCCTTCAGATGATTTTTGAATGGATGATGTAGTTTTTCATCCAATTTTTTCTTGGAGAAGTTATTTGAATGCATTTTAACTTTTAACCCTTACAATACCAAGGCTTTTTTTCCATCAAAAAACACTCAAAATTGCCATTTCTATTGCAAAGAGAATTTTTTTTTCATATCTAATTATAGGATCTTATACTAGACTAGTGTAAAAAATTGTGGGAGAAATTTCCAAAACTTTGACCTTGTGAAACTTGTTAGAGCGCTAAGATTCCTCTTAAACAAAAGATGCCTATAACTTGCCAAAAGCAAAGTAACTACTAACATACATCTTTGTTTGAAAATGCAAAGTAAAAAATTAAGCTTGCAAATATATATAGAGAGTCTCTTGGAGGCTACATGTAAAGTTTTGGAATTTATCGGATTCCATAAGTTAGTCTTTTTGAAACTCAACCTTTGCATCTTATTGTGGTAAAATCCTAAAAATTCCCAAATCAAGTTTCACTTCGAGTGTTGGTGCTCACTTTGCTTTGTGCTTTCGTTCAATCCTATTTCTTGCTACTGTGTGCTATAGGAGAAGTCATGTCCCACTATTTCATAGTATAAATCCTCATTGCATTGTTGCTCTTTCCCTATTGCCCACATTTTGGGCCCTTAAATCTCTATCATTTCCTTCATTTGTGTCTTTGCTTGGTGCCCCTGGGGCAATTTATGGAAGAGTGCATCCATTTTTTGGTCCATTTAAATGTGATTTGACCTAGTGCACTAACGTATTTCTTGAATCGACTTCCACATGTGCTAGTGGTTCATACACATTGGTGATTGCTAATTGTAATTATCATGACCGCCCTACGGCATCCAAGGTCCTTTTGCCCTCATGTGCTACAATGTATTTTAGTGCGTGTTGTGAATTGCAAATGCAAGACACATGACGGACAACCTCATCTTCATTCTAATCGTTGTCCTTGGAACTCTTAGGAGTTGAAAAATCAAATGCTGGAGATTATCTTTCAAAACTCCACAAAGAAAATGAAAAGTTGAAGAACGGATTGCACTCATAGTAATTATATTTAGAATAGAGTTGCTTTTGCTTTAAAAATGCAACTTCATTCTACATATAATTACTATTGCCATTTTAAATGATGCAAAATATACATTTGATTTCATTCAATTGTTTCTTAGATGAATGATAGTCACAAAGCACTTGATTTTTAAGTCTCTACTATTTTGTTGCAAAAATTATATTTAGATTTTTTGATTATATACTTTCTAGAAATCCAATTCATATGCATTCTCTAAATATTTTCTATAAAGTTTTGACTACTTGGGCATTATTGAATAGTATTTTGTAGTTTTGCAACTACATACGTATGTTGTCTATTCCAATGCATTATTTATTTTATTGATATCAATATTTGATTCTCTTGAAATTATGTTTTCCAATGCTTCTATAATTTTATTTATTTAATTTTCTTGATGACAAATGGAAACCATTGTATTAAAAGAGAACAGAGTAACGGCCGAGCCAAAGGTTGGACTAATGGAGAAAAGATGAGCAAACTTCTATAAACTTTGATTTTACAAAAAACCTTTCATTTAAAAAAAATATGATATTAATCTTTGAAGTTATTAATTACATTGATATTGTCATCTTTATAATAAATAGATGAATGGATGATGTAAAAATGAATCTATTTTGTAATTTAGAGACAAAAGTCTTTTGGAAAGATCCTCAAAAAGACATAAATCATTTGCTACAAGACTGATTTCAATGTCTACATTACAATATAATGATTAAGAGTAGTTTAATCCAAATTTTTCATACTTTTTAAGTACACAATTGTCCACAAGGATTTGCAATAATTAAATCTTGCATACAAAATAGGATTTTATAAAACTAATTAATTAATTTTTGGCAAATAATTGATATATTCAATTTAAAAAAAATTAAAAATCAATTTTCTAAAGTAGTCCATATAGTGCCCTCTTTATAAATAATGTATACATCAATTTTCATTTTGACATGATGAGCATTTTGACATGATGAACATTTTGGTTGATCTTTATGTTAAAAAAGCCATTCAAATGTTTTTACTTTTGAATATTATATACAATGTGAAAGTATTCAAATGTTTTTACTTTTGAATATTATATACAATGTAAAAGTATTCAAATTGTAGTACAAAAGTCTTTCCCTACTCTAATTACGTAATCATTTTGGAATCAATCACATTCATATTCATTAGGTAGTGGGTACTTTTTTACTATTGTAAAAGTTGATGGGCTAATATTCAAACTTCAATTAGAACTTTAGTTAAAAAGTTATAATTTTTTTATGAAAGAAATCATGCCAATCTTAATCTAGGATAAAATACTAGTAGAAAATAACTAAATTTGCTAGTTTATTAGGTTTTATTTAGGGCTACAAATTCCTAGTGGTTATTGACGTTGTATTGTTGGGGGACAGAGCTTGCAAAGGTCTTAGAGGAAAATTGTAAATTCATTAACCGGTTTAAGCCTTAGGAAATGGGGTTCAAATATTATAAGTCTAAGATCTTGAGTCTGTTCAAATCTTTAGTAGTAAACTGTTTGAGATGGACTAGGTTTTTGAAGGACAATTGTGCATGCAGATTATCTTGATATCTAAGACACTTTTGTGAAATTTGCAAAGTTGAATATGTTCCTTCCAAAAGCTTTCCACGCTTTGGAGCATTCTGTTTTGAAGCATGCGTGGGTTTAGTTTACTATTGGAATTAGAAGTGCCCTACCTTCCGTGAAGGTCAGATTCAGACATAAATTAAGTATTTTTTGGAATGTCTGAATGTTTGGGATCATTACAAATAAAATGTCCAAAATGTTGCAAAAAATTTTCATCCATATTGTCTAAATTTTTGAATATTTATAAAACCTACATCACACCTTAAGCTCTGCATGACAGGTTTCCCAAAACAAGAAAACCTAGAAGTTGCCAAACACAAAAAAATTTGGACATTAAAATGCCGAAATCTTGACACCAATAGTTTAAGCTGCCAAAACCATTTGCACGTGAAAAAGAAAGTATTTTGGCACTCTGGTGCCAAGCTAGACCTTCACGTACGGTATTTTTGAGGTTTTAGAACGAGACAAGGATAGTTCCAACAGGTTTAAACATTTGGCATAGGTTATATGCATTTACATCGGTAACATGAATTGCCCATTTTCATTGATTCTCATGAAATTGTAAATTTAATTGTAGATTGTTAGGCCGAGATTTTTATTTTAGTCTATTTTCAAATTTCAAAGTCTTGGTTGGATAACCATTTGACTGAACAAGAACTGAGGTATGTGGTCACATCACCCAAGAGTCAACAAGTGTAGTATTGCACAATCGAGTGGGGAGAGTTTATGATTGAACAAGGTCGTTTGTATTGTATCATTTTGACTAGTTACTATGCAAGTAAGATAGCTTGGGTGAATTGTTGCTAGTGTCTAAATCATTCAGATTTCAGATCAGGATTCTACCAACATGTGTAGTTGTGAGAATGACTTTCTACATCCGTGTGAAATTTTTCCCAAAAAATGACACTATCCCAAGAATTGAAAAAATCGTTCTCATAACTACACATGTTGGTAGAATTAGCATATATATTTTTTGTGTGATTCTTTTGAATTTGAAATTTGGCACACATGTTATTGACATAGAGATTATTTCATCATAAAATTTCATGGTAAATAAACAATTTTTCAAACCTTGGGATAGTGTCAAAGTTGGTAGTAGTGAAATTGTTTCTCACAACTACACATGTTGGGAGATTTTGAATATCTATTTTTGTAAGGATCTTTTGGACTTGAAATTTTTTACACATGTAATCAACATATAGATGGTCCTAAGCCAAAATTTTCATAGAAAAAAAAAAATTCAGTCCTTGGGAGGGTGTCAAAGTTGGCAATAGTGAAAACATTTTCACGGCTACACATGTTGGGAGATTTAGAATATCTTTATTTGTGTAAAACATTTAGCCTTGAAATTTGGTACACATATAATTACTTAATGATGATGCTATGGTAAAAATTTCATGGTCAAAGATCAATTTTTGAGCCCTTGGGAGGCTGTCAAAGTTGGCAGATGCAAAATTGCCTTCCTTGCGATTTCGAAATCGCCATTTTGATTGGGACCCCACTGTACATTGAATCCCATAAACAGATTTCAATTGTCACTGAACCCGATGAATAAATTAATATGCGGCGTTTGTAATCCTCGGTGGGACTAGGTTTTGGTTAGATCCTTTGTAGGTTCTTCTGTGATCTACTTTGTAACAATGCCAAGGCCTATCACGTCTTGCCATGCTTCAAAAATTCTCAATGAATTTCTTTGTTTTATCTTAGAAAGAACATAATAACATTGGATTTGGGCAAAACATTTTGATCCACTGGCTTTGTTTTTAGACTTGTGGGTGGATGCACGGTTGAGTGGACCACTTTTCATGTCACAGTGCTTTTTCCAGTGAGACCTTTGCATTGCAAGCCACATTGTACAAAATTGACTACACCATTTGACCTACAAATTTGAACATACACTCTCAACTTGAGTGCAAAGGCAACTATATAATTATTATTAAGATATTTTCTTTACCTAAAGAGCTATGGACTTTTAAAGTTGTACATTCAATTTAGAAAAGTCCATATGTTATTTTGTGAAGGCGTTTTTAATGAAAAGAACATTCTTGTAATTGTATTAGTGACTCATGACGTGTTGTAGTATAGATTGAGGCACCCCTAAACTATATTGCTTTGGTGTATTGTGGTCTTAAAATAGTAGTTATGGACTTTTGAAGCAGCTAAGTTCAGCTGTATTTAGAAAAGTCCATAAAAGAATCAAAACAAGGTATTTTCTTAAATTTTTTTTTTGATCCAAAATGTTTTTAAAAGTTACAAATGGGCTTTGAATTTATACTTCATTTTGGGTGATTGCTTGAATGCTAGCATTCAACAGGTGCAGGGTAGAAGAAGACGGGGAACGCTATTCCCGGTCATTTGTGACGGGACTCGGGCCTGGGACGCGGACCCGATTAGGGTTCTGAACCCACCCCTCCAGAACAGTCATTCTGCGTCTCTCTCTGCTGGTTGCGTGCTTCCATTGTGCAAAGTGTCCTAGCTATGGTGAAGTTCGATTTTACTGTTTCAATTCGGGCTTTGAGTTGGGGTGATGGCACATTGGGCGATTGCAAATTGAAGTGTTTCTAAACATTCAATTACAGTGTTTACTGAGGTGTTTAGGAGAACCAGTGCCTATTATAGTTATTCATTTGGCATGCAGTCTAGGGTTTAGGGTTCACAATGTGAGGGTTTAGAGGAGGAGGACGCTTATTATTGTACAGATGACAAGTGCAAGAGATTTGGCAAGGCGGACTGGGGTAAAGCGTCCAGGTCCGGCTGAAAGAGAAAGAGTGTCCTTACAGAGAGAAAGAGATAGAGAGCGGCAACAAAGGAGTAGGCTTCTCAGGAGAGAGGAGCTTGGTCGGATGCAAGAAGAAGAGCGACTATATGCTGGGGAAGAGCGCGGAGGAACAGGCGAGAGTTCTCGAGATCATGACAGGGTTATTCGGCGGGAGGTGTCGCGTGATGTTACAACCATACTAGAATGTGTGAAGTCGACGTTGGGTGAGCACAGAGATGGACGCCACAGAGAAGCGGTTTTGCAGGCGTTGTGGTCAAACCCATTTACCACCTCACAATTGTTGCTTTCAAAAAGGGTTTCAAATGAGGCCAAAACGCAAGCTTCCATCATCTCTGGGTTGGTTCAGTCGTTGTCCGAAGTGAAAAATGCCAAAACCAGGGCACAGCTAGTAGCGAAGCATGCAATTCTTACAGCAGTTGTGAGTTCTAGGTCTTCGGGATCGGGATCCGCAAGACAAACAACCCGTTTGCTGAATGTCCATCATCGTAATGTGACTATGGCTGTGCAAAGGCGGGCTTCTATGGGGAGTAGTGATCATATAATTTGGACTCTTTCTGTAAGAAAACAAAAAAGTGACCAAACGTCTGATTTCGTGAAGACGGAAGTTATTGCTTGGTGGATTGCTGAAACCAGGGCTAGTCCAAATCGCAAGGAGGTGGTGAAGAACTGGATTGCAGCTGGTATCTACAAAAAACACCATACACAATATCTATTGGAATCACAGGCATGAAATCTGTGTTTATTGTTCTATCTGTGCAATTTTGGGTTGATTGATTGTCTTTGTGATTAGGATTTAGGGTATTCCAGAATGGAGGGCAAGAGTAGATTGCCTGAATGTATCGGGTGTGGTTTAGGGTACAGCAAAAAGTATGTGAAGGTTTAGGGTTTAGGATTTTAGTTGTGGAACTGTTGGGTGCATTCTATAGGTTCTATGGATAGGATAGGGAAATAGTGACCTCTTCTATTATACCATTCATCTTCACACATGGGATTGTGCTTTGAGTGAGGCGGACTTTGGGATCCAGTCAGTTTGGTGTACTTGTGTGAACTGCAATAGGGTAGAAATGCATTCCAAGTGAGTCGCATGGGACCTGTGAAGACTGATGTTGTAAAAGAGGAGTAATGAAATGGTGTCCAATGAAGTGCATTTGGACTTCTATGGCTTCCTGAAGTCTTACGCAAGTTGTATGCAATGTTGCAATCTCGATGGGAATTGAATTACTGTTCTATTGAGTTTGATTAGTGTCCAATGAAGTACAGTTACAATTGTATGGCTTCCTAGAATCTCTTGCAACTTGTATGACGAATTGCATTGTTGCAAAGAATTGAGTTAGTTTTCTATTGAGTCTTCCTCATCATATATGGTTGATAATGGAGTAGGCCAAAGGTCCATGTCAATTTGTTGCAAGTTTTATGAACTTCTAGGGGAAGCTGGAGCACTTCACAGACAGAGAGTATAAGCACTGTACCCAAATTTTCTATATTCAAGTATGTTTACAATTGTTGATGACTGAGCTTGATGATAGACAGTACTCGTATGGCACCTCCAGAGTTCTCGGCTGGACTTTAATGCAGTGATGTTGTGGCTGCAGATGGAATTCTATTTGCGATTTCAAGCTGCAAACCCCCAGGTAGTTGTTGGTAAGAGGGTCTTTGACTCATTCCAACCATACTTTGTCAAAAGACTGAAGGAACGAAATGTTTGTTGCTGTATTTATCATGTTGAAATGGAGGAGCTTAGGGTAGGATTCAATTACATGCGGGTTCTGTCTGCACTGCACTTTAAAAGTGCTTGCCAATGTCAGTGTGAGGTGTGTGAAGCTATGAATGGGGAGGGCCGATGTTGTGCCGAACAGTCCACCTTTCCTGGGGTCACGGCTATGGTGGAATCTATTTTGTGTCCTTGGGTTGATGAATGCCAATGGCATAAAAGGGAGTGCATTTTTGGTGACTGTGAAAACTGTGGAGTAGACTTCCTTCCTCTCTGCCCCATTGAGGAAGATGGGAGTTCCAACAGTAAAGTGAAATGGAAGCGATTTGCAATGGAAGCAATCACAACCAGAAAAGGCGAGGAAAAAAAAAATTAACGTTGGTTTACAAAGAAACCTCTTCTGCCGAGTTTGTGAGTTATCTGAAACCTAAACTCCAAGAGTTTGTGCGTCATTCTTTTGTTGCAAAGTGGGAGGATGAGCAGTTCAAAAATTGTCTTGCAAGCTTTCCTGCTGATTCTATAGTATCCGTGATTGATTTTGCTGAAAACTATTCGTTTGAGGTCCAAAACGAGGTGCAGTCTATGCATTGGCATAGCTATCAGATCACCATCTTGGTGCACATTATGTGGGTGAGAAATCCAAACCCTGACCCTACTGATGAAAGTACTAGGAATATAATGGAGTACCATTTTTATATCAGTGACGACAAAAAGCATGATAGCTACTTCGTCCAACATTGTCTGATGCTTCACTGGGACAGTCTCACCGAAGGAGGCTTCAGGCCTAGAAATCATTGGATTTGGAGTAATGGTTGTGCTGGCCAATTTAAGAGTCGAATTCCATGGTACTTTGTAAGTCGGTATCCAGAAATTACTAATAGGTGTGCATGTATGTGGAGCTTTTTCGGATCTGGACATGGTAAGGGCCCCCATGACGGGGCAGGTGCTATGCTTAAACGTTACATACGGACTGCCCAACTTGATGTGCATGGCCCACGCTTTGAGGATGCTGAAACAGTTGTCGAATTCTTGAGAGCCAAATTGAGCAAAAGGCCAAGAACTGCGTATGGTGATCGAAGACCAGTGCAGAGAACCTTCTGGCACGTTCTAGAAGACGATGTTGACAGGGAGAGTAACTTCGACTGTGATCCCATCAAAGGATGCAGAGAGGTGCATTCTGTCCAGTCAATAGGGTCAATGGATGTTAATAAGTTGTTGAAGCGAAATTTGGCTTGCTTCTGTACTGCTTGCATTGAACGTAACTAGAGGGCATGTGAGAATTTGGCTTGGGCTCAAACTTGGGAGGTTGAGCTTCTTGTTGTTCATAAGCCAAGTTATGTCCAATCTGTAGTCATGGCTGAGTTCAAGGAAGATGACTGGGATGAGTTTGGAACGAATGGTGAATACTTTGCTTCGATAACGGAGCTTGGTGATAATTTTGCTATCAATGCTGCTCCTAACAATGAAGAGAATGTTGACTTCTATGTCCTTGTTTGTACTAAGGAAGTGTATACATGTAGGAAGGCATTTGAGTGCCCGTGGGGTGAGTCTTTTGAGCCGGGAGATTTGGTGATTTAGGGACGTTACTATCAAAAATATGGAACTGCGGCTGACACTTATGTTTTTTTGAAGACATCTCAGAAGGCTCACGTTCTGGTGGCTAACATTAGAGCCACGAAATTCCCAATGCACATTGCTGACCATCGTGTTGCAGGTAATGATTTAGTGTACAGGTTACCTGAAACTGTGGAGGAGGCAATCCTGGAGTATGTATGATGCGTTACTTGCATTCCGCATTTTGGGCAGCCTACCTCGCTTGGATGTGCGTGGCCATCACCTACAGCCTGCCATGCTTGGCGGGGCATTTTTTCTTTGGGACGTGCCTTCGGGCATGTCCCTCCAATGAAATACCAAATTGGAATGATACTGTATTGCTGAAGGGGGTGATTTGAATGAGGTTTTACGGACTTTGCACTTACAGGTTTTAGGAACGTGGCAGGGGATAAATGAAGTTTCAAAATGTAACTTAGAATGGTGTCAAACGAAAGCCTCGGTGGTTTGTATGAGTTCCAGGGACTCTCTATAGAGCTGCATGGGTGTGGTCCTCAACATGAGTGAATTGTTGGTGACTCAATGTCATAGAAATGCGCACTGCTGCTCATAGTGCAGGAAGTTAGATCTTTTGGATATTACTGAACGTCAAAGAAATGGAGATCAGTGCAATTATGGTTCACAAATACAGCTAAGCAATTGGGTCGTAGTTAGTTGTACTGTAACTGCCTCGTGGATATGAAGATCCGCATCCTGCAGGCTCTAGGAACAATAGAGTTACTCTTTCTGCTCACCAACTTCTGAAATAACATTCTTCCCACCGAATTTTGAAATTCTCTACCTTTGATTAACATCTGAGAGCCTACCTGAAATCAAAATTACCGATATAGGGTACAATCAGTTTTCCTAAATTTGTTGGAATGAATTCATGTACAAAATGGTAATGAAATGACCCTTGTCTGAATGTTAAAATTTAGGGTAGTCAGTTAATTAAACTAGGTGTTTGTCCAATCAAAAGATTTATGTTCTAAATCCATTATCAATTTCTTGGAAGAAGTCCCATCTGGGTGATCTAAAATGTGAATTGATTCCAATCTCTTCCATGTAGAACATGTATATGGTCCATTTCTCAAAAAGATTAGTGAGACTGGTAATTCTATGAATTCAAGTTTAATGAGGAGTAAGGGCACAAGGGCGTCCTTTTAAATTCTCCATGACTGTTGGCCTCCACCCTTGTATGAATTAATGAATTAATAAAATAAGAAGCGTCACTTGAATACAGAAAACTGCATTGCAACTCCAGCATTAGGCCATATTGTTTGCATTCAATTGTACTATTTTTTGACCACTTTCAATTGTGGCCACATGTGATAAATTTAGGATTTAAATCAAAACATCATGTATTAGTTTCAAAAGAATTTGAATTGGAGGCCTAAACTATATAGTTTGACATGTGACATTTACCTACTCTAATTAACACGTGTCCATTTTAGAAAGAACAAAAAGGGGGGGGGGTCCGGAGGCCCAATGGAGATTCCCCCTGTCTCAATGAGACTGAGGCATGGTCCGCCCTTAGGCCTCCGGGTTGAGTGACTAACACATACGAGCCTTTATATAGGAGCCCACTCAATTAGCGCCAAACGATATAGGATAATCAAGACCTGTCGCGTTCTTGTAACCTAGGCATCCACATTGAACATAGTGGCTTCTCCAAAAACTTATGAAGGGATGTATTTGTGAATTGATTGTGCCTTAGTCATTTAATTTAATGGCCATATGCTCAAGGGTCAACATGCAGGCATCTAAACTAAGTTGCCAAGGCTTCTATGTGCAAGTTGATTATGCACTAATTTAATTTAGTAAACGTACATATGGTAAATTAAACATAGAGGCTTCTATGTGTTTTCAATTATTATGACCAAAACGTTTGGATACATCATCTAATATTATCTGAGACAAAACTTTGGGGCAAGCCAAGACTTTTGGAATAATAATATATTCATTTTGGATTTCCATTTAAAAAGTTTGGTGCAAGTCCAAACTTGTGAATAATTCATTTAATTTTTTTTGAGACAAAGTTTGGTGCTTGCAAGTCCAAACCTTTGGATAATTCATTTCATATTTTTTGTTCCAAAGTTTGATGAAATCCAAACTTGTGGACAATTCATTTCCTATTTTTTTTGACAAAGTTTGGGAAAATCCAAACTTGTGGACAATTCATTTCCTATTGTTTTGGACAAAGTTTGGGGAAATCCAAACAAGTGGACAATTCATTTCCTATTTTTTTGGACAAAGTTTGGGGAAATCCAAACTTCTGAATAATTCATTTCATATTTTTTTGGACAAAGTTTGGGGAAATCCAAACAAGTGGACAATTCATTTCCTATTTTTTTTGACAAAGTTTGGGGAAATTCAAACTTGTGAATAATTCATTTCCTATTTTTTTTTTTAAAGTTTGGTGCAAGCCCAAACTTTAGGATATTAAATCATTTCCTATTTCTTTTACAAAAGTTTGGTGCAAGCCCAAACTTTAGGATATTAAATCATTTCCTATTTTTTTTACAAAAGTTTGGTGCAAGCCCAAACTTTAAAAATATTAAATCATTTCCTATTTTTCTTACAAAAGTTTGGTGCAAGCCCAAACTTTAGGATATTAAATCATTTCCTATTTTTTTTACAAAAGTTTGGTGCAAGCCCAAACTTTAGGATATTAAATCATTTCCTATTTTTTTTACAAAAGTTTGGTGCAAGCCCAAACTTTAGGATATTAAATCATTTCCTATTTTTTTTTTTAAAGTTTGGTGCAAGCCCAAACTTTAGGATATTAAATCATTTCCTATTTTTTTTTACAAAAGTTTGGTGCAAGCCCAAGCTTCTGGAATAATGGTATATTAATTTCATGTCGCTAATGAGCACTAATTAATCCCATAAAATAAGAAGTGGGCGTTATATGCACTCTTTCATTACTTCATGAATCTATTTCTTTTCTTTAGATGAATGTATAACTCTGAAAGTATTTGAGTAATAACAGTCTTTTGGCCAAAAATAGGGATTTCACTACTAGTCAATTTGCTTTGCTTTTGTCAACCTTAAAGGTAGAACTGAGCCATACGACATGTAGATTTAGTAGGTGCTAAATTTAATTCCATGAAGTAGGATGTGGCCTATATATGCATGGGTATAGTATTCTTTCTTTATGGTCACTGTAACTTTTTCTTCTTGGAATTTTTTTATTCCACCCACCCTCCCACTAAAATCTTGTCTTCAGTAACAAGGTTAATATTGTATACTACAATTTGCCCATTCAATAATTGAGGCTGGCCTTGCTTCATTTTCTGGCAATAAAGACTTTAATATCTATTGGAATGCACTCCCAAACTACAACACTCCAAATTTGTTTCAATTGAATTCAGCATGTTCTCTTGGGGCATGCTGGCTATAAAGACTCTCCATCCGGTAGGCATACACTGAGAAACCACTATGTAACATGTTGTACCCTGGGAACAATAACACTTTGGTGTTTTTTTTAAATTTATCAACCTACAAGAAGTTAGCTCATTTGGAACCCTGATCAAGTAGGACTGAGTATGCTTTACGACACAACCAAACACAAAGGATGTTGCAGTACCACTCCTTTGAATACAGAAATTGATCTTCAAATTACTGTAAGTATAAACAAAATGTACAATCAATTGTCAATCCTCAACATGACACTAAGTGTCCTCAAAATTGGATCAAAAGAATCTGTGGCTATAGAGACCTAGAAGTAGAATAAAACAAGTATACCTTTGCAACTCAAATTCTCTACCAAAAAATGAAAGCCTCCACAATTAATTACAATAGTTGCTGAAATCACTATGTCCTAGTGGTTTTATGCACAGCAGCTCGTGTCTTAGTAGAGAGGCTGATTCTCTCATTCACGGGCCTCTTTGCCTTCTTGCTGCCCACTCTGCTGCTTTGCTTTCCTGGCTTACTTCGGCCTGAATTCTGAGCAGCTTCTGCATCGCTCTCACCATTGTCATCCTTTTCTTGTCCGGACTCCCCATCCAATGAGATGCTCTTGTCGCATGCAAGATCACCCTCACTCTCATAGTCATCGCCCACTGCCTGCCTCAGAGCATCCTCTTGAACTGTTTGGAGCGTTGCTTTCTTGGCTGCTCCCCTCATCCGTTTTTCAGGACAGCTAGAATCCCCCTCTCCATGCATCCCAGACTCCTCAGCATTCGGACCCTTGGAGCCAGGCAGGGGCTGCGGTATTGGTACACATCCTTCATTCATATCTTGGCTGCAGCTTGTGGAAATCTTAGGCCCACCATGCGGACCTGCAGAATTTTCAACATCACAAGAAGGTAGGATCTGCCTCTTCCGCTTCAACGGAGAGCCCTTCTTCCCGTCCTGCTGGAACTCTTCTCCTTCGCCCACTGTGTTTACAACCACCATATTCACATTGAGAGACTTATAAATTTGCTTCTTGCGCTTAGGTGAGGAGCCTCCTTCCTCCCCCATGTACTGTTCTTGTGGATCTTCCCGACGCCCTTCCCAACGCCCTTCCCGACGCCCTTCTCTTGTTTCCCTCGTTCCTGCCCCCAGCCATTGGAAGCTTTGCCCGATCGATGGGCTTACAGTATTGGAACGAGCCGAGCGAACCCCCACCGTTGAGAATGATCTTGAAGTTCAAATTGGATCTGTATTTCTCAGTTTTTAGACTCGATACAGCCTGCTCTAGACAGTTGAGAAAACCGTCCATAGTCCACATTGACACTCATGACAATCCTATGACTCACTCTGGACCTTACAGTGATTCATACACCACAAGAAGTCTACCCTCAATCACCTAGAACTTTGTACAACACCCCAAGACTACGTTGGGACTTAACAGTAATTCAATAATATCGAGAAAAGTCCACATTCAATAAAGTGGATGCTCTGGAACACCCTAAGACTATGCGGGGACTTTACAGTAATTCCCTAGTACCAAAAGAAGGCTGCACTCGATCAAGTGAACTCTCATTAATACACTAAGACTACGCTTGGACTTCACAATAATTCAATAATACCAAAAAAAGCCTACACTCAGTCAAGTGAACTCTCTTTAACACCCTAAGACCTGGCTGGGAGTATATAGTAACTGTACTGTAGATTCAAGAACACCACCTAGAGTCTACATTCATTCAAACGAACTCTATATAACACCCTATAACTCCCTCTACAAGCACACAATACCTCTAGTATGGATTCCCAGACCACAAAAATTGTCTACATCCATTCATCCGAACTACCTGTTATACACTATAACCCCATCCAAAGTAAAAAGTCCCTGAAGTAACAATTGTAAGACACCCCAAGCAGACTCATTCCATTTAAATGAACTCCCTGATACACTGTATAACTAGCAGGCTCTCCGATATGCACAGCCCTTGTTTTCATTCAAGAACACCTGTGTAGTCTTTGCCACTCTCTTTGCCACCGACTGACTCCTTCGAAAGTACAAATGAACTACTTGAAAGCCCAAAGTACATTCCTGTGATCCATGGCCGAAATATACCTACTGTGCAAGCCCAAGTCCATGGAGCTTCAATTCACAGAATACCAAATCAATGGACGTTACTAACTCTGTGACTCGAAGACTTGTAACATTGTTCTCAATTCAAAAGCAGACTTTGGTGGATTGACAGAACTCTAAACCAGCAAAACAAGTGCAAATGTGACAAAGGTCAAAACCCTAACTTGAATCTGTTCTCCTAGATCAATGTAGGAAGATACAAACTGTGAACTCACCTCCTAAATCTGTGCCAAGATCATTAGGCTGATGGTTCCACCCTTCATGTTGTAACCCCTTTGCATTATCACCATCCGGCTTCTTGATACCAGACATCATCCACCAGTCTTTGTGCATTTCCTTGCCACAACCGTGAAACATACAGCTCGTGGAACTTGAAAAATGAGAAACCGCACACCACGAGTGATAAGCATGCTGGCAACTTGCAAACTTGTAGTCCCACATTGGATTAAATCCTTTACAACAAAACGGGCAAGGAGCTATCTCCACAATCACTGTTTCCCCCACATCCTCCTCACAAGAAAGATAAAAAAAAGGCAAGGGCACTGGGAAACAGCCTGGGCGTTGGTATCCAGCCTTCATGCCCCTCAACTGCGCCATCAGTACAGTCCTATGACGCCCCCAAAGTTCTTGCTTTGATGCCACGCTGCCATACGCTTCTTCAGCTACTGCAGTCTTCTTTGCAGCGTCCTCAAATCCAGTTTCTCCAGAACCAAACATCACCCGCATATGATCCATAACCCCTCTCTGTGCCTGGACTTGGCATCTCAAATCTGCCACCCTAGAATCCGCAGCCCCAATCTCAGCTTCATTTTCTGGTAATTCTGCCCTCAATGCAGTCAGCTTCTCGTCTTCTAGGGAGCATTCACCCTCCAATGTCTGCAGCCGCAAATCAGCAGTGGCAAGCAGAGATCGCCCATACTCATATTGAGTAGACAATTTCACAAGTTCAATTTTTGCTGCGTCCTTCTCTTCGCAACGACGCTTGACGAGCCCCTCCAACATTGGGAACTCCTTGTTCAACAAAGACAGCGCTTCTTGCCATTCCACTATAGACATCGTGTGCTCACCTGATTTCCCCTCTAGCCCTAATCCGCTGTCAGTCACTTGTGCGCTCCTACTCGGCTGTGCTTCGACACCTTCAACCCCAACGTCGATGACATCCACCGCACCCTCCTTCTTGCAACCAGCAGTCAAAACACATTTTTTTCTCTCATCGCGCTCCAGGTTAAATCTTCGCAGCTGGTCGCGGCAAGTCCACTCAACATGAAGACACCAATTTGTCTTCTTGTTCGGCAATAACTCATATGCCAAACCTTTAGCTTCAGCAACATTGATCAGCCGTGTGTTTGGAACACTTGTGCGTTGGTGGGTAAGCATCCATATCTTCTCCACCTTCTCCACAAAGCTGGTATCTTCCAACGACGAGTAAGCGTAACCGTTGGAATTGACCTTCGCTCCAAACAATGCCTCTACGTCTGATTCTAGCAAATGAATCCCGTATTTGAGCCGCTTTGGAGCCAAACCCTCATTACACAAACCAAAAGCCTCTGCAAAATACCCCCGCTTCAATGGTGTCAACTTGTCCCACGTAATTGTGGGTTGTTCTGCGTACAAAGGGTCGACCCAAGCTGCTCCTTCAACCTTGACCTTCTTCCTAACTGATCGCGAAACCTTCCCCAACAGAGACTCCTGCTCTTCCTCGAAGACCTCCGTATCACTCATTGTTTCCGTAAAATACGACTTACAATTTTCCTAAACCGTTGCTAAGAAAAACACTCGAGTCCTAAACTTGTCACGCAGGGCACGCGGGCCAGCTTCAGGGACAGACAGAGAAGGAGCATGACGGACAGACGGGAACGAAGCCCCCAATGCCGGCGTCAGCAGCAGCTCCGATCATCGTCGGATGCGATAACTTCAAAATGGACGGGTCAGATTTCCAACCACGCGGCCCATTAACTACATTATGGCCAGTTCAACTACCGGGCCCTGAAGCCGCCAAGCCAGCTCTGAATGGGCTGATTTCTCTGACGCACTTTAATCTCACCCAATCACAAAGCCATATTCTGCCACGTCATACTGCGGGTTAGCCTTACATTAAGTTCTATGGATATGGACTTCCGCCACCTTTGGTCCACTCAACCATGCATCCACCCTTGTCACTAAACTTTTCCAAAATGTTGTCCTAGATGAACATGCATGTCACACATCTCCCTTTTCTTCATGAAAAACCAAGATTACCTATCACCATCTGTGCTCTTATCATCGCCATCACCACTTGGTTTATAGCCATCACTACCTAGTTTGTAGCCATAATTGAATCCATGATCCATATCAAAGTCTTTAGCCCATAGGCCATCCAAAATCATCATTTCCAACATGGCCATCACCATCTTTAGAACCATTATTGTCAAGATTTTATTGATCATAATTGTTATTAGAACCCGCACTAGCGGTATGAATCTTGTTCAAACCATACCATTGAGTTGATCTAGGTCTTCTTTTGTATTGCAAGGGTCTACTGTTTATGTAAATGTAGACCAAATCATCTGCTCGGCTATATTCAAGGTGATTCCAAACCTTCTATAAACAAACAAATATATACTTCAATTGTGTTCACGTGCCAAAGCAAAACAAACTTGTTTAAGATTGCATCTTGCTACAATTTGGAATGCTTTTGTAGTTAGCTACTCATAGCATCCCACCATTAGTACACAAGTGCACTATGCATTGCAAGGTCAGTTGTTGTATTACTTTGCATTGACAATAGAAGGTGTCGTCTAGTCAAACCACTTCCATGAAAGGCCATAGAAAGTCAAGAAGCATCCAATGAACCGAAACATCAGTTGTTTGAGCCGATAGGGCCCAACAAAATGTCTAGCCATGCTTGTAATCCGTAGTACGCAATATTGAATTTCTTTGGTGCACTTTTGAAGCAATTCACTATGCTTCTTCTCAAACTTTTTAAATCTCCAAGAGATAGTCTTTAGGTTTTTTGTAATGCACTAGTCTTACTAAGAAAACATTTCAAATTCACAAGGTTCAATATGCATGAGATTTATCTACAAAACCAAATCTCACAACATCCTTACTCCATAAAGATTCTAATAAGTATTTGAATATTTGAATTTAGGTTGATTTATAGTTTTTTGCGTTGCACATATTGAATACATAACAAATACCACTAGCCAAACTCACTAAGGGGTCATCCTAGTGACTAAAGAGAAACTCTTGATAGTTGACTTCAAAATTAATGTTTCAAACCAACTTGTTAAACTTCCCAATGTTATAATCCTTCTCATATTTCCATTGGATTCTACTCCCATGTATCTAATTGATGAAGGTGATGAACTTGCTTATCATAGCCAAACCACGATCTTTGACAAATTATTTTTGGACCAATTTCAAGTTCAGTAATATAAAATAGACAAACCACTTCAAATAGTATCTTATTTGAACATGGAAATTAATCAAAACAATTATCATCCACTACAAGCATATGAAGGATATAATTCAAAACACTACTTACCTTCAAAGATTTCTCATTGGCATTATTCTTGGACTCCAAATCAACATTCTTTTTCTATAGCTCAGCAACCTGTGACTCATAGGCAATATTTTCAGACTCGTGATCAACATTCTTTTTCTACAAATTAGCAACCTCTGACTTCAAAGCATCAACATCATTTTGATACCTTGCTTCCAAAGATTTTTCATAGGCAAAACTCTTAGTAGATAGATTAGAACATTGAGTTTAGAAAACTATAGTAAAAAATAAATTAGAGTACAATTTTACACTATCTAATCCCTTTTTGGATCCATTTGAGTATGACTTGACCTTGGTTCATTTCTTTCCATACACTTGTATACAAGTTGGATGATTTCCATTAATTTGATTCTTTAACTAAATTACGATGGAATCAAATTTAGGGTTAAATTTAGGCTTTAAATTTGTTCAAAAGTTGTCTAAATTGAATAGTTTCATGTGTTCAAGATGTCTAAGGAATTTAAAACTTGCACACTACATTCTTTCTATACACTTGCATATAAACTTTATGACTTTCGTTAATTTGACTTTGTAAAATATAACAAAATCAAGATTTTATTTTTTTTCACTTTTCAAATTATGAAAACAATTGCATGAGTTTTATATTATCATGGATTCTATGTATTCAAAATATTTACAATTTGTTGGTTTATTCCTCTCCATACACTTGCATACAAATTTGATGACTTATGAATTTGATTCTTTAAAGTACAATGCAATTGGGATTTACATTGAATTTAGGCTTTTAATGTATACAAAACTTGCATGATTTGAATGAATTCACGCATTCAAGTTGTCTAGAAAATTTACAACTTGTCCATTACATATTTACCCAAAGACGTTTGTATAAACTTTATGACTTTGATGAATTGGTTCAAGGTTGTCCACGTCACGTCATACAATTAGTACGTCCGCCATAACGTCCGCCTTCACATCCAATGTCCGTCAAAATATAATACTCATTTTTAGGGGGATAATTTAATCATTACGATGGACAACTTCAATGGAAATGGTTTTGACCTCAATGGACAAGATTTGAATCACAAACCAGCTTGAGATTTACTATGGATAGAACATCTTGACAAGTTGGCCATCAAACACAACGGATTGGCCGTTTAACTCAAATATTACAAAACCTTAATTTTATCTTTTAAAGTATAGTAGTAATTTAATATACAATAGTAATCTAAAACATACCTTGGAATAAAAAGCGTCCATAAAGTTAGTTGGCTTTGTCCTATGTGTCCGTCATCTAGACGGCTAGTCTATTGAGCCAGATGACTAGCTTGTCAACTTGGATGCCTAAGTCTCCATTGAGTTGAATGGTCAACTTGTCGAGTTAGAGGGCTGGCTTGTCAAGATGGTCTATCCTAAGTAATTGTGGAGGTGGTTGGTTATTCAAATCCTATCTCTGTAGGTCACAATATTTTCATCTAAATGTTCATCGTAATAATTGAATTATCTCTCATAAAAATATTCTATTTCAAATGATAATTTATCATCCAATACTTGAAGTTGGGGAGGGTTTTGAGGCGTGGTCATTTAAGAGGGAATTCTAGGCAACAAGCTTTTGTCTAAGCCAACCTTGCATAGTATCGATGGAAATTTTTTTGCTTCAAAACGCCATCCATAATGAGTTGATAGATCCCATATGGCAATGCAATTGATGGATGATACTAAGGAAATCTATTAAAGAACCCAATGAATAAAAAACATAGATTTTATACTTAAATGTATGAAAAAAATCAAACAACAAGTTATAAATATCTTAAATATGTTGAATGTATAATAACATTGAATTCAAGCAATTCTTTGCATAGTTTATAGCGTCAATAAAAAAATTAAATAAAACATTTGTTGTACTTTAAAGAATCCAATGAATAATAGTCATAGATTTTGTATCTAAATGTATGGAGAAAAAATGTATACAGAAAAAGTGTATGGAGAAGAACAAACCAACAAGTTGTAAATATTTTGAATATATGGAATTCATGATAATATAAAACTTGTGCAACTGTATCCATAATTTGAAACATGCATAAAAGAAAGCATGATTTTATTGTAATTTGAAGAATCAAATTAGGGATTTCTATTCCAACATAACAAAGGCTATTTGCCTTGGTTTATCATAATGCTTCAAGATCATGCTTAGATGCAAGCGGACAAAAACTAGTTTTTAATTTTTAATTTTTTTTAACAACCATTTACTTTGGAATAAAAAGTGCTGATGAAGTTTATTGGCTTCCTCCTTTGTGTCCGTCATTTGGACGGCTAGTCTCTCAAGTTCGATGACCAGTCCATTATGTTTGATGGCCAACTTGTCAAGATGTTCTATCCATAGTAAATCTCAAGCCGGTTTGTGATTCAAATCTTGTCCATCGAGGTCAAAACCATTTCCATTGAAGTTGTCCATCGTAATGATTAAATTATCCCCCTAAAAATGAGTATTATATTTTGACGGACATTGGATGTGAAGGTGGACGTTATGGCGGACGTACTAATTGTATGAAGTGACGTGGACAACCTTGAACCAATTCATCAAAGTCATAAAATTTATACAAACGTCTTTGGGTAAATATATAATGGACAAGTTGTAAATTTTCTAGACAACTTGAATGCGTGAATTCATTCAAATCATGCAAGTTTTGTATACATTAAAAGCCTAAATTCAATGTAAATCCCAATTGCATTGTACTTTAAAGAATCAAATTCATAAGTCATCAAATTTGTATGCAAGTGTATGGAGAGGAATAAACCAACAAATTGTAAATATTTTGAATACATAGAATCCATGATAATATAAAACTCATGCAATTGTTTTCATAATTTGAAAAGTGAAAAAAAATAAAATCTTGATTTTGTTATATTTTACAAAGTCAAATTAACGAAAGTCATAAAGTTTATATGCAAGTGTATAGAAAGAATATAGTGTGCAAGTTTTAAATTCCTTAGACATCTTGAACACATGAAACTATTCAATTTAGACAACTTTTGAACAAATTTAAAGCCTAAATTTAACCCTAAATTTGATTCCATTGTAATTTAGTTAAAGAATCAAATTAATGGAAATCATCCAACTTGTATACAAGTGTATGGAAAGAAATGAACCAAGGTCAAGTCATACTCAAATGGATCCAAAAAGGGATTAGATAGTGTAAAATTGTACTCTAGTTTATTTTTAATTATAATTTTTTATATTTAATCTATTAATTATAATTAATTTAGTGTTTTTCTGCCATTTTTTTTACCATAGGTTAAGATTGGCATGATTTCTTGACTAAAGTTCTTTTTGAAGTTTGAATATCAGCTTATCAATTTTTATAATAGTAGAAAAAGTGCCCACTATCTAATGAATATGAATGTGATTGACTCCAAAAAAATTATATGATTACATACCATAACCACATGATAGAGTAGGAAAAGATTTTTCTACTACAATTTGAACACTTTTACATTGAGATATAATACCCGGGTACTTCACAAGTTGTTACTATAGAAATTATGTAAGACCTACTATAGGGTGCATTTTAAATGTTGGAGTTAATAATTTAAAAAACATTCAAGTTACTATAGCATCATTTTCTTGAAGTATAATATATAAGAACTATTATATAATAAATAGTAATGATCCATAGTACATAATATGTAAATCTACCCAAGGAATAGTCTAAAAGAGAGGGATAAAACCTGCATGAGGAACTTCTATTTTTCCTTTGCAAATAAAAAAATTTATGAATAACGCTTCATTTTGGATTATTATCTGTTCGGTTGATCCAATTAAAATTTGTGGTGTGTAGTTTTCAAGGATGTGTTATGTAAGTCAAGTTTAGTCAATATTACACTACTTGTGGATTTTTAGTTTTCAAGGTTTTTTCTTCCTATTCTACATGTATGAATCATTTATATAAATTGTTTGATATATGATGTCTATATATGTATTATTTGTATAGGTTGTTCAACAATAGTTAGAGTAATCAATCCTAAAATCGTTTATAAATCTTTGAATTACAATAGGAACATGTTTAAAATGCCTCAAATTTCAATTTTAACTATAATAGCGTATAGAAAAATTGGTGAAAAATGGAAGTAGAAAAAAAGTAGGGACACATCTATTGCAAAATAATAGCTAAATAGCCCCCAAAATAAAAGGTCTTGGTGCATGTGAATATGAAATATAAGGTATAGTAAAGTACGTGGGATATAATATTCAGAAGTAAAAATATTTGAATGTCTTTTTTAATACAAAGATCAATAGAAATGTTCATCATGTCAAAATAAAAAATGTATATATTATTCATACAAAGGGCACTATACGGACTACTTTAGAAATTGATTTTAATTTTTTTTTATTTGAATAAATTAACTATTTGCCAACAATTAATTAATTAGTTAAAGAATTCTCCTATTTTGTGTGCAAGATCTAATTACTACAAATCCTTGTGGACAAGTGTATACTTGAAAAGTATAAAAAATTTGGATAAAAATATTCTTTAAATCATTTTATTGTAATGTAGACATTGAATTTAGCCTTGTATGCAAGTCCTAAGCTCAAGATTCTTCCATCTAGGCGAAAAAACAAAGCAAAAAAATGCAATATAATTTAAAAAAAAATATCTTGTGGAATATATTTATGTCTACATAGAAAGTTAAATTTCATTCATTCTATTTGGTCTAGTAATAAAAAAGTTATGAAGAGTCTTCTTTTGTGGGCAATCATGGTTTTTGAAAATATTAATAATATCTAGGATTTTGAACTCAATATATGCAATTTTTCAAAACAAAGAGGTCTATAGGATATCAATTAATTGCTACAATTATCTCATTTAGGATTCACATGTTTCAATTCCATTTTAGAACTATTAATGATCTAATTTTCTCTTCCATCTTGTGTCTAGTTTTACTTAACCCCTTAAGTTCCTTGACTATGTTTTCCCCCAAAAGGCTTGAAAACTACCATTTCTAATACAAGTACCAATTTATTTTTTCAAACCTTTTTTTGACATATGTAACCATAGGATTTTGTATTATGCTGACTTAAAAACACGTGGTAAAAATTTTCAGAAATTTCCACCGCATGGATTGCAAGATATAAGCATTCAAATTTACTAGAATCAATTTTTTGGCCCTGCAAAAAAACTAGGCAACTGCACTTCACAAGCCTACTTTTCTATGAAAAAATGTCCAAAATGGTGATGCTTCTTTGAATTCTTTTTCCTAAACAAGTTGGCTACATGCTTAAAAAATTTCAAATCATTTTAAATTGTACAATAGGAAAAGAATAGTAAGTAGAAAGAAGTAGAGAATGGTTCAAAATACCAAATTGTTAAGAATTTAATTATGGAATTGAAAAATGCCAATTTTGATGGTTGTAATCTTGTAATAAATGATCTACATCCTATGATTTTTTTTTTAAATATTGAAAATTGAGTAAGATAAAGGACTTCAAAGTTTATTTTAGAGTAAAGAATCCATAACTACCCACAAATTAAAACTCCTCATAACTTTTGACTCATTGATTGAAATGGAATGATTAAAGCTTTCCACATATATATAAATCTAGAAAACCAATTTCAAATTTTTTTATTTTAAAAAAAGTGATTTTTTTTTATCTGCCCTGACTGCCCGAGTTGAGAAACAAACAACATATTAGGCCATAATTTTTTATTTCTATTTCCAAATGTCATGAAATGTAGTGCATATAAAAGATATTCCTTGTTCCCACCATCTATTAAAATTTTAGCCTAAAATATGCAAATTTCTAGGCACAAGTACTTGCCCAAAATTGCTATGTTGCTAAAAATAGAAGGCTGCATCACAAAGTTTAGACCCTACAATTTGGCAGCAATTATCGTGTGGTTATCGTTGTTTCATGGATTCGTACCATAATCGCACTGACTTAGTGTATTTTTATGCACTGAATCAGTGCGAAAACAATGAATATCAATAGCGTACGGTTTATGTACTTTAACTATACAATTGCACAGCAATTACATAGTTAAAGTACATAAACCATACGCTATTGATATTCATTGTTTTCGCACTGATTCAGTGCGTAAAAATACACTGAGTTAGCGCGATTATGGTATGAACCCATGAAACAACGATAACCGCACAATAATTGCTACCAAATCGTAGGATCTAAACTTTGTGATGTGGTCCTTTAGGGATTAACAATTTTTTGAAGAATGAAAATCAAGTTTAGAAAAAAAAAATCTTTACATTTTCAACTCAATTCTCCACCTCAAAAATTCAAACTTCAAAACTTTGTACTTCAATCATTTTAATTTAAAAAGATTCAAAGTCTGAAAACCTAGTTATTAAGTTCGAAAGTTTAAAAATTAGAAAATGCACTTGAAAAATTATTTTAAAAGCGTCCATTGTTTTCAACTAAGAACAAAAAAGAAAGATTAAAGTTAGAACTAAAAAATCAACTTTAATTTAATATAAATTCAACCTAAATATAGTATACTTTAGGCCAATGCAAAATACATTTGGAACATATTTTTGGAAATCCCTCTTCTGAGAAGGTGTATTTCTATTGAGATTTCTATTAGAAGAGCTAACCTACCAAATTCGACAATGTAACTCTTCAAAAAAGGTACTCAATAGTACTAAAAAACACCAAAATTGTATGTGTGACATATATTCTAAATTCAATTTCACCTACTCAATTAATTTTAAAAGAATTGAAAAAAGTGTAGTACATTTTTTATTACTATAGAAAGCTTCCTTTTGAATTTTGTGTTCATTCAATCATTTTTGCAATACTTATGGCACAAAACAACTTTTGCATTGAATGTGTGACAAAAAATAGGACATGTGTTTCTTGCAATCACCCATATCTAAATAAAATGTGAATTTTGTAGTAAATAAATACTTTCATATTTATTCATATATTCTAAATATTAAAAAATTTAGAGTAATCTTTTAAGCAATGGATTCTTAATTGTAAAGATTCAAATATTGTTTTTATTTGATCCCTAAAGTTTCAAGGCCTTTTTTCATCAAAAACCACTCAATACAACTATTGTAGAAAGCACAAAAGATTAAAAAATTCTTTAATATCTAACCATAGGATCTTGTACTAGAGTAGTATAAGAATGTGTGAAAGAAATTTTAAGAACTTTAACCATTTAGAACACAAGAGATTTGCATTTACAATGAAGAAAACTTTTTTTTTTACAACTTGAGTTACTGGATTATAAAAATTTGATTCTTCTTAGCTTAAAATTTTGCACTAGAAATTTTGATTTAGAAACAAATTGTGCTAAAGAATTGAGTTCAAAGTCTAGAGAAAAAATTCAACAAACAACAATTTGATTTTCATACTTTAAAAAATTATTATGTAGAAGTTGGTAAAGATTGAAAAAAAGTCTAAATTGTTAATAGTTCTAAGGTGGAATTGAAACACACTATTTTCAATAGTGATAATATTTTAGCAAGTATATTAAATCTTGTGGAGCCTCTTTTTTTTATAAATTGTGAAAGTTGAATTCAAAAACAAACCAAATACTTTATTTTCTCAAGCAGTTTCTATAATTGCCTATAAAACAAGAAATTCAATAACTTTCACATTACTAATCAAAATGGAATGAATAAAAACTATTTATGTAGACAAAAAATCAATCTATAAGAAAAAAATTGATTTTTATTTCAAGTTTTTTGGATTCTTTTGGACCTGGCTACCTAAATTGAAGCAGGAATTGAGGCGGGAATTGAGGCTTATGATGGCATAACTTTTGCTCCTAAATGCGTAATGAAATTAAAATTATATTCCTAAAAAGATAATTTTTCTTCCTATCTTACCAAAAAAGTTTTAAAAAATTGAGTCAAAAATTGAGATTATAAGAAGTTGTATGAACTTTCATTTGTATTTTAAGGGGACAATGGGACTTTAGGGGTTAAAATTGAATAAATATTAGGGCTCTGGTGCTCTCTAGGCTACTAGTGAATATCAATTGAAGGTTTGAACTTTAGAGACTTTAGAGAGCTAATTTTCACATATTCAAATATTGCAAAAAATAAGGATACATCCTAATGGAATGATCAAGCTTTACTTAGAAGGGAGAGCCAAAAAAAAATAGGATTGTGCATTCAAAGCCAAAGCATCTCAAATTCTACCAACCTCACATTGTAGTATTCTAAATAGTAGTATAAGCAGTTAGTGCCTCTTTTGAGGTGATAGTGCACTCCCCTATGAATATTGTCCAAATTTTTTAGAATTTTAAAATTTTAGTTTCATTTGAAAAGCTTGTTAGTCCTCATTGGTTGCTCTCGAAAACTAGTGGCTTCTTTAAGGTGGTGTAGTTGACTACTAAAATGTTGATGGCTATCCAAATGTAGATGAAAAGATAGACAAAATGATTCTATTAAGCATTGTTTGAGCAAGTCTTTTTACAAAAATTGTCCCTTTACATCTTGGAATTTTTTTGATTCAAACTCAAATTCAACAATTATAGTGCTTGATAAGATATTTAATGCTTGTGGACATGCTTAATGCAATGGGAGCTCCTCCTCCCTCATGCCTCCCAAGTTGTGAGAGCCCTGCCCTTCAAGCTCAAGCTCCTGCTTCAACTTTGTGGAAAGGCCTCTCAAGGCTCGGGTTGCGTTTGGAAGGAAGCCTCCCTCTATACAAAACATCATTTTCCATATAAAGATTATATAATCAGAGGTATAAGGAGAGACACTTTATATAAATTAGGGTTATAAATATGCTATTATAGCTATCGCAAAGCATAGAGAAACCATAAAATTGATGTAAATCTCAAACTACTAACCTATTTGTTTTGCAAATTGACTCCTTAGAAAGTTAGAATAACTCCCTCTCTACATAAAGGTCTCTAAAATTACTATCAAAAATTACAATTATGGTGAATTGTCTTAAAAAAACATACATCCATTTTGGTTCATAAAGTGATATATGGGTTAACTTTTAAAGGCCCAAGGCATTTTCTGGTTCCAAAACCACTGAAAACTGCCATTTCTGCTGCGATCACTCAAGAAACCAAAAAAAACATTTTTTTAAGAATCTAACCGTAGGATCTTGTACTTAACTTATCTCAGATCATGTGGTAAAAATTTCATGAAGTTTGACCGTACATCACAAAGTTTAGACTCTACGATTTGGCAGCAATTATCGTGCGGTTATCGTTGTTTCATGGGTTCGTACCATAATCGCACTAACTCAGTGTATTTTTACGCACTGAATCAATGCGAAAACAATGAATATCAATAGCGTACAATTTATGTACTTTAACTATATGATTGCTGTGCAGTTTTGACACAACAATTGTATAGTTAAAGTACATAAACCGTACGCTATTGATATTCATTGTTTTCGCACTGATTGAGTGCGTAAAAATACACTGAGTTAGTGCGATTATGGTACAAATCCATGAAACAACGATAACCACACAATAATTGTTGCCAAATTGTAGGGTCTAAACTTTGTGATGTAGGGATTGGAAGATGTTAGCAATTGAAGTTGGAAAAATAATTTTTTTTGAACTCTGGTTTGCAATTTCAGATGACTTTGACCGCCATTTGTGGAAATATTTTGCACTACAAACCATAAAGTTAAATTTTTTTATATTGAACATTTAAGTTGAGAGTCGGGGATTTTTTTTTCAGAATGTCAAAACTTGATTTTCACATATAAAAAAATTATTAAGTAGGAGTAGGTCCAAAATTGAACAAAATTCTAAATCTTTAATAGCTCTTAGATGGAATTAAAACACCATAATCCCAACGGTGGGATTGTTCTTGCAAAAAAACTTCACCTAGTCAAAAAAAAATTTGAAAAAATTTGAAAATTGCATTCAAAAATGAATTTTATAAGTTGTTTTTTGAAGAAGACACTTAGACTGCCCAAAAAACAAGATTATTCATAACTTTCTCATTTTTAGTCCAAATAGAATGAATGAAAGCTTTAGATGAAGACAAAAACATAATCTTTGAGGAAATTTTTTTTAAAAAAAATCATTATTTTTTTTTTTTTTTTGCCCAGCGAATTGCCTTTAAGACTTCGGATGGCAAAACTTTTGCTCCCGGGCACTGATTGAAAAAAAAATTATATTTTTAAATAGCTAATGTGATTCCCTATCTTCAAAAAAATTTCAAAAAATCAACTCAAAATTTCAGGTCACACGAGCCTGCCCAAAATCCCAAGTGTCCCTTGAGGGGACTTTAGGCCTTTAGGGGTTAAACAACAAAATTTATATATTATGTATTGCGTTTAATTTGGTTGTAGTAGAAGAAAAGCAATTCTCTAAAGGACATGGCTTGAATGAAAAGACCATTTGATCAAGTCTCCATACCCAAGCCCATACCTAGAGTATGAGGGTTGCTATTTTGTGAGCATAGGAGTGTGAGCCCATGAGCCTGGAATACTACACCTATGTTATAGGTGTATATACTATAGAAATCGTCTATAATTATAGGATATATATGTTATAAATACTCATATTATAGGTGTTTATGATACATACACCTTCTATAGTGTGTGGTATCTATATTATAAGTACCTGTATTGTGGGCTCAATGCTCACAAGCTCACATTTTTGGGCTCACATACTAGCACCGTTGTTAGGCAGAGAGTACATGAACTACACAAAGACCTCTAGGGGAGAGATTATGGAAAATTCCGTCTAAATTTTGAATGAAAATTGAAGGTGAGGTCTTTATATCAGATGGAGACTGTTTCCTCAAGAATTTTCCTTGAAGCTCCACACCTTAGGGTAAATAATTCCATGGGATTTGCCTTCCAACCTCGTAAAGACTGTCCAAAAATTGGTATTTCAAATTGATAAATCTCTTATGTGAACTTGCTGAAGTTAAATCAAAATATTATTTCCATTTAGCAAGATGGAATAAAATTGGTATCCTATATGAAGGTCAAATTCAACAGAAATAAAGACATTTTGGTAAAAAAGTATCAAATATCATCTTGTGAATGGTGTAAGGTGGTGTGGACCCTTGGGAATCTGACGTAGAAATCCAATTTGGACACCTCAATGCTGAATCAAACCTTCGTACAATAAGGTAGCAACACCCATAATCATCACTGTACCCATAACCATCCTCTCTAAAATCTTGGAAAATTTGTGGAAGTGAACATATATGATTACAAGGATGTACTACATCTATGCATTAGATCCTAGTGTTGATATTAGGTGCATTTGTAGTCAGCTCTTCAAAAATTCCCAACTTATTCTCACAATACCCAAACAATACATTCGAAAGTGCATATGAATTATTTTTTTCTTGCTAATAGGATCCCTATGATTTGTTGGATGTCTATTGAAAATCATCATGTTCAAAACCCTTAAATTGACGGTTATAGGTGCTATTACCTTATATGAAATTGGTTAAATCTTTTTTGTAAACTTGCTAGGATAAAGGGCTATATAATCACACAGGCATTAAGAACCGTCCTTGTAAATAACTCTGAAATGGACATGAGGTGGTTCTTAAATTGACCGCTATAGTCATTGAAAGAATCTAGGAAAAAGAACATTACTAAATTGCAAGAGCCAATCATTCTCTTGCTTTCCCTATCTTTCTTTAGAAGTTGCAACTGAATGGTTTATGGAAGACCTAGGATCATAAATAGGGGCCTACAACACAAATTGTTTGAAAATTCATCAGTAATGCAAAAATGCTTGGAAAAATACGAAATCACTTGTGTTAGATTCCTCATCTATTTCTCTTTATCTGAAAAATAAACTAAAAATATTTCCATTCAAAAAAATACATAAAAAAAGGCTGACCAACCCTTAGATGAGCGATTTCTGAGCTTCCTACCTTAAACTTAAATCAAACTATAATTTCCGTGCAGCCAATTGTCATCCACACGATCATTTTTCATCCATGCAGCACTTTTGCACCCAATTCGACTTTGTAAACCACTGCCGAAAAATTCCCGGTTAATTTGCGGGGCAAATACTATTGCGCAATCACATTATAATGCCCGATTATACAGTTTTGCCCATGTAATCGGGCATTATGGATTTTTCATCCAAATTCAAATCTCATCCTACATTCTTTGTCCAATTTTGTGATTTTCTGGCAGCAATTTACATCAGGCAAGGTCCTTGTCGTTGGATAATGCGTGAAAAAATGCACCTCCTCGTCGGGCTCTGCTCTCCTCGACGGCGCATTTTTCCACACATTCCCTTCCTCCTCAGGCATTGCCCTATACAAAATCTGTTGTTGGATAGGCCCTCCCGGGCAATGATTTTTTTTTCATTTTGGAGAAGGAGCCTACTGTTTCTTCAATACTCATGTGATACTTGGGTGGTACTTGGTGATATCTATATGAAAATTAAGTGATACCGAGGTAAATTTGGCTACTAGTCTTAAAATATAGTTGAAATTTAGCTATTTTGACCCCCAAAAATGAAAATTTCCTTTACAAAAAATAGCCAACATCTTTTGGTTGTAACCAAGTTTTCGCCAACATAACTTATGGCGAAAATTCGTGCATAAAAAAAACACTGCTCCCGGGCTCCCCAAAATTGTGATACCAACCAATGCCGGCGACGCGAACGAGGCGAACCCAGTCCAACCTCGTTCACATCGCCAGGAGTTCGTCTCTCTGCTTGCGCTTATCATCTCCTGCACATTCCTGGACTCGCATTTGGTTTTGTTAAGCTCAGTTGCTGCTGGTCCTTTGGCAGCGATGGCGACTTCGTTGCACCTGTCGTTGGCTGCTGCTGCGCCGGCGTCGGCGTCCAGCTTGCGGAGCGCTGCGGCGTTCGTGGGAGGCGCCGGGAGCTTGTCCACGCGCCCAATGGTTCGCCACCGCAGCAGCAGCAGGGCTGCTGGGAGGCACTTGGTCGTGCAGGCGAAGATCCGAGAGATTTTCATGCCGGCGTTGAGCTCCACGATGACGGAGGGCAAGATTGTGTCGTGGGTGAAAAACGAGGGGGACAAGCTGAGCAAAGGTATGGGCATTGCCCTAGGGTTTAAGTAATCTGTCGCATTGGGAATGGCGTTGGGTTGCTTTCTGATTTTGGTTCATGGGAGTGTAGCATTGTCGGGGTTTTGGGGATTGGGAATGGGTTTTGATTGCTTGGTAAGGGTGTAGTGTGGTTCGTTCCATTGGGGATGGAGTTTGATTGCTTGATATGGGTTTAGTGTGATTCGTTGCATTGGGATTGGACTGTGTTTGTTTTGTGAGTTGGTTGATATGGATGACGGGATTGTAGAAGATGGACCGGGAATGAGAAGAGATGTGCATTGTTCACGGGGGCTTGATTGGCTTGGATTGCCGTATTTCAGGTGAGAGTGTGGTGGTGGTGGAATCCGACAAGGCCGACATGGACGTGGAGACCTTCTACGACGGCTTCCTGGCCAAGATTGTCATTCCCGAGGGCGAATCCGCCCCTGTGGGAGCTGCCATCGGATTGCTTGCAGAGACGGAGGACGAGATTGCGGAAGCCAAGGCCAAGGGTGGCGCCCCTGCAGCTGCAGCTGCAGCTAAACCCTCACCAGTAGAGGAGAAGGCCGTTGCTCCTCCTGCTCCTCCTTCCACTCCTTCCCCTGTTGCGGCTGTCGCCGTCGCCCCTGAGCCCGAGGTTACAAGGTCTGGTAGAATTGTTGCTACCCCTTATGCGAAGAAGCTCGCGAAGCAGTTCAACGTGGATCTCGGCACTGTTGCTGGCTCGGGACCTTCCGGCCGTATCACTGCTACTGATGTAGAAGCTGCTGCAGACAAGACCCCTGCTCCTGCCCCTGCTGCTGCTGCAGTTGCCGCCCCACCCGCTGCCCCACCCACCCCTGCTCCTGCTGCTGCCCCTGCTGCTCCTGCCCCTGCCGCGGCACCTGCTCCTGCTGGATCGGTAGCGTTCACGTCGATGCAGGCAGGTGTTGCTCGCAACATGGTCGACAGTATGACAGTTCCAACGTTCCGCGTTGGTTATACGATGTCGACTGACGCGCTTGACGCCTTGTACAAGAAGGTTAGTGATGATTCTCTTTCTTCTTCCTCTTTATTTGCTTTATTATTTTCTTAATCGAATTCTGTTGTTAACTAATCAGGGTTACGCTTTCTAGCCGGATTCTCTGTTGAGGCATGGGATTGTGAACGGCTCTTCCCGAGGTTCTGAATCTTGCTGATTTGCATTTTAAGAGTGCTGCTGATCCTTCTTCTTTTCGACAATTCATTAAAACATTGGAGAGGTGATAGTAACATTATGGCAGTGCTTGCTATCGTCAGGCACTGGGATTTTATCTTAAGCGAAATATGCCACGCTGAGTAGTTGTGTGTCTGCTTTGTTGAAAAATAGATCAAGTCAAAGGGCGTGACAATGACAGCACTTCTAGCGAAGGCTTGTGCTCTTGCTTTGGCCAAGCACCCCGTTGTGAATGCCTGCTGCAAGGATGGGAAGAGTTTTACCTACAACGAAGATGTCAACGTTGCTGTTGCCGTTGCAATGGATGGTGGTCTGCTCACACCTGTATTGAAGAATGCTGATAAGGTACGTGCTTGCGTTATCAAACTATTTTGATATATTCTGAGCTTTTCTATGTTCGGTAATGGAACTAGCTAATCGTCACTTAGTGGGATTTCCGGTGTTTCAGAAATTCTAGAGGGTGGTTTCCTAGATGATGCATTAATGTTTTCGTTAATGATCATCTAAGTGATGTTGAGTTCTCGGAAGGAGCCGTTGAAGTGACGAGTTTCAGAACTGTTGAAGCCTTCTTTGAAAAATGCTTACTTTTCATTTTGCAGGTGGATATTTACTCGTTGTCTCGATCCTGGAAGGGCCTTGTTGACAAAGCCCGCGCTAAGCAGCTTTCTCCAGCGGACTACAACTCAGGTTTGACTTTTGCGGTGCATATGTTGTTGTAGCTGGTTCCTTCTGAAGACTATTCTTCCCTGTGATCGTGATGCTTAATTGTGGAAGTCTCATTATCGTAATGAATGACTGCAGGAGTTGTGATCTATTGCCTTTTTGTATTGAATTACTTAGTGAAAAGTTTGTCTTAGTGTGAACTACAATTAGTCTCACATTTAGTCTACCAGTATCTGAAGCATTTCTATTGCCTGCCGTGAGATTCACTATGCTAGTTGACCTCGAGATCTTGCATCTAGTTTCTGATGTCTCGGTGGGTTTGCGTGCAGGCACATTTGTATTGTCAAACCTTGGAATGTTCGGCGTAGACCGATTTGATGCCATTTTGCCCCCTGGCATTGTAAGTCGAGGCTCGTGCATCGTTTAGTGCTATTTTCAGATGATGTCATGGCCTTGGTATTTCTTTGAATCGTCACCCGTGGTAAATCTTTGGAGGAAGCACTCATAGCTGATTTGGAACTGAGGCGTATCATATGAATACTGAAATCTGAGTCACTAGTATCGAATCACAGAATTTTTCAGATTAATCTGACATTTCACCTGTCATACTTTGAATAGGGTGCCATCATGGCAGTCGGAGCATCTGTTCCCACGGTGGTCGCAACAGCAGATGGCTTGTTTGGTGTGAAGAACAGAATGACGGTAACGATTCTCCTCTCGGTCGTCTTTTTTTTTGATGTCTTTGCCCATTTGTAGGAAGGCCCGATGCACTACTGCACTTACAGTTGCGGGGTTTTGTTTATGCTGTCGTTTATGAGTTTTTGCATTTATTGACGTGTTTCGCGGTTAAATGAGTAGAACTTAGAATGCATATCTTTTCAGTTCCAATATCGACAGGTATTAGCTGCTTGCTGAATTTGTTCTGATCGATTTGAGCTCGTGGAACAGGTAAATGTTACCGCAGACCACAGAATCATCTATGGTGGTGATCTAGCTGTATTTTTGCAAACATTGGCAGCAATCATTGAAGACCCTAAGGACTTGACCTTGTAATTCTAGTATAGGAAATTCAACATCCTGATATTGGGTAGCCACGGGCATATATCCGCCAGCGCGCTCTCAGCATTTCATGAAAAGAATATTCTTCGATTGCCGGGATATAGAACACTTGGCTGGCTTTCTGGAGTGGGTTTGGGTGCGATCAATCATTGACTCGGTGATTTATTAAGCTGGCAAGAAGCATACCATGTGGCTTCTTGCACAGATGGAGCTCCTTCCGCTGGCATCAGAGCAGAGAAAGCGTTGCCCTCGGATATGCCACAGCTGACATTCAGTTAACCTTAATATTGCAATTAATTCGGATTGTTGTGGAAGAGCCATGTTGGTTCATTCAACGTAATCTCTACATGCTGAATTTAAACCCTAAAAACTCTAGGGTAGGGCAACAACGATGAGCATCGGTAGTCTATGAATTTCTAGTTTTGACTCAATGTTGACTTACATAGTTTGCTTTTCGATGCGATGAAGGAAAGCAGTACTTTGTGTGACAGTTAAGTGTGGAAAAATGCTAGCGGGGAATCTTTCTGAAAACCTTGCCTTCTCATTTTCTTCTCAGTCTGCAAAGTAATTTATGTGCCATTCGTTTCATACTTCTGATACTCCGAAAGAGAATAAAAGAAACGTTAACGCCTGGCCTGCAATATACACTAAACCCTGGAAGGATGAGCCCATGACCACTGATTTTAACCCTTAAATGTTGAGGCGGACACTTTGAGTCCAATGGATGACAGGAATCAAATTGTATAGAACAAAAGTGCAACTATTCATCCTCGAAATTTGTTGTGGAAAGGGAAGATCTTCTACAGTAGTTCGACTTGCAATGAGTATTTTTGCTATTTTGGAAGCTAATGATTCACACGGTAATAGAAAAGGATGATTTCAAGGGTCACCTCTTCGTCCTTTAAGGGTTAAGCCTCATTGTGCATTATTGTGGTTGTTGCCATTTTACAACTACATATGAAAGAAAATTTTTATATTTATTTTACAGAGCTGAAATCATGTCTGCTTCAAGTCACAAAATTTTCAATTTTTTGGGGGAAAATTTGAAATCGCTGTGAATTTTTTGAGAAAAAAATGTAAAAAATTCATATAAAAAATATACTCACCATAGATATATATTATAGTGTATAACATCATGGTATAAATTGTAGTTACTTTGTCACTCTAAAATTAGAAAATCAACAAACCATGGTTATAAGCCCAAAGTTCATATTGTTATAAATTGTTGAAATTTCCAAATTTTCCAAATTTTCCAATTGGAGAAGAAACTGCACATTATAAATTTCATTAGTTGAACTCAAATTCAATAAATATCATTTTTATGGCTAAAATTCTCATCAAGAGTAAATAGCAAGCAATGGCCAAAATATTCTACACGGGTGATCCAAGGATTAAGCATCTTCCTCTTCAGAAAAGTCAATAATATAGTCTTAGGTGAAGTCATCCAAAGAATTTTTGGCATCCACATCAACGTTTTAGAATTAAAGTCAAATTGACAAATGAAAGCAACTGGAATAGAAATGTTTTTTTTTTCTATTTAATCCTTGGGAACTAGAAGGCTTTTTGTATGTGCACTTCATTCAGTTAAATTTAGTAGCTATATTAGGTATCAATTTCTACAAGGGAGTGCCAAATTAAAAATTCCATTTTAGATTTTGGAAGATTTACGACACTCTAAACTAATCACAAAATGACTTGTGTTTCTTTTTCACAGGAAAATTACTTAATTTATGCCAAATTTGACACTCAAGTAGTATATGTTTTGATTCTATTGAACAAAACTTGGAATTGTGGCATTCAAAATGTTTTTTGTTTCCGTTTTGGAGCAGGGCTAACAAAATGGACCTTCTCAAGTGGAATTGTGGAATTATGAGAGAGATCCGTTAAGTATTCCAAACCTAACACAAGGAGGGGATGGGATTCATAAAACCCCGCCAAGAAATGTCCCTTTCAAAAGGCAGTCAAATTATTTCTTGTAATCTCTTCTTGACTAGTGAAATCCGAGTAAATTGGTGATTACAGATTTTTCATTCATCAATCACATATTTCATCCATTTCTAGATGGGCATTTACATTTGGCAATCTCCTCATTGTTAAGAATTCTGACAAAAAAAAATAGGCATTCCTTGTCAGGCTCCGCCCTCCTCGTCAACCAGTTTTTTTTGTTAGAATTCCCTCCACCTCGGTAATTGCCCGACACAAAACACTACAAACTCTTGACCAATCTGTGTTTGAGTTTTCTCACGTGGGGTTCATTGAATGTTGTGCCCTCGGAAGCATGTTGGAAAACCCTAATTACAGGGACGAACCAATTTGACCTATGTTGATGTTGAGAATAATGAAGTAGAAGTGTAAACTAGTGGGTGCCACAGTTCCAGACTTCAATGTAAGTTTTGAGTCTTGTGCGATTCTGAGGTCCAATTTAGGTCAAACGAAACAGAATCCTCAAATAGAGTTTTCAAATCTCATTCGAGAAGTGCGATTCTCAAGCTTTGGCACCCGGACTACGGTATGTTACATTGGAAAGAATCATGTACTTCAAGCTGAAACCAATTGTGAGCCTTACAACAAATGCAGGATTGATTATCAATCTTTTTGAATTGGTGCATCAACTGAATGCCTGGTGCTATGAATACCGGTACCTCTATTTGGATGTCATTGCCTGTTGTGGAAATCAGCATAACTTTCATTCTTGCATCGTGTACGCAGAACATTTCGGAAAACATCTGCTGCTCCTAAGCTGAGCGTTTCCAGTAAGCTTTCGAAATTAATTATGGCCGAACCCGCAGAAGAGGAAGAAGAGGGCGTGTTGGAAGTCGTCCCGGAGGTTTTAACCGAGGAAGAGAAGATGGACAGAATCCGTGCCATCCGCTTCCCAGTGATTCAAGAGTACGCGGATATATTGCAAAGTGTGTATCCGCTGTTTGTCAGGAAAGGAGCAAAGGTGAAGACCGAGATTCATGAAAAGTGAGCTTGTTAACAAACCATTCTATGGGAACCCCAGTAGGGTAGAGAATTATACTGCTTGCATCACTTTAAGCATTTTAACATACCTAGGAGCATGATTTGGGGGAGATTTATAGAGCTCTGGAGTGATCTTTGGGTATAACTGAAGAGCCAAATCTGCTGATCTCGATCAAATTGTTTTGATATCATTAGGAATTAATTTGTCATGCTATTCCAAAGTGGGAAGTTGTAGACCGTAATGAGTGACCTTATTTAACCCCATTTCCATTCAAAGATCAGTGACCACATAGGCATTAAGCCATGTCAAGCATACACCACTTCCCACTATTTTCATACAGAGTGTATGAAAATAGTAGTGGCTGTTGCTGACAAGGGTTAATGAAGGAGATGGAATCAGTTCTAGAGGTTCCTGTATCCTCGACCTTATAGCAACGTTGAAAGATAATGTTTACTTGAAATACACATCTGATGCAGTTGTTACTCACTGCAGAAGCTACATTTTTTTAAGGGATGCTGAGGAAATTAAAGTCTTAGGTCTTGAGTCAATGTTTACCTATTAATTTTTGCATGCATTTTTTGTTGCTTGGTGCTGTAGGGAGATCCCTCACTTAATGCGAGCATTAGCTTTCAACCCAAGTGAAGAACAGATCGAGCAACTCCTTGCCAATGTAGGTTGAGTTCATACAATGTTGTGTTGACATTGCTGGGTCATCCTTTCAGTAGGGCTAAAGGAGGAGATCATACAGTATTTTGGCTCATACGACTATAAATTGAAGGATGATCGTTGTTCTTAGCAAGTTATGGAGATGCCATTAGTTCGTTATTAGCAGACTCTACCCATGTCAACTGTGAAAATCTCTCCTCAATTTTTTTTGGGAATAATATCCTATCCTTTGCTGAAGGGCAAATTTATCAGTAATAACCACTGAGCCCGCTCTGGGCGACCTTCAACATGTCTCAACTTACGGTGAGAGTTGGCTCCATTTGCACAATTGTGGTTCCTATTAACTTAAAACCCTTGAACAAATACATTTGCAGGCAAGATACAAGGAAGTGAATCAAACAACGAGAGGTCATTTTCAGTACGAAAACTTTGAGCAACGTGTGATGGAGTATTTGTTTAACGAACCTGACGCTTTCAAGCGCATCCCCGAAGAAAAAATCAAGGAAGCGATGCTTGTGCGTATGACTTCATTTCTCTGCATACTTACTATGTTAATTAATTACTTCATGTGTGCAATTTTCAAGATGCAGAAAGAACTAAAAACCCACCCTACTTAACTTTTGATTTAAGGTAATTCACTTGTCAGACACATGCTAGATTTTCAACAATTAGCTCACATCTGTTCTATTGGTTTGAGAATTCAGACAATAAGCAAGGGAGAGAACGAGATGGACGCAAATGAACTCAAAGTAAGAGACTCTATTTCTTTCTTTTTCAAATAAATACAGGACACAATAAATTTGTAAATTCAAATTCAATATTAACGCTCTTGACCATGAAAACTGCCAAAATAGCTTACAATTTCCTTGTGAGCCACAATACTTTGAAACGTCCAAAGTATAGTATTGTAGATGGGGGGTGCTTAGTTTACTTGTACACTAATTTATCCTATTAGTGCATGTGACACTAATTTACCAAAGCCACACTATTTGTAAAATAATTAAATTAGTGAAGGTTGAAATGTTGTTGTATTGTACAAATTTTCACAATAAATAAATAAATTTTGTAATGACAAATCAGTGTATTGTATACATCTTTAGGTGTTCATTGTTCCACTATTTTTGCACCCTAACTAATATATTGAATCAAAGTTGTGAATTCTAGTACTACCCCTATTTGTAGAAGTTTTACATTAGCAACTTCATTTCAAGGCTACTAACATTTGATTGATCACTCCATGCCTATCAGAAAATATTGAGAACTCGAGGAGTTAACCCTTTCAGTGAAGAAGAGGCAACCAAAATATTGCGGGTAGCAAGAGATAGAGATACAGGAAAAGTTTATGTGGATGAGTATGTCAAAGTTTTGGCAACCGATGGCCTTCCTCCTCCACTTGATCCACTTGAACCTTGTGATGAACGTTTCCGATAATTCAAACACCATGGTAAATTTATTCTATAGCACATGTGACATACAAATAAAACTTTCAATTCAGCAATGAGAAAGGTGAGTGTCTTTGGTAGTAAATTTCATTGATCAAACATGGACAAAATCATAGCTATCAAGTTTTTACTCTCCTACCAATTTAGTTTGAAGTTCCAAAACCTATAAAATCTGGGTTCTTTAACTTCGGAACTTGTTTGTAGAATTTCTAACCCTTCACCTAAGAATATTACTTACTCTTCTTCTTTCATCTAACTCTTGGGAACAATCAATCTAGTTCTCAAGAGCCTATGCACTATCAAGAGACCAAGTATGTACTATACTAAATGAATTATTTGGGGGAGATGTTAAAAATACTAACTTGCAAAATACATTTAATCCATTATGTAGCTACTAATGGAATTTCTGCTAAGTTTGCTCTTATTGCACAAGTTGCATAGTCTAAGTCTCTTCCTTGGTCTTGTCAATGAACTCGTCAAAGGCCCAAGCATCTTCTCCACTTTGCATTTGTTTGGACAACATTGAAATTACATCTTCATGCATCTAAAAAGTCTTGCAAACCTTTAATGGTGATCTTCCATTTGTTTTGAGATCGTAAATATTTTTTGAGGTTAGAAACATCAAGCTATTGATTTGCAAGTAGTTGGATGCCTAATCACATCATGGAAACTTACATAAAAGAAATAATTAAACTAAGGCCAAGTAGGTGCACGTTAATTGTATCAAAGGCCATATGAAGGCTTCTACAATTTATATATGATGCTTTAAAAGCAATTCAAGATTTTGTCAATTTTAGTGAAGTCTATAATTTCAATTAAATCAATGTAAACATGAAAATCTTCATACCAACAATGGGTGATTGCACGAAACACTTGTACTATTTGTTGCGTTTTGCAATAGTACTCATGATTTTTTCTGGAGTACTTTAAAATTAGAAAATCAATTTTTAAAAAAATTAAAAAATATGACCAATGTATGTACCTTTAAGATGAAGATAACCACCAAAGGAAATTCATTAAAAAATTCTCTAAGTAGGAGAACTTGAAAAGTGCCAAATCTTAAGAAAATACATACTTTGATGTTTTAATTAGTAGAAAATAGGAAAAAACTTCAACAAAAAAAATAAAAATTGGCCATTTGTGGCAACTCTATGGAAATAGTCATTCACCAAAAAAACCACCAAAATAATTTTTTACATGCTTCAAAATGCTAGTAGAAAGGGACTCAATTTGTGGACTTCTACACCACACAAAATTAAGTATTTTTAGAATTCCTTTATACAATAGCTACAAGTCTACTAGAAAAACATCTCTACCAAATTTCAGCTCCAAATTCGTTTTTATGGGTACTAAATAGTACTAAAAACCTCCAAATTGGCATTTGTGACATAATATCGGGGGCTATTATTAAATAGTAAAACATTTTTTAAAAATTCCAAAAAAATAGACAAGGTGTATAGTAGTCATAAGTACCTTGTCTATGAATTTTGAATCATTTGGAGTCAAAACCCAAGAATTATAGCCAAAAAACTAATCAGCACGAGACGTGTGACAGAAAATAGTACAAGTGTTTCATGCAATCACCCCAATACACTGTATAAAACCTCCAAAGCCACCTTTACAAAATTCGCATCGCATGCTTTAATCTCTTCCTCAGAAGTTATTTGCTTTCCGGAAGTGGTTCGTTGGCTATGAAAGTGATAGTTGCAATACTCGATCACCTTAGCCAAAATTTGACTTGAACCCCTTGTCCATGGAAAAATAGCCCCACATGGAGCATCAGAGCCATTTCCTTGTTTTTCATCCATTTCTATGAATTTCTTCAACATTTGAGACTAGAGCATTGTGGTTTCTTCAACTTCAAATATTATTCCATTAGAACTCTTTAGTTGTACAATTCGTTTGTTTGCCTTGCTCCCAGATCCCTTATTCTTGTCCACCATGTTGTTAATTATTCCTTTAGAAGGCGTCTATGTGACATGCACGATCTTGTTGTTCTAGGATTTGAAGTTGTGTCATTCTTCACAACCTCCTTCAAGATGGATATGATTCAAATTAGGAAGGTGGAATAGAAGACCTAGATAGGGCTATTATTTCTAATGAAACTTCAAAGTGTGATAACCAAATACTTGTCTACAATGACGCCTTTGCTAAAAATAAAAAAATTCATTAAAGCACAGCTGTTGAACTATCATGGATTTGGAATATGATGTACAAAGCGTGTGCCAAGTCTATAGATTTAAGTCATGTTCTACAATTGTACATGTTACCATTAAGTAAACATTGTCTCTTCTATACTAAATCTATAAAAATTATAATAAAGTGAAATAATATATGTTTCCAAATTTCTAAGATTTTTCAACAAAAATTTGCATAAGTGAACTCTAAGCATGATGCTTCTAAAAGTGTTGGCAACTCTCAAGAGCTGCCATTTTTGACACAAATATAATAGGTGAGGTTTCTCGCTATAAATTTTACCTAGATGTCCAATATTATAGTGGAAGCATTGAAGTAGGCTATTTTAAAGGAGAAGGCAACCAATCCAAATTCGTCATGTAATATTTGTTTCATAATATTAGGTGTAATTGTTGGTAATCTACTTATAGTTTCTATTTCTTTGATCATTTATTGGTAGATTTCTTTATAGAAGACATAAAATGGCAAATCAAGGGTTAGAGGTTGTTGTCAACTCTTGACGTGAGGAAAAAATTTATCCTAATTTTTGTTTTGTCGCGGTCGAACTTTCAGTGAATAATTCACATTGTTTAGTTAATGAGTGAAATTTGGCATTGGAGATTCTAATTAAGAGAAGATATCATTTGGATACCTAAGGAGGGATAAATAAATTTGGTGTTGTACAAGAAAATTTTGACCGCAATAATTTTGTTGTGGACGTGAAGGATTGTAAGTCCAAATCCAATGAGCTTGTATGCTTTTTAACCCCTAAAGGACCGAGGCCTTTTTTCTGCCCCAAAACAGTGAAAACTGCCATTTCTATAGCAAATAGTAAAAAAAATTGAATTTTTTTTTTTGCAAATCTAACCGTAGGATCTTACACCTAACTAGTATGAGAATGTGTGGAAAAAAGTTCAGAATTTTTTACCGCACAGATTGCAAGATATCTGCGTTTAAAGTGAAAAAAACAAGTTTTTCAGCACATTGCGGCACTAGATTTTTTGACTTTAAACATTTAAAATTTAAAATTTTTGCACTACAGAGTTTTGAGCTTTAAATCTTTATAGAGGAGAATTGAGTTGAGAGTCTAGGAAAAAAAAAGAAATTCAAAAAAACTTAATTATCATTCTTAAAAAAATTGTTAAGTAGAAGTAAGTACAAGATAGAAGGAAAATCTAAAATATTAATATCTCTTAGATGGAATTAAAATTCACTAATCCCAATGGTGAGATTGTTCTAGCAACTAAACTAAACCATGAAAAAAAAAAAAATTGAAAAATTTGAAAGATTGCATTCAAAAATGAATCCTACAAGTTATTTTTTTCAAGAAGATGCTCTAACTACCCGAAAAACAAGAATGTCCATAACTTTCTCATAACATATCCAAATGAAATGAATCAAAGCTTTCCAAATAGACAAAAATATAATCTATGAGAAAAAAAATATTAAAAAAAAAAATTCAAATTTTTGTCCATTTTTTTTTTGCTGCCCGGGCTGCCCGCCGTCCCCTGTTTTCAGCTTATTTGGTCATAAATTTTTTTCCCGGGCACCGATTGTGAAAAAAATTATATTCCCACAAAGCTTATCAGTTTTTCTATCTCCAAAAAAAGTTTCAAAAAATCACAAGAAAATTTCAGCCCGTAGGTACCTGCCCGAAAACGCATTTGTCCCCCGAAGGGACAACGGTCCTTTAGGGGTTAACTATGTGGGTTATGTCAATAAGTGTGTTGAGAGTATGTGAAAATACTTTCAGACCAATAAGACCTATCTATCATGATTACCCAAACTACCCCTACTTTGAATAAAGTGTCCTTTGGAGCATAATTATATATTTGCTACTCTAATTATTATAACATTTTTTAGGCATCAAGCTAATAGATAAATGCACCTCCAATCAAAATTTCACAAGAATCCAATAAATATTGCATCATGAAGGGCTTGCCCAAAAGTGAAAAATGGCATAAAATCATGCAATCAATCTTTACAGGTTAATATTGTATTGAAAAAAAAATATACAAGTATATAACAAGCAATAAGAAGTAGAATTATATTGTTTTGACAAAGGATGAATTTGTTATCAATTTTTGAAGTGAGGGCCTTAAAGTTCACAAACATCACTCTTAAAAATCAAACACCATCTCCAAAACCAACAAAAAAGTGCATCCATAATGATCATCATACTCATGGTTACATTTTTAGAATGGTCACAATGTCAATGCCTTGAATAATTACATTCTTTCAAATTGCTTTACATTCTAAAAACCTATAATCCTGTAAATGTGCCTATTAAATCATCTTAAGTACTTACTTATAAATCCTAGAAATGGCCCTCTTACATCTCAAAAATGTCTTTTACTTCATTTATTTAGAAGTATTTAGAAGAAATAAATTTAAGCTTCTTCCTAAGTTGTAATGGGGTCAATATGTAGAGTGGCTATAATGGCATGATGGTCACAATAGGTAGTTGGCATACCATAGGTTAAAAAGTTGTTGTAATGGTCAAGGTTTCCTAATCAAGGTCAGAATGGTGAAATTGTTGCAACAACTTGCATCAAGGTATGTACACCTATAATTACAACTTAGCATAGTTATTGTTATTTAAAAAAGGATGATTTTAATTAGGTCTTATTGGAGATTGAAAGAAGAATCCAACACACTTTAGTGAACATTATTAGGACACCATATAAATAAATTATGAATTTTCAATGTATTGTTTATAGGTGTACCAAAAATCAAAAGTAGTGGGCTCTCATAGTCTCTCATGTTTTGAAGGTGTACATTTTGGACCATCAATGTCTATTTTTTTGTTTTGGTCCAATTGCAAGTGTCACATTTTGGGTAGTATTAATCACAGGTGTACGTATCTTAGACAACATTCAAGAGCTAAAAAATTCAAAATAATCACAGGATATAATGTTATATTTTTCTATGCACTCAAAAATGTATAGATTTGCATTTGTTAAATTATTTGATTCAAAGGCTTAAAAAGGAAGAGAAGGATTACGTGTTATAGACTTCTAGTCTTCTTCTTACTTCCAAAAGAGATACTGTCAAGGTTGACTTGAACAATTGACTTGACATTGTATAGCAATTGTTAGCAACTTGCAATATTTTATAGATAGAATCCAGGTTTGTACAAAAATAGTTTGTAATTCTAGAATGAAGAAGTGATTCCAATATATTCTAGTTTGTATTTGATTGTGATACAAAGGGATAGTACACTAGAGCCTTTGGTAGAGAGTCTTACTTTGGCCTCTACAAAGCCTTGCGTTTGGCTCCACAAAGTCTTGTGTTCAAAATTCTCTACTAGGAGTTCTATGTACTATTCTTCTACCTTGCTAGCTTGCTCGAGTGGTCTAAGGGGGTTTGTGGGCTCAAATCTTGTAGCTAGCAGTTTTTTTTTAAACTTACGTACATATATTCACAAACACACCTTGTGAAAATATCGCAAATAAGCCTCATGTAAATACGCATAGTAACTACCTTCTCAACAAAACCAATTAAAATTAATTAATAACTATAGAGTGTAATACTCCTTAAACAAGATATGTAGTTTTGGGATTGAAAATTGGTGACCCATTAATGAAAACCATCACAAAAAAGCCTCATAGTAACTACCTTCTCACCAAAACCAAATTAACATTAATAAATGTAATAAATGTGAAAAATTGCCCCTTGCAATATTTTGTGCCATGTTTTGTGTATTTTTTCACCACTTACTACTAATTTGGGACCCCTGATTGCAAAAAACATTCAAAATTTTCAAATTTTATCATGTGTTGCAAATATAAAAGTCCAGTGTTTTCCCTAGAGGTAAACCGCAAGGCAATGAGGGGGTCAATGCACCCTAGCCAAAGTCAACAACTACAATGATGGTGAAGTCGACAGTAGAGGGGTGTAATTAGGGATTGCAACATCAGAATTTCACTTGCAAAATCATCTTCATGCCCATCCTTCACTGTTCATCATCTTCAAAGAATGGCCATTCTCAATCAGTCTTCAAAGAATGGGACCTCTGCAAGCCATGGAAAGTCCATGAGAGAGTGTCACATCTCCATTCTTTGAAGATTGAGAATGGGGTGAAGAAGGTGTGACTAAGGTAGGAGGTCCATAAGTTGCCCATTTAAGCCTACCCACCTCATCAATGAGAGTAATAGATATTTCAAGGAGCATGTCACTCATTCCTAGATAGGGGAATACATTTATAACCCGGTCGATTCAAGGACATCCTATCTTACTATTATTGTTACTAGTGGGGTTTTGTCAAAGTCTTTACTAGTTGAAGTATTCCCCCTTCAAGGAGGGATAATGCCTTCCTAGATGCTTGGAAAGACATGAGTTATAATTTGTAGAAAATGATTGGATGACTTGGAAGTTGCAATGTTACTTTCATTGGATGAGTGGCAAGTTGGAAGAGAGCCATTGGCTAGTTGGAAAGGTGCCAAGTTGGGTGGCTTCCACTTCCTATAGAAGGAAAAGAGCCACCTATAATGTTGGTTAACCCCTAAAGGACTTGATTCATTGTAAAATGGTCAAACATCATGTCTCCGCTGAATTTTGCCTTTTAAATTGTGTTCAAACAACAATTTTATATTTTCATTACTTGAAGCTATGAATGGTGTATCATTGAGAAAAATTTCAATTTGTTTCATGAAAAAATGTAATTGTAATTATTTTTTTTGCAAAAATTGAACACAAATAAGTTAAAATAGCAAAAGAAATTCAAATTACTTGAAATTTTTCAAAAGGTGTAGGTAGCATTGGAGATTAGCGTGAAAAATTTTCAATTGGTTATTTTGTTTTTTACACCCAAACCAGCCACAACAAAGACCTTGAAGTCAAATTTGATTATCAAACCAAGTTTACCCTTTTATTTACTCAATGTATAAAATTTTGATATTTTTTATTGGTAGACACATTCATTTTCTATAGATGATGTTTTTTTCAGTAAATTTGATGGAAAAATCAAATTATTGTAATTTTTTAAAGTTAAAGGTGGAAATAGAATTATATCAATTAGAATATATATTAAAATAATCTATAATTTTTATCATAAATGAAGAGTAGAATGAGAATCATAATTTTGTAATCTAAAGTTAAAATACATTTTAAGAATAGAAAATATGAATGAAAAAACACACCATTCTATGTTATTTGGATTCTAACACTTGGAGCTTTCAATTGCAATAACTCTTTCATTTTTTGACATTTTTCGAATTTTTCAAACGGAGTAGAAACGAAACTTGTCAAGCTTCATTTCTTAGACATACCAAAAATGGATATTTTGAAAGTTACAATCAGGGTTAACCAGGGTGCATCCACTTTTTGGATGCACAGACCTTAAAGGGTTAACAATGTTGTGCTTACGGCCAAAATTGACATTGGCAAATTTTTTGCTACAAAATTTGTAGGAAAATATAAAATTCACCCAAATCTGGATGAAGTGTAGTAATAATAGGAAAATGAAATAGATGAAAGTACTTAAGTACTGGAAGGATGGACACAAATGGATGATTAAGGTAGCTGCTCTAAAAGTGACCATTTGACACCCTACTTAATTCATCATTGACAGTAATAGATATTCTTTCAACATGCTACTCATTCCTAGATAGGGGTCAACAATAATAGATATTTCTTGCAACATGTTACTCATTCCTAGATACGGGTCGCATTTAAGAACATGGTGGCTTTTAGAGCAGACTACCTTATTACTACAGTATTCTACTACCTGTCTGCATTTCAACGTGTATGGCGCCTGGACAACCGAACAGCGCTCACCCCGCCACCCCGCCAAGGGCCGGGCCGCTGACTCGACATCCGAGCTGGACCCCATGCCGGATGAGCTGGACGGGTCCCGCCTACGACATTCCGCCACGTGGAATTCCCGCCCTCGAAGCGCTTCCGTCCATTCACTCTCGCCTCTGTAGTAGATCCGCCGAACATTCGTAAACTGCACACCAGCAACCTCACAGTAAACTGCGTCTCTGCCGCTTACTTGGATCATCGGCTGCTGATACGCACAAGCAGATCCATCATGTCTCTCAGCACTAAAAATGAGTATGTGATTTCTAAGAATGGCAGCAACTGAACAGACGTCGATGCAAGCACAGGCGCAGTCTCATCACAACGCCTGCGTTGTTGATTCTTCGGAGAGGTTCCGGAGAGGGTAACTTCGTTATATATCAAAGCAACCACTTTGTTTCGAGTTCAACATCCCGGTCAGGAGTTTCCACAATTTTTTTTGCTCATTTTGGTTCAAGAGCGCCGACGGATCGAGCATAATCCTTTCCAAACAGATTTTGGGTTATTGGAAACTTTGGGGGAGTTCTGTAATTCTTGCTCATCTTGGTCGCCGATGAATCGAGCACAAACTTGGGATTTTGCAATCCTTTCCTGACAGATTCTGGGTGTTTGGGAAATTTGGGAGTTTTTTGCTCATCTTGGTACAGGGCCGGCGACGGGTTGAGCAGTTTGGGAAAGGATTGTAATCAAATGGCCACTGACGGATCGACTGTAATTTTCTGATCCTTTCATCACAGGTTTTGGGTTTTGGAAATTTCGGGAGAGTTTCGGAATTTTTTTGCTCATATCAATACCAGGCTGCCGACGGATCGAGCAGACTTGGAATTTTGGGACACAGTTTCTGGTTTTTTGGAAATTCTGGGATTCGAGTGATGGGAATGATGGGGGCACCGTCGACGGGGGTGAGCAGAGGCTGTACACCGAAGACTTCCCGGCCTGACCCCAGTGTTGCCCCAGAGGTCGATCCCATTCAAAAGGTGAAGGAGATCGGCAAGGAGATCGATGGCGAGAGTGGAGAATTGAAAGCTGCGGGTGACCATGTCCCCGAATGCGTGTCGGAGAGGCGAGGCAGCCGAGCGTTGATGCAGAGAATGGACGTCGAGGAGCAGAGTGCGCCCATCCTGACCGTGCCAGACGACGTGATGACGCTCGTGTTTGCGCGCTTGCCGCGCCACAGCCTGGCGATGGCGCGCGTGGTGTGCTCTTCTTGGAAGCGGGTGGCGGAGCAGCAGGAATTGGCGTCGTTGCGTCGGAAGGTTAGTAACCCGAATTCGATCTCAATTTCCTCTGCGATCTCAATTTCCCTAGCCTTTGCATCACCTCAACTCGCGCTCTGTAGTTGCGTATCCTTAGATCTCTCAGTGAGATCTTTCATGTTTATGTACACTTCTGGTTTGACAAATGACCACCTCTGCAAGGGAGTCATTTGTCCCCGCAGTAGTTTCATTAGCGAGGTTGAGTGTGCTTCTGTAAGATATTAAACCTTATATCACCCTTATCGTGGTGCTCACAATGCACTTGGTTAGAGTTGAAGTTTCATCAGCGAGGTTGAGTGTGCTCTTTATAGAATATTAAATCTTATATCCTTCTAAACGTCGAAATGTACTAATACAGGATAGGGTCAAAAAGCAGTTGGGAGTTCGAATGGTGATCGAGAATCCGCTCCACACTTGTTGAAGTCTCATATGCTTGCGACTTAATAATGTGATGACACAACAGAGAGTGAGATAGTGAGAGTTGGCAGTGAGTTTTGAACTGGGTACCTTATGTCTGTGAAACGACAGAGCAGAGAACGTGACATTAAAAAGGTCGGTTGTACTTCTGTGAGTATTACATGTTACGAAATTTAGTGCGTTGCCAACAAGGGTTTTACTTAGACGTGTTCATGTGCACTTGTCCGTGTAATTGCCGAATATAGGGATATGTGCTTTAATTTTGCAAGAGCTCTCAAGTTTTGAAGTGGTTTTGTAGAATGGCGTTGCGGAAGGATGGATATACATACTCGCAGAGACGCCCGAAGGAACTCCATTCCACGCATACGACCCAATTGCTGCCAAGTGGTTCATTCTGCCTCCCACGCCTGGTCTTTGGAAAGCCGGCCAACAATGGCAGGGGTTTGCTTGCGTTGGAATTGGGCACAGGGTCCTCCTCATTGGTGGCACCCGGCCGCAAACGAGTCCCACTTCAGCCCAGTATAATTCTCCAGGTGCTCCTCAAACCTTATACCTCATATTTTCTTCTTACACCTCAAAGACTCAAACCTCATATTTGTTATTTTGGCCAAAGTGTAGCATTCAAGTGCTCTGACGGATTTTTTTTGTCGCCCTCCTAAAACCCGGAAGCCTTGAAATGTAGGATTGGTATATATCCGATTTTAAATGATTGTCTCAAATCGCCTTTGTGTGGCTTGAATTATAATCCCTCTTCAGGTTTAGATATACCTTTGGTGTGAATGTACCCCAACGGAGTGGAGGCTACGTCTCTCCATTGTAAACCGTAGCAGATCGTTTCAGACATTGTAGAGTGCTCGAAGAGTGCACGAAGAGTGCATGTACAGTGCAAGGATGAATTGAATCCAAAACTGCAGATATTAGCAAAGCTTTCACGATGTGGCAACCTTGAGCTTAAGATGTTATGCAAAAAGAATTTAGATTCTTTTGCAAGAGTGTTGATGCGGCTTCTCAAGAATGTTATGCATTGTTTGATGTCACCCACGATGTAATCCACTGCAGCCTGCAAAAGAGATTAAAATTTGAAAATTAAAATTGACACGATTCTTTGCATGTTGCAGCTGTGGTATGCAGTGACGTGGTAATATACGATGCGCTCACGAACAAGTGGTCCAAAGGCGCGAACATGAGCACACCCAGAAGCTGGGCAGCAGCAGCAGTGGTAGGAGGCAAAGTGTACGTAGCGGGAGGCCAAGGGAACACCAAGTTTCTGGACTCCGCGGAAGTTTATGACCCAGAGACCGATACGTGGCAGGCGATTGCCAGCATGGGAGTTGTGAGGTCGAGTTGTCAAGGAGTGGCCCTGGATGGCCAGTTCTGGGTCATTGCTGGGGAGTATGAGTGGTATTACTATGCCAACAATCAGAAGAGGTCTGCCGAGGTCTATGATGTCCAGACCAACTCGTGGCGCTGCGTCCGTAACATGTGCCTTGATGACATCAAGGTAATAATAACTCACGCTTCAGCTCATTTCGACCTCTCTGGATTTTCAGTCTATGACTACATATTTAGTAATTCCCAAGGCAAACTGAATTTGATTCAAAATCCAACAACGTTCATTGGAACTGCCTTAAAACGTTCATGTGCAATTGGCTTTTTCAAGTCGCCAGTGCCATTCTTATCTCAAAAGTTAAGCTTCGAGAAGAAATCGTAGAGGAAAGTGACTCCGAATTTGTAAAATTGGTGGACTGTCATGCTAGAATTGTCAGGTATACTAAAGTCTGACTAAGGCAGAGTAGTTTTGAGTTGCCCAACTGAAAAGCAAAGCGCAACCTAGAAAGTCCTTTTTAAAGGTTTAGGCACTCGAAGATTCTAGTTTGCAGAGTTTTGAGCTCTTGCAGGAAACATTTTTGGTGCTCTGAACTCCGCCATTTTAACGAATATATGACCTCCGGTGACAATGTTTGCGTTTTGTGATTCAAATTTCAAGTATCTGAGTGGTCCTGTTGCCTGTGGATGAGTGATTTCAGGTGATGGAACCGAGTGCAGTTGTAAACGGGGAGCTCATATGCGTGCACCAGAGAAGAATCATGGCATACCGGAAGGATTCCAACACCTGGAACGAGCTGGGCCACAGCTGTCACAGCAACTCACGATTTGGGTTCGCCTGTGAGAGCTTGGGCAGCAACTTGTACATTATCGGGGGCGCTAACTCGAAGAGCTCTCAACGGTACAACACTACGTTGAACACGGTGGAGATTTGCAACCTCAAGGATGCCCTACCGTCGCAGTTGTGGTGGACGCTGGGAGCGGACATGAGCCCTGGCCAGGGCATTGTGTCGGCATCCACGGTGGCGTATCTGTGAAATACGATCAAGTTCATTTGAAACTGCTTTGCTAGTTGTAGTGCATTTTCAATTTTGGCTATATGTTCGAAGTTGCTTCATTGTATGTATGTGCATAGGTTCTGGCATCTTTTTATCAACTCCTGTGAGCATTTTGTAGTTGAGGCGTTGCGAAGCCAGGAGGTAGACTGTACAGTACATACTGAGTAAGTTGGTAACTGAGTATTCTTAAAATTCCCCTTAGAAAAATATTTGCTCTTGGAGATTGAGGACTGTTCAAAGTGGAACATACAGATCTTTCAGCTGCAAAGACCATTGAGGCCGCCTTCTTCATGTGATTTATACGGAGTACAAAATTACCAGACCATTGGATATCAAATCTGGATTGGTAGTCTGAAGTCTTTGAATGTCTCCTCCCTATCCACCACCGTTGTGAGAGCTCAAAGCTCAAGAGATATTTTATGCCTAGGGGTGATTGCAAGAAACACCGACTCGTACTGTTTGTTGCTTTTTTGATTTTCCAACGTTTTAGTACTTTTTGTACTATGAGTCACCTTTGGTACTATTGGGGGTATAGAACATGAAATGTGGATGGTTGGTTAGATTTCGGATATTCTATTTTAACATCTTTGAAATTTTCATCATTGGATGGTAGTAATACTTAATTCACCACGAAAAATAGTTTACAGTGACACAGATTGGAGGTACGTACTATGGGACCCCAACAGTACTATTGAGTCTTTTTGCGTACCTTGAAGTACTATTTTGAGCCATAGGCTACAATTTACGTTAGAAAATGAAACTTCTACATTTCTATTTTCAAAAATTTAAAAATGTGCTTAAATTCTTTATTTTAAAAGTAGCCATTGTTGCCAACTAAGAGTCAAGAAAGAAAATCAAATCTAGAATTAAAAAATCATTTTTAATTCAACATAAATTCAACTTAAATATAGCACACTTTAGGCCAATTTAGAACACACTTGGAACATGTTTTTGTTCCTAAGAAGGTATAATTTTATTAGAAGAGCTAGTCTACCAAATTTGACAATGTAACTCTTTGAAAAGGTACTCGATAGTACTAAAAACCACCAAAGTATGTGTGACGTATATTCAAAATTCAATCTCACCTATTAAATTAATTTTATAAAAAATTGAAATAATTCAAGTACATTTTCTATTACTACAGGAAGCTTACTTTTGAATTTCATGTTCATTCAATCATTTTTGCAATACTTTTATGGCACAAAACAACTTCCGTGCATTAGGAAACAGGACAATCGTTTCTTGCAATCACCCCTAGTCTCGGCAATAATAGCTCCTCAAAATTCAAGAGCAATAAGAGCACCCTCAAACCATTAATTAGGAGGGGAAACCTATGGTCGGATATCCTCACAGATCCTTAAACGGAGTAGTTGAGAAATTCTATGCAGCACATAAAATATTCTTATTCACAAAACAACTCAGCCGTCCATTTGCCAAAAAGAACGGAAAGATTTTTGCTTACCACGAGGATTGGCTACTGTCTCTTCCGTCCCTGAATAGCCAACGCTTCCTGCTACACGTAAATTTAGTATTGCTCCACTATTAAACTGTCTCTTTTCAAACACTCCTTATTTGCTACTTTCCTGGCAGTTTCATCGTCCCCAACCAAGTCTAATTATCTTTGGACATGGGTTGACTGCCCGGGTTGCACAGCTTTTGCAGCAAACCAGCCCGCAAACCAGGTTCTTTTCAAACTAGGTTATGTGTCACTGACGTTCCGTTCTGCAGTAGCTCAACCCAAAGAATAATAAGACCACCCCTGTTCACCAACGGACAAAAGAAACATAGAGAGAACAGAGATCTTCAAGTTTCACAGAAAAAAACTTTTATTTCAACAGCAAAACACCACATGCCAGCCCAGTCCGCAAGCAGAGCAGCAAAGAAATGAAAGAATCTGAGGCACAGTCCAGAAAACAAATCCTCTCAAGACCGCTTCACCAGGTGTAATTAATCAGGCACCAGAAAATAAACCATGCTAAACTTACATGTGAAGAATGTCACGAGCGAATGTGGACAGTGGGTCTCTAATTATCAGCTACGGCCTCGACTGTCGACATACACTTGTGGGCTACTGGAAGCGTAGCCTCAATGAATCGTCTATTGTAATAATCTCTACCACTTTCGCAAATCCAAACTTTCAAAACACACCTACAGGACTACCTCCAAATCTCTAAGTAATACGGCGTTGAGGGGGATCGATCACAACTAAACTACATCCGGCATAGCCAGAGTTATTACACTACACGGCACTCGCAACAATGCCAATTTACAGCACCATAAGAATGTTTCTCAAACGTGCAGAACTTCAAAGAATTTCGTACGGTTCCATGTTTAGGGCTTCATGTTTAGAGTTCCATGTGTTTCTAGCAACGAGCGCCTTTGCGGCAGTTCAAGGGTCCTGAGCCGCTGCACATCTTATGCACCATGGAAGTGGGGCGAGCAGAAGTGCTGGAGGTTTTTGAATAAGCTGACGACGACCACGCCATGGGCACGCTGGTGAAGTAAGCGCCGGATTGGAAGGTGTCGCCCTCGGACTTCCAGCTCCATTTCTGGGGTCCGCCGCAAGAGTTTCCGCCGTCGTTGATGCGCTTCGTCACTTGCTTGGAGCCCTTGACCGCGTTGAAGATGTTGCCCTCGGAGAGAATCGTCGGGCACTCGCTGCCGGCTATGGCGTACATCGACCATCCAGACGTGTAGTCGTTGTTCACCACGTGAACGCTTCCGTAACGCACCCGTGGCATCCTCTGAATCAGGCCGGGGCCGAAGGTGTTGTAGGCGACCGTCACTTGCATGTCCTTGTCCATCTTGTCGTTCTTGTTTGCTCCAAACAACATCACCTGCAAGAGTAACCCCACCAGTCAAAAATCACAAAAACTCATCGTCAAATGCATATATGACATGGCGCCTTTCACAGCAACATACAGTTGTGCATTATAATGAACAAGGATTGATATAGATAGAGGGTTCTGTATAATCACTGATATAGATACGGAGTTCAGGATAATTATTAAATCTCGTGAAATTTCACCATTATCACGAATGTGATGATCATGTATTCTAGTTATGACGTTTGACTAAATTTCAAGAGATTAGTCCTTTCTCAGAGGCTAGAACCACAGATAGTGCGCTTTGAAACACGTTATTGTAAAGAATGTGACCATGGACATACTGAAATTTGCAACGTTATGTCCCACACGGTTTGAGGTCATATCGTTACCTTGTCGTGCTTGGTGAAGTAACAGTTGGTGATGGAAACAGCGGTGGAACCGCGAATCACGTCGATCAAGCCGTCAGCAGCGTTAGACAAGTAGCAATGGTCGATCCAGATATTCTTCGAGGAGAAGATGGAGATGGCATCGCCGTCACATTTGCCACGTTTCCCTGTGTGCGCAGTCGATGTCATGATTCTACCAGGTCCAGTTGGTTTGATATCTTGAATTGTAATCCCGTGTACAACAATATTATTCACACGCTGCATCGTCAAGCCCCCTCCTCCGGCGATTTTCACTGACACGCCGCGACCATCGATGGTCTTGTAGCTCGCCATCATGAGCTCGTTCTTGAGCTTGATGGTCATGCTGTACGCGAAAATGATCCACAGGGGCTCCAGCCTCGTCACGGCGTAACGGAGGGTTCCCGGGGCAGGGTTTGCAGCGTCGTCGTCCTTGGCTGAAGTGACGACGTAGATCTTGCCGTTCTTGCCACCCAAGGCACCTGCGGAAATATTTCCATGACATTGGGAACTCCAATGTTAAAACGGCAAAATGTTGACAGCTAAACACAACTCGAATCAGCATCTTCTTGTCACATCTTTCCACTGAAGCTGCGGAAAATACAAATTAAAGGCCTTTTAAGAGCTTATCATCATTGAAATGAAACGAAGTTTCCCATCTCAATTGAGCCGTTACCACCTCCTAAGTGGTAAACTCCGCTTCATTACCATTGATATTGACATCTTAAAACTCCCTTATGGAACATGGCACCAACATTGGCACCAACCCATTTACTGACATTGGTCAGATTCTCTAGGGGTTGTTGTTTTGTGATTTCGGAGCAGTAGAAGCCTCGTTCACTCCTCAAACCCCATAAACGTTACCAAAAGAAAATGTTCATTGCAACATTGGTGATTTCATGCATATTTTGTTACCTTTGCCGAACCCGACTGCGCAGTCAGCGAGCGCTTGACGATGAGCGTCCCAGTTGGGATCGCACCGCCAGCAGTCGTCCACGGGGTTTCCTGTTCCGCAACTGGCGAAAGAATCGGCGGCAGTGCCAACATCTTCATCGTCCAAAGATGTGGAAGACTCATTGTCATCCTCGTAAAGGTCGAAGCCATCGCCAGTCTCTTCAGGAGACGTTACGGATTCGTCGTAGAGAACATCGTCTGTGTACTCAGGTACTGCGGTGTCGTCCGACCCTGCGTTTGTTACCGTGTAACTATCGAACGAACTTGCGTCCACGGGGGATGTGTAACCCTCCTCGTCGGTGACGCTAGAGAGAGATGTATCATCGACGAAGCTGGCGTCCGAGGCGAAACTGTAGGTGTCGTCGTGCAGGGGCTTGAAACCGCATTGGACTTCCTGCCATTGTGCGCAGACGAAGAGGAACACCGTCAGGAAGCAAACGAGTCTCGCCATGGTGACGGCTCTGAGGTGCCGCTAACCTGCTGTAACCAACCAACCAACATCTCAAAACGTCGCTCTTTCAAGTCAAACATAGCTAAGTGAAATGAAAAGAATGAAGCCACTGCAACAAAATATAACTACGGAAATGCCTTTACAATAAAATGGTCTGAATTTCATGAACACAGCACTTCTAGTTCTTCTGCGACAATGTATCATGAATCTCGACACCCATGAATCCATGTCTACTAAAACACTAGAGCCCATTCTGGCACAATTTATTGCACAGACAATCCGCAGCTCCATCATACAGCATCGACTTCATTCAGAGTTTGAAACTCAGTCGCCCACTCGAAACCTCGGCTCAGATCTATATCAGTCCTAAAGTCACAAGTTTGGCGCTCTGAAATACTCAACTTTTCCGAGTACCAAAGATCGAGTTACGATTGAGATACGCATAGAGTTCCGTTTGCTAGTTGTTTTTTGGAAACAAAAGGGTCCGTCCCATTGCCAAGAGAAGAAGACCGCACCCAGAGTGCAAGCCTTCACCAAGCACCCGAAGAGACGATTCCTAGTTTCATGATCTCGGAATATATTCATCGACTCTCAACCCCCAAAACCCATGCCAAATGCAGCTCATGTCGGGTTACAAGTTCCACATTCCTGTTACTCCCCAAGTTCCACACTCAAGTTCCACATTCCCGTCACTCACGTACAAGCGAATGGGTGAGAATACTAACCCGTGCAGATCCCGCACTCCTGCAGCAGTCAAGTCTTTGCGCAACAAATGACAGAACGTACAATCCGCCCCCCAGGCAGACACATATATAGATGATTCGTTCGTGGTACTTCCCCCTGTCCTTTGTTGCACGTCACGTCCTGAAGCGGGCAAGCCAACAGTGCAGCTCCGTACCGTACTGATTTGGGTACTGTGGGGAGTGTGGGCACTCGGAGCGCTGCAGTCGGGGACGTGATTTCAGCCCAAATGCACGCCGCCTCGCTCTTTCTGAGAAGATTTCGGACGTGCATATCACGAGCGCAGGTACAGACAAGCGGCCCAAGCCCAGCCATGACTCCATGAGGCATGTGATCCGTCCCGCCACTTGGTTATCCGCCGAGTTCGAGTCCCGAAAATTTGGGGAAGGGGAGTTCGTATTTGGCCAGTTGACTCCCAAATGTACACACTGTCGCTGCAATAGTCGTTGCTTCGCTTGAATGCTATAAAGGGTCGGCCGTTTTTATCAACAGGTTGCCGTCGCGAGACGTTAAGTAGGTCAACCTTATAGTTGTGCAACGAGCCTCCTGCGGAGGCCGTTTTGCCCCCCCGTTTTACCCCTGGGGAAAACGCAGGAAATTTTTATTTGCAAGGCATGATAAAATTTGCAAATTCTGAATTCATATTTGCAATCAGAGGCCCCAAATTAGCTAGGAGAGGTCATCAACATACCCTAAAGACAGCACCAAATAGGGGGTAGGTTTTTTTACATTGACCCCTGGCTTTACCTCCGCAATAGGCTCGTTGCACAACTATAAGCTCAACCCGTTATTATCTCTGTCTGTTTGTTTTCCATATTTAACCAGTTTTCAAGTGATTAGCTACTCAATCTGCTTGTTGTGTTACAGTTACCTCTGTTTGTTTTGTGAATAGAAATTTTCTTGAAGGGTAATTCCAGTCTGAAAGACCGCCATGAATGGAGTGTCTGCATGTTGGGAATGGCTCAACTATCTAAGCCTCATAGACTTAGATGGTGAATTTCATCCTCAATGTCTCGGTTAGAAGGTAGACGCTATAATAAAGAACCGGCATGTTCCTTCCCTCGAGAAATCCTCATATCACCATATGACAACAAGGTAGTTATTGTGCCTTGCACCATAGTTAAGTGGACTATGGTAGTAAGCACCCTAGGTTTGAACTCATGACCACCTCCCTAGTGTACCAAGGCCAAGGCCACAAGTATCTAAAATTTTCTTGACATTTTAACCATTTTTTATCATGTACCTCAAATGCAACTAGTTACAGTGACAAACAAAACTGAGTACTATTGTGAAACGTTTTCATTCAAACAACCATACCGTAAGCATCAATGGACAAAGTCCAAAAGTGTATATACAAAAGTTGTAGTGTACGACATGCTACACATTACCATGGAAGTTTGAAGAAAAAAATAATTGTGATTTGAAAGAAAATCAATTTCAAAGTTAGCCATGTCTAAAACTCAGTTTTGTTCAACATGATTTGGAATTCTTTTATTTTTGTCAATTTTTTTTAGAACTCTGAAAAAACTTTTTGTGCCTTGGCATGTTGGTATACATCATTTCAAATTATTGTACCCAAAAATTGAAGGAAATTGCCATTTATAGAATTTAAAACACCAACACTTTGACAAACATACAAATGATGTTTATTCTTACAATATTTGATTTCTTTTTTGGAATTGAGAGCATGAGATAGCATTAGCCATTGCAGAGAGAGCATAGGTTGCAATATGGACCATTGCTATGTCTTCATGCCTTTGCATTTGAAATATTTGTTGAATTAGACAATGCATTCAATTTATATTTTGCAATTGTATAATGCATTTTTAAATTCAACTTCTTTTGTCCAAAGACTAGAGTTCATGATGCACATAATTGATTCAACAAATTCCAGAAAAAAAAATTATCATTGTCAATATCATCAAAAAACTGAAAATTTGATGAAGGTCAGTGTAATTTTTGGCAATCCGGGCAGTCCGGGCAGATAAAAAAAATCACTTTTTCACTCGTTTATTTCACTCAATTTTCAATATTTTTCAAAAAAAATAAAATCATAGGATGTAGATTGTTTATTACAACATTGCAACCATTAGGATTGACATTTTTCAATTCCATAATTAACTTCTTAACAATTTAGTATTTTGAACCATTCTCTATTTCTTCCTACTTACTATTTTTTTCCTATATGTTGTACAATTCCAATAAATCTGAAAGTTTTCAAACATGTAGCCAACTTGCCCAGAAGAATGAATCCAAAGAAGCACAACCATTTTGGAATTTTTTTCATAATAATTTGACCTTGTGAAATGCAGCTGCCCGGTTTTTCGCAGGGCCAAAAAAAGGACTTTTGCCACTTCAAATGCTAATATCTTGCAATCTACAGGATGGAAATTTCTGAAATTTTTTCCACATATTTTCAAACCAGATTACTACAAGATCCTATGGTTACATGTGTCCGAAAATGATATTTTTCAAAAATTTGGTACTTGTACTAGAAATGGCAGTTTTGGAGCATTTTGGTGAGAACATAGTCAAGGAACTTTAGGGGTTAATGTTGTTGGGTGAGCATATATGAATGGCCCACCCATTTTTTTACATGATTGTGTGGGCCAAGATGCGAGCTACGAGAAAATATATAGATGGGTTGAACATTAGTGTGTAATATGTAGTTGTACTCTAAGAATGAATCCCTTCACTCTTCTAGAATTGATGCTCCAAAGTTTTCACCTTAGGGACATGCAAAGAAAGAGAATGAACTCCAACCAATATATAGAAAATATAAGGTTGGTTGTTGTTGGCATAAATTAAGAGTCTATTCATTTTGGATCCCACATCAAGCCTCTAGGGACAAATACAAGTGACTTCAAAGCTATATATCTTTGTTAGGAGGGAGACTCTATACTACTAAGACTAATTGCTATAAAACTTATTTGAAGCATATTACTTTAGATTATCATAATATCATGTAATAAATGTACAGTTGTAGGTGTGTTTTATAATTGAAGTTTTGAGGAAGAGATGGTAGAGGATTTCATTTTAAGAAGAGTTCAATAGGTTAGGTAAAGATTGGTTGTTTTCAAGTTTTTGTTTATATAATAATATGCATGTTTAATGGCAATGTTGTTAATGTGACATGTAGGAACTAAATTTTTAGCAAGGAGGATCAAATTTGGAAAATTAGAATTCATAATTGGAATTAGAGATCTTCAATTAATTCTTTAGGATTTTGGGTACTATAGAAAATTAACAAACTACTAAATAGGAGGTAGATTCTTACATTTATCATTGGTATGGGAAAAAATTGGATGGCCTTCTCCATCCAAAGAAAGCTGAAAGAAGTGTAGCACTATTATGTATAACTCCCATAGACAATGGCTTGAAAAAATATGCTTTGAATTATTACATTTTTAGTGATATCCAAAACCACTACAAATTAAATGTTTTAGAAGGTCTACTTCGAAATCTTACAATTTTTTTGGCACCTTGACTGTTGAATCATGGCCTTGCTTTAATAACAATTTTATACCAAGAAAAATTTCCCTGGCTTGTCAATATAGATGTTTGTATAAGGCTTTAGCATTAAGATGTTTTTATGAAGCTATCCATTTTTGTTGTTCTATTCGCTTACCTTATTAACCATTTTGGGTTGGCCTATAAGAGTTTAAGTTAGATCCACTAGTACAAAATCCACCTGTAGAAGTATTTTATAAATTTAGCATATCACAATTTGTGAGGGTCAATGGATTGCTAAAGGTAAATTTTAATATGCATGGCTATTAATATTGGTTTTTGATTTTTTTTCAATAGTGTGTCCATATTAGTAAGAAAAAGAAAGATATGAATATAAGACTACTTTTTCTTTGAAATTATACTAATTATAGATTCCTATAATTTTTATAATGTCAATTAGATGTTTGGATTATTGTAGAACCTTCATAATAGACAATTAGTGAAGGATTGGGAATTTAAAAAAATTTAACTACTATATGAATTTTGCAACTAGTAGTCTTTTAACCCCTAAATGCCCGAGGCACCAAATTTTGGTGTTTACGATACTTTGAAGTTAAATAAAACCTAACCAAGTTGCTATTTTTAATAATTTATATATTTCTTAAAATCGTTTTGAAGCCTTGTTTTAGCGTCAAAAATCTGATTTTGAAAATGATTGATTATGATTTTTCTATTCAAGATTTTGTGTAAGGTTGTCCATTGCAATCTTGACTTTCCGTAGTCAATTGAAGGCTCTTAGAAATGAGCCTCAAATACACTAGATCTTGGAAAAAAATCCCCTTAGAAATTCATTTAAAAAAATTGTAGAGTAGATTTTGAGAAGCCGTAAATTGACTAGGGTTATACATGTTAAGTCCTTTAACCTCATATTTTTTTGGTGACCAACTTTTTAGATTTGGCATGTGAAAAGAGGATTGAAAGACTTCAAGTCACTTTTGCAGTTTTAACACCCTCATGTTCAAACATTATAATCCTTCAATTTATAAGTGATACTGTTGTGTTTTCTTTTCCTATGTGATCTCTAACATGTCTAGTTTGAACTTGTACAATTACAATTAAAAAAAATTTGATACAACTTATCAAAATGTTGGCCTTTTGTTCAATTTAGAGCAAATTCCTAGAAGTTCGAAAAATGCCTTGGACATTTAGGGGTTAATTGTTATAAAATTATAATTACCAATCAAAATTTAGATTTTTACATTACAAACATCCATTTCATCCATTATTTCATCTAAAATGTAAAACTTCTATTCTGCAATACAATTGTAATTTTAAGTTGATACAAACTCAAAAACAGTCAAGGGCATTAAATTGTCTCATGACTTATTTCTTTTTCATTTAATGAAGGAGTAGCAAACTAATCTAGATGATTTAATGCAAGATAAATATACCTAAAATTGACCCTCTAATCTTTAGAGCATGGTTCTTTTTTATAACTATTTGGTGTTTTTTTGGATCCTATTGGCAATAGAAAGACGATTCTAGATTTGTTCACTGTTGGTGTAACCAAAATAGATCTAAGACTCCTGTGTCTAAAAGTTGTATTAAGTAGGTAAGAATTCGGTAGGGTTTGATTTTGAAATAGTTTACCTTCTAATGTGGTACTCCATTGTGGAATCTTGTCAGGATCTATAGAATGATATTGAAATTTGTGTTGCTGGTTAGATATGTACTTGATAACAAAACAAGAGTTAGGAAGGTTAAAGTCGATTATCAAGCAAAATCAATTGTTGGCTTGTAGTCTCAGACTTTGATTTTTTCCATTTTTGGTTTTGTAATTGGAACTGAGATTGGAGGGTGCAAGGAGCCACAGCATAAGCTCATGGATGTGGCTTACGAACTAGTGTCCTCAACTCGAATCAATACTACATCACAATTTGGCATTGAGTAGTAAAAACCGGTTAGTTGATATCGTCAATTCTGTTAAAATAACATGATTCTTTAACATTATTTTGACAAAAAACTCTAAAACGTAAGAGTGATCAAGATTTAAGTCTCAAGCCGCTCTACCAGAAAAGTGCCAAAGTTGTGGAATTTCGCCAACTGTTTAGCAAAATCGACGTTTTATGATCGATTGCGGTCCTCAGGACCACAACGAAAGCAAGCATGGAAGAGAAAGGCCCGCTTGCTTGCATGGGAACCGCAGTCTCCTTTGATTTCAATCAAGAAAACACTATCTTAAAATTCATTGTCGTATAAGAGCAATGAAAATGCTTGATACATGTTCCCCATTCTACATGTGTCCCCAGGTGGTTTGTTATCCAACCAGGTCCTTCAGTTCCGGATCTGACGGACATTTTTCTGCAAAGACTACATGATTTGTAAAATGGGTATTAATGCTAGCTCCTGAAAAATAACTCCCTTAGCCACGGTCCATGTAGTGGGTGCCGAGCAAGGAGAAATTGGAGTATTGATACACGCTTGTCCCTGGATGAAATTCTCACTCAGTTATCTGAGGGAGGTGCATCCAAAACTGCCGCCACAGCTAACTCATCACCAAAATCTGTTGGGCGCCGTTGGAAACTGAAATCCCTGAAATGGCTCCACTCCTTCGCTTGGCTTCACTGCCAACCCCACATCAACAAGTTTACGGTGTAGCACTCCACCGAAGTTCACACATCAAGACGTCCTCATTACGAAAGAAAGGGTCAAATCCAGGTATGACCGGAAGGACGTGCCAATTGTAGGTAGACAAGTTGTATAGCCACAGATGCAGAGATTCATCAATAGGCTCAAATTTCCGTGCCATGACCATCACATACCCGTTGCATGCCTGCAAACAGAAATAGTAATCGTCCTCCGAATAGCCATCAAAAGGCTCGCAACCGTGGGTTCCTTGTTCCACCCAAGTATCTGCATTTTGCCGATGATGATACTCGGAGATAATGTACTTACTTTTGGGATCCTCCTGAATCAAATTGGAAGGGTCTTCACATTCCTCTATGCGCAAAATAAAAAACCGGTCCCGTAACATCAAATAACTAATTGTCGACTCACAGTCGACATTATAATGGCGCAGCTGTCCTTGTGCAAAGTCATACAGACATGGACCCCGGCATTCTCGATCGTAACAATCACCGTTCTGAGTCCCACCTCCATCGTCACTATCACTGTCATTACTCCAAGCATACGCGCACCCTGACATATAACCCCATGACTTCTCTCTTGACCCCACTATGCTCCACTCTTCGGTCCGAGAGTCATACACTTGAGCTAAGAGACCCCGGTCATTATCACTTTGGATGTAGCCCACAAAAAGAACCAGATAATGATTGTTTTTCCGGTTCATCTTGAGATGCAACATCGAGGGCTGAATGGTGGGCAGCACATCATGTATGCAGAGTAAACGAGGGAGCTCAACTTTCTTTCCTGTTAACGGGTTCATCACAACTATAGTCAGGGGGTCCTTCGTAGTATTGGAAACAAAACAAACCAGTCCTCCGTCGGCTGCACCCATTGTGATCTTCCCACGAACTGAACGATCGATCTTACGACCACACCATCGGTCTTGGTTCACATCAAACATCCATACACACGGCACAGGCCGCTGCAACTTCAGCCCTATGAAACCAAACAGGTTCGGGTAAACTTTGTCTTCAAGCAACAGGTTAAAATCTGATTCCACCGAATCAATGGCTGCCTTCCAGTGCTTGGAAAGAAGGCGAAGCTGACTCATTTGAGCAACAGGAAGACGAAGGAACACAAGGTCCAAGAGACAAGGTGTGAGAGTTCCCCATAGAGCAGGCTCCAAGTCCTCCAACGCCAAGGCCGTCCTCTTCAAACTTGTACAAGACATCCTAAAAGAAGCAAACAAGCCGTGAGCAAGAATTTGACTACCAAATATGTTAAAATTGCACAATCAGGGCATTACACAATCTCGAACAACCGAAAAATGTTGCGCTCAATAAATGGCAGCAATTCTCCGTTGATGAGACATTGACCAGCTGGTCGATACAAAGAAGCTACGTGAACCCCGCCCCAGGGTTTAGGGTTTAAGGATCGACGCAAGTGAGATCTTTAAAGACAATGAATCAAACAGCAATTCACCATCTACGAACAGTTAATTACAAGAATGCGATATCACCTGGAACCGCTCTCGACCTAAAATTTCAAATCCCAGCTTGACAGCGTTCTTCTTCCTTCCGTTGTATAAAGCATCACCTGATTTTCAGCACACAATGAGGATCAAGCTAAGTTGAACAGCAGCCATATGTATATGAGCAACCCCACAAAAGACCTTACATCGTTACACCTGCAGACAGCTACTTATGAAATGGAAAGATATATACATTCAACCAATACACGCACAGGCCTCATAGCATTGTCACATTCTAAGAGAGGCCAGTTCATTAAAGAGAGAAGGAACTTCGCCAAGGCCAGCACTTTACAAAGGAGAAGCAAGAGAACTCACCGACACGGGTTACGGATCGATTCCCAAGTGAGGAATGCGAAGCTGCTCCTAATAGATTTGGGCTTTGCACCAGCTTGTGACCCTCCTCCGAGACTGCAATCGCGGGTGGCACCTCCGGGTCGTTGTTGTACATCCCTCAGGGAGTTACATAAAACCGTAGAGTTTCACGGAGCTTCCGCAAGCTTGAAGCAAAACGCAGGTACCATCAAAACTCAGAAATCAAACATCAAAACGCAGAAATACAAAAATTCGGTGTGCTCACATTCGGAGAGGGAAGCAATTTTGCAGGTCCGGTGACGATCAGCAAGAGATTCGACTGCGGGAGGTCTGACGGCGGGACGGCGGGAGGTCGCAGGGAGCAGGGGGGGTCGTAGGGAGGAGGTCAGGTTGGGGATGGACCCCCTCATCCTCATCCATCCACGTTCGGGGCAATGAGGGAGTCCGTCAATCCTCCCTGGCCGAATGCGAGGAATCTTGCCCGTGAGTTTTGAAAGTTGATCAAGGCGAGTTAGGCTACCAAGCCGCTTTCGACCAAGCCGCTTTGAAAGCAAATCTCACCCGCCGAGGAATTAGGTTTTGTCTGCTTGCTTACGTACGGTTGTAGCATGCATCTCGATTTCCTGGATGCATTGTCGAGAAGATGATTAGGACGTTTTGTGGGAATCAGAGGAATAGATTGACCTTGTGTGATTTCGATCCAAACGACAAGACGTGGGATGCCGTTTTCAAAGAATCTTCCGCCACTTCTGTCACACATTACAAGAAACTATATATGTTATATGCAATGCCTTGGTTGCCAAGTAATTTTCTCTTGCAAATCGTGTGGCTGCACCTTCAGCTCCCGGGCTTCAGCTTTTCTGTAATTTAGTTCTTGCAGGTTGAAAAACGAACAATTTTTTGCTTTAATTGACTTGTTTGTAGTATAGAGGTCTCAGCTTTCTATAGGGTTTCGTCCTCTGCACCCTATGCTTTGAAAACCCTAGCAGATAAAGAAACCTCGATCCCAGCTTCAATGTGCTCCTTGAAGACCCTCCAACATCAGTGGAGTCAGTAAGGTTTGTGATCTTGTAGACCATGCAAGTTACCCTGTTCAGTTTAATGAAATTTCATGGAAGAAGTCCCTGAGGATTGATCTCATGGACCTCTCTGTTTTGTTATGTCATTAGGGTTCTCTATTCTTTGGATAGGACTTTCTCGTCTTCACATCTCCTTTGAAATGCTGGGTTTGCATTCTTTGCATTCTTTACATTCTTTACACTGCATTCCTTATGTTCTCTATACCACAGTTTCTTTGCATTCTTTATAGTCTCTTAAATGTCGTCTCTACAATCTCTATACTACTCTTCTGCCTTTTAACATGGAATGCACAATGCCGCCTGCACTTGTCACCCAAATAGGCAGATCAGCCACTGTTTTTCCAGATTAAAATTATAAAGATTAAAGGAGGTTACTCTGCTAATTTCGAATTTGATTCGCACCAAGCTGTGTTCGATGTAAGTGGCAGTGGATGACTATCATCCCTTGAACGATTTGCTGGTGAGAGTGACTCGACGGAGGCGCTCGATGAATGAAAATCATCCACTGTCACTTGTATCGAACGACGAAGGCATTCTTCAGCAAAGGCGCTCAACAGCGGATTCATGTTCTTGAAGGTGCAGCGGCGTGTTGAAGTAATTTTATTCTGTGTAAGTATTTGTCATCTTTCCTCAGGGAAATATAATTTAGGCTTAGGCCTGCATTTCCCTGACCGGAGTCTGTGTTCAACGTTTGCCCAGCGGTGGCTTGATTGTGCGTGAGCAAATTTGAGATTTAGAAGTGAGGGAGTGATGAAATGCGAGGGCAATAATTGACATTCGTTCGACGATGGATTGCGGGTTGAATGCTCTTGTTTGTACGATGGAGAATTTGTGCAAATCGAATTGTACTGTTTGCGGAATCAAGTGTAGAGACGATTGAGTTCGTCCACTAACTCAGTTCCTGTGATTAGAAGCACCTTGAAATGCTCCTCCTTATTGAAATTCTTTACTCTAGAGGCTTAAGGACGTCGTAAGCATCTCCTACTCTTGAGGATGGACTATAGTAAGCTGTATGTGTAATCGACTTTAAGGTTATGAGAGGTTAGTTTCTTGAATAAGCATGTTGTGCGTGAATCTTTGGCAGTGGCAACCTCGAGTCTCTTTCGGGAGGATGTGAGGAGAGGAATTTTTTATGCTTCGTGTGCTGCGATAAGAGTAGAGTAGTAAGGGAAGAATTAGTAAATGGATGATGAAGTGTGTTTGATACTCGTCGGAGGAACTATGAGGTTGATGATATCATTCGTGTCATGCAGGTCGGCGTTACTGCTTTGTGACTTGATCGTGTAATACTTAAACGAGGACTTAAGTTCTTGAGATACTTATAAGACCTAAATAGGCTTGTTTCTAGAGCGACTGTAGGCATGGGCGAATTAGCACAAGACCTATCCGCAAGCAATGCGGTTAACGGCAACAACACAGTAAACCACCGGGTGAGCAATTGCTTCTGGCCAAGGAGAAGTCCTGCAATGTACATTTTTTCTCTGCTGAAGAACGTAGCATCAATGTTAGCGCGGAAACTTCAGACATTTTTGGCATCGAGGTAAACTGGAGGAAGATGCGGCACATCGGAGGGAACGGCATTACTTTAGACTGTTCTTGAGGCACATCTTTCTCCAAATCGAGCATATCTGGAGAAATGTGCACTTCAGACATTCTGAGAGGACTTGCTTTGTGGCAGAAATTTTGGATCGTCAGTCATTGTACATCTTTAAACGTGGGACTCCTGTCACGCAGGACCAAGCAACTTCGAATAAGAATGAAGGCGGCTACATGAAATTAGATGGTGAAGCTCATCAGAGCACATATCTACTACTCGGAAGGCATGATCCTTGCTCCCCTTTGTGTACATTTGTCGCACCCCGGGCACATTACACAAACCTCATGTCAACAGTTAGAGGAGCTGCACAGCAGATTGAATGCGAGACGATTACTAGAGATACGGCGTCTACGGACTCGGAGGGACTCTTCCTCGCGGGCGAATTGTTGTCAGCAGGTGTTCGCTACTCATCTTTTTGCCATTGCTTGCTCGTAACTAAAACGAATAGAACTAGCTACAATGCACAAACTAATTAAAATGAAGATTGCACTTAGACTCGCAGTAAAACTTCTTGTTAGGAAGGATTTTAGCCGTCGTTTTTAGATTTTAAGGTTCAGACTCAAAGGACGGGTAGTACTTTTGCACTCGACTGGACAAGGACTGAACCTACGTGACGCTTTTGAAATGTGTAGAATCATTGGGTACTACTTCTGGTCATTGCACTTGTACAAGTAAGTGCGGTCTTCGATATCAGAACTAATCCTTCTTAAGGCGATTTTCTTGACTAGGATAACCGAGGCGTCTCTATTTTGATTAATTTCGCTTGCTGAAGATGTCAAACTTTGCAAGTGGTAATCCTTTAGTAACAGGTGTGTATGTAAATCAGGTCTCCAAGATTACAACCTGAACGGCATCTTTGACAGTCTCAAACCCACCTCCCCTGTTTTGGCCACTCAGGTGCAGAATAAGAGCCTGGAGCTCGAAGGTAAATTTGAAGTGACGAGATAGTTCAATTCTTCCGTGGTAGAGTGAATTAAGGTCAGACATACGTGTGATAAGAAAGCTGACTGATAGCAGGCGTCCGACTTATTGATCAATCTCGTCAGCAATGAAGCTCCTGGAACAAACGAATGACGCATCCACCCTTAACGGATAATTGAACTACCGAACAATTTCATGAAGGTATTGATATTTTTTTATTAGGTCGGAGCGTGCCTGGAGACCATGTCAACGCTTTACTTAAACCAGCTATTATGAACCGAACTAGCCGCTTTGGGTGGCTGGGTAGGAGAAAGGTTTCTGATGCACATGAGCTGGGTGAAAGCATGGTATTTAGAAGGAAATTTCTCTTGAAGGAGCACTCTGAAGCATACCCCCGGGTATCACCAAGCTCCACCTTGCTGAATTTTGACAATGACGGAGTTGACATTTACGGCACATCTCGTGGAAATGAAATCGACGAGGACGAGTTCCGACATGGCCAAGGTACGGGACAACTTCCTGAAAGCTATCTTGAGAATGTCATTCAGTTGCATAGCTACATTATTACGATGACTAATCTTGGAATAGAAATTGCGGCAGAATCTGGATCAGTTGTGCAGTATGAGCAACAGAAGAGCAGTGAAGACGTTGGAGGTCGCTCTGTATTTGCAGGAAATGATGGAAACCTGCATGAGCGTGGGGAAGAGGTTCTGCTGAAGACTATGGGTTGGATAACATTCCCGGTGGAGTATCCCAGTGAGGACAATGACACCACCCTTTCTTTACGATGGATACTTGACGAACTACCTTGTGCGTCTGATTTACCTCATTTGGAAAGTTTGATGGAAATCTCACCTTCAAAGTTCTGGAGTCCGATTTCTGAATCAAGTAAACGACCACCTGTTCAGTTTGGATATCTCAATTCGTCGGCGTCTCCGCAATCGTCACACTCGATTCAATACTTTCTCAACGATTCTCCTGCCTCGTCCCCGGAAATGACGAGAACTATCCTCGGTGGCGCCTCTGGTTTAAGGATTGCACCCAAGGAGTCGAATCGCCGATGCTCACGAGAATGTCGAAATATCCATGGTACGGTGCAGAGAACCCTTACGCCAAGACCCGCAAGTGGAGAATCGATGGAGACACGCATGAAGTCGCCCACCTCGGGTTCTGACAGAACCTCTTCCCCAAGCTCATGTAGGTTTTCATCACCTCTCCATCAAGACCATACTCGTCACCGAGAAACAGGGTCCTTAGCGAATCTGACCACATCAGATACAGCTGCTCGTAGATTGCAGCAATCACACCTTGGAAAAAATCTGGTCATGGACTTCCTGGAAGTAGGGAAAACCCAGGAAAATATTGAAGCTAAACGAATGACAAATGGCATACCGCGCAAGGATATAACACTGGAGTCAAGTGGAACATTATGGACTCAAAATGAGAATACATCGGACCAAATGCGACTGCAATGTTTAACAGGGCACTCTAGCAAAGAAAGAGCAAGCGCTTTACCCTCGTCAGAGCTTCAGATCGTACGCGGGGTGGATGGAAACTGGTCGACTAAAAGGGCTTACGAGTGCCATCAAAACTGCACAAGGAAAGAGAATGATCCCTTGGTGCCTCTCTCAGATATTTCGAACCATCCGAATTTGGCTACAAGTCTGAGAAATTCGCTGCACGAGAAGATTGAGTCTCAGCTGCTTTATCGTAAGCCGCTTCCGGAGCCTGTGAGAGATGAGCGTCTAGTAACCTTCCAGTGTCCAGAGCCGACTCCTGAGAATTTTGCTTGCTCAACTCCGGCGGTCCCTCGTGTTTCGCGCAAGCGAAGTAGGCGAATCACAACGCCGAAGCTTACAAGGGTGGATGTGTTGAACTTGTTTGGGACAGGAAAGGTAGCTCAGCCTGTCAGAACTACTCCCGACAAAGACTTTTACCCCTGCAAAAGAAGAAAGACTACTCGCAAAAGGACAGAGGTGTTAACGTCTCAAAGAGATGTCAAAGTGCAGTCTGCTACAGCAGGCGACTGTGAGATTGATATGAAGGAAATGGGGATGCAAGGAGGCACAAGTGCCCAAAAGCTACCTACCCTAACCAGGATATTCAAACCATTGAGGCTTCTTAAATCTAGTCCCGCTAGAGGCTACACTTGTGTCCCTAGAAAATTGTCGCTTAGAAGCACAGTGAGGAAGAGACTGCCATCCGATCTCCGAAACGTGAACGCAACGCAATCTGCCAAGATTGCCCCTATCAAGCATTCCGATGATGAAAGTGAAGTCGTTGCAACGAAGAACCCAGGATCAAGCGGGAGTGCGATACGTAGACGGAAACTCAAGGACGACTGTTTGCGGACATTGCCAGCCGGTTCAGAGATGTCCATCGGTATACTCCGGAGCTCGAAGTACAGGGGTGTGACAAGGTTAATCCACCTCAGAGTTCCTTATTGCATCGTTCCTTTCTTGGTTACCAGAGTAGCCACAGCGCCTTTCGTTTCTTGCTATGACTTTGGCCAACAGCTTATTGCATTCGTTAGTATTGCATTCTCAGCTTATTCGCATACATAGCATGTTTATAGAATACAGTAGCATGAAAAGTAGTTTATTAAGGAATTGTGATTGTTGCTCGATCGGCGACAAGTTCTTCAGCAGATCGACATGTTTGCTGAGGGGTTAAAGACATGTATTTCTGATAATTTAATTTGTTTCAAGGATGCAGACATCGGCATACGGGGCGATACGAGGCACATTTGTGGGATAATACCAATGTGAAACTGGGTCTAGCGAAAAGGGGGCGACAAGGTTAGTGCTATTCACCGCGGAGCCCGTGATTTGCATATAGTTATTCATGGAAGATGCGCAGGGTTGTTCTATAGGGTCCATAACAGCCGTTGAATCAATACCTATGTTAAGACTACTTCTAACACGCATCTGTTTCCTCATCTCATTTGTGGCTGGGGACTTGGAATTCTACCTGATACGACACGCTGATGATACAGTTTATCTTGGTAAGTTACGACGCGAGGTAGCAAATGTTTCGAGAACTGAAGACCCGATGCTAGATCTCAATAGGGCTGAGGATACAATTGTGCAGAAACTTTTAGCATCTCTTGACTAGCTTGGTTCGTAGGGGATTCGATAGAACCCTTCTAAACGAACCTTATCGTAGATGTGAACTGATGGTCAGCCGGAATGATGTCAAAAGGCTTGTCAAGTGTCATGTCAAGTGAAGTCAGTCACTGATCCTTGCGGAAAGTTAGAGTCACGGTTCAGCGTCAGAATTTCATCCTTAAAGTTTGTTGGTACCTACAGTATATGATGCTCGGAATGAGCATAATTGAAGGTTTCCACACTGGATATCTGTTGGAAGCACGAAGAATATCGATGCCATATGCAGAATACGTCAGCCACTGAAATTGGTGCATTTGTATGCTGTGAGGTCGTTACTTCTTCTTGACTACTCAGAATGCCGTAGTGATTAATTGTGACATTGTAAGTGATTACCTTCACTGGTTCTTGCAGGAGCTTACCCGAATGAAGACGAAGCTGCACAAGCTCACGACTTAGCAGCTCTCAAGTATTGGGGCCCTAATGTGTATATTAACTTTGAGGTATGTGTAATCACTGCAGTTCTCCTCTGGACATGTTTCAAAGTGCTGATTGTATTGAGATTGCTACTGGCCAGGTTTGCACTTCGCCTAAGTAACCAGCTGCACTATCCCGAACGCATTGGAAGGATCACTAGAACTCGCACGCTATTCTTCTTCTCTATATCCATGGGCGGCCGGCTTAGTCATCTCCTAATTTCTGTCCCTCAGTAGCAAATCATGGTTTCGGTGAACTTGAAATCCGAAATAGCTTCTTCGGTTTGAATAGCTTCTGGCAGTAGTGTTCTATTAACAGCTGAAATTCCACTTTTTATGGCCCATGAACCTCAGCTTAGTCTGTACGAAGAGGAGTTAAAGACGATGAAGAACCTAACAAAAGAAGAATATATTGTCATTCTGCGAAGGTAAGATCTTGGTAACGCTGGATTACCTACTTCCGATAACATTTCAGATCTCTACTTTGCTTTACAATCTGAAAGAAAAGGATCATTCGGAGTCTGCAATCACAGATACCTAAGCCTAACAGTGTCACTTTCTTTCGTGTCAGGAGGAGTCCCGGATTCACGAGGGGGGTATCAAAATATCGCGGAGTGACAAGGTACATACGAAGGATGCGAATCTGTATATTGCAGATCTGCTACTTCAAGTAGTGATATGCTTCTGGTATGTGGTTATCTGATGCATTGTTTGCTTCCAGCTGTTTTAAACCACACTCTTGGTAGAAAGGTGTTTGAGGACTGTGCCCGTCTATGCAGGCATCACCAAGAGGGGCGGTGGGAAGCCCGAATCGGGCGACACTCAGGCGCCAAGTATCACTACCTGGGCACTTATGGTACCTACTTCTTACCCTGTGGAACCTCGGCGTTGGATCGGATTCGATGTTATGTTCATTCCAGATTTCGATCGATCGAAGGATCACTGTTCAGAGCACGTCATCCAGTATGAAACGCACATTGATTACGAAGGATTCAGAAACCAATTAGAAGACAACTACACAAATGGGTAGAAAGGAAGATGGCCCTGTCATTGACCTGATCCATACTCGCTTGTCTTGTCTGCAGACACACAAGAAGAAGCAGCCGCGGCCTACGATAGAGCTGCAGTGCGTCACCGCGGAGTGAATGCTATAACAAATTTCGATATATCAAACTACATCAAAACTAAATCCAAGGCACACAGAACCGTCTCTCCTTCATCGCCTTCTACTGGGGAATCTTAGTAGCTTGCATATCTTGAAACAGTGGCCATTTCGATTTTGAAGTCTCGCAGGCAATGTCACGTCTCTTTTTAAAAGGTAAGGGCAAGAATCGTTAAAATTTATGCCACATGCAATATGAAGCGCGTTCTTTCTGAAGAACTTACCCAAATTTCTACTCTCCGTGGTAAACTGCCAACTCTAGCTATGGCCTATTATATTACTCTTGAGGAAGAGTGAAGAGGAGAATCTCTTGAACGCGCCACTGACAAGAAAATTGGTCCCTGATTGTTTCTATCCCTATACATTTTTGCTGAAGTGGCAATACTCCAAACAATTTTGATCATCGAAGCAAATAATTACGCCTCTGCGCATATGTACAGTACTGTACTGTGGGTTGCAAAATTTTCAAATTACAAGGATTCTGTTTTCAGACATAGAAAATGAGCAGACGTCTTATATATAAATAATAAAATATGTTTGAAAAATGCATACAAATTGTAGAAGGTATTGAATAGTTTTGTATAACTCAGCTGTAAATCTCCAATTCATTGGACGTATAAACACAAGTTTTAGTTTAAAACATGCTCTATACAAAGAGCAGAGAGCACAAACAGAAATTAATAGTTCAAGTATTTCTTCCAACAACTCAAAACAACTTCTTTGTAATAAGAACTGAGTAGCACTGTCCTCATAGCAATTACAATTTTGGAAAAGTAGAAATGGGACATGAGGAAGGTACTAAGGCATTGTGATCTTCTTAAGAGATCTAGTGTAATTGTTTTTTGCATATTTAACCCCTAAAGGCCCAAGGCATTTTCTGGCTTCAAAATCACTGAAAATTGTCATTTCTGTTGCAATGACTCAAGAAACAAAAAAAACATTTTTTTTAAGAATCTAACCGTAGGATCTTGTACTTCACTTGTCTCATATCATGTGGTAAAAATTTCATGAAGTTTGACCGTGCGGATTGGAAGATATTAGCAATTGAAGTTGGAAAAATAAGTTTTTTTGAACTCTGACTTGCAATTTTAGATGACTTTGACCGCCATTTGTGGATTTTTTTGCACTACACACCATAAAGTTAAAAAAATTTATGTTGAACCTTTGAGTTGAGAGTCGGAGTAAAAAAAATTCAGAATGTCAAAACTTGATTTTCACATATAAAAAAATTGTTAAGTAGGAGTAGGTCCAAAATTGAACAAAACACTAAATCTTTAATAGCTCTTAGATGGAATTAAAACACCATAATCCCAATTGTGGGATTGTTCTTGCAAACAAACTTAACCTTATCAAAAAAAAATTGAAAAAATTTGAAAATTGCATTCAAAAATGAATTTTATAAGTTGTTTTTTGAAAAAAGACACTTAGACTTCCCAAAAAACAAGATTGTTCATAACTTTCTCATTTTTAGTCCAAATAGAATGAATCAAAGCTTCAGATGTAGACAAAAACATAATCTTTAAGAATTTTTTTTTTTTTTTTAAATCATCTTTTTGTGGGTTTTTTTTTCTGCCCGGTGAACTACTTTTTTGACTTCAGATGGCAAAACTTTTTCTTCCGGGCACTAATTTTTTTTTTTAAAATATTTTTGAAAAGCTAATGTGATTTCCTATCTTCAAAAAAAGTTTCAAAAAATTAGCTCAAAATTTCAGGTCACACGAGCCTGCCCAATATCCCAAGTGTCCCTCGAGGGGACTTTGGGCCTTTAGGGGTTAACATAGAAACATATAACTGTATTGAAATTACATTAAAACTTATTGAAGTTGTATGCTTGTCTTATGTATTATGTGTCAAAAACTTTAAAAAATTTACAATTCAAGAAACCAACAACACTAGCTCGTGAGCCTAGAAGTGCAAACCTATGAGCCTTGAACTTAGTTGTAGGTATGTATCTACAACCATTGAAGGTGTTTATAACATGTATACCTATAACATAAATACATATAACATAGACACCTATAATCATGAAAGGTGCCTATAATATAGTCACTCTTAACATCGGTACCTAGACTCCTAGGCTCCAAAATTCTATGCTCACATACTAGCACCCCTGTTCAATTACATAATCCCTTCAAATTCATACATTCTAAACTCAAATTTTACATTTGTCCGAGACAGAATTCTTGAATTTTTTCAAAATTTTGGACATTTTTATTTTGAATTTATTATGTACAGAAAGCAAATCACACATAGGGTAGTGCACATTGAAATGTTTTTCAATTATTCTTATTTCCACCATTTTTTAAATTCATTGTGACACTAAATTGCAAGAGATACTGATTTGGAGCCCTCAGTAATTGAATAAATTGATTTTGCTGGAGTGTGATATCTTTTGTAAGTCATTTCTATCCATGTGAACTTTGCCTAAACTCTAAATTCTTGTTCTTGAATTTAGATAGTCTCTCATTCTCACCCTCATGTTTTCAAATTTGAACTGATAATCGGAGTACTTAAGTTAATTATTAGCATCAACCCAATAAAGCTTGGAGTTGTGACCAATTTGTTTTTCATTATACAACAGTTGCATCAAGTTCTTGTAAGATAACTACATGTAATTGCGACCTTTATTAAAACCAATACCTCTGGACACTTGTCTTGAATATTTATAGTAAGAAAACAAAGTTATAATTGAAGAGTATTTGCAAATCCAATATTGGCATATAAAATGAATTATATGTCTAGTAAGTATATCTCACATATTAAGCACATGACTAATGCAATGATTATAACAAAATAATATTGATTTTGTACAACAATACAAAGAATGAATTTTAATAATTCAAGTCATACAACATATCTATCTCACTTTGACCACCACTCTTCAAGAAGAATATTTCTACCATCAAACCTGGACCAAGATGGCTCTTGAATATGAAAAACATGTGTCTATGTGAGTAGAGAGCAAAACTTGTAAAAGTAAATAAGTCCATTATATGCATGAATCCCAACTTACAACATGCAAAAAAAATTGAGTTTTGAGATGGGTTTAGATAACTCCATGTGAACATATTTTGAGATGAAGTTACAATAGACATCTTCAAGAGAATGGTCATTGAAAGATGGATAAATTAGATAGATTCAAGTATTGACCTCCAAGAGTAGGAAAAGGTTTTAAAAGAATCTTCTACCAAGAAATGTTTTCAAATAAACTTTTCAAATCATGAACGGGTTTAATTAGGGAACCTTCCATTTTTTTTTTAAAAACCTTACATTAAGAAAGGTTTTGAAGAACTTTCTATCTTGATTTTAGACTACCACCTTTGCTATAATGAGCTCGAGGATGAGAGAGATCCTTTAGGAGAATTGTTTTTGTGGTTGGATAGTTAATTCCATTACTTAACCCCTAAAGGACCGTTGTTCCTTTGGGGGACAAATGCGTTTTTGGGCAGGTGCCTATGGGCTGAAATTTTCTTCTCATTTTTTGAAACTTTTTTTGGAGGTAGAAAAGCTGATGAGCTTTGTGGGAATATAATTTTTTTCACAATTGGTGCCCGGCAAAAAAAGTTATGACCAAGTAAGCTAAAAACAAGGAACAGAAGGCAGCCCGGGCAGCAAAAAAAAATGGCAAAAATTTGAATTTTTTTTTTAATATTTTTTTCTCATAGATTATATTTTTGTATATTTGGAAAGCTTTGATTCATTTCATTTGGATTTATTATGAGAAAGTTATGGACATTCTTATTTTTCAAGCGGATAGAGCATCTTCTTGAAAAAAATAACTTGTAGGATTCATTTCTGAATACAATTTTTCAAATTTTTCAATTTTTTTTTGCATGGTTTAGTTTACTTGCTAGCACAATCTCACCATTGGGATTAGTGCATTTTAATTCCATCTAAAATATATGAATATTTTAGATTTTCCTTCTATCTTGTACCTACTTCTATTTAACAATTTTTTTAAGAATGATAATTAAGTTTTTTTGAATTTTTTTTCCTAAGCTCTCAACTCAATTCTCCACTGTAAAGATTTAAAGCTCAAAACTCTGTAGTGCAAAAAAATTAAGTTAAAAATGTTTAAAGTCAAAAAATTTGGTCCCGCAATGTATTAAAAAACTTGTTTTTTCACTTTAAACGCAGATATCTTGCAATTTGTGCGGTCAAAAATTCTGAAATTTTTTCCACACACTCTCATACTAGTTAGGTGTAAGAACCTACAATTAGATGTGAAAAAAAAAACATTTTTCAATTTTTTTAACTTTTTGCTATAGAAATGGCAGCTTTAAGTGCTTTTTGGCAGAAAAAGGCCTCGATCCTTCAGGAGTTAAGCCTAATAGTTGAAGACTTTAAAATTACTTCTATATTTGCCCATAGAATCATCTCATTTATTTAATTCCATCATTTCTATGGTAGTAATATAAGAAGACACCTAACAAACAATATTTAGACTCTATGAATTCAAATCTAATACTCCGTATCATTGAACCACAATTATTTTGAAACAATTTGCACGAGGATTATCACACGATCATTCATTATCTTTTTAGGGGTGGTACATATACCATGTATTAACTTGTGTACATGAACTGAAGTTCCAACTTGCTATAGTCCCCGCCAATCCATCTATCATTTTTTTTTCCTTTCAAGGTAAAAACATATGTCCCTAGTGTGAATGTTCTTGTGCAAGCATACAAAACAAACTAAGAATATCTTAAGTGATGGCTCATCATCTCCAAATATATATATTTAAAAAAAAAATTAAGGTTTAAAGTAAAGTTTCTCTCCTCACAAATTTTTTGTTAAAAGAAAGACAGATAAACTTCCCAAAATTTTGAATCTGTTTATTAAATTAATTAATTATTTCTTTTGGTATCCATTATTTTTTTCCGTTGAATCTGCCCCCTGCAGCTAAGGTGTAGCCTATAGAGTTTGACTGCACGGTCGTAGGCTCTGTCTCCAAGGCTCCCATCCTCGCGGGACCAGCCAGGCTGTGCAACGCTGCTTTCATTATACCGTTGCCGTGAACAGGAAACCTTTTCTTATACACGCGATGTAGACTGCCGGAGTCTCCTTGGCCAGCCAGCCTTTCATAATTAAATTGCACGGAATTCCCGTAACATAATTCACTTCGCTGCCTGATTGCTCTTGTCTCATCTTCCTCTTCGCCATCGAATTTCCAACTTGTGCCATTAAGAATTTAAATTGTACGAAAGAGAACAATGAAAGCTCGTTGATACAGTGTATGCGGCATGCCGACGTTCCATGGAAAAGGTTCGAGCTAATAATGGAGATGCCAGACTAGCTATGCGAGAGTTGGTGGCTTGATCAGTGAGAGGAGCGTCTATTATGTGACTCTGGCAATGTTGGAAATCCGCACGAAGCTCTGCCCGATCGAAGTGAAGCGCGCAGCTTAGATAGAGTGAGCGGGAGCTAAGCTAGAGCGATTACATCAAGAAGCGGGACATTAGTTTTCAATTTGCCGAACTAAGACTACTGTAGCTCTTCTTCTCTAAAATTGCTTCAAGAAGTGATGCGGTGATCGATGTAGGGAAACGGAAGCGACTCGATGGTGTGTTATTAATTGATTTTTGTCTCTGGCCGGCATTCAGGTAACCTCTCAATGTTGGAAAATCCGCACGAAGCTCTGTCCGATCTAAGTGAAGCGCGCAGCTTAGAATTGAAAGAGTGAGCGAGAGAGCGATTATCAATATCAAGAAGCGGGACATTTGTTTTCAATTAGAGTACCAGTTACTCGGGTGCCGAACTGAGACTACTGTAGCTCTTCTTTGTTTAAAATTGCTTCAAGAAGTGATGCGATGGTGTAGGGAACTGGAAGCGACTCGATGGTGTGTACTCTTTGTTCGCCTGCTTTGTATTAGCGTTAGTGTGTTTGGGATGGACTCAGCATTCTAGAGAAGTTTGAAGATGTATACAAATGTGAGGTGTGCACTTGTGTTGGTGTGACCATTACGACCTGGGAATTAGAAGAGTGCGTGCAGGTTCATCAATTGCTTTAATTTTCAGAACAAGTGGATTATTGACTCGAATTCTTCTTCTTTGATCCTGCTTTAGTTTTGTTCGGTGTGACTTTCCTTGCAATCGAGGACGCCGAGTATGGATGTGTAACGTTGTGTGCGACGCGAGACCTTTTCGATAGAGGTCGAAATTTTCTGATATATCTTCTTTTGATATATGTGAGTTTCAGCAATAAAAGTAAATTTTGTTTTCTGATGTGTCGTTTTGTTACGTGTGTGAGCTAGGTGGTTGAGGCACCAGCGACCTTCTTGCACAGGTTTCCTTGAGAGGAGAAAACATTGTCCTACTTTGCATACAATTGCTGGCGATCAAATGGAGCGAGGTGGCGTGATGATGCAAGCGGCCGTGGTTGTGACGTTATTTGTATCAGTCTTGTTACTCAAGGAGGTCACCGCACTTGGAGTGGTGAGTTCTCACATTTTAGTTTCGAGACACGCTCCTAGACTAGAACGCGACGTTTGCATTCACGATTTGACGGGCTTGTATTCAGTTTTTGCACCTTAATATTGAACAAGAGTTGGAATGGAATAAGAAACCGGTTCGAGAATGATGCCTGTATAAGATCTTTCAAATTGTTGCTCTCATGCAATATCCTGAATTGTTGCTCATATTTCCGCTCTCCGCATATTAACTTAACTGAGTTTGTCGCCTGGAGTTTGTCCCCCACAATTCCTGTCATATAGCTAGGCTGTCAGGTTGTCATTTCTTCCTGTCACACTATCATTAGCCGCATTACTGCGCTGAAGCCTGAACTGTCAGGTATTTGAAATTTGAAATCGCTTAAAGACTGTTTTTCTGATTGCATTAAGTGGTGTTAGGCACTAACAGTTTAACATACTTGCCAACGTTTTGTACGTGTTCATTTATTCGTGCACGTAAATTTAGTGATTTTTCTTTTTTACACAAATGAAAGAAAATCCATTGCAAATAAAAGTACAATTTCAGTGATATTTTGAGAATATCGTACTTTTCTTGCGGTGGAAGATGCCAATTTGAAAGCACCTATTCTAAAAGGTACATGGAGACCGAAGAATGGCTAATAACACAATGCAAGAGTAGAAGAAATGCTCTAGGGCTGCCCATGGTCTGATTATTGTGCTAATTTTTCCTACTGCAGCTTTCTAGTTCCTGCACGACAGACGCCGAATGTGGACCGGGCCTGTACTGCTTTTCATGTGAAGGAGGTGCACCTGTATGCACTGCAAGTCAGGCTACTCCTGTGTCCTCCTTTGCGAAGGTATGCCTTTTCAATTGACGCCTTCTTATTCCTTGCTGATGAAATCAGAGTGCCAAACGATTCAAACTCTTATCCATCGTGAAACCCGACGCTGTATTTACAATTTAAATTTAACTGACGGTTTTCTTTTCCTTGCTACCCCTCTTCAATTCAAATGCGTCGATGATGATCTTCAGAAGAAATATCACATAATTCTATACGCAATTTTGTTTTATGCTTACAAAGGTGATGGTATGATGTAATCTTTTATTGCCCTCGAGAAGTAGAACTACTGTAGTTTCAACATTTCAAACAGCCAATTTACTCACATCTTGCTAGAATTCCAGACGTACTCTTTGCCGTTCAACAAATATGCATGGATCACAACGCACAATGCTTATGCTATACAAGGTGAATCATCGGTTTTGGGGTCCATCATACTCTCTCCAACGAATCAAGAAGATAGTATTACCAGCCAGCTCAATGTAAAGTTTCTCACCTTGAAATGCACACGTGGTGAATTCTTAAAATTTATTTACTCTGTTACTAAGGTAGGAGGCTCAGAAATGGAGCATCTAAGGGCTGGTCCGCCTTTTTCATGTATCTCCTTGGACGGGAATATTTTTAAGTCATTTTTCAGACATAGAGGAATTGATGAGGAATCTAACCCAAGTGGTTTCGTATTTTTCCGATCATTTTTTAATTACTTATGAATTTTCAAACAAGTTGGGTCGTAGGTCCTTATTTGTGACCCTAGGTCTTTCATAAACGGTTCACTTGCAATTCTAAATAAAAATGAGGAAAGCAAAGAGAGTGATTGGCTCTTGCAATTAATAATGCTTTTTTCCTTGATTCATTCAATGACTATGTCTGTCAATTTCAGAACCGACTCATGTCCATTTCACAGCCATTTATAGGGTCCATTCTTAATGCCCGCTCTGTTTTACAGCCTCCTACCTTATCTTGCAATCCCTCTCATGGTGTAATATCTTGTGCCAACTACTGTTGAAACCCACAAGTAAGAAGAATTTGGTGGCGGCGTGACTGTAGAAATTGTGACACGTTCTGTCAGATGTTCGCGTAGTTCTGCTCGTTGTGCAGGTAGCTTTTTCATTTAGAGTTACTAGCTTCTGACATCCTCACCTTGTGTCACACACAGAGGGGTGTACGAGGGCTCATGCTTGATATTTACGATTTCCTAGGGGATTTATGGCTTTGTCATTCAACTGGCACATGCTTTGACTTCACTGCTTTTGTAAGTTTACAAAGACCACCGTATTGACTGCAATAACTAATGAAATTTGTCCCGTACTAATTTAATATCTTGGTTTGATTTTTAATAAGCTGTTTCTAATTAATTATTACTATTGTTATTAATTGACTGCATTTTGGTTTTGTAAAGGAAGGATCTAATAATTTCTAACTGAAGCCTCGGTCCGTTTTGTGATGTTTGCATCAGCGGCCACTCAATACCACTTTATTAGAAATCGCGTCGTTTCTTGCCACTAACCCGAACGAAGTAATTACGATCTTCATCGAGGATTATGTCACCACTCCGAATGCCCTTACGAACCATTTCATAGCGACAGGATTGATGAAGTACATGTTTCCCGTAGCCAAAATGCCCAAGGATGGGAGTGATTGGCCAACTGTTGCTTCTATGATTGCAAGCAATCAACGCTTTGTGGTATTTACCTCAGATAAGAAGAAGGAAATCAGTGAGGGTATTGCTTATCAATGGAACTATGTAGTAGAAAATCAATGTAAGTGTCGAACAGAAACTCTTCTCAGACTCTTGTCTGGCTGGTCTGCAGATTTATTGGACTGAGATATCTGACTTTTGTAGCATAGCCAGCCATACAAATGACTTGAATCTAATTACAGAGTATTGATGTTGACTCTGCAGATGGAACACTGGCAGAAACGTGCGCAAATCGAGCAGAGTCTGCTGTGTTGACGGATAAGACCAAGTCTCTTATTTTAGAAAACTACTTTCCCAATAACCCGGACAGCACACAAGCTTGTATGATCAACTCTGCCAATCTTACAAAAGCTACCACTGTTTGCTACGCAGCTGCTGGTAATCGATGGTCTAATTTTCTAGCTGTCGACTTCTATAAGGTATTCCCGTCAAGAATGTGTCCAGAACTTTACATGCTAGTCTGAAGAGATTTATTTGTTTCTTGTACTGGATTAGTTGTACTATGTTCCGGACTATCTTAATAGTGAGGGTCACAGTATGTTTTCTGGAAGATCAGATGTGGCTGCATGATTATAATGTAGGGAATCTAATCTTTCCAATGAAAATTTATGTTACTTCTCTCAGAGAAGTAATGCTGGAGGAGTATTTTCTGCCGTGAATACTTTGAATGGACAACTTCACTGTGGTTGTAACGATATCCGTCAATGCCTGGTAAGTTGCTATGTCATAACTTAGATCCTCTCATCTTTCTTCATGCTCCCCCTTCAATGTTCCAATTTATCTCGAATATTCGTTGTCACCCTACCTGTGATAGAAATCTGCGGTGATGTGATGTTATGTTGTCCCCAAAACGGAGAACCAGTTGAACTTTGTTTTAATGGGAGAAAAATCCTTTCTTTCTCCATGGGTACTGGCATCTATGTAGACGTGCCCCATATCCTTCTTTAAGTAGTGTTGTTGTTGAGGCTATCATATCGTTGAGATGAAGAGAACCCCCTCATGGAATTTCAGATGGATCATACTTAGCATTCTGGGATCTCTTCATAGTCACTCAGAACTTTTTGGGTTTGTGACAAATGGCATTTATTGAAGTCGCTGAATAACGAATAAGAGTGACTTCTCATTTGCAGGCAACTCCGGTTCAGACAAGTTGCAGTGTGAAGACCCAGAGCCAGAGTCAGCCCACAGTTCAAAGTGCAGCAGCTGGACCTCAGTCTTCAGCCTTGACACCTTCACCGGCACCAGATTCTTCATCATATCACGTTTCAGTGAGCAAATTTATTCTATGTCTGCCCTTCCTCATTTCATTAATTTCATCAGGCATCCTGCATGCTTAGAGAAATACCATTGACTTTAATAGGCAAGTGTTGTAGGCAGGATTCTCCCTCCGGAACTTCTCACTTTCTCCATTGAAGGGCTCTATCTAACTCTTGCTTAATAACGTCATAGTTTTAACGAATATCCCCCCACCTCCCGGCCCCCGAATATTTCCCCCCAAGAGGAGTCTAGATTCTAGATTCATTTTTTCCTCGGCCAAGTAATAATGATTGGCCACATGATTTGTACCAACCTTTTAGGAGACGTTTATTTTAGGACATTCATTCCGATCATGGATCAAGTTTCATGGTTTAGGGCTCTGTCTGACAACCTTTAGATCAGGTGCTCATTAGCAGAACTGATGAAAACATTGTACTACCAACAAATGATATGACTGATACTTTACTCTGAATTGAGTGCAAACGACGCTCGTTTACATTGGAGATTGCATCTGATACGATCACCTAATCTATTTTTTGCTGAAATCTCCATCCCTGCCAATAGCACATCCGATTATGTCAACCTTGAATTGTTGAGAAATTCTAGATGTCTTCAACTCTGTCAGAGAGACCAAGAAATGAGGAAAAACTTCTCCGCAAGACAGCATTAAAACGCATTCAAAGTCCCTGCCAATTATCTAGTGTAGGAGACGAGATCACGTCCCTCGTGGTTTAGGTATCCTCTCTCTACCTTCACAGAACAATGTCACAACAACATCTAGGTTCACTTACAATGTATATGTTTCAAAGACCTAGTTGCAAACAACGCAATTGGATATGAAGAAAACTATTCTTGGCAACCTCTAGTTACCAAATATGAAGTAGACACGCAAAACGTCAACCAGTGATGTTCAACAATTCTTGAATTCCTCCCACTACAAGCTTGATCTGTGCCTTAATTTTGGCAACCTCAGCTGTGTGCTGCTCCACCTGCTTGCGAAGCATGGCGTCCTTAGCAGAGATAAACCCTAGAGCTTCATCCCATGTAAACTCAGCATGAAAACCTAACCCTATGTCTACAAAAATTCTTGTGGCATCCGGCACTTCGGCTTGACCGTAGACCTCGGATCCCAAGTTGATCATCGTCCTCAATTTCGTCAGCTTCTGTTCCTGCAGCAACTTGATATTCTTGGCAAGGTCGGAGTAGACCTTCTGCTGCTCCATCACTTTGTCTCGAAAGCCGATCGCAGCAACTAAGTCTGGTTTCAGACGCTTGTCCACGAACGCCTCGTACTGTTCGATTTTGGCCCGCGTGACTTCCTCTGACCTGTTACTCCTGCTCGTCGCCATTGGGTGCGCTCTCACCTATCTTGAATACTTCGTGGAACGCTCCCGCGACCTTCCAATGGCGACTGCGAAGCCAAACCCACGCGACGCAACGAAACCCTAAGTATGAGTAATCAACACGAATCGCTAGGTCGGAGCTAGAAGCCAGCGAGCACCGCAAAATGCACAACAAGAGAGTAGAATTTGCAACGAAAGCTTATTAGGGAAATCAAGAGTCTTCAGAGAACGCAAAAGCATCAAAGAAATCACAGGGACTCAAAACCAAAAAACTCTTATCCAATCCTTCTGCAAATTCAACCCCAAAGTAAAAACGCAACCACATAAAAACTGGAATTGAAGGCCGCAAACATCCACAACCACACTGTGCCTAAGAAATCAATTCTAAAACCCTAAACATCACCTCATTCGACAGAAAGAGAGCGAAAAATCGTACCAAGAGTAGAGAAACTCCCTCTGTAGCTTCAGCTCCCATGCCAGACAAAATTTCCACCACACCAGTCACCTCGTGCCAATTCGATAAACTGATAAATCAAACGCCAAAAATCCAGCATCCGTTGTCGGTCTGTGCACCTGTGCGCGCTTCACAATCACCGACGGCAATTCTAAAGTTGAGAATTATCCAAGGCAATAAGATGGATGGATGAAGCTTCAATTTTGAGTTCGGCGAGCGATTTTCAGTCCATGAAGTTATTAACCTGGCTTGCAGCTAGTTTGGCTTGATAAATACCCATAAGGTATCATCAATCCTGCCTAAATTTCAACACCTAAATATGAGCTAATGGACGTATGCAACTTAAGGGTTATTAACACTTACAAGTAACAGTGCTTCAAGTGCTTGCCGGCTTGCTAATGTGAAACGGGCTAAAGTAAAGCCAGAAGGATGTTGTTCAGAAGCTTCTGCCCTAATTATAGGGTTTAGGGTTTAGTGTCCATCTCTCGTCTCTCTGTGTCTGTCTGTGTCTGTCTGTCTGTCTGTTGTGTTACCCGATTTTACTCTGTAAGCTTTGTGGAATGGACGTGCTGGCCAGAAACCCTGGGCCTGATCCCAGCTCCCTCATCGCCTCCAAGCTCTTGGAAGGCTGGACTCTGCTGGCCGACTCCTGCCCCGTCTGCCTCACTCCGCTCGTCCGCAATCGACAGAAACAACTCTTCTGCGTCTCCTGCGCGCAATGGCTCTTGACTGAGGACCAGCTCGCCCTCAAACTGCAAGCGCAGCACGTCCACGACTCGCCCCCCGCCAGTCCGGCCAAGCCCCAAGCCACTGCCACTGCCAATCACATGCGCGTGGCCAGCCAACGCGACGATGCCACGAGCTCCGACGAGCGCAGCCCCAAGCGCCAGGCTAATTCCAACGAATTGCTTTCCGGAGGTCTGCTCGTTACGCTGAACCTCCTTGTAAATCGTGACTGTTATGAGTCGCCGGGTGATTAGTGTTCTTGAGCAATCAGCTCCTAATCCCTAAACCCTAAATCGTCTTGTATTCGTCTTGTCAAGATGAATCAGCTCCTGAACCCTACATCTAAACCTTAAATCGTCTTTGTAGTCGTCTTGTAAATTCTGACTGCCAAAGTCGCTGGTCAATGTATACTCTTGATCAATCGGTCCCTAAACCCTGAATCCTCTTGTAAATTTTGACTGTTAAGAGTCGCTGGGTGATTTGTGGTCTTGATCAATCACTTTCTAAACTCTAAACCCTAAATCGTTTCGTAATCGTCTTGTGAATTGTGACTGGTCAATGTGTACTCTTGATCAATCAGTTCCTAAACACTAGACACTAAGCACTAAATCGTCTTGTAAATTGTGACTGTTAGAGTCGCCGGTCAATGTGTGCTCTTGATCAAGCAGTTCCTATACCCTAAAGCATTTTATAACTTTTGCCATTTCGAGTCGCCGGTCGATGTGTGCCCATCAATCAGATTTTAAACCTTAAACCCTAAGTCCTAACTCTACATTGTCTTGTAAATTGTGACAGTTAGAGTCACCGGTTTATGTGTGGTCTTGATCAATCATTTTGGAGCACCGATTTTACTACAGTATTTGGGATCTGGCTAACTCGTTGCTTCCCCATGTTCGTGAATGTTCATGTGCAGGAGTCTCTTTCAACATTTCTGAAGACACCAATATGACTGCGCCTCCTGCAGGGCCATCAGACCAATACCCTTCCGATCTTCCTAAGGTGCGATTTTGCCGCTGATTGCACCTTCATAAAACTTGGAAAGAATATGAGGCATGTTTCTCTGTGAATTTTACTCCTCACCATTATTGATTGAAGCAAGTTCACAGTAGTGATTTCAAGGTTTTGAAGTGCAGGTGCAATCAACTGTGAATCCATCTGATGTACTATCAAAAACTCTTTCTACACTATATCAGAAACTTGAGGTAAGACTGTTAGTGCCTGCTTTTGGCAGTATATTATTTGGATCTGAACTTTCCTGTATCTCTTAGGGCTGTAACTTGTGTATTTGCATATCAATCTCTTGGCAATTGGCTTCTAATATATTGATTTATGAAGGAAATTCGCCAAGCTATCGCTGCGTGTCAAGATATTCGAGACCTACACCAGGTTACTCCCTATTCCTTTGCTGCAGTCTTATTAATTAGACTTATTGCTGTGAAGTTATATATCGACATACAATTTTGAGAGAGGTTCCAGTCTAAATGGATTGTTTAAGCTGATCCTAATGTTTGAACGAAAAAATGTGACATCAAGAAGCACAGTGGATCAAGAATCTGTGGAAGAGTAGGTGTTTTGTGAAATATTGAACTTATTGTTTGAGCTGATTAAATACTCTAATCCAGTGCGACTTCCTTGCTTGTCAGTTATCACTGAGTTAATCTTTTTTTGGAAATTGCAGTTGCTCAGCACATTGGGAGAGTGCATGCAAGCTATTCAAAGAGCTCATAGTCTTGTTAACGCATAACCAGGGACGATGCTTTTATAGGAGAAGATTATCATTTGGGCTTGAAAGCAATTTTAGTATGCCAGCATGAGCTAAGGCATTACAAATTCATAGAAGGATTTTTCCTGATGTACATTTCTCTGAATGCCAAATATTTTAACGCCTTACTGCCGGGCGCTCTCTGATTTTTTTATCCCTCTATAGAAACTTCTAGCATTTTTGTGATGGTCCCTGTTGATTGTTGAAGGAAATTACCTAGTCTAGAATATTGATGGATTCCTAGGTCTTCTATAAACTGTTCACTTGCAGCTTTTAAAGAAAGATGGGGAAAGCAAAGAGATTGATTGACTCTTGTAATTAATAATGATTTTTCCCTCAGTTCATTAATATTCAATGACTAAAGAGGTCAATTTAAAAACCACCTCATGTCTATTGCACGACTATTTTATAGGGTCAATTCTTAACCCCTAACTGCTCGAGGCACCAGATTCTAGTGTTTCAAAAACTTTGAAGTTAAACAAAATCCAACCAAATTGCTATTTCTGGTAGTTTGTATTTTTGGAGAATTCTTTTTGAAGTCTTGTTTTAGGATCAAAAAGTCGATCTTCAAAATGAAAGATTATGATTTTTCTATTCAAGATTTTGTGCAAGGATACCCATTGCAATCTTGCCTTCCCGTAGTGTTGAGGGCTCTTGGAAATGAGCCTCAAATACACTAGATCTTGGAGAAAAAATCACATTAGAAATTCATTTAAAAAAATTGTAGAATAGATTTTGAAAAACCATAAATTAATTGGGGTTGTGCATGCTAGGCTCTATAACCTCATATTTGTTTAGTGTCCAACTTTTTAGAGTTGACATGCAAAAAGAGAATTGAAAATTTTTCATAGTTTTAACACCCTCATAATCAAACATTATAATCTTTCAATCTATAAGTGATATTGTTATGTTTTCTTTTCCTATGTGATCTCTAACATGTCTAGTTTGAATTTGTGCGGTTACAATTCAAAAGAAGTTGGTACAACTTATAAAAATGTTGACTTTTTGTTCAATTTAGAGCAAATTTCAAGAAGCTCCAAATAGGCCTTGGACATTTAGGGGTTAAAGCTTGTTTGATTTTAGAGCCTCCTACCTTATAGGGTGTATGGTACATAGAGATTTTTAGTACGAAGTACTTAAGTAGAGTTTATGGGGTGTCTACATTTGTGGAAACTATATGAGGGCATCCTCAATGTGCACGGTAAATTGGCCCCATATATCAAATAAATTTGATTGATTGATATGAATTTAGAGCTTGAGATTACTCTATCAGTGGAAGCACATAAATATCAAATACAATAGCCACAAAAGTAGATTGTTGAAAACCAAAATAGACTTTATTAGAATCAAGCTAAAAAAAAACAAATTTAGTGGTTCTAGAAAAATAAAAAATAAAAAAGGTATGGCTAAAAATCTTATGCTATTTTACAATTTTAATTTCTTAGGCATGATTTGTTGATGTCTTAACTTGTTGTAGCTTATGTCTCTATTGGTTGTGCAAAGTCCAAATTTAATTGTTATTGTGTAAACTGATTTTTGATGCCCTTTCAATGATAGTACTCTCAAGTTCTAATTCTCCATTAATGAAAAAAATGAGTGCTAGTTTTGATGAACAATTTTCTAGTGGGCGTTGAGAATGCTGGAAGTGAAAAGAAATCGGGTGAAGATGAAGAGTCTTCAATATGCAAAAGATTCAAAAATTAGAGAAGGGCTTGACAAATTTTTTTTTTACTTAAACAAAGAATGTTGCAACCTTAAGTCTATGAAGAAGAATGTCAAATTCATTATGAAAAGTTGCATAGTCTATTAAAAAGAGGCTCAAGTAATTCAAAATGATTCCTCAACTTAAACTATCAAGAATATTTAATACTAATTTTCTTGTAAAAATAATTCTTTTGACACTTTGGTGTTGAATATGACTAGCATGTACAATACATGTAAAATTTTACTTTCATATTATACTATGCTCATCACTTTATAATTTTAGCCTATCATACCAAAATATAATTATTATAAGTAAAAATTATATTTTTGGTGAATTTTTAAAATTATGTACTTCAAAATTGATTCAAAGGTCTAAAAATATATTTATATTTGACCCTCTCCCAATAATTTCTAAACATTTTTCTTTTAATGCAAAATTCAAAGAAATCAAAGAACAAATATAATATAAGATGTATAGTATATCTCCCAATACCGCAAGCTAAGATTGAAATTTTTGGCCAACAAGCAAATGCAATTAGAGATGTTTTCAAAAGAAAACAATGATTTTTTAAGGTACCAAGAGAAGATACAAATTATCAAAGTGAGATTCCTATAAGTACCTCAAACCATTTTCTTCACTCATGTAGATGACCCATACATTTAAAAAATTCTAGATATACATAATCCTAAGATTGGTGATAGAGTGCAGTGTTGGAAATGGGTTCCTCCACCTTAGCACACCTAAGTTTTATAAAAAAAACTCACACATTAAGAGGTTAAATTTAGGTTAGTTTGTTCAATAGTTACATCAATGCACATAGACTAATGCAAATTTTGATGAATTTGTCATAGGACATTTTGAATATGTTGAATCTTATGTGGTACTTCAAATTATTTTTCCAACCACTACTAATCTAATCTAATTAAATGTTAAACTAATCCAAAGCCAATAAAACCTTACCCTATCCTTTGTTTACCTATATTCAAATGTTCAATGCATTTGGCCATCTCAAGGCATCATGATTTTCATGTAAAGTAGGGTCACTAAGAGTTGGATCGTGAAGTCAAGGGCACACAATCGGGATGTCACTGCGTGCACTTGGGCAAGTTTTTGGTTACAAGATTTTAGACTCAGATTGCTCTACCAAAATGGAAAGAAACATGTGAAATCTTGCAGCATAAATAGTTAGCTCTACCTCATCAAATTCAATACTTCAAAGAAGCTCCACATGGTTTTAGGCTACTTTCACTCCATAATATCCATCATGCTTCTGATGCAGCTAGAATCTTACAGTTGCATTTGAATCAACGGTATTCTACAGGTACTCAACATATATGCCATTTGTTTCCGTAATCGAGCACCATAAAGGACTCGAGGCAAATGACTCGAATGAGAGTCTCTTTCCAGTTCCAAGATTCCAATGTACAGACATTCACTATGTTGGAGAAATTTGTTCAATATGAATTCTATACAGTGAAGATCTATCCACGAAAATTACCAAGAAAGAATGCATAGGGCCATCGCAAGAAATATACTCCGTATGTTCCAGTAAGACTAGTGTACCATCTAAGCAGGATCTCGTCAGCATTCTTCGATCAACAACTACTTCAGGAAAATTAACATTTCAGGAAAAATTAGCTTATGGTGCTGTAATAAGTGTTCTGATAGCCCTGTGATCTGATCCCTACAAAGCACATGCTGCGGAGCCATGATCTTGATTGATGACTCCAAAGAGGCTTCAGAGAAAAGAAACATGAATAAATATGTCGAATGTGACATCTATTTGATGATGAGCTTGTGGTTGGGATCCGGGGAGAACCTCACATACTTGTGGAAGAGTTGTGTTACACTTTCGATATACCGTTCATGAAAGTCCTCAATACTTTCCCCTTCTTTCGAAAATAGAGCGTCGCCGAAGACGAGTAGAAGCTCCCTGTGAATGCCAAGCAACATCAACATAGGCATATCTCAGAGACGACTCCAGATTATTTTGCTTTAAATTTGTATTTTACGAAAAAATGTTTTCTCTAACTGGACCAACCGGAGAGAATGGGCACAATTGTGATTGCAGAATACACATTCTGGAGAGGCAAGATAGCGAAGTCCTTACTTGCGATATGGCATGGGCAAGTTGAACATTCCCCGCATGAAAGGGACCCCAATCTTAAAATATTTGTTCAGCCATTTCCAAAAATTCAGTACCGCTCGAGGATCGTGCTTGAATAACTGCAGAAATCACGCCTTGTAAGAGATAATGCTCTCCAAGGATTCAATGCCTCCATTGACACTAAAAAGTACCTTAAACAATTAAGCATATGTATAAGGAAAGTGACCAAGGCATCGCTCATGAGAGACGTAACCACTGCACACAATTTGTACCTGATTTTCGTTGAAGGCGTAAACAGGAACTACACCAGCTCCCTCGTCCATAGCTATTTGAAGAAATCCCCTCCTGCATGCCCAAGCAGCTCACGTTAGAATGTGTCAATCATCCAATTCTTGAACACGAATCACACCATTAGCAGTCCGACAGAGTTGTCTTGTATTTCAACAAGAATTGATAAATCAGAATCCAGCCTCCCGAGCATTTATGGCTCATGATGTATGCCATCACCAATCACGGAGATAGATACTAACTTGCATATACAGATAGAGTCGAAAGGACAGAAATCAATGATTATGAGTACCTATTCTTGAGAAACAACAAGTCCGCATCGTTTTGCGTGCCTAAACACACTTCTTTTACACCGCCAACTGCGATTGTTACCTGAACGTACAAAACCAAAATGAGTTTTAAGTTTCGTCTACATAGCAATTGAAGACACGATTGGAATGGATGAAAAGAATCTAGACGAGCTTGCAATTAAACAAGTTAACTCTAGATTTCGATCTCGACTAAAAAGTTGATAACTAACAAGAACCTTCGCACTTTCGCAGAATTGCGATAGAACAAAATAAGCTGGTGCAGGGGATGCTTACATGGTCCTTGTTTCGTAGCTTGTCAACGATATTCTTCTTGGTGGCTGGCATGGCTCCAATCATGTAAAACCAGTTTCTTGCAATTGGGACATGGAAGAATCCTCCTGCAGCAGTTTGGAACAAGTCCCCTGCATTCGATGCTAATAACTTAGTAAATTTTTAACAAATGTGACCTTATCACGAAATCATCGCTCTAAATATCAGCAAAGAATCAACCAGCCGTCCAAACCTGCTATTGAACATCGACCGCGTATTGACAGTCTCAGCTCGAGACAGTTTCAAGAAAACATACTGCGACAGAAAATCCAAACAATTTCAAGTCACGAGTTGTACCGTGGGTGAGCTTCAGAGGCGCCCTCCAAATCTCATGCAACTGTGAGAACATGGCGTTGGAATAGAACATTCGACCATGCGGATGGATAGCGAAGATGTATCCCTTGTCTTCAGGCAGAGGTTCCGTGGGAACAATAATGAACTTCGCACTCGGTACATAAGTAGCCAAATCTTCATACAAGCCCCGAACCTTCCGCCGCACGTTCTTGGAGTAATAAGGCGGAGCGGCGAGAAGCAAAAGCATGAATCCTAAGTAGACCGTCAATTGTATGTATGCGGATTGCTTGTAGAGGTGAAATGGATAATACACCAGGGCAAGGTTAGGAAGAAGAGTGAACGGCAGCATGTGGTAGAATATTACAATAAGAACAGTCCAAAGCGTCGTCGAATTCGGTTTCACAAAATAGTGAATCAGCGGGGACAATTCTTTTCGTTCTCCCAGCTGGGTGTCGCCATTCCTAACTTCGTCCTGCTCTTCCTCCGACTCTCGTTTCAAAATTAGCGCATCACCGTCTAAGCTTCCCATGGCGAAATTCAAGAATTCAAACCTCCCCTGGCACCGTCCCTCAGCTCTGTCCTTCACGAAATTGCCCTAACTCAATGGTTATCAATCCAATCTCTATCTATCTCCGTCGACTGCCTGAAGCTTTCAAGCGTGACTGCGCTTCAAATCTAGAAACAGAAAGAAACTCTTATTATGAATTCAATCCACGATGTACTTCGTCATGCGGAATTCGAACTGAGACAATTGACGACGACCCAATTCGTTTTAAATCACGTCTGGAAGAACTTGCTCGGTTGGCTTAGTTATTTCCGCCGAAGGTGTCGCTACCATGCAAGGATTGTCCACGCGCGCGGTCTTTTCCACACGTTTTGAATCTTTTCCAATTCTAATTAATTTCATGAACTCCGAATTTTGAAGCTCCAGCAGCAATCGGATGACGCAGATTGCAGTCAAACCAAACTAGAACTAAACTAAAGGCGGACGACGACTCTGGTGTGCATGAAAACGGTCGTGACTCAGCTCTTCGAGAATGATACAACGGTCGTGAACATCCCTGGAAAGAGCGGCTGTCGAAACTTCGACGAGGACTAGTCTGAAACAAGTTTCTCATTTGTTTGAAATATAAAATACATGCGAAAAATGCCAACAAGTGTTGGAAGCTTTCCCACGTGACTGGTGGTGCATTTCACAAGGCACACACGTTGTGGTACGCATGCATCGGACGGTGTGTCAATTGAATGGTTGATTACATCAGGACCACACTAGCCATCCGAGTCGGTGCAGAGAAGACGAAGGATGAAGAAGTAAAACGTAATTTTGTAGGCTTCGAGGACAAGAAACTAGGCTTAAAAAAAAGGGGGGCTTGAGTGAGTAAACAATCTTTGAATAGATTCTCTTTAAACTCTTTAACAATGATATTACCCACAAGAGTCCAATGCATGAACTTTTCAAACTCCTCTTTTACAAATTCTCCAATTCCAAGCAGCCAAGTCAGTTTCATCTCGAGAACTATCTTCCTCCAGAAGAGTGACACTTCAAAAGACTTCATGATTCTTTATGACTTCAAATAAATAAGTAATATAAAAATCTTTTAAAATCACGATGGCTAGAATTTTATATTTTAAACTCATAGCAAAATGAACCTTGTGAAAATTGCTAATATTCAAATCTCCAACAACGTAGAAAAAAGTGTAAATTTTGATTCCATATTTGATTGATGAATATTGTTTACTGCAATGAAGCAATGGTAGTCATAGGCTCCATCCTTACAAGGTTAGGATAACCCACAACAAGACCAAACCATGCTCATTTACATTGGAGATTGCAGCAGATATGATCACCTAATCTGTTTTTTGCTGTGATCTCCGTGTCTGCCAATAGCACATCCGATTATGTCAACCGTGAATTGTTGAGAAATTCTAGATGTCTTCAACTCTGTCGGAGAGACCAAGAAATGAGGAAAAGCTTCTCCGGGAGGTCGAGGCCTTGCAGACAGCATTAAAACGCATTTAAAGTCCCTGCAAATTATCTGAGGTGGAGATAAAAAGCAACGATGCAACCTATCCAGAGTCCCTTGCACATGAAGAGTTCTTTCAAGAAAAACTTCTGCTGGCTATAACACCTTCCTCTGCGTTAATGTACATTTTCGGAAGAGGACACCAGTTTCGCAAGCAACTTCTCAGCAGCTCCTCTGTCAACCACGGGATCGCCATTGTGATTGGAATATTGCACCCATAATGCATCCTTCGGAGTCGCCAATGGAGGGAAAATTTGCACAAAAGTGGGAAATTCATCTCCTGGCGAAGGTAGGCCTTGAATGTGACCATCTGCGAGACAAATACTCCTCAGTCATAGAGAAGAAATAACACAAAACGTACTGGCATAACCTTCCTGAATACCTTAAACTCTTAAACGTCAAATCAAAACTTGGTACTGCAATACGAGGGGTTGTTATCTTCCTTGAAGCTTCGTAATTGATTCATTCAACTTCTTTAGATAAATGGAAGCAACTTTTAATTATTCGGGCACTTTGGGATTTTATATAAACATGGTATGCACCCATTCAACAAAGAGATCTCAGTGACATGAAGACAGCGATCATGAAGGACATTGCAATAAGCTTCATGAATTTCATAAAAAGGAGAGACGTACCGTAAACAGCATCTGCCACTACAAGCCAAACCAGATCCGAGTCTAGGTTTGAAAGAGCAACGAGTGTTTCCGCTGCTGCCGCTTGCAAGGCCTGCACTTTACACGCCAGAGCCACAACCCAAGACACAAGTGGCTTGTATGTAGTTTCAAGTGCAGGAGAGCTTTTCTGATGTCCTGCAATTATCTCTATGCACTTCAGCACTGCTTTCTGGACTTTCAATTTAGCTGCCAGTGGTATCCCCGTCTCCTGCAACTCATTCCCTTGATTTCTCAGCAGCAGCAGTTCTTTACTCGACTTGGGTCTTAACGCATCAGATGGGCGGCTCATGATTAAGGAGGGTCCATCACGAAGAAGTTTAAGTAGATGTGGGAGAGCATCCTTTGCTATACGGCGAGTGAAGAATTGACCACCACAAATAGCAATAAGACTTGCTATAAGAGCCAGCACCCGCACGAGGACCTGAAAGAACAGGCAGTAGTTGAGGATCCTAGTGACTTCCAACATGCCTTCAAACATAACATCTTTATATTCAGTTAGAGACAAACAAGTTCTCCACATTCAGTATATAGTATTTGTGAATGCGATGGAGAAATAAATAAAGGAGTTTTACCGCAGGTTGGGTATGACGAAGGCAAGGCACTAGTTGTGGCCACACTTGATTCATACTCGGCAAAAGTATGTTGCTTCGATTACTTTCATCATGATAGGCGCCAAAAGGCTCTGCAGCATCTGGATCACCACTTGCAGAGGCCTTAAGAAATTCTTCAATAGCAATGCGCTGAGCTTGCAGGTGAGGAAACGTAGCATCCATATCTGCCAATCCCGCTATTCCATCCTGGACATAACCTAAAATCAGAATTTGTGGTACAAATGTCGACTCTTTTGACACATCCAAAGAACATGTTGATTATAATTGTAGCGATTAATCTAAGCAAGCACTGGCAAAAATCCCTTTCTTCAGACCACCATCATGAAAATGCATTGTCATACTTTGACTCACCTCTATTGTATCCAGCACAAGAAGGCACGTCTGAGTATTTTGTGAAGCCAATAGAGGTGCACATGCATAGAGACAGGCTCTTCCCACTGATGCCACTGATTTGTGCCGCCTGTCTCTTTCCTGAATTTCAGTGATCAATTGCTCAATGACCATTTGCCCCACCTCAGAGTGCACATCCAAATTCCCCGCCAGAGTAGCCCTACCTTCAGCTGCCATTCTCATGGCATCAGTTACCATGCTACCACCTTCGACTTGCGCTGCTTTGGCTATCTCACGAAGTGCCTGAAGACATCAGAGTAATAAGTATTTTACTCCATAGCGTTACTTGATGCTGCTTTGTGTCCAACAGGTACAATCACTTAGCAACCTACCCCTATGCGCTCCTTGAGATCATACACCATAACTCAACAAATGACATACTAAGTAATGTGTCCCTGCTCATTAGAGAATACCAGAAATCCTCGAGTATTAGATGCACAAGCAAATATTTAAAAGACGGCTCTAGCAAGAACCTGTAGAGAAAGAAGTCACTGTTGACAACTACCGAATGAAAATTCTTCACGGGACACATCAAAGGCTTCAATCCTTACTTGTAAGGTTCTGTACAAAAAATAGGACTTCAGGCATCTGAGCAAGCGACGCCCAATTTAAAAATCAACAGAAAAACTGAAGAAGTTACCCGTAGCAGGGGCACAGTAAATTGCGGGTGCCTGCTTCTTGCATGAACCTCGAGTTCCAAAACAATGCATTGCATCTGCAACCATTGAATTAAGAAAACTATAGATTAATACATGTCAAGTAAACTGATATTGAAACACCAGAATTTAAAACTCAACTTACACACTTCAGACTGAGTGATGTAATATCCACATCCTTCTACACTTTTAAATAGCTCAGACGACCTTCATTTTTCATCCTTCCTCAGAGGGTCTTACAGGTTCTTCAAGTAGGGGCAGCAGGTGTGAGGCAGCGCCAGTATGTCTCAGAATAGCTGCTAACAGAGATGGAGTCTGTGGATGCAATTCGAGATGCCGGAGCTGTCTACATAAGGAGTCCACCACATAGTCCGCATTCTGAACCACCAATTCTTTGACCTGCATTCGGATATTCTCCATATCAGAAATTCCGCGAAAGTCCATTCTGTAAGTAAAACAATGGCACTAATTAAATGAGTTATGTCTCACTTACCGATGGGTAGCCACTATGGTGACAAATAGCCCTCAGGGCGATTTCTGCTGCAAAACTGACGTTGCCATTAGTTGAGGCAAGTTTTTCCAGTAATGGGTAGAGCACAAGTGCCAAGAACCCTTTATCCTCAAACGCTTTCCCGAGAGCTAAACCAAAGACGCCAATGCCTTCCACAAGAACCTGAAATCAGAATATTTCATAAATAAGGCAAATCTCATCCGCAGCATTTACTATTAATTTAATTCAGAAAAAAACCCATTAAAGAAGCACAGAAGAAAAGTACAAGAGCGGTTGTTACACACAACCTGCTGGAGCATAGCATTGTCTTGAAGAACATGCAAAAGTGGCATGTCAACCGTGGCATAACCACGATCAGAAAATGTCCCGGTATCAACTGGAAGGTCCCATAATTCAGGCATGAGGTAATCATGCAGAATGCTGCCCATGCACTCACAGATGCTAGCCTCAACTTCAGTATCATTCTTATACTGCCACTTATCAAAACCACATAATTCTTTGGATGATCGAACTCCAAAGAGACTGGCCAATTCGTGAGTCCAGACCCCTGAGGCACCATATACAAGTTCATTGAGGACACAAGCTGATGCGGCAGATGCACGTTGTTGTTGACCAGAACCAAAGTCCAAGCTAGTAGCAGATTGCTCTTGCTGCTGATTGAGTTCATCTGCAGTTTGTTGTAGAATATCCAAGAGGATCTCGACCACGCGTATTAAGGCCGGATCCCCAGGTCTACCTACAAATACAACACATTCAACTTTTTAGAACACCTAAGTAAGGCACATGCACAAGCTGCAAGTATTTAGCGCTGCAAATGTGGTCTATCCCAAAGAGATTTACCAGAGGTAGCCGCTCGACCCACAAGCCTGATAATGCTTGCAATCGCTTTGTAGACCCTTTGAGCAATTTGTGAGAGCCATGGCGGCATGCGAGGTAGCTGCTCTGCTGCAACCACCTCTTCTAGCTTTTGCTGTTTCTGCTTCTTGGAAGTTTCTGACTGGTCATCCTCTGTGCCTGTTCTGGGGTCAGATACGACCAAGACGGCTTGAGATTTTGATGTAGTGCTCAAAGAGCTTAGGTCGATAGGCCCAGCGAATGTAGAGGAAAAGCTCAAACATTGCAACATCACGTTGACAAACCTCTGACAAGCCTCCTGTAAACGTCATACATCGAATCATGCACCAGTTAAAACTTCGACATAAGAATATGAGGTTTTGACGATATAGAATTGACAGTGAAGAGCTAATACTCGCTAGTGCCAGACCAATTGACATCAAGACGTGTACAGAATGAGCTTATGTTAACACATGGTTTGGGTATCTCACCAAAGATGCAAGAAAGGTTGAGCACACAGCCTCCGGACCAACAAAATAAAGAGCAGCAGCTAAACGTCGGGCGTGAAGAACTGCTAGAGTTTCATTTCCTGTGAACACTGCTTGGGGAAGTCTCTCCAGCGATCTTGAATGACAAAATAAGATAACAAATCATGCTCATGTATACAACCAGTTCAAATGTTGTAAAGGTTGAACTAAGTCCAGAAAAACAAATGATGGGATGATAGGATGCTCATTGCAAACGTTAAAATATTCCTTCAGTTCAGAGACAGTTGAAAAGGACAGACTTCAAAGTATGACCGAATAGCACCCAAGAATAGATGTAGCGCAAAGACAGTAGAATACAATTGCAAGAAAGTATGCATTGTGCTAATGACAATTGACTTCAGCAACCACTACCGGGCACATGAAAAGTTGGATAAACCATTACCACTGCGTTCCCAACAACTATATGCTACTCAAATTAGACGCTATGCAATTTACAAAGTTCCACCCATGCACAGAAAGCATACCTCTGCAGAAGGTTCAGGACAGCTTGTTTCTGCAGCTTTGACCTGTGTATACACCGAGACTGATGCACTTTTTCACCTTCATTACTACCATTGCTCTTCTTCAGAAACTCGTCAATAGACAGAAGAACCACAAGACTTGAGCTAGCTGCTGATGCAACGTATTGCCATTCATCACAAGCTAATGCCAACAAGCACTCCTGCAGCAGGCAGCGGTGTTCTTTCAACAAAATTACGAAGTCAAATCCACTAATACCAGCAGCACAAACGTAAAGCTCAAATTAGGCCGGCTGAAAAAATCCCAGTTTGAGATATCTAGTTGGGCGATCATGTTATCATGATATGATTTCTGTCTGACTGCCGTCAAGTAACATAATGTTTCAAGAACTTGGAACCATATCCAATCGTCTAAAGAGAATGATTCTAATTCCGCAGAAAATTTGGTTTTCTTACCAGGAACAGAGAAGTGCACCTCTCCAGCGTGCCACCACAGGAAAAGAGAAGCACAGCAGCAGATTCCACCACTGCCAACCTCACCGTCGCAGAAGGATGGGCACATAACTACAAGTTCAACACCCGACAAGTATCACCATTAGCATTGGCGAAAGGTGTCTGTGAACGTGTACATATACAAGCCCCTCGACTGCAGGCTTTTAAATTAGACAACCAATAAGTAACAATGTTGGTTCCATTTACATGGAAGTAGTTAAGAAGGTAAGTAACTGCAGCATACCAAGGGCAGACTCTCAGATAGAATATTCTCCAAACGCGCTACGATTGATTCTAACCATTTTCGATCACGCTCCAATCGAAGTGGAGCTCCCAGTGTTGGCGCCTTCTCCTTAAGTACTTCTTTGTGATGAGGGGCAGCACCAGCAACTGATAAGTCGCTTAAGTTGGAATCCCCAGGCACTTCTTCCTTTAAAGACTCCCCAGATTTTCTTGTATCCTCTTTGAGTAGCACAACTTGAAGATTCTCAAGTGCTGCCTCTACCGAATCAATAATATGGCCTGTTTCACTGGGCGCAGGGTCCATCTCCGATAAGCAGGAACGATTCCGAGAATCTGCTAATACCAATACAAGCAATTCTGCTAAACCTCTTAGACTTTCTTCTAAAGCTCCAGTGCTTCCTGCTGCCCCTACCGATTTGTAAGTCGCTGTTGTCACAGACCGCTTGCTTGTGACCATGGAGCTGCGAATTGCTTTTGTGAGACCACTAACCACCCCAGGAAGGAAAAATGCCAAAGATTCTGCGTTAGCAACCTGCAACAAAGACAATTCACACTAAGAAACATTCCTTGACAGGATCCCAAATAAACTTTCAGGCAAGAAGAGCAACGACAAGGCATCTAAACGCTGAATGAATCTACGTTGTGGCAAGAACATTATTGCAAACACCGAAATAGATTTCAGCACAGGCAATCGAGCAGAACATAAAAACGAGCACCTTCAAAATATAATATGAAGGCGTGCAGTAAACTTCGTAACACCGCAATTTAAGAATATGAGACAGGAGAATCATTTCACAGCAAAAAACAATAAAAAAAGGAGAAGTAGAGCATGAATTACCTTTAAAAGAATAACACGGAGCGTTGATACAGCATCTTCTCGTAGTTTACCACTTCCAACACCTCCTAATGCCGCCTCTCTATCTGCGATCTAGAAGACAGTAGACCATTGAGACAACTATAATTGAATGTGGAGAAAAACATCAAAACTTGCCAGTATACAAGAATATAACACACATTCACCAGGCCAATTAATGTGTGAGACAAGCTCAATTTTGTAAATAAATCAAGAACAATTGAACTGAAACAAACCTGCAGAAGTAAAGACAACAGATGGCCAATTGCGGGGGCCATGTCCACCGATTGTAGATAACCTAACGGGCAAACTTCTGGAGCTGCATAATCAACCGTATCCTCTTCGCCGGCCTCGTCTTCTACATCTCCGATGTAACCGTAACCTTCGTACAAGTCTCCAGGATCTTGCTTCAATATGCTAAAGGGCGACGGAAGAACATATTTACAGCTGCAAGACAAGGATTTGCAACCTTGTAAAGCCTGGAAGACGGATCTTAAGCACATAACGATACCATGTCGAAACTCCTCCGAGGCCTCTGCTGGAGACAGCATGGCAGCTCCCGTCAACTTGCGAATTAAAGTGGTCATCTGGAGCAAGGAACAGACAGACTCATAAGAACTATGACAGATGATATACAAAGATGAGCGACTTTGTATCCAATTGAGGCCTTACTGTCCAATTCTACCGATGAATAACAACAACACAACAGTTCCAGTATGGCACAATCAACAAGAAGTAAGATTTGCACCTGAGGTACTGATTGGCAAGGACACTTCTCCAGAACTGCCCTCAAGCAAGTCACCGCCCTCTCTGCCACCTTGTCGCCCACATTCAACCGCTTGTGTCCTTCTTGTGCTCCATTATTCGCTCGGCATGCAACAGCCGCATCCAAAAGTAGGACGATTGGAAACAATAGATAGCTGGCACATACCAGTATAAATAACATCATCAATTAGACCGCCTTCATGGTCTTCTTAAACCAATAGAACCTCAAAATGCCAAGGCAATCTTTCCGAAGAAGGAAGAAGATAATCTTTCCATTTATTGATCCCATCCCCTTCTCAATTGTATGACTCAGCAATTATTAAATCCCGCCAAATCACCATGTAGAGAATTGAACACTCGCATTATTTGAAATCCAACAAACGCAATAATTTCTAAAACCCAACAAGAAACCGAAAGAAATATACCAAAAGCAATATCCAAGGGGCCATTACTCACTCCAAACAAGCTTGAAGACCAACAACGGGCTCCTTCCTCACAAGCTCCTGCAATGAGATCAAAAGTTGCGCACACTCATCCGGCCGCGTAGTGACGGTTTCCAGGAGCTTGGTACAAAGCGGACGGAGCACAGCAAAGGTGCGCTTCGCAACCTGCTTGGCCATCTCCTCGAGGTCTTCCTCCGACGGTTGCTCCATGATGCCAGGCACTCAAAAACTCTAACAAACTAAACCCAACCTATCATGACAGCAATCGTCTCTTGCACCGCAACAAATCATGACCCTCTCGCAAATTGTCGTGGAACGCTCTCTCGATCTTCAAACGGCGACTGCAAAGCCAAACCACGCAACACAACGAAACCCTAAGCATGAATGATTAACACGAATCGCTAGATCAGAACTAGAAGCCAGCGAACTCCGCAAAACACAATAAGAGAGTAGAATTTGCAACCAAGGCAGCTTGCTGCAACAGAGGGAAATGAAAAGAAAGACATTGCCAATCAACCCAACTCTTAAACCCTAATTATCACTTCCTTCGACATACTGAGAGCGAAAAATCGTACCTGGAACAGAGAAACTTCCTCTGCAGCGTCACAGCGAAGCTACAAATCCAATGCCACAAATACAAGACGAGATTTCCACCACGCCAGCCACCTTGTGCCAATTCAAAAAATCGATAAAAACCCACGCCAAAAAATTCCAGCATTCAGCATCCGCTGTCTGCATGCGTTTCACAATCATTAACACTAGGTGCGGTCGCAAGTCTAAAAGTTTCGGATCCAATTGCGAATTATCATGGGCTTCAGAGAAGCAGACAGACAAACAAAACAGAAGGCATCAAGTTTCGATATGAGAATGCCACTGTGAGTTGAACAACATGAAAATTGGAAGATTTGGGAAGCATTTCTGCAACTGAACACCTAATCACCAGCTCCAGAGCATTTTCCGAGTGAAGAAGTCGAGCCGAATCCAGAGTGGCCGGCAAGCAGGGCCTTTTTGGGGGGGCTTTCTGATGCTACGTTGCACCAGAAAAAAAATACTCCAAAAAAATTACTGGTAGTAATTTGGCTAAAAGATGGTAAAAAAACCATGAAGTTTTTCACCTGAAAACTTTGAATTAAAATAAAATATTAGATGAAATTGTCAGATTTGGTGGATGAAAATAGAATTATAGACTGCATGCCCGTGTGATATGTGCTAATGTGATATTTTTCTATCCAATATGTGGATGAATGCTGAAATTTGGAGCACCACAATAACATTTTATACTGTCATTTTAGCCCTCCATAAAAAATAAAAATAAAAAGTCTTGGGCGCAAGTAAAGCCCAATTAACAATCCATCAGATCATCCCATTTCGTTGGGCCCGAGTTTGAGAATTAGGCTAGGGATTAAGGTAAATCAGCCTATGGTAGGCAAACTTATGGAATACAATAAAGTAGGTACCTTAAAAACCGCCACTAATTGATACTATACCTAACTATTATTATTAGATTGTTCAAATTTTTATATTTTATTATTGGCAAGAGAAAGAAGGTTCTAAGTTCCAACACACCAAAGAACGTGACATTTGGATACTGCATGCAAAAGTTATGAAGGAATAAAGTTTGGTTCTAATAGCGTTTCTTTTATATAGGTACATATCTCATTTTGGAGAGATGTATACAAAGTGGCGGTTTAGGGTTAGTGGCGCATTTGCAAGTGCCCACCTTAGAGTTAATTCTAAAGTTTGTCTTGTGTTTACAAACGGGGGAGGAAGGTTTGACTAAGAATATTGCAAGAGAAACACTAGCACCAAACTCCATCAAATCCAAATTTGGGTGCTCCAAGGAATTTTTCCCTATGTTTTTTCCATTCAAACTCTGGCTCCCGGTCCTGCATTGTACACACATTACGATTAATTCTAATTTGCTCGCTAGCATTTAACTCTTAACCCCTAAATGCCCAAAGCACCAAATTATGGTGTTGACAATACTTTGAAGTTAAATAAAATCTTATCAAGTTACTATTTTTAGTAGTTTAATATATTTTTTTAAACATTGGACCCCTCGAAGAAATTGAAAATTGAAAATCTTGTCAAAATTATGTCTTCCACTTGAACTCCTCCAATTTGGGGTTTTAACTCAAGCACCCACCCTAATTTGAGATTGCAAATTAAGGGGCTGATTTTGAGTTCCAAATTTTGGTTCTGATTTTGGATTTGTGATTCGGGTTTTCAATTTTGTTTTTGATTCTGGGTTTTGAACTCAAATTCCAAATTTGAATTCCAACTTTGGGTTTTAACCCCTAGAGGACTAGAGGTTTTCAGGGAGACAGTGTCAAAAAATTGCAATTTTTTGGTATATTATTCAAAAATGATAACTGAAATTTTTTTTGAAAATTCAACGGTACAAAATTGAAGTAAGATATTTTACCATAGTGTGGAAAAAATTTCAAAGCATTTCGGATTGAAAGATTATAACATTTGAAGTGAGAAAAAAAAATCATTCCTACAAAACAAGGTCAACAAACTTTGGGCCCTCTTGGAGTAAAGTTTTTGCTCTACACAAAAATGAGAATTTTAACCATTGATAATCCCTAAAAGTCTAAGGCCTTTTTGGATTCAAAAACATCATTGCTTTTGAAGTGTTATAGGTCCAAATGTCACTAAGTTATAGAGATTTCAACTATACAGTCTTGTAATATATGTGTTGTAGATGACATGAATCAAATTTGGAGTCACTCTGCGACATAGATAGCAAGATTATAATATTTTAGTGTTAAAAAATGATGCTGAAATTTTTGTAGCAACACATTTGGAGGTGAAATTCAATTTCAAAACCTACTCAAATGAAAAAAATTAAACTATGAAGTAATTCAAAATTTGCATACAAACACATTGGTAAAGAAAATACCATTCAATTCACTCATAGTGTTCACATAATGGCTTTGAAATGTCAATAAACAGCAAGAAAAGTTGCAAAAAACACCTCTAAGGTTAAACCTTCTTCTACTAAAATGCTTTTCAATCAGTCATAACTTCTTGGATTGATATGAAATTTCAGCCACTCAAACTAGACTAGTATGAGCAACTTTCTTAAAAAAAATTATTGGAAACAGACACTCTATGAAGAAGAAACAAGCCGCCAAAGTTCACTGTAATCCAAAAATGTCTAGATTTTGAACTTTGAATTGCTCCCAAACATTCAAAACAACTTGGATTGACATGAAAATCTTACCACAATAACTAGACTTCAACGGAATATAAACCAACAAATTTTATTGAAAATAAACATTGCATAAAGGAGACATAAGTCCTCAAAGTTGCAGCGATCAAATGCAATTTGGTAAACTCAAATTGAACCTGTGAACTTTGATTGGCTTCAAAAAATCAATACATTTTGGATTGATATGAAAATTTTACAATACAAACTAGAAGAGAGCAAAAATTTCACGATAAATTTTATTGAATTTGAACATCGGATGCAAAAGTTACAACAATTTGAATTGAACTTGAAACTATGTGGAGACAGTTTTGGTGTTTAGGGGATAAGTATATGATGTTAGGATCACTTAGGAAAAAATTTAGAAGCAACCGAGATGTTTAATTTACACTAAATCATCTTGCAATGCAAAAGGTTAAGTGAATTAGCAATACACTAGTCATTTTTTGATGATTTCTTGTGCAATGAGGAAACTTTTTATTTGAAATTCAAATGGAAAAAGTTAGGGACAAACATTTGGAATATGTGAAAAAAAATTCAAGAATTTTGACTTCACAAATTTCAAGATAATAGGACTTGAAGTTAAAAGAAAATGATTTTTCTTGAAACCACCTAGCTAACAAAGTTTGAACCCTCTTAAAATGTGATTTGAAGGCTAAAATTTTATTTTTTTTGGCAATTGTATGCCATATTTTATTAGTTACATACATGCCAAATTTCAATAGTTGATGAGTTTTTTTGCAAAAGATTTTCTAAAGATTCCCAAATTATCCAAGCTGCCCAAAAAGTTCATGGCAACATAACTTTTGATTTGGACACCCAATTAAAAAAAATAGTTTTTCACCAAGGAGGTGCATGCCATTTACACATTGTGTCCTAATTTCATGAACATCCAACCAAAAATGACTTTGTAGGAATCTATCCAAGATTTCTTACATATGTTGAATGGACACTTGGTCCTTTAGGGGTTAAATTTAAGTTGGATTGTTGGATTGCATTTGTGGTTTTTGATTCTGATTGAGAGAAAGATAGAGATATGTGTAGAGTGGAGCACCGGAAGCAAACTTCAAGAGAAAGGAAGAAGATTGGAACCTGGTCCCTACTTCAATCTATGCTAGGTACATGAAATTGCGATATCTTTGTCCAAAATAGGGGTACAAATGGGCTACTTGTAGTCTCAGCCCTCGTCTCAGCCACACAAAATGAAGGTTTGCAATTGTACATCACAAAGTTTAGACCCTACGGTTTGGCAATAGTTATCATGTGGTTATTGTTGTTCCATGGGTTTGCACATTAATTACAATTTATTGCATCATTACGATACATTACTTCGCATTGTTATCGCATCGTTACAATGTATTACTTGCAATTGCATCGTAACGATGCAAAGTAATGCATTGTAATGATGCGATAAATTGTAATTAACGTGCGAACCCATGAAACAACGATAACCAAATGACAACTATTGACAAACCGTAGGTCTAAACTTTGTGATGTAGCCCCTACATCCAAAATTTCTAGAAATGGAATGGCAGAGAATCAATTCAATGTTTTCCCACATCTTAAATGTTGCTGGGCAAATTGTATTCCATATAAGCTACCCATGACAAACACCTAAGGTAGGAGGCTCATAAATCGACCATGTGAACAAGAACAGAGGTCTGTAGAGTGAATAATGCAGCAAAACCATTGGAGAAATTGTAGGGAAAGAGAGGAATGAAGAATCTATAAGTGGGAAATTAAATCGGAATTTTTGGAATCCATATGCACTATTACATACAAATTACCAAATAGGAGGCTCTATAGGTCACTATTTTTGTTCCTAGACGGGAGGTGAATCAATTAGAGAATGCCTTGAAATAGATGATTTCAGTCCAAAAATGGTCCATTGGTGGCTCTCATTTAATTCAGAGCCAATGCAAATGAGAATTTACAGTACTACCGCCATGCTACTTCTTTTTTCTGCAAATGCAATTACTACCTGAAGTATATCCTTGAACCAATCAATTGTGCACCACACATGACCAACGATCCCAGAGTCCATTTAGGATATTTTGCCCGCAGGCTACACCCGTGGCTACTGTTTAGCTGTGACTGTGATTTCCAGAGTCCTTTGTAGAAGCAGGCAACTAAAATTCAATAAAAGTTGTGGATTTTTTAATAATTCCCATTTTTTTGGTGAACGGCAAGTTGTGACATGTGGTAGGGAAAGTGTGACATTGCATGCTATTTGGACTGAGTTTAGATGGCTGCAATTGCTAAAGTCAGAAATAAGTTCATAGCTCAAAGTGCTAAGTAAAGAAACAATTGAGTGACTCCATTTGCTAATAAGTAAGAAGCTAACTACATGGTTGCAATTACCAAACAATGCATTAAACATGATGGTTGCAAATACCAAAACATACATCAAGCAATGCCAAATTTCACTCAATTTATATTTCACAAAATCGTTACATGGCATTCTTCAAGGAAGAATCTATGTGACAACTGAAAAATCTGAGAACTCCCATTTGCACAAATAAACATTTGCAATTTTGCACTAACAAGGAGATTGAACCCTTCTAAGACTGCCCAATTGCAGTGTTAGTGTTCTGCACACACCACAAAACAAACACCACACATTAGAAGTTCATGTTAGATTACTAAGAAACATGAATCAGTCCCAGCAGGCTTCCAATAGTTGATGATGCTCCAGCTTCCACTCCAACTTCTCCAAGTGTGCATTAGGGAAACATCCCAAAGTATAACATAAGTCCATGTCAAGGAAAACTGTAAATGTGAGCTCCAAAGCCTGCAAGATCTCATGAAAATTAAGGAAAGGTATGTAAAGGGGAGGATACTGCAAAGCCGGCCAGAAACTAAACATCCCCATGCCGGCCAACCTTCACAGCAGTCTTCCATGACTCTATGGCTTCTTTGTATGGGAAATTCTGCAAAGAGAAATATTTTTGCCCAAACATGCGAACCACAAGAGGCAGGTGCTTGCCAAGGCGGTTCCTTTGGCAAGACTTGAGAAACTTGAGAGTAGAAAACGTCCTCTCATCTTCAACTGAGCCCAAAACAAGGCAACACCCAATCTCAGCCACTGTGAAATATTCTGAGATGAGATTGCACAAGTGCCGTGACTGAGATAGGGTCCGCCAGAGCTTTATAAGAGGATTCAAATGAAAAGACGGTGCACATGCAGCCTCGCAGTTGGACTTCATGGTGACTTTAAAGAGCCCTTCTTGATTGTCCAACTTAGATTCCAAAAGCATCTCTGGCACCGTGTAAGCTTGTTCGCCCTCAAATACACATGCACTGAGAACTCTTGCCTGACAGTAAAAAAATTTCAGCACCAATAAGAGCTGCGGAAAACTTTGCTCCGCTCCCTCTTGCTGCCAGTACTGAGGAAATATGATGCCAAGAGCATCCAAAAGCTCTTGTTGCGGAAATTGCCTGTCCAGCTCATCGGACAGGGATTGAGCAAGCTCTGCAGGCACAGCAAGACCACAATCAGCTGATTAGACAAAATCAAAAAAATTAAACCGAGTAAGCCATAACTCCTTTGAAAACATGAACAAACTATTGCACTAATAGCAGCAAGTCCCGATTCAGAAACAAGCACCAAAAAGAAGCAAAACCGGAAGTGCACCCAACTCCATTTGCACATCAAGCCGAACTAGATAGGCACTTACAAACATTTCGAAACTGAGCTCCGTGCAATATGCACCCTAGAGCCAAACTAAGTGATTACAAGAAATTCAAAAAAATGGGGACCTTAGGTGCGGCAAGTGAAGCGACCCCGATGTAAACCTTCAAACGAAGGCAGCGTACAAACTCACAGGAACGGAAAAGGAAATTGGACTCCGATAGAAAAGGTACAGCAAAGACCAAGTAACGTAGTAACATCATTTTTGACCAAAAAAATTTGGAACCTGGTCCAGGGCAAGCCTGGACGACACATCTGCACCCCGAAGCCCAAACACCGCAAACTGCCCCGTCGACCTGCAATTTCTAAATTTCGAACCTGTAAGCAACTTCGGATTCTTGTAAGCAACTTCTATGAACTTCCAATACACTAGAAGACAGAGAAGGCCCAAAAAAAAATAGAAACATGAGAATTGAGAAGGTCCAAAAAAATATACAAATAACAAAAAAAATGAGTAGGGAGTAATCGACAATTTGCTTGCAAATTGTCGCTGGACACTTCCTTGGATGCTTGTAAACTCGTCTGGGGTGACAAAAATATGCTGCCTTGTCTCCTTGCTGTGGCACCGTGCCCACACTTGGGGATGCTGAAAGTTGTATTGAAGGTAAAAGGCTGGATTCTGCTCAGGCAGCTGCAGCTCTTTCCACGCTAGTGGCATTTCGTCACATCTCGACTCAATAAGGTCATTGTACCGCTTGAAATCCTCTGGGCTGAAAGCTGTGGCAAAGTCTATGAACGTTCTTGCAAGATCAGCTTGGCAAATCTTCACTGACTGCATAAAGTCACAAATAAACACATCCCTGGCTTGGGAAAGCTTGATCAGACAATGAACAGTATTGAACAAAGGCACAAAGCAAGCCAAAGATAATAAGACCTCAACATCAGAAAGTAGGTCGAAATTGGTAGCAGCGGCAGAATTTGGTTTCTGACCTGCACCAGAAGACATGTCCACGGCCATTTTGACCAACACCATTTTGTACTCACTCAAAACTCTCTGTGCTGGACTCCTCATGGATATCCAGCGCGTCTCAAAGTTCCTCAATAGTTTGTTCCCCTTAGTTTCCATGAGATTAGCCAGCTTCTGAAGCTCAGAATGCCGCTTGCTACTACAGCAGAAGTAAGAATGCAGAGACTGAAAAAGCCTCTCTAACCGTGAAACCAAAGGATAATTCGACAAGGTTTGAATGACCAGGTTGATCCTGTGGCTCGCACAAGAAGCACCCAGACTAAACGGCGCCCACTTCTCTAGAATCGGGGCGGTGACTCCATTCTTCGACCCTTGGAATGTATTGACTCCATCGGCACCGAAAGAGACCAGCCTACAAGCGACCTCTGCACGACTTAGTCCGCCCTCACCTAAAAGAGCATGCATAATCACGTTAGTTAAGTTATCTGCAGTGCCACTATCAGCTACACAAGAAAGGTGTAGCAAATGTGGAATTCGTTCCTACGACTCCATGGCGTAGACGTGAACACTAATCCATGAAGTAGTGTCGATGGCCGTGACCTTGTCAACACTAATGGAGATGAACCTAGCAGAGCAAACTACAACCATCAAAGAAGACAAAACTGACGCATGCAAATGTTCCGCCATTTCCCACCCAGATGTCTCAGACCAGTGTTTTTTAGGCACCCGTTTCACCTTAAGATGTCTTAGAAGGTGTTGCTCACGCTCATAGTCACACATTGGACGACCATTAGTTAAAGCTTGAAATAAAGTGGAGAATTGTACTCCCTTTCTTTTCATCTTGCCCTCCAAGCCGGCCACCAACTGATCGACTACAGTGCCTGCTTGCTTGCGCCTGGCCCACAACTTTGTGAATTTGACGTGCTTGCAGTCACTCTTCATGTACGTATTGCCTATCTTCAGATGTTTGAATGGCTCCCCGTCGTGCTTGCAAACACGCTTCCCCTCATGCTTCTCCAGGTTGTCTCCTTTGGGGACCATCACCTTCCTCCGCCCAATGATAGTGCTGCAGCTTCGGCAAATGACACCCGTGAGATTTCCACTTGAATCGAATTCCCCTTCCGCCCATGTGAAGCGGCATGCCCATACTGCTTGCCACCTTCTCGTGGTGGTGGCCGGATCTGTCTTTCGACCTTTGCGTGACTCGCCAGACTTGTTTTTGGCTATAGGACCGTTGATCTCATTTGTAGCGTCCATCGCTGGTTTGAGACGCTCGGGTGACAGAACTATGGCCTCCGACAGTGATCAGAATTGAGGCGCATGAACAACTAAATCAGAGAGCCTCGTCTCCGAAACATTGATGACGTCGTCACCGTTGGGAAGAACAGGGGTGGATTTCTTCGACGCGGCAGGAGCAGGCGACAAATATTTTCCAATCCCATCAGAATTCTAGGAAGATCCGAAAGTGCAAACTTTGAAATTGTCCGGGAGTTTCAGCCGTGGTGCCATCGCTCCACCCTAAGCCTGCACCCCAACTCCCAAAGTCCCCACTCCCTAGCAAAAGCAGCCTGAATACCCCACACTCCCACAACACTAACAACACCAAATGAAAGCACAATAAGCTAAGACGATGCACAACAATGAAGCAAATCCAAAGCACACAATGAAAATTCAGATTTGGGAGGGAAGGCATCGGAAACACGCAAGAATCCGCCATATATGGAGACGTAGGAGAGCTTGCGAGTTGCGAGGCTGTGAGCCTGTGACTCCCCCAACTCCCCATGACGGATTGACGGCGTGACTCCAACGTCACATTCTCCATCTCTTCGATTTCGAGAATCGGCGCCTCCATCAACAATTTGCACTGAACGCAACGCTACAAAAATCTCAAAAGTCAGAACTCAGAAGTCAGAAACTCAGAAATCAGAAACCTCCATTCAAGAATGGGCGCCTCCAAAATCCGAATTTCACCAAATGGCAGTCCAAATTTCCAGCGTCCGAAATTCAAATCACAGCAAGGCAGCAACTATTCATTGCCTAATCGCCGAAATGGCCAAATCAGCTACTCAAGCTGTAAATGTGCACATGCGCGAAGTGAATGCAGCAGTCTGGTGCCTCCCAAAACACACCCTAAAATTAGGGATATGCCTAATACACTTATTGCTAAACTACTGCAAAGCTGAGGCAAACCTCATGCTAACAACACGCACACAGGAAAGACAGAGCTACGAAATTCTGAGCAAAACATGAGAAACAACAGCGAATTGGCAGACTGGCAGGGAACGCAAGGAAGGAGAAGGCTTGCGAAATCAACGGTCCACAGGGCGCCAATTTTGCGAAGAACCAACGGTTCAGATTGAAGATTAGCGACGTCGACGAAAAGAGGCAGTGGATGACTGTGACATCGACATTGGATGAATGTGCGCGGCTGCGACCCCCAAATGTTTCAGTGGGTAAGTTTGCTCAAATCTCGGTTTTCTTTAATATTTTTAGAATAGAGATTTAGCGTGGTCAAATTTTTTTTAGTAACCGAGCGAAATTTAGCCACTTCTGGGAACGCTGCACATGACCTCTTGAGTACCCTGTAATGAAGCCCACAGGGTGACTGAGTTCTGGAAAAAAAAACTTCTCCATTTCAACTTTGGAAGGGACTGTTTATGCCCGATTTTATAGGGGCGCTTGAAAATGCCCTAACGCAGTTCGAGCCTCCTACCTTAGCTAGCAAATGACCTAGTATTGTCTTCCATTAATCCAATGACAAACTTTTTTTCAATAACTGAGATTTGGGCTACATTAACCCCTAAAGGCCCAAAGTCCCCTCGGGGGACACTTGGGATTTTGGGCAGGCTCGTGCAACCTAAAATCTTAACCTAATTTTTTGAGACTATTTTTGAAGATAGGATATCACATTAGCTTTCTAAAAATATAATTTTTTTTTCAATCGGTGCCCGGGAGCAAAAAATCTGCCACCAAAAGTCAAAAAAGCAATTTGCCAAGCAAAAAAAAAAAAACTTTAAGAAACTAAATTTTAAATTATTTTTTTTCCTCAAAGATCATGTTTTTGTCTACATTTGAAGCTTTGATTCATTTATTTGGACTCAATGAGAAAGTTATGGACAATCATGTTTTTCGGGCAATCTAAGCATCTTCTTCAAAAAACAACTTGTAGAATTCATTTTTGAATGCAATTTTCAAATTTTTTCAATTTTTTTTTTTTGACAAGATTAAGTTTGTTTTCAAGAACAATCTCACCATTGGAATTATGGTGTTTTAATTCCACCTAAGAGCTATTAATAATTTAGTATTTTGTTCAATTTTGGACCTACTTCTACTTAACAAATTTTTTATATGTGGAAATCAAGTTTTGACATTCTAAATTTTTTCTCCCTAACTCTCAACTCAAATGTTCAACATAAAAAATTTAACTTTATGGTGTGTAGAGCAAAAAAAATCCACAAATGGCTGTCAAAGTCATCTGAAAACTTCTTTTTCCAACTTGCAAGCCAAAGTTCAAAAAGACTTCTTTTTCCAACTTCAAATGCTAATATCTTCCAATCCGTACGGTCAAACTTCATGAAATTTTTACCACATGATTTGAGACAAGTGAAGTACAAGATCCTACGATTAGATTCTACAAAAAAAAATTGATTCGAGGAGTGATTGCAGCAGAAATGATAGTTTTCAGTGGTTTCGGAGCCAGAAAATGCCTTGGGCCTTCAAGGATTAGGTTGAGTTAGTCATCACAATCAATGTCATGAATGATGGTGATAGAGTAATCAGTGACTGACTGCAATAGGAACTTCTCCCTTTATAGTATAAATTCTTTATAGAAAGTGATTTTTTTATGCCTTCATCTTCTAACCATGTTAGAAAATATTGTGACTCCATTATAGATACATTTTTTGTTGGTTTTGGGATAGTATAGATATTCTTTGGGCCGTTTGGGCAGCACACTTTAGAAATTCACAACAAATTCATACTCTGTAAATAAAATAAAATTTCAATTGCTCTGGCCCCAATTCTCACATTGTCTTTATATGGAATTCTTTTTAAAAAATTTCAACAATGCAAACAAGGCAAATTAATCATTGTGTCCATCACACATGTTGGTTTACTTTAAAGGAAATCAATTTTTTCACTTCAAATGAAATTTTTAGAGCCAAAAAATTGCCATGAAAGTGCTACACAGGCGAACATGTCATGTATATACAAATTGGTGTCAACTCTCAGGGTATGGTAACTACACCTAAAATCTTATGAATAAGCTCTGTAGCATAACCAATATGCTCTAGAAAATGAGCAACAATTTTTACATATTGGTGAAGGACTATGATTCAAAATGCAAGTGCTTCGATAACTTTTGAACACATTGCGAAGTAGTTACAAATTTTCAAATATGCAAGGTGGAGGGTGCTAAAAGTATTACATAGGTGATGCCAAAATCCATTTAATGCACATGAAGAAATGACACTAGTAGTATCAAAACGGCATGTCATAGTGAAAAAAACAAAATTGACCACTTATAAAGTTGTCACCTCCACAATATTATAAATAGGGCTGCACACTATTCAAAATGGCCCTCACCTCCATGTACCTCTTACTTGTCCTTGTAATATGCACCATTTTGGATATCCTCCCTTTTCAATTTTCCTTCAAAAATAGAGGTCAATTTTGAGGAATGGTCCATTTTAGGTGTAGTTACCTTATAACCTTCAATCTCAATTGATGGCTTCATTATTGGGTGATTTGGGTGACTTTGAAATGGGATCAACAATATGTCCCTCTTATAAAATGGACCTCACTTAGAATTAGCCAACCTAAGTATGCTAGAATATTGTGGAGTGAATAAAAGAGCAAGAGAATTGAATAAAATTTTGAGTTGGCTATGGCTGTCGTAGGGATTTGCACAACTTCAAGGATGATGTCTATGCCTAGGTACACTAGAATTAAACCTTAAAGGAGATTTCATGTCCGGGCATGGTCAAACTTCATTAGATTTCTATTGTACATTAAAATACACATTTCAAAAATTTGGTATTCTTCATATGTAATAGTAAATGTATAAAATTTAATCTCATTTTGTCATAATTAAAAACTTCAAATTGAATTTTATATGATTTTTTTAAAGAAATTGCTTTGCAAAAATTGTAATTATTACAAAAATGCTCAAAATAATAAGAATTTAAAAAAAAAATGGAAATAATAGTGACAAACATCATGGTGTAGTTAATGTAATCATTGAGTTCATCCCAAGAAAAATTTGATTAAAAAAGTCCAAAAGTGTTGAATTTTTGAGCTTTCAAGATGCTATCTTGAAAGTGTCACAAAAATGAAAATTTTGAAAATTTTGAAAGAAAACTCAAATGAAGTAAAATGTAAATTATTGAAGCTACTTTTCTTCGTTAAATTTTAAAACATTTAAAATCAAAAACTATTTGAAGATTCAAGATTCTGACTTTCAAAAAACCTATGAGGCTTTGCATTATCCTTTAAGGATTAATTAAACATTGAAACCTTGATGATTTGTAATTTGTAAGTTCTTTGTAATTTGAAGAATCTATTTCCATGACTGTCTTTGAAGAGGTAGAAGTTGGCATTGCAAAGTGGGAGAAAAACTTACAATATGAAATGTATCACACAATCTGGATGAAATTTAGATAATGTGGTCTAAATAATTAGTATAAACAATTGGATGAATATTATATGAAAGTCGGATGAAGTTAGATGAAAAATGGATAACTTTTAGATGACAAGTACATTATTTGGGATGGTATGAAAATAGTGAAGCCTATATTATATTGACTCTACCCCAAATATTATAAACTTTTGTATTAATCCCTAGCCTATAGAACTAGGTGTTTGATTTCAAACAACGGATGAATGCAAATATGTCTCGAGTAGACAAAATCTTTGTTTTTTTATCCACCTAAATATTTATAAAGTTTTGTATTCATTTTCTTATATTATATAATATAGATTATTATAATTCTTTTTGGCAAATCTTTTATGGTTCAAGGGGTGTAAATATATTTGACTTCAAAAACTAACCTTTTCAACTGAAAAAATGACCCTTCACAAATGACATCAAAAAAATAAATAAAATATTTTTTTTTTAAATCACCATGATTAGAAATTCATATTTTCAACTCAAATGGAAAAAACTTGTGAAAATTACAGAAATTCAATCTATAAATAATTTTAGAACAAATTTCAAAAAAATTATTGAAAAATTTATTGAAAAAATACTGGTTAGTATAGCAATTGACTAAATTATATTAATATAATTATAAATTATATTTTATAACTTCTATTTGAAAATCATGATTAAATTATTATTCTAAATTAAATTTTATGATACATCTCAACAATTTTGGATATCTAGACTAACCCTTGTTTTCTTAGAGGGTAATGTGCTTTTCAAATTTGAAAAAATCCATAATTAGTGCAAGTTCTATTGTATTATTATTATGGGTGTACTTATTGAATTAAGTAACCGCTGAACTCCTATTGTCCTTTTAGGGGTTGGACAAAATGGATTTTAGATAGGTTTTTAGGTAGGTTCCTAAGGTCTCGATTTGTGTGGTGGTTTTTTGAGTTTTTTTGTAAAGGTAGGAAATTACATTAGTTTTTTGGAAGTAAAATTTTTATTTCAATTAGTGCTCGGATGCTAAAATAATGCTATCCAAAGCCCAAGATGGAGTTTGTCAAGTAATACAAAAAAATCACAAAAAGTCAAAATAAAAATTTAAAAATTTTATTTCTCATAGAAAATTTTTTTATCTGCATAAAAAGATTTGATTCATTCTATTTGGATTAGTGATGAGAAAATTATAGGCAACTTTGTTTTTCGGGCAATTTAAGCATTTTTTTGATTAAATAACTTGTAGGATTCATTTTTGAATGCAATTTTTTTACAATTCTTCAAAAAAAAAAGTTGCTCTAGATTTAATTAGCTTGCTAGAATGATTTCATCATTAAGATTAGTTATTTTCAATTCCATTTTAGAGTTATTAAGAATTTATTTTTTCCTTCAATCTTGAATCTACTTCTATTTAATAATTTCTTAATGAGTGTAAATTAAGTGTGTGCTTTTGGGAATTTTATTTTTTAAGGCTCTCTACTCATTTCTTCAACATAAAAAAATTCAAAATTCAAAATGTATTATGCAAAAACATTAAGTTATGAAGATTCAAAGCCTTAAAAATCTATTCAAGCAAGGTTAAAAAACCCCGGCCATTTGTTCACTTCAAACGCAAATATCTTGCTTTCCTCTTTGTCAAAGTTTTTTGAAATTTCTTCCACACATTTTTATACTAGTCTAGTGTAAGATTCTACAGTTAGATATGCCAAACAAACAATTTTCAAAGTTTTTTTCACTTTGCAATAGAAATGGTAGTTTTGGGTTGTTTTTGATGAAAAAAATGCCTTGGAAATTTTAGGGGTTAAATAGCATAATACAAATAATATTTCAATTTTTTCTAATTTTAAAGAAAATATTTATATTAGAGAGGGTTTACCTTAAATGAACTATAAAACTTTGATTAATGCATGGCTGTGGCGACGGCGGAGGAAAAAATTGTATATGTTTGCAATATCTCTTCTTTCATCAATGCCAACGGAGAAGAATTTTTAAGATAAATAATAAATAAGAATCGATATTTCTTATTTGCAACACAATTAATTGACGGTTGTGTGGAGCAACATGAAGCCCTAGTTTTAATATATTACAAATAGTATGGCTTTGCTAAATTAGTGTCACACAAGCTAGTACATAGGACAAATCATTGTAGATGGGTGCTTAATTATGACAAATTTGGTCCTTTTAAATATATGCAATTTTCATTTTTTATCCTTATCATGTATTCATGTAGTACATGATACTATTTGTTGTTTATACAAATGCAAAACATTATTTTCAATTAGTTTTGTACAACATTATAATTGTTGAAATTTATACAGCAAAGATGAAAACAAATTGGTTATTTTAACCAAAAAATCTAGTCAATTGAAAATTCTTGTGAAAATATTTTAAAAACAATCCATGAAAGAACTTATTTTCATATCTTCAATTCCATTAGCTTCAAGTAAGACTACCATTATCCAAATAAATTTAGCCATTATAGAATTGACTTATAATAATCTGTTGTTTGAATATGTGGAAAAAAGTAACTACAATTATTTCAAAGAAATCAATGGAAAAATGAAATTAATGTAATTATTTTATACTGAAAGATAGATGATTTTTATTCAATTTTATAAGTACTTATTAGTAGTTGTGTATCAATATTATTGAATAAAATTTGAGTCATTTAAATTATTCTTTGATTTGATTGAAGGTATTGTACCCAAAAAATAATGGTATGTAATTGTATAATGCGTTTAAGGTTTGGACTTTAGATGTTATTACCATGATTTTACTTTTTTAAGTATAATTTGCCAATGCCTCAATCATTTTTGTTGCTTAATTAGCTTGCTACAAATGAGTTTTATTATGGTCATCCAATTTTCAAATTCAAATTTTTTTATCTATTTTATGTGAATTTTAATGCCCTTTATAAAGAATTTGTTTAGTTCCAATGTGTGTGAAATGCATCAAAACACCCCAACATCACATGAGATTTGAAGTCCTTTATTTTGAGGGATTTTGACATTCAAAAAGAAAAGTCAAACTACAAGGTATTATGCATGTATTTTGCAAATTCTAGTGCAAATAATCAATAAAATTCATAGATTTTGGAGATTCAAATTTAATTGATTTTTACATTTTGAATTACCAATCTCACTAATTTGTAGATTTTTGAATTCTAAACCTACGATTTATAGATTGCAAAAGTTAGAATCTGTTTAATTTATAGATTCTTCAAGTTATAAAAATCTTTCCAATTCATAGATTTTAAAATTTCATGGATTTCAAGAATGCATAGAATCTAAAAATCTTGAAATTCTATGATTATATTTCAATAAATACTTCAATATAATAGAATTTTTTTAATTTGAGTTTTCAAATTTTATTGAAAATGTAGGGTAGTGCAATAATTGGTCTAACTTTAAAAAATATGACCTATGGACACATTTAATCTAATTTTTGTTTAAAATTTATCATCAATTTACTGTATAAAGTTGCATTTTGTAATACATCTTCATAATTTTAGAAATTTATACTATCTCTAGTCCTTAAGGAGTTAAACCGTATCTCTATCCAACTGCACGGTAAACATGACAATCTATATAGATCAATGGTATCTTTGAAAATCAATCCTAAGTTTTGGATGGAAACAACTTTGAAATGTGTGATTTGTCAATGTGCTGTGAAATCTACTACTCCCTCCGTTTGAAAATATGTATGCATTTTCAATGTTGATTGCACTGAGAATAGATACACTATTTTCAAACGGAGGGCATTATTGGGATTTTTACATGAGAGGTTTGAAGAGAATTCATAGAAGAGAAATCACACAAGAGATTCTAAATTTTTTGTGAATCACAAGGGGAAAAGCACATGCCGTTTACCTATTTCAAGGGAAGCTAAGTTAGAATAACTTACTAGAGCTTCTCATAGCAAATATTCTCAAATTTCACTCTCGGCATCAATCTGAACTCAAAAATTAACCTTGAAACACATAGCATTTTGTCGGGGCATTTTGCAATTGCATATGAATGAAATTATTATTTTTAGAGATTAATCCAAAATTTCTTTTGGGAGTCAAAAAGTAATTCAGATTTTTTTATGAATATTTGAAATTATCAAGAATTTTTTTTTAAAAGTGAAAAAATTCATATCAAATACAAAATCATGAGCTTTGAAAATCTGAAAATTTCACTATAGATTTGTATTATGATGTGAAATATTAAGGTATAAACCAAATGTCTATATCATTTTATAATGAAAAAGTCAATACACCATAGATATAGATCCAAAGTTCAAATGGTGATAAAATGTTCAATTTGGGAAATTTTCCAAAATTTCAAATTGATATAGAAACTAGAGTTGATGACCTTCATTCCATTAGTTGGACTCAATTTCAAAAATGCCAATTTTTATGGGTAAGATGTAGATCAAGAACAAAAAGCAACAAATTGCCCCAAATACATTAGAAAGGCAATCAATTTTTTTAATCCGTTTTTGAAGCAACATCTTATGCAAAATTGTCATAAAGTCCTCAATGAGACAATTTTCTAGATCATTCAATCAACTCTGCAATGAAGGATTGGATGAAAAGTGCACTTTCATTTTGGCCAACTATTGTTCAAAAGTCATCCAAAAGTCAATTTTTGATGCTGCCAGAATTTCAAAGTTAATAATATATTTGTTTGAACTGCTTTTATGTGTGCACTTATAACATTGTTTCCCAATTGGCCAAGGGTTCCTTTTACATCCTTGAAAAGGAGACTCTTACAATGAACAAAATTGTCTGATATGGCTCTGCAACCAACCGCAATCTTTGAAATACAAGTAAATTCCTCCCAAGTATCTTGCAAAGCATAATACCTTCTCAACATGGAAAAGACCATTGTTTGGTTATACAATGTTATATTAAAAATGCTCATACATGATTATTCAAATGATTTGAAAATAGTAGAACCTCTCTAAAGAAATAGTGTTGAAAGGTAGGCTGACTAATGTACTTCTTCAATCTCAAAATAAATCTAAGGGTTCTAAATATACTTGTCTCACATTACATTCAAAATTGTCTCTCCACAACTTGATGAACAACAACTGAAGCTAGTTCAAACACCCTGAAGCAAAAAAAATTGTCGATGTCACACTCCAAAGACTATATAGCAATCCAATCCTTACAAAGGGAATTGAAACGCAACCTCTAACCAACCAAAGGTGAAGAATTCAACCCAAAACCATACCAAAATTGCTACTATCAAATCTCTTATTGAAAATTTCTTGGAGTTGAATCAGAAGACATTGTCGGAATTGAATACAAAGGACATCAATGAATGTCACTGCACCAACATTTGCTCAAAGAATGATAAAAATTAATACCACCAGAGCAATTCCAGAAAGGGCAAAAATTTGTCACTTTTGCCACTTGTTTTCAACATGCCCTACTTTACTTTTGACTTCCATTCTTTTACACAAAGTGGGGTTTAGTCAAAAGCTACACTATCTCCGCAATTCCTTGAAAATAGCAATAGCTCATACATTAATCTAGCCAATTCTAAAAAATCCTAAATTTATTTCGAGATGGAGGGAGTAGTCTACTCCTAAAGCGACCATTTAAGCCTACTTAACTCATTATTGACAATAATAGATATTTCAAGCAACATGTCACTTATTCCTAAATAGAAATTACATTTCAAACATGGTTGCTTTTCAAGCAAATTACCTTCTATAACATTAGAGAGGTTATTGATATTAGGGAAGGTCATTTCATTAATGACCTTTGTATGCGGCCCAAGACGAGATCAGGCTAAATAATATTACCTTAAAAAGGTTATTACTTCCAAAAGGTTCTACTTTCAAATTCTCCCCTCCAAATGGATGAAAATAGTTGTTTCTCCATCATCCACACTGCATTTCATTCAATTTCTCTACTATAGTAGAAAGGCCAATTTTGTCCCTGATAGAATGTTGCAGTATAGGAAGCAACCCATTCTTGATCACACAGACCCCCCATTCTTACTATGTAGACTATTCTCTTTCTGTGAAGGAGGAGAAGAACAATGATTAATTATGGCGGTTTCTCGAGGCAGTTGTGGCGCAGTTTGATTGGCTACAAGACTCTCAATATTGCAACCACTCCTTCGTCGGTTTTCTTTTCAGCCCTTGATCGGAAATGGCAAGCCCTATATCACTGGTTTGGAAGGAATAGAATCTTTCGTTGAAAAAATTACAGTAATTATGTTTTGAGAAATAAAAATCTAGAAAATTATGGAAACCTTCCGAAGTCTACTTCTGCACACAAGACAAATTCCCCAGTGAAGAAACTTGCTATGCAAGTGGTCAAATCTACTTAAGTGATTAGAATTGGGTTGCCTCCTTTAGAGGCCTACTATGCAAATGAATAAATGTTAGTCTTTGTTGCTTCACACCTTCATTATTTTTATTTTTTTGAAACAAATGGACAATTTCCATTGATAAGGGGAAACAATACATTGAACCAAAGGAACCAGTTCTCGGCGGCAATTTTTATGATTTTGAAATACCTAAGGTAGGAGGCTGTAAAACGGAGTGGGCATTAACACCAGAATGATCCTAAGGACAGAATGTGACCCCAACCAATTTTTGAAGTTAAATAAAACCTTACTAAATTAATATTTTTAGTAGTTTATATTTTTGAAAAATTCTTTATGAAGTCTAGTTTTAGCTTCAAAAATCTGATTTTGAAAATGATTGATTATAATTTTTCTATTCAAGATTTTGTGCACAGGTGTCCATTGCAATTTTGACTTTTTGTAGTGTTGAGGGCTCTTAAGAATGAGCCTCAAATACTCTAGATCTTTGAGAAAAAATCACATTAGAAATTCATTTAAAAAAATTGTAGAGTAGATTTTGAGAAGTCATAAATTGATTGGAGTTATGCATGTGAGGCCCTTTAATCTCATATTTTTTTGGTGACCAACTTTTTAGATTTGACATGTGAAAAGAGGATTGAAAGACTTCAAATCACTTTCACAGTTTTAACACCCTCATGATCAAACATTATAATCTTTCAATCCGTAAGAGATATTGTTGTGTTTTCTTTTCTAATGTGATCTCAAACATGTCTAGTTTGATTTTATACGGTTACAATTCAAAAAGAATTGATACAACTTATCAAAATGTTGGCTTTTTGTTCAATTTAGAGCAAATTCCTAGAAGCTCAGAAAATTCCAGGGTTATTTTGGGGTTAAATGGTTGTGAAATGGACATGAGTTGGTTTTGAAATTGACTAGTATAGTCATTGAATGAATCAAGAAAAAAAAGCATTATTAATTGCAAGAGCCAATCATTCTCTTTGCTTTCCCCATTTTTATTTAAAATTGCAAGTGAACCGTTTATGAAAGACCTAGGGTCACAAATAGGGACTATGACCCAACTCGTTTGAAAATTCATAAATAATTCAAAAATGATCGGAAAAATACGAAACCACTTGGGTTAGATTCCTCATCAATTTCTCTACGTCTGAAAAATGAGCCCAAAATATTCCCGTCCAAGAAAATACATGAAAAAGGCGGACCAGCCCCTTGATGCTCCATTTCTGAGCCTCCTACCTTAACTCAACTTTTTAAACATCCTGACACACGAACAAGCAGAAGAAAACAACAGCCCAGCAAGGTGCTTAGCACCAAGCCGGTCAGCCAAGCTGGCAGCAAAGACACACCTTCATTATCATCAACTTACACATGGCCAATTGGGGTGCAAATTCCATGCATGCAACAGGAACCATGCTTATCTATGCGCCAGCGGTACACCAAAGGAAACCTTCATGTACCAGATGAACACATTCCAGGGGAGGCGTTCCTCAAATCGCCACCTTCCCAAGGCAAATTCCAGGCATACTCTATTTCCTTTGAGCGGTAGGAGGTCTCTCGCAAGCTTGGCTGAAACAATCGAAGGCAGGAGTGGTTTGATCTTCGCCAGTGTTGATAGATTGTTTTGAAACAGATTAGTAGCTTCTAGTCGCACACAGTCGTGAGATCATAAGCTAGACACACAGTCAGTGTCTCTCTTGTTATCGTAGTTGGAATCGATTTTGGAGCACCCAATGTCGGAACCGACTTACAGTGAAGACAATTGGCCTTCTGGAGGAGACGTTCTGAGTTGCCCTGCAGGGAAGATGCAAGGTGAGATTGGAGATGGACTTCACCTAAGTTCTTTGCAAACTAATATGTTCTTCGTAGTCAAGAGTCCTTACTTAGACCTCTCATTTTAGTTTTACTTTCTGTCTTTGCCAAATTAGTGCTCTCTTTGGTTGCATTTGGTCACCAATGTTAGAATGAGAGGTTTAATTCAAAGCACCAGAGCTGTGGTGTTCAAGTGCACAGAGCTCTTGAAGTTACAAGTGTTATCAATCTTCAAATGATTTCGTCATTTTAGCAAGCATGACAATCAATGGTCTTGGCTCTTTCCTCGCTCATTCACTAAACGGATTATCGCTTGTGGTGTTCAAGTGCACGGAGCTCTTGAAGCTACAAGTGTTTCAATCTTCAAATGATTTCGTCATTTTAGCAAGTGTGACAATCAATGGTCTTGGCTCTTAATTTCCTTGCTCATTTACTAAACGGATTATCGCTTGCATGACAGAACATGACCGGTATAGACTGGTCGGAGGTTGTGGTATACCTATTTGGAAGTCATCAATATTGAGGCAGAGTGAGTGCCTTTACCCCCCCCCCCTTTAATTATGTAGCTGGGGATATTACTTTTGTTTATGGAATTAACATCTCATTTGTGCATGTTGCTGTTGAGAGCCCAAGAGCTGCAAATCTCGTTAAAATTTCTGGTTGTGTCTTGAAATTGGGTTTACTTTGATGGAAGCCACTTTTTCCTCTCTTTTTGTAGCTAGATCTTGTAGTTAGCTTTCACAAACTCACAATCAGTTTACGACATGACCAAGAGAAGATGCCATAAACCATTAAATTAGATCATTGGAATTACCATGTGCACTTGCAAAAGTTTTGATCTTGATTTTGGGAGTGCTGTCACTATTAGTCATGGCATGCCATTACTAACAATGTCTGATTGAAGTTGTTGTTAGTCTATCATTGAAAACATCTACATCGACAAGAGTAATCAAATATCGACTTTCTGTCATGGATAGCAAGTTTGCAGGTGAATCGAGAGATGGCATGGCAAGAGTTTAACTCAAACATGATGGAAGGTTGTCTTGCACCGGATGATATAGGAGCAAATCGAGGAGTGCTGTCACAGATCGCAAGGCATGAGGTTTCAAAGTCAAATTTTTTTATGAACCTACATCCGGCCATAGGGAACTTGAAAAAGCAATCCATTGACTTGCACCCATCTGTAGGCTACTTCAAGAAGAAGTAGGGAGTGAATATCTTTGATGTCAAAGATGTTAGCAATGTGAAGTATGAAAGTTGAAAACGTGATGGCAGGTATTTTGTTTGACAACAACATAGTTAAGCATGTAGATATAGTTTAGTAGTTTTGTTGCCACCCATATATTTCCAATATAGTGACTATCAAATAAGTCACAATGTGACATATTAGCATACAATTAGAGGATTACTATTATATATTGCGGTATAAATGATTGTATATGACTTAGAATGCAACAAATTCTTTATCATTTGATGCAATGTATGTTTCTTGAAATTTGTGTTAAAGCTAATACAAAGCAACTCGTTTTCCCAACTTATTGCACATTATTGTCTAAAATGTCCAAACTCTAGGTTCAATAGAAATACATCTATTTATTTAGTGTCCAAAAAAATATGCTTAGAGATTTTGAAATCTTTGTTTCAGGTACAACAAGATTCAACAGAAACTTCAAAATCAAATCAAACACCTACTTAATTAAACAAATTTAAACATAATTCCTTTGCCTATACATGCAACCACCTCATATCAAAAATAGCTCATCAAATAAAACAAAAGCATTCATAAGGATTATAAGACGTACCTTTTGGTTTCCAAAAAAATAATGAGTCAACTTTCAATTCAATATTGATAACAAATAAAACAAAAGCATTCATAAAGATTACAAGACATACCTTTTGAATTCCAAAAAAAATAATGAGTTAACTTCCAATTCAATATTGGTAACGACTAAATCCAAAACTTAGAGATTCAATCCTCTTGAATGGCTATTGTGCATAGTCAACACATTTGTCAAAACATTAGTTACTTTCAAGTTTTCTAAGTAGAAAATACTTATACAAGATAATATGACTAATTTAATTCTTGCAATTCAAAGCAATTGACGAAAAAGTAAGATCTTGGCATCTTCAAATGCATGGAAGGACAATTATTTTTGTCCAAATGTCCAAATAATCCTTTCAAAACATCTTGCTCTTGATTGGTGAGTCTAGTTCATATAAACATGAAATTGTATTGAAAAGAACATTCTTGAATACCTGCAAGTATCATTTGCATACACTCTTGATAATTTTTGTTAATCAAGTTTCTTATAAAGGCAACACTAGTGATCAATGAAGGGGGAAATGATAGATAAGGTTTCCAATTCTATTTCCAAATCAGTTCCCAAAAATACCAATTCAAAATCAAAACATCAATCAAATTTGTCGAGCAATATTTTAGAGAAAATCTACTTCAAGTATGAGTACCAAAACAACCGAACATATCAATAGAAAACCAAATAGCAATAGGGAACTGATAGAACTATGGATAAGGTAGACATACCTTGTTCTATTTGTGCATCCAATCCGGTCCGAATGACTTCTATACACTCATTTCAATCCAAGAATTAAGAAGTATGCATGATCTTTTATCACTAAGGGCAAAGCAATAAGAAATCAAGTACACCCTTAGATTTTTGTTCTAAAATAAACATAGAACTACATTGCGTACGGAGACAAAATAAGGCGACTTGTTTGCATTTCCTTCCCCCCATCCGTAGGCAGAAAGAATTCTCCTTGAATCCAGCGCCTGTGCAGGTGTTCCATACAAGCAGTCATTACATGACCAAGCTTTTCCTCAGTTTCATTTGCGCACTTCACTGGGATAATATACAAGAAATACTAAAAAGTTCTTCTAAAATTAGTGGGGTCAATATGAGTGTGAAGTTGAAAGTTTAAAGACGTCTATGAGCAAACCGCTTCATGACAACAAACCCTGATGCGACTTTTTTTTCAGCGATTGCATGCGCCGAATAAACTTCGATAAATGATTGAAATAATGAAATGTGGCATCTCATTATAGAGTAGATAAATAACCTGTTCATGAGAAGCGCCTGAGAACGGTTCTCCACTTGGCGGCAATGCACAGTTACCGACTGACTTGTCATTCCCTCCTTTTTGAACAAATTCACGGGAGAGTCCTCTGAGTAGTAAGCACGCTGTAACACTCAACATGATTCTCTTCCAGCGACATGTTCAGAAAAAATGATTCTTTCCACATAGAAAGCCACACAGCTAGCGTGAAGCAAGGGTCCAAAGATTACTTTGTGCTACTCATAACTGATGCCTAACTAGACCATGGAGACCTTCCAAATCAAGTGACTCAATTTAGAAAATTCGTTCATCAAGAAAATGCTCTCTGGCCCAACCTCAATTAAAAAAAAAGGGGATGCAGTACATACCGTCCCATCGCCCCTTGCAAAGAAGTTCTCACTAATTTTCTGATCTTTTCTTGTCAACCTCTTCTACAGGGATAATGCAGGCTTTGTTATCAGAAAATGACAATGACGCTCATAAGATGTCATTGACTCCATTAAAATACATGTCAATTGACTAGGGTGTCTGGATTTGTGCTCAAAACTTTTTTAAACTACCGAGAAATCCATACCTGTGCCAGATCACCCACAGTGTTATCCCACACCGGAACATAACCACCTGGCTGTCATACCAATCACCTCAAATGAATATTAGTAGGACAACTTCAAAAGGAGTGTTGGAAAACCGTAGCAGACATATCGATGTTAACAACACTAAAAACAATGTTAGATGTATTAATCAATAGATGAACTGGGAATTTTATAAGACGCCTAGACAGGTACCAAGACACAAATCACTGCAGGTACCAAGACACAAATCCTAGCACGGTGCTAACCAGACTAGATCTGCATAAAATGGCAGAGATAAGTGGCTAAAAGTATATATTGATAATACACACGGATGCAAAAACTTCAAGTCTCACAAAGGGCTTCAATGGTATTAGTTAACTTGACAACGAGGTACTGACCTTTGGCACCCGCTTAATGTTCTGCAGAACACCCGTCATTTTTTCAGGAGAGACCGCAGACAGTATGAACACCTGTTGAAGAAAAAAGAACACAAATCTCAAATCTGCTCGGTTGATTTCGTGTACACAGGTAATGACCTGTTTACAATAAACTAATCTCCATTTCCGAAGTAGCCATGAGCTAGTTAGCAGTCTAGCACAATGGAATAGATTGCTTCAAATTCACATAAAGATTCTCAAGAAGTCAATTTGCAACACCATTTGCATGCTTACGATAGTATGCCACTAACAAAAACCTGAGCACATGCCAACTTCTAACATTAATATTCCACAAAACCTTTCAGCAATATCGAGGGATTCCCAACAATCGACAAGGATGCTAACAGAAACCACCGACCCTCACAGCTGTCACATACTGAGTGAAGAAGGTGCACCCCGAACATGCTCTCACCAGGGTGACAACATCAACAGAAGCAGGTGGTAGAGAAGCTGATAAATGCTGGGACGTTCCATCACATACTGTACGAATGCATTCACTCGGCATCCATACTCTTTGTCTGCCTGTCATCATAAACATCAGATCCACCTCATTATACCTCCAACTATCATGCTCTAGCTTGGTACAACAACATTGTAGACATAATGAAGGTTGATAAAAACATCCTGGAAAAGAGTTTCTTGTAGACTCCATTTTAAAAAAAACTTACTTTTAGGTTCCTAAGAATTAGAAGTATGCATCACATGAAGAAACAACGCTAACTGAATACCCTTTGGACCGAAGTAGTTACGAGAGGCCACGGTAATATATATTTTCAAATTTAGTGTGGAGCTATTGACCACCAAAAGCGCTGCCATTCTGCCTAGAACCTAAAGAGCAATGAATCTTATACACACACGGACAGCGTACCTGGGATGCACCTTCAATCAACCATGCAGATGTATTCCACAAATGCATACCTCCAGAATCACTCGTTTACTGCCCGAGGATTCACCCTTGCTAATCTGCAGATCATCACCGCATTCAGAGTTCAAGTATGAAGGGCGCAGTATGCCAGGCTTGGGTATCATAAAAACTCATCAACTGAAAAAAGGCCTATTATTATACAAAATACTGAGATATCCCTTAGACACAGACTGCACTACAAAACTGGTCGAGCAAAGAGTAAACAAATACTTCAATCTCGCCAATCACATTCATCTCAAAACTAAGCACTTCACGTATGAAAAAACCAATGAAGTTTCTCAATAATGCAAAGAAGGCATACCTACCATGCCTCCAATGTAGTCGCCCCATTCTTTGTCAAGATAATGCCGATCCTTGAAAAACTGCACGCAATAAAAAATAATCAAAATCTCAGAAATACAGTTACCATGACCAGTCAATTTCTTGGCTACATCAATTCTCTTTTCAGAACTCGAAATGTCACAAACAACTAATTCAACTGAAGAATCGAATTACGTATCACCATTACAAACGGCAAATCACAAACAATGTGAACACTGCAATTCACACTCACGATCAGCATTCCGTTTGTAAAACAAGGTCCAGTTCTTGCCAGCTTCTCTTTCTTCCACGGGAATTGGTCAGCGGTAACCCAAAACCCTCATGACTCTTTAGACGCAAGACATGTATGGACAATTGTTAGAGAACCCAGAACCACTTGCATTGTGAGCATAGCTATTTAAATCCTCTAAAGCAGTGTCTTTATGACACTCAAATCACGGAGCTAAACTACTCAATCCATGACATGCAATCACCCGAGGTCGGCATGTATTCATCTAGTGCCAAGTGCTACAGTATATAGGGTAGACATGCCATTGTTCAGAAGCTTCTCTTTCACCACAAAGCCAACCAACGGATGGCTGCAAGATATTTTCTATGACATTGCTTAGCTGAATTTCTATCACACGCGCATTTCAATAACAATCTCAAACGGAATTTCCAGCTAAGATCAAAAAAATGAATGTGGGAATGGTAAGTGCACCTCGCAAGTACGGCGACACACAGTCGGATTTTTCAGGGTAAATTTGCACTCGAGTTGAAGTGGCGGTGGTGGTGGTTGCTGCTACTGCTGCTGCTCCTGGTTCTTCTTCTGCGTCTGCCATGAAGAAGCTGCCGCCGCTGCTTCGGTCTCCCTCGTCAACAAAACTTCTCCGCAGGATTTGCAATGCGAAGCTAACACAACAATTCTATGTCTTCCTCTTGTGCCCAACACCGTGACCGTGAGAATTTTGAGATCTATGACCGTGAGAATTTTGAGATCTATGACCGTGAGAATTTTGAGATCTATGACCGTGAGAATTTTGAGATCTATGACCGTGAGAATTTTGAGATCTATGACCGTGAGAATTTTGAGATCTATGACCGTGAGAATTTTGAGATCTATGACCGTGAGAATTTTGAGATCTATGACCGTGAGAATTTTGAGATCTATGACCGTGAGAATTTTGAGATCTATGACCGTGAGAATTTTGAGATCTATGACCGTGAGAATTTTGAGATCTATGACCGTGAGAATTTTGAGATCTATGACCGTGAGAATTTTGAGATCTATGACCGTGAGAATTTTGAGATCTATGACCGTGAGAATTTTGAGATCTATGACCGTGGAAAATATGACTTAAGTTGGTAAGATCTATAAGGTAACTACACCTACACAAAATAGTGAAATTAGGTTGCCTTAACAATTAGGTTGCCTTACTTCAAAAAAGTTACTCTACAAGCCATCAAAGTCAACAAATGTTTCTAAAGATACTTCCATATGTAAATACGGAGGTCCATGAGTCCCAATTACAACAATAACTAATTCAAAAGTAGTGCATTCTTGTACATTAACAATAAATATTTATATAGTGTAGATTGTCAAGAAATTAGTGTGGGGCAACATAATTTCACTATTTTGTGTAGTTTCGATCACTTTCTGAAACCCCACAGTTTAGATTCTTGCCTAAAATGTACTTCCACTATTCATGAGAGTCTATGGTTGGTTGCCCTAAATTCTATTTATAGTACTTTGAAAATTCGTAGTTTATTTCCATGGTGTCCAAAAAATGCATTCTAAGAGAATTTAGAATCTCCTTTTGACTACCAATAAGACCCCTCCAAAAAAATTCGATATAATATTGGGAACCATGCTGAATTGCTTAAATGTGCGATTTTAAGTGTACTTACATTAATTGTGGGATTTTTGAAAGATCTTTGACGGTGGAGGTGGAAGCACTATGACCTCGGAGGTTTGCAAAATCTAAGATAGACAAGCCTATTATTATGCAAACTAGTGTGCCTAGTGCCATTGTCATAACAAAAATAAAAATAAAAATAATTTTTTTTAATTCGTTAGAACTTTGAAATTCAATAACTTTCACACCGTAGTGTGAGAGGTAGTACAAATAGAAAGCTCTATGCACAAAGGAGTGCAAGGGCTTTGTCTCGTGGCGTTTGGATATGCTATGTGAAAGTTATGTTTTTTTTCCAAATAAAAGATAATTTAATTCAATTTTTATATTCATACAAACTTTGAAATTCAATAACTTCCACATCTTAGGTCCAAATGCCACAAAATAAAGTCCATGCATCCCTCCTTGCCAAGAGCTTTTCCAACTACTACAAGTAAAAAGGGTGTTTTAAGTGAGTTTTTAAGTATAGTCCTAGACACATGATTTTAAGTAATGACCTTTAAAGAGATTTTCAGCAAAATTTTACTTAAAACACATGTGTTTTAAGTAAAATTTTGCTGAAAATCTCTTTAAAGGTCATTACTTAAAATCATGTGTCTAGGATTATACTTAAAAACTCACTTAAAACACCCCTTTCTCTTGTAGTGAACGGTATCAAGAACGCCACTGAATGCCTCACTGTTTCCTAGATCTCAAGGTATCAAACAAATAAACAAACAAAACAAAACAAACAACCTTACTAAAGGTATAAACTAGCAATCTGAATATCTTGAGGCCAAGTCCAAGAAGGGCACATGTATTTAAGAGGCATGCGCTTGTTTCATGAATGAAGTCCAAGGGGGATTATAATTTTCCAATTAAAATTGTAATTTTTGTAAATTTCTGAAGTGGTTTGGCCTGAAATTACAAAACCATTTATAGAGTGGAGTCTTGAACATCCTATAAACAATCCATAATCACTCCTTCATGTATCTAATGGTACTTAAGTGTTCACCATTAAAGAATTGACAAGTTAACCCTTGTTGGCATAGATACAGTGATTTTGTCAAAAAATGAACAGATTTGGATGATAGACTTGACAGAATTGGGCCCATAAATAGGATGATTGAATTAGGTAGCAAAAAAAATGGATTGGTCTACCTTATAACCATAGGGTTTTTGAAAGATCTATGATCATGGGATTTTGCAAAATCAATGATTGTAGAGGGTTTGGAAGATCTATAACTATAGAGGTTTATAAGATTTATTATTATGGGATTTTGGAATGATCTATAATGGAAGTGGAAAAATATATGGCGGTAGAAATGCTTGCAAGATTTATAGTAGTGCAGAGGGTAAAACATCAATGTGCTTGAAAAAATTATAATATCTATGTGCATATAAGATTTAAGATATAAAAAAAATATGGGGGATGTAAGATTTAGGATTGTGAAGAAGTTTTGTGTATGTAGGACAATGGCCAAGGGAACAAGGACTAGAAGTTTGGATGCAAGATCTACAACTATGTGAATAAACCAATCAAATTAATATCAATGCAATGGTGTTAGAGTGGTCTATGATAAATATCACCATGCTAAGTGAAAAGATTCATGCATACCTTCAAAAATTGATTTGGTTTAGAAAAAATAAGGTTTGAACCTACTAAAATTAAAAACATGTTATAGAAATTGTTTTTTTCCAAAAAAAATCCCCCAAAATATATTTTCAATCTACTATTGGTGTACCAAGAATTACATGGATGCATTTCTGTGCATGTGAAAAAATCTAATATTAGTATCATCTTGTCACCCAATATAACACAAGAACAAAAGTGTGCAATACCTATCAATGACTAAACCCCACAACTACTCAAGAAAGCACCCATAAGCAGACAATACCTATCAACCAATAAATCCAACAACTATACAAGAAGATAGAAAATCATAAGTGTGCAATATCTATCAACCAATAAACTCTACAACTATCCAAGAAGATCCAAACCATTAATGTGCAATACTTATCAATTTTTCTAAAGTCCATGACCATTTGAGAAGACCAAAATCAACAATGTGCAATACCTATCAAAGTTCTCTCTAAAATCTCACAACTATTCAAGAGGACAAAGTATGTAAAACAAAGAACTTAAACTTAAGGTATAACTTCTATAACTCAAAAGTATTTTTTTAATCCAAAAGTGCAAAACAAAGCTTAATAAAAATGCTCCAAGACTTGCATTGGCGATATTGAAGTTTCCACCATCTTGTCTTCAATATACTATACATATCATTTAAAGAAGGTTTGACTCAAATAATTAAGTTCAATAGAGGTAAAGAGAAGTTGTTCAAATTGTTGAAGGGTTAATCATAATTCTAGTGTTAGAACTTCAAAATTGTTCACTTTATATGGTCTATTTGTGACTAAATATACATGAATTTGTTATTTTTATTTTTCAAAAATAAAATCATGTGTCTTCTACATAGTTATAAAAAAATCAAATTCATAGTCGCAAATTAATTTTCTAAATCCTCCAATTAAAGTAAAAACTAGTCTTAATGGGTAATTGCAAGAAACACTTGTCCTTTTTCTTGTCCCCTTGACCTTGGATAGGTGTTTCTTTGCTTATAACTTTTGCATCATTTGTCTGTTTTATATGAACTTAAAGTGAAGGTATATGTGGTAGTTGCAGATGTTGAATAATCTTTTGGATTTTCTTAAAATTATTTTACTATTTTTAAACAATCCTCGATTGGATGTGTACCTTGGCAATTTAGGGGGATTTAATACTATTTTTGACCCGAAAATGCAAATTTGAAGCTCAAAATTGGATTACAAGGACTTCTACTAAAGTTATACAATTCTACAAAGTTTTTTTTTTAAATAACAAATTGTCCACCTTCCACATGTGCTCAAAGTGTATAACCTTTGTGCAAGTGCAGAGACCACAATTTTATTTTTCCAAAGATAAAAATGGTTGAGAAGGAACATCTTCAAGTTAGAAAAAAAGTTCTTTTGGGAGGATTTTTTTGAATTTTTTTACTATTTAATTTTTTTTTCCAAAGTATCTTTATTTTTGCATTTTCCATCACTCTTCGAGTATGCATAATTTTTAGAAATAAATTTCTCTAGGCCTGAATTTTCACACATATATTTTTTAGAATGCTTTACAAATTATTCATATTTTATTTCATTTTTAAAACTTTATTATAAAAGTCACAATACTTAAGTACTATGGTCGTTTTGAGCCCAAACCGGCAGGTGTTTCTTGCAATGACCCTAATAAGTCTTATTTCACTAGGTTATCCCGAGTTAAAAAATGATCATAATAATGAGTGAAATTTATACCAAAAGACTAGGTAGGTAGGTATTTACATATATATTAGAAGAGCATCTTTTCTAATACATAGATTGACATTTTCTTTAATATAACTAGTTGAATTGACCCATTTTTCTAAAAAAACACTATAAGAAACCCTATACTCGCCCCAATTTTTTTAAATGGATTTTGGGTGGTGTCCAATTCAACAAAACCATATTTTTATGTCAACAAAGATCTCCAAAGTAACATCAATGTTGATACAAAAACATAAGATTGTTGCATTAAACATCACCTAAAAAAATTAAGGCTCGTCGCCTAAAATACAAGTTTTTCATAGTGAAATTTCTATGTTGTAGATAGTTTCTAATAAAGACTATTTCATTTCAATTAAATGAAATTTTAACCCCTAAAGGACCAGAAGTGTGTCTAGATTTGCAAAATTGTGAAGATCTATTATAAAATGCAATTTAAAATAATATTTTAATGATGACTTTCAAACAATAGTTGTAAAGTATGATTTATAGATCACATCTATACGGTTAGATCAACAATTATACAAACCAATATTTTACAATAAAATTTGAAACTAGAAATTGAAAATTCCTTCTAAATTCAATTGTAGATTCATTTATGATTTTTATAAGGATTTTTTTCTATAAGTTCAAAATGCTAAGTTCTAATCATAGTAATTTTTGAAGATTTTTATTTTATTTTTTGATTCAAGCCGTTTTTGAAGGGTCAATTTTTGAACTCAAAAAGTTACTTTTTTTGAGGTTAGACCTACAAATTTCCTTTGAATTATAGAATATTTGCAAAGCATAATCTTCATAATCTGAACCGTACAAATGTTAAAGATCTAATGCAAGAATCTTCAAGAAAAATTGATGGATGGAAAAATGCATTTCCGGATGAGTTTGGGATGTATTTCCATTCATTCATTGTTCAAAATCTGCACTTATGGTCCTTAAGGGGTTAAATCATTGATATTATTTTTTTTGTAAACATGATTGCACCTACAACATATATAAGGAGCTTCAATATGATTACATATTCTCCATATATGGTGTTGTATTGAGTATGATGAATTTCAAGATGTAAAAATGAGATTCCAATAAAAGATGCTAACAATTGCATATATACATTTTTCCAAACCTCTACAAAGTTGGCCCCTCTATGGATGGAGTGAAACTATAAAATGGTACATTCAATCCAAGTTAAAAGTGGGTACCCTCCAATATCTAGGGAGGAATTTTTCTATTATCATTTAGTTATTATTGATAGTGTATGCTTAAATTATTCCTTGCATTTGTATTTAAAATAGATTTAAAAAAAATTACATATTGATAATTTGCCTAGTACAATATTTAATATTAATGTAGCATGGCCTACTATTGAAGCATCTAAAAAATATGTAAGATTTTTTCTTGTCTGACTATTACTATTAGTAAAAGGAATATAGCTACTTCATCATTTTGAAAGAGAATTTTTTCTAAATAATTTGGTCTCTTTCCTATATACATCATTTTTTCTTAAGGTTAATCCCATAAGTGCTTCAACATCCATATTCACGTTGATAAACATAGTACTTTAAGCTTATGTTTCATCCAAATACTATCTCATTCATCAAAACAATTCTTAAATTTTTAGGGATGATTTTTCTTTACAACTTTTTTGAGGGAATCAAGAAAAATCATATATTTGTATAAAGACGTAAAAGAAAATGTTCAAAAAGATCCAAGTATTAAAGAGTTACCTTGGTTAAAAATGTTATGAAAATCGTCAATTTTTAATTGACTAAGTTCTTTGGGGAAATGAATTGGCTCGCACCTACAAGGTATGTGCATTATCTCTTTTAGGGTAGAGAAGGGTTCATTTAATGTCCCTAAACTACTACAAGTGCATAAGACCACCTAATGAGTGTTGAAGAGTTCTTTAACCCTTGAAAAGCTTGAAAGCCCTTTGTGGCTATATTATATATTAATATGAATTTGGTGGTATTTGATCAGAAAGACATCAACCAAATGACTTTTCAGTACAAAGTTAATTAATGATAATGATAGTACGTAAATAACAATGTATCACAATTCATATATTAAACTACAATTGAAGAGTTATAAGGCTAAATACGGGTTGTATAGAGGAACTCCAAGAGCCTTTCAAGTTTCAACAGTAAGTGGTTCAAAGGGGAGTTTAGTGTCATGAATGGAAGATTTTATTTTTTCATTAATAAAATTCACAAAACATTGTGAGAATATTGAAAAATTATGAAACAACTTGGGTTGTCTTTGTCTCGAGGTGGCCAACATTTAAAAAAAAAAACTCGTCATTTTGACCACCAACCTCTCCGGGGCAGAAAATGTGGCGGTTTTAGGTCACCTAACTACCGGTCCACCGCACCTTGGCGGCCACGGCACTTGAAACGGCATCCAGAAGAGTGGATCCCATTCGCAAACCGATTCAGCTTAGCGATAAGTGCTTCTCCTGGCCCAAAGTCCATGTTTAGGGTACGCCTTAAGCTTAATTGCCCCATCGCCAGCCCTGACCATCACTCTGAGCTGCCCACAAGGTATCTCCGGTCAACTTCTTCCTTGCATTTCACTTTCTCTTCTCGATGGCCTCAAGCTTTTTCCTCATGACCATTTCGTTATGCTTGCCTCCCAATTCAAGTGTGTTTGGATCCCAATCTTTTGCTGTTTTAATCTTTGAGTTTTGTGGTTACATTTGCACGTACTGATTGTTTGACCTGATGCAGAATCCAGACGAATGTTCTGAGACTTAGGGTTTGAGTATTCCGATTGTGAGAAGTTTTGCAATCGTTTGATTTGAAATATGTCGAATTTGGTTTTGGACACTGTTGTGAATGTTGTGTATTCTGTTTTTTTTTTCTCTTGAATTAGGGGTGAGTCTGTAGATGATGTCTTGGCCGATTGTCTTGGTCATCTCCTTGCATTTCAATTCCTCTTCTCGATGGCCTCAATCTTTTTCCGCATGGCCATTTCGTCATGCTTGCATCCCAATTCAAGTGTGTTTGTATCCCAATCTTTTGCTGTCTTGATCTTTAAGTATTGAGGTTACATTTGCACGTACTGATTGTTTGACCTGATGCAGAATCCAGACGAATGTTCTGAGACTTAGGGTTTGAGTATTCCGGTTTAGAGAAGTTTATGCAATCGTTTGATTTGAAATATGTCGAATTTGGTTTTGGAGACTGTTGTGAATGTTGTGTATTCTTTTTTCTTTTTTCTTTTGTTGAAACAGGGTTGAGTCTGTAAATGATGTCTTGGCCGATTGTTTTGTGAACGTCGTCTGAAGTTTCCACTGGTTTTGATGAGAGGCTTTTGATGAGAGTTTGTCTCTGTAGCGCTAGTTTAGGCCACATGAAGGTGGATTGGTCTCCATTTCTGACGTTGGAGTAAGAGCGGTATGTTGGCCATGAGAAGCATCACGGTTTATGCGCACAAGAGTAAGAGTGTTGGTCGTGCACGAAATAGGTTAAGTCGGATTGGCAAGCTTATTAGTTGATGTGCTTCGAGCTGAATTTTTTTGCTAACAGATGAGCTCATCTTTCTTATCTTGTTGGCAGTAATCTTCCAGTGAGAATTGCAAGCATCGTTCTCTATCTTTTGCTATAATCACTGGCGTCATGGCGGCTCGGTGGACCTGTTCTTGTGACCATTTGAAATTCGCGTTGAAGGTTACGAAGACGAGAGGTGACGAGTTTGATCTCCGGAAATTCGCCCCTTCCAGATATGGCTACCACCCGGATGCAGTGCCTGATGACGTTCTTCATGCAGATCCCAATTGCTGTCCACTGGTCCACGTCAAGGGCCGTGTCAATTTGTTCTCTATTGCGCTATATGCAGACGGAGCATGCTGGGGCAATGGCACTCCTGGAGCTCGAGCTAGCGTGGGTGTTTACGGCACTCCTGGTGCATGGTACAACCAAGGATTCGTGTTGCCTTTGGATGTGCCGCAGACAAACCAGAGTGCCGAAATTCATTCCGCCATTGCTGCACTGGATGTCGCCAGCGCCATCTTGAAGAACAGGTGGGACGATGAGGCATGTCCCGACCAAATCTTCTCCTGCCGAGCAAGTCACGTTTTCTCTATCGTCCTTCTAGTGATGGACTCCAATTACGTGGTTCAAGCAATGACGGACTGGATTCGAAGGTGGCGAGCCAACGGGTTTCGCAATGCTCGTGGCGCACCCGTAATCAACAAGGAGGCACTGCAGACTCTGGACGACAAAGTCAGGCGACTGTTTGAAGATCACCTCGTCATTGTTCGGTTCTGGCACGTCCCTCGGGTGCATAACTTTGGTGCTGATGAATTGGCAGCAGAGGCACTTCGTGGTTATGATGTTGGGAATCTTGAGCTGGACTCTGACCTGGATGAATTAGTTGCAAGATTGGGTCGTGATCTTTTTGTGTAGAACTTTCGGGAAGGGATTTCATTCTCGAAGACACCGTAATCGGTATCGACAGCTTCTTAAAGAAAGTTCTGAAAAATGTTTTGGTGCTGATGAATTGGCAGCAGAGGCACTCCGTGGCTATGATGTTGGGAATCTTGAGTTGGACTATGACCTGGATGAATTAGTTGCAAGATTGGGAAGTGATCTTTTTGTGTAGAACTTACGGGAAGGGATTTCACTCTCGAAGACACCGTAATCGGTATCGACAGCTCTGAGAAATGTTTAGAAGATGACTGTTTGTGTGTTTGTGTGTATGAGAAAGGTACGGAATTCATTCCTTGGCTTTCCACGTCTCTGGGTGTACCAAAAAATAACATTTGGCTTTTATAAACTCATGTTTTGATTGTGTACATCTTGTATGATCAATATCTAGGTTTTGGGTGACACTTTTTGGTCCAAATGTAGGTGTTGCATTTTGGATGATGTTCGGTATAGGTGTACGTATCTTAGAATTTGTTGTGGAGGTGTAATTTGATTTTTGTGCATATGTACTTTTTAAAGTGCATTTAGAATTACCTAATAGGAATGCAACCCCTTTAGGAACCATGCATCCAATGGATTGATTATGAATGTTTTCAAGAGCTTATTGTTCGATTACACGAAGACAAGTATGTCCAAGTTTGTTGAAAAGCAATTATTGTCTATTTTTAAGTGATGTGACAAACATAGTCACTTGATGCTTCATGATTTTGTGCAAGATTTTGAATCAAGTCATGTAGGAATGGAAAGAAATGAAAAGCTTGTAGAAATGAAGGTCTTATTTCTAAATTTTTGAAATGCCCCAATTTATTCCACCAAAAAAATTCCAAATCTACATTCTTTCTACTACCAAAGACTCTTAATATCAAGACTTTTTTAGGAGTTTAGGTGGATTCCTATGACATCAATTTTTATTGAAATTGTTTGAAATTGTTTTTGAAAGGTATTGGTTTGTTGGTGATATAAGTTCTATTTCAATCAAAACTTGGGAAAAAATGTCATACCCTCTTAAGCACAAAATGCTTGAGCTTGTACTACAAAATAATTCAACATGTACTCAAAATAAATTTAAATATTTTCTTCTCATAGAGTATATTTAAGTCTACATATATTGTATATCATTGATTCATTCCATTTGGATTAGTGATGTGAAAGTTATGAAGCCTCTTGTTTAGCAAGCAATCAAGGCATTCTGAAAAGATAAGGTACAGGATTCACTTTTGGACTCAATTCTCACAATTTCTCAAAACAAAAAGATCTACAGATTTTGTACTTTTAACATTAGGAGTGACATGTTTCAAGATTGCTGCTTCAATCTGGCTCTTACAGAGCAACAATGATGAGAAGGAAACCTTTGATCCCAATTCAACCCAACAGTTCTGTGAAAAACCCTAAACCCGACAAGAGATCGAACACATCCGCATTCAAACGATTTGCACCCGTGCACATAAACCTGCAATCCATTCCATTGCATTCGCAAAAAACGGTCGCCATCCTGTGCTCCATCCCCAATTGATGGCCTTGCTGAGAGATGATGAGGCAACACAAGACGCACAGGGAAATGCGTAGACTAGAGGGTTCAAAGGGAGTAGTGTTTGGCGAAAAGCTCAAATCTCTTAATACACATCTGTGGCACAAATGGGAAAAAACGGATACAACAGACCTGCAACTACAGTACACTTGCAACCTCGACGCACTCTCTACAGTATCCGGATTCTCACCCAATTATCTATGAAACCCTAAAATTTTGCACGAATATCACGACTGATGTTTCTCAGCAATAAACAAATTACACTTCGGGATGCTCGCAAGCATCCGGACTACCCCGCTCGTGCGTGGAAAAAGAAGTCATGAGAGATCTCCAGCTGTGGTTTGCTTCCGCAGGATACAACTGAGTCGTGGTTCAAAGACCTGCGCAGTGGAAAGAACAGATCAAATGCCAAATTCACAGCAGGAATTTGCTCAAATCGAGCAGATCGTTAGCTTCTCGGGAATACAATCCTCAAAGAACTACCGCGGTTTGGAAGTACTCTCCAGTTGCTTCATTTCCAGCAGGAATTGCAATGGAAGAAGGCTCTCAATGTCCTGGCAACAATTCAAATCTAGACCCTAGGCTCACCCTCAAAGCAACGATCCAACTCTAAACCCTAGGCTAGCCCTCAAAGAAACAATCCAAATCGAAACCCTCAGCTCACCCTCAAAGGAAAGATCTAAATCTAATCCCTAAGCTCACCTTGAAAGGACCGATCCAAATCTAAACCCTCAGCTCACCCTCAAAGGAAAATCTATATCTAAACCCTAAGCTCACCTTGAAAGGAACAATCAAATCTAAACCCTAAGCTCATCCTCAAAAGAACAATCAAAATTTAAACCCTAAGCTCACGAGCACTTACATTCAACGCAGAGACTGCTACTGCTGCTGCAGATCATTTAGAGTCTTTTGACGGTGGGGTGGGAGGAGATGATGATCCTAAGGCTTCGTATTGCATATGCTGCGAGCTTCCGGCTCTCTCCAAACCCCGACCTACATAATACAGCCCCACAGCGATGCCGACTCCAATGCCCACCCCCGCGGCGCCGATGCCCAAGCCAATTGCCATCCGCCCTATGGCCGTCCCCACCGTCTCCGCATTTGCAGTCACAGTGCTTTGAGGGCTCGGCATGGTGACAATCCGTCTCGCAGCAATTGTACAATTTCTCACTACAGATTCCTGCTGGTGCCAATGAACACTCACCTCGCATGCACTGAAACAGAGTTGGGAAAAACCCAACTCCCGAGTTCCGAAACTTATTGTCGCCGCAAATGCCCAAGGCAAAAGCATATGTTGGTGATTAGAGACCTCACCACGTGTGCAGTTCCAGTTTACTGCCACTTGTTACTTGTGCAACTTTTTCTACAGTCTCAATGGACTCCGAGGCTTCAAAGAATTAGGTTAGATTGTCATGCAGAGCTCATCAATGCGCGTGACTAGACTGTACCGCACTAATTGGTAGTTGTGGGGAGTCTATGGTTCTTCTTTATTTGCAGAATAGGCGGGCCACAGTACAGAGTCAAGCTGATTAGAGAGACAGACGCGAACTGATTTCTGATGTTTCTCATTCAGGCACGCTTAAGGGCAAGAGCGACTTTGTCATTGATTCGAGCCGAACTTTCGCTAACTTCGAAATGTCTTCATATCCTTACTTTTGAGGTCGCAAGACCACCATGTCCCTTTCACATTTATCCACATGTTGGGGCGTTCAGCTGCCAGCAGGAGTCGTGAGTGGTGAATCGCGAACAGTAGGTGCGTCGCAATCGTCAAACAAAATTCTTGCGCAAATGTCTGCAGATGTCAAGGAGTCAGGCGCTCTGACTTGGAAAGACCGCTTCACGGCGCCACTGTTTTCTCCCTGATTCAGTTTCCTGTCTTTGTCGCTCCGATTTCAGCAATTGCAGGGAAGACCTCGTGAACACAGGGGGTAGAGATTTGTTTGACAAGCCGTCCTGAATCAGTTGCCGAGAATGGGCTGTCTGGCTGGCGCCATTGGTCCGAGGGATTTGTTGCACTGTGTAAGGATCGATGGTCAATTTTAGGACTCCCGTGCAAGTTCTTGCAAGACGAAGACCCTTGTACTCCAAGACGAGGACCCTTGCACTTGACATAAGCCATGACAGGGTGAACAGTTGGTTTTCCCAGTCTCTCCTCATCTTCACCTGGCGTTTTTTTCTACTCGTTGAAATCAGGCCATAGCCACAGAATTTTCGTCAAGTTAGGCGGAGTGGAAACAGATCATAATGAGAGAATCACATATCACTACTGGGCTTGTACTCTTTCTTGTTCACTTGTTCGCGAGCTTGACTTCCCCGTCTGCTGCCTTGGAGGTTCATCTGTGGCCGCAGCCCCAGCACGTGGAATGGGGCTCCGGGCCTGCGATTCCCCTCTCGGACACATTCTCCATCAATGTCGCCGCTGCAAACTATGTCTTGCGGTCCGCAGGGGAGCGATACAGTGATTTGCTGTATCAAGAGCGATGGTTGCCGATCCAAACATCCTCCTCTTTAGATCAGTCGTGGTCGCAGTGCAGCTCCGAGCTCCGGAGCCTCGAAATCGTGGTCACCGATGCCGCAGTGAAGCTCCAGCATGGAGTGGACGAGTCTTACTCGATCCACGTGACAGGGTGTGACTCAACACCGGAAGCTCTTCTTTCGGCGAACACGGTGTGGGGTGCGTTGCATGGGCTGGAGACATTCTCACAGCTCGTTCGGCGTCGCAACGCTGCAAACCTTAAGCGCTTCATTCCACACAGCGTGCTTGTGAACGATGGACCGAAGTTCCCGCATCGTGGCATTATTTTGGACACCTCCAGGAATTTCTACCCTGTGGATGCCATTTTGCGAACCATGCAGGCTATGGCGTACAATAAGCTCAATGTCTTCCATTGGCACATTACTGACTCCCACTCCTTCCCCCTCGAGCTCGCCAAGGAGCCGAAGCTCGCTGATTTGGCTGCTTACGGGGAGAAGGAGCGGTACTCACGCTCGGACGTGAAGAAGATCATCGAGTTTGGGCGCTTGCACGGAGTGCGCGTCATCCCCGAAATCGACATGCCTGGTAAGATCATTATGTAGAGGAAACTCTTTGAGTCACTGTGATTATTTCAACATATGTAGGAGTGTGATTTTGGGAGATGCATAGAGCTTTGGAGAGATCGCTTTGGGTACAAGAGCCAAATCCTTTAAGATCAAACTTTTGTCAGTGTGTATGAATTTTGTATGCAAATTCAGAGTGGAAGGTTGTAGACGACTAAAGTGACAGTGGGCAACCCTGTTCTGTTTAATGAGCAGTTGCCGCAAGCGTTTGGCCAAGTCACACTTACACCATAGGCTGGTATGTCAAACCAAGTGTATGAAAAGATGAGTTGCTGTTGGAAACAGGGGTCAGCGTAGAGACGGATCAGGTCTTGAACAGTCTTAGTATCCTTCACAGTGTCTATTCTCCATTTAACTTTGCGTCATTCTTGGGTCGGCAATGCACAGTTTGAGCGCCATAGGATAGCAAATTTTCTTTTCAAATAGTCTAGAGAGAGACTTGTATAGAGAGAGACTTGCATACTCCTACATCTCAGTGACTGGGGTTTCGGGCTTTGTTTGTGCAGGCCATACAGGATCATGGGGATTAGCATACCCAGAGATTGTGGCATGCCTTGATGAGTTCTGGTTGGCACCGTCTGGAGTGTGGAGTGAGCGGTTTGCAGCCGAGCCAGGAGGGGTTGGACAGTTGAACCCTCTCCGTCCTCAGACCTACACCGTGGTCCAAAATGTTATCAATGAAGTCGCGGAGCTTTTTTCTGACGAATTTTATCATGGCGGTGGAGACGAGGTCGCCCCTGGCTGTTGGAATAACAGTACCGACATCAGGGTAGGAGTCCTTGCAGACCCGCTTACATTCTTTTTGCTGCTTCATATGTCTTGTGCGTGTACCACCTATTTACTACTTCATGTGTCTTGAGCTCAACCTTGAATGTGCAAATGGCAATTGTTACAGGAGTATGTGAACGGAGGTGGGAGTATGAATGAGCTTCTTACGATGTTCCTGACGAAAGCCCACTCATACATTACAGCTAAGAAGAAGACAGCGATTTACTGGGAAGATGTTCTAGTATCTGCATTAGTCAACGTTTCGGCTTCGGTGCTACCTCGAGAGAGCACGATTCTGCAGACTTGGAACAAGGGCCCTGCGAATACAAAGGTCTTGACATCCGCCGGATATCGCACCATCGTCTCATCGTCTGACTTCTTCTACCTCGATTGCGGGCGTGGTGGCTGGGTCGGAAATGACAGCACGTAAGTACAGGCGACCCGATGTCTTTGTTGAGAGGATGTGATTCTAGCTATTCATCAATTCTAAAACAAGTATTGAGTTCATGCACTTGAGGAAACGTAGCCTAAAGAGAGACTCGCATATAGAGAGACTTGCATACATCTTCAACTCAAACAAAGAGTGCTCAGAATCATACCTAGACAAGTATTATGTCTGCTACGGTTGAGAAATGGTTGGTATGCATTACTGGTACGTCCAACAAGATTTAATTTAGCTTTTCTTCAATTCTAAAATAGAACAGTCCTTACACTTGAGGAAAAATAATCTAGAGAGAGACTTGTATAGATGGAGAAACTTGCATACATCTATTTCTTTAACATAGATTAGCCAGAATCACATTTAGACGAGTATTATTGCTTGTTGGGTCATGTAATGACTGCCTTATATTACAGGTATGACCAACAAGAGGACAATGACCCCCAAAACAGGGTCAACTACGGCGGTGACGGAGGATCATGGTGTGCACCGTTCAAGACCTGGGCAAGAGTGTACGACTACGACATCACTTTCAACTTGACGGTTGATGAGGCCAAGCTGGTGCTGGGTGGAGAAGTTGCCTTGTGGTCGGAGCAGGCTGATGCCACGGTGCTGGATGCCCTCCTTTGGCCACGGTCCTCAGCGTTGGCAGAGTCTCTCTGGTCTGGAAACAGAGGTCAAGACGGAACGAAGCGCTATGCCGAAGCGCTTCATAGATTGAACGACTGGCGGTATCGCTTGGTTGAGCGGGGCATCAATGCGGAGCCCATGCAACCATACTGGTGCCTTAAACATCCTGGTCAATGTAATGTGAATGCATGAGGGTTATTGGTTTCGCTTTTCCTCATTTTTTGAGGTTCTGCTATAAATAAATTAGTTACATCAAGGTAGACGTCTCTTCAGGGAAAGTAATCAGGACGTCGAAATCACTGACAGTCCACTCCGCTACGTATGGCCGGGAGCTCACATACACCTCCGTCCCCACGTCCACTGACGGCCACATTCTCACTGCTGGTGGTGTATTCGGATCCTGCACGCATGAAACTCGGTCAATAAACATGAAACAACCTGGTCTTGTAGGAATGCATAAAACTAGACAAAAACTTTGTGAAGAATGCAACGAGTTTTTGTACCATCCTGGACACGAAGGATTCATTTGCAACGAGGTAGACTTTACACCTCAGAGGTGATGAAATCAAATAAATTCTCTCCAAGCATTCTTTCTATATGAAGTGCAAGCTCATCTCCACTTGTGTCCATCACGTGCACCGATCTAGTGGCGAGAGAAGCAGTCTAGTGAGAGACTTGCATCGAGAGAGACTACTGGCGGAGTTTGGGAAAAAGAGGATCATTGAGTTGAACTTGAAGATCATTTAAATGAATTCCCCGAGTGTTGAAAATCTACATTGAGCGCCTAACGAAAAGGCTACGAATTTGCCAACTCTACTGATCAGGTGAATCAGTTAAAAGAACATCAAAATCACCAACAGTCCATTCTGCAGTGACAGGCATTTGGCCACTGAAAATCTCGGTGCCTACATCTATGGACGACCACCTCCGGGTAGCCGCAGGCGTGCCAGGGTCCTGCAACAATTCTCGTGAACATGAAAAAACGATGTTTGGATTACCGCATTGAAAGGAATTAGTAAAAATTTTGTGAGAACGTGTCTTACCTGGTAGAAGTAGAGCCGGCTTGACAAAGCGCCAACGTCGAGGATCCAAGTACGAGGATCGCCCACCCAGCCGTCGCCTTTCTTCTCCGGGTAGCCGTGCACGGCCCACTCGGGATGCGGCAGCAGCTGCAAAAGCTCTTGGGGTTGCGGATTGCTAAATGGATCACAAACGCCAACTGGACTCTCAGCGTGCAATGCACCGGGAGGAGAGCAGTAGAGATGGTAAGCTTCGTACGGGTAGTGGCTGGTGTTTGTTCGATGAATTGGCGTCCCGTCGATCGCCGTGTGGTAGGGAGGGCACAGCGCTAAATTGTCAGGCCTGTGCACACCAATCAAAATTGTTACAGGTCAAATTTTTTGGCTCAGACGAAGGATGCCTTCACTGAAGTCTCAATTTCGCTCTTCATCTTTAATCCGTACACTGGCAGAGAAGGAGTCTAGAGAGAGACTTGCATACTTCAACAAGACTGACATGGATTAGCCAGAATCACATTTAGACATCTAGCATTCGTTTAGTGTTGAGAAATGGTTCGTATGCATTACAGGGATGACCAGCAAGAGAACTAAACCCTAAATTTTCCATCGATTCAAAAGCAGAGCATTCTTTGATGAGAGGTCACATTTTGGAAGAGGAACCGACGGAGGAGATGACAACAAACCTGCACCAGGCTGGCGTTTGGGGATTGATGATCATCTCGACGTAGCGTGTGACGTCGCTATCCACGTCGCCGTCGCAGGCTTCTCCGGAGTTTTTCCAGCAACCTCCGATGTCGATCAAGTAGAACTGACTCGCTGGCCCGCCACCTTGCGTCACGTTCAGGGTGAGCACAACCTTAAAGTTCGGCGACACCGGAATCTGCAACGACAGCCAAGCTCTTCAAACCATCGCTGCGCCATTGCTTTAACAAAAAACAAAAATCTACTTGCGCTTTTGAACCAAAGCTCTTGAAGCCATGAGCTCATTTCGTCTCCATCGCTGTTAGAGTTTGCAGAAACATGAAAAATCCAAACCTGCATCCCTAACTCCCTACCTGAGGCATCATGCCGCGCGTTTCCCAGGGATACCCACCCGACACGCCCCTTGTTGCATCAGCTCGGAGGTACAGCATGAGCCATGGATACTTCGGGGACACCGTCAATTTGTGCGAGAAGATCCAGCTTCCCGACGTCGCATTCTTCTCCCACGTGACCTCGAAGTAGGAGATGTTGCTATTCGGCAACGACCCCGCTTGATCCACATCGTAAGTTCCATATACCGATCCCGTGAGCGCCTTGCCTTGAACTTTCGACAACTTTTGAAACACGACGGGTTGGTTCATGCACCCGGGTCCGAAACAGGGGAACGCGCTGAGCTGCGACCCAGTGCGAGGGTTCAAGAAGAACTTCGACATGGGCTTGGAGGAGGAGGAGGAGAAGTCGCGGCACAAACCGGAGGACATGTCGTAGTTCCCGTTCTTGAGCATGAGCATCCAAAAGTGCCAGGGCTGCTCCTGCTTGTTGGAGTCGTCGCCGACTTCGCAGAGCGAGGCTAAGTACTTCTCCTTCTCCACCACGTACAAGTCCGCGTCGTTGGAGATTTCGAAGCTCCCGCGAGGGAAAATCTCTCCGGTTTGTAAACCGTTGTCGAGCTCCGTCACCCTGTGTTCGGCTACACATTGCTCCCCAACTCCCTCAGCTGTGCAAAAACACTCAATCAGCAAGGGAACACAGTTTACAGTCACAAAATCAGCAACACGCGCCACCAATTCACCATCACTAAAGAAGCAACAAAAGCCACCAATTCACCGTCACTCAATCGGCAACAAACGCACACAATTCACAACCACTCAACCAGCAAGAAGTGCCTCCAATTCACAATCACTCAACCGATAACAAGCGCCACCAAATTCACAATCCCTCAAGCAGCGACAAGCGCCCGCAATTCACAATCTCTCAATCAGCAACAAGCGTCAACGCTTCGAATTGCGCAAACCCTTGAATTCTGCTCAAATTGGGGACACTGAGATTGAACATCCGCAACCCCAACAAGCGCCAGCACTTCGAATTGCGCAAACCCTATTCTTCTAGCTCAAATTGAAAACCACAAGATTGCGCACCCTGAACCCTACCATCCGAATTTTCGCAGTGGATGTCGGTGCAATCGGCCCACCGAGGAGAAGGCGCATCCGGCGCCTCGTATCCCACTCGGTTGCAGAAATTCCAACCCTCCACAGCCACGCGCACTTTCTCGCTTTTCATTCCGGGGTCCCCAAGCGCACTCCATCCGAGAGGCAATCTCCAGCCTGGTGGTCCTCCATCGTCTCCAGTGACGACGCACACTTGCAACAGAATTGCCACGAGAATCCCAGCTGCAACAAGCTTCGAATTCTGCTGCGAGATTCTCATTGTCGAAACTGTCTAGCTTGGCGAGGTCGAACTGAACTTCTGCAGGCTCAACTGGTGCGTGAAGAGCCCTAGACCGACTGGGGCTCATGCAAGCAGTCGAGTTTATGTGCTGCCAGGAAAACAGTCTTCATCATCACTCACGGCCTATTTTGTACGTGAGAATATTAATTATTGGGTCGAGTAACAGGATCATTTGCAAACTACGGAGTATAAATTAGCAACGACTGACGATGAAGAAGCTTCGCGTTTGACGAGCTTCAACTGGAGTAAAAAAGGGATCTGGAAATCCGGAGTTCGGCTGAATCAGAGATTTTTGAGCTTTAGTATTGCTGTACCTCAAAGTTTGAACCAAATGCACCATTCAAGCTGCTACAGACGCAGCATTATGATTACTTGGGATTCATGTACGTCTGTTCAACTGGCATGACTAAGCTGAATCCCGAGGAATTATGACCATCAATGAAAGTCCTCTGCACTTGGCACACGTGAAAATTTACCTAGAGCAGAACATGCACTGCTGTGATCGGTGCAAATATCGATCATCTGCTGAGCTCAATTTAGTATAAACGCTATTAATTGTAGTTAGGTGGTGAACATCAGAGCCTGCAGACGTTAGAGCGAACTTCCTTAATTGCAGTTCCGGAATTGGAAAAGAATTTTTGAGTTTTCCAGCTCAGGAATTGCCTTCACGATGCTTCCACTTCTATGTGAGTAGGGAGACGCAACATTTTAAATGTAGCCTTGCCTTCTTGTCAAACTGAAAGCAACCAAAAGAGTTCAAGTTCAATGTTAAAAATAGTTTTCCGGAAGTCAAAAAGTTGTTTCCCTTGTGTTTCTCCCAAGCTTGGATTGCACACTTCCTTGTCGAATTACAAACTTTCTTTTGTCTTTTCTACAAAGTTTACCAATTTTTGGTACATGCAAGATCAATCTTGCTAAACTAAAACTGAATGTAGTTTCTTGTCATTGACAGATTCTTCTGCAATTCTTCTGCAATTCTTCTGCAAGACAACTGAGAATCAGCTAGTGAGATAGTCATTTTGTATTGGTGAACCTGTTGTTGCAATTTTCATCTAGTGATGATAAAATTCATAAACCGTTGTAGACTGACGCATTGAAGCAGAAGCTTTGCAGGCATGATGGTCACTGATATGACATGTTCTCTTTTGTGCAAACTGTCAGTCAAAGCCACCCCAATGCAAAATGAGCCCAGCTGTAACTTGGAAGTAAGAGCCTTGTTGCTTGAAGTCTCCGTTTTCTCCATTCATGCATATTTCGCAGATGTAAGGTAGAAGCACCAGTAGTCGATCTTTTAAGGAATTTCAGAGCAGATTGTGCGCAGTAAGAGGTGGTGGATATTGTTCCCATGTAGGAAGATAGGAAATATGGGGATTACAAAATTTTCAGAATTTTATTCCCAAAACTGAATTTACAGAGAATTTTGGGAACCAAAAAGTGCATTTCACTAGTAGCCACTCTCTAGAGTCTTCCAATTCCAATAATTCAAGAACTACTTTCCTGCTCATTACTTCTTACTTTCTTGCTCACTATTCCGAGACATGTGTCATAACGTTAGTAATCCCAACCTTGAAAAGGACCAACAAAACACAATCCGAGCTTCCCTTGGAAATTTGTTCCAGCCTTGGTTGGAAATATTGTACGCCTACAGGTTGGGTACTGGGCGTGGTTGACAACTGGTGCTTCTACCTTAGAGCTCAAGGAAGATTGTCAATTCGTTCAGGATCAGGATAGGGTAATCCCTGCTGAAGAGGGATTTACGGCGGGGGGGGGGAATGGTCTGACAAGGATTTTTAAGCCTGACAAGGAGGGCCATTTTTTTCCATAAATTCAAATAAGAAGTGGATTGCCTGACATAAACCACCAATAGGAAATACATAAACAAATGACAATTGAACATACAGTATGTTGTGTATATCATCCATTGCGGCACACAAAAAAACCTTAAGTTAGGAGGCTCAGAAATGGAGCATCTAATGGCTGGTCCGCCTTTTTCATGTATTTCCTAGGACGGGAATATTTTAAGCTCATTTTTTAGACATGGAGAAATTGATGAGGAATCTAACCCAAGTGGTTTTGTATTTTTCCGAGCATTTTTGAATTACTTATGAATTTTCAAACGAGTTGGGTTGTAGGTCCTTGTTTGTGACCCTAGGTCTTTCATAAACGGTTCACTTGCAATTCTAAATAAAAATGGGGAAAGCAAAGAGAATGATTGGCTCTTGCAATTAATAATGCTTTTTCCTTGATTCATTCAATGACTATGTCTGTCAATTTCAAAACCAACTCATGTCCATTTTAGAGCCATTTATAGGGGCCATTCTTAATGCCTGTTCCGTTTCACAGCCTCCTATCCTTGGTTTACAGTGGTTTTCTCCGCTAGCTAAGAGCATCTGCAATGGGGGACCGGTATATGGCCCGGTATCGGTATAACTAATTTTTGAACGGTAAATAATTAGAACTTGAAAATTGTCTCATTGGAAGCTCATCGGAAAGAACTTGGAGGAGGTACAAGAAAATTCAAAATTAAACATTGGACAAGTACTTCAAAAGCAAGATAAAAATCTGAAATTATAGAGGTCTTAGCAAATCACGGTTACCAAAGCAACATTTGGCCATTGACCCTCTAAATATGGCCAAATGTGGAGGGTCAATGACCAAATGTTGCTTTGGTAACCGTGATTTGCTAAGACCTCTATAATTTCAGATTTTTCTCTTGCTTTTGAAGTACTTGTCCAATGTTTAATTTTGAATTTTCTTGTACATTCTCCTAATTCTGTCCGATGCGCTTCCAATGAGACAATTTTCAAGTTCTAATTATTTACCGTTCAAAAGTTAGTTATACAGATACCGGGCCATATACCGGGGCCCCATTGCAGATGCTCTAAGTGGGGAAATGAACAACACATTTCCTGGTGGTGATTTACGGCACACTCCTCAATCATTTTCCTCACTACAATACTGCATGTTCCGCTTGTATTGCAAGTAACTTAAACCTCACTTAATTCCTTGCGGTAACCAGTTGAAGCCATTGATGATTGAAAGATCTCTAATCCTCCATTAATGTGCTTACCTGACACAATGGAAAGATCTCTAATCCTCCATTAATGTGCTTACCTGACACAATGATATGTCAAGTACTGTCAAGTACTGACAATTGATATGTCATTTAACATTTTCATCAAACCCAGCACAGAGTTCAGCGCTTCAACGCTGACTGGCTATCTACCAAGCCTGACAGGAGTAAGATTACATACGTCCAGCATGCCCCACTAATGAACACCGCATGCATGTGCTTGAACTTCTTCTGAGAGTTACAACTTACAAGTAACTCACGTCCCGTGAGAATGAAGCACACCAATAAGGTAGAAGCACCAGTTGTCAACCACGCCCAGTACCCAACCTGTAGGGGGCAGTATTTCCAACCAAAGCTCAAATGGTTTTTTTAAAAATCTTTTTCAAACTTGGGACTAATAAGATTATGACACATGTCCCAAAGTAGTGAGTGAGGAAGTAGTAAGTAGTAAGTGGGAAGTCGTTTTTGATTGATCGGAATTGGAAGACTCTAGACATTGGCTATTGGTGAAATGCACTTTTTGGCTCCCAAAATTCACTGTAAATTCAATTTCGGGAAAAAAATTCTAAATTTTTTGCAATGCCCATATTTCCTATCTTCCTACATGGAAAAACTTTCCACCACCTCTTACTGTGCAGGATCTGCTCCAAAATTCCTTAAATGATCGACTACTGGTGCTTCTACCTTAGTCTTCAGCAAAAATGTTTATGAAATAATACTCTCCCAACGGCAAGCACATGTGAGGTGTTACAACTTGAGAGCATCACAAAAATCCGATCCTACAGAGCATCAAGAGGGCAAATTCTGCAGCACCTAAATGCAACAATTTAAGATCTACGAGCAATTTTTATTTTTTTTGGAAACCCGCAATTTATTCCAAGAGAACCAAGAACAAACAACAGAAAGCCGAGGGCAAAGTCCTGGAGAAAATAACATGTCAAACAACCAAAGTATCCACACATGGGCTTCTTTAAGTGCCAAGTGATAACACTACCCTGTCTAGTCCCAAAGAACGGAGTGCGCAACCATGTAGTCTCGAATTTGCAGAGATACTTGTGGGACTTGCCTGGGAACCTGTCACAGAGTCTGGAGGTCCTAACTTAGGACTCCTAAGCCAAGCTTCTTGATTGAACACCCAAGCATTCCTTCCTATCCAACAGAGCCACGCGATTGACCCTCTCTGCATGGACCATAGATCTATGAGCAATTTCAACACAGCAAACCCCATTGCATCCTGATCATTTCTGGAAAAGAAATTGGAGAGATTTTACAGAAAATTGATGGTTTTGAACCCTCCCTCTGTCCAACCATAGCTGTCACAATTACTGTGGTGTCATAATAAGGTGTTGCTACCAAATTTACAACTCAGGCTGCTGTGGTCATGACTCACTAGGGTGGAGTCATAGTAAGGTGGCGTTACCTTATCCATCTCTCGGGCTGGTGTGTTCATGTCTTCATGACACCAGCTGAATAATGTGGGTCCTCGTAGTGACGTTCACCACTGTCACTTAGCTCATTCAGTATCAAAGTAACTTAAGCTTATTAGTGCACCATAACTCCATAAGTACATGGATACGAAGGAAATGGACCTGGAGGTAAAGTACTCACAACACATGTAAGGTAGATAGGCTGTCATGCCCAGTACTTATCTAAGGTACAATTGGGTCATGAATAACTTACAAGTTATCATAGCAGCATTTTCGGAGCTACCCTGGAATGGTATGTTTACACTTGGTGTTGAAACCAAGTACAAACATACCTTAATTTGCCTTTGTAGAAGGAGATGGGAGTTTACCAGGGGCACGAATTGCATCCTCTTCTTATCAAAATTTCCCATTTCATGTCCTCTAAGTTTGATTTCCTCTAGTATCAAGTTCTCACCAGTCACTATCCTTTGACTTCAAATTTACAAAGGCTGCAATCCTCCTTTTTCAAAGACATGCTAGTTTTGAAACTAAACTCCAAATTTCATTACATTGGGCAGATAAGGGATGGCTGCCATGACCAACCCTAAAGCAATAGACATCTTGTCCAAAAACATACTTGCCTCCAACAACCCGGGTATTAGCCTTGGATTTGAACTGACAAGCGACTAAAATCTGACAATTTCACGAAAGCGACGCCTATATATTCACCTTTTATTTTTACATAGCGGTTGTTTGCCAATCCTACCAATTTTTTATCCACTTTTGAATCCTTCATTTTCCATATCTCCAACTTGTTATTTTCCCAAAGGCACCAGCTAACAATAAACTAACCAGCAGTTCTCCTTGAACAAAAAAAGAGCTCCACGGCGTGCATATGACTGTAAAAACCTGCCCCCTATTTCGGAATGGTCAATTTCTTACGTTGTGATCTCCCAAGAGTCTATGATTCAAAATATGAATTCAATTTTTCCAAATTTTGTCATCTGTGGTAAATAATATGTTCGTACATTTCTTCAAGGTAAAATTTGGAGCAAAGCTCGAATGAAATTCCCCTCCTAGGAACGCTAGGAGACTGATCCGCAATGGATGAACTTATGCATTTAGAAAAAGGTTTAGAGGTCAGAGGCTGAAACTGGCCTCGAGTAGTTCGTATCTACGCCAACATCACGTAACAAGTGCCACTCGACTTGGCCTGCCACCTGCGAAATCAAACAAAAAATTAGTTAGGCTTGGGATTGAGGCTGCATTGACGATGTGTTTAAAAGCACTACACTCAGACCTCTTTAATCTGACCCTCTCTTCAATGAGGTTCTGGAATATCCTAACTTACACATTTGCCACTCTATCATTGACTCTAGCACACTTGTCTCACATTCAAACTATTCGACTTGTAATATGACTGTTGTCCAAGCGGGAGTTAGAGGGTTAGAGTGTCGTTATGGAATGCTGGAAACCTTGTTAGTATGTCGAAAATCTTATGATTAGAATCTGCTGAAACACAACTCATGACACTTGGATTTACATGTCAGGAAGAAAAAAACTAAACTAAACATTGCAGCCATAAAATTCTATCAATCACAGATTTCCTTGGGCATTACGTGATTTGTACTAAAGGGTGATACATTCCTCCTCTATATTCTTGGGTGAGGACTTCAATTGAAGTGGTCATTGACAACTCAAAGGATCCGCACCAGGTAGACCTCGTTAATAATGTTATGGATAACTAAGGCCATTAAAAGGTTTGATCCATGAGAGAATACAGACCAAATTGAAGCCACTAGGGACATAAGAATGCACCCTTCAAAAACATTACAATTCTAGAGAATCTAAAAGAGTGGTATCCCATTGCATTGCAATATAGGGTCAGTTATCTATACTCACCTCAAAGATACCAAAAGGCTCCGACAATCGCTGCAATGAGTATCTTCTCAAAAGCTCCTGTCAACTACAGAAGAAAAAGCAAATGGCAGCATTCAGATTAGTAAAATCAGATAAGTATCGGACAAATGCAAAGTCTAGTGAGTCAAACAGGTAGTGCTTCAAGAAGAGAGGTCCTTTAGAGGTTCAAGAGAGAGCACGTAAGTTGGAGGCGTATTTCATTGACAATACTTGCAAGAATCACTACTAAGAGTTTTTGGTCAACAGAAACTCTTCATTCTACTACATCCATAAGGCAATTTAAAGCATAATTAATAAGGATCAGGGTTACTGACCGCAAGCACATCCATTAATATTTGATAGTTGGCTGAGCAGTTTCTTGATTGAATCGTTGGTGCCCGGGATAACTGTTAAAATTCGTCAAGTTCCTGGAGTCTAGCAGGTTCAACTGCTAGACTCTGCTCAAGCAAATCAAATTTAGTAGTTATCAGGGATCCTAACGCAAATCATGAGATTGTTTAAAAGCCTTTGGAAGAAGAGATAACTCCACACGAGCTGCATTTTGAGAATCGTGCTTATTCAACACCTGTAAATTTTCCAGATTCAAGGCTTTTTGAATCTGAAAGCATGTTGATCATAAACTGGTGTAAAAGGGCAGCCTTCGAATAGAAAAACAACAACATAGCTAAACTTCAAGAGTTACAAACTACAAATTCCTTTGGCCGTAGAAAGATGAGCAGCATCAACAAACCCAACATGAGTATTGTACTCTCGCCGTGCAAAGATACCTGATACTCTATGGAGCACCCCCGGTGCATCATTCACCAATATATCGAGAGCGTGGAAGATAAAGCCGCTTGGCTGCCAATACAAACAAAGACCCCATCAACCTTTTCCAATCTTCAAACAGAACCGAATTTAGAAACGAGATGAGAACTTGATAATGTTTACCAATAGTAATGCTCAGCTTGAAGGTGCTTGAACTTGAGGTTAAATGACCACGCTCTGGCAACTCATTCAGTCCAAGGATTTGCTCCGACGGTAAAAGCAAACGATAAAATATGCTGAATCGGCCCAAGCATTGCTAAACATTATTCAAAATAGAATCAGCAGTAGACCCCCACCCACCCCCCGAAAAATATTATATTGTAATGCAATGTAAAGCAGTTTCTAACATAAACCCTGCCCACTGTAAGATCGACGGCTAGATTTTATAGAATACCTCTGCGGGGTGGGCTCTCTATTAGTGAGTCTTGGGATACGCGTTAACTTACATCATCCTCTTCTTCGCCTAAACCCCAATGCGCATTCAAAACCTGATGGAGCTATATACCGTCACTGTCTAGTTCGACTGCATTTACATTATCCTGCACGACATTCAAGGTTTGCAGATTAGGGACGAAAGGGATATAAAAGAGGTTGTGCTCAGAATTAGGATATGTGCACGTTACAAACCAACAAAATACTTCAAGTCCAAGACACAAAAAAGAAGACTACAATTGAAAATATGAAAAAGAACAAGATGGCAAGGTGAACAGCTCTGACACCCTGAACTCATTCAATATCATTCACAAAACGATAAAGTAATCACATCTGGAGCTCTTTGGAGCAGGAACAAACCATCAAATGAATCCGCCTGAGACGGCGAGATTTCATCCTCATCATCAGATACTAGACCCATCTTCGAGACATCTTGTGTTGTGATAGTTCTTCCACTGGGGTTCTCTCATCTCAATGCTATCTGCGAATGAGTCAGATCAAGTATGAGATGCAAAAAGCACGGACCTTGTGGAATAAGCTAGTGTCTAATTGCAAGTGTCTCCATAATTTTCAAATGTCTCAACCAGCCCAAGAACCTGAGGATCAATATACAAGATCAACAATTGCCAAAGAATAAGAGACATTTGTAGTATGAGAGATTTTGGATCCTGAGTAGTTCCCCTCATTAAGAAAAACAAGTTCACAAAAATTTGATGCTAAGTACAGAGTAGTGCATAAGTCAATCTTTCACGATCTGACCCATCTACCAGTAGAAACATTGCTTACTTTTGAGAGTAATAACAACACTAGACAGTGATAGAAGACAAGAGTGGCGGAGAGGAACAGTGCCCATGTTCATGAAACTATGGGTAATGTCTTATTTGGGGGCATTCGTATCATTCTTGAGGAGCTGCCCCAATACCTTTGAAATAAAACCAAGATTCCTCTCGTGCACAACCTTGAGCTCATCTCAAGTTAGAACTGCCAAAACCTAACGAAAGACAGAAGCTAAGAAAGAAGACCTCCAGTGCCATCTCTATTGTGCCAGACTTTGGAATCTTCTATTCTGGTAGCCATCTATGGTGGATAAAAGTGAGTTCTTTCGACTGCTTAAGTATGTAATATTTCAAGAATATTTCTTCTCTAATAACATTTCAAAATTAGTGAGAATTCACAATTGTTGCTAAAGAAAGCCACCCTACCCAGGAAGGCCATAAATAAATACCTCTCATCGCTGTTCAGGGCAAACGCTCACCTTCAACAGCATCAGCTCCCGCTCAACGCGCGGCTCCTTCGACAAGTCAGCCACCTGCAAACCTAGTACCCATTATATGACCATGAAGACCAAAACATACATTTCTACAAATTGTCAAGCTTATCGAGCTATTTCATGACTTGTTGAAGAACAAAATCACTTCCAGAGGCAAAAACAGTGAACAGAGTCTCGTCTCTTTTCAGACCAAAGCCAACGATTCAATGCGGTATCCAAGTCGCGCAATGATCCCTACAATCCTGTTCATTATCCCACTCGTGCCCATAACCAACACAGAAATCGTGTAACTGAGAACCCTGGTGGAATGCACACAATTTGTCAATGTGGAGCACAACCCTAAGTAGGTAATTCTAGAGCCATGACCTTCATCACAAAGGAAGAACATCCAGTCTTGAATGGGCTGTGCATAAGAAAGAAGACTAGGACTGGCTCTTGTGGCCTTGTGGGCAACACCACCCGACATTCAGTGTTGGAGTCATTGTTCTTCTGACCCTTAAACCTTCTTAAACCTTCTGCATTAAGATTTGCTCTAAAAGTGTAGATTCTGGGATTGGCTATTTTGGGCATTGTTAAACCCTCATTCGCAAAATAGGGCTTTGTGTCAGATTTGGCAGTGGTCCCCTTTCTGGACTTGAGTACAGTTACTCTCATTGCTTTGATACCAACGTTAGGCAGGGTTTAGGGCTTAGCGGGTTTAGCTTGGTTCCAACTCTGTGCGGGACAAACCGAATTTGGACTTGTCATGAATTGCTCAGGCGGTGCGGCAGCCGTTATGCCCAATGGGAGGACGTGAAACTGAAAACCTGGAGAGTGAAGGGGCAACAAAGAGTCCCAAAGGTCACGTCCACCAGCATCCCATCACGCTGGGCACAGAACTGGAGCGGAAAAGTGTTCACATGTTGCCGTTGTAGCTTGAGAATGGCGATCGCAAACAAATCCGTTTACGTCTTTACCAATTGGGGAATAATACTGCCAGGCGCTCTGGTCTCTGTAAGTCTGGCTTGCTGTGGCTCTTTTCTGCTTTCTGTTTTAGGGTTAGGGTTCATGAGCTTCTCCGAGGAGAGATAGAGCTTTTGAAACGTTATGAGATCACGACGAGCTTGAAAAATTCTTTCTTGTATCAACGATTCGATTTTGGTATCGAGAACGAAACAGCAGTTATTATGTTGGAATTTTTAGGTCATGAAATTTTCGGTGAAATTTTCGGTCAAGACGAGTTTGCGTGTTCCGTCTTGTTGTATCCCTTGCGGATTCTCGTGGTAGAGAACGCAGGTATGATATGGAGCTTGACATTTCGCCAACTTGATTATGCTAGTTTTGTGTTCATTTTTGGGGTGACCCTATTTCCATCGCCCCGCTCTTAACTTGCCCCCTCTTTTCCTGCAGCTAATAAAGCTACAATCCTGAGGTTTGTGAAACAGCCTTCTTGGGGAAAAAGATCCCTCAGGTGGGGTGCATTGGAACAATGTATAGACGGTGCTTGAAGCTCTGCCCGGGTAATTTTCACGAATTATACTCCCGGGATCCCTTCGATTCGTGCCAATCAATGATCCAAAGGCTTTCTGTTACTTCAGCTTTTGCATCATCACAGGGTCGATTCTATTCACGATTTGCTAGAGATGCTGCTAAAGAAGTGACCGGGGCTTGGAGACTGAACTATCGTGGTTATTGGAGGTTTCGGAGGCGTGAATTTACAACCAGCTCATCACATTCATGGGGTGGTATTTGTTCAGAATCGGACTGTGTCCCCTCGACTTCTTTTTTACTTAGACAACAGAGATTGCTCTCAGGATATGCTACGGGTGCTAATCTCCTGAGCAATCCACTTGCAAGTCTAGGTCTTATTTCTCGTAAAGAAGGCTTATTCCGGATTTCTACATCATGCACTCGTTCTTATAGTGACGGCACCGATGGCAAGAATCAAGCTGCGCTTTCAAGTGGAGGAGATGCTGAGAAAGGAGCTGAGCACGTCTTGGCGTGTGATAGTGGTGGGGAAGAAGACGAAAGTGATGAAGATCGGCATTCGGCAGCAGCTAGTGTGGGTCAGGATGAGAGATCGAGAGAAGAAGAAAGGTCACAGTTTGGCAACCAGGATACTTTGTTTGTAGCGCAGAAGGCTCGGTTCAAGAAGGTTTTTGAGAAGCGGGTGGTCAGATGGGAGGATTTGAAAGTCACCTTGGAGCAATTTCCACATTATTTAAGGTGGGCACTGCCATTTCAAATATGGACTTTGAATGTGAATGTAGCTTTGGTTTTGAGCTTTGGAGCTTGGCTTGAAAGAACACTGTCTTTATCTATAATTCTTTTACTGTAATCTATTATAAATAGTGTTGGTCGTGTAGATTACCGTGCCTTCGATTTTTTCTATTTAAATCGCAATTGTCTGCTGCACTTGTTAGACTGAAGGGCCATACCCAGGTTCTAGTTGTAAAAGTTTGTCTGAGTGGACGGGTGATGGCAGTGAAACTACTCGAGACCTATTGGTTGATTGTGCAGCGGCACATCTGCGGCAACCCGGGTTTTCAGAATTTGGTTCAGGCCTGCCTTCTTCCAGTCGCCGGATCTGTCTGCGTGGCCCAGCTGGTATGCGGTTTTATTCCTTTTGTTTTTCCAATTGCCCTGTCAGCTAGTGAATCCTCTTAATCCCAATTTTTAAGTGTATCTTGGAGAGGCTTCCATACGATCATTATGATCATAGGGCGACCTTCTCATGAATCAATGCTTGATGTTCATATAATAGTAACAAACGTTCTAGTCTGCGAAAATGGCTATGTATTTGGGTCGTCTGACATCCTTCTGACTTTGGTATTCCATTTCAGGAACGCATTTGCATCAGGAGAGATTAGTGGAAGCCCTTGCTCACCACCTCCAAGTATCGTTACTTGTGCTCAATAGCTCCAATCTTGCCCCCCATGTAAGAGAATCGGTACTGAGGCCTTTCAGTGGTTGAGAAACTGCAACTGCAAGTATTTGATGGTTATCATCAGCATAATGTTTTATTTGCTTTGTTTCCTGCTTTTTAATGCTTTATTTTGAATAGTGATATTTTGACTTGTTAGGTATCATCTAAGGAAGTGGTACACCGAGCTCTGTTTTTTCTATTGAGATATGGTTACGTGTACTGAGCTAGTAAAACTTCATTTTTACAGGATTTTGGAGCCAACGAGCTCTTTTCTGCTCCCAATTCCGATGGTTCTGATTCAGAGAATGAGTCCTCATCTGCATACAGTGATGGAGAAGTCGAAGAGGCTTCTAGTGATAATGCGAGAGGAACTCGTGGGTTTAATGTGGATGTGCTGCTGGAGATGGCTGCAGATTCAGTTGAAGCCAATAAGCAACATCTCGTGAAGGTATATTAATGAGTAGCTAGTCTGATCGAATTTACATGTGTTCTGATTGGTAATCTTTACAAGAAGGCGAATTTTTATATCACCGCTGCATCGACAGCAGCAATATCAATGATCAATACATATTTTGTGCACTAATTACTGCAGTGCTTTCTCCAATAATTTGATCCCATATTGTTTTAAGGGGCCACCTCTTGGTCAAATAGTCAGTCTATCTGTCCATATCTTCTACCGGTATGTGTTAAAATTGAGAGATCTTTTTGAGATTGTTTTATGTGAATTTGTTGACTCATTCAGCGTATTGTCCCATTTGTTCACAGGAAGAAGTTGGGCAGGACGTTGGGAATGAACAGGGATTCAAAAAAACTGCAGTTTGGGAAGCAAGCAAAGGTAGATTCTCCTGACTTTGATTCCTCCTACTTCTATTGTAGATGAGTGACAATGTGTAGATTGCTTCACCCTTCTCATCCTTGAGAACGCACATGAAGAACTTCGCTAGTAGAGAAAACCCAGAGGTATTCTAGAGAGCCTAGCTGCGTTAAACCCTGCCAATTGTAACGTGGCTGGATTTTCTAGAATTCCTCTGAGGGTTGGGTTTTCTACTAGCGCTTGCGATTGAATCGTCTCTACTTTCTCTCTACGCCTGTGACGTAAAGTTGGTTTCGAAGACGGACGGTGCATTTTGGGCTGTCTGTTTTTGCTCATATCGCTTAGATATGTTGTAAGAGCTGACAAGCACCTCTCAACTTCTCAATAGTCGTGCTTTGCCGCAAAGGACTGGCACTAAAGAACATGTGCTGGGGTTTACCTTTTGAAGGTGACAGGGTGAAGTATGTTGGCAGGGGTCTTAAGATCACCACCACGAATGATCTAAGGTACATTTAAGGGTATGAGCATTGTTCATCAATGTATAATTAACACTTCCCTAATTTTACCACAATATTGAGAGTTGCTTCGAGTAGTTACTAAATAAATTGAAAGCCAGTTAACACGAGGTGTATGCCTCACATGTGTCCTTTTATGACCAAACATGTGTTGAGACAGACATCTGTTGAGGGTTGGTCAGAAAGGGATCATTGCCTTCGTTCCCAAAAACTTTCACGGCAAAGTAGGTGTCCATTTTGACAAGGCTGCCCAGGGACATGAAGGCTTTTCTAATGCTCATAGTGGAGTAGAAGGAAGGCAAGGAACAAAAATTGAGTGGTGTTACTGTATGTTACCCTTTTTATGCCCCGTATTTAATCACACTACTTTAATTTGACATCCTTCAGATACCTGTAAATGCTTTCCAAAGCACCAATGAAATTTGTACTATGCAGTCAATCTGTATGTTTCATTTACTAGTAATGGCAACACAATTTCAGTATGGTGTACCTCTTTTCTTCTGTTTTTGAGATAGAGTTTCAGAACTTGTTTAAGAGTGTTGCTAAACACTTTCAATCTATGGACATCTACTGCATTATCCTGTCATGGATCAAAGTTTGTGAGATTGAAACATGTTTTTTTTGTAACTTCATCCAGTTTTGTAACAGTGATGTTTGTCTTTATGATCAGCTTGGTTGGATATGTAGGCTGTATTGTCACTCCTATTTCAGGGTTTCGAATAGATAGATTTTGAAGATTTCTGCAGCTATTGACATTATTGCTAGTCGCGAGTTGGTATTATACGTATTTGCCAAAATTGAGTGTAGTTATTTGTGCTTTCTGTGCACAGTATCGGACCTCTCGCCTGACAACGCCTCTGCAGCCGATCCTGGGGAAGAATGGGTAGCTGCCATCGACGCTCTTTGTGAGGTATGGATGCACGGACTTCAGGATAGGGATGCATGGGTTTCGCCTGTGTAACAAATACCTGTTTTTTTAAATAGTGCAAACTCATGGACGTGCTGTATGTCAGTTTTAATATTTGACTGGTAGACTGCCTTTTCTTGGAGCAATTTTTGTGATCACTTTGTAAGTTTGGGATGTCGTAATCACTTCATTAACCACCAAGTTTCAAAGTAAAGATTTAACAGTATGCACGAAACAAAACTGTTGTTTATTCAGAAGAGAATTTTCTCAAATAGCATTTTACAAAACCACTGTTATCTGTAGATGTCGCAACCTGCGAGACCTTTGGTGGTTTACTTCCCAGACCCTAAGCGATGGTTTGAGAGAGCTGTTGCACTAGATAGAAGACAGGAGTTTTTGGAGCGGGTAGAAGCAAAACTGGATCGAATTGAAGGTCCTATTGTTTTGATCTCCAGTCGCACGTCTGAGGAGGAAGCGGAAGTTGATGATCGCACACGACTGGTATGAATTTCAACTTTCAGTGTCCAGATACTCAGTGTAGGCCTCTCTGTGTAGGTACAATAGAATGTTGCCTAGTGCAGTTTTCTTGCATTCAACTGGGTTTTCAGTAAAATTAGACTTTTCAATTGTTTTTGGACACCAATTGTATGAAATGTGCAATGGGAAGATGGCAATTAAGCATATCTACATCCCCGTTCACTTTCTTGAATTGTTGGAAAGCTGTGCTCCAAATACATTGATTAGTGGCATAAGCACATTCCCAGTAGGTACAAGCAGGGAGGCTTCCTAATAAATAATTTGGACGCCTCCTCATGAATTGTGCCATACTTTTTTGCCTCCCATGATGTTGTTTAATTGTTCTTGAAACAATATAATTTTACTGAAAACTATATTATGCATTCATCACCTTGTGGGAGTTTGTGGAGAGCTCTATCAAGAACTTTATTTCTGAGTGGTTGGTACTGTAACAGAAAGCCCACCTGGAAGACATTCGTGCACGCCTGGTATGTTTTTCAGACTTTGGTAATGCATGGAGTCATTTTTAAATAACTTTTAAAATTAGTCTGATAATTGAATTTGTTAAAAGGGCACAAAGTCGTGTATACTTTTTCTACCTTATTATCCTATTCCACATATTCAACCTTCAATAATATATCCATATTGCTACTTTCGTGGTAGTTAAAGCTAGAAGGGATAGGTAGCTGTCCCCACCCTTTCCCAATATCTTTGTTAATGTTTGTGCAAAATCGCTTGATGAGAACTTATGCTCGATGTGACTTTTCAATAGTGACGTGCACGTTTAACAAATTTGGCAACTTCAATGCTATTGAGTCAACATGGAGTTAGGGTCCGTCCTTCTAGTTGTTGATGTGTGTATGGAGTATTTCTTTACCTTTAGTATTTCTCATTGGGTCATCAATGGCACTTGCAGAATCAAAGAACATCAACCAGATGGGTGTTTCGGGAGTTGCTGGGCAGTGAAGACGTATTTGAGCTTTTTCCTAATCACATCAGAATTTATCCTCCAAAGGTGACTGTTCGCAATCCTACAGCTTTCAATTTACCAGAGCCTTCTGATATTAGTCTATGTACAGTGTTAGAACTCTTAACACCGTTCTCATTTGAATTTAAAACGTGGATCGTAGTATGGTTATTATTGATTTATTTTTTGACATCATATTCAGGAGGATGGGGCGTTGCGCGAGTGGAAAAAGCAATTACTGAATGATCTGGAGATCAGTTATGCCAAACAAAATATTCAGCAGTTACGAGAGGTCAGTTACGAGAGGTCCGCTTTCTTTGTGTGCTATTATTAGGGAACCATTGCTTAATTCATTCTTTTCAGTCTTAAATCTTATTGACAACTGGGCTCATCATCTTGCTCTTATTTCCTCAGATCCTGGAAACAAACAACATGGATTGTGCGGAGCTTCAAACGCTGAATTTGTTGGGTGTCAACCTTTCAAGAACCAGTAAGACTGTTCGGCACTTCTTCTGATCTCTTAGACTTGCTAGTAGAAAACTCACCCTTGAGTTGTTCTAGAAACCCTAACCGCATTACAATTGACAGGGTTTATGTTAGAACTGCCTTAAACGGAGTTACAGTTGGCATGGTTTAATGCAGCTAGGTTTTTTTAGAGTACCTCGAGTGGATTCTACTACTAAGTGGTATCTCTTGCACGTAGCTCCTTACCAGTGGAGATTTCCTCATGCAAACTAGGATGAGACACTACATGAATGTTCTTGCGTTTTGTCAAATTTGAGTATCTTTATGTCGTTCTTGTGGTGAAAAGTATGCTTAAACGGTGGTATAGATTGTGCGGCTTATTAATTTGTTTTGTCCTACATGTTTTGTTTCAGGGTAGATGCGCCTCCAAGACATCTTCAGTAGTTTTAGAATATCCTGACAGGATAGGAAACAGAATTGTGTGCACTTGCGTGGGGCATTTTGTTGCTCATTTTGGCTAAGATGCTGTGGCTGTATGTGCAGGGGCTGAGAAAGTCGTAGGATGGGCAAGAAATCATCACCTTGGGCTGTGTATGTTTGACCCTCCCACTAGCAATGGAAAACTCATGATCCCTCGGGACAGGTATGACCTCATTCATATGTCATCGTTTTCAATCTTAGTAAATTAGAAGCAGCAGCTCCATAAAGTTCAATCATGTGAATGAGAGAACTGAGGCTTGGTTGACCTGGTCAGCTTGCTCAGGCGCTTTTGCTGACGAGAGTAGGTAACCTTTCCTGATTAATCCTGGCCAACGGTTTATTGAATGACCGAAGAAGCTTGTCACAAGGAGCAACCTAGGATGTCTTGTTCACTCGGGATTGTCACATTCTTCCAACTTTTATTCGTTGCTCTCACTCTGTAACTTTTTACAGTTCTGCTTATGAGTAAAACATTACATTTTTACAGTTCTGCGAAAGCACTCAATTTTCAGCATTGTTCCTGTTGTGCGCTCACGGCGTATGTCTGTTGAGTGCAGTATGGAAAGAGCATTGACGAGGTTGCGAGACCAAGAAAATAAGAAGGCCCCAAGCATTGTAAAAGATTTCAAGGTAACCATACGGAGACACCAGGCTTTTATGTATCTCGACACAGAGTTCCAGATTTTGTCAGAGAGTTTATTTTCAGAGTGCTGCTGTTTTAACTGGGGCCGTCTCTGCCTGTATAATTCGTTGTGTAGGTATCCGTGTCCATGTGTAGGCGCCGCTTTCTTTTAAGTTGCACCTGTAGTAAGGGCCTCTTTAGATTGCACAGGTTGAAGCAACGAGCTTGAGATTACAAGCAATCTACACCTTGATTGGTGCAATAAACATTTTCTAATTTTCACCTTGTTTTGTTCAATGCGTCGTCATTTCTTAACGGTTAAGGTGGCAGACAGTTGCAGAAGACGAGTATGAGAAGGCATTGATTTCGGCAGTTATACCTCCGAATGAAGTCGGTGTGAAATTTGATCACATTGGTGCCCTGGAGAATGTTAAAAGTGCTCTCAAGGAGCTTGTTATGCTTCCCTTACAGCGTCCAGAATTATTTTCAAAAGGAAATCTGACTCGGGTATCTATCTTTCCAGCACTTTCTTGATTTCCTAGCAACAAGAAACATGTAAAGAGTACATCTGGGGATATGTGTGAAAGGTGACTAAAAGTTGTACAATGTGCTTGTTGATGTGGACTCCCTCATTTTTATTATATCTGATAATTGGTAATCTACCTGTTGGGTAGCCTTGCAAAGGGGTTTTATTATTCGGCCCTCCAGGCACGGGCAAAACCCTGCTAGCTAAAGCAGTGGCTACAGAAGCTGGTGCTAACTTCATCAATATCACGGGCTCCACAATCACATCGAAGGTCTAAAACTGATTTCCAATCCACTTTCCACTCCAATTTTAGGGCAAGATTTTGTTAGGTCATTTTTTTTCCTATCCTTCCGCAATTTCTTTTGTTGAAATGTCTCTGATTTATTTTCTGTTCTTCTTAATTTCTGATATAATGAATGACTTTGTTCTGCAGTGGTTTGGAGATGCTGAAAAACTGACCAAATCGTTGTTCTCTTTGGCAAGAAAGCTCTCTCCGGCTGTAATCTTTGTCGATGAGGTGAGAGGAAGCATGGTTTCCGACAACATATATGTGATCTGTAATCGCTTAATTTTTTGCGGTCCAAGTTGAGTGGATATGTCGAAGCAATATGATATTGTGGAGGTGTTGGCTGTGGGTTCCTGTGTATTGTAAATGTAAATTCTGGGCCCACCTTTATGTCATGCCTATAGGTTGTTTAGATGGTAACCCATGAAAGACCAAGAGGCCCAAATTGTGCCCCATCTTTTGAGTATGTCATATGGGACGTTCTTATGACCAATTTTGTGTTTATTTATTTGGCCCACACATCCAACGCTCGTCACTGATTCTGGTGGAGAAATATTGGACCCATCTGAATTATATTTTATACGATATGATCAATCCAGTCGATCATTTCAAAATCATGAAATATTGGTCCTTTAGGGGTTAAGAGAAGCTTCTATTTCGATACCTGGTTCATCGTTAAAGCAGTAACTGTTTTGACAGGTGGATAGCCTATTGGGTGCCCGAGGTGGGAGTTCCGAACATGAAGCCACCCGGAAGACTAGGAACGAATTCATGGCCGCCTGGGATGGGCTTCGTTCTAAGGATAGTGAGCGAGTCCTCGTCTTGGCTGCTACAAATCGGCCATTCGATCTTGATGATGCTGTGATACGGAGATTACCAAGAAGGTAAGAATCCTAGTATCATTTGTACTTGAGAAAAAATGTAAATCATGTACGCAAATATTTATTTCGCGTGAGCACCCTAAACCCTAAATCCAATAGGTTTGCCTATTGGGTTTAGGGTTTAGGGTGTTCCTTTCCCTTTACTTCGCACAGATGCATGTAGGCAGATGCAACTCATTCTAATCATGGCAGTCCTTGAACAGGATATTGGTAGACTTGCCAAACACAGAAAATAGGGTGAAGATCTTGCGTGTCATCTTGGCTGAGGAAGAGCTTGAAGAAGGGTTTGATTATGAAGAACTATCTCGCGTTACAGATGGGTATTCTGGAAGTGATCTTAAGGTACTTGAGAGGTTCAACTCTTGCTGTTAAAGGCGCCATCAGTTCAGCTCTCATTCAAATGGATGATTGGGTGTGTTTTGACTCCCACTTGCCGCCAACTCTTGAATGGTATTAAACAGCGCAATCTAATCTTTGAATTTGTCTTTGTGTGTCAGAATCTTTCCATAGCTGCAGCTTATCGCCCTATCAGAGAGCTTTTGCAATACGAAGAACAAGAGGTATCAACTTTTGACGGCGAAAATTCAGTTACCTTTTTAATTTTGTGTCAGCATTATTCATGAGTAGAATTAATTTGCTATTCGTCTTCCGTAAGTGCCAAATGGCCAAAAATGACCGCCACCATATCTGTTGGACTTGAAGCATTTCATGCAGGAAGCTTGAAGGAAGGTAACAGAATGCATAAAGAAAAAGAATAAATCATACCTTACATTTTATAACATTAGAGATATGCTTTGCAAATTACTATAATCAATCTATTAGCTTCCAAGGTGCACTTTATTTTTAGTTCATTCACTTAGGATTTAAGATCTGGGTCAAGTGAAAAAATACTTGTTTCTATCCGGCTAAATATACTCTTGTCGTCTTGAAAAGGCAAAAGTAGGAGCAGGCTCTGTTTCTGCGAATCGAGCTCGATCAGCAGCATTGATCAGGCCGCTGAGACTCGAGGACTTCAAAGAGGCCATGACTCAGGTATTCGCTCCTCCGCTATTTACCTCTTACATTCAAGTATTTATATGTTTGTACGCGAAGTCCAGGGAGTAAAATGTCATACTCAGTTCGGTAGGTTTTCTTTTAGTGACGTTAGTTTAGTTTACAGGTAGATGGTAAGAAATTTGATTAAGCAGAGGCGTTATCATGAATTCGCAGTAGATTGAAACATGTTATTTGGAGTAGACTATCTGCATTATTTGCACGCCATTCTTATATCAACAGACACAAATCTTGTAATATTATACAGTGGATGGGGTTGAACCTTACTCATCGTCTCTTGTAATGAGATCAGAACTGAGAAATTGCATTTAATGTGATTAATAATTGACTCTTGCTCATTTGTGGGTGCCGGGTCCTGGGAAAATTGACAGGTAGGCGCTTCAGTAGCTTTTGATGCAGCCAGCATGAACGAGTTGCGAAGATGGAACGAGCAGTATGGAGAGGGTGGTAATCGCAGGAAATCCAATTTTGGTTTCGTGGTATGAGGACTCAACTTTGATGTACCAATCCAGCATTAAGCTCCTCTGGAGGAGCTAATCCAACATAGTTAACCAATTTAAGCGATTAGGAAAATTAAGTCACCATGCTGAAATGGCACTTCAGCAAAATCACTGGATTTTGCTGCCCAGCTAACTCTCGATGGGCAGTGATCAACATAGTAGGGGCTTAAAAGTGTTGAGAAGCTTACAAAAAAACGAAATTAACAAAACTTAGATTCCAACTTTGTTAAAGTCTGAGCTGGTCTCTTAGTGAGCAGAGCTTTTAGAAATTCGTTGCAACCTCCTTTAGCTACACCCCCACGGATTCCAGTGTCGTTGTTGGGGGTTGTGAGAGTAGTCAAACATTGACGTGTAGAAATAGCTGTTTTCTAGAGTCTAGCATCCTTAGCTCACTGCTAATTTTGCAGGTAGTTGTCTTTGGCCACCACTGTCATGTAAGCTAAGCTGTGGCTCAAATTATTCTAGAATTGCTAGTGAAGTATCCGTAATGCATTGCTGTGATGGCAGCTAAATGAGCATCCATTCAGTTTTGCAATTTATCTTAGGATGGAATATTAGATGCCAATGAACGTGCATGGCCGTGCAGACTGTAGTTTGTTGTGGGTCGGTTGCACACGTGAATTCAATCTTTATTGCAGGCATGTCCAAAACGATGAAGTGCTGGTCCTTGCCTCCTTGGTCTCTGTTCCCTGTAAATCTTGATTGTTCCTATGTTCCTATGTTTTGACTATTTAATGGTTTACTTGTAAATCTGGCATATGATTATGTTCTGCCCCCACCCACCGACCCAAGTTGCGGGACTGCGGCTGTTGAACTCTGCACATTTTGTGGTTCTCATAATGCGAAATCCTATTTTCGAGGCAGATTTGTCACCATTCAGATTTGTCACCATTCCATTCAGTAGTCAGAAAAGCATTATAACTCATAATGCTGCCCAACCTTCAAGACCCTTAGATTTGTAGAGAGTACAATATGGACATATGTGATGAACTGTTAGACTTGGCATTATATCTCATAGTGCACTAATAAGAGCAACCCCACCCATTCCCCCCTAACAGGGCTTGGGAAATGTGGGAGCCTGAGATATTGTAGACACCTTAGTCATCTCCATCGTCACAACTTGGTAAAAAAAGTCAAGATGCGATATAATGACTTGGCAAGTTGTATGTGGTAGGTTGTGGTTTGTCAGGGTTGTTCGAATTTGGAGAAAAGAGTAGAAACCCTATAGTTCAAGTCTAGCAAGGAGTTCACAAACATAGGTATTGACACAAGTAATAAGCATGGCAAGGATGTTGTCCTACAATTTGTATTGCACATTTTGGTGTCCTACAGTTTGTAGTGTACATTTTGTTGTCCTCGAGTTCCTTCCATCCCTGGTTGGGTACATGGTTCGAGATCATTTATTGGTTGGTCACACTCTAGGTTGAGCAAGCAACTTTAGTAGTAATGAGTGGCGTTGCTCCAAGTACAATAGACTTCTATTAAAGTCTCGATTAAAGTGTCCCTCCAAAGTGTCATTAAACCAACCCCATACTTAATTGCAATTGGTTGGTTGCGGATTTTTAAAAATTTTGGTTTTAGATCAAGCTATGTGATGGTTTCAATGGTCTAGGGAACTTTTACTTTGTTGAAAATTCATGATTTTTAAATTCTAATACTACAAAAATATTTTTCTAAAAAAAGATGCCTCCAACTATGTTGAATTGCTTGTTTTCACAAATTTAGGTGTTTCCACCTTAAATAATGTTTGTATAAGTGTGGCCATTGAAAATCTCGATTAAAGGTTAGAGGTTAAAGGTACATTCACTCCAAGGGGAATATTTTACTCTAATTTTAAGCCTCCATTATGGTGGACCTTGCATTAGAGGAGATTTGGGGGCTTCGGAAGACCGCAAGTTCCCGGGCTATGGAAACCCTGGGAACTCTGCTACATCAAATATTAATATTTAATTATTTTCTTGAAAAAAATAATATCATTTATTTATTTATTTTATTATTAAAATACACTGACAGCGTACAACAATTCCCAACAAGGCAAACAGGGTTGAAACGACCTTCCTTTGCCCATAAATCTCTTTTAATGTTTTATACCTTTTGAGATTGACCCTTTACTCCTAAAGGAATAGGTGTCCAAATTTTGAACAATAGAAGAATGCCGATATGTCCTAAGCACATCAAAAACTTGTTTTCTTTCATACATCTAATATTGGTAGATTCTTAGATTAATTCTTCTTCATTTGTAGGGTATAAATTTTTTGAACTTTTCTTTGTAAATATTCTAAAGTTCAAAGGGTACAAGTATATTTGACTTTAAAAGCTAGCTTTTCAATTCAAAAATGGTACTTCAAAAATGGTAAGTACTTTAATTAACCCCTAAAGTTCTTTTGTCTTTTTAGGGAACAAAAGAAATTGGGGCAAGCTCCTATGGTTTCAATATTTGTTGTAATTTTTTGAATTTTTTAGTGAATATAGAAAAACACATTAGCTTTCTAGGAACATAATTTTTATTTCAATTGATGCCCGGGATCAAAAGTTATGGCTTAATAAGTCCAAATTTTTGTTTTGGCGGCCAAAAAATACCCTCACAAAAACTTCAAATAATTTTTATTTTTTTAAATTTCTTATATTCTTTATTTTAATCTACATGGGAAGTTTTGATTCATTCCATTTGCATTTATTATGAGAAAGTTTTGGACAATCTTGTTTTTTAGGCAATCAAAGCATCTTCTTAAAAAAAAACTTGTAAGTACTAATTCATTTTTGAGCTCAATTTTCACAATTTTCAAAAAAAAAGTTTCACAAGGTTAAGATCTTTTGCTAAAACAATCTCACCATTGAGATTAGTGTATTTCAATTCCATCTTAGAACTATTAATGGTTTGTTTTCCCTTCAATCTTGAACCTAATTCTATTAAGCAATTTTTTAATGAGTGAAAATTAAGTGTGTTTTTTTTAATTTTTTTTCGAGACTTTCAACTCAATTTTTCAACATAAAAATTAGAAATTCAAGTCAATAGAACAAATATTTTAAGTTAAGAAGGCTCGTAAGAAGGTTCAAAGCCAAAAAATCTAGTCAAGCAAGGTGCAAAAAAACTTATTTTCTTCTCTTGAAATGCAAATGTCTTACAATCTACAAGGTCAAAGTTTCCGAAATTTTTTCCACACATTTTTACACTAGTCTATTATAAGATTTGATGATTAGATATGCAAAAAAAACATTTTTAATAGTTTTTTGCATTTTGCAATAGAAATGGCCCTTTTGAGTGGTTTTTGATGGAAGAAAGGCCTTGGGACTTTAGGGGTCAATCAAATAAAATAAAAATCTCAAAACATCACCATAATTAGAACTGTACATTTTGAATTTAATGGAAAAAAATCTTATGAAAATTACAAACATTGAATCTATAATCAATTTTTAAAGGAATTTTCATTTTTTGTTTCAAATGTCATTACAAAAACATCAATTAGTGTTAGATGATCTAATTGTATGATTTTTGGATCATATTTTATAATTTTTGTGTGAAATTAATCATTGAATTATTATTTTAAGCTTCATTTTTTAATACATATTTATAATTTTCAAAATTTGGACTTTGGTCTTTAGAGAGGTAGAGAACTTGAGATATTCTTGAAGAAATTGTGTATATGGTACCATATTTGATTCCCAAAATATCAATTATGTACTAAAATATGGCAAGACATACACCAATGGATTGATAACTCAACAATTAGCATCTTTCATTTGTTTCATTGTTTGTTGTTTTACATCAAAACCTTTTCACACTCAAATATGACACAATACATGTAGAATATGTGACCATTTTCTAGCTTCTCAAACATGTAAGAGGTGCAATAATGATTCAAATTAGAATGTAAATGCTGTAAATGTGCAATTAAATTAGGCTCAATATGAATTCAAACTTTGTTACTACATAATACTTTAATTCATGTACTTTCTATGTCAAATACATAACAGACACAACTTTGTGTTGAAAATTGGGCTTGCCATAAACATCAAGGTAGTAGATCATTACAAGTATCCCCTCCAAAATGAAATGCATAAGTTTTCTACGCGCCTTTTTCACAATGAATTTTAGTACATCCTATGTATACCATTATATAAACAAATTTACTGAATGCAAATTTAAATTAATCCCTTTTAGATAATCTTATGTTATTATAATTTCTATTTCTGCATGTAACAATTGTACTACACACAAAAAAAATTTACCAATATTAGGAATGAGAATTCTCAATATGTTGCTATTGATGTTTACCTTATAAAAAAAGGATGGAACCTTGACTATGCATGTAGTCAAATTTCAATTTCCTTGGCATGTTCCATTTTGCCATTTTTTATGAACAATGTTTATTTCTAAATTTTCAAATGAAATCACAAGGTTCTCTATAAGTTATAATTATTTAAGATTTTTTGGTGAAAAATTTGAAATTACTGTGAACCTTGAAGAAAAAGTGAATAAAATTCATATGAAATACAAAAGATACATTCCAACTAAGCGGCACAAGCGCCCATTCCTAACCTTGCACTATAAACCAATCTAAAAAATCATGTAGAAATAAGCAATCCAAAATGTATACGTGAATGCAAAAAAATAGTTTCAGGAATACATCCTATGTATACTTAAACTTCTAAAATTCACTGTATATTCATAATAAATGGATGGAATGAGGAAATTTGACATTGCAGCATCACATGATTGGCAATGTACCGAAAAGAGGCATGCCATGTTTTGTTGTTCCCCCCATCCCCCCGCAACCGTTGATCTGACTAGATCAGTTGAGTCTGACCATTGGATCTGCCCGTGAATTCAGAGAGATGAGGGAAACTGTGACCGTTGATAATTTTGGGAAAAATAAGGAGCCTAAGCTCCTAGCCGTTGATGCTGCTGATTTGGAGCCGTTTGAAGCCGTTGATTTGGCTAGGATTTGGTGCGCACGGTCAAATGGGTCATACTGTTCAGTTTTGCAGATTCCTCTCACATTTGCTGTCGTGGGTTCTTGTTGCTGCAGTGGGATGATCGGTGATTGACGGAGGAGAGCTGATTGGAGGAGCGCCGGGTTTATCAGATCACTTGCATATTGCAGGAGAATGCTGTTGTGCCCTCGTGGTCTCGGGGTTGGTAACATTCTAGTTCATAACACCCACCTCTTGCTTTCGTTCTTGGATGGGTTTCTCTGGAGTTTGGGGTTTGATCGGTGACTGCGGGGATTTGAGTGTGCAAGGGTTCATGAGGGTAGTCTGACAGAGGAGAGCTTATCGGAGGAGCGCGGGGTTGATGAGATCGCTTTCATATCGCAGAAGCAGGTAGTTAGGCAGGCAGTTGATCAGATCGTAGAAGTAGGTAGTTAGTCACAGATTGTGGCTTAGATGGGTTTCTTTGGGGTCTGGGGTTCTGGTTTGTAAAATCCAATCTCCTAAGTCTTTAGTTAGGGTTTGCTGTGGCTTGGATGGGTTTCTTTGGGGTTTGGGGTTTGATCGGTCACTGCAGGGGTTTGAGTGTTGAGGGGTTTGTGAGGTGGTTCACTGCCTACTCACTATCGGCTTTCAGTTCTGATATTTGATCGGCTTTCAGTTCTAGTCTTTCAGCTCTGATATTTGATGTTTCATTGGTGCAGGAGAGTGCAGGAGAGGCAGGGATGCATCTAAGGACTACTCTAGATAGTTTCAGCTTAGAGGTAGCTGCTTAGCGTGCTCAACATAGTTGAGGTATTAGCAGTAGCGTCTTTGCCATCTGAAGCTTATGAGGCATCCAAATTCTAGGGAAGAAGCTCAATGTATGGTGTTTCTTGATATTTAATGGATTTTCTTTGTTGTTTTTCACCTTTGTAGAGTTTGATACTTTTGTTCTTGGTTTCACTTGAATAGGGTTTTGGTAAGCCCCTGTCTCAAGTCTGGCGCCCCCCATGTCATAAATTCTGAAAGGGTCTGCACGCAAGGGCAAAATGAGGGCTGAAGATAGTCAGTTGGAGGGAAGTCAGCTCCCTCCAGCTTCAGTCTAGCCTTGTGCTTCTCAAGAAGCACCTGTTCCATTGGCTTACACTTCTGAGTGCCTTGCACTTTCTCAAATGCCTACTCTGTCTAGAACTCAAAGGCCCTCTGTTGTAGCTTCTAAACTAAAGGCCATGAGAAAACCTCCTATTGAACTACCTTCTCCACATCAAGCTTCTACTTCTGAGTGCCCTACTCTTTCTAAATCTCAGAAGCCTTCTACTTCAGCCTCAAAGCTAAAGGCTGTCAGGAAGCCTCCCATTGAGAAACCTGCTGTGCCGAAGCCTGCTGCACCAAGAAAACCACGCACTCGAGCTCTTGCTCCAGCAAAGGAAATGGATCTCAGTGTTACAATTTCAGTGGGTAGTGATGACATACCCACTGGAGTTCTAGAAAAGGTTGATGAGTTTCTACAAAAAGAGTGCATATCATGCTTGTGTTCTGTTGAACGAGGCACTGGTTTGATGAGACTACACCTGCAGATGGTATGCAGACTTATGACTTCTTTGGCAGCCATGGTCAGTAAGACTTTGAAGCGGTACCTTGGATGGGATGATCCAAAGGAAGCTCCAACAAGCCACCACATTCTAACAAAAGTTCTTCGTAACTCAGGGCTACACACTTACATTGGGATGCTAGGGTATTGTACCAAGGACAAAGGCCAGGACCGCTTCCAATGCATTCAAAAAGATGTCACAGAAGCACAATTGGAGGAAGATGTGGAAGAGTACATTAAGTACGGTACTCCTTTTGCTAAGAATCGTATTGTACTCACTCACACGAATCTGATTGAGCGTGCTGCTACATATTGCAGATACAAACTGCGAAAGCAGATTGGGAGTACTCTTCCAGAAACTCTACTTCCTATGCTCCAGTCTGGGCAGTATATACCATCTGCTTCATGGATTTTTCCCGTTCACCAGGGAGGCATGGAGTTCAACAGAGCAGCAGCACTCTGGAAATGCATGATGAATCCACAATCTGTGGAATGTAGGATGTCACACAGATTTTCTTTGAGCACACGAACCCTAGTTCTCGGCTTGCAGACTTGGGTCGACAACATCTTGCAGTTGAGCTTCATGAGGCAAGTGAAGGTGCAGCTCATCAATACAATATTCCAAGTATATCTCTTTCTATGTTTTTCATTCTTTATATGTTCCTACTACTTTGCCTTCAGATTCCTCTCTACATTGTGCTCATCTTCTTTTTTGTTTTTTGTACTTTGTTTCTCACAGGTGACAAACCTGTTGCAGCGGTTCCTCAACCAGTCATAGTTATTGACGAATCTCAAGGTGATCCAGTTCCACATGAAGACATCATGGAAACGGATTCATGTCACACTCACTACAAGGTATCCAGCTATGTATATTCCATTGGTATATGGAGATTGTGATGTTGCAAATGACCTCAGAGTGTAGCTTTTGGCATGTCAGGATTTTGTACAATCTGAAATTGCCAGGATTTTGGCAATATCTGCATTTTTGAAGACTTTGTGCACTCCAAAATCTGAAATTCTGAAGACTTTCACTTTGTTTGTGAAATCTGAAATTTCCTAAGTTGTTTGTAAAATCTGAAATTTTTTAAGCTTTCTTTGTTAACCTTTGTGTAAATTCTGAAATTTTGTAACCATTGTGTCTTTGTGTAAAATGTGAAATTTTTTAAGCTTTCTTTGTTAAGCTTTGTGTAAAATCTGAAATTTTGTAACCATTGTGTCTGTGTGAAATTTGAAATTTTTTTGGTTCTTTGTACACAAAGTGTCACATGTACCCAGAAGAAGCTGCCACTGCCTACATTAATAATGATTGGCTATGACGATGCAAGTTACAAGTCATAATCATTCTACAATATCCTTTGAGAACTTAGAAATTTCATTTGTGATGTGTATGTTCATGGAAGCAATTAACAGTAATATCCTTGCTACAAGAGAAAGGGATGTTTTAAGTGAATTTTTAAGTATAATCTTAGACATAAGATTATAAGTAATGACCTTTAAGGAGATTTTCAATAAAAATTTACTAAAAATACTTGTGTTTCTTGTAAAATTATACTGAAAATTTTCTAAAAGGTCATTGTTTATAATCTTATGTCTAGGACTATACTTGATTAAAACTCACTTAAAACACATCTTTTTTGTAGGGCTTGATTGGCCCCCTGCAAGTGCTTGACGTTGTCAAATTTCTTCCTCACAACCATTATGACCAAAAATGGTGAAAAACCATGTCAATATGGCACATAATTGGACTGTTATTATCTTGTCACTCCACGATTCAAAACCAATCCAATATGTACCATATTGGTATGGTTCTTGGCCCTTATCTACACAAAACAGTGAAATTAGGTTGCCCCTCACTAATTTCTCAACATTCTATACTATATAAATATGTATTGTTACAATAAAAGGATGTAGTAATGCAAGAATCATATGTGTTGCATGGACTGGTGCATTGGTTAGTGGCCCGAGTTTAGAGAGTTGCATGTGCCTTGATGTGGACAAGCAATGAGTCATGAGGTAACTTTTCTAGATAAGCAACCACCTAACTAATTGCTAAGGCAACTCAATTTCACTATTTTGTGTAGTTCAAAAAGATTTAAAATTTTATCCTTTTTTTAATAAAAGATTTTCAACTATTGGCATCAAGAAGGAAAAAAATAGTCCCTTGTCTTCATTCAATGTCAAAATGAAAATTAAATTGCTTAAAGTGCCTGTTGTATGTGAAGGTCGTTGCAAGAAAGGGTGTTCAAAAAGCGTAGCGTTTTGCTCAATACTCAGTTTTTCTTTTGGGAATACTTTAAAATTAGAAAATCAAATTTTAAAAAATGTGAAAAATATGTTTAATGTATACACCTTGAAGAAAAAGGTACCCTACGAAGGAAAAATGTAGAAAAATTCTTTAAGTAGGAGAACAAGAAAACCCCTGTCTCATGTAAATAGGACCAATCACTATAATTTTACATTTTAATTTGTAAAAAATTGGAAAATCAATTTTAAAAAAACTAAAAATTGATGAGATTTGGAAAGAGTTCATAGTAATGAGATTTCACTAAAAGATTGATCTTAGAACCAAATTTATTCTTCATAAATTGCACGCATTGGGAGTGATGTTTGCACTCATGTAGAAGACACAAAATAATATATTTTTAAATTCCCTTTGATAGGAATATGCTTTCCTATTGTGCAAATAGACTATTAAAATTTCAGCTCCGGATCATTAAAGTTGGGAACTCCTAACATAGTAAAAATCCCTTAACCTTTACATTGTGATAAATCAACAAAAAATATTTTTAAGTATAAAATGATTTTTTTTAATTTTTGAAAAATAAGGATTCTAATTACCATCAAGTTAGGCATCTTCAATAAAAATTTCATGTTCATTGGACTTGTGCTTCAAAAATTATAGAGGATAATAAGAAAGTCACTCTCATTGTGACAGGAAATAGGACCACCCTTTCTTGTAATGACCCAAGAGGCAACCCATTCTTGATCGATCACCCCCCCCCCTTCTGACAATGTAGTCCTGTTTTTTTTTTGTAGCTTTATGATTGGCTACAAGACTCTCAATATTCCAAACAACCCTTGGTGGATTTTGCAACTAGCCCTTGATTAAAAATAGGAAGGTTTACATGACCAACATAGGTTAACCCCTAAGGACCCAAGGGGGGGGGGTCTTTCAAAATGGGCCAAAACTGCCAACAACTTGAGCAATTTTTTTGATACTTTTTTTTGAAATTGGATATAATGTAATCGTAGGATCTTGAGGTTAACATTGAGAGTGAGCACCTAAAAAGCTTTCAAATTATTTGACTGCATGGTTTAGGAGATATTTAATTTTGAAGTTTTATTTGGGTCAATGGAAATACATGGCAACTAACTTTGAAGGAACATATCTTTGTGAGAATATTTCAAAATGATGCTTTTTTTGTGCTCAATGAAAGATAAGAGAGTTGAGAATGTACATGTAAAATTTCATAACATTCCAAGAATTTTACAATTCATGGTGAAGCTTGCAATGGACGGTGGTCACTGAAATTTGAGTAGTGTTTGCAAGAAAAAAAAAGCATGGAACACTTGTCTTCTCCTTGAGCTCCTTGGATCTGACCTTTTCAAGGTGGATCTGACCTCGTTATGAGGTGAGCAAGAAGCTCATTGGTTGGCTGACTTCTTAGTCCATGCCCAAACCGAACTCAAAAAAATGAGCTGTAAACTAGACTACACTGCTAAACTTTGAAAAATTCCACAAGGTGGAGTTTACTTCGGAATTTGATGAAACCACCTCCATTGGATTTGTAACAAAGTCTATTTTCTAGAAATAAATTTTATTTTTCAAAAAACTCAAAACATGAGAACGGGCAGCTCAAAAAACAGGGACAACGACCTGAAAATGGTCACTTGGGTCCTTAGGGGTTAAACAAAATCTTCCGCTGAAAAATTCAATGAAATTATGTTCTGAGAAACAAAAGTCTGGAAAATTATAGAAACCTTTCAATTTCTATTTCTGCACACTAAAAAATTTCCCAACTGAAGAAGCCTGCCCTGCAACTGCAAATACGTGTAACTGTTTAAGTGGTCAGAAATGGGTTGCCTCCCATTGGTGTTTTGACCTTATGCGACCTTCTCCGCCGTGACAGGTGGCAATCCTCTGGTCGGTCGGATATTCATTTCCGGGTCGGTCCGATATTTCTTCTGGTCGGCCAGATTATAGTCGGTGAGATTCCTCGCACCGCCATGGCTCCGGTAGTCTACAACCACAATTCCGTTACAGAAATTTCCCATCTTTAGCGATCTCAAGGACGGTCGCCCTAAAAAACGTCCAGTAAATGTAACCGACTCCTGATTTCAATGCTTTTCCCCAGTTGAATCCCACAAGTCGATCTGAATCGCGCCAATATAACCGGATCGAAACTGGCGTTCTGGAAACAGAGCATCGATCTTTTGTTGTGCTGTCCAATCTTACCGAGTGCTCCCCCTCAATTTGTAATTTAAGAGCAACATTCCTGGTCATTTAGCTGTGCTCATGCATAATGCTGGTGTGTGCATATAATGCTAGATTGTCTAGATTGACAGACTCTGATTGATTGATCGATCGATCGAAGCTTGGATTGGAGAATCGATTGAAACAAAACTGGCGTTCTGGAAACAAAGCATCAGTTGTTGTGTCGTTTTCTTACCCAGTGCTCCCCCCCAATTTGTAATTTAAGAGCAACATTCCTGGTCATTTAGCTGTGCTCAGGGTGTGAGCATATATATAATGCTAGCTTGTCTAGATTGACAAGACTCTGATTGATCGATCGATCGAAGCTTGAATAGGAGAATCGCTTGAAGGATCGGAGTCTCATTTCGATTTGAATCGCCACCAGCTAGCGGCGATGGTGCACACATCTTGCAGTCCAGCTGCTTGGGGGAAACTAGGCCTGCGATGTTACACCAACCCTAACCAACCTCCGCCGCGTAGTCCTCCGCCAGTGCTCATTGTCAACACGCCCGTGCCGCATCCGCCCCCACCGCACAACTACGATGGCCACCCCAATGTAGTCGGGACGGCAGGCTCCACGTATCATCACCATCTTCTCATTTCCCTGCAGCATGGTCCTTCTCTCTGATTCAATCTCGACGAAGGTGTGCATCACTAATTACAACGGAGCGTAGTTATTATAATTATACTTAAATCGGTTTCACTGAATCTTATTGGTATCGGAAAGAGGATTTTAACGCACTTTAGCATTGCATTATTTGGACATAGTATGAATGAGATATGAATTTTGAAAGTATGGGCTCTAGGTGCACCCCAAAAACAACACTACCTAGGCTCTCAGAACTTCTCCTGTTTTGATTGACTGTGTACATCTTGTGTTATGGATAATTAGGTTTTGTGTTGCTTTTGGGTGCAAATGTACACAGAGCTGCAGACATGAACTAACATTTGAAAGTCACAATTTTGGTACTTTTAAATTCGCGTTTTTAGCTACCGTAACACGATTCATTCTGGTGATTGTACTGTACAGTGCTAGGTTAGGCACTGAGGATGGATTGAGATATTCAGCGAAGTTAGCTCGATCCACTCGATGGAATCAGCTGCAACGACTCATCGATGGGGACGGTGCATCACTTATCAAGGAATTTATTTAGTACTCAAACCTGCGACCAGCATCTTTGCAACTGTAGCGGAGCATACGATGAGAATTTCTGATAAATGCTAGTAATTTGATCTCAGGAGAACTTTGAACAGGCTCACACTGTTATTCATAAGCCAGAATACGTTTTGGAAGATAGTTTCGGAAAGTGCGATGACCGACTTGGCGACTTGCGCTTACCTAGCCAGAATAGAATTCCATGCAAGGCTAGTGTTATTTAGTTTCATGTCAATTTAATTAATGAATCGATTTATGGGATGATTGAGGTATGTCTATGTACATCCACATTATGTGGAGGTCAGGTTCATGAGCTGTTCGTTTTGCGAGCTTGCAGCTACCATGGGCGTGGGCATACCTTAGAGGCAAAATAAACAGCTCCGTTGCGGGTAGATTCTATTATCCGTCGAGAATTCATCAATTCTTGTGCCTGTAAGTCGCATCGTATTGAGAATCTAGTTCCCTGTTAATAATGATCTGAAATTGGGTCTCAAACTAGCTGTGTACGTCTCAAACTTTGAAGTAAGTTCCCAATGAACGTGTATCATTATGTCTCACTTCTTTGGTGAGTATGAAAATGATGTTTTTGATACCCTAACTTGCAATTGAAATGAATGGTGTGTACTTACCCTCTGGTTTCAGTAGAGCTCTGTAATTAAGGTGCACAACACATTCTCGCCTCGCCTACTTAGTGTTGATACATCGTTTCCTGAATCATCGTTTCCAAAACAGTACCTTAATGGGCAATTTCGTTAAAATGGCGATATTTTTTTTAAATGGCATGAAAACAGTTCAGAATGGCTGTTCTAAAATCTATATCTGTCCTAGATGGTGAAAATGGCACACTATCAAAGTGGCACTTGGAATACCGCCATTTTAACAAAATTGCCCATCTTAGCAGACAGAATGGCAATTGCCAAATGTATAATATCGTGATACATGATACATTTAAGCAAAATGGACCAGTCTGAACGCAACATGCGATCCAGACCCCTTCAAGAGCACATTGTCAAAGTTGTTGCATAGAATCTTGATACACTTAGTCAGACTCATCATAATGATTTCACTAATTAACAAAAAATTCTTTTTAAGAAGACGTCTAAAAATTCTTGAACTACCTACATATTACCCTAAATCCTTGTTAAGATGTACAAGTGAAATTCCTGCCATCCTCTTGAGGGTTAGTTAAAAAAACAGGCTCCGAGTATCCCAATACTTCTGCAACGAAGGATCTTCAGTGAAGTACTGTATTGTGTTTGGTTGTCACCTGATTCTCTCTAGGTCGAGGAATAAGAGGATTGCCTACCATCAAAAATCACAACTGCACTTCACTACCATTCTGATACACTTGCACAGTACGATTGAACTATTCAAGTTAGGCTGCGACATGTACAGTACACAGTGCACAGTCATTAGGCTACTGACTTTCCATTCTTATAAATTCAAGTTTGGTACTTCCTAAGCTCTGACTCTTCCCCAAATCTCGCACCAACTGATTAATTCTACACTTATCAAGTTGGGTTGGTCACTTGGTCCCTTCACAACAAGGTCCATTTTAAACTTGTGTAGTCTAACTGCTGATGCATCATTTTTCTGCTGCTTTGTCTGGATGCTGCCGGACTCTCTTGAGTTAGCTTGTGGCAAGCATGGGACTCTGGGAGCTGAGTGTGGCTGGCATGACCTCGCAGATTGGAGTAGTTTGTTGGGGGTCTGTTGTACATGTGAAGACAGTCTTTATTGTAGCAAAGTCCCACATGGATGAAGGACTGGTGCTTGGTGTCCTGATTAACTTGTTTAGTTAGCGTTCCAACGTCCCAATTCTGGACAATGAACACAAAGGTTCCAGAGGTTTTTTTTACCACAAAACTACTCATTTATCCAAACCAGTGTTTGAATTTTTTTAAACCACACTTTTTGTGTGATGAATTTGATGAAATTGAGGTAAATAATACTCCATATATATTTATAAAGATATAAGCAAAATTATACAAAAATTCAAGAAAGGATTAAGGTGCTAAGGGGTCATTGCAAGAAAGACTGTTCAAAAAGCATAGCGTTTTCCACAGTACTCATTTTTTTCCTTGGGGAGGGCTTTATAATTAGAAAATCAATTTTTTTTAAATGTGAAAAAAATGTTTAATGTATACACCTTTAAGAAGAAAGTACCCTAGGAAGGAAAAGCATAGAAAATTTTTCTAAGTAGGAGAACTAGAAAAGTGCAAAATCTCAAGAAAATGGAAACTTGGACTGTAATTTCACATTTTAATTTGTAAAAAATAGAAAAAGAAGTTTAAAAAAAAACTAAAAATTGGACATTTGGGAATAGTTCATAGTGGGAAAATTTCACATTTGCGAACAGTTCATAGTTCATTTGGGAATAGGATTTCACCAAAATATTGATCTTAGAACCATCTTCATTGTTCAAAAATTGCACGCAATAGGAGTGATGTTTGCACTTATGAGGAAGACACAAAATAATATATTTTTAGATTTTCTTTGATAGGAATATGCTTTTCTACTATGCAAATAGACCATGAAAATTTCAGCTTTTGATCATTAAATTTGGGGACTCCTAACGTAGTTAAAAACCCTAAACCTTACATTGTGACAAATCAACAAAAATAATTTTTAAATACAAAATGATTTTTTTTAATTTCTAACAAACAAGGGATCTGATTACCATCAAGTTAGGTATCTCCAATAGAAATTTCATATTCATTGAACTTTTTCTTCAAAAGTTATAGCAGATGACAAGAGAGTCACTCACTCCGTGAGTAGTAAATAGGACTGGTCTTTCTTGCAATGACCCTAAGGAATTAAATGCATAACCACATTCTTGTGAAGTACTCAGGTAGGATGAAATTAACTCCTCCAATATAGTGGTACCTTAGGTAGAATTATTTCATCTACATTTTTGCTAGATATATGGGAGGGCTTTCAATTTAATTGAAGTCTTAGATGTAAGGGATGAGTTGGTTTTAGATGTTTTGGAAGGATGGGTAATTTCATTAAAATGGTGGTATTCCAAGTGTCACTTTGACGGTGTGCCATTTTCACCATCTAGGACTGGTATAGATTTCAGGACGGCCGTCCTGAATTGTTTTCATGCCATTTAAAAAAAATATTGCCATTTTAACAAAATTGCCCATAAGGATTATTGCAACAATGGGACTTGGTCAACAATATTCAAGGATGGTATGTCCAAATTATAGCATTTGACAAATAATATTTATTAATTATAAGTGTCCAATGCTATACAATATGGTTGTGTTATACTCCCAAAAATTAATGTGTTTTTTTAATCACTTTGAAAGTTTTGTAGTACTATTTGAGTCTAAATAAATTTAAGTGTTAGGGCTCTAAATTTGAATCAAAGCTTTTGTTGGAAGATTCATGTCAAAAGATCTTAACACTAATGACTAACTAAAGGCCCAAGAACCTTGACTTTCAAAAATTTCACATTGGAAAAAAAGTAGTACATTGTCAAATTCTACATTATTTTTTAAATTGACCAAGGCTTTAAATGGATGAAAAAGTGACATACAATGTTTTGAAAGTTCTAAAAAACATTTGACAATTTATTTATCTTGATTTTGCAACAAAGAAACCTCTAGAAGTCTTTTTGTTCAACATTAGGATGACTATATCAGCCCAAATAGCTTGTAGCCCTAAATAGCATTCTTTCCATTATTTGCTATCAAAAATGTTGTGTAAATATAAGTGTGCAATTTTATTACAATAAGTGTCTTGTAATTGTAATCACTAGAACTTTGTTGCTACAAAAACAAATTTATTAATAATTTTGATGTTTTACTACAATAAATACATTTTAGGGGGAAAATTTAACTATTTAACAATTCTTTAAACTATTCATTGCATTGTAAAAATGCAACAAAACATATCATGGTCATGTGTATGATATTTTTTCCAATTTACAACACTAGAATTGATCAAATCTCTCAAAAAAATGAATTTAGATTTTTCCTTGGTCACTTTTATAAGTACGTAAAGGCACTCACTTACAATCTCCTCCCGTATTCAGGGAGATTTTCACATCCAATGTATTTTGAGATCCTTACAATGTGGTGAGCCAAACAATGATCATGTTGGAGATTGGCACTTAATCCTAGAAGGTCTTAAAAAATCAACCTTTTGGATACCATGTGACTCATTTGCATTAAAAAAACCCATTCATTGGAGGTCAAACTATTATGCAAGACCTCCACTTTTCACACAAAATTCTAAAGAGGAACATCTACACTTCTATAACCTACATATAGAAGGGTTCTCTATCATCCATTGAACACTACAAAGTAGATTGACAATAAATGACTCTATTTCTAAATGAATAGGTGCATTCTTCATTTCTACATGGTATCTTGAAACTCATTCATGAGACACTTTTTGTACTGGCTTTTTTATCTTCCACCCATCGTTATCCCCTCGATCATTTCACATATCTAGCCTATCCACTGTTAACAATTACCAAGAAGGAATGAAGAGACTCGAAAAGACACAACCAATCTAAAATTCTTAAAATTCTCATGAGCTTGTACAAAATTCTCTTTGCATGGAATCCTCCTGTTCCAACAAACTATGTACTGTACTTTGACAGAAGTACAGAGTCATGGACACAGCTCCCATTCTCGGCAGAAGTTCAAGCACCTTATTCTTCAATCTTGAGGGGAGCTGGTGCAAAAAGTACTGAAGTCACGCTCGATTCAACATTTGCATCACGTGCATATGCCGGTAACCACACCTTCAACAATTCCCTTTGAAATGCTCAAGACTCTTATCTTTGGATGAAAACCCAACTACTAGTCAATGCAAAAGGGTAAACCAAAATTTTGCTAAAATGGCGATACTTCACAAATTTGGCACTAGCTTTATGTTTATGTTTAGATCGTGCGCTCTAAAATCTATCTCCATACTGGACTTTAGAGCTATAAAAAAAAATGAATGGAAAAATGGCGTTTGGAATATTGCCATTTCAACAAAAATTTCCCATAGTGATAACAATGTGAAGCCATTAGATGAATTTTGGGGGGTCAGGAGGGCCGTTTCAGGCCCGTTCCCGACGCTGGTCCCCCTTGCAGTTTCAGGGAACGGTTGTTCCCGACAAAAAAATTAAAATTAAAATTAAAAAAATTAAAAAAATTAAAAAAAATTAAAAAATTCCTTCTTGAAATGAAAAAAAAAACAGAAAAAAAATATTTTTTTTCCGACGTGGCAGTCGCTCGGCCATGTCAGCGAGCTGCCGCAGCCTTGAATTCAGCAGTTCCCACAGCTGGGAACACGCAGCCCTCCACAGGGCTCATTTTTCATTTGATGTGGTAATCATTTTTGGTTCATTTTTGATAATGTGGAATTGGCAGTAGATAAGCAACAGAAGAATTTCAGAGAACATTTTTTCAATTTAACCCCTAAATACCAAGGCATTTTCTGGCTCTGGAACCACTGAAAACTGCCATTTCTGCTGCGATCACTCCCTAAACCCAAAAAACTTTTTTTTTAGAATCTAACCATAGGATCTTGTACTTCACTTGTCTCAAATTATGTGGTAAAAATTTCAAGACATTTGACCGTTCAGATTGGAAGATATTAGCATTCAAAGTTGGAAAAAAAAGTTTTTTTGAACTGTTTCTTGCAATTTCAAATGACTTTGACGGCCATTTGTGGATTTTTTTTGCACTACACAACAAAAATTTGTAATTTTTTATGTTGAACATTTGAGTTGAGAGTCGAGGAAAAAAATTTCAGAATGTCAAACCTTGATTTTCACATATAAAAAAATTGTTAAATAGAAGTAGGTCCAAAATTGAATAAAACACTAAATTGTTAATAGCTCTTAGGTGGAATTAAAACAACATAATCCCAATGGTGGGATTGTTCTTGCAAACAAACTTAACCTCGTAAAAAAAAAAAAAATGAAAAAAATTGAAAATTGCATTAAAAAATGAATTCTATAAGTTAGTTTTTTTGAAGATGCTTAAATTGCCCGAAAAACAAGATTGTCCATAACTTTCTCATTATTAGTCCAAATAGAATGAATCAAAGCTTCAAATGTAGACAAAAACATGATCTTTGAGGGAAAAAAATAAAAAAAATAAAAAACTTTTTTTTGTGTTTTTTTTTTCTGCCCGACGAACTGCTTTTTTGCTTTAGGATGGCATAACTTTTGCTCCCGGGCACCGATTGAAAAAAAAATTATATTTTTAGAAAGATAATCTGATTCCCTATCTTCAAAAAAAATTCAAAAAATCAGATCAAAATTTGAGACCACACAAGCCTGCCCGAAATCTGAAGTGTCCCCCGAGGGAACTTTGGTACTTTAAGGGTTAAGCATCAAACCTCTAGAATTTTTTTTCTCAATTTTGAAGGTCATTTTGGGCTCTTTGATATTGATTTAAGTTGTGCAATTGTTTTATTTGTGCTTCGTAGTGCATACCAAAATGAAGCCATAACTATATATATATATATAGGAAAATAATGCATTGTTCACAGGGTTGTTCATGTCAAACACCGTGATTCAATGTCTAACATGACCTTAAGAACATCTAGTAGACCCCTCGTCTATTTAATAAATAGATTCTTAAAACACCAAAAATATTCAAGAATATTTAAGAATATTTTACAAGCATGTGTAACATATTGTTCAACACAACACCATTCGACAAATGTTCTACAAGACAAGACACACATGAACCAAAACATGTCTAACAAGACAACCTTGATTGTTTATTGAGGTACACATGATATCAGCATCATGGCAAAAATTATGCATATGCCAATTACCAATTCTGTCTGCAAAGATGTTACTTTGGAAACAATGATTCAAGGAATGTTGCATCAACTCAAAATATGAGATTCATTGTCAATACTATACATAGCAAATACTCGGACTCTTTGAGTATCTATGTAAAGTGGGTACCCCATAAACCACCATTTTTTGCTATTGCACCTAATTACTATTACTCCATATTAGATTCATCAAATTTTCATATTAGGGTACAATTTTGAATATACACTTGAATTGCAATCAACTACCATAGTGTCACTAGGATAAATCAATGTAATGTGCCCTTAACCCCTAACCAGCTTGTTATTTTTAGCAACATAGCGATTTTGGGCAGGTACGTGTGACTAGAAATTTTCATATTTTAAGCTAAAATTTTAATAGAAGGTGGGGACGAGGAATATCTTTCATGTGCACTAAATTTCATGACATTTCGAAATAGGAGTCAAAAGTTATGGCCTAATATGTTACTTTTTTCACTGGGCGGGCAGTCCGGGCAGATCTGAAAAAATCACTTTTTTCAAAAATAAAAATTTGAAATTGGTTTCCTAGAGTTATATATACGTGGAAAGCTTTAAATCATTCCATTTCGACCAATGAGTAAAAAGTTATGAGGTTTTTTAGTTTGCGGGCAATTACGGATTCTCTACTTTGAAATAAACTTTGAAGTTGTTTATTTAACTCAATTTTTAATATTTTTTGAAAAAAAAAAAATCATAGGATTTGGGTTGTTTATTACAACATTACAACCATTGGGATTGACATTTTTCAATTCCATAATTAAATTCTTAACAATTTAGTATTTTGGATCATCCTCTATTTCTTTCTACTTACTTTTTTTTTGTATATGTTGTACAATTCCAAATGATTTGAAATTTTTTAAGCATGTAGCCAACTTGTTTACAAAAAATAATTCAAAGAAGCACCACCATTTTGGACATTTTTTCATACAAATGTGACCTTGTAAAGTGCAGCTGCCCTGTTTTTCGCAGGAACAAAAAAAGGATTTTTGCCAATTCAAATGCTAATATCTTTCAATCCGCATGGTGGAAAATTCTGAAATTTTTTCCGCATCTTCTAAAACTAGTTTACTATAAGATCCTATGGTTACATGTGTCAAAAAAGTTTTTTTTTCAAAAATTTGGTACTTGTACTAAAAATGACAATTTTTGAGTGGTTTCGGTGAAAACATAGTCATGGAACTTTAGGGGTTAATAATATATAGAATAAATTTGTGCAGGATGATAGCAAGAAACAGTTACCCTATTAGTTGCATTTTAGTTCCTTCGAAGGAGGGGGATCAAAGTATTTAAGGTTGAATTAAAAACATTTCAAATTAACCCCTAAAGGACCATTGTCCCTTTGGGGGACAAATGCGTTTTTGGGCAGGTACCTACGGGCTGAAATTTTGTTGTGATTTAAAATTTTTTTTTTGGAGATAGAAAAACTGATAAGCTTTGTGGGAATATAATTTTTTTCACAATCGGTGCCTGGGAAAAAAGTTATGACCAAATAAGCTCAAACGAGGGGATGGGGGGCAGCCTGGGCAACAAAAAAAAATGGACAAAAATTTGAATTTTTTTTCTTAATATTTTTTTCTCATAGATTATATTTTTGTCTATTTGGAAAGCTTTGATTCATTTCATTTCGATTTGTTATGAGAAAGTTATGGACATTCTTGTTTTTTGGGCAGTTAAAGCATCTTCTTGAAAAAAATAACTTGTAGGATGCATTTTTTAATGCAATTTTTTCAATTTTTCAAATTTTTTTTTACATGGCCTGATTTACTTTCTAGAACAATCTCACCATTGGGATTAGTGCATTTTAATTCCATCTTAGAGATATTAATATTTTAGATTTTCCTTCTATCTCGTACCTACTTCTATTTAATAATTTTTTAAGAATGATAATTAAGTTTTTTTGAATTTTTTTTTCCTAGACTCTCAACTCAATTCTCCACTATAAAAATTTAAAGCTCAAAACTCAATATTGCAAAAATTTTAAGTTAAAAATGTTTAAAGTCAAAAAATCTAGTCCCGCAATGTACTGATAAACTTGTTTTTTTCACTTTAAACGCAGATATCTTGCAATCTGTGCAGTCAAAAATTATGAAATTTTTTCCACACACTCTCATACTAGTTAGGTGTAAGATCCTATGGTTAGATGTGAAAAAAAACAATTTTCAATTTCTTTTACTCTTTGCTATAGATATGGCAGTTTTGAGTGTTTTTTGGTAGAAAAAAGGCCTTGGACCTTTAGGGGTTAAAATACATGGACCAAATTTCAAAAAGATTGTACCTTGGGAAGATAAGAATACAATACTTTTCTCAAAAGTGATGTTTTCTGAGAAAAAGATACTTTGACATTTTACTTTATTGAGGAGTAAAAACTAGTTCAAAAAAATTAAAAAAAGTTTTAAAAGGATAAAAAATAAATAAAGTAAATGTGGTCAAGAAAATACTATAAAATTGATTATGCCTCAAAAAGGTGGTACCAGTATGCACTTGCTACTTTTGTTGCATTGATTGAATATTTTAAAAACTAGGAAAACAAACATTGAAAGATTCCTAAAAGTCTCTTCAAATATTGTAGATAGGAGGGCCTTGATGGTGGAGAGGTAGAACTCAAACCCAAGCCTTGATAGTAGGGTTGATCAAGTAGTATATAAGGAGTATTAGACACAACTTTGTTTATTATTTTTCTGTGACATCTAAATTGTTTTTCCTTTCGTTGACTTTCAATCAAAGATGAGGAAGATTTACATCAACAGAGGCTACATGCAAGGAAGTTTGAGTAGGACCTTACTTGAAAAGCTAGACATCGCTACTACATAGACACAATCTCACACATAGTAGCCTCCTTTTCTTAATACAGCGGAAGACTACTCCGGTCAGAGGCCCAGAGCTATTGATTTCGTTTTCACAGGGACGAAATTCATCCATTCATCTATTCATTCATTCCCAAGGCACTCTTTGGTCGCAAGGCCTCCGAACTACTCCGGAATCAAAACAGGGGAGATGCCACTGACATCCTGATGCTTGCAGGCGGGTACGACGAATATGCCAAGCATAGTTAATCGATACTTTCGCAAAACCTCCAGTTCCCAGACGGATCTCCACACTCTTCGACAAAAAAACGATCGACGTCAACCCATCGAAGTGAACCCATCGACGTAAATCAATCGATCCCCTTCCGAAAATATAACACTTTCACCTTTCACAAAGAGCGATTTGAATCAGTAAGTTCATCTCCTTCAATTCCTATCTAGCAAAAGGCCATTACACTGTCTTGCTAGTCTTCATCAAGCTCACTGAACTTTGACACTCGATCAAATGAGCTGATCGACACAGCTGAAATAGCCAGTTCTTGGAAGAACAGTCCGTGACAAGTCTGTCAGGAAAAATGTCGAAAATGCTCACGAACTGAACAAGCAGGTAATCACATGTGTCGGGTCATATATGAAGCTAGCTCAAGTCACGTGATGATCGAGCAGCAAAAACAATTAAATTCTCTATAGCATCCGGCCAACGGGGGTATTACTCCTGCGTATGATAAAATAGCAATAGATAGTGTATCAGCTAAAACAGGATTAGTATTGGCTAACGGAACTAAATCAGATCGATGTCATGAAATAATTATGCTCCGGTTATGACTGACAGTATCGGTAGTCAGTGAGCCCTTTCTGTTTGCACGTTATTAATACAGTGATACAGTAATTAAGTGACGACGTAACAACGAGAAAAGAGATATTCTTTTGACTGAAGCGAATCGCAACAGCATATGCTGACTAGCAATTTCCTGATGCCGCCTGGAGATGCTTGCTTCTTCAATGAACCACTCCACAACTACAAAAACCAAACCGGTCATTGCGCAATCATAACTGGGGGGAGGACATGACGACTAATTAATATATAGCTGTATATTCATGTCAAGCTTCTGCTTGCTTTCTTTTTGTAGAGAGACAGCGCAGCCTGCAGCAAGCTTAGTACGCAGTCGCATTGGCAAGGCGTCGACGTTCTTTGAGTTTCACTGCGGGTGTGGACATGGTGTGGGCGGTGGATTTGGTGCGGGGATTGAGCCAGGACGCGCAATGCCTGGCGTCCATTCTGTTGCGTGGCAATGGCGGCAAGTCGCATAAGGAGCGACTGGATTTTTTCTATGGCCCGCAAGCGCATGCCTGTGAGTGCTTGGGATGGAACTCTTTCTCCAGATTCTTGTGCTCATGTAGTTGTGATCAGTCGTTGTTGCGAGAATTTGGAAAATGTCGTCGATTTCTAAAGCTGCCTATTGCGACATTGGTCGTGTATTCGTTCACATTGTCTATTGCAGAGTCTGTGCCATTAAATCCAATCTTTTTGAGTTCTATGACCCGCAAGCGCATGCCTGTGAGTGCTCGAGATTCAGTTCTTTCTCGAGGTGCTTGAGCTCATGTAGTTATAATCAGAGCTTGTTGTGGTAATTCGTCAATTGCCGTCAATGTAGATGTCATTTGTAGCTACGCACTGGGAGTATGGTGTGTTGCAGAGTCTGTGTCATTAAATCCAAGTTCTTAGAGTTCTATGACCCGTAAGCGCATGCCTGTGAGTGCTCGGGATTCAATTCTTTCTCGAGGTACTTGAGCTCATGTAGTTGAGATCAGCGCTTGTTGTTGTACAATTCGTCAAATGTCGTCGATTTCTGAAGCCATTTCTAGCTGCCCATGGCGAGTTATATGGTCGTATTCGTTCAATTGGAGTGTTGCAGAGTCTGTGCCACAAAATCCAAGTTCCTAGAGATCTGAATTGATTTAAGACTAGAATAGATCAGATCGAAGTTTCTGTTGGGCAACCGAAATTGCGCCAATGTCACTGAAATCAGGACTTCATTGTAAGGGATAGTTACGAGGTTGCTGCTGCTGCTGCTGATTGTTGGTGGTTATGGTGGTATGTTTAATTAGATGACAGGTTCCGCGCGAACTTCTTACATGGGCGTGAGCCCTTGCTGTCGGCGTGCGGAGCGCGTCTCCGCGGCGTGACGGACATGGTGTGGGTGGACATGGGCGGCGGCACGGCGGAGAATGTGGAGATGATGTCGCATATCCTGGACCTCTCCGTGTTCCGCAAAATCTACGTCGTCGACATCTGCTCCGCGCTCTGTGAGGTCGCTCGACAGAAAGTGGCGCGCAAGGGGTGGCGCAATGTGGAAGTCGTGGAGGGCGACGCGTGCACCTTCGCGCCGGAAATCCCCGCCACGCTCATCACCTTCTCCTACTCGCTCACAAGTAAGGCTCAATCAATTCCCCCCAAAGCCAAGAAGTAGCTTCACAATTAGCTTCTCAAGTGCCAGATATCTGTTGGCATTGTCGATGGCGGCCATTACCAACACTTAAGATCGGTCGAGATTTCGGCTTAGTTTCGGTTTGGTCTCCGATTTATTCAGCATGCTCTGTTCTTGGGCTGTAACCGCTCAACTGTAATTGCGAATTGTTGGAGAATGTTGGAGAATGTTCCGATTGAAGGCTGTTGTTCGTGACTGTGCGAGTAGGTGCTTAGGACGTACGACACTGTTGCATTTCACATTGCGTATTCTGTTCTTAAAATGAATCCATGTGTTGGAGCTGCAGTGATTCCGGACTTCATGGCCGCCATAGACAACGCGCAAAGGCATCTGGCCGAGGACGGCATTGTGGGTGTGGCCGATTTCTTCACGTCGGCCAAGTACGACCTTCCCAACCGGCAGCATTCGTACCTCCAGCGATGGTTCTGGCGGAGCATGTTCGACGTGGACGGCATTGGTACTGTTTCTAGAATTCCATCTACAAAATCTGTGATTCCATCTGTTTCATTTTTCTGTCGATCGAAGTACGTGTTTCCCTTCAGTTCATTTTGCATTGGCATGGCGTGTTAGTGTTCACGGTTTGTTCGTGTATGGTGAATCGCAGACTTAGGCCCTGAGAGGCGTCTTTACTTGGAGCACCGGTTTGAGCCAGGTACCGACATTGCAGTTCGTCTATGCACTAATTTACTTCGTTACCAGTTAATTAGTAGGCAGTTAGTAGTTAACAAACTTACAGGGGCGCAAACAGTTCCCTCTATCTTAATTGCTTCTGTAAACATGTGTATACAGCTATGGAGAGATCAAGTTAGGTAAATGAGCCAAATCTGCTTGGTATCAAATTTCTATCAACGTGTAAGAATTAGTTGTTTATGTAGTTTCAAAGGTCGTAGACCACTATTGAAGGGATAGTAGACAACCAGATTTCTATTCAAATATTAGTGGCCATTGATCAATTATTAGCCAAGTCATCCAACTTGCTAATTGAAAGGCAAACCAAGTGAATTCAAAGAGATGAGTTGCTGTTAGTCAATAGGAGATGTGATGAGGTCAGAGTATTTTCTAACAGTATTTGAATCTTACTAGCTGAATGTAATCAGTGTGATTTTTGTACTGGCCATAAATTGCAGTGTATGAGTACAACTCCCGGGGCAAGATTCCTTATCTACCAGTAGTGCAAGCGCCCTATTATCAATGGATAGGAAAACGACGAGATTACGCAAGTATGGAATCTTTTCTTTGACAACCTTGATACAATTGCAGCTTGACTTTTGTAAAGAAACCTGACTGAGTTCTGGAGTACTAACTGTTTGTGTGGCGATGGTAGAGAAAAATTTGGCCCGCTTTCCAGCCAGAGCTTCGGATGAATTCGAAGCCAAGAGGCCATCAGCCTTCCCCCCAACATTCCTCTACTCGTTGTCATGGGAAGATCCCCGGGAGGATGATAAGTTTTTGAACATCGGCAAGGACGACACCGTCTTGACCCTCACATCTGGTGGTTGCAACGCCTTGGACCTTGTTTATCAGGTAATTCAAAACCAAAATCTTTCAACTCAATTACTGAACTGCTCGTAATCCTGACACCCCCATTGTCAACTATATATTGCCCTGTTTTGCTGACCCTGTGACTATTCTTTTCAGGGAGCAGGTCAAGTTGTTGCTGTGGATATTAACCCAGCGCAGAGCTACTTGCTTGAGCTCAAGAGGATCGCAGTTGTCCGGTAAGGTTTTCAATATCTACAACTCTAATTTAAGTGGTTATTGACCACTCGGGAACCGAGTTAGACCGCATGTAGAGACTCTTTTGTTCAGTTTATTAGCTCGAGAACCAGGCTGCAATGTTCTAAATTGTTGAATTTGACCCACTTTTCACATTACGATCACTCAAATTGGTCATTTCAAAGCCGTGAATCCATGGTCCTTTCGGGGCTAAGCTTTATTTAAAGTCGACATGGAGTTATTGATGAACATTTTTGTGCGTTGCAGGTTGCCGTTTGAAGATGTGTGGTCCATGTTCGGAGAGGGAGTGCACCCCAAATTTGAGAAGATGTTCAAAGAGGATCTGGCACCCTTCCTCAGTCAAGGAGCTTCCAATTTCTGGACTAGAAAGAGCCGTTATTTCAAGAATGGCTTGTACTATCATGGTGGAATGGGCCGGCTCATCCGAGCTGTCCGAGCTCTTGCAAGAATTACTCGTCAAGTAAGTTGCAATGTTCCATATCATCTTTCAACGAATTCTTAATCGGTTTTGAGTGCACTGCTAGATTTGCAAATACTCATGTGCAATTACTATTTTGTGTTGGTGCAGCAACACTGGATTGAAAGTCTTGTGAATGCACCCACTCTGGAAATGCAGAAAGAGCTCTGGTAAGATGATAAATCTATTGAGCCCCTGTTTGATTGTGACTGAGTTTTATTGATTGATTTCATTGTTCTTTTTTGCATTTTATGTATTGAGATTTTGTGAATTTTCTGTGGGGGCGTTGTGGCAGGTTTGCTACTGTGGGGAAATGGCTCTTGCAAGCTAATATTGTGATGCGCGTCTCCGCGTTCCTTGTGACCAACCCAGTAGTCCTTTGGTTCTGTGCTGGTGTTTGCAAGGGGCAGCTCAACCTGATCCGCAAAGAGGACAATATTTACAAGTGAGAACCATTTCACAATCAGTGCCTTCTCAAAACAATAAAATTGAATCAATTGATTGATAGTCAGCTAGTTGAGATCTGCTACCGCCTATTTTTATTTACTGGTTTGCGGGCGTCTGCAGCTACGTTGTGCGGTGCTTGAATTCCACAGCTGAGTATTCGCATCTTCGTGACAGGTGACTTGATTCACTTGAACCATTTTTGCTTGTCAAAATCCGATTATCTTATATTAGAGTAAAATTGCTCCGGATTCTTCAGTGGCAACAAGTAGTTAATCAGTTTGGGTTGTCTCTTGCAGCAATTACTTCTACCGTTGCTGCCTGACCGGGAAATTTTCAAAGCATTGCTGTCCACGCTTCCTTGAAGAAGAAGCCTTTGAGCAGCTGAAGGTATCTGATTTTCACTGTACTAACTTAGTTACACAACTTTCTCTAATGACATTGTGTAATTGAGAGTATTATTATCATTTTGTCTTGGCAACTCAAAACGTGAGCGTCCTGCAACTGAATCAGCACTAACAATTGGGGTTTGAATTCTGTTTTCCAGGTTGACCTTGCCTCAGATGAACGTCTGCTTATTCGCACCACTTCTTTCGTTGAGGAATTGAGGAAACGCATGTACACTAAGGTGTGAGCCCTGTGGAAACTTGACTAACTTACAGTCATCAGATAGAGACTAAAATGTACATTTTAATCTGGATTATCAAGGTGTTGGCCTGATTATTATTTTCAGGCATGAACGCTGTGCTTGTGGACTGACATTAAGTGTTATGGTTGACACACAAGGTCATCCTGATGGATCATGTAGACTGGCTGGAACAAGGTGATATTGACACACTTTGCTTGGCATTGAGGGATCAAGTGAAGGTAACTCTCTTAAAATCAACTTTATGTCTCAACTTATGCCTAAAAGTCACCGAATTTGCATTTGAGCTTGAATTGAATTCGCAATTAATTTCATTGTCCTGCCACTTCAATTTTAATCTGGTTTTTAACTTCAGTGTTTTGCCACTGTGCTACGCAGCCTGGAGGCCGGGTGATATGGCGCAGTGCATCAAGAAGCCCCAAGTATGCCAAGTGTATCGAAAAGGCTGGTTTTGATGGTAAGGCCCTACCAAATCCGTGCAGTTAGAATGTGAGTCGAATTGAAAGTCTTGTAATAACCACACTATTAAGTTATTGTCAGCAATCGATGTATTTGCTGACTACCTCCCATAAACCATACATCCAAAAATTTTGAGCAAATTCTATCCCTTAAGTTCAATTCAATTCCAAAGAAGTTCATACTGTACCTTCCATATTCAAAAAAAGTCATACCCATATTGAGTTTGTGTCAGCAAGAATTTTTCTTTCACATAACTTAGTACATTGATCATCATGCAAAACCAATATCCTCCGAGGGCAAGACAATAGGTTAGTCATAACATTGTTAACCAGCCTTAAACCATTCCCCCTTGGAGATCCAAAAGCACTCATTGGAAGTCAAGCTAATGTGGAAGTTCTCCACTTTTCACACAAAATTCCAAAGATGAATAGTTGCACTTCTATCCTACACAGGAGAATTCCTTGTCATTCATTGGACGCCAAACGTCCGCAGTGTCGTTTATGGGTGAATTTGCAAAGAGTCATTCACTGACTAGGAAGTTGCAATGTTAACATCATTGGCTGGGTGGGAAGTTGCAACACTGGAGGCTCCTGCTTTCGGGGGGAACAAAAAGGCTTCAGTTGAGCATTGTTTAATGACAATGCTATGAGGGAATACAAGAATCCGAGACTTTGGGGGCTTATGACTACAGTAGTAATTTCCTTCTTATATGATCTAAATTCATTGCCATTGGCTGTGCAGTGATCCGCATTACAACCAGCGACAAGTACATGGACCGCGTGAACATGTACGCCAGCTTCTATGTGGGAATTCGTCAAGGGGGTGCCCCCATTGAAGACATGGAAAATGACATGGAGAAAGTCAAGTCCCCTGGGTCACCTAACTGTGTGCTCAATGCTTCCAATGCACTAACTTAGAACAGGTGGCTCAAAGTATATCTTATATATTATGCCGATGGCAGCTTCATATAGAGGTTTTGTTTTCATCTCTTTTCGTTTGAATTAATACTAGATGGGCATTTTTTTCCATCAAGGATTTATGGAGCGTGTGACGTAGCAATGGAAAAAAAAATAGAATAGGGGTGCACCTGCACTTGGACTTGATTTTTTTTTAATTAATTTTTTTTCGGTCCGGGATTTAACTGGATTGGTTAGCTGGAGCCTTACTCCTAGGATTCTGTTCAGTTGACTGTGTGACTGAAATGTGGAGACAATCCACTTGTATTTGTAGAATCTCTGTTAGTAATGATTTTAGTTCAGGAGAGAGGTTTCTAGGCTTGTAATGTCCTTTATAAATTTGAAAATTCAGAAAAGAATGAAGAATCAATGACATTTATCCTGTACTTGTTGCAACTACTTTTCTGCACCTCTTGCATCATGTTTTTCAGCCAGCAACGTTTTTCAAATTTGTTACATGTATGTAGGCAGTTACTGCCTCTTTTGGGTGCATTGTGATCAAATAACTAATTACAGAGGGGATTGGTTACTGAATCACAAACCAAGAGTGACAACTTCTTTTCTGCACATTGCATCACTATTTGATGGAAGTTCAAATTTGTCTGTTTTGTGCAACTCATGGCTTGGCGATTGATTTTTCTTTATTTTTACCTGTATATTTAACTCCTAAAGGCCGGAGAGTGTTTTGGAAGAGGATAAGTCCACAATTGCCAATTTTCAGTGCATTGTTCAAAATAAAAAATTAATTTTTTTTTTAAATTCTAATTGTACAAAAGTGTAATAAACAAGTAAGGCAATGTGAAGAAAAAAATTTCAGCCCATTTGATCACGTGGATTGAAAGATTATAACATTTGAAGTTCCAAGAAGAAAAAATTTGGCCATGGACAATAGACTTTGAGCTCCCTTGGCTGAATATTTTTGCTCTACACAATAATGAGGATTTGGGGGCATTCATAAGTATAAGTATATGATGTGAGGTTCACTCATGCAAAATTTCAAGTGCAACTAAGATGTCTAACTTACTCTAAATGAGCTTGCAATACAAGGTGGTCAAAGAAAACAACTACCCACTAGCCAATTTTTAAAATTTTCTCACAAATATTGTCATTGATTTAAAAAAAAATCAAATTGTGAAATGATATAACCCCATGCCTTCTATGAATAGGATTTTTGAGAGAACCCCGCAAACTTATGCTAAATTCAACCTTTGCCACTATCCATTGTCTTCACGTCTCCTTCATGAATAAAGCAAGGTAGAAAGATAGATTGGCTTCCTATTGGTTCCTAAATGCCATCCTATTCAATGAAGAAAAAATGCTTGTATTAGTTTAATGCTTCAACAATAAATCACCATACTCATTTGTTTAAGAGATCTAAACAAATTACTATTTGCAAAAAAATCCACAATCAGTCACTACAAAATGGCTAATACCACCTTCCAAAAAAATTTAAACACAAAAAACTAAAAATTAAGAAATCACTCATACTTTCTTTCCTTTGTGGGTGAAGATTGTCATGATATCTTTCAAAACATCTCTTACGACCGCATGTATATTTGCCATTGCAATTTTGGCAAAATGTATGAAGCTGAGTCACACCATCATTGCAAACCATACAATTCCTTCCCAAGCTTGAGATTGAGGAATAACAAAATCCATTATGACTTCTTGGTTCCTCACGATATCATCCTTTCCAATCATGTAGAAGGGTTTTGCATAATTCTATATAAAATTGGAGATGCGTCATTGGCCTTCACCACTCTTCACTATTTCTTCACTCATGAACATATGTACATGACGAACATGTTCACCATTGCCATGTCTAGTAGATCAAAACAAAACAAAAACAATGATACCATTTGTGAAATGGTTCTTACTTTTGAGAATAATATAAAGTGCAAAATTGGTGTGTGATATCCACATCACATATGTGAGTTGTATGTTCTAAGTGGATGAAAGAAGTTTGGATCCTCTCCCTTGTTGCATCACTCCTTTGAAGTACAATGACTATGGGAAATTCCATTAGAAATTAAATAGGAGGAACATGCCATAAAAAACAAAAGCACCAGCTGCGCGCTAATCCTTTTAATCCCTAAAAGAATAGTTTTCTATTTTTAGCAACATAGCAATTTTGGACAAGTTCCTGTGACTATAAATTTGCAGATTTTAGGCCCAAATTTTATTAGAAGTTGTGGACGAGGAATATCTTTCATGTGAACAAAATTTCATGACATTTGGAAATACAAGTTATGGCCTAATATGTTATTTTTTTCACCCGGCACGTAATTTGGACAGATAAAAAAAAATCACTTTTTTTCAAAAATAAAAATTTGAAATTGATTTTCTAAATTTACATTTATGTAGAAAGCTTTGAATCATTCCATTTCAATCAATAAGTCAAAAGTTATGAGGAATTTTAGTTTGCAGGCAATTATGGATTCTCTACTCTAAAATAAACTTTGAAGTTGTTTATTTCATTCAATTTTCAATATTTTTGGAAAAAAAATAAAATTGCAGGATGTAGATTGTGTATTACAACATTACAACCATTGATATCATCATTTTTCAATTCTATAATTAACTTCTTAACAATTTAGTGTTTTGAACCATTCTCTCTTTTTCTCTACATACTATTTTTTTTCTATATATTGCACAATTGCAAATGATTTGAAATTTTTGAAGCATGTAGCCAACTTGCTATGAGGAATGAATCCAAAGAGTAACCACCATTTTGGATATTTTTTCATACAAATGTGACCTTGTGAAGTGCAGCTGCTTGGTTTTTCATAGGGCCAAAAAAAGGATTTCTATTAATTCAATTGCTAATATCTTGCAATTTACATAGTAAAAAATTCTGAAATTTTTTCCACATCTTTTCAAATTAGCGTACTACAAGATATTATGGTTACGTGTGTCCAATTTATTTTTTTTCTCCAAAATTTGGTACTTGTACTCAAAATGGCGTTTTGGGAGAAAACATATATAGTCAAGGAACTTAAGGGGTTAAACAACACAACTCATGGTTCTTGAATCATGCACATGCCACTCCAATGTCTCTTGAGCACTCCATGCAAAAAGATTTAGAGTTCTTCAATACAAGTGGTATTCCCATCCAATTGGTGCATTGATACAGGCATAAATGCCTTTCTCTGGCTAATAAACTTTTGAATAGTCTAATAGAAGTGCATGAAATAATTATCCATTGTTATGACATGGCTTTTCATTTGTGGCCCACTAATATATTCACCACCACATTATTACTAAATACATAAAAAAAACTATCGATTTTATAAAAGTTAGTGTAATTTATAGCGGTTTTGAATTTTATGATGATATTGAAAATGATCATTTAGTTTTTAGAGATTGGTTGAATAAATTACATGTGTTACAAACTCTAATCTTTGAAGAAAAACTCTAAATCTAAAACGTATCATACGACTTTAAAATATAACTATTGAATGCATTGTCCTATTTAACAAAAAAATTCAAATGCAAGGGCAATAAGATGTAACAATGGCTCACATTGCAACTTCTATTCTCTCTACAATGGTTGAATCAATTTCATGTTCTCAATTCCATATCATTTGCATGTTTGTCAAATTATGAATATTTTAAGTTCTATAAATCTCAACTTCTTTCAATTTTTGTGTACAACAATTAATCTGAAATGATATATACTAGCATGCCATGGTACAAAAACTTTTTTTGGAGTTCTAAGGAAAAATGGACAAGATGTAATTAAAGTAATTCCAAATTATGACACACAAAACCAAGTTTTAGACATGGCTAACTTTGAAATTAATTTTCTTTCAAATCACAACTAGTTTTTTCTTCAAACTTCCATAGTAATGTGTTATATCTTGCATACAACTTTCATATATCTACTTTTGGACTTTGTCATTGATGCTTATAGAATGGTTGTTTGAATCTATACTCAATTTTGTTCATCACTTTATTATTATTAGATTGGTCAAATTTTCATAATTTCTTGTTGGCAAGTGATTTTGGGTGTGCCACCTTAACTCTAGAATGAAATTGTTGACACTAAGTATCCGATGGATGATAGAAAATCCTTCTATGTAGGACTAAAGTGCAAATGCTCATCCTTGAAATTTTGTGTGAAAAGAGGTCGTCTTGCACAATAGTTTGACCTCCAATAAGTGCTCTTGTTTTTTTTAAAGCAAATGATAAACACGGTATGAAAATGATGATTTTCACAATGACAAGCCCGTCCTTACAGGATTAAGTAAAGAAAGAAATGCAATTCAATGGGGTCCTTTTCAATAGGTTGAAAGTCACCCAATTGCGATGCACAGTTCTTGAACACCTTCCAAAATCACCTCTAAATTGTTGATTCTAAAATAAGTGTATGATTATTTTGAGGAATCATTGTTTAGAAAATCTAAACGTCATATATTTACTACTATCAAGTTCATCAATCTTTAAATTTTCAAAAATTTGACCACACATAGATTTTAAAATATTTAAAATCTAATTCTATTTTTTTTCTCTTGGCAAGATAAACTTTAAATTTGGGCTATATCCCAAAATTTTCTTATAAATTTTATTTCGTTTTTTTGACCAAATGCAATTATGATCATGATACTTGTAGTTGGCGACATGCACGTCAATCTTCATAAGGATTGGAGCAATGGAAGATGATTTTTAGAGCCTTGTAATCATTTGAAGTGCATAAGGAAAACAAGAATCTCACTTGACCATGCCCATCAACTATTTGCTCCAACCGGCAATCTACTCTTTGCCCACTTGTATTACCCACAAGATTTTTTTTTTGAGATGACCATCAATGGACAAGGGCTAGCTCTCTTTATTGTATGTATTTGTTGAATGCATTCATTGAAGAAAGATTGAATTTGAAAATTCACCCTAAGAGTGAATTTTCATTTGTCCAATTGAAGATTTTTTGTCACCTTTGGAAAGACAATGGGATAAAATTTGTGAGGAAGAGAGATTAGAAAAAGTGATATTTTTTGTAATAGATTGGGTTGTCTTTCTATTTTTTATTCAAGACTAAAATTGCCATAGTCAAAAGTTTTTTATGAGGAAGATAAATCAAAGTGTTCAATATTTGTCTAGTGTTGAAAAATTTATTGTTTGAAAAATGTGTTGATGTTTACATCATTATATTGTATTTTATATTTTCTTTTTTTTCAAATCAATTAAATCTAACATCAATCAAACAAATTTAAATATTAGAAATAGAAATTTGAAGCTCAATCTCCAAAAATGTTTTTTAAACAAATCTATAAATAGTTTTAATTTTTTGACTGTACAAATGTATTCTTCTCTTGATGCTTGACATTGCCTCCATTCGGATGCAACTCCAACTAAAAAATCTTATGGAATTTATGTACATTTTTTGTTTTATAGATAATTCTTAGGTCTTTAGAGTTAAACCCTAAGTGATCAACCTAAAGATAGTAAAGTTACTTTCTAAAAATTTAAAATAAACAATTGAAATTCTTCCAATCATATCATTGAACTACATTCATCTTTCATTCCATGATATATTGCTTTTTCTTGAAGCTTTTCCAATAAACAACAATTGGATGAATTCAATTTTCACAAGATTCATCATCCATTCATCATCCAGACTGATTTTTCTCCCAATAAACAAACAATTGGATGAATTCTGTTTTCACAAGATTCATCATCCACTCATCATCCATCCCGTGGATGATAAGCTCTTAGGGGGTTGAACGTGGAGAACACGTTACCGTCAGATTCTACATAAGAATCGTCCTCCTCTCCAAAAGTCTGTGCTCATGATTGATACAAACCTTGAAATACTCTCGTCGAACATGGCCACAAGCATTTAGGGTTTGGAGCTCGCCGTGAGCCTCAAGCGTCAGACTTCTCTATATGGATTGATTCGCGCTTCGACATTTCATTCCGAAGTCTATAATCTCAACCTTCGGAGACCGCCGGAGGTTTTCAATTTCAACCGGAATCTTAATCGTCTGGATTACACGTTCAACTCACGAATTTAAATTGAGGACTGTCGTTTCGAAGGCGGTTATTTGTGCCCGTTCCTGAAACAGTTCGAATTTGAAACAGTTGAAACAGTTCCTGAACATTTGAAACAGGTGTGTGTCTGCGCGGTTGTTCCCGATCGTTCGTGTTTTGTATTAAAGCAATGGCGTAGGACTGTGTTTGGGCGCAGAATTTTACGTGAGCAGTTTTCTAATTGGCTATTGAATTTCTGGACGGAACAACAGTAGGTATTTATGCTGGGAAAGGACTTAATTAGGTTAATTGTTTGGTGAAATTGCGCCTCGTGAAGTTGTTTAATTCCAGGAAAGGCCAATTTGAACTGCATCTTAGTGCTTTTTGCAATCTTTCGTGCCGGCATTGAGACTCATCACAAAAGCTGGTTGGAAATTTGCAGAGAATACAACCTGTGATGGCGACGACTGATGAGACAGCCGCTCTCGCTGCCGCGGAGGCAGCGAAAGCCAGGAAGTTCAAGCGGGCGATGAAAACGATGAAGTCTGCGGTGTTAGAGGTTCAGTTAATCTTGTATGAGGGGGTGAACACTGATGAACAGCTTCATGCTGCGGGGAGAATTCTGTCGCAGTCCGAGTATGGTGATGTGGTTGAAGAGAGATACATTGCCAAGGTGTGTGGCTTCGCGCGGTGTGCTAATGCGCTTCCGGCTGAAACTCGGAAAGGTCGTTACAGGATTTCTCTCTCTGCGAAGAAAGTGTATGATCTGCAAGAATCACGCCACTTTTGCTCGCCTTCGTGCTTAATTGCTAGCAAGGACTTTGGAAACAAGCTGCCCCTCCAACGAGACCTTGTGGAGTCAAATGAACGATTAATGGAGATTCTAGGTTTAGTTAGGGGTTTGCAGTACGAGGCTAGGTCAAATACTGTGAAGGAAAATGACATGCGAAAGACTCCTGCTAGACCTAGAAATACGAAGCGTGGAAAGGTTCGACCAAAAGGTACTAGAAATGCTCATCTGGCGAGCTCTGATCGAATTCGATCTCCAGTCGAGGATCGAGGGCAATTGGAGAGCAGAATGGTGAGCGCAAATTTGTCCACCTTACCGACGGACTCAATTTTGGAAAATAGCAATCGCGTGGCCAGCCCTGGTCTTAATAATATGGGCAACTTGATTACACCTCAAATTGAACAGAGCAATAGCACAGCCTCCAACTCTAGCTCTAGTTTTGAAAGTGTCCCGGTCATGCCTTCGACATCAGAATCGGATGGTAAGGCTGCAGATACAAATATCAACAGCCCCTTGAATGGCCAGAAGTTGCCACCCGAGAAAGACTCCCTTTCTTCTACCTCTATCGCAAGCACAGTGCAAACGAAGTTCGAGAAACTGAAGATTCAGGAGCGTGTTGGAGATCAGGAAGTCCTACCTATGTTCGACTATGGAGGCCCGTCAGATGCTATTGAAGGTTATGTCCCCTCAAGGTCACGTTGGGAGGCAGCCTCCCATGCCGAACCAAGAACTCGGTCTAGGGTTTCTGAGAAGGCAAACTCAAATGGTGAGATCTCTATTACTATCCTGTGTTTGGGGTTCGCAACTATTTGGTTGGCGTTTTGTTAAACAGCATTTTATCATACTTTGCGGTGTGTTGTCTCTCACGTCTATTTGAAATCATCTATGAATATTCTTCTATTGCAATGATTTATTCGTACTGAAGTTGGAACTAAAGTAGACTCTTCCCTTAATATTTTGGCGTTCCAGATCGTGATTCTAACTTGCGATTTCGGTTTTGCAATAGATGTAGCTTCGAGTAGTGGACTACGGGAAGATCAATGCGTGAATATCAGTGCTGAAAACAAAAATACCGAAAAAGTGGCCAGTAATGTATTAAGAGAAGAGGTTCAGAGGTCTGAAAGTTCATCTAGAAGCCAACAGAAAAGAGTGAAAGTTGTCAAGGAGTGGGAAGACTTGGTTTCTGGAAGTCCTCAAGCCGGTCCAGCTAAAATGTGCATCACAGAGGTGGACGGTGAAACCAGTATATCAGAATCTGGGGATTCTGCTGGACCTCTCAGCAGCAGCAGCTCGGAAAGTAAAGGTACTGCTTGAATCTGGTGCTTCTTTCGTAACCTTTGCTTAGGGCCTGGCGTTTTTATTTTCTTCAAGTATTGTGTAACTCAATCAGTATGATCAATTTTTTCTTCTCCAATGTTATGATGCTTATGAGGTTATACTAGTAGTCTTGATTGCCTTCTAGTGCCTGCCTTTTTCTGTGAGTTGGAGTAACCTTTTTATATTTATCACATCCCATTAAATTCTTACACTAATTCTTGTGTACACATAATGTTGTGTGATTTCCGTAGAATAGGTTTGACCTCTTAGGGTCTGAGTTCAAAAGTAGGAAGTCTACTTTTGTAGCTCATAGTCAATTATAGGAGCGTTCAAAAATGTAGGGCGTGATTTTATTCTATCTATTGCTAGATATTGCTAGCTTCTTAAATGATACATTTTAACACTTAGAGAGCTGGAAGTGGACTGTTTTGTCGAGTTAGGCACTTGAGGGTTAATCAGAATTCACATCGAAAGATGTCTAGCGTCGGTGCTTGGGAGTATGTGCTTAAGCAGATGCTGTCAATTTAAACTTTCGGTTTTCAATGTGCTTCCAGACTTCCAAGGAAAATCCCCAAAGCTGAAGTCAGCTTTGAAGAAGATGTCCAAGGTTAAAAGTAATGTACGTAGTGTTGCATGGGCTGATCAAAATAGGTTTAATTCGGCCTCTGATATTGGAAAGATAGAATCGAAAGAGAGAGCTTCCAGCGGAAATGGGGATGAAACACCTAATTTTGAGAAGGTAGGACAAATCTGATCCTTGTTCCATGAGTTAATTTGAGCTTTTCTATTATGCATCCTGGTTCTTTCTGGTGTAAGGTGTTCATTAATACCTCTAAACCTATGTTGATTGGTTGATTTTTTAGCCTGAGTCTTTTATTGGGACTGTCCATGTTTTGTCGTTAATTATTGTGGATGAAATCGTGGTCTATTCAAATTGGAGAAAAGAGTGGAGCTGGGTGTTGTGTTTCGCGGTTTTTTATTACTTTAATGCTCAAGCCAGACTGTACCTCAGACTGCTTGTTTTTCACTGTTCTGCTGCAGGGTTCCGAGGATGTAATTATAACAGAGAAGAAAATAGAGTCTATGAAGTTGGAGGAACAGCAACGATCACAAACAAGATTGTCAGAGCCTTCTTTGGATTTAGCCTGGGCTGCGAGGTTGGCATCGGCTGAAGCCATGGCCACTGCATTGACTGAAGCAGCGACGTCTGCTGCTGCTGGAGAGGTCGACGGTAGTGAAGCTGGTAAAGCCGAATCATATCTCATTGCTTAATATATTACTTTTTGGTTATATGGTCTATTAGGCGGTGTTTTGATGGTCCTACTCCTTTTTGTTGCAGTGGTCCAAGCCGGAATATCCATTCTTTCTGCTACCCACAATGCCTATCCCGCAAGTTCAGATAGTACTCACGAAGCACAAGATCAATCTGGTGAAACTATAGAGTCCATGAAGAACAGTGCACTCGATGAAGATGAACTTTTTGCGAGAGCTGCACAAGCCCGAGAAGAAATGAGGCGATTAAAAATGCCAGGGAAATATGGTGAAATCATGGAGAAAGAGGGATTTGAGAATGGTAATGTCATTGATGACTTCAAGTCAATGGCCAACGAAAGTGATGATGATGATGAAGATGAAGACGTTGACGATGTCAATGTCGATGACGCTGATGCAGAGGAAGACGATGATTATTTTGATGATGATAACGGAGGTTTCGAAGGTGCTCGTGAGGTTGGGTTTACGGCACCGCCGAAAGGCTTCAAAGCTGAGGTCAATCTCTGCCACCGTACAAATTTGGATGGGGCATATCAATACAATTCAGGCTCTATTTCAATTAGATTTATCTGCGTACTATTTATTTTTTCAAGTCAATTGTTGGCATAGATGTAGAGCATTTCCATAGATCTCTTTGCCATCTGTGTTGATCATTGGTTGACTTACTGGTGTGCTTTAGCAATATACATGCTTTAAGCCCTCTTGGGAAGGACTGCTGTTATTAATCATCTCAATCTAATATTTTGAATTGTTGGTCCTGTTTCAGGTGTCCATGTTTGGGACAATGATTATGGCGATAGAAGCTTGGATCTCTGCTTCTGCGGTGGCTCATATCTATGGAAAGGACCCTCATCAGGAAGATGGATACTTGTCTGTGAATGGGAGGGAGTATTCCCGATACACTTTTATTGGCGATGGTGTTTCTGCTGAGATCTTGCGTACCTTCTCGCTCTGTGTTTCTCGAGCGCTCCCTGAAGTCGTCCGTGCACTCCATATCTCTGTTCCTTTATCGACATTGGAATTGGCCTTGGTAAAGTTTGCTTTTCCTCTGCACTACTCGACTTGGTTTTTATCATAATGTATCTTAGTGCCAATGTTCCTGCATCTACATCTGGGTTGCTATTCCCTTTTTCAATGTCTGCATAGTAAGGCTAATCGGGTAATCAAAACCTGATTAATCTGCATGACAACCGCAATTACACAGGGTCGTTTAATCAAGACAATGAGTTTTGTTGAGGCATTGCCGCCATTTGGAACCAAACAGTGGCGAGTGCTGGTGATTCTCCTATTGGATGCCCTGTCTATTCATCGGATTCCACGGTTGGGAGTGTACTTTTCCAACAATCGAACAATGCTGCGACAGGTATTTTATTTGATGAACTTCTCGTTCATTGATATCTTTTGCTGTAACCTCTTAGAAATCCATCTTGGAGATGTCGTTACTGACCTTTTGGTATTGCTGAGGTAAGTGCATCTTGTAGTCAAGTCAATGTGAGCACACCTATAGAAAAAGAATTTCTGTTTTGTAATGTGCATTGAATAGGCCTGGGATAAATACCATTTATTTGAACAGGTACTGGATTCCACGGGAACAAGTGAAGCAGAGTATGATGTTTTTCGTGACGTGGTACTCCCGTTGGGTCGGTCGCCAACTTTTGCAACACGCAGTGGTGGTTGACCTATTTTTTTGGCAAGGGTTTTTCCACGTCAAGAAGGCATTTGTGTACGTTCCGAAGGGGATGATAGTTTGGACTCTATTCAAAGTCCGCTGTCGCAATTCATGCTTTTGAAGTGGTGATTCATTTATGAGGAATACTTCTTATTTGTCCAAGGAAAACAGATGTTACTTACGAGTGCAAAGCAGACGAGCGAGTGCAGTGTTATGTCGTCTTAGAGGACCTGCTTTTTCAGGCGAAAGATTTGGCTCCACGGGGTCCAAGTTACTTTGATTATTCTCATGACGCATTTCTGCTTCCTCTTGGGCCTACATGTAAAATGGTTCGGCCTCTGCAGTTTATGGTACTCTGCTTTGTACGGCGCATAAGAAATTCTATACTGAAGCTACTGCTCAAGGATTTGTAAAGTTCGGTGCAATTTTATGCAAGCACAGTTTCAAATATACTGTACAATGTGGTACTGGCAATCACCACTGTACTGCACGTATTGCATGTGATTTTATTCCATCCAAGAACAGTTGAAATGGTATGCATTTATGCACCAATGACCCCACAGAAAATCATATTCCCTTTTGGAGGCACAATGAATGATGAACTTTTGTACTGCTCATTGGCACAGACAAGTATTTGTTTGTGAATTGAAATGCAAGTGGTTGCATACAATTTGGAGGCTCAATGAGTTGCATATAAATTTTCAAAATGATTCCAGGTACTGAGAGAAGAATTCATAGTATCAAAAAGTTTACTTCCAAGTGAAAAAAAAAATTCTCATTATAGTTTTGAGGAATTTGAGTGGAGATTCTCTTAAACGTCATTCAGCAGTGTCATGTAGCCTTTCACGGAGTTTCAACTGTAGAAGGCATGAAGTCACTATCAGGCAACAAGCAACCTTCACGGCACTAACCATGTAATCGAAAGAACATTACCTTCAAATTCTGAGTGATGCAAACTATACCTTCAAACTTATATAAATTGCACACAACTTTACAAATCCGCTTCTGAAATATGCTTTCCAACTTTGCATGTATGCCGTACAATTGTAACTCAAATAGATATGATAAGTGCAAAATGAACTGAATTCTTGAACATCATTAATTCCTGTGGGAGATCGGCCCCTATTTCTTTTCAAGCCCACGACATAGAGTTGGGAAACTACCATTCACGTTGCGCCCATTTCTCTCGATTTTCAACAGAAGAAAAGCTAATATTGTCCGTCAATGTAAGTGCTTCAAATCGTGAAGCTTAATATCCATCTTCAACGTCATAAAGTGGACGTGTACATGCTCTGCCGCCTGAGAGCATAATCGATATGCTCGTCACTCTAAGAGTGTTCACAAAAGACAATGAATTCCACCACAGGCAGTATAAATAGAATCTATATCCAACTTCATACTTCACCAGTGAAATAAAACTAGCCATAGATTGAATAGTTGTCTAAAATTATCGGGTGGAAACGATATCGTCAATCTTCAAAATCATGCGTACACATTCTGTCGCTAGTGAAAGTGCACTAGTGCTCACGAGCAATGGCTGTACAACGTTTTCTTCCAAGATATTGGTAATTTGCCCCTTACGCACGTTGATGCCCGTATTTGCCTGTAATTGCCATAATTCATATGAATTCTTAATCACCTAAATTTCGTAACCAAACCAGCACAAGATATCAAAATAGACAGGCGTATTACGAAAATTCTGAATGAGAAAACATACCTCGCCATTGGCATGTCGATTACGAAGCTCGGTCACAATGGCTATAGGGTTCAGGCCGGCATTTTCCGCTAATGTGAAAGGGATCACCTACAAAATCAAATTGCCGAGGTTGAGAAGTATAAGCAAAACCTCAAAATTGGCACAGACAAGTAGTCAGGAACAGCATTAACCAAGTCAAAATCTCAGAGAAAAGATTTCTCAAAACTATTAGAAGTCAGCAAAGGGTTACAATAAAACAGATGAAAATTTGTTAACAAATTCCAAGGGGAACTTTTGAATCTGTGCTGAACATGAAAGATGTAGGGAAGACAGAATAACAATCACCTCCATCGCATCAGCAAAAGCGCGCACACAGTAGCTTTCCATGCCGTGCAATGATCTGGACCATATACCCAATTGCCTGGATACCTCAATCTCAGGTGCGCCACCACCTGTGCAAACCAAAATTAATAGTCTAATTGAGAGGACGCAGTCCTTTCCATGAAGGACTCAATAAAGTCAACTGCGTGCTTCCAGAACAAATTCTCTACAAAGTAACGGAAATACGAAGTGCAAACAATGTTATAATGACCGAAGAAGGTACCTGCAATCAGGAACCGTTCATGAACCAGACACCTGATAACACATAACGCATCGTGCAGGCTCCGAGCTGCCTCATCAAGTACCTGACGCAATGAAATTAGGTGATTAGAAAGGGAATATAAGCAGAGGCGATATCCAACTTAACATTTGCGAAAAGAAAAATAGAATCGATGTCATACCAAAGCATTTGAGCCTCGAACGATGATTGAAACTGTCCGTCCCATATTCTTAATCCCAGTCACCTTCACAACCTAAACTTTTCGGAATAAGGCCAAGAAATAGAAAAGAAACACAGTTGGTCAGCATTAACGGACACACCTACATCACCACGACACTCTTCAAAACATTTCTACAGATACATAAACAGACTTTACAAGGACCAACAAAGTCAATAACTCCTAACCAAACACAAGCAACTAAGGAAAGGGAATAAAATTTTACAGAAGAAACCATAATACGACAAGTAAAGCTAAATAGATAACTGTCATAGCTAACCAAGGCCTGAAATGAGCAATATTTTAAACGCCATGTGAGCCACACATTAAACCAGAAGTTACAAGGATATGAAAATTACCCGGCCATTACCAACAGATACCTCCTCAACCAGGTCAGCATGTCCAAGTTTTTCAGCACGAAAGTGTTCAATGTTTGCAATAGGAAGACAATTCAAGGTTTTGCAAATGAACTCAATGTCTTCTCGCTCCACATCTTTGATAACAAGAATCTTTGCCTTGGCAAGGTAATGTAACGACAGGTCTGTTACTGCATCTCGCAATATACTCTTCTGTACTAACAAGACATTGCAGCCTGTTGCCCGGATCTTCTTAATCATACCTAAGATGTAATTCCTCTCCTCCTTGAGGATTCTGTCCATCTACAAATATAGATATAATTTCAACAAAAAAGATGTCGTTAGAAGCAAAATAACAGCAAGATTGAAATATTTGAATGATCCATGAAAAAACTGGCGGCAAAAAAACTTACTTGCGTATAATCGGACACGACAACACTCTGCTCGATATCAGTTTTGGGAGGAGAAATCTGAAACTGAATCAAAGCGATCTTTGCATTTTCTATGCGTGTTGGTCCACCAGCTGTATGACTTGCTTTGTGGTCGAATACAAGGCCCTTCACCATCTCCGTATCATCAACCTATCATACACATAAATGTTAGATTACTTAGGATAGAAACTACGAATTCAAATCAGATAGTAACAAGTCAAAAATAGAAGCCACAGGAAATACGGTACGCAAAGGCTCTAAAAACTTACCGTTCCCCCTAGCTTCCTCAAAACTTTAATATCTCGAAGGTCGACACTGTCGGGTCGATCAAGATCACGCACATTAAGCACTGCATCGACTGCCAGCGGTGCGAGCAGGGATGAATATTGGCTGACAACCTGCATGCACTCCGCTGAGTCCGGGGGAGGATGACTCACATCGCAACACAGCAAGTAACCCCTAAAGGACCAAGAAAACCAATTTGGGTTTCAAAAAAATTAAGCAGTTTTGAGTAGGGCATACGGGGACTTTCTTTTGTCCAATATTATTCATTTTTTTTAAGAACAGATGCAATGTGCTTCACTGATTCTGCTGGTATAAAAACAGGTCCCATCTGAATTGTATCTTTCACAATATAATCAATCGAAATGGTCATCATAAAACCACGAATACTTGGCCTATTACGGGTAAAATAAAAAACAGTTAGATACTAGGCAGTGTTTAACCCTTGAATCAACATATAGTCAGAAGCACAGATGGCGGAACGAATGCATCATTTGAACTTATACCTTACTGTTTAGGGAAGTGCTTGCAATTTTAACAAGTTGGTCATGATCAGTAAGCCCCACTGGTATCGCCATAGATTTAATGACCTGCAACGCAAAACATCAAATCAGCAGAGTGCGTGGATAAATTTTAATGCCGAATCACTCACTATTTCTAAGCTAGATACAGAATATAAGCTTCGCATCTGTTTTCGAAAGGGCCATCCATCACAGAGGAGAAGCTGGAAAATGGGGAGGTAATTGAGTAGCTGCGTCTAACAACGGTTTCACCCGTGACTACTGAAGAAAAAGCCAGGTACCTAATCTCACCTCAACAGCTTTCTCAGAGGCCTTATGAAGCGCCTCTGAGATTGTGGTGGGATGAACACCTTTGCCCAGAAGATTCAAACACTGCTTCAACAAAGCTCCTGCTAATACGACAACTGCAGAGTTGAAACACCAACATGTATCAGCAAAAGGACATGGCAATCTGTAATCCCTGCTTAACCCCTAAAGGCTTCTACTTTCCTCCTGTTTTGAAGATTTGCAATTATCCCCTCATCAAATGCAACTTGAAGGAATAATTTGGAGTTGATCTATGAAAATAAGTTGTAGGTTGTTAATTCTAAATTATATCTGTTTAAGGCCAAATCTACCATTTCCATCACCAATATTTTGATATACAATCTTGAACTTGATATTCAAATTCCTTTAAAAAATGAGCACAAAAAATTTATTGACATCTTTTGAGGAAATCATTTGGAAACGGTTTGGAATGTGCAATGATTTTTAAGAATTCATTTTGTTGCTTGAATCTATGAAATCATTTTCCGAAAGTCACTTTTAGAACTCAGTCAAAATTTCACGTCCTTCTTTTCCCATAGATCCAGTGAAAACTAAATTCCAATATTGTCCGATATGACCATAAAATATTATTCGCCAAGCTCTTTTCAAAATTCTTTTTGGCATCGAACAAATTTCCCAGCTGTGAGTAATAAATATTTGAGCCTTTACGGCTCAATTGAACTCCAGCATTGCCACATCTGTAACCGCTAATCGAATAAATTGAACTGCAAATAATGAGGTACCTGTGGTAGTCCCATCTCCAGCAACAATGTCTTGTGATTTCGATAGCTCAACCAACATCTTAGCTGCAGGCTGCACGACTTCCATCTACATTCCAAAAACCAGACCGACAATAAATACACCAGTGATCCGAGAATTAGTTTACGGAATTTAGTGCAATATGCTACCTTCAAGACAGAAAAGCATCAACTTTGGCTATAAAAAAATAGAAAAAAAGGATTTTGCAAGTTGTGAGTACTATAACACAAAACTGACTAAATAGATGCTGATTCCATTGTGGAGGAAGTTGCAAATTGACTATCAAATTCTATTGTTTGTTGCAGTTTTGGCTAAAATGTCTCCAATGAAGACCTTTTTTACAATGTACTAGTAGCGCAAGGATTTTTTGGGTAGAAACTCAGAAAATTTTAGCCAGATTAGGGATCGATGGCTCTCACCATTACCAGATAACCTAAAAATGCGAAAAAAACTTAAAAATTGCGAAAAACTCAGAAGCGCGAGTGTACGTACCTTGTCAAGAATGGTGGCCCCGTCGTTGGTGATGATCACATCCCCGGTAGCAGAGGACAACATCTTGTCCATGCCGCGAGGGCCCAAGCTGGTGCGCACAGCATCGGCGACAGCCTTGGCTGCCAACATATTGACTTGGCGGATGTCATCTTTCCGCTTCGTGTCCACGTACTTCTCAGTGTTGCTTCGCGCCTTCGTTGCAGGACCTGGCATTGTGGAACTGAATGCAAAAACTATGCAGACGAGAGGCGATTCTCAAGACGATGCACCATAGCCAACGTGTAAGTCTGCGAGGGTGAAACCTTCGTGAAGAGCTCGCCAAACCCTAATCCACTTAAGCCCTAGCGCTGCAAAACCCAAACTCTTCGGCTTTCTTGTTAGTAGTTCCAACTGTTTTGCTGACTCTGTAACTGACCATGTGGACCCACAATTTTGAAGCCCAATGTGCAATACCGGTATTGAGGTCGGCAAAAAAATAATTCTAATAAATGGAAACCAAAAATTTTGGATATTAATTTCGCAGAAAAATGTTGTTGTTTATTGGAAAAAAATGAATACTGCGAATTAGCAATTGGCAAAGTAAATAATAATTACAATATTGTGAATTAGTAATTGGCAAATTAAAATATTGGTAAAATATTGGTAAAATATTTTTAGTTTTTGGCAAATTAAATAATTATTCAATAGAGAATGTTGAACTTGCCTTATGGGTATGGTATATATATATATATATAAGTTTTTATTTTATAGATTTAAATTATTGCATGAGCCTACATGTTGCCACTATTTTTTGGCACTTCAATCAAGTGGTGCTGAAGGAATGTTGATCTTTTTTGTTACTCAAAGTTGAAGGAAAAAATAATTTAAAATCCAATTTATAAAGAAGTCAATTCAATGAGAAAAGATTGCGAGAATTATGTTTTGTTTGTCAATCCAATTATAACAGTTTGATAAGAAATTCAATGCAATCTAGGATAAAAATTAGAAGAGGGGTCAAAATGAAGGGCAACATTTCATAACTTATGACTTCTTCAATGGAGCCGAAATAACAACACAACAACCACTAGAAGAAAACCGTATTGACATCCATGTTTCTTTCCAATAATTTTGTGTTAGATAGCTAGTTTTACATGACTACTAGGGCCAAGCACTGCATTTGCGTTGAGAACCTTGTTGAAACTAACAAGATATGGTAAGAGTATGAACACCATATGATAGCACAGCTTTGCCATATTTGCTTTGTGTTACAATTAGTTATGCAAACGATGTTTGTCCAAATATGAATGTAGGGTTGCGCCACGTAGAATTTATGGTGTTGGGTACGTGGAAATGGATGTGCGAGCATATACTATCCGTGTTGACAAATGTTCGTCACATAAATGAATGGAAGTTTGCATTATTTGGTTCTTCATCTAAGCAGCTTAGGGCTCTGTATTATTTTGCTCCATAATTTTTATCTTGAGAATTAAGTGACTCTCTTAGTGTTTCTTGTCGTCTCGCTTGTCGTTGATTTTCTTTGGCATGTAGACTTGAGGGTTTGATGTTTAGGTCACTCCTCTGTAAATTTTATGAAGGAATGATGCTTTGTTTTCTTGTAGTGGTAGAATGTTCTTGGTTCATACTTCATACCAATAATTTTTAATTGATCTAGGCATAATAGCCAATGACAGTCATATTATTTATTATGAATTCCAGGTTTCAGCAAAAGGCTCATAAGGATTTATGAAAGAGAAGGTTTGGCATTGAATGAATTTAGTTCAATTGTAATTATTTGTTTCAACTGTCTAGTGCATCACTATTTTATTAGATATGCCAAACAATTTCAAACTACTTCTTGGCTAAGACATGTTTATTTCAACAAATGCACATGATCTATTTGCCGTGAAATCCTCCACTTTTTATTATAATTATAGATTTATTAAGAAATGACATAAATTGTACGATTTACTGAGCTTTATTTCTATTGTATTGACTTGTTGCAAGTTAGACGAGTTTATGGAAGGTTTCAATTTCATATCAATGAAACTGAAAGAGGTGTATCAAGTCTATTCAATTCTATTTATTGTTGCACCAATATCATGTTTTCAACATTTAGAGGAATTCTAGTTCATTATATGGCCTTATAGAGTTTGATATGTACTTTGAGTATTAGGTTCTTTTCACATTTACACCATGACACCTACAACATAGCACCTTTGTAGATGTTGCTTATCTGGTCATTTTGGATATTTTAATATTTTTTGTTATACTCTCTGATTTGAATCAATTATCTTATTTCAAATGCTTTTTTGTTGTCTAATTGACATGCAACTCAAATCATTTGTATTTCTGAAATGATTACTTTAAGAAGCAATGCAAAGCTCAAACTCATGGATTCTAATATAAAAAGAGGGTAGTGGACATAATGATGCAGACAAGGAAATGGAATTTTAATAGAGGAACTCTAAAATTTTGTCTTCACTTCCAAATGAAGCTTTATCATTGCAAATCTTTTTTTTTCCTTCTTATTCTGGTGGAAGAAATGTAGAGCATTTTGAACAATGTCAATTCAAACACTACAAAAAAAACAATGTCAATTCGGACATATTTTTTTGTCAATTTTTTGTCATTTTAGACGTTTTTATGTTAAATTTTTTTGTCAATTCGGACACATTTAGTCAATTCAGACGTTGTTTTTGTATAATTTGTCTTCAAGGTAATTATTTTGGTGTGTGAAAGTGAAAGTGACAATAATAATGAAGGACAAGATAGAGACAAAGAAATGACGCGCGTAGCATACGTACAACTCACTTGACAATGTTTGTGTGTGTATTGTTCTCTTGCACAGTATGTATTGAATGCCTTCTGTCATGTTCTTGTGTGCAATTAGTTTCTCCAATATGATACTCAATTTTAATGTTTTTTCTTTAGAAATCATTAGAAGAGATTTGAAGGCTTCGGAAGACCGTGAGTTTCCGAACTGTAAGAACTTTAGGAATTCTGTCCCATCCACATTCTGAAGTGACACAGAGAATACCATGTCAAATATTAATATTCAATTTGAAAAAAAATTGAATTTTTTAAATTAAATTTTTAATATTAGTATTTTATTTAATTTATTATTAAATATTTTGACAGCAGTGTTGTAGTTCCCAACAAGGAAAACATGCTTGAAACGGCCCTCTTTTGCCCTCAAATCTCTTCTAATGGTGTGAAGTACAAACTCGTACGTTGAAAGAGACTTTTACATGTACAAAAGTTATCCGGGTGACTTGGACATGTAATTGAAAGAATTGGATGGCTTAGACCCTAAGCAAGAGTTTCAGGGGCTATTTTTTCGTGTGCATACATGATACAATGCATATGACTAAGCATGAATATGGTACGGTGCATTAGGTGTGGACATAAATTCAAACAAAATGCATTTTCAATAATAACAAACTTCATTATTTTCATGCATAAGTATTCCCTAAGTAAAATAGCAAGAATGTGTTGGAGGCCGTGTAGTTGAACACAACAAAATGACGTTTAGACAAACATGCATGTATCGAAACCTACTCCGATATTCGTGTTATAAACATTGATCGCTACATTTGACAGCATTGTCCCTTGTTGCACAAAACGAGTAATTGTGTCCCATGAAACATTCTTTCAAAAAAATATATTCTGGAACAAGTTACAAAAAACATATTTGTGTTACACAAAACACAATCGATACATTTCCAACATACAGAATTTAGTTTGGCATAACAGACAAAAATGTAGACATACGACCATGTGGTATGACGAGCACAAAAGACAGGATGCCATGTGACCATGCATAGCAAAGGACACATATTGTGTCAACTCAACATATTCTAAATTGCAAAATCAACAATGTCATATCTAACATGGCACAAAAATAAATTTATAAAATACGTGGATAATGACAAGGTGAATGAAGCACATTCGCTCAAATACTGCAAACATCAAATCCAACAACCAATGTTTTGTTCCAAACACGTCAATTTATGCACATTTAAAAGGAGAATCTCAACATAATCCATTTGACGGTTTTACGTTTGCTAAATACAATCATTTTTGCAAACATGATTTCTACATTAAAAACATGTGGATTTCAATACATTTTGCTTCTAGTGAACTGCACTTAAGGGATGGAGTTATCATGAAGTTTGAAAAGCCAACTCCAATGCATCTGCTACCATCTTCAAATTCCTTGCTAAGTTTAGAGCCTTGCCACTTTGTATTTCTTGGCAAATATTCTTGCTCTATATAGAGAGCCTGCCTCACAACTCGATATGTAAAAACTAAAAAGATTGATTGATTGTGGCTAAGTGGTCTCATTAATTTCCCTACCCAATTGTTCCATCTTCTTAGAGAGCATTATATGTCCACATGTTCCATCTTCTTACTTTCTCTAAATGCCACAAGAAACAAAGATTCACACTTTAGAATTGAATGAACCAGTTTACATTGGGTCTTCACTCTCTGCAAAACAGTCAAATCAATAAAAGACCTGAGACATGCTTGTTGTATTTAAATCTTGGGCATGTATAGCGGTTTTCGATTGAAGATGCTCTTTTAGGATTATTCTAATGCATTAAAGCATTTTTTCAAAATTTGATTTAATCATTTGAATAAAAAAGAATCAAATTTAAAAAAATGCATTTAATGAAATAAGATTAAAAAGTTCCTTAATTTTAGAGATAACTTTCAAATTATACAAAGTTTAAAATAACATGTGTTCTAAAAGTAAACGAGAGAGTAAAAAATTCACCATAGCACAAAAAATAGAATTATCAACAACTAAAGGGCACTTTATACATACATAGAACTAAGATAAAATAATTTTAAATTCTAGGCACTAAAGCTAGGAAAATTCTAAGGTCTTAATCAACGGGAATGTGCAATTTTGATATTTTCACTAGAAGAAATCCGCGTTGATCTAAACAAAAAATGTGGGCTGAAATTTGTTGAGAACCATGTTTCCAATACAAAATTATGGGATTCCAGCATTGGAAACATGGCTCTCAACAAATTTCAACCCACATTTTTTGTTTAGACTAATGCGGGGTTATTCTAGTATTTCTTATCTTGTCTTAATGTGGAAAGTTCCAATAAATGATCTTAATTTTATTTTTACATTTTAAGATTTGGCACTTTATTTCATTAAAGTTTTTATGTAGTTTGACTTTATTTAAAGGTCCATTTATTGGCAACTATTTCATTATTGTTGTTTTTATCAGAGATAATAAAAAATAATTTTAAAAAAGGAATTCAATATTTGTCTATTTAGCAAATCTTCTTGATATTATGTTTATTATAATTTTGGAAATATATGTAAAATAAAAAATAAAATTAATACAATAATAATTAATTTAATCCCTCAAGGACTAAAAGGACACAATGTGTTCTTTTTAAAATTTTCAATGGCAAATTCTTGGTAGGGTGAAACAAAATTTAATATTCTGTAAAGCAAGATCTTGTAGAGTAACAAGTTGACATACTTGTTGCATTCTCGGATTTTTTTAATTTCGATGTGAGAAGTATTTAAAATTTTATTTAGGAAATGTAATCTTGTAGAAAAAGGGAGCAAATATTTTTTTTTCCAATTAACCCCTAAAGTACTATTGTCCCTTTGGAGGATAAATGGATTTTTGGGCAGGTACCTACGAGCTGAATTTTTTGTCGTGATTTTTTGAAATTTATTTTGAAGATAGAAAAACTGATAAGCTTTGTGAGAATATATTTTTTTCACAATCGGTGCCCGGGAACAACAGTTATGACCAAATAAGCTCAAAATAGGGGACGAAGGGCAGCCCGGGCAGCAACAAAAAATTTGCAAAAATTTGAATTTTTTTTAATATTTTTTTTCTCATAGATTGTATTTTTGTCTATCCGTAAATCTTTGATTCATTTCATTTGGATTTGTTATGAGAAAGTTATGGACATTCATGTTTTTTGGGCAGTTAGAGCATCTTCTTGAAAAAAATAACTTGTAGGATTCATTTCCTGAATGCAATTTTTCAAATTTTTCAAATTTTTTATTTGCATGGTTTAGTTTACTTGCTAGAATAATCTCACCATTGGGATTAGTGCATTTTAATTCCATCTAAAATATATGAATATTTTAGATTTTCCTTTTATCTTGTACCTACTTCTACTTAACAATTTTTTTTGAATTTTTTATTTTTTCCCTAGATTCTCAACTCAATTCTTTACTATAAAGATTTAAAGCTGAAAACTCTATGGTACAAAAAATTTAAGTTAAAAATGTTTAAAGTCAAAATATCTAGTCTCACAATGTGCTGAAAAATTTGCTTTTTTCACTTTAAATGCAAATATCTTGCAATCTATGCAGTCAAAAATTCTAAAAAAATTCCACACATTTTTATACAAGTTAGGTATACAATCCTATGCTTAGATGTGAAGAAAAAAAACATTTTTCAATTTTTTTTACTCTTTGCTATAGAAATGGCAGTTTTGAATGTTTTTTGGCAAAAAAAAGCCTTGGGCCTCTAGCACGAGGGAGTCACTAGCTTAGAGGTTTAGTATATACGTGAGATCAGGAGATATTTTATGGGGGGATATTTCTCTAATATTTTATAATTTAATATACCCTATTGTTAAAAATAATTCTAAATTGCCATTTATTATAGCACCCTATATTATTTATAATACACATTTGAGTCTAATTTTTTGGCCCCTATATTAGATTTAAAAATTAGAACTAACAAGTGTTATATGATTTTTTTTCTTATTATTGTTTTTTATCCTATTCTTCTTTATTCCTTTGTCACTTGTTTTTCAAACCATTTTTTTTATGGTTACTAAAAACTAAAGTACTTTATGTTTAGACAATGTACTATGGCCAAACAAATACATTCACAGACCGTTAAACAATTCACTCTAGTTGTGTCAAACAACTTGCTGCTAATCATCTACAATATATTCTAATGAATACAATCAGTGCAAATACTCAGCAAAGAAAAGATTACATTGCATACAATATAACAAACAAGCATAGACCACCAAGCTCTTACACACCTAATAATGATAGATCACCAAGCTCTTTGATAGCTTTCTACTATTTGGAATGAACAAATAAGAGTATACTTTTAAGCAAAATTTATGATAGATTCTTCAAATTCTAAGTGACTTCAAAGGACTTTACAAATAACCCTCGAGGCAACTAGAGCCCCTCATCCATGGTTCATGAATAATTTGGGACAAATAATGTGTCATTTTTCGTCCATCTCTTCTTTAAGGACATTAAATACCCACTCTACAAAATTATTTTCCCCCACAAATTATTGCCCCCTTATATTTTTTCTAAATAAAATCTAATACATGGTATTTAACATAACCCTATATTAGTTATAATACCCTACATGTAATTTTACACACTCTATATTAGATATAATGTCTTTTAAAATTTTAGGTACAATAAATATATAGTACCCTATATTAGATCTCACGTAGTTTCTAATATGTGCACTAAGTGACCTCCCCGGGGCCTTTAGGAGTTAAGTCATTGTAGAATGAAGGTGGAAGGGTGTAACTTCACATGAAATATTATGCAAATGTAAACAAAATGTTGAACATGTCAAGAGCTAAACAAAGCATATAGTTTTTGTTTATTTTAATGTAAAGTCAATGGAACAAAGTGAAAATGTTATTTAAATATAACAATAAGATAGGATTTCAAATTGTACAAATTGCTAGGAAATTTTGAAACTTAAAGTCAAATTTTGAAATGTATATTTTTTAGTTCTTTAAATATATCATGTAGAAATAATTTAAACATTTGAAAAACCATTTACATATTAATTTTAATTATCAAAAGATGAACTATATTTCTTGGGTGGGGCACTTAGTGCGTTTTCAAAACCTCGTGCGGCTTAATATAGATAGGATTTTATTCTTTTCTCATAAATTTTATAAACAAATTACAAATAATGTAGGGACCCTTGAAAGTTAGAAACCCATTATAAGTAATTTAGGTAGCCTAGAAATGGGGACGGTCATTAATTTTTTTCTTACATATAATGAAGGGGCTTCATATTTGGATCCTATGTAATCTAATTAGTATAACATGTTACTGTATAATAGCTAGTTGCACAACTGGGCTAGACCTGAATTAAATGAAGTATAGATTGAATAAACACACCGCCTGCCTAGAATAAAACTCCATCGGAAAACACAATAGTGACTTTGATGACTTTGGTGACTTGGATTAAATGAAGTATAGGTTAGCTGTGTTGTTGACAAAGTGTGTTGAGTTTTTGTTTTGTTTTGCCTTGATGTACCTATAGACATTCAGATCTAAGGTCCATACAACTGATCACGAATTCAAGTTTACAATTGAATTTGAAAAGGTCAAAGATCTTCAATTTTTTTATTGAATTTCCTTAAAAAGCCAAAGAAGATTGACATCTAATTCAACTTGTTTAATGTATTTTGGAGCTTTGTGGAATTAATTATGAATTGCTGAAGTTTATGGCATTGTTAAGTAAGTGTATGTTTGACTTTTGGTTAGGTTCTCCATTTTTTTTTCTTTTATACAGTTGAATTTTTTAGGGGGGGCAACCTTCTTGAAAGATTTCTCAGTTCATTTCATTGAAATATTTTGGAACTTTTTGGAATTGGTTATGAATTATTTAAGTAGAAATGGCATTATTATATATTTGTCTGTTTGAGTTTTAGTTATAATCCCCATTTTTTTCCTTTTACTCATGACTATGGTGAACTTTGTATGTTTGAGTTTTGATTATGCCCTCCATTTTTTCCCTTTACACATGACTATGGTGAACTTTGTATGTTTGAGTTTGGGTTATGCTCTCTATTTTTTTTCATTTACTCATGACTATAGTAAACTTTGTATGTTTGAATTCCACAAATGCATTCTTTGCACTTTTTTCCCTTACCTTTTAGCTTTTATCTTGCTTTTCCATAACCTTTTTTTCCTTATAAAGAATATAGCCTAGCAAAAAATACATTGACATGGATATTATTAGTGATAGGGTGCCATAATATAGGCCAAGTTGCCAAATTAAATAATTATAGGGATCCTTTTATTTTGCCGAGGAGGTAAATAGCCCTCCAAAAAATACCCCATTGCCGCATGTGGGGTTCAAAATATACACAAAGTGATCCACCCGAGCTATATTTACATAACGCAAAGTATAAGCTTCTTTAGACTAGCAATTTTATCTAATAAAACTCAACAAAATCATTCTACGACAAATGATAAATATATACATAATGTACATTTTTTAAATTTTGACAATACGGATATATTCTAAATGTGATTAGACTACAAAAATATATTCTAGAACTTGTATTTTTTCAAACTTCAAAGCTTCAAAAAAATTATTAAAAAACTCATTTAATAGTACAATTATTCTTTGTCTTAGATTTCTAAAGGGTTTATTGATTTTTTTAATATTTAAAAAAAATTAAGCTATTGTAGTGAAATTAAAGTTTCATTTATTAAATCAAATGAAGGCTATATTTTGAATAATGGATGTAAATATATTATATAACTTAAAAATTTTGATTAAAAAAATTATATATTATAATTTGAAATATTTATAATAAAAAAATTCCAACTTAATTATGTCTTATGTATTCATTAGTTGGTTAATTAGTTAGTTCTCTATTATATTCTACTTTTTTTTAATACTAACTAAAAATATTGTCTAAAAAACACCCCTCTATAAAATGTCTTCTATGTAATCAAAACCACACATGTACATGCATATGTATACTATTCACTAGGGTGCATAAGACTACATATTAAAGTTTTACGAATACAAAAATATAATAATGTAGTATATGCACTGTGTTACTGTCAGATACAGAGACTGCTTGTCTTATACATATGAACTCTGATACACTTGAAGACAAAGCTCCTAACCACACGACCCCCTCACATTCATGAACATTGGCACACTTGAAGATAAAATACCTGACTACAAGGTCCCTTCACTTCTTTTGCCATGTGATCATGTCTGCCTTACTTTAATTGTGAAAGCAATGTAATACCACTTGTCTTATACGTATGAACTCTAATAAACTTGAAGACAGAGTAATAAAACCATACAATCCCCACATTCATAAACGTTGACACACTTGAAGACAAAGTATTTGTACACACAATGGTCAATTCACAATAGCAAATGTTAGTACACTTGAAGACAAATTACTTGACTACAAGGTTCCTTTACTCCTTTTGCCATATAATCATGCCCACCTCACTCCAATTGTGAAAGTGATGCAATATTATTTCATAGCACAGCAAGCTTCTTTTAGTTGACAAAATTTTATGAGATGGAAAAACATATTTTTTCAAATGTTAAAATTTTGACTATAATCTTATCTTTTTACTACCAAAATTTTCATCAATTTGACCATTTTAAAATCATTTGAGTGTCTTCTATTCAATTCACTTTCTTTCATATACAAAACATTATTGATGATGACCATTGGTTGAGTATAGTAAAAGCCTCGTGGTACACTTGAAGAAAAAATACAAGACTACAATTCTCATAATGGCTTTTGCCTTGTTTAAACCACTGAATAGCATCAATAACATAGTTACAAAGAACAATCCATATATACTATTTACATAAATATAAATTGGAATACAATCAAACATGACCAATAAATATAATTGATCAATCTTAATAAATAAACATGCAAAATCAATTGTCTGGATCCCACCTCTATTTACAATAATTTGGCAAAACTACATATTGAGCATGCTTTTACAAAGTTTTCCTTTTAATAAATATATAGTCTTGGCATAATTTGTTATTGGCCTTAAAGACTTCATGTGACAAAATGCTCAAAAAAAATTTGAAGTGTGTGTAGTTGGAAGTTTAGATTTGCTTTGAAAATGGTCCCAATAGAAAGAGTAAAGTGTTTTTATGATTTTTCACCTTTGAAAATTTAACCATGCAAGTGTTGATTTGGAGTTATTTGCAACTTCTACTTTTAAAAACAATGCATTCAACAATTGCAAGGTATATTGTGTATTGAGTTTGATAGCTCTTCATTTGAACTTAAGGTTTTTACCAAGTGCATTTTAGTGTACTAACACAATTTCTAGTTGTTCATATCACCTCCAACTCCCAAAAACTCTTATATGCAAATTTCTCAAATATTATTGGGAGAAAAAACATACTAAATATAGGATATGTATATTTCTCTTGTTACAAGCTCACATTCTCACAACTCTTATGCAATTTCTATCTCAAATTTGGTATGCACACTAATGAACAAGTTCTTTAAACATCTACATACTTAGATTTTGAAAAAAGACAATTTGCTTCAATTATCTATAAAATTTATTTTATTATTTTCTTACTTGCAACATTCCATTGATTCCTTTTTATTTATTTATTTATGCCTCTTTGTGTCATTCAAATGTTATTTTGATTTTTTTTCCATAACTTTCATTCTAATATGATTTTTTCAACAATCTTCTATCAACAACCTTCTCGAGGTTTTTGTTATAATCTTATTTTTCCAATACCCTTCATCATAAAAATATTTTTATATCTTTATTCTTCCCTTGTAATCTTCCATGAATTTTTCCCAATCTCCTACTATGTTATTTGTTGACTATCCATTGAGTCCTTAACCTTAGAATTTACCAATGAAAGTTTACTTTACAAAGACTTCATTCTCAATAGAACCTTAGAATTGGTAATTTTTCTCATGATTGAGCATTCTCTAGAATTGCAAAAAAACTCAATTTAGTATTGAATGATTGTAATTTTAATGAATGAAGTGCTACACTTTGAGATGGTATTCTATTGATTCCAATGTCCACTTCAGACAAGAATGTTTTTTAGTCCGTGAAGACCTACAAATATTGAATTCTAGGTCAAATTTTCAATTGTAAGTGAAGATCATATTTTGTAATTTTTATAACTAATTGTTTGAAGAATGACAAATTAAAACTTTATGCATTTATTAAATTTTCAAAATTTGGATATATGTAATATTTTAAAATTATAATAGTATTGTAGTAGAACATTTTTTAAATAAGATAAGAATTAATAAGTTTAGCTAAGATTTTACCTTGGATCTTAAATTAAAATCTCTATAGCTTATAAAAGTAGTTGTTGCTTCAAATAAGTGGCATTGTCATACACTAACATTAGTAGAGCAAGTGTAAAAAAATCTAATTTGCATGTTCAACTTTCAACAAATTTTTGTAGGTGGAATCAAAATTGAAGGGCCAACATCATTGCCAGCATCTTTGTCAACATACTTGGACTAAGCTTGAATCTCAAGTTATAATCCCCTTAGCATGTGGAAGTGGATGAACATTGCTTTGGATGAGTGTCATTGTGGCATATTGACATTTACCTTACACTTGACTTGTGTCTTTTATTTCTGAGTAGATAGTAACATATTAACATTAGTGGAATAGATGTAGGATAGAAATTCACTTTGCATATAATTGATTTTGTGCAATTGTAGCGGATGGTGGAAAATAAAGTGCTAATGTATTTGAACTAAGCTTAAATCTCAAGCTATAATCTCCTAGATTGTAGAAGAGGATGTCACTTTATATAGAAGAGTATCATTGTAACACATAGATGGACAAAATTCCACTTTGTTGATTCAAACATATGACATAGTTATACATGGTAGGTGGACAAGAATCTGTTGTGCAACTTTAAGTACGTATAATTTTAGTACTTGGAATGAAAAATGAAGTGTGTATGTATTTGAGCTAAGCTTAAATTTCAAGCAATAATTCCTTGTCTTATAGGAATGGTTTTATTTCAGATGGTTGCCATTGTAACAAACTGACATGGGTAGGGTAGGTGGAAGGGTATCCACTTTGCATATTTGAAACTATAATACACTAATATGGACGCTATGGTGGATAAAAAATTCCTAAAAAGTTCACAATGTATATTGGAGTATGTATGATTGAAGTATTTGGAAAGGAAAATAAAGTACCAATGTATATGACTTACGTTTGAGTCTTAAGCTATAATGCTTTGCTAATGGGAGTAAATATTGTTTTAGGTGGGTGTATTTGTATCAAACTAACATGGATAAAATAGCTAGGTGGAGGAAAATTCACTTTGCATATGTGGGTGTAATAGACTCACATTAGTGGGATAAGCGGAGGAAAATTCATTTTACATATTTGAATGTATTCAATTACAATGGATGGAATGGAAAATGAAATGTTAATGTATTTGATATTCAATAAATTTTAATCTCACCCTATAATTATCTTGTTTACAAAAGTGGAAGGTGCTTTGGATGCATGCGTAAATATAACCTAATAAAAGCCGCTTAGATTGCAAAATTCATTTTTTTAAAGAATCTTCATTATAACATTTGAAAAATATGACATTTTTTAGTTTCAATTGAAGGGAGGGTACTTTTTATTTCTATGAATCAAGGCTTTTTTCACTATAGATAATGTTGAATGCAAGCTTGTTCGTGGATAGTGAGCCAATGTACCACAAAATATTATTATTACAATGACATTGTAAAAAGACCCTCAAAACTCCCTCTTCAAGAATGTTATGAAACTAGAAAATATGAAAGACAACTATATATGTTAGTTAAATTAGGCTCAAAGATTCACTAAGTATTAATGCATTTCAACTTTAAACTAAACATCAATAGAACTTATATATGATTTGTAACCAACTTTTTGTAATACTTAGTTGAATGTGAAATTGAATGAGTTAAAATAGTTTTCATTGAAATTTATGATATTTTGAATAGAACTTTGATTCCTATTAATGACTTTGTAGGACAATTTTAGGACAAATTTAGATGAAGTTAGTCATATTATTGAATGAAGTATTTCATTGAATATTCTAGCAAAGACTTTATTAAGGACCATACGATTTTGATGTTGGTTCCTTTTAGCTTATGTTTATCTAGGTGTCCTTTTGCAAAACTGACATTGGTGGGTAAGGTGAAAAAAATTCTCCTTTGTAGATTCTAGTTTTTGACAAAATAACATGGATGGAGTAGGTGGAGGAAAATCTACATTGCAAATTCTAGTCTTTGACAAATTTAAGGTAGTTTGCTCTTAAAGCGAGTCCCATTTAACCCCTAATGGCCCAAGGCCTTTTTTTTGCCAAAAAACATTCAAAATTGCAATTTCTATAGCAAAGAGTAAAAAAAATTGAAAAATGTTTATTTTGCACATCTAACCATATAATCTTACACCTAACTAGTATAAGAATGTGTGGGTTTTTTTTTAGAATTTTTGACCGCACAGATTGCAAGATATCTGTATTTAAAGTGAAAAAACAAGTTTTTCAGCACATTGCGCTACTGCAGGACTAGATTTTTTGACTTTAAACATTTTTAACTTAAATTTTATGCACTATAGAGTTTTAAGCTTTAAATCTTTATAGTGGAGAATTGAATTGAGAGTCTAGGAAAAAAACAAATTCAAAAAAACTTAATTATCATTCTTAAAAAAATTGTTAAATAGAAGTAGGTACGAGATAGAAGGAAAATCTAAAATATTCATATATTTTTGATGGAATTAAAATGCACTAATCCCAATGGTGAGATTGTTCTAGCAAGTAAACTAAACCATGCAAAAAAAATTCAAAAATTCAAAAAATTGCATTCAGAAAATGAATCCTACAAGTTATTTTTTTCAGGAAGATGCTCAATCTGCCCAAAAAACAAGAATGTCCATAACTTTCTCATAAAAAATCCAAATGAAATGAATCAAAGCTTTCCAGATAGAAAAAAATATAATCTATGAGAAAAAAAAATTTAATTCAAATTTTTGCAAATTTTTTGTTGCTGCCTGGGCTGCCCCCCGTCCCTTGTTTTGAGCTTATTTGGTCATAACTATTGTTCTCGGGCACCAATTGTGAAAAAAATTATATTCCCATAAAGCTTATCAGTTTTTCTGTCTTCAAAAAAAGTTTCAAAAAATCACGACAAAAATTCAGCCCGCAGGTACTTGCCCAAAATCCCATTTGTCCCCCCCCCGAAGGGACAAGACACTACAAGAGAAAGGGGTGTTTTAAGTATAGTCCTAGAGATAAGATTTTAAGTAATGACCTTTTTAGGAGATTTTAAGTAAGAAATACGCGTCTTTCTAGTAAAATTTATTAGAAAGACGTGTATTTCTTACTTAAAATCTCCTAAAAAGGTCATTACTTAAAATCTTATCTCTAGGACTATACTTAAAACACCCCTTTCTCTTGTAGTGAGAGTCCTTTAGAGGTTAAACCTACCTAACTCATCATTGATAGTAATAAACTACCTTAATACATGGATGTCAACATAGGTGGAGCAAAATCTATCTTTTAAATTTGAATCAGGGAATGTTGCCACATGAACATAGAATGTAGAATTGAAATTTGAGGTGATTTTCTAAAAAATTTAGGGTTTAGAAATGTGAAACCTTATAACCATGAGTGTTGGGTACTAAAGTTGTAGAAAATATAGACATTGTTGCTTTCCAAGGATGTGAAGCAAAAAAAATTTGAAATTGAACTAGATTTTTTATATCATTTTTGTCATATAGGCTAGTCATTCAAAACTTGCAATACAATTGAAATCCAAAAAATAACTTCACTATGAATTGAAACCAATGAAAATAAAGTCGTGCAAAGGTCTTTGAGTTTCACCAAACCAAAATAAATAAATTCACATAATAATACATCTTACAATACATGACAAAAATCATGGCTCTGTGGTGCAGGCAGTACCTGCCTCTTTTCAATGCATCGTGTCAAAAATTTAAACAAAAAAATTTAAACTTTCCCCCAACCTCCCACCACTTTGTAATTTCCAGGTGGGGGTGGGGCTGGCAATTGATATGGGATATATCAATTGTATCCCTGTATTTGTATCGGTGTGTCCATATCCTCGTATAGTATCCATATTCATATCCGTATGGTATTCATATCTACATCCATACCTATATTGTATCCATACATTATGCATATTGTATTTGTATTACTATTGTATCCCAAGTATTGAGATCAACGGCATTGGAAGGGGCATTGGATTTTTTTTTAAGAAAAATCAACGGTTGAGAATTTTTGGAGGAAGGGGTGGGAGAGGAAATGAGGCAGACCAACATGTTTGCCTCTTTTCAGTGCATTGTGTGTGTACTACTTTTAGTGAGAGATAACTTCACTCATTACCAACTCTTTTTTATTTGGCAAATCACACCATTCCATTTAGTTGGCAACATAAGGTCAATTGAAAAGTTCTTTGCACATGAATTAGAAAGCAACAAAAAATATAGTGACTTTCAATGATATAATATAAACTTTAGACATTATTTAATTATGGTTCTTTTGTAGATATTTAGTGATTCTATATTGTTTTTAAGATGTTTTAAGGTCTCATATGATGTATATCATAAGGTAAATTATTTGTCATTGTGTTGACATCAATTATTTTGAGTACATTGTGACAAACTACCACTTTTCACTCACTTGTGAAATGAATTATATTGCTTGTGAAATAATTGATAATCCCCCTCTACCACATATTTATACTTTTTGGGAAGTTGTTCTAATTGCAATTGGTATGGGATATCGACATAGTACATGTATTTGTATGTTATCAATATTAGTATTATGTATCATGTATCAATGTGTGTTTCTATACATCATACCATATTAATGTTTTGTACACAATTTTTGCTTATAGTATTCTATGTCAAATATTAGCTAATTATACCAATATAAGTATCCATATCAAAGTTTTTTTGTGTTTGAAGATCAACGCGCGGCATGGGAAGGGTTCAATTTTTTTTAAATCAACGGCATGAGTTCAAAGCCGTTGTTTTTCCAAAAAAATTAATCAACGGCTACAAATTTATGATGGGAGGGTTATTTTGCCATTGCAAATTGATGGCTGCAGTTTTTTGATGGAGGACGCTAACTGTTACCTTCGAAGGTCGGCCGAATTTATCCTAGGGAAAACGCAGGAATTTCTTTTTTGCCACAATTTTTTTCCTGCAAATTCTGAATTCATATTTGCAATCAGAGACCCCAAATTGGCTAGGAGGCGTCTACAACATACCCTAGAACAGCACAAAATAGTGGACTTTTTTTTTACTTTTACCCCGGAAAACCCCAAATTTATCCTACTGGGCCCACCTTTGAAGGCAACATTTAGCGTCCTGCATTTTCGATGGGGGCATGCATAGGGCTGCTACATCTTTTTTAATCATGTCAATCCTTCCACCCCCTTCTCTAGTGAAAAATTCACATATAAATATCTTATTATCAAGTTTAAGTGTTAATTAAATTTTAAAGATTTTAATGTAATTTTAATGTAATTACACAAGGCATCATTTTATATGAAAATTTCATGTTTTCATATGAACTTTAAATGAATGTAATAGCACACACACAATCCCATAGAATTTTTTTTTACATTCATATGAAATTAAAAACTCAGAAATTATAGTCGTCAATTTTTTTAAATTATTGCAATTTTCGACCCAAATTTTTTGGCATATTTCTACACAGAAGTCTAATAACTGAACTCTAAACTAAACAAAGACATGTATAGATTTTGAAAAGTGTGTATCTTGAAAAGTACCAAAATAGAAGAATACTATCAATTTAATGAAATTGAAAAGACTTGTTTACCCTTCATACCAAAGTTGGCGGTAGTTTACATATGATTTTTTTTTTCCTTTTTTCCTTTTTAGAAAGATTTGCAAGAAACACCTTGTTGCATTTTATTCCAATACTCATGCTTATTTTTTTGGAATACTTTAAAATTAGAAAAACAATTTAAAAAATATGGCCAACGTAAAGAATATCACCTTTGTGGACTTCTATACAACATACAATTAACTATTTTTAAAATTCTTTTGAATGACAACTACCGGTATAAGTCTACTTGAAGATCATACCCTTTGAATTTCGGCTCCAAGTTTTGTTTTTTTGGGTACAAAATAGTACTAAAAAAATCCCAAATTGGATTTTTATGGATAGTAAAATATTTTTGAAAAATGAAAAAAAATTAGTTGAGGTGTATACTAGTCGTTAGTAACTAACCTATGAATCTTAAGTAAGTCTTTTTGAGCTATAATGCAAAAGTTATGGCCAAAATACAAACCAACAAATAGGGTGTGAACAAAATAGTACAAGTATTTCTTACAATAACCTTTACTTCTAATGTGATATTAATAGTTGGACCAAAATTTTCTTACAAAAAGGTAAGTGCACTTGTGCACCTACAAATGAATTATCATTAGCAACAATTAAGTATATTTGATATTATTAAGCATAAATTATTTTTTATTAGATCTTAATTATTGACAAGTATAAAAAGATTCCAATGTACTTTACTAGGCATTATTTGGACACAATATGAATAATTTTATAGATTTTCAAAGTGTTGTCTTTATGTATATCAAAACGGACATTAAACTCTAAAAGGCTCATGTTTTGATTGCGTACATTCCATATCATCAATTTTAAGTTTTGAATGTCAAATTTTGGTCCAAATGTAGATAGTGATGATTATGGGTGCACATATGTGAATTAAGTTCTATTGAAAACAAATCTTTTTTAGTTGAATCATAAATAACATCATGTTTTCCCTTTGGTGTGGGTTAGACCGCAAGGCCTTTAACCAAAACTTATACTTGTCCTAGTTTGTAGCCTGGAATTAGACCTTTGAGAAGATACATGTCACAACTTTTGGCTTATGGAATATCTCCACTGTAACCCCTAAAGTCCCAAGGCCATTTTTTCTATCAAAAAACATTCAAATCTACCATTTTTGCTGCTTTGGCTAAGAAAACAAAATAAATGTTTTTCTTAAAATCTAACCATAGCATCTTATACTTGACTTGTTTCAGGTCCTGTAGGTAAAAAATTTATGATTTTTTTTTTGAAATCTGGCGATTACTCCAAAAAAATGAAAGAACAAACGGCGGGAAGCCGAGGGCCTCGCCATGGAGAAATGAGAACACAAGCGCATAAACCCCAAAACAACCAAGTACAACTACATCAAGGACCCACGGTTGGACTTCTTCAGGAGAGACTGATCTGTCAACCTTGCTACCAAAAAAATGTGAACGAAGCTACATTTTGTCAAATTTTTTAAGAAACTTGTTAGATTTGGCTGATTTTCTATCACAGAGGGAGGTTGTGTGATGCCAAGCTGTCCTCAAATTCATGATGTTTGAGTATACAGATAGGAGGATGTTAGCAATCAAAGTTGGAACAAAAAGTTCTTTTGAACATTATCTTGCAATTTTAGATGACTTTGACCGTCATTTGTGGAAAAAATTTGCACTACAAACTTTGAATTAAAAAAGAAACCTTATTGAAGAATTGAGTTGAAAGTTTAGGAACTTTTTTTCAAAAGAAACACATTTGATTTTCATTCTTTAAAAAATTGTTAAATAGAAGTAGATCCAAGATTGAAAAAAAGTAAATTGTTAATAGCTCTAAGCTGAATTTGAAACACAATTAATTCCAACAGTGAGATTGTTTTAGCAAGCAAACTTAACCTCATCGAACACTTTTTCTTGAAAAATTATGAAAACTGCATTTAGAAATGAATCCTATAAGTTATTTTTTTGACAAAGATGCTTAGATTGCCAAAAAATCAAAATTGTCCATAATTTTTCAACACTAGTCCAAATAGAATTAATCAAAGCTTCATGTGTAGACAAAAATATAATATTTTAATAGAAAAAATTTAAAATTTTATTATGACTTTTTGCAATTTTTTTGGTGCTACCCATTGACCTCCATTTGTGGCTTATTGTGCCATTAGAGGAAATTTCAGGCCTCCATAGGGCTGCTCCATAGCCCTCCGAGGTACCCTGAAATTTTCTTTTTTTTTGCTAAAAAATTCGTTTTTCCCCTATTCCCGCCCACTTGAAACTGTAGTGGCAATGGCGCAGGAATTGAGTTTTACGAGTAAATTTACTTATTTATTTTTTAATCTTAAAAAAATTAATAAAAATAAAAAATAAAAAATAAAAATTGTGAAAACTGACTGCAACAGTTTTCTGAAGTGACAGACCAAGCTTTTTAATAGCTTGGTTTGTCACTCCGGAGTAGCCCTCCGGAGGGTTGAAAATTCCTCTAATGCATAATTTTTGTTTCCATGCACCAATTGGAATAAAAATTATATTTTCAAGAAGCTTATGTGTTTTCTAACTTAACAAAAAATTCAAAAAATTCCAATGAATATTGAGACCGTATGAGCCTACCCAAAGTTGTATTTTGATCCCTGTAGGACCAATTGCTGGACTTTAGGGGTTAATGAAATTGATGTTAATCCCTAAAGGACCAGACAACGTTTTTTGGCAACATAACATTTTTGGGTAGGTCACTAAGAGCAGAATAGTCACTATTTTTCTTAAATTTTTTTTTGGATGTGGGGGTGAAGAGTACCTTGCCACTGCACCAATTTTTTTTTCCATTTGAATTTGTCCACAAAAAGTTGTAGAAGACAAATGAATGTCGTTTTCAATGGACGGGGGGCAACATGGGCAAGGTTAAGTACATTAGAGCAAAAAATTGTAGTCTATGCCCAAAAAAGCTTGGGCAAGGCCACGAGTAGACTTTTAGCCCAAGTTGAGGCTGGGTACTTCACTAACATTTTTGGAACCTATACATTTCTATCAGTGTCCAAGGAGGTAGAATTCCAAATTAGGGGGGGGCCTTTATAGTCGGAGTGCTCAAGAGTGTACACAAACTTTGCGGGATTATGCTAGAGCAATCACTAAGATGACCTTGTAGTCCATCAACTATAAAGGTAGAAATCTATGCAAAAACTGTGACCAAAGGAGTAGAGACCAACACACTGTTGAATTAAAAATAAATAAATAAATTGCATACTAGCTTGCTTGGATAACAATGAGATAGGTTGGACTGCATTTTTGGAAAAAAAATTCATTTAAAAAAAATAAAATTCTTTTATTGTAACCATCAAAGTAGAGATCAACACATTGCTGAATTAAAAATTAAAAATTAAAAAAGTTAAAAAAATTGCGTTTTTGAAAGAATTTTTTTAAAATTAAAATAAATTAATAAATAAATTAAAAAAATATATATATATGGGTCATTGCAAGAAACAATGGTATTGGGTATTTGTCACAAAGGGAGTGTTGAATCTTTCTTTTAGGTCTGAAATTTTGGTGATGTGCTATTTACAGTATTATACTAATTATAATTATTTTATTTTATTTTTAAAAATTCATATACAAAAGCTCATGAGTACTGGAGTACAAGCTGAAAATAGCCAAAGTGGAACAAAAATTGACACTCTTTCTTGCAACGACCCATATTTATTTATTTAAATTTATTTATTTATTTTATTCAGCAAATTTTTCACTATTGGTTCAACCCTCTTTGGGGGCCATTCATATTCTAGTGCAAACTTCATGTATGTCCATAGACTGATTACTATGTCCTTTGATGGAGTAGTATGTAGTTATCCAAGCCAGTGGTCTCCATTAACAAGTTAGGCATAGCAACTTCTGATCTAGCTTCCTGCCATGGCCTAAACCCAATATCCCCAACTGCCCTATAGTTCAACACTTTTATTTCAAAACATAAATTCATCAAGCTTGCCAAAGACACATACTTTGGAATATTTGTATGGTTTTTCCCCGGCTTGTAGACCTAGCTGAAATCTAGAATTGTACCATTTACATTTTAAAAAGATTAATGTATGTGGAAGCTATAAATTGTTGAAAAAGAGGCTTTCTATGAGAATTTTCTTCAAGCTTGTTGCCTAATGGAATTTTTTGGTATATATTCCCCGATTTGAAATGTTATAAATTTTTTTGGACATGTAGCCAACTCTGTCACAAAAAGCAAAGAGAAATAGTTCAAGAAAAAAAGTGAAATTAAATTGTGCAAAAGCCTCCTTGAATTAGAGCTGCCCGAAATGTGGATGCCTCTTAAAAATATTTTTTTCACCTTCAAAGACTATAATCTTGCAATCTGTACGGTCAAAATCTCCCATTTTTTTACTATAGCATAGTAAAGTAGTCTACTACTAGATCTTATGGTAAGATGCAACAAAATTTCATTTTTCATTTTTTGAAAACCTTTGCCATCAAAATGACCCATATTGAGTGTTTTTTGGTGAAACATAGTCAAAGAACTTTAGAGGTTAAATGAATTGTGATATTCAACATTTGCATACTAATGCAAGATTTTCTCACAGAGATTATCTATCTTTCAAAAAGGCTCATAATTCTGAAGTAACTACATTATGGAATACAATATACTTTTATTCAACATTTGCATACTAATGCAAGATTTTTTCACGGAGATTATCTATCTTTCAAAAAGGCTGATAATACTGAAGTAACTACATTGTGGAATATACTTTTATATAGAGAGAGAGTGTGTGTGTTTGTTTTATTTATTTTTGACCCACGGTAGTTGGAGTATGGAGACCAGGTTTCTCAATGGGTCCTGCTAAACTGATCAATCCAACACCATCAAAGCGACAGCCTCCCATGCTCAGCTTTCCTTCAGCTACATTATTTTAAAGTTTTTATCTTCAGCAACGAAAGGGTAAACTCTAGACTTCAGAATCTCTGCAGAAATATTACAAAAACATCTCGGAAGAGTTCATTGTAGCGAGACTGCATGAAGTTGTATATATCAGCGTATCAGCGTATCAGCGTATCAACGTACGTATCAATACAGAGTGGAAACTCGGAAGACAGTTAGTAGGAATTTGAATGCAACCGGAAATTGCAGATAGCACTTGAGATATCAATAGATGCTCTACTGCATATCACCACGAATGATTCTCTCTCTAGATAGAACTAGCACGGGCCGCGAAAGACTCGACTGCCAACCTTGCAACTGTCTGTATTTTCTCTATCTACTGCTGGCAATTAATAAAAATTCCTTTGTCAGTTACATTCTTCACACACGAAGGAGGGCTGGCATGACTGACAGCTGAACGTCTACTAGTCCAGCAACTACTCAAATGCATGAAGAGCTCTAGCAAATATATGGAGGGGCAGAAATCAGCAGAATAGACGTCATGACTCATGAGCTGGGGGTGGAGTGGTACTCAGGCCGGGGGACACCAAGTGTGTGTGTGTGTACAAGGGAGTGCACGTACCAGTACTTGGGGAATGGGGAGCTGTAACGGACGCTGCAAACTTAGCGTATGTACTTACGGGCACTTGAAACTGGCTATCTATGGGGTGGCAACTGGCAAGGGAGGGGAGGGGTCACTGGGGCAAGACTGATGACTGATATCAATCAGCAAGTTGGATCGTACGAGAGTAGCGGTATAGACTATAGAGCAACCGAAGAAACTTAAGTAATTCCCTATTTATCATTCGGCTCGTAACTTTCAGTTAGTGGAGCTACTTTGAGTGCACTTGTGTATGAAACTTGTTTTGAAGCGAGTGATTAAACCTCGATCTCAACCTTCGCTCTTTCGCGTTGTGATGTCATTTTGAGACCGTTGATTGAGCAGCATTCAAGCAAAGAGGTTAATTACGTCTGATAGTGTGAAAGTGAACCTGGCTAATAACGAAAATATCATTGGCGTCACTCTTGTGGCTTGGCATGACGTTTCTCATAGTGAGGCTCAACTTTCATGCTACTGAGTCCATAATTCGACGAAGCAAAATAATCACTAGGAAACTGCCCCAGAACTGTAACAGACTGGTTTTGACCTCGATTCTGTCATACCGACAACTCAGACAATCGAAGGCTCGGACACAAAACCACGAGATAGGATGAGACAATGAATCAGACAGTACATTTGTGCGCAAAATCCGTCGTAAGTATGTTTGCGAGCACATTACAATTTAATAGTGAATCACAAGGAACTTACAAAGTAAGATCGAAGTGGGAGGCACCCGGCTAGCTACTGTTCAGTATACTTGGGAAAATAGATCGAGTACTGGTACTGTCTTGTGCAATCTGCCGCGGGTAAATCTCTACGCGAGATGCTTGATTATAAAGCGACTGTCGGAGTTCGTCGCTACATTGATCTGCACCGGGCACAAGCTCGCCATAACTGCGGATCAGACATTCAAGCAGTGCGTCAGTGATACCAAACTTTCAAGCCTATTGCCAAGATTTCGTGACGTCTAGCAAGCATTGGAATCAAAGGCAGGGACAGCAGCACAACGAAAGAGAATTGTAACTGCCGAATATATCTTAGCGGACAAAAACAAGACAAGCTCTGGCTTCCATTCCACACTACCCACCCGCAGCATTCACCACAGAATGTCCTCACCTGAAAAAATGTCATTGTGGAATCACAGATCGATCGATTACAAAAAAGAAACTCGCTAAAGTAATGATTTCACGTGCGGAGTCACGTCCCAAAGCAGCGGGATCGATCTCGCTGGCTAGCTCACCAGCGCCAGTTACTGATTACGGCCGAATCTTCAAGTTCGACATGGCACCGCCTGGAACGGAACGTGTGAAACGACAAGAGCTTTTTCCTCTCCGCCCAAGGCATCCAACAGCCGACACACTCGTCATCACTGCAACTCACAGCTAGTTCCCATTAATCAGGGAAAACCTGCTTGCAAGGTCGCAATTGCAACAACAGGGTACTGATGTTGTTGGAAGCCTTTGAGGGAGAGAAACAAACCCCTGTCTAACTTGGCTTCTTCGTCTTCAATTCTTCGCAACCATGCTCACATTCTACTCACTCAATGAATCTCCCAGCTACTGAGATCGACTACCGAAGCAGCGGGATCGATCTCTCTAGCTAGCTCACCAGCGGCCGAACTTTCAAGTTCGATATACAGAATATGGCATCGCCTAACAGAACATGTGAAACGACAAGAGCTTTTTCCTCTCCGCCCAAGGCATCCAACAGCCGACACACCCGTCATCACTGCAACTCACAGCTAGTTCCCATTAATCAGGGAAAACCCGCTTGCAAGGTCGCAATTGCAACAACAGGGTACTGATGTTGTTGGAAGCCTTTGAGGGAGAAAAACAAACCCCTGTCTAGCTTGGCTTCTTCATCTTCAATTCTTCGCAACCATGCTCACATTCTACTCACTCAATTAATCTCCCAGCTACTGAGATCGACTCCGCAAGAATAGCCCATGCCCGTGCGAGCGGCAAACACTGGTACGTCGACGAATGGACTCCAAGCCAGCTACTGCTACGGAGAAGAAACACGTACACAGACGCAGATACAAACAGAAGGTTTAGACTCGCGGGCCGCAGCTCCCCTACACAAGCTAGCTAGCAGCATTCACCACAGAGTGTCCTCACCTAAAAAAATGTCATTGTGGAATCACAGATCGATCGATTACAAGAAAAAACTCGCTAAAGTAATAATTTCACGTGCGGAGTCACGTACCAAAGCAGCGGGATCGATCTCGCTGGCTAGCTCATCAGTGCCAGTTACTGATTACGGCCGAATCTTCAAGTTCGACTTCGCATCGCCTGTAACGGAACATGTGAAACGACAAGAGCTTTTTCCTCTCCGCCCAAGGCATCCAACAGCCGACACACCCGTCATCACTGCAACTCACAGCTAGCTCCCATTGACTCGGGAAAACCCGCTTGCAAGGTCGCAATTGCAACAACAGGGTACTGATGTTGTTGGAAGCCTTTGAGGGAGAGAAACAAACCCCTGTCTAGCTTGAATTCTTCTTCTTCAATTCTTCGCAACCATACTCACATTCTACTCACTCAATTAATCTCCCAGCTAATGAGATCGACTACCAAAGCAGCGGGATCGATCTCTCTAGCTAGCTCACCAGCGGCCGAACTTTCAAGTTCGATATACAGTATATGGCATCGCCTGTAACGGAACATGTGAAACGACAAGAGCTTTTTCCTCTCCGCCCAAGGCATCCAACAGCCGACACACCCGTCATCACTGCAACTCACAGCTAGCTCCCATTAACTCGGGAAAACCCGCTTGCAAGGTCGCAATTGCAACAACAGGGTACTGATGTTGTTGGAAGCCTTTGAGGGAGAGAAACAAACCCCTGTCTAACTTGGTTTCTTTTTCTTCAATTCTTCGCAACCATCCACACATTCTACTCATGATCACTCAATTAATCTCCCAGCTACTGAGATCGACTACCAAATTAAGCAGCAGGATCGATCTCGCTTGCTAGCTCACCAGCGCCAACTAATTACGGCCAAACCTTCAAGGTCGGCATCGCCTGTAACGAACACGAACAATGACAAGAGCTTTTTCCTCTCCGCCCAAGGCATCCAACAGCAGTCACACCCGTCATCACTGCAACTCACAGCTAGCTCCCATTAATTTGGGAAAACCCGCTTGCATGGTCATAATTGCAACAACAGGTACTGATGTTGTTGGAAGCCTTTGAGGGAGAGAAACAAACCCCTGTCTGGTTTAGCTTCTTCACAACCATACACACATTCTGCTCATTCAGTTAACCTCCCGGCTACTGAGATCGACTCCGCAAGAATAGCCCATGCCCCTGCGTGCGGCAAAGACTGGTAAGTCGACGGATGGACTCCAAGCCAGCTACTGCTATGGAGAAGAAACACGTACACAAAATCAGAAGCTGTGGACTCGCCCACAGGCCGAAGCTCCCACACACAAGCTAGCTAGCATTTCGACTCACGCATCTGTACCAGTGCATTCCGACAGCCGGGCTACATCCATGCTGAAATGAAAAGTCTAGCTCCCAGCAAGAACAGACGTAAACTAAACGTACTACATATATATCAGTGCCGCACTGGAGGCAGTGAGTGCGCAGACTAAAAGAAGCTCGGGAAACAGCTGCAGTGACGAACGAAGTGCAGATGCAGCCCAAGCTAGTATGGAGTCCAAGCCTGGAGCACAAGCCTGGAGTCCAAGAGGAAACCCATTGCAAGTGCTGGCAAGTGAATGATGCAATGAGAGTTGCTCCCCCGCGTTTTTATACACAATTCTGGACACCAGAGCGACGAGAGAGTAGCTAGGCTTTAGGGAAGTTACGGGAGTCAGCGAGGTGGGTACCGTAGAGTTTCCCACGGACGGATTGTCTCCGGAACTCATTGGCCCCTAGCCAACCTTTCCCGATTGAATGCCAAGCCAAAAGCAAGTCTTGCGGGGCAAAAGCGGCGGTCGTCCGATTCGCAATCTGCCCAAATTTAGACGGGTACCGCACATTCATTGCTTGCTCCACAAATTTGTTTTCCTTTTTTTCTTTTCTTTCTTTTCTTAATTTATTTCGAAGCTAGCGAACTCACTGAACACGCGAATGTTTCCTTCGTTGCTTGCATTTTGGTGGTGCGAAGGAAAGGAAAAAGTTTGTATTGCGAAATCATGAGCAGAGACTGAGGACGACCATGCATTCTGTTGCGTCGGAGGAAACTGAAGCACCCGGGCAAACAACTTCCGCAGATATTTCGGAGCAGGGAGTTGGGGAGTTGTGGAATTTGGATTTGGAGGTTGCTCCGTCCACGGGAGTGTGACGTTCTGGAGCGAGGTGGAAGCGCCATGTGGAAGACCGGGCCTTCGGAAGAAATCATTGTCATTGCGACATTGTCAGTAGGCTGATGTGGAACCAAGGTAGGAGGACCCATTCTTGACACTCTGCCCATTCTAGACAATTTTGCCCATTCGAGCTTGGCAAGGAGCTAGGAGTGGGCTCATTATGGATAGCGCATTCAAACGTCTTTTTGAATAAATGAAATTTGGGATAATGAGATCAATGATGGGTGACCTAGTAGTAGTGTTGTTAAAGTGGAAGAATTAAATGTCAAAAAGGGGTAGACTATAGCTGCGGCAACTAGCGGAGCGTCGTGTAGAGTGAACATCAAAGGGTGATCCTATTTCTAGCTAGGAGTTTTGGATTTTATTATAAAAAAATTGGGGTCGTCCGGCCATTCTCCCGGTGATGGTGACCAAGGTCGGTGCTGCTACAGGTGTCCCATCAAAAAGAGAATGAACACAAAAAATTTGAAGGAAAAAAGATTTTTCTATAGACAAAATTAAATATCCTAATGTGTAGTAAAGGTTCTTCTAAAGAAATTCAGCAACTTCCCAAAGAATTCTCAAATATATGATGCTTAAAATAGTGAAAATACACACTACTTCTCAACTTTTGTTATGAATCATGGGCAATCTATGGATCAAGCTCACAAGCATTTAATATCTAGCCTAGAAAACATCCTTTGATAAAATGTCCTCTACGTAATTGAAACAACATGTTAACTACATGCATACATGTACTGTTCACTATGGTGTATAAGACCACATGTCAAAGTCCTACGGATACAAAAGCATAATAATTGTAGTATATGAATTGCATTACTAGAAGATACAAACACTCCTTTGTCTTATACATATCAACTCTAACACACTTGAAGACAAAGTTCCTGACTACAGGATTCCTTCACATCCATGAATGTTGTCACAGTTGAAGACAAAATATGTGACTACAAGGCCCTTTTTCTTTTCTTGCCATGTGATCTGGCCACCTAACTCTTATTGCGAGAGTGATGTGATACCACCTTTCTTACATGTATGAACTCTTGTAGACTTGAAGGAAATGTTCTTGACTAGTTCCCTCACATTCATCAACGTTGGCACACTTGACGACCAAGTATTTGTCCACGCAGTGGTTAATTTATTTGATACACTTGAAGACAAATTACCTCACAACAAGACCCCTTCCCTTCTTTTGCCATGTGATCATACCCACCTAACTCTAATTGTGAAAGCAATGTAATACCACTTCTCTTACACATATAAACTCTAGTAGACTTGAAGACAATGCTCTTGACTACACAATCCCTTCACATTCATGAAAGTTGGCATACTTAACCACAAAGTACATTTGTCCACACAGTGATTACTTTACAATCACAAACATTGGTATACTTGAAGACAAATTACCTGATTGAAAGACTTCTTTACTTCTTTTGCCATGTGATCATACCTACCTAATTCTCATTGTGAAAGCATTGAAACACAATTAAACATCACAAATATACATTGATTAATCATGATAAATAAAACATACAAAACCAATTGCCTAGATATCACTTGTATTTGAAATAATTGCAAAACTACAAATTGAGCACGCTTTCATAAAATTTCCCTTCTAATAGACACATGTAGTCTTGGCGCAATTTTTTATTGGCCTTAGGGACTTCATGTGAAAAATGCCTCAAAATGTGTGGAGTTAGGAGTTCAAAGTTGTAGAATTAGAATTTTGATGCTCCGTCCACTCATTTTTGCTTCATTGCTTTATTACTCAAGTGGAAGACCTCGGTGGATGACCAATCTTTTTTATGATAATAGGATAATATAGAACAAAAATAATTAATCCATTCTTAACATTTTGTTCTTTCCAAGTATATTGCCCATTTTAGATAATTTTGTCTATTTTAGGCATTTTGCCCATTCTTGGTGGCTAGAAATGATAGACGTGTATTCAACTATCATTTTTAAATAAATGATATTTGATCCATTATAGAATGATTAATTAATTAATTAATTAATTAAGTGATGGATATAATTAATATAGTAGAGATGATTGTGGATGTTAGAATTAAATTGCAAGGAGAGGCTAGACAAAAACTTTTAGAAGTTATAAAAGTATTTTAATAGACAAAAATAGAAATCTTAGTGTGTTATAAAGGTTTCTTTAGAAGAATCCTACAAGTCGTAGATGAACTCTCACACATTGGATGCTCAAATTACAAATTCTCCTAAATTTCTCATAGACAATACATGGATCAAACACTCTAGCACCTATTTTGGCCTAGAATTTTTTTTCTCTATAAATTACCCTCTATGCAAACTAAATCATATGGATACATGGATACATGTGCTCCTAACTATGGTACATAAAACTAAATATCAAAGCTTTTCAAATACAAAAACATAATAATGTAGTACATGAATTACACTACTTCATGAACTAAGTTATTGTAAGATACAAATAGCACTTCCTCCACACTTATAAAGTTGTTACTCTCAAAGACAAAGTTTGCATCTAATTACATGGTCCCCTCACACTCATAAATATTCACACATAAAGACAAAGTACTTGACTACTTGGCTTTTTTATGACTTTTGTCATGGATTGTAAAAATAACAAAATAGTTTGTCATGGCAACTTTTTTTTAGTGGGCAAAATATCACTAGGTGGAAAATATACTTTTAAAGATCTTAAATTTTGACTTGAATCTTATCTTCTTAATACCATTATTCCATCTATTTGACCATTTTATTTTCCTTTATCTATTTGAGTGATTTTGGAAGGCATGTCATTTCAAAGAAATCATTGTTAATAGGCTTATTTAGAACAAAGGTAGGAAGATCCATGTGGGACGTTGTTTCCTTTCTATGTATTTTGTCTATTATGGACGATTTTGTCCATTTTAGATATTTTGTTCATTTTAAGTAGCTAATAATGGGCCTATTATGGACATACATTCAACCATTTTTTTTAAACAAAAGACATTTTGGAGACAATAGTATGGATGGTTCAGGGTTTGGTAAGGTGGTATTAAAGTAGCAACACCCATTATCATCACTGTATCCATAACCATCACTTCTAAAATCTTTAAGAATTTGTGGAAGTGAATAGATGTGATTAAAAGGATGTATCACATCTAAATATCAAACCCTAATGTTGGTATTAGGTGCAATTGCAGTTGGCTCTCTAAAAATTCACAACTTATTCTCACAGTATCTTGAAAGTGCACAAGCATTATTTTTCTCTTGCTAATAGGATCCTAAAATTTGTTGGATGTTTCATAATAATCATGTTCAAAACCCTTAATTTGATGTTTATGAATGTTGCTACCTTAGTACACTAGTAAAAATGATTGTAGATCAAAGAATTAGATAGCAAAGAGAGGTTGGATAAGAACTTTTAGAAGCTATAAAGGTATTTTTGTAGACAAAATTAGTTGTCTTGATTTGTATTAAAGGCTCCTTCAGAGGAATCCAACAAGTTTCTAACAAACTCTCAAATATAAGATGTTCAAATTACAAACATTGTTAAGGGCAGTACATAGGTCAAATACTCAAATTGTAAACATTTCTATAAAGTGGCCTCTACAGAATCTAAATTATAGGTCAAATACTCAAATTGTAAACATTTCTATAAAGTGGCCTCTACAGAATCTAAATTATAGAAATACCTGATTATATATGTTATTAACTATGGGTGTACAAAACCACACATCAAAGCCCTAAAAATGCAAAAACATAATAATACAATCCATAAACTACAATATTGTCAAATATAGACAATACTTGCCTCACACTCATGAATGTTGACACACTTGAAGATAAAAGTCTTGACCACATGGTCCCTCATTGATATATGAAGTGTTTTCACACTTGAAGACAAAGCATTTGACTATATAGTTCCTTCATGTTTTTTGCCATGTGATCATGTCCACCTAACTTTGATCGTGAAAGTGAAGCAACATTATATCATGGCAAAAAAACTTTTTTTAGCTAAAAAATATGTTTTTTGAAACGTTTCAATTTGACTAAAATCTTCTCTCTACTTTGCCAAAACATTCATTGTTTGACCATTGTTAATCTATTGGAGTGTTTTTCTATCTAATTTACTTCCTTTCATCTAGTTTAAACTATAAAACATTATCAATGATAGCAAATCTTGTTGTAATAAAAAATTTGTACAAAATGCATGGTGGCACTCTTGAAGAAAAATTCTTGACCCATAAGATCCCATCATGATTTTTTCTATGTTTCAAAAACTGAATATCACTAATAATATAACTAATTAATAGTTTTCACACATATTGTTATATAATTATAAATTAGAAAATAGTAAACCATACTAAATAAAATATACATAATCAATTGCTTGGACATCACCTGTATATTAAAAAAAATTAGTAGCTTCTTATTGAATACACTTTCACATTACTTCCCTTTCAACAAAGGTATGTAGTCTTGGCACAACTCAATATTGTCTTTAGGGATTGAAAATGGGATCTAAATATAACTACTTTCTCTTAATTTACACCAACTTAACAAAATAGGTTGGAGTTCTTCTATATTTTCCTATAATATTAATTACATTTTGTTCAAGAATGTTATGTGTTATATAAGAAAGAGAAAGAACGCCAACCACTCTTGGGAGGGCATATATGAAAGAGTCTATTCATCTAAATCCCCATGATTGCCCCCAAGGAATCAAGATGTGTGATTCTTAGCCTAAGTACCTTCACTAAAAGTGAAACTTCGTTTACATTTCTATTTAATTAGAAGTAATGAAAGCAATGGGGGTCTGGGGGAAGAGAAGAAGGGATTAGAAAAGTATATGAAGAAAAAGATGTAAATGGACATGACAATTGGTGTACTGGGGTGGTTATGAGGTAGATGAAGGAGTTGTTTTAACCCTGAGGCATGATTTCAAGCCATTTTCTAATATAGGACAGGCCCTTCCTGGTGTAATAATTGTTGTATTCTTATAAATTTCTTACCAAAGGTGTGTTTCACTACTATCTTGATGTTTAGAAATTTTGAAATCAATCCAAGTCATGGTTAAAAAGTTATGCTTCAAAAGGACATTTTTTTTAAGTTACAAGTAGTTTTGAGCAACCATGATAGAAAAGTCCAATTGGACTAAAATTTTTTATATATACTTTCAATGAGCTTGTTAAAATAACCCTAAAAATTGAAAGGCATATAATCACATAATTTTGACTTACAAACTTTTGAAATAAGTTTTCCTCATTTGGGCAATGTGCAAAACATTAAAAAAAATCCAATTTCAAAGGCTTGTAAGTCAAAATCATGAGCCCCTATGCCTTTCAACTTTTAGAGTTTATTAATGCGCTAGTTGAGAGTATTTATAAAAAAATTTAGCCCAATTGGACCTTTCTATCATGGTTGTCCAAAACTACTCATAATTTTTTTAAGTCCTTTTGAAGCATAATTTTTTAACTATGACTTGGTTTGGTCTCAAATTTTCTAGACATCAAGATAGCAATTAAACACACCCTCTGGTATAAGTTTCACAAGAATACAACAAGTATTGTACCAAGAAGGGCCTATCCCAAAGCAAAAAATGGCTTGAAATCATGCCTCAAGGCTTTAAGGGTTAATCCCAAAAGGATAGGTTGTTCACCCTATAAATAAACCTTCTAGATAAAGTGTGAATCATTTGCTTAAAATAAACCAAGAACACACATTGGAGGTCAAACTACTATGCAAGACCTTCCATTTTCACACAAATTCTAATGATGAGCATCTACATTGTTGTCCTACATAGAAGGATTCTATGTCATCCATTGAACATTTAGTATCCATGGCATCCTTCTAGGATTAAGGAGTGGGTTTAGAAGGAGTGGAAGGGGCTTGTTGTTTTCTATTTTACTTTGTAAAGAAGAATTTAGGTGGAATATTTGATGGCAATGCTGTTAATTGTTTTTAAAGTAGCAGAAGTGGCATGTCTTCAAATTTGTATTTTTTGTGGGGTTTTCTTATATCACAAGAAATATCCTTGATATCCTTGATATTGTAACGACGATATGAAGGATATTTCTTGCCCTCTCAAAAGAAACATATTGGAAGGGGTTGCAATATTCTGATCGAAGTTGCATTCAATCATGTAGATCTTTGGGTGTCAAATTAGTACTCTCCTTCTCACTTCTAAAATCCATACCTTAAGTAAGTTTGTTTGTTTGTTTGTTACGTTGAAATCTTCCAAACCGTGTGTCCCCCGGTGGCGTGCTTGGTACCGTCGGAAAGTCCTCGGCGAGGAGGGATGCATGGGCTTTGTTTCATGGCGTTTGGACCTACGATGGGAAAGTTATGGATTTTTGAGTTATTTTCTATTTTTAAAAATAAATAAAAATACTTTTAATTACATTTTGGCTATGGCAATGGCACAAGACACTTTTTGACTGTGGCAACGGCATAGGACACACTAGTTTTAGTGCATTTCGCCCAACTTTTAACCCCATGTGCGACCGGACTTTGCAAAATTTCAAATACAAAGTAAGGTAGAGGTACCCATTGTCGACCTCAACCCATACCCAACCTGTAGGGTACAGTTATTTCCAACCAATCTGGCACAAATTTCCAATCGAAGCTTGGAATGCGTGTTTTTCCCTTTTCAAGATTGGGACTTATAAGGTCATGACACATGTCTTGAAGTAGTGAGCAAGAAAGTAGGAAGTAGTGAACGAGAAGTAGTTCTTGAATGATCGGAATTGGAAGACTCTAAACAATGGCTACTAGTGAAATGCACTTTCTGGCTCCCAAAATTCACAATAATTTCAATTTTGGGAATATAATTCTGAAAAATTTGCAATCCCCATATTTCCTATTTTTTTACATGGTAAAAATTTGCGGTGCTTTTAACTGCTCCTGATCTGCTCGAAAATCCCTTAAAAGATTGACAATGGGTACCTCTACCTTAGTTAACCACATGTGCTACTTTCTAAACCTCCAAATGCAAAGCACTGCACTGTAGTGTTGCTGCGGCAGTCAGCAGATGCAGCACTGGCTGCTGGACACGTCACTTTGCAAAGCAACCCGGGGAGACGGATGAGTAGTTGAGTACTTCCCTTGCGAACTCAGAACTGACCGTACTGCGTGGCGTGTGCTGGAGTGTGCTCAGTGGTCTGGCCGGCGCTGTCCCTCAGTCTGTCATGCGGTCATGGTCACGGTCCCTCACGCCTGTCTTTATGGACGGTAAGTTTTGTACAGTCAGGAGACTAGTCGGCTGGTTGGTTCAGTTGCCCATCGGCATCGACCCATTGCAATCACCAGCTGATCATCATGCAGCAAGCAAGACTATCTTCGCTTGTACCACTGAATGACTCACAACCACATTCATCCATGAACAGGCCGGATTTTTTTAACCCTTGAACGACGTGGTGGACGTTTTGAGGCCGATGAATGACCAAGAGAAGCTCCTGTGTAGGACAAAAGTGCAACTATTCATCCTCCAAATTTTGTGGGGAAAGGGAAGATCATCTACAGTAGTTTGACTTCTAATGAGTGCTTTTGCATTTTCCATAAGACCATAACCAACAGGTTTTTCTAAGTGATTTAGTTAGCTTTTTCTAAGTAGTGGCAATAATTTTGGATGAACTTTCGATGAAGTGGCTATTTCTAATCATCTTTGGGAGACAAATTTTTTGCTAAATCAATAAACATTAGTGAATTTTAGCTCTACATCAGGGCTTTTTTTTTTGGAGAAATTTCGCTAGATTCTGCCAAATCTGGCCACTGCGACTCTGTCCCTCCAAAAACTGGCCTGTGCAGTGAAGCCACAGGGAGGGACACGGGTCAAAAAAAAAACCTTGTTTTACATAGATTTTGATGAGGAAAGCAAGGAGGCGATGTATCCATCTTCATAGTAGATGGATACTAGTGGGAACTGAAAAATTTCCCAGTTAATTTTTGGCTTCCGTGTGTTTTGAATTATTGAAGTTTAGCTACGGTCTAAAGGAAAGTAGTGACAACAGAAATAACAAGGAATGCTAGAGTATCAAAGTAGTGAATGAGTTCAAATCAAAAATGCAGAAGCACCTACCAATGATAATTTCTTGTCATTTCAATAGCAAATCTAAGGCCATCATTTACAAATAAGATTGTAAGAACGTAAGTTGACCGGAGGGTTCAATTACCATTCAAAAGAAGAGTTCTCTAACTACCAAATGACTACATTGTTTGTACAAGGGCAAACTAAATTTGGATTTCAAAGTTCAATATCCAAACAAAAAATCCTTCATTCAAGGTGGATTGTGATTTTGGCTATAAAACAATGAAACTTTCAAAATCATTGCAACGGACATCCAACCTTGATAGAGGTCTTGGCTATTAGGATGTTTGTACAAGAGACTAGGATTACGACACATAAGTGCGTTGTGGAGAGTACCTTAGAATATTGGATATTAAAATACAAATTAGGATAGGCGACGAGCTATGATTTGATGGCTAAGGTTTGACGAACTTATTCAAAATGTATGGCCATGATGAAAGTAGTATAAGCAATTATAGAGTGGTGCTTATCCAATTTAATGGCGATGTGTGCTTTTGGCACAAGGCTAGATGGCTAAACACAATTAGTGGATAGTACAATTAGGTGAAAAGATACAAATTCTACCTCTTTAATTTCTAAAGTAAAATCAAAGTACATGGATGGTGAGTGAAGTTTGGCGATATTTTGCCACTAAAAAAACATTGTTCATGACTCACTACTACATTCATTCACATAACATTGTTTATCAATGAGGCAGGGGTACCTTTTGCATTCTTGAAAAGGGGCCTCCTATAGTGAACAAACTCATCTTATATGACTCTTCAACCAACCCCAATCCTTAAATTAACCCACAAAAGACACCGCGGCCATTTTCTGGTCGATGAATGACAGAGAATCAAGCTATGTAGGACAAAAATGCAACTATTCATCCTCGGATTTTTTTTTTGTAGAAAGGGGAGATCATGAACAATAATTTGACCTCCAGTGAGCACTTTTGATTTTTTCAAAGTAGATGATGTCATACACCAAAAGGGATGATTTTTACGGTCACCACCCCGATGTTCAAGGGTTAACTGATAAGTCCCTTCTAGATATCTAACAAAGCATAATACCTTCTCAGTACATGGAGGACCATTGCCTTGTTATACAATGTTATGATATTCATGACAATAAACATGCTCCACCTATAGGCAGGCCCCAAAAAATGTTTTCTACCATAACCAATAAAACTCCCCACAAGCAGATGAGTGTATGTATACGTGCATGCTGCTTTAAACCTGCTTTGGTAATAAATAAAAAGTCATTGTTTTCCATTGAAAGTCCTCTAAGGTTTGGGTGAATGACCAGGCTTGACTTCAGCATCCCACGTCATTTCTCATTTGCTTTTGGTCGAAATTAGGGATGAAAATGACAGGCTTTCGGTGGTCGGATTTAGAAAGGACTACATGGTTGTAAAATATAGTGACATTGAATAACATATTCTTGAGGGGTTAAAGTTCTGGCACAAAAAGGTGGAAAAGTAAAGTAGCCATGAAGTAGTTTCGAACCTCTAAGAATTTTCCTTAACGTACATATTTTTATTCTTGCATGGGGCGGCACCCAATGTGAGCAAAATGGACAATTTGTCCAAAGCAAAGTTAAAATATTCATCTTCTTATATTCTTTAACCCTTCAACATCAAGGCGGACATTTTGCGGCCGATGAATGACAAGAGAATCTCCTATGTAGGACAGAAGTGCAACTATTCATCCTCCAAATTTTTTGTGGAAAGGGAAGATCATGAGTAATAGTTTGACCTCTAGTGAGCACTTTTGATTTTTTCAAAGAAGATGATGTCATCCAATGCCAAAAGGAATGATTTCCACTGTCACTAGCCTGGCGTTCAAGGGTTAACAAATTCAACTATAGGATGTTAACCCCTAAAGGACCACGCATCCAAAAAGTGGATGCACCTTGGTCAACCTTGATTGTAACTTTCAATATAACCATTTTTGGTATTTGATTTAAACTAAGAAAATGAAGCTTGACAAGATTTCTTTTACTTCATCTTGAAAATTTGAAAAAAATCCAAAAATTGAAAGAATTCTTGCAATTGCAAGCTCCATGTGTTAGAATTCAAATAACACAGTATGTTGTGTTTTTCATTCATATTCTTTCCTTTTAAGTTTTATTTTAAATTTAAATTTGAAAAAATTGGATCTTGATTCTAACCTTCATTCATGGTAAAAAAATTCTAATTATTCTAATATATATTTTAATTTATATAATTTTATTCCACCTTTATTTTTTTTAAATCACAATAATTTGAATTCTCAATCAAATTTTTTGGAAAAAAATAGCACAAATAGAATTTTTTTTCCTACTAGAAAAAAATATCAAAATTTTATACATTAATTAAACAAAAGCATAAATTTGGTTTGATAGCCAACAAATTCTCTAATAAATAATGCTCAAAATACACAACTTCTCAAATTTTGTCATGAATGGGCAATCTATGGGTCAAATTCACAAACATCTAATATGACTTGGAGAACATCCTTCTATAAAATGTTCTCTATACTATCGAAACCACACATTTACGTGCATACATGTACTATTCACTACAATGTATAAGACCACATATCAAATTCCTATGAATACAAAAATGTAATATTGAAGTATTTGAACTATGTTACTATCAAATACAAACACCATTTGTCTTACACATATGACCTCTGGTAGACTTGAAGACAATGTTGTTGACCATACAATTCCTTCATATTTATGAACGTTGGCACATTTGAAGACAAAGTGTTTGTCCACACAGTGGTCAATTCACAATCACAAATGTTGGTATACTTGAAGACAAATCACCTAACTACAAGGCTCCTTCCCTTCTTTTGCCATGTGATTGAAGAATAAAGAGTTTTTTTGAATCTTTTGACATAAAATTCTTCACTTTTTTTTTAAGATTTGAGATTTAAAAATCATCATAATCTTTAGATTTTTGTACTTGTTAAGCATTGTCAACATTCATGTTTTAGTCTTTTTTGATTGAATATTAAAATCCAATGAAATTTGTTGAAATTTTAGTATATGAAAGATTGATGTGTAATATATAGAGTAGTTGATTTATGCTCAGTTATCAATTTGATTGACAATATAATTCATCAATAAAGCATGATAATTTAAAAATTAAGCATTGTCAACATTTGGGTAGTCTCTTTATAATGTGAACAAACCCAAAAACTATGTGAAGAAGTTTGACTAGGACTTAACTTTGTAAATATGCCATCATGTGCTACAAAGATAGAGTCTCTAATAGCTTACTATAACAACTTGTTAATTTATTGAATAAACTATAAATATCTATCTTGCATTTGAAGTGAGTTATTGATTTCAACAAATGGTACTAATTAAATTTGGATTCTATTGTAAATTGTAGATTACACTACATACACTTATAAAATACAAAATAAGGTAGAAAGGCTTTAACTCTATATAAGTCTCAAAGTCATTTTAGTAAGAACAAGAATATAGACAAAATCTTTAGCAGATGTAAGATTATTAAGGACAAAGGAACGAACTAGTAGAGAAAATAAATGTATAAAATTGTGCTAGACAATAAGTGTGCAAAAAATTAGGATGATCTATAATTGGTATTGCAAAAATCCTCACAGTGTATACAATGTCGTTGACAATGACATATAAAAAATGCACAAATATAGACCTACAACACTAGTGGCCTTATAAAAGATTCACTCTAAGGACCTCTTGATTCAATAGACATTGTTTTCACAATGAACTCAAAGCAATCAACACTGAAAAATACACCTTTAATTTTAAAAATACATAATTTATACAAAAAGCACTTAACATGGGTGTATGAAAAATCTTTTATTTGAAATTGATACAAATTCAAGTTTTTTTATTTTTTATGATTGATCAATCATTACATTGGAGTAGTTGAAGTCTAGTAGTCTATGTCTACATCAAAAGATGAAAAAGATTTAGAAATACATATAGTTGACCATAAATCCATAATACATGAAAATATTGTAAATGTTACTATATTACAATATATAATTTTACATGCCATATTTTTTTATAGTTATCTTCTTTTCCAAAGTACTAAATAGTTCACTTGTGCCATCTTTGAATTTTTTTTCCCCCAAAAAAAACACCAATGTCTTTCAAGACTCAAGAAGGACGTATCATCTAGAGACTAGTAAATAGAATTGTTGCATGCAATTATATTTTCCAAACTTAATTGTTCTAGATCATTTTCTACCAAATAATAAATAACCTCCATTTCCTAACTCAAATCAAGAGTTATTTAGTTTTTTTACTCCATATGAACCAATTTTTATTTCCTTGGGCCTTAAAGTGTTGAAGTGCCTAAGTTCTAAAAGGGCCTTCTAATAGAGGGGTACACATATTGGAGTTTTGAATGTACTGATGGTAAATATAACACTTTCACAATTCTATGCCATTTGAACTTCTAAAATTTATAACTAATTCCAAAAAAGTCCAAAAGAATGAAAAGTCAAGTTTGATGCTAATTCTATTTATCTATCAAAGAAAGTTTATAGAGCATTTCAAAGAGTTATGCTTCTTCCAAAATGCGCCCAGCTAGTAATGGTCTTTTCATGGACATCCTTTAAATTTATGGCAAATTTTATCCAAATTTTACTTGGATTTGGTAGTGGCTACCAATACACTAGAAAAAAAGTTTGAAGGGGATGAAATCACCAAAAGAATCTCCAAGACATATCAAATTTGTCAAATTTTGGATGAAATTTACCATTTTAGATAATATAATAGATAGAAGTACATGTATGGCAAATTTCATTAAAATGACGATATTACATACACTATAATTTTTAGATTTCTTGGTCTAAAGGATAGGTATAGATTTTAGACCACGCGTTCCAAACTTTAAAAGTGCCGAAGTTGCGGAATGGCACCATTTTAATGAAATTTGTCATCTATTCAACAGATGGATGTTTTTATTGACCTATAGTTCAGGGTCCAAGTTGCTCTGCCAAAATGAAAATAGAATTTAAATGTTGTTCATGGACCTGAGCAATAGTGTCAATGCAACCATAACATTGTCAACTAGCCTAAACCATTTCCTCTTGGAGATTGGGATAATCCTTCTTTGGATCCCAGTGAGTGAATCCCTAAAGGTCCAAATATTGTTTTTGTGGCAACATAGCAATTTTGGGCAGCTCACTATGAACGGAAGTTTTATTTTTTTCCTTTGAAAATTTCACACAATTTGTACCCAAGGAGTAGCTTTAAGGTACAACAATGTTTTATAACTTTTGACTACATGGTTAAAAAGTTATTGCATGATATGTAATTTTCATTGCTTGTTGGGTAGATAGGGCAACTCAATTTTTTTTTTAAATCAATTTTTTAAGAAATAAAAATTTGAAATTATTTTTTTTTACTTATATATATGTGTGGAAAGCTTTAAATCATTCATTTTTATTAATGAGATGAAAATTATGAGGAGTTTATTTTATTTTTTTTAAAGTGATTTTTAAAGAAGTTTTTTGAGCTGCCCGGGCTGCCCGCCAAGCAATGAAATTATATTTCATGCAATAACTTTTTAACCATGTAGTCAAAAGTTATGAAAATTGTTGGGCCTTAAAGCTACTCCTCGGGTACAAATTGTGTGAAATTTTCAAAGGAAAAAAATAAAACTTCCGTTCATAGTGAGCTACCCAAAATTGCTTTGTTGCCAAAAAAATGGTGTTTTTACCTTTAGCCCGGGTTAAGGATTAATAATGTGATGAACAGAGTTGGTTAATTCCACGGCAAGCGAGGATCACTGCAGATAACTCCGCGTTTCCGCACACCAATGTCCTGACTCATTTCTGAGCCCACTGTTTCCAGGAGGAATAAACATATTTTGTAGTCGATCACAAGTGAGATAGTGGATGATATTGTGCCGGTGCAGCATACAATTCTTGAAATTCTTAAGTCTTGGTAGTCTCCCTACGTACAGTACAGTCCGTCGCAGAATTGGAATTTCATGGAAAACTGCGGCAATGATCGCTGCACGATCAGGACTGAATGATTAAGTTAGTTGGGTGTTGGACATTCCCTACTACGGAGTACTAAAGTGTGCAACAGTGCACTGCATCTGCAGTAAGATAGTAATAAGTTACTTAGGGACCGACTCCTGGACACTGTCGAGTGTCGACAAGTTGGTGGCCCGTGAGGGTCACGCTCTCCTAGACTTCGGCATGCACAGAAAAAGGCTTGAATATCTGAAGTTTTGGCTAGTATGAGGCTAGCAATCCTCCTACACATTCAACAGTAACTTACAACAGGGATCATATATTCCCTCCGTCAGTCAGTGCGTCCCTGCCTCGGGACTCACGCTGTCTATAAGTTACATGCTGTTTCGGTCGGTGCTTAAACGACATTGGCCTGCAGTTTCAAAGTCAAAGTCCGCATTGCCGGCACTTGCAATTCTTCATTTTGTTTGGAATGCCAGCAATTGCAAGGGGTCGGTGATTTACACCGCACGACATTCTGAACACTGTGGAGGGGTCCCTTTTGTTGTCGTCACAACTCGCAAGCAGGGATCCTTCGATGATAAAATAAGGAGATTTCGGTGCTCTAACTACAGTTGCGCTCCCATCCAGCCGGTTTTTTTCCATTTTTCAGAAATAGGTTGTTTTTCTCCCTCTGCCCGGGCGACTGTGGTAGGTAGACTAGCTCTAACGAAATAATGCCAGACACTGTGCTTGGCGTCGGCTACAGAAATTTCAATCTGGCGGCTTAACGTGCTACAGCGCAATGGAAATGATTAGTCTTGATTGGCAAAAGTTTGCCTGTGTGTGGTGGGCGATGAAGTTGGGTGAGTGAGGTGGAAATTCCTAAAACCGTCAAAATAAGCAATTCAGCATAGTTGGAGGCACCTTTTCTAGAAAAAATGTTTTTGTAGTATTAGAGTAAATCATGAAGTTTGTGCTTGGTGGGTGATGACGTTGGGTGAGGTGGAAATTCCTAAAACTGTCAAAATAAGCAATTGAGCATAGTTGGAGGCACCTTTCTAGAAAAAAAATGTTTTTGTAGTAATAGAGTTGATTATGAAGTTTGTGCTTGGTGGGGGATGAAGTTGGATGAGGTGGAAATTCTTAAAACCGTCAAAATAAGCAATTTAGCATAGTTGGAGACACCTTTTCTATAAAAAAAATGTTTATGTAGTACTAGAATTAAATCAATTAATTGTAAATTTTGTCACGTGTTTGTTAACCAGTATCGAAGGAAGGTTTAAATGTTTAACTAAGATTAGTATAAGATAGACTCGACACCAAACTCAATCAAACATGAGTTTTGGTAGTCTAGCAAGTTTTGTCCTACGTTATTCTCAAACTCCGGCTCGTGGTCATGCCGTGCACATACTTTACAATTAACTCTATTAGCAATTGAAATTCTTGAATTTCAAAAAAAGAAATCTTTATATTGCATGTAATTTCTATGAATTTTCTAAGTGGAAGTTGTTCTCTAGGCCATTGAAACTGTCATAAAGTTGAATCTAAAACCAAAAGCTAAAAAAATCAATAGTCAACCGATTATAATTAACTAGGGGGACTATTTAATGACACTTTTGAGGGACACTTTAATGGAAGTCTACTGTGTAGGAGAGTATACAAGGACAATTTTGGGTGTTTTCACTTTATATGTTTTATCGGGGCTTATTACGTGCAAAGTGCAAACAAATGGCTATAATGAATGAATGACTGCAATTTTGTAGCTCTTGAAACAGAAAACAAGGAAGTGATTTGGCATTAATTTTGAATGTGCGACTTGAAATGGGAAAGAAAAGTAATATGAACAAAAGATCCAACTAAATTTATTTTTTTAATTGCACTTTGTAAAGGAAATTGAACCCTATTCACTATCCCAATACAACACAAGTTGCATATTTTTAAGAATTAGCAATAATGCCATTAGTATTCACGCAAAGGTTCATTAAACTAAAAACTATATTGAATTGAAAATACTAGTATATGTGAGCAATTGAGCACAAACAAGGGAAGGCTTAGTAAGGTTTGATAAATGAGAATTCCAAAGCCTGATGCCTTCAACTCTTAGCTTTTGAATATGACTTTTCAATCTTAGTGTATCCTTGATGCATGCAAGACTTCATGAAATAATGAGATTCTAACATTAGAAAAAAATTCGGTCTTGCAAAAGGCGTGAGTTTGCATGGCAGCAGTGCAATTACAACAGAAAAATAAGGAATCTGGCAGGGCACTACTACTTCCATGTCAGATTGGCAATTTCAAAAATATACACATATATATTTTTGAAAATTTTGAAAAATATATATTTATGTATTTGCACTACAACTGAGCTGAAAATGAAAATCAAATGGCCCTTTGCAAGGTTCGAATTTTTTGTAATGCATTAGAAAAAAATTTGGGTTTGCATAAGGCCGCGAGACAAAATGGCAACAGTGCAATTACAACAGAAAAAAAATTAGGAATCTGACAGGGCACTATTAGTGCAACGTCAGAGTGGCAATTTGAAAAAAAAAAATTATTATTATTATTATTAATAATAATAATAATTTACACGACGGGGTGCCAAAAACTAAAACTAAACGGCCCTTTCCACGGTTTAGATTTTTTGTATTGGCTTTTTTTGAAGGTTAGAGGTTTCATCTTCTAAACTTCAAAGTCTTCTCATTCTTTTCCTACAATATCATTTTGTCACTCACTATTTTCTTTCAAATTCTAATTTGAATTGTGGTTGAAATCCTCTAATGCCAAAGATATGATGGTTTCAAACCTAAAGTACAAATTCTCATTGCATTTTGGGCAACATTTGAACCTGTTAAAGGCCAAGGATCCTCCCATCTCATCCATGATGAAATTAAGAATGGTTATGAAAAAAGTTGCTTAAAATCAAAATGTTTATGATTCAAAATTCCTTCCCCTTGTCTTCTACTTGCATTAACCCCTAAGTGATTCAAGGGCCACATTGTGTCCTCTACATTCATACTTGCCCTTATTCTTCAAATTCCTTGAAGTATTGGCCAAATATGTAAATTACAAATATAAAGATAAAATAACCCTTAATTTTATGTTGTTTGTAGGAAAATATTGTGACACTTGCTATTGAACTGAGAGGCTGCCAAACATACTCAAGTGTGTATTTCTAGAGAAATACGTGTATTGCTTCCACCACATCTACATGCATTTGTCCCTCATGTCTACATCTGCCATGACTAGGTACATGGCTCGCATTCAGCCAATTTTTATATATTTAAAAATGGATAGTAAATTATTTATATACAAGGATGTGTGTACCATACTTAGACAATGTACAAATGTACCGAAGATATCCAAAACCACTTAGGGGTTAAATAGTCGATCCATTTTTTATCACCTTCCCTCCATTTTGGCAAGGTAGGGTGGTCCATTTTTGTGCAAATAGTAATGAGTAAATGATCAATTATGATGCATTATGATTGGGAATGGGACTCTCAATTTTGCAACCAACCCTCGGTCGGAAATAAGATGACATGTATGATGAGTATGGGCCGAACAAAATTTTCACCTAGAAAATTCATGATAATTTTATTTCAAAAAATAAAATATTGAAAAATTATGAAATTCTTCTTGAAGTCTATTTTTGTACATGGAAAAAAAATTCCACCTAATATACCCATGCTTCAAATACACTCAATTGCTTAACCCCTAAAGGTTTTTGACTATGTTTTCACCAAAACCGCTCCAAAACTGCCATTTCTAAAGCAAGTACCAATTTATTTTTTTTAAACATTTTTGAACACATGTAACTATAGGATCTTGTAGTAAACTGGTTTAAGAAGATGTGAAAAAAAATTCAAAATTTTCCACCATGTAGATTGCAAGATATTAGCATTTGAATTGATAAAACCCCTTTTTTTGTCCCTGCGAAAAAACGGGCAGCTGCCCTTCACAAGGTTACATTTGTATGAAAAATGTCCAAAATGGTTGTTACTCTTTGGATTAATTTTTCAAAGCAAGTTGGCTACATGCTTGAAAATTTTCAGATCATTTGGAATTGCACAACATATAGGAAAAAAATAGTAAGTAGAAAAAGGTAGAGAATGACTCAAAATACTAAATTGTCAAGAATTTTGTTATGGAATTGAAAAATGCCAATCCCAACGGTTGGAATGTTGTAATAAACAATATACACCCAATTGTTTTACTTTTTTTCAAAAATATTGAAAATTGAGTTAAATAAAGGACTTCAAAGTTTATTTTAGAGTAGAGATTCCATAACTACGCTCAAACTAAGAATCCTCATAACTTTTGACTCATTAATCCAAATAGAATGATTCAAAGCTTCCCATGTATATATAAATCTAAAGAACCAATTTCAAATTTTAATTTTTCAAAAAAGTGATTTTTAAAGAATTTTTTTCAGCTGCCCGGGCTGCCCGCCGAACGTGGAAAATTACATATCATGCAATAACTTTTTAGCCATGTAGTCAAAAGTTATGAAATTTTTTGGGCCTTGAAGCTACACCTTGGGCACATCTTGTGTGAAAATTTCAAAGAAAAATAGTAAAATTTCCATTCGTAGTGAGCTGCCCAAAATCGCTATGTTGCCAAAAAATGGTGTTTGGTCCTTTAGGGGTTAAGTGGTTAGAAATGGCTCGGTTAGGAGAAAAACAAATTGGATTGCCCAGAGTGACCACCATTAGCCACGTTGTAAATGCAAACTCCAATGGCTATCTCTAGGGCCCATGGATACCAAACTTTTGATACTCTCTATATAAGGTAACTACATCTAAAATTGCACAATTAAGCAATTCAACATGGTTCCTATTATTATATTGAATTTTTTTTGTGGGGTCCTCTTGGTAGTCAAAAGGAGATTTTAGATTTTCTTAGAATGCATTTTTGAACCTGTGTGAATAAACTACAAATTTTCATAGTGCTGAAAATAAGGTTTAGACCAACTAACTGTAGACTCTCATAAAAAGTAGAAGGTACATTTTAGGTAAGAATCTAGACTGTGTGGTTTTAGAAAGTGGTCAAAATTAGGTGTAGTCACCGCATATATTGCTACGAGAGTCTACTACTATAGTATTTCCTAAAGTAACTAATTGATATCTACGATTATGGGAGGAAGCTAGGTATAACTAAATCCCCTTCTAGTTTTCGAAACTTTGGCAGCTAAGAGCTCGATCATGGGTTTCCCTGCAAAGTGTTGTAGCTGTTGGGGATCTATTAGGGAGACAACGAAACACATGTTACAATCTTATTGCCACACTCGCAAGGTGTGGAGTAACTTCAAGGACATTCGCTGGACTTTGGGACTTTATGAGTCCCCGTCTTGGAGAGAAGCCATTACTGGTATCACTCTTGGTTCTTTTGACCAAGTCAGCCAGTATTCACCTTCCAATCTCGTCTTCAACATTGCTAGTGATATTCTTCGTTCAACCATCCTCTAGAGGCTTTGGTGTGTATGGAATCGCCTCATCTTTGAAGATGAAAATATTAATTCCACTTAGATTTGTGTTCTAGTTTGGCGGGATACCATCCTTGCTGGCATGGCTCATAGGAACCACATTCTCTCCTACTTCAATAAATGTAGTGAAGAGAGTATTAAAATCATTTGCCAAGAGTTTCTTAGCACTTGGTGTGAAAATGAGGTGTTATGTTCAGGTAATTCCCGCCAACCTAAGTGGAACATGACTTCGAGTCTCTTCCCTTGGATGACTTGGCCTCGTGAGCCGGATTGATTGAGTGTTTCTCCCTCTTTGTTTTCATGAAAGCACCGTCACTTTTCAAAACAAAACAAAAACAAAAAACACTTGGGCAGCTAAATATCGCCCTCACAAGCTTCAAAAAAGAACATCCCTCTAAACGCAGGAATCTGCTCTGAACACTCCGTGGAGAATGTTATTAGATCACCGTCCACAGCAAGCTCATCAGTTTGAATTCTCCCTTGCGACTCACGAGTCACGATACTGTAATCCTACAACAAACATTACTACAAATAGTACGACGTGCACACGTGCATACTGCACAACACTTAGAATCACACAATTAGTCAAATTTATTAGAGCTTTGGAGTTTGGACTCTTCCTTCCGTTCCGTCGGTCCGTCCATCACTTTTGTAGCAACTGCAATGCAAGGCACGTCCGGTGCCAACTGCCGAAGGCGGGCGGGCCATTTCGCAAAAGCTTCCAAGCAATCATGCGCACCGACACGGCGTGGAACTGCCTGCAGCAGCGATTCAGCATGCTTCCAAGTTTTTTGTTTTTCTTGACACGAATGAAACGGAATTTCAATGCTTCCAAGTTTCCAACCCAACACGCCAACCTTTGGACTGTTCGGAGACAAGAATTCTACTTTTCTCTCTCCCTGGGCCCGTGAAAATATCTGGCTGTGCGTCGTGAAATACTAGTTTAAGTGGTGCACAAAATACGTGTCCAAAAAGGAGAAATGCATCATGAAAAGCATGAAAATGGCCTTGCTGACATGCCGCGGAGGGGCGTGTGAATGATGCAGCACCAGCCGCAATAATAAACCAGATTCCAGTGGGAAAAAAGCAGGGAAAGTAAGTGAGAATTGATTTAAATCTCAATGGGAAAGTTACCTGTAAGGTGGAAAGCCGTCCATTTAAGCAATTCGGCAAACTGTAGTTGGAGGCACTTTTTTCTAGAAAAAAAACATTTTTGCAGTATTAGTAGTTGAAAATCATGAATTTTAGATAAGATGGGCAATTTCTTTGAAATGGCGATATTTTTTCAAATGGCATGAAAACAATTGAGGACGGCCATTCTGAAATCTATACCAATCCTAGATGGTGAAAATGGCACACCGTCAAAATGGCACTTGGAATATCGCCATTTCAAAGAAATTGCCCATTAAGGCATTTAATTTCTATGAAGAACTCCCTAAAATACCCTGAACAATACTCTAGTAAAACTGCCTAAGTTTTGACAACAAAATCTAGAAAAAAATCAGTAGCCCACCAACCATAGTGAAGTATGAAGACAGTTTGATGGTACTTTTGGAGGACAGTAACCCTTAAAGTCCCAAGGCCATTTTTCTGTCAAAAATCACTCAAAACTGTCATTTCTGCTAGAATTCACCCATAAAAGCAGAAAAATGTGTTTTTTAGAATCTAACTGTAGGATCTTGTACTTCACTTGTCTGAAATCATGTGGTAAAAATTTCATCAAATTTGACTATACATATTGGAAGATATTAGCATTCAAAGTCGGACAAAAAGTTTTTCTTTCAAGAACATACTTAGGTTGCCTGAAAAACAAGATTGTCCATAATTTTTTCATAACTAGTCCAAATAGAATGAATCAAAGTTTCACATGTAGACAAAAATATAATATTTTAGGAAAAAAATTAAAAGATATATATTTTGACTTTTTGTGAATTTTTTTGGGTTGCCCGTTGACCTCCGTTTTTGGCTTTTTGTGCCATAACTTTTGCTTCCGGGCACCAATTGAAAAAAAATTATATTCCCAAGAAGCTTATGTATTTTTCTAGCTTCACAAAAAAAATAAGAAAATTATGATGAATATTGAAACCGTATGAGCCTACCCAAAGTTGCATTTTGGCCCCCGTAGGACCAATGGGACTTTAGAGGTTAAGGGAAGTCTATTGTGCATGAGTGGATATATGGATAGGAATGGTGCATCTACCTTAACCCCTAAAGGATCGTTGTCCCTTTGGGGGACAAATGCGTTTTCGGGCAGGTACCTACGGGTTGAAATTTTTTCCTAATTTTTTGAAACTTTTTTTGGAGGTAGAAAAGCTGATTAGCTTTGTGGGAATATAATTTTTTTCACAATCGGTGCCCAGGAACAAAAGTTATGACCAAATAAGCTCAAAACAAGGGACGGGGGGCAGCTCGGACAGCAAACAAAATGGACAAAAATTTGAATTTTTTTTTTAATATTTTTTTTTCTCATAGATTATATTTTTGTCTATCTGGAAAGCTTTGATTCATTTCATTTGGATATGTTATGAGAAAGTTATGGACATTCTTGTTTTTCGGGCAGTTAGAGCATCTTCTTGAAAAAAATAACTTGTAGGATTCATTTATGAATGCAATTTTTCAAATTTTTCAAATTTTTTTTGCATGGTTTAGTCTACTTGCTAGAACAATCTCACCATTGGGATTAGTGTATTTTAATTCCATCTAAAATATATGAATATTTTAGATTTTCCTTCTATCTTGTACCTACTTCTACTTAACAATTTTTTTAAGAATGCTAATTAATTTTTTTTGAATTTTTTTATTCCTAAATTCTCAACTCAATTCTCCACTATAAAGATTTAAAGCTCAAAACTTTGTAGTGCAAAAATTTTAAGTTAAAAATGTTCAAAGTCAAAAAATCTAGTCTTGCAATGTGCTGAAAAAGTTGTTTTTTCCACTTTAAACGCAAATATCTTGCAATCTGTGCAGTCAAAAATTCTGAAATTTTTTCCACACACTTTCATACTAGTTAGGTGTAATATCCTATGGCTAGATGTGAAAAAAAAACAATTTTCAGGCATAGATATGGCAGTTTTGAGTGTTTTTTGGTAGAAAAAAGGCCTTGGTCTTTAGGGGTTAACCCCTGAAGGATCATTGTTCCCTCGAGGGACAATTTGGATTTTGGGTAGGTTTCTATGATCTCAATTTTTTATGAAATTTTTTAAAATGTTTTGAGGACATATAGTTCTGCGAGAGCTTTGTGAATATATAGTTTTTAATTCAATCCGATGCCGGGTGAAGAAGTTATAGGCTGTTTTAGACAAATTTCAACTCAAGGGGCAAGCTAGGTTGCCAATATTTGGTTGATTGAGGTCAGGGGCAGGTGCACAAGCTGCACTAGTCAGAAGGACAAAGGTTAGAGTGGACAACAAATGAAGGGCTAGGAACAAACTCAATTACAAGACTGGGTGGAAACAAACTCAATTGCCATAGTTGTATGGGAAGGATGACAAAAAACAATTATTCAGAAGAAATTCAAAAAAAGAAAGAAAGAAGAAAATTGTCAAATTTAGCAAAAACTAAATGACCAAGTTGTCCAAAAAAATGTCCAAAATGAAGTCCAATTACCATCCTCCATTGATTTTTTTTTATGGCAATGTGAAAGACTCACTTGATTGCCGTTGGGTGAAAGGGAAGGGTGAAGACGTTGTTTTTATAATGCAATCTATTGTCCATCATGAATACTCAAAGGATATGGGATAATTTGAAGACGAGAGCTTGACCGCTCATTGTCAAAACATAAGAATTGTGCTCAAAGTAGAATTTCAAACCTCGTTTTGGCATAGTAGATTAATTTTTTTCAAAAAACTTTGAACTGAAAAAATCATAAAATTAAGCTAATTTTCATCTCTAAAAATCCATTTGTGATTTTGATCCTCCAAAAAAAAAGTTACAGACAAATTCAAAGAGTATGTTTGAAAATGTCAAAGAAACTGTCTATTCCAACCCTTCTCTGAAATTTATCCATAACTTTTGATTAGAGTCTTGAAATCTCAAATGGATTTTTAGAGATGAAAGTTAACTAAATTTTTCACATTAATTTAGCTCAAAATATTTTGAAAAAAATTATTCTACTATATATAAATGAGGTCTAAAATTCTACTTTGAACACAATTCTTTCTTTTAACTTAATTATGAGTGGTTGAGCTCCTATTAATCCTAATTTATATATCCCTCATAGGTTGTTTAACTTCCTACCACCTCACTTGTATAAACAGCTACTCTTCCCATCTTTGAACTTGAAGTATGTTGCCAAATACTAAGAATTTTACATGAATATAATGTCAAATTTTTAATAAATAAATTTGAAAGTTCCGAATCTACTTTGGGAACTTTAATTAGTTATTTGGCATGAATGTGCCAACCTTGCCTTAAAGCTATGGGAGAAAACCAGGGTGGAAACAAACTTAATTACAAGACTAGGTGGATGAAGGAGGTCAACCTCAGAGTTCTCAATGGAGGGGAATAGACCAAGAACTCAAGGAAATCCATTTTCTAGAGGTTGCCCAAAGCCTTTGCCTATATATTATTCACACAATTCTTCTAAATTCTATAGGAAATAGAGGAATTGTTTTTTTCCAAAAAAAATTTGGAACTTGTAAAATATTAATGTATCTTTGAATCCACCATTTAGATTTCTAAGTTTCAAAATTATGTGGTGGCAAATGTGCTCAAAAAATTATGTTGTGCATTGTGAACTTCTGGACATCATTGCATTGCAAGATTTTTGTGAATGTGCTCCACGTCTTTTTTTGGCTTGAAATTTTTTGGAGACATGACTAACATCATGTTGTGTATGGTAGATTTATAAATTCAAAATCTTTAGTAGAAAAATTTGCCACAATCTATGGTCAAAGGCATCTAAAATTGTCTTGCACAATGAAAAAAAAATAAAACTTTCCCTTCAAGTGCTAATATCTTTTAATCTGTGCGGTCAAATGTCATGAGATTCTTACCAATTCTTTTTCTACAAGCCTAATACAAGATTCTAAAGTTAGATTAAAAAAAAAACAGTTTGTTGAAAATTTTGATGAATGCAATAGTACAAGAAGTTTTGAGTGTTATTTCATAGAAAAATGGCCTTGGGCCTTTAAGAATTAGCATGTTTGCAATGACGTTCTTTAATAATTTGGCAATAAGGTGACCATTTATGAGCTTATTGCCTTTTGGAGGAAGCTAAACTCCTTGAAACAAATTTCAGTAAATTTTGGTAGGAAGGAAAAATGGAATTGGGATCTAACCCAAATTGTTTCATATTTTTTGGATCTTTGTGGAATTAATTACAAATTTTTGAAAGTTGAAACACAATATTCATTAAAAGCGACCACTTCCTAAAATGCACACTATTGATACATTGAAGAAAGCAAAATATACCTTCATATCATGATTGCTTTAGAACAAACTACCTTAAAGCAAAGGGGGAGTGCTAATTCTGTGCATGCTCCAAGAACTACCCCTATAATTAGACCATAAAATGTTACTGTAACAATGTGAAATAGTCCTGATAAAGATGTAGAATTGATGTTAAAGGTGTTGGGCTTTTTATAAGTTGCAAACGGTCAATTTTTGGACCATTCCATAAGAATTTATGAGTGCGATGGCAACTATAACTATAAAGTTCTTATGATTTTTTCATTTTGAAGTAAAAAGTTGTTAGGGCATATGCACCAAGATTTGATTTGTACATGTAGCATAGGGGGCCATTTATAATTAAGCCACATATATTTTATAGTTTTCATTGCGCCATTCAAGGACTAGTGTTTGACTTTTATTGATGTCATATATGAACATTGATTGCACCCTATGATATATGCGTTTGGAAAATCATAAGTAATTCAATATGTTTGGAATTTTTTTGGAAATAATTGCATTGGAACTCACTTTTTTTCTTCTTACTCTGCAAATTCTTGCCAAATTGCTTAGACCACAGCATTGGTCTAGAAAAGTGAAAATACTCTTAGATGAGCAGTATTTGAACCTCCTACCTGAGCAAGCAAATTGATTGAGACAAGTTGTTACGAAGACGCCTCGAGGGGTTTACTCCCGCAATTTTAGAAAACCATGTGAGATAAAATTTACGGTCAATTTAGTTCTTTGGAGAAAAAATTTATACCTTTTTTAGATCTACTATAGCATTGGAAATAAATCATGTACCCAATTATATATAAAATAGGGTATAATATAATACCTTCATTTTTAGTTCTAATAGAAAAAAAATAAGGTGCTCAACTTGGGATTCCTTTAAACACTTGTAGTAGGTTCAATTGGGTTAGTAAAGTCTGACGAGGGTAGGTTGTCAATCATGTACTATCTTTTGTAGAATTCTGAATGGTGGAGGGAATTTTGGGCGGATGCATCAGGGATGCGCTGGCATTCCAACAACACTAGGGTTTTTCCTCATGCTTTTTATGTTGTGCAGGTCCCCTCTATCATTTGGCTCGTTTCTATCTATAGGCTTAAGGTATCGCTTGTAGAGGTGGTTCGAAATCGATGCCTGCAAGAGATAGGGTTTAGGGTTTGGTGGTCGAGGAGCCTCTGAGAACACTTGCAGACTAGTTGAGCGTGAATTGTGGATTTTGCGGACGACTTTTCCTCACACTCATGTGCATTCCATCACAAATTTTGAAATATTGTTGTTGCTTTGTTCTTGGAGTGTTTGATTTGCTTTGCTTCACGCGCAGGCGTTAGTAGACTTGCTTGGATTGAGCCTGGCGTTGGAGAGCAGGGAGAAGTATGTGAGCTGGGCGCGCAGTGCCCGCCTCCGTCCTTCACTACTGCTGTAGATATGTCCGAGAGATTGTGGAGCTAGTCTCTGAAGTTTCTTTAGACCGGCAAGTTTTCCTACCTTATGCTTTTTCTTGTTGCTTCCAGTAAACTCTAAAGGGCAACTACAGGGTTTCTTTTGTTGTAGCAGCCGTTGGTGGTGTCTCCCAAGCTTGTAGTGCACTTCTCTCCTTTTCTGGGGGTGCAAGTAGTTCCATGTACATATGCATTGCGAGAAATGGCACAAGATTTGAAGAAGTTGTCCTGATATCAAACTAGAACATTTTACTTAGGATGTGAGAACTGCTACTATTAGTACATGTATTTGTGAACACAAGTATTACATTTAGTTTTGATATATTCCCCTAAATTTTGTGTCACCGTGCTCTGACCGGTTTTGAATTCCTTTAAATTTTGGTTTTGCTTGGATTGTGTTCTGTCTTGTATATTATTATTAGTCTTTCCTATGAATGCGAATGTCAATGCTAGCTTGTGCAAGCCAGTGGTGGTTCAATGTCGTTGCCTATTTGTGATTTTAATAAGTGCAGTTGTTTAAATCTGGTTTTGGCTTTCGAAATGGTAGCAGAGTGGGTTTGGTGATGTTGTTTTGTCTTTTGGCTATTCATTTAGAGTAAGTTTGGTTCTTTCTTAGCGGATTCATTCAGTTTGGTTCATTCACAGCAGGTTTGGTTCATTTAGTTTGGTTCATTCGTAGTGGATTGCAGAATTCCAGGTGAATGTTTGACAATGCAGTAAGCGCAGGAATTAGATGAAATTACAGGACACCCCGTTTCTTCTGTGATCTGGACGTTGTTGAATTTTCAAAACTGTTCACTGCATATTGGTTTTGTGCTTGTGGTCTTCTTTTTTTGCATGCATGGCACTCTAGGATTTCATGTAGCAGCCCAACGATTCTATATTTTGGAGTTCCATTTCTCTCAAATGGCATTCTCTATGTATTAGTAGTGTAGTGAATTTTTTTGATAGTGGAGTAAAATTTTACTTGAGTGCTAAGTTTTAGCAATGTAAATGCTATACTATGATTGCCACTAATGGATATGAATTTACAATGCAAGTTGCAATGCAATAGTATTCTCCTAGGTATCACGTACTTCTACGACGTTGAAAAAAAATAGGGTGCCAAAAAATCCCCCTCAGTAGCTTTTTTTCTAAAAAGAGGGAGGAAAAAAATACCTGCAAGCATATAAATATCCCCCATTAAATACCCCATTATTGCACTTGATTACCAAAACATAAGGGGGAGTATATCCTCTGAGGAAGACGCCTTCCATTTAGAAAAGGAAGTCTTAACTTTGGAAGGATATAGCCTTCCACAAAAGAAGTCATCCCAAAACTATCAAATTCAAGATGAATAGGTGCATTCTTTATTTTTCCAATTTCTTTCAAAGTCATTCATTTGACATTTTTAGTCCTCAACTTCTTTGATTCGGTGAATTTGACCTTCCCAATGTCCATAGGATGGGGCATAATATTATTCAATAACAAGCCAATCGTGTTGATGGGAGTCATTTACTCCTAAATGTCCAGAGCTTTTTTTTTTTAGATATTTAGAGTTTGATCAAAATTAAACAAAAAGTTAGAAATTTGATAAATTTCATCAATTTAAAAAAAAAATCTTCCCATACAAATTCAAACTAGAAGTGTTATAGATCATATAAGAAAAACACACACGACAATATTACTTATGGATTGAAAGACTATATTGTTTGATCATGAAGGTGTTAAAATTGCAAAAATGATTTGAAGTCTATCAATCTCCTTTTTACATGTAAGATCTAAAAAAATAGAAATTTAATGGACATAACATGCATAACAACAATCAATTTACGGGTACTCAATATCTACTCTACAATTTCTTTTAATGAATTTCCAATGCATTCTCCCCCTTCCAAGATCTACTATAGTGTATTTGAGGCCCATCTCTAAGAATCCATCTAACACTAACAAAATTAAGATTTACAATAAACACCTTTACACAAAAGCTTCAATAGAAAAATCATGAGCATTTTTTTTCAAAATTGAATTTTTGAAGCTTGAGATAGATTTTAAAGGGTATTCAATTTAAAAATAAAATAATAGAAATAGAAATTTTATAAGATTTTATTTAACTTCAAAATTTAGTCAACACCAAAATATGGTACCTTGGACATTTAGGAGTTAATTCATAAAACATTTTACTACCGGAATGGGTCCTTTACACTTGTGGGCAATTCTATGTGAATGTAATTTTTGACAATATTTTCTAATTTTTTTTAGAATAAAGAGGTTCTTCTAGCTTTTCAAATAGCCATATTTAAGAAAGAAACAAGTTTAGAAATAGATATTTACTATGTACCCAGAAGATACAAACACATCTTCTGGGTACTATTAACTATCTTTTCAAAGATGGATTAACTCCTAGTCTGAGTCAATCTCAATTTACTATATGCCATTTCTCAATGTCTCTAATTTTTAAGTAGGATATGAGGTTCATTATTAATTTAATTTTCACAATTATCAAAATAAAGAAGGGTACATTGGATTTAAATGATTTACTACAGCATTCCCACCACGGGAGTTGGTAGGTTTTAAATCCATGTTATGTTTCTTTTGTCAACAATTAGTCTTTTCTATCATCTTTTACATTCTTCATTGTAATGATTATTTACATGATGAAAATCAAGCTTTTTAGTTGCTCAACTTTTTTTTTAAAAGTAAATTTTCAACTTAATCTTTCAATATAACATCAAATTTGTGAAGGGGCCAAATACATGATTTTTTCTTTTAAGTTTCATTTGTTGAAATTTAGCCTTTGGAAAGGATTGGAAAAAAATTGTTGTTGTTCATTAAACAAATACAATCTTGAAGATGCAAAAGTCATAGGCTTTGAAACTAATAGAGAAGAAAACATACAAATTAAGCACATAAATCTCTCACTAGAAGTTGCAAAAGGAATTTCAAATTTGTATACTCCATCTTAATTTCAACACGTATTAGTGTGCCTTGTGCCGTTGCCACAATATGATAAACTGAAAATAAAAGTAATTTTCTAATTTTTTTTAATTCATAAAAGCTTCAAAATTCAATATCTTTTACACCGTAGGTTCCAATGCCACAAAACAAAGCCCTCTTCGCAAATAGTTTTCCAATAGTATTGAGAATGCAACCAAGAGATGCACCACACCAGAGATCTCACTCTAACAAACAAAACTAGCAAACCAACAAACAACTCATTTAAGGTATAGATTGTTGTTGTGGCTATTTTGCTCAAGAACCACACAAAAAAAATTCATCTCTAATTACTTTAACCCCTAAAGGACCATAAGGCCACCACGTGGCTTTTGCAACTATATTTATAGAAAATTTGATATGTTTACCTCACTAACAACTCATAAACAACAAAGAGACCCTAGGTGAATCCTTGGTGCAATCTGTTCAAGAAATGATCAAGTGTGTGATTTTTGGTGATTTTTTTGAGATTAAAAAAGACACTACGGGCCGTCACTTCACATCCTCATATCTTTTTTTCTACACCTCAAAATTATTTGAAAAATATTACACATCAATATTATGATGATATGTATCTGTGGGAAAAAAATCAAAATTTTTGGAGCACTTTTGAGCATTCCCATTTCAGCGTATGATGTGCAAAGAACTGCCTAACCGAACATCTTTCATCAATCTTATCAACAGTGCCTTTTTTTCAAAAATTGTGCAATTTTGTTGATCTTTTTTTCAAAGAAAACCTTCATAAGTCTTTTTTGCATTTCAACGGTGGCGATCATCAAAATTATTCCACACAAATGAGGAATTATGCTTTTTACAAGAGCTAGTAAAAAAACAATAGTTATGCTCAATCACCCCCGGTCCTTTAGGGGTTAACTAAGGAGTCTGATAGTTGTTATTATTTTTAAATATTTAGTCCATTTAAATCACATATAAGTTTCAGTTATATGTATGTATATTACATGAAAATATGTGTTGCTTACTCACTGATGTGAAAATCCTAATTAGTTTTCTGTATAAATAAATGATTAAATTTAACAAAAAAAAATCATTTATTTTTTACATCCTACAAACCTTCAACTAAGACCTTTAGGTCTAATTACTACTTTGTGTATTAAGCTAAAATTAGACTTTATATAATTGTTGAAAGTTTTATATTTTAATATTAAAAAAAGGTTTGTAATCTATACACACATCCATTCCTTAAGTCAGGTAAGTTGTTTGTTTTGTTTGTTTTGTTTTGTTTGTTACGTTGAGATCTCTAAAACTGTATGTTGCCCAGTCGCGTTTTTGATATCGTCAGAAAGCCCTCGGTGGGGAGGGGTGCACGGGCTTTGTTTCATGGCGTTCCGACTGATAGTATAAAAATTATGAATCTTTGAATCATTTTTTAATTAAAAAAATTAGAAAATTATTTTTACTTTTATTTTATTATATATTGTGACAACGGCACAAGGGCAAATTAGTCCATACATTAAATTAGATTGATTTTTTTAATTATATTTTTTATTATATTTAGGTACCACATTTTGTTTTGTTTGTTATAGTGAGACCTCTAAAACTATACATTCTCTAATTGTGTTCATAGTACCATTAGAAAGATCTCTACTAGGAAAGATGTATACACTTTGTTTTTTGGCATTTGGACATATGGTGTAAAAGTTATGAATTTTTGAATTATTTTTGAATTAAAAATTGAATTAAATTATCTTTTATTTTGAAAACACAAGGGGCAATATCTTCTACTTTGGACTAATGGCTAAAGCTACATTAGTCCATCCAAACCTTACATTAGGTTGTTTGTTTTGTTTTGTTTATTTGTTTAATACGTTGAGGTCTAAGAAACCGTGAGTCCCCTAGTCATATTTTTGGTATTGTTAGAAAGCTCTCTATAAGGAGGGATGCACAGACTTTGTAGTGTTTGGACCTATGGTATGAAAGTTATGGATTTTTGAATTATTTTTAAATTTTTAAATTTAAAATAAATTATCTTTATTTTAGAAAAACCATAACTTTCACATCGCATGTCCAATGCCAAGAAACAAAGCCCTTGCACTATTTTGTGCATAGAGCTTTCTATTTGTATCAAAGAACACAAACCTCTCACACCCCAATAAAGTCCTTGTATTCCTTTGTGCATAAAAGATATTGAAGTTTGAAGTTTTTATTACACGTTAAAAAAAATTTAAAAATTATTTTTACTTTTATTTTGATTGCACACTAGTCTATACCTTAAATTAACCTCTAAAGGATCGAGGCCTTTTTTTTGCCAAAAAACACTGAAAACTGCCATTTCTATAGCAAAGAGTAAAAAATTTGAAAAATGTTTTTTTTTCACAACCAACCGTAGGATCTTACACCTAACTTGTATAAGAATGTGTGGAATTTTTTTTAGAATTTTTGACCGCACAGATTGCAAGATATTTGCATTTAAAGTTAAAAAAACAAGTTTTTCAGCACATTGTAGGACTAGATTTTTTGACTTTAAACATTTTTAACTTAAAATTTTTGCATTACAGAGTTTTGAGATTTTAATTGTTATAGTGGAGAATTGAGTTGAGAGTCTAGGAAAAAAAAAATTCAAAAAAAACTTAATTATCATTCTTAAAAAAATTGTTAAGTAGATGTAGGTACAAAATAGAAGGAAAATCTAAAATATTCATATATTTTAGATGGAATTAAAATGCACTAATCCCAATGGTGAGATTGTTCTAGCAAGTAAACTAGACCATGCAAAAAAAAAATTTGAAAAATTTGAAAAATTTCATTCAGAAATGAATCCTAAAGTTATTTTTTTCAAGAAGATGCTTTAACTGCCCGAAAAACAAGAATGTCCATAACTTTCTCATAACATATCCAAATGAAATGAATCAAAGCTTTCCAGATAGCCAAAAATATAATCTATGAGAAAAAAAATACTAAAAAGAAAAATTCAGATTTTTGTCCATTTTTTTTTGCTGCCCGAGCTGCCCCCCGTCCCCTGTTTTGAGCTTATATGGTCATAAATTTTTTTTCTGGGCACCGATTGTGAAAAAAATTATATTCCCTCGAAGCTAATCAGCTTTTCTACCTCCAAAAAAAGTTTCAAAAAATCAGGAGAAAATTTCAGCCCGTAGGTACCTGCCTGAAAACGCATTTGTCCCCCCGTAGGGACAATGGTCCTTTTAGGGGTTAAGTTGTTTGTTTTGTTTGATATGTTGAGATTTAAAACGTTGTAACTCCATCGGCCGCGTTCTTAATACCGTTGGAAAGCCATCCGCAAGGAGGGGCGTACGGAGTTTGTTTTGTGGCATTTGGACCTAGAGTCAGAATGCCACAAAACAAATTTAATGTAACTTTCTACATTAAATTAGGCTATTTGTTTTGTTTTATTTTGTTTTTTATGGTGAGATCTTTGAATCGTGCATCCTTTGGTAGTATACATGGTACTGTTAGGAAGCTCTCTACAAGGAAAAATTACATGGACTTTGTTATGTGGCGTTCTGACTCATGAAAACGGAAAAGATATTCTGGATTTTGAAATTAAAAAATTAGAACATTACTTTTACTTTTATTTTATTATATTGTGGCAATGGCACGGGGCATACTAGTCTATATTTTAAATGAAGTTATCTATTTTTATTTTTTGTTATAGTGAGATCTTTTAGACTGTGTGTCCTCTAGTCACATTTTGGATACCGTTGGAAAGCTCTCTACAGGGAAGGGTGCAAGGACTTTGTTTTGTGGTGTTCCAAGTTATAAAATCCAAGATACATTAGAAGGGATTTGTGACTAAGAAAGGGCCGTTTCAGGCTTGTCCTACAATCTATTCCCATGTTGTGAACAGTGGTTTGGGCTGTCAAAAAAATATATTTTCAAAAAATGAGATTTGAATTTAATTTAATTTTTAATTTAATTTAATTTTTATTTTAATTTAATTTTTAATTTAATTTAATTTTTAATTTAATTTAATTTTTAAATTTGAAGTGGCTAAAGTTTGGCCATGTCACCTTGCTACAGTGGTACAGTTCTAGCAGTCGAGAACTCACCAAAACTTGTGAGAGAACTCATGAGAACTCGTGGCCCTTTAGACTTTAGAGGGCCCAAATTCTCTCTAATGTTAAAGTTTGAAGTTTTATAAATTAAAAAATTAGTAAATTATTTTTATTTTATTTTGGAATATGGATATGAGAGGAGATTAAGGAGCATTTAGCCATCTCTTCATTACAAATGACATTCCAATGACTGTGGCAATAGCAAAGGGCATATTAGTCCATACATTAAGTTAGGTTGTTTGTTTGTTTTGTTTGTTACAGTGCTTTAGAATCATGCGTCCCTCGGTTATATTTTTAGTAGCATCAGAAAAACCTTTGCGAGGAGGGGTGCATGGGCTTTGTTTGTGGTGTTTGGACCTACCTATTGTAGTGAAAATTATTGAGTTTTGAACTTTAATTTTCTTTTAAATTACTTTTACGTTACTTTTATTCTGACTATGGCAATGGCACAAGGTGCTAAGTTATAGATTTTTGAATTAATCCCTAGGGGACCAAATGTCTGTTCAATATATGAAAAAAATCTCGGGTAGGTTCCTACGAAGTCATTTTGGGAATTTGGGTTGGATATTCATGAAATTTGGACACATTGTATAAACATGTATTCCCTTGGTGAAAATCTAATTTTTTTCTAATCGGGTGCCCAGAACAAAAGTTATGTTGCCATGAACTTTTTGGACAGCTTAAGCAGCTTTGGGCAACATGTACAAAATTCCTTCCTATAATTTTGATATTTGGCAGGTATCTAACTTACATGATACTCCCTCCGTCCTGAAATAAATCCGGGGTGTCCTAAAAATGGCTAGATTAACGCATGGGATGCTCTTATTTTCAAAGGATTGCATAGTTATATTGTAGCTTTTAGTCAACCCTACTAGGCGTGAAAGAATGAAAGTCTATAGTGAAGCGACACATGTTATAAACAAGTGGTGAAATTGATAAACTTCCCCCATTTTTGGAATTGCTCTAATGCTATTAATTTTGATCATTCTCTGAGCAATGTTAGTGTAGGGAAGTCCTATAATGTCCTCTATATTCAATTTCAACGATCTCCCATAATTTAACTCCAAAAAATTCTCAACAAGAGATTTGTTAGTAGCAAATGTTGTACAATTGTGGGTTGAATATAGACTCTAGAGAGTGGTACAGTAGAACCTCTCTAAGTCGATCGGTCCCGGACCGGTCTAACATGATTAGTTTATAGAGGTTTATTAACTTAGAGAGGGTCATTTTTAGTCACAACCTTTGTTATCTGGCCCAGTCTGGGACCGGTCTGACATGATTGATTTAGAGAGGTTTATCGACTTAAAGGGGATCAACTTAGAGAGGTTCTACTGTATCTACTTTAGGATGTTCGAACCAACTTCTGTTGTTGTTGATCAAGTTGTGGAGAGCTAATTTCAAATTTAATTTGGGACAAGTATATTTGGAACCCCGGATGTATTTTGGGATGGAAGGAGTATAAGATGCAAATTTCAAAAAAATAACTATGTGTAGTATAAAAATCTCACTCTAGAGAGAGTTAAAGTTTGTTGGCCCCATTGGGCAAAGTTGGAAAAGACCTTTACTTTTCTAACTTCAAACATTATAATAATCTTTTAATTTGTGCGGTCAAAGTTTTTGAAATTTTTTCCACACATTCCTAGAGAAGTCTAATACAAATTTGTATAGTTGAATTTTGGAATTTTTATTTATTTATTCATTATTTCCTTGATGCCCTACAAAGTGGCAGTTTTTTACAAATTTTGCCCAAAATGTGCCTTAGTCCTTTAGAAATTAAAAGTTGAATTAAATTATCTTTTACTTTAGGAACATGGTCCGAGGTTTTTATTTTTTATTTTTAGCCAACAACACAGGGCTACACTGCCACACTGGTACAAATGAAAAGCATATACTCCCTCCGTCCCAAAATGATCTTCCTATCGGCCTTAATTTTTTGTCCCAAAATGATCTTCCTGTTGTACTTTGTGACCTGGCAAATTGGTTAAATTTGGATTTAATTGCTATTTGGGACTAACAAAACAATTCCAAGTAGTAGTTTCCCCTCTATTCATGCAATCATTAGTCAAAAGACAAATAAAATGATTAATGGGGTCAGTCAACATTGTTTGTTTTTATTTTTTGCATCTCTTTGAATATTGACCAATTGAAGGAAATGAAGCTTTGGGAGTTGGAACAAAGGGCCACACATGGACTTAGGCATATACTAAATGCCTACAAAATGATGACCTCACACTCAACAATTAATTGACCACTGGTGATATTTGAAAATACCCAAAAAATTCTACTTTTCAATATTCCAAAGGATGGTCCAAATTCCCAAAGTTATTAAGATGTCTTAAATATCTAATTCAAGAGGATATTTTAATAGTAAATTTAATTCCTAAATTATTGTGGTAATTTGAGATCCAAAACTTTTCTAAATAATTCATACCTAAAGCAAGGCTATCATCTTCATCTATATTTATTTTCTAACACATTCAATGGTAGATTCCTTTATTTAACTTGTCCAAGTACATCCTCTCAAAATTTTAGAGTGAAATTGCCATAGATTGCAAGTTTAATGTGCCTAAACTTCAAAAGTAGTAGTATTTTTTAGCCCTTTCCAAAGGTCTTTCAATGTTTTTAGAAAAAACACATATGTCCGTAACTTGTGCAATTTTGTCAATATATGTTGAAAAATGGATTGAAAATGAATGGAAATAAATTTAACCCCTATAGGACCAAGCTGCATTTTTTGGCAACATAGCGATTTTGGGTAGCTCACTATGAACACAAAAGTTCAGTATATTTTTTGAATTTTTGGATGGGTGGACGACGAATACCTTACCACTCCACCAAATTTTTTTACAATCGGATGTGTCCATAAAGAGTTATAGGGGAAAATGTCACTTTTCATGGACGAGGGGCAGCAGGGGCAGGGTACTTTACACTACAACAAAATTTGCATTCCTATGCCCAAAAGAGCTTGGGGAGGGCTTTGGGCAGCCTCTCGCCCGAGGTTCAGACCGGGATACTTCTCTGACAATTTTTTTTACTAATAAATTTCACAAAATGCACTAGGATGTAGTGGCAAGGAAGCAATAGCTTTGTGGCTTCCATTGGCCTAACCAAGAGGTTACTCCTAATTGCCACATTTGAAAAAAAGAAAAACGCCCAAAAAATCAATTGAATCAATCACCAACGTATCATTTGACAAACTACCTTCCAAAAAAATTGATGGTAAATGAAACAATTGCTTCTTTGACATTTATAGGACTGTAGGGTGGAGAGGTCATTTTTATAATCAAATCCATTGTTTGTCATGAATCCTCAAAGGGTATGGGATAATTTGAAGATGAGAGCTTGGCCACTCATTGTCAAAATGTAGGAATTATGTTCAAAGTAGAATTTCAGACCTCATTTTGGCATAGTAGAATAACTTATTCTAAAAAACTTTGAACTAAAAAAAGTTGGAACATAAATCTAACTTTCATCTCCAAAAATTTGTTTTTGATTTTGAGATCCAATAAAAAAAGTTATAGACAAAATTCAAAGAAGATGTTTGAAAATGTCAATGAAAATGTCTCTTCCAACCCCTCTCTCAAATTTGTCCATAACTTTTGATTGAAGACTTGAAATCTCAAACGGTTTTTTGGAGATGAAAGTTAGTTTGATTTACTATTTTTTCCTAGTTCAAATTTTTTGAAAAAAGTTATTCTACTATGACAAAATGAGGCCTGAAATTCTAATTTTAACACAATTCCTACTTTTCACTTTACTATGAGTGGGTGAGCTCTTAGTATTTCTTATTTACATATCCCACATGGGTTGTTTTACCTCCTACCACCCTACTTGTATAAAGATCTTCTCCTCTCATCTTTCAACACACAATGTATGTGGCTTTACAATCTACAAAAGATTGGTGTTCCATATTTTGATATCATTGAAATTTAATGTTGAATATTCTATAATTATACTCCATAGAGCAAAGAACATCTTCAAAATTGAGGGATAGGAGAACATCTTTAAAATCAAGAAGATCCAGTGGCAATGATTCGTGAAAAGTTGGGCTTCGATGACCCTGACCCAGCCTCCTCCCGTTCCAGGCCCAATAGGCCCATCTGCCCTTTACTTCAGCTTAGAGACAAATTGATCAAGCTAGCCAAAGTTTGATATTTTGGTTGATTTTTTTTTAAATTTCCTCCTCTAGAGTTAGGTGAAACCTAGAACTCCACTGTCCACATTTTGAAAAGAATATTGTATGTGTAAGCCATAAATTGTTGAAAAAAAAAAGCTTGGTATGAGAGTTTTCTTGAAGCTAGTTCTCTATTGGAATTTTTTGGTACATGTTCCCCAATTTGAAATCTTATGAAATTTTTTGAACATGTGACCAACTTTATTACAAAAAGCAAGAACAAAAATTTCAAGCAAAAAAATGAAATTAATTTGTGCTAAAGCCTCCCCGAATCAAAGCTTCCTGGAATTTGAATGTCCCAAAAAACATTTTTTCCAACTTCAAACACTATAATCTCACAATCTATGCGGCCAAAAGCTCCCATTTTTTTACTACAACATAATGAAGTAGTCTACCACTAGATCTTATGGTTAGATGCAATAAGTTTCCGTTTTTCATTTTTGAGGAGCCTTTGCCATCAAAAGGGCCCATTTTGAGTGTTTTTTGGTGAAACATAGTCAAAGAACTTTAGGGGTTAAGTGAGGTGTAGGGGAACAAGACTTCTGAGGCAAAAGTAGAGCGGGAGTGATAGGGGAGATATATAACCCATTCCAAATCAGCACCCTATTTTGGCAGAGTAGACTTGTCTCTTTCTGTGAAGGAGGAGAAGAACAATGATTAATTATGGCATGGTTCCAAAGGCAGTTGTGGTGCATTATAATTGGATCAAAGACTCTCATCAATATTGCAACCAACCCTTGGTTGATTTTGCATTCAACCTTTGGTCGGAATTAGCAAGATCTAGATCACCAATATGGAATGGACACAATCTCCAATTGATTAATTCATAGTAATTTCATTTTAAGGCAAAAAAATCTGAAAATAGTGAAAACAGTCCAAACCCTATTTCTGCACCCAACATATTTTTCCCTCCAAAGAAACTGCCCTCCACCTACTTGTAATTCTTAAAGTGGTCAAGAATGGGTTATCTCCCCTACAAAGGCATGGTATTGCACTGGGACTGAGGGCAACAAATGCATCCTTTCACTACTATATCTTGCTATTAAGAACTAACTGTTTCCTAAACGGAATAATTTGACATGCTCAACCCTGAAACAATCTTAACAATTTGTGGTTTTAAAATGACTATGTTAGAGTTAATAGTAAAGTGTGTGAAATGCGGGACCATGAGCCAGAGTTTGATAAAAACACAAGAACTCCTTGAAGCACCAAAACTCATAACATTCAGTAGCAGTCACTGGCTTTGCCCTCCTCCAAACAAAATGGTGTGGATAGTTGTCAATAATTGTTAGACATCACTTGGTGCTCACGTCGCGACTATACACTGCTAGTGGCAAATTAAAAATTTCTAAGTAAAACTGAAAACTAAACAACAGGATCTTTAAACAAAATGCTAATGGATTCATTGAGATTATTGACTTCAGTGTTATTGTAGAATTACCTCACTTTGAATTGGAATCCATTTGTACATTGTGCTTCAGAAATGTGAAGACAACTCTTTGTATCCGCATGGAGTGGTAGGATGTAGAACAATCCATGTGGGATATGTAAGTTAGAATTTGTAGTTTCTCAACTACCACTCATAGTTAAGTCAAAAGTAGAAATTGTGTTAAAAGTAAATCCATTCCAAACCCTCTCCGAAATTTGTCCATAACTTTTGACTGGAGATTCAAAACCCCAAACGGATTTTTGGAGGTGAAACTTATTGTCATTTACCAACTTTTTTTAGTTCAAAGTTTTTTGAAAAAAGTTATTTTACTATGCCCAAATGAGGTCTGATATTCTACTTTTAACACAATTCTTTGTTTTTGACTTAACTATGAGTGCATGAGAACCTACAAATTCTAATTTATTTATCCCACATGGGTTGCTCAACCTGCTACCACCCCACGTGTATATATAGAGTTGTCTTTCCTCTATGAAATCTGAAATAAGTTATTGATTGCAAATAATAGTAATGCATTAGTGTATCACTCACTGGATTTTTGGCCAACATCTTTCACTACAAATACTTGTTGATTTGTATGTCTACTCTTAAAATTAAGAAAAGAAAATGGAACATATTGTAATGTACAGTCACTATCCCGGTACCGAAGCTTACATTAAATATGTTGGGATGAAAGTCGTGGATGAGGACTCCAGAGAGGAAAAGGCAGCCTCTCTGAAGGCTACTGAATGTTATGCTGGGATCTGATGGAGTTTGGTGTCATATTTCTTTTGTACTATTCTTAGTTAAGCCTTCCTTTGACCCCTCATGGAAAATACACAGGGACTTATCTTAAATCATTTCTTTAAATCACCTCTGAAGTGCATTCATTTGCATGCATTGGACCAAAAAAAATTAAAAAAAAATTAAAAAAAAATTTGAACGACAGAAATACACCCCATGACTCACTCAGAGAAGTGCTAAGAAAATCATGTGACCCACATTGGACCTTGTTGGTGCTTAATATGAGTCTATTGTATAACCATGTTATGGGTATGATTCCAACTCAGGTATATTTTAGTTATATGCAAGTATCCTAAACAGTGCGTGAGCCCCAGAAACGATGAACTTTCCGTTGTCTTTTGCACAAAACATGCATAACGCAAAACACGCATTAGCCCAAAGTTGGTCTTTGGCATTTTCTGCACGACTCCATTTCGGCTGAAAGTCCCCAAAGTGACCGGTTTGTCAGACTCAGATTCGAATTGTTGGCTGTTTTTGCAGATATATGTAAAGTTAAAGACCGTGAGATCTCGCAAAACTGAAACTGAAATGATCTCGCACCTGTGTACAAATGGCAGGAGATCGTACACAAAAACCTTTAAGTTTTATGTGTACTTTCTAACAGTTTGAACAGCTTTGCCTTTTTTCTTTACAAGCTACATTCTTTTTCCCTTTGCAAGGCCTATCTGCGTTCCCACGCACACGTCCGACCAATTATTCTTTTTCTCACGGCTTCCTTCTTCTAATGATACAACCTTCAAAAGGTCTTACTCGTCCCGCTTTAGAGTTGTTGACTCCCTTAAGGCATGAGACAGAGGTACAGTCCATCTGATGACCCCTCTGATGATAAATTGTTTTGGAATAGGTGGAGGGCTTAGGTGGCAATTTGTTTTTTTTACCACTTTTAAGAAGACAATTTTCTTTTAATACACGAAGTAACCAAACAAAGTACAACTGATGATTGTTTTTCGGTCAATAGACAAATTCTAAAAGTCATCCCTTGTTTTCCCATCATAAGTTTTTACTTTCACGTTCTAAAAGTGTGTATTTGAAAATTCCGTACAGTATGTGTATCCTTGTAGATAGTCATATCCCTACAAACTTGAATCATTCATCGAATCCCCTTGGAGCTACACAAAAAAGACATTTGTTACGGAGATTTTAAAACAAATATCAAATGATGGCCTTTTACATCATTTTTCCCCCGTATCACATGTAAGAAATGACAACAATGCTAGTATATGAGCATGGAAATGCGAGCATATGAGCCTTGAGCATAGGTGTACATAGATATCCTACAGCCATTGAAGGTGCATATATCATAAACACCTATAACATAGGTATCTATAATATAGGTACCCTATAATCATGAAAGATTTTTATAATATAAACACCTATAACATAGGTGTATAGTCTTCTAGGCTCACGTGCTTATGACCCTAGGCTCACATAATAGCAACCCTCTAAAAAATGAAAATCATTGATAATTGAGTAGTAACAAGAATGAATCCTATTCTATGAGATCATAGCGTCTCTACATTTCTTTCAATTAAACCAAGAGTTGGAATTACAGAGCAAAAAATAATTATTTTGAAAGTTGGACATTTGCAAAATCCAACTTTGGTCTTCAAAGGTGCTCCTTATAGACCAAGCGTTCAAATTTCAAATAACAAACACGTGCAAATATGTCCCAAGCACATATAATCTTGTTTTTTCATTCATCTAAATAATCTTAGATTCTTGTGATAATTCTTTAACATTTATATGAAATAGATTTTCACAAGTATTATTTGTAAATTTTTTGTAGTTCAAAAGATTTAAGTATGTTTCAACTCTAATTGTTATCTTTCTACTTCAAAAAGCATCCTTTCAAAATTGATTTGAATAAATAAATAAAATAAAAATTGCAAAAAAAATTCCATGAATGGAACTTAATAGTTTGAAATCAAAGGGAAAAAAAATCTAGTGAAAATTACACGCACACAATATACAATCAATTTTAGAAGTATTTTTCAAATTTTATTGAAAAATGTTAGTTACTCTAGTAGTAAATCTAATCATATGGATGTGATCACATTTTACAACTTTTGTTTTAACCCCTAAAAGACTAAAGAGTCCACTTTGGATTTTTTGAGGACTTGGACAAGCTCTATTGACTTTATGATTTGTACCTTTTGCATGAGATTTTTAAGACCAATGCTAATCATCCTAGTCTTTAAGCGAAGCCTTGCTTCACACCATTATAATAAATTTTGCAAAAGTCAAAAGTTTTTAAAAAATCAATAATAAAAATGGTCAACAAAAAAATATTCTAAAAACAATTATTTGATTAGATCGTATAGATTGATACCTACACAAAAACATTTGATCCATTCAATTCTAAATAATGAGGCGAAAGTTATGAGGAGTTTTATTTTGTAGGCAATGAAGGTAGAAAAAACAAATTAAATGATGTTTTTGAACCCAATTTTGAAACTTTCAAATGTAAACAAAAACATAGGATATATAATTTTCTACCTACAGCATTTTCACCATTGGGATTTACAATTCTTAATTTCTTGTCAAAAATTATCAACGACTTAGGTTTTTCTTTCATCAAATACTACCTTCTAATTTATAAATTTTTTATAAATGAATATGAAAGTTTTTTTGTTTAACCCCTAAAGGACCAGGGGGGGCTGTATTTAGGGAGACATTGTCAAAAACTGTGGTTTTGGTATGTTATTCAAAAATGAAAATTGAAACTTTTTTTGAAACTTCAATCGTATAAAATTGAATTAAGTACTTTAGTAGAGTGTGGAAAAAAATTAGCCCATTTGACTATGCAAATTGAAAGATTATAACGTTTGAAGTAATAATTTTTTTTTCATTCTTGTAAAGTAGAGTCAATAGACTGAGAGCCCTCTTGGAGTAAAATTTTTACTCTATACAAAAATGAAGATTTTGACCATTTCACTGCAAGAGAAAGGGGTGTTTTAAGTGAGTTTTTAAGTAGTGTCCTAGACACATGATTTTAAGTAATGACCTTTAAGGAGATTTTTAGCAAAATTTGACTTAAAACACATGTTTTTAAGTCAAATTTTGCTAAAAATCTCCTTAAAGGTCATTACTTAAAATCATGTGTCTAGGACACTACTTAAAAACTCACTTAAAACATCCCTTTCTCTTGTAGTGTTTCTAAGTCTATGATGTTTAGTTCACTCATAAAAAAATTTGGATGCAAATATGTAGTCTAGCTTACTCTAAATCACTCTGCAATGCATGAACATTCAGTGAATTGGTAATGCACTAGTCATTTTTTGATGGTTTCTTCTACAATGAGAAAATTTCTTATTTAAAATCTAAACACAAAAAAATTTGAGACAAACATTTGGTATATACGAAAAAAAATTCAAGAATTTTGATTGAACAGATTGCAAGATAATAGGACTTGAAGTTAAAAGAAAATGTTTTTTCGTGAAACCGCCCTAAAATAGCTATTAAAGTTTGACTCCTCTTAGAATGTGATTTGAGGACTAAAAATTGTTTATTTCTGAACAATTATATTTCATATTTTATTAGTTACATACATGCCAAATTTCAAAAGTTGATGAATTTTTTTGAAAAAGATTCTTTAATGATTTCTAGATTGCCTTAGTTGTCCAAAAATTTTAGGGCAAGATAACTTTTGATCTAGGAACCCGATCAAAAAATAATAATTTTTCACCAAGAAGGTACATCTTTACGCATTGTATCCAAATTTCATGAACATCCAACCAAAATGACTTTGTAGGAACCTACCCAAGATTTTTTGCATATGCTGAACAAACACTTGGTCCTTTAGGAGTTAAGCATAATTCAAGAAAAGATAAGTAGTTACAGTAGAACCTCTCTAAAGTTGTCGGGTTGGGATTGGGAAGACTATATATTACATTAGGGAGGTTTGTTGCATTAACCTCTAAAGGACCAGCATGTATTTTTTGGCAACATAGAAATTTTAGGCAGGTACATGTGACTAGAGGTTTGCATATTTTAGGCTAAATTTTTAATAGAAAGTGGGGACAAAGAATATCTTTCATATGCACTAAATTTCATGACATTTGGAAATATGAGTCAAAAGTTATGACCAAATATGTTATTTTTTTCCCCAGCTAGGTAATCTGGGCAGATCAAAAAAATCACTTTTTTCAAAAAAATAAATTGAAATTGGTTTTTAAGAGTTACATATACGTAGAAAGCTCTAAATCATTCCATTTCAATCAATGAGTCAAAAGTTATGAGGAGTTTTTGTTTGCGGGCAGTGATGGATTCTCTAATCTAAAAAAAACTTTGAAATCCTTTATTTCACTCAATTTTCAATATTTTTTGAAAAAAATAAAATCATAGGATGTAGATTGTTTATAAAAACATTACAATCATTGTAATTGAAAATTTTTAATTCCATAATTAAATTCTTAACAATTTAATATTTTGAACATTCTCTACTTCATTCTACTTACTATTTTTTTCCTATATGTTGTACAATTCCTAATGACGTGAAATTTTTCAAGTATGTAGCCAACTTGTCTAGGAAAAAGAATCCAAAGAAGCACCACCATTTTGGACATTTTTTCATAGAAAAGAGAGCTTGTGAAGTGCAGCTGCCCTATTTTTTATAGGGCCAAAAAAATGATTTGAGTGGATTTGAATGCTTATATCTTGCAATCCACACGGTAGAAATTTCTGAAATTTTTACCACATGTTTTTAAGTCAGCATACTAGAAGATCCTACGGTTTTATGAGTCATAAAAGTTTTTTTTCAAAAATTTGGTACTTGTACTATAAATGGCAATTTTTGAATGTTTTTGTTGAAAATATAGTCATGGAATTTTCGGGGTTAATGACGTTTGTGTGTAGCTTAGATCAAGATCGGGCGATCAATATTACTTTATAGAGGTTATTACTTTAAAGCATAGTACTTTAGAGAGGTTCTATAGTATTTCATAAGCAAACTTTCAAAATGAAAGTGGAGGCTAATTCTATGAAAAATGATTGTGTAGTCACATACATATGTCGAGAGAGAAATAACTCTAACCTTACAAGAGTATTCCTACCCTTTTCACTGTGAAAGTATCACATCGAATGGCTTTTCACATGCTTAACCATCTTTCTGGGCTCCGAGCTCTACTAGCAAATTAGTTCCCTACTCAATTTTGCCATATCTTTGCATAATATTTAGATATCCATTGTCACTTTGCATTCTCATTGGTGGGAGGTACTATTTTTGCAAAAAAGTTGCAAGACCATAGTCAAACAAGTGCGGTGAAGAGTTGCAAGGGCCTAATGCGATGGCGTTTTGAGTGCTTATTTGGCTAGGGTTGGGATGATTTTTGGAGTTGGTGTGTCTTTGGTGGGGGACATTTTCAAGGGCGGAGTTTGCATTGGTGAGGCAAAGGTCTCCTACTGTAAAACGATAGAGATGCTCTTATGTCAAGGTTGGCGTAAACTAACAAACTATCCATCTAGGATCTCCAACCTTAGATCTCGAGCAAAATGAGGAATGACACCAAGACTAATACCCTGAGCATACATACAAGCTAGTAACATTAGTACAAAAGAAGTTTGGGGGCCCACCAAGCTATTGAATTGAAGCTTGGAACTCCAACATCTAAGCCATTTCTACTAGTGTAAATTGAACTGGCTTCTTTCATTGTCTAGAATCCAAACTTGATTGCACTCGTGTACATCCCTGTGCATTCACACTTCAATGTTATTACAATCTTTTCAAGAAAAACATTCTCATTTGATGTTGTACAAACTTTTCACACTATCATTGATTGTACTACAATTTGTCATCTATTCCACCTACGTTGTAGTAGTGAAAAGTTGGGGTCCCTAGTAAATTTCGAGTGTGTAAACAACACCTTTTTTACATTGCATGGAATCATCAAAGAATGGTCGGGTGGTCGCATACACAACCGGTACAAAAAGAAACTGGCTTCCTCGGCTTTGTACAGTACGAGAGATGGCCCCTAGCCAGCTGCTGCTTGCGAAATAGGGGGCATGCTCGATGGGGTCCTACAGTACATTCCAGTCTAGTATTCTGCCACAGACTTCACTTGAGTCAAGGTGCGAGAAGTGTTTCACAAAGTGTGTAAGAGTTCAAAAAAAAAAAAAAAAAAAAAGTGTGTAAGTTACGTGAGATCTCAAGTGCCCTTTTTTCAGATCACAAACAATTTATATTGGAAATATATGTATACTACCCAAGTAAAGGTTCAATATCAAAGATTTTAGAATGAGTAATATCTACACTCCCATTTATATATACTGAAAATGCCTTCAATCGGTAATATTGCATCAATCAATTTTGAGTTTGTTCTCAACGTGTCACACGCTCCTTGCACCTGCTGAGTCCGGGGTGCGTGAGCGAGTGACAACTTTTTCTGAACAGTTTGAGTTGCTATTCTAATGCAGCACAAGGCTGTACACACATCCTCAACGGAGGCCCATTGCAGGACATGTGACAGTCTCTCGTTGGATGAGAAGAGGCACATTCTTTTCCATGATGTGGGGCGGTTTTCTTTGTTTTAGCGTTATGATGACCTTCTTCCGAATCCGAACTCGCTCGATTGAGCATGGTTGACCAAGATCCAACCATTCCACATTGACGTTGGTGTGTCTCGTAATGGGAAAGCAGAATCTCATTATGAGAAATAACCTCCCTTGCCCGCCTGCCCACCCGTTCCTCCCTCCTTCATGTGACTTGGCATGTGATTTCTCTTACACCGATCAGCTTGGCGTTCGCATTCCGTAAGGTAGGAGGTCCATAAATTGCTCATTTAAGAGCTAAAACTGAATTTTGGGGAGGTAAAATGTCTTGAAATATTTTTCAGAAAATTTTCCTTGAAAGACAAGAGGCATTGACATCTAACCCAAGTGGTTTCATATTTTTTTGAAGCTCTTTGGAATTAGTTATGAAATTTTGAAGTTGAAGTGGCATAGGGCTCTTAAATTGTCCACCCCCTAAAATGTACACTATTTGTACATTGCTAAAGGTTATGAAAAAGCAACATGTACAAGCGATGTACATTTGAGTAGGGTGGGCGATTTTAGAGCCTATACGATTCCAGAACCTCCTACCTTAATCCGTGTTCGTCCCTCCCAAGGAATGCACATTCATGAACCCCCAAAGTCCGACTTGGGAAAAAACAGAACTTCTAAGGCATCAACCTTTTTACCATTTTCCGTAACTGCTGAATCCACAAAGATTGCAGTGCATGGCAAGCGGAGCCATACGCGAACTCTACGTACAGAGGCATGTTTTCCACCGGTTGGAGACTCTGATACCAATCTTTTTTCTTACTCAGTATTTGTCCACATGGTCCAGTTAGAAAATACCCTCGACTTTATTCATGTGGAGAAAATTCACCTCTTCTAGACTTGATTTGGCAGGTCTAGAACCACCTCCTACATACTTTTTTCATGACTAGGTAGACTAGCGAGCTGGAGGGCCAGAATTCAATTTCTTTTTGTTGATATACAAACTCCCAATTTGAGATGCCTGCACCGACAATCCAAAGAGGAAGAAACAAGGAGCACGACCATGATCCCGAATAGGCTATGTTGTATTGTCTATACTCAATATTGAAAACAAAACAATTAGATGGAAAACAATTAGATGGAACTGGCAGTAACAAATTCAGTATTGTGTGAGACAGACACGAGATAAGTTAAGTTGGTAGTGAAGGGTGAATTTTGGTTGAAACTAGTCAAACTTATTACATGGGCAGAATTGTGCAAGTGCGGTGCATGAAGGTGGTGGAGAGCCCCATAATTCGATGGCCATACCACTGCGACCATACCACTGCTAATGGCAGGGACCTTGCCCATAAGGTGGGAGCACCCATAACTGTCCCATTTTCAGCCATGACCATGAAGCTGGTGTGGAAACCAAATGGATAGAATGGAAGGCAAATGAGAGAGTGGGAGATGCCAAAAAAAAATAGTCTTGAATTTTAAAATTTACTTCCAAAAACTTGGTCAAAGTGCAAAGACAAAAAAACATCCATTGTCCATTCTGAGGGGTCTCATTTTCTAAACAAAATTTTCTTCCACATGCATCTAACTACAACTGCCACAAAACCACCTAATCCCTACAGCTGGGACACCTAATGAACGGATTGTGTGTGTGCGCGCGCGTAATGAACGAGTTTTGGGACGAGGAAGGAAATGGGTGCTCCTACCTTACACTAGTATGTAATCAGATGATGGAGGAGAAAGTCTTGGAGAGGAGCACACTAACATTAGCAAAGTGCATTTGGTATAAAGTAGGAGATTCTATTTGCACCACAATTTAGAAGTCACTATGTTTGTGCCACTATGCATCAATAGTGTACATTTGAAAGTTTCAAGTATACACTACTGATATCAACAATGCTAGCATGTGAGCATAGAAATGCAAGTATATGAGCCTTGAGTATATGTATAAATAGATATCTTATAACCATTGAAGGTGCTTATAATGTACACACTTATAATATAGTTATCTTTGACATAGGTAACCTATAATCATGGAAGGTTTCAATAATATAGACACCTGTGTTAACATAGGTGTATAGACTCCTATGCTCATGTACTCATGATCCTAGACTCATATATTTGCAGCCATGCTACTGATACATAATGGCCATACAATGGTGCAAACAAAGTATCCTACTTTACATTAAATTTAGGGCTCTCCTATATCTTGATAATACACTAGCTTCTTGAGAACCAATTAGGCCCTTTTATCTTGTGACAATTCTCTACTTTCAAGAATATGCATGTAATCTTCAATAAAAATTCAAAGATCACTTCTATTTGACCTTATAATATTTATACCTTAAATTAGGTTGTTTGTTTTGTTTTGTTTGGATGAAATCTCTAGAACCATGCGTCCCTTGGTTGCGTTCTTGGTACCATCAAAAAGCTCTTTGCAAAGAGGGGTGCACGGACTTTGTTCTGTGGCGTTTGGACCTATAGTGTGAAAGTTATGAATTTTTTAGTTATTTTTGGACCTTAATTATGCTATAAATTACGCATCTTTTGGACCATGCATGAGTCAATTGCATTCTTGGTACCATTAGAAAGTTCTCTATAAGGAAGGATGCATGAACTTTGTTCCGTGGCATTTGGACCTACAGTGTGAAAGTTATGAATTTTTGAGTTATTTTTGGATCTTAAGTTATGCTATAAATTATACATCCTTTGGACCATGCATCAATCGGTCACGTTCTTGGCACCATTAAAAAGCTCTTGACAAGGAAGAGTACATGAACTTTGTTTCATGGCATTCTGACCTAAGGTGTGAATGTTATAGGTTTTAGAGTTATTTTTGGATATTAAATTATGGACCTTTTGGACTGTACGCCACTTGATCGTGTTCTTAGTACCATTAGCTCTTTGCAAGGGGGGGGTGCATGGACTTTGTTTTGTGGCAATTGGACCTATGGTGTGAAAATTATGGATTTTGAATTATTTTTAGATATGAAAATATCTTAAATTATGGAACTTTTAGACCATGTGCCACCCAATCACATTTATAGTACCACTGGAAATCTCTCTGCAAAGAGAGGTGCACAACCTTTGTTTTGTAGCATTTGGGCATGTGACAAAAAACATATTGAATTTCAAAGTTTTTATAATTTAAAAATTAGAAAATTCCTTTTATTTCATTATATTATAGCAATGGCACAAGGCATACTAATGGAAGTAGAGGGGGGCTTGTAATCCAAAACTTTTGAGATAAAATAAATTATGGTTTAAGAAGTTGAAGATTTCATTTTTTATTGCATAGTTTTTGTTTTTTGCCCTTTCTTACCATTTCTACATGAACTGAATTAGAACCTTATACAAATTTATGAAGCACCTAATAACCAAACTATTTATATCATTAAAAAAAAGACAAAAATTACTTTTTGAATTAGAATGTTATACAAACTTATGAAGCACCTAATGATCAAACTATTGACATATCATTGAAGAAAGACAAATTGCTCTTTAAATTAGAGCCTTGTACAAATTTATGAAGCACCTAATAACCAAACTATTTATAATATTGAAAACAAGACAAAAAACACTTTTTAAACATACTTATTGTATATCATCCATTTCAAAAAACTCCTAAAATTCATCATCCACCCATTAGATGTTGGCTCTTAGGGATTCAAGGATTAACCCTTAAAGGACATTTGATAATCTTAAACCCAAATTCGAATTCAAATTTGATGATCCTAAACCCAAACTTAAATTTCATAATCTTTCTTAAATAAACATCATACAACTTGTTCAAATGACCAATCAATGATGCACTTCCTCCCTCCTCAAGGCCAAGGGCAAACTCAAAGCCACTTTTCAAAATTCTTATCAAACTTTCCAATGCAAAACTACATTTTCAAATTGTGATTCAAAACCCAAGACTCAACTTGAATAGATGCATCTTCTAAAGACAAAGAGAATGATACCAAAGAAGTTCACATCTAATTGAGTGTGGAGGAGTTTACCTGAAGATTCTCTGAAAACCCAGCCCCTCAGGCTGCGTCTGTCGTTTGAGGGCTAACATCCACATAAGATTCAAAAGACATTTATACAAATCAGAGCTCTCCCATTGCCCAATGGCTTCAATTTGACAGGGAAAGAGCCACATGCTCTGTGTGAAAGTAAGTCTACTATTAGCTAATCATCCTCTTTTTTCATCATCATCTTGAACTTATGCGCCGCAGATCATTCACTGCCAATGTAGGCAGCCTGCCGGAGTTTTAAAGTTCGTAAAATAAATAAACTCTAAGACGAAACCTTTCTGGTTCATGGTTGTATCACCTTATGCCATCCGCAAATCTGCGACTACCCGAACTAAGTTCTTTGCTTCTGTTGCTCTTTATGAAACTAACCGATAGAATGTACCTTCTTCCTTCCAAAACCAATAAAGAATAATGTAGAATCAGATTATCCTAACCTCTTTTCAGGGAGAATTCAAACAACGGATCAATTAAACATCTAGAGCTTCGTGTTGCAATGTGACAGGGAGAATGTAGACTCCTACTCAGTCTCGCCCCCAAGCCCGGCCTCATCGGTGGCGTCGTCTGAGGCATCATACAAAGTATCACAAAGCAGCCAATCTTCAGTTGTAGATTCGTTCTTTATCCTTCGTCGCTCAGCCACCTCGACGGGATCATCTGGACACATGTTGCGAGGGGCACGCCGAACAGGTCGTTCTGCCACAACGAACTTCTGACCGTCTCGCTCCCGCTCCGGAAAATCTGCCCACACTGCTCAGGGACACCAAGGAATCAGTCCAAAAGCCTTTAACTTCCACCTGAATTTTCAAATAACAGCAAGCAACACGCAATCCTGCCAGACTCTTTAACAGAGTTACACAACTTAGTACTGAACGGCTAGAGAACCCATGAAGGAATGTAAGACCTATGGAGAGGGAACTATAACAAAATCTGATACCCTGCATTACCTGTCGAGCTCTTGGACACAGTATATTAATAAATTGCATTTATTGACTGAAAAAATATGTGTTTACAAGCGATTTCAATACACAAACCCACAGAAAGCACGAACTCTACCTCTACAGGAAAAGCAGAAATGACCAAAATACAAACCATCTGATGCTCAAAGAATCACTTCAAGGACTTTGAGCTGTTTTGAGTGGTTTCCATTACTAGAATGGAGTTTTACTTCTAGCTTTGATTTATTAGTTTTTTCGTGGGTCTAGTTATTGAACTATCGATAGGATTTCACACACTATCTTTTATGAGCTGATTTGAATACTGCATGAACAAGTTATGAATACTTGAAGTTTGAAGTAGTAGGGTTCCCAATCATGAGCCTAGACTACCCTCGAACCATGAGTATTGGATCAACGAGGTACGTATCTCAAGGAAGCATCTTTGACTGAGATAAAAACTAGAAGTATCTGATTTCTAATGTGTCCCGTGTTCGGACCTAGAATTCTAACCTAGAAGTATCACATTTCTAAAAAGTCATGTGCTCGGATGACACTTGCATGGGTGACGTTTCAACACACGAAAAAGGGGCCCCATGCAAATTGGGTTCCTACCTTATTCCGAGGACCTACAATTCCTGCTAAGCAAGGATCGAATTGTAGCAGTTGGACGACTACATGAACTATTTCTTAGAAGGAAATCTTCGGATACCAAAATGAAAGGTTTGCAAAGATAACCACAATAGTCCACTCGGCATACTCAATGAACCCGGGCGTAGTTGGGGATTGATGAATAGAATTAATAAGCCAACATACCTGCGAATTGGTTAAGGACGATAGACGCTGCAACTGTTACGTTCAATGAAGCTGTGCCAGGCCCATTTTGAGGAATGTAGACAAAAGAATCACAGATCTCCATTTCTTTGTCAGAGAGTCCACTTCCCTGCACGTTGATTGTCGTTATAACCAGCTCAGTCCCTTCATAAAAACCACCAGAATACCGCAGACTATTTCAACTAACAGTATGTCAAAAATTGGACTGTTGATTCTTCCAGAATACAGACAGCATAGTACGGTACACAGTATGAACATCATTTACACATAAATTACTAAAAATTCTTGTTCGATGTTCAACTAACCTCGTTCCCGAGTACAAAAGCTGTGCTACGATTAAAAGGATGCTTGTGAACTCTGGCTGCCCCCTCAGTGATCTCCACTCCACAAATAGACACGTCCTTAGCCTGCAAAAATAACCTTGCCCAACATCCACTGTCAAACCTCGGTAACTGAATAATAGATCATCTGAAAGACGATTATATAATCTGTTAGAGGTTATAAGTCGAAGCCACAACCAGACAATGTATTTCTGATGGATACCTCCAAAGCTCCCTCTAAACGGATAGGTCCTAGTATAAGCTGAACTGAAGATGGCAAAACTGCGCAAAATAATTCAATTCGTTCGAGAGGGACACAAAACTCACAATAAAGATCACGTTGTACAGCATCAGAAAATTACCTTCAAAAACTTGACAGCGTCTGCAAGAGTGTGAAAATGGCGAAATTGAACGTGGAGTGTAGCACCATGGCTACCGAATGCGTTAAAATCCTTTCGGCCCACCAGAATGATTTCTGTTACACCAAAAGCTGTAGCACTTCGTGCTAAAGTTCCCAGATTGTGCCTCTTTGCAACATTGTGGACCAACAAGAAGCTCTCAAATCGATTTCCCCGATTCTGCGGCATCGTTTCACTCTTTGTTTTCGACTTTTCGATTTCTTGCACCTCTACTGGTTTAGACTCCCGCATGAAATCTTCGTTTAATTTACGGGCACTGTTAGCAACGGCCTTGGGAGGTTTAAAATGCGGAATTGGGTAGGTCTGGACCGATTCGTCCACTTTGGTAGCCTCATTTATCTGTGGCTTTACAGATGAGACTGAGAATTTCACGTCAGTTTTCACTTTCGAGATCTTGAAATTGATAAGATCAATAAGGTTTTGTCGAATGTCATCCCGCAAGTAATCAAATGTTCGTGGCGGGAATTTGATCTCTTCCTTCTGCTTTTCAGAGAGATCAGCATACTTCAGCGAATTCACAATCGGTCCGATGCGACCATAACCACCAAGATATCCCAGACTCTTCGTCCTTGGAAGTGGAGTCAATCTCCCGCCAGCTCCTGCATCAGCACCCTCGCAAGGAGCACACTTCTTAGACTTGGGAGAGGCATTCCCAACAACCTCATCATCGGGACCCAGTCCATCCTCTATCACCGCATCACCTTCCAGACTCCCTCCCTCCATCGCCATCACCGCTACCTTCTAAAGTTGATTGCCTGCTGTCGAAACAATCATGAAGTTATTGCAGACAGCTGGTTACACGCTTGCTTCTTGAATAGATAGCTCTCCCAGCAGTTTTGCAACGCCTCCCCCTGAAAACATAAATACCGGTAATGAGAAAGTAATACGAAAAGAAAGCACGACAAAAATCCGTATCGCTACTTCCAAAAACTCATCAACCGTAAGACGATATCATATCTCCAAACGGAAAAGGCCAAGCTGAATTCGGCGAAAACTACTTTACTTATAGTAGTAAATCGCTTTTCATATGCATCACTGACCTATCCTGATATTACTTCTATTAAGCTGATCTCAACTCCATTATAAAGTGTGTCTCACGTCCAGCACTCATCTTTCCCTCGCAAATGATTCAAGAGAGACAATCCTCTCCGTTATATATTTACTCACAACTTCAACACATGCCGACGATTGCTCGCGCTGTCAACAATCAATGCCATGCCACATCCAGAAATCTCATGAACTCATTCACATCGACAATGGCGGACCTACATGGCCCGTTTTCCATCAAACACTGCAATTCGGCACAATTTCCACAAGCGACTCTTCTCTGCCGAGACAAACCGTCTACACCATATACTGACCATGATTTAGGCATCTGGTCAAACGTATCTCAATTGCCGAAAGCGAACGCTCAAATCAACTTCACAGGATTGATCGAAATGGAAACGCCCACATCAAATCTCAGAAAAACGTCCCTTCATTCAATGCGAGCAATTAGCTAATTCGATGCACAAACTCCATCCCTATTCACGATCCGACCCACTCAACCAAAAGCTCGCACCAACACAGCCACATGCACAACCCGTACAACTTCGCTAGCAGCCTCTCTACCCCAACAAGCTCTGCAAGCCATTCATCCAAACAAACTAAGATCTACTAAACACCCCCAAGTAATTAGGTCAACCCGCACCATCCCCCTCGAGGAGACTTCACGCCATTAAGACGGCTCAAACTCCACAAATACTCGATTCCCAATTGATACCACCATATGCACAGCAACCGCACTCTGGCTACCTCACTGCTCGCAATGCCCATCCTGTGGCTCAAGATGTCACCCATTTTCTGCCACGCTCATCAAATAAAACCTAATTCAGCTTTCACTACGACTCCCACCCCCTACCCAATACCCAATAGCAGATTGTGATTGAAGGAGAAAGGGACCTCAATCTGCTCTTCGAGAAGACAAATCATCCACAGAAAAAGACAAAGAAAAAAGAGATGCTACACTCAAATTGACATCTACTCCACCATCTCGCCAATTTCGGTTTCGTCAAATGGGCAGTTTCGAAAACCCACTTGCAAGTACCAAGTCTCACAATGGTGGTATCACGATTGATACCACCATATGCACAGCAACCGTACTCTGGCTACCTCACTGCTCGCAATGCCCATCCTGTGGCTCAAGATGTCACCCATTTTCTGCCACGCTCATCAAAAAAAACCTAATTCAGCTTTCGCTACGACTCCCATCCCTTACCCAATACCCAATAGCAGATTGTGATTGAAGGAGAAAGGGAACTCAATCTGCTCTTCGACAAGAGAATCATCCACAGAAAAAAGACAAAACAAAAGAGATGCTACACTCAAATTGATATCTACTCCACCATCGCGCCAATTTCGTTTTCGTCAAACGGGCAGTTTCGAAAACCCACTTGCAACTACCAAGTCTCACACAGTCTTAGACTAGACAGACAGAACCTGGACGATGTTGTAACCCTGGTTGTTGTCTTGGATCATAGCCATATATAACCGCCCCTAATCGTCCCAATCAAAGATGACATTGTCAACACACATGGATCCATGGACTCACCTTGCAATCGATCCTCCCCAGGTTAGTCCATCCCCGACTCCAATTGCCCTGAATCAATCAATCCTCTTTCAATCGATCTGTGCACACCATGCAAGCACACATTAGAGATCAGAGCTTGCGCCACCCTAAACGTACCCAAATCCAACGACTGAAGCACAAATGCAGCACATGCATTCCATGGATCCATGAGTTTCCTTACCATCGCTGCTGTGCAGAACAAGAAGAGCGCCATGTCCTGGGGTTCTCCGAATTTGGAGCTCTGCAGGTCCGCATTATTTTAGGGTTTCCGAGGAGAACGAGGGCCTGATCGAGGTCCTGGGTCTGTTTTCGAAGCTCCAATTTGAGGTGTTCGGTGACTGGCTATGAAGGTAGGTAACTTACCCCCACATGTGCCACAAGGGGTGACCCTTGAATTCATCCTTTTGCGTTACCGTGTGAATCATTGGCTTAAAAAATTGCAAAAGCGTTCATTGGAAGTCAACCTACTGTAGAAGATCTTTTCTTTTCACAACAAATCTTGCGGATGAATAGTTGCATTTCTGTCCTACACAATTTGATTCTCTTTCATCCATCGGCCACATAATGACTGCGTCGACATTTAAGGGTTAAACCGCCATCTTTATACTATGCACATCTCCAAAATCAATTATGTACTTATGTGGAAGAAACCATTTTAGAACCAAACTTTGTTCTTGAATAACTTTTGCACACAATATCCAAATGCCACGTTCTCTGGTGCTTTGGAACCTCCTTTCACTTGCCAACAAGAACATATGAAAATTTGACCAGTCTTATAATAGTAACTAACTAGGCTCAGTAGCAAAAAGTGTCTGTTTTGGGTCACCTACCTGAACTGTGAGGGGAATGGGGTCTTGATCGAGGTCTCAATTGAAGTCCTGGTTGAGGAGTCCTGTGCACATGAGTGGCCCACTTGCACCCGCCACATTGGCCTGGAAAGAAGATAAGCCAAAGCCCCAAGAGCATCTTTCCTTTCTCTGTTTCTCTGAGTACATTTACAGTAGTGTGGGTCTGATGTACAGTAATTAATGAGCGGGGTTCATGATCTTCTCTTTTCCTGTGCAATCAGGCCCACATGATTTACTCATGGAGGCCCCTGGCCCCTGCACCAGGGATCAGGTTCTGTCTGTTTTCATCCTGATATCCTTCTGCTCGTATTGATTTCTGGGTTCATGGCTGGAGCAGCAGTAAGTTAATCTGCAGGTGCTCTGTGCCAGTACTAAGAGCATCGCCACGGCTACTTGCCAAAGGCAGTCAACACCAACACAGGCAATGGGCGGGCCGTGGCTTAGAAATTGCCCCATGGCATGCACGTCAAGTGCAAAATATGTCCAGCCTCTTCAAAAAATGAAGAACACATAGGCAAATGGAGATTTTTGAACGCGGCTCGCCAAGCTATTTAATCCTGGAGCGCCGTGGACGCCGTTCATCCGTGGCGTTCCAATGACAATACTGTGGAGATGGAAAGGGTTCTAAAACATTTTTTCATCCTTCTTATTCTTGTTGACCTTTGATGTTGGGTTGTGAAGAGTATCCAATTGATTTTGTAGTCTTGCCAATGTTTGTCTTCACATAAATGAGAAGTTATTAAAAAAAACAGATCACAAAATATGCTATTTTAGTGTATTTGGGGAAGTTGGTGCTCTTTGCTCTAAATCTGAAATTTCTCCACAAAAATGATATTTTTTGAGTTTGAGCTCAACTAACAAAATGAAGGTCATCTACTCTAGTTTCTTCTCCAATTTGAATTTTGAAAAAAATTCAAATATTGAATATTTTATTGCAATTTGAACTTTAGGTGTATTTCCAATGTCTATTATTTTCTAATTATAGAATGAAACGGAAATTGAGTTTACACCATGATGTTTGTCACTGTATTATACACACATGGTGAAATTTTCATATTTTTTGAAATAATTTTCTATTTAATATGATTTTTCTTCACTTTTTCTTCAAAAATTCTCAAAAAAATCAATTTTCCACAAAAAAATCTAAAATTTTTGTGAAGTAAAGAAGACATGTAATTTCATCTCTGAAAAATAAATATACAAAATTTCATGCATATCTAGTTGCAAAATGGTAGCAAATTGAGTCCTGGGCAGTGAGATTTAAAATCAATGGTCATGGGTTCATCATTTAGGGATTAATAATCTTTTGAATCCCACCTTTTGAAAGCTTGTCTTCAAAAGTTGAAGAGATTCTTTTTAAAATAATAAGTATGGTGCACCTTTTGACCACTTGACGAGTCTTCCCGTGGGGCCATGACTCTTCAATCAAAATGAAGGCACGCCAACCAACAACAATTCCTTGTTTGGCGCCCCGGTTCCACGCGGTAGCTGTAGGGATGCTCTAAGGTGCGTAACCCCCAAAACCGCCACTTTTGGCTTCTGTACTATTATTAGATTGGCCAAATTTTAATATTTTCTTGTTGGCAAGTGTGAAAGGAGGTTCCAACGCACCAAAGAACGTGACATTTGGATACCGTATGCAAAAGTTATGAAGGAATAAAGTTTGGTTCTATAACAGTTTTTTCTTCATAGGTGCATGTTAATTGATTTTGGAGATGTACATGGAGTGAAGATGTGGCAATTTAGGATCAATGGCACATTTGGGGGGATGGCCACCTTACCAAGAAAAAGAAAGGTTGTTGTTTTCAACACTTTTTTTTCAACACTGTTTTCAATGCAAAAGTGTTAAGAAAGGAGATGTGAAATTCAGAATATTAGTTCAACACTTTTTTCAACACTAAAAAGTGTCAAACACAGTTTTGAAATTTTTTTCCAACACCTTAGTGTTGAAGAAAGTGTTGGAAATTTCTATTGTCAGAAAGATTGTCAAAATAGTGTTGATAAAAATGTAAAAAAAAGAAGTGATTCACTTGGAAAATTCATAATTAATTCTACAAAGGTCCACAATATATGAAACAACTTGGGATTTTGATTTGGCTTTGTCTTGCTTTTCAAGGAAATTTAAGTAAACAACTTTTTGAGAAGTTGTACACCTAAGAAAAAGGTGGTGCAAAAACCTTTAAATGGACACATCCTCTTATATAAGTTACAATAAAATCTCCAATTTCACACAAGTTGTAAGATACTGAAAATTCCCACTACTAACCACAAGGTGAGGACTTCAAATCCCATTGCTTGCATGTTAGTTGCCTAGGGCTACCTAGGCAAGCTTGAGCAAGGGTTAGGCAACTTATAAATTTTGGGTAGATAATCTTGGTAGCCTAAAAATTTGACAAACATGCAAAAACTTCCAAAAAGAATAAATTATATATATATATATATATATATATATATATATATATATATATATATATATATATAAATAAAAGTAGGAGTTTTGCACTACAAAAAAACAACGTCCAAATTGACTAACTAAATTCAAAATTGGCAAAAAAATTGACCTTACTCTAAAGAGCAACGCTTTCTTTTTACTTTTCGTTAGGCAACAAAAACTTTGTCCCATCTTCTAGCACATCCACATCACCTTCAATGCATGGCAACCACAAAATCTTCCTCTTCTCCTACAATTTCATCTCCAACAACTGCCCTACCTCCAATAAAACTACCTCTAACAACTTCAACTCCAATGCCTACTTTATATCCATCAAACCCACCTCCAACAACTGCCCCATGTCTTGCAGGCCAATCCCTATGCATTGTTGTCACATCAGGCGAGTTAGGATTACGAGACGTTTCAGACGAGCAGACATATTGGACGGTTTGGGCGGAGTGGATAGACAATGTAACTATTTTAAAGTACTCACATCGGGTAAGACAGGGTCATCGGACATTTTGGACAAGCAAGCAAATTAATCAGACAATTAGAACAAATGGTCTGTCCAATGTGATAACTATGTCCCTATGGTATTGCTGATGAAGCTTTTAAAACCTAGATTCAGAATCTGGCTGAAGTTTGATCACCATGAGGCTCGCAACTAAGTTAAGAACATACTCCCAAATTCCTACGAGTCGAGGAGGAGTTCATAATTTAATTGTAGTTTTTAATAAAAAAAAACTCAAGGTCATGTGAATAACTCTCACCCTTAGTGGATGAGAGATGTTCAAATTCACAACCTCATTGAAGGCATCAGGTGGAGTTACCAGTAGCAAAGAATTTTAGGCCTTTAAAATAGGGCAACCATCCTTGCCAATTGGCCCGTTGTAGATAATAGCAAAATTGTTAGCATTCATCCTTGTAAAACCAAATGTAGTGGCCAAAAATACAACACCAACGGCCCAACCTCACTAATATGGTCAAATTCAACCAAATAGCACATCCTTCCCTTTCCAATCTTCATTTTGTTGGTCTTCGTAGTAAACCAAATTGCAGTGTCCTCTGACACTTGCAATGGCACCCCAACAATATAGGACCATATCAAAGGTATTGAATAAGACTTGTAGGATGATGGACCATACATTTTTTTATGGAAACACCCCACAAGTCTTGTAGAAACCTTACACTATTGATGTTCATCATCTGTACAAACAAAAACAAAAATAAACATACAAAGTCTAAAAACATATATAAAACCTAAGATATATACAAAACATAAATGTTTTAAAGTAAAATTTTGTTATCTAAGTTAAAAATAATATTTTCTAAATACTTAAAAAACTCCGTCACAGTGTCTTTTAAATTACGATCCGCAAGCCCGAAACTCAAACAGGGAAATTCCTAGTATATTAAAGACTTGACTAAAAACACATCAAGACCGAATAAAGATTCTTCAATGCCAACAACAAGCATACAAACATTTTTGTCACATCAGGCGAGTTAGGATCACCAACTTCTCGGACGGGTAAACATATTGGATGGTTCAGACGGAGCTAGCGGACAGGGTTTAGACTACCTTAAAGTAGTCACATTGTGCAGTCCAAGGTTACCGGATGTCCCGAACAGTTAGGACGGACGGTCCATCCAATGTGATAACTATGCACATAAATACAAACTCTACTATGTCAAATTGAACCTCTGACCTAAGACTGAGAATTGGAAACCAATTCTTCTCAGACACCACTTCGACCTCTATTACACCAACTCCACTAAAACCAATGCAAGTAGTCTTAAAATCATCATGAAACCATTGCTACCATCCGGATTTACAACCTATAGACCTCCGACTAGGTCTTCTATCCACAAAGTAGAAAGTATACCGAGGACTAAAATTCACCAAGCTTAAAACAATGCAAAACTCCACCAACTTTCCGCGCTATTTGTTTCCACAAAATTGCATCTGTAGGACAAAGCGAGAGAAACAATCGAGAGATTCAACTTGCAGCAGAGTGTCGACAACAAATACACATTCCTAGGCCTTCAAAAACGCAAGCTCCGGCATGAGGCGCCAAATTCTAGTTTACAACAGATGGCCTAGTCACTCATTCATATATTGCACAATGTATCTACTCTTTTACTTCCCGTTTTTATTCCTAGTATTTGAAATAGTTACCTCCCTCAACCATTCTATGAGAATCATAAAACCGCATGCCTCGCACTTGTAAAACATGGTAATTGATAGCTTCTAAATCACCTTGCACTTACTCTTAGAAATCAGTTTTAATTTCTATTCGTCTATTGACATTCAATTTTGAAATGATAATTGTCCATGTGCTTCAAATAAATAATTGAGGGAATGATAAGCTTAACCTGTAAAGATATGTACAAGGGTGCATTTATGTAAGGGGGATATTTTAACCCCAAGAGTACATTAATTACACCAAGGGTGATGACAAGTAACCAGGGTGAATTCACCCCTTTGTTGTTCAATTTTGTTGTATTTTTGTTGGATGAGAGGGAGGCATTAAGGCAATTGGCCTTTACACTTTCCTCATTCCAATTTTTTTTACATTCTTTTTGCCATTTTTTTTACACTTTGCGACATTTTTGCAACACTTTAGTATCACAAAATTGTCGAAAAACTATAGAAAACAACACTCTTTGGAGATAGTGTAAGGTATGCACAAGTTGTGATTGACCATGGGAATTGGTTGGCCTACATGACTCTAATGGATGGGACAATATATGCTTTGCAAACCTGTGTAGAGTGTACCCGTAATTGCAATCCCCATCTAAGATGATAGAGAGAAATAATAAGTCCAACCTTTTTAGAAGCTAGTGTAAATTAAAGGTCTTCATCTTGAATCCCACAACCAACCTTGAGAGATTAAGGTGAGTGGTACCAACAATGCATATCTTTGTTAGGAGAGAGGCTCTATACTACCTACTTATAAAATCATAGAAATTAGAATTTAAAGGGGCATTCAAAATGAGGTGTGTTGACAGGAGTTTTTATTTATTTTGGATAACTTGTCTTATAGTAGAAGGAAATAGTTGGATATAAGGTTTGATCTAGTTATCTTAGACAATACATGAGTGTATGGCCAATCTAGTGTTTCTTTAGCCTATTTTTTAAATTCCTAAATGTTCTAATTTTTTTAGAGGTAAGGGGCCAAACTATCTCGAAACAAGAGGTTAAATTGAAAGCAATTAAACCAAAAAATATCCCCTCACAAAATGGCTACCTCTCCCAAACATAAGTATCTCTCCAAATGTACATATTAACATCCACTAGGAAATTTTCAATAGGTTTGCCAAACATGTTCAACTCAAAGTGTCTTTAATCCCTAAGCACTTAATCATCTTTTTGGGGGAATGATGAATGTTTTGAAAAGTGCACTTCATCCAATTAGTATTCATTGAGGAAGCTTCAAAAAAATTCATATAAATATTGGTTTATCAAGAACCTTCTCC